>JACTTY020000004.1:2655089-5310178 GCA_014595695.2 Epargyreus clarus clarus | reverse complement strand
AATACACAGATCCAGAACAGATATCCAAATTCATCATTCCGATGTTTGTCTGGCCGGGGATGGAACCTGGAACCTCTTGCGCGTGAGACCGGTATGGTGATTGCTCCGCCACGCGAGGTCGTAAATTTCAAGATTGTTTTTATATTTGAAATTGCTTACAGCACTCTAGAATGTGTATTCACCACTTGCATCAGATGGACTGCAATTACTTAATTACTAAACAACGTTCATTATTTATAATATTAAGTATTACGTTTAGTGTTACTTACCATTCCCAGCGCGTATGGAAAGCGAGACGACACAGAAGATGTCGTACCAGCCGGTGTGCGCGCCGCAGCCGCAGCGTCCGCCCTGGGCTTGCAAGGGGCAGTACCAACAGCCTTGCCAGAAGGTAAAGAAAATAATTTGAGACTATCTATTACTTCTAAGCTGTTTGACACACGGGCATGTGACATTTGGCACTCCGGCATATGACATTTGGCACTCCGGCATATGACATTTGGCACTCCGGCATATGACATTTGACACTCGGGCATGTGACATTTGATACTCGGGCATGTCATTTATATGTGACGCCCGAGCAGAGAAGTTACTGATGTCAAACTCTGGTAAATAACGCACGATGCTAGCGGTTCTATAAAGATATGATTTTCGGGCGTTTGACGCACACACCTGTGACTCGGGTGTGTGACACTTCAATACTCGGGTCTAAGCTTCGATCACAAAATCTATAATTTGTTGTTAAAACACTATTTTCAAATATATAGAACGGGGTAATAAATACCTACTTACATTATGCACTCTACAATTTCGTGATTTAAATTAATTTTCAGTTGGAAAGCACTACAGTTTACCGTTCATCGTTCCTGCCACCCGGAGAGGACTGCACGGAGTACATGGACCCTTGCGCATATGGGGACTGCAAACGTAATTATCTTTTCCCTATAAGCACACTAAAATAAGTATAAAATTGAAATTCAACTACAGAGGAACCATTGCCACATCTGCTTTACAACAGCAGCGTTCAAACTTGGTATTATGATCTGAAGAATCTGGTAGACAAGGCAGATATGAATACACGAGCATATACAACTCTATCCATATTTGCCTAAAAAAAACGAAATTTCCAATGTCTTGTAGGCAGAAATTGATAAGATGGCACGGCGTACTGTAAACATTACAATATATTTATGAACAATTATTTAATTTATTTCCAGCCTGCGACTGCATATGTCCGGCGGAATGCATAGCGACGGATCCGTGCGCGTGTAACTTCCCAAGAGCGGCGTGTTGCAGCTAGCGTATTATCCGCCATTTTGTTGGTCTAAATTCGAGTGTTTACAAGATGGCGTCTTGTAAGTATTGCCATGAGTTTGGCGACGAAAATTAGTTATTTGTATTTGAAGTACAAATTTTAAAAATTCTTGATAAGGCAAAATTATGTGGATTTTTTAAATATCATTTTCCAGGATTTTTTTCCAAAATATTTAAAATTATTAGGTATTACATGAACTTTTTGAGTAGGTACCTACTCTACCGTTTTGAATTTTTAAATTGAAGTTTATATTGACGTTCTAGTATTGTTTTATATTTGTCACAATTCTTTTGAGACATTAAAATTCTTCGAGAAATAATTGGTAAATTATATTTTGTTATAGATTTATTTTAAATAAAAAAGTATTTCGATTATTCACTTTTTTATTTTAAAACGGCCCAGTGAAAATTTACATACAAATATACTAATGCAGAATAACACTACTGTATTTTATATAGAAATAATTTTAAATAAGTGTCTTAATTATCTTATTTAGGAGAATAATGTGCTTGAATACTTCGTTCAGATGGATACTCTTTATTCTCTGTATATCGACTAGTGTTTATGAAAACTGTTATTGACGTTATTATTGTTTAAACAGTTATTGCTTACAGTTATAACACTGATAAAACTGAAGTGATAGCTATAGATATGCTATTCTTTGTTGATATAGCGTGCTATATAATATAAAGGTATAATTATAAGCTGTATTAGCCTATACTAGTCGTAGACTAGCACAATACATTTAATTTTTAATTACACAACATCCAAATAAGTATGACGCTAGTCGTTATACAAAAGTATAACTATGTTGAGTACCCAGGTGTACGAAGTTCTTCAAAGGCGAAGTAATACGAAGCATTCGTACAAACACTAGACGAATATATTTTTCATATAGTATACAGATCACAAAGCGACATGTTATTTACAAAATCAGGTGGATAACATTCTCGATTGCTACATTACAACTATTAAGTAATAACTGCTTTTGCAGATTATATAAATGTCTGAAATGCACGTCATCAATTCTAAGTAAATACAATAACTGTAATAAATACAAGATGTATCAAATTACAAGAAATCATCTTAAAGTTCAATGAAAATAATGTTTAATGATAGTGCTACGACATATTAGGGTCTTTTTCCTGTCACGCGAACAAGTGCTGTATGCAGATCTGGTCGGCATACGTCCTTTATGCTTCTTATCGTTTCATAGTTACTTTTCTTGTCATGTAAGACACGGAGGCTAGCGAGTGCCACGCGTGTGTTTGTGACATGCTGTCATAAATGCGTGTGACAAGAAAAAAGCCCTTATGATTATATTTAAACTTTTCAATCGTCACTTAACTGAATAATCTATATTTTGGGATTCTAGGAACGTGTACTTGATTCCTTATGTATGGATAAATTGTGACTTTAACTTCATGGAATTCATGAGGCTTTGAAACAAAAGATATTCTGATTGCGTTGAAAAGCACATATATAATTTTTCCTTCCAAACTAATTACCCCAAAAAAGTATTAAATAAAATTCAGCCTTTACTTACATTCATTTACTTTCAAAAGTAGGTTGACAATTAAATCATATACATTCATAACATAGAAGTTATTTATTAGGTCTCAAATACTACTATTTACAGCAGCAACTATTTAGATAGAAAATACATTTGATCTAAATAGTAAACCATACGTAGAGTGCATTAAGTTTTAGCAAAAGGACAAATTTGACATTTTTTCAAAACACTTAAGTAGAAACGTTTAAAATTGTAACTAAAAATCGCACTACCCAAAACTTGTTAATTGTACATATTAAACCAATACGAATTTAGCGATATAGTTGTCTTGACCATATAGTTATTAAATTAAATATAACAAAGGCTCTTACTATTTATAATTCTACAGGATTTCGTATAGTAGACACCCAAACACTAAAATATCTAAAATTTATCATTTAGGTATCTGTAAAGTATATACCGGGTAGGAGACCGATACTATACTATACTATGGGTACTGTAATGAACTTAATGTTACGTCGCTGCCGTGTAAGCGTAGAAAATGCTGAAATATTCGCTTATGTGTAAGCCGTTATAACTTTTTAAATGATACCAAATTAGGTAAGCAGATGTTGGTTTTCACCAAAGCGCTGTCAGAGTAATTTGCGTCAGAGACTGAAGGACTGGTGCAAAAGATGGATTGGTCTGAAGGTAGCTAATGAATGCTGTAGCAGCGTGACGTCTGAAAGTAGCTAATTTAAAGTTAGGAACAAAACGCTGTAGCAGCATGACGATGATTTGAAGTTCGCTACATAACGCTGCAGCAGCGTGACGTTGATATAAAGAAGCTGCTTGATGCTAAAACAACCGTCGTAGACACTCGACGCGATACGAAAAACATTTGTTTTTATCGTATACTCGATTTAGTTGTGGACTTCGTGACGTATAATGACGTCACGTTGGTCTGAAGATACTTGAAGTTACTTGATATTGTGGCGTTATTTGGTATAGAAGCGTGGTGTGGATCTGAAGTTAGCTACATAACGTTGCGGCAGCGTGACGTTGGTCTGAAGTTAGCTACAAAACGCTGTAGCTGCGTGTTATTGATCTAAAGGTAGCTATAAAACGCTGCGGCAGCGTAACGTTGATCTGAACACAGCTACATAATGCTGCATTAGCGTGACGTTGGTCTGAAAGTCGCTTCTTGATACTAAAACAGCCGACGTAGACACTGTATGCAATACGATGCCGCTACTTGAGCCGCTGCAGCAGCGTGGTGTTGAGCAGGCGCGCCTGCTCGAGCGTGGCGGCGGGGTCGGCCAGCTCGGCGCTGGGGAAGGCGGTGAGCAGCGCGAAGGCGTGCAGCTGGTAGGCGGGCTCCGCGCGCGACACGTAGCGCGCCAGGTCCGCCACCGTGTGCGTGTGGTTGAAGCGGCCCGTCAGCCGGCTGCCGTCCGCCAGACGGAACTGTGGATAGATGTGTCGCGTAATCGCATTGAATTCGTTTAAAATGTCCACAGACAGCAGTATGATATACAGAATTAACTAAACTGCTGTATATTGTAATTTTATAGCAAGTGTCGTGGTATAGAGTATGTGACGACATATTGTGAAGTCATGTCATATAGTAATTTATTTATCATTGTTTCGTGACATGTATTTTTTGCTTACACGACGATTTTTTATAAAACCGTATCGTATTATAGTGTGGTACAGTAGTGTTACATTCTTAATGTGTTGTCTAAAATCAAGATCTATCATATATGTCGGAAACCGTAATTACTTTGGTCGATAAACGAAGCGCGGCACGAGTATCGATAGATCGCGATGACGTCAATCGACACCGGAACTTCGTGCTACAACGGAGCCTAGCTGTGGTAGTACGCGGGAATGGCATGCACTTAGAATTCCGCAGTCGTGAAGAGCAGTACCTCCATTCTAGGAACTGTTATTCGTTTCGTTTGCTCGGTGTAGTTTATATTGTGCCAGATTGTGATTTGTAAACGTAATAAAAGTGACTATAAATTTTCTGTATCTCTTTGCTAGAATACCTTCCTAAACGCCCATGTAATGTCTAAAGAGAGGGACAATAATTCTGACCATCCGACATGTATATTGTATTTCATATTATATCGAGACAAATCGAATCATGTCATATCGTACCGTTTCGCATCGCGTTGCATTGTCTCTTATATCACGACGTGTTATGTCGTGTGTTTCGTCGAGTTGCATAGTTTTTTGTGTCGTGTCATGAGACGTATCATATCCTGTCGCATCGTGTGTCGTGTCGTGTCGTATCGTTACCTGCACAGTGGTGATAGGTCGCGTCTCATCAAGCGCGACTGCCTCCTGAGCAGCGCGCTGGTTCGCCTCACGATCTGCTGCCGCCGCAGCAACCGGCACCGTCGCGCCCACTGTCGCCGGCGTCGGGCTGCTAACGTAAACGTACATTGTTGAAATAATTATAAAATAAAACTGAAGGTGATAGAACCCTTTGTGGTTCGACTCCGATACACCACAACACGTATTTCTCACTAATAACAACAGTGTTAAGCGCTGCTGTGTTCCGAGGGGTTCCTATATTATATTAATAAAAATGTTTGATTAGTAAATACTATATATGTTAATGTTAATCCTAATATAAAACGAGCAATCGGATATTTGTATTAAGAAACAAAATAATAATTATATTAATAATATAAACTTGAAAAAATAAACTTAAAATAAAGAGGAATTTTATAATTTTACATCAATCAATTTATTTTTCGAGATCTCCAAAGGAACGCAACCGGAATCATCCTAGCGCGTTGCTTCCGCCCGGGTGAACTTGACGCTCGCCGCGTCACCTGGTGTGTACGACATTATGCGATCACACCTACCGCCGTCCTTCTCGGGAACGCTGGCCGGAATCAAGTTTCCACTCTTGACACGCCCGCAATCCTGGAATCTTTTAGACTCTAGTAGCCCTATTCTGGTCCAGGGACCTAAGGGGCCCTCCTCCAGGCTCAGCCGCACCCCGCCGCCGCCGTCGCTCGACAGTGCACGTGTGTTTTTTTTTTTATAATATAAGAGTAGCAGACGAGCATGCAGTCCACCTGATGGTAAGTGGCTACTGCCGCCCATGGACATCTGTAATAAACCCCAGATAGGATTAAATATTCCTACCTGAGGTCGGCCACAGATGCGCCGCTACCCCTGAGGACTAAGCTGGAATGCCTCGGAAAAGTCTTTCTCCCTTACCACACCCTTCAAACCGGAACACAGCACCGCCTAACACTGCTGTTATTAGGTAGAAATAGGTGTGGCGGTGGTGCCGCCGGAGTCGAACCACAAAGGGTTCTACCACCTTCAAAAAGTGTGTAGGGGCCCACCTGCCGAGCATCTGCCCCTTGCCGCTGAAGGCCTGCGCGCGCGACGCGTGCACGCGGGGGCCCTCCTCCAGCCGCCGGTCCTCCAGGCTCAGCCGCACCTCGCCGCCGCCGTTGCTAGACAACTCGGGAGGGATTTCACTGAAAACGAAATCAATTGTAACAATTAAACACATTCACCTCTCGGGGCAGAAGGAAAATAGCTGGTAAATTTTGGTGTGTGTGTATGTGTGTGTGTGTGTGTGTGTATGTGTGTGTGTGTATGTGTATGTGTGTGTGTGTGTGTGTGTGTGTGTGTGTGTGTGTGTGTATGTGTGTGTGTGTGTGTTTGCGTGCGTGTGTGTGTGTGTATGTGTGTTTGCGTGCGTGTGTGTATGTGTTTGCGTACGTGTGTTTGTGTGTGTGTTTGCGTGCGTGTGTGTGTGCGTGCGTGTGTGTGTGTGTGTGTGTTTGCGTGCGTGCGTGTGTGTGTGTGTGTGTGTGTATGTGTAACATTTATCTTGTGTGTTTTATGAGGCACTCAGTATCGTCATAAGACAGAGAAATTATCCAGTTATAAACAGCAAGTCGACATTCCCATGAATATGCATGAACCATGCATTTGTAATTAAAATAACTAAGTACAAAATCATATATCAATCTAAAAAATCCTGTAAATAATATGAATGTTTCATATGACACTTACCCACGGCGTATGCAAGTGAGAAACTCAGCATTAAGTGGGTCAGAGTACAGACGCAGCTGTCCATTGTCCACTGTAAATCCCTCGCGGTACAGCCTTAGACGCACTGAGCGGCCTTGCTCCTGTGTGACGAAAAAAAATTGGTTGAATACAACACTAGTAATCCATAGTAGCAACTGACACTGACACGCATATCATTAATATTTAACTCGCTACCGGACCACCATGTCTGCTCGGGCCGACGGTCGAGCACAGGCTGACTCACTGCCGGCATTCGCCATATGATAGTAGTGACGTATGTACTGGACACAAATACCTACCTACCCACATACATTACTCTTTCTGAAACCACTAATAAAAGTAGGGCTATAAAACACTTACTCAATAATTTACACTGGTAGTGTTGATTGCTAAAAATACGAATTAATTACAAACCCAACTTTAAGATATTTCTAACAGGAACATAATTTAAAAAATATAAAATGTTGATTATACAGAGAATTATTATAAAAAAAAAATATCAACTGCTTCAATATATATCACAATACTCTCTCGAAACTAAATATCTAGTTATAATTTACCTGATTCTGAGCGGCTCCCGAAGGTGTGACCTGTTCGTGATCGTCATCGGTTTGCCCCAAGCGATATCCCACGCCACTGAAGGCGCCACCGCCACGCCCCCTACTGGCCGTTGAAGGCTCATCATCAAACATCACCGCTCCACGCCTGGAAAAATAAAAATATGGATATGAAAAATATTGTTTTTGAAAAACAAGATTTTTTAAAAATACTTTCCAAAATATCTTTTTTCTTTTTTCTTTCTTGTTCCAAAATCTTATATATAAGAGAACATTTAACTTATAACATATTATAACTTATAATATACAGAAATTAAGTAATTTTTTTATCAAGTTCAGGTTGATTTATTCATGTCAATTCACTGCATTTTTAACACTTAATGAAGAAAATTGTTTGCATAATACAATATTGCATATAGGGTTTCCACATTTTTTAAAGGAACTAAATAATTGTACTAAATGCAAGAAATAACTCATAAATATTTCTGATGTAATCATTCAGATCTCTGATCCCTATGTTATAAAAAATAAGAGAAACTAAGACACTCTCAATCTCTTTGGTAATGCTTTGATGACCCCTAATGTGTTTTCAAAAAATATATTTTACTTAATATATTTTTATTTTATTAGTAGCAAAAAAACAATTCGGAACTTACTCTCTAACACTCTTGAACATCTCACTAACAATGTCCTTTCTGGATTTACCAGGTCCGAGGATCTGTTGGCCTGACCTTTCAGAACCTCCAGCATAAAATGCTTGCCCTGAAACAAGAGAAACACTTTTCAAATACTTGTAAAACACTTAACCCCTTAATGGGTACATACTTTTTCGCTTAGGAGACAAAGCCTATTTTTACATTTTTGTAATGCTGTATGTGGGAGTAGACAAAAACTTTACATATTTTACATAATATCCATTCAAGAACAAAAAGAAAAGGAGAAAACATAAATTTAACAAACAATAGTAATTTTGGTGACAATTTCAAATTACTTTTCAACTTTCACTGTACACAGACCTGAACTATCAAGTGCTTTTTTCAATTTCGAAATTTGACATTTCAGTTCACAATTTTCATGATTTAATTTTTCAATTTCTTTCTTTAGGAACTCTATTTCCTTCTCTATATCTTCTTTTGACTTTGAATTGCCTTTATTAGTTCTTTTCGAGCACATTGCTTGATCACAAAAATAATCTTGGAATATTTCATTTAGTCTTGCACTTATCCATCTGAACGAAACTGGCATATACATTATAAGCTATACTTAACTAAATATAAATATCAAATAAACATCAAGTTTAACATCGAATGTCTACCTTTAACACTTATCTAATATGGGCTACTCACACACCTGTGACAGAGGCAATCTAGAGTGCATGGGGACCGTGGAGATATCGGGAGTATATCTACACTCTTGCATGACGTGCAGTGTTCCAATCTCGGTACCAAGGATGGTCTCAAACCCCTGACACTCTGCAGCAGGGCTGACCTAGAAAATTGCCCCAGCTTTCCTACACACCACAATTTTGGTGGTAATGCCAATCATCCCCACTCTTACACCCTAGATTGCCCCTGCAATTTGTGCGTTGCTCGCTTAATAATAGTACAAAGAAAAAAGAAGTTTGTAGTTCTGTAAACACAATCAATATTTATTTGACAATATCTTTAACTAGAGTTTCTTGACTTGTGTGTCTACAGCCAATATGAAAACATTAGATGACCCACATGGTGGAACGGCCAACATACCAGTCTCATGTACAAAGGGTGCCGGGTTCGATCCTCAGGCAAACTGACATCAAAATGATGAAGTTGTTTCTTATTTCTGGGCCTAATTGTTTGTCTCTGTATGTCCATAGCATACATAACATACAATACAGGGAATCCAAGAGTGGGACTGTGAGTGTAGAAAACATTTTCTATTTACCTTCCTCCTCCTCACTAGAACTCTCATGCTGCAAGGATTCCAACGTAGCAAACTTGGTGTTGGCAGGCTTCTTCTTCTTGTCTTTCTTCTGTGCAGCGGGTGAGGTTGGTGGAGATTCCATGTCGCTGTCAGACATCGGGGGCAAGGGCGCTGCCGGTGCTGGGTTAGCAGGCCCTTCATCCATGTTCCCACCGTGCTCGAAAAAACTTGATAGGGCAACCTGAAATTGTTAAATATTTTATTTCATCATCATCAACCCGTTACTGTCCCACTGCTGGGTACGGGTCTCCTGTCATAATGGAGGATAAGGCCATAGTCCACCGCACTGGCCAAGTGCATATTGGTAGACTTCACATACCTTTTAAATTTTTTTTTAAGATTTCTCAGGTATGCAGGATTTCTCAATATGTTTTCCTTCACCATTTAAGCAAGTGATTATTAATATCTAATACGCCTTTAAACCTGGCATCCCTCGATCAGGAGGCAGTGTTTCTTAACCACTAGGCTATCACTGCCTTTATTTTATTTATGACAGTTTATCAAATATCAAATATAAAAAAGCAAAGTTTCGTAAAATATACATAATTATGATCATGTCAAGATCCTTAGCAAAGTTGTTAAGCATGAGCCCATGAAGGTTTCTTAGTTGGCATGACCAATTTTCGACAGATGGCACCACTATCATTTCAATGATGATACAAATTTTCAGTTATATGCATGCAATGTTATTTTTTTTAAAACATGGGTGAAGCCAGGGTCACTTCTAGTTATATATAAAGAAGTTTGCAAGAGCGTCTATAAAAATAAATCAATCATAGATGTTATGGATAATCAAACATTAGATTGAATACATTTCGTTAAGACTATTGTTGCCGATTGCAATCTATGGTAATTTATTTCAAGTTCATCATTTTCATGTTGGTATGATGGTTCAATCAACAATCAATTGTTGTGTTGTCCTCTGAATCTAACAAGTGATTGCTGTGTGAAAAAAGGATGAGTTATAACAACTTCATAACTAATTTTTGGTAAGAGAGGTATAGTACAAAAACCCATGAATGAAGCAAATCATTGTGATTTAATACAGCTACTTGTAATAAATTTATGAAGTAATTTCTAATGTAATTTGATAAAAAATCTTTAAAAAAAATAACATTTGAATTGGACTTGTCTTAACAAACAAAAAAATATATTTTAAAGTACTAAGATTAAACATACTATAAAGCTTACATTACAACGCTATACTGGTAGCCGTGTTGTGTTGCACACTGGTTAAATGCAGTTCATGTATTATAGTAGCGTGCACTTTTTACTTAGTGGCCATAATAACAATGGCGCTACGTAGGAAGATAATGTAAGGACCTCAACAAACACCAAAACAGAAGTGTACCTTCAATTTAATCATTGTTGTATCTTACCTCAAGTTGCCAATTCGACGATTCTAAGAAGAATCTACTCCGATTCTCATCAGCGCCGGTCACGTCACAGAATTGTCTCAATGTATCTTCTTTGTTTGCGTCCATTTTTATAGACGATTTTAGTATTTAACAGTAAAATCCTCCAATTTATTGACCTTATTTTACCGTAACACTCAATAAACGATGTACTATCAATTTTCAAGATTACAAAATATTATTTTTTTTAAAGCAAAGCAAGCAAGTCATCATTGGCGTTTTCGATCGCATAAAAAACTGACAGAACTCAGAAGACAAAACCACAGAGTGTTCAAAGTTCTTTTATAAAGTATGAATTCATAGAGAGTAGACTTACAGATAAATTATCAATTAGGTAAGATAGGTATACAATTTAGAGCTGTTTTATAGATTTTAAAAATGTTTTTCTTGTGTATTTTTATTTATTTAATTAGATAGAAAAAAGTATAATAAACATAAAATATACTAATCGTATATAATGGTGCTATAACACATAACTTTTGGCCGAATGCAAACCAAACAAAACAACAATTAAAAACAAATTCGAATCAATCAATATTTTTGACATTGAGTTTTTTTGACAGATAAAATTAAATCGCTGCTTTGCGGCTATGAAATGCAGACATTTGCTAAAGTAATAAAATATACACTAAAATAAAACGTTTTATGTATAGTGTATAACTACTGTGATAAGTAACTAGAGATCGTAATTTCATTATCGGTTTCGTTTTAATTACAAATGATCCATAAATGAAGACTCCTCGTAAATCATCAGGGAACATCATGAGGAAATATTATCAGCTAATACTTGTGGTTGTGTGTTTTCTAAGTATTATTACGTTATTGATATACAGGCATGAATACTACCGCTTGCGTTATGTACTGGAAGTGCTTAACTTCTTCGGGAAGCCGGGTTTGTCCGAGATCGAGTTTTGTGGGCCGGGGTTCAACGCTACGATGTTATCCGAGATTCTCCGCAACTCGTCGATGGAGGTGCGCGAAACTCCGCCGTTGTTCCAGGAGATTGATGAGAATTTCTACTCATACTCATCATTTTTACGTTCCTATCAAAAGTATGGGGAGCTGACTCCCGCTCACGCACATGTGATCGACACCATAGTGATCGGCAAAGCGAACGTGCCACCTAACTTCCGCTGCAACATTTGGCTCGAGAACTCGCCAAAGCCGAAAGCGGGCCGGTTCACTTACAAAATCCAGTCTGAACCCATTAACAATTACCGTTTGTATGTCTTCCAATGTTCCATGAACAAGAACCTGGGGAAGCCGAGAGGTATCTCGTTCTATGTCAATGACTACAACATAAATCCCATACACGCACCCATAAGTAAAGTGATCCAAGTAAACACGAAACGAAAACCAAGACAGAGCGTTAGTATAAAATTTGTCAATAACATAGAACCTGCACTGTGTGTCATACCTAACCATGTGCCCATTGTGTCCAGAGATGCCTTCATAGAGTTCCTAGTCTTCCACCATATGATGGGTGTCAATTACTTCACAATATACGACAGCATGATTTCTGAAGACATTATACGGAGGCTGAATCTTTTCCCCTCAGACATAACTGAGTGGAATATACAATTCTTTCCTCTAAACTACCCATTTATTTTCTCAAAGTCATATGAGGTTGTGAGAAGTGCCATAGAACTTGACTGCTTATTTAGACATTTCAGGTTCGATAAGGAGGAGGCTGATAAAGTCAGTCATGTTGCAGTACTCTCGTGGGATGAATTCTTGGTACCTCGAGTACATAATGACATTAAAGCAGCTTTGGGAGACTTTGATCCTACAAGATCGATCAGAACTACATCAGTTCAGCCTCTTTTGTTTTGTTTGAATCAGAATGATGATGACAATGCAGAATTAGGATATCCAGACATAATGAGGAAAACACACTATTATTTAATCCCATTGGAGAAAAACACAATTCTCATCAGGAATTTAGATTCTATGACGTCATTTGATCATCTTTTTAATTTGACGTCTAGCAGCAAAGAGATGTCGGTTGATATTTTAGGAGCTCATAAGTACACAGAGTGCAGGGATCCTAAGCAGTTGCATCCGAGTGGTGTTGGGTACAATGAAACTCAGATGCAAGTGTTCCAGCATAAATTTGAAGGTGCTATGATGAAGTTCGGTCAACGACTCGTCAGCAATAAGATTTACAGGTTATACAGATCAGGTCAAATATGGGAAAAGACCGCCAGCGAGAGTGTTAGAGATATGTTGTGATTTATTTATAATATGTTCATTGTTCAAGTTATACTCATTACGAAAATATAATAGAATGTAGCTCTACAAAATTAGTGCATTTTTCAATGTAATCTAGGACACATAGGGTTGATTTTGTGATATACATTGTTGACAAAATCTTTAAGCAGAAATCACAAATTGTTTTACAAGTAATTTTGTTATTTACAAATAATAATGTTACAATTGATTATAATTTGTTGGAAAATATCTGTTGTATAATTCACAAAACATATGTTATAATAATTACATGGTATACTTTTAATCATTATACTTTTAATAACTTACTGTGGTTTAAAATCGTTACTTAACAATGATATGCATGGATTTTAAGTTTACAAGCTCATTTACATAAAGTGTGTCAAATGAGTGTCATAGTAGACATAAGCATTCTCTTATACAATGTGTATTTTACCTATATCCAGCATAAGACAGCCGTTTTAAAATGTTGTGTTGAATAATAATCTTAAGTTTTAAAATGTTGTGTTGATTAAGTCTACTTTGGCCCATGTCTAATGTTTTAAAATCTACATTAATTAACCTTTATTCTTGTTAAGTACTGAAGAACTTTTGAAGTAAGAATCAAAATTAGGAAATGCTGATTCTTTGTGGACATGCTTGCTTTAGCATATGCACAGCACTCGAAACAAAGAATAAAAGTTGGGTATTATCCAAAACAAGATTACTAAATTACTTTTGTGATAACTCATGTGCTTTGTGAATTGTACACCTAAAAGTTGTGCCTTGAATTTTGAGGGTAAATAATTAGTTGATCCTCTTTATAATGTTATTTATACCTTGCTATTAACAACATAAGACTGCTTGTATTTAACATGTTATTAACTATTCTTCATTATTAGTATGTAAGTCACAACTAGAATTATTATGCACTCATAGATCTATTGATGTTCATTAATAAATAAAATTGTATATATAACATTTGTTACTGCCATAGCATTAGGTGATTTTAAACATTTCTTTGTTGCATAAATCTTTTACTTTAAATATTTTTATTGCCAAATTTAAAGTGATAACAGTTACAGGCTATTGCAGGAATCTTTAATTATTAATTAATCTGGTGTATGTTAAGATTTTAATAATAAAATAGTAGCTAGTAAAAAAGAGAAGCTTTATACTGCTGTGGCATATCTACTTTTGAAAAATATACATTAGAAGGTATCGCCGAATTGAGCAAATTGCCATCACCAATATACTGTATCTAGGAGCAATTTTAAGCTTTTCTATTTCACTTTGTCTATTATATATACAAGCAAAAGCCGAATATTACGTTAAAGATTGTACGTAGGCTAAATAAACAAATTTCTGATTTAAAACAAATATTGTTCATAAAATACGTACCATAAAACTCGCTATTGTGTTCCATCCTTTCACCAATCATTATAATTTTAAGATATGTCTAGCAGACCTACAAACAACTAGAAATTAGAAATATACCTATTTAGTATATAAGAACAAAATGAGAAGAAATAAAAATGTATGATTTTTTTTTTATAATTAGTATAATTGACACAAAATTTGTTTTCGATTAGTTAATATTGTTTTGTGAATACATAGATTAGTAAAGATACTTCGCCGCCTTGAAATTGAATGAAGCCACAAAGGCTTATTAGTAAGTTCTTTTTTTGAATTCTTGACAAATAAAAACATATTTAGAGAAAATTTACGAATAAATAACTAATACTGCGTAATTTACATAATAAATAAATAATTATTTCATTTATTTTAGGGACATTTTAGCACGGAGACGTGGCAAAACTTTTTTACGCAACTATTCCAATTCTCAAAACTGGGTATATTTTCTTGTTAGGAGTAATCTTTACTAATCTATGTGTGAATAGGGCAAAAGAGCAGCTCATTTTGTAGGCTGTAAAACAAATTTATTTAATAAGATCTCATAAAAACCTTGTAGTAAAATTATATCGGAATTAACTTGTCCCTTTACTACACCTACGACGCCAAATTTTAACATTTTAAATTAGACTGAGGCAATCATTAAAAGCTTTAAAGTGCTGCTTCTAAAACTAATATAATTAACAATATAAACTAATCTGGGTCTATTATTAGCTATTGTCTATTATACCCACAACACTGATTTATATGTGTGGAGATAAAAAGCGTTACAATTAACAGTTACAAACATGAATAATTTTATTGTTAAAATTAAGATTTTGTTCTTTTTCATTAATTATCAATTATATTTTGTTTATAGTAAATTAGTAACTCTTTAGTTAGCACTTATTCAGTTGTATGTTTACATAATAAAATGTTTTTATTACTCATATCAAGTTATTTTATTCCTAACATTTTGCCTTTAATTTAAAGTAGATTTCCAATTTTCTCTGTTTAAATCTAATTAAATTAGGGTCAATTGGCATTATTGACCTCACTACCATCAACGTAACAACTGACAACTACTTATAATACCTAAGAAATACTCGTTATTGTAGTTTTTTCTGTTAAGACACTGTTACTAAAGTGCATTATAATATGAAATTGCTCACAGCACTAAAAAAAATCGATTAAAATTGGTGTAAGTTACTTAATTTATTAACAAACAAACAATAAAACACAAAATTATTCTCTAAGTAAATGTTTATTTCTCATTCATCTATTCTAAGTACAATGCGGACATCGCCCGTTAACTTCACAGATCAGTTGAAAACAATGGAATGAAAGGTCAAGCACATTGAAAAATCATTTACACACGTACGACAGAACATTAATATCAATCAATATATAATAAATACAAGGAATATAATGAGCAAACCTTGAGCAATACGCTAGTATTGTCGTTGCCACAAATTAAGAGAGAAAACAATTTGGAGGGATTTCGAGTTTGACAACTCATTAAATTATAAATATCAATTAAAGCTTACATATCCTTTAAATATTGCCACGAAAATTAATACTTAATACCTAAAATAAGTACTGAATGTCATCTCACTAACTAACATAGGCTTACAGTAGTTATTAGTGACAAAAATACTGTGATACGCTTCAATATTTATTGACTATTACAGAGACCTTTACATGTCGAAGAACATGTTTAATTTAAGAAACCACAAGGGCTCCACAACTAATTTCATTCGAAACATACAATCAAAATCTACGTTACGATTTCATTTTAAATTATACATACAATACACAAAATTTAAATGGTATACAATGTTGTTGTACAGGATAAAAAGAAACGGACTTACAGTCACATAATATTGTAAAGGAGTAAGCCGTCGGTTATGTATGCATTTGGCACGACTTTGAGGATAATTGAGTCTTTCATTATTTATTTATAAGATAGAAGTAGGCAATGAGTTATTACTTACTACCGACCACTGATGTCTGTTATTGACTTTAAGTAGGACAGGAGAGTCCTTTTAAAATCAAATAAAATATGTGCTGCTACTTCTGTGGACTAAATTAGAAATTGGAATGCTTCATGTACCTTATCACACTTTTCCAAGACCCTTTCGAAACAGATTAAAGAATAATACTGCTACTACAGAGCAAAAGAAATATATTTAGAATAATTCGCTTAACATTTACAGAACACAATATTTAAAAAACGGGAATGCATTCGTTTAACTAATTTAACAAACATTATTATGAGCAATTACTAAAACCATTTCCCAAACAAAATGAAAAATCGAAAGAGAAAAGGTTTACTTCAACACAATGGTTAAGGAATTTAGGGCCTCAATATTTACATATCACAATACACACAAGACTACTAAATAAACATCTCTATTAAGGGCCTTTTTCCAGTCACGCATGATTACGCCCGAATGCATGTCCAACCCACACGCATGTCAATTCAATCCTATCGTATCATCATAGATACTTTTCGTCATGCATGCCAAACGCTAGTCGGTTGCAAAGATTGCAGCGAGTTATCACAGGTGCGTAGGAAATGCATGCGTACACACGCGTGACAGGAAAAAGGCCCTAACAAACTATCAACTCGTGAACTAACGTTAACACACTACACAAAACAAAGACGTTTATTCAACAGTCTAGTCAGTCACAATCCCTTACACAACTATCAATCTGTTTCAACAATTAGGTCTTCAAAAATATAAATAAACTTACATCGGTCTCATATTTCCGCTAAATGCAACATTATGCTTATATCTAATAGCAAAATCTCCCAACGTGTAGGGAAAATTTACAACTTACAAGGAACAGTTATATTTAAATGCATATCTGAAAATTTATTTCTGTTGCAACTTTGAATAACATCACAAAAGCTTATTTATACTATTAATCTGAGTATAGGAATATATGAAATATATAATTTGTTACCGAGTCGTAGTATGTGATTTTTGAGTGCAAAATATAGTTCTAGATTTTCCGGAAGCCACAATCGTTCAGAAAAATAGAACATTATGTTTTATTGTCATGATGTTGAAGTCGAAATTGAAACGCCCCTTCGACCATAGAGTAATGAATATAAACATTATAATTTTATAACAATTATAGACACACATTTTTAAACATTACACGAACAATATGTCTAAAGATTGCTGATCTATGCCAAACATTATTGCGACAAAGTATAGAATTAAGTTTAATGAGACATAATATCTTACATATTTTTATTAATATTAAAACGTCAACATTAATATATTTATATACATACAGTATGAAAAGATGTCCTTAACGAGACAGTAGTTAAAATATCACCATTTCTAAAGACTAAATAGTAAAAAGGATTACAGTAAATGCACGAAAAATAGTTACATAGTCTTATGAGTTTTTGTAATAACAGTATTCTAAGTGAATAAACAATCGGAATTTGCAGATATTTTGCCTTTACTGAATCGCTGGGATTATACAAAAATCACTGTCATCTGATTTTTATGCCCAAAAAAATATAAATTCAATAACGAGTGCTCCGTTAAAGAAATGAGTACAGCTGTTAGAGCTGCCTTCAGCAATCTTGTTTTTACTATAGAATGTAACAGAACATGTAGTCTACTTCATTTAAATGGGCATACAATAGTACCAGCAACATTTGATCTCCAGCCAAGCCTTAGACCACGGTATGTCACTACACACTGTGGTCTGCTACACTTTGTATCATTTTTTATCGCCCATACTGCTGGTATAAGGGCAAAATTATCCTTCTAATGTTTTAATTCAATAATATCTAGTAACCAGTGTTTTTTACTTATAGAAAATCCGTTAAAATATACCACAAATCTAGAACGTCCGCGGTGAATAGTTCCTCATTTGCGAAAAATTATACGGCCTTTATCGGCCCTAGTTTAAAATTTAAATTAAAGGAGTATATTGACAAATTATCTGCAAATCGACCTAGAATAAATGCATAAGACTAGCAATTGTATGTCACTACATCCTACAATACCTCACGTCCTAGATGTAGACACACATGATCACAGGCTATCACTCTGTTCTGTACACAACAAACATCCAATTGCCATTCTCAATTCTTGTAGATGTGATAAAAGTGAATATAACGGTATAACATGATGTTATGATAATATATAATTTTTAATACATACGTTTCAACATATTTACATAATTTTATGATTATTAAAGTGGAAATCCCGATGTAGTAATTACATAACAATTAAATAAATTTCGATTACAGTGTAATCAGACTGCAAACGTTAATGTTTTTGAGCGTATATATGTATGTAGAATTGGTTTCCTTACTGAGAATCCTAACATCCCATCCTATTTGTGACAACAAAATTCACATATATAACATTACATGTTACGAAACGCTATTTTCAAGGAAATTATTTTAAATATTAAGATCTCTTAACAGTTTTAACCTGTACTGTTTTTAATTCTAATTATATAATTAATACGTCGGGATTTCAGAGTTAAATATTTAGGTTTAGGTATACAGGGTGAATTTTTAAAACGGGCCTTCAGGGCCAAATCCGAAACTATAAGGATTAGCGAAAAATGCTGAAAGGAGTTACGAGGCAGATTTTGATAAAAACTAAAACTGCATCATTAGTTTTTTAAAATATCTTTTTCCATAGCCGGGAATCGAACGAGTTCATTTTTAAAAAATATACAACCTCTATATTATTCCACCATCTGATAGTGTCGTTAATAAGGATCAAATTCTGGGAAGGGAAGGATCAAATTCTTTTTAAGTTTCGAAACACTCAAGATTTGGAAAAGATTTACATAAATAAAATATATTTAACCGTAGAATCTTTCGAAATGGCGTGCATCAAAAATATACGATTCTGTCATACTCAAAATAAATTTTAAAATTTTATTTTACAAATGACGTCGAAAATACAGAAGGTTTTGAAAATTTGAAATTTTGTAATATTAAAATAGTAAACTGTTTATTGTTATTACGAAATTTTAAAATATTATTCTTAATTTTATTAAGCTCTTACTTTATTTTATTCAACTCGAAGATTTGGATTGATACAGCATAAAATAATATTCACCTATAATATAACAGAGCTGAATGTTGTAATTGCATAAAAAATCCTTATAATCCGAAAATCTTTTTGACAGCAGCTCCAAGGAAAATCCTGCGAGTACTTCTGTAAAGTCCACGGCAAAACAGGCTAGTAGAACTTTATTCTTGACAAAAATATCAATTTAATTTTAAGCCAGTTTAAGAGTCACGTAATTATAAACTCTTGAAAATGATTTCACATAGTAAATTGAGCAATATTTATGCTGTTACAATGTTAAGAACAGTTGAAGAAATTCAGTTATAGTTATAAAACTTTTTACAACAATTCGGTAATATGAACAAAACAATAATTTATTTTACAAAATAATTTTGATTTTGAACAAAATATAAATTTTAAGATGCTGCTAATGCGGCTAACAGTTCAGAAAATATTAATTTAATAAATTCATCCAACAAGTGCGTATTAATTTCAGTGGGTATACTTCAATAATTATAAGCTCTGTGTATATTAATTTATAGGAAAAATATAATTTAAGTGGTAGGTTTGTACTTGAACAAATATATGAAAATCTAAGTAAAAACAGTTATTTTTTATATTAAAATGTGATTAAAATATTGCATTTATATTAAATTTATTGAAACTATTGCGTCTAACATTCAGATAGCAAAAATATTTTTATCAATAATTTTTAACATTAAATATGTAATATTTTTCGAAGTGGTTATCGTGCATATTGTTTTTGAAACTGATTAAAAATACATTTTATTCTAGAAGATTATAGATGTATATCTTCGTATTTTTCCAATAATTTTAATTACTTTTCATTAATTCTATTCTACGTTAAAACTTCATAATTGTCAACAACAAGTTATTTACAAAGTCTCAAACATCTATAACAACAGCTATGTAGACCGCTAGTATATAGACATAATCTCTACGGTTAAAATATTATATATATTTCAATATTTTATTTTTAAAACATCCTATAATAAATTCCGTCCGCGTATTTTTTTTTAAATTGTAATCCGTTGCGATCTATGTAAATAATTCGTTTCGACTCTCTCAACATATCTGATTTTTTTTTATTAATTTTAACGACGTTTACGTTAATGAAATATCTTATTGCACCCGTTATTAATAATCAATCTATCCATTGTTTTGTCTACCAAAGATCGACATTTGACAACAATTACTTCATAATAAAAGTTGACAAATTTCAATCTTTGGTAGGAGATATTCGGATAGGTTGAGTATTAATAACGAGGCTTAGCAGTATCCACCAATCCGCGCTGGAGCAATCTGGCGGATATTGTACCATTACCAGTACAATCAAATTTGACAATAGTTCCTCAATGTGTCACTCTTAAATTTAAGTCTCGTCGATACATAATAATCGTTATGTATTCAAAGTCAGTTATTATAATTTAATACTACCGTCGAAACCTAATGTAGTATATTATTTTATTATTTTTAAGTAAGATAAAATGATATTTTTAGATTACAATTCTACTGAAAAACAAGTAATATTCTTGCATATTTGTTAATATTTGATACAATAACTTTTCATGTTTTATATCGTCAAATCATAATTTACAATTTATAGTAAAAACTCTTTTATTCATAATGCATCGTACAATATGATTTTGTATATAAAATAATAATACAGGTGTAAAGAATTAGTGTAAATACGTTTATAAAGAGATGCCAATTAATATTATGCTTAGTAAATAATAAGGACTTTAAAATTTCTACTTATTAATAAAATATCGATAAAAGTTATTAATTTTTATAGTAATAAAACTAAAGATATGTAAGGAAGACGACGGTCACTCGTAAATTGGACTAACAAATACATAAAAGAGATCATTTTTATTATTTTAAGGTATTTTTGTTAATTCGTTATCAATTATGATAGGGTCAGTTACAAGATGTAGTGATATAACTCGGTTCAATAAAGTACGTAATCGAAAATGACAAATAATGCTGTTTGTTCGCTCTCAAACATTATCAACGATAGAGAGGTCAATAGAAATGCCGTCATTTTGGTATATAACATTTACTGAAACGAGTTATACTCCTAAAAATCCCAAATTGAATGCCATATACAGTGAAGTCTGAGTTGTACATATTTCTAACCTTCAATTTATTTCTTTAATTGTAAATTTCGTTCGAACGTAGAGATTAAATAAGCTGCCTTCAATGATTTATAGCTGCTGCTTCTAATAAAGGAAAAGGATAAACCTAGTGATACATATTTAGTTATTTAGTGAAATTAAATACAAATTATTGTTTTTCATATTATTGCAACGGCTTAGACAGTCCATAGAAACTTTTAGAACACTCAATGACGTTATAAAGTGTAAACTTTTATTTAACCATCTCAAAATCAGATTTCTTTTAAATAAATACAAAAGAAATGCCGTATATTTAAAGTACGGGAAGCCTCAAAAACAAGATAAGTTTCTTCTGAAGATAATACTATTTTACTATTTAAAAGTACCAAGGTTACATAATATTTAAGGTGTGATACTAAATCAGCTGCCCGCATGTCATACAATAACTTGATAAAGTTCTTACATGCATGAATTACTAACTTGTTGGCAATAATAATACAATCGTAAGTTGATGTAATTGCAACCTATGTTCACCTATTAATTCGGTCTTTATAAGTTTTGCGACATATTTTAATGTTTCACTATTTATAATAGTACTAGGGTCACATAATATACTATATTATGGTATGATAAGTACTTAAAGTATGTATTTGTATCTACCACTTTTATATGATGCATAGGGTGCTTATTGATAGTTAAAATCTCAATAGAATGATTCAATGGTTTTAATTATTCATTGTTTAAAGTACCAGGTGTTCATAACACAGTAGGATGTTAAGTTAATACTGATGATATAAAGGTACCAGGCGTCCATATCAGACATGCAGCAATCTCAGGTGTGCCGTGTGCGTCGGAATTAATAATAATAGTGAATCTTAATTTAATGTTATATTCATTGTTTACTATTTAAAGTACCAGGCAAACATGATACAGTACGATATAAACAAAGTACTAATTCCTATTTATTAGATTCACTATTCAAAGTAGCAGGACGCATACAACACAGCTGATGTTAAGTCAATACTGATGTGAAAGTACCAGACATCCATATTGTCGAAGAGATACAGCAGTATTCAGTCCGGCGCTTATCCTAATAATTCAATGTTATCAAAGTAGTAGATGCACACAACACAATAGGATGTAAAGTCAATATTGATATGAGAGTAGTTCCAGGAATCCGACACGTAATTCAATAATGTTTCACCATACAAAGTGCACACAACACAGTAGGATGTAAGTCAATACCGATATGAAGTACCAGGCGTCCATATCGTTTAGGGGATGAGTCCGGCGTATAATAATTCAATGTTTCACCATACAAGGTGCACATAACACAGTAAGATTTACTCAATACCGATATGAGAGCAGCAGGCGTCCATATCGTCAAAGAGTTGAGCCAGTTTCAGGAGTCCAGCGTATTTCACCATATATATATATATATATATATATATGTGTGTATTCTTCGATCACTAATAAGAACGTGTATTTATTAAACGCACAAACACAATAGATTTTAAAGTCAATACCGATATGAAGTACCAGGCGTACATATTGTCGGAGAGATGCGGCCGCCTCAGTCCGTCGCGTAATATAGTTTGTTTTATGATTCAATGTTTCACATAACACAGCAAAATGTAATGTCAATACCGATTTCAGAGTACCAGGCATCCATATTGTCGAAGGGATACGGCAGTCCAGGAATCTTAATTCAATGTTTCACCATACAAAGTGCACACAACACAGTAGGTTTTAAAGTCAATACCGATATGAGAGTACCAGGCGTCCATATCGTCTAGGAGATGCGGCAGTCTCAGGAGTCCCGCGCGCGTCAGAAGTATATAACCTCCTCCTCTGGAGGCGCAGGCGGTGAGGGTGCCCCCGGCTCTGGGGACCTCACGCGAAACTTGTCCGGCAACTTAGGGTAGGTGTTTGTTCTGGAAATGGGTAGACGGAATTAGGGGTGAAATTAGTATTAATTACGTGAAACCTCACGTACGTCATCACAAACCGCTAGCAAAAAATCTCGAAATTATGAGCTGAAATTAGTATTGATTACGTGAGGCTATTTTGCAATTTTTTTTTGGTAAATCCCCCGTATTTTACAACAGAATAGACTGTGCTCTTACCATTACATTTACTACTAACTTTTACATACTAGCTTTTTACATTACTGTGTTTAAATTTTAAGTTTTTAAAGAAATTACTACTACTTTAAAAAAATAAGAGAGTCTGCTAAGACATAAAGAAAAAAGTTTTAAACTAGTCATAAATATAAAAAATACTTCAACCATTCCGTAAGCAAACCTGTACATTTCTCCTTTTAACAAACCTTACTATACCTGTGAAGATATACTAATAAAAGTAATGCAAAAATGTAAAGAGAACGATATGGTGAACTAAATTAACTTTTTTATAATATAGAAGTAGTAAAAGAGCATGCAGTCCATGTGATGGTAAATGGTTACTGTCGTTCAAGAACATCTGTAATGATACGATTACATTCTTGTTAGAGGTTGATCACAGATGCGTAGCTTATCTGTCAACGCCACCCATCTACCAGTCTACCCCACCCCATTGGGGCGGCAGTAGCCACTTATAGTCCGCAACAAACTGCTAGTCCGTAACAAGCTGCATATATTACGTAGCAACGTAAGGGCACACTAACTACCTTATGTGCCCGCAGGTGAGAGCGGGCAGCGGATGGGTGCTGGGAGGGGTTCCGCGCTGTCTTCGTCCCGCTAATATCAACAATTTGTTATTCGACGCAACTCGTTTCTACAGCAAGCAAAGTGGGCATCCTACTCTGTGTACTCTGCGTACGGGTCTCGGGGTTGACTAGTTTCTATATTCGGAGCGGACTATACCATCAGGTGGACCACATCCTTAGCTACTACTCCTACATAATAAAACCGCAAAGTGTGTTAGGTGTGTAGGTGTTACCTGGTGGCCTTGTTCCCACATCACAAAACGCGTAACCCCAAAGGGCTGAAAGTTTAACTCCATATTACCTGGTGGCCTTGTTGTTGTTGTGTGTGGCGGGCAGCGGCGCGGGCGAGCTGCCGGCGCGCGCGTGCAGCACGGGCGGCGGCTGCGAGACCCACAACACAACACAACTCAAACAACCGATGGAAACCAAAATAAATGTGCATGCGAAGATATTTATATGTGGCGGAAGTTTTTGTATCGTGATCGTGTTATTTAACTCCAAAAAATTAAAAACAATGTAAAAAACAATAACTTTACTGAATATAATAACTAAAATAATAATAATTAAATGATAACAATTACTAAAATAACTTCAATTTCATAAAATAATAATGAGTCTTGATATGATAATTCACTTTTCCGTAAAATGGAATAATAACATTGCAAATAAATATAATAATGTTAATATTAAATTATACTTAAAAAATAAATATAATTGAGATATAAAGCGATTATATTAATACTGTTGCCGGCAAAGCATATGCACATAATTTGACGCCACACGACAACGATCAACTACAAAATAATTCAAAACATACATATATTTAAACACATTAGGATAAAACAATTGATATTCAGAAAATTCGAATTGCTATAGTTTATCTTCAAAATAATTCATAAATATTTAACAATACCACATAAAAGAAGATTGTTTTAATATAATATATAAGAACTTTCTCTACTTTGCTCTTTAAGATATATACACAACACTAAATAATTAAAAAAAGCATGCACACTAAAATAGTAACAGAAAAAATGGTTGTATATACAGATATTGATTATATATCAAGAATTTCAACAACATCTATGTAATTTGCACCAAAAAGTTCAAGATTACACCTTTAATAGACTTTATTATAGATTTGTATAATCAAGTAGAAATGAAGCCACAACATACTCCTTAAATTATGGTGTTTTATTGTATATATTTTCTACTAAAGCGACAGCCAATTAAGTGTACAGACAACAGTAAATTTTGAAATGCATTTTCAAACGCGATAATAATTTTATCAATTTGTAATTAACAAGCGTAGAAAGAAAAGATATACAATTAGGAATTAATCTTATCATAAACATCTAATACCTATTTAGGATGTCAATTCAGAAAGCTTCTAATATAAGATGGTTATATTCACGATAAGGGAATAAGTAACTGAACATACATTTTTTAAATCAACGGTGGATAACGGTGGACAAATATGTATGGTTGTTACCAAATTCACAAATAAAGGAAGTCACACACGACCGACAGTGATCTAATAGACTATAGACAGCCGGTGCAGACTATCGTTTGTGTATTAGCACCCCAAAGTAATTTGATTTCATATTTTTAGGCATACATGTTAGCTACAGGAAGACAAGTATAATTATTATATAGATGAAGGTATGTTATTATATAGATGAAGGATGAAGGTGGTAGAACCCTTTGTGGTTCGACTCCGGCGGCACCACCGCCACACCTATTCCTACCTAATAACAGCAGTGTTAGGCGCTGCTGTGTTCTGGTTTGAAGGGTGTGGTAAGGGAGACAGACTTTTCCGAGGCGTTCCAGCTTAGTCCTCAGGGGTAGCGGCGCATCTGTGCCCGACCTCAGGTAGGAATATCTAATCCTATCTGCGGTTGATTACAGATGTCCATGGGCGGCAGTAGTCACTTACCATCAGGTGGACTGCATGCTCGCCTGCTACCCTTATATTATAAAAAAAAAAAGATAATTGCTTGCCCAAAAATTAGAGAAGTAACTAAATTGTAATATTTAAGGTACTAAAATTCTACCTCAATTAATAATGCAATATCTTTAACTTTAAATATTCATAAGTAATGAGATAACATTTTACCACGCTTTTATTAGCTTTGGTTGTATCTGTGTATGTATGTAACGAAATCTTTGAACACGATTTTTACCCACTTTGAACGGTCCAGTTAATTTAAAATTTTAAAAATTATCAAGAATCGATGACTATACACGATTTTAATAATTTTATACCATTCTCCTCATCAGGATCGTCAGGAATCAGAATTAACGATTTTCCTTATGCGATTTTAGCGTGGTTTTTAGTTTTTAAACTATAATTATTTATATATTAAAAGTAACTTCTGTAACCTACAGTAATAACGTATAGTTATGTACATTACAAAGAAAAAAAAACACTTTTTATAACATAAACATCAATAAGTCACGTTTGAAAATGCATAATCAATATCACAACTACTCGACACCAATTATTTACTTACGCGGTACGTTAAAATACATTGGGATAGTCGACATCCTGAAAATGCAACCATTTATTCTGTTTCAGGTTAAAAATATATTTTTATAAAACTACGTAATAAAGTTTAGAAAATATTATAAAAAAATATATTTTTATTATTCTATAGTGTTAAATTATTGTAGGTATTTAAAAATTAGTCAACACGACATTTTAAAGTTGAAGATCAAGGATTAAGTAACAAAACAGACTTCTAATGTACTTTTTGATATGCAATTAGTCGATTTTTTATATAGCTATACAAATATTTTTCGTCTTATATTGTAACGCGTCTATCGAAGCCAATCATCGTAGTCACTTATCATCATCCTCACAATATTCTATGAACTAAAAGAAATATATATACGCGACGACTAGATAACCTCTCTTCCTTTGGGAAGTCGGTTAAAAAAACTTAATAAATCTGTCACAAATAATTAATAATACTAAAAGCTCCTAACATCCCGTCGGTAATATTACGAGTATGGTTCACATGAAAAATCCTGAGAGTGGTTGTCTACCGCCGCCGTCACCGGACCGTCACTAAGAACGAGAGGACGGCGCCGAAGTAGCGGTACATACATTTACTATAGCCGCGTGTCCACCGCACGTCCGTCATGTCATATTAAAGTTGGCCTGAAATAATCTCGGTTTCGGTGACGGTCCGGTAACGGCGGCGGTGGACAAACACCCTCACTCATTGATATTCTCACGTTCCCGCGAGAATGTGGAGCGGGCTTAACTCATTAGAAGTCCATTCAGCCACCAAGTCCGTCAACAGCACAATAGCTACAACATACGCACCTCGCTAGGCGACTCGTGGAGTCGATGGTAGCCGGGCGGCGGCTGCTGGCCCTTGCCGCTCGCCAGCTTCAGAGGCAGCTGCTGCTTCACCATCTGCTGGAGTGGAATGTTCGTTTTTACTACGTGTTTACGTATTTTGGAATTTTGTGACTATTAATAAATTCCAAATATAAATATTTTTTTTATGTCTAGAAGGTCGGGTTGGATGGTGCTATGAAGATGCATAAATGGAAGAGGGATAAAAAAAATGGGCTCATGGGCCTTTTTAATCCACCTCAGATAAATTAGATTCCTACCTGAGGTTGGCCACAGATACTCCGCTACCCCTGAGGACTAAGCTGAAACGCCTCGGAAAAATATGTTTCCCTCAACACTGCAAACGAGGAGACAGCAGTACTCAATAGTGCTGTTATTAGGCAAAAATAGGTGTAGAGTTGGTGTCGCCAGCACCTCCCTGGCCAAGCTTATTAGAGCTCGATTACAGATGTTCACGGGCGGCAGTAGCCATTCACCACTTAGGCAGCGCACTGCAGGGCGGTGCCGCTGACTGCGAGCGGCGACTGTGTCTGCCGGCGGGGGCACGGCAGCGGTATACAGGTACCTGTATGGCGGGCGCGCGCACGGTGGCGCGCGTCTCGTTGTGCGCCGACAGCAGCTGCGGCGGCGGCAGCGCGCTGCACGACGGTGCCGCTGACTGTGTCTGCCGGCGGGGGCACGGCAGCGGTATACAGGTACCTGTATGGCGGGCGCGCGCACGGTGGCGCGCGTCTCGTTGTGCGCCGACAGCAGCTGCGGCGGCGGCAGCGCGCTGCACGACGGTGCCGCTGACTGTGTCTGCCGGCGGGGGCACGGCAGCGGTATACAGGTACCTGTATGGCGGGGCGCGCGCACGGTGGCGCGCGTCTCGTTGTGCGCCGACAGCAGCTGCGGCGGCGGCAGCGCGCTGCACGACGGTGCCGCTGACTGTGTCTGCCGGCGGGGGCACGGCAGCGGTATACAGGTACCTGTATGGCGGGCGCGCGCACGGTGGCGCGCGTCTCGTTGTGCGCCGACAGCAGCTGCGGCGGCGGCAGCGCGCTGCACGACGGTGCCGCTGACTGTGTCTGCCGGCGGGGGCACGGCAGCGGTATACAGGTACCTGTATGGCGGGGCGCGCGCACGGTGGCGCGCGTCTCGTTGTGCGCCGACAGCAGCTGCGGCGGCGGCAGCGCGCTGCACGACGGTGCCGCTGACTGTGTCTGCCGGCGGGGGCACGGCAGCGGTATACAGGTACCTGTATGGCGGGCGCGCGCACGGTGGCGCGCGTCTCGTTGTGCGCCGACAGCAGCTGCGGCGGCGGCAGCGCGCTGCACGACGGTGCCGCTGACTGTGTCTGCCGGCGGGGGCACGGCAGCGGTATACAGGTACCTGTATGGCGGGCGCGCGCACGGTGGCGCGCGTCTCGTTGTGCGCCGACAGCAGCTGCGGCGGCGGCAGCGCGCTGCACGACGGTGCCGCTGACTGTGTCTGCCGGCGGGGGCACGGCAGCGGTATACAGGTACCTGTATGGCGGGCGCGCGCACGGTGGCGCGCGTCTCGTTGTGCGCCGACAGCAGCTGCGGCGGCGGCAGCGCGCTGCACGACGGTGCCGCTGACTGTGTCTGCCGGCGGGGGCACGGCAGCGGTATACAGGTACCTGTATGGCGGGGCGCGCGCACGGTGGCGCGCGTCTCGTTGTGCGCCGACAGCAGCTGCGGCGGCGGCAGCGCGCTGCACGACGGTGCCGCTGACTGTGTCTGCCGGCGGGGGCACGGCAGCGGTATACAGGTACCTGTATGGCGGGCGCGCGCACGGTGGCGCGCGTCTCGTTGTGCGCCGACAGCAGCTGCGGCGGCGGCAGCGCGCTGCACGACGGTGCCGCTGACTGTGTCTGCCGGCGGGGGCACGGCAGCGGTATACAGGTACCTGTATGGCGGGGCGCGCGCACGGTGGCGCGCGTCTCGTTGTGCGCCGACAGCAGCTGCGGCGGCGGCAGCGCGCTGCACGACGGTGCCGCTGACTGTGTCTGCCGGCGGGGGGCACGGCAGCGGTATACAGGTACCTGTATGGCGGGCGCGCGCACGGTGGCGCGCGTCTCGTTGTGCGCCGACAGCAGCTGCGGCGGCGGCAGCGCGCTGCACGACGGTGCCGCTGACTGTGTCTGCCGGCGGGGGCACGGCAGCGGTATACAGGTACCTGTATGGCGGGCGCGCGCACGGTGGCGCGCGTCTCGTTGTGCGCCGACAGCAGCTGCGGCGGCGGCAGCGCGCTGCACGACGGTGCCGCTGACTGTGTCTGCCGGCGGGGGCACGGCAGCGGTATACAGGTACCTGTATGGCGGGCGCGCGCACGGTGGCGCGCGTCTCGTTGTGCGCCGACAGCAGCTGCGGCGGCGGCAGCGCGCTGCACGACGGTGCCGCTGACTGTGTCTGCCGGCGGGGGCACGGCAGCGGTATACAGGTACCTGTATGGCGGGCGCGCGCACGGTGGCGCGCGTCTCGTTGTGCGCCGACAGCAGCTGCGGGCGGCGGCAGCGCGCTGCACGACGGTGCCGCTGACTGTGTCTGCCGGCGGGGGCACGGCAGCGGTATACAGGTACCTGTATGGCGGGCGCGCGCACGGTGGCGCGCGTCTCGTTGTGCGCCGACAGCAGCTGCGGCGGCGGCAGCGCGCTGCACGACGGTGCCGCTGACTGTGTCTGCCGGCGGGGGCACGGCAGCGGTATACAGGTACCTGTATGGCGGGCGCGCGCACGGTGGCGCGCGTCTCGTTGTGCGCCGACAGCAGCTGCGGCGGCGGCAGCGCGCTGCACGACGGTGCCGCTGACTGTGTCTGCCGGCGGGGGCACGGCAGCGGTATACAGGTACCTGTATGGCGGGCGCGCGCACGGTGGCGCGCGTCTCGTTGTGCGCCGACAGCAGCTGCGGCGGCGGCAGCGCGCTGCACGACGGTGCCGCTGACTGTGTCTGCCGGCGGGGGCACGGCAGCGGTATACAGGTACCTGTATGGCGGGCGCGCGCACGGTGGCGCGCGTCTCGTTGTGCGCCGACAGCAGCTGCGGCGGCGGCAGCGCGCTGCACGACGGTGCCGCTGACTGTGTCTGCCGGCGGGGGCACGGCAGCGGTATACAGGTACCTGTATGGCGGGCGCGCGCACGGTGGCGCGCGTCTCGTTGTGCGCCGACAGCAGCTGCGGCGGCGGCAGCGCGCTGCACGACGGTGCCGCTGACTGTGTCTGCCGGCGGGGGCACGGCAGCGGTATACAGGTACCTGTATGGCGGGCGCGCGCACGGTGGCGCGCGTCTCGTTGTGCGCCGACAGCAGCTGCGGCGGCGGCAGCGCGCTGCACGACGGTGCCGCTGACTGTGTCTGCCGGCGGGGGCACGGGCAGCGGTATACAGGTACCTGTATGGCGGGCGCGCGCACGGTGGCGCGCGTCTCGTTGTGCGCCGACAGCAGCTGCGGCGGCGGCAGCGCGCTGCACGACGGTGCCGCTGACTGTGTCTGCCGGCGGGGGCACGGCAGCGGTATACAGGTACCTGTATGGCGGGCGCGCGCACGGTGGCGCGCGTCTCGTTGTGCGCCGACAGCAGCTGCGGCGGCGGCAGCGCGCTGCACGACGGTGCCGCTGACTGTGTCTGCCGGCGGGGGCACGGCAGCGGTATACAGGTACCTGTATGGCGGGCGCGCGCACGGTGGCGCGCGTCTCGTTGTGCGCCGACAGCAGCTGCGGCGGCGGCAGCGCGCTGCACGACGGTGCCGCTGACTGTGTCTGCCGGCGGGGGCACGGCAGCGGTATACAGGTACCTGTATGGCGGGCGCGCGCACGGTGGCGCGCGTCTCGTTGTGCGCCGACAGCAGCTGCGGCGGCGGCAGCGCGCTGCACGACGGTGCCGCTGACTGTGTCTGCCGGCGGGGGCACGGCAGCGGTATACAGGTACCTGTATGGCGGGCGCGCGCACGGTGGCGCGCGTCTCGTTGTGCGCCGACAGCAGCTGCGGCGGGCGGCAGCGCGCTGCACGACGGTGCCGCTGACTGTGTCTGCCGGCGGGGGCACGGCAGCGGTATACAGGTACCTGTATGGCGGGGCGCGCGCACGGTGGCGCGCGTCTCGTTGTGCGCCGACAGCAGCTGCGGCGGCGGCAGCGCGCTGCACGACGGTGCCGCTGACTGTGTCTGCCGGCGGGGGCACGGCAGCGGTATACAGGTACCTGTATGGCGGGCGCGCGCACGGTGGCGCGCGTCTCGTTGTGCGCCGACAGCAGCTGCGGCGGCGGCAGCGCGCTGCACGACGGTGCCGCTGACTGTGTCTGCCGGCGGGGGCACGGCAGCGGTATACAGGTACCTGTATGGCGGGCGCGCGCACGGTGGCGCGCGTCTCGTTGTGCGCCGACAGCAGCTGCGGCGGCGGCAGCGCGCTGCACGACGGTGCCGCTGACTGTGTCTGCCGGCGGGGGCACGGCAGCGGTATACAGGTACCTGTATGGCGGGCGCGCGCACGGTGGCGCGCGTCTCGTTGTGCGCCGACAGCAGCTGCGGCGGCGGCAGCGCGCTGCACGACGGTGCCGCTGACTGTGTCTGCCGGCGGGGGCACGGCAGCGGTATACAGGTACCTGTATGGCGGGCGCGCGCACGGTGGCGCGCGTCTCGTTGTGCGCCGACAGCAGCTGCGGCGGCGGCAGCGCGCTGCACGACGGTGCCGATGACTCCGAGCCCGTCGAGCCGCGGTTGTCTGGGGGACGCAGGTTAACTTCAGCACGTGGACATATATGAGAAGAACGGTAGGGGTCACCCCCTCTACTTAGCGTAGGGCAAACAGACAGACAGACAGAACGTTTTGTTTTTAACTGACAAATTTCGTAGACTATTTACAACGACCATTTTTTTCATCCTATACTAAAGGACGACAATTCAAAGCCAAAATGTTTTTTTTTAATTAACCTCATCGCGTGGGCAACCCGTCACTACAAAAAAGAAACACAAAATTTCTGTGCAAGATTTGTTTGTGTACTTGTCTTTGTGTCTATCTTTACAATACAGATACGTGAAACTATGAGTGCCCATCAATAATACTAATAACATATACATAAATCAACACTCACTTCTCCATTTCGGTTCCTTCCGTCGCATGGTATCACTAACACTGGAATCAGGTGACAGCGTCCCAACACTCGCTATTTCCTCTTGAGATCCACCTGTGATATTGGTACAAAAAATAAAGATCTATTTAAATATATTGACGGTATAACTATATGAACCTATTAGTTATAATAAAATATTTAATCCAATTAATAATTATTAAGCAATATTCAGTTATTAATTAATATTTGTATTGTATCCTATCAACCTTACCTTAAATTCTATTATGAATACTTTGTTGTTTATTGTTGACAAATATAAAAATGCGGCATGAACACATTTTAAAATGGATAATACCATTAATATACGTACGTTTTATTTTTATTCCGTATTGGAATGAAATTGGCACTCACCATGTTGTTGTAGCAGCTCCAGCCTCCTGTACAGTCTCTCCCTCTGTTGCTCCACGTCTTTCTGTTGCTCCTCCAGCTCTTGTCTCGCTATTTGCAACTGTCGTCGTTCTACAGGTAACAACGAAACTTAAATAAGTATCTATGTATTGTAAAGTTTAGTTCATGTATTTATTTTTAAATAACGACAATTTTCTTGTGGTCTCAAAATAATTATTTACTCACGTTACATAAGAGGAACATTATGATCAGCTCGCACATTTGTCATCAATCTTAATTACGCCATGAAGAAACAGGATCTTTAGCTAATGGTAAAGGTGTTTTTTTTTTTAATTTAAGGGTAGCAGATTAGCATGCAGTCCACCTGATGGTAAGTGGCTACTGCCGCCCAGGGACAACTGTAATCAACCCCAGATTGGATGAGGTCGGCCACAGATTTGCCGCTACCACTGAGGACTACCCCTAAGCTGGAACGCTTTGGAAAAGTATGTCTCCCTTACCACACCCTTCAAACCGGAACACAGCAGCGCCTTACACTGCTGTTATTAGGTAGAAATAGGTGTGGCGGTGGTGCCGCCGGAGTCGAACCACAAAGGGTTCTACCACCTTCAGAATTTAATTGTATTTCAGTTTTATTTCCATTTAGCAGATTGATCCTTCGAGCCAGCATATGAAGCATATGCCGTCCTCCAGCTGCGCGTCGTGCGTGCGGCCGTGCGCACACACGCACACACACACACACACACACACACACACACACACACACACACACACGCACACGCGCACACTGACCATCCGCGAGCTGCTGGCGGTCGGCGGCGCGCGTGGCCTCGAAGTGCTGCCTGTCGGCGGTGAGGCGCGCCTGCGCGTGCCGCAGCTCCTCCAGCTGCGCGTCGTGCGTCCGCGCCGCGCTGCCGCCGCTCGCGCGCCACGCACACACCTGCGCCTCCAGACTGCGCACACAGACAAATATTATTAATGCTTACCTGTATAACACGCAAACACACACACACATATTACGTGCACATCTGCACCTCCTAGCTACGACCGCACACAATACAAAGTTACAGTTATCGAAATGCTGTCATACATAAAACTGCACTTCAACACTGCATTCATTCACAACAAATGATATCACCTAACTCCACCGACTACTAACTACTACGACGCAAAGGACAATAATATATGTTACACAACATTCCAGTCTCAAACTCCTGAACATTCATCCTCAAACATGCATCACCTTACAAAAATCTAGCATTCTTAACATTTGTAGAATAGTCAGATTTTTTTCTAATAAATACTGCTTTACCTACGCTTTTACTTGATTCCTAGTTATATTAGTTAGGACAACCTTAGTATTCGACAGTTATAATAAAAACATCATTCAATATAAACGCCTTTCAACACTTAATTCCTGGCACTGCGTACCTGTGTATAGTGGTGAGCTGCTGCCACACGATGCACGCGAGCGTGTAGACGGCGTGGTGCAGCCGCAGCGCCGCCTCCGCGCCGGGCTCCCCCGCCGCATCACCCGCCGCCGCGCCCTCCGCGCACTCTGTCGACAAGCGGGGCGCGCCTGCGTCAAATTGTGCTGCGTTTGTATATTACACGTGCACGGTTATGTGCGATTTTAGTAATTTATTTATTTATTTACATGCCAACAGCAACACACACAATACATTATATAGTACTTAGAAGTACACTATAGTAGTATTAATAATAATAAGGTTCGTATGAGTGCCAATTATAGGCATGAACAACGTTTATACATTAGTCTGTAATGATATGACGCTGTTTTGTATATTACACATGCACGGTTATGTGCGGTTTTTAATAAAGGTTAAGATTTTTTTTTTCATAACTAAAGATTAAAATTTCCAGCAAGTTAGAGAATTAAGAAGCACGTGAAGTGTTTCGTTTTTGTCATATACAGCTAAAAATCAATTTAAATAAACGCAAAATTTGTCAATCTTACTTGTGGATGTGTGTACCTGTCAATACGTATTTTTCTGTTGTGTCTGATCGCACGCGCAGCTCAGCTGCACTATGGAATAAATTTGATGCAGTCTCTTCGCTAATCGTGAACGTGTACGTGTACATTAAGATACAGGTGGTACGCGTGCGCCCAAACGAGTGCATGCATATGTGTACGTGTCACCCTATCAGCTCAAATGATCGCATGCACTTGTGTACGTGTTATTCTGTCAGCGTCGCTCCTCCCACTGTTAATATGTATACAGCACACACACCAGTGCGGTGCACCGTGCGCCGTGTGTGTGTGTGTGTGCGTGTGGCACTCACCGCGGTGCCGCGCGGCGTCGAAGCCGGCGAAGGTGTCGGCGCGGCGCGGCAGCGCGGGGCTGGTGTACGCGGCGGAGTGGCGCTCGCCCGCCGAGCTGGTGGAGCGGCCGAGCGCGCCGCCGCCCGCCAGCGCTGCGCCCGCCGCGCTCGACGCCTCCAACGCCTCCTGCACACCGTAAAGCACATATTAGGCTGCGAACGCACTAGCGACTTTTAAGCAGGCTTCCGCTTTTAAGGAATGCAATTACAAATTAATTTGATAAGACTGTATAGTCTTATGAATTAGTTGCCACTTCAATTACGTCAATAATAAGAGCCATATAAATAATGAAGGATTAGTCCGGAAAATCACGTGACCATAAAAACTATACATAATCGTAACAAAAATAAACCAACAATATATTACTAACCTTAACGACCCGGCAGACCTCCTGCCACAGCGCGTGCGTGTCCTGCGAGGGCGAGGCCAGCCGCACGTACTCCGGGAACACCAGCCCGCCCGGGAACACGCCGCCGCTCACACCCGTTATACCTGGGAAACATTAAACACGACCATTTTACACTCATTCACACCTAGATTACAATTTATTCAGACATTTACACATTTAAATAAATTCTTCCTAGGCTCGAAACCATTAAGTTTGTTTAAAGCAGAAATTTGTTTATAGTAGCAGCCAGTAATAACGATATGTAAGCAATACGGCAGGTGCCTCTTCAGATGCTTCATTTGTCACGAAGATTAATGCAGTTTTTTTTGTAAGTATAAGGCCGAGGAGATAAATTTTTAAGCAATAACACTATGAACTCATACTTTAATTTAACAATGAAACACTCGACGACGTACCACCGCGCACGTAAAGCGCGTGCGCATCGGTTGGAGGCTACGATCGAACTGACTTCAAAACTCGCCGACGCTCAACTAGCGACGCTCCAGTGCTCGGTGTTACGTCATGACGACATATTTGCTCGATATTATTAAGAGAGCGTAGCGATCAAAAATCGATCTGTGTCTCTAACAATATCACGATGATTTTTACAAGCCGTCAGATATGACAGATTAACTGACACTTGTCAACTTAGCAGATTTGAACACTCCCATTATAGATTATTAAACAATGTGCAAACTTCTGTCCCGCCTTCCCTCATATCTTGTGGCAAACTCACAGACAAATGTAACTTAAAAAAACTCCAAATTACAAGTCTATTTCGTTAATAAATCAATTTAAGATTAAATTTTTTTATTGAAACAGTTAACATTTTCACTATTTGTACTTTTGTAAACGACTGCAATAGTAAGGACTATCGCAGCCGATTAGTCCTCTGAACACGTAGGAAGTTTGTCCCAAAATCTATACAATACTGATGATTATAATTTAGGTAAATATTCTATTACATGTATTGGAACGAAGTTCCTTATCGCGCGTTGCGAAAGGGGGCTAGACGGAAAAAATTAAGACCGAAAGTTGTAACGACACGTTTTGCTACAGTTGTAAGCCGTGCGGCGTGCGCGTGTTTCTCTGTCTGTCTCTCTCTCATAGAAAGCAAGCCAGGTATTTTCGTTACGTCTTTGTATTTCGCATTGAACAGTGTGGTGTCGCGACGATTATTTTTGTTGAGTGTATACAGGTTTTTTGTACATAATAAATAATAATAATAAAAAAAATATTACAATTCCTTCACTAATTAATCGAAAGGAACTTCGTTCAAGCCAGTTGCCCCTTGACATCTCTCATCTTTTTATATTTATAGTAAATTAATACTTTACTTAGACTGTGATATTAATTATCTATATTGACTCACCTGTGCTGGGTATATCCAGCGTGGAAGCGCCGGTGTGTCCCACCATCTTCATGTGAAGCGCCATCTTCTCTTCAAGTAGAACTGCATGTTCCTTGTCCTTAGATCGTAACGCCTCTGCAAGATTGTAATTTTTTATATTACATACATGTACTCTTATAATAAAATGCCGCAGATATTATTTTTGAATAAGTAATTTGTAATTCATTACTTTACGAAAATTTTAAGCTATAATTTATAAAAATCTGTAATTTTGGACCAGAGATCTTGATTGATAAATGTAAGGAGTGGAGGATTTTTTTTAGAGAGGAAACCGAATCTATACTCCAGCCAAATTGGAAGAAGAATGTTTACCAACAATCGTCGCTTAGCAACCGATAACGGGCATATAACAATAACCTTTTTTCATTAGCACAATTTATTAATGTATAATATTATGTAAAATAAAAGAAAATTTCCGTTATTTTCTATCCTATTCTAGACACTATACCTAATGTCTGGTTTGAATTAAATATTGTGAATAAATATTTGACCTTGAGTTTAATTAGATTTCGAGAATAATCTCGCAAGATATATTTTAAATCAGCATTTAAATGCGTATTAAGTGAATTTATACAATTTTCTTAGATATTATGCTGTGTGATATTCTATTTTAATCAGAATGAATAAAATAATGTAATTTAGAGTAATGGTAGTTTAATATCCTCCATGGCAATATGTACACGTCTCGTATTTGGACTCTAAGAGAATAAATAGACTGTAAGTTAGTAAATACTCTACTCCCAGAGTAGATTGGAAAATAAAATTGAAATTGGTTTAGTAGTAACTAAAAATAAAAATAAAAACTTGGAGTTTTGTACATATTTATTTAGCTATTATTACATGTATGAACGGGTTAAAATGATTAAATTAAATAGCACAAATTACAAGTATGTAATACATCATGTAAAAATACAAATCCTTAAGGTTTTTTGGCCGCCCATTATAGATTTTGAATAAGACTCCTGAAGAAATTTCGAAGGTTAGTCCAGTTAGTACTTTTATATATAAAGAGAATGCAGATATTAGTAAACTCCAGATTGTAATTATTATAGTTTGTAAGAGTCTTGTTCAAAATTACAGACATGTTGTTATTATTCATCAAATTTACGTCAAACGGGAATTACATCAAACGGGAAAGAATACCATCATAAATAAATTATTCATCTTCTTCATCACTGGCAGAACTTGATGGACTTGTTGAACTGTCTGTCACTCGAATAATAAAATTGTCAATTACATTATCTGAAATGCCGTCAAGTTCTGCCATTTTCTTTTCCTCTTTAATTACATGATTGACACATTGTTGCCATGCCGCAGAAGTTATAGATTTAATTGCTTCACTTAATATTTTTTTTAAATCAATTATTTTAAATGTTTTGTTTTTTTCTGCGACATGGCCTTTTACTTGGCCCCATATCAACTCGATAGGATTTAATTCGCAATGGTACGGTGGTAATCTTAATACCTCAATGTTGTGCTGCTTCGCCATTGTATCGCATACAAATGCTGAGTATTTTTCCCGTTCAGGTGTTACCAAGTCGATAAGCTGTGCTTTTATCATCTCTGCTTGGAACGAGATACCTTTTTCTGTTAGCCAACTTTGTATGTCTTTTTTTAACCAATTCATAGAAGGAACTCGTTCCAAGCGTCGAGAATGATATGGGGCATTGTCCATTACAATTATGGAGTTTGGTTCTAATTTTTCCAGAGTTCTAGAGAACCACTCTTCAAACACCTTCGAGTTCATCTCTCTATGATAGTCGCCTTCACCTTTTTTACTTTCGAAAATTAAGTCTGCATTTTCCACAAATCCATCCTCGTTACCTATAAAAAAATGATAAATATTAAAATGTGAAAAGTACATGTAGCAGTCTAGTGATCATATATTGACTATATGGCATAGAAACTATACTTTTACGTTAACCTGATTAGCTATGCATGAGTTTATTTTTTTACAAAACTTTTTTCAATTCCATGATAACACACATCTAAAATTATGTGATCTTAAGCTAACAATATTAGGATGATAACATACCAATGTGTACAACTATCAAGCGCTTCCCTTTTCCCGATGGAGCTTTCAAGCCAGTTGAGAGTCCCTCCTGATAGGCTTGTCGAGCAGACTCAATGGAAAGGTCTTGCCATATTTTACTTTTTGTATGTCCTGAAACCAAATAATATATTATTGCTTTAAATTATTTTAATATAAATAATTTTATACACAGTGTGTGCCAAAGATGTGATAAAATATTGATTATGACATTTAAATTCTACTTATTAATAATAATTTAAATGGTTACTGTTTAAATAAAGATCAATAAGTATACAGAAATGATTGATTCTATATAAAAAATAAGTTAAAATTGTTTATGTACCTTCGTTAACCCAAGTCTCATCCAAATAATAAATTTTGCGTCTTTGTTCTCTCATCCTTAACATTTTTTCAAGATAATAGAAGCGCCATCGCACAATTTCTTCCTTTTCAATGAGAACACTTCGTCTCGACCGTTTCAAATATTTAATCTTCAGTTTATTTAAAACTTTTTGAAAGGTAGTTCTTTTAAAGCTTGGTAAGCTGTCGTCCTCGTTCACTAAATTTAAAACTTTTTCAATTGTTGGTGGATCGTTATCAAAGAATAACATGTGCACCTTCCTACGAATTCCACTCAAGGTCATATCGTCCAATTTGTCCATTATTGTCCCCTTTTTAGGAGCTGGAGTCGGTGACGAAACTCGTTTATGAGTTCGATATTCTTTTATTATTCGGTACACAGTACTCAAATGTACGCCGGCAGTTTCTGCAGTTTTTTTTTGCGACATCTTTACTGTATATAAAACTATCTTTTGGCCACATTTCTTCGATAGTTTTATAAATGTTACATATAACTGTTTTCTCCGAGGAACTGAGTGAACACCTCGCTCGTTTCTTCTTTGGAGAAGAAAACTTCTGCAGGCCACTCGGACCCGGTTGGGAATCACTCATTATAACAAGAACAACAAAACAAACAAAACGAAACAAAAAAAAACTCAACAAAATAACAGAACAACACTATAACAGGAATATTTAACAAACAAATAACAATGGATAACAGAGATATTAACACGCACAGTACTCGTAATCGTAAGCAGCCATGTTGTAAACATCATTGTAACACGACCAAATTCGGAGAGTGCGTTTCGTTATAGCTAAGCAGTCAATGTAAACAAAATGTTTTTTTTTGTATTTGTAACAATGAACTATTATTATAAAGTTATATTTAAAATATTATACATTAGTATAAATAAAATTATTTTCAAATAATAATTTAATCATATACTACGAAAATAGTGGATAAATTAAAATGTCAGCTTACACTTCAAAAAATATTATTTGCTACTTTAAATAAAACGAAACGCAATTGTGTTTTTTAAATAGTCGGATTATAAAGCAATTATTATGCAGCTAATTTAAAATGAAGCAGTAAAAAGTGGGGTTGTAAAGAAATTTACGTACTCTTTTTTTTTGATGGACTGTTTCGATTTTTCAAAATCGTAACCAAAAGTTCTTATTACCTGGCATACGCTTATTTACAGGGTTTTCACTTACTTACTGATAAGGATATTTTATTCATCTTTGTCTATACGCAACAATATGAAAGTTGTGAGAGTACTTTGCATGTAATAAGGTATAGAAATAATGGATACAATTTAATTGTGAAGTTTTTTGTTGAATTAAAAATGAAAACAAGGATAATAGTAATTTTTACAGTACCAAAATTTTGATGACCCTAATATCGGTTTGTTTACATGAATTCTCTTCGCATCGTGGCGGAGGTATAGATGAAATTCTAATATTTTCATTCTATTTATAAAGTATGTATTGTGATTATGTTTTTTAATGAATAATGGAATATAAATGTGTCTAACATAGTACATACCCGTAATCAGTCTTATATTCTCATGGCGCGCTTCCAGTAGACGTTGCCTCTCCTCGGCCGATATCGCCTGAGCACCGGCCTCCGACTCCTCTATTTCTTCAGGACAACTTTGCACCGCAGATCTAGTTAAAAAGGTCTATCTGTTACTTCTACTTAAATGATTTTATTTGATTTTATTAAGAAACAGCGTAACGAGATTGTTTATAATTTTAATGAGCGAAAATATAAGCTATGTGAATTGAGTACAAGTGCAAATGAGAAGTTTATTCACAAGTCTTTTATGAGTGTGCCAGTAATTATTTATGTACATTTTTTATTTAACTAAAGACCACTCACAAGTGAATATGAGCGAGTGAGTGCACCAGTTTTTTCAATGTATATTGCGTACGAATAAGCGCGAGCACGTTCATAGTACTTATGTAGCGGCTAGCGGGTAGCGGCGCATATGTGGCCGACCTTAGGTAAGAATATGTAATCCTATCTGGGGTTGATTACAGATGTCCATGGGCGGCAGTAGCCACTTACCATCAGGTGGACTGCATGCTCGTCTGCTACTCCTATATTATAAAAAAAAAAAACATCCAGGTATGTACGTGTCTGTGAGTGCGTGCGTGTGTGTTACTGTGCGCATATTTTGTGTGTGTGTGTGTGTGTGTGTGTGTGTGTGTGTGTGTATGTATGTGTGTGTGTGTGTGTGTGTGTGTGTGTGTGTGTGTACGAGTGTGTGTGTATGTGTGTGTGTGTGTGTGTGTGCGCGTCAGTGTAATGTGCATGTGTGTGTGTGTGCGCGTGTGCGTGTGCGGCGCGTACCGTATGGCGGTGATCCAGGCGTGCACGTCGCGCGGGCGGTGCGCGCGCAGCTCGAACATCTCGGGCTCCTGCGGCCCCGAGCACAGCAGGTACAGGCCGCGGCCCTCCGCGCCGCCGCCGCCCGCCTTCTCGCGGACGAGCAGCTTGCACAGCGGCACCACGCCCGTCTGCGATGTAATGTGGGGGTTACGATTGAAGGACAAGTTAGTGTTTCGAACGATTGATAGTTTATTACTTGTGTTAAATCTATTAACTTAACTTAGCCTAAATGTTACACACATTGACCTTACCTACACTATTATTATACATGCAACATGCGCGACGGCTGTTTCTGTTAAGCTAGCTTCCCACGGGGCGTTATATTAGGGACGAATGTGAAAATCTCGAACCAAAGCAACGTGGGAAGAACATCGTCTGTAATAGCATGAACGAGGGGCAACACACGCGCCACAGTATTGGCTAGGTTATGCCGGGTTTCCACGATGCCTTATTTTAGAGACGTATTTGGAAAACTCGCGCCAACGCACCGTGGAAAGAGCATCATCTGTGATAACTCGGATGGGTTCGTAACGGTGCGTCTGAGCCACAAGACCGTATCTTTAATGGTGTATTGCATTCAATTTGCTTCTCTTTCACGTCGATTTTTTTTTTATAATATATTTTATAATAAAATAGGTCCGAATCTCAAGAACGACTGACCAACACCGTTCGAAGATACTTTGTGCGATCCGTATATAAACCGTAGAGTTTTTAACCGCGAATAACCGCTATTGCAAAACGAGACAGCGCTTCATTTGCGCACACATCACATTACACATGTACACACGTACATTTGCGTACACGACATTACACGATGTTATAGATAAAACATCTGCTTTATATGAATTTCATTACCGATATTCATGTGCGGCGGCAACCACTTACTATCAGATGGACTCCATGCTCGTTAGCTTCTTCAATGTTATAAAACACACTACCGCATACCTTATTATCAGGCGTGAAGAACGTATACTTGTTGTTGTTGTCGTGCAAGAAGAACAGCACGTCCGTCAGAACTATCACGATGAGCGACTGCATCTTGCTGCGGCCCTGCATCAGGGTCGCGTAACCTTCGAACCTAATAAACAAAAAGGTGTAAGATAAATATTTCATGTAATTGTATTTTTCTAAATTGGTTGAATTAAAAAAAAACACCGCGTTTCACTAGGCTTTAACTATTTCATCATTCTATTTAATCAGAATATAATTATTAAAAAAACCAAGGAAACCCCCATTTTCTTTTCATACTTTCACAATCCTCCGTTCGTTGTACTCTGAGGACTCGTTACGTAAAACATTAAAAACCATTATCATTATGGTGGTGCACTCAATAAGCGACCTATAAAATATATCATCATGGGATCAATCAAACCAGAAATAGCCCTATTAGAACCATCAATCCCTTCAGCTTTATGTTGGTAGTCAGGTTTCTTTTTTTAGCAGTTCTTAAATCTTGTAATCTTAGGTACAATCTCGTACTCTAATAAACTCGGGTAACTCGTATTTTTTACACCAATAATAATAGAAAACGATAAAAAAATTTGCTTCAAATATCGATCAGTTATGGAAAGAGACCCGTGCCTAGCACTTGAGTAATATTTTGTCGTAAAATTCTTTGTGGTTCGACTCTGGCAGCACCACCGCCACACCTATTTCTACCTTATAACAACAGTGTAAAGCGCTGCTGTGTTCTAGTTTGAAGAATGTGGTAAGGGAGACATACTTTTCCAAGACTTTTCAACTTAGTCCTCAGGAGAAGCGTCCTCACCTTTACCTCAGAAGTCGACCTCAGGTAGGAAGCTAATCCTATCTAGAATTGATTACAGATGCCCATGGGCAGCAGTGGCCACTTACCATCAGGTAACTTGCATGCTCGTCTATTAGTCCTATTAAATAAAATGCAACCAGAACTGACTTGAGACTCCGGTTCCCCTGCAGGATGTCGCTCTTCTTGAACTTGCGTCCGCGGTAGTGCGCGAAGGACTTGGCGTCGATGCGGTGGTAGATCTCCAGCTTGCGGTCCTCGCGCTCCTTCGCAGCCACTTGGTTGTCCACGTCCACTAGGATCTCCTGCGGACAGCAACAGTTTTAAATGTTTTTTTTTATTAAAATAAAATGGGTACTATTTAAACGAGTGACTGCAAATAAAAGTGCTAAATGTCAAAAATAATTAATTTACGTTATAGTATTACCAAGTGAGCGACTGACTGCGAGTGACGAGAAATCAACAGAACAGCAACTTACAAACATTAATGTGAGTTAGTTAAAATACGAAATGAGAAGCTTCATAATATTTGAGCGACCTAATATTTGTTTAAGTGTAAATTGTATGAACATGATCATAAATAAAGGTAAAGTTTTATACTGGCTTATATTTTCCAACCTAACCTAACCAATTCAATTAAAAAAACCTAATCTATCTCAATACTAAAGTTGCCTCTCTATATTTCGAGTCGCTCACTTAGTAATGTAGTCGCACAAGTTATTAAAACAGTATGTCATTATCAGTCGCTAAGTTTTTTTTTATTCGATCGTTTTATAATTGCCCAAATACAATTGGCCAAGTGCGTCAAACTAAACACGGTAGGTTACCACCATGCCAAAATTATAAATGTCTTTTTCTCATTCAAACAAAATAATTGGTCAAGTGTATAAACTCGGAGGATTACCACCACAAAACAGTCATTAAGGTTTTTTTTTTTTTTAATTTTTAGTATTTTTATCATAGCAGGCATAGAAGTGAATGGATTGTTAACATTTGAACTGTCTACCTAGTACAGTTCAATACATAGCGAAAAATGCCGAAAAGTTGCTGTTTCTTGTATGACGACGACCATTTATTTTGATGATTTTTCTTATTTTTAGTATATGTTTTAGCGCCAACATGCGAACATTATGCATATTTTGTGCAAATTCAAATGTGTATAATATTACGAAAAAGTCATTTTAAATTACGACAAAAAAGGAAACCGATCAAGCCTATGAATTTTAAGTTTTAGGTAAATATATAGGAAGAACACACCTTGACACCACACAACGCTTTCTGCAACAGCTCTCGTTCGTTGACGTCATCGCCCGCGGTCTTTAGCAGCGGCTCTAGCAACAACGGGTACTTTGTGAGCCGTTGTGCCACGAATAGCACACATTCTGGTACACCCTGAAAAAAATAAATAAATATTTATTAAGGGTAATATTTTTCCAGTGAAAGTATGTATGTTTGTACGTAGGTATGAATGAATGTTTGTGCGCATGTATGTATGTATGTTTCATCATTTAACACGCCTTATAGCCAATGGCTTGACGGATTTTAACATAATATGGATAACGTTACATTCGTTTAAATTCTAGAAGTGTTTGATTGTGTGTTGTTTTAAATTAAAATATTCATATTTATTTTTAATATGTAACGGGTACACACGATAAGATTTTGAATTTCTTTATTGCCGATATTTTGAACGCCGAAACAGCGTATCGAAAATACCCGTTACGTAATAAAATGTCTCAGTTCCACAATAATATTAATTTGAAAACTATATATTCCTGTCTCTTTTGTCTTCGTCATTTCTCTTACCTTCTTCCTAAGCAGAGGATTTTGCTGACACTTGCGTATAAATCGAGCGAGACGGGGCTCTCGCGTGCAGCACTCCTTGAACACTTCTACTGCGTCACGATGCCGCGAACAGAACTCACCTGTGAACGGAAAATATTATTATGAATTTATTGACCTATTAATTGTCATAGCATCTGCAAGTTGTCCAGTGTAAAGTGTTAGAAAAAAGTACAAAAATATTTAATACTAAAAATACTATAAAATAACCTTTATACGTTCAAATATGACTAAACTAAAAGTGCTACAAAATGTTGGTTTTATTTATTGGAACACTAAGTAAAGCAGTGATAGCCTACTGGTTAAGAAACGCGGCTTCTCGATCGAGGGGTCCGAGGTTCAAATCCCAGGCACGCACCTCTGATTTTTCAAAATTATGTGCGTATTAGAAATTAATTATCTCTTGCATAAACGGTGAAGGAAAACTTCGTGAGGAAACCTGCATACCTGAGAGATTTATAAAAAATCTCAAAGGTATGATATGAAGTGCGAAGTGCGAATTGGTAGAAATTCGCACTTGCCCAGCAGTGGGACGTTAATGGGTTGATGATGATGATGATGAAGTAATAATGCTGATTCGTGTAGCAAATTATGCAAAGCATTTAGAACAATACTTGACGATGTAACATAAGAGGCACTGATGTCATTATTGCGACAGCCAGGCACGTTACCGTAACGTTGCGTTGTGATAAAGAAACTCACAGCCAAGACAGCGCGCATCTTTGTCTAACGATGGTAGACAAAGATGCGCGCTAACTAACGATGGTGTCGGCGAAGGTGTCGGCGAAGGTGTCGGCGAGGATGTCGGCCACGCTGGGCACGGCGGGCGCGGCGGACACACTCACCGTACGCGGCCTTGAGCCGCTCGTGGTGCGGCGGCGCGAAGGTGTCGGCGAGGATGTCGGCCACGCTGGGCACGGCGGGCGCGGCGGACACACTCACCGTACGCGGCCTTGAGCCGCTCGTGGTGCGGCGGCGCGAAGGTGTCGGCGAGGATGTCGGCCACGCTGGGCACGGCGGGCGCGGCGGACACACTCACCGTACGCGGCCTTGAGCCGCTCGTGGTGCGGCGGCGCGAAGGTGTCGGCGAGGATGTCGGCCACGCTGGGCACGGCGGGCGCGGCGGACACACTCACCGTACGCGGCCTTGAGCCGCTCGTGGTGCGGCGGCGCGAAGGTGTCGGCGAGGATGTCGGCCACGCTGGGCACGGCGGGCGCGGCGGACACACTCACCGTACGCGGCCTTGAGCCGCTCGTGGTGCGGCGGCGCGAAGGTGTCGGCGAGGATGTCGGCCACGCTGGGCACGGCGGGCGCGGCGGACACACTCACCGTACGCGGCCTTGAGCCGCTCGTGGTGCGGCGGCGCGAAGGTGTCGGCGAGGATGTCGGCCACGCTGGGCACGGCGGGCGCGGCGGACACACTCACCGTACGCGGCCTTGAGCCGCTCGTGGTGCGGCGGCGCGAAGGTGTCGGCGAGGATGTCGGCCACGCTGGGCACGGCGGGGCGCGGCGGACACACTCACCGTACGCGGCCTTGAGCCGCTCGTGGTGCGGCGGCGCGAAGGTGTCGGCGAGGATGTCGGCCACGCTGGGCACGGCGGGCGCGGCGCGCTGGCGGGCGCGCAGGCGGGCGAGCAGCGCGGCGTGCAGGGCCCACAGCTCGCCGAGGCGCGGGAACATGCGGCCCACCTGCGCGCCCGACACGCCCGCCAGCCGCGACATGCCCTCCGCGAACATCTGCACACGCACATACACACACGGATGTTATCGTATACGTAGTAAAGAAACAGTAGTAGCACAGCTTCGTACAAATCGGCTTCCGCCGGTTTGAATGTGTGCGTAAGTAGCGGGCGCTGTGTAAGCACGCACACAATCAAATAGAGGAGAGTGGCCGAGAATTGCCTCAGTACGGGCTGCGCCCCGCGTAAGATCGCGCGCATTCCGTTTTCTGAATTTAGGATTTGACTTCACAGATATGTAATTATTCCGATTATGAGTGTATTTACTTCGTAAAGTTATATATTTACTAACATAATGTATACAATGTGTTACACGACAGTAAATAAAATTACTCGTCATACAAGGTGTTTAGATAGGTATATTGCAATACTATTAAAATAATACTTACTCAGTATTTGAAAAATAAAAGCTATTTAAGCTTAAATTATTTCTAACGCCCTGCCCATGATTCCGTAAAAAAAATGCGTAAATTACACAGGATGAAAACATTGAGCTAAAAAAATTGTTAATACGCGAAATGTTTAAATCGATGAATGGCGAGAACTTAACTGCCAAATGAATATGAAAAATATGTATTTTCTTAAAATTGAGGCTTTTCCTTGAGTTTGTCATTTAAAATTACTTCCCAGTATTTCATCCTTATAAGCAACACTATCAGATAGTGGAATAATATAGAGGGTGTATTTTTTTTTCAAAATGAACTCGTTCGATTCCCGGCTAGGGAAAAAGTTATTTTAAAAAAGTAATGGTGCAGTTTTAGTTTTTATCAAAATCGGCCTCGTAACTCCTTTCAGCATTTTTCGCTAATCCTTATAGTTTCGGATTTGGCCCTGAAGGACCTATTTTTTAAATTCACCCTGTATATAAAAATCAATTGGTGTTTGTTAGTCTCGCTAAAACTGGAGAACAGCTCAATTTTAGTTTAGAATAATTGTGGAAGTCCAGGGAAGGTTTAAAAGGTGAGTAAAAATGAAATATATTTCATAAATAAATGCTTTGGCTGTAAAAAATTACCGGGTCAGTTAGTATTTAACTAAGAATAAAAGTGACAACCCTATGCATCACTGCAAGAGTAGGAAATTATCTCGCCGAGAGGCCTTAGCTAACCTACTACTCTTTTTTTACTATGTAGTACAGCTGTTATATTTCGTAATTACAAAATATAACAACGTACTTAATTTTAACTCATGCCCTCCCTGACCACCTGCACGCACACAAAAGCATGTTAACGTATAGCTATTATAGTTCGTAGTTATAGTATTAGAATATGACATCGTATAACATTTAAATTTAACTACCTAATAACATTTTCTAATATCAGCCAATAATTAAAAAAAAAACGTTAATTAAAAAAATATACAAATATGTCAATTTACCTTTTGCATTAATCGTATTGTGAGACAGTGATGCTTCTCCGTCAATATTAATTCATATATGTGTTCTTGTCGTTTTGTCTCTCTTTCTCCTAGGGATCTGAAAAAAATATACAATATCATAAATAAACACGATTACTACAATATTATAAACGTGTTCATTGCTATCATTCCTAAGACAAAAATGCCGTCCCGTAGCAGCAAGTTAGATCTACTAAATGTGGGAATGCAACATGCAACAAAAGCTTAGAGAGTGAAATTTCAACAAATCTAAAATCAATTTCAAGTAACCCTATTCTATTTGTAATAGAGACAAAGAGTCCCTGGTCGTAATTCTCACTAAAAACATATGAAAATAATTTTCTTTTACTATTCCCTTCATAACCACGAAGATCAAACACCTGAGAGTTCTGTTTTTATACATCAGATCCCAACTACACATAAAAGTGTAACACAAAAGCCAACATTACTTAGCGAGTCCCTTAGGCGCCCCAGCCGCCCAGGTGTCGGGCTCCGTGGCGCCCAAGCCCAGCAGGATCGCCTCCTCGCCGAGCTGGTCCGCCGTTATGTACACCTCGGGCCACTCCGCCGCACCCGCGTCGTCTGATGCACTGTGTTACACATATTTTGAATAAAATTGACGTTAATTACACAATTATCTAAGATATCAAGGTATCCTTTCGCTTTTCTATCAAATTATAAGCGATTGCAAAAGTAACTGCAGAAAAAAAGAAAAAAGCACATTTGACTGTTAAATTAAAACATTGTATATGGAAGCCGTGATATACTATGTAATGTAATAAAAAGTATTGATGATAGTATTGACACATTAACAAAACACAAAGTCGAAGATTTATGGCATTGAGAACGGCTTCCTATATATAACTAAACACCTGTAGGTAGTATCTCTTGCATTAATATCCGACCGTTCATAAATTAAACTTCGAATGCTGATTTCCTGACCGTCAATACCTTAGATACAGTCTTAGTACATTACATAATACATTACAAGACAAAAAAATTATATAACAACTTATCAAGCGGTCACTTCCGTACTCTATAATCTCTCCTTACACCTGTAATCTGTATACGCGTCCTTTTCACACAATCATTTTTTTTTCCAAATACTTAAACTACACATATAATACATGTACCAACATTTCAATTTTAAAACAAAACTACAACACATATTGACATTACTACTACACAGGTAGTAGGCAAATGAATCTGATATCATAATGACAGGATAAGGTCATGTATGTGTGTATGTTTGTGTTTGTGTGTGTGTGTGTGTGTGTGTGTGTGTCTACTCACTTGCTTTGATCATGCTTATGATCGGAGCCGTCTTTGTCGTCGTTGTACGCGTGACTCGTGCTAGAAACGCAAAGGTACTCTATTAACGTTAAACATTTGTAAGGTTCACTGATATGGCAACACTGCAGAATAACATTTTGAAAATGGTAACAGTGTAACTTTAAAATACTTTGGATATCATTTTATTTATCCAGAAAAATAAATGAATATATAATTTTGTAAAGGATTTTGTTGGCTAAATTGTCATAAAAATATAAAATACAATGGCTAAATTAAAAAGAGATAAATATTATTCTGTGTTGCCATATGTAGGGAGTTGTAGGTAAGATAGACAAGGTCAAATTCAATCGACGCAACAAATGATTACAATGATTGTCAAGGTTTTCATACATTTTCAACTCCTCTGAACAGTTATTTGATCACATACAAAGACCTAACTTTGTAGAGTCATTCGACTCTCGTAAAACTTCAACAATGTTCAGCAAAGCCTAAATAATAAAAAGAAGCATTCGATCAGACGCTCACAGTAAAATCACAGATAGAACGACATGCAAATTTTGAAACACAACAGCTAAGGAACTAATCGTAAAATTTTCAATCAACTAAAATAGAAAACACGTCACATCTTCAACAAGGAAAACAAACATTTACATCACGATATAAAAATCTAATAGACCGATTTTTTGCAAAGAGACAAGCGGTTGAAAACGTTAAGAAAGTCATAGGGTATTTCTAAGAAAAAATATATAAAATGGCTCGACTTGGCGGAGCACTGCCGTGCCTCCAGATATCTGTATAACTTTCTTTAATATATTTTTAACTCTAAAGGCATACAATGTTTCTTTACTTTTTACAAGTATAAATATTTAAAAAAAACCGCTTTTCTCTTGCTCAAAAAACAAACCACATAATAGTTTGCACTCAACAGAGGAAAGTCGTCAGCTCAACGAAAACTCAAAAACAAAATATAACCGTAATATCAAGTACTACAACAACAGTTGTCAAGAGAGATGTCAAACTACCTCCATAATAGATCGAAAGATACACAAGTAAGGCGTTGTGGATGATTCGAGAACTATCTAGAAGAGTTTCTGTGTTTTGATGTGTGATCACGATTTGTATGGTATGTAGAATAATAATTGCACGATATAATTGTTATAGATAGAAGAATATTAGATAATTCTAAACAAGTAACGTTTATGTGGAAGATTTTAAGTAGGTTAGAATATTATTGCTACACTTGAGTCATATCAATTCGATTGATCTGAAATATATGTATGATTTGATCTATTTTTTTTATTTTCTTTACATATATTTTCTCAATCCTTAATATTTTTCCATCCTTTATAGTTTCTTTTGTTTATAGATTTTTCTTACAGCACCAAATGTTACATATTTAAATGACTAAAAGATACATAATACGTAACTGCTTGTAAATACATAGTGAAACGAAGACATAAACTAAATATACAATAATATAAAAGGCAAAAAAGGAAAAAAATATAACGAAACAGTGATTGGGGGCAATCGGAACAATATAATAGTAATATAGTAAGACAAGAAAAACTGACTCAAAAATGATATTAAAAAAATTAGGATAGGAGATAGACCATACAAGACGTGAGATTTTAGAAATATGTCCAGAATAAATAAGGTTATTAAATTTTCCTATTAAATACCTATTAAATTTTCAACGGTTCTTTTTATCAGATATTATTTTACATAATAACAGATAAATAATCCCATAGGTAATATACATAGTTAACAATTCTACTAATAAATATAAATATAGAAATAGTAATTCATTGTTGTTGAATGATAAAGAGGGTTAGAGAGCTACATAAAAGTGTATCTATGAAATATTGAACGGAAGTAATACAACAGATCAGTGTATCGGAAAATACTAAAGAAACAGCACGATAACAGGTAAGGAAGACAACGAAGACATATCATATGACAATATAGCTATAATAAATAAAGAACAGACGAAACTGAAATAAATACATGAAGAGAATGACTGAGATTCGGCATAACAACGATATACCGATTACTGATAAAGGAATATTCGGAACAGATGACAGCGATGGCGATTCGTAACAAAAGGTATAAGAGCTGGCGATGTCCAATAACACGATTTTATTAAGGCTGATTTATGTAGCGTTTTATTCATAGTCATGTCCAAAGCTTAGCTATGTAAAGACTTTGGGAATATTAAAAGAGTACGAGTACATTTTCACGTGCATTATTTCTTAAAAAAGTATTATCAAAAGTATATTAATGTAAAATAAAATAAAACATTTAAAAAATGATGGTTAAATTTAAATTTGAGATTATAAAATCACTGTAAAATGTTCATTTCTGCTTTTTCATTATGTATATAATATATATTTTTTATTTAAAATACATCATTTACTTATAGAACAATGCATTGAGCGTTCAGTTCCTATTCACGCGGGATCTTATAATTAGTTCGATGTATATTGACTTGTCACTTGGCTCTGAACACATTCATTTTTTATTGATTTGTAACTTGGCTTTACAATCAGTTGCTAAGAACAAAACAGAATCGATGCTACTAGTCTGCTAATAGAACAGACTACACAAATCATCCCCAACACCGTTCATCAGCATCCCCAGCCCGATGTTATGTTGCATGATATCAGCAGTACCGCGACAGCACTTACTGGACGCCGAGCTTGGTCGCGACGCGCCGCCACGGCGAGTAGCACCCGGAGGACTGCTTCTTGCTGCGCGACCAACCAACACCAACACTTGTACGTTGTACGCGTGTACGCACGTTGTATGTACGTAGTGTACGCGCCAAACGTTATGACCGTTAATGGGCGGAGTTTTAAGTGAGTGGTAGCCAAATTCGAAATACGCGAAAAAGTGCTCAAAGAAACTGAGATTTTCATAAAATTTAAAAATGTATAATAACATTTTGAAAATTAACATAAACTGACGAATTAATTAAAAACGTAACTCGTCCTTGACAGTCGGATAAAAAAGAATCATCCATTTTTTTTCAGGCTATCGAAACAAGACAACCTATACACGGAAAATATATTTTCCATGCATAGGTTTGGAAGAGATCGCTGCTTAGCGATAAGGGCGTCTATTGCATACAATTAACCTATAGAATTGTGTATTATTGTTATGATCTACTGAATTGTGCAATAAAGAATATTCCATCTATCTATCTAATGCCACTTATAAAGATTGAATTCTGGAAACTCATAATAAATGACAAACTAAAGAAATGAAATCGTTAAGAAAACGCGGGTCTCCTTAGAGCATGTTTTCTATTCCTTCTTTCAAATTTGGCCATCCATGCTACCGTTATGTGTCACCTACATATGTTAACTCACTTTTATTGTAACTTCAGAGTTAAACAAAAGTTTAGAATGTACAGCAGTTCAGAGTTGATGACTAAATACATACTGCCTACTAGGCAGTGAAACTGCAATCACCGAGCAGCCATAAGGTTTGGCGATACCGATACGATTGTACGAGCGCGTGCGACGTGTACGACCGTATGTGGACGGAGTGAGGTTATGTACATATTGTCTAGTACCTTGTACAAAAATCCTAACTGCAAAAGTAATTATCAATGTATACAGATGATACCTTTGTGACTTCTTGTATATATGTATCAAGTAGTGATATTATATTGTCTCAATGTGACAATGACACTAGCTTTTATAGAATTTGATTTTGCGACATATTAGTTTCGTTCAATATTTAAACATATTTTTCATATTACCACCTCAATCCTTCCACATAGTCAAACGCTTTACGTTACAAGACATTCCGCACCTCGAAATAGATCAAACATAACGACAGCATACGAGAAATAAAGCGAGAAGAAAAGTAGGAGGAACGAAAACAACAAAATAAAAGAAGGCAAAATAACGAACCAATGTCGACAACTAGCAATGACTTAAAGCAAAACTGTATAGTCAGTAGAGATATCGACGAAGGTGTAGATATAGTTAAAAGAGGCGACGGATGTTATTTCTATAACAAAAGTGTCACATACTTGTGTATCTTCTTATAATTAAAACATATAAAAAATCACATCGACGACCTTAAACATTTATGATATTCTCTTCTTTGAACCATCGAGTGTAAGTAAAAAATCGATGTCTCGTACACATCGATTCCATAATCGATTACCACATAAATTTTGCACATTAGCTCACGCAAATAAACTTGTAATGCAGTAGCGTTTTCCGATGGCATAATCCACGTTACCTTTGCAAATCCTTGCGACACTTAAAAAATAAAGCAGCAAAACATATGCCAAACAAATTATACTTAAAACTATGACTCCCCAATCCTAATTTACTTTCAGAGTTATATTAAGGAATTGTACCCTTTTTAATGAAATAGTTTTTCTTTTAGATTTTTTTCTGTCTTCTGGTTAAGTTAGCCCATTATAATTAAATTCATTTGAAATTAAAACCAATATATTTCAAATAATTACGTCAAAATTACGACACTTTAATTACAATAACATTTAGGATGTTTTAAAATCTCATACAAATAATTCTAAAAATTTTAGTCCCACTATGTTTGTATGTACAAGGTTTTTTAGGCTCATTTAGTTTACATATCTCGTAATATTAGTTAAAATTTAGAATATTTATTAACTAAAATTTATTTATGGATCACATATTATTGTCGCTATTTACTTACCTATTAGAAGTTTGTGATTGTCCGGAGACGGAGCTTCGTTTGCTGCTCTTGCCGCTGCTAGCACTCAACGATTTGCCAACTGAACTCTAAAATAAAAACAATATCACTTTTAGTATTTAGAAATATACTATTCGGTTTCAAGCCTACTGGGCTTGAGAAAAAGTCGTGTCCAAAAGTGGGCCAAAAAATATAAATGCAGTGAATGATTGTCAAATTACACACTTTAATTTCACAGAAATGTCGACTTCAGAGTGATGAAGCAATTGTTTCTTGTATAAAAGGATATTTATATACCTTTGAGGATTTTGGTTTGTTGCATTCAACAATGTAGTCCTTGCATATGTTTTGATGTACTGTCATGGTACAATCTGTAAATAAAAATATTACATTGTTAGAATAGTTAGAATTATCATTTTTGTAAAACTAGTATCCGACCTGTAGAGGTACAGCATCCTTCATGGATTCCGTTTCAGTTCATTCAATTGAGTCATTCAATCGGTCCACATTTGTCCCAGCAATAACGTGCTGACTAGCGTACATATAAGGCGACAATCTTAGTCATCACGACTGGCAACGCATCTATGATCGTCAACACTACGTGTCCGTTGGCTGCCACGCGTGCCTCGTGCTGCAACGGTTCCCGCGATACATACTGTCGCAGTAGAGCGCGGGCGCGTCGCACACGGGCCGCGCGCACCAGTCGCAGTGGCCGCCGCCCTCGTGCTGCAACGGTTCCCGCGATACATACTGTCGCAGTAGAGCGCGGGCGCGTCGCACACGGGCCGCGCGCACCAGTCGCAGTGGCCGCCGCCTCGTGCTGCAACGGTTCCCGCGATACATACTGTCGCAGTAGAGCGCGGGCGCGTCGCACACGGGCCGCGCGCACCAGTCGCAGTGGCCGCCGCCTCGTGCTGCAACGGTTCCCGCGATACATACTGTCGCAGTAGAGCGCGGGCGCGTCGCACACGGGCCGCGCGCACCAGTCGCAGTGGGCCGCCGCCTCGTGCTGCAACGGTTCCCGCGATACATACTGTCGCAGTAGAGCGCGGGCGCGTCGCACACGGGCCGCGCGCACCAGTCGCAGTGGCCGCCGCCTCGTGCTGCAACGGTTCCCGCGATACATACTGTCGCAGTAGAGCGCGGGCGCGTCGCACACGGGCCGCGCGCACCAGTCGCAGTGGCCGCCGCCTCGTGCTGCAACGGTTCCCGCGATACATACTGTCGCAGTAGAGCGCGGGCGCGTCGCACACGGGCCGCGCGCACCAGTCGCAGTGGCCGCCGCCCGTGCTGCAACGGTTCCCGCGATACATACTGTCGCAGTAGAGCGCGGGCGCGTCGCACACGGGCCGCGCGCACCAGTCGCAGTGGCGCGCCTCGTGCTGCCACGGTTCCCGCGATACATACTGTCGCAGTAGAGCGCGGGCGCGTCGCACACGGGCCGCGCGCACCAGTCGCAGTGGCCGCCGCCTCGTGCTGCAACGGTTCCCGCGATACATACTGTCGCAGTAGAGCGCGGGCGCGTCGCACACGGGCCGCGCGCACCAGTCGCAGTGGCCGCCGCCTCGTGCTGCAACGGTTCCCGCGATACATACTGTCGCAGTAGAGCGCGGGCGCGTCGCACACGGGCCGCGCGCACCAGTCGCAGTGGCGCCCGCCTCGTGCTGCAACGGTTCCCGCGATACATACTGTCGCAAGTAGAGCGCGGGCGCGTCGCACACGGGCCGCGCGCACCAGTCGCAGTGGCCGCCGCCTCGTGCTGCAACGGTTCCCGCGATACATACTGTCGCAGTAGAGCGCGGGCGCGTCGCACACGGGCCGCGCGCACCAGTCGCAGTGGCCGCCGCCTCGTGCTGCAACGGTTCCCGCGATACATACTGTCGCAAGTAGAGCGCGGGCGCGTCGCACACGGGCCGCGCGCACCAGTCGCAGTGGCCGCCGCCTCGTGCTGCAACGGTTCCCGCGATACATACTGTCGCAGTAGAGCGCGGGCGCGTCGCACACGGGCCGCGCGCACCAGTCGCAGTGGCCGCCGCCTCGTGTCTGCAACGGTTCCCGCGATACATTACTGTCGCAGTAGAGCGCGGGCGCGTCGCACACGGGCCGCGCGCACCAGTCGCAGTGGCCGCCGCCTCGTGCTGCAACGGTTCCCGCGATACATACTGTCGCAGTAGAGCGCGGGCGCGTCGCACACGGGCCGCGCGCACCAGTCGCAGTGGCCGCCGCCTCGTGCTGCAACGGTTCCCGCGATACATACTGTCGCAGTAGAGCGCGGGCGCGTCGCACACGGGCCGCGCGCACCAGTCGCAGTGGCCGCCGCCTCGTGCTGCAACGGTTCCCGCGATACATACTGTCGCAGTAGAGCGCGGGCGCGTCGCACACGGGCCGCGCGCACCAGTCGCAGTGGCCGCCGCCTCGTGCTGCAACGGTTCCCGCGATACATACTGTCGCAGTAGAGCGCGGGCGCGTCGCACACGGGCCGCGCGCACCAGTCGCAGTGGCCGCCGCCTCGTGCTGCAACGGTTCCCGCGATACATACTGTCGCAGTAGAGCGCGGGCGCGTCGCACACGGGCCGCGCGCACCAGTCGCAGTGGCCGCCGCCTCGTGCTGCAACGGTTCCCGCGATACATACTGTCGCAGTAGAGCGCGGGGCGCGTCGCACACGGGCCGCGCGCACCAGTCGCAGTGGCCGCCGCCTCGTGCTGCAACGGTTCCCGCGATACATACTGTCGCAGTAGAGCGCGGGCGCGTCGCACACGGGCCGCGGCGCACCAGTCGCAGTGGCCGCCGCCTCGTGCTGCAACGGTTCCCGCGATACATACTGTCGCAGTAGAGCGCGGGCGCGTCGCACACGGGCCGCGCGCACCAGTCGCAGTGGCCGCCGCCTCGTGCTGCAACGGTTCCCGCGATACATACTGTCGCAGTAGAGCGCGGGCGCGTCGCACACGGGCCCGCGCGCACCAGTCGCAGTGGCCGCCGCCTCGTGCTGCAACGGTTCCCGCGATACATACTGTCGCAGTAGAGCGCGGGCGCGTCGCACACGGGCCGCGCGCACCAGTCGCAGTGGCCGCCGCCTCGTGCTTGCAACGGTTCCCGCGATACATACTGTCCGCAGTAGAGCGCGGGCGCGTCGCACACGGGCCGCGCGCACCAGTCGCAGTGGCCGCCGCCTCGTGCTGCAACGGTTCCCGCGATACATACTGTCGCAGTAGAGCGCGGGCGCGTCGCACACGGGCCGCGCGCACCAGTCGCAGTGGCCGCCGCCTCGTGCTGCAACGGTTCCCGCGATACATACTGTCGCAGTAGAGCGCGGGCGCGTCGCACACGGGCCGCGCGCACCAGTCGCAGTGGCCGCCGCCTCGTGCTGCAACGGTTCCCGCGATACATACTGTCGCAGTAGAGCGCGGGCGCGTCGCACACGGGCCGCGCGCACCAGTCGCAGTGGCCGCCGCCTCGTGCTGCAACGGTTCCCGCGATACATACTGTCGCAAGTAGAGCGCGGGCGCGTCGCACACGGGCCGCGCGCACCAGTCGCAGTGGCCGCCGCCTCGTGCTGCAACGGTTTCCCGCGATACATACTGTCGCAGTAGAGCGCGGGCGCGTCGCACACGGGCCGCGCGCACCAGTCGCAGTGGCCGCCGCCTCGTGCTGCAACGGTTCCCGCGATACATACTGCGCAGTAGAGCGCGGGCGCGTCGCACAACGGGCCGCGCGCACCAGTCGCAGTGGCCGCCGCCTCGTGCTGGCAACGGTTCCCGCGATACATACTGTCGCAGTAGAGCGCGGGCGGTCGCACACGGGCCGCGCGCACCAGTCGCAGTGGCCGCCGCCTCGTGCTGCAACGGTTCCCGCGATACATACTGTCGCAGAGTAGTAGAGCGCGGGCGCGTCGCACACGGGCCCGCGCACCAGTCGCAGTGGCCGCGCCTCGTGCTGCAACGGTTCCCGCGATTACATACTGTCGCAGTAGAGCGCGGGCGGTCGCACACGGGCCGCGCGCACCAGTCGCAGTGGCCGCCGCCTCGTGCTGCAACGGTTCCCGCGATACATTACTGTCGCAGTAGAGCGCGGGCGCGTCGCACACGGGCCGCGCGCACCAGTCGCAGTGGCCGCCGCCTCGTGCTGCAACGGTTCCCGCGATACATACTGTCGCAGTAGAGCGCGGGCGCGTCGCACACGGGCCGCGCGCACCAGTCGCAGTGGCCGCCGCTGCCCGCCGCCTGCCACGCGTGGGCCGCCTTACGGGACTTGTCCTGAAATGGTTTACCGTAATCAGTGGAAAATTTTAAATAATTAATTCGTAAAATAATACAATAATTTTAATGAGAGAACTGGTATGAATTTTAACTAATATAACGTAATCATTTTGAATGTAATCCGATATTTGTTTAGCAATAAAAAAACGATAAAATATATGTTGCTGTTGAAATTAAAAAATGTAAATATGCTTCGCATCTAGCTAACATTTTTTTTATTATTTTTTAAATAATATTTTACAATGAACTATGAATTTAATCATCTTTAACCAGCTCAATTATAATATAAAAATATACAAACACAAAAATTAAACACAATTATTTATCCTTAACAATTCGAATATCTGGAAACTGTAAGCAATTGCAAAAACAAAATCGTCATTAATAATAACTTTATATTAATTGGTAGTTACATACCTTCTTCTTTCTGAAGAATAAGCTGCCTCGTTTACGCCTCTTTTCGGCATGATGGTCATACGCGGCTCTGTGAGAAAAAAATAAATGAAATAAAAACACATTTTTATTAAATCACTATATCCTAACCTCATGCACAAATAATATTGAAAACAAACAAAATAAAAACAATGGTGAAAATAAAACAAACAGTAAGCAAAGCTCTGTGAAATTGACATGCTTACATTGATATACAATTTAATGAAGTTTAATTGTAATTGATTAAATTAAATCGATATTTTTTAATTTCAATCACGATTTAATATCTTACCTTTAATAAGTGTAGAAATTTGTAGAAATATATGGCACAAAAACAACTTGTCCAGATATATGTCGCTTAATGAATTATGCTAGTATAACTTTACACCAAGCCAGCTTCACATTACCAACAAGTCACTATTCTCGTCACTTTCTGTCTCTCTCGCTCCACCGGTTGAGGGGCTATAACAGAGCGAGACGTATTGTGTGTGCGTGATACTATCTCTGGACTCTAAGATACTGTTCGAGGAACGCCAGCCGTTGCAAGGCCAGGTGCTTTTGATGCGTGTTGTTCCTCCTCCCCGGGAGTTGTGGGACGGTGCCCTCTGCCACTGTTCGTCTCGCTTGCACTACCCGCCGACTGCCCACCTCCGAGCAGGACGCACGATACTACATCTACTCACTGTTCGAGGAAGGCCAGTCGGTGCAAGCCCAGTGTTCCTGGTGCGTGTTGTTCCGTCTCCCCGTGAGCTGCGGCACGGCGCCCTCGGCCACTGTCCGTCTCGCTCGCACCGCCCGCCACCGAGCGGGACACACGATACCACGTCTACTTACTGTTCGAGGAATGCCAGCCGGTGCAAGCCCAGGTGTTCCTGATGCGTGTTGTTCCTCCTCCCCGGGAGTTGTGGGACGGCGCCCTCGGTTGCCGCGGACGCGTCCTCGTCGCTCTCCGTCTCGCTCGCACCACCCGCCGACAGGCTGACACCGAGCGGGACGTACAATGCGTGCGTGATTGACGTACCAGCCATGGTATTTGAGGTATTTTGAGACTTTTTTAACAAGTGCATATTTTCTTAATATGCTATATTTGTGTAGTTTTGAAATAATTGTCTTTTTCTATATTCATATATCCTTTTCACATACCATTAAAAATGATTTTTTTGCGTATTGATACCGATACAGTCATTTTAAAGAATGTAATTATTACGTTTTTCGGCAATTATTACTTTTACCGTAGTAATTACTGGAATACATGTAGGACAAAAATACCAGAGAGCAAAAACATACTATAAAAAATGGTATGATTACTTTTCTTTATTTCATTCAGTACATGGCTGGCTACGTCTCACTAATTAGTGCAAAAAACGAACATAAAACAGGGCCAGTTGTAGTATTTTAACTGGTTTACTAGTGCATTTGTTTTGAGCGAAGCAAATAGTGCTTACAAAATTTAACTCTTACATGCATTAAAATAATAATAACAGTAATCATGCGATAAATTTAATATCTATACCTAAAATTCGTTTCGAAAAACAATTTAAAATTGTTTAATAAATAGACGTTTACATTACATTTAATATTTTTGATAAACAATTAAAAGTCATAGTATACATAATATTGATAGTTTTATTATGTCCATTAATTAGTTATAATTCACGTTGAATGCGTTTTCAAAATAATGAAAATAATCCTGGAAATAGAGTTGTCGACAAACTTTATGACGTATAATAAAGCGTGACTCATACGCACCGTGCTCGTATTCGTATTATGTACACGTGTGTGTACCACTGTACACGAACGTGAGTTCGAATCAGTGCCCATAGTATGAGTTTGTACGTTTGCTCGAAAACTGTCAGTTCACGTTTCAGTTCACACAGCGCCATGCAATAAATGCATTGTATTTATATTTGTAACATTAAATGTCGTTACAGTTAACTATTCAGCTCTTTTAAACTTTTAATGCAAAATTTTAGTTCCGATACGGTCCACGGGGGCGCTGTATATCCGAAAACGTCAACTGTGACCGTTTTCGAGCAAACGTTAAAACTCGTACTAAGGGTACAGATTAGAGTGTGTACCTATCGTATACCAGTGCTCTACGCACGTTGATTTGTTTAAGTTTGCGTAATGCGAGCGCGCGCGCGCGCGCGGGCGTGTGTGTGTGTCTGTGCGCGCGCGCGCGCGTGTGTGTGTGTGTGTGTGTGTGTGTGTGTGTGTGTGTGTGTGTGTGTGTGTGTGTGTGTGTGTGTGTGTACGTACGCGTTGGCCGCGGGCGGCGGTTGCGGCGGCTGCACGGCGGCGACGATGCTCGGCGTGGAGACGGACTTCTGCAGCGGCAGGCGCGCCGCCAGCCGCGCGCCGCCCACCGCGCCGCTCGCCACGCCGCTCGCCGCGCCCGCTCGGAGCGCGGCCGTCACCTTCTCGAACTCCTTCTGGGGATTCGTGTATTGGCTTATAAGAGAACATTGTTCCTGTAGTTCCGGGACTAGAATAGAAAATGCTATATTCGGCCTTTTTTTAAGTTTTTTAAGTCGGTTTAAGTTTTTTTAAGTCAGCCTTCGTGCCTTTACATTTCTGTAAGGTTCATAAAGAATAAATAATTAAAATAGGACTAGGGTATCCCCTGCCTGTCGTAAGAGGCGAGTAAAAGAGGTCTTCCGGGGTTACGGGCGACAAGAGTGGGGGCTCGAACCGTCCAGTAAGCGACCCCGGAAAGGAAAAAAAAAGATTATTAGAAAACATACACGTGTCTTTACCATTGGATACTCATATATTTCAACCTGTGAAAATGTAATGTAATGATGAAACGTATTGTTACCTTTATATTTGTACTTATGCCTCCTGACATATAAAAAAGATAATAGACAATAGAAAGGATTTTAAGCATTTGTACCACAAAATATCTGTGATTTGTACGTCAATTACAGATATCCATGGGCAGCCGTAGCCATTTACCATCAGGGGACTGAGCGCTCGTTTGCTCCTTCCATATTATAAAAATAACACATCACAATAATATCATATAAATTTACTTACAGCGAGATCATTGTCATTGAGTGAATGTGTGGAGTGTCGGACCGGGCGCGGCACCTCCCCTTCCGACTCCATCGACGACAACGACGCGCTATGTCCATTTAGAGCACTGTTAACAATATATTTATAATATAACAAAAATAATTGGTGGTTATTGATTGTATAATTTCTAAGTAATTTAAGCCATTGAAATAAAAATATTTTGAAGGTGGTAGATCCGTTTGTGGTTCGACTCCGGCGGCACTATCGCCACCGCACTATGTCTACCTGATAACAGCAGTGTTAGGCGTTGCTGTGTTCGTTTTGAAGGGTGTGGAAAGGGAGACCGACTTTTCCGAGGCGTTACAGCTTAGTCCTCAGGGGTAGCGGTGCATCCGACCTCAGGTACGAACATCTAATCCTATCTGGAGTAGATTACATATGTCCATGGGCGGCAGTAGTCATTTACCATCAGGTCGCCTGCATGCTCGTCTGCTACTCCATGTTATAAAAAAAAACATCCTTTCATTCTGTCATCTCTTTCATTCATTCTTCCTCTAGTTACGTTCTCTCAAGGCTACGTACACAGAGATCCTCGGTCGTTGCGCGTCGACTCTTGGCGCGAGCGATGATCGAGCGATGCTAATTCGACTCGCATTTGACCAACTTAATTCCCACTATCTTTAATTCAATCACTAATTCATTTATTCATTAACTAGGAAATAGTTATGTACCATCAAAGCTACGTACCCAGAGCTCCTCGGCCTCTGTGCGTCGACTCTGGGCGCGGGCTCGAGCGCCGCCCACGAGCTGCGGCGGCCCTCGTCGCGCCGCTCCCACATGCCCCATGTTCGGGACTCACCTAAAACACGAAAAATTAATGCAACTCTAGGCTTACTCACCTGCAATACGAAAACATAATAGACACTATGATTTTACTACTAATTTCTCTATGAACGTATTACATAAATGTAAAGGCACAAAGAGTTATTATATGCCAGTCAACATTTATTTTAATTTAATGTGGAGGTGTTATTTAATTCAATACATCAGTCTCCTACTTAGACCATAGGTAAAAATTAACAAAAATTTAAGCAAATGCTTGCGTTTTAAGAAAAATTGATCTAACGTTAAAGAAAAACATCGTGAGGGCTTCCTCACACGCCTGTAAGTGATTTTATAAGTATTCAAAATTGCCATAAAGTCTAGTAATTTGCACTTGGCAACCCGTGCTCAGCAGTGGGTCAATAGAATTCAGACCCAGTAGTTACTCACCGCTTCCCTTTCTGCTCTGCGGGTAAAAGTCAAGGTGTGTGGGCGAGGCGCACTCTTGTTCCACCACACCGTCCTTGCATAGAGACGGGCAGGATGTACTGAGTCTGCTTGTTCCCGTTGCCTGCAATAACATCGTTTTTATATGTATAACATTACTCTGCACTACACTGTGAGATACATAGGAAATCATAACATAGTAGAATGGATTTTGTCCTCTGGCGTCTGGTCAGGAGTACAGTACTGATAAATCTGAAGAGGACGGCGGGCTACCATTACATTGAGATAGCTGTGATCGGAGAGGCGCACATTAGGAGACGCCCTTGTCCAGCAGTAGAATAAAACTGCCTAAAGGATAGGTTTCTTCCTCTCACCAAGTATGATGTCCAAATCTCAGACAACTTTTTATTTCAGTTACGTGCATATTAAAAAAAAGAAAACATCGTGAGAGAACCTACATACCTGAGAGTTCTACAAAAGAATATACTCTAAAGTGTGTTAAATCTACCAATCCGCACATGGCCAGGATATATGGCACAAAACCCGCTTTCAACAGTATGACAATAATGGATTACTGATCGTTATAAATTATCATGTTAGTATAATTAATATATTAATCTCACCAATAATGGCAAAGGAGCAGCGCGCATACGCTGCACTGCTGCATGGAGACGCCTGAGCTGCTGCAGACTGTCATCCAAAACGCCCGGACTGTGCGGCGTCACGCTTATTGTGGGCACCTGGAAAATAACATATACTATTAGCATAGATTAGTAAAGATTAATCACTCCTAACAAGAAAATGTACCCAGTTTTGAGAATTGAAATAGTTGCGTAAAAAAGTTTTGCCACGTCTCCGTACTAAAATGTCCCTAAAATATTTAAAATAATTATTTATTTATTATGTAAATTACGCAGTATTAGTTATTTATTCGTAAATTTTCTCTAAAAATGTTTTTATTTGTCAAGAATTCAAAAAAAGGACTTACTAATAAGCCGTTTGTGGCTTCATTCAATTTCAAGGCGGCGAGGTATCTTTACTAATCTATGACTATTAGTGAAACATAACTCGTATTTAAGACACTCAAAAATAGTATATAGTGGAGCTTGTACCATCGTTTCTTCTTAAACTAAGTATGTATGAATGTGGCAAAGTTACTTCGATACCATTATTTTACCATTATTTTGTCTACTTCCAAAGATAATTCATGACTTTTTATATAAGCATTTGCTAATGTAATTACATTAACAAATAGTCCAAGAACTTGTATACATTCAAAATTTTGACAAAATTTTGATAGCGTGATTCAGAAACATGTAACGCCATCTCTTACTGAGTTGCGAGAAGTTCCCAAGTAGTGTTCTTCATTCAGCTTTGAAGCGTGGTTTTTCAAAAATAACATGTCATTTATAGATCCATCGAGTACCTACAGTAAATCTTAACTTTAACCCCTTAATTACATTTTAATACCATACCATTACCAACCATACCCAACTACTAAATTATTCGAATTAAATTTTATCTGAAAACCAACATAATGCAAACTCAAGTCAAATAAATAATGAGTTAAGTAGATCAAACAACTCTCATGAGCTAGAGAACTAATTCCAAATAATCAAAAGCCATTGAAAATAATTAACCAAACCAAAAGGGCATGCCTATTACGTCATTGAAAATACATCGACCTAAATACTTATCTCTGATACAATAACTCTAATGAAACCAATGCACGTTGTATGGTAGCTAATTTATTCGATTCCTATCATTGTTATAAATCCTATTAGTTCCATATTATAACGTGAGTTGGTTTATGAAGATGGCAAAAATTACTGATATTTTGAATATAAAGGCCATATTATTGTTTGGATTTTTCAAAAAAAGTAAATTCCTATCTCTATCTCTATTCTAATTGTAGTCTATTTGCATTTCCTCTTGCGAGTATTATTTTTTTTATAATATATGAGTAGCAGATAATTATCCAGTACTGATGGTAAGTGGCTACTGCCGCCCATAGACATCTGTAATCAACCCCAAATAAGATAAGATTCCTATCTAAGCTCGCCTACAAATGGGCAGCTTCACCTGAGGACGTAGCTAGAATGCCTCGAATAAGTATATCTTCCTTACCACACGCTTTTAACTAGAACGCAGCAACTTTTAACACTGCTGTTATTAGCCAGAAATAGGCGTGGCTATGGTGCCGCCGGAGTCGAACCAGAGGGTTATAGGTACCACTTTCAAATTAAAATTGCGCAAGAGTAAATTTTGCCTGCTTGATTTTTATATTAAGTCTTTACATTTTTTATATTATAGGAGTAGCAGACGAGCATGCAGTCCACCTGATGGTAAGTGGCTACTGCCGCCCATGGACATCTGTAATCAACCCCAGATAGGATTAGATATATCTACCTGAGGTCAGCCACAGATGCGCTGCTACACCTGAGGACTAAGCTGGAACGCCTCGGAAAAGTCTGTCTCCCCTATCACACCCTTCAAACCGGAACACAGCAGCGCCTAACACTGCTGTTATAAGGTAGAAATAAGTGTGGCGGTAGTGCCGCCGGAGTCGACCCACAAAGGGTTCTACCACCTTCTCAGGGTCCATGGACATCAGCAAAGAGGTAAAACTATATTCTTGTCTGCAGTCATCACACCGACAAACCCATTGCCTTTTCTGAGAAATGCCTTTTGCTTTTTAAATAGATGGCGACGGGATCGCCACAAGGCCGTCCTTAAGGCAATAAATAAAAAAAAAAAAAAAAAAAAACCCACTTTGCCATAGTTCTCCCATTATTCGTTGAGCTGTTGATAATATACCCCAAGCATGACATTAACCCGCCATATTACAGCTGTTCACGGAATAGGCTAGTTGCTAGGTCACACTTGGTATAGGTATAACGTATACGTGCGTGAAAACACGCATCACGTTTAGCCCAATATATTCGGCGGTCAGGTACCCACGTATGAAACAATGTTTAGAACTATTGACTTATGGTTTGCGCATAAATACCTCCGTGTTAAATGTGTTACAAAGTAAAAATAGTGTAACAATGTGGATTATGCTATAAGTTTCGTAACTTCATGGACATCTATCTTTCTCTCCTCGGCCCACTATATAAGTATAAATAAAAAACTGTAATATATTTTTTTGCAAAGTGCTACTGCACTGACACCCTGTGACGTCATTCTGGGTTCGTCTGGTTGGGATCTTGGGAAATGAAAGCTAGATACATCATTTAGATATCTATCTATTATATCCGTCCGTATATTGACGACCCGCGTGGCGGAACGGTCACCATGCCGGTCTGACGCGCAAAGGGTCCCGGGTTCGATCCCCGGCCAGACAGATATCTAAATGATGAATTTAGATTTCTGTTTCTGGGTCTGGGTGTTTGTGTTTTTGTCTATGTGCGTGTCCTTGGCACTCACGACACAGGGAATCCTAGTGTGGTACTGTGAGTGTAGAAAGCGTTTATTTATTATTTATTTATATTGGTTTGTGAAGTGGTAGTGGTGCATCACCTGAGCCCTGGCGGCGGCCATGATGGGCGGCGGCGTGGCGCGCGCCACGTGCTCCGTCACCTCGTCCTCGCTGCTGTCCGACCGCGAGTCCGAACTGCCGCCGCCCTCGTCTGCGAACAAACAAATTTATTTTAAAACCATCATTAAGAAGATGTAAAGCCGTCCAACCCCCTTGTATTCTTGGGTAGCAGTTAATTAACATTCATGTATTCACACACTCACATACATGTAAGCATGCACACACGCAAGCAAGCACGCACGCAGACTTGCACACATATACTAATGAAATCGAGCGTATTTGCTTAAAACCTCGTGTACTCCTATAATGTGAATATTATGTTAATCCTGCGTTATTAAATTACATACGGGTCGAACTGATAGCCTACTTTTCGCAGAGTGAATTAACGTTAATAAGTTCGGGATTAAAAGAAGCCTTTCTCAATTAAGATAAAAATTATCCCACTCATTAGGAACATATTAACCGTTTATAAGATTCGGGGGATATTATTTAACTTAACTTTTCGTATAAAACAAACATATATAAAACATATTTACAACAAGCTATCATGAGAACACAAAACGCCGCCGAACAAAGCAACAAAAGTTCATGAAACAAAGTTCGTCGGTAGACTGTCGTTACACAAAGAGTAGCTGCTAGTATCTAAACGACAAACAACTGCCATTTCCACAGATAACTCCGAGTTGACTAGTTTCATACAATTCCGGATTCGAAGTTCATGAGCCCGTAAGTGTTAATAAAAGTCTATTACTTTTATAGATCCCGTGACGTCATACTGTGTACATGTAAAGATATTCTTATTTAATCTTCAGTCAGGCGACATCTAATTAAATGACGATATGGAATTATGGATTTCAGTCTTCCTAGGAACAGGAAGGTCTTCCTAAGGGCTAAGAAACTAGTAAGCGTTATATATTATCATTACTTTAGAGTTTAGACATTAGTTAATTTTTAAGGGTTCTGTACCTACGTAAAGGGTAAAAACGTAACCATCCCGGTATTCAGCGCTCATCCCCGTGCGATTTTTCGATATCTTCACAAGAACGCTACATATTTTGAAGTAAATCATTTTTTCTATCAATTCCACAATTTTCGTATCAAAGTCATATCAAATTCGCATCACCAATCGTATGTAAAGATGTAATTACATTTTAAGAAACAGAAACTCAGAAAACTAAAACATAGTTGAAAACGGAATTTAGTTCCATTATTGTCCTACTGCATTAACCGATATGAAACAAGGATTACACTCTATGGCATAACTTACAACCATAAGATGGATGCTCATAAAGCCATAATACCTCGCAATCTCCGGTGGGAAGTTATCCGACGGGAGCAATCGTCAAGCGGAAACTAATATCTGTTTTCAATCTAAACAGGTGAATATAGTTAAAGTGCGCGGTCGTAATTACAAAATAATTACGAGACTTACATTTTTATTTGCACTTATCCACATATCAATGTTTGTACATATCCAAGATTGGGAAAACATTAGTTTTTTTGCAACGAGCAAAGCTGCTCACCAACATCTTCTAAGCGATAGTTCGCATTCAGTCAGCCAGACAGTTTTGCCGCTCATGGACATAATCAACTCCACATAAGATTTCTTCCACGTGCGTTTATACGTCTGAGGACTAAGTTGGAACGCCTCGAATATCTCCATTTAAAAAGGAACACAGCAGCGGTTAACACTGCTGTTATTAGGCAAAAATAAATGTGGTCCAGAAGTACACCTGCTGTCACGAGGCAAGGCTATAGTATCGGGAACAGGATATTGAGTCCAGTCGGATGTGCACATCCACGAGACAGGCAGCGATAGCGGATGTCGACGTTAATTGTGCTTCAATGAAGACGACCCTTGTAAGAAGATACCTGCAGTATTCCCGAGCATAAGCGTGATATACGATATCACATTCTTAATTCGTAGAAGACGTTCAATTTCGGTAGATGATATTTTTTGAAAAAAATTTACGTATCGTAAGATAAAAATAATATGTTATTGTTATACCTATGAGGGTATAACAATAACAAATTATTTTTATGTTTAATTGCTGGCCATAAATCCTCCATGATTGAGCAAGACATAACCCGACAAGACCTATGTCGATTTATGGAGAAACCAAAAAGGCAAAATACATAAATTGAAGTTTAAAATTTTAATTTTTGCTAAAAGGCGTGTGCCGGATTCCTTTAAGACAAGGGTGAATAAAGTATTTGTAGGCCACCGTCCCTCTTTTTAGTCCACATAATATCTATCAAGTAAGAGACCAAACGAGAGGTCAAACGCTGGCCTATTTCCAAAAAAAGTACTTTGCCCACATTATGAAGCCCTATCTGATCCACAAAGTTACAAAAGCTGAAATTCAATTCACAAAGCGTTACCAGCGCCTGCATTCATTTCGCTAATGTGCGCCATTTAGCAACGCAAACGAGACAGCCCCTCGGCTTCCTTAACACCAAACAAAGCACGTAATCACGGAGCGGGCAGAGCATGACCCGGTTACAACGCGGGTCAAGGTTGCAACGAACACCCCTAAACGTAAAGGCACGACCAGCGGATGCAGACCCTCGTCAAATCGAATAAAGCAGCGATATGCTTATGAGCAGCGTATGAGACGTCAGAAAAACTCATAAATATTCTTTTAATCAAGTTTGTTTAGTAATGACATTAATAATTCTTACATCTTGATTGATTTATAAAAATATTTTGAATTCAAATAGGATTGAGTACAATTAAATACTTTGACCGATGTATCACGTGATATTTGTATAATACATTGAGCATTATTTTCAGTCAGCGTTGTTTTCATGCTAAATTAAAACATTGATCAATTCATCAATCATTGCAAAAAGCATAACGCATCCTGAAAACTGAAATATCATTCTCTAATGAAATTCCCATAGATGGTATTTGAAACCTAAAAGTACTAAAAATGAAATTACATTTAGTGCTCTCTGAAAATCAAGAGATATACAAAACTCTGTCGAGTGGAACACAGCTCTCGTGTCAAGTGGACAATGTTCCGAGCACAATGAATCTCTAACCAAACTGTATCAGAAATGAAAACCTTTCATGGGTCGAGAGAACGGGACACTGACTTTATGAAGCTTCCGTTAGTGGCGCTCTATCCTAGTTTATAGAACAATTGTCCGAATGAAATGTGTTTTGTAACTATCTGAGTCTACGTGGGTCGTGTTCTGAAAGTTTGTGTGAAAGCTCTGTCTGTCTGTTTGCTGATTTCATCAAGGATATTTTTTAATTAAATCCAGCTTCCTCGCGTAATTCATTTTTATGTATGTCTATAGAAAATATCAAATTAATGAGAATTCGGCTATGTTTCTCTACTGTTTCATTGCTTAAAATATCTGTTTGGACTTTCAGTTTAAAACTTTTCATTTATAGCATAAAGATTGCCGAAAATTTTAAAACTGCTTAAAATTAGAAATATGTCATTTCTTTTGATACTAAAAAAAAGGAGTCTTTATTTGTTATTTTGAGTAGATAAAATTAAAAATAAATTAATGAATCAATAAGGTAAATTTACAGAATTTTTGAATTTGAATTTGAATTTGAATTTTTGAATTTTTGATTTATAATTTTTGAAGGTGGTAGAACCCTTTGTGGTTCGACTCCGGCGGCACCACCGCCACACCTATTTCTACCTAATAACAGCAGTGTTAAGCGCTGCTGTGTTCCGGTTTGAAGGGTGTGGTAAGGGAGACAGACTTTTCCGAGGCGTTCCAGCTTAGTCCTCGGGGGTAGCGGCGCATCTGTGGCCGACCTCAGGTAGGAATATCTAATCCTATCTGAGGTTGATTACCGATGTCCATGGGCGGCAGTAGCCACTTACCATCAGGTGTCTGCATGCTCGTCTGCTACTCTTATATTATATAAAAAAAAAAAAAAAAACATATCACCCTTTGGTATCGTGTTATAAAAATACGGAACTTAGCGAAATTTGTTGAACACGACAGCAGTTAACAAGGTGTCTACTGCCCAATTAAACGCGCAAAACTGTACGTAATTAGTAACTTAAAACTCTCCCGAAATCTCCCTTTTACTATGTAATCATCACTTTGCTTAAATATTCCAAAGAATCTTCAGTGATGTGATGGAAATAACAAATGCTTACAAAGATTTTTACAAAGTCTATAATGAGATTATCTATTAATTCATTAGTGCACTGTCTAATAGAATATTTTAACCGCTAATATAAATCAATCCATCCATCCTTGCTATTCTCTTGAAGTCAATAGCAAAACAGAACCTAATACATTTTACTGTAACCATTCTCGACCAAGACCTTATTTGACAAGGGTTTTATAATGTGACATGCTCGATAAAGATGAAAAGCATTCGAACGACGCAGGAATGGCCACAGTGGGACATATGTCATAAATATCTAGTTTTCTTATGGGAACTTTAGAGGGGTATCACGCAACACGATATAGGCGATATAATTTCATCGCGACGCGATCTGGTAATGAAACGGTAAACTATGTTAGATGCAATTAAAATAACATAATTTAACACTATTATTGTTAGAAGGAATAAGCGTGTAGTAGTATGAAATAAAGCCTTCAATATTGGACGCCTGCTTTGAATCCTGGGCTTGGTAGGTAAGTAAACTATTATTTTCAGATCATATAATGAAATAATGAATGATTATGCATAAAAGACAGAGCTTCAGCACAACAACAACAACAAATCATTCAGTATTCAGGTAGTTTTAGGCAATTTATCAAAACTATGGTTAAACTATGAAACAAATTGAAATTGAAACACTCCAAAAATACTCATAATTTCCGTTGTTACTCTAATAAATCTCGAGATCGAGTAGATTCGAGCATACCGTAATGCCCTGCGAAAGACTATATTCTATCGAACAGTGAGCTGCGACTAAATCTTGTCGATCATGGACTCTTATCACTTAATAGCTAACGGTCAGGAAATGTGTATCTAAATGACAATTTTATACAAAACAAGATGCTTGTAGAGAAATCGTAATGGAATTGTTTAGTTTGGCAACATTAAATGTAAAAGTGGTTAATTAGTAGCCGTAGGTTAATCACATAAAACGGTATTTTTATGTGATTTTGGAGCTTCTATTACTGTAATCGAATTATATAGATATGGTTACGTAAGGTAATACAGATAACACTCATTTCAAAGTTAATGTGAGTGGTAATATCGATTGAAAATTGTACAGATATCGTCGGCTCGATAGTACTTTAAAATTTCATTACCGATGCAATTATGCCAAGGACCTGCGTGGCGGACCGGTCACCACAAAGAGATCCGGGTTCGATCCCCGACCAGACAGATATTTGAATGATGAATATCTGTTCTGGGTCCGAGTGTTTGTGTATTCGCCTTTGCGTGTGTTCATGGCACCCAGAATACAGGAAATCGTAAGGTGGGGCCATGAGTGTAAAAAGAGTATTTTTTAAAGAAATAGTAATTCCTTTCATACTCATCACTAAGAGAGTCTTGCCCTACAAATTTTGTATTCACAACTCAAATAAACGTCGTTTCTTTAAAGATTTCATAACGTAACTTTAACACAGAAGCAGCTAAAAGTAAAGCATCACATTTGCGAAGGCGTATAAAATAACGTTTCACACAATCAAATTCGAGAAAAGCAGACAGTAGAAAGTCGGGTAACTAAATTTCATTGCTAATGCGTATTATAAACTTGATGCGAGATAAAACCCCAAACCATTGTGTTCGCTATTCACATAATCTTCACTCAACTTGACAAACTATGTAAATTTAATCTTACGAGTTCAGTGCTATACTTTCACGACGAATCCTTGTCTTACACCCAGATCGTCCCACAACATCCCACACAACCTTAAGAGAATTCTATTATTATCAACGAGATATATTTTATTAACACGACATTCTCGCTCATAAAATAATGGATCGTTTAGATTTAGATTGAGTCGACGGCATAAATATTTATTAGACGAGTCTATCTGAGATCATGACCGATTGATCCTTAATCTGCAATCAGCAATTCCATTGACATGACACCTCTGATCCAGTTTATCGAGTTATGTAACGCAATGAGACATTAATTAGAATACTCGATGTTTACCAATTTGCATACCAACCATTTTCCGATAGATTGATTCCTGTGATCCAATTAACGAAATTGTCGAGTGTGGATATATTACGGATTACGGCGTACGGCAAATATCGGCTTACGAAAATACGTATTTCAGTATATAAACGAAAACACATAGATTTGGAAACATGATCCTTTAATTTGCTAATGACTGAAGATATTAGATTTCATTTTAGTCAAAAAAGTATCGATTACAAGTTAATTACACTAGATTTGATCTTACATACGAGGGCGCGTTTTTAAGTCCGCGGAATGGCGGGGTTGGAGGGATGATAGCGGGCTTGTTAAGGGCGGTACGTGTTAAGTGACTCATAAATAGTATAAATATAAAGTTTTATCACAATTGCATCATTAGTTTTAAAACTATCGACAATTAAACAACTCAATCCGGAAAAAAAATTAAAGTATGGAGAAAATCGAGCATCGCGCCGTTATAAAGTTCCTTACCAAGCAAGGAAAGTCTGTGCAAATCATAATGGAAAAGATGTCATCGGTTTACGGGGACTCTTGCCCTGGAAAAACGATGGTTTACAAGTGGAACAACCTTTTTAAGCAAGGCAGGGATTCACTTGAAGACGACCCACGACCCAGACGGTCTGTTGAGGTGACCACTGCGGAAACGATGGCGAAAGTCGAAAAAATAGTACTGGAAGATGCTCGGCTAAAGAAGGAACAGCTTGCAGAAATGGTTGGAGTATCGGATACAAGCATTTTTAAATTTCTGCATGACCATCTTGGCATGACTAAGGTCAGCGCGCGGTGGGTGCCGAGAATGCTCACGCCGCCTCAGAAACAACAGCGCGTTGAATGTTCCCGTGCGTTTTTGGACCTCTATGGAGAAGATAAAGATATTGTATTGAATCGAATTGTTACTTGAGATGAAACTTGGGTTCACCATTATGAACCTGAGTCTAAACAAGACTTCATGCAGTGGCATAAAAAGGGTACAGCACCTCCTAAAAGGTTTAAGGTGTCACAATCGGCCGGAAAATTCATGGCGACAGTCTTTTGGGATTCAGAAGGAATTTTGTTAATAGATTATAAAGATAAAGGTGTCTCTATAACCGGAGAATATTACGCAACTATCCTGGAGCGGTTAAAAGAAGCCATCAAAGAAAAAAGGCGGGGAAAATCAACCAGAGGTGTCCTGCTGTTGCACGACAATGCGCCCGTACACAAGAGCCGTATTGCACTGGCTGCCCTGCATAAGGTGAGCTTTGATATTTTAAATCACCCACCCTATAGGCCAGACCTGGCTCCCAGCGATTATTATCTCTTTTCAAAAATGAAAAAAGAGCTTCGTGGAAATAAATTTTCTACAGACGAAGAAGTTAAGGACGCAATTATTCCGACAAGGACGAAACATTTTTTATGAGGGTTTAAATAAGTTAATACAAAGATCTTAAAAATGTATTCGTCTTGCAGGAGAATATGTAGAAAAAGAAAAATAATTTTGACATTTTATTTTCCCTCCTTGTCCCTCATTCCGCGAACTTAAAAACGCACCCTCGTATAAAATAGAAAAAAGTAATGAGTTCAGCTAAAATCACTATCTCATCAAAATCACATCAAAATCTGGACAATTTCAAGTCGTACTGGCGCAACAAAGATTTAAATAAAACACCTTCATTAGTTTCCGGATCCGTAGCAAAACAAGACACATACACAGATACTCATTTTGTATTAGCAGTTTGAATATGTTGCAAACTCGCAAATAAAGTAACAAAACAAAAACAGATTATAAATAATATGAAATCTGATGTAAATTCACCGCTTTTACGATTGACTCAAAAATTTAAAATACTAAAACAAATACGTTCCTTGTATGAATATTGGGTTCTTGTTATCTATTCAAAAGACTCACAAATAAGGCATACAGAACAATCGAATTGCGTAGAATTAGTAAAAGTATAGGTTTTTTACAGAAATATCTGTACACAGAACCTATAAAGGGATACCATATTATTATTTTACGTTTTTAAATCAAAGGCAATAAGTCTACAAAGCGGCGACGTGAAACTCGAAACCAACAACCAGCATCCTGTTCACACGCAGGGGTTTCACAGGGTCGTACGCTAGCGCCTATACTTTTTGGTCCAATTAAATATGTATAATATTAATAAACACCACTCGATACTGACGGCTTAAGATTACAAGATTAATTATCTCAATTTACATATGCAACTTTATCCGCTTGTCTAATTGAACCGGGTAATAAAGTCGAATTTTTGTTATGAAAGCAAAAATATTTGTTCACGTAGCTGACAAGCATGCAGTTTATCTGAAGTGGAAACTACAGCTCATGGTCATTAATATTCAACACCAATATGGATTAAAGTTTTACCTGCGATCCGACAAACATGCTTTGCTCTGAGGACTAACTTGGAACGTTTCCTATAAATATGTCTTCCTTTTAACAAAAATGCAGCTGTTTTTTTTATAATATAAGAGTAGCAGACGAGCATGCAGTCCACCTGATGGTAAGTGGCTACTGCCGCCCATGGACATCTGTAATCAACCCCAGATAGGATTAGATATTCCTACTTGAGGTCGGCCACAGATGCGTCGCCACCCCTGAGGACTAAGCTGGAACGCCTCGGAAAAGTCTGTCTCCCTTACCACACCCACTTCAAACCGGAACACAGCAGCGCCTAACACTGCTGTTATTAGGTAGAAATAGGTGTGGCGGTGGTGCCGCCGGAGTCGAACCACAAAGGGTTCTACCACCTTCTGTTTAATATTACTTTCATAATGTAAGGCCATCATAGATGTTTTTACCCAAAAGATTACAATGTCAATTATGCGGTCAAACCTACTACTCAAAGGTGATTCATATATTGTCTACAGTTCTTTCTCTATACATATTAGTATACACATATTAAATATGTCCTCATTTACGTAAGGCTGGTCATTATCACTCGTCCGCGCGTTTGTCTTATCGGTTAACTGTAAAGCAAGCCTTTCTGTCGCGTATCGGTCTTTCATTACACTGCATTCCTCAATAATGAGTGCATTATAATCAGATAATGCCTTATTATGATCATTCGTTCGAATTAAATTATCGTCTTAAACGTTTTTCAACTTTGAAAAAAATATTTATATAAATGTATAAATTTGATGTATACGTTCATTATTTTCGAAATAATTTCGATTAACAATCCGTGGCGAAGCTGCACCCTACGCTTTGATACACAGGTTCTGAGTTTGATCCTTGAAAAGAAACTGTAAAAAAAATGACAGTCTGTCTTTACGTATTAATCTTTGAATCGATTAAACATAGCTCAAAACCCCAAAAATATTTAGGGCACTGGCGTAAAAATCCAAAAACGGTGACTGTAGGCGAAACTCACGAACCAACTGGTTTATATTACAACCTAAAACTTCGGAGGTTTCCGTACAAAATTAGTCCACTTAAGCCTAATTACACGGCACCTGGTAACAATTCACTAAGTAAGTGTTTCGTGCGTTCATTCTCCGCCCGTCGTAATCCGACATGCCTAATTTGTCGTGCCACATGGACATTACCGCTAGTGTTATTTTACCCTTTTGTTCCGTGACATACGTGACATTAAACGTATTTGTGGCGATGTAGCAATTTGCCTTTTTCGTTAATACTGTGATGTTCATAGCCATTGGCTTTATGGATTCTATAGAATTGTTGATAGTAGAAAAAATAGTGTGGTGGTGTTTTTTTAAACCCCGGTAATGTAACGGAGTGAAATGTAGTAGAAATTCGTAACAGCAAATACAACGTAACAATTTATTATTCTCCTTGATTACAAACTTTTACAATATAGGGATAATGAATGAATCTGAAGACTACCTGATAGTAGGCGACACTTTTTCACCCATGGATATTTGTATGTAATTTACTTGAAATAAGACTGGATTCCAACCTGACGTCGGCAAAAAATGCGTTGCTATGCTTGAGGATTTTAGTGGGAATTCCTCGTATAAGTAAGTTTAACCTAACCTACTACTACTACTAACCTAACCACAACCCTCTTCTAATCTCCACACAGCAGCATTCAGTACTGCTGTTATATTACAAAAATATAATACTAGTTTATTTTTTTAGATATTTTGTCGTGAACACTATTGTAGGCCTCGGTAGTTAAAACTATAAGCGAATATCCAGCAAAATAGAGTTTAGTGTTCCATAAAAATCTATTTTCACAAACTAGTTTGCTTCGATCATAAAAAGTCAAAAGGAACAATGTAGTAGAGGATCTAAGTGATATTTAATAGAATTTTAATGTTAGTGAGCTAACTGAAAGCGGTTTGGCCACGTCTCTGTTTATGGTCGAGTTTATATCTTTACGACGTTTTGTTGCGAAAGTTATAGCCGGGGGACATTTTTTTGCAACCTTTAACCCTGACGATCGTTTATAGTCAACAAATACTAGAAGACAAACAACAGACAGCTTATTTTGTCTGTAAAGTTTTTAACTATACATTCAGTCAATAAACGCTAAGCAAACATACCTTTATTTTACTTTACTTTTAATACCATAGCATATTTACAATATTTTGTTATGGTGTTTCTGTGGTATATGTGGTAGGTACGCTGAGTAGCCTATAGGTCAAAATTTTCATTTATCGATATAAGCAATATCATCATCAATCATCATTCACTTTGCTTGCCCTTCATTCTAAGAGGCAATCTCTTATTATTGTATTTAGGTCATAGTCCACCACGCTAAGGGCAGGTTATTACATTTCACGAACTTTTTTTTTAACTCTTAGGAATCTTCGTTTGAGACATGTTCCTTCATCATCATATTGTGATAGTTAAACTGTTATTTTTATTATTATGATAATTAAACTGCAATACGTAGCTTCGAAAATTAAGTGAGTGTGGGATCCTTCGAAAATGACTGTGAGATCAAAATTAATTCCATTAGGCTATTACTATTTCATGGCTTATTTATATAATTTACATTCTTGAATTATTAAGTGATAACTGTAATTATAATTTTAGAAGGTATGCAAATTGGCTATATTAAAAAAAATACGAGTTTTCGATGCAAGGTAAGTTTTGTATCAAAAATCTAGCTATACTTACTGAAAAGAGTGAAATATTTATATACAACAACAACATTATTCTATAAAAAAACAATAAAATTTTCAATCTATCGTACGCAATTACGAAACCAACGAATAAAAATCTATTTATAAAAAAAGCGTGTTACATAAACCAAAAATCTACGCCAGTAAACGCTAACGAAAAAATTTTTGTTACTCCAACGAAATGAAAACTCAAAGCCATTCCGTACATTGTACACACACTTTTATGACACACTCGCGCACACAGCGAGCCTTCATAAAATCCAACGGGAGCTTACGTAGCGGATTCGAGGGAATATTGGATTTTTACCTACATACCTTTTAATTGACGATGCAACTAGGGGCACCTGAAGTACTTTTTGATATTATAGACTGTTGTGGCAAACGAGCATGCAGTCCACCTGATGGTAAATGGCAACTGTCACCCAAGGTTTTTTTATTAAATTCCAGATAAGACTAGTCTTAAGAGAGGTAGGCCACAGATGAGTTGTCCCTGTAAATCTGGGACCAGAATAGGGCTACGGTATCCCCAGCCTGTCATAAAAGGCGACTAAATGGGGGCTCCAGGGTTGCGAAGTGGAAGATCGAACCGTCTAGCAACTGACCCCGGGAAGGAAGTATGTGTGGTCGCATAGCGTTGTAAATGCCAGACAGAAACCCACATAACCCTGTGTCGCTCCCACGGCACCGGCTACCTTTCGAAGGTTTCCCCCTCGTTTACAAAAAAATGCCATAGTTGCTTAGCTGTCCCTAAGGAGTAATTTAGAAGGTTATGTAAAAGTGTATCTTCCTTACCAAACCCTTTAAACACTTCTTCAAAACACACCAGCGCTTACTGACGTTATTAGGCAGAAATAGGTGTGGCGGTGGTGCCTTCGAATTCGAATCAGAAAGAGATCTATCTACCCTTCTAGAACCCTTGTAGAAGGGTAAGGACCCTTACGGGCAAGAAAACTATCGGATGAATCGGATAGTTATATCTAACTGCAGTCAGAAGTGTCCGCCATTTTGAAACATTACAGAGCGCTTTTGGTACATAAATCGATATTTCAAAGTAGCGTAGAACGGGTATTGATAGTATATTGGAGGCGTTACTATATTTAACTAAAGGTTTTCGTGCTAAACTAATGCTTTTCTTATGGTCAGTGAAGCGCTTTCGGGTTTTAGTTAAAAGGAGGGACGCAGTAAGGCCGATTATGATATTACGTTTTATCTTTATCTTAAACGAAAGGTGCATCGACGATAGTAGTGACTTGAAAGAGGACATAATGTGAAAATAATGTAGTCTTAACAGATAGTATTTTTGAAGGCAGTTTTCTGAGGCGTTCCAGCTTAGTCCTCAGGGGTAGCGGCGCATCTGTGGCCGACCTCAGGTGGGAATATTTAATCCTACCAGGGGTTGATTACAGATGTCCATGGGCGGCAGCAGCCACTTACCATCAGGTGGACTTCATGCACGTCTTCTACTCCTAAATAAAAAAAAAATAAAGTTGCTCAAAATCCCCAGACAACTATACACTATTGTTTCACTAGTGCTGTCAACAAAATTTTTGTCTTAGCAGCAGAGAAGCGTTGCTTTTTCGGGTAATGCAAGTAGAAATGCCACTTTGATCATATTAGACACTCCACTTTCGCTAAGAATAAACTAAGAACTAATAGGTACGCAAAAAGCAAAAATATATAAATTACGGTATGGTCGAATTTTGTCGATGGTAATAGTGGTATGAATTTCGTGCTCTCTGTTGATAGCGCAAAGTTGATCAACTTTGGAATACCGTATTAGGAAAAAAATGAGGAAACCTACTTCCCTCTAAATAAAATTTTACCAAAGTAAATTAATACCATGGTATGGCCAAAACTCTTTACAAGTCAGAGGAGACTCACGCCCGGCAGTGAAACAACAATGAGTTGAAGAGTAGAAAAACATCTCTGAATTACAAAATCAAAAGAATTCCAATTGAATCCAATCCAAGTATCTTTCATCCAAGCCCGTTACTTTCAACGACTTACACAAACAAAGTTAATATCCGTAGCTTCGAATACGTCGATGCAATTAGGTCGCAATGTATTCCTGAGTTCAGCGCCTGAATTTTGTACAGAATCGATTCCAAACTTCGTGTTTGAGGGCAGTCACAGTCACTGAGGGACGTTTTTCATATCTATTAGTTGTACTTTATGATAACGATGTCTGTTTTAAAGTGCTTAGGATAATTACAGTCTGCCTGACGATTAGTCATTTACCAACAATAACTTGAAAAAGTAGTTTTTGACGATTATAAGGACTCATTTTTCATCCTATCCTTGATAAGGTCGGATCAATGACCTTTCGTTATATTTTCTTTATAATAATGAGTATCAAACGAACATGCAGGTCACCTGATGTAAGCTGCTACTGCCGTGGACATCTTTAATGAACCGCAGATAAGATAAAGAGTCCTACCTGAGCTCGACAGATGTATTGTTACCTCTGAGGACTAAGTTGGAACGCCTCGAAGTATATTTCGCTTATCACCCTTCAAACCGAAATATAGCAATTAACACTGCTGTTACTAGGTAGAAATAGGCGTGTTCTACTACACGTGTAGGGTGTTCTGGATTATAATCATTATTTAATGAATTTAATGACGATGAATGTAAACATGTTTTATGACTGCTGGTAAAATAACGTGGCCGAGCTTATCTTGAAGCTAATGTGTCAAAAATGCATATATATAGATAATATAATACTGATTCACCGAAAACATTTTTGAAATACTAATTAAGTAATTACATATAATATCTGGAAACTAAAGTAGCTAGCAACTTGCCGTTAATTCGCTGTAAATGATGTTATGTGGTCACTGTCGCTAATGGACACAAAAGTACTCTCCAAATAGAGAAATCTAGTATAAATTCGACCAGAAAGCTACATCACTTTACCTGAGGACTTGAGGACTCGAAAGCTTTATCAACAGCTCTAGATTTCCTTTTTCTTTTATTGTTTTTTAGTTTCTGGGAGAAAATCTTCTAAAGGTCCCGATCTTTCAATTAAATTCAAGTGGTAGTGGTATACATGTGTCTTAACGATTTAGTGGAGTTTCTACACAAAAGAATCCCACCCCATCTATGGCCTAACTGTCTTTTAGGCCCATTAGGCCCTTGTCAGTGCAAGCAGCACCGGTTCATGCTTCATTGTGAACGATAATTTGGGACCACTACAAATTATCGCCTTCTTCAAATCGCAAATTCAACTACCAAAGCCTCTATTCTAATCGCTTGCCACTTCAGGGGCAGCGCATTATCTTTCATTCAAAACTTCAGTATAATAATAAAAATGCGCTTAAGTCTAAAAATACTATGATTGTTTTAGTGATTACTGATGAACAGTATTTAAACATAAATATAGAGACGCTAGCTTATTTCCAAACAGACTATACAACAATACAATGGCTTGTAAATACCTGTAAATGGATAACATATAAACTCCTGAAGGTACATAATAATAATAAATAAGCTAGTATTATTTATTATTGCGATGCTAACCTATGCAATCGCTTTGCTATTCAATAAATAATAGATTAATGACTTGTCGCGAATGTTAGTATGCCTTTGGAACTAAACTTGATTGCTTATGAATTCTTTAGTCTTCTACCGAACTATGAGCACGGCAAGTCTACGTCCACATATCGATACTTTAATTCGCAAATCAGCCAACTCCACTTTTTGTCAAAATTATTTTTTATTTATTTTGATAGTACCTAAATGGCGTTGAACGAAATCAAAATAAATAAAAAAATCATTTTGACAAAAAGTGTTGTTGGCTGATTTGCTAAAGGTATCGATATGTATTTGGAAGGTGGTAAACGCGTCGTAGAAACTTAATGCCCCCCCCCCTCATTTAAGGGGGGACTGCCTATGACATATTTTAAAGAGAGTATGCTCGCTTTAATTTTTCCAACAGCTAAGCACACTAATACTGTTACAATATTAATAATTTCAATTAATAATATTGTCTGAACACAACATCAAGACGGCTTTAATTGAGTAATAAATAATCTTGAATTAAACTAAAAACTATAAAACCGAGGTCGCAATACAAATAAATCAATTAAACCACCAAATCAAAAGTAACAAAGATAGTTGGCAATAAGAAATCTATTACGACTCCAAGTACGGTCGTTACACTAAATAAAAATGTCGCATTACGTAACACCGCGGGGCGCAACAAGTAAACGATACTTGTAGATTTTGTACTCACCCGAACTCCCAACCGACTACATCTTCGATTACGACACACGGAAACAATCAGTCATACAACAAAACACTGCAACAACTAAATCTCACACATAGCAATTGATTGACGAAACTGTGTTTTTTTCCCGCAAGTGCAGTTCGCGTAAATCAATTAAGTGAACCTGCAAACGCAATAAACCACTATTGTGTTTGCTGTTTAATTTCTTTAACTGATACGAAAGAAACGTTAGTTGGTTTAATTCGCGTGGTTTATTCGCGAAAACCGAGTATTATTTTGACAGGGGCAGTTCAGTTGGCGGCCGCCGAGCCTTTGTACGGGCCGGGGTTGCTACGCAGGCGCGCCATCGATCCAAGCCCACGTCACCCTGGCCCCAAACAGCGCCAACGACGAGCCAAGGTAGGTCATATTTAGACTAGAATTTCGTGTACCGCACATTGTAAGGCGAGGGTCACACAGGCTGTAAATATGGTGCCTCACGTCGCTTGTAGGTATGTCTCGTGTATGGGCTTCGTCCGTGTTCGACGGTCCTTCTGTCTGATCTGCGTTTTAGGTTGGTTTCATACGATGCTGTAATGTCCTTTGTTAGAATGTTAGAATACTTATTATATACTTACTAATAATACCTACAAGAATTTCTAGAATAATTTAATTAAATTAAGTTTTTATTATACCAGTTTCATATTATGATTTAAGATGTCAAAAATGTTTTCTTTCGCAACGATAAATTTTATAATTAATTAATGATTTTCATGCTCAATTATTACGTCTCACAAAAAACTGTAGCGTCTGGCCGTCTTAATGTTGGCGCAAACGTTGGAGCCAACCCTGCGTTGACGGCGAACTCATTTGGGCCAACAATTGGTCAGTGTATGAAACCACACCGAACTGAACTATTCAATGGCCCACCAACAAAGTGACCAACTGTCCCGAGTCCTGCAGGAAATTTTCGTAAAATAATAGAAATGTAACAATATTCTGCTTTCTACATTTTTACGAAAGTAGCCCGAAAAAATTATAAGTGGATGGTAAAAACGTGATGTAGCATCAACGCAGTCGATAATATTCGCGTTTTCGATACCGCAACCAAATGCAGTAAATAGCCAAACCGTAATACAGCATCGATGCGAATCGCCGACTCTAAAAGTAGCATGCTTAGATGAATAAAATACATAAATTGATCACTCCTAGCAAGAGAGTGTAAACAGTTTTGAGAATTGTAATTGTCACGCAAGTTTTGCCACGTCTCCGTTCTAAAATGTCCCTAAAATTTTTAAAATACTTATTTATTTATTACGTAAATTACGTAGTATTCGTTATTTATACGTAAATTTTCTCTAGAAATGTTTTTGATTTGTCAAGAATTAAAAAAAAATATGATAATGTTATCCTTTTGTAGCTTCATTCAATTAAGGTATATCAATGTATATCTATGAAGTAGCTAATTTCGTAAAAAAACAATGATAAATTTATATTAAGTAACAGGTGTCGCGGGCCCAATAAACTTTTACATATACAAAGTGTAATGAAGACTGGTCTCTTCAAAAGAAATTGTTATTATATGTGTGTTCGTATTTTTAATAACTTACCAGATTCTCTAAAGGACATGCCACTTACCAAATTCAAAACAATGTTATTTGAATTTTTAATCCTACATTGTTTTTACTCTGTTGAAGAGCTTTTTTCACTTCGATAATTTAATAATAATTATGTAATATTTTTCATTTAATTTAAGTATTGTAATGTTATCACGCCATATAATTGATGTTAGCATTGAGCAGCAATTATCATATTGTGTAATTTTAATTGATGTATTTTAATTAATGTTTAGTTTATTTGACATTACTTTTATATTGTTGCATGCCGATATTGGCCAAATGTGTAGAACTTTGTCAAAATATACCATCTAATGTACCATATTTGATGCAATGAATTAATAAATAAATAAATAAATAAATAAAAAGGCAGTGATGTATCTTTCTATTTTACTTTTCAAAGCTAGCATGCATCAATGTTTATGTATCCCACATTGTATTCCAAAAAAGTTGGACACACATTCAGTTTGGGGACAGGGCGCTGTTGCTTCGAAATTAAATGCACACGGCCTCATGAAAAATTCAGAGAGATGTTCGCCCATGAATTAGTCAAGGCGGCCAGATTTGCGATTTCACGTCTGCGGTGTAGGTAAAGTTTGCGGGTAAATTTTGTATCACGCTCGCAGTAGTAAAATGTTAAGGAGAATAGAGATCGGCAATAAAATTCAGATTAGATTGAATAAAAAATTCTATGTTTAATGACATTAAAGAAAATAGTAAAACGTGGTTAGAAAATAAGAGATTTATGTAGTAGACTTTTTTTAACGAAAACTTATTTTAGATAAATGGGTTCATTCGCGCTTGGCTTGAGACGGTATCTTCGCCAGATTTACACGTATAGTATAGTCAATCTAAAATATAATAAAACATTACTTAACATGGACAGTTTCTTGCAGAGGTACTAAGTACTACCCATATATTCCAACTGTAGCGCCTCCAATAAATATTTACCATTTAATACCCTCTAAATGGCTGGCTGAGAACTACGACGAGATTTCTAAGGATGAATTCTAACACACATCAAACCATCATTGTCTAACAATGCCTGTTTATCATCTTCACGCTTATTTGAATAATAACGGCAGATCATAACGTCGGTCATACATTGGTTGTATCTAGTGATTCAAGTAAATTTCCGTAATATTAAGACTTTTTTTTTATATAATATAGAAGTAGCAGACGAGCATGCAGTCCACTTGATGGTAAGTGCCTACTGCCGCCCATGGACATCTGTGATCAACCCCAGATAGGATTGCATATTCCTACCTGAGGACTAAGCTGGAACGCCTTGGAAAAGTATGTCTCCCTTACCACAGCCTTCAAACTAGAACAGCAGGCAGCAGCGTTTAACACTGTTATTATAAGGCAGAAATAGGTGTGGCGGTGGTGCCGCCGTAATCGAACCACAAAGAGTTCTACCACCTTCAAGACTACTTCCTATGGATAGCCAAAATAACTTTTTATAACACTGAAGTAGTACACAATACAGTCAACCTGATGGTAAACGATCACTGTTGCCAATGAAAACCAATAACAAACTCTACACAGAACAGAGTTTTCTATCAGAAGCCGATTACAGATTGCCAATCCTGAAGAGTAAGATGTTCGCCTCATGTGTATGTCAGCAGACATCCTTTGGAGATCCAGGAGTCCTCTAAGCAGCGCCGAGGACGGCCCCCGGGGGGTTTTAGTGCGGTAAGAGTCCCACATAACCCTGTGTCGCTCCCACGGCATCGGGTACTTTTTGAAGGTTTCCCCCTCGTGAACAAAAAAAAAAGGCATCCTGCTTCAGTCTAGAAATCATTGTGGCGGTAGTACATCGCCACGTACTGGTACTTTTGAATACTAACTAAATATTTTTATTTATAAGCAGCCATTCAAAATATTCAAATACCCAAATTATTTGCACAGATGCCGATAACATAGCACAGGTCTGTCGTATCCTGTATGACTTAGTATAGTTTTAGGTGTGGAAAATACAGAAGGTCATGTAAGTACGCAATCCATATGTTTCGATGTAAACAATAGAGCTGCATTCTTGAAATATCACCATTATCTGTATTGAATACGGTGGTAAAGTACAATCACCGTCAATCATTATCAGTTATTAATCAGGGCAATTTTAGCCTTATGGATAATGTAGAACTAATCACTTAAGGTCTATATTTCTGTGACAGAGTGTTCTATGATAGTCGACAGTGTTCCCATAGTATTGTACAAGTATTCGGTTTCACTGGTTTTTGCGCGGATTGCGTTAGGTATAGTAAAGGTTTTGTTTATTATGTCGTCAGAAGTAACCCATATACTTCTGGTTGTTGAAACATTAATAATCCTAACTAAGAATTCCAAAATACACGTTCAGATTGTACATCATCATCATCATCAACCCATTACTGTCCCACTGCTGGGCACGGGTCTCCTCTCAGAATGAGAAGGATTAGGCCATAGTCCACCGCGCTGGCCAAGTGCGTATTGGTAGACTTGACATATCTTTGAGATTATTTTTTATAAATCTCTCAGATAATTAATTTCTAATACGCACATAACTTTGAAAAATCAGCGGTGCGTGCCTCGGATTTGAACCTTGGACCCGTCGATCGAGAGGCCGAGTTTCTTAACCACTAGGCTATTGCTGCTTTTTTCAGATTGTACGAACATATGTAAGAACATTTTTACCAGCAAAATAAAATTCCCAATCATAATTATTGTTTTTTACATTTTGACTTAAAATTTAAGTTTAATATTAATTTTGTGTTTTAATTGGTATTCATACCAATATGCATATCATTCGCAACTATAATTAATGTTTCACTTAGCACTTTATTTTGTTAATATTTTCTTTGCATATTATCAATCAATTCATCCTGTGTTGCCTACCAAATATCGAAGTATGACATTTCTTTTGACATCTATTATTCTCATTCAATAATCAATCTTTTGCCTACCAGAGATCAAACTTTGGTAAGAAAAGTATTAGACTTCTATTCTAATTTCATTATTTGATAGGTAAATATTGAATAGACTGATCATTAATAAATGGACATAAAATATAAATAAATAAAATGGATATTCAAAATAACATACCTGATGACAATAATCCAGCATTCTCTTGTGATGGCACATTCATTGTTTCTTCAGAAATACAGCTGGAAAAGAAATGACAAAACTTTTAATAATTGCTCATACAAAAATGCCTTTCGAGTGATTTATAAGTTCATTGATATGAACAAGGTTGCTGAAACAAAGTATTACTGACTAAATCAAGACAGTAAGGCATTAAACTGATATTTTTTTAAATGTAGTATCTTAACTAAAGAGATTATTAAAGGGGCCTCCGTACTACATTGATAGGATCTTCTTACTATTGAAATCATATAAATTTTTGGTGACTCCCGCCTGTAACTTCGTTTTTTTCACAGTAATGTAGACTATCCTTGAGTATCAAATCGACCCCTTGGGTTCCATATGGACCATTTGCAAATCAATATAAAGCTATAAAGCAGACATAGTCACGATTTTCATTTCCATTCGTAATTTAATCCTGTTCATGCCGACTTCATCTCAGACTGACTGACATTTGACATATATGTATAATATAATATAGGCTATATCTATAATATAGACGAGCATGCAGTCCACTTGATAAGTGGCTACTGCTGCCCATGGACATCTACAATCAACCCCAAATAAGATTAGATATTCCTACCTGGGGTCGGCTACAGATGCACCACAACCCCTGAGGACTAAGTTGGAATGTATCGATAAAGTATGTCTCACGCTTAACACTGCTATTATAATGCAGAAATAGGTGTGGCGGTGGTGCCGCTGGAGTTTAAGTATGTAGTCGAATGTATTAAGCCTACGGACTTTGATGAGAAGCAAGTGTCTAGAAATAGGACAGGAATGGGTTGACAATAAAAATAAGATACAAAATATTTATAAACATTGCAAAAATACATCAGATAATTGTCTGTTTATTTCAATGTAATTGTAAGCTTATCTCTGACTGATAAAATAAATTATCTATTATGGAATATTGCATTACGGCCACTTATTTATTGTCAGATGCTTTTAGATGGTTTATTATATGCCAGACAGTTATTTATGAAACTTTTTACAGGTGGTAGAACCCTTAACGGTTCTACTCCAGAGACACTACTGCCATCTATTGCCCAGTGGTGTCATATAGGATCAGGAGAAATATCTATACTAATATTATAAAGAGGAAAACTTTGTTTGTTTGTTTGATTGTAATGAATAGGCTCAAAAACTACTGGACCGATTTTAAAAATTCTTTCACCATTCGAAAGCTACATTATCCACGAGTAACACAGGCTATATTTTATATGATATTTGATAAATAAATTTTGAGGTACAAAGTTTGCCGGGTCAGCTAGTATATAATATAGGAGACGCCATAATACATCCAAGGTTTTCTAACTTAGTTCTCAAGGGCAACATTTCATCTGTGACCAACCACAAGGTCCACAGGTCCCTTATCTGGGGTAAATAAAAGATGTCCATAGACAGCAGTTGCCATTTATCATCAGGTGGGACTGGACTTATAATATGCTGCAGGATAGATTGTAAATTGAGGCACACCACATATGGGCCGTGGGCTGGTGATTGCCATTAACGTGCTTTAAATCTTACATGCAAAAATTAACTTTTTATTTAAATTTTACAGGAGAGTCAAAACATAATTTGAAAAACCATATTGTTATACATCAAATAGATAATTTTTTAATTTTTGAAAATACCGTGTGCTTAGATCACATTTTTCTAATAAAACTGGTTTGCTGATTTTTTTGTTTTGCAGCCCTTTTGCATTTAATGAGTGATTTATGTATGGTCCAGAGATGACACGACGGACCCCCATACATATACTCTCGGACCCTCAGGGGTATGCAGACCACAGGTTGGGAAACGCGGTCATAGGGAATTGAGTGGTATCATTAAACAGTCACCTGCTAATTGCTTAATTGGCAAAATATGGATATAAATACAGGACATCAGAGGATTACACTTGAAGACCCGCGTGGCAGAGCTGTCACCATACTGGTTTGACGCACAAAGGGTTTTGAGTCCAATCCCCGGCCAGACAAACATCGGAATGTTCAATTTGGATATCTCTTCTGGATCTAGGCGTTTGTGTCTTTATGTGTCCATGGCACCCACAATACGGGGAATCCTAGTGTGGGGCTATAAGTGTAGAAAAAATCTTTATGTCTTATCTTCACTAAGTTTTTATGGTACACCCATTACATAAAATGAAGATAATTGAATAACTTTTAAAGTTATAAATCATATTAAACTGAAAGATTTGACCTACATATTATTTAATCATTATCTCTTCAAGATAAGATCATCTTTACTAATCAGATAACACTTTTATGTAAGTATTTTTATGGATTTGTTTATTTTTATTTTCTATTAAATAGAATAAGTATCAATGTATCATTACATAGTGTATTTTTAAATCATTGCAGTAGAGCATATTATTGCAAGTTAATTATTAATTAAGTAATTGTGTTACACATTCATTAAGGTCTCATTAATATTGTGATTGAATGATTTTTTGTGCTATTTTATTGAAATTATGCTATCTGTATGTAATAATACATAATGCTAAGGAAAACTTTTATCTTCATAGAAATGTGATAACCAACATGTAGTCCCGGTTTATCAATATTTTATATCTTAATCCCACACAATACTTCAAAACCTCACGGTCAAGCACACAGTATTAGTAAATACTTACAAATAAACTTACCGATTTTGAAATTTGGTGAAGTAATTTCAAAAAATACGCCTCCTCAAAACGTTACAAAGCACATATCAACTCTTACGCAAGTAACTCACAGTCTTTTCCCAACTGCCACCCGGAAAGAATTAAACAATGGGATCTAAATTTTATGCGAAAATACACTTTCACATCGGGACAATCCTATCCACATAGCCACCTACACAAAACAATAAACAGTTATTCTACATGATACTTCACAAAAACTTTCGTACAAAACTTCGTAACTATCAAAATTACACTCATATTACACCACAACTAACTTACAACACTTTATATAACTTTTAAACAAAAGTTTGTATGTCAGAAAACTTCAAAAACTTTTGAACAAAATAATGTCGACGACTTCACTCCAAAAAATCTGACTGACACGAGAGCGAGAACGCCGACAGCCGCCAGCCGAAGCCGGACCGACGACCGACACAAAAGTGAAACGAAGGACAGAATGCACAACGAATTTTGAACAAAATAACTACGAAAAAATTAACACAGTGCCACTGTTAGAGGTCTTTTTTCAACACAGTGCCTATTGTTGGAAAACTAACACAAATTTGACATTTAAAATGTCTGTAACGTCTTAAACTAAATGATTATAAAAAAAATTAAAGGGTTTAAAATTAATTACAATTAAGTGGTTTAAAATTAAATACAAGTAGATTATTATATTATGTAGCACATCTTTTTTTTTTAATATTATATTGTGATTTTTTTCCAGTAGTATTTTCTAAATTGTTCTGGCAACACTAAATATTGATTTTTGTTAATGCACTTACATTATCCATTAAAACTAAATTAAGATATTATATAGAAATATCACTTAGATTTCGTTGTAAATGACAGTATTATATAAACGGAATTTTAAACAATATTTGTTTCTTTATTGATAGTAATTAGAAAGATTATTTTAATAAAAAACTGTATTTCACTAATTAGTACCTTGAGTTCCACAAACGAAACGTGCAATGCAGAAATTGCAAGGCGCTGTTACGCGCTAAACTTGAAAAAAGAACAGAAGAATAAAGATAAAAAGTTAATGATAATGGATTGGATTATTTTGGATTTAGATTTTTCAAAAGGAATAAATACCTGAAAACCAACCTATACTACAAACCTATACTACTTATACAATATATATATGAAAGTAATACTTACCAATTTAAGGTAATGTATGTAGAATTGCTTTAAAAATATTTTTCTTTGAGTGCAGCGTGTGTACTCTTATTTACAACAGTTAAGGTAACAAATGTGAATAATAATAATTTTTTGATGTGTAATTTTATGAGATTGGCATAATTTTTATCCCAGAGAACTTTCATATATACTGAAACCATTACTTTGAAATCTTATTATACTGTCATAGATTATTATATTTTCAAACGCCACAAGACAAGGTAAAAACATAGATTAGTAAAGATACTTCGCCGCCTTGAAATTGAATAAAGCCACAAACGGCTTATTTTAGTAAGTTCTTTTTTTGAATCCTTGACAAATAAAAACATCTTTAGAGAAAATTTACGAATAAATAACTAATTTACGTAATAATTATGTTCGTAATTAACGTAATAAATAAATAATTATTTCAAATATTTTAGGTACATTTTAGCACAGAGACGTGGCAAAACTTTGTTACGCGACTATTTCAATTCTCAAAACTGGGTACATTTTCTTGTTAGGAGTGAGTAATCTTTACTAATCTATGGGTAAAAATAACACAAATATCACATTATGGGCCGTAATAGTAAATGTTAGTGGATCCTCAGATCCACCTGGTGCTGCACCATACCGGTCTGACACGTAATAAGTACCAGACTCGATTCCTGACCAGGCCATCATAAATGAAGAATTTAGATTATTTTTCGGATCTGTCTGTTGCATAGACGAGAAAAGTTCTGTTGGTGTTCAGGTGTACTGATTTGGGAAACTGTGTCTGTTTTCTAGACATAACCCACGAAATTTTGTAGGAATGTGAGTGTAGAAGAAAACGTTATATATGTTGCGTCATCTCTAAACTTAATTTCTAAAAGTAAATGACACTAAAAATATAGATAGTTAAATGAAAAACGCACAATTTTATCGGTAAAAACAAAACGAGCGAAATAAAAGAACATAATTTTATTATACTCAAATATTTTTATTCAATTTCTTACAAAAAATAGTGACTGGAAATCATTAAATTTACGTTTATACGAGCACAATCATAAACCTTTGGTTATTAGGTAACTAACTACTTAAAACAACTTAACTTCTATCAAGTTATAATATTCGATGTGGGTACAATATCTTAAACAATACAAATTATATTTTTCTATTCATAATTGACATTATTAAGAAAACCTAAGAAATACATAGATAGGACGAAAAAAATATAGTTTACAATTTACATACATATAACCGTATATAAGTATAGATATCTCACCGCCTTGTAATTGAAGGAAGCCATTAAATGGCTTAAACGGCTAACAATTCTCTCAGCCGTTTAATGGCTGTCATGGTGTAATTTACGCGGAACAATGGCGACTTGCGCAGTTTAGCGGTGCAAAAACACGAAATCGAAGAAAAAGTGCAGAGAAATATCGTTGAATCAACGTCGAATCATTCGTAAATGATCTAAAAACTACATTTTAAAATATTTTTCGAACACGAAAATAGATGACAGTGACAATTTCAATTGTCAAAACTGGTTACATGTTCTTGTTAGGAGTGAGTAATCTTTACTAATCTTTGCATATAACTGAGTTTATATGTAAGAATTTAGTACAGGTTGATATTTTATGAAAAAAGTTCAATTGTAATAAAATGAATACATAAATAACAACATGTTATAATTTAGTACCTATATATTAAATTTTAATTCTACAGAAAACAATACTAATAGCACCAAATATGTAAAATTTACAAGAACAAAAATGATAGCTGTAATACAAGAAAATCAAAGTTTTTGTAGCATCGCAATAATTTTGCAACTGTTTTGGTGGTCAATTTATTACGACACATTATTATAAACTAATAACTGTGTAAGACACTTTATATACAAACATTGATTATAATACTAAGTAGTGTTTTTATAAAGCAACGTCTTTATACTTCGTGAGGTCATCAGATTCATTTCCTACCGACGTGTGACTGTTCCTTAGGCCATAAAACACGCGATCCCTGGATCCGCTAAAATGGTACGGGTCATGTCTTAGAAGATTGACCCCGTACGCTGCATCCTCTCTTTTATACTCTGGATAGAATCTGGGATCGTAGTCTGGTGGGTACATTCTTGGGTCGTACGAATACTGTCTACAGTAAGGATATGCCATCTCGCTCTTGCAGTCCATACGGTCTTCGGGATAGTCGTACGCTTTTGATGGGTACTCATCAGTTGCGAAGGCACCGACTATTGAATGTCTTCGTTTGTAAGGGTTGTCGTAAGGTCCGGATCTTGGTCCTACCCAAGTACCGAAGTTTTGGGGAGCGGCGTAGGACTTAGGGTAGCCCCGCAAGCTAGCGGCGTACTGGCGGTCGGCTAGGTGTTGCCAGTATGCAGGAGGGGGTTGTGGCAACATCATTGGCGGGTAGCCTAAGCTCATCGATTGACGGGCTGCAAGATGTCGACGTAAGTCTGGCATGGAACCTGATTTACCTGAAAAAGGAGAATATAAGAGTAAGTATTACTAAAAACGTTGAATAATATAATTATTTGGATAATGGATTAAGTAATTGCCTAATCATTAGGTTTCTCTAATTGACTAATGGACTATTTAAAGTTATATCTGGGAGTACATATTTCTGTACTATTGGGAAGCTAAGAGCATTCTCCACCTTGTTGCTTCAATATGAATTAGTGATTACTGATACACATCATAGAGGGTAATGTAACCAGTAATATGTATTATATTATACTTCTTTACATACAAAAGTAGGTACTACTCACCATTGTCGGTGATGAAGCCATCGTTGGTAAACGCACTGGGCGCGTCCGGTACATAGTGGCTGGCGTCGAACTCGCTGCCACTCACCGCTGCATTGTTCCCGTACCCTGTTTTCCTGGAAGATATATTAGAGAACATATAATAATAAGTATACATGAGTGTTGATATTGTAGATACTCTATATATGTTGTAACTTTATAAATTTTGTAAAATTTGAAAAAAGTGTATTTGGCTTCGATATTTAGCAAGAGATCTCTCTATCTCCCTCGCCATGCATCGGGGACAAGATCGGATATAAAGAGTTCGGAGCGTGTATGTATGATACTATAGATATTGAATGTATAATACTATAGATAAAAACAACTTCCAAAGCGTGATTCAAGAATACATGTGCCGCCATCTCTTGACGAATTGCGGCAAGTTACCACAACTTACATTTCGCAATAAAAATTATTTCAATTTGAACAAGTTCTTAGAAGTTATTTATTGGTACAATCATCGCCTAACTGCTAGTCCACTCTGAAGTTGTTACGAGCAGGTGTAGTCATACAATTTGCTATGGCGACGCGACATTTCTATATTCAGAGCGGACTAGCAGTTTTACACGGACTATACTTGTATAATTAAATAAAAATCTAACCTGGCTTCTCTTAGAGCATATGCTGACTGTACCAGCACCACGCCGCACACGATGGCGGGTAGCCGCGCTACATAGCACGCTAGTTCTGCACCGCCGTATACTCCTTGTAGACCCTGTAATATCATAAAACCCTTCGTAAAGTAGTTTGAAGGCAAACACATAAATTTCGACCGCAGTTACTTCTTTTTGAGATAATTTTCTGCTGTCTACAGTGGGAAATGACGATAAAATCAGTTTCGAATGAATAGGTATTTGTTGATTCCATTATTATAGAAAAAAAGATTTATAATGACATAACGGATAAGTCGGCAATACATAGTACACCAGTACGTGCAAGACATATTTTTGGGCATTTTATTTTACTAATACATCGATACTAAAATCTGCACTCATAACAGCGTATTTGATATTAAAAGCTTTCCCATCGTGAGTATGTGCGGTTAACCTGTACCATCCATAGTAATGTCCTATGCTTAGCAATTCCGATCCATTGGGTAGGTACAGTTTTATATTACACACTCACCCAGTGACTTATAGACATGTAGAATACTAGAGCACATTCTGGTATTAGAACCAGGATAACTGCCATCAACCACGCCAAAAGGTATGTGTTGTTTTTCTGCAAACATAAATAATAGTATTAAGTAAATAAAAATGAAAATTTTAAAATTTTCAACTACTTATGTTTAAACATTTCGTTAATTGCAAAAAACAAACTTAAAATTATAGAGGAGACAATCACAATCATATTATTGATATGTACCTATTAAGTATACTTATTCAGATGTATACATAAGTAAACTCGAAATCTCTTGTAATAATTTTGTAACTACCTGCTCATTAAATAAGAACATTTTGTTGCCATAAACGAAATATCGCAAATACTAATCTTTATTTACGTTTAGGATTGGTATAACTTTTGTAAGATTTTTTGTGTACCTATTAATTGTCTGACACGGATACGTTTAGATTTCCAACTAAGATATAAGTATGATTACAAAAACGTAATGTAAACATTAGTGTGTTATGAAATCAATATCTGTATATAGATAATCTTTAAAAAAAAATTACTCGGTGACGACAATAAAAGTAATAGCTGATTCGTATTGTGACCGATGAGATAACTACTAAAGAAAGAATTTTCATGATCGGTTTAGTATTTCTGAAGTTTACCCCTTACAAACAAACAAAGATACAAACTTTACCTCTTTATAACATTAGAATAGAAGTATAGATAAGACTATGAGTAGAGAAAGTAGTACTTACAGAGATGAGCCCATGGACCAACGTGACCGTGGCAGCGATGATCACGCAGTAGCAGATCATGAGCAGCGCGGAGGCGACTGGCAGCCCGCTCTGAGACTCAACCACCCACACGATCTCGTATATCAGAGCTATTGCGTACGCCACCTGGAATATGAATAATGCACTTTTAAAACAAATAATAAAGTAAATCAACTTCGAAACAATTTCTCATTAATAAAATTCTAACACTGACTGGCAGAAAATCCATTTCTTAAGTTTCATAAGCCAGAAAAATGTACTATGCAGTATCGATCGATGAAGATGGGTAAGCTTTTTATTAATAACCAATCTATCCAATATTTTGCCTACCAAAACTGGTATTTGCTAATTCTGCCTCAAAGAACCAGACATTATTAAAATTTCAATTTCTTGTACTTAACACGAAAATTTTTACATAATTGTAGATTACTTATGTTTATTAGTGGCCTGGATATTATCGTCCTGCTTATACTAGGCCCCGTAAGTAACAACAAAACACAACATCAAATCTTGCTGTTACTTTTTTGTGTTCATGTCAGCCTCAAGATATTAATAGCGTGGGTCTATCATATACTTATGAATAGAATGCGTCCAAAAATGTTTAATAGGTACACTAAGTAGTAAGCGACAAACTGAAATATTATCTTGCCCTAAATGATGAAACAAATTCACTACTACTTACTGCACTTTTAAACAAATAACAATATCATTTTGTGCCCATAAGATCTCTAAGTAACTTGTCATTCTCAGTATTGTTTCGTCGTAGGTACAGAAATCGTTCAACGAGCTTTATTACGCATTCCTAACCGCAGTTGCGATAACTATCCGGTACTCTCACTTCGTTTCGACATCTCGTGAGATAACTTTGTATGTGGCCTTAGACTTGCCCACTCTACTTAGGCCTTTTCCTTTTCGCAAAACAATAATAATATTAGAAGTGTTGGCGTGAACTGTGGTTCTTGTTTCATTGGTTAATGTCTGTTTGTTGAAGTAAATCATTGAGTGTTATTCAATCACGACATTGACTTGAGTGCGACCTATATTCTAATTAACTCTGATAGCAACTGTTTCTAAGTATACATAAAGGTAGTTTCAGTATTTCGGTCCGGCTAAAATACTAATAATAAATAAAGAGTAAATTCAAAATTTGAACCGGTCGCCAAAGGGAGCAAAGAGCACTCTTCAGTATTTATCTATTGTTTTCACCTACACTTATTGTCACTAGCGCACAAGAATCTAAATTATAATTCGGATCAAAACCAGCGACCTTAAATTCATACAGTAGTAATACTAATATTAGTCCACCTGATAATAAGTGGTAGTGAACACTCGCCTCGTGCGGTCGCATCATATGTAAGTCAATCGGCATCCACACCCTTCCACTTAAAGGCAAAAACTGCTTCATAGGTACTAGAAATAGCTGTGATGGTGGTACTATTTCGTTCGAAAACAGCTTCATTCACCTTTCAGTTTAACAACAAGCCGGCTTACATGCCGGTTTTCCCCGTACATAAAGTAAAAAACAATATAACAACGGATTGGTGATTTAATAGCTTTATGAAAACAGTAATTACCAAAGCATATGCAGCGATGAATCCGGACGCTGCCGTGACGCTGCAGCAGAAAATCCTACTGACTGCAGGCTTCATCCGCAGCCTCGGACCAGAGCCCGAGTCGACGTCACTCAGTTCATTGCTCGTTGACATCTTGTTAACTCCCTATATAACACGCATCACCACATATAACACAAATGAAGATGTACTAGACTCCCTTTTAAAGAGCCGAAAATGTATAAAACATGTGTAGTTTTTGTATTTTCAATCATTTCAGTCGTCTTTGCAGCGCCTTAACTTTCATATTCAGTTTTTGTTTTCGGTTTTCATTCTGGAGGTTTGAAAGTTATGTGATGTTGTCTCAAAAACCATTGGGAAAGACTGCCATGGGCCGGAAACGATATCTTCTCAATCCTCTTGAGAAGGCGGTTTCTTTTCTAACGTTTGGCTTGGAATCTGTAAAAGAAAAATAACTTTTAAAAAATCCTTTGTTATTTACGAGACTTACAACTTAGATACTTCATTTATTATTGTAATCAAAATTTTGCATAAACTCCGAAGAATTTGGTACCGTAAAAAACAATAAGTGATTCTGTATCATAAACGCATTACCTATTCAGTTTTCATAATCACATTCTATGATATTGTCTCATAATATGACGAAATTTGTTGCAACTATGCTAATCCAATCTAAATAATTTCTTTAAGTTTTCTATTCTCTGTCAGTTGCATAAACACATATAGTTAAACTTGCAAGTAAGCGATAAGTACGAGAATAAGTAACATTCAGTTTGATAAGAATGATAACAGAATTGAAGCAGTTCGTAGGTTCGTATTTAACGTTACAATGTACCTACTACACACATTACCCTCCAAGTAACAACCTTTCATTAATAAACAATATTCTAACAACAGTATATCTGCACTTCCTATGCATTTAATGTTTCTTCCGCGTCACACAACGCCATTGACTGCATGGGAACCATTGATTGACGCATGCTCAATCCTGGGAACGGGATTCTATTATACAATTAGACATTGCTACAATAAAACGTTAGTATAAATAGCATAGTTTTTATGGAATTAAAGTGGCAAAACAGAATGAATTCCAAGTACCTAATAATACTTAAGTCGTCGTTGGCGTTTAATAGATAGGTATTAGTACCTTTGATTAGTCAAATCCAAATAGAACTAAGTCCGGTCCGAATTGAATTGTTACGCTTCTTGTGTATGTATCTAACACCCTTCAAACCAGAATAAAACACATTGCAAGGTAGAAATGGTTGCGGCGGAACCGAGGCAGTCACTATGAAAGGGGCTCTACCAGATTTATAGGTACTAATTTTATGCATGTTTTGTACTGAAGACTGAAGGATTGCCTCATATGTTAGAATTTATATTATGCGCTAAGTAGATGCTACGCTACTTTTATTTAGCTTCTCACATCTTTGACAAATAACGCAACATTAAGTACTAAGTAGGTACTGCAAGCAGGCACCTTATACGTATGACGGCAGTTCTTCAACAAAACTTAAGTAAGCATTTAAAGGGAACAAAAACGATTTCTTCACTGCTAAGTAGAACTATTATGAGGAACTAGGATAACTTTGTCCTGGATGCAACCGATATACAAAAAGGCGAATACACAGTACCACAACAGAATTTTAAATTCATCATTTAAATGTCTGTCTGGCCGCTGTTCGATTTCGCGATAGAGCCACACAAAAATAACAAAAGTGAAATCTAATTCAGTGTTTCATTTACTAATCTTCTGCCAAATGAAACCGAGAGGAAATAAAGATTTCTCAATTGCAAATAATGATCTCACGCCAACATAATTAATTTGATTGCTTAATCGCAACTACTTTAGAAAATGTTACAAATTAAGCACACGTAGGCCGTTGGCATACGTGGGTACTTCTATTATTAATGGGTCTGCTATTATTAATTTAAATTAATCAGTCACTAATGCTACTAAAGACCACCTAAACATTTATCATTTTAGAATTGTAAGGTGAGTTATGACGTCATAAAACTCATTGTAGAATGATTGTCTCGTATGTTTAATTATTTAGCACTTTGTGATCTGTGGCAAAGTGTACGATTACATATGAATTCTGAAAATCCTTGATATGGTTACTCTCTCCAGACTTCAGTTTCACTTAGAATTAGTTGCCATGGAAAACATTTACTTCTGCCATTATATCTAGAGCACACGTATAGAATCTACAGCCAGACATAAAAATAAAATTTCACATATTCACTTCATTCATTCACTATTTATAATGATTTTTTTAGTTTATGGTTAAGAGTAAAAGCTACGGGAAATGCCAGTTAGCTGTGAAAGTTGTTAACTTCCTGAACCGCTACTACTCGTAGGTTCTACGGGCGACAAATATAAGGGACTTCTTACATAACAATTAACTTGATAGTTTTTATTTATAACTGTACGTTTAAATCTAATTTTGGAAGGAAAATTAGTAGAAAATAACGTTAAGAGGTGGGGCCCATGGACATCATTTTTTTAAATATTTATAATAGAAGTAACAGACAAGCATGCAGTCCATCCAAAGTATGCCCTTAACCAGAACACAACTGCGCTTGCTACTGCTGTTAATGCCTATTACACCACCGCCACACTTGTTTCTAGGCAGCTGTTCCTAAGCAGTAATAAGTGTGGCGGTGGTGCCGCCAGATCTGAACCACAGAGTACATACCAAAAACACAACAGTTGCCAAAAACTACATACTAGATATATCATATGGGTTTTACGTCCACTTCAAAGCAGAAATACTTATAGGTGTACTTATGGATATATTATATTCATAGCTAGAAAATAAGCCGATCGCCTATCGTGGACCCTTGCGCACTTTGCAACTTACAACACAATATGCACGCGTAATTAATCGCCTCTAATAATTATAATACCATCCATCAGTTTTATGACTGATATAGATTTCAAACCCGATTGTAATTAACGCACCGTTTCTTACGTGTTAAGTAATAATCGTAATTAGCACGTTTTACGGTAAAGTGCTACTCTACTTTGTAATGCTGAGTAATAATAAGTAGGTACTTCTTAACATTTATAAGCAAGATAAGTGGGTATATATGTCGCTTAGAAATGTTTTAGAATGTCATACCATTTAGTGATTTTAGACACGGAAGTTATAGAACACAGCCATAAATGCCTGAAGTGCCTCTAGTTTTTGGGTGGGTAATGAAGTAAGTGATAATTATATTTCAGTATAGAATATCATGTATTGTTTAAAAAACGCGTCATAGATATGTAATCTGTTCCACTTTCTTGTGACTTGTTATATGTTATAACATAATCCATAATTACATTGTATTGTATCAGTTAAAAATGCTATTTTTTAGCCTTATGTTTTAAAGTAATAATTGTGACGACTTGAAACTCGCCGAGAGACGGATCTACACAAAATTATTAAGTAATCACATCATCAAAGATTTTTCAATATCTTGCACATATATAAGCTCAGAAATGACACTGGCGGAGCGCGGCTGGTGTCCAGGCTTGATCGTCTAATCCGACTGGATATCTCTATTTGCCAATTGAACAATCTTAATTTACCTACGTCAGAAGTTTCGTTACTTTGTCTGTATACGAGTAGATCTATTGTATGTACAGTTTTTGTGACTGCGGAAATAGCCAGACACGCAAAGATTTTCCTGAGAGTGACAAGAACTAATTAATTTCTTTCTGGTTTCTTGGTTTCTACGTAAAATTGACAGATTAACTGACAAATTGGTGCTTGCGAGCGTAGCCACGCGGGAATACTCAACAAGTCCTCTGACAATAGGCTAGCTAGCCGACACATTTGCTATTTCCCTCAATTCTGGTCACGTGTGGAGTTCCTTAGCACGGTTTCAATGAACCTTTCAAGCATTAGATTCTATCCACGTCCTCGGCCATAATATTGTGCTGCGGAAGTCGTGGTAACTGTAAAATCATCGTTTTAGTAAACTGGACTCAATTGTCTTCGTATTTAGGTTAGAAAGCGTAAGCCTAGAACCGAACGACCTAAAACGTGGTGGGCTGAAATTTCACTGTCACGTGCGATATCAACAGGCAGACAGATGTGGAGTTATCTTAACTATATTATATATTCTTTGTTTATGAGTAATAATATTGTCTCCTATATAACTGAGCATCTTCGTAAAAAAATTCTCACAACATTTTTATTGTTAGATTATACGAGTAGGTACTTAAGTTATTCAAGTACTTCGGAAATGAGACAAATATCTACTTGTTTCATTTACCATGCACATTTAATATGCACTTTTCGAATAATATAATACAGTGTCAAAATTTAGCATAAAATACTATAAATTTTGGGGCCATAAATAAATGATTAATTTTATAACCGACCCACAAGGGGCTGTACAACAGTACTCTGTACAGTAAAATAAAAACATCAAATATATAAATGTTTAAAATATGTGTAAATAAAAATAGAATATCGTAGTCGCGTAAACACAGAGTTGTAACGTAAAAACAATATTTTGTAGCTACCACGTGCGTGGAAAGCATCTTACGCAGCTCATAGAGCGTACGACGCATAACATCCTTCCGTGTTGCGATTTAATTGCCATCGAATACCAATGATAGCAGTGATATGCGATAGAAAGGCCATTTGATGATAATAAGGCTATATCTATAAGACCCCGTTTACGATTGCAGACTTCTAAACTGCGAGACATGGGCTGCGTCAAAGGTCAATTAAATTATTTACTGTATTTCTATTCTTGTAATTTCTCATTTCTTTTATATTTGTTTTCTTGATATAGAAAAACAATTTTTTACTTATTGTAGAGTTTTATGCTCTTTTTAGGTATAACATGTATGATATGACACGGCATAATGATGATGATCATAGAAAATACTTAATATTATAATATCATATCTTAAAAATGGTATTTCTAGTAAATAATCATTCTGTGGTAAAAACGTGTAGTAACTGCTGTAATACGGCCAATTAACCGGTTCAGCTGAATGTGGGTAATTCTTTGGAAACCGTTGCGCTCGGCTTATGATTTCTTTTGTTTTAAATTTTCTAGTAAGTGCGAAAATATTTCTATTACTTAGCATCTTCTGCATACGAGATGTTAGCCAAAAATGTGGGTGTGAGCTGAGATGGTAGAAGATTTTAAGACCGTTACTCTTAGCGTCATCGTAAAATTAGGAATATATAGATACTCAGGTATTTACGTCCTTCATGACTGTTTTAATTAGGTAAGGAGCCATCCAAACCTGAACTCTTATAGTAGTGTAGAGATTGAATAACATTAATTTACGGTAAGTTAGCACAAAATTTGTTTTTTCCACTATATCCTCCACGAGATCCTCCAGAATCCTAGAAGGTGACAATCCAATCTGACCACTAGACTTGCTACCAGATCAATATAAACTTGAATTAAAATACCTATACCTTACCTTCTTACTTCTACTCTTATCTACTTAAGGTAAAGAATAAGATGAATCACTCAGCTAACATTGACATTTACACGTGCTTATTATTCGTTTCCTTAATTAATATTTTTATACCTGTATCAATGACAAGTACCCCAATTAAAGAATTCAAATGAACCTTGAATTTGGGCTACATTCTTGTTTCTTTTATTTTGCATCAAATAAGCTTTCTTATGAAGTAACATTGAAAGTGACTTATCCCGGTGTTAAGTAATGATCCGTCTTAATCAAGTTTTGCTTAACACATTTCGAAATTTGACTATTTATGAACGCAAAATTGACAAATTTCGAACTTTGGTGTCAGTTACAAGTTAAGTGACAGTTGAAATTGATATTATTATTACAAACTGGCGTTAAATAGCTAACTGAATATTGTTATATTCAAAGTTACCGAGACTTTAAAGAGACGTAGGACATAATCAGATTCAGTAAAAGCCGAGGTCGGTGACCGCAGATAAGGACTTTCCCTGTTTTCATGACGAGGCCGACGCAGATCGATCCGTTGTTTAAAGTGTGTACCAACTGGTAGTACGTGGCGCTGTGTAAACTGTATACTCATCTCTATATATAAAAATTCTGCTACTGTATGTTTGTGTTCACAAAAAATAAAAATTGCTGATATTTTTTTACACACCATTGCATTTCTTTATGAGAGTGTTTTTATATATCAACTTTTATCCCTAAATACAATCGGGAATGGAAAACTGTAAATGTTTCGTAAGGTTTAAATAAACAAAATATTCTGAGCCACAGAGAAACGTAATCAGTTTTACTCGCGAAAAATAACTGGTCTATTATATTTAATTTAATTAAACCCAAACTTTTAAGGGCAAAATAAAGCAATCAACGTTTTAATTAGTAATAACTGGTGAAACACACGTCCGGTCTCCATTTTATTAGAACAATTAACAACTGTGATTACTTATATTAAAGCCAGTTAAATATAACACTTCGAAATGACTGAAAGTGTAATTTTATATGGCTTGTAGACATACACAAATAGTATGATAATGACCGGCTAAATGTAAATTAATTTACACCAAACACAACAATTTTTATATCTGCATTTGAATGTATTTGAATAAATGTTTAAAACAACAACATTGTGTAATAATCGATCAGTTTTTATACTGTTTACGCAATTAAACATTTGCATATTCATATGAGAAAACTATTCGCATTAAAAACTTACGAATACAATGTTTAAAACCTTATCCCGAGTTTCACACGAGAGTTAACAACCTCATAAAGCCTGCAGGTTGTGTACTTTTTGTTTTTACGCTCCACTTCGCTGAGGGTGTAGGTGGGTACTGATAACATCAGACTGAACCAAAAAGTACATGTACGGAGATAAGCCTGTGGGTAAAAATATCTTTTAAAACTAACTTGGTTAGTAAATATAGCTGTGGAACTATTAGAAGCAAACCACTAGAATTTAAGTACAGAAATATTCAATTTACGTTACTATTTCACTTTGTTTAAATTTATAATATTTAAAAGTAAATTTATGATTTCGTTATTACCATGTATTATAACCGAAACTATATATTGTGTTTCATTTAATAAAAATCTGAAGCAAGTAAATAGGGATTATGCTGGATGGGATAACTCAATCGATGTAAAAAAAAGTTTTACATACTCGTATTTAGTAAAATATTATAGTAATAGTATTAGTGAGAAAAATTTGACTTTTGTTATTTTGTCTGCGTTACAGCTACGTAAGTAAAGATAGGTTCATACGTAAGTAGTAAACTACACCCACACATGAAGCTTCGAAGAATTTCGCGACCGATCGTATTGATTGTAAAGTTATTCATAAAAAGAAAAACTTACTACTTATACCCACGAGATTCTGTTCAGCTGACTCATAGTTATTTCCATTTCAATACGACATCATAAATTGCTACAACTGTGAATGGATTTAGTAGATAGTATTTTATATGAGAATGTGTAATTATGTGCATTTCAAGGTAAGTAACCTAGTCTAGCGTTTAAATCAATATTGTATACCTATTTCTGCCTCAGCGTGGAGGTATGATATGTTGGTTTGAAGGGTGTGGTAACTAGTTGACTTATTACACTTGTATAAAATGTTCCAATTTAGTTTTCGGTTTACTAATGTAATCTACTTCAAATGATACCGTTATGGTCCTATTAAGGATATCGAAATTGGTAGGTGTATTTTGGTAGGTGAGTAGGTACAGATACTCAATTATGGCATTTATGGCCGTTTTTAATGTCAGCACCACAGATATGACTGTGGTCGGCATAGTAAGCAGGTACCTTAATTAAAACAATTAAGATTCGACTAGCGAGGTTCCATCATCACGCCTATTTCAAGGTAGTGATAGCCTAATGGTTAAGAAACTCGGCCTCTCGATCGAGGGGTCCGAGGTTCAAATCCCAGGCACGCACCTCTGATTTTTCAAAGTTAAATGCGTATTAGAAATTAATTATCACTTGCTAAACGGTGAAGGAAAATATCGTGAGGAAACCTGCATACCTGAGTGATTTATATAAAAAAATCTCAAAGGTATGTGAAGTCTCTTAATACGCACTTGGCCAGCGCGGTGGACTATGGCCTAATCCTTGTCATTATGAGAGGAGACCCGTGCCTAGCAGCGGGACGGTAATGGATTGATGATGATGATGCCTATTTCAAACGCGAGCAATTCATGTAATGTGGTGGAAGAGTGTGGATGGTGGCTGACTTGCATATGAGGCAATCATCGTTCCCTCAGGAGTGGCAACGCCCTCACCAGCTTCAGGTAGAACTCCTGTCCTATTTGGAGTTTTCTGTTCGCTAAAAAACAAAAGTCCTCTTTTTCAAGGATTTTGTTTAACATAACTATATTACACTATACTCGTCGTCCGTACCCCTTTACCCTACACACCTTTACAATACAATACAGGTTTAGTAGAATAGTTTAAATTCTTGATTTAATAAACAATGTTAGATTTAAAAGCAAGGTCAGAGAACGATAGCAAGATCAGTGTGAGATAACTTTATGTAATGTACAACTGTTTCATAATGTGATCATATCAGATCTTTGTTACAGAGACGCTGGAAACATCACGGAATACATACTATTACTTAACTATTACTATTATGTATTACCATGGGCATAGCTATAGCTTTGTTAATTGGTCCAAGATAGTCGGGTAAACTTTTGCAGTTATTTTTAAATCTTGTTTTGCTCCCATGCTACAGGAGGGGAATAAATACTTAGTATGGAAAGAATAGTCTCAGAAATTTGTTGTCGAAAATAACATATTACTTAATCATACGGCCACAGCAGACATAATACTTTTAGCGTCGGCGACTTGTGTTTTGGCGGTTTCTATATTAATATTGCATCACCTTTGTCGCATGCAGTTTTAATGCAACTATGTAGTATTTTTGCAAACTGATGCAGCGTGTAGAGTTAAACAGCTGCACATATACAGTTAAATTGTCGCCACCGATACTGAAAATAGCATGTCTGCTATAGCCTTTAGATCTGCCGATACTTGAAACATTGTGAATGGGTTATGTGACATAAAAAGTAAATACTAACATAAAATATATTAGGGTATATAAATAAATCATTATCAAAATCAGTTTAAATCGCTACTAAAGTTCTCACATTCCGAATACTACATCAATATTATTTTTTTGTATGACTGATCATATACATGACAGCGCAAGTTACAAAGACAACCAATATGGTGAGTCATCGGGCCATTAAAATTATAATGAAGTATTAATGCAACGGCAAGAGGCTTGTAATCACTCTGTAATCAACTGCTGGAGGTTTAGCAGTATATATACAAGTTTGTTGGCTTGTAGTTTTGTACTTTGTATTTTTATGTACTGCGAAACGATTGTTCTTTGTTTAAGATTTTCAATAGATGGAAGTGAATTTAAGAAGTCCTTCTATGGTGCGTTGGTCTAGGAGATATTTTTTTAAATAATGCTCACCTTTTTTGTTAGGGTAATGTTCGTTACTCAGTGCAATTTGAAAGATACAGATAATTATTAATTTATGTTTAAGTTTAAAACACATATTTTATTTTCATATACCCGATTGTAAAAAATGTCTATCTATTGTACGAGATAACCTTGCGAATGGATAAACCCGTTTTGATGCGGTTTTACAGCGACTTGACACTTTTTATGACGCAGTATTGTTTACAGCATAGGTCTACTCTAAACTGAGATTTTTATCTTACTAAATTAGTACCTATATTGGGTAAACATACATTAGCAGTGCCGAGTATCTAAATGGACAATCCATGTACAAAAGCCTAAGCCGAACAAATTCACGTCTGTTATTCTGAAAAAACTCAGTAGGTACTTGGAAACAAGAAAACGCACTAGCCGGCCTGGATTAACGTAACACATTACCCTCGTTCCGAAGGTTTACTCAATCGCGAACACCGCGTGCACCAGATTCCGTGACACAAAGTAAGTACACAGCGTTACATTGAAAATGCCTTTGACGTAACTGTTGTAACGTTAATTTGGGATTTCAATTCTAATTATAACACGATAGTGAATAGAGACAACGTTGAAGATTTTTTTAGTTTGTGGTCTACCCGATGGTAAGATACAGTCCTGTCTAAAGTCGGACACCGATGTGATGCTACCATTCAAGACTAAATTGGAAGGCCTCGTAAGGACAACATCCTTATCACATTCTCCAAACAAGAACTTAATAAGACTGTTATGTTTGGTATGTTAGTAGGTGACGGCAGACGTAGATGAGGTGATACTGTCTCCGTAGTCGAACTACGAGGATTACCATCATTAGCATGATGGAAAACAGTTGATCACTTCGCACCAATTTAGCTTCTTAAGTGGAATCTTAAGTAGGTATTTATTCTATCGGTAGTTAGGTTAGGTGGTAGATAAGTAAAACATAGTCACGACATAACTTTGTGAGCCAGGTTCTTCCAAGTATTGCAATATGCCAATCTCTCGAAAAATGATAGCTGGATTTCAAAAATATACTAATATTTAACATAATTACTTATATGTTATACTTAGATACTCTTAAAACAACGCACTACAACAGTTTTATAAAAAACTATTTATACACAGTACCTACCTAAACAAAATTCCTCTGAATTTTTACCGTAATTAGCTGCTTTATTTAGAGACAGAATTCCATCACAAATTTGCACATAATCGTTGCACGGTGCGCGTTAGCATTAGAATATTGCCGCGCATTCCAATTAGAATAAGTCATGAAGTATCGCCACAGTATAAGATTCTATAATTTCTGTGGTATCGCGCTCCAGAGGCTCTAGTGAGAATTTGAACAGCTGTCTGTTTAAAGCATTCTAATACATATTGTGTCATAAAAGGACTTGTGTGTAAGTTGTAAGAGAAACAATTTTTTACTTTTCTGTCCGATGTTGGTTTAAACATTTTTAAAATTAGGCAAAAAAGCACTGAAAAATAAACATAGTATGTGAATTTCTGATACGCACATAGAACTTTCAACCTAAAACCTAGAACCTAGAACTTCCAACGATAGATAACGAAGTAGCCTATCAAACAACAATGTATTGAAGGGTGTCGTAAGGGTGACATAATTATTTGAGGTTTCAAACTTGGTTCTTATCCTACCCACCATCAACCAAGTGAAACGCTAATCTTTTCTGAGGTTATTTAGATGTCCATGGGAGGTAATGGGTACTTAGATACTTAGGGCACTTAGACTGTCAGGTGGTCTGCGTGCTCTTTTACTACTATTTTATAAAAAGTACCATAGTAATGTTTGTATCATCAATTACTGTCGTATATAACAACTAGAATGTTAGTAAATCGAGTAGCGGACTCATAATTCTTAAACTGCGCAGTCCCGTATATCAATACAAGTAATGTTATATCATTCATCACTCAGCGTATGACGACGTAGACATCAATGTGATGTGTGACATACAAACATAGTTATTCTAACACGAATATGACGATGCTCTGCATGTTTGCACCCCACGCAAGATTATTGAATGCTATTTGTCTGCATGTTTTAGGGGTAAAAACAGCCGTGGAGAAACTGGCCAAGGTCAATTCAAAAAATAAGTTTACCCAGAAAACCCACATTTTAGGAATAGATTTTCCTCTTATGATAGGTAGGTAATAAAAATGAAACAGTTATTATAACTTTACGGAAAATGACGAGAGATTTATTAAACTGATTTATAAATGTAGAGCTCACAGAAGAATCTAAGTTTTATTACTCATACTTAACTCATGGAAATACCTACTTAGATAAGAGATAATGTTTAATTGTCGATAAAAGTTCTGCTTTTTGAGTATTTTTGATATGTCTGCTCACGCAAATGTCGTAACTAGATAACAAAAAAATTGAATTTTCATGTTAAGGAAAGATTTTATTACTTCGACTCATATTGAAAATTAAAATTAAGGAGGACTCTCGCACGAAAGCTTATATTTAAATATACAGAAGTTCTATTTGATGCTGGTCTGATGATGACCTACATGAATGACCATGAAGGTCTACATGAATGATCATTTGATAGTGGACATCCTTTTTGCTGTCAACATTACATGTAAAACTCATTAGTAGATTGCATTTTCAAGAATCAACAAATAAGACAAAGTCATAGAAGTAATATGAAGAAATAAAAGGAATAGGAATAGGTCGTTGAAACACATTTAACACGACAAAAAATCCTTACATAAAAAGGTTTGTCCGTCAAAGTTAAAAACAATGGAAGGTAAGTGACCTAATCGACCATCCGCTAGTGATCGGCTACATTCTGACTTGAACAATACGTTGCCACATGTTTTGTGCAGGAAAATATGTACTACGATTGTAGAATAAAGTACTATGGTAATAAGAAATAGAATAAATTACAATGTTATGATAATTACTAGAAATAATTGATTTAGGAATGGCCAATATCCAATTTTCCTCTATGATATCTAAGCGGTACCTACGTAATATGAATATTAAAGATGCCCAATTAAAATACAGTATTTAATATCAAAAAAGTTGACTGTGCAAAATGCCTTAAAGAAAATCATTTTCTGTCATCAAGAATTGATCAAAATGTATGTCACTTAAGAACATCTTCCAAAGGGCTGTGACATTACAATATGATATATCTTATAATAATATGCAAATTCCTCTTGGGGTAATAAAACATGGTGTAAATCACGAGTATAGTCTAGAATTAAGACTCCGCAGATATAAGGGTTTGAGTATAGATATCAGTAACAGCAGCTTATGTCAGTAACTTGATGTTTGTTGGACTGCATTGTGTAAAGGTTCGGTAATACCTAATAGAACATGAATTACATGTAATAATTTACGTAAAAGTACATTTGCTATCATTTCTTTTTGTTAGTTGATAACTTCATAATAATTAGTGTTAAACATTGTATTTAATGAAACTATTCAATTCAAATACCAATTTCTTATAAAATTTACTAAAAAATCTGTAATTATCTTAATTAATAATGATTTATTGAAAAAAATTACCTAAAATTTAATTTTGAGTTATCATTGCGCTCGTTGAAGTCTTTTATATGAAAATGTACGAGAACAAAAAAACTTGGAAAGAGCCCAAGTAGATTGACTAAACAACAGGTAAAATCCAAGATTTATTTTTAAAAGGACCTAAGCAAAGGTATTCCAAGAATAAAAACGTAAGGTCAAATTCCGTGATTGGGTTTCATTAACTTCTTGCTTCACACCGGTATCCCAACAAAAAACATTTTGCAAGAACATCGGAATAGTTTATATTTGCCAGAGTTACTTCACCCACAAACGATCAAGAAAAACATTCACAAACCTTCGGCTGCAAGTAGTTAAAATTCCTGTAAATAGTAAAATACTAATTGTCACACACGGAACAATAGAACCAAATATGTCGCTTAAACTTTGTCACTGTTAATTTAAAAAAAAACACCTAAGCAAACAGCTGTTTCTGAACGCAAACAAAACTTTTGAAATAAGAACGCGCGCGCTTGCGCGGGCTCTCGACGCGATACTGGCTTGTGATTGGTTCTCGTAATCAAAGCGCGGGAATGCGCATGTCAATATGACGTTTTGAAACAGGTTCTCAGCGGCCAGTATGTAAATACAGATATGGCGCAACTTTAAAATTATAATTTAGGTGTTGCGATCTAAACTGAATTTCCTATGATTTAATTGGAGCGTCTAGTGCAATTAATGTTCGCAGGTTTTGCAATTACAAGTACTACTTTATTATTTGACTAGCTGGTCAATAGCAAGTAAGTTACAGATAACTAATTGTATTGGACTAATTGCATTAGTGCAAAAATACTTAATTAAAAACAGCTGTAATGTACCTACAACTGAATATCGTGATTGAAAATTATTTGCAAAATAATCGCACGAATGGTTTTAGAATGTCTATATACAAAAGTACTTTTAGAATTAATAGATTTGATATTGAACTATGAAACTGCGTTATGTAGATATTTAATAACGAAACAAAAAGTGTTATGCTCTGTTAATCTGGTATGGAATTTGATTCGTGATTATTAATGCAACAGATGTCGGTATTTACGTTTAAGAAAAAACATATCTACAAATACTTATCGATATAGTAAAGTATGTTGGGTATGTGTAGCTTTCAGTAAGATACTTACAGAAAAAAGAAACTCGGCCTCTAGATCGAGGGGTCCGAGGTTCAAATCACGCACCTCTGATTTTTCGAAATTATGTGCGTATTAGAAATTAATTATCACCTGCTAAAACGGTGAAGGAAAACATAGTGAAGAAACCTGCATACCTGAGATATTTATAAAAAAAATAATCTCAAAGGTATGTGAAGTCTACCAATACGCACTTGGCCAGCACAGTGGACTTTGGCCTAATCCTTCTCTCTCTGAGAGGAGACCCGTGCCCAGCAGTGGGACAGTAATGGGTTGAAGATGACTTACAGAATGTGTACCAATTAACAATTTGCCCTTCTGGCATATTGTTGATTTATTACTTGTGGCCGATATCAGGTAAAAAACTAATCATATTTCGGGCTCCTTACAAAGTTGCATGTGTAGTAATTACCACTTACCAATAGATGGACTGAAGTCGTTTGTTGCTTCAGTTTCATAAAAAAGGTGTTTGTAAGTCTATGTCCCCAGGTACCTGCTTATGTACTTATACAACAGGCTTTGGAAGTCGGTCACATATAGGTATAAATCTTTCTTTTATTCGATTAATATTTTATTAAACTTGTTTCCTAAATTGGGTAATAACCGGTGACTAATTCAGAAGTTTTCCCGTTACTAGAATGTGTTTTCAAACGTTCCAAACTAAAATGGGTCCTCACAATACGATTGTATGAACAACTGTTTAATATTCAAATCGGTGAGTCATGAGCTGTCTGTGTCGCTCGTTTGTCTCGGCAATGCTTTCGAGAAATACTGGGGGACCCAGTTTTTCTTATATTTATGACATGCTGCTAATCATGGGTATTTGAAGTAAGGGATGACTAGACCGTAAACCACTACGGGGGCATAGGTTCCTTCAAAGTATTGAGTATTAAGATGAGTATTTCGAGAAACTATTTGAACTGAAGCCTACGTCGTCCTTCTTCCATCGTAGCATTTGCCAAAGGATGTAGTTTCATCCTCACCAACTGGATTCGTGGTGGTCCTCAACGGTTCGGTATGCATGGTTGATTTGCCACGAACGATCGTGCACGATCTGGAATGATTTTCCTCCTGAGATATTCCAGGTGCACTATGACATGGAGCTATTCAAAAAAAACCTGTGATTGAATCATTTAAACTCTTCATAAGTACGTAAGTTAGACAAAAATTAACGTCCATAATGTCACGGAAACTATGAGGCATAACGTCTCAAAGGTTCTTTCTTATTTAATACGAGTAGAACACTAGTAAACGAGAATGCAGTCACTTACATTTGTGTTGTTACCCCTGAGGACTAAACACATCATTGAGCATGTGACTTACCGTTATAATAAATATAGTTAAAAAAACTAAAAAACACGCTTTTATGATAAAATCAACTATAAAGTAGAATATAATTTTCAATCTAGGAATCAATTAAGGAACACTAAATTGTATAATTGTAAAAAAAGCGTGGAGTGCTCCACTTATCAATGTTCGAAAAGCAATAAAATATCGTGTCGTGACTACTTACCGCCATGTGGGGTATGTACTCCACTAATGACAATAATATTTAATTATTACAAGTAATTAGTACAGATATATCATCATCATAGAATCATTGCCACTTTTAATATGTAGAAAAGCATTACTTTCCGGGTTTATTGCTAACATAACTTAGAGAAAGTGTCAGCTGACAGTGTATAGCAATTATAAATCTAGTGAAAAGTCATAATTCTTATTTAGTCAAGAGTAAACATTTAAGTATTTTCTATTGCTGTTTATTGTCTTTTCATTTTTTATTCTTAGATTATGATATAAACTATTACCTATGTAGATTCAAAACTACATAAATGCTTACTGCATTTTTATTCAAAATTACATCCAGGGGAAAACCGCCGAAGGATTCCACGAACACCGAATATCTTGTAAGATATGAAACAATTACGTAGTTAGAAATTAATTTTCATTTTAAAAATGATGGATTAAATACTGTTACTGCATCTTTTCGTCTTTTGTAATGCTTACGATACATTATCTAACACATTGCACATATTTTTTAAGCGTATTACTTCATCCGTATTTGGTGCGAAGGTAATGTTTTCCTACTTCAAGTACAGAGGCTGTGAGTCAGTAGTTTTCCCACGACGAAGAACAATGAGCTGTTTATCTCTTTCCATCCCATGTTAAAAGAACAGGTAAGTGATAGGATTCACAATTGCATTGATGATCGCCCCCAAAGCCTTGAGGTCCCAAAATGGTATGTTTTAAAGAAAACATCCATCACTTCCTTTGTGCTAGAAATGATTTAAGCGTGCGACCCACTTAGCTGTCGACAATGAGGATTAATAGGTACCTACTGTGCTCCAAGGTTTATGTAATGTGGTATATTACGGATTTATGAAGGCTTATGGACCGCCTAAATGACCTTAAAGTATCCTAGTTCTGCTTTTTAATAGCTGTGTTAAGCGTGTGTTTTGGTTTGAAAGGTTTGGAAAGACAAATTCACTTAGCTACCTACACAATAAGGTCTCCTTCAGAGTAGCAACGTCTATTACTCTGCAACTGATAAATAATGGGATACAAATTTTCCAGATACATACATATTTCCCATTGTAACTATATAAAGTATGTTCACATATTACATATTTTATGAGACAAATAACTACATCGAGACAATCATGGCCATTCGTAAAGGTAAATGAAAAGTAATAGTAGCTTTGTGGTTAAAACTTGGTCTCCTAATCCAGATTCGAGGTTGAATTCCAGACCCGCAATTCTGCCGTTTTAAAGCTATGTGCCTATTAGAAAACCGCCGTGAGGAAACCCACATGTCTGAGAGTTCTAAAAACAAGTTTTCAAAGGTGTGTGAAGCGCCAATTCGCACTTGGAGAGCGTGGTGGACTATGGCCTAAACCCCTCACACTCTTAAGAGGCGACAGGCCCCCAGCAGTGGGATAATAATTAATTAACCACATTTCTTTTACTCTTCATCTTCATACTAGTCTTGATGTATTTTTCGTGTCTTCTGACCCTCCCATGAAGATATAACACAGGAGCATAAATAATTGAGTCATTCATCATGAGTCAACTCTCGTAGGAGACAGGTGTGCATCTTTACGGTTTGTGAACGTGAAAATATTCACCCACGGCAGCCATTGGGTTAAGGCTAGGCCGAGTAACTATTGTTTGTATGTTATCCATCTTATCTTTATATTATACATAGGTTTTCAATAAATTGACGAGTTTGTCTGTTCAAAATTACTATCATTTTCTAAGCTCACATTATTTTTTCCACTTATGCATCTTAATTGGTACCTTTGTAAATAACGGTATTTATGTATGTACAAGTATTTATTAATTAAATTAATATCAGATTAATTAATGAATCGAAAAAATATTTGAATATGATAATTCAGTTAATTAATTTATCATAAGTATAACATTCATTAAACCTACGGATCTCTGTTATTCCTTGTTTTTTTTAACAATATAAAAATCTGTTAATTTAAATATTTAATGTGTATTAAAAAAATCAGAAAATAAATAAATGTGGTAGTATCCTTTGTGAGACTGCGAGACCTTTGTTATACTTTGTGTTTTGGTGAGACTACACCAGGAGGCACCACAACGCGATACCCAACTCAGGTAGGAATCTAATCTTACCTGGGGTTGATTACCTGGGGTAGCACTTCCTATCAGGTGGACTTCAGGCTCATTTGCTATTAGAGACTCCAAATAATCTAATGTTATTGAATGTTCATAATTATTATTGCAATTCTCCTCTTATACCTTCTATCACTATTGTTTTCTTTACCTTACAGACTTAGACAAAGTCGCAAGTAAACACTAGTTAATTATTAATCACTCTGATCTCATGTAGGAGTTCTGTAGTAAGTGAAGGCTGCGTCCGTGACTACTGCCTACAGTGCCTACTACTGACGTGGCCTTTTCATTCTAATACTGTTTGGGTAGTACTGTAGGTAATTGTCATGAAAACTTAATTATATAATTTATTCATTAAAAAAAGAGCACGAGAATTATGTGCTCAATCGAAATACTTTTAAAGGTGGTAGAACCCTTTGTGGTTCAACTCCGGCGGCACCACCGCCACACCTATTTCTGCTTAATAACATCAGTGTTAAGCGCTGCTGTGTTCCGTTTTGAAGGGTGTGGTAAGGGAGACATACTTTTCCGAGGCATTCCAGCTTAGTCCTCAGGGGTAGCAGCGCAACTGTGGCCGACCTCAGGTAGGTATATCTAATCCTATCTGGGGTTGATTACAGATGTCCATGGGCGGCAGTAGCCACTTACCATCAGGTGGACTGCATGCTCGTCTGCTACTCCTATATTATAAAAAAAAAAACTTAAGCAGTTGGTTTGATGTTAATAAATTTCTAAATAAACCATAGTCTGGGATCTAGGTTGCTAATGCATCTTTGATTGGCGCCCATTGACAGTCAAACTGCCTCGAATAAATAAATTACTATGATCAGATTCTCCAAACCCAAGGAAAAGGAAAGTTAAATTCAAAGCAAAACAATGCAGTAGTTGAGATGCCAACTTCTAAAAAGTATAAATGATACACCGGTACATTTAATTAAAAATAGTTTTACCACCTTTGACAGGCGTTACTATCAGTATAATTATCTGTACCCTGTAGTTTTTTTTTTTTTTTTTTTATAATATAAGAGTAGCAGACGAGCATGCAGTCCACCTGATGGTAAGTGGCTACTGCCGCCCATGGACATCTGTAATCAACCCCAGATTGATTGGATTAGGTATTCCTACCTGAGGTTGGCCACAGATGCGCCGCTACCCCTGAGGACTAAGCTGGAACGCCTCGGAAAAGTCTGTCTCCCTTACCACACCCTTCAAACCGGAACACAGTAGCGCCTAACACTGCTGTTATTAGGTAGAAATAGGTGTGGCGGTGGTGCCGCCGGAGTCGAACCACAAAGGGTTCTACCACCTTCAAAACCATTAGTTACCATTAGTGTTACCATATTCTTCACAAAAATGCCTATATCTTTGTGTGAAAGTTATTTCGAAATCAGGTTCAGAAGTTTTCAAGAATAAACTACATATATTTAAACTTGTTTTACTTAGCTATATAAACATAGATTTTTTTGGTATAAAAAAACTAGTCTAGGGATGCTATAGGAAAGGAAAATAAAAACACCATATGCTACACATACGAACATGTTTAATCATGACATACATATTCTATATTATATCAGAAAATACATTTAATAACAACAAATTATTTTCATTGGAATTAGAAATCAGAATAAGTACAGGCCTTGAAATATAACATTGCGATAACTACCGCGGTGCGAATTTAACAGTTTCAAAAACTAATTATAACGTATTATTGGTTATTTTCTGTTTTTGTGCACGATAGTACAATAATCAGTTCACATTAATTTTGTTCTAATGAGTTTTGTTAGCGCTTGGTAAACTGTAATCGTTAAATTTTGGACTACCGGTCTTATTGATGAAATCATTTTTATTTATCCATTAGGTTTATGGAAAATGGAAAAGCGCCTGTTTTACTGTTTACATAGAAAAAATGTATGAATTTTATTACTAGACTGGACTCTCACGGATTTCACTTTACTTCTAATATCATAACACAGTTCAGGTTATTAGTAGCATTTTTGTTGCATTGTTCGACTCGAATATTGCCGGGTTTATATGAAATTGTTACTACAATATCATATGTATTTCATATAAATTACAATTTTTTACTCAAGATTTTTGAACTTAATTGATTAGGTTAATTATTTTCCCAGAAAAAATCATAGAGAGCGCAATCTTCATAACTTGTCAGGGTACATGACTCTAGCTAGCCGTTATCCACCAATTTAAAAAAAATTACATCACATACATTATAGTTTCTGTGCAAACAAATGTCTTCCGTAATACTTAATTACGAGTCCGATCGAAACCTACTAACATCTGTATAAAGTGATGTGATAACATCTTATTTATTCAGCACTCTTACATATAAGGGAAATTATAGAACCACGGTACTGTTCATACGAGATCACTTGATATTGACAGTGCACTTTTTAGAATACAGAATTATACAGAATTCGTATATAACAAATGAATCAATATTTTTGGACGCCGTTTCGACTCCCTTTCTATTTTAGTTATTAATTCCACGATGAAAAAATAAATATCTCACAGTCTTACTTTGAATTTAGATAATAATAGGTATTATTTTATAAATAACATAATTTTGTGATTTATTTATCCCAATATTGTACTACCAAACCGTTCAAATCATAATCGATTTTTGATATAAATAGGGTATATTTGCAAACGCGAATCATATACAAATGTTAAAGACTTCTTCTAAATATTTTCTGTCTATGTTGCTCTACCCATTATGTATGACTGAAGTGCGCTCTGCTGTTTTCTTGATTGGTATCTACGCTTACAAGTACTTTCGATTAAGATACGTAATAAAATTAATAGTAAAATTGCGATTCATTTACTTTAAATGTTAATAGAGTATGTTGAAATTTCTCATGGAATTACTTCAAGCTTTACATAATTGGGAATAACTAGACTGCATCTTTTCATCATATACTAGATAATAGATATAATATAATAATAATAATTAATAATAATTATAACATATTAACATTACGAATTAAAATACTTTTTTGTTATTTATTTTACTCTGGTAATTATTAATTGGAAAAAGGTCCAATAGGTCTTAATAAGTTATACGATTTAAACCCAAAAATAAAAATAATAGACTTAGAGGAAACAGAACTTTATTTTTATTTGTCTTCCATTTATGCGTATACTAAACCTTCACTAATTGTGGGTAGAGATTTACGCCCAGCAGTGGGACATAAAAAAAATTTTAACAAATAAATACAACCGACTTCTATGTCACTACAAAGTAAAAAATAATTGAAATAAATGTTGGATTAGTACATATTTCTGAAGTCGGCGCTCAATATATTTCGTTGGATAACGATGTAAACAGCGTGTCTAATATGACAGCGTCTCTACACAATAAAAAAAGAATTACTAAAATCGGTTCACTAACGGCGGAGTAATTCGTGTACATACATAAAAAAAAGATACCGGCCGAATTAATAACCACCTCCTTTTTGAAGTCGGTTAAAAAGGGTCGCTCATAAAACTGTTAAATCCGCACCGTCATTCTATTAAAAGGTATTATCAAATGGCAAACCACATTTATATCAAAATAGCTATTACCTCTAAAATACAAGCGATTCAAGGCAAAAGGAGTGAACAAGAATATAATATTACATACAATAAAATTTGAATAAGTCACGTGTATCGATTAAACATTTATATAATAAGAAATACATATATTAATAAACTACGATGCAATTACCATCAGAATAAAATCGACAAAGACAGAAAAACATCAATTTTAATAATAAACATACACTAACATTTAAAACATTTTGTGTTCAAAAATCACATACATATACATTGAACGTTCAATTGAAAAAACGACGTAAGTATAATTTTCAACTTTTAAGATCTTCAAACACAAATAAACTATCAAAATATACTCCACTAACAAGGGTCCACATACATGATACGGTCTCAATATATTGTAACAGATTTAAAATAAATATAACAAGGTGGACCCGTAACACACTCGATAACGGCTGTTAACCACGGCCTCAACACTCCTACACATTCCCTTTATCACTATAGATGGATAAGTACAACAATTTTGGTCTACCACTAGATGCCTAGCGAATTCGGTTCAGCGTTTTATAATACACATAATACTTAGTTCTAGCGTTGAAAAGCTAGGTGACGCTTATTTACCTATTTTATTCGTTTGTGAGCATTCTTAGATCCCTAAAGATATTTTTGAAATGATAATATCGTATTTACATTAAGTTCCAACGCTAGTCTTTTGCTACACATTGATTTATCTGTACAGATGATATTATAAATGCAAAAAGATAAAGCACGGTTCAATAAATTTTAAATAAGAGAGTTTTAATTCAATCATGTTAATGATTTAAGGTACAATATGGATGACTCTTTTGTTTACATGACAAGTGATATTAAATAATAAATTGTATTGATTTCGCTACATAAAAAATACATATTTTTAATTCAAGAGAGAAAACTGACATATAACTTTCTTTATAATGTCATAAATGCGAAAGCCTGTGTCATACATTTCAGTTTATCCCAAAAATAAGTAATGACAAAAAATACTATACATACGTTCTTACTATGTTTTTTACAGGTGGCGTTGTAAATGGTTAAAAGACCGAATATAAAAAATTTAAAATAACTTTTGTTCTTCTAACCTATTCTCTATTCAATATTTCTTTGCAACTTTTTACTGTGAACAGGTCAACATGATACAGACATAAATATGTCGCTACAGTCTCCTTTCTTGAATTAAAAATCGGAGCTTTACGGATACAAGGTGTATAATGTACAGAATACGAAAAATACAATACATAAGAAAATGACAATTAATTTTATACGAAACCTTGTCATATTGACACGAATTTTTAAATTTTCAATGTTTCAAAAGTAGAACAATATTGAGGACTTAATTTACGAAATATTTTTTTGATTCACGTATCCTCAAACTTTTTTAAAAGAATTATTTAGTATTTCTTAGTATATTGTCATGTTCTTACGTTAAAAATACATAGTTTCGTTAAAAAATCACTCTATTAGCCGCCAAACCGAATTCAAGTTGTTTCACAGCCTTTTGAAAGTCTTGGTTGTTTATAATACACTCTCTGTCCTATTTTTAAGATGTAAAAACATGCCTGTCATATCTTTGGCGATGTTACTGTAGATGACCTACTGTTATATACAGACAGACATATTTTTACGTTAAGATTCAAGATAATGAGATTGCATTAATGACAACTTTATTTATGAAGATATATGTTACTAGTGAGCGATATTGCAAGTTATTTGATATCTTACAGTATACATCAAAATCATTAATATATCAATTTTTATTTTTTATATATATGATGTTCATTCATATTGTCATGTATTCTTAATGTTGTATTGTATTGTACAATTAACAGTTACTACGAGATTCATAACATTCCTCGAATACTATTAGAGATTTCGATGTTTTGCAATTTTCGCTCCTACATGTTATGTACATAATTGTGTATCATTTCACATATATTTTTACATAGGACAGAGATACAATGATAGTATTAAAATAAGAGGCGGGAATGAAACTGATGTTCAGTTGTTAATATTCTTATAATACGATGTTATTTGTATTTAGTATCACATTTTAATACATAATATGTCACTTTTTATGTGTCGATAGCGCAAACAAACATATTTTAACCACTTTTATGGATTTTCTTTGTGTTTTGACCTTATTATTATTTGATCTGTTATGATCAAAAGCAGTTTACAAAAATACAACTTTGTTTAATAAAAAATGTAATCCAAAATGGTTTTCTATAGTACATATTTTTCCATCGTGGATCATTAAAGACAAAAAAAGACAGATAGCGATAAAAAATGCCACATTTTGATTTACAATCTTTATCAAACAAAGTTTTACTAATATAGATCTTTACAATTGAAAACTGCCTAAAAAGAAACGCTATCCAATTTTCTTCTAGGGTTCAATGTCCTTCAGTTGCGCTATCGACAGTCGATACATTTCGATCTTATAATTATTTTGTAACATGATGTTGCATTTGATCTTAGCCTCTTGTATTTATTCTCAGTCTCAGGGAATGTTTGTTGGTAAGTCTCTTCGTTGCCTTACAAAATATGTTCATCACGTCGAACGTTTATAAATGTCATAAAAAATATTTGAAGAAAATTATTCATTTTGCTTTCGAATAATTATAGTGACTAATTTGTTTATACATTATAAGAGTACTTAGTACTATAAATCTATTTGAAGCATTTTTTTTTTACATTTTTTCACTTTTTTTTAGCTTACACTTGCTCTACAGTAAAGTATTTATTCGATTACACATTATAGCACTAATCGATATAATCAAAATCGACAATAAATTATTCATTTTTTATTATCAATTCTCTAATAAATTTTCGATTGTTTTGTTTGTACATTTTATTCAAAGGCATGTTCGAGTTATTTGCTTTTAAAAAGATCACATTGTTTTGTGCGTGTCTATATATCGAGAAATGTTTAGACACATTCGCATTTCACTAATACCATGTGATCGCCACATCTAGACATTAAGGGTTGAGGGTCAGTATACAGTCAGTGTTCAAAACTGGTATACAATTGTAGAAAATATAAGTTATATTTGTTTTTTTTTTAGCAATAAGTTGTAATTGATCATTCTAATAATGATATGTCACCTTAAATGTAAAAAACTGAAACGAATGATCAAATGAAAAATCAATTTAGACTTTGAGCAGCAAATGTCAACAAGCCAGATTGGTATTTATAATTCGCCACCGATTGTACTTTGAACACAAGTTGCAAACAAAACATAATTTCAAACAAGACTTTTGCGACTGACTGTACACGCCCTCTAGTGTTGTAAAAGCGATTCTCCAGTGCATGATCTCTGTCTATACATATATTTCAAATGCAATAGTTTTTTTCGCTGGGGACGGACTATTCATTTGCTAAGTAAATTATTGCTGAAATTCGAATACTGAATATAACGATTCATGCCGAATATCTCAGTACTTGATCAACTTTCGTTTGATTCTCTTCGTCACACGCAACTAACGATCGATTCTCGAATGTCAAACTAATAAAAGATGTACATTTTAACATTAATATATCTTTTTTAGCTTCCACGCGCGTCGTAGACTTGGCCGTAGCAATCACAGCATTATATACCTATAGAGGTGTCAGGAGCTAGGTGTAACGACAATGTGAGCAAGCCGTATTGTCGTTAACGGCATTGTGAGTATCTAGTGAGATTTGTTTTTTGTAATACAAATAGTAATCCAGTCCACCTGATTGTAAGTGGTTGCTGCCTTGGTCATCGGTATATAACCGCATACAGGACTGGACTCCACCCTGAGATTGACCACGGACACATTTCTGAGGACTATATTGGAATGCCGCGGATGTGTAGACTATTGACAAAAATGTAAATCTCTTTCGTTTACTTAAAAGTCAAAATGTGAACTCCAAGAACCTATCATATATCATTCGTTCATTAAATGTGTTGGTAACATTTTTATATAATAACAAAAAGTATAAATACTAACTCATATTGTCGTTACATCTCTTTTAGGGTAGCAACAAATGCAGGGGCGCAACTTCCTATAACCTCTATAGGTTCGTTTATATTTCTTTACAATAAAATCTCAATCTCACTCGTTTTATACATAACAAATCAATTCGTTCGTTTCGAAATAATAACTAGACTTTCACAGTAGTGGCACTTTACAATAACTGTATCTCATACAGTGTCGCGAGATTGTTCTCTTAAAGCTATAGTTGATATAAATTATAATATGTATTTTTAATACTTTGTTACAAGTTTGTGCAATGATAGTGTAAGCGGCCGCAGGGATCGCGTCTGCATATATACAATGTCCCTCGGATCTTGACTAGATGTTAAAACTGTTAAGGGATTGTTGGAGGCGAACTACTTCTTCTTCTTTTTAATTCTACTTCTTTTTAATTTGTTCTACTCTCATAGGATTATACTAGAATTACCGTAGTATTATCGGCATACACAACAAGGAGTGTCTAAAGACGGAGATTCAACACAGAAATCTCAACTAATTATTCATGCATCTGCCTGGCCGGTAATCGAACGTTTGAACTCTCTGCATGATAGATCGATATGATACTACTCCAGAACGCTGGTCTGCAATAGATTTCAACAATTGTAGATGTTTACACATAATCGATTCGTATTAAAGTATTTTTTTCAATCTTAAAATTTCGATTTTTCAAACTTGCATGTCCATAGTTCTCATGATACAGGGATTTCACGGTTAGACCCATAAATGTGTATGTATTTGCGGACAATAAGCGAATACTGCTAAAACACGCATAAATTAAAGTCACGTCGGTAGGTATATTACGAATGTGACCGGATACTGATGCTACTGATGTAAGTCGCCTCCAATAACCCCTTCCAGTTAAGTCTACACGCGTTCCACACCAATAACTTTACTACTAATAAGATGTTTAAAGCTTCAGTTTGTTGTTTGATTAGTCCAAGGAATTAAATTCAGTTCTCTAAATTGTTTTATCGATAATTGTACGCTCACGAATCGTATGGGGAACATTTTTAACGAGTTTATTGGCTGTAGTGCACTGTTTCTCATGGGGGTTACGAATAAGTGGACTTTAAATGGTAATTATAAAGAATAGCATAATGAAAAAATGGGATTTTGAATTTGTATTACATATGAAGAAAAGTAGTGAAGGGAAAAAATAAAACAATTTTCAAAGAGGTTACTTAAAGTGACAAATAATGTGATATTTTGAACGTGATTACGTATCGGTTGAAAAACCATTTTAATGTCTTTAGAAAGAGAATATGGACGAATCGTGTGTAAAACTTTAGTCAATTAATATTTCGTCCCCTGGGGATTCTTTTTGTGCATGAGAGCCCTATTTTCTTTTACATTAATGCATTTAACAAGCCGTTGAGTTCTGGACATTTTTATATTATTTTTAACAGAAGTATCGTAACAAGGAAATCCAAGCGAATCTCGGATTACAAAGGTGATTATTACATTTTTGAACCCAACCAATTTGTGGATTGAACTCTAAATTTGTATTCAATAAATTGAATATAATTACCGTATAAAATATTAAAAAAAAATATTCATTAATAATATCCCCCATACAATTCGGCTACCAGTGGCTACACGAAACAGCCGCAGACTATTCATATCAAACAGGAACGACGATTAATTCCCTCGTAAAATTGGAATGACTATAAATTTATCCATTTATTTATATACACGATTGAATAAAAAATCAACATCTTATAGTTTTAAATCGCGCTATTGTCTTTCAGAAAATATTATTGACAATTGGTTATTTTGTGCGATTTTGAACGTAGGCGAGCGTTCTCTTGGCGTGCGCGTGTTATGAATATACGTAAATTGCGTCACACATATTTTATAGTTTTTCGAACTTTTCTTGTCTAATATATCTACTCATATAACTTCTTTCTTTATAGCTATCACACATATGGACACTTCGGGGACATATGGACACTTCGGGGCTCAAAGCGTAAAGATTACTTATTATTATTCGATTCGGAGGCAACATCAAAGGGAGGGTTATGATTTCAGCATGTGTTTATTATGTATGTTTATCTGCACACCTATTTATTTTAAATTGCATATGATATTTGGCAAATAATGTATCCTTAGAAACCTTTTTATTGTCTGCTGATTATAGGTTACGTAATGTCGCGCTAAGATCAATACATCGTCCTACAATGCACTAAGCAGTTGTCATTGCATTGTTTGCAAACTAGATAAATCCGTTTTCATATATTTCCTCTTTCATATTTTCAAATGCCTCTTAGAGCAAGAGGCATTTAAAATGCATGCATACTTCGGAGTTCAAGTAGAGACTTGAACCCCGAAGTATTAATATTTTAGATTATCACTGACATCACGAACTAAACTCCGCCTACCTACCCTCGGGGCAGCTAAAATGCCATCTGTCTGTAAAATATGCGACGCAATCTACGTATAACCCCTAACCACAGATACATAAGATGTTTCACGTTAATTTGATCAACATTAACTACGCGATAAATTCGTCTTTTGAGATGTTGCCAGTAAACATATCATTCGGCCTTTCTCAATGGTTTTAACTTTTTATACACATTATAGTACAAACGCTAGGACACTATTTTTTGAACGAACCGTTCCATGTGCACACATTGGTCTTGTATGGTGGGTTTTATATATTTCTTAAACATTTGTTACGAAAGACCAATGTGTGAACGCAAAACGGCTCAGCTATCAAGTATTCAGTTAGTAATTTGGTGAAAATTGACTTTATATCTTATCTAAATTATATAACATTTTTTATAGTTTTGACAATAGGTACATTTCAATGATATATGCAATTTTAGTAACGCTTAAAGAAAACGGTATTTAAAGCTATGAAACATGTACAAGTGATGTTAATCTAGGACATTTTGCAACTGCTAAGTGCGTTAAAATATATATTTGTAAACACGAATTGATGACTATGTGGATGGTTTAAATATTTAATTTATATAACAATAATATATGCATACTATGCAGGAACTTGGTGACAAGAATGCTTTTGTATGTGACATTCACATGTGAGAAAGAATTATGTTTTATATCGATTAAAAATGGAATCGATTCTAACAGTACAAGATGTTACTCGAGATATTGATATTAATTAGGCCTTTGAATCAAAATTGGCGTTACCATTGTCGTTTGAAATGAAAAAGACACGTTAAAAAATTTAAACTTATAAGAGATTAAAAGTCGAAGCCTAAATTCAAAGTTACACCCTTAAATAACATTAAATCTAGATATAGAATAAACAATACCTCACTTTAAAGTTGTTTAAAAATTATATTGAAAAGTGAGTTTCGTATCAAAATTATAAAAATTAAAATCAAATTATAAAATTGAAACCGATGACGTTCTATGTACAGGTTGTAATCAAATCTTTTTCAAATTTCAATCATAAGATTTTTCCTATTAAAGTATAATATGCCAATATACGAGCTGGAATGATTGATGAATGAATGATTGAATGAACGTTTATTTGTATTTTGATAACAATTATATACAACCTGCACAAAGAATGACTTTAAACGCAAAATATCAGCTGTAGCTACTGCGTTCTCATTTTAGCAACATAATATAAATATATTTCATGTATATTGAAGGACGGGAGAGTTATATAGAATACATAATATACTATTAGTCAGATGAATTAGACAGTTATTTATTTAACTACTTAAAAATAGGACTCTGTTTCCGGTTCACTAAGTAACTACGGGGAAGATATCCAACGTAGTTAACATAATATCACTTTTTATTTTAAAAAAAAATTGAATATATAAATATGCCACTACTGCTTGCAAATAATTTTTTATTTGGAATATATTATATATATAAATATTTGTCACAAATACCGATGAATATTTGCCAATATTTGTCTTAACTACAATAAAACTTAGTAGAAATTTGCCAAAACCAGCATCAATAGCCACAGCTGAGATAACTAAACTTGAAACAAGAAAATTAAAGATTATAATGAACTTAACATTAATCTAACTACCGTTAATCGCAATGCGAAAACACCACACGATTATAATCCTAACAACTAAAACCTTATACCTACCCGCATTACTATATATATTTTTATATTACCTGCAACATTTAAGATCATTAAAAAGCAAAGATATATTTTAACTACACTACCACATCAAGAGAATAATATTTTTTAAACATTTAGTTAACGAGTTATTTCGTCGATTAAGTTCTTTAAGCGATTTTTTCGTCAGAACTCGTGTTAGGGAACCCGAACCCTTATTAAATTTGAAAATAGCTGCCAAAATATTTATAACGATATTGCTATTTAATCTGTATCGATATTCATAGTAAAATTAAGCTATTTTGTTACAAATTTCGTTATTTGAATATTGATATAATATTGTCACATAAAGTATAAGATCAATAGACATATTGTTAAAAAAATATATAGCAATATCGGTATAAAACGATATCTTAGAGTTAGACAGCTGATGTCATTCGGACAATTAGTAGTCTTGCCAATATTCGCCGTATGATGTCGCGTTTTAGATTCACTTCAATAGCTTGCAACATTTGCATTCTTGAGGAAATAATTACAATAATACATGAACACTTTATTAGTATTCTCTTCACTGTCAAATATCGGTCTCAAAGTGTAATTGTGCTAAATTCAAAGATAATCTTTAGTATAAGCTAAATATATAAATTATTAATAAACACTTTTTTTAACAAAATAGAACATCCTGTTAATCCGTTTAAGTAGACGTTTCTCATAATTATTGACATGTGCATATTTTGTTATTTTTCGATTATGTCAAATAAATGTGAGACAAAAAATGGATTTAGAATTACACTTTTACACTTGTTAGTAAAAAATAATTTTAACCAATTTTTGCCAAAGAATTCTTGATAATTATTGCCTAAAAATTAAAATGATCGAACTTAAGTAGGCAAAAATGGGTCAAGATTAATTATTATTAACAAAGTAAACCGAGAAGTTCTGCTAGTATGTTACAAAACTGTTTGTTACAAGAATCGCCGTTCAATTTACTGTATTAAGAGAATCAGTTAATGCATCAATTTCTGTGTCGTTGCCGGTACGAGGTACTCATAGTAACGATTACGCCAGAACGGGTATGGATACCTGCAAAAGATTTATTCAGTAAGCAGACGAAATAATTAAATAGACTCCTAATCCACAGATTTGGGAAATTCGTACGTATGGACGGAATACTGCACGCTCATTGGCTGAAATTAAAGACTTACTGGCTTATATAGAGATCTGATTGGCTCATCATGAGACCAAAAACGACTTGTACGTGTGGTGTTTATAGGAACTATTTGATTGATTTTAATTACAAAATATGTCGCACTAGGAGTCTATCTATTTTCTTCGTCAATCTTAAAGTGGAAGGTCCGGAATACATGACACTGTTTACAAATGGATAATTTCATTTTATAAAAAATATTTTTTTATAGAACAGTATTTTTATATTGTTATTATTCTGCAGTTTTTTTTTCGCAAATATAGGTGTTTTGTAGGTAGACAATTTTTTACGTAATTTTAGATTATTGAGTCGAACTTCATTTACAAACAGTTGCATGTACCAAACCTATTTAGGATAACAATTTATCTTATAACACGGTTATCAAATACAGAAACACAATAAAGACTTCGTGTAGTCATGCATAATGGTGCAAGATATTGAATTTTTGAATTTCAGAACAACAAATATTAATTGCAAACTGGTTATCGCTAATGACATGCGAAGCCTATATAATGCAGCTTATACTATATTTTACATTTGAAAATATATAAGATAATATGAATTGGCTTTTTAAATAACTGATTATTAACTAGTTACAAACCTTTAAAAGGCTAACATATTATGTTTCTTTAGAAAAAATATTATTACGCTGATTATTGTCATAATTTTTCTTAACGTATATAAATCATTAAGATATGTTCGTCAGGATTCATTTTACACTTTAAGACATTTACATGATATCATTTCATATGATTATGACACGATATATGATAGTATAATTCAGGATGCATAATACATATAATGATACAGTGCAATACATAAAATCTAATATCGTTAAATCTACACATAACACTTCACTACGCAACATCACTACTCAATTGACAACAACATTAAACTGATTACCATGTGAAGATCCGTTATTTATTTACACCAGCTTTAGTTATTATTGTACCAAATTGCAGTACCGGTAATTACGATTTCACCATTCTAGGTATAGTATGCTAGGCTATAAGTATGCCAACGTTCTTCCATTACAGTTATATTTTGACGATGACGGGTGTGTAGTTAAAATATCGAGTCATAAGCAAGTTCTTTACATTATAATGGTCTAAATAGCAGTATATTGCGTTATATCGCTGTTTAGACCACTATAGCGTATAACTGTTCTTTTACACTACAGTTCGTTTGGTTATATTTATATTTCTTATAGTAAAGTGCGGTAAGGTGTATGCCTACAGTATATAACTGTAGGCATACACATACGCGCTACGTGGTACGTACTACACGCTACATATGCTACGAGCGATACGCTTAAGGGATGCTGAAGGGCATGTGCGTTTCTAACAGCACGAATAATACAATAATGTAATTCGACGTTGAAACGTGCACAGTAAACAATCAACTGTTCATATGGTGTAACAGTCCAAACAGCTGTTAATAACTACGTAACTTCTATGATATAGTCCGCGCCAAACTGCTAGTCCGCTCCGAATTTAGAAAAGAGTCAAAGAGAAACAAATTGTAGATATTAGCGGGACGAAGACATCGCGGCAATCTTCACTGCCCGCTCTCCCCCACGGCTACATCGCTGCGTTAGTGTGCCTTTACATTACGATTACGAAGTATATGCTAACTAAACAGCGGACTAGAAATTTGGCGCGGACTATACTTTCACTTATAACAAAGATAACACCACAGCGCGGCAAGGTGTACGCGCGCTACGTGCTACGGCCACACGCTACGTGTGCTACGAGTGCTACGAGCGCTACGCTTACGTGACGCCGAAGGGCATGCGAGTCTCCATCAGCAAGTAGTCCGCGCGCTCAGCTCGGGTCCCGTTGCTACGCAGCCCGGGGTGCAATCGCTCCCACGGCACCGGGGTCCAACCCGCCATCTCCGAGAACGAACAGATTTGCTGGAAGAATACGTGTAAATGAATTGATTTGTTGCATCAAGATGAATTTACCCTGTTCGATTATAAGATATAAGATTATAAGATGTATAAAAATAAATATAATGATGGGCGCATAGTCCTGTGGCTTGAATCAACTGGTCATCTAGATCAGGGGTTCCCAAAGTGTGCGCCGCGGCGCCCTGGTGCGCCGTAGAAAGTAAAGAGGGGCGCCGTGAGTCGATCCTCTAATTATTGTACACCACAAATCAATATTTGAATATAAAATAAAATCAATGTGAATCAAAACGCCAATGCGTTTTAATTCACATTGATTTGACTGATTAATTATCGTATTTAATTTTTGTTTTTTCTCAAGTATTTCTTGTTGTTTTCCGTTTAAAGTCTTTTATAATAACATAAGTATGGTACAATTTTATATTGTTGTGTTTTAATTTTCGTTTCGATCAACCTAACGTAACTACTATTATTGTGGGTACCTATTTCTTTCGACTGTCTTCTTCTAATAGTTAGCTAGAACAGGGCGCCGTGAAATAATATCGAACTTGTGACTGCGCCGCGGGTTACAAAAGATTGGGAACCCCTGATCTAGATCAATAAACGTAAAAAACAGCTACGAGCCGGATTGGAAGCTGCTTGTGGCTTTTTTTCACGAGTACTTTCATCCTTCGGAAGGTGATTTCAACATCTGTTCCGGTCGTAATCTTAAACAGTAATTGATTTTGATTTGAGTCTTTAAATTTTGCCTGCGGGGAGAACACCGACGTCAGCTCCGGGCGACACCGGGCGTGACGTCACGGCTCACCTCGAGGAAGTCGACGTCGCAGCGCTGCGCGGGGTCCGTACGCAGCACGCGCGAGATGCCCTCGCCCACGCGCGCGATGCGGCCCTGCGGGGAGAACACCGACGTCAGCTCCGGGCGACACCGGGCGTGACGTCACGGCTCACCTCGAGGAAGTCGACGTCGCAGCGCTGCGCGGGGTCCGTACGCAGCACGCGCGAGATGCCCTCGCCCACGCGCGCGATGCGGCCCTGCGGGGAGAACACCGACGTCAGCTCCGGGCGACACCGGGCGTGACGTCACGGCTCACCTCGAGGAAGTCGACGTCGCAGCGCTGCGCGGGGTCCGTACGCAGCACGCGCGAGATGCCCTCGCCCACGCGCGCGATGCGGCCCTGCGGGGAGAACACCGACGTCAGCTCCGGGCGACACCGGGCGTGACGTCACGGCTCACCTCGAGGAAGTCGACGTCGCAGCGCTGCGCGGGGTCCGTACGCAGCACGCGCGAGATGCCCTCGCCCACGCGCGCGATGCGGCCCTGCGGGGAGAACACCGACGTCAGCTCCGGGCGACACCGGGCGTGACGTCACGGCTCACCTCGAGGAAGTCGACGTCGCAGCGCTGCGCGGGGTCCGTACGCAGCACGCGCGAGATGCCCTCGCCCACGCGCGCGATGCGGCCCTGCGGGGAGAACACCGACGTCAGCTCCGGGCGACACCGGGCGTGACGTCACGGCTCACCTCGAGGAAGTCGACGTCGCAGCGCTGCGCGGGGTCCGTACGCAGCACGCGCGAGATGCCCTCGCCCACGCGCGCGATGCGGCCCTGCGGGGAGAACACCGACGTCAGCTCCGGGCGACACCGGGCGTGACGTCACGGCTCACCTCGAGGAAGTCGACGTCGCAGCGCTGCGCGGGGTCCGTACGCAGCACGCGCGAGATGCCCTCGCCCACGCGCGCGATGCGGCCCTGCGGGGAGAACACCGACGTCAGCTCCGGGCGACACCGGGCGTGACGTCACGGCTCACCTCGAGGAAGTCGACGTCGCAGCGCTGCGCGGGGTCCGTACGCAGCACGCGCGAGATGCCCTCGCCCACGCGCGCGATGCGGCCCTGCGGGGAGAACACCGACGTCAGCTCCGGGCGACACCGGGCGTGACGTCACGGCTCACCTCGAGGAAGTCGACGTCGCAGCGCTGCGCGGGGTCCGTACGCAGCACGCGCGAGATGCCCTCGCCCACGCGCGCGATGCGGCCCTGCGGGGAGAACACCGACGTCAGCTCCGGGCGACACCGGGCGTGACGTCACGGCTCACCTCGAGGAAGTCGACGTCGCAGCGCTGCGCGGGGTCCGTACGCAGCACGCGCGAGATGCCCTCGCCCACGCGCGCGATGCGGCCCTGCGGGGAGAACACCGACGTCAGCTCCGGGCGACACCGGGCGTGACGTCACGGCTCACCTCGAGGAAGTCGACGTCGCAGCGCTGCGCGGGGTCCGTACGCAGCACGCGCGAGATGCCCTCGCCCACGCGCGCGATGCGGCCCTGCGGGGAGAACACCGACGTCAGCTCCGGGCGACACCGGGCGTGACGTCACGGCTCACCTCGAGGAAGTCGACGTCGCAGCGCTGCGCGGGGTCCGTACGCAGCACGCGCGAGATGCCCTCGCCCACGCGCGCGATGCGGCCCTGCGGGGAGAACACCGACGTCAGCTCCGGGCGACACCGGGCGTGACGTCACGGCTCACCTCGAGGAAGTCGACGTCGCAGCGCTGCGCGGGGTCCGTACGCAGCACGCGCGAGATGCCCTCGCCCACGCGCGCGATGCGGCCCTGCGGGGAGAACACCGACGTCAGCTCCGGGCGACACCGGGCGTGACGTCACGGCTCACCTCGAGGAAGTCGACGTCGCAGCGCTGCGCGGGGTCCGTACGCAGCACGCGCGAGATGCCCTCGCCCACGCGCGCGATGCGGCCCTGCGGGGAGAACACCGACGTCAGCTCCGGGCGACACCGGGCGTGACGTCACGGCTCACCTCGAGGAAGTCGACGTCGCAGCGCTGCGCGGGGTCCGTACGCAGCACGCGCGAGATGCCCTCGCCCACGCGCGCGATGCGGCCCTGCGGGGAGAACACCGACGTCAGCTCCGGGCGACACCGGGCGTGACGTCACGGCTCACCTCGAGGAAGTCGACGTCGCAGCGCTGCGCGGGGTCCGTACGCAGCACGCGCGAGATGCCCTCGCCCACGCGCGCGATGCGGCCCTGCGGGGAGAACACCGACGACACCTCCAGGTGACGGAGACCGCGCCGCAGGCGGACCATGCCCAGCACGTCGTACTGCCAGATCCAGTAACCTGCGCGCGATAATAACGCCAACGTTATATTGATAACGTTATAACGAACGGTTATAATAATAACTATAACGTTATATATCATAATGAATTCAAGCCGTTATAACTAATGAACCTGTTATGTCATAAAGAAGAAAATGTTCATACTACAAAATAAATAAAGAAACATAACGAAGCATATCGTAATATTATAACCGAAATAAACCGTTATTAAATGGAAACAAACCAATATTTTTATCCGAGACAATATGTACAAAAAAATAAACCAGTATATAACGAGGTTATTTTGAGACATGTCGCAGAAAAACAGTAATTTAAAGAAAATATACACATAATTTAAAAATTATTTTTAACACTCAAATATTTATTTCTTATTTGCGTCAATATTAGATGGTTACTAAAATGTATTTTTTTTAAATATTTAATAACAATTAAAAAAAAAAAAAGTTGTAAAAATAACAATTAAAAACGCTAAAATTACAATTTTATAATACATAACAGTTATGACATTAATGTACATATTAAACCATACTATCGAATACAAAATGCGTATTAAAATATATTTAGAAAATAACGAAATATATTAGGTAAGGATAACGATAATATTAAAATAATAACATACCGTGTACGACGAGACGTCTGAGACGCTCGCACTGCCAGCACATCAGTATCAACGGGTTCACATTGCACATGTTTAACTGAAACAAAATATATTTTATCATTATCAAAAAATAAATAAAGGTGGAAGAATGATTCAACTGCGGCGGAAGACCCGTCACAATAATTTCTGCCTATTTACAGCAGTGTTAAGCGCTGCTATGTTCTAGTTTAAAGGGTGTGGTACATGTGGTACATACTTTTCCGAGGCATTGCAGCTTAGTCCTAGAAGTAGCGGCATCTGTGGCCGACCAATGGTACAAATAAATCCATCTGGTCGTGTCTGAGGTTGATTGCAGTTATTTGTGGACGGCACTAGCTACTTAACATCAGTAGGTGACTTTATATTTTATGGGCTTGAAGTTATCCTGCTCATAAAGTAGTAAAATATCACTCCTATTTATTTATTACCTTATTGTCAATCTTTAAACTACTCATATAATGATACATATTTTTTGTGATTAATAAATACTAAAGCAGAAAAGATAAAATTAACTAAGAAATGTTTCTTATATAACGACCTTTTTCTTTATTAGTTCAGCAATTAATTCTTAAAGTAATGAATATATGTATAATGTTTAACCAATAACATACAATCGATATCGATATATAATAATATATATTTACACTAAAAAATATAAGAAACAACGTCAAATTTAATTGCATACCACTAACATCGATTATTATTATTTAAACAAAGTTACCCATAAATAGCCTAGGTACCTGTAAGAAAGCTAAGTATTATGAACATAGACGAATTTGAAAGTATTTATTCTACAAAAATGAAAATAAATGAAACAAAAAAGAAATACAATTGTTGCTCAGTATTTTGCAACATTTTATTATTTTATATATAAAATCCATTACCAACAAGAAACATGCAATACATCTACGCGTATAAGAAAGGGGATTATCTCCCCATCTCAACTAGAGGCGATTATTTTTGAATAAGATCCATTCTTGAATCGATTGTAGTGAAATAATCAATTCAGTGAATTTTTGCTCCAAAAATCGTTTCTTCGATTAAACAATCTCAGAGCGCCATTCCTAAACTCAACTCAATACAGAATACTTCCACAGAATATATTATAAACACATTAACAAAGTAAATAGATTTTGGTGAAATTTTGAAAAAAACATTTATTACATGCTTTAACATGCAACACCGAATACTCAATTGAAAAGCAAAAATATAGTTTTAATGCTTATACCATTTATCCACTTAACACAGACATTTATAAATAATGGAGAACCAAAAAAAGTAAGTGAAAATAATCAAATTAATAAGACTTAAATAATAAAAAGGTAATTTATAAAGAGAGCTTAAAAGAGGAGGAGTCTCGATGAAGTCACCAAATCTTAAAAATATGTATAAAAGGCCTATAAGGTTCGTATTTATTTTTTATTAAACCGTAACACCCAATCGGAATATATCAGGCGTGATTCATGACGCAATTTTTGTGGGAACCTAAAACCTATAAAGGGAACGGTTTTGCGAGTCTTGAGTCCCCTAACTCCGCCTTAAGAAAGTTACGCTACAAGATTTTAGGCTTATAAGAGTTCAACAATAATTTGGATATAAAGTAAGTTTCCAATCGAAAACCTCCTCCTCTTTTAAAGAAAGTTGGTAAAAAAATAAAATAAAACATTGACCTAGAAACAAGTGGACGTCGGTTATAGTAGTTGTATTAAATAATGAGACATTATATAAACTCACTTAGAAACCATTGTTAGAATTTTTAATTCAGAATATTTTAATTTTAATTATTTTCTTAAACACAATTTGAGTTCTAATCTGTGATGATGAAAAAAATATAATAAGCTTTTTTTCTATTTACTTTTAAGAAGCAATTTTTTACAAAAAAAATTCTCTTAAAGAACGCACTAACGAAGTTTTTTTCTATCATTCTAACATAAAGCACTATAGTCCGATTCAGAATTAGGTGTCCAAAATGTAAACAAAGAAATGTCATTGTCAAAATAGGATTACATGCAATAAAACTTTAAGAAACTCAAGAAAAAACAAAAATTAAATAACTTTACACAATTTAACAAATTCGCTATGAAAACGAGAAAACATTAGAGTTCCATCACTATCACGAAAATGAATAACATCAACTACCATTATCACATTTTAATTTTCTACCATAAACCTTGTTTTTCATTATTATTACTGTATGGAACGAAATTGAGTTAATATAAATATTGGAAAATATTAATTGATATTAATTTATTTAGATTATAATTGTATTATCGTAGTATTACTTTACTATCGCCAAAAATAAGAAACTACCATTTCAAAAGTATTTTCTTGATAGGTCACCACTTTTGTTTACATTTTGGCCACCTAATTATGAATCGGACTATAGAACGCTAATTGTAGCACTTTTACTGCGATATTTTTACATTTGGTTATGTACTACTTGAGTATGTATGAGAGGCATGTATGGGGGTTTCCAACGTCTCCATACAAAACGCCTTCCGAAGCGATGTTAAATTGTTGACGTTCAAAAACATTTCTATACGAACCAATCTCGAATAAATGAGATTTAAATTTGACAATTATAACATTCGTAGTATAATGCATTTCATTTTATAGTTCTTTCTCAATTTTAATAATCATTTATCCCTATACCATCCACTCGCCTCCCGACCAACGCGAGCAAAAAAAAACAAAAAACGAAAACGAATCTCTTACTTCAGGCAGTCTCACATTTTTGAGGTGTCGCTGTCCGGCGTCCGGCGCGGCGGGCGCGTCCGCCCACACGAACTCCTGCAGCGTCTTGTTGTACATGTTGGCCATCTGCACGATCGCTTGCATGTGCATCTGAAAGCGGGGCGCGGTTACGAGTGTTTCTCAAAGTTTTGGGCCACGTGGACAAGGTTCTCAAAGTTTTGGGTTATAGTATTGGGGTTGGGTTATCTTTGTGTTAGTTACTGATGGTTCCCTAATGTTTTTGGACCCACATGGTACATAAAAGGGATTGTGTGCTAATTTTATAACTTTTTAAACACATGAAAATTTATCATAATAAGATATTTAGTTCTTTTTTTTTGAGGAAACGAAACACAAATATGCTTTTTATTTTCTAACTCTTTAGAAACTATAATTAGAAATTTAACTTTTTGAATGAGTCAATTTTTTCGTCCTTTTATCTTTGGCGTAAAATCAACTAAAAATAAGAAAAAATTGCTACACGGCTAAAATACTTACGGACTTATAGAAAATTCGCAATATGATCGCAGTTAAACTTGCTATATAAGTTGCTATATAAAATACCTAAAGATTTTCTCCACCAGTCAACCCTTGCTGATAGTGATACCAATATTATACTTACAGTTTTGCAGAAAATAGCTTTGAACGATACAAGCCTCAGGCCTTGAACGAATACATTATCCATAATCTCCTCGATTTTCTCGTGTGGCAGTTGGAGCTGGAATAAGTAAATGTATATTACATTGCTATATAAATGTACATACATGGATATGACTTTTTTAATTTTTTTGTTGCCGATATGTCGACCAAGTCTCGTTTGAAGGTGGTAGAACCATTTGTGGTTCGACTCCGGCGGCACCACCGCTACACCTATTTCTGCCTCATAACAGCAGTGTTAGGCGCTGCTGTGTTCTGGTTTGAAGGGTGTGGTAAGGGAGACATACTTTTCCAAGGCGTTCCAGCTTAGTCCTAAGGGGTAGCGGCGCATCTTTGGCCGACCTCAATTGAAAATATCTAATCCCATCTGGGGTTGATTACAGATGTCCATGAGTGGCAGTGACCTTACCACCAGGTGGACTGCATGCTCTTCTGCTACTCCTATATTATAAAAAATAATCGCATTGATCGTGGTGACGACGAATACGTATATTTGCTTCTATGTTTGTCCTTGTGTGTGTTGCTGCTGTCTGCGTATTCTTCGCTTGTCTTTGTGTGTGTGTTGCTGTTTTCTATGCGTGCTTTTGCTTGTCTTGGTGTGTGTGTTGTCGCTTTCTATGTGTGTCTTTGGCTCGTCTTTGTGTGTGTGTTGCTGCTTTCTAAAAGTGCTTTGGCTTGTTTTTGTGTGTTGTCAATTTCTGTGTGTTTTTTACTGGTCTTTGTGTGAGTTGCTGCTTTCTATGTGTGCTTTAGCTTGTTTTTGTGTATTTTGCTGCTTTCTGTGTGTTTTTTGCTTGTCCTTGTGTGTGTTGCTGCTTTCTATGTGTTTTTGCTTGTCTTTGTGTATGTTTACGTGTATGTGCTTACCAAGCAAACGGTGACGTTTAGTGGGTTCGCGTAAACAGTCTGCAGATGGAGCCAATCAATGGGTTCCAGCGCAAAGTGCGGCTTGTCGCGGATGACCATCGTGAGGTACTTGAACATCATCAGCTTGGACAGCGTCTCCAGGCTCTCGGTGTTTATCAGCTCGTAGTCTAGGATCATTGTCTGGAAACAAATGGCAAACAAATGATTAAACGCTTTCTACACTCACAGCCCCACACTAGGATTTCCTGTATCGTGGGCGCCATGGACACACCCATAGACGAATACACAAACACGCAGACCCAGAACAGATATCTAAATTCATCATTCAGATATCTGTCTGGCCGGGGATCGAACCCGGAAACCTTTGCGCGTCAGGCTGGTATGGTGACCGCTCCGCTACGCGGGTCGTCATTAACAAAAATTATTTCGTCGTGCTTAGTGTGGTAAGGGAGACATACTTTTCTGTACGTAGCTTAGTCCTCAGGAGTAGCGGCGCATTGTGGCCGACCTCAGGTAGGAATGCCTAATCCTATCTAGAGTTGATTAATGACGCCAAGGTGCGGCAGTAGCCACTTACAATCAGATGGGCTACATGCTCGTGTGCTACTCCTATATTATTAAATAATTCGCCAAGTACGAGTCGAACTCGCTCATGGAGGCTCCCGTACCACCAAATGTTCATTATTTTTTAATTGTTTTTATTCATTTTATTATTTTAAACAATACTTAGTTATATGAAACAACAATAGATGGCATTGGGCTTTTTAACTATGTATGTCTCAGTATGTGTGTGTGTGTACAATAAAAATAAAATATATTATTCGTATCTCACTTGTAAACTAGAATATTTCATAAGATCTGTGTTGCATCGGGATAAAACAGAATCGCAGGGCAGTGGGTCGCTCACGAACTCTCGAATTCGCACTCGCTCTGTGCCGCGGATCTGTATGAAAACATTCAATCTTATTCACATTAAGTGTAAATACGTGATTTATATGTTGAAAGTAAAAAATATAAGGATCATATACTATTTATTTTGTAATTTAAAAAGTAAATCTTCTTTAAAAATGTTTTTAAGAAAATTTTATTTTGAACCAATGACAACAAGACTATTCATTACAACAAAACAACAACAAATCGACTACCTTTTACTTATGTATGCTTGTAAGAAGTAACACTACTTTATATTATATAAAAAAATTCATGTACCATTATGTACACACGGAAGAAATGAAATAAATACTTTTTTTTTCCTGCATCACTTGCAATATTTATCAGCCAACTTCATAGTATCAATTTTACTTATCTAAATGTTTACAAAATATACTTTCATAATTATTCCGAAATGCCCCAAAAGAACTATAACTTCCAAAAAATCTATTCTGCGTGACTACTAATATTATTGTTCTTAGTACACGTGGACAAGCCGCGGGATAAACTCTTATAACTAAAAAACTATATTACTTGCCGAGTCTTTGTCTTTTATTTCCAGCTTCATGTTCTTAGCTGTGCTTAACTTGCAGCCCAATAAGGCCAACCTCTTGAGGCTTCGCATGTGTGGTACCATACTCTCAACCGTTGCTCTGAAATCATAAGTATTTTAATATTAAAAGCAAAATCAATGTATTGACATTTGTTTGAGCTTGACAACCTCTTCCAGACAGATATCTAAATGATTAATTTAGTTTTCTGTTTCTGGGTCTGGGTGCTTGTGTATTGGTCTTTGTGTGTGTCCATGGCACTCACGACACAGGGAATCCTAGTGTGGGGCTGTGTGTGTAGAAAGCGTTGTTCTTGTTTTTTGTTTATGGTTCGACTCCGGCGGCACCACCGCCATACCTATTTCTTCCTAATAACAACAGTGTTAAACACCGTAGTGTTCTGGTTTGACGGTGTGGTAAGGGAGACATATTTTTCAGAAGCATTCCAACTAAGTCCTACAATTTTCTTACCCCACTATACTCTTATCTTATCTGGGGTTGATTACAAATGTCCTTCAACAGGCAAATACATCACCGAATGTGTGGAATTGTTTTTTGCGCCGGTTGGAAGAAATTCATTACGCGATAAAGAACGTCGGGTTCCCGGGTTCGATCCCCAGCCAGACAGATATCTGAAGGGTGAATTTAGATTCATGTTCTGAGCTTGGATGATTGTGTATTCATCTATATATGCGTCAATGACACAGTGAGTCCTAGTGTGGGGCTGCGAGAGTAGAGAACGCCTTTTTAAAATAAATACATTTATTTAAAAAATGAAAAGAAATCTGTATTTCAAGGTGGTAGAACCCTTTGTGATTCGACTCCGGTGGCCCCACCGCCACACCTATTTCTGCCTCACAATAGCAGTTAAGCACTGCTGTATTCTGGTTTGAAGAGTGTGGTAAGGGAGACATACTTTTCCGAGGCGTTCCAGCTTAGTCCTCAGGGGTAGCAGCGCATCTTTGGCCGACCTCAGGTAGGATATGATACAGATGTCTATGAGCAGCAGTAGCCACGTACCATCAGTTGGACTGCATGCTAATCTGCTACTCCTATATTTAAAAAAAATAGAAAGTATTCATCAATAGTACCTAGGTACTTCTGGGATAGGTGCGTGTGGGTTTTGATCCATGTAGCTGTTTCCGACAAACACCATTTCTTGTAGCTTCACGTCGTAGAACCTGGAAAAGGAATTGACAAACATCTGATTAAATGAAACTCACTTTTCAACGTGGAATGGCTTTAGGAAGTGGCTGATTAAATAAAAACAGTCAATGAATCATATACTGGACATAGTTTACGCCATAGTCAACTCTAAGCAGTTTGGTAGATTTCACAGAATTGTGAGATTTTTGAAAAACTCTTAGGTACGTCAGACGTTTGTTATTGTTGATATTGCAACAAAAAGGATATGATAAAATTAATTTCTAATAATCAAATAAATTCGTAAAATAACAGTGACCGCTTTGGTTTCAAATTACTTTAAGAGGCCATCATATTATTCCACAGGTCCAACACTGCTCATATTCTCTAGCGGACTAAGTTGCGGAAGGGGCGGTCCACCCCGGGCCCCGATCCTGGGGGCCCCCAAACACAGTTGCAAAAAAAACAAAGGTCATCAGAACCAAACAATCTGTGAAATGTGTATAAGTTATCGAATAAGAATGTCACCGGAATCATAAGTATTTTTAGGCGATGAAGTCTTTGACTCATTTGTTAGTTTATAGCACTGGGAGCCTCCATTCATCTTTCCACCCCAGGCCTCCAACGACCTTAGTGCGCCAATGCTCAAATTCAAATTCAAATGTCATTTATTCAAAATTTATTCATATAGAACTCTTCTTCAACGTCAACAAATCACCGCATCGGAAGGTATTTCGCTATGGAGAAGAAGCGGCGAAAGAAACTCCAGTCGCGAGCAAATTTGCATCTTTTAATAAAATACTTGATCCCAGCTGTGGGACACTAAATTCGCGATGATTACGAGTGAAATGTACAATCGGCGCCAAAATGTAACATTTCCTTTCACACATAACTGTAACATTACGAAATACGAACCGACTTTCTCCTCCGAAGAGCAGAATTCTTTTCGCAACCATGCAAATGTATGTACATATATTTGTTACGAGAAGCTACTACTAATCGCTTGTTCAATATGGAGATATTTTAAACATAATCAAGTTAATCAGATGCACATAATTATGTCTCTTTTATAAAGAAATTGGGTACGTTCTTTTAGCTAAATTTAATCATTAAAGTATCGTGTGCGATGGATTATTGACTAGGGAATTTAGTTAGGTACTTATTCCGGTTGCGAAGCAATTGCAGGTGGCAGAAACAGTGCGACCGGGGTGGTACCACTCTATTTATAAGTAAAGTAGGCCTTAATTTCAATGCAGGATTGTGGATGCCCGTGACCTCCTCGTTTAGTCCTCGGAAGTGACAATATACACGTGAGCGGCGAAATATGGGTTTGTAGAAAACCCACTGATTAACGTATTCCACAAAGCACGGATGTGCGCACGAAATCTAGCCACTACTGGTCACCCATCCTAATGCCGACCGTGCTCGACGTTACTTAACTTTGTAGGTCAGTTACGATCTAAATCAATCACAGTGCCGCACGGTTCATTGGATGGAGTAGCGAAAGTTGACATTTGTATCAAGGGCACATCCGCGGTCTGGAAAGAAGGTTGGCGGCATGTTATGGAGAAGGGCAAGGGCGCTTCTTTGCTCCAAACTTAATTAAGGACAGGTACAGGCCATGTAGGTAAGACATTTCGTTTTGATACCAAACAATACAAAGGAACAACCTTTTTTGGGCTCTTACTGTCTGGTATCGAGTTGAAAATAGGTATTCAACTGATGTAAAGTGGTTTTTAATTTATTATGTTACAATTCTGTATTAATTTATTGATATGGCGCTCATAACAATCAACAACATTTTAAAATCTGAAATTCATGTCTTCGTACCTTACATATTTTATACCAAAACATAATTTTAACATTTTAAAATTTATGTAGTTGTCTTGCAGCATAAAACTGAGACTTTCACTCAGTAATAAAGGAAAAATATTGTTCCTACTTTCTTTTGTATTAATAATATTTTGGTCGAGGCTTATAGCAGACGAAACTTTATATTTCTGCTTTTGTACCGTTCCCGTACAAAGTTCCGCCCACGCTCGCCCGGGCAGAGCCTGAATGTCAAAGGTTCGTATTTACGGAGCATTTTACGCCAAACGGCACCCACGTAACGAAATTTTCTTTCGCGTGGGAGCGTCACATATATGAATTATTGTTTCGAATAATCAATTTAGTAATGTAAATGCAGATAGGATTACGTGAGGCAGTTCGGCTGATGTAAGTCACTGAGTCTTAGGTACATGAAGATTGTCCCTGTAGTTCCGGGACTAGAATAGGGCTACGGTATCCCCTGCCTGTCGTAAGAGGCGACTAAAAGGGGGCTTCCGGGGTTGCGGGCGGCAAGAGAGAGAGCCCGAACCGTACAGAAAGTGACCCCGGGAACGACGGCGGTATTTATGGTCGCATACCGTCGTAAACATTACATGGTTTGGGAGAAGCGAAAACTGCTCCCCCAGGGTAGATCCCGATCGGGGCATCGCGCTTGGAGGACTCCGGTTGTATTCCGTCGGAGATCCCGGAGTTCTCCAACAAGCGTTGAGGACGGCCACCGGGGGCGTTTTAGTGTGGTAAAAATCCCACATAACCCGGCGTCGCTCCCACGTCGTCGGGGACCTTTCGAAGGTAACCCCTCAAAAAAAAAAGAAAAAAAAAGGTAGGTACATGAAGATGATCTCACACACGTATGTGAGTCCTATACCCTTCAGCAGGACACAACATCGTTTCACTTCTAGTTATGAAGAAACTACGGAGAGTTATGCCATCGTAATTTGAAGACTTCTAACTAAGAATTAGGCAGAAGATACTCGTACAATTGTTTGTCTCGTAGGTGTTATAAATGTAATGTCGAATTTTTACGTCAGTTTTAATTTGAATTACTATAATTAATGGTGAAAATTCAAGGAGCGTTTTTCTTCCGCCATCGCTGCAGACGCAAAGCCGCAAAATTCGTATAAATGTGAAAAAGCTACAAAAGGATAAAATTGATCGATCCTAAAAATATTTAATGTTGAATTCGTATCATATACAATTCCTTTTGTCCTGTAACATAAACGTAAGTCTTCAAAGTTCAGTTGAAAGTAATTAAGTATAGGCCTGTCTGAACAATCTATTTGTAAATAAATCCAATTAAAACCGAAGGCCTCGTCTCAACCAAAACCTGTTCTAAGTAAAGACACTTAATTAGAATTATATTTAGGCTTACATTAGCTCTGTAACCTCTAAGTAACATTCAGACAGTAAATACAATCGATACCGTAAGTCAAGACGATAAGATAGCTCGTAAAATCGACGTAAACCTTTCTACGAAATAACTCTTTGGCCCCGATTAAGTAAATCTGAGGTGTCAGATGGGTGCCGTGTATATGTAAATGACCCGGTGTCTGTTACCGCATCTTAGTCGCTAACTCAGAAATTAATTATCACTTTCTATAACTTTGAAGGAAAATATCGTGAGAAATTCTATACGTCAAGAGTTCTCTGAAGGTGGTAGAACCGTTTGTGGTTCGACTCCGGCGGCACCACCGCCACACCTATTTCTGCCTAATAACAGCAGTGTTAGGCGCTGCTGTGTTTCGTTTTGAAGGGTGTGGTAAGGGAGACATACTTTTCCGAGGGGTTTCAGCTTAGTCCTCAGGGGTAGCGGCGCATCTGTGGCCGACCTCAGGTAGAAATATCTAACTAATCCTATCTGGGGTTGATTACAGATGTCCATGGGCGACAGTAGCCACTTACCACCAGGTGGACTGCATGCTCGTCTGCTACTACTATATTATAAAAAAAAGTCTACCAATTCGCACTTAGTCAGCGTGGTGAACTATGGTCGAAACCCTTCTCACTGTAAGACGAAACCCATGCCCAGCAGTGAATGACGATGAAATGGATCATGTATCATTCTAGATAAATACAACTTTTAGAATCTATTAACATTTGTCTGTTGATCTTTATATGTAAGTATATAGATTAATCTTAGAAATCGCGGTATCGCTGTTGCTACGTGAAAATTGTCTAAGTTGTTAACAGCAAAGTAAATGTTGCAAACAATCGAGCATGTCCTATGTCCGTAAATCGACGATGTGGTAGCAATAACTCGTATCTAATTTTTTTACGAAAAAGCGATTTTTGCATATTTGGACTTAAAATGACGTATCATAGGTCGTCCTTAAGACACCAGGTCCTTAGGTTCAAAATTGAGCAAAATATTAAAGTGTGGCAATACGCTAAAATTGAGCAAAATATTAAAGTGCGGCAATACGCTCTATGTCTTTTAAAGTAGCGTTTCTCCTTATGTAAATTAGCGTTTCTTCTTATGTAAAGTAACGTTTCTTCTATGTAAAGTAGCGTTTCTTCTTATGTAAAGTAGCGTTTCTTCTTATGTAAAGTAGCGTTTCTTCTTATGTAAAGTAGCGTTTTATGAGTTACGGGTTATTGCCAATTCGTCGTCGAAATAGGATCTCATAGTTATGGAGCCGCGCATATAAGTACTTTCAAACAACAAACACAAGCATGTTTATTGTTTAACCGATTGTTAAAGAGACTATGACAAAAGACAATGTACAAACTGTTTATCAAACTTACATAAACTATTACGTAACTTATTAACACATCGTAGGAATAAACGTGATGAAAAATATAACACAAAGTTAATATTTCCTAGTTCCTACGCACAATAAATTTGTCAGTAAAAATATTTTTATTTTGCTTTTTTTATAATAGAAGCAAAGACTAAAGAAAGGGGTCTAAATGAGACACTTTAGATACACGCACTGATAAATATGAAATTAAATAATAGATTTTTTAATTATATCTGTATAAAATATAGGTAATTAAATTTATCGTTTAATATAATAGCCCTCCCAAACTTGTACTTGTCTCGTTGGACTTAAAAAGTAGTTTCTTCATTTCTTGTGATTTAATATTCAGAATATTATGATAATGAACCCGGAAAGTACTAATCTATGCCGGAAAGTAGTATGAGATATATATCTTTACAAGGAAATTTAGTTTGTCACGGAACAAAGCATGCCTTATTTTGATCTTCCGTTGATTAAGCAGTAGTAGCCCGATAGCATAATCTGGTTTACGGTAACTCAATTTTTTCGAATTATGCATATTAATCAATAAGTTGACTTAACGTTGAAGAAACCAATCTTAAAATTTTCTAAACGTGTGACTTTGACCATTTTTATTTAGACGGAACAATGACGTAATATCCTGCCATTTTAGGAAAAATCAATGTTAAATCTTACTAGCAGTAGCACTTATGTAAACACGTAGGTATATTACTTGTGCCATTTACAAGGGGAACTTCGAATGACCTCAAAAATAAATACAAAAGAACGTCCTATAATTACCGGAGGGTGACCTTTGCTTCGTATTCAAAGAAGTCTTTCAAAGGACAAAACCCCAAGGAAATCCCAAGAAACAAGAAAACCAGTTTAATATTTGATAACTTTCGTTTCTTTTCGTTTCGTTCCAAAAGTAATATCCTTTGTACGTGGACAGAGTAATTATTTCATTTTTCTTTTGAGTTCGTTCTCACGGGAATGTACAAAGGGTACAAGAAGATAAAAATCCCTTATCCTAATCCAGAGTATTTCAGTACAATAAATAATTTAGATTTAAGTATAAGTATGTGGCACATTAATTTTAATTTGACAGAAGTATTTCTAATATGAAATTTAAAAAAATCACATATGTTTGATAAATTTCCTAGAGTTGATAAAAGCTGAAAAATACGCTCTTCCGTTTTTACGACAGAGATGTGAAAAATTTGAAAAACCATTAAATCAAGTATTCTTCTTCACACATCTTGTTTATAAGTTTGCCAGAAAATTATTTTCTTTATTCTCCCAATTTTTTCCATCATATATGTATAATACTCACATTGACATGACGACATTGCAGAATTTGGCGATTTGCTCTTCGTTGCAGGTGTTTACGATGACTAGTAACCTCTTCGATTGTCTTCTAAATATACGGGACACGAATAAACTCCTCTCTATGTCATTAACCCTCAATTTTAATGAGGCCCTACAAATAAACATAAATTGTTACTAATTACACGACAAATTTATCTGATATTTATTTAAATTAGGTAAAATTGATTATATTGATCCCTACCGGGTTATAAGGCAGAAATAGGTATGGCGGCACCACCACCACACCTATTTCTGTCTAATAACAGCAGTGTTAAGCGTTGCTGTGTTGTGGTTTGAAGGGTGTGGTAAAGGAGACATACCTTTCCGAGACATTCCAGCTTAGTCCTCAGGGGTAGTGTCTTACTGACCTTAGGTAGGAATATGTTATCCTATCTGAGGTTGATTACAGATGTCCATGGGCGGCATTACGCACTTACTATCAGGTGGACTGCATGCTCTTCTGCTACTCCTATATTATAAAAAAACTCACTTTTTGTCTTCGTACATGAGCATTCCGCTGCGCCAGTGGCGGCAGGTTGACATGGCCGAGAGGGCATCTCTACTGTTTAGGTATTTCAGTATCTGTTTAAGGGCTAGGAGTGGTAGGCTGCCCCAATCACATCTCATCTGTTGGTAATAAAATATTTAATATCCTGATAAATATTTATTTAAATAACAAATATGGGTTAGTAACTTATAAAACAGTCATATCATAGTAGTTTAAAATTTGGCTTCTTATGAGAAAGATTTTAGGTTGGAATCCTATATTTTGTGTAACACAAGTTTCCACATTTAACCAGATAGTTGCTTAATAAAAAAACAATCAGAACATTTTTTACTCATTACATAACTATTAGATAAAGAGACTACTACAAAATAACCAAAGGTGAAACTATATATCACAAAAAGTTGCCTATCAGGTTTGAACAATAAGCCTTTCTTATCAGCTATGAAGCACATGAAACAAACTTACTGTGCAGTTAAGATAACTTGTAACATTATACTTGTGATATCAGCATTTCCTTCCTGTATATGACTTTCATATGAAATGTAATATATGATTTGTAAACATTTAAGACAACTTTGTAAAATATTGTTGTGCTCTGCTATAATTTAATCTTACATTACTAAATTAGCTTTTTTTAATAGATAGAATTTATTATATAATACAAGTATACTCTACATGTAAAATTAATTTGGATAAGTATATCGGGAAAATTTTCACAAAATCACTTTGTGGCTTCATTTATTAATGAAAAGAGCATAGATAAGTAGTATTAAATAGTATTAATCTATGGAAAAGAGTTACATAACCAGTTAAGGTTGTATTCAGTGTACATAAAAATAACTAACTTTTACTGTACTTTTACTAAGAAAGGAAATGAATATAAGAACTAATAAGCAACTTTTGAATCATGAAAACTGCTTAAAATGCATGATGAATAAAGTATTAGTACCTCACAACCTTTCACATGATTATAAACATTTTAATGTAGAAGCCAGAACATAAATGAATTGATATAGTTTTAATTTGTGTGAGTCAATAGCAACAATATGGACATATTGTTGTTTAAGTTCTAACAGCGTGGATTTCAAAATTACCAACTATTCAGGACAGCCAAAAACAGTATTATTTAGTTATTATTAATTCTCTTACTTTTCACCTCTTTGAGTATGAACTAACACTAATTTACACATAGTTTTCACCAGGTATTTGTCCAAGTCAATACACAATGCGTCTTTCAATTTCCTATCCTTTGTATGTGTAACTCAAAATACCAATATTTTGAGTTTTGCAGTGTTAGAACTAAAGCAACAATACATTAGTTTTTTAAATATATTATAAAGAGGACAAAGTACTTTTTAATAAGTAAATGTTTGTTCTTATGACGGACATTAGATAAATTACCTATGGCCTTGGTTTGACTAATTACACTTAAAACATGTTTGCAATAGGTTTTTTTTTCATTGGAATTTTTTAAATCAAAGAAACTGAAAAATATTTTTTTATATTTTTTAGACTTTTCATCTTATAATTAAATTCAATTCAATCCAAGCCAGATAATTAATTCATCATTATTATTACATTATAATTTATTACTGCGCTTTTATTACAAAAATATAAAACGAATGTTATTTCCTCTAACAAAAATACTGTATATCTAAATAAGACAATAGTAAAAGATAGTACAGTTTAATACAAAAACGAAATACCATTATTCAGCAACCTGTATACTTCTAACTATCGAAAATCATTACCATATGACCTTCACGTTTTTGTCAGAACGTTATTTTCTTTACAAACAATACGGAACAAAAAACAAGATGACACACACTCAGCTGTTTCACTAAGTATATCGCTTATGACGGTGAACAGCTGTTTTGCGAAAGTTGACCGACATACTAACATTTTAATCGCTTTGTTATTGCAACGTATTTTATGTAATTTTTACGTTCCTAGGATGGCAAAGCTAAACAATTAACGGATATAATACCTTATGGATTACAATAGCTTTCAAAAATTTGTAATGATGAGGAAGAAAGGTCAGGATGTTGAAATCACTTACCTGAGAATCTTCAGGACAAGGGATGATATCTTTCTCGTTAATAACCCCTCCATAGTATCTTAAATATTGATGTAAAAAAGGGATTCTGAATGTCCCGCTGTCATCCATCCCGCAAATTAAATAAATAATAAATCGTTTCGATACGGTCGAGCTTTGAGAACGAATTTGCGATTTGCTTTGACTTTGAGTTTGAGTTTGAGATTGAGTCTTACTTCAAAATAATGGAAAACGAAGATAACACACTACAACTGGTTTAAGTATCCCTTTAATTATCGACGTGGCGAGATAGAGCTATATATGTCTTATAGAAGTAACAAAGACGAAACATGTAAATATGAGTTTTCTAAATTTGATAGGATAATACTGTTTCTTCATGTTTCTTTTTCATTAACGTGTACAAGTACCCTAATAATTACAGCCAAGTTAACTCTTAACATTATTGATTAATGTGATGAACAAATGAACTATTAATTTTTTTAACACTTCAAACTAAAGGCAATTTTTAATTTGAAACAAAGTTCAAGAAAAGATAATCAACAACAAAGTTTTGATTCAAAACTCTCTTGTATATGGCAACAAAATAACAATACAATGGCGGCCAAAAAATCAATTTTGAATTATGACAGCTAGTTGTTGTCTGTTTGTCGGGGAATTTTGTCACTTGTAATGTTATCCGGTGAAAACATTCGGAAAACATGTTTATTAGTCCATTGTAGTACTTGTTTTACTACCAATATTGTTTGATTTGTTGTAGTATATTTTCCGAAAATGTATTTGCGTACTTATGTTGTTGCGTGCTATTATGATCGATGATGTAAGATTATAGGAGAACGAAAGACTCTTTGTGCGCGTTTCTCAATTTCCCGCGGAACTTATTAAAAAGTAGTGATGGAGAATGAAAATCGAGTTGTGGGAAATCATGAAAAAGATGATTACGAAAGCAGTTCCCATTCCTCCCCTCAAGAGCACAAGTCTTTTGCGGAATTCGCAAAGGACAAGTTGGATAGTGGTAAGTAATAAATTTATAGATACTATATTTGGCTCTTAAAAATAATTATTCTGCCACGATATTATTTAATAAATAATATAACATAAAAAATAACTGACTTCATACCTAATTCATAGTTAATTTAATCAAAACTTGTTGTTATGAATATTTTTCTATAATAATAAAAACTAAATACCTCCTCTAGGTATCGAAAGTAATTCATCATAATTTATACCAAATTGCAATGCCAAAATATTTTTCATTCAACTTACTGCTATTTGGATTTAAAAAATGGGAAGCCTTCATTTTCAGGGAATAATAATAAAATAAAACATAACAAAATGTGTTGAAAAACTGTATTATTAAAAAAAGTTGCTTGAAATAATTAATTTAAAGGAAGCCAAGTTATACATAATTCAATAAAACGAAAAAATATTATAAATATTGAAATAATGTTTCTTTTTTGGAAATACTGCATTAAAAAAATATTGAAATTGTGAAATAACTCATCTTGCTCACATTGTGGAAACCATGTTATAAATATTTGAGTTAAATGAATGGAATATAAAAAAGTTTTTACCAAAACCTTTTTACATAATTTTAAAGGGTGTTATTCAAATACAAAAAAATATCTTAAAATTTCGAACAAGTTTATTAAGCTGTAGCAAGATGGCCTAAGCAACATCACATTGTAGCATAGAATCAAATATCTCAATTTAATATGATTATTAATTAATTATTGTAATTAAATGAGGTAACTAGCATTAAATTGATTTCTACAGAAATACCTGTAAGCAACATAAATTATTCGGTATAAAAAGAAATATTAAGTTAGTAATTATATGATTATGAATTAAGGTGATAGAATCTTTCTTGGTTCAATTTCGAAAAATAATTATGGTACTATTTTAACATATTCCGTTATTTATAGCGGGAAGGGAGCTCCGGAGGCGCCTACCGATGGCCGGTCAATTGGGAGCTCATCTGATGCACCCCAGGCGCTTACTTCTGCATTCTACACCGACACAACAAACAGATGTTGTTCTCATTTTCCCTAAAGGTAATTCTAGTATTTATACATTATCACATGCTTCAATAGTGGAGGAATACACTATTACCACATCAATGAATGTAGTAAAACCCTCAGTGGTTTGAATCTGGCGGCATCATCGGTATATTTTTTTCCGCCTAATAACAGCTGTGTAAACTGCTGCTGCCTTCTGGCTAAAGGAGCAGGGGTAGCAATGTATTTGTAGCTGACCTCAGGTAAGAGTCTAATTTTAATTGGGGTTGATTACAGTAATCATATACAGCAGTACCCACTTACCATCTAGGTGGACTGCATGCTGCTACTCTTATAATACAAAAATTGCTTGTTTGTTACTTGTATGTGGGTATGTTTTATCTTAGATATGCAAATTAGGGTAGTTATTCATTAGCTAGTTCTTTCAAATATCATAAGGCAAGTTAGGCCTAGCAAAATATGTCTATTTAATTAAACAGAGTAATTTTCTAATTGGAATTACCACCCAAATAATGTACGAGTACTACTAACTTTTTAAAGTTAGCCATGGCAGAAAGTAAAGTAAGACTAGGATGTTTATTTTTATTTATTTATTTACATGCCAACAGCAACACACACAATACATTACATAGTACTTAGAAGTACATGTACATGTACATGTTATCAGTATGTTGACTATACATTTTTAGAAGACGTGACATTTTTAGTACATACAATACTTGTACAATACATACATTAATTAAATACAGTAATCTAAGTATATTACTGAAAGTAGAAGAATAAAACACTACATCTTTAGTTGGTTGGTCCAATTTTGTCCTCTACATGAATGTGTTTCTAATTTGTGAGCTAACGACCTAACACTCGCTACGTCGTCAGCATTCGGGCGGAGACAAGGTCCCGGAAATTGACTGATCAATTAACCGAATCTTTTCTTATGCACAATGTATTAGTATGGCGTATACGCTCAAAGCTTCGCAGATTAGCTTTCATTTTACTTAAAACAATGTTTACAATAAGACTATTAAAGAAAAAACGTTTTAAAGTTCACTTTAAAACTAAAACGTTTTAAAGTGAATGACATTTTTTTCATGTATCTAAATTAAAATTAAACTAATTTAATACGAGACACAAGTATTTCTTTATTTCCTTTCCTTAAGTATTTCTTTTCCATAATATTTTTTTATCATAAGCCTTGAATATGAAGCGATAAATTACTGATTTATAAAACGCACGTGGGAGCTGGCTAAATCAAAGAACGCTACGTGTTACTCATATAATGACTAATCGACCTCGGCGCTGCTTAATTAAAAGCATCATTCAAAAAACTAGCGTCAATTAGCTTTAAGCGCTTTACAAATCGTGGCGTTTAACAAAATTATAACCGCTAAAGCCTACAAACATTTCCCGTGTTAAGCCCCTTTTGGCAACTCCTTCCGTTCGAACCAAGGCCAATGTTCCCCCTTGTCACTTAAACGACATCAGCATTTATATAAATGGATAGCCGGCAAATGTTGCTCACTAATGTGTTTTGTAATTTAGGCTGTTCTCCTGGCTGCGTGGTTTTTAAATAAGCCGTGTTGTATTATATTATATTCTGGGTCAATCGTGTTTGGACTGCTGTGTTCAGGCATGAAGGGAATGGTCGATTATACTTACAAATATAGTTTCTAAAAATATTTTAATATTTCCTTTTTAGTGTTTGTGTGCTGTGAAATTCATTGCTTTGTTACTTTACATTTTGTTAGAAATGGACAAGCTAATTAGTAGCTAAGATTCTTCTTTTGCAATATATAGACGCATGGTTTAGGTTAGATTTCTATCCAACGACACCTCATGTTTTAAAATCATAGAGACATACATATATACACTGTATACATATGCTCGAAAAGCATTACCTTCCGCAGTCGGTTAAAAATATGAGCTTTTATCGCCAAAGTTAACAAGTGAACACCCACAACAAAATACTAAGATTTAGTATATGACACCTACGGGAATACTTCGCGACGTAACATTAGAAAGATATAAGTTCCCTACATCCATAAGATCAATGTTTGCGATCGGCTTAACGCCAGGAGAACTTTATGAGTCGTCTAGTTTTCTTACAAATGGCTGCAGCCGTGTGCGCTCGCCAACACTCAAAGTTTCGCTAAGTCTTAGAAAGAGTTAAAAGTATTTATGTATTATCGAAATATCGAATCGCCATTTTTTAAAGTGAATGCTTACGTGGAAATAACAGACAGTTATATTTGTTTTTTATGTACGAGGATATTGGGTATTGGTGCCGCCTTGGGCATAAATTTTATGTACCTACAAAATATCTAGGATATAAATATCTAGCTTATCTATACTTGATCCAAGTCTCAGTTGGGAAACAGTCGGATAGGTATACAAAGTTATTTCATTTGATAACCGTTAACTTGACTGATGAAGCTTATTAAAATATAGCCAAATCTATTTTTGCTTTAAACGTTTTAACCAGCAATTTTAACTTTAAATTGGTCGCGATTTTAATCAAGATTCTCGAGAGATTATTACACAGACTTGACCGTGACTTTCAGTATTCTAATTCAGTTAATCTCCAAACCGTTATAGTTGAACGACGAAACTTAACAATTCAACCGAGGCCAGTTGTTCTTTTTAAACTTTATAAATCCACTATTCGCCGTTTTACCACCTTTAAGTACGAGTATATCTTTATTTAGAAGGTGGTAGAACCCTTTGTGGTTCGTCTCCGGCGGCACCACCGCCACACCTATTTCTGCCTAATAATAGCAGTGTTGGGCGCTGCTGTGTTCCGTTTTGAAGGGTGTGGTAAGGGAGACATACTTTTTCGAGGCGTTCCAGCTTAGTCCTCAGGGGTAGCAGCGCATCTGTGGCCAACCTCAGGTAGGAATATCTATTCCTCTCTGGGGTTGATTACAGATGTCGATGGGCGGCAGTAGCCCCTTGCTATCAGGTGGACTGCATGCTCGTCTGCTACTGCCTATATTATAAAAAAAAATTAATTCGACACAAAAGTTAAAAGGACTGGACATAACTTACCGCGGCTTTGCGATCATATCTAGGTGGCTTGATGTAAGGTATAAGACCGATTGCAGATCTGCTGTCACAATATCAATGCAATATCATTGAATAGCTACGATCCTTCGTGGTTCGGCTCCGGAGGCATCACCTCCATAGCTATTTCTTCATTACATCAAGTGTTAAGCGCAAATGTGTTATAGTTACAAAGTTGTGGAGAGACATTTATACGAGACGTTCTAAATTCTAATACACGCCTCAAGAAAAGTAACTCACTACAGGCAAAGTAGGCTCAGGCAGAATTCCTCCTTATTAATACTTATAAAATAGTCTACGTTTTCCAAACATTATTTAATACCATTAACAGTTTATGCCCACAAATCAAGCCCGTAATGAGCCTACGGCGTGTGGTACCATAACAAAAGTATTTGTTGCCGTCACTATAAATACTCTTATTTACTAAGGCACGCAACTATTTGTTCGTAGCTAATGTTGTAGAAATAGAAAATCAATATGCTTCGCCATGTAACGGCCACGGTGATCACGAATTTGGCAGAATGCCTCCCCGGTTATACGTTTAGGAAGTATCGACAATGTGGTATTGTATTTTATCGTTCATACAAAAAGAGTAAGTGAATGATTGATCGATTCACTCAGTTAAATGATACGTGCAGCTGAAATGGCGTGACGTATCGTGAATTACAAATTACAACGTAACAATGTGTATACCCTCTTATCGTAGAAAATCAAATAATACCACTAAGTTATTAAAGTAATTACTACTTTTATATACGAATTTCCGTTGGCCCACGCATAGATTTTTTTTTGTAAAGAAAAAACAATACATTTTCCAATTCCATTCAACATAACACTTCAAAAGAAATAGAGCTACAGAGAAAAATATATAAGTGTAAATAAGAACGTGAGCATTAAAATCGACGAGCCATGTGGCGGAGCGGTCATTATACCGGTCTGACGCGCAGAGGGTTCCGGGTTCCCAGTTATGCAGATATCTAAATGATGTTAGTGTATTTGTCTATGTCTGTGTCCATGGCCCCCACGACACAGGGAATCCCCTTGTGGGGCTGTTAGTGTAGAAAGCGTTAAAAATGGCGCTCGAAATAAGAGATATAACTTTAAATTAATCAATAGTTATATCCTCTCTAAAAACCAGTGATAGCCTAGTTGTTAAGAAACTCTGTCTCTTGGTCGAGGGGTCCGAAGTTCAAATCCCAGATTCGCCTCTGATTTTTCAAAGATGTGCTTATTAAAATTATCACTTGCTTAAACGGTGAAGGAAAACGGTTTTCCTATAGAGAAATAAAAAAAAGTTTTCAAATCCTTCACATTCTGAGAGGAGACCCGTGCCCAGCAGTGGGACAGTAATGGGTCGATGATGATGTTCTCTCTATCATTATTAATTTTATGTCCATCCACCACAGGTCTCCCGGATAGTATGCTGCTATGGTTGCTGCAGAAGCTCCGCGGCAGCCGACCTCGCCTCCGTGTGTACGTGCGCCAACACGCCTCGTCGCAATGCTCCGCCTTCTATATCACGGCTGATGATGACGTGTGAGTTCAGATCTGATACTTTTGATAGACGCTTTTTGAATTAATTACATAATAAATGAAGGTTTTTATGTCGATATGTATTTTAAAAAAATAATATAATCTTTTTTCATAACTATTTAAAAACGCTAAGAATTAAAGAGTAAAGAAGCTCAAGAAGTAGAGAGTCAAAAATAAGACCAGAGAAATGCAAGGCAAATCATAATAGACAAGAATGCATGCTTAACCTAAAACCTGAGATTAGTTTCATGTTTTTGCACACATACACTTTGGTACTCATTAACGCTAGTTAAAATTCTATTAAATACTTCGTATTAGAAATAAAATTTTTGTACACCTATTGGCGTCGGCATTCTGAAGTTTTTTTTTCGGGATTCGCGCTACACATGTTATGAAAACATACATGAGCAAAGCAAATTTTCACGCAATATTATTCTATTTGTTCAGGCTTCTGCAGACAGCTGAAGAAATCCACTTGCCCAAACTGCTGAAACCGGAGTTTGGAGGTGGATACAAGGAGTTCACTGTGCGGGATATGCATTGTTTTCAACGGGTATGTATATTATACATTAATTGAAAAAAAAATAATATTTGTATCTCCAAAATCTTACTTTGGGTTTCGTGAATCCATTAATGTCTCACTGCTGGGCGCGGGTCTCCTTTCAAAGTGAGCAGGATTAGATCATAATACACCGCGCTGGCTATGTGAGAATACGTAGTTTTTTTTTTATAATATAAGAGTAGCAGACGAGCATGCAGTCCACCTGATGGTAAGTGACTACTGCCGCCCATGGACATCTGTAATCAACCCCAGATAGGATTAGATATTCCTACCTGAGGTCGGTCACAGATGCGCCGCCACCCCTGAGCACTAAGCTGGAACGCCTAGGAAAAGTCTGTCTCCCATACCACAGCCTTCAAACCGGAACACATCAGCGCCTTACACTGCTGTTATTAGGTGGAAATAGGTGTGGCGGTGATGCCGCCGGAGTTGAACCACAAAGGGTTCTACCAGCTTCAAAATTTACACACCTTTGAGGAAAAATCTATTTCTAAGCTTTCTCAGTTATGCTGGTTTCCCCAAAGCATACTAGCTTTTTCTTCTCGCTTATATAGTTTTCAGAGAAGTAGGCTATGCTACAGTTATGGGTAGAAGACTGCCTATCACACACATCCATTAGTCCAACATTGATACAGGAATGTATTATCGGAAATTAATATCCATAGAGACTTCAATGGTGATATTTCTTTCTGATTTTGTTTTCTGATGTTTTACTATTAATCAAAGAAACATTAAGTTTAAAATGCGTTTACTATTAGGTTCTAGACCTCCTTAAATATATTTTTGAATGAATGAAAATATCATTGGATATAGAAACAGAAATACACATTTTTTTCCTGTTGTTGCATAAAACACTAAAACAAAGCTACTCCTCCAGCGATATAAAAATATTTTACGACTCAATATGCTACCAACGAAACGTCGTTATGGATCTTACGGCACACGCTTATATTAAGTGGGGTCAAGAGTGCTCGCCGTCTCCCTAGGATGTCTGACCCAACCAGCTACGTAGGCCCACTTAAGCAAAGTGCTCGGTAAGCTATACCTGTCGATATGTACATTATGTACTTATAATGTCACTGGTGTGTGATGGAATTCGACATTTGATCAAATGCCTAGAGGTATTCTCCACTTTCCTATAAGAGTATTAAACCATATGATCGAGCCTCTGTGCGGTATGCGGGATTTTTATGTCTCATAGCAGTATTATTAGGTCACGTTATGTCCAATGATAAGTGGGATATACGAATAAAAATATATACCACTTGTCACATCAGCTATTTTAATATCTGCCTAGGCATATAGTTAAATATCGAAATTTGTAACATTCCAGTGCTTACAAAAAAACATCATTAAATTGGAAAAAGAATGAAATATCAAATATAATTGAAATGTTATAAGTTCAATGTCCTTATTTCCATGAAACATTTCATTTTTATTGATAAAAAAAATATAAAGAGTAGGTCATTAATTACCAAGTAATTATCAGTCTCAAGTCTCGTATCAAACATCACGTTGATACTTTCTCACACAAATAAATCATCGACTTTCTGTTAATAATATTACATGTTACTTTCGTGTGAAAGTGCAAAGTATTTTGTACTCCGAAAATATAGGGGGTTTTAAAAAATTTAAAACCTCACACGGGTAGATTCGTACGTTGAACCTAGTATCAATATTACCGTCAAACCGTAATAAACTTGATGCTTTATTGCCGGTTGTGTTATATCTAGAAATGGACTGAAGTTTTCATGAATTATTCATGCCCAAGGGAAGTAGGAATGGGAAAAGTGCCAATTTTCGCCATACATATTTGTGCTATGCCATACGTAGTATTTTAGCGTCGCTTGGCTGTAATATGACATTTATTGAAATTAATTGCGTTTACAAACACGTATGTGCCATTTAACCAAAATGTTGCGGTTATTATGTAGTTAATTGCATTTAAACACCTGAAATTACTTAGAAATTTGCTCTTGCCCATCGCGGCAGACTACGACTTAATCCTCCTTACTCTGAGAGGAGACGCTTGCCTAGGTTTGGGACAATAATGGCTTAGTGGCGACATGCTTGAAAATTGGGCAATCTGAATGTAAAAATATAGGCTGTAAGGCGTTTCATCAAAGAAAGAATCAGACATACTCCTACATGTGTATACATGTGTAATTTATATACATAAATTGCTTGAAAAACATTACCGTCAAAATTCGGGCAAAGAACACGTATGTCACGTATTTTTGAAAATTACAAGACTTGAAATAAAACGTAAAATTACCTCCGAAGACATTTCCTTCAGACACAAGAGCCCTTACGATCTGGCGCTTAAAAGCCATTTGACATTAATCTTAGCGGTAAATCTCGATTGCTACAGGTTTCGCTGTCGCAGGGATTGTAAACATTTTTCGAACAAAGAAACCAACATTTCGCACATTTTATGATGACATAAAAATTATTTATTAAAAGTCTTTATAGCTACTACCTTTTCAATGCTAGCGGTTTATATTTAACTTAAGGCATATTTTTTTGTATGCAATTGAATTAAGAAACGAGCATGTAGTTCAACTGATGGTAAGTCGTCGCTGCCGCGCATAAAACTAGTGCAATCAATCCCAAATAGGATAGGTATACCATCTGAGCTCGGACGTATACGATGCTACTTATCTCAAATACCGATATCAAAAACATAGCTATTTTCAACCCATTACCACCAGATAACCTAAGTCATGAAAATTGAGGAACCCTATTTGTAGATTTGACTTCTGAAAAAAGCACCTTAAGGCAGATATAGATTTGGCGGTGTTTTCGGACCTAACGAGCTTTACTATCTACCTACCTAAATATACCTAAAGATACCTTGGAATGTCTTTAAGAATTCCGTTTAACAGCTCACTCTTTCGGGTCACGGCTCACGGCGGTATCTCACGAAAAATTCGCCGCTATTCGTCTTATTCAATTCTTGGACTATCTCTCTGGGGCATCTTACGCCCACTGTAATATTTTTTCGCTGGTCGTATCTATCTGTTTGAAGTTATGTAATGTGTCTTAGAGTATATTTTAGGGAGAGATTTAGATATAAATTGTGTAGTTTTTGAAACTATGCAATAGGCAATGAATAAGACATGTTTGAAATAAGTTTATATATTCTTTTAGTTTGTCTATAAAAGAGTATGCTTAAGGGAGTGGTTTAAAGATAAACTGAGTAGCTTGTGAAACTATAGGCTCAAAATAAGACATTTTGAAATACGTTTATACATATTTTTGGTTTACCTATAAAATATTGCGAGTTAGTTGGACGACTGTATGTGTCAATTCTCATTAATAAATGAGTACGCGTTTCCGTTACAATAGAATAGAATTGACTACGCCCAAGGTCTATGGCGATATGGTGTGGTTTTGTCATTAGGTTCTCAGTGTTTCACCAGCTACATTTACTGGATTATACGACAATATTTGTACTTTAATATGAGTTATAAGGGTAAATTTTAAATAAATATGAACTGTCAATGATGAGAAGTAATTGTCACAAAGTATTTGAAAAAAAAAATAATTTCCGTACTCGACAGTTTAATTTTTGTCCTCTTCAAACTTCACCTCTTTTAAAAGTGAATTGATTATTTATTCACGAAGGGTTCTTTCAAAACCACGCAAGTATTTTTCTTACCCTCTATTCATTACTTATTCATTCATTTATGCGTTCATTTATTAACACACTCTAAATAAAGCGTTTCTGTATTTAACCGCTATGTAAGTATGTTTGTATGTCCGCGATATTCTCAAAAACTACTGATCCGATTTGAATAAAGTTCTGGATATTTGAAAGTATATTTTATAAGGAAGGTTTTAGTATATAATACATCAATATTTCCTGATAGTTTTCATGGAAAACCGGAAAAACGACATTGCTTTAATAACTCTCTCTGTACCTATTTCAATATTCTTTTTGGTTCCAAAAAGTATTTTTATTTACGTATCCTCCCTACACCAAATCGTTTTACTGCAGGGCTCGTCAGCAGCGGAGCTGTTGAGCTCACAAGAGCGGGGTGCTCTGGTGAAGCACGTGTTGGAATCGGCGCGCGCGGAACCCGGCGACGAGCACGCTCTCGAACCGGCGCTCACTTTACGCCCTGGACAAAGTATAGGTATGTTATATAGTATTACTTTAGAGGTTCAACATTGAGTCTTTTAGCGAGGAGTAGCAGACAAGCATGTAGTCCACCTGATGGTAAGTGGCTACTGCCCATGGAAATCTGTAATCAACCCCAGATAAGATTAGTTTTCTACTTTAGATCGACCATAGATGAGGTACTGTCCCTGAGAACTAAGCTGAAATTAATTAACTTAACTTAAATGAATTTTTACTTAAATTAATGTTCCCCATATACTTTTAATATCGGTAAAATATCTAAGTGAAGATAATAAAAAAATACTTATAAACATAAGTATTTTTTTATTTACCTGCCAGTCTATTTATTAGAATTGAAGTTGTTTAACGTTGATTACATTTTTATAATGCTGTACAAAAACTTTACATTTGTTTGATTTGATAATATCCTATCTTTGTGGTTAAAAATTAAGAAACTTACTGTCCAGCAGCAATAAAAATCTCGAAAGATATTATCTGAAAATCAAATCAAATGACAATGCACATCTGAATGACTCCAGTGCCAGCATGTGTAAGCAGAGGCGTGGTTGCGAGCATGTTCCCGCTACACGATAGAGCCACCCTCGAGAACCTGAGGAAGAAATGGGTCAAGACACTCTTCACTCCACAGCCTTTAGGTAAGTAACTGCCTGGTCAACTGGTGTTTACCATTAACCCATTTCTCACCCACTATTGGGCATACATTTCATGTCACAATAAAAATCACAAAACACACGAAGAACTTACTGTGTAGGTGATTTGTCCAGGCCATGTTTTCCTTCTCCATAAAACTAATAATTTGCAATATGTTATTGCAAAGATAATTTCTGGGATGTAACACCATTAGCGCTTCTTTTCAATATGCAATCAATCCAATGCTATCATTTTTGAAATAAGAAACAAACTTATAAATTATTTATATGTAAAAGAAAACAAATATTTAATCTGGCAAACATTGACATTTGACATTTTCTGCATAATTGTCTTTGTATCTTTGGCAGTAAAAATGGTTAGATTGCGTATTAATAACGGACAATTATTAACCGTTTTTGAACTTATGCTACAACAGGTTATAGTTATTCTGTAATGTATTATTTCCAAATTGCAGATGAAATAGCAGAATACTTCGGTGTTAAGATCGCGATGTATTTTGCTTGGCTCGGACACTACACACAGTCACTGACAGTTCCCGCTGCCGTTGGCTTTATATTTTGGGTATGTTTGTGTCGCCGACCAATTTTGGAAAATACATTACGTTCTTTGCGTAGTTTTATAGTTTCTATGTTATTCATAAAGTAGGTAATAGTAAAGTTTCTGAAAATATAAAAAAATATATTTAATAATTACATAAAAATATTCACTATGTCTCTAAAAATCAAATTTCAACAAAATATAAGATCATAATTAAATAAAAAATAATACTAATATAATTTTCAGGTTTGGCTTGGCACAGCAAATGACAATTGGAAAGATATAGCCCACGTTCTGTTCTCATTGTTCAATGTGTTGTGGGCGTGCGTTTACTTGGAGACGTGGAAGAGGTATGTACTCAATATTATTGTTATTTATGTATTCTATGAATTGTCAATAAAATGTTTGTTTCAGATATTCGAATGTGTTGGCGTATCGCTGGGGAACGCTGGATCAAAGAGATGAACTGTTAGTAGAACCACGACCGTTGTTTCAGGTAAAAAAATTATAATACATGATGCTATTTTTTTTAACTTGTTTGATACATGCAGTAGGCATGTCTAAATTTATATTGTTCAATTGTATTTTTATGATTGATTTACTTTTGTAATTTCAATTAATTATAAAAAAATACTTCATCATGTGAATAACATTAAAATTGACATAGGTAATAAAATATATCTTACCTGTTAAGTTTCCCGTGAAAAACTTCAATAGTGTGATTCAGGCTACACGTAGCGCCATCTGTTATCGACTGCCGCAAAGTGATGACGTATGCACCTGTCCTCAGGGCGAGATGAGCATCAGCCCGGTGACGGGGCGCCCGGAGCCGCAGTACGCGGCGTGGCGGCGGCGCGTGTGGCGGCACTGCGTGTCGCTGCCCGTCATGCTGTGCTGCCTCGCCCTCGCCGCCGGGGCCACCTTCGCGCTGCTGCGGGCGCAGGTGCGTGTGTGCGGGGGCCGGGGGTCGCGCGGCCCCAGCACAGGGGGTCACCGTGGCCGCAGCACAGGGAGACAGGGGGTTACCGTGGCCGCAACGCTGGCAGTGAAGGGTTGGGCCATAACCGCAGCACAGAGGCAGAAGGAGTCGGCTGTAGCAGCAGCGCGCGGGGGATATATCCCACATGCCTTACAATGAGTGGAACGACGAGGTTGAATGAGGTAGAACAACGAAGACGGTGGTTCGACGAGGAGGATAATATATTCCGTTTCTGTTACGTAACAGTTCCGAATTTTGGCGGAAAGGTGACGATACTGACTGCCTTGTTTATAAGACAACCATTTTAAGATAAGTCACACATAACGCGTAAGTTACACACGTTAGTGCGTAACAGTCCCTCCAGTTATACATTTAACGTTAAAAAGTATTATTTTAATTTACAGGACTGGTGGGAATCCCATATCGTTTACTTCAGCTGGTTACCGCGTGCGTTTTTGGCCATCATAATAGCGCTAGAGGAGGAAGTCTATGCGCGGATCGCCAGGTGGCTCAACGACAAAGGTACGCTTATACAATATCTGTGTGCGTTCTGTAGTCTATGGTTTGGAGTTTGATGATCTTTGTATAGGATAGAAGTGTTGCATAGGGCGTGAGCACAGTTTGAATATTATTTTAGTAAAAAATAAAATGTGTTTTAAGAAAACTTATTATTAGTTATTTTTTTAATATGAGAGCTATCCATGACAGCAAGATATAATATGGATGATAAGAAAAGCACAACACAAATCGTCAGTATGGTTTTTGGAAGATTTCAGGCAACAATCAGGGCTTAAAAATGAGATTTTTCAATTATTAATTAGTACATATTAAAAAAAGGGAAGCACTTGTCTAAAAGCTCCGAGACTTACGCGCATTTGATAACAAGATAATTATGTCACTCCTACAATTTAAACTAATCTAACGATATCTAATATAATGTTAAAAACGCACAAGCAGTTTAGCTTCATGGCTTCCTTAAGAACGGGACGCCATATAAAATTATTTCCACCGTGAAAAAGTTTGATACTGTACTTACTGTTTTATTTTATTGTGCTCACGCTCTAAGTAACATAGGTAATTTTATCAGCACCATAACAATAAATAATTATTCTATAGATATACACAGAAACAAACATATTTCTGTTAAATAATTGTGAACTTATTTGTACAGACACTTTATATTGATATTTTACCAAGTCCTCTTCATATTGGACCCAAAAAGTATTTGTTTGTAGTTTATTATGATATGAAAAATATAATAAAAAAAAAAAAAATAGTTGCATATTTCTTATGGTATAGGAGTGTTTGCTTGAAAACTGATTGAAAATATCAAATAATGATTTGGTGTGTTAATTTTTGTGTGAGATTTTTTAAATAGCAACATTTTCAAGTATTTTATATAACACTATTAGAATATTTGAGTTTTTGCATGTTTGATCTTCATTATCTTATGGAATTCTTCTAGAATTATAGGAACAATTTGGAGCACCCTTTGATCTATTAGAAAGTAACTTAAAACTGATAAAACGTAAATTATAAAGTAAACAGTAATTATGACCAGTATAAATAAATAGTGTTAGAATCATAAGAAATATTTGTAGCGTATAAATAATACTGTATAGTAGCGATATATACTATAGCGCATATTATTTTTTCTCTTTATTGCTTACGAAATGGAACCGGACGTGATAAAACAACAAATGGCATTAATAAAATGGCAACACTGATTCCCTATTATGGCAACATCCGATATTTTAAATTTCAACAGAGAACTATCGACTCGAGACAAAGTATGAGAACCACCTGATTGTGAAAATAGCATTGGTTTGTATTTGATAAGCTTTGAAAATTAACGCCACGAACAAGCTAAACTTTACATCATGCTTTGCCTGCGTAGACTAAATGGAAACGGTTAATCGAGTTTTAACTAGGAATAATAAACGCACGGTGTTTTCGGCGCATACGCACGCATTTTTTTTAATGTGGTTGGCATGTAGATGTGACTTAACGATTAAGGCTGTTTACACACGAGGCGTGTTTTAGGCGTTTAGGACGCTTAATTAATAATGGCCTAATTTGTTATGTAGTTTTAAACCACGCTTGTATACGAAGTAAATAAGAAGGTTTGTATGTAAATATTAAAAATAATAATCATTAATTCATAAAATAATAATATTTTTACCCATCAACTTTCACTAAACACACATACATAGAATACTATAGTCTGATTCATAATTAGGTGTCCAAAATGTAAACTAAGAAATGTCACTGTCAAAATTAACATGAAACAAAAACTTTAACAAACTCAACAAAACGAAAATTTAACCAATATACACAATTTAACAAACGCGTTATGTAAACGAGAAAACATTCAAATTCGATCACAATCACGAAAATGAATAATATCAGTTACGAAACTTAAAAATGACACCACAAGAAATGTCTTAAATTCCGATTGTGTTACCATTATCACATTTTAATTTTCTACCATAAACTTTGTTTTTTATTATTATTACTGTATGGGACGAAATTGAGGTGATATAAATATTAGAAAATGTGAATTAATCTTAATTTATTTAGATTATTATTTTATTATTGTTGTATTACTTTAATATCGACAAAAATAAGAAACTACAATTTCTAACGTATTTTCTTGATAGGTTTATATTGATATTGATAGGTTACCTTTGTTTACATTTTGGACACCTAATTATGAATCAGACTATAGAATACTAGAATGACTAAAATATAGAACATTCGTCACACATTTGTCCACGAATGTATTACAATATTACATATTATTTTATTATATTTATATAAGCGTGGTTCAACTAACCTATAATTATTGCAAGCAGTAGATCTTCGTACACCATTATCACAACATAGTAGATACACTGATATATAATCTTACTTAGGGTCTCTTTCCTGTCACGCGAGTTTTCTCCCACGGGCCAGGCCCATTTGCATGCGAAAATTCGCAAACTGTGTATCGTAAGACAGGAAAAATATCTATGAAACGATTGTATGCAAATGGTACGCGTACAAAAGCTTGCGTGACAGGAACAGGGCTATTAACATTCATCATTCACAGTTTATTACGACAATTAGTTGAACATGCGTTTACATCTATAAATCTAAATATTGCATTTAAAATAATGATTACATCGCCGAATATAACATTATTTACGCTCACATGCATATTTTTCATATGTAAGTATTGTTTTCCATTATTTATTTATTTCGTACGAGATGTTTATTTACCTGTTACGGTCAGACAGATACACAAAAATCAAAAGTAAAACTGCCATCTGTTTTCATGTCACGATACAAAACCTCACCTCAAACACAGAATCACATCATTCAAATTATATACGAGTAGTTATTGTTGTAGTACTTTCAATGTAGTAATTTTAAACACAACTTCACACTTAACCGATTTTTTCAAGTGACTTTAGGCCGTTGTCAGAGTCACGATTTACTAACGTGTTTTTAGTTGAGCGTTTAAACTTAAAAATGCATGGAAATGTGTAACGTTGTAAGCGGAGCAACTGTGTGGCATTGTTGCTTAGACCTCTTGCGTATACGTGACGGTTCCGCTGCGTAACGCCTACGAAACGTTGGTGAATCGTCACTGTGATAACGCGCTTATGTGAAAATGTAGTATTGTTTGAAGAATGTATATTAAATGTATCGTGTAAGTACTATTTGTAATTTCTATTGCAGTTTCAATTCGTGAACTCATTCATGAGTTTGTTCTACATTGCGTTCTATCTGCAAGACATGGAAAAGTTGAAAGAGGTATGTTTTGTTCAAGTTACATATTTATAACTAGTTTTTGCCCGCGGCTTCGCCCGCGTTTTAGAGAAAATAATATACTAACATACATAAAACTGAAACTTCAACTTTGCTAAAGATCATCACTTGATCAAATGCATAGTTTACGATTCAATCCTTACTAATATCGATTAAAATAATCGACTTTTTTTGTCCAAAAGATCGATTCTCTGATTAATCGATCTTAGATCGCCATCCCTAGTTCCCGTGGGATTTCCGGGATAAAAACTATCCTATGTCCTTTCTCGGGTTTTAGATTATCTTTGTACAAAATTTCATTAAAATCGGTTCAGTGGTTTAGGCGTGAAGAAAAGACAACCAGACAGACAGACAGACAGAGTTACTTTCGGATTTATAATATTAGTAAGGATTTACCTCGTCTAATGAAACGATGTATCTAAATTGTATATTACTTCTATTATTTTGTTTTTGACGCAGACATGATTTTTGGTGCAACTAACTTCTAAATAAAATTACTTAGTTTATATTGCATATTTAAATTCACTATAATATATTCTCAACTTCCTTATCCTGAGAGGAGACCTATGCCTAGCAATACACAATAGATTAATGATGAGATTTGATCAAGGATTTCATTTTTAGCAACTGGCCGTCCTGCTTATCACAAGACAAATTATCGGTAATCTGAAGGAGTCTGCCTTGCCTTACTTGATTGAAAATCTGCGATTGGCGAAGATCTGTGTTGACGTGTTCGGTGCTTTGAGCCCCAGCAAGAGTGAGTAACGTAGCACTTATATTATTTTCGAAAAGAATATAAAACCAATTCTCTTTTAGGATTGAAGTAGCAGACAAGCGTGTAAGTCACCTGATAGTAAATGGTCAGTGTCGAAAACATCTGTGATCAACTCCATATAGAACAAATTCTACCTGAAGCCGACCACAGATGCGTTGGCACTAAGTACTAAGATATTCGCCTCATATATGTCAGCCGGCATCCACACACTGCCACCGTAGAATACCTAGAAATAGTTGCGGTGGAGTTACCTGCCCGGTTCTACCATCTATAAGTACATTTTAAATACATTGTATTACTCTTTCTGTGATATTTACAACGGTAATAACTTTACACTTAGTTGACGATACAGTGCACTTGTCTTTTGATAATTTCAAAAAGTAACAAATAAAGATAAAATTCAGCTACCCAAAAGCAACCTTAATGTCCTAAAATCACCCTTAAAACACGTATTTATTTAAATACAAAAATGCAAAAATGGAGCCATTCAAACAAATGTAATTTTTTACTGATATATTTATAAATTTTAGTACCAACATCAGCTCAGTTAACCGAGCTCTTCGATAAGAAGACGTCATCCTCTGGTGAACCGCCAGAGATGCTAATCAACGGCAGCGCGGAGAAGGAGGAGCGACGGGACTCTGAAACTGTGTTGGGGCAGAAAGTTATACACCAGGCTGAGCTCGAGTCGCAATTGTTTAAGGTATGAATTTCGGTGTTATTCTACGCCGTTATAGCAAGTTTTAGTCATATACACGGATTCATGTATAGATCATATAATTGTCGGTTATAGATATAATTTATGTCACTTTTAAGTATTTTTTTTCTATTTTGTATAACGTTGGATTATTCAGTCTTATTTTGAGTTACGATATGTCATCTACAATAAATTATTCAACGAAGAAATTCCTTCCGAGTGTTTTAACATAAATATTTGAAAAAATTTAGGGGTCGAACATTGGACTTTCCAATCGTGCAGACTGCGATCGACCGGTCGGCCGAATTTCACTGCAACTATATATGTTGTTTGTTTAAAATGTTCCTTATATTTGAAAGCCGCGGTTAACAGCGGGGGCGGCTTACCGCGGGGCTACCTGCTCTTCCAGTTTAATACGTAACCTTTTGTGATTACACACACTTAACAACCACAAAATTAAAATAGTATAAGACCAAAATCGCGTGGCCGCACTATAGTAAAGGTTCGTCCAGTACAGGCGGCGTTCGTGCGGCACCCTCAAAGGCGCGTACACAAACGCGGCGAAAGCCGATACCGCCGCCGCGGTATCCTTTGCGTTTCTTTTGGCGACGCGACCTCTAACGCGCCGAAAGTCGATGCATTGACCGCGGTACTTTTTGACTCTGTTTTTGAGGATTCATTCCGTCCAGTATCGTCGCACTATCAAGACGATTGCTTGATGCTGCTTATCGAACACCCGCTCAACAAGCATAAAGTCCGCAGAGGCGACTGGGTAATCGCCTCTGCGAACCGCCTCTGGTAAACCGCTACAAGGGGGTCCGACTTCAAAAATCTTCAGAAATATGTACTAAACCAACATTTATTTCAATTGTTTTTACTTTGTAGTGACATAGAAGTCAGTTGTATTTTTTTGTTAAATTTTATATTATTATTTTATACTTATTACATTAAAGTAACACTTACCTCTCTCCCTGTCCAGTACGAGGGCACGTTCGCGGAGTACCTGGAGATGCTGACGCAGCTGGGCCACGTGGTGCTGTTCTCGTGCGCGTTCCCGCTGGCGGCGCTGTGCGCGCTGCTCAACAACGCGTGCGAGGTGCGCGCCGACGCCTTCAAGCTGTGCCACGTGGCGCAGCGGCCCTTCGGGGAGAGGGTCTCCAGCGTGGGCAGCTGGCAGGTGGGTGCTGGGGGGCCCTGACGCGCTGCTCAACAACGCGTGCGAGGTGCGCGCCGACGCCTTCAAGCTGTGCCACGTGGCGCAGCGGCCCTTCGGGGAGAGGGTCTCCAGCGTGGGCAGCTGGCAGGTGGGGTGCTGGGGGGCCCTGACGCGCCTGCTCAACAACGCGTGCGAGGTGCGCGCCGACGCCTTCAAGCTGTGCCACGTGGCGCAGCGGCCCTTCGGGGAGAGGGTCTCCAGCGTGGGCAGCTGGCAGGTGGGTGCTGGGGGGCCCTGACGCGCTGCTCAACAACGCGTGCGAGGTGCGCGCCGACGCCTTCAAGCTGTGCCACGTGGCGCAGCGGCCCTTCGGGGAGAGGGTCTCCAGCGTGGGCAGCTGGCAGGTGGGTGCTGGGGGGCCCTGACGCGCTGCTCAACAACGCGTGCGAGGTGCGCGCCGACGCCTTCAAGCTGTGCCACGTGGCGCAGCGGCCCTTCGGGGAGAGGGTCTCCAGCGTGGGCAGCTGGCAGGTGGGTGCTGGGGGGCCCTGACGCGCTGCTCAACAACGCGTGCGAGGTGCGCGCCGACGCCTTCAAGCTGTGCCACGTGGCGCAGCGGCCCTTCGGGGAGAGGGTCTCCAGCGTGGGCAGCTGGCAGGTGGGTGCTGGGGGGGCCCTGACGCGCTGCTCAACAACGCGTGCGAGGTGCGCGCCGACGCCTTCAAGCTGTGCCACGTGCGCAGCGGCCCTTCGGGAGAGGGTCTCCAGCGTGGGCAGCTGGCAGGTGGGTGCTGGGGGGCCCTGACGCGCTGCTCAACAACGCGTGCGAGGTGCGCGCCGACGCCTTCAAGCTGTGCCACGTGGCGCAGCGGCCCTTCGGGAGAGGGTCTCCAGCGTGGGCAGCTGGCAGGTGGGTGCTGGGGGGCCCTGACGCGCTGCTCAACAACGCGTGCGAGGTGCGCGCCGACGCCTTCAAGCTGTGCCACGTGGCGCAGCGGCCCTTCGGGGAGAGGGTCTCCAGCGTGGGCAGCTGGCAGGTGGGTGCTGGGGGGCCCTGACGCGCTGCTCAACAACGCGTGCGAGGTGCGCGCCGACGCCTTCAAGCTGTGCCACGTGGCGCAGCGGCCCTTCGGGGAGAGGGTCTCCAGCGTGGGCAGCTGGCAGGTGGGTGCTGGGGGGCCCTGACGCGCTGCTCAACAACGCGTGCGAGGTGCGCGCCGACGCCTTCAAGCTGTGCCACGTGGCGCAGCGGCCCTTCGGGGAGAGGGTCTCCAGCGTGGGCAGCTGGCAGGTGGGTGCTGGGGGGGCCCTGACGCGCTGCTCAACAACGCGTGCGAGGTGCGCGCCGACGCCTTCAAGCTGTGCCACGTGGCGCAGCGGCCCTTCGGGGAGAGGGTCTCCAGCGTGGGCAGCTGGCAGGTGGGTGCTGGGGGGCCCTGACGCGCTGCTCAACAACGCGTGCGAGGTGCGCGCCGACGCCTTCAAGCTGTGCCACGTGGCGCAGCGGCCCTTCGGGGAGAGGGTCTCCAGCGTGGGCAGCTGGCAGGTGGGTGCTGGGGGGCCCTGACGCGCTGCTCAACAACGCGTGCGAGGTGCGCGCCGACGCCTTCAAGCTGTGCCACGTGGCGCAGCGGCCCTTCGGGGAGAGGGTCTCCAGCGTGGGCAGCTGGCAGGTGGGTGCTGGGGGGCCCTGACGCGCTGCTCAACAACGCGTGCGAGGTGCGCGCCGACGCCTTCAAGCTGTGCCACGTGGCGCAGCGGCCCTTCGGGGAGAGGGTCTCCAGCGTGGGCAGCTGGCAGGTGGGTGCTGGGGGGCCCTGACGCGCTGCTCAACAACGCGTGCGAGGTGCGCGCCGACGCCTTCAAGCTGTGCCACGTGGCGCAGCGGCCCTTCGGGGAGAGGGTCTCCAGCGTGGGCAGCTGGCAGGTGGGTGCTGGGGGGCCCTGACGCGCTGCTCAACAACGCGTGCGAGGTGCGCGCCGACGCCTTCAAGCTGTGCCACGTGGCGCAGCGGCCCTTCGGGGAGAGGGTCTCCAGCGTGGGCAGCTGGCAGGTGGGTGCTGGGGGGCCCTGACGCGCTGCTCAACAACGCGTGCGAGGTGCGCGCCGACGCCTTCAAGCTGTGCCACGTGGCGCAGCGGCCCTTCGGGGAGAGGGTCTCCAGCGTGGGCAGCTGGCAGGTGGGTGCTGGGGGGCCCTGACGCGCTGCTCAACAACGCGTGCGAGGTGCGCGCCGACGCCTTCAAGCTGTGCCACGTGGCGCAGCGGCCCTTCGGGGAGAGGGTCTCCAGCGTGGGCAGCTGGCAGGTGGGTGCTGGGGGGCCCTGACGCGCTGCTCAACAACGCGTGCGAGGTGCGCGCCGACGCCTTCAAGCTGTGCCACGTGGCGCAGCGGCCCTTCGGGGAGAGGGTCTCCAGCGTGGGCAGCTGGCAGGTGGGTGCTGGGGGGCCCTGACGCGCTGCTCAACAACGCGTGCGAGGTGCGCGCCGACGCCTTCAAGCTGTGCCACGTGGCGCAGCGGCCCTTCGGGGAGAGGGTCTCCAGCGTGGGCAGCTGGCAGGTGGGTGCTGGGGGGCCCTGACGCGCTGCTCAACAACGCGTGCGAGGTGCGCGCCGACGCCTTCAAGCTGTGCCACGTGGCGCAGCGGCCCTTCGGGGAGAGGGTCTCCAGCGTGGGCAGCTGGCAGGTGGGTGCTGGGGGGGCCCTGACGCGCTGCTCAACAACGCGTGCGAGGTGCGCGCCGACGCCTTCAAGCTGTGCCACGTGGCGCAGCGGCCCTTCGGGGAGAGGGTCTCCAGCGTGGGCAGCTGGCAGGTGGGTGCTGGGGGGCCCTGACGCGCTGCTCAACAACGCGTGCGAGGTGCGCGCCGACGCCTTCAAGCTGTGCCACGTGGCGCAGCGGCCCTTCGGGGAGAGGGTCTCCAGCGTGGGCAGCTGGCAGGTGGGTGCTGGGGGGCCCTGACGCGCTGCTCAACAACGCGTGCGAGGTGCGCGCCGACGCCTTCAAGCTGTGCCACGTGGCGCAGCGGCCCTTCGGGGAGAGGGTCTCCAGCGTGGGCAGCTGGCAGGTGGGTGCTGGGGGGCCCTGACGCGCTGCTCAACAACGCGTGCGAGGTGCGCGCCGACGCCTTCAAGCTGTGCCACGTGGCGCAGCGGCCCTTCGGGGAGAGGGTCTCCAGCGTGGGCAGCTGGCAGGTGGGTGCTGGGGGGCCCTGACGCGCTGCTCAACAACGCGTGCGAGGTGCGCGCCGACGCCTTCAAGCTGTGCCACGTGGCGCAGCGGCCCTTCGGGGAGAGGGTCTCCAGCGTGGGCAGCTGGCAGGTGGGTGCTGGGGGGCCCTGACGCGCTGCTCAACAACGCGTGCGAGGTGCGCGCCGACGCCTTCAAGCTGTGCCACGTGGCGCAGCGGCCCTTCGGGGAGAGGGTCTCCAGCGTGGGCAGCTGGCAGGTGGGTGCTGGGGGGCCCTGACGCGCTGCTCAACAACGCGTGCGAGGTGCGCGCCGACGCCTTCAAGCTGTGCCACGTGGCGCAGCGGCCCTTCGGGGAGAGGGTCTCCAGCGTGGGCAGCTGGCAGGTGGGTGCTGGGGGGCCCTGACGCGCTGCTCAACAACGCGTGCGAGGTGCGCGCCGACGCCTTCAAGCTGTGCCACGTGGCGCAGCGGCCCTTCGGGGAGAGGGTCTCCAGCGTGGGCAGCTGGCAGGTGGGTGCTGGGGGGCCCTGACGCGCTGCTCAACAACGCGTGCGAGGTGCGCGCCGACGCCTTCAAGCTGTGCCACGTGGCGCAGCGGCCCTTCGGGGAGAGGGTCTCCAGCGTGGGCAGCTGGCAGGTGGGTGCTGGGGGGCCCTGACGCGCTGCTCAACAACGCGTGCGAGGTGCGCGCCGACGCCTTCAAGCTGTGCCACGTGGCGCAGCGGCCCTTCGGGGAGAGGGTCTCCAGCGTGGGCAGCTGGCAGGTGGGTGCTGGGGGGCCCTGACGCGCTGCTCAACAACGCGTGCGAGGTGCGCGCCGACGCCTTCAAGCTGTGCCACGTGGCGCAGCGGCCCTTCGGGGAGAGGGTCTCCAGCGTGGGCAGCTGGCAGGTGGGTGCTGGGGGGCCCTGACGCAGCTGAGCCACGTCATCGTCTTTATCAACAACCCATTAGTGTCGTACTGCTGAGCACGTGTCTTCTCTGAGAATGAGAAGGATTAAGCCATGGCGAGCTGGTCAAGAGCAACTTCACGCGCTGGGTTGGTATAGCCGCAAAACAAGTTTAGTACGAAGGAGGAAGTACCAACGTCAAAGCTATTTTCAAACTAAAGCATCTCTGCGTTTCTATGACGCTACGGGGCGACGACCCTTTCCACTATTAAATTGACGCGAACCTTCCTCGACTGCTACCCTCGTGAACTGCTTCGCTGTCGAGCAAATGGTCGCCGATGCTGGCGCTCCCTATCGCCACACCACACCCCGTCATGCCGCGATTACATGAGTATGAGGCGTAAACACCGTCGGAGATGAATCCATTCATGGGCTGACTTAAATATGAAGCGATCGTCTTAGTCATTTTATTCTATGAAATAGTTCGTTTACAATTTGAAAATTAAGTTGTTGAATGTTCAACTAATATTTTCACTATTTTTGAGCTTGACATCCGAAGTGAGACATTTGTAATCAATATAAATTTCTATTAGTTTATTTCACTAGTCTCTCTTCTAATTACAATAAACAACATTAGTTAAAAATATTTTTGTGTAATTTATTTGGTCAAGTATTTTATTTACTTTTTCTAATTTTTTAGCACGCAATGGAAGCAATGGTAGCCGTGGCGGTGCTAGTAAACTGCGCTCTCATTGGGCTCTCCGGCCCCGTGCATAGATTGCTCCCCGATGCCACTCCAGCTCAAAGGATCCTCGTCATTGTAGCTTTGGAGGTAAGTTCTATTTTGTGTTCTATTTTTTATTGATTTTCATGTCAATAAATCTCATAAAAATTCACGAATATTCCGTTCATCTAATTCTTCTTGTTCTTTATTGAAATGCAAAAGCATTAATTTAACTGCAGCATTCAAACCATTATAATATTTTAAACCATTATAATCTATTGTATGATAAAATTAGAGATTCTCGGGAGTTCAACCAAGTGCATAGGTGCCGCATACGGAGTCAGCGGTACATTTAGTACTGGCCAATAGTAATTTATCAACTACTACTACTTCCAAACGTTCCGTTCACTCACCTTTTATTAAACTAAGGTTCGAAATATAAAAAAAAAAAATATCACAAATGAATATACCATCGTTTGTTGCAGCACGTGGTCTTGATAATAGTGTTGGCGCTTCGCATTGGAATCCCGGAGATCCCGGCGTGGCTCGCCACCGAGATGGCTAAGGTGGAGTTCCAACGACGCGAGGCTATTAAGAACGCGCACGCTCCTTTATTGGTCAGTTATTATGCATTTATTTTTGCTGTAATTGATTGGTTGAGGTTAGAAGAAATAAAGTTGTCTCTGTTGAAGCATATTGTACCACGTTGGAATAATGGGAATCGGTGCATTTGCTGCGAAAGGAACTTTTTTTATATAGTCAACACGGCATTTTTTTATTACGAAATAGACGTTTATGAATAGATCTCTACATGACATTTTTAAATGGATGAAGGGGTATAGAAAGTATAATATAGTATGATTATGTAGAGACGTAAGTCAATTGGGCGGAAATTATATAAATAATAATAATTTAATACTAATGAAATAACCCTGGGACTTGACGTGTATTTTGTATTGTGCACGCAAACAGAAATCCAGAATAGGAATCTAAAATTATTTTTCGAACTGTTCGACCGGGAATCGAACCCACTAACATCCAACGTGCTACAGTCGGACTGCACGAGCGCGGACGACGTGCGCAGCTCGAGCAGCCGCAACACGCCCACGTCGCCCGCCGCGCCGCCCGACCGCCGCCGCATCAACATCGGCAAGATCCCCGAGATACCGCCCTTCAGGTAACCACACCCCCTGCAGTCCACTGCACGGGCGCGGACCACGTGGCAGCTCGAGCAGCCGCAACACGCCGACCGCCGCCGCATCAACATCGGCAAGATCCCCGAGATACCGCCCTTCAGGTAACCACACCCCCTGCAGTCCACTGCACGGGCGCGGACCACGTGGCAGCTCGAGCAGCCGCAACACGCCGACCGCCGCCGCATCAACATCGGCAAGATCCCCGAGATACCGCCCTTCAGGTAACCACACCCCCTGCAGTCCACTGCACGGGCGCGGACCACGTGGCAGCTCGAGCAGCCGCAACACGCTGACCGCCGCCGCATCAACATCGGCAAGATCCCCGAGATACCGCCCTTCAGGTAACCACACCCCTGCAGTCGCACTGCACGGGCGCGGACCACGTGGCAGCTCGAGCAGCCGCAACACGCCGACCGCCGCCGCATCAACATCGGCAAGATACCCGAGATACCGCCCTTCAGGTAACCACACCCCCTGCAGTCCACTGCACGGGCGCGGACCACGTGGCAGCTCGAGCAGCCGCAACACGCTGACCGCCGCCGCATCAACATCGGCAAGATCCCCGAGATACCGCCCTTCAGGTAACCACACCCCCTGCAGTCGCAGGTGCTAGAACCCTTTGTGGTTCGACTCCGGCGGCACCACCGCCACACCTATTTCTACCTAATAACAGCAGTGTTAGGCGCTGCTGTGTTCCGGTTTGAAGGTAAGGGTAACTGACTTTTCCGAGGCGTTCCAGCTTAGTCCTCAGGGGTAGCGGCGCATCTGTGACCGACCTCAGGTAGGAATATCTAATCCTATCTGGGGTTGATTGCAGATGTCCATGGGCGGCAGTAGCCACTTACCATCAGGTGGACTGCATGCTCGTCTGCTACTCTTATATTGTAAAAAAAAAGTCGGATAGCACGAGCGCGGACCACGTGCGCAGCTCGAGCAGCCGCAACACTATTTTTTTCCGATACGGTCCGATACCATCCACGGGGGCGCTGTGTGAACGCGAACGAACGAACTGAACGCGAACAAGCTGAACGTTTTCGAGTAAAGGTAAAAAGTAAAAACTCATATGAATGGTACAGATCCGCCTGCGGACACCGATCCGCGTGATAGGAAAGGGTCCTTAATGTTGGTAATGCATCTTATAGGCTAATATTACATGAGTTAACTAGATGTTTAAGCGATATAATAGTGTTATAATAACATTTGATTATATTATACACTTCATACAGCACTTAGCCACATCGTCACATCGAAATACATTGATCCGTAAAGATCGTCGATTTAATCAGTCTTGTATACAATAAGAAAACACTAAACAAATATTTGTTGATGTTGACCAAGTGTCAATTACTTTGTTAAGTGGACCAGCCCCTAATTCAACATTGTGTTTACTTAAGGAGAATCATAGGATGTTGTTGCTAAGCACTAAGTTGGGACGCCTCATTGAAGGTGATAGAACCCTTTGTGGTTCGACTCCGGCGGTACCACCGCCACACCTCTTTCTACCTAATAACAGCAGTGTTAGGCGCTGCTGTGTTCCGCTTTGAAGTATGTGGTAAGGGAGACAGACCTTTCCGAGGCGTTCCAGCTTAGTCCTAAGGGGTAGCGGTGCATTTGTGACCGATCTCAGGTAGGAATATCTAATCCTATCTGGGGTTGATTACAGATGTCCATGGGCGGCAGTAGCCACCTACCATCAGGTGGACTGTATGCTCGTCTGCTACTCCTATATTATATAAAAAAATTGTGTCACTTTGTCACTTGGATCCAAATCTAAAGATCTTAGGGGTTGGGCTGTTTACAATAATTGTATTCTAATAAGCAATTACATATTATATTCAGAGTATGAAATATTTTCTAAGGATGAACAGTAACAATATTTTTTTTTGCTAATATATCCAAATTTTCGTGTCAATTATCGCGTCATGATATCATATTATCACAACGTTAAGAAGAACAATCATTAGTATGCGCAATTGATGTAGCTAACATTTTGAACGTATACTGTAGAAACAATAAATACATATTTTTATACATATACATTGTATTTTATTGCTATGCATGATGTTGAAGAAAGCAGTGCCTGACCTTTAATATTGTGTATTCAAATGAGAACGATATTCACTGAATTCGGTTTTGTATCGTTAAAGAAACTGTATAATTAACAGGCGATAAGGCAGAATTTGGGTGATTTTGGTGATTTGTATGCGATATTAAAGGATTGGTACAATTAAAGTCCTAACTTTTTAATGTAAGATATAATTATACTACTTTTGCGACCACAGCTATTCTCTTATATATGACATTTGTAGCAGCAGTATACAGTTTTTAGTATTTATACATATTGAAACATGCTTATAATCAAAATGAAAAAATTTTAATTTCCAATAATTTTCAAGGCAATAACTCTTAAATTTTGAACTTTGGTTAGCAAAAATTGGTTATAACTAAATTGCATAAATATTTCAAAATAGGACATAGTAAAGTTGGTTAAGTGTACATATGCACTAAATAAGAGTTTTCATAAATAAAAGTGTTTGTTTTTTATTTCATACACACTGCACGGCAGTGTCTGAGCCAAGTTTTGCAAAGGACACATAGTACTTAATATTATTTTACATTAACAAATTAGGACTTGTAAAATGCTTTGGTGAAATGTGACGATATAGTAACAGTTGATTTAGTATAGTGTTATGATATGCGTGAATAGATTATAATTTTGTTTTATTCTTTTGTTTTCAGTTAATTTACACAAGTAAATTAAGCCTGGATGGGTGTGTAGTTTCAGCGTATATTCCGTCTTTATGATATTTCCATTCAGTCAGTATTTTATTAATATTATGCTTATTATTATACCTCTAATTATCTTGTATTTTTTATTTATTTGCAATAAATATTTTTCTCGATTCTTTGTAGTTTTTTCTACGCTTGCAACACTGACTTGTAACTCAAAGGCCTTATAGTAACTTGAGTAGGTAATCGATACCGCCTTTAATATAATTTTGCTGATCAATGATATGATCCTTTATTCTAAACTTTATAATTCGTCATTGGATGAATATAATACGTTTTAGCAAGTATGACAATAACAGTGTTGTTTTTAATATGTATAATCACGCAAATCTTACGTCAATTTTCTTATATAAAAAATTGAATAATAATATGAATTGTTTCTTCCTAAAAAGAGTCCTGTTAATAATTTCGACCCATTGTACGAATATTTTCGATAATACATGTATGAAGATTAAATGAAAAAAATATTTTATTACAATTTAAGCACATTGTAAAAAGAAGGCCAAGTTTACTATCAACGTAGTCCAGAAGTAGATAAGGTAATTTCTTTTATATACTTTTTATTTCTATTTACTATTTGCTATCTTATTGTATTTATACAATTTATATTTTTATCATTACCTGTTTCACTTTATTCATATGAAAACATTCACTGCACATTCCTTATTCTAGAACTGTCTTTAGTATAAGTGAATAATTATTGACAATTATTACGGAATTTATACTCTGTAGACAGATAAGTATAGATATCCCACCGCCTTGTAATTGAAGGAAGTCATTAAATGGCTTAAACGGCTGAAAATTCTGTCAGTCATTTAATGGCTGTCATGGTGTAATTTACGCGGTACAATGCTGACATGCGCAGTTAAGTGGTGCAAAAACACGAAAATGTGCGGAGAAATATCGTATCATTCGTAAATTATCTAAAACTATTTTTTTTAATATTTTTCAAACACGAAAGTGGATGACAGTGACAATTTCAATTTCAATTCTCAAAACTGGTGACATTTTCTTGTTAGGAGTGAGTAATCTTTACTAATCTATGACTCTGTAAGTAAAATTGCACGAAGAAAAAAATGAATTCATAACTTGTTCTTTATAATGCGATTTAACATAATATGTAGTTGAATTTATTGACATAAAAATCAGTATGTAGTAATTTTTTCATTAAAATATCACCCCATTAATTAATATTTCTTTTATCATATCAAAATTCGTATTACTTTCATTCAAATATATCCCAAATTGTCAATAATATCACTTAAAACAGCTTACTATCTTCCAAGACCTTTATACTACCTTTTTTCGAATGGAACTTGCCCTTACAGAACTGTGCCACACATTTCAGGCCCAAAGCGGCGTCGATAACGGAACCTACAGTGACCACGGGCTCCCTGCAAATACTACCAGATGTAAGCCCTACGAAACCTATTCGACGTAAGGTATGCATATTTATAATATCTTTATTTCAAAATATATCATTATTATATATATTCAAAATATAATAGTATTTTCATATAAGGCACTAATACAGGTGTGATTTTTTTTAAATAACTCGTTCTACATCCTCCATTAGCAAAAAAAATTCGATCACATAGTTTCAGTTCTTATGCTTTTGGCCCCGTAATTCCTTTCAGTTCAGAATATGTCCATCTACATGGATGGATCCCTGTATGTAATCACAAAATTTAATCCTTTTTATAAATACAATCTGTGAAGAATTATAACTTACGGTATATTGTATTTTTGGTTTGGTAGGTCCTATTACATATTATACGATTATTGCAAATATCACTCATACGTAATATAATTGATTTCGTACGTAAATATAAAATTTACGAAAATTTACGAATTATGAAAAAATGCAAATATTTTAAATTCTCATTGTTATGTTCTAGGAAGGTACGCCGGGAGCGCCGCTGTCCTTGCTAGGGGTGAGGGGGTTGAGAGACGAGCCCCTGCACAGATCCGCGCACTGCATCCCCCACCCCACGCAACACAGGCCTCTCGTCAACCCTACCTTGCAGGTCAGTTGGGATAATTCTCTAAGGTGCTTTTGCGTGAACTGTGGTTGGCTTAAAATGTAAACACGCCCTTCCCAGCTTATCAGTGGAAGCAAGCAAAACAACCCCTTTGGTACAAATTAAATGGTGGTTGATGCCCTAAATGACTCCTATTACGGGATGAATTTTAAAATTGTTCGCTTTTATTTCATTTGCGAAGGCACTTATTATAAATAAATAAAAAATAATAATGATATATCCTGAACCTTTTTCTCTTTTTTTCAACCGATATTTTCTATTGTTTGTTTAATAGTTATCGACGATATTTAGACGACGACGACGATATATTTATAAATAAAAATCGTTCAAAATATTTATCATTATCATCCTCAATTTCGACCACCAAGCGAAAACGAGCTATAAAATAGAGTCGTATGATTTTCAGGAGCTGTTTTATTTATAAAGAGTCCATTTCATTGTACAGGAGCTGTCAGGCAGCGTGAGCGCGGGCGGTTCGGAGCCAGATCTAGCGGCGCCCTCAGTCACACCGTCGCTCGACACCAGCGCCACTTCTAGCGAAGACGATAAGCCGCGCGACAAGAGCAGTCTGTATCTTATACTGAACATACCCTTTTTTTGTTCACAAGGGGGAAACCTTCAAAAGGTACCCAATGCCGTGGGAGCGACACAGGGTTATGTGGGACTCTTACTGCACTAAAACTCCCCCAGTAGCCTTCCTCGGCGCTTTGTAGAGGACTCCGGGATCTGCAAAGGAACGCAACCGGAGTCCTCTTAGCGCATTGCCCCGTCGGGCTCCGCCCAGGTGAGCTTGGCGCTCGCCACACCGTCTGGTGCGTACGACGGTATGCGACCACACATACCGCCGTCCTTCCCGAGGATTGAAAGTACCGCGGTCACCGCAACGGTCTGACGTAAAGAGGATTCCGGGTTCGAACCCCGGCAAGACAGATATCTAAATGATTAATTTCGACTTCTATTATGGGTCGCGGTGTTTATGTATTTGTCTATGTATGTGTGCATGTCGACTTACAACATAGAAAATCCTTAGGCTGTGATTGTAGAAAGCTCTTAATTTATAATATATGATATGTTTATAATAAGTGAGTAAGTAGATCACATGAACCTCTCACATGAACAATCTTAAAGAAAAATAAATATCTGATTGTTTGAATGACTAAATACCAATGCTTAACAAATGAATTACAATACTTAATAAGTACATCAATAACAATATATTTAATATCTACAGGCCGTTCCCGTGCGAAAGCAGCGCTGGTAAAGCGGGTGCGATCGGTAGCGGTGTTTTCGTTAGGGCTCCGAAGGGCTCGAGAGGCCGCTGCCCAGGCTGATAAGCACTCCCCGCATACACCCGACAGACCGCACACTACGCCCGTGAGTACCGACATTACACAACTCTGTAGATAGCTATTAAAAATCGATAGGAGATAGTGCTCTATTCACTAGTAGTGTTACTACTCGGGCCACCGCCCGAGGTTAACACTTTGGCTCCTGTAGAGGAGAGAGGTTTCTCCTATCAGGTTTAGGTCAGAGATTTTTTTGCCACCTATTGTATAAATGGGCTAAGAAACAGTCAGCCAGTTTATTAAATGTTTTATTAAACGCTACATCTGAATATCATTCAGGGAGTTAGATAAATAGCATCGTTTAGTAAAGAGGCTAGGCTATAATCAAATGGTTATGTAACTGTTAAGGTAGTTTACTGCAATATATCTTAATATATATAACTCAAAGGTGTCTGACTGACATAGTGATCTATCAACGCACAGCTCAAACCACTGGACGGATCGGGCTGAAATTTGGCATGTAGGTAGATGTTATGACGTAGGCATCCGCTAAGGAAGGATTTTGATCAATTCTACCCCCAAGGGGATAAAATAGGGGATGAAGATATTACTTCGTAACGCGAGCGAAGCCGCTGGCAAAAGCTCGTCCAGTATAAGATGATTATTATTTCTAACAATACCATGCACACTACTAATGTTTCGTAAAAGTTTACCTGTATCTAACGGTTTGCTCATAGCATGTTCATTGCGTTTAAAAATATATTTTAATACTCCAGGGACCCCCAGCCCCAATGCTAGGCGGCGAGCTATCCCTGATCCCGATCGAGCAACTCATCCAGGTGGACGATGTGAAACCAAGGAACGCTTTCTAGGGGCCGCGCTTGAACACCCCTGGCGATAACCAAGGTTAACTCTATACTGTGTAGGCAGCAATACAGTCACACCTGATGTTAAAGAATCGCTTATATCGCAACTTGTAATAGACATGATGACAGTATTAAAAAATCAAATAATAAATGATTAAAGTAAAACCAATATGTTTAAATGATTTTCAAAAATTACCTAGTTTTAATGCAAACTTTAAGATATTTTCTATAAAATAAAAGTATAAAATACTGCAGTCGGTTATCTTGTCTGAAACGCTAATCGGGCGAATGACGATATTTCTATTGCGGGCTTAATAAATTTGTCACCATGCCCATTCTGATGTCTATTGCCTAATGCAGTGTAATCCATTATATTGGTCTCGTGGCAACACCCGAGGATTTAGGGCCGTTATTAATAATAAATCTCCATAGACAATGTATAGTCTAGATTAGACTATGAAACTGCAATGTGTGTGACAGAGGTGCCAACTTGACGGGTTCCAAATTATTTACAAGTACAACCATTGCAGCGATTGATTAACATCAGGAATGTATGATTATTTGCGATTTTAGGACGTTGAGTGGTCAATTGAAAAATATAGGACTTTGTTATGAGAGGTGTTTGTTTTCGATAGATTTGATTATTTTGCTTAGTATTAGAAGGGAAATTAGTTAAATGTAGCGTTAATCGGATTTGCGAATTTGACTGTTGAATTATATGCTTTCAAAAATATCCTTAAATGAGGACTAGTGTAATTGTATTTTAGTTATTAATTATTTTTGACATTTTCAATTTAAAGTATGTTTTACTTTTTATCCTTTATAACATCATGCATTGTTAAAATAATACATAGTATGTAATGATTAAAAGTTTTTTGGTATTAATAAACTCAAAATTTTGGTATTTAATTAGTATTCATCAGCCACAGTGACTTCTTAATCAGATGAACTGCATGGCCAATAAGATTCTGTCAAAGAAGTTTGACTACATAAACTATTTATTATTCCGTTGTCAAGCATAGTCGGCGTAAAACTGCTAGTCCGCTCCGAATATAGAAATGAATCGCGTTACCATAGTAAATTGTATGACTACTCCAGCTCGGAACAACTTTAGACCGGACTAGCAGTTTGGCGTGGATTATACAAATCTGATGACAGAAGCGTTGAATATAACGTTATGTGATATGAGTGTGGAGAGCATCGTATGGCTTTTTGAGCGTTTTTTGAACATTTTGAAAGTGTTTTTCCATGTTGTTGACGTGTTTCGTTATAATTAATTGTTGTATTAGTTATTAGTTATATTTCATTGTTGTATGGTTATGGGCCCGGTGTAGAAAATTATCAGGAAATTGCTAGAAATTTCATGTGTGAAACCCAGTTATAGACTCTTAAGCAATGTAAAGTCTGTTAAATCTCTCTAAACTCGTCTTCAAATACGAATGGTTCGAGATTTAAATCCCAGACACCTCTGATTTTTTTTAATTAATTATTTAAACTTGTGAAGTGGTGAAGGTAATACCTACCTCATAGCTCGAAACTCTTAAGGGTATGTTAATTCTACCAATTTGCATTTGGCCAGCGCGGTGAAATATGGTCTAACCTCTAACTCTAAGAGTGGGACAGTAATGCAGTTTTTTAACATTCATTTAACAGTTCATTGATAGTTAGATGACAGGAAATTGACAGTTAATTGATATCATGGCAAATATTTTGAATTTTAACTTAGAATTAATACTATTTGGATGTGTGACATAATAAATAATATTAATATTGTACACCGGGCCCATTCAAAAACTCTTTTCCGTGTTAATAAAAAGCAATTATGGGACAATAATTTCAATATTTTGTTACTTCTAAAACTTTTTATTTTCCTTAATTACTGGATTTCAATGGAGGTATAGTCGGCGTAAAACTGCGAGTCCGCTCTGAATATAGAAATGAATCGCGTCGCCATAGCAAATTGTATGACTACTCCCGCTCGCAGTAACTTCAGAGCGGACTAGCAGTTTGGCGCGGACTATATTAAACAGTAATTCCATTTTAATAGTTCCAGTGAAACATTTGTTACACAAATCTGTCTTTTCTAACACCGCTAGATTTCCAACTTCCCTGTTGTTTAGATTAGGGGATGGTTAGTTTCTTGCCATATTATAAACTAGTACTTACCCGCGGTTTTTATCTATCCTTCTGGAACGGTACATTTTTGAGTAAAAGGTACCCAATGTCAATTTCTGAACCCCTGACAACGTGTGTACAAAATTTTCATGATAATCGGTTATGTACTTAAGGCGTGAAAGTAACAAACAAATAAACAAACAAACACACATTCGTATTTATCATGTTAGTTAGGATGTATTTTAACTCACTGATCTCTTAACATAAGCTTTAAGTAAAAGTTTTTTAGTTCCCATGGTAAACATAGAAGATGTTCGCCCCTCCCTTTATGTTTTACGATTACAATTTAAGATTTTGTTTTCACGGCTGCGTCAACGTAAAGTGGCGCATCGGTTTATTTAAATAATGTGTTGTCAATTAAGATTTGCTTTTAACAAAAAACGGGTGATCTAGCCATCTTTGTCTAAATGTTTACAAACTTTATTTGAAGTAAATCAGAAGCAGAGCAAAAGTAATGGCCTCATCTAGCTTTACAAAGATAACCGCGATGCTATGGGTATTTTATGTATTTAAAAATATTTCAATCATAGTTACAATTTTTTTGTTAAGTGCCGAAATTATAACAGTAACATGGGGCTCTTCAAAAAAGGTGCAAAAAGAGCTCTCATACAAAGCCGGCGATGCATTGGCGACTCCTCTGGTGTTGCAAATGTCCATAGGCGGCGTTGACTACTTTCCATCAGGTAGCACGTCTGCCTAATCGTTAGGTTATAGGATAAAAAAAAAAAAAGTAAAATATGGCAAGTAACTGCCATCAAATTACTCAATTGTTATAAATAGTTTTAACATAGTAATAGGCACGTAAAGTGAGTAATTACCGTCAGTACTTACAGACTACAATCGACTTAGGCCCGTTATCATTGATCAATCTGTCTAATATTTTACGACAAAGATCGAACAATGAATTGTCATTTTTCTAGTATAAAGTCTAGTATGAAGAAATTGTCTCATTTGGATTTTTGGTTCGCAAATCGTTGGATAGATTGGTTATTAATAACGGGCGGTACTATATAGAAATAAATAGATTAGTTCGTGGTTAGTGATCTTTTGCTTTCGTATTTGATAGTTTTTTTAGTTATTTTGCAAAAATGTTATTTAAAAAGTTGACAAAATTTTGCAACAATTCATGACCTTTTTATGAAGGTAAATAATTTTGATGTATTTTTTTATTTTGTTATGTGCGCGTGTGTGTAAGTTGTGGATTGTTGCAAAGTTTTATACTATTCTTGTATATTTCACATTTATTTTCTTTCATTGATATAATTTTATGTAATGTGTATTTTTTATTCGATTCGTAACGAAAGTAGAAATATAAGATGCGTTTTTTAAAAATCTTGAAATTGAGTACGTATTTTTAATTAGATTGAAACTTGGCTTTAAAGATGACAAGAACATATAAAATTGTCATATATTTTATTTGGCAAACATAGTATAATGTTTTAAAAATAATGACGTAGTTTTTGTATGCTAAACAAACTAACTTGTTGGAAGAATCTGAAATACATAAGTAATATTTGTGGAATAAGATATAACTGCAAACGTTTACGAAACATGATCCGTTGCATTCATAGATTACGTAGCATATTTAGGGAAGGAGTAAGGTTTAAATATGATTGATAGGGCGTAAGGGATGTAGTGACGTCACGCTTAATTAAAATTATATGTAATAAAACATTAATCTAATAAAAATGTAAGTTATTCTGTTATTAACTGTACAATAAATGAACAAAGTATCTGTGTGTTAGTACATAAACAAAAATCTTACTTTAAAAAAGATACAAGAAACAATTTAAACTACACACATTTATGACGTCACAATATAAGGCTTACGCCCGTGTTTAATAAAGGGATAGATTGAATATTAATAACGGCCTTTACTTGATACAAAAATCAAGAGGATTTGACCCTAAACTTGCTACGTAATGTAAGGATAAATTTAGAATATAAACGATAGATCGTTTGTACTTGCTCAATTTGAAAGAAAATATAGTCAGTCAATTATAATCATAATTATTATTGTGTGTCACGTGATGTCTACTTATTCTAACTCTCATATGAAATATTGAGCAATATAAAAGTGAAAATTGCACAAACTAACAAATAATAGTGCCTATTGACTTAAAACAGTCTTTAATAACTTTGTACCCCTATTTTATTTATTAATTTAATATTTAATTGTTGTTGTGCTTTATAGTGTAATGTAAGTATTATTATTATAAACTTTTAGTATAACGGTGAAATTGTTCATTTTTTGTTGTGTTGTAGAGGCGTTTCAATTTAGTCCTCAAAGGTACCAACACATCTGTGGCCGACCTCAGGTAGGATACTAATCTTATCTGGGGTTGATTACAGATGTCCATGGGTGGCAGTAACCACTTACCATCAAAATAATATATTAAAGTTTTGTAAAAAGTTTAACACTTTTTTCTGTTATAATTTATACTGTTCTTTCGCTATTTTATCTTTACTAATTTTAGAAAATATTTACATTAAAAAGACATTTATATGCCTAATCGAACAAAACAAAAAAATGAGCAATTTGACTGGACACTTAGACTTAAATTTGTAATCCTAGATTTAGTTAAACCATTTATGATCTATACCAATGAGTAATACTAGACAGTAATTTTCTAGGTAACGCTAGTATACAGAGTTACAAAATGTTAGAAATTATAGCAATAATGTTTTAACAGTTACAAATAGTACAAAATATATAACTCTCTTTAATTTTTCCTTATAACTATTAGTTTAAAAAAAAAATGTTATTCAAGTGTAACAGTTACTCATATTATATATAATTTTACATTTTTGATAAAAATTACATTTAACATTATTGTAACATCTGTATACTACAGAATAATGTCTACAAATTAGTATATACCCATGTGTACATGGTCCGACAAACAACTTTATTGTTTAAACTGATTTACTTTAAATTATTAATTTTCTCTTTATTTCATATTATGAAACATAAACATCATCATTAAAATTACAATTTTCTCATTTTATCTTATTGATTTTAATATACTGAACATAAGTATTTACATAGTTTTGTTATAGAATACGTCCCCTGCAGTAATAATTCTAGTAATTGATGCAGCAGCTTTTAAAACTTACTTTTGCCTTACTGCGGAAGGTAATGTTTTTCGAGCGTATGCATGTATATGTCTCATTTGACGGCTTCACTAATTTTATTCTATATATCCCATATGTATAAGTTGTCGTCGTAAATAGAAGGAGTGCGTGTCTTATATTTTCAAGCCGTTTGGTTTTTTATTTTTATAATATTCTCCACTTTGTCTTTGTATGTATGTATGTATGTGTGATCTATTGCCCGTCAAGTTGTTTGTCGGAGCGTGTCCAGCGTACTATATTGAGAGAAATAGGTTAGTTTATTGTATAAGATAGACTAGGCTTCGTGCTTCCCGTTTTATTGTAATTACTTTTATGTACTAAATATGTTTATGTTGAACACAATACTCAAAAATAATCATAGGCTAAAGGGGTTTAAATCTCATTCACTTTCGCTGGGTTGTGTATAAATAAATCCATTTCCCTTAATTTTCAATTTTTTTTTTTATCATTTGCTCTCCCTGTTAACTGAAACATACAATAATGAAGTTTGGAAATAAAATAAAACTTGAATTTAACTTATGAAATCTTTCGTTTATTCAATACTTTGTACAATATTTTTTTTTAATTCTAAAATTTATAAAATGTGGCTTAAATGCTCATACCAGTATCAACCGTATTTAAAAAAATAAACACTCTGTGGAGTCAAATGAGGTTTAAACCCCAAACAAATAATCTATTAAAGGTCCGTTATGTTTACAATTATACTTAACTTAATCGTATTAACAATTTTATTTATAGTATTCTACTAATAATCTATCTATACTACAATTTTAAATTATTTATAATTATGATTGAGATTATTAATTAATTATGCAAATAGACTTTTAATACATGACAAGAGTATTTAAACATTTTCACATACTTTCCGTGTAAATCCATATACACTGTTATCTGACTCACTTTCTGGGCTAGATCAGGTGTAGTTATCTAGTCCTCTATACTTAACTACTTTGACAGAGCAAACAATATGAAGATGACATATTTAAGGAGTTTATTTGATAACCTTTCCTACTGAAGGAAAAATGTTACAAAAATAGCAATTCTTTATACAACACAATATAATAAAAATAATCTAATTTTGTTTGGTACCTCTTACAATTTTTGGTCAAACCTTAAATTATTATTTATTCTCACTATGTAATATTCAATTCAACTATATCTTTGTCATCACGCCAACAACAAAATTATATGCGTTAAGTGATTTTATCTTATATTTTCTCGCTTTATTAAGTATTACAACTTGAACGAACTCGACAGTAATGCACTAAATCATATAGTTAAATTATTTCGATATGCAATTTCGGTGATCTTAAAAAGTATCGTACCATACTATGACCGTAAGCGTAAACGTACAAAAGCGTATTGTCTATCTCTACTCATGTGCACCGTGAGATTAGTATTTTTTCTTCCTAATATATTTATCTCGATTAATTCGCGGTTGAATGGACGTGTCGTTCATAGTACGGTCATAGTATGATACGGTATACTACATAATTATTTGAAACAGGCAGTACAATTTACAATATTAATGAGATATAATGATGCACTCATGTTTTATGTAATCGTTAAAATAATTTTGAACCAAATAAAACAGTCCATAAACTATATAGAAAGTTTAGAGATTCAATAACTGTAATTTTATTATTTATCACAATACCAGTATGTAATATGTGGCTGTTATTCGATCTAGTTAAAAATATGTATATTAAAAATATGTAATTTGGAGGTGATACATTTTGTAAGAAGCTTTGTTCTAAATAGAATTTTGTCGTAGCAGATTGAATATTTGTTGTTATGTAATTATTTTTATACGGAATATTGATAAATGTTGCATTTTTGTGTAGATTAAAGATTTTAAGTTTGCAAGATAATTTGTTTTTCAATTTGACGTTCGAAATACTAAACTTCCAACTATAATTACAATTTTCCTGTCCTATCCAAAACACAATCAGTCCTGTATTATTCGTGTTATTAATGTTATTATTACTAGATACATTTTGCGAAAATAAACTCACAGAAGCTGTATTTGTATATAGACGCTTTGGTGACAGAAATGGTAATTTTTGTACGAATTTCACCAAGACGTTTTATTAATTGTTGCCTTAATTTACTTTAAGCTTTACATTACATCGCGAAGACAAATTTATTCGTCACTTGGTTTTGAATCTCGTCACTTTTATATTGTTTTAAAATTTTAAGAACGTTTTCATGTCTCTTTTCCCAATTCTCGGGCGGTACCTTCGGCATTACCTTTACAGCGAGGGTATACGTCTCATTGATTTTAAACTGCGCTAAATGACCACTGAGAAGGATTTTGAAACCGTTCGGATTAACATTCATTATTTTAGCCATTGCACAGCAGACTATTCTTATCTCGTGTGCCACTTCTGCGTAAAAACTATAGTAAAACTTTTTTCTATCCACAAGCTGTTGAACACGTTTTCCTATCTTCTTTGCGAATGCGTCCGCTATTTCAAACACGCATGGATATGGAAAAGTTGAGCACTTATTATGTGCGAAGTAGTGTAAATATATTACTCTTCTGCTTTTAATGTGTAATTTCAATTTCCACGTCAGTAAGTATAATTCTTCTTGTGGCAAAGACTTTGAGAACTCAGTGAGAATTCGTCGGTATATCCGAATAACATTCAAATATGTCCCAATACCAGCTAATGTCTCGCCATGAAATGTGTTCAAAAAGTTGCTGTAAAATTGACGAGTTGTATAAACACCTTTATCCTGAACATTCCACGTCTGCAAGCATTTCTTAAGGATACCTCTGGCTAATTCTAGACTTGGATCTTTCCACGTCTTACTCTTAGTAGTCGCGATATACGTGGCCGTAAGGTCCCATTTTGCTTTCATAAGATCTCCCACTTCTTGCTTATCGTAAGTGAGTGCAAGTCTGTTTTCATACAGTACGGTCCGCACATGCTCATCAATAATGCGTTCTCGCACAAACTCTCTATCCATCGAATATATGTTCTCTTTCATGTGATTTATCACTCTGGTCTTGCGAACGAAATTAATTTTCTTATCTGAAAACCATCTTATAGCTTTCCAAGCGGTTTCTATGTAATCACCTCTAAAGTTATTAGGCATGTCGTCAGACACCAAAAGATCGAATACATCTCCATGATCTTGTTCATTCAAATCCGCTGTATATAATTTTAACACTTCATACAATTCCTTTTGTAAACAACCGTCTTCGTTCACCATTCTATCGAACAATTTTTTATACAAAAGCATTCGTAAAGATACATTGTTTGTTTTGTTCCAGACGTTTAGAATGACTTTTGCTAAATCGTGTGAGCTGAAACACTTAAAAGCCAGCCGCAAACCGTGCTTCTGTATAGATACGGGTGAATCTATTATTTCGTCAATGAATTTAAACGCTTCCGTCATGGGCCTTCCGTCATTGACCCGCGTGGCGGAGCGGCCACCATACCGGTCTAACGCGCAAAGGGTCCTGGGTTCGATCCCCGGCCAGACAGATATCTAAATGATGAATTTAGATTTCTGTTTCTGGGTCTGGGTGTTTGTGTATTTGTCTATGTATGTGTCCATGGCACCCACGACACAGGGAATCCTAGTGTGGGGCTGTGAGTGTAGAAAGCGTTTATTTATTTATTTATTTATGGGCAACTCTACTAAGTAATTGTTAAATATCGGTAAACAAAAACGCACATAATCTCCTGTTATGTATTTAAGAATATTTGATAATGGGACAGCCGGTTTTGAAAGATAAGCCAAACGGCAGATAGCTTTTCGCACTTGTAGTAAAAAATTATCTATTTCTCCGTACTCGATTTTTTTGTTTTCTGGTACATACTTTTCTAGCATAGAGATTTTTGACTTTTCGTCACCTAACAGTAACACGCCTACGACAGCCAATTTTAAGTTTCTATAAACTCTAATATAGAACGGAGCACCCTTTAATGAATCAAAGGATTCCAAAAAATATTTTAAGTACACTTCTGCGACATCATTTGGGAAATATACCTTAATTTTTTTGAAGAAGCGGGTTAGCCTGAACGGCCATCTGTATGCATTACACTGCACTTTTGATACGCTCTCGATAGCCTTTTGTGGATCACTTTTTAGGAAACGAACAAAATCTTCTTCAGTCATTGGTACAAATTTCTCTCTTAATACCGGATGATCTTGGTAGATATCCAAATTTGAATTCATGTAATTTAAGACTAATTCGGGACATTCTTTTTCATCTCTTCTAAAGCAATAAATTATGTCCCACACATAACATATTTCCTGTTGGATATCATCTTTGACTTTGTCATTAAGCGGTAGTTCAAGTAATTTTTGGATGTTGTTAGCAAAAAAATTCAACCAATACTTGATAACAGCATAACGTCTATTCTCAGACAGTGCCTTTATGACGTCACAAAAAACATAAAAGGCGCGTTCGTAGTCAATATACTCTTCGAGATCCTTTGTAAATTCCTTGCTGTTAAGAATGTAATATATCATTATTCTCATTGTGTATTCTTTAAGTTTCCAATTTGTGCTATGGGAGGAAAACACTTCTATGCTATAAAACAGGCTGTTCAGTGGTGTCCAACAGTCAGTATCGAAGGCATAAATATCATGTTTAGCGATTACCGCATCTAGAAAACTCATCTTGTGCTCTTCATTCTCGTTAATGTGCCTTTCATAATAATAATTTAATAATTTCTTCAAGTCCTCTTGACATCTGATAGTATCGACAAGAATGTTAACAATTTCGGATCTCTTATAGTTGCCTGGAGTTATGAATATATATTGTTTGATTCCTGTAAATGCTTTGTCGAAGCTTACAAATTTGTACCAAATATAGTCGTTTCCGCTGCCGAATAATTCCTTCTCATCCTCTATGTGACGTAAGGCCCATTCCTCCTTTTCTTCAGTTGTAAACATTTCAAAATAATTCAGATTATAAAACTCAATATTCATTTCAAATAATTCGTCTTCATATTTAGAACAAAACAGTTGTTTTAGGAATTCAAATATTTCAGTTGGTGGTATCACACCCAAAATGAATTTATACGAGTTATAAAAATCCATCGACCAAAACTGTGAGGCTTTGCTCGGAAATAATAGTACTGCCATCTTTTGAATATCTTCACTTACGAAGTATTTTACTAGCATGCTTATATTTAGTTTGTTAATATAATACAAAGCATGTTTCCAAACTCTACCCTTATGTCTCTTTAAGATATCTCTTGAGATTCTTATTCCTAATCTTGTGAGACTGCCAGGTTGTATGTCATCATTTATGTCGTACTTTTCTAATATGTCTAAATAATCTTCCATAGACACAAAATACAAGAAGCGGAGTTCGTGTATTACATTGTGTTTATATTCATCGTCATGCATCTCAATGTAGGCTATAGCAAGCGAGACTGAATTTCCAATGAAAAATTTAAGACGTTTAGCATCGTCGAAATAATAAAAATAATCGCCCTTTATTAGGTCCATTTTAAAAGACTCTGGAGTATACATCAAGAATTTCAATGCAAATATTTCCAGTTTCACATTAATACAATAGGAATAAAAACAGATAACTCTATCTTCGTTTCTTACGTACAACGATATCGCTGTAAGCATCTTCTTTTTCATTCTCTGAGACATATATGGGAATATGTGGTAATGCAGGTAAGTAGGGTTTATGATGTGTGAGAAGTTATCTTCAAATATCCAAGGAATTTTAAGTGCTCGCGTTACGTACAAGTTATTTCCACTCTTTAGCATTGTTATAATGTAATCTAAATCTTTATTCTTCGCGGCTAAATCTATTTTAAACAGTTTGTCAATGTCTGTCTGTTCATCTTCATTTACATCATTATAATGTGTTTTATTACCTTCTGCTTCTATAACTTTTAGATTGAGTTCACGATGTTTTTCTCCGAGATTTTTTCCACTCAGGTTCAACATTTTGAGCCTAGAAAATAAGATAAATTATTTTTTAAACGCTATCACCATATCTAAACTATCACAATAATAAAACAAATTGAGCGTACATAGAAAAGTATTTGACTTCATAGGTGCTACTTCAATACGTAACTAAGTAGTTTAATAACTACTTATTAAAGTTGACACAATATAACACTTGAGATAATGTATTTGAAATAAACTTTACGATGAATAACATTACACATTAATGAATAGGAAAAACCGCACGGAAACACTCTGAACCTCAACTTGACATTTATTTTTAATGTGTAATGATTCATAATTATTTATATGCGAATATATCTTACACGTACAGTCACAAACATAAATTAACTGACACTGCCATATAAAAATATAAAAAAGCGCTAAACCAAAGCTGTTTAGTAGGCGTGTACTGATAGATGTGCATACAAATTATATATGTAAAGATACCTAAAACGAGAAAGATATTTTGTCAGATATTTTTGCAAACTATCGAATTGAATATATTTATCCATACAATTGAGTTGTCATTGTAAATGCTTACAGAAACGTAATATAATCAATTAACGGCCACATAGATACCTATATTTGCTCTTGAAGAAGGAACACATTGTTTTGGAACGAATGTCATCACTTTAATATGCTGCTTATGAAGGATCATATATTTTTATTTTATCCGTATCTTCCTGATAAATTCTTGGGGCAGATATTATTGCTGATCTATTCATAGCAATATATTTAATCTCGTGACTGTACAGTATGTTAAATACTTACATACATTGGTTTAACCCGGCATGATAAGCAATCTGTCAAAATATTATGAAATATTTTAACAGATAAGAGATATATTTTTGTGACGTCACAAATAATGGTGACTTTTAGATATATTATGTTCCATGTGTATATAACACGCATTTTATTAGGTATTTGGACACTATTTTGAAGTTTATTGACTTCAAAATAGATATCAACATCATGACAGATTTCTGTTAAAATCATCAATTATATTTGTTATATTTTTTTTTAATATAAAAGTAACAAACGAGCACGTGGAACATCTGTTTGTTTGTGGCCACTGACACCCATAATGTGGCAGACACCTGTGGTTGGACTCCAGCGGCATCACCAGAAAGGGATACACACTCTTCCGAGGAATTCTAGCATTTTACTCAAAGGTAGCGGTATTAATAACGGTATTTCCAAGGTTAACTTTAAAATTAGGTAAATGTGTACGTATAAAAATAGATTCACTTCGATAATGGAGGCGATTACGTGTAGCGAGAATAAAATGTAGGCACTTACCACGTTACTGCTTATGTAATGAATTTACTTGCGAATATAAAGTATTTCACGCGGGGAAAATATTTTTACATATAATTACCTATATACGGGAATATATTTATTTTTAGGTATTTATACATATTGATATTTTTTGTGACTATATATTTTAATTTGCTGCGTACTTACATACTTATCTAGAATATTCTTTATGTAGATATGTACTATGGTAGGTACACATGGTAGAAAATCCCGATATAAAACGCCCTTCACCGAGCTTCTTAATGGATGAAACGCTTTTTATATCAAATTAAATGTCTCAAAAAGTATTATAATATAAACAATTATTAATCCAGACAAAGTTTTTTATTACTTCCTTTTGTTTTACACTGAAAGAGAATATATGAAAACAACAAAACGTCAAATTCAAAAGCACGCCAAAAATTGGCGCCGCACCGCACCGCGCCTCTCCGCACCACAGATTAAAAATTACTCTGCCACAGTATATTGCAGATGGGTTGACTAAAAAATTTCAGTCCAGAATAGTTTTTTTTTTTTTCTTAAAAAAAACCCTTTTCGTTAATGGAAAAATCAACTCAAACCTCCTAGAATACAATTGAATCAGTTAATAATCATACGCACATTCAAACATTCTGTACCATCGTTAATTAATTTGTAAATAATATGCAAACGTTCGTCACAGTCCTTGGGTAGGCCAACTTGTTTACCCGTTTATACCCGCCTACCCAAGGGTTGTGACAGGAAAAGAATAGTCAACCTAACATTTGCATATTCTATAGGCTTCATTCTTTCGATTGGTATGTAGTTTGTCCAAAAATCAGACCGGTGAAATGTTTAAGAAATTTTTTTTTAACCGACTTCAAAAAACATAAGATGCTCGACCTAACATAAAATAGGTTACTTTTTTTTATAATATAGGAGTAGCAGACGAGCATGCAGTCCATCTGATGGTAAGTGGGCATTGCCGCCCATGGACATCTGTAATCAACCCCATATAGGATTAGGTATTCCTACCTGAGGTCGGTCATAGATGCGCCGCTACCCCTGAGGACTAAGCTGGAACGCCTCGGAAAAATATGTCTTCTTTACCAAACCCTTCAAAACTGAACACAGCAGCGCCTAACACTGCTGTTATTAGGCAGAAATAGGTGTGGTTACTTCAATTATTGTACCAATGCGGTAGAACCACTAAGATCTACCAGTGTGTATTTAAAGTGGTGGTAAGTGATTCAATGATAAGGAAAGTTAAATTTATAAGATATTAACTGCATAGGGAGATCTTTCAGACTCGGTGGTCATGTGTGGGGAGCGGCCATACTCCAGCAATCGGATTTTGGAGCTTGTATATATTGAACATGTTGAGAAAACGGATAGCGTGATTCAGTAACATATGGCGCTATCACTTGACGAGTTACTGGAAGTCGACACAATATCAAAGAGAAAAAATAAATTAGAAGAGGATAAAATAAAATGTATAATAATAGCAAAAAAAAAGCTTTATTTAGTACAAGCATAAAATATATTATTGTAAATACGAATAAAATTATACTTAATAAAATATATAATTAATAAAATTTAAACTTTAAAACTTAATAAAAACACTTTAAAATTACGTATACATTTATTGGAAGGCGGAGATTTACAAATGTGGCGTGTCGCGATAAGGCGTAAAGAAGGTCAAATCTTCCAAAAATTGAAATTTGTAACTATGCAGTAAAACATCATTTAGCTGTCTTTGCTGTCTTCATCGAAAGAAATACAAGATATGATAATACAGAAATCAAATGATCATACAACCAGTTCCAAAATATTAATATATTATAATTATTTTTCGCCGGTTCGAATCGAACCCCAAGCCATTAATGGACCAGTATGTAATTAGACGACACGTTACATTATATATTTTAACGATTAATATAAAAAATAAGATTTTATTTTATTGTTAAACCTAACGATTAGACAGACGGCTATCTGATAGAAAGTAGTCAACGCTGCCTATGGACATTTGCAACAACAGAGGAGTCGCGAATGCATCGCCGCTATGTATGAGAGCTCTTTTTGCACCTTTTTTGAAGAGCCCGATTTCATAGCGCTCCGGATATACCTCGGGAGGAAGCTCATTCTTCAGGAGGAATATTTAATACTGTAAAGATTAGTGTATAAAATAAAAAATATATTTACTTTTTAACATATAGGTGGATATTGTAAGGATACGCATTGAAGCGTATTTACAAAATGCCCTTGTTTATTTACACAAATTTTGTGTACAAGAAGCTTTGTACTTCATCATCTTTAAATTCCTGTACTGTTTTGAGGATCCTGGTATGGATTTCTTTGAATTCTGCCAGTGCTTTCGGATTTAGGATAATCAAGGTAAGCATATGAGTTTCCTTCATTCCTACGTTTGCCAAAGATTCGCAAAACATCATCTTAAAATATGCATATTGTACTGAATTTGGCTTTATACGCGCCAGTCCAGCTTTTAATAAACTAGCAATGTCCTGTAGAAAGACTGTGTAAAACTGTTTTTTATCTACAAGTTCTTTTACAAAAGTACCAATTTGTTTAGCGAAATTTGCAGAAATTTGTTCAGGAGTAACATCTTCATGATTTACGCCACGGTCGTACTCTCCAATTTCACTCTTTAGAGCGTATATTACTAATTGTAATTCCCAGACAGTTAAATACATTTCAGTAATCGGCAACGTTTTCTGTAACGTATCAAGAATATGTTGAATAATAGGTACAGAGTTTTCTTTGTAAAACGCAAGGCTTTTGCCTTTTATAGTTTGAACAAAACCGAAATAAAATTTTCGGGATATAAACTTTTCGTTATGTAATTCATTCCATATTATTCGACATTTTTCAAAAATGTAACTCATTAACTTTAAGTTTTCTTCCATTTCGTCTCTGTTCCGGTAATGGCAAATATACGTTGCTGTAAGGTTCCATTTTGCATCACACAGCATTTCCATCTCTTGCATTTCGTGTGGGCGCAACCTTTTGTTAACTAGAATTTCGTCAATATGTTTTTCAATTATTCGTTTATACATAAATTCTCTATTTACTAAAGTACTGTTTCTTTCGATTTTATTTATTATTAAAATTTGACGACTTATGTTGTGTAGCTTCTGAGGTAGTTTGATTATCATGTCCCAGCAAGTCTGCAAGTAATCGTCTACGAATCTGTCTGGCAATTGATAAGAGCATATCACATTGAATATATCATTATGATAACCCTTGTGTAGATCTGATGTAAAGAACTTTAAAACTTCGTAAAGTTCTGTCTGCGTATCATGATCTGCATCAATCAATTTAATTAATAATGATTTGTAAATAAGCAACCGCAAGGAAACGTTTTTCGACTTTTTCCAAACCTTCACGACTAGATCCTTTAAATTATTAATGGTATAACATCTGAAAGCTATGCGCAAGCTATGTTTTTGCACGGATAGTGGTGCGTTTAAAGTAGCTTCAGTAAATTCAATCGCCTTGGACAACGGAAAATTTGCCAGATACATATTGAACATAGGCAAACAATAGCGTACATAATCCCCTTTTATATATTGTAGTACATTTTGCAAAGGCACGGGAGGTCGGGAATAACCAACGAGCCTACATATGGCTTCTTGTATATAAAGTAAATTGCTATCATTAGCTCCGTGATCAATTTTAGCAGCAACAGGTTGATATTTTTCCATCAAACTGATTTTTAAACTTTCATCTCCTAACACAAATATAGCATACACTGCAGTACTGATAAGATTGTAACTATTGTAATTATCTGATAATTTTGGAAGCCAATGATGGAAAAAGTTGGTATATTCTTTCGCCACATCGTTAGGAAAGTAAACCTTCAGTTTCCTGAAAACTCTGTTAAATCTTTTAGGCCAATAATTAATATTCTCTGCCAGGACAGATAAAATTTGTACCGATAGATTTGCATCTTTTTTTAGTAAGCGAAGTATATCCTCGGAAGTTACAATTCGAGGTTCTTCAATTTTAGACTCAGGTGAATGAAATTCCATAAATTTTGTTACAATTTTTGGACAATCTTCGTCTCTTTTATGAAAAGTACTTAAAAGATTATTAATATTGTACACATATTGTACAAGTTTCTCTCTTAGTTTCTTTTTGTGTAGATCTTGTTCGAATGGTTCAAGTTTATCCACAAATAACTTTAGTATATACTGAAAGACTATTTCAGACTTATCCTTGCCCATTTTTTCTAATAATAACTGGAAATACGAATAATTTACATCCAGATCAATAAAATCTTTTAAGGCCTTTGGCATATCCTTGTTGTGTAGTATATGACAAGCTACAGCTATCGCCTGAAACACCTTGTTACTACTGTAGTTACCTACATTGTATAATTTCAAACTGTAGAAAAGTTTATTAAGTGATTCCCAACATTCAATATTGAATTCAAACACATTATGTTTATGTAGTACCTTGTTTAGAAAATTTTCTTTTTCATAGCTTTTTTCATTTACGTGTCTATCATAGTAGTAGTTGAGTAACTTTATCAAATCATTTTGGTCTTTAGCGGATTCTACAAGTATGTTCAACATATTTGAACGTTTGTCTGGTGTGATCATGATGCATTTCTTTATTTCTACGAAAGCTTTGTCGAATTCGACAAACTTGTACCAATTGTAATCATTCCCATTCCCGAGAATCTCTTTTTCGCTGTTTATGTGACGAAAAGCCCATAATTCTCTTTCGTTTATTGGTAACATATTGTAGTAGTTTAAGTCATAAAAATTGATGGCCATTTCAAATTCTTCATTTGGATACTTGCAGCTAAACATTTGTTTTACATATTCAAATTTTTCATTTATTGGAATTAAATCCAACACGTAACTATAGGCATCACAAAAATCTCTTCGCCAAAATTCTGCAACATTGACAGGCATTAAATGAGGTATAAATTTTTTCACATCATCACTTGTACTGTGTTTTGTTAACATGCTCTTGTTTAGTTTGTTTACATATAGTAGTGGGTTGTTCAAAACTCTGTTCTTATGTTTCATCATAATATCCTTGGAAATTCTGATTCCAAACCTACTTAACGAATTGGGGTTGTCTACATCGACAGACTCATAGTTTTCCAGGATATCCAAATACTTTTCATTGCATACAGTGTATAAGAATCTCAGGTTATGAGTAATATATTGTTTTTGCCTCTGATTGGCTTCAATGTAATTGATACCCAGCAAAAAAGAATTACCGATGAAGTTTTTTAAAGTCTTTTGTGTATCAAAGTAATCAAATAAGTTCACCTCTTGATTTTTTATTGTATCTAATTTAAATTCTTCTGAAGTGAAAGTCAAAAATTTCATAGCCATACTAGACATTTTATTGTTCATGCAGTATGTATAAAAGGAAGCAGCTCTATCTTTGTTTCTAATATACATTGATATTGTTGATAGTGTTTTCGTTATCATTTTCAAGGACATGAAAGGAAAAATGTTGTCATGAAGGTTTTCAGTATTAATAACATGACTGTAAGTGTCTTCATATAACCACACACATTTGAGAGCTCTTGAAATATATAAACTGTCTCCTGCCTTTAGAACTTCAACAATATAATCAACATCTTTATATTGAGATGCAATGTCTATTTTGTACAATTTATCTATATCTGTAGTCTCTTCTTCATGTTTCATATCCCCAAAATCCTGTTTGTTAGCTACCACATCTGCAACTTTAGAGTTAAGCTCTCGATGTCTCTCTCCTAAGTTCTTTCCTGTTAATACCACCATCTTGGTAATGCTGCTCTGTAATAAATTGAAGAAATTCATTATTATATTAAATTTATTATTTATGTATTTTTATTTTTAGGGCTTATTAATTAGCAGGGTTGTCAAACAAAAATGTTTATCAATATGCTCATAAGCATAAGAAACTTGAAAATTATTTCAAAATCAGATAGTCGTTAAGTATATACTAATCAACGATAAGTATATAATAATCATAAATTTATGTAACAATACATAGATAGTCTGATAAATAAATAGAATAGTTACTTAAAATATATATTATTCAGAATTACTGACAATTTTCTTATCAATGCCTATCACTAATTAAAAGCACATATAATTTCCTATTTCTTTTTTGCAAAATAAACTGCAATTATGTTTTAGAAACCTCATCATTTAGACATATTAGAAATGACTACATAATTATATGTAATGTGCAAAAACATTCTTCCATTAAATTTTAGTTTTAATTCCGTGTATAGTGGTAAAATGAAGGTGGTAGGACACTTTGTTGTCACTGCCGCTTCTTCTATTACTGCCTATAGTCGTCACAATTTAATAGGCCCATTTTGACTTATGCCATCCTAATGTCATAAAATTTTTGAACTAACTTTGTATGAACGTATAACACGTAATTGGAAAGTCAAATACTTCTAAATATATAATAACGCAATAATTTGTAAACAAGCATAATTAATAAAATTTATAAATTGTATTACACATTTTAATTCAGTTAAAATTATCATAGGGCGTTGTTGCAATATTACATCATTTGACTAATTTGGAAGTTTACACTCATTTCCGGCTACAGCATGCGGCTTCAAACCATTCGGAAGAAACCCTAATCGATTAACTTTTAAATAATCGAAACTTAGAATTACCAATCACTAATTATTTGTCCCTTTATAAGATAACAACAATAAAATAATCGAGACTTTGTTCCTTAGTGAATGATAAAATGAAAAAAAATTTGATACTTCTGAAATTAAATCTTTAAGTTATGAAATAATTTATTTTCTTTTCTCCTTTTTACTGTATTTTACTGGATGATTTAGAGAGATATTAAACAAATATTCTGTTAACAAAATATTAAGTATTCTACACAATACGATATGGGCTTTTAATTGATTTGTCGTAAAAATTGGTTTCTTTGGTTATTGAATTGGTCCTTTGGGTGAGCAAAGGATCTGTGATCAACCTGAAGTAGGGACCTAAGTTTTTCTGGGGTTGAATATAGATGCCCATGGGGAGTCTTAGCTACATGCGATTTCAATATAAAATATATATATATATAAAAAACATAAATAGGTCATAGCTGCCTTTACCTTCAGTAATTTATTTATTTATTTTGAAGGTGGTAGAACCCTTTGTGGTTTGACTCCGGCGGCACCACCGCCACACCTATTTCTACCGAATAACAGCAGTGATAGGCGCTGCTGTGTTCTGGTTTGAAGGGTGTGGTAAGGGAGGCAGACTTTTCCGAGGCATTCCAGCTTAGTCCTCAGGGGTAGCGACGCATTTGTGGCCGACCTCAGATAGGAATATCTAATCCTATCTGGGGTTGATTACAGATGCCCATGGGCGGCAGTAGCCACTTACCATCAGGTGGACTGCATGCTCGTCACTTTACTGTGTTTCGTTCAAATTAAAATCTCATTCTTAATTCGAGGGCGCAAGGTTCAAATCACAGTTTAGTGTATTACAAGGCCATAAAGACAGGTATAGGTAAAGCTCAAACCGCTGGATGAGATCATGCAAATAAATTTCCCTAAGAATCACATTCTCACGAACACTCACAGATTATATAAAAATATTTAAACACATACCTGAACGTTTATGTTGAAACTTATGAGTCTTTTCAGAAATATCTACTGTATTTGTAAAAACACCGGGCAACGCCCATATATTTATCACAAACATACGTGTTATATTCGTATCTATGTCTAATCCATTACTTCACTGTAATCTAATCCTAATTTTGCGCACTCATAGAGCGAATTTTATTCATTTTGCAAGATAAAAGATTATTTACTTTTCAATTTGACGTTGATAATATTGACATTTTATACTTGTCAATACTGACACAATTACACAGATTATCTTTTCTAAAGTTAAAAAATAGCTATGCGTTCCTTCGTATTATCTTGGACGGTGGTGCTCCGACCTTGGTGGCTGGTGACCTCAACGCAAAACATCTGGCGTGGGGTTCTAGAGTCATCAGCCCCGCGGGTCGGAAGCTGTACCTAGACGCCGAGGTCAAAGGGTATGAGGTACAGGGGCCCGAGGCTCCCACCCATATCCCCTCGGTTGAGTCCCACCGTCCCGATGTCCTGGACATAGTATTTCACAAGAACCTCCCGTGTCCAGTCCACGTGGAGGTGTTGTATGACCTAGACACACAACACCTGCCCATCTTGGTCACCCTTGGTGTAGGGGCGGCGTGTGTAGAGCCCCCCAGAGCCCGCAGTAAGACGGACTGGGAGAAATTTAAGAACCTTTTACCATTTATTAAATTCAGCGGCCCTCTCTCCTCACCCGAGGGAATCGAGGCCGCCACCGAGGTATTACTAACCTCTATACAGAATGCCCTGGCGGCCTCGACCACCCAGATCCCTGTGGAGGCGGGTCGCTACTCAACACCTCTCCCAGCTCGTCTGAGCGAGGCCCTCGCTAAAAAGCGTAGACTGCGTGAGCTCTGGGCTCGCACCCGCACCCGATGCCCCCGGGTCAAGTGTGACCTCAATGCGTTGGCCGAGCGGCTGTCTGTTGAGATGGCGGAGCTGCGAGGTGCCGCCTGGGAGATGAGGATCGACCAGGCGAGCGAGACGCAGACGTCACTTCACCATTTGAACAGACAGCTAACTCGAGCTAAGGTCCCCGTCACCCCCCTCCTAGATGGCGAGGGGTGGCGGGTCCACGCAGCAAAGGACCGCGCGGAGGTGCTTGCGGAGTACATGCAAGTGCAATTCTCACCGCACCCACCCGCACCGTACGTCTCCGCGCACCATGAGCAGGTAGAGGGTAGAGTAAGGGATTTCCTTAGGGGTCCGACTCCGGCACTCGAAGGGATTGAGTTTATCTCTCCCACAGAGGTAAGGAAGGCGGCCTCACGTCTATCCAGGCGTAAGGCTCCAGGCCACGATGAAATCCCTAACATGGCGCTTAGTATGCTGTCCCGAGGGGCCCTGGTCGCTCTGACCCGGGTCTACAACGGCATCCTTCGCACCAGCCATTTCCCGACCATCTGGAAACTAGGGAAGGTAATCGTCCTTCGAAACCGGGGAAAGACCGCCGTCTCCCGGGTAGCTACCGCCCCATAACCCTGCTGTCAACCACAGCCAAGCTGTTTGAGAGGCTGGCGCTGAAACGACTGCGCCCGTTCCTTAATATAAGGGACGAGCAGTTCGGATTCCGCGCTGGCCACTCTACAACGCTACAGCTCACGCGGGTTATCCATCATTTGGCATCCGAGCTTAATTACGGCCGTCACACCGTCGGCGTCTTTCTTGATATAGAGAAGGCGTTCGACCGTGTATGGCACAGTGGGCTCGTGTGCAAAATGATGGATACACCTGCCCCGGCGGGGCTGACACGGTTGATAGCATCGTTTCTAAGTGAGCGGCAGTTCTATATTTCGGTCGAGGACGTCGCCTCAGACCCTAGGCCCATATGTGCGGGGGTGCCACAGGGAAGCTGCCTCTCGCCGTGGCTCTACTCGCTATACACCAACGACGTTCCCACCCTTCGCGGTCACCTGGGGGAGTGGGAACGGGACGTTATGCTCGCGTTGTTCGCAGACGACAGTGCGTACTTCGCGTCATCCCGCCGAGCTGAACTAGCTGCCGCCAGGATGCAGCGCCTGCTCGACCTATTACCTATGTGGCTGGATAAGTGGCGCATGGCTGTCAATGTCGGTAAGACAGTCGCAATACTATTCAGCCGCAAGCGTATTATGCCGTCGCCGCTACGTCTCCGGGGAACGGAGGTAGCTTGGCAGACCCATGTTAAATACCTAGGATGTAGCATCGATCGCTCGTTGCGTATGACCCCGCAGGTGGAGCACTCGATCCACCAGGCCCGAGTGGCCCGAGCGATGCTCCGACCGGTGCTTACATCCAGGTTACCGGTACGAACTTGAGAATTTACCCGGGCAAAGAGGGTACCCTCGAGACCCGAATAATCCCTACCCACCCTCATATTGCAAACGCAGACCCGGCATATGAGAGAATGGTGGGTATGAAGTCCCATCTTGCTCAACCATTTCTTCTTTCTATCCGGCCATCTTAGCATTTTAGACATAGTAGTGACATCTGTATAGTTTTCCATTTGTAACACTCCTATAATTTAAATGTTATACTTTTCAAAATTTTGGACTTCGAATCCAATTGAGTATAGGAATGAAATTTGAGTATAGTAATCTATATAGTCCAAGTCAAAGATTATAGTAGTCCATATAGGAAAGTCCCTAAAAATTACATAAAATCAATGAACGATTATTATCAGCATTATAAAAAGACGTATTTTAAAAATTCTCGATTAGCATATTAGTATCAATAATTTTATGTAATACAAAATACGAAGGGGAATTATTTCAAAATAAATAAATACAGGAATTTTATTATTATTCATAATAGTAGTTTTTGGCTTAATATCGTTCTAATCAAGATAGAACTATTTTAAAAGTTTAATTTGTCACATCATTGACAGCAATACACATGTCATAAAGCATAGCTGTAAAGAAAATGGCGGTTGTTGTATAAGGAATACACTTTGCCATTAAATTCTATTTACAGAGTTTATGAAAATGTGTCTTTTATAGTGATTGTAATTCAGACATTAATTTATCCTTTGGCTATGTCTTGACACATTTTTTACCATTGACGATTTGAAAATTCATCAAAACGAAAGTAGTTGCAGTGATAAAAATATCGCGGGCCGCACCGCGTTTATTTGGGAGTTTCTTTATATCGTGATTAGTGTTTGTTATTGATATGTTAAGTACATTTTCCGGGTGTTCTTTATAGTTTTAGTTTCGTTAAAGTTATATTTCCAGTGACTTTGTGTTTCACGTGTTTAGATACGATGTGTTTTTGAGTTTGTTATTTTGATAACAATGGGAGAAACGGAAGAATTTAATACTCTTGCGTTCGAGAAGAAGTTGATGCAGCTTAAGGATACGCAGGAGAGTATCCAGTCGTTGTCGTCTTGGTGTTTGAAGCAGCGTTCGTATCATAAGAAGATTGTTTCAAGTTGGTTGAATGTTTTGAAGAGAGTGAAGGTTGAGCAACGATTAGTACTATTTTATTTAGCGAACGATGTTATTCAGTACAGTAAACGGAAGAACTACGAGTTTGTGGAGAGTTGGGGTCTTAATTTGCAAAAGGCGACCCCTCTAGTCAGGTTAGTTGTTGTTTACGTTTGTAGTGCTTAGGTTATATGTTATGTCCAATAAGACAGATAATGAACAGGCTAGTAGTTGGTTACATTTCTTCTATCTAGGAAGTTACACTAAGTTTTAAAGTTAAATAGGATATTATAGATAATATTATTAAGGTTTTACTAATATATTTATTTACAATTTACATTTAATTATTTACAATATTAACCTAATAAAAAACGTACTAAAATAATATATGAAACAAGCTTTTTAAAAAAATACTTGTAATAAATATATATTATTTATATAGAATGGATAAGGATTGAATGTTTTTTGCAACTCTTAATATGTTTTGGTCATAGCTGCAATTTTATCTGCAGTTGCAGTTATTAAGTACCACTGCTGTGTGTTTGTTTGTATACTTCCATGGGTAACTGTGACAACAGTTTGTCAGACAAATGTATACACTTGGGAGACAATATTGACTTATCCTGGGAGACAATATTCAGTTTACCTTTTTTATATTATCAAATTGTAATCCTTTAAACTAAGAGTTGATTAAAGTTATGTATCAACTTTACATTTCTTTAATGATATTTTTGTATATATTTTTATCACTCTAGTGCCTAACATTACTTTGTTTCCAATTATGTGCCATAATGTTTCTGTTTTTATACAAAATGTAGATGATATTTCAATTGTGAATTAATAAAAATGCTATTAAAGTTTAAGAGCCGAAATGGAAACATATTTTATAAATAAAGCCTGTTTATTATGGAATGCAACATTTATTTTATAGTTTACTAGTATTTGCCCGCGGCTTCGCCCGCGTTTAAAAGAATATAATATAACATACTAACATACATAAAACTGAAAATTTGTACCTTCAACTTTGCTAAAGATCATCACTTGATCAAATGCATAGTTTACGATTCAATACTTACTAATATTGATTAAAATAATCGATGTTTTGAGTCAAAAGTTCGATTCTCCGATTAATCGATCTTAGATCGCCATCCCTAGTTCCTGTCGGATTTCCGGGATAAAAACTATCCTACGTCCTTTCTCGGGTCTCAGACTATCTTTGTACAAAATTTCATTAAAATCGGTTCAGTGGTTTGGGCATGAAGAAGAGACAACCAGACAGACAGAGTTACTTTCGGATTTATAATATTAGTAAGGATATATAGTTTATTTGCCCTAAAAGAAACACCCATTCATTCTAATATTCATATAATAAATGTGTATATTTCCAGAGATGAGAAAGTAAGGTCAAAAATTCTGCGCATTTTCAAAATCTGGGAGCAGAGGTCAGTTTACGATGATGAGTTCCTATCAGATCTCACAGGGTTGCTCAGCGCTGGTGCGGTGAAAAAGACTGATGATGATCCTTTGGATTTTCAGGTATGTTAAGGAACAAAGATTATTCATAAACATTGAAAAAAAAGTTGTAATATCATAATCATCCCATTACTGTCCCACTGCTGGGCACGTGTCTCCTCTCAGAATGAGAAGGATTAGACCATCGTCCACCATGTTGGCCTAGTGCGTATTGGCAAACTTCACATACCTTTGAGATTTTTTTTTAATAGTTTCTATGAACAATAACATTTTTTCATATTATGTATAAAAATATTATATATGTGTAGAATAAGGATACATATTAATTAAAACTATTTGTAAAATATAAATACATCAATTTATTATTACTAATTAGCAATATTTTGTATTCTAGAATCAACCATCACTATCCATCATTAATATTAGGTTACCAGCATTATGTTAGCCTTTTCCTTTGTTAGTTATTAAATTTGCTATCATCTGAAAATCCTGTTTTTTTAATTTTGTTGTTTAATTTACATTATTTACCAAAAAAACTCAAAAAAAATAAGAGAATTTTCCGAATGTATCATAATGACAAACTTGTATTTCTAATGTTTTCCTATGTTAATGTCATGTTGTATATATAATTGTTTTGTACGTTTCAGCCTCAACAACTAGTTAACAAAATAAAGCAGTGTACAGTTTTGGAAGCAGATACGGACATGAGGTTAAAGTGCATACATGACAGCCACTTACAACTGTCTGATGCTGACGCACTATGTTCTAATCTAAAAGGTATGTTTTACTATTGCTAGCAAGATGGATATAAAGAACTATCTATTTTTGGTAACTCATTAAGCTTTATGTAAACATAAATATGAATTATGATTTTTTTTTATATGGAATTTTTGACAAGTTGTGTATAAATAAGGTCTAACTTAAAACTTCCACTAGAGGCCTGGCCAAACAGAACCCTTATTTTGGCGCCGTGCTTGTCGCGATGCTTGAAGTTCTCGTCGCCGAGCGTTGTATTGTATTGTAGATTTGCATACCAGCGTCATTATGAATGAAAAAGTAAGCATGCACATACGGGTAGGTTACTACTAAGCGGCTTCAGGATTTTCTTCTAGCGCCATAGTACATCGCTTGAGTACGCATTCTGTGTGGCCAGGCCTTAAGATATTTGTGACATCACTGCTACATAAATAAATAAAGTTTAGAGATGTTTGTTTTATCAATTATATTATCTCAAACATAGCCAATAGGCATATAACAAACAAATAATACTTGTCAACAGACAGGAGCCTAAAAGATGATGTGGAGAAGGAACTCAACGAGGGCATTGCCTGCGTGGAACGGTATACTCAAGCGTTACAACGAGAGATAGTGGCTCGTGAAGCGTTATTAGCACTGCTGACGTCCGCCAACCAATACTACTCAACGCAAAGGGGCGAAGTCAAAGTTGTTGCACATGTATGTAATATGTATTGGTGATATGGCTTCTACGTAACCTGCTTTGTTAATTTGCATGTAAATGTCAAATTTTGAAATTTTAAAGTGGTTAATTTATAAAGTTGTGCTGAGCAATTTTCATAATCTTCTTTATTTTTTCTTTATTTAACTATGTTAATTTGTATGTATGTGAGCTTCAAAGTTTGAAACTGAATTTTAAACCAGGTATCCCAAACTGGTGCTAAAATTTTGCATACACGCTTGGTTTTATGATCACTTATAATTGACTTAGTGGTGTTGTTTTAAATCTAATGTGGTGAACGCCGTAAAATGGCTGACATTTTTTTATGCACTTCCATGATAAAGGAATCCTTTATGCAAAAAAATTGGTTACCTATCAAATTACGTTCTACCATTCAGCATTTACGAACGCATTATCGGATTATATTCGTTGTCAGCTATTATTGTTAAAATGCGTAGTTTTAATTCTATAGGTGTTTAGTATTAGGTGGAATGGTCAGCAGTAATATTAAGTTCAATTAACCTGTGATTATATGAAAGACGTATTGATAATGCGCTGTAGTATTTGACGACCCGCGTGGCGGATCTTTCTCCACACTATTATGGTGCGTCAAGGGTCCCGGGTTCGATTCCCGGCTATCCACTAGCCGGCTGTGATGTTCTGGGTCTGCGTGTTTGTGTTTTCGTCTACGTAGGTGTCCATGGCACCCACGTCACAGGAACTTCTGTGGGACTGTGAATGTGGAAAGTGTTTGTATAAAAATATATAAAACATATATTTCATTTCATTTTCATATAAATACTATACTAATTATGTTGAAGTCAGGCTGTCCAGCTCATATTACGTTTATTTCGGGCTAGTATAGTTCGCGCTAAACTGCTAGTCCTCTCTGAAGTTGTTGCGAGCAGGTCTAGTCTAGTCTAGTCTAGTCTAGTCATACAATTTACTATGGCGACACAATTCATATATATATTCAGAGCGGACTAGCAGTTTTTCGCAAACTGTAACAGTTATTTTTCCCTAAATTTATTTGAAAATTGTTGCTTGTAAGCAGTCTTTGTCATTTAATTCTTTTTCTTCAGGCATACAAAAATTTCGGAGCCCGAGTGCGGGCGTTGAAACGGAAACTAGACGAGTTAATACCAACGTTGCCGAACGCGGCTCCTTCGCCCCCCGAGAGAGATGAGGACGTGCCTTCCCCGGGACCCGATGAAGATCTGGACCTGCCTATCTCTGGGGATAATACTGATGATGATTGTGAGTTTGGCTTGAAATTTTTACAAGTAGGAAGTCGTAGAAAACTATTATTGATTTTACTATTAAAAGCTTGTCTGTATGTCAATGTATATGAATCTAATTATGTATATACGCATAAAAAACTGGGTTAACAGATCAGTTGAAGTAAAGAAAGATGTGCATCTTACACATAGTGGGGGTACACATAGTGGACGTTAATTAACTTAATTTTTTACTTTTATATATAATATTTTGTGAACCTAGCACCACTGGCTGTAATCGCCGTGGGACTTAGAGTAGGATAGGGTATTCTAGGCCTCAACCTCATAGGGAGGGCCTCTAAAAGGACAATATGATTTTGGGCAATGTTTGATTGTACTTTATAAAAAGTTTGGAAAATCCAAAAGTGCACGACTCATAATGCTCATTTAATTATGAAATATAAAAAAAAAAAAACTTAAGTCGTTAAAAATTAATTGCCGAAAAAACAGCTGTAGTAGGAAGAAGGTACTGCACAAGCGCCCCTGGTGGAATAAATGTACATAATATCTATAGATATACAGTCTTGTAGTTTTTGTTTTTTATTAATTGCAATTAAACGACACTGAATTAATTAATCATTCGCATGCAGTGACCTATAATCGTCGATTAGAATTAAAAAAAAAAAAAATTAACTCAAATGATGGATTTTTTCACAAGTTACAGTGTTTTCAGGTTTCACACATGACGGACAGGAAATTTTTTTGACCTATTTTGGTGTTTTTTTCCAATTCTATTGCAGTATATCAATTTTTAAAAAGTATGGAATTAATCTCCATTAAATTATCTCGACAATAGTATGCAAAATATCTTGATTCCGTGAACTATCAAGGCTATAATAATAAAAATAGCCGCCAAAATGAAGCGAAAAAATTTTTTCGATCGTAAAGCACTCTCTGATGCTTCGCATCATGAGTCGTGCAATTGTTGTATTGCATGTAAATATGTTTTGAGTCTGTTAATAACTACAGTGTACATTTAAATTATAATTTTTTCAATGGAGCCTGAAATAAATTTATGCTCAAGGGTCCTTGTATTGCTTAAAACAGCCCTAGGGTGGGGGATAACCATATATTTCTCATTCTCCTTCTAAAGCCAGTATTTTTCCCCTCACTTTACCCCACAATAAAATTCCCAATTAATTTGTGTATCTAGGAGGAAGTGGTGTTATAACCGCGTATACTCCGCGCCAAACTTCTAGTCCGCTCTGAACTTGTTACGCACAGGTTAGTTAGCATATACTCCGTAACTTAAGGGCACACTAACTCAACTATGTCCGCGAGAGACGGCAGCGGAGAGTGCACTAGGGGGGTCCCGCGCTTTCTTCGTCCCGCTAATATCTACAATGCTGTTGCGATGCGACTCGTATCTACATTCAGAGCGGAGTAACAGTTTGATTATACTAATCTACAATGCTGTTGTGATGCGACTCGTTTCTATATTTGGAGCGGAGTAGCAATTTGACTATACTAATGTGTCCCCGGCCTCCGCAGTGGCGTACAACATTGACCAGTCGTTCAACACGACGCTGGGCGCGGACGGCTCGCTCTACAACCTCGGCCTGTCCTCATTCCTCACAGCTGACAACCCGCTCGCTATGTTCAACGAGAGCAACGACCTCGATATTAGTAGTGGTGAGTATTTTGTTTTTTTGCAGTTGTAAGGTGGTAGAACCCTTTGTGGTTTGACTCCGGCGACACACCGTCACACCTACCTAATAACAGCAGTTGTAAACGCTGCTGTGTTTTGGTTTAGAGGGTGTGGTTAGGGAGACATACTTTTCTGAGGAGTTTCAGCTTAATCCTCAAGAGTAGTGGCGCATTTATGGCCGACTTCAAATAGGAATCTAATCTTATCTGGGGTTGATAACAGATGTATACGGGTGACAGTAGGTCTTTACCATCAGTTGGACTGCATGCTCGTATACTACTCCTATATTATATAAAAAAAAGAAAAGGTTACAAAGTAGTTTCAATTTTTTTTAGGTATGATATTATATGATACGACACGGTACAATACGATAGGGGTCATTTTGCAATATTTTTGTTTCATTTCTTGCGCGTATTAACATTGATACATGCCCTTTTCTAAATTTATATTCTTTGTAATACGCCAAAGAAGCATAACTTCCTAAGTGCGTACATAAGTACATACGCTTATATTAATATAGTAACCAAATTAGATACAGATGTGATTGAAGAATTTTAAATTGTCTTGTAAAAAGCTATGATTGATTCAATAAAGAATGATTCCTATACTACGCCCATTATAATAATTAACAATAACTTTAAAATGTAGGTAAAACTGAATTAATATAGGTACTCAATTTCATCAAATTTATATAAAAGTTATGATTAATGTTTCATAAGTGACATTTGTGTTTTGTGTGAAAACGTGTAAAGAATAAATAAATTCATTTTCTCATTCCAGCCAACAAAATAGAAGTAATAAACAGTAGGCCAAGTGATAAGCAAGACTTCAATATTAACGACTTCTTGAAGACGTTCGCGCCAAATGACAATAATGGCACATCCGACAATAATTCAGGTATAATATTATTCTAGTATTGTTAGTTCCACATAATATGAGGTGGTAGAACCCTTTGTGGTTCGACTCCGGCGGCACCACCGCTACACCTATTTCTACCTAATAACAGCAGTGTTAGGCGCTGCCGTGTTCCGGTTTGAAGGGTGTGGTAAGGGAGACAGACTTTTCCGAGGCGTTTCAGCTTTGTCCTCAGGTGTAGCGGCGCATCTGCAGCCGACCTCAGGTAGGAATATCTAATTCTATCTGGGGTTGAATACAGATGTCCGTGGGCGGCAGTAGCCACTTACCATCAGGTGGACTGCATGCTCTTCTGCTACTAATTATTAAAAAAAAAATGGACGCTGAACCACATGCCTAATAGCTAAGGTAGTCGGTTCCGCATTCGATGCCCATCCACTTATGCTTGGTACTAATAAACAATGTATCGAATGTTTTAACATACTAACTTTTGAAGATGGTAGAACTCTCTGTGGTTCCACTTTGGCGGCACCACCGCCACATCTATTTCTGCCTAATAAGAACAGTGCTACTGTGTTCTGGTTTGAAGGGTGTGGTAAAGGAGACACATTTTTCCGAGGCGTTCCACCTTAATCCTCAGGGGTAGCGGCGCATCTATGGACGACCTCAGGAAGGAATATCTAATCCTATCTGGGATTGCATATATAATGTGTTTTCAAATTTTTGAATATATTGCATTTTTGATTTAATCAAAATGTATTTATGTTATGTTAATTGTACGTATGTGAAATGTATAGTAAAACCGGGTATAGAAACTCTTTAAATACCTATATACATATACAGGTTGAATTTTTCTAATAGGCTTTCAGGGCCAAATCCGAAACTATAGGATTTAGCGAAAAATGCTGAAAGGAGTTACGAGGCCGATTTTGATGAAAACTCAAACTGCGTCATTAGTTTTTTAAAATAACTTTGTACCTAGCCGGGAATCGAACGAGTTCATTTTGAAAAAAAAAAATACACTCTCTAAGAATGAAAACCGTTGAAAAACGTTTGAAAAACTCACCCTGTATAGATACTAAAGTCATCACATTTACTATCTATCTTACTACTTATCTCGTATCATCTTTAAAATATAATAAGAGATAATATTGTTCCAGTGGCGAGTGCGACCCTCTCCCAGAAGTCGCAGGACACGCTGCCCGGCCTGGACCTGCTCACGCCCGAGAGCACGGGCAACCCGCCCCCAACCTCATTCTACGGTACAATGGAAAATATTGTTCATGGTATTTGTTTGTTCACAAGTTTTTATTTGCGTTCGATCGCTTTGGTATCGATATACGATCGTTATAAACAATCTATGTACTGTTTGGAGCTATAAATTACGTCACACGAATTTCTTGGTGATACCCTGCTGGTTAAACTCGGTCTCTCGATCGAGGGGTCCCAGGTTCAAATACCAGGCATGCACAGGATATTTCAAATTTTTGTGCGTATTAAAAATTAATTATCACTTGTTTAAATGGTGCAGGAAAACATCATGAGGAAACCTACATAAATAAAAAAAACTCAAAGGTATGCGAACTCCACCAGTACGCACTTCTGAGAGGAGACCCTTGCCCAGCAGTGGGACATTGATTGTTGATGATCAATTTCTTGATTTATTATTCATTCCCCTGTCCTTGTCACAGTTGGTCACTGTGATATCCGACCAATTGGTTGTACAATAACAAATGTACTACCTGCGGTTTGTATAATAAATGTGTGATTGTGACCTATCAGTCGATTCGAGTCAGTCTTACTCCGGCAAAGGCGAGAGACGGACGTGTCGTGAGCGCACGAACCATATCTATCACCAATCCTTGTGGTACAATCTCAAGACGTAACAGTCACATTTTGTGTGACCACACTCCCTAGTGTGACGTTACATATTTTGCGATTTAACACCTAGAAATTAATTAATTAACAATTAATTTAGAACAGCAGCAGATATATACTTAAATTACCTGTACATATAATAAAATTTTAGATATATTATGTTCTAAAATGTGTACGTCACGAAATTTAGGAATCCCCTCCACCCCTTGTCACAATATCACACTTCGTTGACCCCTCCCCCTTAATCTGTGAGGTAATTTATGGATGACCCCTTTCACCTACGAAAGATTGACATTTGAAATCTTTTCAAACTAGATTTCATTATCAATCTTTGGTAGATAAAAAATAGATAGATTAAATATTAATAACGAGCGATTCTATCCCCTTTATGTTGCGATTTTTTTTGCAAGAAGTTGTGATGTGGTTTTCATTTTTATAAGAGATGTCGCCACGTGTGTTCTGAATCACGATATCAATGTTTTTTAGTAACTTTAGTTTTAAATTCCGAATAACGATTTATCGCATGAACTATTTCAAATTTATATTTATTAATCTGTTGTGCATACATAATTATTTGAAAAAAAAAAACATCTTGAATGAATATTTTTTCTAAGTAAGTTTGTTTGCTGATTGATTTGTGTGTTAATTATGTTAATTTCAGTTAAATTACTAAAGTTTACTAAGCAATAATGTTTGAATGTTGCAATGTTGCTTTTGCATGAGTCAATTTGGTCATACAATGAATATAAGTAAAAGAATTGATATACCCATTTACGCTACACCGCCGTACATCTTACAACGGTATTAAGAGCTCTAGTGTTTTAGTTTAAACTTCAGGAAAGTAAATATTTTTAAATGAGGTCTTTTTGTATGTTTATACGAAAGAAATGTTCGAATAAGCCTCACGTACTAATGCTCGTTTTGTGTCCTTATGCATGTAAATAAACGGAATGTGGTTTTCATTAACACCGAATATAATACTGAATTTCTAGATATTTTCGACATAAAACTAATACAAGATTTTTTAAAATTCGATTATGTAATCTCGAATAATATAAATCCATATTTCGATTTTCAATATAATTCGTTAATTTTTGTAGCAGTTCTCAGTTAATTGCAATGAGACTTGGGTACCACTAATAGTTTGTTTTCAGATGAACCAGACCAGCCTTATATTCCGGAGATATTACCTAATGATCAGTGGAACAGAAATGATTGGAATCTACCACCTGTAAGTATCTATATTAATAATAATTATAGTTTAAAAGCTAAAAACCACAGTAAAATCGCACAAGGAAAATGGTTGATGCTGATTCCTGACGATTGTGAGGTGAATGGGATAAAATATTTAAATCGTGTATGGTGATCGGTTCTTGATAATTATTCAAAATTTAAAATTAATCAGACCGTTCAAAGTGGGTGAAAATCGAGTTCAAAGATTCCGTTACATACATACATACAGGTCAAGCTAATAAAAGTGTGGTAATAAGGAAATGTATACAATTTCAAGAGTAGGTAGTTAGTATGCCTGTTCGTATTTTTGACATACTGTTTTTAATTCAATGATTAAAATTACGGTTATTTATTTATTACAATTATTAATTTTATTCTGAAAATATTAAAAAGTGATGGGGAAAATTATACACATAATGTATTTTTTATAAATATATTGCATTTCATTATGATTTACACAAAAATGTAACGATTATTGTATTATTAGATAAACAATAGTAGACAATATATCTTAATAAAAAAATCTATTAGAAGAATCTATTATTAAACTAATTATTAAAAATCTATTATTGAAAGAGAATGTTGAATAATATACCAATGATAAATAAGTACCAAATTTATCTTTTTCCATCTTCCGTTAGCTCTTGCATTCTCCTACATTTATTTGTTAAAATACATGTTGTATGGGTACATTTTCATTACAATCCTTTTTTAATTCTTGTAAGTTAATAATAGTCTATTTAATTGATGGTGAGCCATCTAGCGGGAAACTGATTAAAAAGAAAGAAGGATACATAGTTTAGAGAATAAGATGTTATAGTATGGATGGAGCTGTTATTGAATCTTTTATTATAATGCGACCCCTCCTACGTATAATATCGTAATCCACAAAAGTACCTTTTCGTTTTTATTGCATAAATTTCCTTATTTTAATGTGTGTTATCGACATAAGTAACGTAATAAATAAAATATATATACCAAATTTCATAGATATACCTGAAGAAATGCAGATTTTATTAGCATTTTAGCATATTCGAAACTTTGATACGCTCTCCTGTAAAGTTGTCATTTTGCAGTTACAATATTATACGTAGGAGGGGTTGACATAAAATAGTCTTTCAGGAATAATCAGCTTAAAATATGTTTTTATTTTCAGCGGCAGAGTCCACCTCGTGGTGTGTTTGTGGATACCCCGGAGTCTCCGCCGCCCGCGCCGCAATCCCTCGTACCGCCGAGAGCGCTCAGAGCCGACCCATACCCACAGGTAGAATACTTTGTATTATGACGAAAAATAAATAATTATAAAAATAAAAAATAAAAAGTTGAAAAGTAGATAATTTTTAATCTTAACTAATTTTTAATTAAAATTTGAAATACAACAGTTATTGTCTAGAACAGTTGAATATTTATTACTAATGAGCGTTAAACGACGCTTTTATTAATATGTAACTGACTTTATTCAAATAGAATAATAAAATGTTAAAAACCAATATAGCTGGCAACTTTTACTAAAAGAATGGAACATGCATGTACAATATTATTTTGTGGAAAAAATACCGACCTGGCTCAGTATTTCCTTACGATTAATGTTTACTTATAAGCTATAATATCAAACATATTTATTATTACAATTGTAGTATTATAGTAGCTAAATATAAAGTAATAAACCTTATAATTATCAATTTTAAAACATTTCTTCCACTTTCAAAGCATTGTTACTCTTGTGCGTAACTTGAAAATCTAAGTTTTATGATAAAATAATTTCCAGGACCTACCCCCAGCTGATGTGGACCACAGAGGTATACTACCGCCGCCCCCGCCACCGCCAATCCTACCACTATTAGGACGTAAGTATTTTAACTAAACTATACAGTAATAATATACACAATTAAATTACTATATATTTTTATTATGTTCAGCTTAGTATAACATTGCTAGCTACTAATTATTTAAGACCTATTAGAATTAACGAATAGTTTGACCTAGTTATAATGTTTTCGTGTGGTATGTCGCTATGATTTTAGGCAGCTGTTATTAAGCTTGAAGTTTGTGATCATAGACGAAGTGTCTAAATAGACTCGTAATTGAAGATATTCGTATGCTTTTGGCTACGAGTGCTAAATCCCCTGGTTGATATAATGACATGAATTATATAAAAAACTATGTACAGTCATAATAATAATATATGAATATTGTTAGTCTCGTTACGCTAAGCGCTTTCTCTATTATTATTTCATCAATAAAAAAGTAAATGAATAATGTAAATGCTAACATGTAAATCTTTTAGTATAACAGCCAACTTATAAAATAACTATCATATTAAGTCAACATAATCTTTATAAATATGAAATGTGTGTACTTATATTAATTTAACCCCTAAAGCATACTTTGAGGAGGATTCAGATTCCCCGACAGGTAGGAAAATATATAATTATTGATGTACACAGTACTTTTGATGTTGCTTGTAATATATAAAGCATACTTATCTATTCTTCTTCTATTTATTGGTTGATGTATGCTTTATGGAGTTTCTTTCGCCGCTTCTTCTCCATAACGAAACACCTTGTGAAGTGGTGGTAGTTGTATTGACATCCAAAAAGTGCTCTGTAAAGAACCTGTTTTGAATAAAAAAATTGATTTGATTTGGTCAAGAATATAACTATTTTTTTGTCCAAAATCAGATTTTATATCTTAGCTCTTCTTAATTTATTTAATTACGCCCGTAATTAATAATCAATCTATCCATCCTCTTACTTTTCTTCAATACGTCCATTCTTAATAATCAACCTATCTAAATGTTGCCTACCAATGATAGAAACTTCACAATGTGTAGTATGCAGTACTTCATTATATTTATTATTTATTATTAGTATTTGTGTTGATTCATAAATTTGTTATTCATAATGGTGTTAATAATATATAGCATGACCTATTAGATCTTATTTTTATTAAAATAATACCAAGTGTCCCAATGACCACTTACCATCAGTATTGCATTCTCGTTAGCTATATTGTAAAAGGAAATATTCTCAGTTCTAGAAGGTGGCATATGTGGTAGTTGAAACAATTAAATATGATAAATTAATGACCACTTGATTAAACGGTGAAAGAAAACATCGTGTATAAACCCGTATACCTGAGAAAACTAAAGATTAAAACTAAAAGATAATTTTCAAAGGTATGTGAAGTCTAGCAATACGCACTTTGCCAGCGCGGTGATTTTTTTTTTTTATAATATAGGAGTAGCAGACGAGCATGCAGTCCACCTGATGGTAAGTGGCTACTGCCGCCCATGGACATCTGTAATCAACCCCAGATAGGATAAGATATTCCTACCTGAGGTCGGTCACAGATGCGCCGCTACCCCTGAGGACTAAGCTGGAACGCCTCGGAAAAGTCTGTCTCCCTTACCACACTCTTCAAACCGGAACACAGCAGCGCCTAACACTGCTGTTATTAGGTAGAAATAGGTGTAGCGGTGGTGCCGCCGGAGTCGAACCGCAAAGGGTTCTACCACCTTTAAATTATGACCTAATTCTTCTCATTCTGCGAGGAGACCCGTGCCCAGCAGTGGGACAGTGATGCGTTGGTGATGTTGAAACAAATAATTTTAATATTTTGTGCAATTTCCAGCGATAGAAGATGTAGACCACAGGTTGTTGCCGGCGCTGCCGCCGCCGCTGGCGGTGCCGCCGGTCCGGCATCCTGTACAACATAAAGGTATTTTAATATAAAAGAAAAATAGGGTGTTAAGACAGATTTCCTTTCAAATAATTTCAAAAAAAAAACTTCATTAAAAATATATTTTTAAAGTGTTCAATATAAAATCTGATTTGCTCATTACATTCTAATTATGTATTTGTTTTACATTAATTGGTTCACTTTGTTCTAATAAATTTAACATAATATTCCTATAAAATAAATGTAAGTTACACATTTTTGTATAATAGTATCCACATTATTTATTATTTAGCGTTGTTTTTTTACATAATGAATGAGAGAGACTAACTATTTTAACAGTAAATTTTAAATAACTTGTATAATGATTAACATAGATACAACTCAAGATGTTTCGCTAGTTCGTATACATAAACAAATTAATATATTCATAAATTGAACTAAAAGCTTTTATTTCTTTTTTTTAACAAATCTTTTCTTTCAATATCCATATTATGGGACTGCTCGAAAAGTAATTAGTCTGACATCTCGAGCGGTACGCCATGTTGGATTTAGAATGACGTCATACAGCTAACCAAGATGTGATACGTAATCTGAACATGTATGCAAAATTTGAGCTTAACCTGTTAATTTCCGTTACAGATTTGAACTTAAAAAACATACAGCCATTAGAAGTTACGAAGAGTATAAAACATCAAATGGCTTACACATTACTTATATGTATGTTGTAAAATTCAAATTAGTTATATAATATTTATTAGAAATAAAATATTTTCAGATGTGGATCACAGGAATTTAATATCCCTGACGCACCAGTTACCGCCCCCTACGAGACTGGTTGAACCTCTTAAGTTGGATCAGGTGGGTTTATATATATTTTGTAATACGAATTGTATAAGTAGAACCTTTGTAGACTCCGTTAACACAATCGTTATGTTTTAGTCTTATAACAGTAGCGTTAAGCGCTGCTGTGTTCTGGTTTGAAAGGTATTATAGGAGATACTTAAACGAGGCGTTCCAACTTAGATCTCGGTTATAGTAACGCATCTGTTGCCAATCTTAGGACTAATCCTATTTGAGGTTGATTATAGATGTCAATATACTTATTTTTATACGTCTTATAATTTTCCACTATGTGTTGCTATTTCTAAATAAAACAAAATATGTTAATATGCATTTTTATGTACTTTATTATATATTATATAATACGGAAAAATGTAAATTTTAAAAAGTTTATATTAGCATATTATTAAGTAATGTTTTATTTTCTCAGGACTACAGAGTGCCCTCAATGGTACCTCCACCGGACATAGTGGAGAGTGTCGATATGGACTTATCCGAAGATGAAGAGCAACGTAAGATATTTTATTTATATAATTATGTTTATATTTTTTTGGTAATAACAGTCATTTTAAAGCTGTGTGGCCTGAATATGTCTTTAACGACCGATGTTTTCGAAAGAAAGCATTTGTGATCGATATTATGGAATTTTATAGGCTTATGAATAGTTAAGATTAGAAAACTTGTAGTCACATCTTCTAAACTATGTATTTGATCATGTGATGATGTTTATCAAAGTTGTTGTGCATAAGCCCACGAAGGTTTCTGAGTTGGTACGATCAATTTTCGAAAGATGGCACCAAAATTAATTTTTAGTTGGTGACACGCGCTCTGTACAACTAGTTATTTATAAACTGCTTTCTATTTTATTGGCAAAAGGTACAATAGAACCTGTTTTAATAAAAATTTAAAATGTTGCGAGGAATCTTCCAAAAATTACTTCGTCAACGCGTAAAAAAATACAAGTGTCTATTCTACCGTTTATTGGTTCCTAGTAAGGAATCAATAAAAGGTAGGATAGAACCTGTTTTAATAAAATTTGAAAATGTGAGGAATTTTTCAAAAATTACTTCATCAATACGTTAAAAAAATGTATGTGTAGAATGCAGTATTATATTATATTGTTCCAGAACGAATGTACCCAAAGCAGGGGGAGAGACGCAACAGCTTCAACAACAACAAGGTGTTAGTCGGCGGCGACAACGGCAAGACCAACCACGAGCCGAACGCCAACCTCATACAAATCAACAGCGCCCCGATAATTATCACCGAAGCCCCCAGGGATAAGGAAGGACCCCACTCCGCCCCCGTCATTCCCATGACGAACCCCTTCGACAAAATGCCCCCGGGGCTCAAGTATCTACAAGCGAATAACTTCCTCAAGAAGGATGAAAGAGAAAATTCAAATGACAGTATGTTTGACGATGACCTCCGAAGCAGGACCCTGGATAGCCTAAACCAGGACGTGAGACATTCCCCGAGCAACTACACAGATTTCTCGAAGGACACCGACTGGGCGTCACCGCAACCTCGACAAATGAACAGGTTCCCGAGAAATTGGACCCCCCGGACTAATTTGCGACCCCCCAACCTACCCCCGTTCTGGCCCCGGAATAGACCCCCAGGCCCCCGGTGGATGGGTCCCCGACCGCAACGGTTCTGGTGAAGTGTAGTGATGTTTGAAAGGTGGTAGGACGAGCAGTGATAGCCTAGTGGTTTAGAAACTCGGCCTCTCGATCGAGGGGTCCTCGGTTCAAATCCCAGGCACGAACCTTCAAAGTTGCTTCACTTGCAGTGGACTATGACCTAATCCTTCTCATTACGAGAGGAGACCCGTGCCCAGCAGTGGGACAGTAATGGGTTGTTGATGATGATGATGATGAGGACGAGTAGGGTTCAGCTGGATGTTCCAACTGTCACACAGATTTCTAACGAAGCAGTACTACGTTTCGGTGGAAGGGTTTGGATGGTAGCTGACTTGTATATGAGGCAACCTTCTTACGCTGTTTGTCTACCGCCACCGTCACCGAGCCGATACCGATAATAAATGACGGCGCCGAAGTAGCGTACATACATTTACTATAGCCGCTTGTCCACCGCACGTCCGTCACCGCCGATATTCCGAGTAGATCTGCGTGACCGCTAGATCGGCACCGAGATTTCGACGGGCCGATGTGCCGGCAATATAAAACACTTTGGAACTTGTCCATACACTGCCGGCACACGCGTGACAGCTGGAACAAAATAAACCGCCGATATCGGTCGCTGTGGACAAACTATCGCCGTCATATTAAAATCGGCCCGAAATAATCTCGTTCTCGGTATCGGCTCGGTGACGGTGCGGTGGACAAACGCCTTTAGTCATCAGTGGTAACGCTGTCTGTGATCTGTGATTGGTTTTAGGTAGAACATGCTCTATATAGAGTTGATCACAGATGTTCGCAATGGCTATATACCATCAGGTGGACTACATGCTCGTGTTCTTCCATCTTATACAAACACTGTACTATGTAAGATTATGATATACAAGAGTATATAGTTAGTAGAAGTCGGATGTATGTGAACTTTGTGAATTAGCTTGTTCCATAGTCTGCATTTCATGTAATAAATATATCATTTATGGCGTTTATTCTTGTTTCTGTTAGCTACTATAAGAACGACAGCTACATACATAAGTATTATATTTCTATAAAATTCGATAGTACGGAAAATTATTATAGTAAAGTAGTTGTTAAAATCAAATTTGTCAAAATTATTTTTTGGTTGTATAGAAAAATGTTAAATTAGATTATATTTACTGCTTACAACATTACTTAATAAAGTATCGAGAATTTTACTAACATTTTATTTATAGAAATGGTACTACCATTTATATGGTTAGGCGTTTAAATATATGCGTTAGTGATATTTTCCATAATTAAAATTTAATTAACCTTTAGTTTGATTGAAAAAAATATGACAGTATTGCAAATAATGCTCAAAAATGGTAAATCTTTTAATGTTATTTGAATTAATTAAAAATTCCTAGGTCCCTATTATTAGACTAGATTATCCTAATAGAATTGGATTATTACAGTTCTAGATTATGTTATGTTCACAAGTTTTTAACTACAATAGAATCAACATGAATCAACCTTTAAAAGGATTAAACATTTTATAATAGGCTAAAATTTTATAGTATAATCCGAGGTTCGATTCCAAAGCACTTATTGGGAATTAAGTATAATAGTGACAATGAAGAAACATATTGTCTGATTTCTCAAATTTTTGCAAGTTGCGTCATGTCTAGTTACTCGCGTAGTGGACTATGGTCTTATTTCAGTTTAATTTTAACAATTTTTGCTTCAAAGTTTTGAAGTTTAACAATTATTGCTTACAAATTTTTAATCTTTCTCTTGGCCCTTAGAGGGAACCATAGCCTGTCGTAGAACGATGGATTGGTAATAAATAAAGATTAGGATATGAATGTTTAGATAAACTAGCAATGTGATAGGTAGTGGTTATTATCTGGAATTGCAATGTAATTGTACTTGAAATCTACATGCATGTCATAAAACAGACTTCAAATGTAAACTAACTTTACAATTTACCCAAGGTTTATAAATATAGTCTACTCATATTTAACATATGAAAATTTAAGTATTAGGTATCCATCATGATTAATTTAATTTATAACCGTATCCAAATCTTTAAAAAGTCGTTACTTTTCATATTCACTCTTTACAAAATGTTTTATTTAGAATAAAAGCATTGCTTTCGTTAAAATTTAAGTACTACTATGAGGTAATTTTAACTACTTCGTTGGAATATCTCAAATAAACTTTAAAAATAAAATTAAAAATGGGTTGGTTTATATTTTGTCATTCTGGAATCTCCAATTTTAATCCCTTAAAATATTCTTCTTAATTTATCAACATTTTGTATTATTCTACAAGAGAATTTTTGAGTTATCGGGCTCTGCTGGGATATTGTAGTACATTTTTCTCTGCTTCTCAGTTTCTCTCGTCAAGGTTAAAGAAATGGTAGTATTGTTTCGCTGAAAATACAATTTAAAATATTTTTCACGCGTTTATTAGGAGTAGTAGGTACATTCATAGCAAACCCAGTTTGTGCATCAAGATTTCTATATTTAACATTTACTATTTATACCTACAACGGGGCATATTGATTATAGTTTTGGGCGTAGGCAAAATATAGAACTTGCACAATAACAGTTAAAAGAAAGTTAAGAATTATAACTTTATTGTTTCTCTACTTCATAACCAGACGTTCCCGCCATTCGCGCCCATGGGAGCTGTAAATATAAATGTTAAACGTTTGGAATAAGGTTTTGGAATTTAAGTATACAGCCATAGGTAAATATTATATTACTAGAACCTTTTATATTATTGTAGGGTTCCTATACAGGGTGAAGCCCAATACTTTATTTTTAAATTAGAGTTGGTGGTTACAATATGGTTATGACTGATATTTCTAAAAGCTAAAGCAAGCTAGCCTAGCTTAGCCTAGTCTTGTCGTGAAGTCCTGAGTCTAGTCGTGAAGAACTTTATTAAATTGATAATGCACTATTCTTTATTGTTTGATACCCCTTGCACAGTTTACAAATGACTATTTAAATTACTGGAGCTATTTTAGCTAAAAACATTTTAACTAACATAGGGGCGTTGGTTGTTATGTCCGTACTGTCAAGATAAAAAGACTACAATTAGGTACATAGAATGGAGTACAGTTTCATCTTATATTTTTGGACAATTTCAAATTCATAATTATATTCTAAAGATTTGATCAATGTACGCGAGTTTTAAGTTGGTTGAGATATTTCCCAAAGTAATCTTCCCACTAGAAGTAACTCTTACGGGCCTTTTTCCTTTCACGCGAGACTTTGACCTTGCGAGTTTCCCACCTGCACGAGTAAATTAATCCTCTGCAGTTTTTTTGCGAATACATATCTATGAAATGGTAGGATGCGAGTGGCACGCTGTAAAACAGATTTGCACGCAGACAAACCCGCATGAAAAGGAAAAGGCCCTATAGTGTATTAAATATTTACAATTTTAGAGCCTTAGTGAGGGAAAATCAAAGGACGTAAATCTATTTTTTACGTGTCAAGGTTGGGTTAGTGTCAAGCTGAATCCAAAAGTGGGGTTAAAACTTCTCCTACGGCGACCATCTTGAAAAAGAGGTGATAACGATTTGTACGCTTTACTATAAAACAGATTTTTTAAAGAACAATTACCCTCTGAAATAGAATTGTCCGCTACTTTGGTTCTATTACGTTTGTTATGGAATCTAAAAAAAATATAGTTATTAACAAAAATAGAAAAAAAATTAGGGACTTATAACTTATGTAATGAATCACTAAAAGATTGTCCATAGAGAGCTAGGTAAAAGTACCTATTACATACAGACAGTATGATCATAGTTTTTTTCCATACTATAAGCATGAAACTAAAAATCCTTACATTTTCCTGTAAAAACGGGAATAAAAAGTGTCAATTTTAATAAATATACCCTACGCATAACACATGAATACATTTAAGAATAAACCGCCATTTTATGATATATTTAATTTCACCTAAAAACATTTATATTTTAACTATAGACTATGAAACAAGTTATATTTATTGATGAAAACACCAATTTTGTGGCTTGCCCTACTGCAGTTAGCCTTTATACGGCAATTTTACTGAATAAGGATATGTGATATCTGGTTTAGTGGTAACAGCATAAAAATATAACATCTTTGCATCGAGAGCATTGAAGAAAGCAAATGAGCCCCAGATTTAAATTTTGAAACTCCTTTTACTTTTTTGTTACTTATTCATGTTTTAAAGATATTAGGCATTCTAATAGTATTTGCAAATCTTGCTGGTAAATGAGCTGAGAAGGAGCTCAAAAATAACAGAGTTGTTTTTAGCACAATTTTCAGTTTGCTAGTTTTAATCTGAGTGCAAATTATTGTATATGGTGCAACACTCAATCCAGTGATACATGGAAAGCAATGTAGATACTTCAACATATAAGTGCAAAATTTAATAATACTGAGAGTGGGTAGAACTACTGCACTATGTAAACAGTAAATATTATAAGTGGTAACTGGAAATTACCATAAAACTAGTCGGTTTATAAGTCTCTAGTAGGTATATCCTTCTATAAGTCGAAGAGTTTGTCCATTGACAAGGGCTTGGCAACTGGGAGAGGCAGCTGCCACCCATTCCCTAAAGATTCAAAAATCTTACACATCGGAGTTATACAGTGTCGCATCCCTTATAGAGGAAGTTGAAGAGCAAATGCAAGCTCCAAAAATCTAAACACCTTCTGTGCCCCCAGATGATCGGTTGGCGGCGTTCTTGGTTCGTTTGGCGACGCAGATAAGGGCTCAAAGTACTATTTAAACAAATATATATAAATATAATATAATAGAAGAATGGAAATATTAGTGTACCATTAAATGCTGCTTATTTAAACATGAGACTAAGCGTAAGAGTAATTCTCTCCATAATAAATATCGATTGTCTTCCTCATCATACTGCACAGACCCGTGGACTGGTAAATTTAAAATGATCAACCAGGTCATATTTTCTCACAGATGCGCCACTATTTTTATTATACCCTTAGAATGACTTCTTTACGTTTCATCTAGTTGGTCCTCGACATACAGTTCGTCCACGGAACAGTCGGCCATACGCATCAACGTGCAGCGCCTCTAGTGGACCGTTTAGGAATTAAAATTTGTCATTGTAATGTATCGATTCGATTGATCGAGTGTTCGATTCAAACTCATACTAAGGATACATATAGCTAGTTTTTGGTCATTGCTGCAAAGACGCAATATTTATAAGCCAGACTACACTCAAGATCAGTGGCGGACTAAGCTCGGAGGCCGAAGAAAGTTGAATGAGGCCTCCAGTCCTAGATGTTCATTCAATTTTAAAACGTTTTACAAAAAATATACAAGGCAACTGGCAATGGACATTTCGAAGCTCTCCAGGACCAGAGGCCCGGGCGGATCGCTCCTGTTGCCGCCTTAGTCCGCCAGTGCTTAAGATCTATTTAACTGATGTGATATCAGAAAGTACCTTGCATTAGGGTTTATTTGTTAGCTTGCCTTTATTGACATAAGTCTGGCAACACATTCGACATATCAGTGATTTGTTTAAATAATAAGGTTGTAAGTTACTGTTAAATGTAAAATAATAACCAGTATTGTTGATTAATAGTGAACAGACTGTACAGAAAAGTTTAGTAATATATTTTCGAAGATTGTACAATTGTACATAAAACTTTTTACAATAAGTAGAATGGTAGTTACTTATAATAATAAAAAGTAGTTTTAAGATTATAGTGCAGGTATAATTAAAAATACTAATTCATTTACTAGAAAATGTAAAGTAAATAGTAAATACATAGAATACTTAAGAAACCAGAATTGTTGCAATAATTAGTAATAGAAAATTATTTTTAAATGTATTTTGACTACATAGATAATAATATGTTGTATAAAAGGCGTGTATTGCCTTTGACAATACGTTATTAATAAGAAAACGATCTCTATTTCTTTATTAAAGGTATTCTTTAGTAAAATGCATTTCAGTTAGGGTTTAATTGTTTGTATGTTCGATTGTTTGTTTGTTGTTGCTTTTTTGTTTGTTTGAAGCGGGCTAAAACTAGCATTATTGTTAAATACGATACGTATGTGTGCGTATCCTTGTTCAAGAGTATTTGTTTATATTTAACTAAAATTTGCATGTATCTATTTTAGTTAGAGTTATTCTAAAATATTATCTACCGATTAAATAAAGAAGCACTCATGTTTTTAGTTATTTTGTTCACTATTATATAAGTTGTATTTGTAGTCATTATATGAATATGAGTGTTGTATGAGCACTGTATGACCAATCTCAAATATGTATGTCATGTTCAGTAGAATAAATATAAACCGTCCACTATTAAAGTAAAATTTGTTAGCTATAATTTTATTGCACCCTATAATTAATTAGTTTTTAATGTTAACTAAATTTTGAAACACTATTTTTAATTTTCGTAATTCGAGTGGCGTCTGATGCTTCACTGTCATAACATTCAAACTGTATATCAACGCACGCAAAGAAATATATTTTCAAGATATTTATGAGTAGCACACCACCGTATAGTCAATCCAAGATGAGATTGAGGTCGACAACTGACTCGATCAAGAAGATGTATGAGGAAAAGTTAATTTCGGTCGGTTATAAATATGCGTTGAGACTGCTTTAAATTTTTCCTATGATATAGCTGTAGCAGACGAGCATTCATTCCGCCTAATGGCAAGTGGGCTTCTGCTGCCCATGGACATCTGTAATCAAAGCCACATTTGATTAGATTCCTAATTGAGAGGTCGGCTAGAGATGCGTCGTTACCCCCGAGGACTAAGTTGGAATAACTCGCATAAGTATCTCCCCCTTACCTCACCGTTCAAACCAGAACACAGCAACGCTTAACACTGCTGTTGTTAGGCAGAAGTAAGTGTGGCTGTGGTAAGTGGTGATACAACATTTACATAAGAAAAAATAGAGGGCGCTAAAACCTTCCCCTAGAAGCGTGAATAACATGAATTAAAAATTGATTTAAAAATATTTTAAAGAAGACGTTTAAAAATATGGCAGCTGAGGCTTTAACTCGGAAAATTCAGTAATTCAGAGAAAAATATTAATATTATGTATATTATAGACAAAATGAGGGGAGGGGTATTTTTTTTTTTTATAATATAGGAGTAGCAGACGAGCATGCTGATATTCCTACCTGAGTTCGGCCACAGATGCGCCGCTACCCCTGAGGACTAAGCTGGAACGCCTCGGAAAAGTATGTCTCCCTTACCACACCCTTCAATACGGAACACAGCAGCGTTTAACACTGTTGTTATTAGGCAGAAATAGGTGTGGCGGTGGTGCCGCCGGAGTTGAACCACAAAGGGTACTACCACCTTCAAATATATATAGTATATTGGTATATTTGTAGGGGGGACAAAGTCCAACATTGGATATGTAGATACTCTGTGTAAATACAGTTTAGTGTTAAATCACTTTAATAAGTAGTATTAAATACTATTTTTTGTATATAAACCTAGGTGTATTTGTAAATATATCAATCGTTCATTTCGTTTTTAAGCAAGTTACAAGAGTTGTGAATATTGTAAGATTTCTATAGGTCAAATATATTTTTAGGAGAAAAATTAGGTGTATTATTTACTGTATGCTTTGCGAATGTAGAAACATATATCATTAAGCAATTGAGGGGAAACGTATTTTTGTAAAAAAATATATAGATAATTTGTTAAAATAATATAGGTAGGTGTCTATGTCAGTGAATTGGAAAATTATACAAATTTTAAAAATATATTTTTCAAATTTACGTAATAATTGGTTATGCATGGATACATAACTTGAACTTGTTTGAGTGATTTTAATATTAATATTATAATTATACGGCACCCACAAAGCAGTAATTGACAGCAGTAGCAGACAACGATTTTTTATAAAATGAACGTTAGAAAGCTAGAACGCTAGAATTTCCCCATTAGTAACTGTGGCGGTGGTACCCGCCCCGTCGAACTATACCCGTTGTATAGTTAATTGTATCACCAGTTACTTTGCGGAAATCCATGCTATTAAGTTAATTACTTTAATTTAATTACGTTAATTAATTACTTAACGATTGGAGGGTGGTACATACTGCATGGTTTGAAATATATACCATCATACATATTTGTAGCGGATTGTTGCGAATTAGTTTTAATCTTAACTTCATATACCCGTTTACCACCTTGTAAGTCATCTTCATAGTCGATTTAACAAAAAAATATAAGAAATGCATCACAAAAATGTGATATTGTAACAAGTCTAAAATTTATAACAATTACGGCTTGCAAAAGCATGCACCGCATACAAAATATTCAATTTAAAGTGACCTAATGAATGAACGACATTCTAAAGTACAATCCAATAAAGCTAGAGCTTAAAGTCCACGAATGGAAACGAAAATAAGCTTTTCCGGTCGCTGTTTAACACAAAACACGTAAAAGCTCTACCAAGGCAGATCAAAGTGAATCTTTATTACGAAACGTGAGTATTGAAAAATATTTTGTTTCTATTCTGGTAACCGGTTTAGTAATCTTTTTCAACTTGGCTTTTCTTGTGCAATTCTAGAAAACTATTATTATACCATTTGTGATTGATTGGTGCATTATAATTATGATTATTAATTTGATTACTGATATCGGGTAATGGATGTAGGAAGTTGACTTTATGACATTGGCATGGCGTAGCGTTCACATAGATTTGCATGTATGTTTGGCGCGTAAAAGATTCCAAGTTGGTACCTACAGTTTTTGGCCTAGCAGACGTGTAAATGCACCGAAACTGCTGGGAATTCTCTCGTTTCTGGAAAGTCACATACCTATAGGTGTATATTTTTTGGGGTTACTACTAGAAAATTTCTTTAAAATATGAAGTCCACAGGCGGCAACTCATTCAGAATACTATTATTATTACGAAATTCCGCCTTAGTTTTACAAATAAAGAGCCGTTTATGCAGATACAATTATAACTTCAGGAAACTTGAATATACCTAATCCAACAACCTTTGAACTGGAATTAGGTGTCTGCGGAACCCGAATATTCAAAGTTGGATGATTCCGTCCAAGTTGTGGAACTTCATTTGGAAGACCACTATAAGTAACAAGTTTGGGAAGTGAGGTGTTGACGCAAACTGGATAGCAAGTGATCAAAGTTAAGACCAACTATTAATAGTGTTTTAGCGTAATGTAAAGTCAATACTAGTAGTGGCTGTAATCTTGTTATTACCACCCTTTTATTAGCTTGGGTTGTATGTATGTATGTATCTATGTAACGGAATCTTTGAACTCGATTTTTACCCACTTTGAACAGTCCGATTAATTTAAAATTTTGAACAATTATCAAGAACCGATGACAATACACGATTTTAATAATTTTATCCCATTCTCCTCATCAGGATCGTCAGGAATCAGGATTAAGGATTTTCCTTCTGCGATTTTAGCGTGGTTTTTATTTAGTTTTTAAACTATGTATAATTATTTTCTACTGGGTACCAATGGAGTAACTATAGGGTGGCACTAGCAAAATGCCACAGGCCCTTGGTCTGACGGGGCCCGTCCGTAGTCAATCCCAGATAGGACAAGACATTCCTACCTGAAGTCGGCTACAGATGCGTTGCTACCCCTGAGGACTAATCTGGAACACCTCGGAAAAGTATGTCTCCCTTGCTCTCAAAGATGACAACCGAGATCGACCGGTTAAGTACTCTCCGAAACAGAGAAACATATAAAATTAATGTTAACATTGTTCAGTTAACATGATGTCAAGATTAAAAACACAACAAAGCATTTGAACATTGAATTTCAATGACAATTATTTAATTTAAGTTACTAACACAGACACATAAAGTACCATATATACCTTTTTTTTTGTTGACGAGGGGGAAACTTTATGGGGTTATGTGGGATTTTTACCGCACTAAAACCCCCCCGGTGGCTGTTCTCAGCGTTTGGTGGAGAACTCCGGGATCTCCAACGGAACACAACCGGAGTCCTCCTAACGCGATGCCCTTCTATCGGGCTCTGCCCTGGAGGGAGCAATTTACGCTCCTCTTACATCCCCTGGTGATTACAGCGATATGCGACCACCCTTGCTGGACGGTTTGAGCTCCCACTCTTGCCGCCCGCATCCCCGGAAGCCCCTTTTAGTCGCCTCTTACGACAGGCAGGGGGGGATACCGTAGCCCTATTCTGGTCTCGGTACTACAGGGACAACTCATATATACCTACTTACTAGAGATTTGTAATTTACAATAGAACTTTCACCGTTTCTCACTGCAGTATTCAGGATTTATTAATAGAAACGTAAATAGAGTAGCGATTAAATGCTCTTGAGCAAACAGTTGCAGCGTTTTCAAGTTAAATACAAGTAAAGCGCAGCTCCAGTTGGTACAGGTCATTAACCCTTCTTGATATTTATGTTTAACTCGATTTTATTTAATACGAGCTTTTGCCCGCGGCTTCGCTCGTGTTACGAAGTAATATTTTCATCCCCTATTTTATCCCTTTGGGGGTAGATCAAAATCCTTTTTTAGCGGATGCCTAACGGATGCGGATGTCATAACATCTACCTGCATGCCAAATTTCAGCCCGATCCGTCCAGTGGTTTGGGCTGTGCGTTGATAGATCACTACGTCAGTCAGTCAACTTTGAGTTATATATGTTAAGACTTATATCAACAAATTGTCAAGCTTAGTTATTCAATAAGTCTAATTTAGTAATACTTTGAAAAAAATATAGGTAGGCAATATATTTTTTTGTTAGATACAGTTTTTTCGAGATATCTTTTTAAGTAAAACAAGGTCAATTTTTTTACTTTATTTTACTAAATCCTTTTCATGTAAGTGTAAATAAAATTGTTCTTGTTGCTTTTGTATTTCACCAAGGCGTTTCATTTGATATGCATATCATGGGAGTGCATAAAAATTTAATTAAGAATGACTAAGGTAACACGCATGGATTGTCACATAAACCTTAACCAAGGATGTATAAAAAACTTCAGCTTATTCGGTTGGGGTCATCTAATTTTAAATTCAGTTGCAAGGTTTGACATGCAGAATTGCAGACGAACGAGCTTGATTGCTTTTTGTTAACGATATGTTTCAAATTAAGACACATACTTAGTTTTTATTTTGTGTACATACTTACGTCAAAATATAATTCGTGCGTAAAATTGTTCCATGTCTTGTTCTGAAGTAACCCAGTTCTTGGCGTCACAAGAATGATGTATGTTGTCGACTTTGGAATATGTTAAGTGCTGTAACATAAGAATTGAGTTGTTGAACCACAGCAATATGTTCTTCTAGAAATGGCATTGTCATTTCGCATGTAATACAAATATGAGAGAAATATGAGACGTATTTTAGTAATCGTGCTCACATTTACTGATTATTATTTTGACAAAAATGTCGTGGGGTTCTATTTTTATACCATTACCACAGATAGGTCACCTGGTGAAAAGGAGACACTATCTACCTATGTTCCAAGTAAAGTCCAGTCAAACCATAAGGGGGGGTATATTTGAAATTGTTTCATTATAATATTTTAATAAGATAATCACTAATAAATAATAAAAATTTGTAGAGTATTTAATTCCTTCTGAATATTCTCGGGCAAGCATAGTACAATTGAGACTTGAATAATTCCTCCCCACCGCCATATTACAAGAACAGCCGCAGTAAAAACTGAAAACAAAGCAATAAATAATAAATCAATCAATAATAAATAATAGGAATCAACATATTAATTTCAATAGTAAACCATTTCTCAGTACAAATAGTATATTCAATAATGACGTAACGCATTAAGACACGGCATCTCTACCTGTTTAAAGCTCTATTTTCAAAAACTTTGAGATGTAAGCTTCCCTGAGATGCTTGACAATGGATATTTTAACACAATGCGTGTGCTTTAAAGTTGCACAGAACTTGTGTGTTCGTTTTGTAACATATTGGATAATGCATAATTTCTGTGTCACATTTCTAAAAAGTTTTGTCTTAACATTAATTACGTACGTTATTGTTAATCATTTGAAGGTGGTAGAACCCTTTGTGGTTCGACGCCGGCGGCACCACCGCCACACCTATTTCTGCTTAATAACAGCAGTGTTAGGCGCTGCTGTGTTCCGGTTTGAAGGGTGTGGTAAGGGAGATAGACTTTTTCGAGGTGTTCCAGCTTAGTCCTCAAACTTTAACCGGGCTTTCGATGCAACCCACTCTAAGTATATCAATCTAACCGTAACTAAACTTTTTCTGAATAATTTCATTAATACATTTGATATACGACAGAAACCTATCAACGCGCCTGCCCGGTTCCGAATAAAATTGGTCTCCCAAAATTATTTATCCCCTTCCAGCTTACCTTTTTCGTTTGTTTCCGTAACAGAATGTAATAATTCGTACCCGAAATTGGCATCGTAAATTTAAAAACAACGTTCAAAGCGAAATATAATCGCGGTGAAGCCAAAGGGCTGGGCGCGGAATTTGTTTAGTTCTACCATTGTCGAGTAAGCGATTTTTTACGTATCCGCCAACGGAAAGAATAAAAAGACAATATACAAATTATTTTAGTGGAATGTCTGTATTGCCTGTTGCTTTGATATGTGGAATGTGAAATGACACGTATGTATTTGCAATATTGCTATTCCTAAATATTCCTTAATGTGTGTATAGTCTATTAATCCACATTTATTCAACATAATTCACCATGACTTACATCCTACTTATACTAAGAAGAGACTGGTAGGTGGTATAACCAGTGTGGTTCGACAGGGAGACATCACCACCTTGGAGTATCTATTCTCAAACTGAGTAACACGATTCGAGTCTACACATCATATTGGAAGACCAGGTTGGTGGTTATATCTACTAATCATTAACAAAAGTTAAGGAATATTCCGTATCGTGTACTACTAATTCTACTCGTATATATAAGACAGTTTACAATATAGTAGAAGATCCGAAGCTAAATCGAACTGGACCGAGCTGATAATAGAATGAAACTCATTTTATAACGAAATTAGTACATTGGGTAATACATTAAAAATGGGTTTGCTAAAAAAATCCTGGACAGGATAATTTTAATTATTTTTTGAAAAATTAATTTTCATTTTGCAGACAACCCTATATCAACGTGTTCACAATAAAACAGCGCTTCTACTGATATAAAATTTTATCTATTATCATCATGAGTGAAAGTAGTTGCCAGCGAAATACCTGTTTATACCTGACAACCCAGTAGTTCGTCCACGTAAATAATAGGCAACCCAAAGCCTGCACATTTTGTATGTTTTTAACATTCACTCAGAATAGAATTTTCTTATTATGTTGATGTTGCAAAATTTAATTTTCAATTAAATTGTAATTTTTCAAAAAATAATTAAAATTTTAATTTTTCAAAAAATAATTAAAATTATCCTGTCCAGGTTTTTTTTAGCAAACCCATTTTTAATGTATTACCCAATGTACTAATTTCATTATAAAATGAGTTTCATTCTATTATCAGCTCGGTCCAGTTCGATTTAGCTTCGGATCTTAGACCAATATCATTAGGTAGGAGTGTGAGGCTTGTGTGTTTTTTGATAATATAAGATTAGCAGATAAGCTACCTTATGTTAAGTGACTACTGCTGCCCATTTATATCTGTAATCAATCAGATAAGATTAAATTCCTACCTGAGGTCGTCCACAATTGCGCCTATACCCCTAAGGACTAAGCTGCAATTCCTCGAATAAGTACTTACCACATCCTTCAAACCAGAACACAGCTGTCCTTAACACTGGTGTTGTTAGGCAGAAATAGGTGTGGCGTCGTAGACGAACCACAGGGAAAGAACCAGAGAACCACAAAGAATTCTACCATTCAACCGTGTACCACACATTCTCGCTCCACGTATCACAGTAAAACAAGTACCTTACGCCTAATCGGGGAGGCAGTTAGGCCGAGTAAGTAATTAGTGGTTCTGAAAAACACTTATATTCGCCGGGTAATGCCGTAACGCGAGAAAAACCCTAACGAGCGTCCGAAGGTGTTAGAGTACGCAAATAAAGCCCTTTTGTAAAACCAAACGTCAAAGGGCACTTGCAAGTTAATCTTTGACTTTTTAAGAACGTTTTATTGGTAAATTTTCAGTTTTATGGTCTATTTATTCTACAGAAAACGTACCTACGTGTAAGATTCGTGGGATAATAAAATCATTTCGTTCTATATAATGTGTATGAACGTATTTATATATGTTCCTTGTCACGAACGCATAGTACTACTACACAGTACAGTACAGTAGGTGTGGTACTACTGTCACGCCAGTTTCTGTTGTATAACAGCAATGTAGTGCACCAGGCACTTTGATTTGAAAGATTTTAATATTTTCTTTATGTCCTGTCATTTCACCACCGGCAAAGAGCTAAAAACTTATTTTATAATTCAATAATATTTCAATTTATATACCTTAAAAGGTATATAATAAATCATTATTTTTTGTTTACTAAAATTCGAAATTTAATTTTTCTTAGGCAATAATTGTATAATTTCTATCTGTGACAAGCAAAAATTAATTACAATTGATTATTGCTAGCTGGCGTTAATTAAGCAGGTCGATAAAACCGATATGTTATAAAACAAAGAAGTATTTCAAACGCAGCTATACCTACGGCATGCCAATAGCAAAAATGAATAGATAGGTATTTCGAAGGCCACCTTCCATAAACTTTCATATTTCAGACAACATTTGGGCTACAAAAGCGAAGCGGTATGAATTTTAAAAATGTAGCAAAAATTTTTTGTGTTCTCACAATGGCGTGGTTTTAATCGCACGCACTAAAACTTAGATCTTTTTTAATTTTGCACAGAATGAGCCTTTTGTTCAGTCTGACTATCGCTCGCTTGTTTTAAATACGAAAGTTTTGTAGATATTGTATTTTGAAAAGAAATCTCAGTACAAGGTATACGTACGTTTTATGTAACAAATCCACCCGATTGTGTTTTTGAAGCCACAACAATAAATAATAATAAATAAACGCTTTCTACACTCACAGCCCCACACTAGGATTCCCTGTGTCGTGGATGCCATGGACACACACATAGACAAATACACAAACACCAGACCTAGAAAAAAACCTAAATTCAATCATTTAGATATCTGTCTGGCCGGGGATAGAACCCGGGACCCTTTGCGCGTCAGACCGGTATGGTGGCCGCTCCGCCACGCGGGGGGTTAAATGAGAGTTAATTGAATTTAAAAACTAAAAACCACGCTAAAATCGCACAAGGAAAATCAGTAATCCTGATGAGGTGAATAGGATAAAATTATTTATTTAAATCGTGTATGGTCATCGGTTCTTGATAATTGTTCAAAATTTTAAATTATCGGACCGTTCAAAGTGGGTAAAAATCGAGTTCAGAGATTCCGTTACATACATAGGTACAGGTCAAGCTAATAAAAGCGTGGAATAAGGAATCAAATTGACTTCATATAGGCAATGGTTCTTCATACTCATATTGAAATACCTGCGAAACATAGTAGTATGACTTCAGGATGAGTATGGAATTGGTAAAAGAAATTAAATCTGTTATTATTCGTTAACGCGACTTGCAGTACTATCAGTTTTTCTAACGTGCATTAAATCTAAAGACGCTGTTTTGGGATATATTTGGTTATTTATTCTACGAGATATACTTTGTACTAAGAACTCAGTAGATTCAAGCTAAAGAATATAATCGATGTATTCTTGAAGGTAGTCATGTAATAAATATAGTCACAAATACGGTACGAAGTAACGATATTACAATGACACGTAAATAAGTACACACTAGTGATTACAGGTATTATAACAATATCCCCGTTATTAAACTGTTCTTGCTGAAGTCTCCGACTCTCCGACCAGAATGTCGCTCTCTGTTAACTCGAGCACCGCCATAATATCATCCCCACTTGACATCCCCACGGCATGTGTTTGAACTATAGTAATCAAATGAGTGACTTATTATTTTAAAGTACTATTATAAAAATGCGATTATGCATTATTATCCAAGCTTCGCATTAATGACGATAACAAGAACTACACTTTTAGAATTTTGATAAAAAATCTGATTCTTAAATATATACTCGTACAAACAACATCGAATACAGGGTTAAAATTCAGATTAAATACGTTTCCATTATAGCACACAAGGGCCCAAAAGGACGGAAATAGATTAATTAATATACCAGTAATTACAGTACGGAAGGCTACAGTGGAAATTAATGTTGGAAAGAATTCATAACTTTCTCGTTTGAAGCGATTATGAAATGAACAAAACGGCCATTTTCAACTCCGTCAAATTAGGCGTTCGGATTTCCGGTTGGATATTGTAGCGCATTTGTTTTATTTTTAAATGTTTCTCAGTAAAATGATCTTATTCCAGCCAATTCATTAATGTTATTAAGTGCCTTGAGTACAAATATATATCGCCCTAGCACTTAGGATGACGTAGCTTCCTACAGGGTTAAATCTAAATATATATAACTCAAAGGTGACTGACTGACATAGTGATCTATCAACGCACAGCCCAAACCACTGGACGGATCGGACTGAAATTTGGCATACAGGTAGATGTTATGACGTAGGCATCCGCTAATAAAGGATTTTGATCAGTTCTACCCCCAAGGGGATAAAATAGGGGATGAAAATATTACTTCGTAACGCGAGCGAAGCCGCGGGCAAAAGCTCGTAAGTGGATAAAGAAAGATCGTGAAGTAACTGAATTCTGTACCTCTGCAATATGTTAACAAAAATAAGTCCTTTTTCCACTTTTTTTATTTTTTTATTATTTGTTTATTTTAAAACTAGCTGAGCCCGCAAACGTGTATCCATATAAATAAAAAAATGTTAAGGGTAAACAACCCTTATCACTTAAGGGTATGAAAAGTAGATAGTAGCTGATTCTCAGACCTACTGAATATGCATGGTGAAAATCGGTAAAGCCGTTTTGGAGAAGTACGGTAACTAACATTGTAGACGAGAATTTTATATATAAGATATGGGAGTAGTAGACGAAATGTAGCATGCATTTTACATGATGGTAAGGGGCTACTGCCGCCCATGGACATTTGTAATCACAATCAGACTGTAACTATAATCAGCCATAGATGCGCCACTCTCCCTGAGGACTAAGCTGGAATGCGTACTAGAATGCAAAGAAAGAGTATTGACAACTTTTTCGTACTGTCGTTTGTATTACAGTTGTAAACAACATCTAAATAAATTCATAATTATCTTTCATCTTAAATTTCAAGCAGCATAATGCAAAAGTTGAAGTGTACACATTAAACTCATTTCGCTGTTAAAATGGGATGCGAAATTTTATAAAAACAAAGTTTAAACGCGCCTAATTAAGGAATGGTTCTCAAAGGCTTATTATTGTGATAATGAGACTGAATAATTTATTTTGTGTTCGTAACTTCCTCTGTAATAAATAATTTTAATCTTTATGTGCTTACGGACTGCGAGTGGTGCGTTTTCAGAAGAAAAACAAATATTGTAAACTGATTTTAGAGTACATTCCCACATGAGGATACCTGTTCTCATATGGGACCAGAATTCCCACTATTGTAGCGCTCAAGAATATGTATGTAATACATATAGATAAGTATAGATATCTCACCGCCTTGTAATTGAAGGAAGCCTTTAACTGACTTAAAAAGCTGACAGTTTTGTCAGCCGTTTAATGGCTGTCATGATGTAATTTACGCAGAACAATGCCGACATACGCAGTTAAGACACGAAATCGAAGAAAAACTGCGAAGAAATATTATTTATTTTTTCATTATTTTGGTTTCATTCGGAAATTATCTAAAACTATATTTTTTAATATTTTTCAAACACGAAAATAATTGACAGTGACAATTGTCAAAAAGTTACATTTTTTTATTAGGAGCGAGTAATCTTTACTAATCTATGGTAATACATATCTTTATACATATATATATTTATTATGTGCGTGTATGTCACTGAACTCCTCTTAAACGACTGGACTGATTTTGATGAAATTTGTTGTGTGTGTTCAAAGGGACTTGAGAATGGTTTAGATTCACAATTTAGTCCGTGGGAAAAAGTTTTTTTAATTAATTTTTAAGTTTTAATTTGTAAATAGTTATAGAATCGGAAACAATGCAAAACATGCATCAAGTGATGATCTTTAGCAAAGTTGTTGTCCAAGAGCCCACGAGGGTTTCGGAGTTGGTGAGACCAGTTTTCGACAGGTGGCACCACTGTCATTCCAATGCAGGTACAAATTTCCCGTTTTATGTATGTCATATTCATGTCATTATTTCTTTAAAATGCGGGCGAAGCCGCGGGCACCACTAGTATTTATTTAGATTCTTGCCTGTACTGTAAATCTGGAATTCTTCAGCAAAAAGCATTTTACAATTCTAGTATTCTACACAAAAAATTCAATGCTTTGTGATTTTAAAGTTTGAATTTTACTAATTTTAATTTTAAGTTCTCATGATGTCGTTACGTGCGGAAAGAGACGATGTATTTACATATTCTATTGTACGTAGCTCTGTATTACTTATATATTAAGCAAATAAAGCCAAATTCAATATACTGATGATTTAGGAGAAGGTTTAATTTAATTACGAAGATCGACCTCCAAATCGAATACAGCGAATTGTTTAACTAACTCAAATTGTTCGAACTCAATCGTTTCATAGTTTTGCATTCAGAGCAAATATGTAGGAAACCCTTTGTTAGGTACTTTTTACACTAGCAGCGAGGTTTTGGAGGCAATGGATTTAAATAATTAATATTTCCTTACATTATGAAAAGGTCTTGATTTTTTACGTATTAGTATGTGTAAAGAACTCGAAGGTTCTGGCGGCACTACTGTCACACCTATTTTTATTTAATAATAGAGTTAGCAGCGTTGCTGTATTCTGGTTTAAAGGATGTGGAAAGAAGCTATTCTTATGCAAATTAGTCCTCAAGTATAGCAACGCATCTTTTGCCAACCTCAGGTAGGAGTCAAACTTTATCTAGGGTTGATTACAGATGTCCATAGTCGGCAGCAACCAAATGCTATCAGGCGGACTATTTTCTCATTTGCTGCTTCAATATTATAAGAAAATTATAAATTTCAAAATAAGTAAGACTTTTTTTTATTTTGCCTTGTTTTTTTGTACTGAGTATGTTTTTATTGTTTAATTGTGAAGGAGACAATATACTATATACCTTTTTTTTTTTTTTTTTTTGTCGAGGGGGAAACCTTCAAAAGGTACCCGACAACGTGGGAGCGACGCCGAGTTATGTGGGATTTTTACCGCACTAAAACCCTGCGGTGCCAACCTACGGTGGCCGTCCTCTGCGCTGCGTTGAGGGCTCCGGGATCTCCAAAGGAACGCAACCGGAGTCCTCTAAGCGCGTTGCTCCCTCGGGCTCCGCCCAGGTGAGCTTGACGCTCGCCACACCATCTGGTGTATACGACGGTATGCGACCACACATACCGTCGTCCTTCCCGGGGCCGCTGGCCGGGCGGTTCGAGCTCCCACTCTTGCCGCCCGCAACCCCGGAAGCCCCCTTTTAGTCGCCTCTTACGACAGGCAGGAGATACCGTAGCCCTATTCTAGTCCCGGAACTACAGGGACAAATATACTATATACCTAGTTGTTCAACTTACAGAAAGACACAGTTGTAGATACAATGTTAGTCCGGTGAACTGCGGTAAATCTAGTTATAACTGCCAGCCTATATATTCGCTAGATTCTAGAGCTAATTAGTCTGACTTTAAGTGAATATTCTTGCGGCTAGAATATTCGCTTATCGTCCAACTGATTGTAGTGTGACACAACGATAATTTAGAGACCGCAAGCCTTCAGCAATTTAATAAACCGTAACTGAATAAACAGCGTTCTCGTGTTCAAATTTGCTTACAATCATCGTTTTGTCGACTAATGAAGGAAAACGGAATAAAAATTTGTATTTTAACGCTCTGCGAAATTCGTAGGAAAGGCTTGTTACATTTTTTCGAGGTGTATTATTTGGCTGTTTTTGCTCCATTTGTTTGATATTTTCACGCAGCTTCTAATCTGTTTTTTTATGAAATACTAATCAATCTATTTATTTTTTGCCTATCAAAGTTCGAAAAATGTCCAATGACAAAACAACGGATAGATTAATTATGAATAGCTCGCGTGTCGTGTCATACAAAAAAATATATATATACGCGACGAATAGATAACCTCTCTTCCTTTGGGAAGTCGGTTAAAAATAATATCGTTATATTGAATGTGTGTGTATTTATATCTTCGTAAGAAGACCGCCATGAGCTGTGCCTTTTAAAATATTGTGTAGAAAAATTGTAGACTTAGAAATGTTCGCTGTATCTATGAAAAAAAAAACTTATTTGTCTGACATGACACGTTGAATGTCTGTAGATATGCATGAAACCTGTAAAGTTAAGACTATCAGCTAATTGATGTCAAGTCGCAGATCGCACAGATATCATAGATAAAATAGAGCATTACGGATAAAATAGAAAAATCTTAGGTTCATTTCATATCGACAAAACAATTGATAACAATTAATATTATAAAGTAAAATAGTTAGCTAGGTGGTAAAAAAATTGTCCCTGTAGTACCAGGACCAGAATAGGGCTACGGTATCCCCTGCCTGTCGTAAGAGGCGACTAAAAGGGGGGTTCCGGGGTTGCGGGCAGCAAGAGTGGGAGCTCGAACCGTCCAGCAAGCGACCCCGGGAAGGACAGCGGTTTGTGTGCTCGCATATCGCTGTAATCACCAGGGGATGTGAGAGGAGCGTAAATTGCTCCCCCCCCCCCCCCATGGCAGAGCCCGATAGAAGGGCATCGCGTTAGTAGGACTCCGGTTCTGTTCCGTTGGAGATCCCGGAGTTCTCCTCCAAACGCTGAGGACGGCCACCGGGGGTTTTTAGTGTGGTAAAAATCCCACATAACCCGGCGTCACTCCCATGGCGTCGGGTACGTTGTGAAGGTTTCCCCTTCGTCAACAAAAAAAAAATAAAGGTGGTAAAATATTGCCCTTTTTATTTTCAGAAACAACAAAGGCTAATTTACTCTTATAAAGGAAACAAAAATAGAAGCATGAAATTTATAACCAAATTTTCTTTTACAAACGAATTTGAGAGGTCCTCTCGTTCGTCTGGAAAGTTTAGAACTTCTGTCTTCATTGGAATGAATTTATTACATTTAAATACATGTAAATGTCCGACTATATTTCAATATTATTAAAAACTTTAATTCAGTTTGATTTTAACGACTAGAGGTTATTAACATCGCTATGGTAAGAAAAGAAATAATACATTTTTAGGGTTCCGTACTCAAAAGATAAAATCGAATCCCTATTACTAAACCTTCGCTGTCCATCTGTCAGTGTGTCACAGGGCTCTATGTCATAAACCGTACTAGATATACCATTGAAAATTTTACGAAGTATATTATAACGGCCGCTATAACGATAAATACTAAAAATAAAAACAAATGAAAATTTGGTGGTACGGAATCCTCCGTGTGCGACTACGACTCGTACTTGGCTTATTATTAAATGTTTTTTGTAAGGCGGTCGAGTCAGTGCCTAGTAGGTATGGTTTGACCGCGGAGGTGCCACCGTTACACCCATTTCTAGCTAGGATCAGTCCCCTTACCATGAGTTTTTACGTTTTGACAAATATGACTGTTTTGGTATATGTTTACGTTTTTGCCCATACTATTTCCAATCAGCGCCCCTAGCGGATTGTATGAGTCAGTAATGAAATCAAAGTCATCTTGAAGGTCTTGAAGTCATGTAATAATATAGTCACATAAACGGTACAGAGTAACGATATAACAATTATACGTAAGTAAGTTCACACTAGTGATTAGAAGTATTATAACTACACAAGTATCTCCATTATTCGACTGCTCTTGCTGAAGTCTCCGACCAGAATGTCGCTCTCTGTTAATTCGAGCGCCGCCAAGGTGTCGTCCCCACTTCACCTACCCGCATCTGTTTTTAAACTGTAGTATCAAATGAGTCACTTATTACTTTAATGTAACGTTATAAAAATGTGATATCGTTAATATCCAAGCTTCTTATTAACGACGATAACAGTAACGTAACATTAAATGTCTAAATTGACAAAATGGCGCTTTGTGTTTTGTCTCTCTTTTTTGCGAACATGTGAGGCAAACAAAAAGACTTGAGCACTCACTTATTGTTACGTTTACTCAGTGTACTGAAGCAAACCGAACAGAATAATGGATTGAGTAAACGTAACGTAAAATTGTGGGATATTTTGAAAACTCATGGTAAGGGTACAGTTCTACTTTTCGATCTAAGGATTGGGATGTCGCCTAACTTACATATGAGCGAGCATCTCAGTCCTCAGGGTGGCAATGTATAAGTGATTATTATCTTTAGGTACAACAAGGAGATATACTTTTCCGAGGCGTTCCAGCTTAGTCCTCAGGGGTAGCGGCGCATCTGTGGCCGACCTCAGGTATCTAATCCTATCTGGGGTCGATCACAAATGTCCATGGGCGGCAGTAGCCACTTACCATCAGGTGGACTGCATGCTCGTCTGCTACTCCATATTATAGAAAAAACAACCTGTTTTATCACTTACCAAGTTAAGTTTATAAAAAGATCTCGTATTTATTTATACAATTAGGTCAATAAATAAATTGTTTCGATAAATATTTCGAAACCCATTTAAAAGTAACACTCGAACGGTTCTAAAATAAACTCTTTCCGAATTAAACTAACTTTGAGGGAAATCGCGGAAAACCTAATTTCTGTTTCATTTGCACTTCGAAGGTAGTTTAACTGAATTGCAAATGGCTGTAATTAGAACCGGGAACTTATTGTAGCTTATAATTTAATTGTAGGCATCTAATTCGTTTTTATGTGTGCTTTAGTAATATTTATTATCTTAAAACACTTATTGCAAAATTTTGCTTCTTTTCGAATGGACTTTGTTTTTTTTTATTTTTGGTATATACTAGATATTGTCTAATGCCGCGTTTCCCAACCTGTGGTCCGCGGACTCCTGGGGGTCCGCGAGTATATGCATGGGGGTCCGCGGTTTCATCTCTGGACCATACATAAATCAACATTAAAAGCAAAAGGGCCGCTTTACTGCTTTTTTCAATCACATATCTATGTGAAAATTCCATTCATTCATTCCTCATGAATTCCTCTACTCTTGTTTATACAAAAAACAAATACAGACACAGATTACAAGTAGAATCTGATTTGAGATTACAGCTTAGTAGCAACATCAACCCAAATATCCCTGATTTACTTGCAAAAAAGCAACACCAACTTTCACACTATTTTTTTTTCATATTTTTCATAATAAACAGTTATAATGACCTTCTGTATTTGTTTCTTTTTTGTATCTATAATAACTAAAATAAATACCTAATCCGTTTTTTTGCTGTTTATTTTATTAAGAGGTCCGTGAAAACTGTGCTTGATTTCCTAAGGGTCCGTGGACTGAAAAAGGCTGGGAAACGCTGGTCTAATGTTTATCTTTGGCAGGCAAAATTTTGGATACTAAATTTTAATTATATGTGTACTAATTTAGATTTAAAAGTGAATGTGTCACAACAAGTTTGCTAATGATCACATGATCAAATGCATAGTTAACGATTCTATAAAGGACATACGAGTACGAATAAATATTCACTTTTATATAGATAGATAATAAAAAAGATACGCGACGAACAGATAACCCTAAGCGATTTTGTATACACGCACCAAGAATAGGTAGGTACATAACACAGTAACATGTAATAATTGTCATAGAATTTACAGGCGGTATTGCAGTTACCGTTAGACCCCAGTTTACAAGCCATTGCCGATAGCGGTGCGCATGATCGAGTCAACACGCATTACTTGCATGCATATGCAAGTTTCGGATAGCATGTTATCGCTGACGACTGCGCTACACTCTCGTGCTTACAAAAATACGATATTTTTGGATTTTAAAGCGCTTTTATTTAAAAAATGCAGTCGTGATCTATCGTTGATTAGTTTGTGAGTTAATTAATACTTTGGGAATTTAGAAGTTTTTAAGCGCGGAATTCCAAATTTAAAAAAAAATTGTTAAGTTTGCATTGCCATAGAAATTAATTTGCAATTTTTGTTAAAAGTTAAAAAAAAACATGACATTTGGTACCTAAAATAGTACATTAGAAATAATTTTCATAATTATTTAAACGTGTACCTACAATATATTATATATTATTGGCTAAATAGATGAAAACCTATATTTAGAAGAAATAACAATAACATAACGATAATAATTATGGATATTCGGCATCAAGTAGAGTAATTTGTAAATACATAAAAAAAGTTATGTAATATCCCCTTGCTTTCTTAAATAAAAACTAATATACTTTTGAGTAAAAAAATAACATTTTTGAATACTCTAACGTTAAAGTTAGAGTGTGAAGTAGCCTTTATAATATTACACCATTTGTAACACTATACCGTTCCCTTATCTGAAACGAGTACAGACAAGAGCAATTTGAAATGTATGTTTTTAGTATATTTATTAGACGAATACATTGGCATTTAAGGCACTCACGTCCTTTTTGAATCTATGAGCATTTTAAAATAAATGATTTCGTGCTTAAATAGCTAAAAAATATATTGTGAAAAGTATACGTGACGGCTACCCGATTTTCATTTTTCGGTAAATAGACACATTTTATTAAATAGCCTAGATAAAAAGCTTAGTACCTCAGACATTTGTCTACTTTTTTAAATATAGGTAGGAGTAATATACGCGCGTGCAGTCCACCTGATCCTAAGTGGCTACCGCCGCCTATGGACATCTGTAATGAACCCCAGACAGGATCATCTACCTGAGGCCGGCCACAGATGCGCCGCTACCCTGAGTACTAAGCTGGAATGTCTCGGAAAAGTATGTCTCTCTTACCAAGCCCTCCAGATCAGAACACAGCAGCGCTTAACACTGATGTTATTAGGCAGAAATAGGTGTGTCGGTGGTGCCGCCGGGGTCGAACCACAAAGGGTTCTATCACCTTCAAAACCTACCCATCTACCTACTTATTGAAGAATGGCGAATTATACAGACACAGTACAAATACGACTGTATTTGTACTGTGTCTGTATAATTATAGATACAGATATAGTCTGACTGTAATTCAGTTTGTTTTTTTTTCAAGTCTGGAAGCTTGAAGGCACTTAAGTTCGCTGTATGCCTTATTTTACAATAGCATTGTATTTACTGCTTATAATTAGGTACTTGAAGATTTTTCCTTTTCACTTGTTGAAATTTTCGGTATATTTTTGTAATATCTGTTGTATCCCAGTTCCGTATTAGGTTGAATAGAGATGTCAATGGCCTGTAGAGGACACAAATCGTCAGTTGGACTGCCATTTCGATTTTCATAAATTCTTCAATTACACATAAATATTTCGTGTAATTACCATAACAAAAACATTTGAAGGTAGAACCCATTGTGGTTCGACACCGACAGCACCACCGCTACACCTATTTCTGCCTCATAAGCAGTGTTAAGCGCTGCTGTGTTCTGGTTTGAAGGATGTGGTAAGGAAGACATACTTTTTCGAAGCATATCAGCTTTGTCCTCAGGGGTAGCGGCGCATTTGTGGCCGACCTCAGGTAGGAAAACCTTATCCTATCTTGGATTGATTACAGATGTCTATGGGCGGCAGTAGCCACTTATAACCAGGTGGACTGCATGCTCGTCAGCTACTCCTATATTACAAAAAATATCATATCGTAAAGGGTGGCACAAACAAACTTTCGATATTTTTAACAGCTTTAATAATTTCAATAATTTGAGTATAACAATTAGATTTTTATCGATAATTTTCGCAATAGAATGAATCCGCACCGCCAGCTTCAATCAGTTTTATGCACCTCCAGCACCGCCAGCACAGCTTGTCAAGTCAAATAAACTCCTTTTTTTAACCGTTACAATATACTCTCATAGATTAGTAAAGATACTTCGCCGCCTTGAAATTGAATGAAACCACAAACGGCTTATTTTAGTAAGTTATTTTTTTAATTCTTGACAAAAAAACATTTTTAAAGGAAATTTACGAATAAATAACTCATACTGCGTAATTTATGTAATGAATAAATAATTATCTCAAATATTTTAAGGACATTTTAGCACGGAGACGTGGCAAAACGTTTTTACGTAACTATTTCGATTCTCAAAACTGGGTACATTTTCTTGTTAGGAGTCTATACTTTACTAATCTATGTATACTCTATATAATTTATGTTCGAACGTTACTAACATTTAGTCTAGTTTACTGCACAAAGTAACTATGACAGAAGCCGTGTAAAGTTCTTCTGCAAATTGTTAAAGTTTCCGCACAAAATCCCACTTTGCATGTTCTTATAGCAAACTTGGTGCCGCCTGATACTCGACATGAATTTCCTCGCAAACCCTACAATACCACCCGTATTGAAGAACGTTGCAAAATTATAGTTCCAAGAAAAACGAGTTTAATTTTTTTTTAAATATAGGAGTAGGAGACGAGCCTGCAGTCCACCTGATGTTAAATGACTACTGCTGCCCATAGAAAAGAAAAGCAAGACTGCTGCCTATAGACATCTGTAATCAACCCCAGATAGGATTAGATATTCCTACCTGCGTTCGGCCACTGATGCGCCGCTACTCCTGAGGACTAAGCTGGAACGCCTCGGAAAAGTATGTCTCCCTTACACCCTTCAAAGCAAATAAAATCGTTCTCTGACTTATACACGACAGGACCAACATTTGTAACATTTCACTGGACAATATAGTTAGATGTAAATAGTCCGATGCTTGTTGCTTACAAAGCTACGTGCAGAAGCGTCAAGCAAAGCTTTATACCAAGTTACTGCTTAAGGGTTGCCACATTAAAAATCGGTCCTAGCACTATAAGTATTTTAGGGTTCCGTACCAAAGAGTAAAAATGGAACCCTATTACTAAGCTTCCGCTGTCTGTCTGTTTATCTGTTTGTCACAGGGCTCTCTCTTCTGGAATGTGTATAATGGTGGCCGCTATTACAAAAAATACTAAAATAAAAAAAAAATTAAAATAAAAGAAACGGCTGTTTTCAATGATTTTCCGTTTATATATATATATTTTGTTTACGAGAGGGAAGCCTTCAAAAGGTACTCGACGGCGCCGGTTCATGTGGGATTTGTACCGCACTAAACCGCCCAGAGGCCGTCCTCAACGCTTGTTGAAGAACTCCGGGATCTCCGATGGAACACAGCCGGAGTCACCAAGTTCCTCCAAGCAAGTGCTTACGACGATACGTGTCAGATACTGCCGTCCTTCCCGAGGTCGCTTGCTGTACGGTTCGAGCTCCCACTTTTGCCGTCCGCAAGCCTGGAAGCCCCCTGGTCGCTTCTTACGACAGGCAGGGAATACCGTAGCCTTATTCTAGGGACCCTAGATACCCGGGACTACTGGGACCGCGCTAGTAGGCCTAGTGTTAATATTTGATCGGTACAAATAAAAACTAAACATAAGGTTAAAATTGGACAGCTGGCAGCCCTGCAAAGAACGTGCTTCAATGTACCTTTGTCATTGTCAAACGCCTTTGTATTCCCAGTCTTGTAAGATGCTATAAGCGGAAATGTCACGGTGTATTGAACTTTATTAAATTTGCTGTGCAATCATTCAATATTAGATGCATTTATCGTAAATTTATACCTATTAACATTGTAAGTGGCAAAACAGAATTATCGTATATACGGAATACATACGGAACACTAAAAATATTTAATTAGATAAATTGCAACAACAATATTTATTATGAGTGTTAAAAATTACAATTTAGTTCTAAAATATTAATAATAAGTTGCAGAGTGGAATTATTTCTAAAACCCGCTCCAAACAATAAGACAAATTTTAATGTAAATGAAGATATTAGCATCTTTGCTTTGTTTCACGGAAAATGTCTGTTTTGTACTACTTAGTGTAATTTCAGTGAAAATAAACGAGCATGGAGGAATTTTAGTCTTAGTTAAGAAAGCATACAGTATAGTTCGCACCTGTTTACATTATAACACTATTGTCCATATGTTAAGGAGCTGAATATAGAGCTGAATATATATTTGCCAAAGGAAAAAACAATTGTGATTATATTTTTATATAACATTACAATTATGAAAGATTACATATTCTTTTCACATTGGTTAAATGTATGAAATATATTATATATCCTCTCCTCCTCATAGATAAAGCGAGAAACTTTGAAAAATAGCGGTTTCTTGTATGGTGATCGCCATTACTTTTCTAGGTATTTTTATTTTTAGTTTTTATTGTTACAGCGGCCACCGTTATACTGTCTATAAACATTTCAAGTGTCTATCTATTACGGTTCAAGAGATAGAGCTCTGTTATATTAGAATTCTGTAAAATTTCAAGTGTCTATTATATTACAGTCCAAGAGAGAGAGAGGCGTATAAACAACGGAGGGCTAGTAATAGGGTTTCGTTTTTACTCTTTAGGTACGGAACCCTAAAAATAATTAATACGTTGTTGGAAAATATACCTTATGCTCCACCTGTAAAACAGTTGAGTCGAATCCAACTACAACTTATCTGTAGAAATTTTGCTCGAAAAACATTGCCTTCCACGGTCAAAATACATGCACTGTCATCGCCTTAACCCTTAGTTCTGTACTTAGCGCTAAGTTTAAGTGTATTCAGTTCGTTAAGCTTGCACCCAGCGTCGCAAATAAAAAGTTTAGCGTATTACGAGAATAATTAAAATAAATAAATTATCGTCGACGTTTTTAATTCCAAATTTAATATTTTTTATTGGGTGTAATAGTTGTCCGCAATTAAAATTTATAACTCCCATAAAACTTTTTAATTTCCCCGATGAAATTCGACTGCTGCCGCGCAGAAATACCAAAATGATGGTGTTACGTTTCATGCTTTTCCCATAGATTAGTAAAGATTACTCACTCCTAACAAGAAAATGTAACCAGTTTTTAGAATTGAAATAGTTGCGTAAAAAAGTTTTGAGACGTCTCCGTGCTAAAATGTTCCTAAAATATTTGAAATAATTATTTATTTATTATATAAATTACGCAGTTATTAGTTATTTATTCCTAAATTTTCTCTAAAAATGTTTTTATTTGTCAATAATTCAAAAAAAGGACTTACAAATCAGCCGTTTGTCATTCAATTTCAAGCCGCCGAAGTATTTATACTAATCTTTGCCTTTTCATAGAATTGCTGGCCTGCATTAAAATTCATAACTCCCATAAAACTTCTTTACTACCCGATGAAATTCGACTGCTGACGCGACGATGTACCAAAATAATGGTGTAATATTTAATGCTTTTCCGTCGAATTTTATTTTCGTCTTGATCACCCGAGAACGATTCGAATTTCGAATTAAAATAATTTCTAACGGTTATAATAGTTGACCGCGATTAAAATTCATAACTCCCATAAAACTTTTTTATTTCTCCAACAAAATACCAAAACGATGGTGTAATATTTCATGCTTTTCCGTCGAATTTGATTTTCGTCTTTGGCTCATATCCGTGAACGATTTGAATACGGAATGAAATACGTGACTCGAGTGAAAGGAATTTGAATATGTCGTTCTTTTATTACTTTATTGTTCTCATACATTGTGCTGCGTTGGAATTCCTCGTGCGTTGATAGCAGGGTTGCCAATTAAGGGCTCGAACACAAAACTTCGATGCGACGCGATGCGAATTCGCAACGCAGAAAATTGCGATGCGAATTGCTGCGATGCGATATCGTGCGGCGTAGCGTCTCTCAGGGTGACCAACAACAACAACCACTGTGCGATGCGAATCAATTCGCAAGTTCTTGCGATGCGTCGAGGGAGCTCGCAGATTTTTGCGATGCGAATTGCTGCGATGCGATATCGTGCGGCGTAGCGTCTCTCAGGGTGACCAACAACAACAACCACTGTGCGATGCGAATCAATTCGCAAGTTCTTGCGATGCGTCGAGGGAGCTCGCAGATTTTTGCGATGCGACGTCGCATCGCAGTTTTGTGTACGAACCCTAAGAGAATTCTCGTACCAATACGACATTTGTGGTCTTTCGTACTGTGAGCCTCAGGGTTAGAGGGTTTAAAAAATTTTATTGAGGTGACACAACCGGTTGGTGTAGATTTCAGATTGGGACTGACTAGACTGGAAGGATGAGCGGAGGGGAAGGAGAAGATATGCTGAGGATGCAAAACTAAGAGTGAGGGGGTGAGCTACTATGCATATTGCATATTGTATACTATAACAATACGAGGTACGGGAACATTATCAACCTCGTACAAATATGTATGAGATTTTGACATAGGTTTTGATATCAAAAGGAATTAGAGGAAAATTAAAGACAAATACGTATTTCAGTGATTGGTTGGCGTCGTTTTTTTGACATACTTATACATTTTATTTTTTCTGATGTATAGACATTTTATAGATTGTTTGATCTTGATGATCTTCTTTTTAGTTGGTAAATGCACATTTCAGATACTTGTTCCCTTATGTACCATCTTTTCAGGAGCGTACGAGGTTTAACCCTATACTTGACTGTGTGCACTGAAATGCACATTCAAATCCGATTTTTTTTTTCGAAAATGCAACATAGAATCTTATTAATAATAACTCAAAGCGACTTAGCAAACGTTTCTTTACGTCAGAAAATGAAATCTATATCTGTCTCGTTCACACAGTGTCAGTGGTAAACACAATTGCGAGCCGTCGGTCAGCGCCTGCACAACGATCTCCAAGTATCTTATGTTATCTGAATGAAATTAAGTTATATGTACGAAATTTATATAATCTTACTTTCTGCAAGCTTTATGCAATGTTTTGGTGATATTTTTTGAGGTATAATGTTTTGAATATATAGTAATTCATGACTTTTGTTATGTGTGCATTAAAATGCACACTGCCAACGACATACAATATTACTGTTTGTCAATATTGTGTCTTTAAATGCACACTGCCAACTTTGCTACTATATGCTAAGGTTCTGCACACAAGGTAGGGGTAGGGTGAACAAAGTTCAGGCAGAGTTTTTTTATTATAATTCATGACTGAAATTAATATTTCCCCGTTTCCACTAAATAGCCTAGCTTGCAATATTTTTTTCAGATAACTGGAGGCCGAAAAATTCTAGCTTTGGTGTCTAAATTGCGTAATTAAATCTGATGTAGAATCCAGCAAATCTTAGAAAGATGAATTCCAGATGTCTAGGTCTCATCAAGACGTCCCTGAACTCAAGCCCTGTCCAATCAATAGCGTCTTCTGTCAAAAATGTAAACATGTCCAATAATGATGATTCCAGAACATCTGCAATATCAATCCCAGATAAGACCAAATTCCCACTTGAGATCAGCCATAGATGCGCCACTAGCCCTGAAGACTAAGCTGGAATGCCTCAGAAAAGTATATCATCTCACCACATCCTTCAAACAAGTGGAATAAAGTCTAATCATATGCTCAAATTTAATACAATATTCTAACGGAAACATGGATGAAGGTCTAAACAGACAAGTTGCTTTATAGAGTACAACTGTGATAGGCCATCGTTAGTATTGTCTTCACAGATCCTGGACATCTTCGTTTGCAATTCCTGGTTGCTGTTTCGTCATGGGAATAGCGGTAAACAAAAATTATTGCCACTCAAAAAGTTTCGAGTCGCTTTATGTGGCAACTGCCTTTTTTTTGGGAGGAGGTCTTCTAAACTCTCAACTCAACTAAAATATCTCTTAACTTGTTGACATGTCATAACTTCCGAGACTTTTATCTTTAGTATTTTCAAAATGTATGATATTTTTTATATTTTTTAATTATTTCTTAGTTTAGTGAGTACTTGGCGGTGTGCATTTAAAGACACATATTTTTTTCTTGTGAACCTGGCAGTGTGCACTTAAAGACACATCCTATATTCTGAAAACTGTAATTCAGAGATTTTTTATTTTATTTTTCCTAATATCCTTGTAACCCAGTTAACGCAGGGAAGTAGCAAAAATATATTTTTTTTAGGATAAAATTCTCTGCCAACTATAGGGCTAAAAGGCAAAATACGAGATTTATCTGTTTATATACGAAAAAGCTTCTGTCGTTGGCAACCCTGCCTGGGTGATGGTATCACGCTATGCGCTTTTAAAGTCTTTTGTATTAAGTAGGTACTTGATATTATTTAAGTCTTTGTTATAAATGTTGAGTGAAAATAAAGTTAGCTCATCTGTGAAATCCTAAAACGGAAATATAATTGGCCTAGTACGAGTTGATCTCACACATGGAAGGCGTTCCACTATATTTTCATTTATTTTTAGTATGTGTTATCATAGCAGTATATAACTGAATGCATTGTGAAGATTTGAACTGTTTACCTTGTTCAGTTCAATAGATATAGCGAAAAACGCAGATAAAACACGTTTTCGTGCATTAGCGACTCCCATTTATTTTTATTTTTTTTCTTTAATTTTGACTATTTGGTGTCATAGCGGCTAATATATTACATATAATGTTAACATTTCAAGTATCTATCTATTACGGTTCCAGAGATAGAGCCCTGTGATAGATGGACAGACGGACACTTTGACTCGCACTTGGGAAATTTTATGTTCCCTGAAAATATCTAGAAAGACTTCATAAAACACAAGGGTGCGTAGTCCGCGCCAAACTGCTAGTCCGCTCTGAAGTTGTTGCGAGCAGGTGTAGTCATACAATTTGCTATGGCGACGCGACTTACTTCTTGATTCAGAGTGGACTAGCAGTTTGGCGCGGACTATACTATAATACTATGATCTTAGCAGTAAAGATATTTATGGTCAACTTCGTACGATGGTACGATACTCTATCTTACATAACTTTTATAATGTAGGGTCAGCTAGGTCCGATTGTAGGATCAATTTTATGTGTAGCCTGCTCAGTCGTTTAACGCCCTTAGAAAGTTGTTGAGCGTGTTTTTGTGAGGCCATAAAACAAGCCTAAAATTAATGAATGAAGAATGAGTTATGTTCTTTTTTATAATATTGGAGTAGATTATAATATTTTATTTTATTTACTGGGAACCTTAGTGTCATAGGATCGTATCCAGTAGTGGTCCTATGGCGCTCAGATCAGCCGATAATTTTAATATAAGTCCCAACAGTGTTTCAATTATCAACGTCGTGTAATTTATTTAATAAAAAAACAAACAATTGTAAAGCGCTGCTGTTACGGTTTGAAGGGTGTGCTAAGAAAGACGTCCTTTTTCCAGGCTTTCCAGTGGTCCGCAGGGGTAGCGGTGCATCTGTGGCCGACCTAGGGTAGGAATCTCATCCTATCTAGGTTATCTTGATTAAGTCCATGGCCGGCAAGAGCCATTTATATTCAGCTTTGCATGCTCGTCTGCTACTCCTATATTAAGAGTATAAAAAAAGATTTAGTCAATAAATCGCTCATTTTATGGCCCGTCTGCTTATCAAGCTGGTTTCTGATAATAAGGATGTGGTTTTACGGCGGCCATGTTTTCTCGCGTAAGCATCTTGGGGGTACCTGATAACACACGCATAACATAGTTGTAATAAAATACCAGAATTAATGCTGTGTGAATAGATAAGGTTTAGGCTAATTCCCAATTAGGTCTTAAGGTTTAGTGTTTGCAAATTCGTAATTAATAATGGAGCGTTTTGGAAATATTCATGACAGTAGTACCTATGTTTTTATTTATGATAAAGGAGTAGTAGACGAGCATGCAGCCCACCTGATGGTAATTGGCTCCTGTCGCCCATGGACATCTGTAATCGACGATAAGATTAGTTTCCTACCTGAGATCTGCCACAGATATGTCCCTATCGTTACGGACTAAGCTGGAATACCGCGGCAAAGTATGTCTCCCTTACCACACTTTTCAAACCAGAACACAGCAGCGCTTCACACTGATGTTATAAGCAGAAATAGGTGTGACGGTGGTGCCGTTGGAGTTCTACCATATTAAAATATTACCATAGTATTCTATGGTTTAAAAACTTCACACTAAAATAATGTCATACTTTTCCGAGGCGTTTCAACCTGTACCCTTACCAGGAGTTTTTATTTATTATTTCCAAGTTCTGACACAATCCACTAGGGGCGCTGATTGGAATTTGTATGGGCAAATACGTAAATAAATACCAAAACAGTCATATTTGTCAAAACGTAAAATCTCCTGGTAAGGGTACTGGTCGTCACGGGTAGCGGTTCATTTGTTGTCGACCTCAATAGAAAATTATGCTACACTTTTTTTTTAATTTTTTTTTTATAATATAGGAGTAGCAGACGAGCTCGCAGTCAACCTGATGGTAAGTGGCTACTGCCGCCCATAGACATCTGTAATCAACCCCAGATAGGATTAGATATTCCTACCTGAGGTCGGCCACAGATGCGCCGCTACCCCTGAGGACTAAGCTGGAACGCCTCGGAAAAGTTTGTCTCCCTTACCACACCCTTCAAACCGGAACACAGCAGCGCCTAACACTGCTGTTATTAGGTAGAAATAGGTGTGGCGGTGGTACCGCCGGAGTCGAACCACGAAGGGTTCTACCACCTTCAAAATTGAAAATGCTACTAATATATTTTAAAAACACTAACGGACACTGTCGAATAACAAAGGATTCTTCCTTCAATTATTGCCACTATTTAGTATATGTCGTATGTGTGCCGCAACATATCCCTCGATAGAGAGGTCGGTTTGTGTACTCTTTAATCTTCACAGATCAACAACGGCAATGCATCTCAATAAAAGGCGGCCTTTATACGGATAACCCGGTTCACCGTGTGCAATGTTTTTCGGGTGTGTGCTTAGTGGTTAAAGGCGCGACTTTTGGTCCACTTTTTTATATTATAAGAGTAGCAGACGAGTATGCAGTCCGCCTGATGGTAAGTGGCTACTACCCATGGACATCAGAAATTAACCCCAGATAAGATTAGATTCCTAGAGGTTGCCAGAAATGCCCAGTTTTATAAACTCATAATGCGAAATTTTAGTTACGATACGGTCCACGAAGGCGCTGTATGAGCAATCTTTTCTTGAAGGTGGTAGAACCCTTTGTGATTCGACTTCGACGGCACCACCGCCACACCTATTTCTACCTAATAACAGTAGTGTTAGGCGCTGCTGTGTTCCGGTTTGAAGGGTGTGGTAAAGGAGACACTTTTCCGAGGCGTTCCAGCTAAGTCCTCAGGGGTAGCGGCGCATCTGTGGCCGACCTCAGGTGGGAATATCTAATCCTATCTGGGGTTGATTACAGATGTCCATGGGCGGCAGTAGCCACTTACCATCAGGTGGACTGTATGCTCGTCTGCTACTCCTATATTATAAAAAAAAAATCGTAAGCGAACGTTTTCGAGCAAACGTAAAAACTCGTACTAAAGGTACTGGTTCCGGAACAAGGACACTATGACCTCTCCCTGTCGTGCTACGGTGTATTACCCAGGCTTAGCTTTATTTATCGCCCCGTTTTGCTCTTTGATCTATAAACGGATTTATAGACGTGTTGTTGTTTTTCTAAACCGTTTTACTAACTGATGCTTGTAGGCGTCAAGTAACTTGTGGCGGAACCAAACTATTTATAACCGTACTAGAATGGTTTGTTTGTTTGATTTTTGTATTACATGTTATGGCAAAACAAAACTTATTTTTAAATGTGGTAAATCTGATGTTATTTCATTAGGTTTTCTTCGTTTTTTTTTTGGTATGATTTATTGTGGGAAAACCAAACTATTTGTAACCGTGCTAGAATGTTTTTTTACTATGGCATTGTAGCAAAATTATACATATTTAAACGCGTTAAGACGGTTTCTATTTGACTCTTTTCTATTACTTATTATTGCAAAATCAGGACTTTTTTAATATTAAATGCTGCCATGTTGTGGTTAAAAAGACGTGGTATAATTGCATCTATGACAGTCTACGGGACTCCCAATTCCATTGGTCGGTTACAAAGATTAGCATTAGGTATATCGATTGCTATTTTCTTAATTTATCTATCGGCATTAGTTTATATTTTCCTTCATCATTCACCATCATCAATAGATGTCTACTTAGCACTGAATCTTAAAAAAATGCTTTGCTTATCTGAGATTCGAACCTTGGACATCGAATAACCTTAACCACTACTACAATTTCCAAATCATAACAGTTTATTAAATATATTTACTTACATATAAAAAGTAAACACATTACGTATAATTTTGTATTTCATCATCTTTTAAACCGATCTAGTTTCCATTTAATTATGGAACGTTAAAAGTTATTTCAACGTTTGAAAGTATTTTTAACAAGCTTTCAATAATATTTGTTTAACCCGCCTGTCTTTATCGTTTGCAAATAAACGCGTTTCAATTTGAATTGCTCTGAAAATATTTGCGTTCCTATCAATCTTTGAAATGAATAGGAACTCCTGTTAGGTACTTGTTTCAAAATGAACGAGCAACGAGTGACATTAAGCGAAAAAATGTCTTCTTCTCAGTCGTTTCGCTCTTGTCAGAGCGGTCGTGGTCATCATGTGTTGTGTGTGGAGGCTGATGTCACTCGCCTCACGACATTTCGCCATTTCACTCTACTGGTGGCCATTCTAGAGCACTCGTGTACAGGGCCACGAAAAAATGTATCATTTCAATATTTTCCACATACAATCATTCATTACTGTACCACTGTTTAGCATGGATCTCCTATCTGAGGTAGGAATCTAATCTTATCTGGTGTTGACGGTAGGTGTTCCTCCTATCCGGGTTTCCGCGGTTCCGCGGCAAGAATAGGAACTCGAACCGTCCAGCAAGCGACCTTGGGAAGGACGGCGGTATGTGTGGTCGCATACCGTCGTAAATAACAGACGGTGTGGAGAGCGTCATGCTCACTTTCAGAGGGGCAACACGTTCAGAGGACCCCGGTTGCGTTCCGTTGGAGATCCTAGAATCCTCTTCGTAGCGCTGAGGATGGCCACCGGGGGGTTTTTAGTGCAGTAAAAATCCCACATAACCCCGTGTCGCTCCCACGACACTGGGTACCATTTGAAGGTTCCCCTCGTTAACGAAAAAGGTGTTCCTCCTATATTATAAAAAAATACAAAAATGACGTGAAAAATAACCCTTTCTTGCAGTCAAAAGGGCTACAGACATGCCCTTTTAAATTAACGTTTCTCATTTAAACACATGGTTTTAACAAAGGGATCAATTGTTTATCTTCCTTGAGAATTAACCCCGAAGTAATTCTGACTTCGTCTTTATCTTCACCAAAACACTCGTTACGTAATTATCTGAACGCATTAATTAACGAACGAATTCATGTGTTTACTGATTATAAGAAAATGTTTGACACGCGTAAAATATACATATGCCGGAATTATACCGTGAAGAGTCGGATTCCCTTCTAATTAACAATTTTTTAAGACTCTTCTGTGGTTCGATTCCGGCGCCATCACCGCCACCGACATTTCTATCTAACAATAGTAGTGTTAAGTGCTACTGTGTTCTGGTTTGAAGGATTTGGTAAGGTTGACATACTTCTCAGAGGCATTTCAGCTGAGGACTACTCAGTTCTTAGATAGGAATATAATCTTATCTGGGGTTGATTATACATATCCATGGGCGGCTGTAGCCAATTACTATCACGTGCACAAAACTATTACAAAAAAGGCATAATATTATTGTATTTTTTGTTATTCGAAAAATAAGAGCAATTCAACATATTTTACATCACACAAAACGAAATAAAACAAAAGAGTTTTATAACACGTTAGCGGCAAACCATGGCACTTGTAAAGAACACGTGTTCCATAATGGTTGTACTGTGTGTAGTTGGGGATTTATGGCGACAGATTGGCCGCGATAAAACTATCTGTCACGCGCGGTTTCCTTGGTACGGTTTGAGGTTGGTGTATTACGTTTTACGGATTTTACAACGGAAGATTATTTATTTGTATGGGATGTATTTTTTTAATATTATAATACATATCTGTACAAATTGTACATATGTTTTGATACAGATGAGGGATATGATTTTAGACTAAAATTATCGCGGAATTGAGACATTTTACAGATGATAAAATGACAGATGAGGGAGTATTATTTGTGGTTCGACTCCTATGGCATCACCGCATAACAGTAGTTTTAAGCGTTGCCGTGTTCTGGATTGAAGGGTAAGGGTGACATACTTATCCGTGGGACTCCAGTTTAGTCCTCAGAAGTAGCGGTGCATCTTCAACCGACCTCAGATAGGAATATAATTTTATCTGTGGTTGATTACACATGTTCATCGGTGGCAGTAGCCAATTATTATCACATGGACAACAATATTATAAAAAAGGCATAATACGAGTATTATTGTAATTTTTGTGTCACATGAAAATGACGAGCAATTCAACCAGTAATATATTTTATATTAAACGATATAATAAAACATGAGAGTTAGCGGCAAACCATGGCACTTGTAAAGAGCACGTGTTCCATAATGGCTGTACTGTGTGTAGTTGGGGATTTATGGCGACAGATTGGCCGCGATAAAACTATCTGTCACGCGCGGTTTCCTTGGTACGGTTTGAGGTTGGTGTATTACGTTTTACGGATTTTATAACGGAAGATGATTTATTTGTATGGAATGTAATGTTTTTTTTATAATATTATGGTACTTACGTGAAGATGAGGGTAGAACCAGTTCTGGTTCGACTCGGATGTTACCACCGCCGTAGATATTTCTGCCTTATGACAGCAGTGTTAGGCGCTGCTGTGTTCTGGCTTGAAGAGTAAAGGTGAGATACTTTTGCGAGGTTTTATAGATTAATCCTCAGAGGTATCAGCGCATCTTAGATCGACCTCAGGTAGGAATATAATCTTATCTGGGGTTGATTAAACATATCCATAGGTGGCAGTAGCCTATTACCATCACGTGCACAGCACTATTATAAAAAAAGGCATAATATTATTGTATTTTTTTTGTTATTCGAAAATTAAAAAGGGTCTAATATTATTGTTATTCAACCAAACCAACTTTTTTAACCAAAAATTTCGAGCATTTCAACCACGAACATATTTTATATCAAACAAAACGAAATAAAACAAAAGAGTTTTATAATACGTTAGCGGCAAACCATGGCACTTGTAAAGAACACGTGTTCCATAATGGTTATACTGTGTGTAGTTGGGGATTTATGGCGACAGATTGGCCGCGATAAAACTATCTGTCACGCGCGGTTTCCTTGGTACGGTTTGAGGTTGGTGTATTACGTTTTACGGATTTTACAACGGAACATAATAATTATATTTTTATGAATTTTAATGTATTTTTTTAAACATATGTACATGTTTTGATGAAGATGAGGTCAGAACCAGTTGTTGTTCGTCATCTATGGTACCACTGCCACAGATATTTTTGTCTAATAACTTCAGTGTTGCCTAATAACAAGGATGTGGTAAGGGACACATACTTCTCCGAGGCGTTCAAGCTTAATCTTCAAAGATACAGTGAATTTTCGATTACACATATCAATGGGTAGAAGTAGCTAATTAACGTCATGTAGACAGCAATATTTTGAAAAAGGCTACGGTATCCTCTGCTTGTCGTAAGAGGCGTCTAAAAGGGGGCTTACGGGGTTGCGGGCGGCAAGAGTGGGAGCTTTAACCGCCTGGCTAGCGACCCCGGGAAGAACGATGGTAAGTGTGACCTCATGCCGTCGTGCGCTCCAAGGAGTGGTGATCTTCATAATCATCTGGGAGGACTCCGTTTGCGTTCCTTTGGGGATCCCGGAGTCCTCTACGCACCGCTGAGGACAGTCACCGGGGGGTTTTAGTGCGGTAGATGTCCCACATAACCCGTCGTCGCTCCCACGGCGTCGGATACCATTTGAAAGATTTCCCTTGTCAACAAAAAAAAGGAATCTATTCTCTATAAAAGAATCTTCGGAGGCGTTATAGCTGAGTCCTCGGGGGTAGCAAGTGGCCAACCACCTATAGAAGTGCCAAACGAGTAAGCAGCCGATATGATGGTAAGATGCTACTGCCGCCCATAAACATTTGTAACAAATCGCAGATAAAAAAAAAATTAACAAAAAATACAACCGACTTCTATGTCACTACAAAGTAAAAAATAATTGAAATAAATGTTGGTTTAGTACATATTTGTGAAGTCGGCGCTCAATATATGTAGTTGGATAACGATGTAAACAGCGTGTCTAATATGACCAATTTCCAGCTCGTCCCTACACAATAAAAAAAGAATTATTAAAATCGGTCCACTAACGGCGGAGTAACTCGTGTACATACATAAAAAAAAAAGATACCGGCCGAATTGATAACCACCTCCTTTTTGAAGTCGGTTAATTAGAGTCCTAAGGTCGAACACAGATGCGTTATTATCCCAGAGGACTAAGTTGAAACGCTTCGGATAAGTGTCTTCCTTACCACACCCTTCAAACCAGAACACAGCAGCGCCTAACACTGCTGTTAAAAGACAGAAATAGGTGTGGTGGTAGTGCTTTCGATGTCGAACCACAAAGAGTTCCACCAAAACTTTAGATGAATAAAATACATACATAGATCCTCCTAACAAGAAATTTTAACCAGTTTTAATTATTGAAAGTGTTGCGTAAAAAAAGTTTTGCCAAGTCTCTGTGCTAAAATATCCCTAAAATATTTGAAATACTTAATTATTACGTAAATTACTTAGTTTTAGTTATTTATACGTACATTTCTCTAAAAAGGTTTTTTATTTGTCAAAAATTAAAAAAATAATCTGACATGTCAGCCTTTTGTGGTTTCATCCAATTTCAAAGCGATGAAGTATCTTTCTATTTTACTTATCAAAGATCAAAACGTACAAACATAACGAAAAATATTGCCGAGTCGAATAAATATACGTAGGTAAAGTTGCAGGCATACGCCAGTCTTTAATAACAAGCAAGACGTTAATAGTTCTATGATGAATAGCACAATAGGCCTCTCTCATTTATTTTTAATTACATCACGTGATAATGAAACAAAGAGTCTACTTTGCTAATTAAGAAATTAATTTGCATGGAAGTATAGTAGAAATTATGTTTGCATTAATTTCCTTCTAACATTGTTGAAAATTATTTATCGTAGAAGACGTTTTTGACACTGTTTTTTACTTTTTATAGGTTTTTTTAATATAAGAGTAGCAGACGAGCATACAGTCCACTTGATGGTAAGGCTACTGCCGCCCATGGACATCTGTAATCAACCCCAGATAAGATTAGACTCCTACCTGAAGTTGGCCACAGACGTGCCGCTACCCCTGAGGACTAAACCAGAATGCCTCGGAAAAGTATGTCTCCCTTACCACACCTTATAGCGTTTAACACTACTGTTATTAGGCAAAAATAGGTGTGGCGGTGAAGACGTTTGAGTCGAACCACATAGGGTTCTACTATTTCCAACGTACTGCTAAAATACATAAGGAAGATGGTAGAACTAGTAAGATTTAAGAGGGGAGGTACTAATGTCACACCTATTTCTAGCGTGAAGTAGTTTTGTTGAAGAGTGTGGATGCCTTACTACATAAATTACATATGATTCGACCATCTAACCCACTAGCAAGGAATTTGTGATCAACTTTAGATAGAAAATGTTTTCTATACCGATTTACTTATAGATGTCAATGTGCGGCTTGGCTCCTGACGACGACTTGGGTTCGATCCCCGAATAGACAGATATAATGATGAACTTAGTTTTATGTTCTAGTTCTGGGTTTTTGTGTATTCGTCTATAATTATGTGTTGATGGCATTCACGATATAAAGAATCCTATTGTAAGGCTGTGAGTGGGTCTTGTAACCGTTTTTAAGTGAATTGTATGTTCGTTTCTTACTTTTAAGTTATAAAAATACATAATTTTTTTATTTATTTCAAATATATAATGAAATCAAATATATTTATTTTGTATACGGTGGCACTTACAAATTGTCAGTTACAATATTTTTTCTTAAAATACTACCGGATCGAAACGCGACCTCAACAGAGTAGATTCGGTAAGAAATTCAGCGCGTTTGTCTTTTTTTCCTTATGCTTGTTTTTTATAACGCTTTTGTTAGCTTGGGTTGTATCTATGTATGTATGTATGATTTTTACCCACTTTGAACGGTCCGATTTATTTAAAATTTTGAACAATTATCAAGAACTCATCAGGATCGTCATGAATCAGGATTAACGATTTTCCTTGTGCGATAGCCATAGCCTGGTTTTTAGTTTTAAAACGATTAACATTATTCCTTTTTTTCCCGGGTTTGTATATTAGCATCATTCATTTGAAGGTGGTAGAACCCTTTGTGGTTTGACTTCGGCGGCACTACCGCCACACCTACTTCTACCTAATAACAGCAGTGTTAGGCGCTGCTGTTTTCCGAGGCGTTCCAGCTTAGTCCTCAGGGGTAGCGGCGCATCTGTGGCCGACCTTAGGTAGGAATATCTAATCCTATCTGGGGTTGATTACAGATGTCTATGGACGGCAGTAGCCACTTACCTCAGGTGGACTGCATGCTCGTCTGCTACTCTTATATTATAAAAAAAAATACTTACAAATTGGCAGTTACAATATTTTTTCTTAAAATACTACCGGATCAAAACGCGACCTCAACTGAGAAGACCCGGTAAGAAACTCAGCGGGTTTGTCTTTTTTCCATATCTTTTCCTTATTTTAATTTTTTCCGGGTTATATATTAGCATCATTCACGTGCAACATTGTAGCTTCAATGAAACTGAGAAGCGAGTAACGATACACTCGACATAAAACGGTTAACACCAAACCGCGTACTGTAGCAACACTAAATAGCAATATAAACAAAGTCTAGGATGTTAGGAACTAAAACGATGGAAGTTATCGTCTCGCTTTGTGTGTTACGGAAGATATTTATGTACATGTGTTTATATTATTTGAAAATGAGTGGATTTGTAAATAAAAGAAAGGATTTCTAGGTAAATGTTCAAAGGTTTGCGCCTAACTTTCAGCTGATTTAGATGTATCGAGTTAGTTAGTTAGTTATTCGTAGGCATTGCGCGTTTACACAGTGCCTACGAATACTAATCTACCAAAATGTACTCCGTAGTCCTGTAGCCTTCTACCTGAAGTATTCCTGAGAAGAAGAAAAAAGAGTTCTTTTTCGAATCGATGTATTGGCGTCTTTTTTGCATAGTAAATGTATGCACAAAAATATTTATTTTTGTTGACTACTTTTTATTAGATAACTTTTCGCTATTTAAATTCTAGCAACAAACCTAATGACGAATTACATGTATTTCTAGCTTCATATATTCGAAACGAACAGAGTAATCGCTTCGTTTGTAGAACCTACACATACTAGCCCTTATAATTATGCAGCTGGTTCGTCGTGTACTAATAAAGTTAGTGCAAGTTGATGCCTTTTTGAAACGTTCTCTGAGATATAAAACAGATTTTGAAGCTTTATAAGGAGTTCGTTAAATGTTAAAGTTGTTAAAATCTCCACTAATTTCACTATCGTGGCCTCTCTCTGTTTGACCTGTTTTAGTGATTATAAACGAGTTTATAAAGTTAGCAACGTTGGAAGAAGTCGGTTGTTTGTTTTTTAAGTCAGGTATGCTTATTTTTTGGGTGTATTTGGACAAAATTACAGTTGTAAATGATTCAACTGTGGGCGGGAGACACGGAATGATAGTCGGTTGGTACTTGCACAAAAGCGTGTATTCATAAAGACGGCGTAAAGCGGACTGGCGCGGCGAACGGGGGAACGAGCGAACGAAACTCGCGGCGCCGGAGACGTAGGTAAAGGCGCGAGCGAACCGATGCTATATAAGGCGGCGTTACAGTCTCCCCCTTTTGACCTAGTCAGGTGACCTCACGACAGGTCAAACACCAGTAAAACTTACGCGACAGGGTTTTTACGAGGACGACCGCGCGGTCTTTTAGGACATACAGGCTCCGGCTGATCGTCCTGACGAGCGTGGTATCGACGCAGATCCCTGGTGTGGTACTTCCCCAAAATTTCGTCAGGTCTACCACAACGAGACAAGATGTATGTAGTTGGACTAACCTTCTTAGTTATAACATACGGACCATCTTGCCGTGGGGCGAGTTTTGAACTGAACCCCTTACTAGTACTACTTAAAATATGACCGCGTAACAAGACTAAGTCACCTGGAACATAACCCTCGGCGTTTTGACGAGTCTTGTCCTTAACGCGTTTCCTCTTATCTTGCTCATTCTCGATGCTTTCCTTAGCATCTGAGAGAATACCGGCTAGCTTGAGCAAATAAGGCGTGATCTGAGGGACATAATTCTCGGTCTCAACTATCGCTCGAAGGTCACTTTGAACAGAGATGGGCGAACGCAATTCCCTGGCAAAAGTAAGAAAGGCAGGAGTCTGCTTTGTTCCTTGGGTCAACGAAGTATTCAAAGCGAACCGGATAAACGGCAAAGCTTCGGCCCACTGTCGGTGCTCCTTCTCAACTAATATGGCGAGTTGGACTTTCAAATCCCTGTTCTTCCGTTCCACGGGATTAGCTTCTGGATGGTACAGAGGTATCAGATTTTGTTTGACTCCCAGAACAAACATAGCGTGCTGCATGACATCGGCTACAAATTGCACACCGTTGTCAGAAATCATACGCCTCGGAAGTCCAAACCTCATGAAGACTTCATTGACTAATGTTTTCGCACAGATCTTGGCCGTGGCCTCGGTGAGGGCAAAGAGTTCCACCCACTTGCTTGTGGTGTCCTCGACTATCAGGATCCACCTCTCACCTAGAGGTCCTTTGGGTAAAGGCCCAAAGAGATCGACGGCGACAACTTCAAAACGCTGAGCCGGAACTGGTGTTTGGAGCAACCCAGCTGGTTTCACATTGCTCGGCTTGTAGCGTTGACATTCTACACAAGTCTTGAGATATTCTGTTACATAACGACGCATCCCGGGAAAATAAAAACGTTCGGCAATGCGGTGAAGAGTTCTCTCTAACCCGCCATGACCGGAAGTTGGAGAATCATGACATTCCAACATAACCTGTTTCCTAAGGCTTTCAGGAACGACGAGCTGCGGTTCTTCGGTATCAGCCTCGATGTACCTGTACAACACTCCTCTAACAAGGTGGTATCCTCTTTCGGTCCACGTTTTAAGAGCTACTTCATCTTTTCCTTCCAGGTCTTTAAGGATCTTCGAAACTTCGGGGTCATCGAGCTGAGATTGACGGACGTTCGTCGCATCCCATCGAGGTACCTCTACGATAACTGTACCTACTCCACAGGACTCGCGAGTATCCTCTTCGCAGGGCGGTCGACTCAGCGTATCCGCGATGACGTTGGCCTTTCCCGGTGTGTAATCGACTTGAAGATCGAAAGACTGGAGCTTCATGGCCCATCGTACCAATCTACCGGTTGGTGACTTCAGGGTAAGTAACCACTTGAGCGGTTGATGGTCGCTGGCAACACGAACTGGATGTCCATCAATATATCCTCGGAACTTCTCACAAGCCCATACGACGGCAAGAGCCTCCCGCTCGGTCGTTGAATAATTACGTTCTGCTGGCGTGAGAAGTCGGCTCGCGTACTCAATGGGTTTTTCTTCACGTGATGACTCCCCCTGGAGCAAAGCAGCGCCTAAGGCGTAATTGCTGGCATCAGTGCGGATAACAAACGGCAAACTATAATCCGGTTGGGCGAGTATTGGCGTTGAGGTGAGTAACCTTTTCAGTTCTGTAAACGCATTGACTTGTGCGTCACCCCAGATCCAAGACTGAGCCTTTTTAGTGAGCATCGTAAGAGGCTGGGCGACCTTCGAAAATTCTGGCACGAATTTCCGGAACCAAGAACAGGTCTGCAAGAAGCTCTTGAGATGCTTTACGGATGTAGGTTCTTTCATATCAGCTATGGCCTTTATCTTATCAGGATCAGGTGATACTCCTTGAGGCATTATGATGTGACCAAGATATTTCACACTCTCCCGAGCAAAAACACATTTATCCCGGTTGGCTCGGAGGTTGAAGACTCTAAGACGGTCAAATACAGCACGGAGATCCTCAAGGTGTTTCACGAAGCTGTCAGAAATTATAATAAGGTCATCGATATAACCTAAGACTGTGGTGTTTTTGAGAGAAGAACCCGAACGAAATCGGTCAACGAGGCGTTGAAACGTCGCGGGCGCATTTCGTAAGCCAAAGGGCATACGTTTGAAACGGTGAACCCCAAAAGGTGTGACGAAAGCGGTTTTATCCTGGTCGGCTTCCCGAACACATACCTGCCAGTACCCGGCGCGAAGGTCTATCGTGCTCATGTAACAACTCTTACCGGTGTACTGCAGTAGGTCGTCGATGATCGGCAATGGATAGGAATCACTCTTGGTGACGGCATTAAGCTTTCGATAATCGACGCAGAAACGGTAAGTTCCGTCTTTCTTTGGAACGAGTAATGCTGGCGCAGCCCATGCAGACTCGCATTCTTCAATAATGTCTTGCTGTAACATCTTCTCGAGCTCGGCTTCCATAATAGCCCTCTTAGCTGGAGTGAGGCGATAAGGAGGAACTGCAATGGGAGGATGATCACCCGTTTCTATTCGGTGCTCAGCAAACGGTGTTGGACCTCCCCCTTCCTTAAAAGCGTCTTCATACTCCTGAAGTACTTCAGCAAGTGTTGTACGCTCACCTGGTTCCAACATCGTACCCTCGTCTGCCCTCAGAAAATCCGCGGAAGCACACCCCATAAGACTGTGGAAAGACTCGCAGTGCAAGCGGTGAGTAACATGAGGTCGATCAGCCGTGAACCATGTATTATGATGCATGTTAATAGTAATGCGCGCTTTGCGCAAGAAATCGACGCCTAGAAGAGTTTCGTTGTTGACGGCGTGCGGAAAAATAACGAAGGTGGTAGGTATTACTACATCAGTTCGATCGAGCCTTACCTTTACATGTACTAGTTTGACATCCAGTGTTTGAACGACTCCGTCCGCGAGCTTCACTGACATGACACTATCGCGAAAAGGTAAATTTAGCCTTTGGAATAGTGCATAAAGTGAGGCTCCAGCAATGCAACGCTTGGCAGCCGTGTCAACTAAACCCGTACCGGTATTACCACAAATCTCGATATAAAGAATGGGACGGCCCTTACTAGAATCTGAAACACGCGATTCAGTCGGTCGCCCCGTCCGCAAAACCGTTCCGCTCATAGGCAAACATGCATAAGTAGGTACAACATCATTCTTAGATACATTATTACTACAACCGTTGAAAGGTAACTTGTCTTCCAGAGGCAAAAGTTCGCGAGTAGGTATGTTATCACAAATTGAAGACTCAAAATCATTAGCCTTGGACGCTGTCGGCATGCGTTTGAGTTTCGACTCGGGCCGTGAAGACAAGTGTCCTTGAACCTTACACTTTTTCAAATTTCTTTTACACATTGTATCTTTTGTAACATTACGAACATAAACAGAATCATGATTTAAACGATTACAAATAGAAACATCACTCGAACATTTGCAACCCGAGTTAGAGTTCTGTAAAACATTAATGGACGCGAAAGAGTTACATTTTACGCAGTTAGAACGGATAACACCTATTCGACCGCAACCGTAACACGAAATTTGAGAACCGGACACTTCACTCTTACTTTTAATTTTCGGACACAAATCGCGCGAATGTCCCGATTTACGACAATAAACACAGAAAAGTTTACCTGCACTCGACGAAAGTCTTACTACTTTAGTCGTGTCGTCACTCGTAGAAGTAGCGGTCAGCACCGGCGCGTTTGATACGTTTCCCGCGCTTCTAACCGACGCGACGGCCGGCGGCGGCGGCACGCTCGCACAAAGGGCGGGCGACGGCGCGGCGGCGGTCAAAGTCGGCGGCGGCGCGCTACAAAGGGCTGGCGGCGGCACGCTTGTATTCAAAGCGGGCGCCGCAAAGCCGCGCGCGGCGAACGAAGGGAGCGTTTTCTTTTGATACACATGAAAACCGCGCAAAGTACCGACAGTACTTGGATATGCTGGCGCTTCATTGATGGTGTCCTCTATGTGTCTGGCTTTACTTATCAAATCTTCGATGCTGTGAACGGATTCTCTACTGACACGTTCACGAATTATGTTGTTGAGTAAACCGTAAATCATATCTAACTGTATTCTTTCTTCGATGGTATAGGGTAGTTTCGCCATCAGAGCACGGAGGCGAGTCACGAAGACCTCTGCACGTTCGGAGCGCTGGTCTGACGCGAAGATGTCCCTAAAAATCTTATGCGGAGGCCTAGGAGCTCCATACATTGAACGTAGGCGCTTGAGTGCGTCGTCCCACGATGCGATCGACGCTTTAACTCCCCTGAACCAAACAGCGGCCTCTCCCTCTAGGAGCATCGGAAGGCCACGTAGTGCATGGTCGTCACTGATGTTAGTGCACTCCTTGTACACACATATAGCGTCGACGAATGCTTCTACGACTTCTGAGTCCTGCTTTGATCCATTGAAACGAGCGGTACAATTCGCGAAGTTTCCAGTCTGAACCATTGATGACATGCCTGGAGACGTAGGGCTGGTAGAGCTCTGGTTGAGCGTGTGCGAGTTCAGAATAGATTCAATAAGCTCACGATTCGACTGAGCTTGAGCTCTGGCGAACGCTGACAACAACGGCTCCAGCCGATCCTCGTATGACGAGTCCAAGTTCTTGTCAGTGCCCTCTGCACTGTCCAAGGATTGTCTCTTACGACGTGGTCGAGGCATGTTTAAAACTTAACACTTAACACAAGTACACGAACACGATAAACTATAGTCACAGGCGTGTCAACACAGTTGAACACGATCGTTAACACTAATTAATTTACGAATGTGAGTTCTAAAAATCTTTTAGATGCCACGAGTTGGGACGCCACTGTAAATGATTCAACTGTGGGCGGGAGACACGGAATGATAGTCGGTTGGTACTTGCACAAAAGCGTGTATTCATAAAGACGGCGTAAAGCGGACTGGCGCGGCGAACGGGGGAACGAGCGAACGAAACTCGCGGCGCCGGAGACGTAGGTAAAGGCGCGAGCGAACCGATGCTATATAAGGCGGCGTTACACAGTGAATTTTTACAACACCATAATTTAAAATCGGCACTATAAAGATGGTTGATTAGTTAACCAAGTTACGTAGAAAAGTTACTTACAAGTAATTTTAAATATATTATTTCTTAGTTATGATACAGCATTTTGTAATATATATTTACATTGTAATTGTTTCATTCTTTGCGTGAACACGTCGATACATGAAACATCTGTTTTTTATTTATTTGTTAAAAACGCCAAATACGCATCTATAACTTACGTAGCCACTGCTACCCAGGGTCTCCTGTAAAAAATCATATATAACAGGACAAACCCTACAGATGGGTTACCACTCCTGAGAACTTTTGAAGGTGGTAGAACCCTTCGTGGTTCGACTCCGGCGGCACCACCGCCACACCTATTTCTACCTAATAACAACAGTGTTAGGCGCTGCTGTGTTCCGGTTTGAAGGGTGTGGTAAGGGAGACAGACTTTTCCGAGGCGTTCCAGCTTAGTCCTCAGGGGTAGCGGCGCATCTGTCACCGATCTCAGGTAGGAATATCTAATCCTATCTGGGGTTGATTACAGATGTCCATGGGCGGCAGTAGCCACTTACCATCAGGTGGACTGCATGCTCGTCTGCTACTCTTATATTATAAAAAAAAAAACTAATATAGTCACCTCATCTTTAAGTCATACCTTATTTTGAAACTAAAAGAGTCGTTTGTTTTTTAACTTAGCTGCAGTTTATGGTACGAGTATATCGGCTATAGGCGTCACTCGTTCCCTACTTATCCCGTAAGTCCAAATGCACCACCAGGAACAGCGAACAACTAGAACTGCATTAAAATGCGCTTTAATTAAGCAAGTAGCGGAATGTTCGTAAATTTTCATTAAGACGTTTGGTTAGCACAGGTGCGCTCCTGCACTAAGCCTTTTGGCTTACTAACTAGTTCTGTAAGATTCTCTTAGAATGACGTAACTGTGAAACAAATATTTAATTTGCTATTTCATTGCGAAATTCCGCTGTTTATTACATTCAGCTATTTTTGCTGCAAAACTCAGTAAAATGTACAGCGAAATTCCGCTGTTTACAATACTCTGGTATTTTTGATGCAAAGCTACATACATTTTTTAGGTAACTTTTATTATTGTTGACAAGTGTGACGTTGTAGTCACGATCTAGTAGTTAGAGCTTTTCAGGTTCGATTCCCGACCAAGAAGACATCTTAGAAGAAATTTTGTTTTCCTATACCGAGTCTGGATTTCTGTAATAGTTTTGTGTGTTTATCATACAGGGAATCCTAGGAATACTGGAAGTATTAATATCGAACATTAAAGATCAAAAGATGAAGATTCCACATAATAGACATTATATAAAAATGTTAAATTTGACGTTCCACCGAAAAATCAAAAAATTGTATGTAGAACAAGATTATACTTATAGGGCTCTTTATAGGAACGACACGACACGGTGGGACGCCGGCACCGCACCGACAACACGACACTGGCTGCTATTATGGCATTTTTAATCGACTGCGACACGTTACGACAGGTTAGTGACACTTCATTATATAACTTAATCATTAAGTAAAAGACAATTAATTATTTTATTTAGAAGATTTAAGAATATTTTAACTAATACCCGCACACATGGAAGCTTATGTGTGTACACAATATATTGATAAATATTTCGGTGCCACAACGACACGCCGGTTGACGCCAAGTACAGTCGGTGCTGGGCCGGTGTCGTGTCGGACTAATGAGACAGCGTTCAGTACAATTTCATAGAATTATGGATCCATCGATGTCGTCGCCGTTGCCGTACCGGTGTCGTGTCGATCCATTGAAAAAGCGTGTTGCGGTCATGTTTTCCCGTTTGTACAACCAATCGTATCAAAGAAAGGAAAATCCTTTGTTGTCACAAGACAAATAACATTAAATATTCTTTGTGTTATACAGAGTAACATATCGAAGCCAAACATATTGATAGCCGCATAAATATTCCGGTCTGAATGTTAAATCACATCGTGAATAAAGCGTGTTCTTATTTTATTTATTTTTATCGCCATGAAAAGCTATAAAGCGAATTTTCCTTTGCCATTATACAAAGGTTTGTTTTGGAATGAGATAAAATGATTGTGAGAAAAATGAGTTTTCATTATGTTTGGAATAACGTTAGAAGGTGGTAGAACCCTTTGTGGTTTGACTCCGGCGGCACCACCGCCACACCTATTTCTACCTAATAACAGCAGTGTAAGGCGCTGCTGTGTTCCGGTTTGAAGGGTGTGGTAAGGGACAGACTTTTCCGAGGCGTTCCAGCTTAGTCCTCAGGGGTAGCGGCGCATCTGTGGCCGACCTCAGGTAGGCATATCTAATCCTATCTGGGGTTGATTACAGATGTCCATGGGCGGCAATAGCCACTTACCATCAGGTGGACTGCATGCTCGTCTGCTACTCTTATATTATAAAAAAAAAACGTTCTACTTAACAAGCTACGTGTGCTACGGCGTAGGCTTATCTCGTAGAGCGTAGAGTTTCGTAGTCAATCTAAACTTCGTAGACCGTAGACGATGGTTAGGACCTCTTAATATTTTATTATTAGACAGTTCAAGTGTATTGCTTCCTACGGTGATGCACATAAAAACTTAATTATAAAATACTAAGACGTAACACGTAATTTACAAAACTTTAATAGTAAATATTTTATACACAACTGAAAATACTATTTAATAAATTTATTATAATTGTTTTCAAACTTTTTTTAATCCTTTTAGCATCGTTTAGTTTCTTGTAGTTAAATCTTATAATCAGATTAAAATCATATTTGCATGTATTAACTTTTTGTATTTAAATTTGTAAAATTTCTGCTACTCTGAAGTTACATAAAAAGTTTAAATTATAGCAAGACAATTGAAATCTGAGATACAAATTAGCAAAAATCAAATAATATTGTTTAAATAAGTTGAAGTTGAGCCATGTGGTGTACCGGGTATCACATTCGTCTTATTTGAACACGTTTTGGGTTCAACCCTAGAGAAGGCAAAAATATAAGATTTCTTTCAGTTCTCGTTTTGAGTGTTAATCTTATATTAACCAACCATGGACATATAGAACCGAGAACCCACGTCACGGAGAACATTAGGATCACTATGTCGCTATACACACCACACACAAACAGACACACACATACATTCACGCAGTACAGAAAAAAAATGTTCAAGTGTTATATATTTTAACTTCTCATATTGTAATTTTATGGTCAAGTTTTCTTTATACAATAATTTTAACTTACAAGTTTAATCAAATTGTTTTTGATTCTCGTGTACCCAAGCTTTCAGTACACACTAACGCCATCACATTACGTAAGGACATTGGGAACTTTAAAACAGATTGCCGACGTTGACTGATTGCCATAACCGCATCACGGCCTGCACTAAGTTAAGCTTGTTATGCACTTTTCACGATAATATATCATTTGTTTCGCACAATGGTTATTGTGCTCCAGCTTCATATATACCATTAGGTTATTTCCAATCAGCGCCCCTAGCGGATTGTGTCAGAACTTTAAAATTGTATGGGCCAATACGTAAACAAATACCAAAACAGTCATATTTGTCAAAACGTAAAAACTCCTGGTAAGGGTACAGTACCCTTAGGATGAGTGTATAACGTTTTGACAAATATGACTGTTTTGGTAGTTGTTTACGTATTTGCCCATACATTTCCAATCAGTGCTCCTAGCGGATTGTATCAAAACTGATTGGAAATATGTAGGAAATACGTAAACAAAAACAAAAACAGTCATTTTTGTCAAAATGTAAAATCTCATACTAAGTGTATAGGATACAATTTTACAAGTCGTAATTGGCCTAAAAGTAATGCTGCATATAAATTAGCATAATAATATGAAATATATGTTTGCATATGCAAGAACCTGAAACCTATTACAGAGTTAGAAAGCTAGAACCTCGCATCAGCTCTATGATAGAGTCTATAACTGCTCTATTAAAATTAGCCCCCGTGTAGGCATTCCGATGCAATTTCACCTAGAGTTTCAAGTCAGTTTGAAATTAGTGGGGGATTAATGGAGTTGTTTCACCGGTAGCGAGGTGCGAGCGATAAAAACTGAAAAAATAAATAAATTAAGACTGTTTATTTAGATAAAAATTACTGTGGCTGATATATTGACACTTTAGAACGACATATGACGGTTTCACAAATAAACTTCCTGCGAATTTTGAAAATTTCTGGTATAAAACTGATAGAGTATTGAAACAACGTGCTCTGTGGGTTATAGTTTATTGCTGAATTAAAAAGACAAATGTGTAATTTAGATAGAAGAATACAAAATTGTGACAACTGTTCTTATTCCATATTTGTAATATTTACTTCGATACAGAGTGGCTTTGTTAGTAACACAAAAAATGTCATTTTAAAAATTGCTTAATTGCAAGCATCTCAGTATTCTTATAGATACGTTTAAAACACATAAATAGTAATATTTCACAGCAGTACAGCTTTCAACATAATGGTTTAATCATTCTTAAGGAAACGTGGCAGTAAATAAAAAATAAACTTAACTATTTAGACTAATGTTTGGCTTAAGAAACAGAAGTGATATTCATAACAAAAATGTTTATAGTATTGTATATAGATTATTATTTATGATTAGCACCAATAATCCTTACTCCTTACTAATATTATAAATCCGACTCAGTAACTCTGTCTGTCTGTCTGTCTGGTTGTCTCTTCTTCACGCCTAAACCACTGAACCGATTTTAATGAAATTTTGTACAAAGATAGTCTGAGACCCGAGAAAGGACATAGGATAGTTTTTATCCCGGAAATCCCACGGGAACTAGGGATAGCGATCTAAGATCGATTAATCGGAGAATCGATATTTTTACCAAAAAAATCGATTATTTTAATCGATATTAGTAAGGATTGAATCGTAAACTATGCATTTGATCAAGTGATGATCTTTAGCAAAATTGTTGTCCATGAACCCACGAAGGTTCCAGAGTTGGTACGACCAATTTTCGCCAGATGGTGCCACTGACGTTTCAATGAAGGTACGAATTTTCAGTTTTATGTATGTTAGTATATCATATTATTTTCTTTTAAACGCGGGCGTAGCCGCGGGCAAAAAATAGTAAAGTTATATGATTCTTAGATAAAAAAATGTCGCTTTACAATAGCTCATAGTTTGATCGCTGTTGGTGGAACGTGTTAGTGTCATGAGATTGCTGGCGGACGTGTGCCTCGGGATTAGATTCTCAACTACCTATGAATAGGATCGACCCAAGCAATAGGCGGTAGCGAGTACACGCTATTACTAGGTACAGTTTTAAAGACTGTTTAGATTTTTTAAAAGATATAGCCCTACATTTTGTTGAATAGTTAAAGACTTCTGAATAATTCCAATAAAACTATTATTTATTATAAATTTGACTGAGCCATAAACAATGTACCCAAAAAACAAAAAAGAAAGAAATAAAATGAAAAATAACATATCTTTTTCTCCCACCATAATAATATTTATTTGTATATTTACAAGACTTAAAAATAATGTTGTATTTAATTGTAATGTTGTATTATTTATTAATATTGTAAGAACAAAATTTTCTTAATTTCCCAAGTGTACACGTAGGTCATATAATTGCTTTGTATAAGAATTCTACCCGTATTCTGCAGTACTATCAAGATGCTATCCTTATCCAAGATGCCGAGATGCATCTGAAGCTAACCTGAAGAAGGATTCAATCTTATCCAGGCTTTTTATCAGGTGGAATGCATACCCATTTTTTACTTCGATATTTTGAGAAAAAAAAGTCAGCTCTTATCACTTAGCCCACTAGCTTAGTTCATGTCTCTTCATATAAACTATACACTGCAAGTTTAATGAAAAATACTGTCGCAGGATTGACTAAATTAGCATAAAACTAATAAACAACATGCTAATGAACGATCGGCGATTGTTGCTTGTGTTTATTATGAAGGGTCCTGGTTTGATTCCCAGTGGATGTAACGTATAAAGGTATCGTTTTTAGTGTTGTTGCCATGTACAAATCAATTATGAATATTTTTTTTATATATTATTATATTAAACACACCATCGGATTGATTGGTTTTTGACGTAGATGTCACAAAACTCACCAATTAGTAATAAATTGTGGATAACACTTCCTTCTTATGTCCAGCCATAAGTACTATATAGTTGAATATCTTTGATATACTTATCTATCATCATCTTTTTTATATATTGTTACAGTCAAATACATTCATGTATAGATCACATAATTGCTGGTTATTGATAAATGTATTGCAATTTTGAATACGTTTTCAATTTTATATTTTTGGAATATTCAATCTAGCTTCGAATCACGAAATATTATCTGATTTTTGCAATGTCTTTTGTAAGGGATGTGTGATAAATAAGTGGATAAATATGTATTATTGTAAATGTGATAATGGAAGAATATATTGTATTTTTGGAATGTCTTCAACGTTTTGATAATAGATAGGTCATTGACCTTAACGTCTAGGATTCTGTAATTAGTGAACATCCTTTATACAAAGCTTAACAAAAGTTACCAGTACCCTTAGTATAAGTTTTTACGTTTTGACAAAAATGACTGTTTATGTATTAGTTTACGTATTTGCCCATACATTTCCAATCAGCGCCCCTAGCGGACTGTATCAGAACTAATTGGAATTTGGCAATACGAAAACAAATACAAAAACAGTCATTCTTGTAAAAACGAAAAACTCAAACTAAGGGTACAGAGTGTTTTAATAATAGTGTCAATGCCTTCGAGGTCATTGATCTTAACGTCTAGGATTCTGTAATTAGTGAACATCCTTTATACAAAGCTACACAAAGTTAACATCTCTATTTGTCTGACTTATTTATATCTAAGGTGAACAACTTTATATTTCATTCTAAATTTATGTTCTTTCATTCGAAAAATTAAATTTTCTGTTCACTGAAGTATATTTTTAAAGTTAGTAGCACTGTCTGAACTTATTCAATTTCTGATTTTTCTGTCTTTCATTCTATTGAAGGTTATTTCTTTTTTACTTTGATAAATAGGAGCAAATCATTGCCACCCGACTGTCTTTCAACCTATAGATATAATAGCTTACCCGGCAAACGTTGTGTTGCCATAAAAAAAAGAATGTTAAGGATGAACAACTTATCACTTAGGGGTATGAAAAATAGATAGTAGCCGTTCTCGCGCGATTCTCGTACTATTCTTACGAGAATGTGGAGCGGGCTTAATATTTGTTATCATGACAGCCATAGAAGTGAACGCATTGTGAAAATTTGAAACTTCACGATACGATTCAAAAGATAAAGCGAAAAACGCCGAAAAATAGCGTTTTCTTGTATGGCGACTCTCATTTATTGTAAAGATTTTTTTATTTTTAGTATTTGTTATTATAGCAGTCGCTGTTATATATACTTAGTGAAATATCAAGTATCTCTTTCTTAGGGTTCACGAAATGAAGCCATGTGACAGACAGACGGACAGACAGCGGAGGCTTAGTAATAGGGTTCCGTATTTACCCTTTGGGTACGGAACCTTAAAAATACAACATTCTCTTGTATACACGTGAAATAAATTATACAGACATGTTTAGAGCTACGGCGAAGTTGGGCTGGAACTTGAGTAATTGGGCTAGTTTTAACAAAGGTTAGCAAGTTGGATACCTGAGGACCGTGCATTTGCATTTATATTAGACCTCGTTATACTATAGAGAAGAGATGATCAGATGTGCTTATACATACAAAATGGTGGTGGAACACTCTGTGGTTCGACTACGACGGCACCACTGCTACCTATTTCTGCTTTATAACAGCAGTGGTAAGCGCTGCTGTGTTCTAGTTTGAAGGGTGTGGTAAAGGAGATATACTTGTCCTAGGCAGTCCAGTCCTATCTGGCTTATTAACTTTATTAATTAAGCGTAAAACTTTAAAATAATTAAAACAATCAGAGGTGCTTGGGACTCGAACCTCGGCCCCCTCGGGAGATCAAGTTTCAAACACTTGGCTATTTTTAAATACCATAAATTCAAAACATTGCATGTGTTCAAAGATGCAAGATATCTCAAAAAGAACAATTTCAGCTCAGATTGTTGGTATATAAACAACTTTGTGGAAAAATGTACGCAATTCGGATGATATAAGGAAATGGGATAAAAACAAGGAAATGGTATAAGGAAAATGATACAAGGAGGGAAATTGCATAGCGGTTGGAGGTTAGCGCCGTGTGCTATTTGTATATAGGTGTCTCAGACAAAAAACGTGGACTAAGCAAGTCTAAAAATTGTTGAAATACCAAAGTCTCTTCATCTATGTGATGCAGTTTTCTTCAAGTCTACCTAAGAGATCTTAGGTAAAGAGAAATCTCTCGCCGGGCTAGGTGAGCCGACTTTCTCACTTCGGAGTTTGTATAAATAAAAACAAGATTTTGAGATACCTTCGATAGCGTGATTCAGAATATGTGCCACCCCTTGACGAGTTATGGGAAGTCGAATTATTTCGAATAGCATAAGATATGCGAATTATGAACACGTACAATATAAATACTGCCAATCTGTTACATAAGTCTTGTACATAAGAATTATACACATAATCAAAAATCATGCTGACGGAGTTCTGTACCAACAGAATTTTGGACGAGTCGTTGTGTCGACAATAACAGATGTTTGGAAGAAATAAAAACGCCATTCTGTGTTGCCAAATGGAATTCAACATCATTTCAACAACAGACACAAGTCCATATTCACATCATTAAAGGAATATCATAGCGCTAAAGGTCTACAAAATTAAATGCAATGATTCGTGAAGCATTATCTTCTTTTTTAGTCTGAGGTACGCATCTGTCATATTGTTTGAGACATTCGTTGAGGTATATCGCTTTTTCATGCAAAGTACGCATAGTGTTCGCACTGTCCTTGTAGGAAAATATACCAGGCGCATCGTATGGGTAAAGCAATTCTTGATGATGGTTTTATTTGGACAAATTGTACGTACTTGAATACGAAAAAGTATACGAAAATATACGAAAAATATGAAAAAGTATTTAAATGATACAAAAGATTGAGTAACAGGCAGTGATAGCCTAGTCGTTAAGCCGGCCTCTCGATCGAGGGGTCCGGGGTTCAAATCCCAGGCACGCACCTCTGATTTTTGAAAATTATGTGCGTATATAAATTAATTATAACTTTGCTTAACGGCTTAAACAAATAATTAAAAAAATCTCAAAGGTATGTGAATTCTACCAGTACGCACTTGGCCAGCGCGGTGGACTATGGCCTAATCCTTCTCATTGTGAAAGGAGACCCGCACCCAGCACCATTTAAGATCTTGTCCTTAAAGTCAAGAAAGTAAAAACGCAAGTGAAACTAATTAAATAATTCCAGAACAATGAAATTCTTACAATTGCCCACAAAAATATGAGTTCGCACGTCCGTTATTTCAAAGCGAAAATTCTGACGAAAAATTCCCCGGAAAATAAATCTGCTCCATTCTTTGCTCCGAATTTCTTCCTGTGCTGGGCTTTGAATGGTTCCGTTAATGTTTATTACGTATCTTTTGTTTTTAGTACAAAGCGACCTTTGTGGACACAGTTTTTACGGGCCCCGACAAATTACGACGGTCGTGTGAACTTATCTTATTAAATTGACGTTTTTGTAGGATGAGTTGCTTCAGATGTCGATGACCGCGTCACAGTTCAAGTACCAGGTTCCGGGTTTGATGCCCGGTTAGGCAAATATATTATTTCTGCCTAATAACAGTAGTTAAGCGCTGCTGTCTTCTGGTTTGAAGGGTGTGGTAAGGGAGATATATTTTTTCAAGGCATTCCAGCGTAGTCCTCAATGGTTAGCGCATCTGTAGCCGACGTCAGGTAGGAATCCATTCTTACTTGTGGCTGAGTGGAGATGTCCATGGGCGGCAATAGTCTTACCATCAGGTGGACTGCATGCTCGTTTGCTACTCTTATAAAAAACTAGCTGACCCGTACACGTTGTGTTGCCATATAAATAAAAAAAATGTTAAGGGTGAACAACCCTTATCACTTAGGGGTATGAAAAATAGATAGTAGCCGATTCTCAGCCCAACTGAATATGCATATAAAATTTGGTGAAAATCGGTAAAGCTGTTTCGGAGGAGTACGGTAACTAACATTGTGACACGAGAATTTTATATATAAGATAGGTAAGCTGGTGATAGGTATCTCTGTGGTCGAAGAATACTGCATCTATGTTTCAAATATATTCTAGAAGATATTTGACATACGCCTAACCATAACTTACAAGCCAGAACGTATCAAAAAAGAAATCCATTTCATTTGAAAATTACAACAACACGAATGGGTGTTCACATCGTTACATTACCCTCCGGTACGTAAAAATATTTTTAAAACACATTCCGGGAATTGGGAGTGTTATTGTGTGAAGTTGGTGATTGTTGCGAAATTAACTTGGTAAAGCAGGAAAGTTATTTTTATTAAATCCTGTTGCTTCGGTGTTACTGTGGGAATTTAGCGGGAAATGTAAATGTACCAAATGTTTTACATTTATATCCGCCTTTTTCATAATATAGGAGCAGACGAGCATGTAGTCCACCTGACGGTTAGTAGCTACATGGACATCTGTAATAAACCCCAGATAGTATTCGATATTATTGCCTGAGGTCGGCCACAGATGCACCGCTACTCCTGAGGACTAAGCTGGACCGCCTCGGATGATGTGGTAATGGTGCCGCCAGAGTCGAAGGTTTTACCACCTTTAAAATATTATCAGACGGGCGAAACTAGTAAGTTTCAAATTTCGATCTTCGATTTCGAAAAATAGATAGAGTGATTTTATTAATAATGAGCGTAAATCCCGACACTCTTTCATTCATGTCTTTAAACATCTCAAAAGTAATTAATAATAATAATAATATAAAGATAATCGAATAAAATATTAATACAATTCTAGTGTGATTTGCATTCGCTTTTGTACGATTTATTAATATTCAATTCGTCTCTTCGCATAATTTTACCTTCACTCCGAGAATCCTATTCAGAATAATAAATAACATTTTTTTATTTGTGTTTTTTTGAACAAGAACCTCTTAAGGTCATCTTGAGTACTTTATAAGTGTTTTACAGATTATGAGCTTTTAATACGAAATAAAATACATTTTAATACGAATTTAAAATTAAGTATGCATAAGTGAATAAACGTTTATAATGGATCGAGGTAAAAATGTGGGCGAAATATTTAGTATTTATCTTATACGTAAAATTCTCGTGTCACAATGTTAGTTTCCGTACTCCTCCGAAACGGCTTTACCGATTTTCACCAAATTTTATACTCATATTCAGTAGGCCTGAGAATCGGCTACTATCTATTTTTCATACCATAGTGATAAGGGTTGTTCACGCTTAATATTTTTTTATTTATATGGCAACACAACGTTTGCTGGGTCAGCTAGTTTTAGATATATAATGTTTCTAGGTGATTTGGATTGAATGTAAAGTTGTTTCTATGTTTCAATTCCAACTTGAACTTTTTGAACCTTTTTTTATGTTGTATTTAATTGTATAATTGTATAATTTATTAATATTGTAAAAATAAACAACATGTTCTTAATTTCCCAAGTGTACACGTAGGTCATATAATTGCTTTGTATAAGAATTCTACCCGTATTCTGCAGTACTATCAAGATGCTATCCTTATCCAAGATGCCTAGATGCATCTGAAGCTTACCTCAAGAAGGATTCAATCTTATCCAGGCTTTTTATCAGGTGGAATGCATACCCAATTTTTACTTCGATATTTTGAGAAAAAAAGTCAGCTCTTATCACTTAGTCCACTAACTTAGTTCATGTCTCTTCATATAAACTATACACTGCAAGTTTAATGAAAAATACTGTCGCAGGATTGACTAAATTAGCATAAAACTAATAAACAACATGCTAATGAACGATCGGCGATTGTTGCTTGTATTATGAAGGGTCCTGGTTTGATTCCCAGTGGATGTAACGTATAAAGGTATCGTTTTTAGTGTTGTTGCCAGTTTCCATGTACAAATCAATTATGATTTTTTTTTATATATTATTATATTAAAAACACCATCGGATTGATTGGTTTTTGACGTAGATGTCAAAAAACTCACCAATTAGTAATAAATTGTGGATAACACTCCCTTCTTATGTCCAGCCATAAGTACTATATAGTTGAATATCTTTGATATACTTATCTATCATCATCTTTTTTATATATTTTTACAGTCACATAATACATTCATGTATAGATAACATAATTTCTGGTTATTGATAAATGTATCGCAATTTTGAATACGTTTTCAATTTTATATTTTTGGAATATTCAATCTAGCTTCGAATCACGAAATATTATCTGATTTTTGCAATGTCTTTTGGAAGTGTGATAAATAAGTGGATAAAGATGTATTATTGTAAATGTGATAATGGAAGAATATATTGTATTTTTGGAATGTCTTCAACGTTTTGATAATAGATAGGTCATTGACCTTAACGTCTAGGATTCTGTAATAAGTGAACATCCCTTATACAAAGCTTAACAAAAGTTACCAGTACCCTTAGTATAAGTTTTTAAGTGTTGACAAAAAAGACTGTTTATGTATTAGTTTACGTATTTGCCCATACATTTCCAATCAGCGCCCCTAGCGGACTGTATCAGAACTCATTGGAATTTGGCAATACGAAAACAAATACAAAAACAGTCATTCTTGTAAAAACGAAAAACTCAAACTAAGGGTACAGAGTGTTTTAATAATAGTGTCAATGCCTTCGAGGTCATTGATCTTAACGTCTAGGATTCTGTAATTAGTGAACATCCTTTATACAAAGCTACACAAAGTTAACATCTCTATTTGTCTGACTTATTTATATCTAAGGTGAACAACTTTATATTTCATTCTAAATTTATGATCTTTCATTCGAAAAATTAAATTTTCTGTTCACTGAAGTATATTTTTAAAGTTAGTAGCACCGTCTGAACTTATTCAATTTCTGATTTTTCTGTCTTTCATTCTGAAGGTTATTTCTTTTTTACTTTGATAAATAGGAGCAAATCATTGCCACCCGACTGTCTTTCAACCTATAGATATAATAGCTGACCCGGCAAACGTTGTGTTGTAAAAAAAAAGAATGTTAAGGGTGAACAACTTATCACTTAGGGGTATGAAAAATAGATAGTAGCCGTTCTCGCGCGATTGTCGTACTATTCTTGCGAGAATGTGGAGCAGGCTTAATATTTGTTATCATGACAGCAATAGAAGTGAACGCATTGTGAAAATTTGAACCTTCTCGATACGATTCAAAAGATAAAGCGAAAAACGCCGAAAAATAGCGTTTTCTTGTATGGCGACTCTCATTTATTGTAAAGATTTTTTTATTTTTATTTTTAGGACGACCGGCGTGGCGGAGCGGTCACCATGCCGGTCTGATGTGCAGAGGGTCCCGGGTTCGATCCCCGGCCAGACAGATTTCTAAATGGTGAATTTAGTCTTCTGTTTCTGGGTCTGGGTGTTTGTGTATTTGTCTCTGTGTGTGTCCATAGCACCCACGATACAGGGAATTCTAGTGTGGGGCTGTGAGTGTAGAAAGCGTTTTTTTATTTTTAGTATTTGTTATTATAGCAGTCGCTGTTATATATACTTAGTGAAATATCAAGTATATCTTTCTTAGGGTTCACGAAATAAAGCCATGTGACAGACAGACGGACAGTCGCGGAGGCTTAGTAATAGGGTTCCGTATTTACCCTTTGGGTACGGAACCTTAAAAATACAACATTCTCTTGTATACACGTGAAATAAATTATACAGACATGTTTAGAGCTACGGCGAAGTTGGGCTGGAACTTGAGTAATTGGGCTAGTTTTAACAAAGGTTAGGAAGTTGGATACCTGAGGACCGTGCATTTGCATTTATATTAGACCTTGTTATACTATAGAGAAGAGATGATCAGATGTGCTTATACATACAAAAAGGTGGTGGAACACTCTGTGGTTCGACTACGACGGCACCACTGCTACCTATTTCTGCTTTATAACAGCAGTGTAAAGCGGTGCTGTGCTCTGGTTTGAAGGGTCTGGTAAAAGAGGATATACTTGTCCTAGGCAGTCCGGTCCTATCTAGCTAATTATTAATTAAGCGTTAAACAATCAGAGGTGCTTGAGACTCGAACTTCGGACTCCTTGATCGAGGCCGAGTTCAACCACTAGGCTGTATCATCAAATAGTCCGCGTATTTATGTAATTAACTTTATTTATTTCGCGTTTCGATTAAAATAAATAAAACAAAGAGGTGCATGCTTGGGACTCGAACCTCGGACCCCTCGAGAGATTAAGTTTCAATCACTATTTTTAAATACTCATAAATTCAAAATTCAAAACATTGCACGTGTTCAAAGATGCAAGATATCTCAAAAAGAACAATTTCAGCTCAGATTGCTGGTATATAAACAAGTTTGTGGAAAAATGTACGCAATTCGGATGATATAAGGAAATGGGATAAAAACAAGGAAATGGTATAAGGAAAATGATTCAAGGAGGGAAATTGCATAGCGGTTGGAGGTTAGCGCCGTGTGCCATTTGTATGTAGGTGTCTCAGACAAAAAACGTAGACTAAGCAAGTCTGAAAGTTGTTGAAATACCAAAGTCTAATCATCAATGTGATGCAGTTTTCTCCAAGTGTACCTAAGAGATCTTAGGTAAAGAGAAATCTCTCGCCGGGCTAGGTGATCCGACTTTCTCACTTCGGAGTTTGTATAAATAAAAACAAGATTTTGAGAAACCGACGAGTTATGGGAAGTCGAATTATTTTGAATAGCATAAGATACGCGAATTATGAATACGTATAATATAAATAATGTCAATCCGTTATGTACATAATCAAAAATCATGCTGACGGAGTTCTGTACCAACAGAATTTTGGAGGAGTCGTTGTGTCGACAATAACAGATGTTTGGAAGAAATAAAAACATTCTGTGTTGCCAAAGCACATGTAATTGAACATCATTTCAACAACAGACACAAGTCCACATTCATATCATTAAAGGAATATCATAGCGCTAAAGGTCTACAAAATTCAATGCAATGATTTGTGAAGCATTATCTTATTTTTTAGTCTGAGGTACGCATCTGTCATATTGTTTGAGACATTCGTTGAGGTATATCGCTTTTTCATGCAAAGTACTCATAGTGTTCGCACTGTCCTTGAAGGAAAATATACCAGGCGCATCGTATGGGTAAAGCAATTCTTGATTATGGTTTTATTTGGACAAATTGTACGTATTTGAATACGAAAAATACGAAAACATATACGAAAATATACGAAATTTATGAAAAAGTATTTAAATGATACATAAAATTGAATAGTAACAGGCAGTGATAGCCTAGTCGTTAAGAAATACGGCCTCTCGATCGAGGGGTCCGAGGATCAAATCCAAGGCACGCACCTGATTTTTGAAAATTATGTGCGTATATAAATTAATTATAACTTTGCTTAACGGCTTAAACAAATAATTTAAAAAAGACTCAAAGGTATGTGAAGTCTACCAATACGCACATGGCCAGCGCGGTGGACTATGGCCTAATCCTTCTCATTGTTAGACCCGCACCCAGCACCATTTAAGATCTTGTCCTTAAAGTCAAGAAAGTAAAAACGCAAGTTAAACTAATTAAATAATTCCAGAACAATGAAATTTTTACAATTGCCCACAAAAATATGAGTTCGCACGTCCGTTATTTCAAAGCGAAAATTCTGACGAAAAATTCCCCGGAAAATAAATCTGCTCCATTCTTTGCTCCGAATTTCTTCCTGTGCTGGGCTTTGAATGGTTCCGTTAATGTTTATTACGTATCTTTTGTTTTTAGTACAAAGCGGCCTTTGTGGACACAGTTTTTACGGGCCCCGACAAATTACGACGGTCGTGTGAACTTATCTTATTAAATTGACGTTTTTGTAGGATGAGTTGCTTCAGATGTCGATGACCGCGTCACAGTTTTACCCTCTCAAGTACCAGGTTCCGGGTTTGATGCCTGGTTAGGCAGATATTTCTGCCTAATGACAGTAGTGTTAAGCGCTGTGTTCTGGTTTGAAGGGTGTGGTAAGGGAGATATACTTTTCCGAGGCATTCCAGCTTAGTCCTCAATGGTCAGCGCATCTGTAGTCGACTTCAGGTAGGAATCCATTCTTACTTGTGGCTAAGTGGAGATGTCCATGGGCGGCAATAGTCTTACCATCAGGTGGACTGCATGCTCGTTTGCTACTCTTATAAGAAACTAGCTGACCCGTACACGTTGTGTTGCCATATAAATAAAAAAAATTTTAAGGGTGAACAACCCTTATCACTTATGGGTTTGAAAAATAGATAGTAGCCGATTCTCAGACCTACTGAATATACATATAAAATTTGGTGAAAATCGGTAAAGCTGTTTCGGAGGAGTACGGTAACTAACATTGTGACACGAGAATTTTATATAAGATGGGTAAGCTGGTGATAGGTATCTCTGTGGTCGAAGAATACTGCTTCTATGTATCAGATATATTCTAGAAGATACTTGACATACGCCTAACTATAACTTAAAAGCCAGAACGTATCAAAAAATAAATCCATTTCATTTCGAAATTACAAGAACACGAATGACTGTTCACATCGTTACATTACCCTCCGGTACGTAAAAATATTTTTAAAACACATTCCGGGAATTGGGAGTGTTATTGTGTGAAGTTGGTGATTGTTGCGAAATTAACTTGGTAAAGCAGGAAAGTTATTTTTATTAAATCCTGTTGCTTCGGTGTTACTGTGGGATATTCGCGGGAAATGTTTTACCAAATGTTTTACATTTATATCCGCCTTTTTATAATATAGGAGCAGACGAGCATGCAGTCCACCTTACGGTTAGTAGCTACATGGACATCTGTAATAAACCCCAGATAGGATTCGATATTCTTGCCTGAGGTCGGCCACAGATTCGCCGCTACCCCTGAGGACTAAGCTGGAACGCCTCGGATGATGTGGCAGTCGTGCCGCCAGATTCGAAGCTTTTACCATCTTTAAAATATTATCAGACAGGCGAAACTAGTAAGTTTCAAAGATCTTTAGTAGGTAAAAATAGATAGATTGATTTTATTAATAATGAGCGTAAATCCTGACACTATCTTTCATTCATGTCTTTAAACATCTCAAAAGTAATTAATAATAATATAAAGATAATCGATTAAAATATTAATACAATTCTCGTGTGATTTGCATTCGCTTTTATACAATTTATTAATATTCAATTCGTCTCTTCGCATAATTTTACCTTCACTCCGACAATCCTATTCAGAATAATAAATAACATTTTTTTATTTGTGTTTTTTTGAACAAGAACCTCTTAAGGTCATCTTGAGTACTTTATAAGTGTTTTACAGATTATGAGCTTTTAATACGAAATAAAATATATTGCAATACGAATTTAAAATTAAGTATGCATAAGTGAATTAATGTTTATAATGGATCGAGATAAAATGTGGGCGAAATATTTAGTATTTATCTTATACGTAAAATTCTCGTGTCACAATGTTAGTTACCGTACTCCTCCGAAACGGCTTTACCGATTTTCACCAAATTTTATATGCATATTCAGTAGGTCTGAGAATCGGCTACTATCTATTTTTCATACCATAGTGATAAGGGTTGTTCACGCTTAATATTTTTTTATTTATATGGCAGTACAACGTTTTCCGGGTCAGCTAGTTTTAGATATATAATGTTCAAAGTGATTATGATTAAATGTAAAGTTGTTTCTATGTTTCAATTTCAACTATAAAGGACTGATATTTTTTTTTTTTTGCGTTGCCTTACAACTAGAACTTTCTGAAGGTGGTAGAACACTTTGTGATTCGACTCCGGTGGCTGCTGTGTTTTGGTTTGTAGGGTGAAGTAAGGGAGACATACTTTTCTGAGACGTTCCAGATTAATCCTCAGGGGTAACTGTGCATCTGCGGACGACCTCAGATAGGAATACCTAATCCTATCTGGTGTTGATTACAGGTGTCCATGGGCGGCAGTAGCCACTTACCATTAGATGGACTGTATGTTCGTCTGCTACTCCTATATTAAAAAAAAACACTGTTGTTATGAATCGTCATATACAAACAGTTTTAGAACAACTTTTCTGAAACACTAGAGAATAAAGTCCATTTCTTGAAGTCAGCACCAAAGGGCGGAATCGTAGGGCTCGGCATATAAAAACACCAAGGTTAATGTTTTATACAAACATTTCAAGTGACAGCCGACCTCAGGCAGGCCCATTAAATGGCCGTGCGTCTCGAAACATTTACAAAAATCATCTCTAGTGCCCATAAAAAACCTTTCAGAGATGAAATATATTATTTATGTTTGTCTGTTCAATAGTTACTTGTCGTTTTAGACACTTTGTTGACTAAAAGAGGGGTGCGGTAAGCGATAGACTTAATTTTAGAAGCTTAAGATTTTGACAGAAATAAATAATACGAATTTAAGATTTAAGTTTTAAGATTAAATTTAAGATTTAATATTTAAGAGTTTAGTTAAGAAAGATCAAATTTTAGAAACTGAACCCTTGGTCGTTCGACTTCGGCGGCACCACCGCCACACCTATTTCTACCTAATAACAGAGTTAAATGCTGCTCGTGTTCTGGTGTAAAAAATGAGGTAAGGGAGACTTAATTTTCCGAGGCGTTCAAGCTTAGTCCTCAGCGGCAGCGGTGCATCTGTGGCCGAACTCAGGTAAAAATATCTAATCCTATCTGGGATTGTTTACAGATGTCCGTGAGTGGCAGTAGCCAATTACCATCAGGCGGACTGCATCCTTGTCTGCTATTCCTATTTTATAAAAAAAAACTCGCTACACTAATTCGGTGAAACAAGTACCTTATGTTCCGTGGCTTATAAAACATTTCGGTATTGTAAATAAAAGAAAGAAAAACGTAAAAGCGTTCGACATTTATTTTCCACACAATGGACAGTAATGCATTATATTGTAGAAAGTTTGCCGATACTAAATCATGTTCAGAAAAGAATTTTATAAGAGTCTTGAAGGGGTATTGAATAAACAGTAATATTTTAAACATTGTTTCGTATGACTGAAATATGGTTTTGTTCTGATTTACTTTAAGACATTTTTTTCTCTTATTTTTTAATTTAACTAGTACTGCTCGCGGCTTCGTCTGTGTTTTAATAAAAATAACATGACATACATATAACTGAAGTACCTTCACTGGAATGACATTGGCGCCATCCGTCGAAAATTGATCGTACTAACTCAGAAACCTTCGTGGGCTCATGCACAACAACTTTGCTGAATATCATCACACAATCAAATGCATTGTTTGGACATTCTATAAAGGACATAAAGACAAACATTAATTTTTATATATATTAATTTAAGAATCTTCATCATCATAAATGAAGTAAATTATCATACAGTCTATCCATTGGTTAGTGGTTAATACCGCTTCTAGGTATCTGTAATCAATCCCAGATAGGATTAAAGTCCTATTTGAGGACATACACTGATGGGTTGCTACCCCTAAGGAATAAGGCGCACAAAAGTGCCTCTCCCTTATCTTATAAAAGTCTCTGTGTTCTGGTTTGAAGGGTGTGGCAAGGGAGACACCTTTCCGAGGCATTCCAGCTTAGTCCTCAGGGGTAGCGGCTCATCTGTAGTCAACCTCAGGTAGGAATCTAATCTTATCTGGGGTTGATAGCCACTTACCATAAGGTGGACTGCATGCCTGTCTGCTTCTATATTAAACAAAGTCGAGTAAAAAAATACAGTCCTTTGACAATATCAACACAGAAATACGTATATAAAAGTCTGTTAGTAACCGTTGTCCGTTCCTTGTTAAGTTTCGCGCTTCGGTGGACCGCGGGATTACTGGCCGCCATTTCGTTTTTTATCTACAAGCATACAGAATACTGACACTTTGAGAATTGGAGGAAATGTTGTTTATTGAATTAAGTATATGAAATATCTTCGCTGCGTGAAGGATTACAATTGTAAATGGTTGAGTAAATATAATAGTTAAAGCTAAAATAATATTACATGAATTAATATTATTTTATTGTTTTAAACAATAGTTTCTAGCTTTTTTATCGAGCGTAAAGTAATGTTTTTCTTTCGTATATATGTATGTCTGTCTCTTTGGGACGCTCTGCAACCCACATATCTTATGAATTTTAACATATGAGGTATCATAGGATTCGTCTAAACTGTGGGAGAAACATAGGTTATATTTTAAAGTAGTCGGGGTTTTTTTTAATAATTAGGCGAGCTACTGGCATCTGTAATCAATCATGCATATGTTTCCTTATGCACGTCACAAATGTATTGCTACCGCTTAAGGACACAGCTGGAATACCTGGTCTGTGTGTCTCTTACACCCTTTAAATCAGAACTCAGCATCGCTTAACACTGCTGTTATAAAATAGAAATCGGTGTGGTAGTATTGTCACGGGAATTCAACCACTAAGCTTTAAATCTAGACTTGTACATGAATATAAAACATTGTTATAACATTATATTCTTCATTGTTATAACATTATATTATTATTGTAATTAATTTATTGAATGAATTATAATTAATGATTAAACGAACTTACCTGTAAGTGAAGTTCTATCATAATGATGTGAGGTGCTTCGTTCGAAGAGATTAGATATAATACACATGTAGTCTCACTTACAATGTCGCCATCTATGCACTTAGTTCAAAGAATAGATAAAATAGAAAAAACAAAAATATGTAGGTACGTCACCAATATTACCTGACGGCTGCACTGTATTCAACTTGTCATTTAGTTTAGAGTCGACACAAGATTATATTTCACAATTATTATTAATGGGCGATAAAAATATTTTTGGGGAAGGGAGGGATGCTAATCTCTTCGAACGAAGCACCTCACTTATGTGAGGTGCTTCGTTCGAAGAGATTAGCATAATTATTTATGATAGAACTTCACTTACAGGTAAGTTCGTTTAATCATTAATTATGCTTCAGTGCTTCGTTCTTCGAGATTAGATATAATACACATGTAGATGTTGAGAGTAAATTGTGAAATATTAATAAAATATTGTGAGTTATTCAAACGAACATATATTTTATAAAGAAAATCATAAACTAGTATAATAATGATTTTAACAAATCAGAAATACTAGAAAAATAAGAACAAACAATAAAGTGTAATTTCATGAAACTACACAATATGTTAATTATAACCAAGTAATGAGATTAATTGTTAATATCTAGTATACTCCTAGCGAAGGAGTGATTATGACAGTCGGCAGTTATTGCTCTATTGTAAAATTTGGCAAAAGTTGTAGATGTGCCACTCCATCCGGCAGTTTTTCGAATTAAATCTAAATTAATACCCTGCCTGTGAGCTCGAGATGTGCTTGCATGTCTAGTGCTATGTGCAGAAAATTTTGTCACATCTACTCCACAAGTTTTCAAAGTGCGTTTTATCCATCGACTCAATGTTTGCGGAGACACTTTATTATGTGGTTTTCTCGTACTAATAAAAAGATAAGTGTGGTTATTTCGTAGGGACTTAGTTATGTGTAAGTAATCAGATAGTAACCTGGCTGGGCAAATATCAGGTCTGTCCCGAAAATAAGGGAGTACAAGAGTTGGTTGTACTGAATTCACAAGTGAAGTCTTTATTAAGTCGGGTATTTTAATTGTAATTTCACTACAGCTAATATTAATGTTACGAATGTTAATTAATGAAAAGGTTTGAACCCTGTGTGCCGTCACTAACGCGAGTAGAGTGACCAATTTATATGAAATTTTTTCTATGGATAAATTTTGGTTTGGTGTCCAACTTGCTAAAGTTTCTATGACTAGTGAAGTATCCCAAGTCATGTCGTACTTTGGTAACGGAGGTCGAAGTCTGAATAAACCCTTAAAAAATCTTTTTATACGATCATCCTCCCCGAGTCGATGGCCAAGAATAAGAGAGAGGGCAGATCTACAACTGTTAAGGGTCCCGTATTGGGCGCCTGAATAAAATAAATCAGTTAAGAAATATATAACATTGGGTATGGAAGCCTGGTAAAAATTTATATGATTTTTAGAACAAAAAAGAAACCATTTCCTTAAACAGGTGTCATATTGTTTGATAGAATTTTCTGATAGCGACGCAAGCATGATGTCGATAGACGAAGGTGATATACCCCTCTTCAGAAAAGACTTCCGCACAGTATCCCGGCAACCAGGGTAATTTTCTGGTGTATGCGTTGGTTGCTAGAATGTGAAATGATAAGTTCATTAGAAGGATGAAAATACAATGGCTTAGATATCAACAACCCTTGGAATAAAGGGTACCATGGCTGTGTTGGCCACACAGGAACTATGAGGATACCTCTAGCTTTATCGCTTATTATTTTTCTCAATGTTTTGAGAATTATTGAAAATGGTGGGAATCCGTAAAAATACCATTGAGACCAGTTTATGGAAAATGCATTGATAGAAAATGCATCAGGATCTTTATGCCAAGATACATATTTGGAGCATTTCTTGTTAATGCGACTTGCAAACATATCGATATCTGGTTTGCCAAAATTATTAATGATTTGTTTAAATGCTAAATTAGACAATTCCCACTCAACGTCAGGATGAACTCGTCTTGATTCGGCATCAGCGATGCAATTTTCGACTGATGGTATATAAACGGCATAAATAAAAATATGTCTAGCCTCGCACCACGTCCATATGTCTTTGGTGATTTTTGTAAGATGGGGGTATTGAACTCCCCCCATGCGATTGATATATGATATTGCTGTCGTGTTATCAATACGTAATATTATCTGACAACTTCTTACTTCTTTAGCAAAAATTTTTAAACCTATGAACGCTGCCAGTAATTCTAATAAATTGATGTGTTTAATTGATTCGTTACAACTCCAAGTACCACTTGCCCTTTCTCCCGCACAACAGACACCCCATCCCGTAGTTGAGGCGTCAGAATATATTTCGAGATTATATTGATCATACTTGATTCTACAAACAGAACTATCAATAGATTTTATCCACCAATCAAAATCGGAATGTAATGTCGATGGTATGGTCATATAATTATTATAATTTTCATCTACCTTAAGATTTAAAAATTTACATCTTTCGAATTCTTTCGTATATAGCCAGCCATACTCAATAGCAGGACAGGCAGAGGTTAATAAGCCTACTAACCGAGCAAATTCACGAATTTGACATATCTTCATTTTTTTAAATTTTTGTAATTCAGTCTTAATTTTTGTGCGTTTTTCTAAAGGTAATTTTATTTCCATTTTATTAGAATCTATTATAAATCCTAAAAATCTACAAGAAGTACTTGGAGTTATACAGCTCTTTGATTTGTTTATAATAAATCCGAGGGCACAAAGGAGTTTCTTTGTGATATCAATATTGTTAAGGCAACTATTGTAACATTGTGATATTAAACAAATATCATCCAGGTAAATTGTAGATAAATTTCCAGTACATCGTAACAATTTTATTACTGGTTTCATTATTTTTGTAAACACGTAAGGTGCGGTATTGAGACCAAATGGTAAGACATTAAATTCGAAAAGTCTATTGTTAAACCTAAATCTTAGGTATTTTTTCGAATTATCGTGTATTTTAATAAAAAAATATGCATCCTTGAGATCTAAAGTGGACATAAAACAATTTTTTGAAACGAGTTTTACCATTGTTCTCAAATCTTCTAATTTAAAATGCTTTGTATCTATAAATTTGTTAAGCTGTTTTAAATTTAAAATGAAACGTGATTCGCCATTTGGTTTTGGTACTAAGAATATACTAGATATAAATTGGTTAGTACATGGTTTACATTCTGATATAGCTCCTATGGATATTAATTTTCCTAAAGCTTTTTGAAATTTATGCATTTCGGAGTCAGAATAATTTGGACACTCTGGAGTGTTGCATTGATATGGCATTTGAGAAAATGGAATTTCATAACCACAAATCCAAGACAAAATAGTTTTGTCAGGGGTTATCTGTTTCCACTGATCGTAAAAACAACAAAGTCTACCAGCATAATTTACCGTTTCATCTAGCGTCGGCCGCGATTCGTGCTCGGACGCGAGCCTCTGTATGAGGTGGTATGCTGATGCTTCGGAGGGGCAGGCTCTTTCGCTCTCGGTGTCCCCGTTGGCCTGCGGTTCGCGGGGGGAGCCCTCCAGTTTAAATTCCTGGTGGACGGTGCTGATTTCGGCTTATTTGCGCTAACTTTAGTTGGCGCAGTGGTCTTCAATTCGGCTCCAGATTTGTTAATAGCTTTCGCGGCTTTTAATGTCTCTGAAAGGTCCTTCCCGAAAAGTAAATCCTCGATTTTTGTTAATTGGAGTTGATCTTTTAACTCTTTCTTGAGCGATGCTAAAATAAAATTGCGTCTTGTGACCGACTCATTGTGTTGGGCGTCACAGAGAATACGTCCTGTATCCATCAGTAATTTTAAGATTATTTGATCTTTAGGCTCTTTAGACAAAACGTGAGTTATAGCTTCGCTAAGAGAAGATATGGCGCAACTTATTTGTTTTTGTTTACCCTGCATAGCCTTATCACGCTTTAAAACAATCTCTGTAATTGCAGCCTTTATCTCTGGATTTAGAGATGGGGCGTCAATAAGTCTGCAATTCGTTGGGGGTAATATGATTCAAGAAGTTCCTTTCGAACGTCCTTATTTAAACCAGAAGTAGTTATAAACTCAAAACGGACAGCTACATCCTTTTGTATATCTTTACCAAACGCTTTTGTGGCTAAGGGATCAGCTCCTAGAATATCCAAAGTAGCGTCATCCAACTCCTGTATTGGAGTGTGGGCCCCTTTGTCAACATCGGTATTAGAACCATCTAATGCCTGAATAGGCACTTCGGGTTGTGGTACAGTTCCGTCTTCGATGGTTGGCTCCAATGAGTGTTGGTAATCTGACCTGGTCGACGGACCCGGCTCGTTTGTTTCCACCATAGAATTTTCTACGCTATCCGATTCAATAATTATGTCATCTGAAATCGAATATTTTTATATTATTTATATGCCCTGAATAAACGAGGTTATAATATAATAATATAAAAACATTTAAATGACAAAAACTATCCTTTTGTATTACGTGAATACGTAAGGAAGAAACTCGTCATGAGATAGTATAGAATCGGTAAGTTGCTTATATACCTAAACAGGTATTAGCGGGTACAAAGTGTATAACTTGTACAATTAATGCGGGTAAGAAGAACTCGAGGCGTTGCTTCGTGAACCCGATTTATACAAAATTTTATTGAATAACATACAACTGTGTTGTATCAATAATTCACTATTGGCCGGTAACAACTCGAGTCGTTGAAACGCATGCCGTTTATGTTTCTTCATTCATTGAATAGACTGTTCACTAAATAACCATTAGCACTTGAATGAATATAAAGAATATAAAAATTACCTTGACGGTTATTTGACAACTGCGAAGAATCTGTAGAACTAGAATTCCTACGACGGCGTTTTCCTTTTAAAAGTTTCCTTTCCAGCTTCTTTATTTTCTTCTTAATATAATCCAAGGAATCGGTATCACTACGTTTTCTTTTAGGCATATTTAAAAAATAATTTGCACGGACGAATAAAGAAAAAATATTAAGTGCGAAATGGCGGAGCACTGAACTGTGAATGACAAGTTGAATACAGTGCAGCCGTCAGGTAATATTGGTGACGTACCTACATATTTTTGTTTTTTCTATTTTATCTATTCTTTGAACTAAGTGCATAGATGGCGACATTGTAAGTGAGACTACATGTGTATTATATCTAATCTCGAAGAACGAAGCACTGAAGCATAATTATTTATGCCCTGTATTTACACTTAAATTGTTGTTAAGTCTTAATACATGAATGTTAATGTTGGTATTAATGCATGCCGTTTGTGCCTATAATTGAGGTATGATATAATATATTTATTTTGTATAGACGTAGGTCTGTAAGTCTGTCTGTGTGTAAGTACCACCCTACAGTGGCACTTACAAATTGTGAGTTACAATTTTTTTCTTAAACTACTACCGGATCCGAACGCGACCTCAATCGAGAAGATCCGTTAAGAAACTCAGTGAGTTAGTCTTTTTTTCTATAATTATTACTTACTCTTTTTTATGTGTCTATAAAACTAAACGTAGGCGGAGTTCTGTTTCTGTGGGCGTGTACTAACTAAGTTAGTCCTATTAATATATTAATGTTATCGTCGTTAATAAGAAGCTTGGATATTAACGATATCACATTTTTATAACGTTACATTAAAGTAATAAGTGACTCATTTGATACTACAGTTTAAAAACAGATGCGGGTAGGTGAAGTGGGGACGACACCTTAGCGGCGCTCGAATTAACAGAGAGCGACATTCTGGTCGGAGACTTCAGCAAGAGCAGTCGAATAACGAAGACACTTGTGTAGTTATAATACTTCTAATCACTAGTGTGAACTTACTTACGTATAATTGTTATCTCGTTACTCTGTACCGTTTATGTGACTATATTATTACATGATTACATGACTTCAAGACCTTCAAGATGACTTTGATTTCATCAGAAGTGTACAAGAACAGAACCAGCTCACAATCATGGACGGCGATTCGTAAGTACGAACATACCTGACACAGGAATAAAAACCGTGAGTTAAAACATTATTTTGTCATATGTGAATTCATCTTGGTAGAATAAGTAAAAATGGGGGTAGATAAATGTCGTTGATGTAAGGGCAAACTCATTTGAATTAAGAAAATGGATAGATTGAGACTAGTAATTCAATGAAATGTTAATACCCTCTGAAAATGATATACTTAAATTTGTGAACAAACTTTACTCTTATCAAATTACTTGTTAACATTGTAAACTGAGGTGTTTACTTCAAAATAAGTGCATTTTCTGTGAAGAAGTGTCTAAAAGTAATTTTGCAAGGCAGTTCTTGTGGTAAATCTGTCCATTTGGTTAAAGTCTGTGGTGTAAAAAGTAAATCCTAATTGTTCTAAAGTTACACCTACTTTGAAATATATAGAAATACACGTACTTATGAAAATATTTTAAGGATCTTTAATCTTAAATGTCAGGCTTTATAGATATGGGAACCTAATGGTTGTTAATATAGGCTAATGTACGCCAGAAATTGCATACATGTTAGATTTGAATTTATTTTTGATAACTTTTAATGTTTCAAACTGAGTTTACGTATATGCGTTTGTTATTATTGTATGGAAGGGACTATGCGGTAGCAACAAACGCAGTTACAAAGTACAGTATACCTACTTGATATAAGTGACACGTTTATTAAGTTGCAAAATTTTGATCATTCATAATTGTACAGAAATGTATAATATCTACGTGGTACATATTTAACTGCCTGCAAATAAGTATCACGACCACGGTATTGAGTGGCTGAGTGTACCCACGAGGGAAATGGTAAATGAGTTTAAGGTTTATTGTTTTTTTTTGGATATTAATTGACTATATTTAAAAATAAACTTGCATTCACATCTACATTGTTCACATTTTCATTTTATAAATCAATGAAAGTTTCCTTTTGATTTCATATACTTGATACGTAATTGTTATGAAAGAAGCATACGTACGTTGCCAAATTTAGCTTTCCATCAATTCTAGGCGAACTCACGCAGTACTGTGTACTACTGTGTTTTGACTCCCATAAAGTATAAATGCACATTAGTTAATGATCCAGAAGAAAACTGAGAAACTTATGCGCAGCGGTCTTTGGAATATTATATATAAATAGTACATTACGATACGAGGACGAAAAATTTTTTTCTGACAAGTGTGAGTTTGCAGGCCGAGCCGCAGGCGAGGACTGCAATCACACGAGTCAGAAAAACATTTTTCGTCCGCGTGTTGTATAAAATTTTATATTACGGGGTCGGAAATGGGGGTTTTGCGCACGCGAAGCGTGCGTAAAACGTCAATTTACGCACGCCGTGATATAAAATATCTCTCTTATCTCCCATTCTACTTCTGACTGACTCACTTATACAGAATATTAAATGTCTGTTTTAAATTTATGCAACGTTTCGTTTTGTTTTAATATTTCTTTACATCTCGTAATTTTAAACCTTTGAATTTGAATTTGAATTTGACACTTTACACGTCCTTTTGGTTTGAAAATTGGGCACTATCAAATACTGGTAAATGAAGTTTGTACCTTAAACGTTGAGACGCTTAGACTATCGATATTATCAATTATGTGAGCCACTTACGAAATGATAAACGGGATCCACTTTGTATGGGATTGAGAATAAATTATTGTAAGTAAAATAATAATAATAATAAATTGATGCTTTTATAACTTGAGCTTAGTTCTATTTACAAGTTACAGCAAACAAGTTACAGCAATTAAGTTATTATACGTATTAAGTGAGAAACGGTCACTGAAGCCTACATAAATTTAGATAGTCTTTTGTATACCTACCATATTTAAAATGAGTCTTGCCTGCGACTTTGTTCATGTGGATTCAGAATATAATTTGAATTGCATTTTTAAAACAAGTCTTGCCTGCGACTTTGTTCATGTGGATTCAAAATATAATTTGAATTATACAATGCCCTCTGTCAAGATCACGGAGCACGTTGGTAATGTGGAATTCTCCATTACCTGGACATCAACTTCGTAGTTTTGGTTTTAATGCATTTTCAAACATACAAACCGACAGACAAAAATTTTTATTTTTGAAATATATTCGATGTAAACACGTAAAGATTTCATTTCTTATTATATGTATATCATAGCCAAATGAATAATAATGTTGTTTAATAATGTAATCAAATAAAAGCATAGGTACATTTCGATGGGATTTTTCTTATACAATAATTTACTTTTCATATAAATTTCATACGGTTCACAATTGCGTCATGTCTAGGTTTTCTCTATAGAAACATCGAGCGTCTTCTTGAGAGTGTTGGTTGTAAATGATACATATTATATTAATATAATCTATACTGATATTACGCACTAATATAATTTTTATTACAAACTATATAAAAGTCAGGTGAAGCCGAGGCGTTTGAAATATATATAATAAATATGAATTGTTCGGTAATAAGGTGTATCATACGATAGTTTGACTAACTGTTTGTTTGGCTGGCTGGTATAAAATCATGATCAACTTTAATAGACCTTTTTCAGGTCATAGAAATTTTAGGTTGTGATTGATAAGGAGCCACATGTTATGTAAAACAGTTATAGTTTTAAATCTGACTATAGTGATGAGACAAAATTAGAATTGGACAAGATTATTAAAATCATGTCATGGCATAAGTATTTCAAAATTTTTAAATACATCTGACCGTTCAAAGTAGTTAAAAATCGAATTCAAATATTCCGTTACATATATACAGGTCAAGTTAATAAAAGCGTGGCAAAAATAAAAGCGTGTTTAAAAAAAATCTTTTATCAGTTGTAGACACAAATAAGTATAGTTAAATAATGGCCGGTTTCTGAAGTAATTTTTCTTGGTAGGTAGTTTACGAGTATGTATTCAATAACACTATCCGTTTGATAACTACCTACGAGGCTTCCGAGGAACTCAATGTAAGACAAAGTCTGTTTAAACTCCGTTTAGATTAACGGACCATTTTTAGATGTTTAGATTAACGGACCATTTTGTTTATAATTTCCATAACATTATTTGATTTTTTTTTAAACAACGACGTTTTGCGTAATGTCTAGCAAATCTTCCTTAGTATAATGCATAACTTTTACAGTAAAATAGCCCAAACTATAACTTTTTTATGGGAATCTTAATTTAAAACTTTTGGTGAAATAAAAAAAATAAAAAAAAAGTTAAGTAGTTAAGCTTATTACACAATTGACAAGTATGTCGCTGACGTGAACGCATGGGTCCTTTGCTTTATTAATTAAATTTTGAAATTCATGTAATAGTATGTATTATTATAACTGAATATAAATTCAATTTAATGTACCTAATGAAATTTCTTTCTGACTTTCAAAAGTGGGTTATATGGCCCTACTTTGAAAGAAATAATTTGAATTTGTGATAAATAACGTAAAAAATTGGGTTCATACAACTTATCACGTGTTATATTGTGTGAAATTCATGGTTTGTTTACCATTATTTAGTCTTTAACTTTGATATCATTCATTTCAAATATTCACGATATATTATTACCTATTTTGATACTGCTTCATCAGTTGATAAAAGACGTACGTTGAAAGGCAACTATCTGTATAAAATAACATTGTAATAATTAAAAGAAGTAGTAATAAAATAATGTTATAATAGTATTTTGAGTCGCACAGATTCATTTAGTTGCCAACTATAGATCTATCTATCTATTAGTATAACAGTTATTGAACAGGTTGTTGAACATTCCGAAATGGACTAATAAGATAAACGTCGTTATTCTGATGCGTAACCTTATCGAATCAATAGTTGTTGGAGATTTAACTATTGGACTTAGAATCCAGGCATAAGTAAAGTGGGCAGCTAGATGTTGTCATTACTGTAGGTGTAGGAAACTTTGTGGTTTGATTTTTATTTATCTGGAGTTAAGATGGATTAGTGCAGATGCCTCGAGCAGTGTGATGTTCGCGGGTGTCTCTTGGTGATGCATATGGTTGGGTTGACCCAAGGCATCGAGTACCTTGAAGACATTAAGTGAATATTGCATTTTTAGAGTAAATTTGAGTTGAGCACTGGCCGAATGTTATCGTAAACAAGGTATAAAAACTGCGGTGATACATGACTAGAGTGATCCTATATGAACATTGCCTAGTTATAACCGTGTTTTTTATTATTTAACAATGGTCTAATGCATTCGCTTCAATACCTGTCGCGCATATGACATTTATGTAAAGAGTCCTTATGAACTATGCCTGCAACAGAAATCCGTGGTGAACACTGTTGGGGCAGATTTATAACCTAGGTAATACACAACTAGTGTGATTCTATATGAACATCACCTAGTTTAAGCCTTGGTTCGGATCAACAGTTCGGGCCTTTTACATGCGAGTCGGTATTGCAAGAAAATGCGTATAGTTTAAGCCATGTTTTTGATAAACAGTTCGGGCCTCTTACGTGCGAGTCGGTATTACAAGAAAATGTGTAACTCTTCTGGACTTAGGCATTAAACAACTGGTTTTCTTTTGCAGCTCTTGCATCAGACCATACACGATCGAGGACGAACGTGTGAGCAGGACGGCCGAATGTTATCGTCGTTAATAAGAAGCTTGGATATTAACGATATCACATTTTTATAACGTTACATTAAAGTAATAAGTGACTCATTTGATACTACAGTTTAAAAACAGATGCGGGTAGGTGAAGTGGGGACGACACCTTAGCGGCGCTCGAATTAACAGAGAGCGACATTCTGGTCGGAGACTTCAGCAAGAGCAGTCGAATAACGAAGACACTTGTGTAGTTATAATACTTCTAATCACTAGTGTGAACTTACTTACGTATAATTGTTATCTCGTTACTCTGTACCGTTTATGTGACTATATTATTACATGATTACATGACTTCAAGACCTTCAAGATGACTTTGATTTCATTATTGTCTGCCTTTTCAATAACTAAGATAAAATATTCCTTATAATTGTCTACCGTTATTATGTAATGACATAAGAAACCATGCATGTGTCAATTATACCAATTTAGCACTAATAAGATTTGCGGGCCTATTTGTACAGTCACAAATTACTGGCTCATTTGGTGTCGAATTGAATAAACATGCTCATTTGGTAACTCATTACAAACTGACGCTGAAAATTGACGCAGTTCATTAAAATACTGTCAAAGGGTTTATTTGACCTTTTGTTAACAGCTTGATGACTTGATGATAGAATATTGAAACCAATACGTAAGTATACATTATTGATGGTTGCGTTTTCTATGCACAATCATTTGATAGTCACGGGAAATTAACATATTATTCTTTCTTCTTTCTTTCTTTCTTTCTATATGCATATATGAATAAATATACATAATTTGTGTATTCTCACCATTTTGCCACGCGGGTCTTGTTTTGTTTTTATAATATAGGAGTAGCAGATTAGCATACAGTCCACCTGATGGTAAGTGGCTACTGCCGCACATAGCCATCTGTAATTAACTTCAAATAAGATTAGATATTCCTGCCTGAATTTTCCTATCTGAAGGCCGCAGATGCGCCGCTACGTCTGAGGACTAAGCTGTAACGCCTCGGAAAAGTATGTCTTCCTTGCCACACCATCATTATCACCATGTTCCAACCAGTCTGATACACAGTGGATTTCGGGTTCGATTCTCTGCCAGACATTTAAATTCATTTATATGTCTGTTATGATTCGTTAATTCATATTTGCGTAAGCATTCAAGACACAAGAAAAATCTTGTATTACTTTCTTAATTTTTATTAAGATATTTTACATATTACATCGGTCGAGCTTCTGAAGAATTAACGGGAGCTTTAAAAATATTTTTTCTATTTCATATACGCGTATCTCGTTAAAATGGTTCTGGTTTACACTTTTAAATTACTTTTTCGTTTTGCATAGCACATATATCCTCTCCATATAACATCAAAGCTACAAAAATCTACAAATCAACAAGGTATTATACCGATCGGGATGTATGTAATATTCATGGAGAACCAACGGCCCTACGTAATTTCGAACTTCACTATGTTAAGCCTGCAGTGTCGTTCGCATCGTGTTAAAATTGTTGTTCTATCGTTATGATAGAAGGTTTAAAGGTTTAAAGTAGATACGTTTAAAGGTGGTAGAACCCTTTGTGGTTCAACTCCGGCGGCACCACCGCCACACCTATTTCTACCTAATAACAGCAGTGTTAGGCGCTGCTGTGTTCCGGTTTGAAGGGTGTGGTAAGGGAGACAGACTTTTCCGAGGCGTTCCAGCTTAGTCCTCAGGGGTAGCGGCGCATCTGTGGCCGACCTCAGGTAGGAATATCTAATCCTATCTGGGGTTGATTACAGATGTCCATGGGCGGCAGTAGCCACATCAGGTGGACTGCATGCTCGTCTGCTATTCTTATATTATAAAAAAAAAAAAAAAAAAAAATGAGAAATTGTCATTTACGAATTGGATGTTGTTGAAGGTGGAAAAACTCTATCGATTCCGGAGGCAACACCGTCACATCTATTTCTGATAGCAGCAGTTTTAAGCGCTGCTGTGTTCTGGTTTGAATGGTATGGTTAAGGATATATACTTTTCCGAGGCGATTCAGTTTAGTCCTCAGAAATAGCATCACATCTGTAGCCGACTTTAGGTAAGAATCTAATCGTATCTGGAGTTGGTTACAAATGTCCATGAGTGGCATTAACCACTTACCTTCAGGTGGACTGCATGCTCGTCTGCTACTCCTATATTATATGTATATAAAAAAATCAAAAATATTTATCAAAAAGTTCAAGAGTAAACAAAATCACACACATCAGCAATCCCTTTTATATTGCAAATTACTGACACAATAGCATTTCAACAATTTTCGAAATTGCATATATGCAAAATCTTACAAACATAAAGACAATTTTGAATTACGTAATATAGCAAAGACACACAGATATCATATCCTATAGATTTTAATTTCAGATTCAGCTTCTGATATTGAAATTTCTTTATGAATGATCATTATAAGACGAGCGTGTATTCAGATGAAGGTTTGCTTTGAAATTGGTTTTCATAATTTTTTTTCATCATCGATCCATTACCGATTCTATGCAGGGAACGAATCTCCTTTCAGAATAAGAAAGGTGGTAGAACCTTCTACGGTTCGAATCCGGCGGCACTACCGCCACACTGATTTCTGCCTAATAACAGCAGTGTTAAGCGCTGCTGTGTTCTGGTTTGATGGGCGTGATAAGAGAGACATACTTTTCCGAAGGGTTCCAGCTAAGTCCTCAGGGGTAGCGGCGCATCTGTGGCCGATCTCAGGTAGGAATCTAATCGTATCGGAGATAGATCACAGATGTCCATGGGCGGCAGTAGGTTACTTACCATTAAGTGGACTGCATGCTCATCTATTCACATAATATAACGCGCCTTTAATATATTTTTCTTCTTTGTAACTTAATTATGGTGCAATTATTCGAATAAAGATTTTCTTTTTTTCTTTCTTTCTCATACCAATACACGAAAGTTGTATCAGAGTCATGAGTCAGCAACCGAAGGGTTCGGTCCGCCCTACGGTTTAGCCCTAAGTAAATAATAAATAAAACCGGGCAAGCGTTTCGGAATAAATCTTTGTTTCGCTTATTATAGTGATTTGTAACGTTTACATAAATAAACGGTGTTTGTATTACGATTCTCGTTTATATATACCTTTTGTTTATTAGCGACAAGGCGGCAGTTTTAAAAGTAATTTTATTATTAGGAGGAAATAGTAGGGACTATTATTTTCTCCTAAAAACTTAAGCTATACTAATATTATAAAGAGGAAAACTTTGTTTATTTGTTTGATTGTAATGAATAGGCTCAAAAACTACTGGACCGATTTTAAAATTCTTTCACCATTCGAAAGCTACATTATCCACGAGTAACATAGACTATATTTTATATGAAATATATTTGATAAATAGATTTTCAGGTGGTACAAAGTTTGCCGGGTCAGCTAATAATAATATAAAGTTATGTAACTATACAGGGTGATCTTTTTCCAATGGGCCTTCAGGGCTAAATCCGAATCTTCAACGATTAGCGAAAATGCTGAAAGGAGTTACGAGGCCGATTTTGATAAAAACTAAAATTTTCGTTTTTTAAGCTATTGCATAGCTTTTATCGCGGGCTTTGAGCGCGGCGACCGAATCGAGAAATTCCGTAACGAAAATAAGTAACACCTTTCAACAACTCGGTTGCCTGGAGACTTGATATCCAACTATCAAGTCTCCAGGCAACCGAGTTGTTGACTGTCAATAGAAAAATATGGATATAATTGAATAAAGTATTATTTTACATTCCTTATTATTTTATTTGATATTGGCGACGAGATGTCGAATGAACTAAAAAACAATAAGGAAATACGAGCCACATTACGTGGGTTAATGAAACGAACCGAACATTTCGGGAATTACATTTCGGGAATAGAAAAAAATGACATTGAAGAAATAAATATACGACTGAATTCTTTACAAGAAAATTTGAACAAATTCTACGCGATTCAAGAAAAAATTGAATGGCTTACAGAAGAAGAAAATTTAGAAAAGGAAATAAAATACAGGTACGAATTTGAAGAAATATATACAAAGCTAAAATTTTTAATTTTTGAATGTACAAAAAGAAAATAATCGGCTAATACCTGAATGTTCTTTTATATCAGCAAGAGCGGAAGTTTATTTGATAAACTGTTAACTGTCAAGGCACGCTTGAGACGTACACCTAATACAAAAGAGTTATCACCTTATCAGTTAATGTTCGGCAGAGAGGTAAGAACCTATATGCATGCCTTATTTAAGAAATCCGCCCCACTATCCAGATTACATACAATGCACCGCCAACGCAGGAGTTCGGACAAGGTGATAAGGTACAAGTCCGCAGTTACACCAACCCAAGAGTTAAATGGGAGTTCGGAGTCGTCATCCGAAGATTAGGTAGACTCCATTATGAAGTCAGAACTGAAAATGGCATACTGGTGCGCCGTCACCTTGACCAAATGCTGCCGGCGCCCCTGGTGGTGTAAGTGAAAATAGCGGTGGAGGACTGTTGGATATCAAGTCTCCAGGCAACCGAGTTGTTGACTGTCAATAGAAAAATATGGATATAATTATTAATAAAGTATTATTTTACATTCCTTATTATTTTATTTGATAACCTTAATTCGTCAACTTGAACACAGATGGCAGTAATACACATTTTTTTATAATCCGTGCAGAAATCTTAAAATTGCGTGAAGTATATTTTATATTCCCATTATAAAATTCAAAATTATATTACCATATTATCCAAATAATATGTTTTATCAACATAAGCTATGTTGAATTCTGGATTGATAAAATAACGTAAAAGAGTGTTTGTTATTTTTAAACGTACAATTACAACTGACAGACTTGACAGCACAAAATCAAAACGCCATTATGATTTATGGTATAAATAATTTGTGTACAAAGTGTTTTAAATATGAATAAACAAAGTGCATTTATTAATGAAAAATGCGATGTACCTGTAACATTCGGCCAAATGTCACAGGCACATCGCATTGATCCATTTATATTGCTGGTTGTTAATACTTTATGTCACTTATTAAATACTTTTCTATTTTATATTTTAGAATGTTCAGTCTTGCTTGGAGTTATGAAATGTCAGCTGATATTTGCAATGTCTTATATAATGGAGATATGATAAAATAGTGGATAAAGGTGTATTAATGTAAATGTTGATGATTATGGAAGAATATATTGTATTTCTGGAATTCCTTCTGAGCGTTTTCATAGCATAAAAAATGCTATGCAATAGCTTTACCGCGGCAGTCTCCGAGTGCCACACGTATTTTTTTTTTATATCTTTCTCCCTAGCCGGAAATCGAACGAGTTCATTTTGAAAAAAACGCATCTATATTATTCCACTAACGGACAGTGTCGCTTATAAGGATCAAATTCTGGGAAGTAATGATAAATGACAAACTAAAGGGAGTCCCTACGGAGAAGTCAGAGCTACGTCCGTCAATGCAATAGGGATTAACCTTAATTAGTGTAATGAACACCTGCGTGGTCCCATAGAGCTGGCCGCAAGATACTGCGGTGCCTAACACTGCACTATGTGGCGTGTGGCGAGATAGTTAGCCAGTTATATCAATGCATACTATATATCTATTACTAGCTGTGCCCCGCGGTTTCACCCGCTTTAAAAAGAAATCTAACATTACACAAACAAAAAGAAATCGTTAAGACTAAATGGTCTTTGAAATTTGTATTCCTAATTTAATTTCAAGGTCTTCCTTTAGGGTATACAGGCTATTTTTGCCCCCTAAATGTTTTGTTATTCCATGTCAGATGCGTTTTTGTTATACCACGTTTTATAATGACTTCACGAAAACGCGTTCGAATCTTCGAATGGGATAAAAAGTATCCTATGTCCGTTTCCTCGTTCTAAGCTACCTCTCCACCAATTTTCAGTCAAATCGGTTCAGCCGTTTTATATATTTATTATATATTCGTCCCTAATTAATATTCAATCTATCCAAATCTTTCCTGACAAAGATCGAAATTTGATGTTTTGAGGTAGTTATCAGATGTCAATCTTTGGTAGCAGTACAGCAGTGAAAGCCTAGTGGATAAGAAACTCGGCCTCTTGATCGAGGGGTCAGAGATTCAAATTCCAGGCACCGTTGATTTTTATGTTATGTGAGTATTATAAATTAATGAGCACTTGCTTAAACGATGAAGGAAAACATAGTGAGGAAACCTGCATGGCACAGTAATACATACTCTGTAAAAAAGATCATGTAAAATCTATTACGGTTCATGAGATAGAGCCCTGTGGAGTGGCGAGCTTTTTAATCATCTGGGCGGAGCCAGACGTGGCTACGCGCCATGAGGACTCCGGTTGCGTTCCTTTGGAGATTCCGGAGTCCTCTACGCAGCGCTGAGGACGGTCACCGGGGGGGTTTTAGTACGGTAAAAGTCCCACATAACCCGTCGTCGCTCCCACGGTACCTTTTGAAGGTTTCCTCCTCGTCAACAAAAAAAAGAGCCCTGTGACAGACGGACGAAAAATCGTTTATTTATCTATCAAGGTGCATATTATCCAATTCATAATAATATGACATTCTTATTATCATAATAATCATGTAAGCTTGTTGAGAGAAATATAATAATTCTAATCAAAACTTGTACTCAGAATGTGGTGCATGGAATGCGAAATGGAGACATACCGTATTGTGAACGCGGTTTCATTATGAGGATCTTGCCTCTACTACTGGCTTCTATACAAAATGGAGAATATAGTGGTATCTCTTTCCAATCTGGAAAGGTTCAGTATTATCAATTCATTTCTGCTCCATTACCGTGCATGGATGAGTTGTTAGAGTGAGAAACGTTAAAGTCTATTACGAGTAGGTAGTGGGCAGAAATTTTTATATATTAAACCCTTTTAATATTTTAAATATTATTTATTCAAATTAAATTTTTTCTACCATGCAGAGACAAGTTTTTTTTTAATTATTATTAGCCTTATTGCCCCAACGCGATTATGAAACGCTTCTACACGCGCCCCACATAAAATTTCTGTGTCGTGAACACACACATTAGTGCGAACCCAAAAACACCCAGACTCAAAATAATATCTAAATTCATCGTCCAGATATTTTATTAGTCGGAGATCAAACTTGGAACCCTTAGCGCCACGCGGGTCGTCAAAACAGAAAACTCACTCAATTCTCGAATCGAGCTGTTGACAAAATGGTAGGGTCTAGCGTCTTTTGCAAGGCTTAGATCCAACATGCACTGTTATGAAACTGTAATGCCACCGCACTTCATGTATGAAATGAACACAATTTAATTAAGCACTATGTTGCTGTCTTTATACAGATTTATAACGTTGTTAATGTGACTTTATTTGCATAGAAATAATGATTTTGGTTATTTAAATACATTTTGCAATAAATCCTTAAACGAACTAAGCTTATGTACTGTACAGTCACGAGCATAAATGACTATGGGCACATTAGCAAATATATCTGACTCAAGAACGAGTTCAGTAATATCTGCCTGCACGAACGCAGCAAAAATATCTGACATTAATAGACAGCAAATGATGTGATGGTAATATTACCTTATAACCTTGACAAACTAGGCAAATTACTTAAAAGGGCAAAAAGTTAAATTGGTAGACCCTTTGTGGTTCGACTCCGGCGGCACCACCACGGCAGCCACTTACCATCAGGTGGACTGCATGCTAGTCTGCTACTCCCATATTATAAAAAAGGACATCAGTTGACCATGGAAGGCAACCTGTATTTTTACCACGCTTTTATTAGCTTGTATTTGTATATAACGGAATATTTGAACTCGATTTTACCCACTTTTTAAGGTCCGAATAATTTCAAATTTTGAACTTTTATGAAGACCCGATGACAATACGTCGTCAGGATCGTCAGGATTACGATTTTCTTTGTGCGATTTTAGTTTGTTTTTTTTATTTTTAAACTATTTTCTATTTAACTTATTAACTATTTTAACTATAGCAGGCTCCGCACATACTTGAAGTTTGATCGCTTTGATGTACGCTCGAAAAACCGACACCAAATGGCAAAGTGCAAATATTTGAAGCAAGCTTTGAACAAATACTTAAAAACCCGTGCTTGACAGTGTTTAAATATGTGCTCATCAACCCATTACTGTCCCACTGCTGGGCACGGGTCTCCTCTCAGAATGAGAAGGATTAGGCCATAGTCCACCGCGCTGGCCAAGTGCGTATTGGTAGACTTCACATACCTTTAAGATTTTTATTTCTCAGATATGCAGGTTTCCTCACGATGTTTTCCTTCACCGTTTAAGCAAGTGATAATTAATTTCTAATACGCACATAAATTTGAAAATCAAAGGTGCGTGCCTGGGATTTGAACCTCGGACCCCTCGATCGAGAGGCCGCGTTTCTTAACCACTAGGCTATCACTGCACTTTTTAAACTATCTGTTGAAATATGTGTTCAAATGCTTGTAATATGTCTGGCACGGGGTTAACGGAGAGCGCCCCTGCCACGGCACTGAAAAGTTTGTCGGTCCATAGATAGATGGCGCTCGGTACCTTCATAGTTGCTAAGCTACAAAATATTTTGCGGCATTATAATACTAGACTAGAATTGTTGTTAAAGTTATTGAAATATATATATTATTGTACAATATTGTCTGAAGACAGTCATACTCGTACCAATACATGTTTTTGACTGAATTTGTTATATCCCGTATGGTCTAGTGGCTAGGATGCCTGGCTTTCAGCCAGGAGGCTCGGGTTCGATTCCCGGTACGGGAAACGTCACTCTGCGTACATTTTTTATTATAAATATATTTAATGGTTTTCTAGTCCTTTTATTTTTATCTGTACGTAAATGTCACACGAGAACTTTGTTCTTCCACTGTTGATTCTCCGAGCCATACGAACAACTGAGTAATAATTTATTTTTTTTACATTCGAGTATAAGACATTTTTTTTATATAATATAGGAGTAGCAGACGAGCATGCAGTCCACCTGATGGTAAATGGCTACTGCCGCCCATGGACATCTGTAATCAACCCCAGATAGGATTAAATATTCCTATCAGAGGTCGGCCACTAAGCTGGAACGCCTCGGAAAAGTCTGTCTCCCTTACCACACCCTTCAAACCGGAACACAGCAGCGCTTAACACTGCTGTTATTAGGTAGAAATAGGTGTGGCGGTGGTGCCGCTGGAGTCGAACCACAAAGGGTTCTTCCACCTTCCTGAAGAAAACAGCTAGTCACCTTATTGTACTCAAGGGTATGCGGCCGGTCAAAGTGGTTAATAGGTGAGGCTTTTGAGTAGTTGATTTCAAAGTAGAAAAAAACTAGAAGAAGTAGGAGGAGGAGGAGTAGTAGGAGTTCTATTACATTTCGGGTCAGGTAAAGATGTCGATCCACAGTTACAACTTTATATTTTATATCTTATATATCTTATACTCGTATATAAAATTCTCGTGTCACAATGTTAGTTACCGTACTCCTCCGAAACGGCTTTACTGGTTTTTACCAAATTTTATATGCATATTCAGTAGGTCTGAGAATCGGCTACTATCTATTTTTCATACCCCTACGTGATGAGGGTTGTTCACACTTAACATTTTTTATTTATATGGCAACACAACGTTTGCCGGGTCAGTTAGTATAATATAGGAATAGCAGAGATGGATAATTACCATCACCATATTCCTACCTGAGGTCGACAGATGCGCCGCTACCCCTGAGGACTAAGCTGGAACGCCTTGGAAAAGTATGTCTTTCTTACCACAACCTTCAAACCGGAACACAACAGTGCTTGACACTAATGTTAATAGGCAGAAATAGGTATGGAGGCAGAAATAAATTGTTCGCATCTAAAAGCATAAGAAATTGACTATTTATGAGGATTACGAGAATTTCGAGTCATGACGCAAAAACAGTAATGTTCTATACATTTTGCTCGAAAACAGAGAGACTAACCGCAAATCAAATTACAAGAGCCACGTGAGCAAAGATCATATCTGACATGACCATACGTTTAGTTTTAAACAGGACTATCCTATTTTAGGGTTCCGTACCTAAAGGGTAAAAACGGAACCCTGTTACTAATATTTCGCTGTCTGTCCATCTGTCACTTGGCTCCGTCTCCTGAACACATATACACACACAGATATACACTTTCTTCATTTTTTATAGATTATGTGTAACAATGACCGCTATAACAGCAAATACTAAAAATAAAAAAGCTTAAAAATAAATTGGGGTCGCTTAAAAAACGTCCGAGGTTCAAATCCCAGGCACGCTGATTTTTCAAAATTATGTGCGTATTAGAAATTAATTATTATCAGTTGCTAAACGGTGAAGGAAAACATCGTGAGGAAACCTGCATACCTGAGAAATTTATAAAAAAAAATATCAGAGGTATGTGAAGTCTACCAATACGCACTTGGCCAGCGCGGTGGACTATGCGCCTGATCCTTCTCATTATGAGACGAGGCCCTTGCCCCGCAGTGGGACAGTAATGGGTTGTTGATGATGAAGATGAATTGCTATAAATAAACCGATGTCCCGTTTCGAAGAAAGAATAAATGGTCACATTAATCATATCGGACCACGAATATAAGCTGCCAAAGTGTCTATTAAGCTCTGGCCTCTCCTTTGAGGTGTCAATTGGTGCCCTTAGGAATTTTCAAGTAGGGCTTTGTTACGTTGGAGGAAGATATGCGAAATGATAACTGAAATGATATTTGTTATATCAATTAGCTTAAAACCACTAGAGCGGTGGTATGTATTGTAACTTTTCATTAAGTCCTAGGTTCTAATACTTTATTTATTTATTTCTTTATTAAAGGTTCACCAAAGTAGTATAAACTTATATAAATTACATTGCAAAAGTTAGATAAATAAGTGTACCCACAATTATAGGTGAACACGGCATAGAATTGACGGTCTAATATATTAAATTAAAATATAATGAAATTAAGATTACAATTTACATTAAATATAAGATATGAATATACATTATACAATTAAATACTAATGTCAGTCAAGTCAGTAGTTAAAATTAGACTAAGAATAATATGTGTCTAATACAATGATTTTACTTATAGACTATTAACTAAAATGTGATAAAATTTTCTATGGAATAATTTGATATGAATATAATGATATGAATAAATATGATATTTCAGATTTTTCGATGTTATGTGTATAAACATTAATTATCGGTGAAATTATCGATGCTTTAACGGTGAAGACATCGTGATGAGGTTTATATAATAAGAGATTTTTCTAAATAAGTGTGTAGTTTACCAATCCTCACTTGCATGGGTAAATGATGAATTATCTCAAGGCTTCCGACATCCAAAGATTTGGGTTCAAACCCCGATGCTCTGAATGAGACTTTTCCGTAGCTGATGCTGGATACTTGGCACTTTTACCAATTACCATTAACAAACGAGCATGCAGTTCACCTGATGGTAGATGATGGTAGCATGAACATGTGTAACCAACCTCAGGTAAGGTTAAATTCCTACCTTAAATCGACCACAGACGCGTTGTCCCTGAGGACTAAGGTTTAGAGGCATTCCGCTTCAGAAAAGTATTTTTATATGTCACAGAGTTCACTTTTTTATCGTAAACACACTTTCTGTCCTGTTTCACTCTTATAAGATTATCGCGTGCATCTTTTTGCGCTGTCTGTAATCTATACCTTAATTCTAAACTATAATTATCTACGTTATACAAAGGTTCTACTAAAGTACTTATTCTACACGGAAGGTTACATGATTTTCCGAACACTAGTTCGTATGGGGCATATTTGGTTGCTGTGTGTACAGTGTTGTTGTAGAAAGAACACCAAAATGGAAGCCAATCACTCCACGATTCTGGATGTTTATCGCATTGTATACGTAAAAAGGAACCTAAATGTTTGTGTGCATTTTCCAGTGAACCTATCGTTTGATGATGATACGCTGTAGAATTTAGTTTTTCAATTTCTAACAATTTACATACTTCAGTCATTGTTGACGACATACATTCTGTACCCCTATCGGTTGTTATACATTTTGGAATTCCAAATCTTAAAATAAAATTATTTACTAACGCTCTAGCTACAGAAATTGTTTCCTTATTAATCATTGGATACGCTTCTACGAACTTACTTAGCTCGCATTGCAATGTGAGAATATAAACATTACCACTATTATCCTTATCTAACGGGCCTACCACATCTAAATATATCTTTTCAAAAGCATACGTTGCGGTGGTTGTCACCACCATTGGCTCAACTATAATAAGAACTTACAAGCCAGAACACAGCAGCGCTTAACACTACTGTTATTAAGCAGAAATAGCTGTGGCGGTGATGTCTCCAGAGTCGAATCCACCAGGAGGTCCTACCATCTTAAATATTTTTTCAACCCCAATAAACATGGCCAACTGCCCGCGGGTTTTTGCGACACACCGCAATTTTCAATTTTTACATAATTCTTCCGCCTTGCGTACACGAAATTACAATTTTGAGGCCGAAACGAATTTTAATATTGAACCGTGTATCAACATCTCTGTCGTGTTAATTTACTTCCTACATGTTTGAGTAAATATAAAGATTTTTTAAATTGATATACAAAATGTGCTGTCTCCGTTTGGTAAGTTCTGTTGTCTAAATAGTATCCAAGTTTTATCTAAGATTGTCCACTTATCCATTGTGGATAAGTTCGACTTATAGTTTAAACAGCTTTTGCCCGCGGCTTCGCTCGCTTTACAAAGTAATTTAATCCCCTATTTTATCCCCTTGGGGGTAGAATTGATCAAAATCCTTTCTCAGCGGATGCCTACGTCATAACATCTACTTGCATGCCAAATTTCAGCCCGATCCGTTCAGTGGTTTGGGCTGTGCGTTGATAGATCACTATGTCAGCCAGTCACCTTTGAGTTATATATATTTATATTTACTCCTTTTTAATTTAAATTTCAACTATTTAGTAGTTGTGGAATATTCTTAAATCTAAGCACAGATCTAAACAAATACAGGTCTGTGAATCTAAGAGAAGAAAAGTTGAAGGTAATGGAATCATGTGTGTCTCGATTCTGGCGACACCACCGCCACACCTATTTCTGCCTTAAAACAGCAGCGTCAAGCGCTGCTGTTTTCTGGTTTTAAGTGTGTAGTAAGGGAAACACTTTTCCGAGGCATTCCAGTTTAGTCCTCAGGGGTAACGGCCGCATCTGCGGGCGACCTCGGGTAGGACTTATTCTTATCTGCACTTGATTACAGATAGGTCGCAAAAGCTACTTACCATCAGGTAGAGTGCTTATTTGGTACTGCATTATTATAAAAATACACTAGCTGACCCGGCAAACGTTGTGTTGCCATATAAATAAAAAAAAAATTGAGGGTGGACAACCCTTATCTCTTAAGGGTGTGATAAATAGATAGTAGCCGATTCTCAGACCTACTGAATTTGCGTATAAAATTTGGTGAAAATCGGTAAAGCCGTTTCGGAGGAGTACGGTAACTAACATTGTGACACAAGAATTTTATATATAAGAAGATTAATACACATTGTATAAATAAATACTATTTTAGTCGGCCACGGTACGCGTCTGACACGGTCTATGTCTGTGACCTCGTCCGTATAACCACGTTAAATCAACAACTTCAACATGTGCCAATATTCAAACACGTACCAATGCACGCTTTGAATATGCGAAACAAGCTTTGAAACGTGACGTCATCTCGTTTGCATTTTTTACCACTTTACCCGCATGCGGGTGTCGCGGCACCGGGACACTGCTCTAGTTCAATCATGTTTCTTTTTCCTTTTGCACAGGACATTGGACATATCTTTTGTAGCGTTTGAAGTAGCTAACGAGCGTGCATTTTGTCTGAAATAGACTTTATGGATATTCCTCATAAAATATTGCTCCTATTTCAAAAAGGAGCATTATTGCACACTTTTTTTTATTTTCTAACCTAACGATTAGGCAGACGTGCTACCTGATAGAAAGTAGTAAACGCCGCGTATGGACATTTGCAACACCAGAGGAGTTGCCAATGCATCGTCGGCTTTGTATGAGAGCTCTTTTTGCACCTTTTTTGAAGAGCCCTATGTCATAGCGCTCCGGGAATACCTCAGAAGGAAGCTCATTCCACATCTTACACATATTACTTCTTAAATATTACGTATCGGGTAGACTTTCGTGATTTGGGCAGTCGGGGGCACCAGCGCCACAACTATTTCTGTATCATACACAGCAGTGTTAAACGCTTCTGCATTCTGATTTCACACATTATGCGACCACACATACAGCTGTCCTTCCCGGGGTTTGCTGGTCGGTTCGAGCTCCCACTCTTACTGCCCGCAACCCCGGAAGGCCCCTTTTAGTCGCCTCTTACGACAGGCAGGAGATACCATAGCCCTATTCTAGTCTCGGGACTACAGGGAAGTTAACAAACGTTACCTAACAAAACATCTTATTTCAAAAATAACTCTATTACTCACCATCAACCCATTACTTTCTGTCCTCTCATAATGAGAAGGATTGGGCCATAGTCCACCGCGCTGGCCAAGTGCGAATTGGTAGACTTCACATACCTTATGAAAACTTTTTTTAAAGATTTCTCTGGTATACAGGTTTCTTCACGTTGTTTTTCTTTACCGTTTAAGCAAGTGATAATTAATTTCTAATACGCACATAGCTTTGAAAAATCAGAGATGCGTGCCTGGGATTTGAATCTCGGACCTCTCGATCAAGAGGCCGAATATCTTAACCACTGCGCCCTATTACTATTTAAGAATAATTCCTTTTGCAAGTCTAAAATAGATTTCAGTTCGTAAACCTGTGTGATTTTCTGCTTGTATTTTATCTTTCACATCTGTAGAACATTAAAATGATACCAATGGGGTTTTCGGAATTCAAAAGGCCTGGTTACCTAGTTTCCTACTTGTTCTAGTTTATGAGTTCAGCTCAGTTTAGGCGCGTTTATAGAGAACTTGAATTTAAAATGGATGCCCTTTTTATAAGGTCCAAATTCAAGTTTCATTTATTGAAAATTGATTCATATACGACTTGACCTGAGAAGCGGTTTGTTGACACAAACTACCATCTCTTCAGGATATAAGACAATGGAGGCTACAGATACAAAGATAGTTGTCTCATTTATGTAATTCACGCCTTTCCACCGAAACTTAAGAACTACTTCACGCTAGAAATATTTATTTATTGATGTGAAACATCTATAGCCGCACGTAAAAAAGATTTCTGGCGTGGCGACGATTACCTTTAACTACATAGACAAATGTTCTATAAGGGACAGAGCTATTAGAACAATGTGATAAAAAAAGACAACTAGTGTTTGACCTTGCGTTTCAAGTGTACGCAAACGTAAATATTGACCATGGAATATAGTGACCAATGATTACTTCAGTCAAAACGGGACATCGATTTTTTTATGTCAAATACTTTTTACTTGAAAAAATATAGTTAGAAATAATAAAAAACACGCTTTTATGATAAAATTAACTAAAAAGTAGAAAATAATTTTCAATCTAGGAATCATTTAAGGAAAAGTAAATAGTATAATTGTGCAAAAAATGTGGGGCGCTTTATGAAAACTGATAAATGGAGCACCCCATGTTTTTTTCACAATTATAATATTTACTGTTACTTAATTGACAATGGCAACGGTTCATTTCGGAGACAACGGCACGAAGCATCGAAAAAAGGGACTGTCCCGTTAAAAACGGGACGTATGGACGTATATTTCTCATTGATACTCATGCTTGTCAAAGACAATGAAATAATGGAACAGAAGGTAAAAAATGTCCAGAACTGTCGATAATAGTTTTAGTACATCGTTTACGTAGAAATGTTATAGTACAGTTTAACTAAATAAATTATTATTATATAAATATATAATTTGATGAAAGAATGTATCTATACAGATGTATCGACTGGTTTAAAATATACGATTTAAAAATTGTTTATATTTATTATCGTATATTAGTAAAGATTACTCACTCCTAACAAGAAAATGTACCCAGTTTTGAGAATTGAAATAGTTGCGTAAAAAAGTTTTGCCACGTCTCCGTGCTAAAATGTCCCTAAAATATTTGAAATAATTATTTATCTATTATGTAAATTACGCAGTATTAGTTATTTATTTGTAAATTTTCTCTAAAAATGTTTTTATTTGTCAAGAATTCAAAAAAAACTTACTAATAAGCCGTTTGTGGCTTCATTCAATTTCAAGGCGGCGAAGTATCTTTACTAATTTATGTTTATTATTTTCAGTTTTATTTTACACACGACCATTAATTGCAAAGTTGTGTACATTTTATAAATGTACTAGCTGACCCAGCAAACATTGTGTTGCCATATAAATAAAAAAAATGTTAAGGGTGTTGTTAACAACCCTTATCACTTAAGAGATATGAAAAATAGATAGATAGTAGCCAATTCTCAGACTTACTGAATATGCATATAAATTTTGATGAAAATCAGTAAGAGCGTTTCGCAGGAGTACAGTAACTAACATCGTGACATGCGAATTTTATATAATCTTACCGTGGTCTTTTTGAGGATTAATTTCTGGCTATACAAAGATTGTTTATTAAATTATGTTTAGGTTAATTTATTCAATTAAAGAAATTTTAAAATACCGTATACTATCCTATATAAATTTTATGGTAATATTTTTTATTATTTACCACAGATATCGAAGAAAATTTAGAGATTAGGATACAGAATTTCCCATATATCGATTTTATTTTATTAAAATAAACTATAAAAAGTTATATTTTGACTAAAACACACTAATATAAAAATTAAGCAGTGGGATCTTAAACTATAACATACACGTATGAACATCGTGAGCTTCAATAAAATATCACTTCTGTTCTGTTGATCTATGACAGTTCAATTCAATCAATGAAAGTTTTTGTCAATGAAAGTGATAAAGACGCAAAATGCATGGTCATGCATTTTGCGTCTTTATCACTTTCAATGACAAAAACATACTTTGTCTCTTTCTGGTTACTCATGTAATCGTGGCGGATCGAACACGAAAAATAAACAAAATTTAATAATTTCTCTTCATTTACGTGTGATAGGTGATTCCATGAATCTTGTTTCTTTTTCGAGCATAATTTTTGCATTTATGCATTGCACAAGAAGGCATTTTGAGGCTTAAAATTCAAAATAATGACGTTTAACGTGTTCAGTGACATTCGTGTGTATTACTACGCCGCGCGAGAGCGACTGGAGTCGTTTTAACTCGTTTTACACCACTTGACGTATTTTGTATGTTTTAAGTATTGCCCGCTTATTTTTCTGATAATATACCTATATGTCTGACCGTGATAATTTAGAGAGTGAAAGTGATCAGCCTTCTGCAAAGAAAGCAAAATCACACTATGACACACCATCAAGTCATCAGTAAGTTAATTATTTTTTTATAATTAAAGTATGCATTTATCTGTGCATTAAGCACGCGTATATTTGGTGTGTTTTGAGCGCCAGCAAATGTAAAATCTACTATCTTGGTAGATTAAAATTCACATAAAAATCATTGCATACAATGTTTTTAAATTATTAATTAATTTTAATGTCATTCTTCTCAGAGAATAAATTTATTAAGACTGACAGAATTGTATTTCAAAATCAGCTGATGGCGTGCAGCGCACGAAAGTTTTTTCTTATTTGTTATAAATATGAACATTAAAAAATTAATATGTTTTTTTCTGCATATTACCTACTTTTACAAAATAATGTCGATGTTTCACATCTGCCAGGCGTCCCGTGACGGCTCACATTTTTTTTTATTTATTTATATATTTATTGTAAAAGTAACACAAAGTTATATTACAACAGGGCAGACTTAATGCCTAATGGCATACTCTACCAGTCAACCCTTGGTGATTGGAGAGAATTTGCGGCAGGTGTTAAATATAATACATTAAGGATAAATAAATAATATACATATTTTATACATACATACATAAATATGTTTTAAATATAATAAATAAATATATGTGACGATAGTACCTCACTTGGATCATACTAAGTATTTAGACTAAGAATTTAATTAAATTTACAACCTCCCTAGATTGTAGTAGGTTTAATGTAACTAATCAAATAATTATTATTGTTTTTTTTTTCACCCAAAATCGGTCGGTGAGTCTATAAACGCACCCTTATTTTCAAGTGAAAATAACCTGAATATATTATTATCTTTAGAACGAATAAGTACTTGAAAGTAACTGTTTTATGGAACACGTCAAATTTACAAATGAATGTTTTGATAAATTTGAAGGTGGTAAAACCCTTTGTGCTTTGACTCTGGCTGCACCACCACCACACCTATTTCTTCCTAATAACGGCAGTGTTAAGCGCTGTTGTGTTCTGCTTTGAAGGATGTAAGATAGAAATAAGACATACATATCCAAGGCGTTCCAATTTAGTCATCAGAGGCAACGCATCCATGGCCAACCTCAGGTAGGAAACTTATATTATATGGGGTGTAGATGTCCATGAGTGGTAGTAACTTCTTACCTCAGGAAAAAAACTGCCTTTCAATCTTTTCATTCTCCGTTATAGCAAGTTATATTCATTTCTAATATACCTGTGATTCTTAGTTCGGATGTCTCGGTTGTAAGGTGGAGTTCCAAACGATTAAGCTACTCATAACTAATAAGCGACTAAGCTATCACTGCTCTCGCTAAAATAAATTTATTCCAATTGAAAGGAGTAAAATTTGAAAATAATTTTGAGTAATATTTACGGGGTATTGACAGATTTACTATGTAACGGATATTTGCGAACAAAAAAACTTTTAATTTGCATTTGAATTAAAAAGTTTCATCAAAATGCTTCACTATCAACAATCAACACTTATTATCCTTATATCTTCGAATCTATGTAAATTCATAGATTCGAAGATATAAGGATATATGACGCTATATGACCAGTTATATGAAAATTTCAAGTGTCTATCTATTACGGTTCCGAAGATAGAGCCCTGTCACAGACGGACAGACAGCGTTCCGTTTTTACCCTTTGAGTATGGAACTCTAATAAAAGGTACTCTGTGGTACAGAAATTCTTAAACATTCAAAGGCATGTAAGAATTCCTACGCAGTTTCTTAGCTTACGTAGTCTCGAGGAGGCTTTCATCGTTGCTAATTAACTTCAGGCTTCTACGAGCTTCTTGGTTATTTCTCTATAGCACAGACCTCTGTGTTCCAAAGGTAGTGGAAGGGTCTATAGATGGTTGCTTTTTTGAAATACTCTGGTAGGCTTTTAAATGCATTATGTATTGTGAAAATGATACAATTTTAACGTTTAAGATTTACCACACCACCTATTTCTGCCTAATAACAGCAGTGTTAGGCGCTGCTGTGTTCCGTTTTGAAGGGTGTGGTAAGGGAGACATACTTTTCCGAGGCGTTCCAGCTTAGTCCTCAGGGGTAGTGACGCATCTATGGCCGACCTCAGGTAGGAATCTCCTATCTGGGGTTGATTACAGATATCCATGGGCGGCAGTAGCCACTTACCATCAGGTGGACTGCATGCTCGTCTGCTACTCCTATATTATAAAAAAAGTTTAAGATTTAGTGAAAGCTTAGTGGTATGGATTTCAGTTCACACTGTGATTCGAGGTTCGAATTCCAGGGCACTTTGCTTAGTACTTTTTTTGTAGGCTTGGTGGTTTTATTATGAACGTGTAAGAAATTATTTATCAGTTGCTTCAAAGGTCAAGGAGAATATGTTTTTATTCAGGTGTGTTGAAAGGTGGTAGAGCTGATATGGTTAAAAATCGTATCACTAATAAAAGTTTCGTTTGCTAGTCCAATCTTATAAAAAGTTAACCAAACCACATGTGCCCAGCGTGATGGACTATGGTCTATTTTTTTTCGATCAGTGCGATTACTCGTGCATTAAATCGCATATAATAAATAATAATAACCTTTTGAGAATATTGGTTTACAATGCCCTTTTGGATAAAGATATATTTTCAATTTTAGGTATGAAAATAATTGTCCCTGTAGTTCCGGGACTAGAATAGGGCTACGGTATCCCCTGCCTGTCGTAAGAGGCGACTAAAAGGGGGCTTCCGGGGTAGCCGGCGGCAATAGTGGGAGCTCGAACCGTCCGGAGAGCAACCCCGGGAAGAACGGCGGCATGTGTGGTCGCATGCCGTCGTAAACACCAGGTGTGCGGGAGGGGCGCAAAGTGATCCCCCCAGGGCAGAGCCCGACCGGGGCATCGCGCTCGGAGGACTCCGGTTGTGTTCCATTGGAGATCCCGGAGTTCTTCACCAAGCGCTGAGGACGGCCACCGGGGGAGTTTTAGTGCGGTAAAAATCCCACATAACCCGGCGTCGCTCCCACATCGTCGGGCACCTTTTGAAAGTTTCCCTCCTGGATATGAAAAAAAAGGTATGAAAATAATAAAAAATGAATGACCAAATACTCGTAGTCTGGCGTTATGTATGCCCGCACTTAGAATATATTTCGCTGAGTGACCGCGAGCGGCGATGGCCGTTACCGAAGCCTTTGCGATCGCTTATTGAGTTAGGTATGAGACCGTCTGCCTCATCGATAGAACTTAGTGCCTTTACGTAGACGTTGCTTCAAAGTCAAATACAAATCTCATTACGGTCCCGCGTGGCGGAGCGGTCACCGGTCTGACGCGCAAAGGTTTCCGGGTTCGATCCCCGGTCGGACAAGTATCAGAATGATGAATTTAGATAAATCTGGGTCTGGGTGTTTGTGTATCTTTGTGTGTGTCCATGCACCCACGATACAGCGTTCTGGTGTGTAGAAAGTGTAGAAAGAGTTTACTTATTTATTTATTTACTCAAAATTGATTCATATCTATCAGGACTCTTAACATATCTTAGAATTCTAGAAAGGTGTTTCGTTGTGGCGAAGAACCGAAAAAGAAACTAAGTGCACCTTTATATTGGTATGATCATTTTGAATAATAATTGTGAATTTTCTAGATAGAAAATTCAGAATAACAAGTCATGATGGTTTCTCCCTGTTTCATTAATTATAGATTTAAAATTCTTTAAAACGCTAAAAGGTTAATCAGTGTAGATTCAACTTACACTGATGATGCTCCGTTTTGGAGCGAAACACGTGTTGGTGGTGGTATGTATGGTGGTGTATATATTTTTATATGTTCTAAGCTTGAAGGAGGTTGGCGCGTATGCGCCATTTTAAAGCAAGCCGTATGGCTTGCTTTAAAATATTCCATTATACTCGTACATATTGGTAGCGGATTGTTACAGACTAGTTTCTATCCTTACTTTTAATATTTTTTATTTAATCCTTTTTCAAGGAATACCAAAAATAACAAATGTTACTAAAATAATTATTATTTTGCTCATTATGTTACTTACGTCATGATAGTCCAGATAAGTCCACAAAATTTTAAGTCTTCTTTCTAATATGGTGCTACATCAAAATTTGCCAGTCTTATGGTATTGAGCTGAATATGATGGATGGTCGCAGAATCGCTAACTTTGAATGGAGCCGATCAATCTTTTGCACAATCTCCTAATAATTCCGTTATCTAGATAAAGTATAATGCCGTTGATGAGGTTTGAAGATAAGTCTTCATGCTTCATAAAGGCAAGATAGAGAATATAAACAAGATAGATAATAAGTTAGATGATACGTTAGATAATAAAGCATCTGATTGTTTGACTTCTGTAAACAACCTCAGATGAGATTAGATCCCTACTTGAGTTCGGCCGTAGCGTAGCGTCACACTTACAACACCCTTCAAACCAGAACACAGCACCGCTTAACACTGCTTATTATGCAGAATTAGATGTTCCAAGCTCCACAGAATACCAGCGTTTCAGGTGACTAAGCTTACCTGAAACATTAAAGCTGAGTGGGAGACCTTTTCGGTCAGAATAAAAATTATAATATTTCTTGTATGCAATTTTCTATTTGTGTTTATTGTATATTTTTCGCCGAATAAATTATTTTCTTTCTTTCTTTCTTTCTAATGATGATGCCACCAGAGTCGAACAAAAATTTTATCACCTTCACAACGTGACGTCAACGTCTCATTAGCTTCATTCCAATGAAATCGCAAGCAATAATTAGGCAAGAAAGTTGCCACTTTGTCCTAAAATGTGGTTAAAAATGGATTATAACTAGATATGTGTTTATTTCTCTTTTTGTTGTTTGTGTACTATATTAACTATACTATGTTTAATATTCCTTTCCTAACTTGATACACACTTCCCACTTTCCTCACTACCCTCCTTACCTTTTCCATGCATAGGTTGTCTGGAAGAGATCGCTGCTTAGCGATAAGGCCGCCTATTGCATACAATTAACTAATATAATTGTGTACTATTGTTATGTTCTATTGAAGTGTGCAATAAAGAATATCTATCTATCTATCTATCTATGTACACTGTACACATACCACGTTTCATCATTTTATTTTATAACCCTAAATAAAGCAAAAAGCCCTTTTCATTTCAGGACAGGCTCCAAAATATCGGTCCAATTAGTACCATACGTCATATGTGACGTGTTACCTTGAAACTTTCAATACGAACACAGTGTGATCGATGTTGGCTTGACCGCTCTCCACGAAATGACCGATCAATCTTGTAATAGCTTTTATGGATAGAAATCTGTTTTATCCCGCGGCTTCGTTCGTGTAGAACAGTGGTCGTCAACTTTTTGTGCAAAATGTGCTACATATTTTGTGATGGTAATAGCAGGCTTCATTTGGTAAAAAAACGCTTTCAACACTCACACTAGGATTCTCTGTATCGTGGGTGCTATGGACATACACAGAGACAAATACACAAACACCCAGACCCAGAAACAGAAACCTAAATTCATCATTTAGCATGCCTACCTCTGCGCGTCAGACCGGTGAACGCTCCGCCACGCGCGACAAAAAATCGGCTAATAAAATGTACCATTTATAAATTTCGATTATCATCTTTCATGAATCGTTGGGTCGCGTGTTTTCGACCTCCGATATATACTATTTTTTATCTAAATGTTTTCCTAAGGAACAATTGAAAATTATTATTGCTATTTGTTAAAATAATTTTCTAGCTAATTTAAATAATATGAGGTGACCACCTTAGCCTTTAAGTGATAAATATGTAATGGAGATATAGATAGAACCTTCAGATAGAACCACTGGTTTATACGAAGCTGGTTATCTATATGTTGCAATTATCACTTCTGGGGGATACTACCATCTCTTAAAACAATATTATTTTAATCATATGATTACTTTCTTTTGCAGGAAATTTAACTATTTAAGCAAAATATGACAATTTCAGTTGGTTTTATACAATGGATAAGCGAAAAATTAATAAGGGTTTAAGTTTGTTCAACTGTGTATGACGGAAAATTTTACTGTTTTAAGGAGGAAATAAAACTTTTCTGAACTATGATGGTTTTTAAAATATGGTGGTAGCCCCCCCCCTGATGCAGACTAGTGTGCTACTTATGATCTGCTCTTCTGAATTCTATCTGTTGAAATAAATAAGTTATATTTTATTTTTATAAATTTCCCCCAAAATAAAAGCCACAACATCAACTTTACTAACCTCGTAATGTAGTTAGTCCCGAGTGTGTTCAGTTTGTGGAATAGTGATGTATCAACACAGGTACAATATAGATTTAAATGTAATGCTTAAGAAAAGTAATGTAATTGTGTATTACATTTTAATCTTTTGATAACCGAACTGCGAATTTCACCTTCACTGTAAGGAATGTTAACTAGAATAAGAATATTGAATAGTATAGTGTACCCACAGACCTGTATTGTAAGTGTACCATGAAATATGGTGTCATAATTAGATATACATTAGATATATGTACTAATAACCTATAGATAATATAGCCAAGTAACTAGTTGTAAGAAGCTATTGTAATGTAGATCTAAAAGAGTACAAAGGAATAAAGCATTATGGTACTGATTGCCAACGGGCTAAGACGGTTTTTATTTACGAATCTCCCAATACTTCTGACATCAGATACCGAAAGTAAAATAATTTATAAAGAAAGTAGCTTTTAGTCCACTTGTAACGATCCGTTTATTTGAATAATATAACTTCAATGGCTTCAAATACTTTTAAACTTACGGAATAATATCGTAACTCTTTATAGAATAAGTAGTTATTAATAATATAAACCACAATAAGTACCTAATTATTATCATATATGTAACCAAGGGATCATAATCTTATTCCAGTATAGATTGTAAACCAAGCATTTTTTAACTTAAGAATAAAACTACTTCGCAACAATCCGCTACAAATATGTATGATGTTATATATATTTTAAACCATGCAGTATGTACCACCCTCCCTCCCATAAAAGATGCGTGCAGATGCAAAAAAATAAAAATATACACCACCATACATACCACCACCAACACGTGTTTCACTCCAAAACGGAGCATCATCAGGGTAAGTTGACTCTACGACGGTTAATCGTTAAGTTAATCTTAACTAGTGCATCTTACATACTGTTACAACATCAAACAATACAAACATTTTTTTATTAGCCTATCATTCGTTCTCTTTTGTGTTAAAACTTATACAAAAGACGCAATATTGGATTACACTTATGGTACAAACTAGTTTTTGCCCGCGGCTTCGCCCGCGTTAATAAATATAACATACTAACATACATAAAACTGAAAATTCGTACCTTCAACTTTGCTAAAGATCATCCCTTGATCAAATGCATAGTTTACGATTCTATCCTTACTAATATCGATTAAAATAATCGATGTTTTTGTTCCAAAAGATCGGTTCTCAAATTAATCGATCTTAGATCGCCATCCCTAGTTCCCGTGGGATTTCTGGGATCAAAACTATCCTATGTCCTTTCTCGGGTCTCAGACTATCTTTGTACAAAATTTCATTAAAATCGGTTCAGTGGTTTAGGCGTGAAGAAGAAACAACCAGACATACAGACATATAGACAGACAGACAGACAGTGTTACTTTCGGATTTATAATATTAGTAAGGATATAAGGATATATGTTGTAACAGGGACAAAATGTTACTAAATGTACCGGTACATTTACATTCTACGTTCACAACCCTACACATTACTAACAAAACAACCGTAGAGTCGAAGTTAATAAATCTGCGTTGAAATGTAAAAGTTACGAAATCGCAACTTCCATGAAATATGTGCAAGGAAATTGAATCCCAGTCGCGGGTAGTCTGGTAAATGCGACATTTTGTGAAATGATTACCCTTTTATAGGTCCGGACCTTCGACGTAATTGGGACCCTTTGGCACATTCCAACTGGAACGCTATGGGGTTCTGATACATTATTACAGTATTAAATTCTTCTACAAAGTAACCTTTTAATCTATTTCTATAATAGTGAAGTAACAAACAGATTTGTAGATCATCATCATCAACCCATTACAGTCCCACTGCTGGGCACGAGTCTCTACTCAGACTGAGAAGGATTAGGTCATAGTCCAAAGCGCTGGCTAAGTGGTAGACATCACATACTTTTAAGATTCTCAGGTATGCATGTTTCCTCGCGATGTTCTCCTTCACCATTTAAGCAAGTGATCATTAATTTCTAATACGCGCATAACTTTGAAAAATCGGAGGTGCGTGGTTGCAAACACATGCAAAATGAAAAACAATACAAACTGTATTATATTTAAATAGTAGATTTTACAAAATCACTAAATTTATTTAAGCCTCTGAAAGTTTTTTAAAAGCTTTATTAAAGTCTTCTTATTTTCAATCCGATTCTTCTGATTTTTCAGACGAGCAAAGATGGGAGAGCAATTGCAAAATTTTGAAATAAATATCAAATATAGAGGTGTAGAGGAAAAATGCGGCTAAGGCGTAGTCGTTATCACCCATCTCAACAGCTTTGCCGCTTAACAGTATTTGTAACATAATTGTCATTATCTGAAAAAAATATAAATCAATTTATTATGTATAGTGTATTGCAGCGTTTCCCAGCCCTTTTCAGTCCACGGACCCTTAAGAAATCAAGCACAGTTTTCACGGACCCCCTTAATAAAATAAAAATCGGATTAGGTATTTATTGTAGTTATTACAGATACAAAAATCAAATACAGAAGGTAATTATAACTGTTTATTATGAGAAATATGAAAAAAAAAACGTTTCGCCGTCCGTTTGCATTTAATGAGCGATTTATGTATGGTCCAGAGATGACACCGCGGACCCCTATACATATACCCGCGGACCTCCAGGGGTCCGCGGACCACAGGTTGGGAAACGCGGGTGTATTGTATTACTCACAAGTTCAGTCTATTGAAAAAAAAAAAACTCACAGCCCACACTAGGATCCCCTGTATCGTAGATGCTATTGACACACGCAGAGACAAATTATGTATTTGTCTCTGTGTGTGTCAATAACACCACCCAGACTCAGAAACGGAAACTTAAATTCGTCATTTAAATATCTGTCTGGCTGGGGATCTAACTCGGGACCGTCTGCGCGTCAGATCGGTATGGTGACCGCTCCGCCACGCGTTGTCACTGTTGCCAATTTTGGTCCTGAATGTGCAAAAGTCAGAGGACACAAATTTCTTTCTTGGATGTCAGCGGAAGTCCTCAAGAGTAACGGCGCAACTATGTCCGACCTCAGGTAGGAAAATCCAATCCTATCTGAGGTCGATTCCAGATGTCCATGGGCGGCAGTAGCCACTTACCATGGTGGACTACTCGTCTGCTATTCCTATATTATAAAATTCCTTTATTATAAAAAAAAGGTTTGTGAAATATGTTAATAATACTTACAAGACAATTGACGACCGTACTGACAAAAAATAAAACAAGCATAGGTATAGGATATTGATCATCCCGCGTCCTCTCTTCAATGCTGTTATTTTGTGATAGTAGTGCAAAAACAAAGGCTGTAGGGACTGCCAGTGCTAACACTATCAAGTATAGAAACCAATTCGTGAAGTCGAACTGAAAAAAAAATATTAACACTCTTTTATTAGCTTGGGTTGTATGTATGTATGTATGTATGTATGTATGTATGTATGTATGTATGTACGTAACAGCGTAAGGGAATCTTTGAACCCGATTTCTATCCACTTTGAACGTTCAGGTTAATTCAAAATTTTGAAAAATTATCAAAAACCGATGACAATACAAGATTTTAATAATTTTGTACTATTGTCCTTATCAACATCCTCTGGATTAACGGTTTTCGAGGCGAGAGAAAGCGCCTTAGAGAAAGTGGAAAGTGGAAAAAGTGTGGGGCGCTTTTCGAAAACTAATAAGTGGAGCACCCCACGCTTTTTTTTCACAATTATACTATTTACTGTTCCTTAATTGATTCCTAGATTGAAAATTGTTTTCTACTTTTTAGTTGATTTTATCATAAAAGCGTGTTTTTTAGTTTTTTGAACTATATTTATTTTTGGAATGAAATATGTTTAAATTGTAATGACACTTTCCACACAATATGACGTTGTCCTAGAACGAGTGTGCGTCGCCCGGGGGAAGTTTAAACAGCCATACCTTTTTATAATATATATATGTAAAAAAGCGTTCTATAAACTAAGTGATTATTTGACTGACAAAACGGTGTGGTCTGAAGTAGTTCCAGCTCCACATGTACCATTATTGTATGTATTATATTTTAATACTTACACCAAGAAAAGTGAGTATTATAAACGCTATCACGATGATTCCCGATGTGATATAAAATAACGTTACCAATAATGTATTGAATTGCCCCGAAATGAATCCGCTCACTATACACGTAGCCACTAACTGAAATAGAAATTACAATTTCTTTACAGAAGTATAGTCGATACCTTAAATAATTCGCTAAGTAATGGCAGCCACACACGCTACAGTATACTTGCGCAAAATTGGACTTGCGCAAGTATACTGTATCGTGTGTTGGAAGATAATTGCGCAAGTTGTTCACTTGCACAAGTTCTTTAAAAAGTTCCAAATTTCAATTCTCAACTTGTGCAAATTTCAGTTTGCGCAAGTTTACATGAACGTGTGTGGGAGCGCGCGCAAGTTTCAGTACTGTTCTAGCCACCTACACGTACGCACGTCGTTTTTGCGCCAAAATGAACGTGACTTCCGAGCGACATGGAGTTCGCGATATTATGGAAGAATTTATAAATATTTACAGAAATGAGCCATGTCTTTGGCCATGTCTTTGTTCGATTTCTCTTGTGAGTTTTCAGTTTTTTTTTGTAGCTAAAATAAAGCCAACTATTGCCACTGCATCATCCATAGCACAAAACAATACAACCAGGTAGCTCACTTTCTAAAAATGATATTGTTTTAAATGGAGCAGGTACGCACGCTTGTACGAATATCAGTGAAATGATATTTGTGCAAGCATGCTTGAGCCGTTTGTGGTCGCCTCCGAAATACGTGAATTTGTACAAGTCCAAGCTTGCGCAAGTATACTGTATCGTGTGTGGCTGCCATAAGAGTCGAACTCGCACATGGAGGCTTCCGTTCCACCAAATGTTCATTATTTTTTACTTATTTTTTTTCTTTTTATTATTTTCAACAATACTTAGTTATATAACACAACAGTAGATGGCGTTGGGGTAATGATGAATGATAGGTAGATTTTCAATAATACCTTAGTATTATTTGCCCCAACGCAATTATTTTTGTGTGACATAACTAATTATTCCACACAAAAATAGATGGCGGTGGCAAAACTTAAAGAAATATATAAAAGAATCTTACGGTTAGAACAAGAAATATATAAATGAAGGGCGATGACCTAGTGCGCTCAAAGCCAAATGTAAGGCAATTTTGAAAAATCATAAGACATCTGAAAAGTAATAAAGAAAAAATATTATTAGGAATCCTGAAATATAATTAAAAAATAGCGTAAAGGAATCATTGCTTTGTTCTGTAATAAAATAAAATTTTTGTTAAAAAAATGTTTTTAGAAATAGGTTTTTAGTGATGTCACTTGTGTTTCGTTTTCTTCTCTAAAACACTTACTATTTACTACCCATATCGTGGTGCATGAAAAAATAATTGGCATATGCGCACGTTAGCTGTTGTGGCGTTCCTACTTAGTCCTTCGAGTAGCATTCCACGACCACAAACTGTACCCTTACCATGAGTTTGCAAAACATCCCACAGTTTTACGTTACGTTAACTCAATATATTATTCTGTTTTCTTTGCTTCAGTAGACTGAGTAAACGTAACAGTAAGTGCTCAAGTCTTTTTGTCTGCCTCACATGGTCGCAAAAAAGAGAGACAAAACATAAAGCGCCATTTTGTCAATTTAAACATTTAATGTTACGTTACTGACACTGTAGTTCTGATACAATCCGCTAGGGACGCTGATTGGAATTTGTATGGGAAAATGCGTAAACAAATACCATAACAGTCATATTCGTCAAAACGTAAAAACTCATGGTAAGGGTACTGGTTGGCGTAATTTTTTTTGGCTCATTTTGGAATTGTTTATTTGAGTGGTCACTGAACATCAGGTAGGTCACGTGTACTAAGATAACTTACGCAACTGGAATCACGAGAAATAAACTGCTTTTGCCCTCAAAGAACGTTTTTAAATTCTGTTCATGCGAGTACGAGTATGTCGGTTTTCTGAAACATCAACATAAGGGTTACGTTATTTTAGAGTCATTTTAGGATAAGTAGTCAACTAATACACACACATATAGAGACATTTTAAGGAACTGTCTTCTATGCAGATTTCGTTAAATAAAATTTATTTATTCTTAATTTAAAGTGGGATTTTTTCGCTGGGCGAACACATCATCCCGTACAAACAAACTATTAAGCAATTCATCTCATAACATTGTATAAAACGAGTACATACTTTTAAAAGATTTTAAATTGCGCACATACGGTGTTTCTTTCGCCACTTCCTCTCCATAACGAACCACTTTCCAAAGTGGTGGTATTTTGTTAATGTTCGAAAAAAATCAATATGAATCAATTTTGAATAAACCAAATTTGAAATAAAATGATAATTATAAAAAAATTGTATTTCACACATCGTTTTGAAAAATTTGAGTTGGGAGAATTGGGATTCGAACTGATTAAGGGGCCGAATTTCAAATTAGGCATTATTATTTATGTACAATGTAGGTACATGATACATGATAGTAAAATGAACATGACAGCGTGAATAGTGCATTTCTTACGTCACCTATTACATAAATCAAAATAATTTATTAATTTATAGAGATAAAACATTAAAATTGCTACTTACATTTCCATACAATTGTAGTTAAAAATACATGTAATTATTAACATCACAAGAACAATAATGAATACTATTCGAAGGAAAGGATTTTGCGTCTCTGGGTCATAATCCGTCCCTCCGCCATCACCGTCATCAGACCCTAAAATATTTAAATACTTGGTATATGGGAAAAGTAACTATTGTAACGTACTACAGAATAGGGCCTTTCCAGAATAGTCCCTCGGCGGCATATCGCGCGAACAAACGGGTGCCGAAAGGCCGCTAAGCCACGCCGCTAAGGGTGCGGGCACATGTTTACGGTGCGGCATGGCTATCGTGTAACGACACGGCGACGCTACCGGGTGGCAGCACGGCGTCGTGCCGCGACACGGCGTCTTGTGCGGTGCACCGCGGGAAACCATCGTTCAGTTTTTATCTTGATATGGGCCGCGAAAGTATTATTTTGCTCCTGTTACTAACACGACGAATGCAAAAAAACAGAATCAAAGAAAATATTGGGTGAATCCATATCTTTCTACAATGAACCATGATGGAGGTCATTTTGAGAAGAAATATGAAGCGCTGAAAAAATGTGGTAATGAGAAATTTTAGGAATATTTTAGAATGTCTATATTAAGTTTTGAAGAATTTCGTTTTTTCTTCATTCGTCTTACGTGGGCACATGTCTTCAGTGCCGCACCGTAGACATGTGCACACGCCCTAAGTCACCTTTGTCTCGACACGCGGTATGTTCTTTAATATAAAATCGTAGTCAGTCGTATTCCAGCAATCGTTGAGTGTGCATTCGTAATTTACTGCGACTAAGCCCTATGTATCGCGTTTATTACACTATTTAATTATTGAAGTGAAAACTTCTTTAGTAGTGTTGTGCACTGTTCGTTATGGGTAAAAAATGTTAAACTCGCGTCAGTACATGTGACCTGTACCCTTACCACGAGTTTTTACGTTTTGACAAATACGACTGTTTTGGTATTTGTTTACGTATTTGCCCATACAATTTCCAATCAGCGCCCCTAGCGGATTGTGCCAGAACTTGGAAATAGTATGGTCCAATACGTAAACAAATACCAAAACAGTCATATTTGTCGAAACGTAAAAACTCACGGTAACGGTACTGATCGAAAATTCGTAAGACTGTTATCTTTGTGTACGACAGCGCAATAAATGAATATTGTATTTTACCACCTAAATGATAGTACTTTTGTAGTGTTATTAAAGCATTCGTGCAAAATTATTCCCTAACCATTCCAAAATATCAAAACCGTACAACGTTAATGATCACGTTTTCTTTTCTGCCGGCACTTCTGGAATGGAACCCGTTGTTTTTTAAGATGTGTGTTATGGAGTTTCTTTTGCTGCTTCTTCTCCATAACAAAACACCTTGTGAAGTGGCTGTTAATATATTTACGTTAAAAAAAGTTCTGTAATGAATCAACTTTGAATAAAATATTTTTGATTTGATTTGAATATTTTTCCAACAGAAAATCGATATTTGTCAATTTCTTCGATACTAAAAACCGTCAATTTTGGATCTTTGGTAACCACAAATTGAATAGATTGAGTATAAATAACGGGTGTTAGTAAATATACCAGTAGAAAAAAAAATAGGGTGCTCCTACTGTTACTCAATTTTTTTCTTCTCACTTTGGAGTGTTACGTACTAATAATATAAAGTTGTTTTACTTAAAATGTGTTATATCTGTAAGTTGAAAAATTATTTTAATAAATATCTCAACTAGAGAATTGTTATAAATATGCTTAAAAACGTTACAACCACAACTTAGCCGAATCCAACGGCACTTTATATGTTTAAATCTGTCAAGCCGATTGGGCTGCCAGGCGTGCCAAAGAATGGAATATACCTACAGAGTCTTCAAGAAACATTACTCTCCGCGGTCGTGTTAATGATTTAATTTTCAATCATATCATATCAATATTTGGAAGGTGGTAGAACCCTTCGTGGGAAGGTGGTGGAACCCTTTGTGGGAAGGTGGCAGAACCCTTTGTGGTTGCAAGGTGGTAGAACCCTTTGTGGTTCGACTCCGGCGGCACCACCGCCACGCCTATTTCTGCCTAATAACAGCAGTGTTAAGCGCTGCTGTGTTCCGTTTTGTAGGGTGTGGTAAGAGAGACATACTTTTCCGAAGCGCACCTTATTCCTCAGGGGTAGCAGTGCATCTGTGGCTGACTTCAGGTAGGAATATTTAATCCTATCTGGAGTTGATTACAGATGTCCATGGGCGGCAGTAGCCACTAACCATCAGGTGCTCATCTGCTACTCCCATATTATAAAAAAACTTACGCTTCGAAAAACAATAACCCTCCGCGGTTGTGTTAAAGATTTACTTTTCAATCATAGCCGATTAATAGGTCGCCTATTTTTATCTACTAGTATATTTTCTATACCTTGATATTGAACCCACGTCGAAGTAAAGCGACTCTTATGATAAGGGCTCTTTGTGTGACTTGATGATACGAACTTTTTACTAGCTCGTATTTCTAAATCCTTTTCTTTTAAACATTTATAACTTTCTATTATATCATCATGTGATTCTCTGATAGATTCCTTTTCTTTTAACTCTTTATTGCTTTCATTATTATCTATTCCTTCATTATTATCTTCTTCTCTTCCTACAACTTCATTAATACTAGGTAATTCATTTTCTCGATTTTCCACAAGACCAGATTGTGCATTTTCGTTACAAGGTGGTGTATTATTCATATCTTTTAAAATATCATTAAATTTTATTTGGAAGTTATTCTGGTAAAATAGTTTTATAATAAGCAACAATCTATCATATCAGAAGCTGCCATAAAAGTATTTTTTATCTTCTACCATATTGACAGTTTATTTTTCAAGGTAAAGTAATTCACTGATTATATGGATTATGTCATTTTTGCAAAATTGTAGATATGAAAATATTATCTGTGGTCTAATAAAGGTTTAGATGCATTCTGCATCTGTTTTAGTATTTCATAGATTGAGGTGTATAATTGGTATTGAAAGTAATTTTGTGAAATTAGTATTGGGTATCCTAATTTCACAATGTTCCCAAATTAATTTCGTGAAATTCGTATTGGTAATATTAACGTCAAAATGCAAATGTCCAACCAATATTGTAATGTTTTACTGGGAATCTCATAGCAGATATTTGCCTATTCATTGCAGTGGAAATTATTTGATGAAATCATATTCATAGATGTAGTAGTTGTAAATAAAATAAAAACAAATAAAAATGTTAACTATAATAATAGAATACAATATAAAAAAAATATATTTATAAATCGCATATACTTTAATTAATAACAATTAGTTTATTGAAGATTCGTGACAGTTTAGCTTGTTATCTCCCATTTGATTATCTTGGTTTAATTCTTCTTATTATTCGCTTCTGTTACCTAATATGGATACAACAGTTATTTGCACGATTTTAAAGAAAATATCATATAGAGAGGTGTAGATGTAAAATGCTCCTAATGTGTAATCGTCCTCACTCAATTCAACAGCCTCACTGCGCAATAGTATTTGTAGCATAGCTGTCATGATCTAGAAACGAAAATTAATAAAAAATTAAAATATATTTCTTTCAAATGGCATTATCATTACGGGGATTTTTGCTTGATGTTTTTACTGTTTAGAACGATTTTGTTTACATATAGCGCCCGAGATACAAGCGGTGCGTCCCTACAAATTAAGATTTAGGATTGCACTAACCCCTTCCCCTCTTGACATCAAAAAAAATTAAATTGCGTCCTCTGACTTTTGGACGCACAGGACCAAGATTTGTAACATTTCGAAGATTGCAGAATCCTTTGCGGTTCGACTCCGGCGGCACCACCGCCATAGCTATTTCAGCTTAATAACAGTGTTAAGCGCTGCTGTGTTCTAGTTTTAAGAGTGTGGTAAGGGAGACATAGTTATCCGAGGCATTTCAGCTTAGTCCCCAGGGGTAGCGGGGCATTTGTGGACGACCTCAGGCAGGAATGTAATCTTATTTGAGGTTGATTACAGATGTTTATGGGTGGCAGTAGCCACTAACCATCAGGTGGACTGCTTTCTCGTCTGCTACTCTTATAATTTATATCAAAAAAACAATTGACTAAATATAAACGTATATATACTTACAAAGACACTTAGGAGAGTTCCAATAAAAAATAATACCAATATATCTGTAGAGTAGGCGTCTCGCGATAACTCAGTCTCTATAATTTGAAAGTATGCCACGAGGAAGAAAAGAATTACGAAGGGCAAAGCAACAGCAAAACCTATGAGATGGAGCAGCAAGTTTGTGAAGTCGAACTGAAAGAAAATATACTTTAATATAAATTGACGGTTTAGACGCATGATGACGTAAACAGTGCAAAAGTTAATAGATTAAACGTTAATGATGTAGACGTTCACAGCGCAGACATCTAAATATATATAACTCAAAGGTGACTGACTGACATAGTGATCTATCAACGCACAGCCCAAACCACTGGACGGATCGGGCTGAAATTTGGCATGCAGGTAGATGTTATGACGTAGGCATCCGCTAAGAAAGGATTTTGATCAATTCTACCCCCAAGGGGATAAAATAGGGGATGAAAATATTACTTCGTAACGCGAGCGAAGCCGCGGGCAAAAGCTCGTTAACGATAAAGACATTAACGATTCTCGCGTAAACGATGTCGACGAAATGATCATTGAACATATTTTGAGAAAAATATGTAGGTAATTGGTTTTGTATGTACATTTTTATTGTTAAAATGTATTGTGTTATAAATTTACAATTAGAACTGATAATCACAATACAATATCATTCCAATACTGTTATTTCTGATTCAGCACTTTTAAAATGTAGCATAATATGTCCCAAAATATACAATATTTTTAGTATATATATATTTTATGTATGTTTCTTATATTGTATTACGATCCTCAAATAAATAAGTACTTTTTAAATTTTTAAAATTTAAAGTAATCCAAAATTGTCAAACTTACCCCAGTAAAAGCCAGTATTGTCAAAGCGAAAACAACGAAAGCCTGAGTTATGTACATATATGTGACCAACAAAGTGTCGTATCGCCCTGAGAAGAATCCACTCACTATACATACACCTATTACCTGAAATAGAAAATGAAAAGTACATCTATACTAATATTATAAGGAGGAAAACTTTGTTTGTTTGTTTGATTGTAATGAATAGGCTCCAAAACTACTGGACCGATTTTAAAATATCTTTCACCATTCGAAAGCTACATTATCCACGAGTAACATAGGCTATATTTTATATGAAATATATTTGATAAATAGATTTTGAGGCGGTACAAAGTCTGCCGCGTCAACTAGTCATTAATATAATAAGAAATAATGAGCTTACTTTAAAGGGGGATAAATTGAGGGAATCTATTTTTTGTAATATAGCGAGCATGCAGCCCAGCCAGCATGAGTGATAACCGCCGCCCATGGACATCTGTAATCAACTCCAGATAATTTGATCCCTACCTGAAGTCAGCCACAGATACTCAATATACCAATACCAATGATACCAATGAGGACTACGCTAGAAAGCGTCAGAAAAGTATGTGTCCCTTACCACAGCGTTCAAACAAGAACACAGCAGCCCTTAACACTGCTGTTATTAGGTAGAAAAAGGTGTGACGGCGGTGCCGCCGGTGTCGAACCATGGGTTCTACTATTTTTAATCCACGTCCAAATGTATTTGAATCACTGATACTTGGACTTGGGTGATTATGCGTATCTACGGCATGTTCGTTTAGATGTCATAGAAGGTCTCCTTTGAAAGTTTTTTTTTTTATAACATAGGAGTAGTAGACGAGCATGCAGTCCACCTCATGGCAAGTGACTACTGCCGCCCATGGACATCTGTAATCAATTCCAGATAAGATTTGATCCCTACCTGAGGTCAGCCACAGATACGCCGCTACCACTGAGGACTACGGCGGAAAGCGTCAGAAAAGTATGTGTCCCTTACTAAACCCTTCAAACCGAAACACAGCAGCGCCAAACACTGCTGTTATTAGGTAGAAATAGGTGTGGCGGTGGTGCCGCCGGAGTCGAACCACAAAAGGTTCTACCACCTTCTCTTTCTCTTTGAAATTATTAGGATTGAAAGCGTAATAAAATACTTACAGTTAATAAAAAGGCTATAAATTTCCAAGGGAATAATCGAGCACACTCAAAAAGCGTCGCAGCCAAGTTCAGAAGAAACAAGTAAACCCTGAAAAAATGACGTCACCAACTCATTAGTATCCCACTGCAAGCCACGGAACTCCCAGAATGAGAAGGATTAGGCCATAGTCTACCGCTGGTTAAGTGCGTATTGGCAGACTTGACATACTTACCTTTAAGAACTTTATTTTAAAGTTCTCTCCATAGATAAGTATAGATATCTCACCGTCTTGTAATTGAAAGAAGCCATTAAATGACTGAAACGGCTGACAATTCTGTCAGCCATTTAACGGCTGTCATGGTGTAATTTACGCGGAACAATGCCGATATGCGCAGTTAAGTGGTGCAAAAACGCGAAATCTAAGAAAAAATGCGGAGAAATATCGTTTGATTCGCAAATGATCTGAAGACTACATTTTTAAATATTTTTCAAACACGAAAATAGATGACACTGACAATTTCAATTGTCAAAACTGATTACATTTTATTGTTAGGAGTGAGTAATCTTTACTAATCTATGGTTCTCTCATGCAGGTTTCATCATATTGTTTTTTCGGTAGATAAACGATTTTATTATGTTACTATTATAAAGCTACATTGGTAGATGTTGTATTATATGTATGTCTTAGCTTAAACACCAATCTGAATAAATTTAAAGAAGTTTTTTAAAACAAACTTTTTAGCAACGTAACTTTCTTTTTCGTAATCTGTTCAGAAAGCAATTTCATTCAATAGGGGTGCATAAAAATAATTGGTCCATCATATTTCATTTAGAATGACGTCACTAATCTCATCATGCATTGTCATTGAAACTAAATGTGTATGGAAAATCAGCTCGATTGGCTAGGGTTAACTGCTTTGAAATTCACTTGCAAGATTTTACCCTACATACATACGAACAAACACAGGAAATTAAATGAAAACTTATAGAGGCTTGCTTACGCAACAGTAACGACGACAAATAAACAATTGTCTTCTTGGTAGAAAGTTTTTAAGTCCCTGAAAAGATAGAAAAGATTTAAAGTTGGTATTATCCTCTGTGGTTCGACCCCGGCGGCACCACCGCCACACCTATTTCTGCCTAATAACAGCAGTGTTGTGCTGCTGTAGTTTGGTGTGTAGTAACGGAGACATACTTTTCCAAGGCATTTCAGCTTAGTCCTCAGGAGTAATCTAATCTTGTTGAGTTGATTACATATGTCCATTGGCGGCAGCAGCCACATACAATCAGATAGACTGCATTCTCGTATGATACTATATTGTTGGGAGTGACGGTAGGAATAAGAAATATTATTATTGTCAAATGCGGGTATTAACTAAAAGTGGGCGTATAAAATGATACTTTAAATCGTACTGGGTAGTTATTTTCAGACCTTTAAAAAACGTTACTCTGCCAATTTTGTTTCTCATTTGCGTTTAGTTTTTATTTTTTTTTAAGAAAGTTAAGGTTCTCGGCTTATAAAAAGTTTGTTTTTAAATAATTTCCTGACGATTTTCCTAAGAATATTATAAATGATTAAAACAAACTTTATTACTCACATTTTCGCTGAACAGAAGTTGACAACAGTAGTAACAATTAATATCACAAATGTTATGCTGAATAGTTTTCTAATGAATCGATTTTTTGTGCTTGGGTCGTAATTTAAGGGATCCGCGCCTCCATATGCATACCCATATCCGCCAGATTCTAAAAAGCATTTACAGGAAACGTTTGTAAAATTATTGTTAACTAAAGCTCTCGATGAGGTAGACGGGCTACCTGATGAAAAGTATTTAACTATTCACAAGCGTATGTGAATAGTGAATTAGTGAATACTACCTGTTGTCTTGTGTGTGGACAATTTTTATATTAGAAGAATTTGGTGCTTTTAAATTTCTTTATTTGACGCCAAATGTACATGTTTCTACAAATGTAGCCTCTCACTAGGATTCCTTGTGTCTGTCCCTGTATTTCCGGGACCAGAATAGGGCTATGTATCCCCTGCCTGTCGTAAGAGGCGACTAAAAGGGGCTTCCGGGGCTCAAACCGCCCGACCAGCGACCCCGGGAAGGACGACGGTATGTGTGGTCGCATACCGTCGTGCACACCAGACGGAGTGGCGAGCGTCATGCTCACCTGGGTGGAGCCCGACGGGGCAATGCGAATGCTAAGAGGACTCCGGTTGCGTTGCTTTAGAGATCCCGGAGTCCTCTATACAGCGTCGAGGACGGCCGCCGGGGGGTTTTAGTGCGGTAAGAAACCCACATAACCCCGCGTTGCTCCCACGGCATACGGTACCTTTTCAAGGTTTCCCCCTCGTAACAAAAAAAAAGGATTCCTTGTGTCATGGATGCATATAAAGACAAATACAAAAACACCCAGATCCAGAAACAGGAATCAAAATTCAACATTCAGATCTGTCTGACCGGGAATAGGACCCGGGACCCTTTGCGTGTCGGACCAATATTGTCGCAGTCAGTGTTTCTTATTTTCGTTATTTTGTTGTCTTTTTCTATTCTTTATTTATAGGTATCATTGTTGAAATGATTAAACATTTCTTAATGTATTACCAAAATAATAAGCATAATTTATCCTAAGTTATGTTTAATCAATTGGTGTATTATAAAGATAAAGAGTAATATAAAAACAGAATAGTAATATAAAAATTGAGGATTTCTCAATTATTTCTTTTATTTAATTACCTTGATATACCCATGTGAAAGTAAATCGACTTTTGTGATGAGAGCCCTTTGAATGCCCAGCCAAATAACTTTTACTAGCTTGTATTTCTAAATCCTTTTCTTTTGAACGTGCACTATCTGTATCTTTTTCTTTAGATTCTTTAAGAGAGTCTTTTTCTTTTTCCTCTCCATCGTTTTCAATGGCTGTATCATGTTCGAATGGTGCTTCATCAACATTTGCACGCAATTCTGTATCTTCACTATTTTCAATTAATTCTTGTATGAACACATTATCTACAGGCAATGGTTTTTTATTCATTCGTTCTACGATTGGGTCAAGTTTTAATATAATACTTGATCTTATTTGGATAAATTAAGTTTATCAAAATTGTGTTTATTTATAAACAATATTCATTTGACGTGAAGTCATCTCAGTGGCATATCGAAAGTCTATGAGCTCGTCATTATTGATAGTCTTCTGACATACTGATAGATACTAATTTATCATGAAACAGAAAAAACAGTTGAAATTGTTTATCTGTTCCATGTTATTTATGGTATTAAATAGTTCATAATAATCGTAACAAATTATTATATTGGATTTTTTTTTACTACAGTTAAATTTTAGGTGACAACCATATATTTAATTTTATTTTTCTCTTAGAATTTGAGCCAACGTACAATGGGTTGGTCTGACAGTTTTACTATTTGACACACAAGTTTTGCTTCATATTCACATTATATTGACGCTCATACTGTCAATTCTCATTACTGAATAAAACAGCAAGACCAGCAAGGCCTCCCAAGATAATGGGGTACTCCCATAGATATACTACTAATAAAGATTATTAGCAGTATATTAGTAGTATATCTATGGGTACTCCTAACCCATAAACCTCGTCTAATAGAGTTATCCATGGGTGGCACACTTCATTCCATCAGGTATATTCTGACATTCAACCTACGAATGATTATTTACTACTTCCGTCCTATCAAAAAGTACCGGTAAAATCATCGATATACTACTAATAATAAGTATAAAATGTCATTGGGTAAAATAAAGAAATAATGAAAAATTGAACATCTGCTATAATTCACATATACAATTAGTCATCAGCAAAACCGATCAGTTGAATTAATTTCAAGAACAAAGACATGATGGAAGTGTACATCATAAAAGCGCCTAAAGCGTAGTCGTCTTCACTCAATTCTATTGACCGGCCACCTAGAATCATTTGTAGTTCTATGATCATCATCTGGAAAGAAAAAAATATTAAATTTAATCCCATCAATAAGTATTTCTGTCTGGTTGTCATCGTGATCATCCTAACCTGATTGTCATTTTTATGAGCATATGCATATGCTTGGACGAATTTAGTTTTAAGGAAGCATTAATTTTGCCGTCTTGACGCAGAATGACCAATACGCAAAGTGATCAGCGTGCGCAAAATGGCCAATACCCGAAATGTCCAATATGCAGAACATCCAATTTAGGATAGTGTGTCCAATTTGCAAAAACTCCATTACTATATTTTATAGGCAAATTCATCTACCAGAAACTTAGCTTCAAATTTCTTTTTATTAGCTCATTAAGTTTTTTAAAGTAAAAAATTAAGGGAACTTATATTATGTTTATTATGAAAGTTGTCTTTATCTTGAAGGAACAGCTTGCCACTATACAAAATTTAAAATCATTATCGACAATGTATTTATGTCCATTACTTACCACGACTTCGATCACAGTTCCCACGATCAGTATGACAATTAGCAAGGGTTTCATAACGCTACCGGTTATCATCATGGTCACCAGTACTATCATTGCCACAACCGAGAAGGCGGTCGCGATCACCACCACATACAGCATCCAGCTTGTGAAGTCGAACTGAAATTATTTTTGAAATAGTATTATGATATATAGGATGTCTTTCTTTATGAATATGAACTCGTTCGATCGCCGGCTAACGAAATCAATATTTTATTAAAATCGGCCTCGTTTTTTTTAAAGATTATCTAGCTATTTCTATTTTTGAATTTTTTTAATATGAGGAGTTCTAACTTAGTCCTCGGAGGGAGTAACTCGCTACTGTAGTCGATCCCAATCATAACGCTAAATAAGTTCTGGCTCTCAGGCTCATCAGTGTGTTGTTGATGTCTACAGCACAAGGAGGAGCTAAGTACCTTTAGAAATATGGTAACTGAATTGTAAATATGTTTTGGTAAGGGAGATCTTCCGCCAGGTTAAATGATCATGCCTGGGGATTGGCTGCAGGTCTCCGTTTGGAGCTTATTTTTCGAAATGAACTCCTTAGCTTCACAGCCCACTTGATAAATTATCCCTGTATGTGCAGAATGTTGAGCAAACTTAGATAGCGTAATTCAGAATCGTGTGGCGCCATTTATTGGTGAGTATCGCTATAAAGAAAATATAGCATTTACTCACACTTGAGCAAGCGAGAAGAATACAAACAAAAACCACGGCAGCGGTAGCAATGGTCGCGTAGAGAACTATCTCGGTTCTGTAATGCGCCGACACTTTAGCTGCCATCACGCTCATAGCGCACACCTGGAAAAGTTATCAGTGGTAGTCGAATGGTAGAATCTTTTGTGGATTGACTGAGTTCAAAGGTTTCTGTCTTATTTCTGACAAATAACAGCAGTGTTAAGCGCTGCTGTGTTCTGGTGACATATTTTTGCGAGACAGCTTAGTCCTCCTTGGGTAACGGAGGATCTGTGGCCGAAATTAGATGGAAATCTGGTTTCGTCTGAGGTTAATTGCACATATCCACGCGCGGTAGTAGCCACCTGCTATCAGGTAAACTGTCTACTCCTATATTATAAAAACAGATCCTGATACAACACACGCTTCATGATATGGTGATATGAATTTAACTCACCGTAATAACTAAACAAATGATATTGCAGGGCGGGACTCTTGCGCACGGCGAGCAATACATTGCATAGTTGGCCATTAGTAGTGTTAATCTGTAAAAAATAACGTTTTCATCACTCATAGCGTGACTAGATCACGCCACACCCAAATTCAGAATAGAAATCAAAATCATCATTTATAGATTTTATTTTATCTATCGGTCGATCCGATGGCGCCACCGCTTTACCCATTTTTATCGTGAAGCAGTTCTGCGACCTAGAAGAGTTTGGATCCCGGTTGACTTCAAATTCAAATTCAAATCTCATTTATTCAAAATTGATTCATATAGAATACTTTTTGAAAGTCAACAAACTACCACCGCTTCGGAAGGTATTTCGCTATGGAGAAGAAGCGGCGCAAGAAACTCCATACATATGCATATTTGCATCTTTTAAAGAGTAAATAATATACAATTTTACGTAGTGGTACATATAATTAATTTTTGATGTTGGAGCTGGAGTTGTCATACCATACGGATTTATCATTTAAGTACTGATTTACATTATAATATGCTTTTTTACATAAAGTTAATTTTATAGTAGATTTAAACCTTTTCTCGGATAGATCGATAATGTCTTTTGGTATTTTATTGTAGAAACGAATACAGTTCCCCATAAAAGAATTACACACCTTGCTTAATCTAAATTGAGGTATGGCCAATTTATCTTTATTTCTAGTATTATGACTGTGCCTATTATAATTTTTTTCCAAAGATGAATAATTTTTGCGAGCATATAGGATATTTTCATAAATATATTGACTAGGCACTGTCAAAATATTTATAGATTTAAACAGTTCTCGTAAGGACTCACGGGGGCGAAGACTATAAATGGCTGTAATTGCACGTTTTTCGAAGTATAAAGATGACATCTATGCTAGCAGCGTTACCCCACAGCAGAATACCGTAAGACATAATGCTATGAAAATAACTAAAGTAAACAAGCCTAGCGGTTGGTATATCGGTAAGATGTCTTATCTTCTTTGACGCATAGGCTGCCGAACTAAGTCTACTACATAACTTTGCTATCTGAGGGCTCCATTGTAGTTTAGAATCTAAATTTATCCCTAAGAAAACTGTTTCATCTACAAATTCTAAGTGAAATATCTAACTTATATATGAGATGACCTTAATACTCCAAAGGAGTGGCAACGTATTTAAAATCGACTTTAGGTAGAGAGTGTTCTATATGGAGTCGTTCACAGACGTACATAGGCGATAGTAACCACTGTGCCTTGCAAGCTCGACATAAAAATACATATATCACTTACGTAGCTGGTAGCATGAGACCCATCCCGTGTGTTTGAAAGAATTCTTTCGCATCTTCTCTGAAAGATGAAAACAACATTAGTTTTTTTACTACTTACATCACTTTGCTAACTTATTGTTTGGTATTATGGCGTATTATTTTGTTCCAGCTGTAACGCGTGTGACGGCAGTGTATGGACGAGTTCCAACGAGTTTTATATTGCCGGCACATCGGCCCGTCAAAATCTCGGTGCCGATCTAGCGGTCACGCCGATCTACTCGAAATATCCGCGGTCGAGATGACAGTGCTCGGGTGACGGGCGTGCGGTGGACAAGCGGCTATAGTAAATGTATGTACGCTACTTCGGCGCCGTCATTAATTATCGGTATCGGCTGGGTGACGGTAGCGGTGGACAAACGGCGTTAGTGTACTTATCTGAGTGTGTCTATGCCACCCACGACAAAGGAAATCACGTTATTAGCGATGAAAGCGATATTTACTTTATTCCCTCCAAAAACAGTAAACGGGTAGTTTACTCAAGTTAATGTGCAAATATATCTTAGTGGTTAGTTCGCAGTAAATCTATCCGCTAATCTCTGTGACAAACTCGTACTACCGGCTTACAACAAGAACAAGTTGTTCTTGCTGTTCCTACTATTCTAACTGTTCTTACTCTACTAGAATTAAAGTAACGAGTCGTGAAAATATTACTGTAGGAGTATTAGTTTTTGTACCGCTAGAATTAAAGTGAGTAAAGGGTGTTCTTAATAAAAAGTTTTGCAAATGTTAAGCTAGATTTACACTTGTAAAATTGCCTGTTGACACCAAAAATAAATAGGAAAAATTCCACGAATCATTACAGCATATCTAATCCGACTTGTGTAGTACGACACGTTTTATACTCACAGAGAAGAATACAAACGCAGGACAGATCTAAATTCATTATCCAGACGTCTGTCTGATCAGGGATCAAACCTGAAACCCTCTGCGCGTGAGATTGTTATGGTAACCGCTCCGCCACGCGATTCATGTATAGACGAACTAACTACATACTCGTAACATAACGCTATGTTGCTACGACACGCTTGGCATTTGCCGCAAACTTCAAAACACAAACTCACAAACATTGCAAGCACTTGCGGCACATTCTACTTGGTTTACTAAAAAAAATTGCCGCAAACTTCAATACACAAACTCACAAACATTGCAACCACTTGCGGCACATTCTACTTGGTTTACTAAAAAATTAATATTCCATTGCGTTCCAGACGCTTCAATTCGAGACGTTTGTGTAAGTTTGTTGTTGTTTGGCAAGCGTGTGGACGCATTATGTTAAGCTTCATTTGATTCTTACTTGATAGTACCAATGCATAACTCACCATTATTTCCTACCTATACGTTTCTGATTAGCCAAACTAAAGCGCTAGTACCCAATGTTCGGCAAATACTAAGACGATAATCACTTAAACTCAACAATGTTTACATTAGATACAGTTGTAGAACTGCGGCGTGGCTTAGCAAGAACAGGCAAGTTACTGCGACGCTTAGCCAATTCTGGTTAAAGCTTTGAAGTATATGAGTACCAAATTTAAACTCGTTTGGTCCAGTACTTCCGGAGCAAATTGGCTGTGACAGACGGACGGACAGACGAACGAGTGATCCAATAAGAATTAAGTTTTTTTTTAATTTTTCGTATGGAGCTCTAAAAATAGGTGTATTAAGCCCTGTACTCACTATTGATCTGTAACTTTAATCTTCGCAAATAATATAACCAAAAATCAAATAATTTTATAAGTTTCCGATTAATCAAACTAGAGAGCTAGTACCCAATGTTCGGCAAATACTAAGATGGTATAATCACTTAAACTCAACAATGTTTACATTAGATACAGTTGTAGAACTGCGGCGTCGCTTAGCGAGAACAGGGAAGTTACTGCGACGCTTAGCCAATTTTAGTTAAAGCTTTGAAGTATATGAGTACCAAATTTAAACACGTTTGGTCCAGTACTTTCGGAGCAAATTGGCTGTGACAGACGGACGGACAGACAAACAAGCAATAATCGGTACAGGGCACACCTATTTTTAGAGTTCCGTACAAAAAATTAAAAAACGCAATTCTTATAGACAAACAAGTGATCCATAATACAAGAATTACGTTTTTTAATTCACACGGGTGATCCTACGAGTATAAGCGTTCTCTTTTTTGTTTTTTTCACACGGAACCCTAAAAATTCACGTATAGAGCCCTTGTGGCCACTATTAAGCTGTAAATTTAACCTTCGTAAATACTACAACCAGAAATCAAATAATTTTATAAGTTTCTGATTAATCTAACTAAAAGCAGCCACCCAATAGTAAGGCGGTAATCACTTAAACTCAACAATGTTTACATTAGATACAGTTGTAGAACTGCGGCGTGGCTTAGCGAGTACATGCTAAGTTACTGCGATGCTTAGCCAATTTTAGTTAAAGCGTTTAAGTTTAAAGTGATTTGGAAACTGAATCTTTGCTTATTAATCTACTTGCTAGACCCAAGTATGCTAAACTGTGTTTGATATTAATTATTAGAGAAGTAAATAAGAGCTCTGTTAAATTACTTGATATTTAAAATTATTTATTACTTGATATTTACAATTATTTGATATTTAAAATATAAAGTAAACAAAAACATTGTTTGAAGTATATTGACTACTGTTTGAAATTTATGAACAATCAAAATATTATCAAAAGCTCTCTAGAGAAGTTAATGAGATCGTAGAACGCTTTGTGGTTCGACTCCGGCGGCACCACTGCTACGCTTACTTCTGGCTAATAACCGCAGTATTAAGCACTGTACCCTTACCAGGAGTTTTTACGTATCGACACATATGACTGTTTTGGTATTTGTTTACGTACTTGCCCATACAAATTCCAATCAGCGCCCCTAGCGGATTGTGTCAGAACTAGGAAATCATATGGGCCAATACGTAAACAAATACCAAAACAGTCATATTTGTCGAAACGTAAAAACTCCTGGTAAGGGTACAGGTGCATTGCATTCTCGTCGTATATATTACTACTGTTTTTTACAAGATTTTTTTCTTTACTTGGTCACTTTACAAGATCTTAAAACTGGAAAAGCAGCACTTAACACCGTTATAAGGAGTAGGATTATTAACGATATTTAAAGCTCATAGAACACTACCGGACTTAATGAGTACAGTGCAATTACTTTAAAAGCCAATCCGGCGCGCTTGTTTAACTCGGATTAGTTTCTAGATTTACAATTGCAATTTAATTTCAGTTGAAGAGCTCTTCGGGATAGCGTCTGTTTGCAATAAAAGGATAAATACGGTTCGATTTGATGGAGATCTGAGGGATTTTTTTTAAGCTTTAACGCTTATAAAAATAGAACGTTTTGTCATTTGATTGTAGTAGGATTGTGGGTCTTTTTTGGCATAATTCTGAGTTTGTTCCCTTTAGCGATTGTTGCAGCGCATATTATTTTAACAACACTAGGTAATTATAACTATTTATAACCTTCTTCTATGGTTTCGTTTTTTCCCTTTTGATTGTATTGTTAACGTGCGTTTTTTTATTTTTATTTTTGTTTTTGTGTTTGTGTTCTTTTTTTTGTCAATGTATTTTGTGATTTTCATCTTTGTATATTTAGTTTTAAAATTGTACTGTGTGCTGCAATTGTGCTGAATAAATGATATTATTATTAATTTTTTGTCTGTCTTATAACAATGGGTATAGTAATCGTGCACATAAAATTGGTAGAATAAGAATGATTGTGGAGTTTTTATGATTATAATAGAACGAATTGTATAAAGGAGACAAAAAATATCGAATCTATACGGATACGGATAAAATGTAGTATATTCCTAGTATAAATTTATTATTATTTTACATATAAATACGTTGCATATTTTGCTCTTTTAACCAAAGGTTGACTGGTAGGGAATGCTTCTAGCATTAAGATCGCCTTTGTATAAGCCGCGCCAAACTGCTAGTCTGCTCTGAAGTAGTTGCGAGCAGGTGTAGTTATACAATTTGCTATGGCGATGCGACTCATTTCTATATTCAGAGCGGACTAGCAGTTTGGTTTGGACTAAATCAATTTCTACGGTATAATACAGTTTTAAATAAATACTTACGATGCAAGAACAAATGTTATGAACGCAGCCGTCAATACAAGCATGATCAGAACAATGATGAGAACGCATTTCACGAAGGTGTTTCGCGTTGATGGGTCGTAAGATAAAGGCTCTCCGTAGCTCGGTGCATATCCTGTAATGTAAGGGACGTAAGCTGTATTTTTTTTTGTAATATAGGAGTAGCAGACGAGCATGCAGTCCACCTGATGGTAAGTGGCTGTAATCAAGCCCAGATAGAGATATTCCTACCTGAGGTCGGCCACAGATGCGCCGCTATCCCTGAGGACTAAATTGGAATGCCTCGGAAAAGTATGTCTCCCTTACCATACCCTTCAAAACGGAACACAGCAGCGCCTAACACTGCTGTTATTAGGCAGAAAAAGGTGTGGCGGTGGTGCTGCCGGAGTCGAACCACAAAGGGTTCTACCACCTTTAGACATTTCACATTAATGTGATAGAGATGAGAAGATTACGCATTATGCATACATTATGAGAAGTTCGAAGGAAATTAGAGTTATAATAAATAAGTACTTTGATCGATCGAGGAAATTAATAAGAAGAATATGTGAATTATAACGAGTTTGGTTGAGGTACACTATCATGAAAATTGTAGATCATGGCTGCAGGCATGATGATGATGACGAGAAAAAGAAAAAAAAAGAAAGAAAGAAAAGAAGACATAATTATGCGAGGCGTTCCAACTTATTCCTTATGGGTAGGCAACGCATCTATGACCGACCTCAGATGGTATTTTAATTTTATCCGTGGTTAGTCATAACTATTTTAATTTCCAATTCCAGTAATAACTGGTAGTAGCCATTTAGTATCAGGTATATATAAAAAGAAGCCATCATGTCCCTGCCCTTGTACTTATTTAGCATCAAGTTTTCGGTTTCACATTTTGCAACTTTTGATATAACCGAAAATACACTAGACTACATTCTTATCACACCTCTGGTATTTTTATCATAATACTATTACATACACTTAATATCCTTAAATATCATTTATAATATATAGATATATTGTTCTTACCTCCATAATACTGGCCAGGTTGCTGATACATTGGTTTTTGATATTGCCGTTGTGGATACTGTTCTTGATTATAATATGTATCATAAACTCTCATTATTACATATGTATCTTTGTTCTCAATTTTACCACTCTCTTCATTATTTTCACTATTTCCATCCATTCCAACCATTTCTACATTATTTTCAATTTCTAATGTTGTGTGTTCTTTAATTTTGTTTTCTTCAGGACGTGTATTAAGCATTTTTATAACTGGTATTTCATTTTTAGGTTTATTTTCAATAATATTGGTATTTGGTACATTCATCTTTGGATTATCAGTAATATCCATATTAATGATAAGATCAGATGTTTTATGTATATGGAAGGGTTCCTGGTCTTCATGTTTAGGGTTTTGTTTTCCGTCTGTATCACTCATCCAAGTTATTTAATAAATTAATCAACACATAACACAAATTAAATAAAGTTAAAAAAATCATCCAAAAAGACGCTGACTTAATTTGTCAATAATATAGATAGCAATAATGATATATTTTATTTATTGACATTGAAACCAAAAAGGTATAGGTCAAAGAACAATATATTTCAAATACATTTTTGAAAAGAGGTTGATGGCATTTTAAATAATTTAGTATTTTTATAGTATCTAAAAAACGACAAACAAAAAATGTTGTTTTTGGGTTTATGCGTAACTCAATACAATTTTATAATGTTAAATAAATATAACAAGACCATTGATTGCGCATTTTGTCATATATAAGATAAAGGTACATTGATTTAAAATTTCATTACATAAAAAAGTAGTGAAAGATTATTAGTACAGTAATGACTCCACTGAATATTACATCGAACATTTCAAGATAGATCATCAGCGATTTGCACGTAAAATACACGAAGGGAAAAACGTCCAATTACCTATACTCGTTACAAAGGTTGAATACATATCCGAATAAAACAATTCTGCAAACGCTAAAATGATATTAAAAGCCCCACTTTCTGGGAAAATTCGAATAAAATCGTAGACTTTACCTACTTAAAAGAAATAGGTGTTTTCATTCCTTACTAAAATGGTAATGAAGGCCGAGTTCGTTCAATTCGGGAATAATACAATTGTTTCTATAGTGCTCTCTACTTCTATTTATAAATGTGGGACATTTGGTGTTTTTTTTTAGAATACTTGAATTAAGTTTTGTAGAATGCTTGTTGTGTTGAAACTCTCACTAGGATTTCCTGAGATGTGTGTTAAATATTGAAGTAGCAACTGAGCATACAGTCCATCTGATGGTAAGTGGCTACTGCCGCCCACATAGATGAGTATAGATATCTCACCGCCTTGTAATTGAAACCATTAAAAGGCTTAAACGGATGACAGAATTGTCAACCGTTTAATGGCTGTCATGGTGTAATTTACGCCGAACAATGCCGACATGCGCAGTTAAGTAGTACAAAAAACACGAATCGAAGAAAAAGTACGGGGAAAATATCGTTTCATTCGTAAATGATCTAGAAACTACATTTTTTAATATTATTCAAACACGAAAATAGATGACAGTGACCATTTCAATTGTCAAAACTAATTACATTTTCTAGATAACTAGAAAATGTAATTAGTTTTGACGACGGGCCTATTAAATTGTGACGACTATAAAGTCGTCACAATTTAATAGGCCCATTTTGACACATGCCATCGCTAGGCTCTAAGCATGTGATATACAAATCGATAACCAAAGAAACCAATTTTTACGACAAATCGATTACAACCACACGTCGTATTGTATCTATAAATTACTTAATATTTTGTAAACAGAATATTTATTCTATATTATTATAAATCATCTAAATATACAATAAAAAGCAGAAAAGAAAGTAAATTCTAGTGTAATTTAAAAATTTAATCCTTTTTAGAAGATTAAATAAAGCATCGGTCGTAAACTGTATTTTTTTTTTTCGTTTTATCATTCACTAAGACACAAAGTTTTGATTATTTTATTGTTGTTATAATGAAAATGGATAAATAATTAGTTATTGGTAATTCTAAGTTTCGATTATTTAAAAATTAATCGATTATGGTTTCTTCCGAATGCTTTGAAGCCGCAAGCTCTAGCCGTCACGTGGTCGTAATTTCCCTACTAAAAAGTTAGTTTAAGACATTAATGACATTGGGATGGCATGTGTCAAAATGGGCCTATTACATTGTGACGACTATAGGAGTGAGTAATCTTTAGTAATCTATGGCTGCCCATGGATTTGTAAACATATCCAGATAAGATAAGAATCCTACCTAAGGTCGGCCACAGATGCATTGCTACTCCTGAGGGCAAATTTGGAACGCCTCGGATAAGTATGTCTCCCTTACCCTTCAAAACGGGATACCGGCGCTTAAAAGCTGCTATCCCATGTCAGCATCAACCCATTACTGTCCCGCTGCTAGGTACGTGTCTCTTCTTAACACTGTTATTACGTAGAAAAGGCGTGACGGTAGTGCTTAATGACCACACTTTTCCTTTACCATCCTATCTCGACAAACATTCATATATGAAGGTGGTAGAACTCTTTGTGGTTCGACTCCGGCGGCATCACCGCCACACCTATTTCTATCTAATAACAGCAGTGTTAGGCGCTGCTGTGTTCCGGTTTGAAGGGTGTGGTAAGTGAGACAGACTTTTCCGAGGCGTTCCAGCTTAGTCCTCAGGGTTAGTGGCGCATCTGTGGCCGACCTCAGGTAGGAATATCTAATCCTATCTGGGGTGTATTACAGATGTCCATGGGCGGCAGTAGCCACTTACCATCAGGTGGACTGCATGCTCGTCTGCTACTCCTATATTATAAAAAAATATATTAATTAAACCTACATCCACCACTTAAAACAAAAAGCTAATTTGGAAGTGTCTCCGGGAAAGCAGCGCTCTTGGCAAACTTACTCCATAACGACCTGGGGACACGAACGTCCCTTATTTCCAATTCTGGATGCCGTTTGCATATTTCCTTTTACTTCCAGGATACCAATTTTGAATCCCATTTTCATTATTTTCACCTCGTTATTTTTATTAACTTGCAATGCATTTGATCCTGGTATCTTTGTTTTAAGTAAGACTTTCTTGTAACGATTTTTAGTTAAGTGCGAGAGCGTTTAATTAAGATATTTTGAAACAATATTCGTGACGATTAAAAATCTGTATGCTTTAATTTCAGTAGAATAAATATTTGCTGATTATTTTATAAAATATTAGCTGACAAACGTTGTGTTGCCATATAAATAAAAAATGTTAAGGGTGTATAACCCTTATCACTTAGGGGTATGAAAAATAGATAGTAGCCGATTTTCAGACCTACTGAGTACGCATATAAAATTTGGTGAAAATCGGTAAGGCCGTTTCGGAGGAGTACGGTAACTAACATTGTGACACGAGAATTTTATATATGAGATGGATTATGTGCACGTAGGAGTTACATTCAGAGTATATCATTATTATTGTACAACATATTAGAATTAGTCGTACATTTTGGTTCTTAGAATACATTTGACATGCTGTTATCAATACTTTTCCTTATAGTATTTTCTGTGTTAAGTATATGTTTTATTACCAACACCCAATTACCTAAAACTCTCTGAATTGCAGCCAAATATGGTAACTATCATTTCAATCTAATGAACGTATGATAATAGTCTCCAGATATCAATCAAGGTTTAAATAGACAACCAAGTGAAAAAATTATATGGATAAAAAATATAACAATTCTATGCTTAACCTAACAAAAAAGTGTTATAGTTATATTTTTCGTTTAAAAGGATTTAATTTGAGATGCTCTCGAAAACTCGTCAACGTAAAATGTACAAGGCTCTTTTAAAAATGTTTACCTCCTAATTTTGGGGGTAGCCACCCCGCAATTTCTCCAACTTTTTCGACACAGTAAAGGGCCACAATAAACAAAATTCACAAGATAATAAGAACAATAAAAGCTTGAAGATTGTTCCCAGAGTTTGTCGTCGAGTTTATTTTAAATGGGTATTTCATTTTCCTTGTACAAGTGGAAGATTTTAAGTGATTTTGATAACACAATTAATTTAGGATTAGCGATGAAGTTTTGTTAAGGTACAATGAATTGCCAGGGTCTCCTATGTAGTTACGCCACTGACTTCACATATATTTTAATGAAGTGCCGAGTCGGCCATTTTTAGTATTCGAGTACTTTAGTACTCATATAGAATTAAAGGCATTAAAATAGGTTCATAAACGGCGAAGTTATGGCTGTTATATTTACATGGGTGGAGGAGTTCCCCTCATTTTCTCCAGAACCCTTCGATGGATCCTAACCGTATTTAAATGGGACCAATTTCCAGCTCGTCCCTACATAATAAAAAAAGAATTATTAAAATCGGTCCACTAACGGCGGAGTAATTCGTGTACATACATAAAAAAAAAGATACCGGCCGAATTGATAACCTCCTCCTTTTTGAAGTCGAAGAAGTCGTTGAAGAGTACTCACAATGTACTCGAGTTACTGACGAAGTACTCGAGTACTTTGTAACACATAGTCCAATAGCGAAGATCAAAAAAAGGTCCCTAATCAAAACAAAATTAAACAAGTTGTTACTTGCATAATTGCTGTTGTATGCACTCGTTTGCCAATATAAGGTACGTAAGACTAGAGTCAGTGTACGTGTACCGTCAGTATTCGAGTATCACTGGTACTCGAGTGTCACTTATTAGTCGAGTATGCGAGTTTAAGTAAGTACTTGAGTACTGAATCAAGTCGACCTGACTCGGCACATCTCTAATCTTTGGAAACGCTTTTTGGACAAGTTAGTTCAGAATTCCTATTTAAAAAAAAAAAAACTTCAGTCTTAAAATACAAATTCACTCCACCCAACATTTCAGATTTCAATTAGCTACTATAAACCATGGAACACTAGAAACTACGTAAGTGAATTCCGAACACACTAACGATTGAACTAGCAATAGTACGTGACTAGAATGGAAATGGAGCGATGCAGCCTTATCGAAACAAATAGCCTGAGCCCCTAACATTTGATGTGCATGCCTTTTGTCTTTGGAACGATGCAATTCGGAAGGATCTGAGTTAATCGATTACAGTTTAATCCTTTACATATATAAATGAATGTTTGTATGGCCTGAGGACGATCACCAGGGACTGGAGGTTTTAGTGCGGTAAAATCCCACATAACCTTTTTTTTTTGTTTATGACGGGAAAACCTTCAAAAGGTACCCGACGACGTGGGAGCGACGCCGGATTATGTGGGATTTTTAACGCCGCTACCCCTGAGGGCTAAGCTGGAAATCCTCAGTAAAGTTTGTCTCTCTGACCACACCCTTCAAACCAGAACACAGCAACGTTTAACACTGCTGTTATGAGGCAGAAATAGGCGTGGTCGTGGTGTCGCTGGAGTCGAACCACAAAGAGTTCTACGATCTTTGCGTAAGTAACAAATACTGCAGCAATTTGTATCATGAACTAATGTATATTCATTACTCGTCCGTAAAACACAGTAAGTGAGTAAGTAAGTAAACACCATAAATCGTAAACAGTTGAAAGCAAGAAGTCTTGAAGTAAAGTTGAAAACTAGGTCCGACTTCGAACTGTGGCCAGGAAACTTAGATTTATACCTAAATGCGTGAATCTTCGGTGAAAGTTAAAGTAGGGCGAAGTTAAACTTCGCCTAGTAAATAAATGTTGGTTTTTGTGAGCTTCTGTTGTTTTATCTATTTGGGAACTTTGCCTATGAGGATCTGTTGTCAGTATTTATTAGGGACTCGTTGCCAGCTCATTTTTGTGCTACTGATGAGCATGGGTCTCTTCTCAGGGTGAGAGGAGCTAAGGCTAATAGACCCGGGCACTGGCCAAGTGGGAGTTAAACTTAAAATATTAAAGAATTAAAAAAAAAAAAATGTTTTTTTCACGAAGTTTTATTTCACAACAAGTAACAATTAATTTCATATACGCACCCTTATGTGGAATACCCACCACATGATTTTGAAAAATCAGAGGTGCGTGTTTGGGATTCAAACTTTGGACTTCTCGAGTGGGAGGCCGAATTTCAAACACTATTATTAGTACTATTACTAAAACCGCGCTTGATCGCTTTCCAAAGCATGAAAGTCACTAACGGTAACCCATCCGATTTCCTCCCTCGCCTAACGTTGCTTAATTCGTAGTTCGTCTACAAACCGGTTACAAATACTGCAACAATTTGTACCACGAACGAATGTATATTCATTACTCGTCTGTAAAACACAGTAAGTGAGTAAGTAAGTAAGTAAACACCATAAATCGTAAACAGTTGAAAGCAAGAAGTCTTGAAGTAAAGTTGAAAACTAGGTCCGACTTCGAACTGTGGCCAGGAAACTTAGATTTATACCTAAATGCGTGAATCTTCGGTGAAAGTTAAAGTAGGGCGAAGTTAAACTTCGCCTAGTAAATAAATGTTGGTTTTTGTGAGCTTCTGTTGTTTTATCTATTTGGGAACTTTGCCTATGAGGATATGTAGTCAGAATATATTAGAAGATTGCCGACAATAACAATCAAACAACTCTTATTGCCCAACTTGCCCAGTTGGACAATAATGGTCAATTATAATAACGTTGTCCTTAAGGGCGTTTAGACGACAATTCACCGAGCTGACCAAGTGTAACGAATTATAAGGTGTGCAGATTCCTTTATAAATTTTTCTCATACCGTTAAAGCAAGGTATAATGAATTTCTAATACACATATATGAAAAGTTTATAAGTACAATGAAGCATTTCAACTTATTCTTCAATGTAATACTGTACTTTATTGTTTTTGTTAGCTGATGGAGAAATCTTGATGGATTCCCTCGTGCTCGGGGATCGAAAGATATACCTATCTTGTCGAGACGTCATTTTGAACCAAACATCGGAATTGAATTAACTGCTAGATTCAACTAAACGTAGGAGTTGTGTACGCTGTAGTTATTTAACTAGAACAAGTTTAAGACGAGCTTTCAGTCCACCTGATGCTACTGCCGTCCATTGGCATCTGTAATTAATCAAACCCAGATAAGATTCGATTCCTACGGCTACAAACGCACCGCTAGTCCTGAGAACTAAACTGGAATGCCTCTGAAAAACATATCTCCCTTATATAGCAGCGCTTAACGCGGCTGTTGATAGGCAGAAATAGATGTGGCGGTGGTGCCGCCGGAGTCGAACCACAACAGGTTCTACCACTTTTTTACCAATTGGAACAAGTTTAAATATAAATTTATTTTCGTGATCTACAAAGTTCATTTTATTTAACCTTTCCGAAGTATTTAAGTAACTTCGGCGAGGTGGAACTTCGTGAAGCAAGTTATTGTTTTGTTTCAACAAAAGCAACTCCGCAGGAAGACTTCTGAATGAAATTTATGAGGTTGTAAAAAGAAGTTCTGGAGTTGGGAAACGCGGGGTTTTTATAAACAGGAAACGTTGGAACCAGTTTTAAAATTTGAGAACAAAAATTTCAATTATGTAGGTACGACTGTTAAGGAATTATTTAATATGGTTTGTTTTTCTAAGCACAAATAATATTTGTGCTTAGAAACTTCGAGGTCTAAGGCTTGAATCCCAGACACGTTCTTTTAATTTTTAAAAGTTATGTGTGTATTAAAACTTAATGAGCCCTTGCTTAAACGGAGATTAAAATATCTTAAGGAAAGTTACACATCAGGGATTTTTTATAATATGGGAGTAGCAGACGAGCATGTAGTCCACGTGATGGTAAGTGGCTAATGCCGCCCATGGACATCTGTATCAAACCACAGATAGGATTAGATATTCCTACCTGGAGTCGGCCAAAGGTGCCCCTGAGGACTAAGCTGGAACGCCTCGAAAAAGTATGTTGAAAAATATTCTAAAGATTGCGTGAAGTCTATGCATTCACAATTGTTTAACGTGGTGGAATGTGGCCTAAGTGCCTCTCAATCTGAAAGCAAAATATGCCCAGCAGTGGGACAGTAATGGCCTGACGACGACGTAATAATAATAATATATTTTTTTATAGTTTAACCTAACGATTAGGCAGACGTGCTACCTGATGGAAAGTAGTCAACGCCCCAAATGGACATTTGCAACACCAGAGGAGTCGCCAATGCATCGCCGGCTTTGTATGAGAGCTCTTTTTGCACCTTTTTTTAAAAAGCCCCATGTCATATACGGGAATACCTCAGGAGGAAGCTCATTCCACATCTTACACGTCCGCGGTAAGAACGTACGTGTACCCCGAACCGTGGAGGACCGCCACGAGTCCAGTTGGTGTGGATGGAACTTCATCCTTCGGCGAGTGGTGCGATGGAGGAATGGTGACGTAGGCACCAGGTCAAATAGTTCCTCGGAACACCCACCATTGTAAAACCGGTAGAACACACAGTGTAGTTTCAAAGCGCACTATAGACACGTATACCTGCGTATAACGTATAACTGCACAGAGAGACATTTATATCATTACCCTTTCATAGCCAGGTGCTACTAAAGAAGGGTAAACTTTGTGCTGAAACTGTTAGTTTTGAAGAGCACTAAACTAGCGTTCCGTGGACAGAACGACGTTTGGGCGGCGCCGGGGTCCTTCCTGTAACATCGGTGAAATAGCTGACGGACTTGTATGGACACCATGAGTTTTACTATTTTAGGATATTTAAAAAGTCGAGATAAAGTATCCGGTGATATCTGCGGATATTAACAACAATGGTATTTTATTGTATGCTTTAGAAAAATATAATAATATGATGGTATATATGGTATCACGTGCGTTCACTATTGTGAGATAGTGTCATTCTGTTTGTATTAAGAAAGTAAAGAGGTTAGTTATATTATAAATAAAACTCTTTTATTTTAATGCACATAGAGATCTTAATTGTTTAAATTAATGCACAATGACAAATATACACTTAAAAATGTGTCCGCAAATAAATTTCCCCAAATAAGCAAATTTTATAAGAAAACTAGCTGACCCGGCAAACGTTGTGTTGCCATATAAATAAAAAAAATGTTAAGTGTGAAAACCCCTTATCACTTAGGGGTATGAAAAAGATAGTAGCCGATTCTCAGACCTACTGAATATGCATATAAAATTTGGTGAAAATCGGTAAAGCCGTTTCGGAGGAGTACGGTAACTAACATTGTGACACGAGAATTTTAATTTATACAAGATATTGAGCAAGTAACAAATCAGACAAAGTTACACCTGAATTCTAAACAGATACTTGAGTATTTAAAGTTGTGTGTTTTAATTTATTATTTACACGATTACATGATGGGAAATAAAATAATCTGGATAATACACAAGTCATAATTGTGTTATTAATTGTTTGTTCGTGTAAAATATTTACGATTATGCTTGAAGAAATAATATACGGGAATTCCTCGAAAACCTGTCCTAAAGCGTGGTCATCATACAGGTACCTCATAAATTTCACCATTCGCTATGAAGGCGAGTTTCTTTTGTTTCCACGAATGCTAACATTTCTTGAAACTTTTCCATTGCCTTCCAGTTATATAAACACTCGAGTATTTGTAATAACGTACAATTACAGTTGAATTCTGTCTGTACTTTTAATAATACTGTTGTATATATATATTTTTTAATGAAAATAAAAGAGATAACTTTATCCTTAGCTGAGTTACATATGTGGCAATCGAGGGGCCCGAGGTTCAAATCTCACCTCTAAATTTTCAATATAATGTGTGTAATAGAAATTAATTCACACGAACGAAAACTTCGTGAGGAAACCTGCATACCTGAGAGATTTTTATAACATCTCTTAAGTATGTGAAGTCTACCAATATACACCTGGCCAGCGTGGTAGACTATGGCCTAATGCTTCTTAATCTGAGAGGAGACCCGTGACCAGCAGTGGGACAGTAATAGGTTGACTACACGACACACCTCTTCGATCGACTAATGGTTCTACCACCTTTTAAATGCCAATAATCCATACATTATTTTATTATATCGCATTTTAAAACATCACAATTTTAATCCTACGAATTTTGTCACATCACGAAATTATATTGACACTACCCTTTTCAGATTTTTATTTTCTATCGAAATTTATTCAGTGTTTGTCCTGCCCGCCTGTCCTTTTATAAAACCTTAATCCATTGTCGTATAAAATCCCCGAATAACGACTTTTTTAAGGTTTTAACAAAGTGGGTGAACGTGAAGTGATAAATAGTTGATTTTATGTCGACATCAAAAGAATTGTAGCAGGATTGTGAAATAGAATTAAGAATGTGGGTCAAAATAGCTTATACTGTAAGGCCGTTTGTATCTACAGTTTCAAGGAATATTTCTGCCTAATAACAACGTGTTAAACGCTGCTATGTTTTGGATTGAAGGGTGTGTGTGATGAGACATTTAAGAAGGTGGTAGAACCGTTTGTGGTTCGACTCCGGCGGCATCACCGCAACACCTATTTCTGCTTAACAACAACAGTGCTACACGCTTCTGTATTCTGATTTGAAGGGCGTAGTAAGGGAGACATACTTTTCCGAGGCGTTCCAGCTTAGTCCACAGGGGTAGCGGCGCATTTGTGTCCAACCGCAGGTAGGAATATGTAATTCTATCTGGGGTTGATTACAGATGTCCATGGGCGGCAGTAGCCACTTATTATCAGGTGGACTACATGCTCGTTTGCTACACCTATATTTAAAAAAAACTTATCTAAAGCGTTCCAACTAAGTTCTGGGGGCTGCAACTCATCTCTGACTGACTTCAGGTAAGTCTGGATCCTTTATCCGGGATCGAATTTGAAGATATTAAAGAGCAGCAGTGGTGACCTACCATTACGTGGACTGCAGGCTCTTTTGCTAGTTCTAAATTAAAAAAAATATACGACGTTGAAGGATTGCTACAAGTTTTAATGATACTTAATGTGTCTTCTTATCTCAAAATCGGAAAATCTCACACACAATCATAATATATCCGAAGACAGACCATGTTCAGTGTAGCTAAACCTGACTTGCGAAATCTACAAGCGTAGATAAAAACATATACGTATATGTATATAAAAAGGACGCCTCTTGGAAGTTGCAGTCAATAAGACAAGTATTGTTGGCAGAGCAAACAAACTGACAAAGACATGCTGACAAAGACACGCTGACATTGTTTGACGTTTTTGAAGCTATGTGTGTATTTTATGTACGTGACACAGACTGTGTATGAATTCAACATATAGTTCGCAATGGAATATTTTTGTTTAATTTATTAAACTTTTAGACTCTTTTACTGGTTAAAAATGTTATATGTTCATATCTTAGATAGTTTACTAGTTATTATGCGCTTGTAATGCTAGTACTGCAAAATTATTATACTGTCATTCATAAATAGTAATATAAAACTAAGAGAAGGAAGCCTCTGAGAAGCTTGTGGGTTTAATTACATAACTGTTATTGTCACAGAATAAACAGGCTGATAAAGAAATCTTTCTTGCAAAGAGACGCTTGCTTTTTATATTAAAATCTAAGTTGTCGTTTCTAAGGCAATTGTAATTTCCGAGTACCAGAGAGCTATACAGTAACATGTAATATATTAAATAGAGTTTTAAGAACCAGTCAATAAGACAAGCGTTGTTTGTTCAGAGTAAACACGCTGACAAAGGCACGCTGACCCATTTTGGTATTTTTTATTTTGTTCCAAGTTTTATTATGTCCAAGAGATTGTATTTTATTTATATAGTGCAGTCAGCGAATAAAATCCTGTGTTTGATATACAAAAGAAAAAGGACTTTAAAAGTGTTTTCATATTAAAAACTTGCTGTTAAAGTATCTAAAGTTTCGTAAAGAACGTCTCATTTAGAATGAAGAGAATAAATAAGATATAAAGTGGTTATAAGGAAACTTTTCTTCGTTATTAAAATTTAACTTTTTTTAAACTAACTAAATTAGAGGTTTTAATACATGTAGATATTATTTCTAGCGTAGTTATTAAAAATGACACTTATTTACTTTATTTATTACGCATTTTTAAAGTGGTAGAAAACTTTTGTGTTTCGACTCCGATGGCACCACCGTTTATTTCCATCTATTTACCGACAACTGTGCCAACCGGCGCTGTGTTCCGGTCTGGGTGTGGTAAGGGCGATCTACTTTTCCCAGGCGTAGGTTTACTCTAGGGTAGCGGCGCATGTGACCGAGCTCAGGTAGTCATCTAATCTTATCCAGGGTTGATTATAAATGTCCACTGGACATTTATAATTAAAATCATGGTCCACATGTGGACTGCATGCTCGTCTGCTACTCCTACATTATAAAAATATATAAAAACGCCAGGTCCATTTACCTGTGTCATTTATGCTCCTGGACGAACGAATTAGAAAGTATGACGGGTGGACGGACGAAACAATCCGCGCGTTGTTTACAAATGAATCCTTAGGCCCGTCACGGATATAAAATGTACGTGGAATTGTGGATGCTTTATTTTAGTACTTTTGTAAATACGTATATAGGAAATGGTATTAGGTGTAGCTTTGCGTAAATCCATGCTAAGTTACAATCTACTAATACGTATTTTTTTTTAATAAGGGGGGTAGCAGACGAGCATGCAGTCCACCTGATGGTAAGTGGCTACTGCCGCCCATGGACATCTGTAATCAACCCCAGATAAGATTAGATATTCCTACCTGAGGTAGGCCACAGATGCGCCGCTACCCCTGAGGATTAAGCTGGAACGCCTCGAAAAAGTATGTCTCCCTTACCACACCCTTCAAAACGGAACACAGCAGCGCCTAACACTGCTGTTATTAGGCAGAAATTGGTGTGTCGGTGGTGTCGTCGGAGTCGAACCACAAAGGGTTCTACCACCTTCAGAATTCCTTCCTGATATGGTATTCGAAACCAGGCCGTATGCACCACCTCCCCGTCCTACGTAGCATACGTGCACATGCAAAATTAAAATATGCACTACGACCCGTAATATATGTTATTAATGAGGAATTTATATTTTTTATTATGTAAACAATATCATAGATACCATAGAGATATATATAATAATAGAGGCATTGTTGATAAAGTAAGTTGCTAAACCTATTATTTATAATTAATCTGTGTAATATTTTGCCTACCAAAGATTTTCTTAGCTAAAGAGATTTAAATTGATCTTTGAGACAAAACATTCGATAGATAGAATTATTATTATGGCGTAAGTTTATTGAATTTGCTTCACAATTGGGAGTTGCGTGTGGCAACACTGACATAGAAACGTCTTCGTATCAGCTGTAGATAAAATTATTATATTTCTAATTAATTAAAGTTTTTAGGGCTATAAGCTTATTATATTATTAATTTTGAACAACCAAGTAGTATACACTAGGTATTCTACTAATCGGAGTGCAAGTTTACAATAACTGTGGAGAAAAAACTTCATCTAAAATCTGGCTGGTGGATGCTGTCAAATCGAATTTGAACTTCAACTAACGTTCTTCGTTAAAAACCCGGGGAGTATTGTTTTCCTATAACTATTGTAATACATAAACACGATTAACATAATCTTTAGAACACTACACTTATAACAGTACTCTATTCAATATCTCACTTCGTGAGAAACGTCAAATTCATACATTCGGCGCCGCTATTTGCCTCTTTTTGCTTGACTATATAAGTGGAAGCAAAATTTGATGACAAATACTAGCCACAGTCAAATATAACACTTATAACACTGCACCGTTTATTTAGTTGAGTAAATTATTTAGGTTGTTTCATTATCTTAAACAGTTTTCAAGCTGTTACTTAATTCTATTACTGTGTAGCATATAGGTTAGGTTACACTCACTAGAATAAACTTTCTTTCTTATACAATATATTAACCTTCTGATACTGTATTGTAGGTGGTCGGTCGTACAACAATAGCATCATGATCTCAACCAGGAAAATTGCTGTTGAAGTTGTGGAGAAGAAGTTGCTGAAGACCCAAGATGAGCTCAAACAAGCTCAAGCCTTAAGTGACCGCTTATTAGAGGAAAGAAATGAATTAGAGCTTGAGATTAAAAAATTAAAAACCAAGAATGCGGCTCTTAACAACAGATTGGCATTGCTGCGTCAATCATGTGATGAGTCTCTTGAGGAAATTGAAAATTATAAGAAAGCAATGCAAGCATGTGAAGACCTGCATGTTAAACTGGAAGTGGCACTCGAGCGCAACAAAATTCTTGACGAGCAACTTCTTGAAGCACATCAACAACTGGCTGAGTTGTACCAAGAGAAGGAAGTATATGAGACCAGCCATTCAGTTTCTTTATGTCAGGAGTTTCAGGCCGTAAATGAATCTGCACGCTGTATAAAGTTTAATTCTAATAAAAAAGTAAAAAAATATCTAAAGTTAAAAGTTTTCATAAGAAAAGCTCACAAGAAAGTTCAGTTATTAAAAAATATTCAAAAAAGTTATTCCAATAAAGTAAAAGAAGTATCATTGAAACAAAATGTTATAGATCTCCAGGATAAACTTACAAAATGTAGTGATAAGTACCTGGAGTCTGAAAAAAATATAGAAAAATTAATGACAAAATTGAAGGACCTCCAATACAAATACTGCAATTCATATAATACCGAGCCCACACAATATAAAACTGCTATGGTTAAACACTCCACACAACCTGAAATTACACCGAGTGTTTCCAAAAAAACAATAATTTTCTCAGATAGAATAGGTGTAGGATTTGGTTCTTTATTACATAATTGTTTGAGGCAAACGGTTATTAACATGTGCTATCCGGAGGCTTCTTTTAACTATATTATGGACAAAATAGCTGCTGGTTGCTATGATGAGCATACTACCATAGTTATTATGTTAGGAAATCATATTAAGGTGAGTTATAAGGACATTAATAGGTGTATAAATATATTGTTAAATTTAAGTAGTAACTACAAGTGCAGATTTATTTTATGTGCCCTCCCATATTGCTCTAACTTAACAAATGAGCAAAATAATAGAATTTATAAAAATAATATGCATATCTATAATTTGACATGTCGTCATAATGACATTATGTATTTTGACATAAATAAATTTATATACAATTTTATCTTGACTCAGGATACTATGTACCTGTCAAAAAAATTGAAAAAACGACTTGCTACATTAGTAGCATTTAATATACACGATTCAGTTATAGACACTATAACGCAGTCCTCTTTACAGACTGATGTTAGTAGTATTACTAACAATCATTTTTTAAATTAAATATACTGACAACAGAAATACCACATAAAAATATAGTAAGTAAATGTACTGAACAAGGTATTTCTAGCAAAAATAAAATAAAAAGTGGAATATTAAAAATCTTACACCAGAATATACAAGGTCTTGCGAGTAAAGAATTAGAACTGGAAGTATTTTTAGAAAAATATAAATATGACATAATGTGTATAACTGAACATTGGTTAAGAAATCACGAATTGCTTATACGTTATAAAAATTATATTATAGCCAGTTCATTCAACCGTAAGTCTGCAATTCATGGTGGTACCTTAATATTACTGAGAAATAATATTAAATTTAAAGAACGTTTAGACATTGTGGAACTTTCGGTTGAGCGTTCTATAGAATTGTCTTGTGTTGAGCTGGAGAAACATATTGTGGTTTGCGTATACAGGCCCCCTTGTAATGATAACTATTATTGTTTTGAAACTGTTATGGAGGATGTTTTAAACATAATTTCCAAAAGTAATAAATTAATTATAATATGTGGAGATTTTAATGTAAATATCTTGCACAATAGCTTATTAACAACTAAATTATTGTCTTTATTTAAATCATTTAACTTAAACAATGTTTTTTGTGAACCTACAAGGGTGACAACATCTTCAGCTACATGTATTGACAACATTTTTTGTAATTGTAATATTATAGATAAGTCTATAATAAATTGCATTCAGTCGGATCACAGTGGCCAAAGTGTTCATATTCTCTGTAATAATCACACAGAAAATAAAGTATTTTTGGAATATAGACTAATAACAAAAATGCGTCTAAAAAAGTTTAACCAGCAGCTATTAAATAGTTTAAAATTTTTAAATTATAATAACAATGTCAATAGTGTTTATTCAAATTTCTTTAAAATAATATATACGGAGTTTAAAAAAATATTTATACTTAAAAAATATCAGAAATCAGTCGGTTTTAAATTCAATGAATGGGCTACTAAGGGTATTCGTATAAGTCGGGAAACTCTTTTTGACTTGTATAATGAAAGGGCCAATAGTCCTAGCCCCAAGCTTAACGAGCATGTTCGAAGGTACTCTAAATTGTTTAAAAGGGTTTGCAAAATTGCTAAGTCAAATTATTATCATAACAAAATAAAATAAAGGCAGTATGGAAAGTAATAAATGCCGAAGCGGGTAAGTCAAATATGTATACTGACGATATAACTCTTAATACTGAAAAAGGCATTGTCACATCACATAAGGATGTGGCACAAGAATTTGAATCCTTCTTTACTAATATTCCCATGAAAACTACACAATTTCTAAAGTCTTCGCCTGCTCTTTCTGTAAATTTCCTTAAAGAAAATGTAAAAAGTTGCAGTGATAGATTTATATTTAAACATGTTAATAGCAAAGAAGTAATTAAAGTGTTCAAAGATATAAATATTAAAACTACTGAGGATTTATGGGGAATGTCTATAAAAATTTGTAGTTTTATTATTGAGACTATAGCTCCTTACTTAGCCAAAACTTTTAATTTATGCGTAGATCATGGTTGCTTTCCTGATCTAATGAAACAAAGTAAGGTCATTCCTCTATTTAAGTCTGGTGACAACAAAGATCCTAGTAATTATAGACCAATTTCTGTTTTGCCTGTTTTTAGTAAAATATTTGAAAAAGTAATACTTAATCAATTATTAGTACACTTTAATTTTTATAATTTATTCCATAATAAACAGTTCGGCTTCACCAAAGGTAGATCAACCGTTGATGCGGGTGTTGAATTAATGCGAAACATTTTTGACGCTTGGGAAGATGCGCAGGATACTATAGGTGTATTCTGTGATCTTTCTAAGGCATTTGATTGTGTAGAACATAAAACTCTCTTGTTAAAGTTGGAATATTATGGTATACGCGGTACGTCTCTAAAACTGCTTAGGTCTTATCTAGATAATAGAGTACAACGAGTTCAGGTTAAGGGACACAAATCGTTAGGTTCTGGTGTTAAAGTAGGCGTCCCACAAGGCTCTATTTTGGGGCCATTCTTGTTTTTGGTATACATTAATGATCTACCGTATGTAATGCAGGACTTATCAAAGGTTGTGTTGTTTGCTGACGATACTTCCTTAATATTTAAAGTTAAAAGACAATCTAACGACGTGAGCGCTGTCAATAAAGCACTTGACATAATTCACAACTGGTTTAGCGCAAACAATCTTGTATTAAATAATAAAAAGACTAAATGTGTCCGATTTTCTCTGCCTAATGTTAAAAAGCTGACGATGAATGTTACCCTTAACAATGATCACTTAGAATTTGTAGATGAAACAGTTTTCTTAGGGATAAATTTAGATTCTAAACTACAATGGAGCCCTCAGATAGCAAAGTTTTTTTTTTTTTTTTTTTTTTTTTATAATGTAAGAGTAGCAGACGAGCTTGCAGTCCACCTGATGGTAAGTGGCTACTGCCGCCCATGGACATCTGTAATCAACCCCAGATAAGATAAGATATTCCTACCTGAGGTCGGCCACAGATGCGCCGCTACCCCTGAGGACTAAGCTGGAACGCCTCGGAATAGTCTGTCTCCCTTACCACACCCTTCAAACCGGAACACAGCAGCTCCTAAAACAGCTGTTATTAGGTAGAAATAGGTGTGGCGGTGGTGCCGCCGGAGTCGAACCACAAAGGGTTCTACCACCTTCAACTTCCTTCAGTTATGTAGTAGACTTAGTTCGGCAGCCTATGCGGTAAAGAAGATAAGACATCTTATTGATATACCAACCGCTAGGCTTGTTTACTTTAGTTATTTTCATAGCATTATGTCTTACGGTATTCTGCTGTGGGGTAACGCTGCTAGCATAGATGTCATTTTTATACTTCAAAAACGTGCAATTAGAGCCATTTATAGTCTTCGCCCCCGTGAGTCCTTACGAGAACTGTTTAAATCTATAAATATTTTGACAGTGCCTAGTCAATATATTTATGAAAATATCTTATATGCTCGCAAAAATTATTCTTCTTTGGAAAAAAATTATAATAGGCACAGTCATAATACTAGAAATAAAGATAAATTGGCCATACCTCAATTTAGATTAAGCAAGGTGTGTAATTCTTTTATGGGAAACTGTATTCGTTTCTACAATAAAATACCAAAAGACATTATCGATCTATCCGAGAAAAGGTTTAAATCTACTATAAAATTAACTTTATGTAAAAAAGCTTATTATAATGTAAATCAGTACTTAAATGATAAATCCGTATGGTATGACAACTCCAGCTCCAACATCAAAAATTAATTATACATATGTACCACTATGTAAAATTGTATATTATTTACTCTTTAAAAGATGCAAATATGCACACGTATGGAGTTTCTTGCGCCGCTTCTTCTCCATAGCGAAATACCTTCCGAAGCGGTGGTAGTTTGTTGACTTTCAAAAAGTATTCTATATGAATCAATTTTGAATAAATGAGATTTGAATTTGAATTTGAATTTGAATATTTACAATATTAAGCAATATCATAAAGCTACGGAATTATATTGTGGTTTCTGTTGAAATTGCGCGGGTTTTCGTTTACGGAGCAGTAATAGTGTAATGGTTGAAATTCGGCCTGTCGATCGAGGGATCCGAAGTTTAAATTCAGATTTTTCGAAATATGTGCGTATTGAAAATAATAATAATTTGCTTTAACGATGAAGGAAAATATCGTGAGGAAATCTGCATATGTGAGAGATACTAAAAAAGTTCCCAATGGTATGTAAAGTTTACCAATTCACACGTGATCATCGCAGTGGACTATGGCCTAATCCTTCTCATTCAACAAGTTCTCTTTAATCTCTTTCAATAGGTTGATGATGATGATGAAACTCATTACCAGCAATACTTTTTACGACAAAGTATTATTACACAACATACGAACTCATTAACAGCTCTGAACATATTAAATTTTAGTTCTCAAATAAACAGCAATCCTATTGAGATTTCAAAAGTAGAGCAATCGCATAATCACTATTAGTATTCAGACGCCTCGTTTCTGCCACGACCATTGATTAAGTGTCCATGGGGGGACGCCCTGCTTTGCATTGCGTTCGTATGGCTTATTTGCTGTAAAATCTGATCTATTTTTCTGCCAATATACGTGATTTAATCGTTACAAATCTATTTAAGATTAAATTTATAGGGCGAACATTGCCAATTTGTTTTTCTTTAAGAGGAGGAAACCTTCAAAAGGTACCCGACAACGTGGGGGCGACGCCGGCTTATGTGTGATTTTTACCGCACTAAAACCCCCCCGTGGCCGTCCTCAACGATTGATGGAGAACTCCGGGATCTCCGATTGTTTTATCTAACACACTGGCACCATCTGGGTATGACGTGTAACATAACAGAACTACTTATAACAAATTGGTCATAACTTGCTTATGTTATTCATGCTTCCCATTTGCGGTCTATTGGTACTTTATTGGTGCTAGTTTGGTGATAGCGATGCGTCTGTGGCTGACCTCAGGTAGGGATGTCTAATACTGTCTGGAGTTGATTGCGGATGTCTATGGGCGACAGTTGCCGCTTACCATGCACTGCGTGCTCGTCTGCTACATTTTTTTAAATACATACAACAAGTATTGCAATAATAATTAATAGATATCACTATGAACTTCCATTTTTCTACGTCCACGTAAAACGTCGTCTCTCGCTTTATTGTTGTTTAGTCCTTCGTATTGTCCAACATGATTTAATTTCAAATATCCGGCAATATTTTCAGCGGCAGCCTTTGATGTCCTCATTTTTTAAATCCCTCTTCCGTCCTTCATCGTTTATGTCAAAATTGACATCCCTACAGGTTTTCATTTTGTGAGGCTATTGTCCTCACTGAAGATGTTTAGCAAAACACGTCAAATAATTATTTTTTTGTAATGATTTTTTTAGAACGTGTCGATTTCAAAAGAATTTCAAAGTAATTGAAACTTTAGCTTTTAATTATGGTTTTTGTGCCTATGTCTGTACAAATTTTAATTTAGTATATTGTATTGCTTGTGGTAATTATTATTTTATTTAAAAATTATAGTGTACATAATACATAACCGACTGGTAATTTGCATGCTGCGAGGCAGAATAAGAGAACTGTATAATTTTAAGAACATTTGTTAACCTTATTCGAGCAAATAAAGATATATGAATATGAATGAATATGAATATGAATACAAAGATCAAAATTTGGAAATTAATATCAACAGTTATGACGACCCGCGTGGCGGAGCGGTCACCATATCTGACGTGCAAAGGGTTTCGGGTTCGATCCACGGGTAGACAGATATATGAATGACGAATTCAGAGTAGTGTGGGACGCACAGTGCGTGTAGAAAGCGTTTATTTATTTTAAATTCTTCATACTTGAAGAAATTGGCAAATGTCGATCTGTGATGTAAATCATTGAATTGATTGATTATTAATAAGGGACATAAGAAAAGAAGTATAAGTTATATTTGAAGAAAAACAGCATGAATTATAACTTTGATTCATATTAATAAATTCATTACTCAAATAACATAGTCTATAATAATACAATGATTTCAAACTCACAAAAACTAATCGAGAAAGTTCTGGAAGGTTATTCTTTTCAAAGTTTTTTTGTACAAGAACTCCCAGATTCATTTAAAAGTTGTATAAATACCTATAAATCGTAGAAATAAAAACGTGCTCAAAACTTATTTAACAACTTTGTTACAACCTATTGGAATGGATAACAAAGAGTTATAAAGGCGAATTGAATTCCACTGGAATCCTATTGTTTTTATTTGAAACGAGCATAAAAGTTCCAAGTTGTATCTGCGGAGTTGGGAAGGCGCTTGTTTCACTGTACGAGAATTTTCAAACGTATAAATAAAGTGACTGACAAATATAGACTGAATTATACAGACTGAAATATGAATGAAAGAAAGAAAGAAAAATATATGCTTGAAAGGTTCTTTGCCCGTTTGTAAAATTTTGCTATTTGCCACTGTTAACAATTATTTAATTCGATCTTCAAAATTATGTTTTTAGACGAATGTCTTTTGTAGAAATTAACATTATTCTGTTTCTCCTAACAAAATAATATAATAGATATCTGTTCAATTTTTATGATTTTTTACGTATATTTTATTTATTTCGAAGGCTTAGTGATATTCAATGGCACCACCACCACACCTATTTCTGTCTAACAAAAACAGTGTTATGTTCTGCTGTATTCCGGTTTGGAAGGTGTAATAAGAGAGATATACTTATCCGAGGCCTTCCAATCTTAGAGGGATCAACGCATTTGTGACCGATCTTAAGTAATCTTATCTGCAGTTGATTACTTATATCTATCGGCGTCCACTTAACATCAGGCGTCAGTAACACCATGCTCGTTTGCTAGTCTAGTATATTATATAAAAACATTGTGTATCTTCAATTAAGCATGAAGTTTCATCGCTGTCTATGAGACAACTCGGTAAAGTCGGAACTACGTAGTTATTTTAATGTCGTAGATAAAGGTTGGCCATTGAAAACTAATAACAGTATTGGCTATCGAAGTCTTAATCTCTTCAGCTCTCAACGAAATGGCATTTTATTAAATTGAAGTTAGAATAACGTATGTACCAGAAGCAGATGTATTGCCACCTGGGGACTAAGTTGTGGTAGAACCTTCTGTGGTTCGACTCCGGTAGCACCATCGCCACACCTATGTTTGTTTAATAACAGTAGTGTTATGCGTTGCTGTGTATTACCTACATGAATGGGCGTGTTAAGGGAGACATAATTTACGAGGCGTTCCAGCTTACTCCATAGAGGTTGGAACTCATCTGTAGCCTTCAGGTATATCAGATACATTTACAGATCGATTACGGATATGTATCGGTGGCAGTGACCACTCAGGTGTAGTGCATGATCGTTTACTAATCTCAAACCAACAACAAGCCAAGTTGTTGTTGTTTAGTCGTTGTTGTTGATGTTGGTGTTATAAACACTAAGATCCATTATATTTACCGCAAACCATCAACAGGCGTGTCAATACGTCCTAATGACAAGTTCAATACGTCCTTATTGTAACTTGTTGTTGTTGTGTTATTTGTTGTTGTTGTTGTTGTAAACACTAATATCCATTCCATTTACCGCAAGCCATCAACAGGCGTGTCAATACGTCCTAATGACAAGTTCAACACAGAACTTTTATCGTTTCGCATTGTTCTGGGTTGCATGTGGTGTGGGATACATTACGAGTGGCCACCGAAATATGTTCCCAATGACCTTAATATAGGGATGTTTATCGCGTGTCAGGTTGGTTTGATACTGTGATGAATTGTTTGGTTTAAGTTATAAGATATAGGGGGTTTATATTTGCTCACAAAATAAAGTGTGCGATTTATGTTAATAATAAATGAATGGTTTGCCTTCCAAAGATCTATATTTAACCATTTGGGCGTATTAAATGTTACTACAATTAAGCAAAAATCAGGTAGATTAATTATTTATGAAGTACTTTAGTCAGCGTTGTGCTGATTTGTCTTGGAATTTAACTAATCTTTCTTAATTAAATTCTTAATTTGCAATTGTGTGCAATTCTTGTCATTTACCTCATTCGTTCAAACCGTTACCTCTTTTATCTGAAATGTTTACACTGTTCCAAAGATACATTAATTTTTCTATAAGATTACGTTTTCATTTTGTGTTACAATTCTGGCCACGCACTATGTATTTTACTTAATATCTATACAACAGTCATGAAATAGTTTGAGAGAAAAGGTATGTACGCATGTAATACAGATAGTAATTAGGAATAATTATGTTGAATAGTTAATCGTTTATAACTTAGACCACAATCCAGAACAGGAGCGCTCTCCATTATGTGGTGTAAACTCATTCGACGGTCGTTTGAAACTAAAACACGACGGAATCCGAACGAATTGGGTGTTTCGTGAGGGTTTTTGAACGGAATAGCTCTTCATATTTGAACGTGAAACTTTTAAGACCTACTTTTAACTTTAGCGTTTGAAAAATAACCGCCCGGATCCGATTAAGTACTTGAAAAAAGGTAAAAGGGATTTGAAATTTAGTGAAATTTTTCATATCAATAAATTACCTAATTAATTATTTAATTTATTTATTTCTACCTTATAACAGCAGTGTTAGGCGCTGCTGTGTTCCGGTTTGAAGGGTGTGGTAAGGGAGACGTATCCGAGGCATTCCAGCTTAGTCCTCAAGGGTAGCGGCGCATCTGTGGCCGACCTCAGGTCATCATCAACCCATTACTGTCCCACTGCTGGGCACGGGTCTCCTCTCAGAATGAGAAGGATTAGGCCATAGTCCACCGCGCTGGCCAAGTGCGTATTGGTAGACTTCACATACCTTTGAGAATTCTTTTTATAAATCTCTCAGGTATGCAGGTTTCCTCACGATGTTTTCCTTCACCGTTTAAGCAAGTGATAATTAATTTCTAATACGCACATCATTTTGAAAAATCAGAGGTGCGTGCCTGGGATTTGAACCTCGGACCCCTCGATCGAGAGGCCGAGTTTCTTAACCACTAGGCTATCACTGCTTATCTCAGACCTCAGGTAGGAATATCTAATCCTATCTGGGGTTGATTACCGATGTCCGTCGGCGGCAGTAGCCACTTACCATTAGGTGGACTGCATGCTCGTCTGCTACTATTATATTATAAAAACACGGGCATTCAACCGTGTAAAGTGATCCTAGCAGGCCATTGACTTTTGGAATTAATTTCAAGTGGGTAGAATTACTTCATGAAGCCGATAATATTATTATGTTGCTACCAGAGGAATAAATTGGAGCTTTTTATATAGACAGGTCTGCTCTAGACACAAACACTTTTTATGTATTTATTCTTTTTTTGCGTAAATTGTCAAATTTTGAACAGTGGTAGGTAATAATTGAAAATCAGGAATGGAGAAATCGGTCCTTACCCCTGGGTAAGGAGGGATTTCTTACCTAATGAAGAAAGTAGCACTCTTTGTGGTTCGACTGCGAAGATACCGCCGCCGCATCTATTCTTATCTATTCTATTCTATCATCTGCCTTATAACTATAAGTGTTAAGCGCTGCTGTGTTCTGGTTTGAAGGATGTGGTAAGAGACATACTTATTCAAGGCGTTCCGACGTAAGCAACGTATCTGTGGCCGACGAGTACGAGTCTAATCTTATGTGGGGTAGATTACAGATGTCCACTTGCCAGTAGCCACTTACCATCAGGGGGACTGCATGCCCGTTTGCTACTTATATATTATGCTTTTTTAAATTTTTTGACAGTGTTGAGAAGAACTCTTAGGCTCTTTACATACACACATTTTCACACTTTTTTTAGTAAAAATGTAGCTAAAGGAGTGTTTACAGTATATGAAAAGAGATATCATCTCCGTATTAACATTAAGGTCGACCGAACGATATCTATCACCGACGCCTCTCTTATAAAGCGAAATTTAGATTGGACCTTTAGGGAATCGTAGTCCCTTTTTAATTTCGAAGTGGAATCGAAAACATGAGGCCGCGATTGATATAACCTGGGGGGTTACTACCATCTCTTAAAACAATATTATTTAAATCATACATTGAAAATAATATTTTAAGGAGATCGTGGTAAGAAACAAAATAATGTTAATGTAATATTGAAATAAAACTTTCCTGAACTATGATGGTTTTTAAAAGATGGTGGTAGGCCCCCTGGGCTAGGGATGGCGAATTTAAGGGTTCCGTAACCAAAGAGTGAAAACGGAACCCTATTACTATGCTTTCGCTGTCTGTCTGTCTGTCTGTCTGTGTGTCACAGGGACCGTTACCTCTGGAACCGTAATAGATAGACACATGAAATTTTCACAGAATATGTATAATTGTGGCGGCTATAACAACAAATACTTAAAATCTTGAAAAAAATTGGGGGTTGCCATACAAGAAATTGCTATTTTTCGACGCTCTTTGTTTTATCTGTTGATAATACACAGACGTGTATAAATTTTGGGTACAAAACAAATACACGTGTGACGTGTGTGTTAAACCATAATATTTAGACATGTTAAAAATACTAAAAATAAATCCGAGTGATATCATATTTCTTCAAAAAATATCGGTTTAGCTAATTCGATTTCAAACATAAAAACCACTGAGTAGATTGATTATTAATAACGGATAAAACTACAAGTAAAACAATAAAAATACCAAATGACAACTATGTAGTAATTTTGTTTATGTACTCGTAAAGAATAGACAAAAGCGACTTATATAAGTAGCATCTTATAAATGATTTTCCTGGTACGGCAACGAAAATGAACCGGAATATTCCGTATTTACCCTCCACGGATTTAGGTAATTAGTTGGCCAATATTGGCGAAACAATTGTCTCGGCCTTATTACATACTGGTGCCTTTTATGAGAACTTTGTGAGACGAACACAAAAATATGTTACAACACAAAATTGGGGTATATTCTTTCGGTCTTATTCATAAAAAGTTATAGCACACTTATAACGTTGCTATAGTACGATTGTCAAAAACTGTTATTCATAAACGCATTTTAGGCACTAAACCGTTCTATAAACCTTCTATAACTTATAGAGGCCAGAACCCTACTATAACAGTGCTATAAGGCAAAGATGGCCGACTCTCAACAGCTGATTCGTGATTACTAACCTAATTTGACAATACGTTTTTAATAAAATTATGTCAATGTCCATTTTGTATACAAACAAAATTGACCGTTTGTGTGTAATACAAGAACATTACTGGGAATACCGCGAATTGTATTTAAATTTATATATTGTTTTTGGATTTTCAGCGAGTGAATTAAATATTACTTTAACTACAAAATAGTTATAAAAATATGGTCTTATTTAAATATTAACGGTCTTATTCATAAAAAATGCTTATAGAAGGTTTTAAGCACTCATTAGTTAAAGTGTTCAATAAGCTTATAAAACGTTCTATAAAATTGCTTATTCATAAACGTTCCATAAACCTTCTATAACTAATGTGTCGCTAAAGTCAACTATAAATGAAAATGTTGCCATTATAGTGAAGTTCGGCGAACAAATTGACGAATATCCATAGATAAACATCATTAAATGACATTATTTCGCACTAAAAAATACTCTGTCTTGACATTCTTGTCAATGGGTTGTCGATAAAACCAAATAACATGTCAGTGTCATTGTATTTGTAAATTCGCGGTATTTACAAATACAATGACACTGACACTGACATTTTAACAAATAAAATATTTTTAAATGACACTGACATTTAAAAATATTTTATTTGTTAAAATGGGATGTGAAGCAAAAGTTGTTAAAAGATAAAGGAGTGAAAATTGGTTGGATATTAATGTTTTATGTAATATTGATATAATTATATAAAGTTAAATTCAATTAAGTTTCGTTTTGTGAACATTCGCAATATCTTATGGCAGTAAACCCTGTATTTCAGAAGGTGTACCAGGACCTCTGCGATCTAATTTACGATCATTACGTACGAGATCAATTATAAAATTTACTATCGATTTATTAAAGCGATAACGCTTCCTATAGTCTAATGAAAACAGATCACTGGTGCAATGTTCTTCGAAGTGGACGGTTTTCTAGATTTTTAATAATCTAAGCTTTGTAAAATTTGCATTGTAATTTAAAATAGTGATATAATAATGTTATTTATCGGATATTAAAATAAATTATTTCAAGTTTGTATACATAATGGACATTGACATAATTTATTAAAAACGTATTGTCAAATTAGGTTAGTAATCACGAATCAGCTGTTGAGAGTCGGCCATATTTGCCTTATAGCACTGTTATAGTAGGGTTTTGGCCTCTATAAGTTATAGAAGGTTTATAGAACGGTTTAGTGCCTAAAATGCGTATATGAATAACACTTTTTGACAATCGTACTATAGCAACGTTATAAGTGTGCTATAACTTTTTATGAATAAGACCGTAAACATATATTGACTGCATAAAAATATAGTTTTTTAAATATTGCAGTAACAGAAAGCGTGCATTCCAACTGATGGTTGTACCTGTGGATACAGTCGTCCATGGATACCTATGATAAACGTAAGATAAGTTACACTTGATGACTAAGCTGGAACGCCTCCGGTAATAGGCATGATGACAAATTTTGAAAACGCCTTCTATAACGTAGGTATATGTCTACCGATTCCAAAAATCGTATTATTTCGGTAATAAATTCAGTATTTACGACGATAATAGCATTTGTTTCTAGCCAAAAATGACGTCATTCGCACCCCGATTAGCGTTTCAGACAAGATGGCCGACTGCAGTATTTTATACTTTTATTTAATTGTAAATATAATAAATCTTAAGTTTTTTTAACTGAGTGATTTTTGAGAATCCTTTCAATATATTGTGTTTTCTTAAATCATTTATTCTTTGATTTTTTAATACTGTCATTATACCAATTATATCATCCTTGCCACACCCTTCAAAGACAGAAATGGGTGTAGCCGTGCCAATGCCAACACGCCTGCACTACATTGCTTTCATAACGCAGGATGTTTTAATGATAATAACGAACTGAAATTGATGAACTTTTTTTTATAATATAGGAGTAACAGACGAGCATGCAGTTCACCTGATGGCGTGTGGCTACTGCCGCTCATGGACATCTGTAATCAACTCCAGGTAAGATTAGTTTCTTAGTAGAGGTCGGTCACAGAAGCGCCGCTACCCCTGTGTACTAAGCTGGAATGCCTCGGTAAAGTATGTCTCCCTTACCACACCTTTCAAACCAGAACTCAACAGCGCTTAACACTGCTGTTACCTATAAGGCAGAAATGTGCGCCGCAGTGGTGCGACCAGTGTCAAATCATGAAGTAACTTTAGGACTTTCAGAAAACAATATTGTAGGGAATTCTTAATGAGTTCCTACTAGGTCAGCATTTCGACTATTTACAAAGCTAGCATTCTAAATTCTCAATACTAAACGCAAAGAAAGTAAGAAAACACATTCTTAATGAGTTCACGGAATCGGGTCAGGTACGGGCCTGGGTTTTTGTTAAAAAACTAAACTAGGGAACTTTGTATGCTAGGTATGCTGTGCAATGTGCCGGGTCGAATAGGGAATGTTAACTAACGAAAACGTTTTTGTTGTTACTTTATAAAGGGTGTAGGACGGATTTTAAGTACCTTTAGTTCCATGTTATATTGTGACTGTATTTTGCATATAATAAGAATGGATTTATATGTCGGCACACAACCTGAAAAGGTAAACTAGCATTTAGAAGCATTTTCTAAAAACCACGGAATTTAACATATTATATATTACAAGATCTAACAGTATCTCTTTGTTCAAAAGAAGAGTAAAAGAGCACTATTTATCTCTGTCATTATTAAGTATATATGTGTATATATGTATATTTTATTGTATATTATGTGTATTTATTTGTATATATGTAAATGTCTATGTTATCTATCTTACCTATCTATTTTGTGCACACTATATTTGCATATCATATAAATTTTCTGACCATAGAGGCTGCTGGAAGAAATTCCAGGTTGGAATAAGTAGTCCTTTGTAGTACATTTCTTTTTAATGCTCTATTTCTTTGTTATGTTTCTGTGTACACAAATTTGTAAATAAATAAGATGCCGTTGGATTTTAAGAAGTCGGGTTTTGTTTTTATAATAATTCTATAGTTACTCGTATCATAATGTTTAAGTTGCAAACGCACTGTAAGTGGTGGCTGCCTATACGCATCTGTAACTAGTTTCATATAGAACATTGGACAGAAGTCCTACCTGAAGATGATCATAGATATGATGTCGTTACTGAGGGCTATGATGGTCACCTCATTGTTCAGATTGCATTTACATTCTTCCTCTGAAACGCAAGAATTTATTCACACTACTAGCGTTGATACCTCCCAGAACTATACAAGTATTTTTTTTATAATACAGAAATGCAGATCAGCATGCTGTCCACCCGATGGTAAGTGGGTACTGCTGCCCATGGACATCTGTAATCAACCTCAGACTCGATTATATTCTTACCTGAGGTAGCGGCGCATCTGTGGCCTATACAATTGCACCGCTATCCTTCAAGGGAAAAGTATGTCTTCATTACCACACCCTTCAAATCACAAAGCAGTGCTTAAACCGCTGTTATTAGACAGAAATAGATATGATTGTGGTGCCACCGAAGTCGAACCACAGCGGGTTCTTCTTCATTTTATATCTCCTGGTTTCATATCTTTCACAAGGTTTATATCTAATTTAAATCTTTAGTGATTTATCACTGGTCGTTGGTAGCTTGTAGTATCATAGGGTCCTAATGTAGAAAGCACTTAAATTATTTTTATCGCCTCCCTTAAATAGTCGTCAGCTTCCCATGGGAGTGTCTGGCTACATTTTTTATCCTAAATGTCCTATGACGAGACTAGATGTATCCACATTAATATACCAGTGAGGTCAATGCCTTTTCTGGTACATGTAGCTCTGTATTATTCAACGACCCATGTATGTAGTAATCATGTGTCTGATACAGGGTTCAGGGTTTAGTCCTTGGTCTGGTAGGAATCATTGGTTATTTGTGTCACATGCAGAAGGTTCCAGGTTTGATGCCTGGTCAGATTGCATGAAATTAGATTTGTTGTCTGGGTTTGGGTGCTTGATTCGTCTTTAATCATCCCACTGCTGGGCACGGATCTCTTCTCAGGATGAGAGTTGCTTAGGCTTTAGTCTGACATAGATTTAGAAGTCAGATTTAGAGACTTATTTTATTTATCAAATACAAACAAACTGAATTTATTAACCAATTTCTAATCAACCTACCTATGAATTATTAACTTTAATTTTTATAGATTTCTCAGGCATATATCTAGGTTTCCTCACGATATTTTCCTTTGTCGTTTAAACAAATCATAATTAATTGTTAAATGATCGTAACTTTCACAAATCTGTACGAGTCTAGCATTCGCGCATTGGACCTAAAATGGACCAAATTTCACGCACAAGGCTCATGCTAAATATAGCAATATTATCGCCTATAATATATGAAAAATAAAAGCAATTTTAACGCTACGGAATAGAAATGGTTTAAAGATTCGCAATCCCATTTAAATAAATGGCTGAAGCTGAAACGGTCTGAATCGTTGAATGGAAATAGACTTAAATGCCTGAACGGTTAAAGGTTATGACGGTTACGATTCTATCACTAATCTCAGTTTATATTTTTGTATTTTTTTGGATCATAAGAGTGGCGAATGAGCACGTAGCCCGTATGGGAAGTGGTAACAGTCCATGGAGAATATGTATTACTCATCTATATTAACCCCAGAACTATGTTGTGATAGTGTGTGCGTAGTGGTTGAAACGTGGCTTCTCATTCTAGTGGTCCGAGGTTCAAATCCAAGCACGTACTGATTTTTCAAAGTTATGTGCGTCACATCATCAAGCCATTATTGTCCCACTGCTGGGCACGGGTCAATGAGAATGAGAAGGATATAGCTATAGTCCACCGCGCTGGCCAAGTGCGTATTGGTAGACTTTAGACCTTTGAGATTTCTTTTTAAATGTGCGTATTAGAAATTAATTATCACTTGCTTTGAAGGAATGAAAACATTGTGATGATACCTGCGTACCTAAGTAATCTTAAAAAAGTATTTAAAGATATGTAAAGATCTACCAATTTGCACTTGGCCGGGGCGGTGGCCTATGGTTTAATTCTTCTCATTCTGAGAGGGAAACCGTGTCCAGCAGAGGGACAATAAGCTTGTGTAGCGCCGTGCTACTTCTATAACTTAAAACCGATCAAAAACTTAAGCACCATTCGAGCCAATCCGGGCTTCGTATAAAATATAGTTATAAAGTGTCCAGATAATGTGATTCAATCAGCAATCCAGCGAGACCGTTGGAACAGACTTGCCATTGTTATTAGTTGCCAAATGAAACAACGCGTACTGCTTACTAAAACGAAGGGTGTGGTCTTAGTTATAGCAGGGGATGTCGAGAAAATAGTATTTATGTTTTTTTATAACGAATTTTATAAATGTTTGACTATGATGTTTAAATAAGTGTTTATTGTAATTTTATTACATTTTGTTTACGACGGTATGCGACCACACATACCGCCGTCCTTCCCGGAGTCGCTTGCTGGACGGTTCTTGCCGCCCGCGACCCCGGAAGCCCCCTTTTAGTCGCCTTCTACAACAGGACGATAGGTAGGGGATACCGTAGCCCTATTCTAGTCCCGGAACTACAGGGACAAAAATAAACCAACCTAACGAATATGTTGGAACACCTCGAATAGCTTTCACTACCCGTTTAAACCAAACAATACATACAGACCATAATCATTACGTCTTTTCAGATTTGGGCCGATTGGTATCCTTTGCAAGATGAAAATAGCCGCGGTTATGTTGCCATGACAGTGCGAAACATTTTCCATTTTTGAGTTGCTTTAATAAAGTTCTATTACTACTATGTATTTTATTTATTTTAAAATCGCGAAGTTAGCAAATATTCGACGATTTAACTTAAAAGTAGATAAAGGACCCGGGTTATTTCGTAGGCACGTACGACACCTCTGATAATAGGACCCCACCCGGATAAGGGTCAAATGTTTTTGCTATTCCAAAGGCCTCTATTATCGAACATAATTTCTCCATTATCGTAGGAATCCCATGTTGGAATCGGATACATAGAATATTTTAGGGAAATCGTGATCTCATACGGTTTTATCTTTTGTTGCCAAATTATTTGTGTTTCTTCACACAATGATTGGAGGTCGTTAGCTACTGAATATTATTTGAAACACCAGTTTCGTTTTATTATGATAGCTGAGATATTGGATAAATATGTATAAAACATGATAAGAGAGAAAACAATATATTTTTTCGTAAAATAATGGAGTAATAATGGAGCCTTATTTTTACAAAGATACCATTATCAAAGACTAATTAAGTCTAAAACTGATATGATTCATTCCTAATTTCGTATCACATGCCTAAACGATATAGGATCTTTTTGGAGGCGATAGCACACTTCTCAGTTTTATTGAGGCGGCACCGTCGCCAAACCTATATTGTTTCTTCGTAATAACAGTAATTAATTCAGTAATAGCCTTAAAAACAGTAAATAAATGTTCAATTACATAATACTAGAATGAACGATTACCATAGAAATTCTTAAAGTTTAATAATGAAGCTGTGGCCCTATGGTTTATATATCTACAGATATTGATCTGGTTTGAAGGGTTTAAGGAAATGCTCATTCCAGCTTAGTTCTCAGGGGTAGTGGCGCATTTTGGACGACCTCAGGTAAGAATCTAATCATATCTGGGGTTCATTATGCGGTTATGCGGTTTTATGGGGTTTATTATTAGGCCCATGGACGGCAGAAGTCACTTACCATCAGGTGGACTGTATGCTCATCTACTACTCTTACATTATAAAAAATGCAGAGCTTTTCAGGCACGGCCCGTGTCTGCGAAATGCGGTTATATTACTTTATACATAAATACATCACATTGTAGAGAATATTTCTTATTGCCTGACATGACACGCGTCTGATACGCTCTATGTCTGTAGATCTAAATTAACCCTTAAATACCTACCTATTCATATATTTTTTAACTTTAACATACTGCCAGTTTTTATTTGCTTTATTCGGTAGAAATATACATGTTAGATATAATACTATTCTTATTTATTATATTCAAAGGATTTTGCGTTCAGACCCCGAATTCAAATTTACTTTCATCACCTCAATATCTTCTTAAATAAATTCTAGTGTGCTAGCATTTGGAGCTAGGAAACCTGCAGTTTCATACAAGTTTCATAAATAATATTTTAATTCTGGTAAAATTAATATTGGCTTAAATTTTGGTGCATCGCTTGAATTTGCATCATAGAATTTGACATTTATGGAGAGAACAAAATGTCTATTAGTAGTAAATAATAAAACTTACAGCTAAGATGTTAAGGGAAATGACGAAAGGTTAAGTCGTAAGATTTGTCTACGATTTAAATACAATTAAGCAGGTTAATATTCTGTTTGGTGTATAATATAACATTATCGACACAGATACACAGAATATTTTAGGGAGATCGTGAATCGTGAAATTTCACGATATAACTCCATTTTCGTGGCCCAACAGTATTTTCTCAACTGAACGCAACTGACGCGTGAGTGACGCTATCTGTAATGAGCGTCTCGGAATGGTGGAATAAATAAAATGCATTCAGAATAAATATGATGTTCTAAATTATGACAGACAGTATAGTCATGACAATAAGTTCAAAAACGCAAAAAATAGAGGTAAAGTTCCAAAAAATAAAACCTTGTCACTGTTAAAAAAAAAATAAAGAAGTACAAATGACAATACGCGTAAATAACCACCGTTTTCGTGGCCCAACAGTATTTTCTCAACTGAACGCAACCGACGCGTGAGTGACGCTATCTGAAATGAGCTTCTCGTTGAATAAAATTTTGACAGAGGCTATATGCTAGTCAACAAGTTCAAAAACGCAAAAATTAGATATAAAGCTCCAGAAAATAAAGCTGTTGAATAAAAATAAAGAAGTACAAATGACAATACGCGTAAATAACCGTTGTTTTCGTGGCCCAACAGTATTTTCTCAACTGAACGCAACCGACGCGTGAGTGACGCTATCTGAAATGAGCGTCTTGGAATGGTGGAATAAATAAAATGCATTCAAAATAAATGTGGTGTTCTAAAATGTGACAGACAGTATATTATGGTACGTTATCGTTGAGTTATAACTAGCTGTGCTAAGCGAAGTAGCCAAGGCGTTTCTGTATTCGAATATCTTTATTTGAAAACGTCTTTACAATTTTGGTTAGAGACTCTGCTTCTTTTGTTTTCACTGTTTTGTCGAAGGCAGTCTTGTAGAAACTATAAGTTTGTTATCCTTAAGGACTAAGTTGAAAGCATATCATTCTATTCTTTTTTTTTATATAATATAGGAGTAGCAGACGAGCTGATGGTAAGTGGCTACTGCCGCCCATGGACATCTGTAATCAACCCCACATAGGATTAGATATTCCTACCTGAGGTCGGCCACAGATGCGTCGCTACCCCTGAGGACTAAGCTGGAACGCCTCGGAATTGTCTGTCTCCCTTACTACACCCTTCAAACCGGAACACAGCAGCGCCTAACACTGCTGTTATTGGGTAGAAATAGGTGTGGCTATTCTACCTCTCTGTCTTAGGAGATGAAGATGTCTCTGCGGTTTTAGCATCAAGGGTTGTTCCATATTCAAATTTCACATTGTCGTCGTTAACCCATTACTGCTTCACTGGGCATGCGTCTCTTTTAAGAGTGAGAGTGGTCCATGGACCACACTATAGTCCAGAGAATATTTTAGAATATAGTCCATCGCGAATTGGTAGACCGTAGTCTTCAAATTCCTTTGTGAACGTTTTTTCTATAACTCTCAGGGGTGTAGATTACCTCATAATGTTTCTTCTCCGTTAAAACAAGTGATAATTATTTTCCATACGTATATTTCTTTTGACAAATCTGTAGGACTACCATGAGTTTACAAAAGTATTACTCGCTAGCGACTGCGTAAAATAAATGTATGAAAAATTGTACAGCGCCTCTGGTGGTTACTCGTAGAACTAAAATCCGTAGTGACGTAACTCGATACGTATAAAACCTATCGAAATCAAATCGCTAGCGAATGTCATTATGATCTATTGCCATACAAATTCGGTCCCATGAGTCATTAATTTGACAGACGTTGTCAAGAAATACCGTAACGACAGTAGTTATGTTATTCACTAGCAAAATGACAATAGTTTTCTATTTACCATTTCTATAGTGGTGTTTCTATGCCAACTCATGGTAATGCTACAGAAAGGCCTGTCACTACTTGCTCGATAGATATGATAACAAGTAATTAATTTAAAAAATCAAAAACCCGACTGCACCAAAAAGGCTGAAGTAGAATTTCCAAAAGCAGTGAAATAGGCATTTCATTATTTTTATCCAGAAAGCCAAATACCAAGTTTCATAGTAGGTGTCTGCTTCAAAAACAAGAGATGTTCAAACAATATTATCCTATTTTATCCTCGTAGTGTTCATTTACGCTATGTAAAGAACCTATGTGTAAAATTCCAGCACGCTTAAGTTCAGCGGTTTCCCATTGCGTTGATCTCTGGCACAGCAACTCACTCATTTAGTCAGACAGTCATCTCGATGTGTATATACGAGTATATATGTACTAGCTGACCCGGCAAACGTTGTGTTGCCATATAAATAAAAAATGTTAAGGATGAACAATCCTTATCACTTAGGTGTAAAAAAAAATTAGATAGTGTCCGATTCTCACACCTACTGAATATGTATATAAAATTTGGTGAAAATCGGTGAAGCCGTTTCGGAGGAGTACGGAAACTAACACGAGAATTTTATATATAAGATATATTATATAATGTATGTGTAATCTCCTCTTAATTTTCTTTATTGTGACACCCTACTCGATAGATTTAGTTAACTTTTTAAAACGTGTTACTATTTCGCGAAAAAATTCACCATTTACGGTCTATAAAATATATAACTTCAGTAAATCAAAGTTTCGGTCATTATTTTACCTCGTTAGAGGTAGCATTTCTTTATTTTTATCCAACAAGCCTGATACAAAATGTCATAGTTTTGCTTCAAAATTGACGATTGTTCAAATGAACTTTTAACTCTTATTTTACCCTCTACGGGGTTGATTTTTCGGAGGGGGATAAATAAGTGCGTCCTTGTTCCTGTCCAGAAAGCCAAATACAAAATTTTATAGTAGTTGCTTCAAAATTAAAGGATTTCAAAAAAACTGTTTTCCCCTATTTTACCCTCTTAAGGGTAGAATTTCCAAAAGGCCTTTCTTAGTACTTATTCAAGCTATATAGAGAACCTGTGTGCAAAATTTCAGAACTGTAAGGTCCTTGGTTTAGGCTGTACGTTGATTTCTGAAAAATGAAAAAGTCATTTAGTTAGTCAGTCAGTCAGTCACCTTACTGTTTTATATATATACAAATATGTTTTTATAATGTCCGTTTAATTTCCTTCCATTTGATACCCTACTCGATAGGTTCGGTTAACTTTTTATTTTAAATGTGTTACTATTTCGCGCCAAAAATCCGCCATTTTGTTTTTTTTTTAACTAACACCTATCTAAGGACACTCGGGTCATTGAGACAAATATAATGACACTTTAACTGTTGAAATTCATCCAGCCGTTTGTTAGATCGGATCAAATAAAGAAAGACAAACATACAAGATACGCGCGAAAAACATAACCCTTCCTTGGCAGTCGGGTAAAAATAAAACCCAATAATAAAGTTATACTTCCATCCAAAACAGTTGCGAGTACCCTATTAAGTTGTAAATTATACTCCACGGCACACCACTAGCCAAATGTTGCGGTTATTGCAAAAATTTCAATATTTAAACCAATTTCAATTTGGTAAACGTGCTAGCCTATACTAATTGGTGGACACCGATTGCGAGTAAATACTGGTATTCTGATGCAAATTAATCGGTATATGCTTATTAGTGGGGTTTTAAGTGTTGCGTACCTTTTGGTCTTTGAGTAGATGATGTATGCAGTACTGGGTTCGTTCCCTGGTCAGGGAATGAATTTTGAGGAAAAGAATTTACGTCATGAATTTATATTTGTGACGAGCTTTTGCCGGCGGCTTCGCTCGCGTTACGAAGTAATATTTTCATCCCCTATTTTATCCTCTTGGGGTAGAATTGATCAAAATCCTTTCTTAGCGAATGCCTACGTCATAACATCTACCTGCATGCTAAATTTCAGCCCGATCCGTCCAGTGGTTTGGGCTGTGCGTTGATAGATCACTATGTCAGTCAGTCACCTTTGAGTTATACATATTTAGATTTACTTCTTGGAGGGCATTCGTGATAGCCGCTCCGAAAAATTATATATTTACAATTTACGTGTGTTACCGCTTTTGTAAACATATTTGAATTTATTGTCTAATACCAATAGTATAATACTTATAGAAAGAATCGTGTGTATTGCTTTTGTCGTGCAAATAAAGAAATATATTTATTATAGATTTTTAATACTGATGTAGCAACTTCCCACAACTGAAGAGACGGCGTCACATGTTTCTGAATCACGCTATCGAAGTTTTCTCAACATCTTGTACAAATAGTAGTTCTGTACTTTTACCAGGAGTTTTTACGTTTCGACAAATATGACTGTTTTGGTATTTGTTTATGTATTTGCCCATACAAATTCCAATCAGCGCCCCTAGCGGATTGTGTCAGAACTAGGAAATCGTATGGACCAATACGTAAACAAATACCAAAACAGTCATATTTGTCGAAACGTAAAAACTCCTGGTAAGGGTACTGAATTGAGACTTTCGGAGCACGGCCGCTTCCCAGGCATGATCACCTAACGCATCCTCGTCAAATTTAGGTTAATAAGTTAAAAAGCTAGAATACATATATCCTCTCTTAGTTTTTAGGGTTCCGTAACCAAAGGATAAAACGGAACCCTATTACTAAGACTTAGCTGTCTGTCCGTCTGTCACAGGGCTATATCTCGAGAACCGTAATAGATAGACACATGAAATTGCATAACGATGGCCGCTATAACAACAAATACTAAAAATGAAATAAAGTTTAATATTAAAGGGGATCTCCATACAACAAACCGGTATTTTTCGGCATTTTTCGATCTAACTGTTAAACCATCCTACGAAGACGGTTGAAATTTTTACAATCCGTTTACTACTATAACTGGTATTATAATAAATACAAATAAGAACCATAAAACTTATTTTAATATAGTTATATTAATTTTATTATTCGTTGTTTACTTATCATTCATCATCACCCCAACGCCATCTATTGTTGTGTCATATAACTAAGTATTGTTGAAAATAATAAAATGAATACAAATAAGTAAAAAATAATGAATAGTGGTACGGAAGCCTTCATGTGTTAGTTCGACTCGTACTTGGCGAATTATTTTTTCTAGTCTTGTCCAGTGCTAACAAAGATTGAACAAAAATATATTGATTATATAAACATTTCCTCAATTATCATATCAAAACTTCAGCACTTAACAGCAGAAAGTTTTACAAGTAAGCAAATGTCACTCCTAATTACCGACTTAGCAAGTTTAATTGATGCTTTAATTGGAGTTCGGACTTTCGATGGCGGAGTTTTTAAGCGCCGAATCGGGGAAACAAAGATTATTACGTCATCATCTATATATAGGTGTACAAAAATATAGTTGTGCCAGTTGTTCCATAATAATAGGCTTTGATGAATACGAAATTGAAAAAAGTTTTAAGCTTAACTGGCCGTCTTTTGCTATGCCGTCATAATAATAATAGTGTTGCATTGATACTATAAGGGCCTTTTCCAGTCACGCATGTCAACACGCATGTACTACCTGTAGGCATAAGTAACTTGTGGCACTATTTTGGCAATCCGCGTACTTGTGGCACACTTGACAAGAAAAGTATCTATAAAACGATAGGATATAAGTGATACGCACACAAATGAATTGACGTGAGCACAAACACGCGTGGCCGGAAAACGGCACTAAGACGAACAATTGTTCTATCACGTAGTTATTTTATTTATTAAAATATCACTTTAACCAATAAAATGACTAGTATATTACAATTATATTTTATGGACACACGCAATTGAATAGACTGACGCTAAAACTCAAAACAGAAATATAAAGTTTTTATAGTATTTTCTTGATAGGTTTGTTTACATTTTGTACCTTTGTTTACATTTTGGACACCTAAATATGAATCAGACTATAGATCTTTCCAACCGGCAACAAAACAATCGTTCCTCATTGGTATGGTGACATACATAAACAAGCACGCACGCAAGCAAGCAGGCACGCATGAATGCATGCACGCACGGATGCATGCACAACATTTAATTATCTCAATATAATAATAACGTGCAAGAAAAGTGTACAAGTTAATTACGAGCTATCAAAATTCCATGCAAGTTTCCAATAAGCTCGGTAATGACTTCATTATCGCCCGATGAGCTGCATAATGTCCTGAAATGAGGTGCTGAAAACACTACCCATGTGTGCAGTATATAATATATTGTGAGTGTTGTAGAGCACGTAGTCTATATCGATACAATTAAAATAATGTAAGCCTTAATAATTGATACTGTTAGGAGGGATGGTAAGAGTAGTAGTGGGCGATATAAATCGATATTTAAAAAAATATCGATACATGTATACGATATATCGCTTCAATCCGATATAATCGAATCATCTAGTATCGAATGTAACATCGATATAATTCATCCGATACATCAAATATCGTGGTACATTCCATTTTTATTCTTTATATCTACTTAATTATTCCTTTAAATCTGGAACATTGTCATTGTCCACATTGTCTATATATTTATCTATGGTGGCTAGCTCAGTTCCATCTGAACGACTTTTCTCAAAAGCCGCACAGGTTCTTACACAGCAGAGAAGCAGATTGCAAACCAAAAGGGTAAATAAAATTTTGTAGGGTAAATAAAAGAACGTTACTCTGCCAGTTATGTTGCTTATTTGCGTTAAATGGTTTTCTGTTAATTTAATTAGGAAAGTTAAGATTCTCTGCTTATAACAAGTTAGTTTTTAAATAATTCCCTGACCATACTCCTAACAATACAATTCAAAAAAAAATGTAAGTCTGTACATCGAATATATTTATAAAAAGCAGGTAGGACAGAAAATTAGTATTAATAGTGCATTTTTAGAATTACTGTTTGTGTGTTTAAAATTGCTTCAAACTAAAACTAATAAATTCAATAAAATGGATTAATTATAAAGTTAACATTTAGTCTTTATTTCATTCAACTAGATTAACTCTATGAAAAGTTATTACAATTTAAAATCTGAAGAATATTTTCTAACTTTGGAGAATTTCAGTTTGCCTGTCTGATTGATATATGGCGCTCTACTCGTATAATTGATTTTACCCCAAGCGATTTAAAATTCTGTAAATTAAAATTAACTTGCAGCTTAGAAAACTCATAACTTTCAAAATGCTGACTTAAGTTTTGTTAAACTCTAATTCACATTTTTTAAAAAGATAAGTGGAATTCATTAAGTATCATCAGATAAAATGTCGTAATGAGTGTGGCTCTTAGAAAGCGACGACAACTTATCTACCACTATTACGCTTTGAACTGCATTTCCTGAATTCACTGTCTTCCTGCATGTTTTAAGGATGGAACACATTCTCCACGAAAGAATAAAAGTTATTTGTTTAAATTAACTACTACATTCCACTGTATATTCTTGAAATTTCATGTTAGCGTAATAATAATATTTTGAATTAAACATTCTCCATGAATAAAAGTAATTAGTTTTAATGAATTGCCAGATTTTGCTGCATATTCTTACAGTTTAGGGTTGAAAAGTGATAATAATATTTGAAATTAAATTGTTCTTTCTTTTACTATGACATTGTAGTAGCAAAAGTGCATGCAGTCCTCCTAGTAAGTGGCTACTGCCTCTCATGGACATCTTTAGTCAACTTTAGATAAGATTACAGTCCTACCTGAGATCGCTCACAAATGCGTTGCTACCCCTGAGGACCCTATTGGAACGCCTCGAAAGAATATGTCTCCCTTACCACATCCTTCAAACCAGAACACAGCAGCGCTTAACACTGCTGTTATTAGGCAGAACTAGGTCTAGTTCTTTATTTACAAGAATTATCGGATCCATTTTATTTTACAGTTATATGTTAAACTTTGACTATTTTTTATAGCAGTAGCAGTCGAGCATGCAGTCCATCTGATGGCAAGTAGCTACTGCCGCCCATGGTCATCCGTAATCAGCCTTAGATAGGATTAGATATTTCTACCTGAGGTCAGCCACAAATACGCCGCTACCCCTGAGGACTAAGCTGGAACGCCTCGGATAAGTATGTATCCCTTACCACACCCTTCAAACCAGAACACAGCAGCTCTTTAACACTGCTGTTAGTAGGCAGAAATAGAGTTGGCGGTGATGCCGCTGGAGTCGAACTACTACTGCATCACAAAACTATAAGATAACAATTGCTATAATTAATCTTCCATCCTGAGAAAATTTATTTGTTAAGATGGCACAGTGTGAACCTGCCCTAATGGCTCTTATCACAGTTCACACATGGCGTCTCGCACGCTTGGCAGCGAAGTGTGTGAATTAACTCGCGCGTGGCTTGCAGAAACTACCAAGTGTGATCGTTCTTGGGTTTACAAGAATTATCGGATCCATTTTATTTTAAAGTTAAATGTTAAACTTTGGCTTGGATGGTAATTTTTATATTAAAAGATGGTAGATCTTTGGTTATTTCGGCCTCATAACAGCAGTGTTAAGTGTTGTTGTGTTTTCCTTTGAAGGGTGTGGGGTAGGGAGACATACTTTTCCGAGACATTCTAGCTTAGTCTTCAAGGGTAGTGGCGCATTTATGTTCGACCTCAGACAGAATCTTATCTGAGATTTTTTACAGATAACCATGGGTAGCAGTAGTCACTAATCATCAGATGAAGTGCTATTCCTATTAATAATACATTTCTAAAGGACAGATGTAACGATAAAATGAAGTCAGAATGAATACAAAATTTTTTGCCCCGGGTGAGGATCGAACTCACGACCTTAAGATTATGAGACTTACGCGCTGCCTACTGCGCCACCGAGGCCGGTGGTGACCAAGACAATAAATATTAATCCAATGTTAGAAACAACAAATATTACAAAAGATAAACATATTTATAGACTACTACTAACTTAAAATAGTTTGCCCCGGGTGAGGATCGAACTCACGACCTTAAGATTATGAGACTTACGCGCTGCCTACTGCGCCACCGAGGCCGGTGGTGACCACGACAATAAATACGTACCAGTTTCAAGTAATTCTATTATGAAATTCTTAATAATCGTTCTATCCAAATTTTATACGCCAAAGATCAAGATTTTATAATTTCTACTATAAAGTAATTGGAATTGGTAGGATAAACATTGGATAGATTGATTAATAATAACGGGTGGATTGACACGCGATCATAGTCATATAACAAAGTTCGTAGCTTAAAACTAGGCTACGTCGGCCACAAATAAATTATTGCAGGGACCACTTCACTTATATAGTTTTTGTGAATCTCAGATAACAAATATATAGATTAAGCCTCTTCGATTAAAATATTGAGACGTACCAAATGCCGATTAGTAAGGTTACGAGCCTTAAACCATTCCTCCAGTCGCTATGCTCAAAGCTTTCGTTGTGTGCTGTAAGCGTTAGCGTTGAAACAAATGAATGTGTCCAATCTTATAAGACCACGAAATTGTACTGCAAATTGTAGCTAAATTTGCTGAAATTTGCTTGAATTTGAAATTATTATTGTAGCGAAAAGAACTCTCTAGCGGGGCATATGTTATGTGGTTGCAAATTAAATTAAGTCCTATACTGCATACATCATGATTGCATTCAGCATAAAGCAGAATCTCGAATGAGACGTTAGGTTGTTTTTAAACGATTGAAAAAATTACATCACTATTCTACTACTAATATTACATTTTACTACTTCTATTATATAAGTCTTATTACATCTTAATGAACAAATTAAATTTATAATCGAAGGAAAATTCAGTTTCGCTAAATTTATAGAAGAAAGAAAGAAAGCGTTGGTATTCAATGTACTTAGCTAATACAAGTGACAGTTGCGCTTCAATACAATGTCCTACAGATGTATTCTTCCTTTTTTGGTCTGTGATGAACACTATAATATCGTTGATGTCACTTTATAGTGGCATCAAATCTTTATGACCGGGTCATGCGTTTACTGTCCTACCGGTAATAAAGAGTCACTTACGGTTTTTCTAAACCGCTAACAGAAGGATATCCTTGTCTTTTATCTAAGTATTTTCTTATAAGTTTTATGTAGCAAACGACGAATATATTGTTTTTTTTTTTAATATTCTTTTGAGTATGTTTAATGTATTTATATTTATTGTCGTGGTCAGCACCGGCCTCGGTGGCGCAGTAGGCAGCGCGTAAGTCTCATAATCTTAAGGTCGTGAGTTCGATCCTCACCCGGGGCAATATATTTTGTAAATATTTTTTTTTATTTATTAGGTATTTACAACCTTCATTTTGTCGTTACATCGGTTCATTAAAAATTCATTACGGAATATATATAATTAGGTACGGCGGTGGTGCCGCTGCACCTAATTCTCCCTAATAATAGAATTACAGAGAGTTCTTCCTTCCTACCTTCAAAAGATTAAGATGATAGTGTGTATACCTATAACATATTTTATAAAGCTTATTGGAAGGATTTATCGCACACAAAACATTGCAGAAACCCACTACTATATTAGAACTATGTGACCAAAAGACGGATAGAAATCCTACGTTATCGGACACGTAGCAGCCAAGAATCGGTTATAAATTCAGGATTTAATGTTGTTCTGGCGCAACTAAATCACTAGAATATTCGGCTGGATTTCCGTTTGCTTGCTAGGATTCGCCTCCTAACATTCATTTTTTATCCAGTTTTGAGCAAGATTCATCTTGGTCGCAACGTTCAACATTTTAGATTGTCTAGAAAGAGTAACAACTGAGATATGTATTCTTTTTTGTCTTGCTACTTGAATCTAAGTGTATTTTATATGAATTTAAGCTTCGACAATTACATTGTTAACGTGGTTTATGTGTTATGTTTTTTGTTATAAGTAACAAATAGGCTTACAGTTTATATTGTGATAAGGCGCTACTGCTGCCCATAGAGAGTCTTAATCAACCCCAGATAGAATTACAGTCTTAGCTGAGTTTGGCCACAGATGCCTTGCTACGCCTGAGGACCAAGCTGGAATGCCTCGGAAAAGTATGTCTCCCTCACCAAACCCTCCAAAACAAAACACAGCGGCGCTATAGTTGTTATTGGGCAGAAATAAATAATTAGTAATCATTGACCAGTGTGTCACGTAGAACACGAACGGTTCAAATTCATCCAGACAATTTCGACGATGAATTTTGATTAATTTTAAGTGCTTAGAGTAAACGCAGACAGATATAATAAAGTAATTGAATTAAAGTTACAAACAACGTTCAATTTAATTTATGCTAAAGTTAACGAAATTAGAGGCCAAACTTGATAATCTCTTTTTGGTAGTCAGCTAATCTTATTAAAAATGGATATCGCTAGCTTCGAATATTTAGGCGTATTTTTTACTCTCTAGAGTACATATTTTTGTATATAATAATTTTAATAGTATATGATAATAGTATATTTCATTAGTGGATGTCTTTATATAATTTAAATGGACTAATATTTATTGTCGTGGTCATCATCGGCCTCGGTGGCGCAGTAGGCTGCGCGTAAGTCTCATAATCGTAAGGTCGTGAGTTCGATCCTCACCCGGGGCAATATATTTTTATATTTTAATTTTATCATATTAATTGTAAGTATGTCGAACGGTTTTGGATTTATTGTCTTGGTCGTCATCGGCCTCGGTGGCGCAGTAGGCAGCGCGTAAGTCTCATAATCTTAAGGTCGTGAGTTCGATCCTCACCCGGGGCAATATATTTTTATATTTTAATTTTATCATATTAATTGTAAGTATGTCGAAGGGTTTTGGATTTATTGTCTTGGTCGTCATCGGCCTCGGTGGCGCAGTAGGCAGCGCGTAAGTCTCATAATCTTAAGGTCGTGAGTTCGATCCTCACCCGGGGCAATATATTTTTATATTTTAATTTTATCATATTAATTGTAAGTATGTCGAAGCGATTTGTATTTATTGTCGTCGTCATCACCGGCCTCGGTGGCGCAGTAGGCAGCGCGTAAGTCTCATAATCTTAAGGTCGTGAGTTCGATCCTCACCCGGGGCAATATATTTTATGTTTCCCTTATATTTTTATCTTACCAAATTAATTGTAAATATGTTGAAGGGATTTTTATTTTATTGTCGGGTCATCGCCGGCCTCGGTGGCGCAGTAGGCAGCGCGTAAGTCTCATAATCTTAAGGTCGTGAGTTCGATCCTCACCCGGGGCAATATATTTTTATATTTTCATTTTATCATATTAATTGTAAGTATGTCGAAGGGATTTGTATTTATTGTCGTGGTCATCGCCGGCCTCGGTGGCGCAGTAGGCAGCGCGTAAGTCTCATAACCTTAAGGTCGTGAGTTCAATCCTCACCCGGGGCAAAACTTTATTTTAATACCATCTCGACATCTTTTTCAATTTACATATAATATCAATTTTCAATTTAAACATCTGATTATATCTCTCATATCACCTTTTTATCATTTTAAGTAAAGAAATCTCTATATCATATGGATATCATATTTTTAGAATTTGTAAAAGTTTTTCTATTTTCTTTTCCCTATACAAATAAAGTCTCTAAGTATCGAACTCAAAATATTTCACCTGTGTATTTCGTTGGACAAACAGGAAGCGCAATTTGCAGCGACTGCATGCAGTGGAATTGTAGGTGTTTTCTGGTACAAAGTAAAAAGATTCAATAGCTGAGTCCAATAGCTATAGTCAGCAGTTACGGGTTAGCCCATACAGAGATTCTCACGTAGCGAAGATTTAAAATCGCCGATTTCAAATGTTTCGTACTGCGGCCCGCAGTTTACTGTTTTGATGGCGCGGGCTTGGAATTCAAGCCTCGTTTTACCACTACTATTAGAAATATTTTAACAGAATAAATTCATGTTATAAAATTAAAAAATAGTCAAGCTATTTTCGTATTAATCTCAGAAAACCTTTAATTTGATACCGGTATTTGGGGGTGCATAAATAAATATTGGTCCACAATCTTACGGCGTCCGCCATATTAGAATTTAAGTCGATAATTTTTATTTAAAATTTAGTTCCAAAATTTGATCCGCACATACTAACTAACAAGTCAAACCTAAATAAAAAAAAGCGAAAAGCTTTTTAAAGGAGTCTCTTACCAATCAAAAGATTTTTTTTGATTCGAACTCTAAATATTTCACCTATGTATTTCGTTTGACAAACAGGAAGCGCAATTTGCAGCAACTGCAGGCAGTGGAACTGTAGGTGTTTTCTGGTACAAAGTAAAAAGATTCAATTGCTGAGTCCAATAGCTATAGTCAGCAGTTACGGGTTAGCCCATACAAAGATTCTCACGTAGCGAAGATTTAAAATCTCCGATTTCAAATGTTTCGTACTGCGGCCCGCAGTTTACTGTTTTGATGGCGCGGGCGTGGAATTCGAGGCTCGTTTAACCACTACTATTGGAAAGCAAAATAAAATGTTAAAAACAATTTTTATACAATTTTTATTTGACTGGAGATTAAAAAAAATACGATCTGTCTGCTTGAAAATATTGCCTAACTAACTCCCACCACCCGCCATATTGGATTATGAATGACGTTACAAAGCTAATCTTGCAAACCACACAATATTTTGGCTAAATCAGTTGTGGGTTTAAATTTTGGTTTCAATATTTGACCCGCAAGACCAGCTTAAAGCTTGCAAAACCTTCTAAAGTGACCCTAAAAATTAACATAACAAATAAAAACATAAAAATAAAACAAGTACCTTTAGTAAAATTATATTAAGTTAGGCAAATGTACACTTCTATTATAAAATAACAACACAAATGACAATAACAATTAAGTACCTTTCTTTAATAAAATATGTTTACGATTGTTAGGACATGTACATAGTCCGGAATCATTTGGATGTTGTGTTATACCTTGAATTATTTTTACTATGTTTAAGGTATCAAATGCACGAATAATTTTTAACTCACGAAAAATGAGACAGTATCGACTTTCCAGAGTAATATGAAGCGTCAAAGATCACGCTTCGAGTACCGTTAGTAGTAGCTATCTCGAGCGAGCCCTCGTTACGATTTGAAGGAAGTTTTTCTATTTCTAGCGTCAACTACAATCAGACTGTGCCCACTGTTACTCTTGTTTAGGTGGTGTTATTCGCTCGTAGAAATGTGAGGGTTCATACAGGGCCACAAGGTGGTAGAACCCTCTGTGAGTCGACTCTACCTATTTCTGCCTAGTAACATCAGTGTCAAGTGCTGTTGTGTTCTGGTTTGAAGGGTAGTAAGGGAGACATAGTTTTTAGAGGTATTCCAGCTTAGTCCTCAGGAGCATTTGTGACCGACGTCATGAAGAAAACTAATGTTATCCGGGGTAAGGCATTAGGTGGACTGCATGCTCGTCTGCTACTTCTATATTGTTACTCGTATAAAAAGAACTTGGTTTCCTTTCTTCCAACCTTTTAAGAGATTTATTACTTTTGATATTATAGAAGAAGAACTTCTAAAAGCAATAACTACATTACTAATTTACAAGCACCTAAAATATAGCGTATCCTTAATGACAGTGAGGTCAAATACGCTAACCTTAACGGGATTACAGCGAGACCGTTACGAGTCCAGGCGTTTCGAAAATAAATAAAAACAGTAGGTACAGCACTTGCGTACAAACAATGGTTGTGGGCGCCATCCTTAATGTTTAATGACGACTAGACTTTACTGGCCACTGCGTCCTGGTATATCTTACCGTTATGACGAGATAAAGTAGTGTTTCGCTTATAAATGCGACGAGAGCTCTTTTGAATTGTGTAAACTGAAATGACAAGACTTGGTAATGTTTTGTGACAGTATGATTTTCAAAAAACTAATGTACTTATGTTTATTGGTCTTGAAAATGTACTTAAATATAAATATAAATGGTGTATCGTCTTTACCTGAAAGCGGAAGGTAATGTTTTTCGATTGTATGCAAATAACTTACACCTGAATTGTAATAAAACCAAATGTATTAAATTTATTCTGCCAAATGTAAGGATTACGGGGATGAATGTCACTCTAAATGGTGCGACTTTGCAGTCTGTCAATGAAACTGTTTTCTTGGGGATAACCATTGATTCTAAACTCCAGTGGGGTCCCCACATCTCTGCTTTGTCCAGCAGACTTAGAACTGCAGCTTTTGCAGTCAGAAGAATTAGACAATAAACAGACATCCCCACTGCCAAGCTTGTCTACTTCAGTTACTTTCACAACATTATGTCTTATGGCATTCTACTGTGGGGTAGTGCTGCTGACATAGACTATCTTTACTATTCAGACAAGAGCAATAAGGTCAATATATAGTCTGCGACGTGGTGAGTCCCTGAGAGAACTGTTTCCCACTATTAATATATTGACGGTACATAGTCAATACATCAATGAAAATATTATGTATGTTAGAAAAAACACTGATATGTTTGAAAGAAAATAGTAAACACCATAAGTTTAATACCAGAAATAGAAATAAATTAGCAATTTCGAAACATAGACTATGTAAGGTGGCTAGATCTTTCATGGGCAACTATATTCGCTACTACAATAAAATACCAAACCACATTTTGAATCTCACAGAAAAAAGTTCAAACATGTCATTAAACAGACGCTGTGTAAAAAAAGCGTACTATAAACTAAGCGATTATTTGACCGACAAAACAGTGTGGTCTGAAGTAGCTCCAGCTCCACATGTACCATTACGTTGAGTTTGTCATTGTAAAAAACTTTTTTTTTTAAAGATGTGTGTTATGGAGTTTCTTTCACCGCTTCTCCATAACGAAATACCTTGTGAAGTGGTGATAGTTCTATTGACATTCAAAAAGTGCTATGTAAAGAACCTATTTTGAATTTAAAAAAAATGATTTGATTTGATTTGATATGTATGTATGTATCATTCTTTGGCAGGCTTTGCAGCCAAACGGCTTAACGGATTTGAACATGAGGTGTCGTGTGCGGAGTGACATTCGTGCAGCCTTTTGGGTTGCAAGGCTTGCTATAGAATGTGACATACATAGGTATGTGATTAGGAGTAACGGTGCATCCGTGGCCAAACTCAGGAATCTGTGGTTGATAACAGATCTCCATAGGCGGGAGTAGTCACCAACTATCAGGTGGAGAGCGTGCTTGTCTGCTACTCTTATATTATAAAAACATATGCATGCAGTAGATACGTTTTATAGTTTATGCCCAAACTCGTTATTATTACATCATTAATCTGTAATACAGATTCTTGTTCATTTCACATTGTAATTATTACATTACATCGCGTTCCGTACCGCAAACATGCTAGGCAATATTTATGTGAGATTAAACCGTTTTGCGCGTGATTCCCAAATTTTCATTCAATTTCATTAAAATTACATAATGTTTTATCTCGTATAGGCTTCCGGCACTTTTTCATATACTACAGGATTATTCGTTGTAAATCTTTATAATATTAGTTAGGTGTACTAAAACCCAGCGTAGAGCCCGCGCCAAACTGCTAGTTCGCTCCTAATATAGAAACGAGTCGCGTCGCAATAGCAAATTGTAGATATTAGTGGGATGAAGTCAGCTAGCCCCCTACCTGGAGTTGATTACAGTTGTCCATGGGCGGCAGTTGCCACTTACTATCAGGTGGACTGCATGCTCGTTTGCAACTCTTATATTATATATATATATATATATATATATATATATATATATATATATATATATATATATAAACCACTTTTTACATAACGCAGTTCTTGAAATAATTACTGCATTTCCCTGTAAATTTACAATATTCTCGCTTACGTGATATAACGTTACATTACGTTCACATGCGCCGCACACATGCAGTATTTATGCGGTATTAAAACCGCTCGTGGTTGAAATTCTGACATTTTCATCCACTTTGGTATGTATATCTGTTACAGCTTAACGCTATTATTGTCTTGTTCAGCGAAGGTTTGGTTTATATGTTTCGTATTTTCGGTAAAAGAAATTTAACAAGAAAGTAGTTGTACCACATCTATTTCTGCCTTGTAACGGCAGTGTTAAGCGCTGCTGTGTTCCGTTTTGACGGGTGTGGTAAGGGAGACATACTTTTTAGAGGCGTTCCAGCTTAGTCCTCAAGGGTAGCGGCGCATCTGTGGCCGACCTTAGGCAGGAATATCCAATCCTATCTGGGGTTGATTACGGATGTCCATGGGCGGCAGTAGCCACTTAACATCAGGTGGACTGCATGCTCGTCTGCTACTCCTATATTATATAAAAAATGAGATTTATCATTAATTATGTTTAAAGATGAGCAGGAAAAAGCTAGTCACAAATATTTAAAGGAATTTTTATAATAGGCAGTGTTCATGTACATATTGTACATAACATCCAAGCTTTATTCCAATTAATTGAAGCTTCAGAACAAATAATACATGGGGGATGTTGGGTGCCTTGTGATTTTAAGGGGTCTCCCCTTGCTAAGGGGCTTTCGATGGCATCTGTGACATCGAGGGTTTTAGGGTTCCGCTTTGTGATTTTTTAACACGTAAACTTTCCTTTGAAATAAGTTTTGTAGTTGACTAAAGAAATTATAATTTTTTGGTGTAAAATTAAATTCCGGTATATACGAGTATATTATCATCTTTGTCGACTAATCAGGAAGCATCTGCGTTAGAATTACAAGGGAATCGACCAATAATCCACCGTGCATCTGTCACAAAAAAAAAGGATTCTTTAAAGGACTGAAGTAGTGGTAGACCTCGTTAAAACTATTTAGCAATATAAAAAAATCCCATTATTCTGTTTGTTGTGTAATGCCTGTAATTTTCTGATGTGATAAAATTATTACCTACATTTTTTGTAATATTTTTTGTTGATTTGAAAGGTAGAATAGGTTGAAGGAGGATAAGTAGTTTCATAAAAGGATAATAGAGGAGAGAGAATAAGAGGATAAATAGATTCTTAACAGGTTTTTCAATGAGCTTCGATTACTCTTAAATATTTTTTGTACGGAACTCTTACTTGAAATTCTTTGCCCACTTTACCCTTTTGAAAAGCACGCGTACCATTGTAATGTCGTGTAATTAACCAATGTTTGGAAAACTCCCTACGACCAATATTCGGAAGGGTCCTTTTAAAATAAGGAGATTTACTTAGGGACATTAGGGCGGCGTCTTTGTGTCGCATTTGTTAAGGGACAAACACAGTTATTTCTAATATTGTCCCTTGCTTGTTCGTTTTGTTAAATTGTGCATGCGATGTTGTGTAGCGAATTGCTATCTACAGTTACTAGCTTGTACACGGTCCGTTATTAATAAACGATCTATCCATTTTTTCCTGCCAAAAATTGTAAAATGACATTAATTTGTAAAAGTTACAAGTAAATATTATAATATTTATTTATTAATTTATTAAGGCTGACCCGGCAAACTTTGTACCGCCTAATCTATTTATCAAATATATCTTATATAAAATATAGCCTATGTTACTCGTGGATAATGTAGCTTTCGAATGGTGAAAGAATTTTTAAAATCGGTCCAGTAGTTTTTGAGCCTATTCATTACAACCAAACAAACAAACAAAGTTTTCCTCTTTATAATATTAAGTGTAGATGACGTCAGAAGAAAATCGAAGAAATGTGATAGCAACGTTTTTAATAGTAGAAGTAACGTCATCTTTAGGTGATTATAAAATTTGTCATGTTAAAGTTATAGGGAGCAACTAAAAGGGTACAATTCAGAATCAACCGCGTCTTCTTATGAAGTTATTCGTCTGTCGAGGTAGATGAACAGGTTTCCTCATTATGTTTTCCTTAACCGTTTAAGCAAGTGATAATTAATTTTTAGTGCACACATAACTTCGAAAAATCAGAGGCCTGGGATTTAACCTTTGATTCCCCGATCGAGAGGCATACAACCACGGCTATCGCTGCTTCTGTCTGTGATTTTGTTATTCAATAAATAAATCCCATATTATGGGATACCGAAGATTTAGATAAATAGAGAAAACATGTAGATAGCTATTCAGCTTCAGGCTTCGGAGTTCCTAGAAGTAAAGTCACCTGTAAAACACAGTTCCCTACATAATAAGTTACTGGGAATTTGAATAATGATATCACTTCGGAAATCAGTAATAACACATTTCTATCGTAAGTCTAAATATATATAATTCAAAGGTGACTGACTGACGTAGTGATCTATCAACGCACAGCCCAAACCACTGGACGCATCCGGCTGAAATTTGCCAAGCAGGTAGATGTTATGACGTAGGCATCTGCTAAGAAAGGATTTTGATCAATTCTACCCGCAAGGGGATAAGATAGGGGATGAAAATATTACTTCGTAACGCGTCACATATAAGATTGTGATAATACTTACTGATGTTATTTGAAAAAAATAATTAAAATTAAAATTTGTTATAATAAAGTTATTGATTTATGCCCGTTATTGATACTCGATCTGTCCAAATTTTGCCTGTTAAATATCGAAATTTGAGAATTAACAATGATGAAGTAATTGTCGAATGTCGATATTTAATGGACAAAACATTGGATAGAATGATAATTAATAACGGTTAATATTAGACAAAGTCAAATATCGATGTTTGGTAAATAAAATTCAAATCAAATCACTTTATAGTTAAACATACGTTTAAACATAGATGTACAGGGCAATATACGAGGAAATTATATAAAATGGCTAATAAATAGGACAGATTGATTACTAATAAGGGAAGTAATAATTAACAATGTGACTATTTGTACAGGTACTGGACTAATAAATTATATTTATTCGTACATTTATTCAATTTTTTTTTTTCTTTAAACAATGTGACAAATTATTTTTTTTTTAAATATATTTATTCGTACATTTATTCAATTGGTTAGGTTAGGTTAGGTTAGGTTAGGTTAGGCTAGGTTTTTTTTTTTTATAATAAAACTGCACTCCACAGACTGATCGTCCGTGCCTTTTTTTATGTTAAGTTTATTTTGTCATATTCTTACTCTTAGTCAAAGTAGTTGATAGCTCCACTATGAGCCTTCCCTGTCACCACCGCACTTAACCTGGTAATGGCACGAGCCGATACCCAGTTTCATGCGGCTGTACAGAAAACCTTATTTTACTTATAACTTACTACAGACCCTTTTTTTTTTTGGTTAGGTTTGGTTAGGTTCGAATCGGATAATAATAAATTGTTTGTCCAGTACCCGTATTAATAATTATAAATTATTCGTACGGTAACCGTATTAATAATTATAAATGGTTCGTACAGTACCTGTATTAATAGACTTAGCCAATAATTAAAGTATACTTTATTGATTCAATAATGAAGATCTTTATAGAGAAAAAAAAAATAACAAAAAAATAAAACCGACTTCTATGTCACTACAAAGTAAAAAATAATTCAAATAAATGTTGGTTTAGTACATATATCTGAAATCGGCGCTCAATACATTTCGTTTGATAACGGCGTAAACAGCGTGTCCAATGTGAGCGTGTAGTTCGACTCCGGCGGCACCACCACCTATTTCTGCCTCATAACAGCAGTGTCAAGCGCTGTTGTGTTCTGGTTTGAAGGGTGCGGTACTTACTTTTCGGAGGCGTTCCAGCTTAGTTCTCAGGGGTATCAGCGCATCCGTGGCCGACCTCAGGTAGGAATATCTAATCCTATCTGGGGTTCCTTACATATGTCAGTAGCTACTTACCATCAGGTGGACTGCACGCTCGTCTGCTACTCCTATATTATTAAAAAATCCTTATTTATTCAATACTGAAGATCGAATGTACGGAGAAAACATATCGACTAAATCAGTTTCAACTTTTAGATCCAGACTTCGCAAGTTCCCAGAAGTACAGTCACGCGCGATACACGCGTCTGTATGTAACAAGTTACTGGGAATTTGAATATTGATGTCGCTTCGAAACTCGGTAATAAGACATTGTGTATCTCAAGTCATATATAAAAAAATGTGATTATTAACAGTGATTGACTTACACGTCCGTTTTTTAATAATCAATCTTGCAATGTTTCCCGACCAACGATCGACATTTGACATTTTTTTCGATCATGAAAATCAATACTGAAGACAAAATAAGCCGAGAAAATATTATATCGAGTAAATCAGTTTCAACCTTTAGATCCAGACTTCGCAAGTTCCCAGAAGTACAGTCACGCGCGATACACGCGTCTGTATGTAACAAGTTACTGGGTATTTGAATAATGATGTCGCTTCGAAACTCGGTAACTAGAGGAATATTTGCCTTCCTTTCAAAGGAATAAAAGTTTTCAATTGTGTATCAATTTGGAATCGATGACTTACTTTACTGTAAGGAGACTGTGCCTTTGAAAATAACGTTGTATTTTTAAACTGTACTGTTAGCCAAGTGACCTCAAATATCCACAAGTTTTGATAAAACGCATTAATAATACGATACGATGTTCAGTATTTTAGATTTCACATACTTTTGAGATTTTTTTTATAACTCTCTCAGGTATGCAGATTTCCTCACGATGTTTTTCTTTACCGTTTAGCAAGTGATAATTAATTTCTAATACGCACATAACTTTGAAAAAAATTAGAGGTGCGTCTGGGAATTGAACCTCGGACCCCTCGATCGAGCGGCCGAGTTTCTTAACCACTAGGCTGTCACTGCCTTATTATTGTTACTTTCAATATTTTTTTACAGCATTGTCTATATAAGTAGTATATATTTGTCAAAGCGTAAACAACTATCAGATGGGAGACTTTCAAAATAATAAATAGGCGTCATCCCATACAAAGTGTATTGTGATTTATGCGGCGGCGTGAGTTATTGCAAGTCTAGATATTGTGACAGCTGGGCAGCGTTCCGCGCAATATGGTTAGAAATGTTGCATTGGAATCTGTTTTGTACGTGGAAGCTGTGTTTTAATTTATTATGTGTTTTTTCGTATCTTGTTTAGCTATAACATTTTTTATCTTGCATAAATCGTTTTCAACCCACTACTATCTCGCTGGACAGGGGTTTTCAGTGTGACAGGGATATTAGGCTACAGTACACCATGTTGGCCAAGTGAGAATTGGTAGATCACACGTTATCTTGAGAACGTTTTTTAGAATTCTTAGAATTCTTCTTTTTTTAGAACCGTCAGGCGTTTTTTTTTCTAATTTCGTTCTGTACATTGTCTAATCATGTGAGAATTAACTTCTAATAAGCAAATAACTTGAAAAATTAGAGAAATTAAGAGAATTTTTATGGCAGCCATGGCACTATCACTGCTTTCTTTCTAAATATCCGGGAGAGTTAGGTAAAAAAATAATATACTTCATTAAACGAACTTGTCAGAATTCGTTTCGAGGACAAGAGTATCTACATTTACCGATTAAATTAGATATTTTTTTTGCTCTGGATTCTAAAGTTTTTATCTTTATATTAATAAGGTTGTAAGTGAAGAAAACCATCACTAGTTTACTTAAGAGTAGCTTAATTTAACTCACAAACAACCCTTAATAGTTATGGGAAGTTTGGAGTGAGGAAGTCTGGAGTACAATTCAATTACGGGCACGATCTGACTTCGAAACTAAACCTTTATGTTTAGAATAGCCATTACGTTAAGGAAATTATTCTACTGCTGAAAGATTTCTGTAAATACTATACAACTGTGACTACTATATATTTTTCAGGTTATTTTAACTCTAAATTTTAGTTCTAGTAATAATAATTCTAACTGTTCACGACCCGCGTGGCGGAGCGGTCACCATACCGGTCTGAACGACGAATATAGATTTCTGTTTCTGGGTCTGGGTGTTTGTGTATTTGTCTCTGTGTGTGTCCATGGCACCCACGACACAGGGAATCCTAGTGTGGGGCTATGAGTGTAGAAAGCGTTTGTTTGTTATTTGCTTATAAGACTTTAAGTAAAATGTTTTGATTTCATATTTATTAGTGCTCCTAGAAAGTATCATTTCTCTAATTAAAATAAATACTAGGAATATACTGAACTAAATGTTAAACTTATTAATTGAATTTGAAATATACGTTGAATACACATACTCATGCAACGCTCATAAAATGTGTGACTTACACATAAACACACGTACTCACACAAACACTCGCATGCACATACACGCACACACATGCACACACACACACACACGCACAAACACACACACACATAGGCATACCGAAAACATATAATAATTATAATCATTTTTAAGTTTCTCATGTTATTTAATTTTATATCCATATCATTCTTATGTTCTATTATCTTCTATTATATTCTTATTATATCATTCTCATCTTCATCTTGTATAAAAAATATGATCAGGACCGGTCAAAATGTAATATTCTCAAAAATTTTTCAAGTATACAATAAGTAGAATTATTCTTTTAAAAGTTAAATAAACTTCGAACAACGCAAGTGGTAAGTATCACACAGGAGCTTAATTCGAGACTTTCACTACTTTTACAAAAGGGTTGTTCATAATTTATAGTAACCCGAAAACACCCCGTAAACTTTGCGATTTGTTTCCACTCTATTTTATTTGTAAACGTGTTACAATTGACCTCGGACTAATAAAATAATAAACCTCGATTTTGGTGCTCTTAGAATACATATGTGTTTTCAAAAACCTCATATAACCTATAATAACAAAGTAGCGAAGAGACATGCAATCCACTAGACGGTATGTGGCTATTGCCGCCCATGGACATCTAAAATCAACCCTAGACAGGGTTAGATATTCCAACCCGAGGTCGGCCTCAATTGTGCGGCTCCCCATGAAGACTAAGCTGGAATGCTTCGGAAAAGTATCACCCCGCCTCACCACACTCTTCAAAGCTGAACACAGCAGCCCTCTGTTATAAGCACGAATAGATTTGGCGTTGCCTCCGGAGTCGAACCACAAAGAATAGAATAAGAATAACTTTATTCATAACAAATTTCACTTACAAAATTTTGTAATAGAAAAACTTTATTAGAACTAAGAACAAAGGGTTCTACCACCTTCAAAACTTACGTTTTCCGAAGCTCCTGTACAAAATGTCTAACTAGTGTCATTGGACTAAGCTATGCTTTGTGCGTCAGTCAGTAAAATAATTTTATTAAATGGAAGTACTAAGTAGGTTAGGTGTTTGGGGCCAAAATATCCATAACCTATCTAAGATAGGTAGCGGTTCACTTGACAGATAAAGAAATAGAACGGAGAACTTAATCTATGCTGACGCAGGTGGGTTTGTAAGGGTAAACGCATATAACGAAAAATAATGTCAAACATTATTTATACGTATGCAATTATTAGTATGTTATTTCTTATTCGACGGTATATTGTATATATGAATGTTTTCATGGATGTATGTATGTATGTAAACATATATGTATGTATGAATAGGCTGGGACATTCTTTGGCATGCATTAAAGCCAAAACTACTTGACGGATTTTAACATAATAACAGTAGGACTACCATGAGTTTACAAAAGTATTACTCGCTAGCGACTGCGTAAAATAAATGTATGAAAAATTGTACAGCGCCTCTGGTGGTTACTCGTAGAACTAAAATCCGTAGTGACGTAACTCGATACGCAAAAAACCTATCGAAATCAAATCGCTAGCGAATGTCATTATGATCTATTGCCATACAAATTCGGTCCCATGAGTCATTAATTTGACAGACGTTGTCAAGAAATACCGTAACGATAGTAGTTATGTTATTCACTAGCAAAATGACAATAGTTTTCTATTTACCATTTCTATAGTGGCGTTTCTATGCCAACTCATGGTAATGCTACAGGTGTCGTTGGATTCGACTAATAGAGGACATAGCTATATTACCTTGTACATACTTCCTGTATCAGTCAATTATTTATAACTAATCATTTTTGATAATGTAAATTGGTACAGTAAAGTACGTGTTAATAGTTGATTCATGGCGAATTGTTTCGAACCACGGATAAGACTTTCGACAAGGTTTAACGATTTCCATAAAAATAAATGATAACTCGAACGATGGTTTAACTTTTCCTCCAAAGGTATTGAACAGCATAACCAACACTATGGGACCATTCCTTTTGTCCAATTTCAGATGAGAACAAATATTTGCGCCGAATTTGCCTCGCGGTTGTGCTCGTGTTGACAAAAGTTTGGGAAAATTCGACAAAAGTTTAGAAAAATGCGACAAAAGTTTAAAAAAAATCCCAACAATATTCCGAAAATTCCTGGTATTTTGATGTCATAGACGGAAACTTTATTTGAGGTTTATTTATGCAGGCCAATATGGACGTATTGACAAGTATTTCGTTTGACACTGGAAGAAGCAAGTTTTTCCTAATATTTACAGAACGAACGAACTGATGCATTTTTAGGAACCTTCTAAAACTTTTTTATATTAAGGTCAACTTAACAGACGGGAAATTACTCTAAGATCGGCAGCCGATGAAATGCTATCGCTAAGGATCAAGTTAGACCACTGAATATAGGTATTTTACCTTTACCACACATCTCACTTTTTCCTCTCAGAGTGAGAAAAGTCTAAGTCTAGATCAAGTGCGAATCAGTAGACATCATTCACGAACATTCATACTTCACTCGACTTCATACATTTACCGTTATAGCGCGTGATAAGTGAGCCTTTTTTTTCGAGGAACACGTCATCGGGAACCTTCAAAAGGTACCCAATGACGTGGAGCGACGCCGGGTTATGTGGGATTTTTACCACACTAAAAACCCCCCCGGCGGCCGCCCTCAGCGCTTGTTGAAGAACTCCGGGATCTCCGACGGAACACAACCGGAGTCCTCCAAGACCGATGCTGGGATCGCGCTCTGCCCTGGGGGAGCGTTCGCTCCTCCCACAACAACTAGTAATTACGACGGCATGCGACCACTCAAACCGCCGTCCTTCTCGGGGTAGCATACCGGACGGTTCGAGCTCCCACTCTTGCCACCCGCAACCCCGAAAGCCCCCTTTTAGTGGCCTCTTACGACAGGCAGGGGATACCGTAGCCCTATTCTAGTCCCGGAACTACAGGGACAGTACCTAGAGTCCTAGGGACCTAGAGACCTAGGGACCTTTGTGAGCCTAGGATTCAATCACAGAACTTCTTGATTGAAAGATCAAGTTTCACGCACTAGGCTATTGTATCCTTACGTGGTAATATAGTAAATTATGAAGTAAGTTATGATCTCAGTGTACGCTGCCCCTTAACTAAACCAGGTGTCTAAACCCATATCAAAGTAACGTTCCGACTCGGCGGTACAGCCTAACATTATCAATGCCATAATATATTAACGCGTATCTCAAAATACATATATTCAATCTATGGTCGATGAGCAAATTGTGTAATAAATTGTTAGTAGTAACGATTTTTGACAATATTTTTTGTAGATTATGGGTTTTCAAATAAAACTCCAACTTGAATCTTCAGTTCTTTTCTTCTTGTTTTTATTCCGAGGCGTACACATTTTTCCATTTTTTTTTTTTTTTTTTTTTTTTTTTTTTTTGGCGCCCGGATATTAGGTGGAAAAAGGGCTGACCCTCTACGGAGAGGGAGGAGCAAAAAATGCGTCCAAGCACTTACAGGCCGCGACGGCCGGTGCCTGCGTCGTGTGGGGCTGACTGAAAGGTCCTCCTGAAGGGAGGACCATCCCACTAAAAACTCCTTTAAGGCATTCGTCCAAGGGGACCGTACAGCCGACATCGGATAGCGACCTCTCGTTTGCGGAGCGAGAGGCGCTAGCGGCGCTCCCTAGAGAGCTACCGCTGGATAGATGACACTGAAGGTGTCAACGTATCATGAATAAGATTAGAATCGTCGGGAAGACGATTCTCTATGGAGAGTTGTACGCCCCTGTGGGCGGCCAGAAGATTCTCCACATCGGTGGAGAGTTTGTTAGGAGCGTCGGTCAAGATATTTCTTGGCCGACGGCAATTGTAACGGGTAGGAAGAGGGGCAGCATAGTCCGCTGCACCCTTGATTAAGGGGTTGGAATGGTTTTCTGAGCGGTCGAAGAACGCTTCAGAGAATTGTCTGAGGACTTGTTGTATTGGAGCGAGCTCAAGGTCGCGGTGGAGGTCAGCGTTTCTGACATACCAGGGGGCATTAAGTGCCCGACGACAAAAGAGATTTTGTATGACCTGGAGTTTGTCTAGGATGGTGGGATTCGCGTGAGCGAAGACTGGAGAGGCGTATGTTAACACCGGTCGAATGCAAACCTTATACAGCGTTCGCTTATTCCTGGCTGACAACTTGCTGTGTCTGCCAATCATGGCGTTGAGGCGGCTCATGTAGGAGCGGGCGGTATGGGTGACCTTAGAGACGTGGGGTCTAAAGGTGAGGCCCGGGTCAAGGGTAACTCCTAGGTATTTTACTGTGGGCCTCCATGGAATGGGGGCCCCAAGTAATTTGACGGAGGGCAGGTTGTTTAAGCGCCTGCGTTTGTGGTCGAAGCGCATTGCGGAGCTTTTCTCCGCATTGACTTCGATGCGCCATTTCCTAAACCAATCTCCTAACTCGTTGACCGAGCGTTGGAGTTTGGCGAGGACAGATGACTCCTTTTGCCCTTGGATGTAAAGGGCGGTGTCATCGGCGAAGAGTGAGAGCTGCACCCCATTTTTGGGGATAGGAATATCGTTGGAGTACGATATGAATAATGTAGGAGCGAGCACTGAGCCTTGAGGGACTCCGGCTGTTACGGGGCGTGGGGGAGAGAGGATACCTTCGTGCCTGTAGCGGAAGGTTCTGTCCTGAAGGTAGGAAGCCACGATGCGGACTAGGCGATCAGGAAGACCAGAATGGTATAGCTTGTATACCAGTCCTCCATGCCAGACTTTGTCAAAAGCCTTGGCGACGTCGAAGAAGACTGCTAGTGTCTTGTTACGTCTTGGATAAAACCCGCTTGTGATGTACTCGACAATGCGGTGGACTTGTTGGGGGCACGAGTGCTGGAGGCGAAAGCCAAATTGGTGAGGAATGATGAGTGGGGGAGCATCTATTGGGAAGAGGTGCCCTCTTATGTGAACGAGGATCACCCGTTCGAAAACCTTGCCCATTGCATTGAGGAGGCTAATGGGGCGGTGGTTGGAGGGAATATGTTTCGGTTTCCCAGGCTTGGGAATACCGATAACTGTTGCTGTCTTCCAGGCTGTTGGAAAGAAGCTGAGATCGAGGCAGGCATTGAAGATAATGACCAGAAGGGTCAGTGCCTGCTCGGGGAAGTGTTTGAGCGCCAGGTTGGAGATACCATCCGGACCTGGGGCTTTACGAGGTTTCAAACCGCGGATGACGGTCCGGACCTCGTCTGTAGTGATTTTAATGGGAGCAGAGGTGACAGGGAGAGAGATCTTTTTAAGGACCTCCTCCTCCACCTTGTGAATGTGGATAGGGTCGCACGGTTGAGTGCTGGGGGAGCACTGCGCAGCGATGCTATCTGCGAAGCATACGGCCTTCTCAGCGTCTTCGAAGGCTATGCTGCCGTCGGGGCGCGTGAGAGGGGGAGTGCTTGAGAAGGCTTCGGTACGAAATCGTCTAGCGATTTTGTAGAATGCCTTATGAGAAGGTTGGATATCCTCCATGAGAGAGTTCCAGTTGGAGTCCCTCAATTCGGCTAGCCGGGATCTGACTTTCCTTTGGAGGGCGTTAGCGCGCCTCCTAAGGACAGGGGTGGGATACTTGGCGGCCCATCTGAGGGCTGCGTTTTTAGTTTGGATAAGCTTCCTGACCTCGTGAGGTAGTTTGCGGTTCGGGACCTCTACCACCTTCGCGTTGTCATGAAGCGAAGTCTGAACTAGCTGGGTGAATGAGTTCACCGTACTGTCTATTTTCTCCGAGCTAACAAGGTAGTCTGGGGGAATAGTATACGGTGAATCGGGGGCCTCTATGGCCGAGGTGAGAGATTTCTCGTACCCTTCCCAATTAGTGAAGGTTTTCGAGGAGGTATGGGGAGTTGGATCATAGGGACCTAACTGTAGAGAGACTGGACGATGGTCTGAGCCCAGATCGTCCAGTGTTTCGATCGCTCTTGTATTGAGCGCGACGCCTTTAAGGAGGGCGAAATCCAGCACGTCGGGTTCTTGGTCTTCCCGATCGGGGTAGTGGGTTGGCGCTGTTGGAGAGAAGATATCAAAGTCCAGTGCGCGGGAAATGGTTAAGAGTTTCTTACCGTTGGTGTTAGTCAGACGACTGTTCCAAACGGTATGTTTGCAGTTGAAATCTCCAAATAGTACGACAGAGTCTCCGAGCGAGAGGAGGGCCTCCAAGTCGCTTTGGAGAGGGGCTTTATTGGCGGGGAGGTAAATTGAGGCTATGATCAGGGACGGGTGTCCTGTCATGCCTAATTTGCATATGGTGGCTTCCATATTGGTGAGCTTGGGTGTTTCCAGAGGGGTGCAATGGAAGGATCTCTTGTGGTAGATGGCAGTGCCTCCGCCACGACGGTCGTCGGCTCTGTCATTACGTACAAGCGCGTAAGAGGGGAGACTTACGCCTTTAAGGGAGGGCTTGAGGAAAGTTTCCTGAACAAGCAACAGGTCGATATCCCTGTTGCGGACGAACTCTTTGAGTTCGGGAATGCAAGGCTTAAGACCTCGTGCATTGAAGGAGATAAGCGAGACGCCTTTAGGTTTTTGACGACCGGGATGAAGGGGTTGAGTATGAACGTTACTCATTGAATGGACTTGAACAACGCTAAGTGTTCAGAGTAGATTGCGATGCGCTCCGCCTGGCTGGCGTTACGCATCTTTTGCGAGACGAGTATGATCTCGTCGAGGTTCACGCCCTTAACGCAGTCCTTAAGGAACATGATATGTTCCCTTACCGATGCGTCTTGGGTGGGACGGGGAGTGGGAGTGGCCTTAGGGGCCGGGGTTGGTGGGGCGGTCGCGGGTGCGACTTTCCTCCAACTCATGGGAGCGGTTGGGGTTTTGGAGGCCCCTAGCCGCGGGAAATTGGTCGAGTTGACCGGAGGTGGGCCTGCTTTCGAGGGCTGCTTTTTAGCAACCTTCTTTGAGCGGGACGGGGGGCTTTAGGGCAGCCACGGTAGTTAGCCGGGTGCCCTGAAGTGGTGCATAGCACGCAGGCAGGAGGGGACTCGTCTTCACGAGTTCTCTTGCACTCACGTGTGGCGTGGGGTTCTAGGCACTTGACGCACCTTGGGGGGGGCAGTGCAGTTCGCCGCTGCATGGCCGTAAAGCTGGCAGCGGTGGCACTGGGCAGGGTAGCCACGCTTGTTAGGTGGTTCCACCTTGATCTCAGAAAGGCCACAGATTGTGAGCTCCTTCTCCTTGAAAATGTCCTTGGAGGACGGGGTCTTGGCTAGAATGGCCAGGGCTAGAGGGTATTTGACCCCGTTGCGGTTGTGCAACTTGTGTACACCTTCCACGGGGAACCCTTGGTTGACTAGATCCGTTTGGATTTCGTCGGTGGGAAGCTCGTAGGGGAGACCCCTAAGGACCGCTTTGATTTTGCGGTCCTCTTCTAAAGCGTACGTGTGGTACGGGAGTTGAAGGTGAGTTAGGAGCCTAATGAGGCTCCTGAAGTCCTCGGTGGTGGGGCATGAAACGCGAATAGAGTCGCGAAGGTTACGTGCCTTGGTGTAGTGGATCTGTTTTTCCACTAGGGTTTTAGAGAAGTCGGACCATTTCGACTTATCTCTGAAGAAAATGTGTGGGGGCGGTTTGCACTTGGCAAGTGCCGGTTCGCAGCGCGTGGCTGGCTTGGCGGGCTTAGCCGCGGGGGTTGAGCTCTGGGGCTCGGTGGAGGTTTTTGGCACGGGGGCCAGAGTGGAGGCTTTTGGCACGGGGGCCAGAGCTGGGGCCGCTGGGGCTGGGGTGGCTTCGAAAGAGGCCTCGGAAGAGGTTTCACTTGTCGCCTTAGCGACGCGTTTCACCGGTCGTTTCTTGGTCTTCCTCGACTTGACAGGGGTGAAACCCTGGTCGTCGTCGGAGGAGGGGGCGGTGATGAGGGTGTGCTCCGACGATTCGTCGGAGGAGGCGGGGCGTTTGAGCGAGATGGCATCGAAGTCCATCTCGTGTCTCGGGGTGGCATCAGGGGATGCGGGTGAATCAGTAACGGACAGGGGATCCGTTACGGATTTCAAGGGCTCGCAAAGGGAGCGGAGTTTGACTGAGTCAAATGGGCGATTGAGCTCCTTGCTCAAGAGGGAGGACAGAGCCTCGAAAAACCTGTCTGTTACCATGTAGGCCATGGTAACCTGGGATGCCTCCCTGCCGAGGCAGGGAGCTAACGGGGAGGGGGAGGGAAATGCAATTACCCCTAAGGGAAAGTAACTGCTACCGTCACCCTTGGGATAGCCCAAGTGCAGTGGGATCGGGTCTGCCGGTTTCTCTCAGGCCGAGAGGTCTGAGAAGCGCACCGGGTCAACGCTAGCTGGTTTCGTTGGCACCGTTAGGTATCCACCAACTCAAACGCGTCGGGACGTGAGTTTTGTTTATTCCCAATAAATTGGCAATAAACAAAGCACGGACCGCTATCGATAATATCGAGTAGGCGAGAGCCGGCCGAAAGGCCAGAGAAAATTCTGGGTTAGGAAACACTAGAGCGCGAGCAGGCGGGGCTGCTCGGTCTGGCGTTCAAACGCAGAGTGATTTTTCCATACAAAAGGCGAGCTTAAGTACTTATTTTGGGTACCGCAACAGGCGCAGGCTCAGTCAGCAACCGCGTCCTATTGCCGTCCCTTTCTAACATAGCCTGTCTTACTCTTACAATTCTATGCTTACACTCTATTGCTATCCTACTCTTACATATCTATTCTTATTACGTAGGACTTATATCTATTGCAATAAAATGTCTTATTTACATAGTCTTAATTACATACACAAGTTACATTAATCAACATTTACATTTAAATTCTTAGGCCGTTGTCGTCCGTAATATTCTCCCCCCGGCGTAGATTCTTCGAAGCCTCCTCCATCTGAAGGACGGCAAGCTTCGTCGCTGGCCTCTGGAACACACCTCCCTTTGTGCGGACGTCTGCAGACCGGACGATGCCATCAGGTCCCGGGTTAACTCGCTCGACGACTCCTCTCGGCCAGGTATTGCGGGGTAAGGCGTAGTCGACCACAATTACGAGATCGCCTTCCCGCAGTTGTGACGCCTGTGCGTTGGACGGCCCCCGCGGAATGAGCGTAGGCAGGTACTCTCGCAGCCATCGCTGCCAGAACTGGTCCGCCAGTGCCTGCGCCCTTCTCCACGTGCTGCGGTCCGCCTCGGTGCATGGCCCCGTCCGCGGTAGCCCCGTCGATGAGCCGATGAGGAAGTGATTCGGCGTTAGTGCTTCCTCGTCCTCGGGGTCCACGGAGACGTGCGTGAGCGGTCGCGCGTTCACGCTGTACTCGGCCTCGGTGATTAACGTCTGCAGTACCTCTTCTTTTGGCGACTTTTCTTTGAGCGTGGTGCTTAGTGCGGTTTTTACTGAACGCACTAAGCGCTCCCAGGCTCCTCCCATGTGTGGCGCCCCCGGCGGTATGAAACGCCAGTCGGTGTTGTACTGCAGACCGTAGTCCCGTAGTGCTGCGATCCATGCTCCGTATGTATTTCTCAGTTCGACGTCGGCCCCTCTAAAGTTAGTGGCGTTGTCGGAGTATATGACGCGCGGCCAACCCCTTCTGGCGGCCATCCTTCGCAGCGCCATAACAGCTGAGTCCGTAGAGAGCGACTGGACGATCTCTAAATGAATGGCCCTTGTGGTGAGACAGGTAAATAGTGCACACCACCTCTTTTCGTGTCTTCGTCCGATAGTCACCGTTAGGGGCCCGAAATAGTCCACGCCACAATAGGTGAAGGCGCGGTGCCCCGAGTCCAACCTCACTTTAGGTAGGTCTCCTTTCGGTGGTGTCGTCGGAGTCGCCTTGTACACGCGACAGTATTGACACGCTCGTGCTACTTTCTTGACTGTAGGCCTCAAGCGCAGTATGATGAATCGTTGACGGAGCTCGTTGACGACTCGTTCGTTATTCGCGTGTCCCGCCCGGCGATGATAATGCTCGACAAGCAGGTGAGTAAAGGGATGCTGCCCGTCGAGTATTACCGGCTCATTAGAGTGCGTTGTAGAATAGAGCGCACCTATACGGCCTCTTGCGGTTATTAGCCCGTCGTTCAATACTGCGTCGAGCCTTTTAAATTTGCTGTGTCGTTGTAGCGGCTGGTTGTGACTTAACCGCGCTAAGTCTTCGCTGAAGGAGTCCCGCTGCGCGCGTTGAAACCACCGTCGTTCGGCCGCTTCTAAGTGTGACACTTCTAAGTGTAGAGTCTTGTCTCTAGATCGAAGCTTCTCGACGAATAGCTGAGTAAGTGCCGTCGCCCTTATAAGCTTCAGGTAACTGGAGAACCTTCTAATGTCGGGTAATGAGTCGTTGCGGTCCGAGTCCTCTTCTGAGACGGTGTAACACGTCTCCCCGGTCTCTTCACCTTCCCCGTTCTCCGTAGGCCAGTGCTCTTCTGTGGCTCGTAGGAATTGCGGTCCCGTGAACCACCGGTCCCGGCTGTCGATCCCGTCGGTTTGAAGCCTGGTCGCATCGTCGGCTACGTTGAGTGTTGTAGGCACCCATCGCCAATCCTCTGTATGTGTGAGCTCGACGATCTCAGCTAGGCGATGTGAGACGAACGGCGTGTATTTTTTCGTCTCGTTTCTTATCCACTGAAGGACGGTGCGGGAGTCACTCCAGTATATGACTCGTTTGGGTTTCCAACAGCTGTGCTCCCTGACTATAGTGTTAGCCATTCGTGCCCCGATTAACGCAGCTTGGAGCTCCAGTCTCGGAATGGTTAGTAACTTCAGTGGAGCCACCTTCGCCTTGGCCATTACTTGTATTGTTTCTATGTGATCGCCGTGTGCGATCCTCCAGTAGGCCACCGTAGCGTAGGCTTGCTCGCTTGCGTCGACAAACACGTGTAACTCGATGTGAGTTTCCGGCGTTACGTTGTAGCTATAGCACCGCGGTATTGCTAGTGCTGAGACATCTGGGAGTCGCCTTATCCACTCGTCGAATAGGTTAGCGTCTTCAGATGGCAATTCCTGGTCCCAATCAACCTTCTTGAGCCACAAGCGTTGTAATATCATCTTGCCGACGATCGTATATTGACTGATAAGCCCCAGTGGGTCGTACACCGACATAACCGCGCTTAGGGTTTCGCGTTTAGTCGGTGCTCTCAACCGCAGTCTGACCTCATCGGGAACCCTCTTGATGTCAGTGTTGAAGGTGAGGGTGTCGGAGCTCGGGTCCCAGCGCAGCCCCAATGTCTTTTCCTTCTGGTGTGCTGCTAACTTTACATTCGCGCTTTCAGACTTCTTATCTTCGGGTATGCTAGCTAAAACTCTCTTGCTATTTGAGTTCCATCTTCTTAAGTTGAAGTCCGCTTGTTGATGGATGTAGGTAACTTCGTTCACCATTTTAATAGCCTCCTCTTCAGATGGGAAACTGTCTAGGTAATCGTCCATGTAGTGTCGCTCCTTGACCGCCGTGGCCGCCTCTGGGTATTTACTTTCATAGTCGACGGCGTTGCGGTTTCTTACGCTGTGAGCGAGGTATGGCGAACTGCTGGCTCCGAATATCATGGAGACCATTTTAAATCTTCTCGGAGGGTCCGTAGGCTTGTCCCTCCATAAAAACATCTGTGCCGGTTGGTCCTCGGGTCTGATTTTAACCCTAAGGAACATTTCTTCGATGTCCGCTGTGACGGCGATTCTCTTTTCTCTGAACCCGAACAATATTCTTGTGAGTGAAGCTAGTAGGTCGGGTCCTTCTAGTAGGAAGTCATTGAGACAGACTCCCTTCACCTTAGCCGCCGCGTCGAAGACCATTCTAACTTTTCCCGGCTTGTTGTGATTGGTGACGGCGAAGTGCGGCAGGAACCATTTTACGTTGCTATCCCTTTCGCTGCCGTCGCATTGCACCGCGTAACCCTTTTGTATAAGGTTAGCGATCTGAGCCGCGTATTCCTTTTTAAACGCCGGCTCCTTAGTCATCCTCTTCTCGAGCGTGTGTAGTCTCTTAAGGGCAGACTCGTAGCTATCTGGGAACGTGGGGTTATCTATCTTCCAGGGCAGACCCACTTCGAAGTGGCCGTCCTTTCTTGTGGCGGTCGCTTCGAAAATGTCGTTGGCTCTCTTCTCATGCTTATTAATTTTTTCTTTAGTCGATACGCCAAGCGAGTCCACGTCGACATGTGACTCGACGAGCTTCTGTAGTTGGACGTCGCTCGCGCAGATGTGAAGTACGGCCGCCTGGTCTTGATAAATCGATTTTCTGGGTACCGACCCGTGCAGTACCCATCCCAACTTCGTTCTCGACGCGGCGGGTTCATTTCTCTTGCCGGCGCGCAGCTGTCGCGATATTATTAGATGCCAGTTGTCGGCACCTATCAATATGCGAGGTCGAGCTTCTCCCTTACTGATGCTATCTTGTACAACTCGCAGGTGCTTGTACCGTTCTAAGTTGTGCGGTACGCGTTGGTGATGTAGCTGTAGTCCTTTTACTGTGCGGGCTGTCACTAAGTAGGCTTCTTGTTCGTGTACCCCTTTGACACGAACCTTGACCGCTTCGCTGTCGATCCTTCTCTGATCGTTAATACCCCTTATGTTCAGAGGTCGATTCGGTCCGCCGTTAGTGAGTTGCTTCGCTAATTCTTCGTCTATTAGCGTCACAGTAGACCCTTCGTCTAGGAGGGCGTACGTATTTACCTCCCCCCGTGGACCGCTGAGTTTCACCTCGCAGGTTTTGAGCAGTACTGATGTAATAGGCGACCTCCTTGTCGTGACGCTCATTACTAGCGCGGCTGCTTCGTCTTCCCTGCCGTCGTCCGGAGTGCTCACTGTAGTCGTAGACTCCGTTACTTTTTCTTTATGTAGTAGCGCGTGATGTTGGTAGGTACATCCGTGGACTCCGCAGGCCTTGGCTTTGCATGTGAACCTGCTGTGCTTCCTTTTCATGCATTTGAAGCACATCTTGTTGTCCTTTGCCCACTTCCATCGCTCGTTGACGTCGAGTGCTTTGAGTTTATCGCACTCAGTAGTGTAGTGTCCCCCAGTTGGACACATGAAGCATTTTCTTTCTTCCGGTTGACTTTCCCCCGCAGTGTATACGCCCTTGGTAGCAACCCGCTTTGGTGCTACTTCTCTTCTGACGGGTACCGGAACGCTTCGCTTCGTTGTGTGGGTGTACCTTATCATAAGGTCCGCTTCGGCCATTAAAAACTCGGAGAGTACTATCATTTCATTATCTTCCATGATGCGTGCTTCGTTATTGGCTGCGTACTCCGCCCATTTGCTTATGAGATGAGGACTCAGTTTGTCCATTACGTCTCGAACGAGTAGCGGGTTTCGTAGGTAGCCTCTTCTATCTATACTTTTTATCGTATAGACAATATTTTGAATCTTCACCGCGAACTCATACAGATCGGTGCTCGCGCTCCCTAATTTCGGGATCTTTTGGAGCTCTTCCATGGCCCGATCTATTATGAATTCCGGTCTTCCATATTTCATCTCTAATGTGCGCATGATGATATCTGGGTTAGATGCGGTGAATAGCTGTGACAGCACGGTTTCTCTCGCTTCCCCTCGCAGGCTGTTTCGCAGTCGAAGGAGATTTTCCGTTGGAGAGAACTTAAAGAGTCTTGTAGAATCTTCCATGGCGGCCTTATACGGTAGCCACTCGGCGACGGCTCCCGTGAATATAGGTAGTTCCGCTGTTTGGCGAGGCAACGGTCTTGAGGCGACTAGTTTTTCTAAGGTGTCGGCTAGCCGTTGAATGCCTTGGAATTTCGCGTTCTCCCCCCGTTGCTTACTAACGGGAGGGCGAACCTCTTCCGGTTCTTCCCTGTATTTCGTCGCCGTTGGTTGTTCCATGCTTCTATCCACCCAGTCTTGTACCCTTTCGTTGCATGAGCTCGCCGCATATTCAGATTTGGCTTCGATTGCAGTCATTTCGGCGGCTAATCTCGATTTGATTAGCTTTTCTTTCATAAGTAGCCGCTTCTCTTCTATAGCCGCGAGTTCTTTCTCCGCTTCGTATTGTGCCATCTTCATACGTGCGTCGATGCTTCGCTTTGAAGTGTTACTGCGAGCGGTGTGTGCCGGCGACGTAGGTCTCCGCACCGGCGATGTAGGTCTCCGCACCGGCGATGAAGTTTCACGCCTTGGTGGCGTGCTAGCTGGTCGTGCAGGTGGCCCCATGACGGACGTCCGCGTTGACGTCGCTGGTGCTGTCTCTCTCGCCCCTTCTGGCGGAGAGTGCTCCATCCTTTTTTCTTGGGAATTTCCTGCGACCGTCGACGGCGACTGCGGAGAATCTTCATAAATTCGGTGTAGCGATGGCCCTGGCGCACCCTTAGCGCCCGGGGCTGCTTCTGACTCGCTGTACCCCGATTCGGAGCGAACACGACCCCTTGTGTTCATTGCGATCGGCGTATTCATCTTGAGTCTTCTTTAAATCCGGCTTCTCGAAGGACCAATGTAGATTATGGGTTTTCAAATAAAACTCCAACTTGAATCTTCAGTTCTTTTCTTCTTGTTTTTATTCCGAGGCGTACACATTTTTCCATACAAAAGGCGAGCTTAAGTACTTATTTTGGGTACCGCAACAGGCGCAGGCTCAGTCAGCAACCGCGTCCTATTGCCGTCCCTTTCTAACATAGCCTGTCTTACTCTTACAATTCTATGCTTACACTCTATTGCTATCCTACTCTTACATATCTATTCTTATTACGTAGGACTTATATCTATTGCAATAAAATGTCTTATTTACATAGTCTTAATTACATACACAAGTTACATTAATCAACATTTACATTTAAATTCTTAGGCCGTTGTCGTCCGTAATAATTTTTTTTATTTTAATAGTTTCTGTGTTGTCAGGGGCACTACGGCATATCTCGATCGTAGATAGGATACATAATAATGATTTATATATTTTTAACAATATAGGAATAATAGGCGAGTATAATAGACGACCAATGGACACCTGTCATCGATCCTAGATAATATTAATATCCTATCTGAGATAGGCCACATATGCGCCGCTACACCTGCAGACTAAGCTGAAATGCCTCAAAAAATTATGCCCTCTTACCACTCATCAAACTAACACACATTCCTGCTATGTCCATTACAAAACCCCTAAAACACCAAAAAAAAAAATACAAAAAATGTAAAAAAGGACCAAAAAAAAAACAAAACACGCGTCCAGCTCAAAGCCAATGACCGCAAGTTAAAAATGCTGCGCGAACAAAAAACGTCGATTTTTTTTCTCTCGCGTATTTGTTTTATCTAGTGCCAATTTACACGAGGGGATTGAATGCGAATTGCGAATCGTATGTAATTTTTATTGCGGCTCTCCGAGATTCAAATAGTGCACGAACATTTATACGTTTTAATTAACTGGGTTTTATTCATTCGTTGAAAGTGATAAGTAATAGATTATTAAATGTCGTATGCTTTTAAAAATATTTTTTATATGAAATAGTTCATCAAATCTGTTTAAACTTTAGTATTCAAATGACAGATTTAGTACTAGAAATATTTAGTGCTATTCCACTATCAGTTTCCGCCAAAAAAGCGTAGTTTTAAGGTGTTCTGTACCCTTACCATGAGTTTTCAAAACATCCCACAATTTTACGTTACGTTCACTCAATCCATTATCTGTTCCGTTTGCTTCGGTAGACTGAGTAAACTTAACAATAAGGACGTGCTCAAGTCTTTTTGCTTGCCCCACATGTTCGCAAAAAGGAGAGATAAAACATAAAGCGCCATTTTATCAATTTAGACATTTAATGTTACGTTACTGACACTGATACAATCCGCTAGGGGCGCTGATTGGAACGCAACCGGAGTCCTCTGAACGCGTCGCCCCGAGTCCCCGGAGATCCCGGAGTCCTCTTGGCAACGTAGAGGACGCCACCAGGGGGGTTTTAGTGCGGTAAAAATCCCACATAACCCTGTGTCGCTCCCACGGCACCGGGTACCTTTTTGAAGGTTTCACCTTCGTAAACAAAAAAAAAAAGGGGCGCTGATTGGAATTTGCATGGGCAAATACGTAAACAAACACCAAAACAGTGATATTTTTCAAAACGTAAAAACTCATGGTAAGGGTACAGTTTTGAATTCAACGAAAGTAAAACATATGCTTCTTATATACGAGGGCTTGCAACAAAGTTTTTGGCTTAGTAAGGCATCTGTAGTCGATATATTGAACAAAATTTTAAGCTAAAAATATGATTTATTAAATGTAACTTAAGTTGTAAATAGGTACAAATCAAAAAATTAAAATACTTTAAATAAACCTTATACTTTACACTTACTTTAATTGTTTCAGTTACATAAATATTCTCTAGTAAGATGATAATACAATATGTATGTGAACAATGAATATGGATACAGTATAGCAAACTTGGCTCTAACACTACAGTGCGCCTAGATTCAATTAATAGCAGTACACACTCCGAAATCCAGTTTCCTATAGGAAATGAGCAGCGCTTTGGGAACCACACATACAGGGTTAGTTCTGGTTTGCATGAATTTAGAGCTGACGTTTTGTAGAATTTGTTTGTAAAATTTTGTTATATTTAGGTTAGGTTAGGTTATATTCAAACGAAAATAAGAGTAAACTAAGGTAGGCCACAATGCCAAAAATCCATTACTTTTTGGGACTAATTTGAAACATCTTAGCTGATTATGCTTCATAAAAAATACTTTAATATAGAATGTACTCGTGGTAACTAACATTGTTAAAATCCACCATAGTCTGTTACTATATAAAAAACATTATTGGAAAATTTAAGTTTAGGAGCAGTTTTATACTAGCTCTTTACTTTCCTAAAATTTATTTCGCAAACATTCTTCAGATTTGTAGACAGATTGTAAGCAAGCCTTTATTTATACACCTACTGCTATCTTTAACTCTAATAAATTTCAGGTTTCAGACTTTATAGCTCAGGGTTCTGTAGAAAATATTTTTAGTTTTCCTTTATAAGAATTTAAAGTTATTTTTGGATGAAATTCAAGTATGAGAATTAAGTTTATCTAGAGTAAGTGATCACTTATGATTGTCACTTGTTATTAGGTCAGAAATCTGTGTAATATGGAAAATAATAAAGCGAATTTTGTTGTGTTACCATTTGATTATGCTAATACACAAGGCATTCCGATTAAGTCCTCAGAGATATCAACGCGTCTCTGTCAGACTTCAAATAACTTGAATCAATCTTATTTTGGAGTTGCTTCCATGTTTTTGGTGATGTATAATGTCTATCGGCGGTCATGTCCACATATTACATGAACTGCATATGTTGTTTGTCCACCACCACCGTCACCGAGCCGATACCGATAATTAATGACTGCGCCGAAGTAGCATACATACATTTACTATAGCCGCTTGTCCACCGCACGTCCGTCACCATAGCACCGTCATCCCGGCCGCTGATATTTCGAGTAGATCTGCACCGATATTTTGACGGGCCAACGTGCCGGCAATATAAAACACATTGAAACTTGTCCATACACTGCCGTCACATGCGTGACAGCTGGAACAAAGTAAACCGCCGATATTGGTTGCGGTGGAAACACTATCACCGTTACGACATATTAAAATCGGCCTGAAATAATCTCGTTCTCGGTATCGGCTCGGTGACGGTGCGGTGGACAAACGACCATACTCTTTGGTTGCTTCTATTTAACTTAAAACCCGAGTTAACATTAATGGAAAAACTAAACCACTAGAGATTCCCAGGTGACTTTCAACTAGTTTAAGAAAAGAAAACTACATACTTACTCGTATGTATAAGAGAAAATGATAGGAGGCCTAAACAAACAAACCAAAAAAGTAGAGTAGTCAATGACAAACTAAACATAATTACTGACTCAAAGAAAATGGTACGAAACATGAAACTAACTATTGTACTAATGTCAAGTCAATATTTGGGTCACATTGCACAAAAGGGCAAGCGTAATGGTTTCGTCAATCATCATTCACATAACAGTTTGGAAGTCCGAATATCGAGTATCTTTCATTTTTAGAAGTTATTTAATATGAAAAATCATTCAAAATTTTAACGCAAAAATTTTCCCTAGGAAACCTACATGCCTGAGAGTTTTGAAAAAGGACCTCAAAGGGGTGTGAAGTCTAACAATCACGCACTTAGTCAGCGTACGACTATGCCCTTCGCACTCAAAAAGGAGACGAGTACTCAAGAGTAAAAAGAAAAATCTCGCTTTGAGGAGAACTGTTTTCAGCAGAAAAATGAGAAATTACTGCGATAGTCAGAAGAACATGACGTAATTATGTGACCTTTGACGACCGGCGTGGCGGAGTTCTGGGTTCGATCCTCGGCTAGGCAGACATATGAATGATACATTTTGATACCTGTTTCGGGTTTGGGTGTTTTAGTAATAATCTTTGTGTGTATCTACGCAACCACACAGAGCATCCTAATGTGGAGATATGAGTTCTAAAAGCTGTTTCATTTGTCAGCCTGGTTACGGAACCCTAAAACTGAGACACGAGAAGAATGGTTGTTTATTTTAGAGTTAGGCTTTAAATAGGATTTAATTTCCTGTAGAAGTCCTTCCAGAAAATATTCTTTCTTTACTTTGGTAAGAAAACTTTTTAAGCCTACACTATCTCTAGATAAAAAGGGCTTTTCATTTAAATTTCGCAATTAATTGTGTTAGCATTGTTTTAAAAACTTAGATTAAGAACGTCTGAAGGGTTTGTTCTATTATTTTTAAGGGCATCTGTATGAAAGGGGTTAATAATTTTGTTTTAAGATGGTAGAACCCTTTGTGGTTGGTCTGATGGCTACATCTACTTTTGCAGTGCTTATGAAAGACTGTTTTTAATAAAAACAGTCTTTCATAAGCACTGCTCTGTACCCTTACCATGAGTTACGTTTTGACAAATATGAATGTTTTGGTATTTGTTTACGTTTTTGCCCATACAATTTCCAATCAGCGCCTCTAGCGGGTTGTATCAGAACTATAGTGTCAGTCACGTAACATTAAATGTCTAAATTGACAAAATGGCGCTTTATCTTTTGTCTCATTTTTTGCGAATATGTGAGGGAGAGGGAGTTTATCGTCACTTGAGCACTTAAGTATAGTCCGCGCCAAACTGCTAGTCCGCTATGAAGTTGTCGCAAGCAGCAGTCATACAACTTGCTATGACGATGCTATTAATTTCTATATTCAGAGCGGAGTAGCAGTTTTACGCGGACTATAAGAATATATAAAATTCTCGTGTGAGAATGTTAGTTACCATACACCTCCGAAACGGCTTTACCAAATTTTATATGCATATTCAGTAGATCTGAGAATCGGCTACTATCTATTTTCCATACCCCTAAGTGACAACGGTTGTTCGCCCTTATTATATTTATATGGCAACAAAACGTTTGTCGGGTCAGGTAGTAATAATATAAGTTTTTACTCAAAAAAACTTTAAGCCACACGTTACGTTAGTTCATATATTCGTAACTGCTATTAAAATAGTTTAACGGCCATTAAAAGTTCCGCCAATCGGTCTTGTTCAATGCAGTTCGTTATAAAATACCCTCATTTCAGTTAATGGCTTTCGAATAGATGAATGTAGTCATTTAATTTATTGTTAGTTTTAACGAAGTTATTTATGGGTGGTAGGATTCTATGACATTTACTATCGTTTCCAGGGCCGAAATTGGAAAAGGTCTTGCGGAGCTACCTTCCAAGGTTTCCAGAGGAGCTAAAGTAGAGTAGAGAGGAGATAAAGAATACTACCCTAATTTTGACGGATCAGAAAGGTTTTACGTTTTTTCCATTCAAACAGTACTTAGGCATTTTTATCAAAAATACTTACATTAAAGTATTTACTACATGTTTTGTTCCAATATTTTTGTTGATAATATGTTTTTTAAAGTCTTCACCGAAAACATCATTCTGTCAAGTCCAGCTCTGACTGTTACGTCTATGGGAAGCAGTGGCCACTAAACAGTCACCATCAGATGAAATTATTCCCATTTGCCATCTTTTACATCATAAAAATTTATAACCGAGTAATTTATTCATAAACATTAATCGTAACTACTTGTATACCTAGATTTTGCGGTTAAGAAATACGGAAGTTCATAGGCATGTAAACGCCAAATAGAACGTAATACAGTAGAAAAATATTTGCGTTTTCTAAAGCTATATATAAATGTGCGCTTGTCCATGAGTCCATGAGCATGTACCACAAAAATTATCGGCTTCAGTGCTTTTAAAATTTCATGCGTTTGGCACTAACATTTTGCATTGAATTTCAACATTTTCCATTTATCGCTTATTTTTTAAATATTAAAATCATAAAAATAGAAAATGTTTTTGTTATTTTGTGTACTATATTTTAGCTAGTGTTAAAAAAATCGATCGTAATCGGTATTCAAAGATTTTGGATTTTTATAAAAAAAAAACTACAACGTTGTGGCGTAACACGTTGCATTTATTAATGATAGAAATCATTTTGGGATGTAAAAAAACAATATAGCATCACATTCTTTCATGCCACGACGTCGTAGATTTCCGCGGCACGGCGTTGTTCCACGACACGACGTCGTACCGTGCCACGACGGGACGTCGCATGTTATGTACGGTTTGTATTGTAAACCTAATCTGATTACTTGATTTCAATCTAACATTAGCATACTAAATCTTAAGGTAGATAGTCTTAGTTCTTACGCCTATAAATTAGTGGTTGATAGCATCTCAGTATTAAGCGATCATGTATGTTGCGGTAGATCCGTAATTTCGTATAAGCTTGGTTTCCGTGACACACAGACGACCAAAGCTAAATACTTATAACTAATAATAATAGTGTGTGGGAACAATAGATGTCCCATTGTTGTAGACATCGATAAAGGCATCACTCTTTGTAACACGATTGATTATGTGAAAAAGAATATGAACATAAAAACTCGCAGATTTAGTTATCTGCCAGATCGAGTATTGAACATAACTTGTATAAAATAAAACAAGACAGTATTTTTTATAAGATAATATTTTTTCCTTGTTTTCTGGCTTGTCAGGTGAATTTCTTGCCATATGAGTGCAACTATTGTATGTATCTTTAGCGAATTATGACTTAGGTTTACATGCCTTTTTACTTATCTCATAGTGCAGTTATTAGGGAAAACAGATGCTCAGCATTGGAAACGTGAACAAAGTTGCAATATAGTACATTACGATACGCGAGGCCAAAGTAGCCTATTTTTGCACGGCGTGAAGTTAGCGCCCGAGCGCAGCGAGGGTGCTAAACGCCGTGCAGATAATAGGCTACTTTTGTCACAAGTATCGTATACTATTTTATAGCTCGTGTGACATAAACCCGCTTATACTTGTGAAGAAATATGAAAAAATATGATAATTATTTTGAAACTTATAAATGATTGAAACTAAAAATTATGAACTAAAAAAGCAATAAAAATGTGACACAACCAAAACCATTGAAATTTAGAAAATTTAGTAATTATTCTGCACTTGTGATAAAGACAAATCTAACACCACACATACGTCGAAATCTATCAAGCCATTTAGGCTACATACAGGCGTATTAAAGAAACATATGATAAGCAATCACATAATGTACTAATACATAACTAATACTAGTGATACAGTAGAAAATCGATTATCCGGACCTTAGTTATAAATATTCGCGATTGTTCAGATTGTGAAACGTGAACAAGTAACTTTGTAATAACCCTTACAGATCAGCCACATTTTGTGTGACATGTGCATTTAAATTCCGGAAAGTCGCCAAATCGCAACAAAATAGTTACTATAAAAACAAAAAACCCGATTGCTAAAAATATAACCTATGTTATCGCCACAATTTAGACGAATTCAGCGACACATCATGTATCAAAATTAATGAAGTCGTTTGAGTTTGCCAAAGAATGAAAATACATACGTAACAAACATATAGTCGAAAAACATCACCTTCCTAAATCGGTTTAAATAGCTTTTCTTCATAAACTCAATTATCCAAATTTTCGATAATCCGAATGCCACAAATACGACAACAAATAGGTCGCTTAGTCGAGATTCTACTGGAGTAGTATTATGGCTAATTTTGATAACAATTCCTAATTTAAATATCTTCTACTATGGTGTGTAGCGAAAATAAAACAAACACAGTCAAAACAAAAAAATAAAATTCGATAAAGCCCAATAGTTAGTCTTATAGTGATGCTATTGCTTAGTATGTACACAATGGCAAAAACATTTATAAATACGTCCAAAATAAAATATTAAAATAATTATAGCTTTAAACAAAATACTCATTACTCACTTTTAATTTTTAAATGGCATTTAAAAGTATGAAACGTTCATAGCTATGTTTATTTTTTTCAACTGTGAGGGTAGTGTATTAATATTCGTACGGTGTAAAAATCGGCTACTTTGGACACAGAAATGCGTGGCTAAAATGCGGGTTTAGGTCAGTTTATTACATAATAAATTGTGATATATGTTAAAATATATCACTATTTTACTGGCACTGTGTCGCAAACCCATAAACATAATCCGTAGTAAGCCGCCGTGTACGAGACTGACGCGGCATGTGCGGCGTCGCTTGTCACTGCGACGGAATAATCAGCTGCGGTATACTATATAACAGGAAATAATTTTATAGTCATCTCAATTTGGTACAAACCTGTGTTATTTAATTAAATTGGCTTCTTTTAAGTACTTACTGTAGAATGAAATTTTACAATTATTGGTAGTTTTGTTTTACCTTTTACATTTATATTTCTGTAAGTTTGAATTATCGTCTTTGTTGGATTGTAGGAAGAGATCTCTAGCAAGAGTATGCTATAAATATATTATTCTTTAATAAGTTTAGATTGTATATCACTATTTCAATGGCACTGTGTCACAAACCCATAAACATAATCCGCAGTAAGCCGCCGTGTACGAGACTGACGCGGCATGTGCGGCGTCGCTTGTCACTGCGACGGAATAATCAGCTGCGGCATATTTGACATAGGTTTTTATTTATGTTTTACTGCTTAAATAGTAATTATGAAAAAGTTTTAAGAGCACTCTAGAGAGATAGAACTGAACTAGATTTTTACCAGAAGAGGTATTATCATTAGGTATAATAGGTTAGAGGCTGCAGTAGTCAGTTATTTGTTTAAATGCTATGTAATACTCGTGCAGCTTAACTCGCAAATACAGTTTATGTTATCAATTACTATATGATATACATATGTTATACAGAAAATGGCGCACGCTTACCGAAGTCTGATTGACAGACTTTGATATGATTGATTTAAAATATATATATATATTCTATGGTTTTTACAAAGAAATAAAAAGGCTTAATTTTATAAATGTATTTTCGTCATATTAAAGAATACGGTATTTTAATAATAACTTTAAAAAATTGTGGTCGACACCGTGAAAATATTTTTGCATCCATAATTTTACTACCTTCGCACAGCTTGATTCTGACTCGTAACTTTCGGGTCACAAAGCCCAGCGCGTAAAATTTGACAGACTCTGTTAACCACAGCCACGTAAAAAATAGGGAGCGATAGCAAACTGTATCGTAAAAATGTATGATAAAATGTAAATATTTGGAAATTTTGTGGGCGTTCTTTCACGCGGCGTTGCTTAAGTCAATATCCGGTTGTAAAATTCCAGGAAAAGTATAATTTTTACAAGGATTTTTTTGTGGTATTTTGATAGGCAATTTGGCTTAAAAATCCAATTTAGCAATTATGTTACAAAAAGAAAAATGAATAAAGGTATCTACAGACTCTTTCTTTTTTAAAGTTATTATAAATATAACGTTTTACAATTATAATCGCATACTACGTTTTAAGGCCGTCACCACAATGTGGCACACAAAAATAGGCGACAAATCCCCAGAGCTGGAATCTAAAAAGGTAAATATTTTTTTATAATATAAGAGAAGCCGACGAGCATGCAGTCCATCTGATGGTAAGTGGCTACTGCCGCCCATGGACATCTCTAATCAACCACATAGGATTAAATATTCCTACCTGAGGTCGGCCACAGATGCGCCGCTACTTCTGAGGACTAAGCTGGAACGCCTCGGAAAAGTCTGTCTTCCTTACCACACCCTTCAAATCGGAACACAGCAGCACCTAACACTGCTATTATTAGGTAGAAATAGGTGTGGCGGTGGTGCCGCCGGAGTTGAACCACAAAGGGTTCTACCACCTACAAATCAATTTATCATTATTATAATCATTTCGTGTCGGGTATCGAACCAGGGACCTTTTGTGTGACAAATCTAAACGATGACCGCTTCGTCACGCTACTCGATAAAAGTATCTGGGTTCAAAATCTGGGTGTTTTTGTACTCGATTTTTTTGTCAAACACATTATAAATGTATGCATACTAAAATACAAAGTATTTACTCATATTTTATGTTTGTATTTTTTATTTTAAACTGTTTTAACTGTTTCACTGTCAATTTATCAAATTTCTATGACACTTTTAGTGAATACAGCCGACCATAAAGATAAATTTTACGCGTATAATAGAATTCAATCTTAAAATTATTGCTATATCTTTTTCGCTTTCACACTTATTTTCTTAAAAGCTTTCACTTTAATAAATTAAATGTAAGTTAAAATACTTTTACATTTCTGAGTACACGCTTAAATATATAATTTTATAAATTGAAGCAATATAATTTTAGAAATGTGCTGTAAAATTTATTTCTACAATTTAGTTTATGTTTTATGTCCTACGTATTTTAGAACAGGAAATTTGAAATTATCCCTGCTCTTGTATTTGCGTACTTGTGATCACGGTAGATTTCTAGACTGATACAGACTTTAGAATCATCATGGGTTTTATAAATATTTTTAGATTTTTTTTATAAAAATCGAATAAATTTGTTTAACGTTTTGATGTAATTGAAATATATTTAGATTTTTTATCAAAATCAAATAATTATTTTCAACATTTAATAGCTTATTCTAGACATTGAAAGAAATCTACGAAGGCTCACTTTTTCCTTTAGCTCGTTTGAATAAGATTTAATTAACATTCCTCAAAAATAAGTCGTTAATTCTTCGAAGTAAGTACTTAACATTTCATCTGCTCAATCAATTAGAAAATCAAAGGTCTCTACTCAGTATTACTAAAATCTTTATGCTATTCACTTAAGTAGATTAGGAAAAATTCTTAGATATTTTCTAATAAGATTTGTTTAGGATAAAACTATGGATTTATTTTAGATGGTACCTGATTAGGAAATGATTGATTTTATTAGTACTATTTCCTTACAAAATATTGATGGCCTGATGGTTCTCCTGATCCTTCTCATTCTGAGAGGAGACCCGTGCCCAGCACTGGGACAGTAATGGGTTGATGATGATGATGATGATGATGGTGGTTGGAATTCGGCCTCTCAATCAGAGGGCCGAGGTTCAAATCCTAGATACAAACAGCTAATTTTTAAAAGTTTTGTGCGACTTGCGCATTAATTTATCTCTTTGTTTTCTTTGCCTTTTAAATTGTAAGAGTATTTAGAAAACACTGAACCGTGAGTATTTTTCTGTTAAATTCTTGTTTACTGTAAATTTGCAGACGAGTTTAAAATCCACTGAACCACGTGAGTCATTCTCTAATTTTCATTTATTTCGTTCAATTCCGGACGAGATTGAGAACCTCTGAAGTTCTTCGTCGTCATTTTCTATTGCGCATTTTGCTTTGTATTGCAAGCAAGTTCGAAGGTGGTAGAACCCTTTGTGGTTCGACTCCGGCGGCACCACCGCCACACCTATTTCTACCTAATAACAGCAGTGTTAGGCGCTGCTGTGTTCCGGTTTGAAGGGTGTGGTAAGGGAGACAGACTTTTCCGAGGCGTTACAGCTTAGTCCTCAGGGGTAGCGGCGCATCTGTGGCCGACGTCAGGTAGGAATATCTAATCCTATCTGGGGTTGATTACAAATGTCCATGGGCGGCAGTAGCCACTTACCATCAGGTGGACTGCATGCTCGCCTGCTACTCCTATATTATAAAAAAAAAAATTGAAAACATCTAAACAATCTCCATCTAATACAAAATTACCTTTCGATTGTTTGTTTCAATGTTAGACGGAATACCAAAACACAGTTCCCCAATTACCATTGTATTAACATTGCTAAAACAATGGGTGTAACTAAATTATACGGAAATCCTTTCAAATCGCAAATGGGTGGGAAATTTAAATTTTAAATCGAGTTTTGTTGGGTCCGGCGGTTGTAGTTTGCTAGTTGTTTTAGTCAATTAGGTAATTGGCCAAATAAATTAACATTTATTAAGTTGTTTGATCCGTCACTTTTGAAGTTATGGAGTTACGGATCTGTTTTATAGTTGGTTTAAAGATTTATTTTTATAATCTAGCGGTTTAGAGTATAGTTTGATCGAGGTACCACTGTCACACGTATTTCTTGCGTGAAGCAGTTCTGCGCTATAAAAGTTTGTAATACAATTTTAAATTGATCATCGTCTTTTATAATATACATGTCAAAAACAAGCATGCAGTCTATCTGGGTGTACTGCCGCCCATGGACATCTGTGATCAACCCGAGATAGGATTAGATTCCTATCTGAGGTCGGTGACAGATGCGTTGCTAACACTGAGGAATAATTTGGAACGCCTCGGAAAAGTATTTCTCCCTTACCACACCCTTTAAACCAGAACACAGCAGCGTTTAACATTGCTGTTTTAGGCAGAAATAGGTGCGGTGGTGCCACCGGAGTCGAACCACAAAGAGTTCAACCATCTTCAAAATGTAATCAAAATAGCAACAGATATTTGATTACATTGAAGTTACACTGTACTTAACTTGAGTTAATGAGTACGGCTTAAGTATGAGTACAATTTAAACGGCGTTTAACGAGAAGGTAATAGCACCATTAAACGGACGAGTTATTGTAACATAAAGTCGGACCGTCCTTTAACTGTTAATTAAGTATCTTGTAAATAATTTGAAGACAATATAATTCTCCGGAACTATAAATCAGCGTTAAATATATATTTTCGCTTTCTGTCTAGCCGTTTAATCTAGAAATTTGAGATATGCGTGTGTTAGAGGAAATATATAGATAATCTGGTTCGAAGGACTAGCTATCTATAATTATTTGATTTTTGTGAACCAGCATGGAATCAACCACCTTCGAAATTTAATCAAAAGCAACAGATATTTGAATACATTGAATTTACACTGTACTTAAGTTAATGAGTATGGCTTAAGTATGAGTACAATTTAAACGGAGTTTAACGAGAAGGTAATAGCACCATTAAACGGACGAGTTATTGTAACATAAAGTCGGACCGTCCTTTAACTGTTAATTAAGTAACTTGTAAATAATGTGAAGACACTGTAATGCTCTGAACTTCAGTTTGATGTACAGTTTTGTTTCAGATCCAGCGCAAAGGACCAAAACTTTATTTATATACTTATAGAAGGATAAGTACAAAAGAGATATTTAACATTTCGTGCAGTCTTTTTAAGTATATTTCTTACGTTATTTTTGAGTTTAGGATATAGCAATGCTAAACTGATTATTTTGTTATTATGATCATGTTACAGCCTAGTATAGCAGTGATAGCCTAGTGGTTAGGAAACTCGGCCTCTTCATCGAGGGGTCCGAGGTTCAAATCTCAGGCACGCACCTCTGAGTTTTCAAAGTTATGTGCGTATTAGAAATTTATTATCATTTGCTAACGGTGAAAGAAAACATCGTAAGGGAACTTGCCTATTTGAGAGATTAATAAAAAAATTCAAAGGTATGTGAAGTCTACCAATACGCACTTGGCTAGCGCGGTGGACTATGACCTAATCCTTCTCATTATGAGAGGATCCGTGTGCCCAGCAGTGGGACAATAATGGGTTGATGATGATGATGATCATGTTTGCTTTTGAAACTTACTGAACCTTTAGTACTCAAGGCAAGTGTGTATTTAGACGATCGAGTTCAAAAGACCAAATATTCGGTAATTCTAGATTGAATATAAAAAAACGAATTTGTAATATTATTCTGAATTAAATGAACTCAATAAATTTCATTTTATTTAATCTTCCTTCATCTCATCTCCCTTCATCTTATTTCGTCTCATGATGTCACATTTCATATTATTATGGGAATAATATGTAATTACACATTCGCCACATGGTGGCGTACAAATTGTGTTAATAAAAATTAAAATTAAATATTAACTTAAATTAAGATATACATTAGAAAACTGATAGATTAAAATAATTAAATTATTATTTATAATAGTCAATGGCATACTGAGTTTATCATAAATATAAGAGATAGTTCATTGGATAAATTCTTCTAGTGCATAAAAGCATTTGTCAAGTAGCCAACTACTAGATTGTATATTAATGTCTGTACTAATTCTAGTAACAATATACGTCAAAATGATCATATTCCTAATATATTACTATTATCATGGAACTATTGACGACAAATTACGCGATGTGTTACAACATAATAAGATAATTGCACAAACGGGGAAGCCTGCAATAATCTCTTTACGTGTTCATTGTAGATTATCGTATTCAGTTGCGTAACAATTAAATGCTTTGCGAATAGGAATTATTGGTATTTGAGTATATGTGCCATAATTGTAATGTTATTTTGTAAACTCGATATCTCGATCGGTGGGATCGAGGTATGAAAATCAGGGATGTACTTCAAATTTTTGAACGTTATGTGCGTATATGAAGTATTTTATTATTTTTATGCTTTAATGGCGAAAGAAAATGTTGTGAGAAAATGTACATGCCTGACAATTCCTAAAAAAAGCTCTCAAGAATTATTTATTTATTTATTAAAATTCATAAAATAAAGCAATAGAACATTAAAGAAACTCCTTACAATTCGTAGTGAATGCATAGTGTGAAGTCTACCAATTCGCACTTGGCTAGCGCGGTGGATTATTGCCTTAACCCCGCTCATTCTGAGAGGGAGCCCAGAAATTTGACAGTAATGGATTGACGACAATTAATATAAATCTAAATATCTGTAAAAATACAGATTCCATATGTTTATGTTGGCTAAACTTTATTTTTCTTCTCGTATCATCCCAATAACAAGAGCCCATTCAGAAATCACGCTATCAGTTTTTAAACCCTTTTCATATTACACATAGAAAATAAGTTTAACAGCTAAAGTGCCAAGTGCAAAGTATAGTAAGAAGCTTCCAAAACGGTTATACCGATAGTAAAAATAACGTACAGCTATAAAATCCAATGTGTTTGACCTTATTACTTTTCTATACAAAAATTGTACAATATTTTTGTGAAATAATCTAAATGTTTTCCAAATATTTGATAGATTGGACACTTTGGCGCAACGAATGTCTGTCTAAAGTACTGATGGATCGTTTTAATAAGAATGTCATAATTTAGTTAATAAAATGAGGACGGAATATTTTACAGATATAAAATAAATGTGGCTAAGTACGAGTCGAATTCGCACATGGAGTTCCGTAACATTTTCCATAATTTTATTTCTAGTATTTGTTTTTTTTTTTATATTATAGGAGTAGCAGACGAGCATGCAGTCCACCTGATGGTAAGTGGCTACTGCCGCCCATGGACATCTGTAATCAACCCCAGATAGGATTAGATATTCCTACCTGAGGTCAGCCACAGATGCGCTGCTACCCCTGAGGACTAAGCTGGAACGCCTCGGAAAAGTCTGTCTCCCTTACCACATCCTTCAAACCGGAACACAGCAGCGCCTAACACTGCTGTTATTAGGTAGAAATAGGTGTGGCGGTGGTGCCGCCGGAGTCGAACCACAAAGGGTTCTACCACCTTCAACTGTATTTGTTATTTTTGTACGGCTATAGAAGTACATGCATTGTGCAAGTTGAGTTTGTCTCTTTTCGCGGCCGTTGCAACACATTATAATAATAATTGAATGTATGTTTTTTTGTTGTTTTATATTATTTTGATTTTTTTTTCTCTTCTTGTTATTTTATTTGTGTAGTATCCGAATATTTTTTTCTTTCTTTTCATTGTGAATTTAAACTGTCTTCCCATCAGGGTTTCTTGTATTATTATGGTTTACTTCACTGTTATAGCAAGTGATAATTTAATTTCTAATAAGCACATAACTTTGAAAAATTAGGAGTGCGTGCCGGGGATTCGAACCTCGGACCTCACGACCTCCCGACGAGAGTCCGAGTTTAACAAGTTATCACAGCTTCATTGTAGAAAGCTTTATTTATTTTATTTATTTTTTGCTACAGAGGGTAATATCAAGGAGTCTAAGACGACAGTGGGTTAAGATTGTGTCGTATAAATCAAGAGTATCTCATGCATGTGTCGCCATTTTGTGATGATGGGAGAGGGATAAAGTAGACCTTTTGCTTTTTCGCCATTATGGCACTGAGTGAAAAGTTTAATATAAATGGTAATCAAGTCTTTTAAGTTCTGAGTATCTAAATTCAAATAATTTAAAAATCCTTTGTCTGTCGTGCGGTCGACAGTTGGATGGGTGACCGTTGGTGGCAAAATATTTCATGCTTTAAAGGGCACGTTAAGGCATAGATCATAATTTTTGTTGGACAATGGCTTCAAGGTCAAGGCTTACTCTATTTTAACCTTTATGAGTGGTTTGTGAACAATATTGTATTATTTGAGGACCATTAAAGTATATTTATCCTTTAGTAAAAAAACCTTAAATTAATTTCCATCCATAAAGTTCAAAGGCCATTCTCAAAATATTTTTTGAACAAAATCTAATATTTTGCACCTCGTGGTGATGGCAGAGGGATAATAGACTGACCTTTTCGCGTTTTGACTACGTGTGGGCGTAATAAAATTTATAAGTGTGAATTTAAATACAAAAATTACTCAGGTATCTACCTAACCAAGGTTGAAACCCAGAACCGTTTTGAAGTTACATAATAGAGATAATAATTTATTTTTACAAAAATATCATAAACCCATTTTTGGAATTATTATTATTAGACATCTTGCTATTAATATCTTTTAGATAAAAATCTAACATGGAATCGTAAAAACGTTTTCAATTTTTATTTGGATTATCTGCTTTGCGTAGCGATCATCTTACTGGCTGTAGTGCAGAGGGTTCCAGGTTCGAGCCCCTATCAGTATCTAAAAAGGTTAAAAGTTAGTCCGGTAGTATCTATTTATATAGACTTCTGTCTTTGTCTTTATGTCTACATGTTTCTACCCTTTGTCTATCATCAACGGTAAATAATGCTAATAAATATTTATGAGCGCAAAACACGATTTTTATACGAATAACAAAAAAAAAGAAAACTTATGACTTGACAAAAATATTTATAAATTGCGTGAATAAAGTTCCCGCCAACAAACAAAATGACAACGACAGTAAGCAACTGACTGCCGTTGGGAATAGAAAACTATTAAGTAATGCTATAAATTCCCCACCTGTCTCTTGTACGGGAAATTCTTTATCAAGGAAGGAAGATTTAGCATGATGTGACTTTATGTGAAAACGATTTTTTTCTTTCTTTTAATATGCTAGTAACAGAGAAGCATGCAGTCCACCTGACCTGATGGTTATTAGGTACTGCCGCCTATGGACATTGGTCCAGATATGTAATTTCCCAGATAAAATAACGCTTTCTACACTCACAGCCCCACACTAGGATTCCCTGTGTCGTGGGTGCTATGGACACACACAGAGACAAATACACAAACACCCAGACCCAGAAACAGAAATCTAAATTCATCATTTAGAAATCTGTCTGGCCGGGAATCGAACCCGGGACCCTCTGCGTGTCAGACCGGCATGGTGACCGCTCCGCCACGCGGGTCGTCATATAAATAAGAATTATAAGGGTAATAAAGGGTAATGAAGGGTAAATAAGAATCCTACCTGAGGTTAGTCATAGATGTGTTGCTATGCCTGAGGAGTAAGGACTAAGCTGGAACGCCTCGGAAAAGTATGCCTCCCTTACCATACCCATACCATAACATTTCAGCGCCTAACTGCTGTCTTTAGGCAGAAATAGGTGTGGTGGTGGTGCAGCGGAGTCGAACCACATGGGTTTTCCGCCCTTTACACCATCTTGACTTGTAATTGCTTCGTGCTAGAAATTGTGTGGCGGTGGTACTTCGCCAGTCGAACCACACTGCTCTTACCATTCAATTTCTTTTATTTCTAAGTCGGACTAGCAACCAGGCCACTTTCCTGTCGCCTTTGTGAATACAATGCTATGCTATTCCATACTCTTTACCGGTAATCTGTAGATTTTACAATACAGAGTATTTTCTACGGATCAGATTAAAACTCAATTTCAGCACAAGTGTTCTATTCTGAAATCTCGATATTTGTATTGTAAAATGAAATGAAACCAGTATACCAAAATATACATCCATTTAAAAGCTCGATAGAGGCTAGAAAGGCTATTGTATCAAATACGATTGCGTGTTTGAAATAGAGCTTAGCGTTGGTACAATCAGGCAAAAAAGTAGATGAATATTTTTTTGTGAAATTTTTAGTGTGTTGTTAATCCTCGGTAGTTTAACGGTATTTTAAAGTTGAACTCTATTTATGCATTGTAGAGACAGTTACTGTGTTTTGGTTTAAAGGGATAAGGGATATTGTTTTGATTTAAGAGTGATACATGAGGCATTCTAAGTCCTCAGGGTAGCAATCGCCTCTATATTTATATAGCAAACGAAAATGCAGCCCTTAGTATGAGTTTTACGTTTTGACAAAAATGACTGTTTTGGTATTTCCCCATACATTTCCAATCAGCGCCCCTAGCGGATTGTATCAGAACTATAGTGTCAGTAACGTAACATTAAATGTCTAAATTGACAAATAACGCTTTATGTTTTGTCTCTCTGCCAACATGTGAGGTAGACAAAAAGACTTGAGCACTTACTTATTGTTACGTTTACTCAGTCTACGAAGCAAACGGAACAGAATAATGGATTGAGTAAACGTAACGTAAAATTGTGGGATGTTTTGAAAACTCATGGTAGGGGTACTGGTAAGTGGTCTGCAGCCTATGGACATCTATTTCCTTCTTGCGGTGCCTCTCCAACTAGTGAAGATCAGCTATAAACTTTCTAGAACCCTGACGGTTCTTTGAGAAGCGAAACGGTTCAACTGCGCTTGCTATTCCAGTCTACTTTCGAATGTTTCGCAGCCAAGATTTTTTTCTTCTCCCTACTCGCCTTTTCCCTGCGATTTTGCCATTATAATGAGCTGGAGAAGCTCATAACGTGGATATCGTAGAATGTGACCCAAGTAAGGCCGTTTGTCCACCGCACCGTTACCGAGCCGATACCGAGAACGAGATTATTTTGGGGCCGATTTTAATATGTCGTGGTGGCGATAATTTGTCCACTGCGACCGATATCGGCGGTTTATTTTGTTCAATCGATATCGGCGTGCGACGGCATTGTATGGACAAGTTCCAACGTGTTTTATATTGCCGGCACATCGGCCCGTCATCTATCTAGCGGTCACGCCGATTTACTCGAAATATCGGCGGCCGGGATGACGGTGCTCGGGTGACGGACGTGCGGTGGACAAGCGGCTATAGTGAATGTATGTACGCTACTTCGGCGCCGACATTAATTATCGGTATCGGGTCGATGACGGTGGCGGTGGACAAACAGCGTACTTTTCTCCCTTTGACGGTAAGCATACGTTTACGCTTTTGGCCAATTCGAACATCTATAATCAACTTTATATATGCTTTATACTTCCCCAGTTGAACTATATAGGCTCTACCTTTCAAAGGTATGTCAAAGGCTCTATAATCTCTACATGTTAACCGTTACGTAAACAGGATGTGACCTACATGCTAAGACGTTAGCTTATTCCACCTATAATCTGTTGCCTCAGGCGAGAGATGAACTCTATACCGGGCTAAACTCTATATGAGCTCTACATAACGTACACTAATGCTACAGGGTATTCATTTCTTTATTACCGATAATATTGTGAACTAATTGCATGGAGAAAAATACAATAATAGCAGACATATCTTGTAAAGTCCGCGTAAAACTGTTAGTCCGCTCTGAATATAGAAATGAATCGCGTCGCCATAGAAAATTTTATGACTACATTTGCTCGCAACTACTTCAGAGCGGACTAGAAGTTTGGCGCGGACTATACATGTCGTATCATTGCGATACTCTCCATAATGAAAATGCGTTAGACCACTAAATATATATTATTTAGAAGTAATATAATGTCACAAATTACGTAACACGGTGTACAAAATTAATTTTGGTCGACAATTTAAAAATGAAAAGTTATTCCAAGGAAAACAGTACCATTACAAAGAGTTTTCAAAACATCCCACAATTTTACGTTACGTTTACTCAATCCATTATTCTGTTCCGTTTGCTTTAGTAGACTGAGTAAACGTAACAATAAGTAAGTGCTCAAGTCTTTTTGTCTGCCTCACATGTTCGCAAAAAAGAGAGACAAAATATAAAGCGCTATTTTGTCAATTTAGACATTTAATGTTACGTTACTGATACTATACTTCGACACAATCCGCTAGGGGTGCTGATTGGAAATTGTATGGGCAAATACGTAAACAAATACCAAAACAGTCATATTTGTCAAAAGATAGAAAAACTCATGGTACAGTTTGAAGAATATGGCAAAAATACTTATAAGAGGCGTTCTAATAAATTAATTAATTGTATTCGACCGCTATATATGTACAACATGTGTGTAGGTTGGTATGTCCGTGATTTTCTCAAACACTATTCATTCATTCATTCATTCATTCACTATGATTATAAATTTAATGTTCTAATTTTAATTTCATGAGTATCTAACGCAGCTGCCATACAGCGATAACACACCAAATGCGGTCACAGTGCAATACTGCTCTGGTCCGCAGATCACATGTTGTTACAATTTAATTTCATGAGTATCTAACGCAGCTGCCATACAGCGATCACACACCAAATGCGGTCACAGTGCAATACTGCTCTGGTCCGCAGATCACATGTTGTTACAATTTTAATTTCATGAGTATCTAACGCAGCTGCCATACAGCGATCACACACCAAATGCGGTCACAGTGCAATACTGCTCTCGTCCGCAGATCACATTTTGTTACGTCAACCGGCTTCACTGTCACCCAGTTTCATTCTTTGTTCCCAACACGACATTCATCGTCAAACGAATATCATGTGAAATTGAATGTAATAATTCCACGGCTTATATTCGTTAATAGAGGATTCATTAACTGCGAAAAGAAGATTCTAAATTCCACTGTGTTTTTAACCAACTTCAAAAAGGAGGTGCTTTTCAATTCGGCCGGTATCTTTTTTTTTCTATGTATGTACACGAATTACTCCACCGTTAGTGGACCGATTTTAATAATTCTTTTTTTATTGTGCAGAGACGAGCTGGAAGTTGGTCCCATTTAAATATGGTTAGGATCCATCGATGGGTTCTGGAGAAAATGAGGGAACTCCTCCACCCATGTAAATATAACAGCCATAACTTCGCCGTTTATGAACCTATTTTAAAGCCTTTAATTTCGTGTGTATATAATTGCTACAAGTTGGTCCCATTTAAATATGATGAGGATCACAGTGGGTTCTGGAGACAAAATATGTAACTTCTCAACCGATGGGTATAATTGAGTTTTCTTTGAAGATATTTGGTGTAGGTTCTAATAAAATTACAAAGCCAGTTCATTATTGACTATTTAAGGGTGTGATAATGTGCCTCGGAGACAAAATATGTAACTCCTCAACCGATGGGAATAATTGAGTTGAGTTTGAAGGTATATGGTGTAGGATCTAATGAAATTGCAAAGCCAGTTCATCATTGACTATTTAGTTAGATTAGGTTGGAACATATAAGACAATATAAAATTAAGCGAGTAGGGCGCGGCAGCTCCCTGCGAGCGGGCGGTTCCAATCAATGTAAATTCAGATCTTACCTTCATTCATGATCACGTTTATTCAATTTTATATTGTAGATATTAATATAAATGTTAGTATGTCATCACTAAAAAGGGTGAAATAAAATTTTTAACATAAAAATACAACCGACTTCCGAGTGACATCACTACAAAGTAAAAAATAATTGAAATAAATGTTGGCTTAATACATATTTCTGAAGTCGGCGCTCAATATATTTCGTTGGATAACGATGTAAACAGCGTGTCTTATATGAGCGCCGACTTCAGAAATATGTACTAAACCAACATTTATTTCAATTATTTCTTACTTTGTAGTGACATAGAAGTCGGTTGTATTTTTTTGTTAAAAATTTTTTACTCGACTGTAGATGGCAATGCTTTTCGTGAGCATCCATGTAGGTATGTATGTATGTTTGTCTCTATTTTCGGCATACCCTACAGCCCAAACGGCTTAGAGGATTACTACGGAAGTGGCCATAGGCTATATTTTTAAGCAGTCAGATTTTTGTTTTAATAATAATTATTACTTTATAATTATATTTAAAGTTAAAGTATGCAATCTGCTTGATGGTAAATGGCCGCCCATGGACATTTGTAACTAACCCCGGATAAGATTAAAATCCTAACTAGGGACGGCCGCGGAAGCATTGTTACGCTTAAGGACTAATTTGGAACGCCGCGGTTAAGTTTGTCTTCTTTGCCTTCTCACTACTGATACTACTAGTGGATTTAAAAATAAACTTATTCCTAAAAGATACACGTTTTCCAAACTCATTAAATAGTACTTAATGAAAGGCTTCATCAAAGTTGACTTAAAGGGATTTCTTAGAAATGCTCCACTTAAGTATTTACTGTTGCTAAATTAACTTCTTTACTCCACTTCGTAGTAATGGAGTAAAGCTGAATTAACTAGTAATTGGTTCGAAGAAATCACCGCCATGAAGAAAAAGAAACTGAATAGAAGTACGCGAATATAAAGAACTTATGATGAATGGATTTTCTAGAAAGGTTTACGAATCAAAATTTGTTTTTTATGGGTTCTGTAGTCAAAATAAAAATGGAACTTTATTACTAAGCCTCCGCTATCTGTCCGTCGATCCGTCTGTCACAGCCTCACAGGGCTATGTAACTATAATAAATTGTACATTATGTGTGTACTAGAAAGTATTTTTTATTTGAATGAAATTAAATGTGCAATTGTGCATATTTGAGAGATCTTTAAAAATCATGTTAAAGGTTTGTGAAGTTTACCAATCCGCACTTGGTCAGTACGATGTACTATGGCCTAATCCTTCTCACTCTGAGAGTAGACGCGTGCCTAGCAGTACAGTCCTTCTGTCTAGCAGTAAAGTCCTTTTGTCTAGCAGTACAGTCTTACGACTGGGCATGGGTCCTCTCTGGTGTTGAAAATGGTTTAAAAATGACCAATTTTCTTTAGATCTAACACGATAAAACTTATATACCTGTGACAGCAACAGCTCTCTATAGATACTGTAGACACATAAGACCCTTTGATCATCATCATATGTCGTCACTCACATGTGGAACTGAGAGCCTTATTCCGTATCTAAGCCTCAGACAGGACACACTGACAGAGAGCGGAGTCTTAGTAATAGGGTTCCGTTTTTACCCTTCGGGAACGGAACCCTAAAAATGAACTATACTAATGTGTACTAATTCAGCGCGGTTTACTATGTCCTTATTCTTCTCACATTGAGAGAAGACCCGTGCCCAGCAGTACGACAGTAATGGATTGACGACACCGAAATTCCTTAAAACCTGATGCCATACAAATTCGTGTATCTATCTGTACCCTTACCAGGAGTTTTTACGTTTCGACAAATATGACTGTTTTGATATTTGTTTACGTATTTGCCCATACATATTCCAATCAGCGCCCCTAGCGGATTGTGTCAGAACTAGGAAATCATATGGGCCAATACGTAAACAAATACCAAAACAGTCATATTTGTCGAAACGTAAAAACTCCTGGTAAGGGTACTGTAATGGAGACTTACTCAGAGATATTAGTCCCTTTGATCATCAGCTAATGATACGTAGTCACTCACATTTGGAACTGAGAGCCTTATTCCGTATGAGAGCCTCGAGCAATCGTGCGTACAAGCGTTATTAATACGAGACGTTCTACTTGGTTATGAGATTCTTCAGATGTCGTGAAGCGAGCTAGAAGTTTAAAACTTAGGCAGTTGTCGACCGATTGGGTAAGTGGATCATTTTCAGACGCTATCGATGTTTTTTCAGTTATACTAATGCCCGTTATTGATAATCTATCTTTGTAATTTTGATGTACATAAATAAGTTCGAAATTTGATAATGAAGATATCAAATGTTCATCTTAAAAGTTTTGACGTGACAACGTCTTAAATTAGGTTGCGGCTGGGAGTCACTTATGAAAAAGTGTAACGCCCGGTAACGTTACGATGAGTCACCGAACGAGAGAGAGGCCCGCCGAATGCCTTGCGTCTCTCTCCCACTCAACTATGATCGGTCTGCCGCGCGCGCAGCACTAGAGAATTAGGCGCATTGAATCGGCGCATGCTTGTGTCTCTGTCTTTGTCTTTCTCGAACGTTCTTGGCGTTGGAAAAACAAGAAAGCGTCACAATACAAGTTCACACGTGTGGTTAAAGTATCGTCAGCTGTGTCTGTAGTGAAAATATGGAGTGCTTAGATTCGTCATTTATCATTTACAACAACTACAACAATAAAGGTAAATAATTGTACACTGATATTTCATTATCGTAAACTATGATTGATTGATTAATTGTTAGATTGACACAAAAGTTGAGAAACTGAGTTTATAGGTTATGTCATACTATTGATAAATGTTGATAGTGTTAAGTAAATTATTAGTTTAAAATTAATTAATTAATTAATTATTTTCTTTTGAAAAATGCAACCGTGTCATCAGTATTTTCTTATGACGTTGTCACGTTCAACTATCGTTAGTAAACCGACTTTACAGACAACCGATTTTTTTAATATTATTATTAAGCTATTGCATAGCTTTTATCGCGGGCTTTGAGCGCGGCGACCGAATCGAGAAATTCCGTAACGAAAATTCCTAACACCTTAATTCGTCAACTTGAAAACAGATGGCAGTAATACACATTTTTTTTTAATTTTATTTTTTAACAACAATGTTGATTAAGACTGATGTTTAATATGTTTATGCCACTAGCGGTCACCTACCTAACATCCGACCTCGACAAACGTTGCTTAAGTTACGTCTTAGTAATTTAAATGTTGATTACAATTGCTATTTTAATATGTTTTTGTCACTAGCGGTCACCCATCCTACTGTCCGCCGTGCTCTCCATTGCTTAATTTACGTTTTAGTAATTTAAATGTTGATTACAATTGCTATTTTAATATGTTTTTGTCACTAGCGGTCACCCATCCTACTGTCCGCCGTGCTCTCCATTGCTTAATTTACGTTTTAGTAATTTAAATGTTGATTACAATTGCTATTTTAATATGTTTTTGTCACTAGCGGTCACCCATCCAACATCCGACCTCGACCAACGTTGCGTAACTTACGTTTTAGTAATTTGAATGTTGATTACAACTGTTATTTTAATGTTTTTGTCACTAGCGGTCACCCATCCAACATCCGACCTCGACCAACGTTGCTTAACTTACGTTTAAGGAATTTAAATGTTGATGTTTTTAAGCTATTGCATAGCTTCTATCGCGGGCCTTGAGCGTGGAGATCGAATCCAGAAATTCCGTAACGAAAAAACCTAACACCCCCCACTCCGACCGACACAGCGGTGATACTTTTTAGTAGCGATCTGTGCGCCCCGGGGCGTACACGCCAGTTGACGGGTTAATGACTTTTTGAAATATCACGCTTGCAATTTGCATAAGTTGATAAAAAATGCTATGCAATAGCTTTACCGCGGCAGTCTCCGAGTGCCACACGTATTTTTTTATTATTTTTCATTTTATTTTCGTTTTATTTTCATTCAATGTTCATTCCATTTTTATTTCATTTTCATTCCATTTTCATCTCATTTTCGATCCATTTTCATTCCATTGTCATTCCATTATCATTCCAATCGCATTCCATTGCAGTATACTACCACAAAAAACACGGCAGCACTTAACATTTTATAAGGCAGGAACAAGTAGTTGTGTTCTGACACGAAGACTCGTACCACCTCAGTGACAAACTTCGTATATTGATATACCAATAAAGCTTAAATAAACATACCTATAATACGCTTATCTTCGTCTCATCTCAGCGTATAAGATTAACTCTAGATGATCAAGTTACACTAAGTCTGTAAGCCAGTAATCTGTTTATGTAAGCTAAATTGTACGCTATATACCTTTGGCTTTAGCTATAATATGATATGTATTTATGTTTTGTAATTATACAGTATTAGATACGTTTTGGAATGATGATCTATTCATAATAGGAAATACAAATACGAGGATGTTGTTTACTTATGTTATTTTGTTAAAGTGTAGATTTGAGTTATTAGGATATGAATATGATAGGATTAGGATATACAAATATGAATGTTTTGGTATTCGTTTACGTATTTGCCCATACAAATTCCAATCAGCGCCCCTAGCGGGTACTATAGCATCAGTAACGTAACATTAAATGTTTTGTCTCTCTTTTTTGCAAACATGTGAGGCAGACAAAAAGACTTGAGCACTTACTTATTGTTACGTTTACTCAGTCTACTGAAGCTAAAGGAACACAATAATGGATTGAGTAAACGTAACGTAAAATTGTGAGATGTTTTGAATACTTATGGTAAGGGTACAGATGTCTATGGGCGGCAGTGACTACATACGTCAGGTAGATGTATGCCTTATTCACTAGATGTTTCCCTTACAACATTAATCAAATACGAAAAAGTAGCGCGTAACCCTACTGTTAGCCAGAAATAGGCGAGGTGGTGAGTTCGTTCACTTTCAAAATCCTTGTTAACGATTTTACTATATAGTATGCCTACAAATTGATCGGCAATGCGGTATTCAAGTTTATATTCCATTCCATGATAATGCAATATATCGGTGGATTATATTTAAAACCTTTTTATACATCAGAAAGGTAACTCATTTTTCATTCAGCTGCTATAACTATTCTCCGAAATATATTCACTATAAGGAACTTGTTTCGCTACCGTCGAACAGCGATAAGCTACTGCAACGATCAAAACTTAGTAGACGAGTAACACAGTTTTATCTGTCGTCATATTTTGTATAATTAAACGATTTTTAAGTAAGTAAGCCTCACTTAAAGCCAATATTAATAAAAAATCGATCCAAAATTGTGCTCACCATAGATCGACAATTTATTTTACATCGACAATGTATTCATAGTAGGCATTATCAAATTGATACCTATGGTAGGTAATAAGAAAATAAAGCACGCGTTTTATATACTAGGCTGCATTTGACTTGGCATCTTAAATAGCATTTGATTTTAAACCAAATTATTGCATTAGCACGCTGCTACACAAAAACACTAAGGAAAGAGAAGAAAAATACACTAAAGGAAAGAGAAGAAAAATACATACATTAAACACACTAGCATGCAAAACCCAGCTCTGTAGACAAAGTGTTGTTGGTAAAGCACTCATATTTTTTCATAAATTACCTAAGTGCATACGTGCCATTGATGATATAGGACTTTTAAAAAAAGACTTAATCAATTCCTGGCTGACAAATGTTACTATCACATAAATTAATTTTTAAGTGACAAATTTGACTAAAATGTTCAAATACTAAATCAATACAAATCATTTAATTTTGATACATTTTTAAGTTGTAATAATATAAATTAAATACAATTCACGAATTTCTTACTGACGCCGATGTATGACTTGTATGGTTTTTAATAATATTCGTATGAATGTTTAAATGAATATGGTAATTAATAATTTAATGAATACAATTAATACTTATGAATGTAAATTATGATGACATTTTTATTTCTTCTTTAATGATTTGTAATAAGACTTTTAAATTATGATATTTGTATACCTGAAAGGGTCGAATATAGCGCACTTTATGTAAATATTTTAATACCTGTAAGACCTATATTCACAAATAAAGAGATTTGATTTGATTTAAATAATAAAGGAAAGGTAATGCTAACGATATACAGTTAATCGCTTATCTCTCCTCGCTTACAATCAAACACACGAATACCTGATGGAAATCTGAAAACAACGGCATATAAAATCTCAATTTTCGGCACTTCCGACCGGTAAAATTTAAACTGTGAACTGAAGTAATATCCTGTTGAACAATAAATCATTTGGCAGCTGATAAATGAAATACTGGAGCTCACGCGAAGATTTTGTATGGTGCGGTCTAAGTTATAAGAGAAATGGACGAATGAGATTTATAGATACGCTGTCTTTATTTGAAAACGTTATCAATGAAATAAATTTAATGCTTATGTCATAGAAAAGTATAGATATCTTACGGCTATGTAATTGAAGGAAGCCACTAAATGGCTTAAACGGCTGGCAATTTTGTCAGCCATTTAATGGCTGTCATGGTGTAATTTACGCGGAACAATACCGATATGCGCAAAAGTGCGGAGGAATATCGTTTCATTCGTAAATGATATTAAAACTACATTTTTTAAATATTTTTCAAACACGAAAATAAATCACTGTGACAATTTCAATTGTGAAAACTGTTTACATTTTCTTGTTAGGAGTGAGTTATCTTTACTAATCTATGGTTTATGTGTGAAATTGTCTACAATATAGACGTAAGTATGTGTAACATGATGTAAAGTATGGCTCATTATGGTATAAATAAAAAAGATTTGAAATATGATTAGAATTTTAATAAAATCATTTAGCAAATTGTATTTTTGAACCACAGTGCAACACATTTAAATTATGGATCACGTCTTATAAGTTATTTATAGACACATAAGTGTGAGAAATTTGGCAGATGGCGGTATCTGGCAGTTTACGAAAATTATAGAGACCTTAGAATTGCAATCTTTGCGGCAACTACTTTTACAAATTTATTTTTCCTAAGAGCAGACTATTCAAAGATCAGAATTTGGTGTAATTTTTAATTTAAGAACCCATACCATTACAATGCATAAGAAAGAATTACATTTTACAATTTTAAAAAACTTAAGTCAAATCGCTGAAACTTATAACTTAAACCACGTTCACGTCAGCGCCTGGCACAGCCTTGTATTGTGCCAGCTGAATTAACACAATACCTTCTATTTTTTAAAGCAAGTTAAATTGCCGAAAGTAATGAAATCGTGTGTGAAATTGAGCGGTAAGTTATAAAAGTACCCGCTTCACTGAAAGTATTATAAATTCTGATGGTTAATCGAATACCGACATACAACGTTGCTACATGACTTTCTAAAGGAAATGTTTTGGATAAGTTAGTTGTTTGTGATATTTATAAGAGTTCGTAAAATTTCAATTTTATTCACGAGTAAGGAAGAATTCATCTACTTTTGATTCCGATTGGCATAGGGAGATCTCCCGTCTAGCTTTGTGATCATGCCCGGGGTCGAATATGCTTCAACAGTCTCAGTTTGGTGTTTGTACATATGCAAGATGTTGAAAAACTTTAATAGCGTGATTCAGAACCGTGTGAAGTGCCTGTCAAACTATTGTATAGGCAAATATGATATTGTCTTACACAATACGTTCAATGTATTATATTAGTGTTCACTAATTATTTTCTTCTATGACATCCTTCAAACTAGAACAGCAGCGTAACACTTCCCTAGACAGAAATAGGAAATTATTGACATAATAAATAACTTATTTTTCCTTTCAGTTGCAATGTTAGTAGTACCTATAGCGGTGATACATAATAACTTATCGAGAACGGTAGATGACTTTCCGGTCCTGGAATATATCGGGTGTAATAACTGTAGCCGGATATACGTTCCGGTTTGCGGCACCGATAATGTGACATACATCAACGCGTGTAGATTGAACTGTGCTAATACTTTTCGGGAAAAAAAGGATTGGGTATACATACACAGGTACAACAGTTTCTCATAATGTTTAAGTAGAAAACGAGCATGCTGCTAAATGGCTATTGCTCATGGACATCTGTAAACCCCAGATAAGATTGAATTCTTACCAAAGGATTGATGTCAACGCCAGATATTACTACATTCCTACCTGCGTTTGCCCACAGATGCGTTGTAATCCCTGATGACTAAATTGGAACGCCTCGGATAGGTTCTTTTAGGATCCTTTGTTCCTGTAGTTCCTTACAATATAAACATTAAAATAAAAAAATCTTAAAATAAAATAAAAAATATTAAAATCGTGGGTTTCACGGTACTTGATCATTGTTCAAAATTTAAATTATTTTAACTATTTGAAGCGGGAAAAATCGACTTCAAAGATTCCATTACATACCCCATACATACATGGCAGGCAAATAAACGCGTGGCAAAACATTTTATTTTTTTTATCTTATACAATCTTACTTACAACTAACCTTACAGGGTAACCTAATCCGTTAATTTAAGTTACATATATATATATATATAAAATCTGTATATATGTATATATATATATATATACATATATGTATATATATATATATACAGGGTTACTGAAAATTCGATACATTTGCAATAGGTTTTGTCATTAAGTACCTTAACCGATAGTGATTTGTTTTTGAGATATTCAAGTTTTTGTGTTTTTATTTCTAAGTACCGATTTCAGGCAAAAAATAAAATGCTCCTAAGTGAATGTCCTATTTTGATCCTATTTTTGTGCATAATCTTATACCCAACATCGCAACACTTCCTTAAAATGACAATACACTGTAGTAGTACCCTTAAACTTTACGTTATGGAGGTCAATTTGCTAGAGTTCAATAAAAGAACCCTTTTTATTTACATTTCAGAGTGAATTTGCATAAAAAGGATGTATGGAATGTGTCGTACAAATTATTAAAATAATGCCCTATTTCACTAGCTATCCAAAGTGCTACGATACATGACATATACCTACCTACCTATTGTTATTATTTTTATTTTTATGTTCTAGGTATGGGCACTGCGCTAAATTTCCACCAAGTGTATTCAATTTCAGTTTATGGTAACAAGAATTTTAAAAAAAATTTTTTTGGAAAACAAGAATGAATATTTCGAACATGTTGATGAAAATTTGAGATTTTATTTATATTTATTAAAGACGAAGAAACTTATAAAAGAGAAGAGTTTCTAAAAAAACTACAAAATAACAAATAAAAGTTTATATCAGATTATAGTAACTATAGTAATAATAAATCGAACTTGTACATAAAAAAAAAACATTAATTTTAGATTTAATTACCATTTTAATACATTACTTTTATGTGAAAAATTAAAGGTGTGGTTCGACTCAAGCGGTACCTCCGCCACACCTATTTCTACGTACTCGTAATAACAGCAGTGTTAAACGCTGCTGCGTTCTGTTTTGAAGGGAGTGGTAAGGGAGACATACTTTTCCGATGGGCTCTAGATTAGTCCTCAGGAGTAGCGGCGCACTTGTGGCCGACCTCCGGTCGGAATCTGATCCAATCTGGGGTTTATTACTAATGCCCAAAGGCGGCAATAGCCACATACCATTAGATGGTGTGCTCGTCTGCTACTCTTATAATATAAAAAAAAATATTAATCTTCAATAAATAATTTGTTCCTATTATGGTGTACGAGTACAATGAAAGCTTATATATAAAGTTCTCGTGTCACAATGTTAGTTACCGTACTCCTCCGAAACGGCATTACCGATTTTCATTACCGAGTAGGTCTGAGAATCGGCTACTATCTAATTTTCATACCCCTAAGTGATAAGGGTTGTTCACCTTAAACATTTTTTTATTTATATGTTAACACAACGTTTGCCGGGTCAGCTAGTATCACATAAAAAGCTAGTGACAGCAAAAAATAGCTTTGCGTTGCATGAATAAAAACTTTACGGTTGTTTTACTAACATTATTCATTTGAATATATGACCTCTTTAATATGTAGATTTGAATTGTGTAGGGTCATGGAAAATATAAAAACTTTAACGTTTAGTTGAGGTTGTGGTAACATTTGGTTGGCTATAGCCGTATGATAATGGCAATATTATAATATTGCAGTAGTAAACGAGAATGCAGTCTACCTGCTGGTAAGTAGCCACTGCAGGCTCAATCATATACATAAAACTGTAATTAACTATTGTACGAAGGTGGTAGAACCCTTTGCGGTTCGACTCCGGCGGCACCACCGCCACACCTATTTCTAGGTTTGAAGGGTGTGGTAAGGGAGACAGACTTTTCCGAGGCTTTCCAGCTTACTCCTCAGGGGTAGCGGCGCATCTGTGGCCAACCTCAGATAGGAATATCTTATCCTATCTGGGGTTGATTACAGATGTCCATGGCCGGCAGTAGCCACTTACTATCAGGTGGACTGCATGCTCGTCTGCTACTCCAATATTATAAAAAAACATATAGGAACGATTCTACCACCTTTGAGCTTAACTGATTGATCCGTTGATTAACCAAGCTTTATATTGTATTATGTACTGATAAATGTAAAAGTAATCTACAACCAGAATCATTAAGCCTACCATTACTTACTCTCAAGTCCTTCACTGAATCTATCGTCTTAATTAACAAACAGAAAAATGGCCGAATTAAATTCTAAATGTAACCATTACTCCACTCGGATTGCCTTTATCTCTGCTTAAAGCTGTTTCAGATTAAATCGGAATAAACCAGAATTTAGAATTAAATAAAATGTATTAAAGATTTAGTTTATATTGACTGAGATCTATCTGTACTTTTAATAATTCGCCAAGTAGGAGTTGAACTCGCACATGGAGGCTTCCGTACCACCAAATGTTCATTATTTTTATTTATTAATTTTATTATTTTGTTGTTTTTTTTAAATGCTGCTATAAATTTTAATGTATTTCCTTTAAAATGACAAGTTATTATTGAATCCGCTCAGATAAAGTAATATTATTATTATATTATCGGTCCTACCGAATCTGAAAAGGCTCTTAGAGCTAGAACAATACGCTTCTTCCCTTTGTGTACGTTTTAACGAAATTAAGGTTTTGAGGAAACCTTTAAATGAGGGAAGCAAGAAACAAAGAGGATATTAAGTACCAGTAATAAAATTATATAAAAGAATATAGAAATTGTTATTTTACACTCCATTAAAAACAGATAACGTAATAAAAAAACTCTTATAAAATCTGTTTATCTCTTCATGAAAAGCTGCATCTCCGAGCATCGAATCTAGAGACTTGAATATAGAAGTAGCAAAAGTATGCAGTCCCCTTTTTATAATATAGGAACAGCAGACGAGCATGCAGTTCAGATGATGGTAAGTGGCTACTGCCACTCAAGGACATCTGTAATCAACAACAGGTAGGATTAGATATTACTACCTGAGGTCGGCCACAGATGCGCCGCTACGCGTGAGGACTAAGCCGGGACGCCTCGGAAAAGTATATCTCCTTTACCACACCCTTCAAATCAGCACACATCACCACTTAACATTACTGTTAATAGGCAGAAATAGATGTGGTGGTGCCGCCGGAGTTGTACCAGAAAGGGTTCTATCACCTTCAATCTTCACCTGATGGTAAGTGTTCATTGCCACCCATAGATATCTGTAATTAATCTAAGATAAAATTGGAATCTTGCCTCAGGTTGACCTCATGCATTGCTAAGCACGAATGTTGTAACGAATAAGCAGGAATGCTGTAAGTCTCACCATATTCTTTTAACCAGCATAGCAGCTCTACCTTTCTGTCCCTGTGATTCCGGGACCAGAATAGGGCTACGGTATTCTCTGCCTCTCGTAAGAGGCGACTAAAAGGGGGCTTCCGGGGTTGCGGTCGGCAAAAGTGGGAGCTCGAATCGCCCGGCCAGCGGCCCCGGGAAGGACGGCGGTATGTGTGGTCGCACACCGTTGTGCCCACTAGACGGTGTGGCGAGCGTCACGCTCACATGGGCGGAGCCTGATGGGGCAACGCGCTAAGAGGACTCCGGTTGCGTTCCTCTGGAGATCCCGGAATTCTCTACGCAGCGCCGAGGACGTCCACTGGGGGGGTTTTAATGCGGTATGAATCCCACATAACCCCGTGCCGCTTCCACGGCATAGGTGTACCTTTCTATTGTAAGGAATAAATAGGTGTAGCAGTGGTGCTTACAGAGTCAAACCACAAAGGCTTCTACAAAAATAGTATTTATTTTTCCACCATTATTTTTACTACAAAACTAATACTAGAGAGCAGTTATTTTTATTACCATTAGTATGCTACACATTTTCAACTAAAGATACATAATAACAAAATTGTCCATTTATATTTCACACTATGAAAGCTTCACAAAACCAAGTAACAACACAATAGTGAATGCATATGAATTTAATGCACGTACTATATGTAAATGTGGACGAAATCGTAATGTCCATGCAAAGCTTCAAAGGGGTATAAAAACTAAACCATTTTTTTTTGTTCTCTACTCTGACGAGGACGAAATGGAAAATACTTTGGGAAGTTGTTTGAAAGTCGGCGAGGAGCGAGGTAAGCGAGAAACTAATTAAATGAAAAAGTTAGAAGGTTATAAAAATATTGTGGATTTCTGCCTAATTACATATCATACTTTAATAACTTTGTTAAGGGCAGCTGTGTTTTGGTTTCTAGTGTGATAAGGTAAATGCTATAAATGATAAGGGAAAGGCCCGTTTTTAATACTTAAACTATTCAACTTTCGTTTATCAAACATTGAAATTTGACTTCTGCCTGTTAGAAAACACTCTACTAGATTGTTAGTAAATTGCAATTCAAATTTAAAATCCAAAAAACATGGATGAAAATGTCTGTCAAAGCATACGATCTGGTCAATTTACCGGTCTGCCATATGGAGTTCTTGGCTAGATTTAGTTTAGGCAACTAAGAGCTAAATCATCTATGAATTCTTGATGTAAGCAAAATTATTGTCCCACTCCTGGGCACGGGTCTCCTTTCAGATTGAGAAGCATTAAGCTTTAGTCTACCCCGCTGGCCATATGCGATTTGGTGGACTTCACACACCCTTAAAATTATTTTTTTTAGATTTTTCAAGTATGCAGGTTTCCTCACATTATTTTCCTTTACCGTTTAAACAAGTGATAATTAATTTACCCAAATAACTTTGAAAAATCAGAGTTACTTGGGATTTGAACCTCGGACCTCTTAATCAATAAGCCGGGTTTCTTAACTACTAGGCTATTGCTTTTTTAATGCTAAAATCTTACTTATTTAATTCTAAATGTTATATACAGGCAGTGGAGCAAGTGCCTTATTCGGACGTCGCAACGCTGATGTGGTGAATTTCGTTTTAAATTGGGAAACTAAACGTAGCATTGTTACCGTTTTTGTTGCTAGGAGTCTGCGACGAATACTTTTATGATAATTTGTGTTAATGAGTATTATAATGTAGGAGAAAAAGTAGGAAATAGAACTTGCTGTTATATTGTGTCATGTCAGGGTTCTAGAGTGTTCGGTCTTTAGTTAAAGTTCTAAAAACAAATGAGCATGCAGATTATGAGAAGTATTAGTATTATAGAAATAAAAGGTGATAGAACTTTGATGGTTTGACTCAGGAGCCACCACCACCACACCTATTTTAGTCTAGTAACAGTAGAGTTAAGCACTGTCGTGTTCAGTTTGGAAGGGTGTGGTAAAGGGACATACTTCTCAGGCGTTTCATTTAATTCTCAGTGGTAGCAAAGTATTAGAAAGTATGAACTTCCTCCTGGGGTATTCCCAGAGCGCTATGACATGGGGCTCTTCAAAAAAGGTACAAAAAGAGCTCTCCTTCAAAGCCGGCGATGCATTGGCGACTCCTCTGGTATTGCAAATCTCCAAAGGCGACGTTGACTACTTTCCATCAGGTAGCACGTCTGCTTTATCGTTAGGACTTTATCTTTATCTGGACTGGATTCCTAAATGTAATTGCTAAAATATTAATAAATATTTCATTTTCGTAATATTCCAAGAAATGTTAGAGATGATCATGAATTTCATCATAGGTCACTGACCTTACCGGAATGAGTGGAATTATTAAAAGGTAAACCTTAAAATATTCTTAGGTCAACAACATATAAATTCGTGTTTACAAACCTTTTTAACAAAAACAATAGAAATTCCTTTTGCAATAAATATGACATATGCCTGTGTTGTACAAAGGAACAGTAAATTAAGTTCACTGACCTTTCAGGAATCAAATAGTGGACCAAAAGGTTGTCGACCATTAAAGTACCGTTAAATGTCCACAACATACAAACTTATGCTTACACATATCACTAGTGACACCCTTTTCAAATTATAACAGTAAAAGGTACTTTAAATTTCAAATAAATATGACATACATATACTGAGTTTGACTAAGAAACAGTTTGTGATGTATAATTACGTTTTCTGCTTTTTTTATAAAATAGTTATGTTCCGTTTTTATGACAACGGTTATGTAATGATGTTTCTCTTTCATTTCGATATGGAAAACAGTTTTCTAATATCGATACCAGAAGCAACTGTTTATTATATTCTAAATGGTACTTTCAGTTGTATGACCCTCGGCAACTGTTAATGGTAAAGCATAGATGTAGATAATATAAAATTGAGAACGGTTTTATTTCTAAATTTACGTTTTATTTTTTATTTTGCTTCCTTTGTTTTGTCGATTTGTTGATACTGCTGCTGTTGATGCTGCGATGTTTGCTTGTTGATGTTACGATATATAAATGAAAACGGTTTTTAATTACGGTATATCGGATCCATGCCTCACCCATCTAATTGGTAACGTGATAGTTGAAGTGAGACGTTAACAAGACACGATTACAATTTCCAACAACTCAAGGCAAAGCAAAGTAGAAAGATAGTCATGATACGCCTCGTTAGCGCTTTTTGGCCTTCGGAAAATTATAACTATTGTTTACCTTCATTTTCATATTAAGTTACAGCTATATTTCTTACCTAATACACCAAGTTACCTTCAGTTTTATTCGAAAACGATTACGTAATTATCTTACTTAAATTAAATATTTGGTTTCGTTATCGATATCGATATCAGAAGTATTGTTGGTTATAGTTGATCTTAGTATCGATATCAGAAGCAACTGTTTATTATAGTCTACACTAATATTATAAAGAGGAAAACTTTGTTTGTTTGTTTGGTTGTAATGAATAGGCTCAAAAACTACTGGACCGATTTTAAAAATTCTTTCACCATTCGAAAGCTACATTATCTACGAGTAACATAGGCTATATTTTATATGAAATATATTTGATAAATAGATTTTGAGGCGGTCCAAAGCTTGCCGGGTCAGCTAGTCGTTTATATAGTCAGTTATGTGGTCCTCGGCGACTGTTATTTGTCATACAGAGACGCAATGAATTTAAAATTGAGAATGGTTATAATTTACTTTTGATTTTTACTTGGCACGTTTTACAATTTGTCCATTCCGTTATATCGGATGTTGACGCTATATCGATATGATGTGATACAGCAATGAAAACTGTTTTTAATTACGTTTACGTGATAGTTGAAGTGAGACGTTAACAAGACACGATTACAATTTCCAACAACTCAAGGCAAAGCAAAGTCGAAAGATAGTCACGATACGCCTCGTTAGCGCTTTTTGGCCTTCGGAAAATTATAACTATCTTTTGCCTTCATTTTCATATTAAGGAACAGCTATATTTCGTATCCAATATAGTCACTTTCAGTTTTTTTCAAAACGGTTGCGTAACGATATTTGTTTTTATATTGATATATACGGAAAACAGTTTTCTAGTATCGATATCAGAAGCTTTGTTTATTATAGACGAAATGGTAGTTTCAGTTGCCTATCCTCGGTGACTGTTAAAGGTCAAAAAGAGTGAGTGACCATAAAACTAATATACCATACGTAGTGAATTTAAAATTCACAACGGTTTCGTTTTATTTATAAATATTACTTTGGTAGGTACTTTTTATTTATTTATATCGATTGTTAGCGTCAACAACCGATATAAACAAATCCGAATATCGACATGATACGATACATTAATGAAAACGGTTTTTAATTACGTTTACGTGATAGTTGAAGTGAGACGTTAACAAGACACGATTACAATTTCCAACAACTCAAGGCAAAGCAAAGTCGAAAGATAGTCACGATATGCCTCGTTAGCGCTTTTTGGCCTTCGGAAAATTATAACTATCTTTTACCTTCATTTTCAAATTAGGTTACATTATAAACTCCTTTGCAAAAAAAACGGGCACCTTACACACACACTTTACCTTAGCTTTTCTATGGGTAAATATTATTATATTTTTAGTATGTCATTAGCTTGGATGACTAGAAATTTCTTATTATCAATGAGAATCTAGTTTTTTAACACTTTTATCCTGGTATCGGTGTTTTAGTCAATGTAAACAGAGAGCCGTGTTAAAATGGACATTTTTATGGGTATAATGAAATTAAGACTACGAGTATTTTTATGGTATTTTAATAAAAGAGACATTAAAAAATAAAAATTAATAACGAGTATGACCTCCTCTTGCAGCGATTACGGCATGTAATCGTCTTGGCATGCTTCCCACCAGGCTTTTGATGGTGTCCTGTGGAATGTGTTCCCACTCAGTCGAGATTACACGTTTAAGCTCTCTGATGTTTTGTGGAGGTGGTTGGACAGATCGTACTCGCCTTTTTAGGAGGTCCCAAACATGCTCAATGGGGTTAAGGTCGGGGCTCCGCGCTGGCCAATCCAAACGACGAATACCGACCTCTTGCATATAAGCATCTACGTCGCCAGAACGGTGGGCCCGAGCATTATCGTCCATGTAAATGGCATCTTCACCAATTACAGTCAGTGCGGGTTGTGCATTTTGAGAAAGGATTTCTGTTATGTACCTATGCGCATTTAGTGAGCCATTTTCTATGAATACTATCTCGGTACGATAGTTGGAAGTTACGCCCGCCCAAAACATAACGGACCCTCCACCATAAGGGGTGATTTCTTCAAAACACACATCGGCATAGCGTTCCCCTGGTCTTCGTAACACTCGCCGACGTCGGTCCTCACCATGCAGACAAATTCGAGCCTCATCGGAGAAGAGTACGCTACTCCAGTTACCTGGTGTCCAAGATAGGCAATTTCTAGCGAACCTCAACCGCGCAATCCGGTGCTCACGGAGTAACTTGGGGGCCCGCGCTGGTCGTCGACTACGTATATCAGCAGCTAAAAGTCTTCTCCTCACAGTCCATAGGCTAACTTGTGCTCCTCGTACCTCTTCAAGGTTTCTTTTGAGGTCTATGTAACTGCATTTGCGGTTCCTCAGCGCCTGAGTCACTAAAAAGCGATCGTCTCGCGGCTGTGTGCAACGTTTTCTCCCAGAACCTTGCCTTCTCTGAACGGAACCTGTCTCTTGGTATCGAGTCCAGGTTCTTTGTACGGTTGAACGACTCACGTTTAACCGCTGTGAGACGTAACATTGGCTACACCCCTCTTCCAGCAGCGCTATAATTTTACTAGCTCTCATTGCTTTTTCTGCCATTACGATAGACACAAAGATATCTGTTTTAAGTCACAATAAGGCAGAATTATGCGATAAACATAAATTGTTGTACTAAAAATAACGAAAAGTTACTTTTAGTTGCTTGATAACCTTTTAACCGCAAACCCGCGAAAAGTGTCACAAAATGAAAAAGGGATTAATAATTTAAAAAACAAAAGTTTTGAATTTGGAATGAACTTTTTTTCATACCCAGACTCTTTATTAAGTGCCAGTAACATAGTTTGGCTATTAAAACCTCTGAAGAACTAAATTATTACCAATAATGTTAAAAAATCAAACCCGCCCGTTTTTTTTGCAAAGGAGTGTATATTTTAGTTACATCATTTACGTTATTTATTAGACAGCCAACTTTCAGTTTCATTTAAAAAAACTAACGTAACATTATTTGGTTTTTGTATGGCTATGTAAAACAGTTTTCTTCTATCATCATAATCATCAACCCATTACTGTCCCACTGCTGGGCACGCGTCTCCTCTCATAATGAGAAGGATTAGGCCATTGTCCACCGCGCTGGCCAAGTGCGTATTAGTAGACTTCACATACCTTTGAGATTTTTTTGATAAATCTCTCAGGTATGCAGGTTTTCCCACGATGTTTTCCTTCACCGTTTAGCAAGTGATAATTAATTTCTAATACGCACATAATTTTGAAAAATCAGAGGTTGAGGCCTGGGATTTGAAACTCGGACCCCACGATCGCGAGGCAGAGTTTCTTAACCACTAGGCTACCAATACGCACTTGGCCAGCGCGGTAGACTATGACCTAATCCTTTTTATTCCGAGAGGGGACCCATGCCCAGCAGTGGGACAGAAATGGTAATGATGATTATGAACCAAACGGTTTAGTACACTTGAATCACGGAGAAATCTACTGACTCCAATCTTAATTCAGTAATGCAGCCTCTAACGATAATATTAAATTTCACGCGCCAACGGATTTCTTACTTTATGATACAAATGGACCCAGCTGCGTCGCCGAGATCTGACAAGTAAGGCGATAACAACAGCAAGGAAAATAGAATATATAATAACCAGAGTGTATTGCTTGCTGTAATTTATTTGGTTTTGACGTATGAGCGTTCAGAATGTAGGGAATAATATTATAATGCTTGTTATTTTTTTTTATAATATTGGAGTAGCAGACGAGCATGCAGTCCACCTCATGGTAAGTAGCTACTGCCGCCAATGGACATCTGTAATCAACCCCAGATAGGATTTGATATTCCTACCTGAGGTCGGCCACAGATGCGCCGCTACCCCTGAGGACTAAGCTGGAACGCCTCGGAAAAGTATGTCTCCATTACCACACCCTTCAAAACGGAACACAGTAGCGCTTAACACTGCTGGTATTAGGTAGAAATAGGTGTGGCGGTGGTGCCGGCGGAGTCGAACCAGAAAGGGTTCTACCACCTTTAATGCTAAGTGTTATAACTTTTGATTCTACGAGATAAACTATTATACATACTTTGAATAATAATATAGAAGGAACATGCGAACCACTTGATGGTAAGTGGCTACTGCCGTCCATGGACATGTGTAATCAACCGCAGATAAGTTTAGATTCATACCTGAGGTCAGGCACAGTTGCGCCGCTATCTCTGAGGACTATGCTGGAATGCCTCGGAAATGTATGTCTCCCTTACCACATCCAAAACAGAACAGGAGCACTTAACTCTGATGTTATTAGGCAGAAATATTTTACCGCCACATATCTAATTTGATGTTGATTACCGATATCCAAAAGATGACAGCGACAGTTTACTATCAGATGAGCTACATCATTTACTGCAACTATAACATAACAGAAAACCAAACACACATGACTAATTAAAAAAATATATATCTAAGAATATCCCGAAAGATTGAAAAACCAAAAAATCCACAAAATTTTGATTGCGATCAGCCTGTGCAGTTTTTCAATTATAAGCTGGAACTCCGGATGTTTTCGCAGAGAAACTCTATCCGTACGATCATACATACCCGGGTTTATTGTTATATTATGCAGAAACGTAAAAAAATGATCTTAGGTCAAAAATTTCAACTAGCACTTCTGTTCGTATTGAAATCCTTATTCCTTACTTTCCTTACTAATATTATAAATCCGAAAGTAACTCTGTCTGTCTGTCTGTCTGGTTGTCTCTTCTTCACGCCTAAACCACTGAACCGATTTTAATGCAATTTTGTACAAAGATGGTCTGAGACCCGAGATAGGACATAGGATAGTTTTTATCCCGGAAATCCCACGGGAACTAGGGATGGCGATCTAAGATCGATTAATCGGAGAATCGATCTTTTGGACCCAAAACATTGATTATTTTAATCGATATTAGTGAGGATTGAATCGTAAACTATGCATTTGATTAAGTGATGATCTTTAGCAAAGTTGAGGGTGCGAATTTACAGTTTTATGTATGTTAGTATGTAATATTATTTTCTTTTAAACGCGGGCGAAGCCGCGGGCAAAAACTAGTTGGTTATAAGTGTCAAGAAGTATAACGAGTACCTACCCTTCGAGTATCCTTCGACCGAGGAGGGATCATTGCAATACCTATTTCTGGCATGAAGCAGTTCTTGCATTTCCATGGAAAGGTGTTGATGCTTGCTGTCTTTTCATCACATTTTAGTCCTTAAGTGGCAACGCATCTGTTCCCTGTTCTAAACAAAGTTGATTACAAAATTACTAGCAGTAAATTAACTTCAGCAGGGCTGGATTCTCGTTGACTACATCTAAAATGAAATAAAAATATGAACGGGCTGATGGATTCCGCTTCTATATAAAGGCACTCAACCAACTGAAATGGCAGCAGCGCTAATAACATGCCACATTCACACAGCGCGATGACACTTTCGCTCAGATACTAACTCAACTAATTTGAATTTTATCATATTTCACTAGAATATCCATGGAACAGAAAAAACAAATGGAAGTGGAAGTGCAAAGTAGGCGTAGCGCGGCTTCCACTAATAGGCGTTGTTACTCTCACTTGCCTTCAAACGAGTCTACTCATGTTTGAGCATTGGTCCGAGACAGATGTTTGTCAAATTAAATAAAATAAATTATTAAGATATATTATGCTATTTAGGAATATAAAAATGATAGCAGAAAGAAGACAATTAAAAACGGAGGTGTTTCGTACCATCACTGAGTACAATTTTATTTTATTTTTCATAAAATCTTAAAAATATCAAATTTATAAATAATTTCCACATATTCAAATACTAAATGACGTAAATGCTTTTGAATGTTGTAGCAAAATAAACCTTAATATTATATGTGCCTAAGTTGTTTTTACATATTCATTCTGTATATTTTAGAATTGTTTCGAGTTAACTATAAACGACCAATAAAATGATATTTACTTTAGTAGTGTTATATGTAACAAGAAAAACGAAAGTGTGAGTTTGGGGACAACGGTTCCGATACATTCGCTCGTACTTACCACTTCTACTTGCTTTTGTTTTCTATGAGAATATCTATAAATTGTAAAGTTTATAAATATTGAAGTGTAATATTAAATTATTTACGTAAGGAGTTAATAATAATACTTAAAATGTAAAGTTGTAGCCTGTGATAACCCTGTTAAAACGCCGTTTCTTTATTGGAGTCCAACATTTCAATCTCAGGTAGACCAGACCTCGAATTTTCAAAATTAATTAATAAATTAAATTATTTACCACTTGCTATATCGGGAAGGAAAAACGGGTAATAGATTCTGTTTCTATATAAACTAACTAAAATTCACACAGCGCGCGATGACACTTCCCCACAAACACTATCTCAAATAATTTAAATAAATGTATCATACTTCGCTAGAATATCTATATACATAATAAAGTTTACTGTAGTTTAACAAATTAATTTAAACTATTTACTTAAGGAACTAATAATAATAATAATTTAAAAAGTAAAGCTGTTGTTAGTGATAGTCTTTTTTATCGAGAGGGAAACCTTCTAAAGCTACCGTATCATGGAACGTTCGAATCCCAGGCAGACCAGACCTCTGCTTTATCAAAGTTATGTGTGCATTAGAAATTAATTACCACTTGCTAAATCGGCGTAGTAAGACCGGATTACAGATTCCGCTTCTATATAAACACACAGCTAACTGAAACGTTGGGACCGCTAATAACATGCCACATTCACACAGCGCGAGATGACACTTCCGCACAAACACTATCTAACTAATTTGAATAAATTTATCATACTTCGCTGAGTAAGCTTACAAACATAATCATCTTCGAGTTTAAGGATCTTTGGGGCTTGGGAATATCTGTATAAATAATGGAGTTTATTGAAGATTAACATAAAATTATTTACTTAAGAAGTTAATAATAAATACTTAAAATGTAAGAAGTGAAAGCCTAGTAACTGAATTTCGTGCCTTTTACTAGGCACCCTGAGGTTCAAATCCCAGGCAAAAACCAAACCTTTCATTTTTTAAAGTTATATGCGCATAACAAAATGTCACTTGCAATATCGGTGAAGAAAACATTACGAGGAAACCAAAAATCCTTGAAAAAAGTTCTCAAAAGTGTATGAAGTCTACAAATTTGCAATAAGCGCGATGAATTATCGAAAAACTTTGATGACTTTATATAAAAAAAAACAACCTCTGATTTTAATAACTCAACTAAAATATATTGGTAAATCTTAGAAATTTCTAAATAAATAAAAAGGGCTATAAGTAAAGACAAGGTGTTTTACAAATAATTTGGTATGGTATGCTAGTATCGCCATAAATAAAGGTGGTAGAACCCTTTGCGGTTCGACTCCGGCGGCACCACCGCCACACCTACTTCTACCTAATAACAGCAGTGTTAGGTGCTGCTGTGTTCCGGTTTGAAGGGTAAGGGAGACAGACTTTTCCGAGGCGTTCCAGCTTAGTCCTCAGGGGTAGCATGTGTGGCCGACCTCAGGTAGGAATATCTAATCCTATCTGGGGTTGATTACAAATGTCAATGAGCGGCAGTAGCCACTTACCATCAGGTGGACTGCATGTCCGTCTGCTACTCCTATATTATAAAAAAAAGACTAATGTTCAGTGTATATAGTAATAGTGTATATAGCAATCCGATACAGTACGTTCCCGCTGGATTCGTATGCCGCGCGCGACCGAACTTCCCCTTCGCCGGGCAATTTCCTACAGATTTCCGCGCGTCCAACTTCAGGACTTTTCTAATACCCCCGGGATACTAACAACTTTATTTCGTCTGAAGCAGTACCGCTACTTTTGCTTCCAAGTTCTACTTTAGTATTGAAGATTTGATGTTGCAGTATCTGATCTTACGAGAAATCGGATAAAGTATTTTTTTTATTAATTTGCTCATCATTTACGGTTTATACAGTACGATCAGGTACTTACAACTATGATTATTTTACCTATGTTGAAAACGTCTATATCTAAGCAGTAATTTTAGAAGTAAGAGTTAAATACATTTTTATGTCAATCTATAACTTATTGTTTGAATCTAATGATGACTTTCATTTTAATTGCAAAGTCATCGTTTTTACAATGAGGCTGATAAAAAATAAATTTAAAAAACTATAGATATCACTCGTTTGACCAGTGTGAATTTCTAAACTATTCACCCACACGAATAAAATCCCAGCCAGAAGCTAGTATCCCAATAAATAAAGATTAATGTTCAGTGTCCGTATATAGCAATACGATACAGTACGTCCCCGCTGGATTCGTATGCCGCGTGCGACCGAACTTCCCCTTCGCCGGGCAATTTCCTACAGATTTCCGTGCGTCCAACTTCAGGACTTTTCTAATACCCCCGGGATACTAACAACTTCATTTCGTCTGAAGCAGTACCGCGACTTTTTGCTTCCAAGTTCTACTTTAGTATTGAAGATTTGATGTTGTAATCCTCATACTGAGTTTAGAAATTAGAAATTCATTCACGGTAGTGTTGTCGTCTTAACAGCAACGATTGAAGAATTAATATTAAAGTAGGTAGTTTGATAATAAAATACACTTATATTGCGGGTAGTTTGCACGTAAAATCCTTATAAAAAGGCTGTGATAACGTCGGCTCTTGTAGTCGGTTTGTAGTCGTATCGCAGACAATTCGTAAGAGGAAACTCTGTTAGGTAAGTAATTGATGTGTTAAAGGTAAATATGGTGGTTATTATTTTAAAATACTAATAGTATTGTGTAAAAGCAATCAAGTAGAAATGGGGTAAAACCTGTAAAACTAACATATACGTACGGTATAACGGAAATTGTATTTTGTGTCCTAACTTTGTGAAGTGATTATATTTCGTATAAATAAATATGCTTTGTATTAATTTTTATTATATACTAAACTGAGATATTTAAAGTGGCAATAAGTTATTAAATGAGTGTGTACTAACTGTGTTTCTTTTAATAATGTTCTTGTTTGTTTTCCTGTTCGTACGGATCATCACAGTACGGGAAAAACTGCAATATTTGCCCATATTCAAAATGTATTTTTGCCACCATCATATATCAAAACTTCATTGTAAGTTCGGTTTTCCACGCTGACGATCATAATAATTTTCAACGTTTCTAAGAATTAACATTAAGATATAAAAAAATGAAACTCCGTAAATGCAAAATCACAATATGTATCGACAATAAACAAATGTAGCATAAAATAGAGAACTGTACCCTTGCCATGAGGTTTCAAACCATCCTACAATTTTACGTTACGTTTACTCAATCTATTATTTTGTTCCGTTTGCTTAATAGACTGAGTAAACGTAACAATAAGTAAGTGCTCAAGTCATTTTGTCTACCTCACATGTTCGCAAAAAAGACAGACAAGACATAAAACGCCATTTTGTCACTTTTGACACATAATGTTACGTTACTGATACTATAGTTCTGATACAATCCGCTAGGGGCGCTGATTGGAAATTGTATGGGTAAATACGTAAACAAATACCAAAACAGTTACATTTGTCAAAAGGTAAAGACTCATGGTAAGGGTACTGTTTTCGTATTCACACATCTATTCATTAATACGAGTACAAATATAGATACGGAATACAGATCTATCAGTAGATATATGTATATTATTATGCATTTGGCATATATCTAATCTCCTTAAATAAAACCGCTAAAGTTATCTAAAACTGACTTCATCCAAACATTCGGATCTTTACCCAAACCCAAAAGGCCTTAATAAAGAGAATGCGTGCCCACCATTAGCGATAAGACCTGTCATTTTTTCCACTAACTACCCTCATTAGGGTGCATTATCTTTTATCTAAGGAACTCCTTTCATCTTCGGACTAAGCTTTGATAAGTAAAATATAAAGATAAATCACCGCCTTGAAGTTAAATGAAGCCGCAAAATTATGATTTTATTTATTTTTTGAATTTTTGACAAATTAAAAAAGCACATTTAGAGAAAATTTACGTATAAATAACGAATACTACGTAATTTACGTAATAAATAAGTATTTCAAAGATTTTAAATACATCATAGACAGGAGACGTGGCGACAGTTTATTTACGCAAATTCAATCCACAAAACTGTACCCTTACCATGAGTTTTTACGCTTTGACAAATATGACTGTTTTCGTATTTGTTTGCGTATCGGTCCATACAATTTCCAAGTTCTGACACAATCCGCTAGGGGCGCTGATTGGAAATTGTATGAGCAAATACGTAAACAAATACCAAAACAGTCATATTTGTCAAAACGTAAAAACTCATGGTAAGGGTATTGATTACATTTTCGTGTTAGAAGTGATCAATCTATGTATTTTATGAATCTAAGGGACTAAGCTTGGACGTTTCGTATTAATGAAATAGACGGCAAAAACCTTGTCAGTCTCTTTTTAATTAATAAAGCAAAAGTTCATTAGGGTATCGTTAGCGTCTTTATAGAAAATATTCTATAGACGCTCTTTATACGTTTTATCACGCTTTGAGACCATAATCTACAGTTTTTTGTAAAAGGAAATTATATTAATATCTATGTTGTAATGAGCTTTGAGGCTGATTAGTAAAAAATAAAATGGAACGTATCATTTTCTCTATCTAGTTATTTGTCGGTTTCTAATAAATCGAGAACCACAGAAAATAATAACGTTGCTTGACTCTTTTTTAGCTTTATATTCGTATGATTAGTTTTTAACTCTTGTTATTTATTCCTTTATAGTATAGTATAGTATAGTATAGAATAGTACAGTAATAACCTAGTGGTTTGAAACTAGGTCCCTCAACAGGGGGATCTGAAGTTTGAATCTCAGGTTTTTTTTATAATATAGGAGTAGCAGACGAGCATGCAGTCCATCTGATGGTATGTGGTACTGCCGCCCATGGACATCTGTAATCAACCCCAGGTTGAATTCAATATTTCTACCTGAGGTCGGCGACAGATACGTCGCTACCCCTGAGGACTAAACTGGAACCCCTCGGAAAAGTATATCTCCCTTACCACACCCTTCAAACCAGAACACAACAGCGTGTAACACTGCTGTTATAAGGCAGAAATAAGTGTGGCGATGGTGCCGCCGGAGTCGAACCACAAAGGGTTCTACCACCTTTAGATTCCTGATTTGATAAGCGTATTAAAAATTAATTTTCTTGCTATATCGGTAAACAAAAAGAACGCGAGGACATGAGACTTCTTCGAGAAAGTTCTCAATGTTGTTTAAAATCAATATATTAAGTTTTTGAACTCCTGAATTGCTTTGAAAACTTTACTCAAAGATCTTTACAGAGTATTGGTAACATAGTCTAATTTTACAGCGAAAACATTGCACTAAATTCGTTCATTCGCATATAAAATTTGAAAAATCTGCACTCCTAAATAAGCTATTGTAATCTTTATACAGAGGGTAACGGTTTCCCGTAAATAACTTATTACTTTTGTTCTGCATTGTTTAGGGGTCCAATTTTTGTTGTAAAAAGTTATATAAATTGATTTATTTTCTTCATAAGGTTTCTGGTATAGCCGTTTTTTCATTAGCGAGTTAATTTGTTTGTAAAATATAGTTGGGTTTGTAACGGTTGCATATTTTATGTGTATTGTTGTTGTTGGTTGTTGAAAGTAAATAGATTTGAATATCGAATTAAACTTACTTTAGTATTCCAAATTCATATTTAAGATCAATTACGCAACGAAATAAAATTGCAATTCCGAAATTTTGAAATTGCGAGTAAATGCGATGTACAATGCGATATATTTATCGCATAGAATTTTAATAAAACTCAGTCCTCTAGTATACAATAACTTTATTTAATCTCCAGTTTATACTTTCGGTCCCCAATCATTAACTACGTGTATTAAACATGCCACACTGTTAACACATATCACAGTTATCCAAGCTCTGATGCAGAAGCCGTCTTTTCTCCGCATAGGTCCCGGCTAGACTGACCATCTGGCTACCTGTTTGCTTATTACTAGGAATCTGATGATCAATCTACCCGCAACTGCACAATTGTTCATCGGAACGTACCTTAATTTTTTTAATTTACCCGCATTCTGCACCTATGCCAACAATTACCTAACATAATGTAATTTCAAAATTTCGGAAGCATTATATTTAGATGTTTTTAAATATTTTAAGCCTATTAATAAAACAATATGTAGGGATAGATATTTTTTACTCCTTTCAAATATTTTTTCTTTTTCTTTTTTTCCTTCTGCTTGTGTCTCTATTGATCTACAAAGTTAAGCAACGTCGGACTCAGTCCATAATCAGATGGGTGACCACTAGAGTCAGAATTTCATGTGAGCTACCATGCTTCGTACCATACGAAAAGTACCATCTGCATATTATTGTAATATCTATACGTGTATTATAATCACAAATATACAGCTTGCAATATTTCCTATACTTTCTGAAGGTATAACAGTTTAAAAGGAACAATTTAATAAGGAGAAACCAATATCTTCAGGCGTTGACTGGGAGTGAGAACAAATTTGCAGTAACAATAATTTTCAATTCCCTGATTTATTCAAGCAATTTAATGTTGGCGAAATAAATATTTGATAATAAAGTCTGTAATGATTTAAGGTTGATTTGTAAATGTTTCGGGTGTAAAACAGTTTAGCCTTTAATGGACCTTTTACTTAATTTTTAGGGGTCATTTGGAAGGCATTAAAAGCAGAAGGGTTTAACATACACAGTTTTTATTGTGAAGCAGTATTGCGTCCCAGTAGAAGGGTGTGGATGCCAGCCGTCTTCCATATGAAGGTGGTAGAACCATTCGAGGTTCGACTCCGGCGGCACCACCGCCACACCTATTTCTACCTAATAACAGCAGTGTTAGGTGCTGCTGTGTTCCGGTTTGAAGGGTGTGGTAAGGGAGACTTTTCTGAGGCGTTCCAACTTAGTCTTCAGAGGTAGCGGCGCATCTGTGGCCGACCTCAGGTAGACATATCTAATCCTATCTGGGTTTGATTACAGATGTCAATGGGCGACAGTAGCCACTTACCATCAGGTGGACTGCATGCTCGTCTGCTACTCCTATATTATAAAAAAGACACAGATTATATTCATAGCGCTACCATAAAGTTCTGATTTTGTACTCTGGCCTTATAAATGTGTCATTTCGATATAACTGTTAAAGCAGACGTGGGCGTGTAAACCTACTTTAGGTGAAATCAAATTTACACTTCCAATAAACTGAATTATAAATTCATGATCGACTTAATAGAACGAAATAAATATTTAACGTCGCCACCCCATCACACCGAACAGGGTTTCGTAAAACAGTTTACGATCTAATTGAGTTTTAATTATGTTTTAACGAAAATGGTTAAGCCTGAGGTGACTGAACATAATGTTAACTGCTACCAAATTCATGTTAATTATTCTATGTTATCTTACACTGTGTGGTTTGGCGAACGTATTTTATTCATGAAACTTTGTTACATAGTTTGTGAATTATAGTGAGTGTTTTTTTATGGAAAAGAAGTAGCATACTAGCATGTAGTCCACCTTCTAGTTTGCATGCAGCATGTTGTTTCTTTAACAGCAGTAATAGGCCTAGTGGTTAAGAAACTCGGTCTTTTGATAAAAGAGTCCGAGGTTCAAATCCCTGGCCCGCACTTCTGATTTTTCAAAGTTATGTGCGTATTAGAAATCGTGAGTAAACCTGCATATCTAAGAAATCTTTCAAAGGTATGTGAAGTCTACCAATTCACACTTGGCCAGCGCGGTCGACTATGGCCAAATTCTTCTGATTCTCAGAAAAGACCCGTGCCCAGCAGTGGGACAGTGATGATTGATGGTGATGATGATGATCATTTAGTTCTTAGGTGGTAGAATCCTCTCTGGTTCAACTCTGGCGGCACCACCACCACACCTATTTCAGTTATAACAGCAGTGTTAAACGCTGCTGTGTTCTGGTTTGAAGGGTGTAAGGGAACATAGTTTTCCGGGGCATTCCAGTTTAGTCCTCAGGAGTAGCGGCGCATCTGTGGCCGATTTCAGTTAGAAATCTAATCTTACCAGGGGGTGATTGCAGATGTTCGTGGGCGGCAGTAGCCACTTACCATGAGATGGATTGTTGCTGGTCTGCTACTCTTATGTAATAAAAAAAAACTTAAGGTAAGTGGCCCCTGTATCTATGGACATCTGTAACCAGTACCCTTAGTATGAGTTTTTACGTTTTTACAAAGATGACTGTTTTTGTATTTGTCTACGAATTCGCCTACAGTTCTGATACAGTCCGCTGGAGGCGCTGATTGGAAATGCATGGGCAAATATGCAAATAAATACAAAAACAATCATTTTTGAAAAAAAAAAACGTAAAAACTCATACTAAGGGTACAGCTCCTGACAGACGGACAAACAAACAAACAGCGAAAGCTTAATAACGCGATCCCGTTTTTACAGTTTAAGTACGGATCCCTAAAAGAGTATTTATTCCTGAACCTTTGCTCCGAGTAAGAAAATGGAGCTGTCAGTAACACAGCTGGCGACTGCCCAACTGCCGGCTCGCTAAGTACCCTCCCTATACATTATTTATCGAACGTTAGGGATTTAGGTCCGCATAATGATGGAAAATCTAAGGTTGATTTAAATTGCTTTGGAAATATTTTTAAAACCATCTTTCTTTGAAATTCTGAACTCCTGTACCCTTACTAGGAGTTTTTACGTTTCGACAAATATGACTCTTTTGGTATTTGTTTACGTATTGGCCCATACGATTTCCTAGTTCTGACACAATCCGCTAGGGGCGCTGATTGGAATTTGTATGGTCAAATACGTAAACAAATACCAAAACAGTCATATTTGTCGAAACGTAATAACTCCTGGTAAGGATACAGGTATGCATGTTAAATTAAAGTTATATGTGTTATCGTCGTTAATACGAAGCTTGGATATTAACGATATGCCATTTTTATAATAATACTTTAAAATAATAAGTCACTCATTTGATAACTATAGTTCAAACACAGATGCAGTGCGGATGTCAACTGGGGATGATATCATGGCGGCGCTCGAGTTAACAGAGAGCAGCATTCTGGTCGGAGACTTCAGCAAGAACAGTTTAATAACGGGGATATAGTTATAATACCTCAAATCACTAGTGTGTACTTACTAACGTGTAATTGTAATATCGTTACTTCGTACCGTATATGTGACTATATATATACATGACCTTCAAGAAGACTGATCACATATGCGTATTGGAAATTGATAAATTTCAAAGGACCTCCCCCCCCCCTTTGGTTCGAATCCGGTACGCCGATTTTTGCTTAATAACAGCATTGTTTTTTTTAACAGCATTGATTTTTGCTTAATAACAAGCGTTTTGTTGTTGTTGAAATGTGTGGCATTGAGATACACTTTTCCAAGGCATTCCAGTTCAGTCCTCAGGGATAGCGGTGCATCTGTGGCCGACCTCAAATAGGAATCTAATCGTATTTGTAGTTGATTAGAGATACCCTCAGGCGGCAGTAACCAATTACCATCAGGTGGACAGCATACTCATCTCTACTCTCATATTATAAGAAAAGTTTTTTTATAATATTGCAGGAGTAAAATATGCCCATTACATTAATTACTAGTTTTTGCCCGCGGCTTCGCCCGCGATTAAAAGAAGAAAATATGACATACTAACATACATAAAACTGAAAATTTGTTAGAATGAAAGTGGTGCCATCTGGCGAAAATTGGTCGTACCAACTCTGAAACCTTCGTGGGCTCATGGACAACAACTTTGCTAAAGATCATCACTTGATCAATGCATAGTTCGATTCAATCCTTACTAATATCGATTAAAATAATCGACTTTTTGGTCTAAAATATCGATTCTCCGATTAATCGATCTTAGATCGCCATCCCTAGTTCCCGTGGGACTTCCGGGATAAAAACTACCCTATGTCCTTTCTCGGGTCTCAGACTATCTTTTTACGAAATTTCATTAAAATCGGTTCAGTGGTTTAGGCGTGAAGAAGAGACAGACAGACAGAGTTACTTTCGGATTTATAATATTAGTAAGGATTAATAATTTCGGTGATGCAAATCCGAAATTTCATACCATACTATAAATAGACGAACAAACAGATGCCTATAATTTTCATATAGCTGAGTGTACATACGGAACACTCGAAACAGCGCCGCCCTTGGCTGTTTACGTTCAATCACCGGAATTTGATGCTATTTTGACTCCATTTGCCTGTTATTAAATTAGTAGCGCATAATGTACAGTAATTATGTGGAAATAATTCTGTTTTTTTTTTAAATTTAAACGAGCTCTACTACTTAATAATTCTGTTTTATTACTGAAACGAGCTCTACTACTTACCATCATGTATTGTATGTCCATCTAATGGTAAGTAAGTGGGTTTGAAGGTAGTAGAAGCCTTTGTTGTTCGACTCCGGCGGCACCACCGCCACACCTTTTTCTGCCTTATAACAGCAGTGTTTAGCGCTGCTGTGTTCTGATTTACTTTTCCGAGGCGTTCCAGCTTAGTCCTCAGGAGTAGCGGCGCATCTGTGGCCGACCTCAGGTAGGAATATCTAATTCTATCTGGGGTTACAGATGTCCATGGACGGCAGTTGTCACTTACCATCAGGTGGACGGCATGCTCGTCTGCTACTCCTATATTATAAAAAAAGTGGATTAAGAGGTATTATTGTAAATACTATTGATTATGGAAATTATATTGTATTTTTGGAAATTCTTCTGAGCGTTTTAATAATAGTAATTAATCACTATAAAACTGTAATGAAAAGCAGTTAATTGTATAAGTTTTAAATAGAAACGCAAGACGCTGAGGTAAGGGTACTCCAGCCGTCTCGAGTGGCCTCTTATTGCATTACTGTTTCGTATTAATGAGATTTTCTCTCCAAAATTGTATAATTTTGCACTTGAATTCAATGTTATAAATGACCAAATTCACTTAATTATTCTAGTAAGGAATACATTTTGCATATTACCAGCTGACCCGGCAAACGCTGAGTTGCTATATAAATAAAAAAATGTTAAGGGTGAACAACCCTTATCAATTAGAGGTATGAAAAATAGATAGTAGCCGATTCTCAGACCTACTGAATATGCATATATTGGTTAAAATCGGTAAAGCCGTTTCGGAGGAGTACGGTAACTAACATTGTGACACGAGAATTTTATATCTGCTTCTTAAGACTTTTATCATAATTATAATCATCAACCCTTGTTCATCGAATTCTAAGTCCGTGTCTTCTCTTAAAAACTCTTCTCGCTTTATGCCATAATCCATAACGCAGACCAAGTGCGTATTGGCGGAGCTCATATCCTCATATGCCTTTCTCAAAAGTCTTTTTCCTACATTATTAAAGAATTGATCATTAATTTGTAATACGCACATAACTTTGAAAACTCAAAGATATGTTCCTCAGATGAACCTTGAACTGCTTAACTCTCAAATCTTTGTAAACTAGCAAAGAAAATAAATTTCGACGCATTAAATGTTGCTTAAAAGATTACTTCAAACTAAGAAGCAAGGCTGACAAACTTTTCCACTTCTACACTTTATTTACCGTCCTCGAAAGTAACTTCAAGATCTGTGATTCGGTTTAACTTCTTTTGTTTTTGTTTGTTTCTGAAGGTGGTGGAACCATTTGTGGTTAGACTCCGGCGGCACCACCGCCACACCTATTTCTGCCTCATAATAGTAGTGTTAAACCCTGGTGTGTTCTGGTTTGAAGGGTGTGATAAGTGAGACATATTTTTCCGAGGCGTTCCAGTTTAGTCCTCAGGAGTAGCGGCAGCTCAGGTAGGATATTTAATCCTATCTGGGGTTGATTACAGATGTCCATGGGCGGCAGTAGCCACTTACCATCAGCTGGACTGCATGCTCATCTGCTATTCCTATTTTTAAAAAAAGCAAGTCTAACAAACTTTTACACTTTTGGATTTTATTTACTATTCTCGAAACTTCAAGATCTGTGTTCCGTTTAACTTAGTTTGTTTTAACACAGAATAACTTCTATTGGCAGTAACTTTTAACACTTGCCTGTAATAATATCACAGCCAATATCAGGAAGTTCCTCAATAAACTTCTTTCACTTTCTCGGCGAAAACAATAATATTCCTCACTTGTTTCACTACGAGATTGTTGACGATAAGCTATTATGTTTGTTAGCAAATTGTTTCAATTTTAGAAGGAAGCGGTTTCTATTGTTTGAAATTCGTTAAATTTAATAATTCTATAATTTGTAATTGTTCTCTTCGCGGTTCTACGGTCTTTTCATGAAACCTGTTTTTGGATTATACTAGCAATGATTGAAAAGTAGTAGTAGTACTAGTAGTGAATTGTTGTGTTTTGAAAGATAATCTCATAGGATAAAGTAGATAGATAGGTTTAGTCCTGCGGACAGCAACACATCTATGCTGGACGTCAGTTGAGATTCCGATGCTATTAATGGATGATTCAGATGTCCCTGGTTGGAAGTAACCACTTAGCATTAAGTGGACTCTACAATCATTTGCTACTATACATAAAAATTGGTCGGCCACGGACATCTATAGATGCAGTAAAGACACAATCGACCCGATATTTTATTTATTTATTTTATTTCCATTTACCTCAGACATAGTCCATATTTTGTTAGTATTTACATTGTACTTAAAAACCTATGTTAGTTAAATTTATTATAATTAAAAAGAAACAAAAAAAATAATAAATAACAAAGATAACAATACAACTAAAATTATTTTCTACGCGATATTCCCACGGAGATCACGTGCACCATCTATAATATCTATCCTACTTTATTACAGTTTAAATTCTAAAGCCTTAAAAACATATAACAAAATTCTACCACTTTTCAAGCTTCTAAAAGTTCTAACTTTTCATTTATCAGTAGAACAACATCCTTATCTTCACTGAGTCAATTGTAATGTTTTCGCTGACTCCAATTGTTTCTACACTTTGGCATACAATTTTCATTTCTTGCAATTGAACAATTTTATTCTTCCTCTCCTCCTCCTTTTAAGTGGAAGTACTTAATTGTCTCTGTCTCAACGTAGACATGAAAATGATTTTAGTTTAGTTGCAATTATTTTGTTTTATTGCTGAATGGGTATTTCTCAACATAATGATAATAGTACCCTTTGTATTTTCAGCTAGGAGTTTTTCGCTACACCTATTTCTGCCTTATACCAACGGTACCTGTACGGTTGTTTGCTACATACACTATTAGCGATAAATAAAATACCGAATTATGGAGTAATGATTATATTGTCCAAAGCCGATACTTAATTGTAATGAATGAGATGCGCTTAAACGACTTGATTTAAATGAGTACGCGGCGCCCTTGTTGGCTAATTGATGCGAACTGATTTGAAAATATAATTATTTAATGAATGGCGTGCGCGCGGCTTGGGAAATGCTGACTGCAGCAAATGCACGGTTGCACCGTACAGTACCTATCAAATTGCAAATTATTATAAAAAGCGGTAATATTATGTAATTTTTTTATTGATTAATAAAGATTATTATTATTATTATTAATTGTGCTTTGTCCTGTACCCTTACCATGAGTTTTCAAAACATCCCACAATTTTACGTTACGTTTACTCAATCCATTATCCGTTTTCTTCAGTAGACTGAGTAAACGTAACAATAAGTAAGTGTTCAAGTCTTTTTGCCTTTTCACATTTTCGCAAAAAAGGGAGACAAAACATAAAGCGCTATTTTCTCAATTTATTCATTCAATGTTACGTTACTGACACCATAGTTCTGATACAATCCGCTAGGGGCGCTAATTGGAATTTGTATGGGCAAATACGTAAACAAATACCAAAATAGTAATATTTGTCAAAACGTAAAAACTCATGGTAACTAATTTAAAGGATGTTTAGAGGAGATACTTCTTCGTAACTAAGGAAATCGAAACTAGTCCTTAGTAGAAACAAATTTGTGGGTAACCTCAGGTAGGACTTCAATCTTATGAGGTTGATTATCTTATATATAAAATTCTCATGTCACAATATTAGTTACCGTACTCCTCCGAAACGGCTTTACCGATTTTCACCAAATTTTATATTCATATTCAGTATGTCTGAGAATCGGCTACTATCTATTTTTCATACCCTTAAGTGATAAGGATTGTTCATCCTTAACATTTTTTTATTTATATGGCAACACAACGTTTGCCGGGTCAGCTAGTATAATATAGTTAGAGACCACTTACCATCAGCTTAACACTATTCCTGTTAACTATTTCATAAAAAAATATGTGTTTTGTCATGGGCGGATTTGAACCTAAAACCGTGTCAAATTATAATTACTGAAGTTAATTTTATTCAATCACAAACAGCAAATACACCCCTCACTCTTACGAGTGTTGTTCCAACATGGCATAATTGAATTACAATTAATTGAATTACAATTAAATTGAATTGCGCCATGGAATTGCTATTCAAGGGCTTTTGAATACGGGAAATTGAATAATCCAGTTAACTCACCAACTCCCTTTTAGGGATAAACTTTTTGCATTATTTCATATTTTCGCTATGACAATTTTATGTTATTTTGTCTAATAGTGAATGAGTAAGTAATAAAATAAACATTTAATAAGTTATAATTTAGTATGTAGTAGTATATATACGGCTATATAGCCGTGATAGCCTAGTGGTTAAAAAACTCGGCTTCTCGATCGAGGGGTCCCAGGTTCAAACCCCAGGCCTCTGATGTTTCAAAAAGTTTATGTGCGTATTAGATATTAATTATCACTTGCTAAATGGGGAAGGAAAACATCGTGAGGAAGCCTGCATACCTGAGAGATTTATAAAAAAAATCTCAAAGGTATGTGAAGTCTACCAATACGCACTTGGCCAGCATGGTGGACTTTGGCCTAATCCTTCTCATTATGAGAGGAGATCCGTGCCCAGCAGTGGGACAGTAATGGGTTTATGATGATGATGTAGTAGTAGAAGTAGTGTAGTTGTAGTGTGAAGGGGCTAGAATTCGTCGTGATACGTTTCCGGAGGCCACACATTTTTTGACCAATAAGGTTGCGGTTTGAAGGCTGTATGTTTCCAATGAGTAATTAAGAAAGTCACACACACACAGAACACATCACGCCACGCTGTTTCATTATAAAATGATAGAGTTGTATTTATTGCAAAAGTAACTAAGTAGCAATTTTTACAAGCTTTTTATACTCATACAAACAAAAACTTCAGTGCTTAAAATGCCTATGATGGTTCCCGCTATTTATGACACCTAATGTACTTCTAATGTATAATAAAGTCCCTTAATCCGTTTCGGTTATAGGGCGTACCAACAATGATACAAACATACATACGTTCAAATTATCCTACGTAGCCAGATAAATAAAAAGGCATTTATGAAAATCTAACGATAACTTTAACCAAAGCTTACCCATTCGATGTTGAACATGTCGGTCGGTAATCTATAAAATTCGTTTCAGATTCTCAAAAGTCCTTCCACGATCTGTCCTCCGGAGACCGCACGTCCTCTGATTGTATTTTATGCGGTACGAAGTAGAAATGCACACACGGGTCATGTTAGTTTCTTATTCCACTACTTGAAAATGCTTCTTGAAACATTATTCTCTTTAAATTCCTTTTTCCCTGTCTATTAAAACATATTTAGACTATTCGCTTGAATATCTTGCGTATTATATTTTAATCCAAAAATGTCTATTCAAGATTTTTAGAAATATACGCTGAAATTGTACATTTATTACATATTTCTTATTATGTTTTATTCCATTGAACCTATTTTAAAGCGATATTACGTTTCAACTTAATTCATAATGTCTTTAAAAGATAATAATATTTATCGAACTTAGTTCTCTAGAGATCTCACGTTGTCTGATTGTATTTTATGCGGTACGAAGTAAAAATGCACTCACGGGTAATGTTACTTCCTCATGTAACTTGAAAATGCTTTCTGAAACACTACACTACAACTTTTTCAAAACTTCTTTTCCTATGTTACTCGCTTCCTAAAATTATTTTTTATAATGTTTAAATAAATAATTGTACTTTTAATTAAGAAGTATGTATTAAGGAAACATTATTTTAATTAATCATATTAATATGAAAATTCTTTTCGAAACACTACAACTTTTATAAAACTTCTTTTTCTATGTCGCTCGCTTCCTAAAATAATTTTTGTATTTGTCACCTAAATGATTGCAATTTTAAAGAAAAATTAAGTATCTACACTTCAATAATTTTTTTGTTATTTAATTTCATTACAGATATTTTCTAAAAATATACTTCTTTTGAATCATATGTGTGACGCACGTACCTAGTTTAAAACTTTCTCAAAAGTTAATACATTTTCTCGATCGCAGTCCTCTGGAGATCGCGTCGTCTGATTGTATTATATGCGGTACAGAATAAAAATGCACTTGGGTCATGTTAGTTCACCATTCCTTACATAGAAATACTTTTAGTAATTCCTTATGCTTATATTTATCTATCTACGATATTGCTATGAATTATTTTCATCTTTTGAATATAAGTAAGTGAATGAAGGCATCGATAGCCTTATGGTTAAAACTCCGTTTCTTAATTGAGGTTCTAACAGTGAGATCCGTGCCCAGCAGAGGAACAATAATTTGTTAAAGAATTGATTTGAATTTTTCCTTACCGTTATAGAAAATGATAATAAATTTGTAACACACAAGTCCAAAAATTAGAGGTCACCCACCTCCAATTTCGGGATTCGAACCTAAGGCTTTTTGATTGAAGTGCAGAGATTCAACCACTAGGCTGTGCCTGACCTTTGACCACCTTTGACCACTCTTTAAAGTATAGAAACAGCGTTGTTAATTGTATTGTTTTAACAATTTTAATGCGTCATCTGCTACTTACTATTAGTTTCTGACGACCTTTGCCACGACTATAATAAAGTAAACATTTATCCAAATATGAAATTTATTATTTTTTTACCGTTTTTAGGGTCTTTTAGCTCCGAAGGGTCGGCAAAACTGTATAGAAGTTTAACTTCTCTGCTCATAATAAGATAGCCTACATAACTTTCTTTCCAAGCATCCTATCCTATGCCCATCACGCACGATTCTAATCACTCCCGCTAATGACACTACCCATTAGTACGGTTTTGCTTTTATCTCATTATTTTAATGGTCGAACCGCGTGCTACCGTCATTAGGCTCTCCAGCTGTTTACGTTAAGGAGTTTCATATCAGGAAGTGTTGTGAATTGATATTCGTGTCAAGGTTTTTGTGATAAGCATCTAAGGTAAGGTTGTTCGTGATAATGAATAGTATGGTACTTATGATAGGGTCTAATGATGATTAGAATCTTGCTTCCTTTTTCTATCGATTTTTAAGGTTAGAGTTAGAGTTTTTAGACAAAATTATGAGAGATTTTTACAAAATCGACACTTTAAACTTAGCTAGTTAATGTACCAAAAAAGTTTCGCAGAAAAGTCTACTACTTATTGATAATAATGAAAATAAAAAATATATACTATAATTATTTTTTTATTTTCAGGTATATATATACATATTGTATTATGATTTGAAATAATACGATATGTCACAACACTACACGATTTTTTTCTATTTATTTATCAAAACACCAAAGAAGTATAACTTCTTTCATGCTCACATTTAGTACATAGCTTCTACATGCTTCTTATAAATAAGCATGAAACCACAATGTAACTAATACTTAACATCCCTATTGATTTAACTGGACATTTTAAAACAAGTTTAACTAAGAGAGTTGTATAAAAGTTATTTTTAGACGAGTTGCAGCCAATTCTTAGTTTTAATGTGATTCTTCTATTTAAGTACACCTTTCCTCGGTGTCAATTACAGATTTCTACGGACAGTTTAGTGCTTCTATAAATAATGTTTTCAAGAATAGCTCGTAACAATTGATCCTTTGAAAATAAGATGAGCTGACTATTCTAGTTTTAATCTAGATTGAAGTGCAGATTTATCTACAAATCTGAGATGGAATTTAAGAGTAGCATCTTATTTTAGAACGAATCTTCTAAAAGGTTTCTAAATTAGAATTCTGCTACATTTTCTACTTACTTTATTTTACTCATTATTTCAACATTCTCAATAGATTTCCCAGACTGCTGTACAGGATCAGGCTCTTCTTTATTGGGACGATACGACGTCGGCGTAGCATCGGCAACGATATCGTTGAGCGCATATTTATAAGATCGTGTTCTGCAAGATGTCTCACGGAGCCGGCACGGCTTGCCGTTGTCGGCGCCGACACGTCGTGGATGGCATATTAGTATCATACCGTTTATTAAAGTGCTACTGTCAAACATTCGTAGAACTCAGGGAGATAGGCTTTGGATTATAAAGCCATTGACGTTTAGGTGTCGATCAATAATGAAGAATTCCTGCGTATCTGTTGGCCAAAAATTAAGAAATAGCTGCTCGTGTCGTACTATCAGTGATGTCGCGCCGGTACCGTGTCGGCGTCGTATCGTCCCAATAAAGAAGCGCCTTTTCGCAAGAAGCGCGTTAAAAGTAGCACCTAATTAGACTTTACTCCAGCTGCATCTAACGTTGCGGTTCTAAAGACGTGAGCTACATTCACGAGCTCATTTGATGATAATAAATGCTGTAGCTTATACGTGTTCGTTTATAAATAGCTTTGGTTAATAAAATGAATGAATAATTAAGGGTTTCGAACGTTGGGAATATAAATAGCATGCATTTTTATAGAAGTAGCAAATGGACTTGCAGTCCCTGATGGTATCTGTACTTAACCCCAGATAAGATTCCCAACTGAGGTCGGCCACAGATGCGCTACCCTTCAGAATTATACTGGAATGCCCCTGATAAGTATACTCTTACCCTCCAAATCGGAGCGCAGCAGTGTTGAACACTGGTGTTATTAGGCAGAATATATTGAAAGTGATGCCTTCGGAGTAGAGCCATAAAGGGTTCTACCGTCTTCATTGTATTTTTCTCTAACGGCCCTAAACGACAAGCCACTTTTACCACATCGATGCATAACGTTTCGGCGAATTCACAGGACGACTTACTGCGTTTGGTCGCGGTATCGAAATCGCGCGTTTTATCGACGTGTTGGTTCTATGTGTTTTCGCGTTCGGAACGCTTCAAGGGTTTAAAAAATAGCGACCAGTACTCAAATGTGTGAGGGATGCCGTTTGATTACTGTATTCAGCTTTAAACGCGCTAAATCGTCGATCGATGTGCTAAAAGTAGTAAGTCTCCAGGAGTCCTCATATAAGTGAAGATTTTTGTTATATTTACAGCTACGGTTAGGTTTTGAAGTAAGGCAGTAAACACTGTGACCGACCTCAGGTATGACTTTTTCTCAAGGGAAATCATCTTCAGATTCACAAGCTTTTGAGAAAAAGATCGGGTTACGTGAGATTTTATTCACTAAAACCCATGGCCGCTGTGCATATAAGGAAGTTCCGGGGGAAAAACGCACCGGTGCGTCCCTTACGTGATCCTGGAAGCACTTTCTGGAATAAGTTTGAAGGGTTGGTCAAGTGTGGATTGGTAGACCTTTAAGAACTGCTTTCATGAACTCTGACGTAGTGGCGTTTTCCGTCGTCGTTTAATTAATTGTCACTTATGATTAATTTCTAATATGTAACTTTGTAAAGTCAAAGGTTTCGGTCCTCCGATCCTCCTCCAAATCTTCCGGTCCTCCGATCGAGAGACCAAGTTACTAACTAGGTTTTTTCTGCGATATATCTTAATAGATCCCACTATTTCAGACTGGATTCTTACGTCCGTTATCAATAATCAATCTTCATCTTGACGACCCGCGTGGCGGAGCGGCCACCATACCGGTCTGACGCGCAAAGGGTCCCGGGTTCGATTCCCGGCCAGACAGATATCTAAATGATGAATTTAGATTTCTGTTTCTGGGTCTGGGTGTTTGTGTATTTGTCTATGTGTGTGTCCATGGCACCCACGACACAGGGAATCCTAGTGTGGGGCTGTGAGTGTAGAAAGCGTTTATTATTTGTTATTGTTTATTATCTTTGCCTACTGAAGATCGACTTCAACTTTGTAGAATGAAGAATTGTCAAATGTCACTTTGTCAACGATCTTTGGTATATAAAGATTGGATAGATTAATTATTAACAACGGGCATTTTTATTTAATTTTTGTTCATCGTATTTTTCATTAATGAGTACATTTTTAATATCATAAAAAACATCAACATGTATAACAAGTACAGTACAATAATAATACCAAGATTGCACACATCATTTAATTTCTCTAAATAGGAGCGGAGAAATATAAAGCACTTGCATGTGTTGATTCACCACTTCAAGTTCTAATGAGTTCTTAAATGTAGCTCACGTAGCGTATAGCGAAGCGTAGAGAAGTTTATCTTCGGTATTATAAAATGTTTATACAGAGTGTTTCAAAGTTACTATTAAAAAGTGTTTGAAAATTATGAAATTAAAATATCATTATTATTTAAACGAATGATTTCCTTGTGGATTTTTATTCAATTTTATGTTTTATTATAATAATATGCGTATAAAATTTGGTGAAAATCGGTAAAACCGTTTCGTAGGAGTACGGTAACTAACATTGTGACACGAGAATTTTATATATAAGATTTAATCATTTTCAATCAAAAGGGGGCTTTATAGCGTACCCGTTTCTAAAATAAATTTGACAAAATTATATATTTTGTTATGAAATCTTGATGAGTCTAACTAACCTTATTTCACCCTTAATATATTTTAGTATGATACATAATACCTAGATCTATGCTCCAAGTTTGTACCTTTGCATACTAATTTATGGCTCAAAGAAAAATGTAAAAGACATATTTTTGTAGTCAGCCGGCATGCATAGATAGCTACGTGCTCTCCATGCAAAACTTTACTGTGGTTCTCGTGTGATGTATCTTAGAATTTAATGATTTTAAAGATTAAAGTAGAAATGCGCATGTAGTTCACCTGTTAGTTAGAGGTCTTTGCCGCCTGTGGACATCTGTAACTAAATCTACAGGGAACAGGGTTTCTTAGCATAGGGAAAAAATCTATGATTCTACCTGTACCCTTACCATGAGTTTTTACGTTTTGACAAATATGACTGTTTTGGTATTTGTTTACGTATTTGCATATACAATTTCTAATCAGCGCCCCTAGCGGATTGTATCAGAACTATAGTGCCAGTAACGTAATATTAAGTGTCTAAATTGACAAAATGGCGCATTATGTTTTATCTCTCTTTTGCCGAACATGTGTGGGAGACAAAAAGTTCATCGTCACTTGAGCACTTACTTACAGTCTACTGAAGCAAACGGAACAGAATAATGGATTGAGTAAACGTAACGTAAAATTGTGGGATGTTTTGAAAACTCATGGTAAGGGTACTGAAGCTGATCATTGCTTTGTTCCAAGTTTGATCAGGTTTCTTCATATGTAGGTATGTCAGTAAAAGTACTAGGAATTGTTAGAAAAAAAAAACAGCGTAAGCAGCGTAGACTGCTTAGAAATAATTAACTGAACTATGTCACTTCTACAATTAAATCTTGTTAAAAATTAAAAACATACAAACGCTCGAAAAATATTATTGTACGCAATCGGATAAGGGAACGAAAAGTAACTCCTCATCTTACGCAGATTTCCTATCAAATTTAATTTGCACAATAGTTTATTTATATCATTTAGTCTTACCTGAAAATTAATATTCCAGCAAGCATAGAACATTGAATACTGTTTATTCCCCGTTCATTCAGTCAAATTAATTCTATTACGTTTGCTTTCACACATGATGATATATTAATTTGCAAAGCCACCGCATCATCAGGGGATATGTGTTATTTCTGTATCCATACAATTAATGTGCTATCTCGTTTGCCTAACTAGTTTGGGACACACGGGTATTCTGTTTCAAGTAAGGAAATGCTTTAAACATCAATGTTTTGTAGATCAATTTGTTTCTACACACACTTCTATACTTTAAAGTTATTCTTCGAAAGAATATTAGGAAATATATTTGAAGATGCTCACCTGGGCGGAGCCCGACGGGGCAACGCTCTAAGAGGACTCCGGTTGCGTTCCTTGGAGATCCCAGAGTCCTCTATGCAGCGCCGAGGACGGTCACTGGGGTGAATGTGAGGGTTTAGTGCAGTAAGAATCCCACTCTGTGCCGCTACCACGGCACCGGGTACCTTTCGAAGGTTTCCTCCTCGATAAAAAAAAAAGTCTCTACGAATTTGTATAGTATTATTTTATTGTTTATTATTGTATTATTAGTATTTGATGACGATTTTCGTGAATTTCCTTTCGTCGAAATACTAAAAATATGCTCCAGGTGAGGCTCGAACTCACAACCCCGGCATCTCTCACACGTACACTGTCTTATAAGTACCGTGCGCTAACCAATTGCGCCACTGGAGCTTCAGCAGTGGCTGCCAAATCTACCCTTGGCATACTTACGTTCTTAAGAACGCTACTTCAGTTTAGATTTGTTTTTGGCCAAGTGCGAGTCGAACTCGCAATTTTATTTATTTTTTATGTTTGGTATTCGTTTCGTAGAAGTAAATACATTGTGAATATTTGAACTGTCTACATATTGCTGTTCAATAGATAAAGCTAAAAACTTGGAAACAGCGGTTTCTTGTTGGGCGACCTCCATTTTTTATAAAATGTTCTTATTTTCGTATTTGCCGCCACAGTTATTATGCAGCCACTGTTATAAATACACTTTAAAAATGTCAAGGGTATATCTATTACGGTTCAAGAGATAGAGCCCCATGACAGACAGACAGGCTTAATAATAGGGTTTCGTTATTAGGGTTCTGTACCCAAAGGGTAAAACGGAACTCGTTTATACTTATACTCGTTATTACTTCAGTATAATAAAATTAAAAATGTGTTAAAAATGCAGTAAGTCCAGTAACAATGCTCGAACCTTTGGCTCCCTTTCTAAATTGGGTTACTCGCGTATTATGTTTTATTTTATTGTTTATTATTCTATTATTAGTATTTGATGATGATTTTCGTGAATTTCCTTTAATTGAAATAGTAAAAATATGCTCCAGGTGAGGCTCGAACTCACAACCCCGGCATCTCTCACACGTACACTGTCTTATAAGTACCGTGCGCTAACCAATTGCGCCACTGGAGCTTCGAGAGTGGCTGCCAAATCTACCCTTGGCATACTAACGTTCTTAACAGCGCTACTATAGTTTAGTTTTGTTCTTTATAGATGATACTTTGGCCAAGTGAGAGTTCTGTACCACCAAATTCTCATTTATTTTTTATTTTTCATTTATTTATCGCCTGTTACAATATGTTGGCTGCTCCATAGAAGTAAACAAATTGTGAAAATTTGAGCTGTCTTCCTATTACGGTTTCATACTTAATCGTTAAAACTTCTAACAGCGGGTTCTTATATGCTGGCCCCCCATTTTTTTTTAGTTTTAGTATGTATATAGTGACATACAGACAGATTTTACCCTTTAGGTACGGAACCCTGAAAACACATACTGTGACGTCGAAAATCGGAAAAAGTCGAATTTTGATACGCCCAGCTTACTTATACGCTGCTTACAGTTGCGAGCAGGTGTAGTCATACAATTTGCTGTGGCGACGCGATTCATTTCTATATTCCGAGCGGACTAGCAGTTTGACGCGGACTATACTTACATGCTGCTTACACGTCATAATCTATTCCGTATGGTACTCGTTATCAAAAATATATCAACTTCACGTTGCTTATATCGCAAACAGTAAGTCAAAGAGATTCCACGAGTCCTGTTGAATAAAACATGTCGTGTACCGCAAAGGGCGAACGTAGAAGATGCATGATCTTAATAAGCTGAATTCCAGCATAGTACGCTTCATTGCCCTTTCAAAGAGCTTATTGAGTTTATTATGCAAATCTTAATATATAATTTTGGTGTGCATGTCCTTATGATTCTGCGCCTTTGAAACTGCTTGATGATTTTTATAAGATTTTTGTATTTATTTAGGCATTTAGTTATATTTAGGAGTGATTTTCCGATCAAAGATTTTTTGGATTTTAGTAATAAAAGTAATTATTATTAACATGGTACTTTTAGTAACTGATTGATTTCGTCGTTACCTCATAACTATGTCATGTTTCAGACCATTGCGGCTGCCAAATGCGAATTGGCCTTCACCTTTGAAAACATTTTCTTTTAAAAATTTCAGATGGTTCTCTCACGATGTTATCCTTCACCGTCATAGCACAATGAATTTCTAATAGAAAATACTTATTCACAGTAAATAAAAAACGAATTACGACCCGCGTGGGGGAGCGGTCACCATAGCGGTCTGACGCGCAGAGGGTCCCGGGTTCGATTCCCGGCCGGTGATGAATTAAATGTTGAATTTATGTTTTTGTATCTGGGTCTGTGTATTTGTCTCTGTGTGTCCATAGCACCCATATTCCAGGGAATCTAGAGTTGTGAGTGCAGAGAGCGTATTAATTAAAAAAAAAACAAACTTCAAAATATGGGGATTTAACTTTGAACCGCCAGATTGAAAGGCCAAGTTTCAACCATTAGGATATCACTGATTTGTCCCTGTAGTTCCGGGACTAGAATAAGGCTACGGTATCCGCTGCCTCTCTACTGCGTGTCGTAAGAGGCGACTAAAAGGGGGCTTCCGGAGTTGCGGGCGGCAAGAGTGGGAGCTCGAACCGTCCAGTATGCTACCCTGGCAAGGACGGTGATATGTACGGTCGCATTCCATCGTAATCACCAGATATTTTGGGAGGAGCGGACGCTCCCCCAGGGCAGAGCCCGATCCGGGCATCGCGCTTGGAGGGCTGTTTTGTTCCGTCGGAGATCCCGGAGTTCTCCAACAAGCACTGAGGACGGCCACCGGGGGTTTTCAGTGCGGTAAAAATCCCACATAACCCAGCGTCACTCCCATGTCGTCGGGTATCTTTTGAAGGTTTCCCCCTCGTAAAGAAAAAAAAAAAAAAGAAAAAAATAAGGATGTCACTGATTATGATTGTCACTAAAAGATACCAATCATATTCTTTTATCCCCTAAATCGCCGTTACCCATCAATAAAAGTTTTGACGTAACATAAAAATCAGCTCAAGCCCCACAGTCCTCGAAATACATTTTACATAGCATAACCCTTATAAATTCAGGAGGCAGTTCATCTCGTAAAATTATAAGCATGTGTTGTTGCTTTTACGACTAACCTTAACTGTGAGGATTACGTCGTAACTTCAAAATCACTCGTAAAGGTAGACGCTGACCAAGGAACGTAATGGTAATAACAAACATATTCATCTTGAAACATTACATTGTGCAATAATATTATTAATATATACTGACTGAGTCTTGATTTATTAATATAATTAACATAAATAGTCTTCAATTATGTAATGTAATAATTCGGATTTCTACTTTATTACAATAAAGTGCGGTTTAAAGGAATACTCACCTATGTACCATAGAAACTATATTTTATTAGTTGCTTTCCTTTCAGTGTGTTTCAGTTTGGAAAAAAAATATACAAAATTCTTTCTGTAAATTACTTTAACAACTATAAGTATTTCATGACATACGTTATGAATTCGAACCTAACCAAATAGTTAAGATATCCATATTCATTTAAAACTTCGTTGAATAACTTATTTTGTTGAATTATACATTTGAAGTTACTTATTTTGGATTTTACTTACTTATTTCAGTGTAATTTTACAAAAGTGCGAATTGTAATGCTGACCAGTAATAACTCTGAAATGATTACATTACACGCCAATAACTGTGGTCAGTACCCACGTTTAGTATTACGTCCTACCGTCGTAAAGGTGTCATTCTATTTTGATTCCTCAGACCATGTGCTTCTGTAGTTTGAGGATTTATGAGCACTTATGAATTTGTTTGACTTATTGCCTTATCCGTAAAGGGTGTGAAAGACGTTCTTTTTATTGATATTTTTTATTTTCCCTTTTTATTTCCTACGTCAAGCAGGAAGTGGTGATAGTGAGTTGATTTTATGATCTAAATGAATACATTTCTGTTGTATTTATGAAAATGTTTACCTATATTAATTCAATTTGTACTTTTAGACCGTAATAATTAAAAACGTTAAGTTTATCTCGTCTTTGGAGATCCCATGTAGATCATCAGTCTTATAACGGCTATAATAAGCGATATCTATGTTCTGGTTTGGTTTGTAAAGAACTTCAAGAGTACTTTTTTTTCTTTTCGACGGGTAAACCTTCAAAAGGTACCCAGTGCCGTGGGAGCGACACGGAATTTATACCGCACTAAAGCCCCCCGGTGGCTGTCCTCAGCGCTGCGTAGAGGACTCCGGGATCTCCAAAGGAACGCAACCGGAGTCCTCTCATCACACTGCTCCGTCGGGCTCCGCCCAGGTGAGATTGGATCACCACGCATACCGCCGTCCTTCTCGGGGTCGTTGGCCGAACGGATCGAGCTCCCACTTTTGTAGCCCGCAACCCCGAAAGCCCCTATTAGTCGCCTCTTATGACAGGTAGGGGATACCGTAGCCTTATTCTGGTCCCGGACCTACAGGGACAAGTCTTCAAGAGCATTAGAGTAATTGTAGCCTACCTAAAGTAGGACTTCAGGCCTTTTTGGGTTTGATTACAAATGCTTATCGGTGGCTTATTATCATTAGATTGATAATCAGGTGGACTCATCATCATCTATGTTTGCTACTTCATTCTCATAAAAATAGTAATCCAAACACTCAACGTTATATGCTGTGTCTTTTAATCCCATCCTACTGCGCATAAATTCGTACTTATCACCACGATCGCAGCTATTCATCCACACCAACATTGATTATAAAAATAACAATCCAACCACACTAGACCCAACGTTATATGCTGTATATTTCAACCCGATCTTATAACACGGAAACTCCAAATTATCATCACTATCGCAGCTATTCATCCAAACCAACACTGGTCATAAAAATAAAAATTCAAGTCACTAGACTCGATGTCATATGTCACTGTGTATTTTAACCCGATGCTACAGCATCACTTAATCATCATCATTCGTAATCAATCATCATAATCTGCTCGCAATTATAACCGTGACCACAATTATTCATCCCCAGAAACACCAACCATAAAAATAACAAAGCAACCATACTAGACTCAACGTTTTATGCTGTGTATTTTAACCCGATCCTACAGCACGGAAACTCGTAATTATAATCGTTATCACAGCTATTCATCCACACCAGCACCGATCATGAAAATAACAATCTCACTACACTGAATCAACGTTACATGCTACGTATTTTAACGCGATGTTATAGCACAGAAATTCATAATTATCAAAGCTATCACAGCTATTCATCCAAACCAACGCCGTTTAAACTCAAACGTAACGACACAAAATAAATCCCAGTAAAGTGAACTACGTTTACGCTCAGTTGTATCACGATTGTTGTGATACCGGGATTCAGTTGAGCTGAAACCTCTCCATAGCTTTGTTCATTATCCTTTGTAGTTCTACGAGAGATCTTTACATTGATGGCTGGTATTTAAGGTACCGTTTAGATTGATTATTTATTTGTTGAATTATTTTGGTGGATTGTGGAATGCTTTTGTTGTTAGACTTGCTTGGCTTGAGTTTGGGTACTATACAGTCAATTCTTTATAAGGCTGTAATAGAAAAAGAGTTTGTAGTATGGTTCACTGTCCTCCGGTGAAATTCTGTAACCAAATTACAACCAACCCTGTGAAACAGGGATTTTATCGTGGCTGATCATAAATGCTTTACACACCAAGATACTTCCCTCATTTGTAAATATGACAGCATCCACCTTTGGTCTGTTTAACTCTTTTATTGTAAAAGATAAAGATAAAAATGTCATTAGTACTACGCTATCACAACTATTCATCCAAAACAACACCGTTTAAACTCAAAGGTAACGACACAAAATAAATCCGAGTAAAGTGAACTACGTTTACGCTCAGTTGTCTCACGATTGTTGTGATACCGGGATTCAGTAGAGCTGAAACCTCTTTATACCTTTGTTCATTATCCTTTGTAGTTCCACGAGATCTTTACATAGATGGCTTGTATTTAAGGTACCGTTTAGATTGATTATTTATTTGTTGAATTATTTTGGTGGATTGTGGAATGCTTTTGTTGTTAGACTTGCTTGGCTTGAGTTTGGGTACTATACAGTCAATTCTTTATAAGGCTGTAATAGAAAAAGAGTTTGTAGCATGGTTCACTGTCCTCCCGTGAAATTCTGTAACCAAATTACAACCAACCCTGTGAAACAGGGATTTTATCGTGGCTGATCATAAATGCTTTACACACCAAGATACTTCCCTCATTTGTAAATATGACAGCATCCACCTTTGGTCTGTTTAACTCTTTTATTTTAAAAGATAAAGATAAAAATGTCATTAGTACTACGCTATCACAACTATTCATCCAAAATAACACCGTTTAAACTCAAAGGTAACGACACAAAATAAATCCGAGTAAAGAGAACTACGTTTACGCTCAGTTGTCTCATGATTGTTGTGATACCGGGATTCAGTTGAGCTGAAACCTCTCCATAGCTTTGTTCATTATCCTTTGTAGTTCCTCGAGATCTTTACATAGATGGCTTGTATTTAAGGTACCATTTAAATTGATTATTCAAGCTTTTGTTGAAGTTTTTTTGTGGGGATTGCTAAATGGGTTTGTTGGTGTAGAATTGTTTTGGACTTGGGTATTTTACATTTAGTTTTTTGTAAGGATGAAGAAGAAAAAGCGGTTACACTCTACCTGATGGTAAGTAGTCACTACCGTCTTAATACTTCTATAACCAACTTACAATCAACCGCATAGAAAAGGAATCTGTGAATGATGTGAATCATACATTCTTGCCTCACAAGATAGTATCCTCGTTTTTAAGTATAACGGCAGCCTTGAGCCAGTTTGGTAGATTACATGTTAGTCCTAAACCTTTTTCATTGTGAAAGAAACCTTAGTCAAACAATGAAGCCATTAATGTAATTTGGGAATCAACATAGCTATCATGGCAACTGTATGTGTTGAAATAATATATATTTTACAAATGGAAATTCAGTGCAAATTATACTAGAAAATACTGAAGCCCGGTACTTATGAACTGAATTATAATTATTTAATGAGAGCTTCGAACTTTGACTTCAAAAAACATTAATTATGCTAATTTATTGGAGAAGTTGAGTTCTTTGATTTCATAAATAAAGTCAACTTTACTATGTAAATACGTATACTTTGAAACTAGGTGACCCGCTAATAAGAATGTATCTTATACTGAAATTTGTAATACTACAATCTATTTGGAGTAATTTGTGAAACTAAATAGGGTTAAATAAACTTTATAAATAGAACATTATTTGAGTGTTTCTGTATTATAATTAGATGAACATAATTAAGCAGATATACTTACAAGAAATCTTTTTGCAAATGGAGATTGTTGAAATATTTTCCTGGGAAAACGAGAAAATTACTAAATTAATTAAAATGAAACTGACTAAATTTCATTTTAAGGGGATTCGATTTTAAAAACATTTAGAGAATTTCCATAAAATAACAAAGTAACAACAAAGTTTTACATAAATTCATACCTATATTTAAGTATGTCTGAATTGTGATTACATGGACATAATTGAACAGACAAGATATTATATATAAGTGTATCGGAATTGTGATTACATTAACATAATTAAACAGACAATATGGTGTTTCTACTCGTAATAGCAGACTTACAAGAAATCTTGGTATGAAACGGTGACTTTAGATATATTTTTTATTTTCTGTCTGTCTGGGATAAAATAAAAAATGACTAGGCTGATTAAAATTATTTTCTTTTAATATATAGAATCTGCATGAAAAGGCTAGAATCGTATAAACTCGGTAACAGTGAACAATGTTAGAAACCTGAAGTTATAAAACACGATACAACAAAACAATAAATTTCCAGTTCTGAGACTGAATCCTCAACATCACGACAGTCAACAACAAACTTTCACAGCATTTCTTAACCCTTTGTTTATCGTTATTGTTTATGACGGTAAAAATAAGTTTACTCGAGTTCGTTACTGCGAGAATTATGTGAAAATTTACATCAGAATTAAAGGTGAGAATTGTTTGTCCTTATGAGAATTCTCGAAACTTAAGTTAAATTTCGGAAATAAATCTTGAGCTTTACATTACAATAGTTAATTAAGGCTTTTTGTTATAGAATAACTTCGTACATGTAATTTTATACGTTTACATAAACCTTTGAATTTTAATTATGATTTGGATTTAAACGATCTACGTTTAAATCCAAATCATAATATAAGCTGCTGGGTATAGCTGCTGGGTAGCTGAAATATACCTAGCAGTTTGGCGCGGACTATAACAATATAATAACTTTCACCATGTTTCGACTTATTAAACGATTAATATTATTGCGCAATTAACACTACACAATAATAAAATTCGCAACAAGTATCTTACGCTGTGACGCATCAAATCTAAGAATTTCGCAATGTATTCGACCCGGCACAAATGCTATCAGAGTTGTTATTATATCTTGTCTCTTTCTTCCTTTCGCGTAATATTTTGCGTCTCTGTCTACAGGCGTCATCTATGACAACGTCGCTTGAACTGTGACTGTGCGTACTGCGTAGTGTAGTTTGGCAGTCGACAACGGTGTATTGTTTTGTTAATTCCGTGCTAGTTTTATAGAATTCAGTTGGAAATACTACAATAATTACTTGGAAAGTGTTCTCTAGTACTTTTATATGCCGTTCAAGTTATAATAGCAAAGTGAGTTTACCTCCTTTATTATATAAAACGCACAAATCCGATACTAAGTTGTAATAGGTTATTACACCATATTATTATTTTTTTCAATATTACTAACTATTAATATTATCGTATTAATGTTTTAAGTAAATATAATTGTGTTGTAGTTGTATTATTTCTTTAAAATATTATGCATAGCGATATAAACTAATAAAAATTATAACCTAATCAGGTTACTATGCTGTAGGTCTTTCACGTAGGTATTTTTTTTATTTCTTTTTAAGTCAGAAGATATAGGTAATTTTGAACTAATATTTTCTTGGTTTGATAAAAATATTTACGTACTAAAATAATTAGTAATCTAAATTGAAAATCCATTATAATATTGCGCAATTTAGTTTGATTAAAATTTTAAATAATAATAATTATTATTAATATTGTGCTGTTTGAATATTGAAATTTTGAAGCGTGGCACAGTAGTGTTCATATCGCTGATAAGTAGGGGTCACAGATTCGATACCCGGCTAGACACTTAAATAATTAATTTAAATTATTTTATTTCTGGATATTTCTCTTTGTCCATGCTCCTCATAATACGGAAACTTTGTGGGAGGCTCTAAAGAATGAGGGTTAATGTAATTACATTATATTGAATATATTCTATTGACATCCTATTACTTATTCAGTATACGATAACATAATCCTAGTGAGGTTGCACTAAGATGCTTTGCTACCTAAATTGGAATTAAATTGTAACGCTCCCTGTATACATTCGCCTTGCCTATATGTGACGGTAATGTTTCTATCAAGTTTCTGAACGATGTACCACAATAATTATGTATTGTTGGTGCATTGGTTGGTTAAAAAGCAGTGATAGCCTAGTTAAGAAACTCGGCCTCTCGATCGAGGGGTCCGAGGTTCAAATCCCAGGCACGCACCTCTGATTTTCAAATTTATGTGCGTATTAGAAATTTATTATCACTTGCTTAAACGATGAAGGAAAACATCGTGAGGAAACCTGCATACCTGAGAGATTTATAAAAAAAATATCTTAAAGGTATGTGAATTCTACCAATCCGCACTTGGCCAGCGCGGTAGAGTATGGCCTAATCCTTCTCATTCTGAGAGGAGACCCGTGCCCAGCAGTGGGACAATAATGGGTTGATGATGGTGGTGCATACTTACATGGTAAGCTTACTTATATATAAGACGAACGTGTCCTTGAGGACACGTCACAGGTTAAGGTAAAACTCCTGTTTTATATGGAGTTGGTATATAAGTAGCAGTGACCACTTATTTTCAATGTTTTAAAATGAAACTTTTGTTATGAAGCAAAATCGAACTGGTCATATCTCGAGAGTCCAACCGCATAGATTTTCACCACCTTTATTAAAAAAATAATATTAACTTTATATAGCCTTATAAATGAAACTTCCTTTTATTCTTGCAGTTAAAAACAAATCAACATGCTGATCCTTACGGGAAATAACCTCGGAGAGAGGCACAAAGACCTCAATATGAAAGTAGCTGAAGCAGCCGGATTGGAAGTGGATTTCGATGAAGTGAAGAATATGGAAGAGAAGAGTGACGTCGACAAACTGTTTAAAATTGATCTCGCGACGAGGTACAAGAATATTGATTACATTTTGGAAGTACTGAAGTGTGGTGATGTATTTCACATCACTAAGGCGCTTAACTGTACATGGATATATGAAGACAACTACTCGCATTATATTAATACAACCTACCTTGTAAATAACATATTTCCATACATGTCATTGAAAATGAAAAGAAAGATGCTTACAGCTATATCTATGCATTTAAGAAACGGTGAAAGAGTTATAGACTTCTATACGTATTGCAAAGAAAATAAAATGAAAGAATATGCACATAAATTCCTCGTTTTCACTCCAGATAGTTTCAAATTGGAACTTATGAAGAACTGGGACAAATTTAATTCTTTTAGAGATAAGAAATTTCTTAAGCAATTTATTGGCAACTCATTTGAGGTGGCTCGAGCGTATATGGCATTAAGTGACTATAGCAGTTACATTAAACATGAGCTTCGTTTCCTGTACACTGTGTCAGATGAGGAATATTTAGACATATTAGAAGCACATGACCACAATGATTCTAGATACCCCAACTGTTCACGACGATTGGGTATTAGAACCTCAAAAGATATTTTAAAGAAGTATAAGGATAGAGTTATAAAATATCCAGTACTTTACATAAACCAACTGAATAAATCCATGTTGATAAGATATCTCACAAGCGAAGATGTAAAAGCATTAGCATTTGCTTTGCTACCGACTTCGACTGATTATTTTTGGTCAATTAATTATTATCAGACTTATCAATTTCTCCTCAGTAAAATTCCTAAGAATGAACTATTTGCTTTTATAAAAGAATTATTTACTTCAAAATATCCCGGTGAACCATTCGAAATGACTAAGCAGTTTTACAGGTTGAGTTACTACCAGATGTTGACTATTGAAGAACGGGAGGCGTGGGCGTTGCTTCACATAGAGCGTGATGAGGATTGGTCAGAAATTGAGAATTTCGTGTGGTACAGGTTTGTTAGCTTTGAAAAAGCATTTCCTGGAATTAAGCGTTATGTTTTCCTCACACCAGATAAGGATAAACGGTCACGAATTGTGAATATTCTTCCTGAAACTACTCGGAATGAAGACAATGTTATAAAAATGCTGAACCATTACTACCAAAGGCACGTTAACGAAAGTGAAGCTCATAAAGAAAGTTTTATCAATAAAGTTATTGAGCACAATGACATTTATTCATTCAGTAGTGAATGCTGGGCGGCGTTCGACATGTTATTTTATAGTTTAGAAGTGTACACTACAGAAGCATATGTTAGACCAGAATATAAACTTAGATCAGTGTTTTATCATATTCTTCACAACATAGAATTGCCGGATGTACTCCTGAATTTTATAGATTGTATACATTTTCACCACGTTACTTCGATAATTGAACAATTGTCGCCTGACAGAAACAAAATTATTGCGACGTACTTAATGAATAATTATGCTGAAAAGATAAAGAAGTTATTGGAAACGCCACGAGATGATACTCCTAAAGAAGATGACCCATACTACCGTGACCCAATTAAAGAAGAAATTGACAGACTAGTATACCGGGTATGGAATATAATATACACTTTTAAAAGAGAACATGATGAGTGCCCTGCAATTATTGTAAAATATATGGAGGAGAATATGGATACGTATGAGGGTCATGAAAAGTTCAAACAGAAATTCGTACCAATCACTGAAGAAGACTTTGTACGTTGGTTAAAAAAAGATGTAGAAACGGCTATAGAAGGCATTGCTGACATAAGGTATAATACCTATCGATGGATCTTTAGATTGAGTCGGTTATTTAGAAAATTAAAGGTTTACTTTCGACACGATGTTGGAGCAGAGTACTTACAATATTTTAAGGAATACTTAGCGGATATTCCAGAGGGATTTCGTGAATATAGAAACGTTAAAATGGCTGTGGTCGGTGTATTTTATTTAGCAGACGAAGAATTCAAATCAACATTTATGGAAAAATATATTCCTTTAATTCCTAAAATAGATCGTAGAAACATGGATAATCGTGTGTTACAAGTTCAAAAAGCTATCTGTCGTTTGGCTTATCATTCGCGACCGCCTCTTCCATTATCTATGTTTCTTAAATATATCACCGGAGATTATGTACATTTCTGCTTGCCAGTGTTTAATAATTATTTAGCCAATTCAACTTCAATTACAACATTCATTGAATCAATACTTGATGCTCCATTATCAATTCAAAAGCACGGTTTACGATTGGCTTTTATAAGCTATACCCCAGAAGCTTTAAAAAAGCTTATAATTGATGTTTGGAACAAAACAAAAAATGTGTCATTACGTATGTTATTATATGAAACATTATTCAATAGAATATTAAATGAACCTGAAGATGCACAAAAGGAATTATACGAAGTTTTAAAATTATATACTTCGGAACTTAATAAAGATGACCATGATAGTGTTTATTCCCTTTTAGTATCTGATAATTTGCCTGATAAGTTCAAAGGAGACTTGATTGAAACTGCTTGGTTAACTGTTAGTAAATTTTTGTATAAGACTGTTGATTTTAGACGAAAAATTAGTGTTATTTCCCATATGGAGAAATATTCACATTTAGTTCAAAGGGAGTTTCCACGCGTTCAAATTATAGATGAACATGTACATGATATGTTATTTATGGACAACCTTAAAACTAGATATGATTCACATTGTTTGGAGGAACTCATTAGAATAAAGTGGAGCCTAACCGCCAAGTATATAGTGAGCTTCACTAACAAAGAAGAGCAACAACAAAGCCTGGAATTATTGCATACAATTATAACCCAATGTGTGAAATTATGGGACTTTATTGACAACGGAACATATATTGCACGAAAATTTGTACATGATTTTATTAGAATCATTATGAATAAGGACACGAAGATTAGTGAACGTTGTGCAAGTATGGTACCAATTTATGTATGTATACTTGATGTGTTGGAAACATCATTGAAGAAAGAACAAGTATATTTAATGGCATGGAAACTGAAGTTAACAATAGCTTGCAGAAAAATTATACATAAAGGAAAACATGTTGTGGATGCTGAAACGGGTAAATGTAGAAATTGGTCTTCTGAAAAAATAGCTAAGGAGTTTGCCCAAAAAGTGGCAAAAATGATAGCAACACTTGTTGAAAAGCGGGAGTTTTACCATTGCTTTTATCAAGCATTGGCAAATATTATAAGTGATGCTGGTCACACTATTTGTAGCATCCTTTCTATTAATAATTGTGGTTATAACTACTACATTAGTGATACTTTAACAGATGTTAAAATTAATGAGACCCATGTTATAGCTTTATTAATGTTGCCAACAAATCCGCCGTATAATTGGTACAGCGAACATGAAAGATCAATTAAGAAGATAAAAGAATTGGACAGTGATGAAATCCGTTGCTTTTTGTATGACAAATATGTTTTGTCAGATCATTGTGTAAGAAATTATGTATAGAAAACAGGTAAAGATCTGATATTTTTATTACTTTTTGGGAACCTATTATTATTGTTATAATATTAAAAACACGCGTCACTTATAATTTTTATAAATTGCCTTCAAATTGCTATGTATACTTATTAAAAAAAGTTTTAGTAAGACAATTGTTTTTATTTTGTATTAGTATACAATAAATAATGCAAGTTTATTACCATAATAAAGAAAGAACGTATATGTAGTCGTTGTCTTATAATATTGTACCAAAGATTGTTTTTGAATAAAAACTTATTCATTAAAAATGTTGCTTTCAATTAGTTACCTTACATTACCAACTTAATATTTAGTATAGTCCGCGCCAAACTGCTAGTCCACTCTGAAGTTGTTGCGAGCAGGTGTAGTCATATGATTTTCTATGGCGACGCGATTCATTTCTATATTCAGAGCGGACTAGCAGTTTTACGCGGACTGTACCTACATTTTTTACTAACACTAAAAACCGTTTAAAAGTAGTGGAAGTATAGAATCCACAATACGACACTACAGTCATTACCTTCCTTGTGGCTTTAATTTGTCCCCAGCTTACATTAACTCGCCACAAACCGTTAACAAAAATAAAACCACATATTTAAAGGCGCTTAGAAAATATTTAAAAGTACTTTAATTAAATTTTTGGTTGAATTAAGCTTCCAAAATTTGTATTCTGCAAGCTAAATTTAACCAAACGTAACGGAAAAGTTATCTTTGTCCGACTGCCGAGGGTAATGTTTTTCGAGCGTATGTACTATCCGACAGGGAGAGAGACTTTTCCGAGGCGTTCTAGCTTAGTCCTCAGGGGTAGCGGCGCATCAGTGGCCGACCTCTGGTAGGAACATCTAATCCTATCTGGGGTTGATTACAGATGTCCATGGGAGGCAGTAGCCACTTAGCATCAGGTGGACTGCGTGCTCGTCTGTTACTCCTATATTGTAAAAATACTATTCATTAAAAATTTTGGTAAATTCCACGAAAAACTACTATTAATTCCCATTACGACAAAGTTCTATACAAAATGCTACAATCATTACCTTCCATTTATCTCCTGTTCGCATTAAGTCACCATCTGCGCATCTGTGGTTGACCTCAGATAGAAATGACTAATTTTATCTAGACTTGATTACAGATGTCCACGGGCGGCAGTAGCCAAAAAAACCTATTTATTAAATATTTTGGTAAATTCCACAAAAAATACTATTAATTCCCATCACGACATAGTTCTATACAAAACGCTACAATCATTACCTTCCATTCATCTCCTGTTCGCATTAAGTCACCGCGAAACATATTTCAAAGTAATAAAAACCACAATCGGAGTGAGAGCGTTAAACAAAGTGTCCTCTTGAAGGGTTAGCAACTCATTATTATAATGGCTTCGTATTAAGCACAGTGCACACTAGACACAAATGTATTACTATTTAAACCTTTAGAATACCTTTTTTGAATATATCTTTTTGGTAGTGGGTAAAACCCTTTATGGTATCCGGCGGCACTACCGCACACCTAATTCTGCATATTAACGTTAGTGTTTAGCGCTGTTCTGGTTTGAAGGGTGTGGAAAGGGAGACATGCTTTTCCGAGGCGTTCCAGCTTAGACCTCAAGGGAAGCGGCGCATCTTTGGTCGACCTCAAGTAGGAATATCTAATCCTATTTGGGCTGGATTGCATATGTCCATGGACGGCAATAACCGCTTACCATCAGGTCGACTGCATGTTCGTCTCAACCTCTCCGGTCGTACCATATTTGTTCTATCAAATCAACTTTCTTCTAAAATGGAAAGAATGCAGATATAGCAAATGTGTTCTCCCCTTAATAATATTGCTTACTAATGAAAGTCCGTTAGTCTTCTGTGACGTAGAGCTTTTCTAGTAGAAGAACACTTATTTTTGTATTTAGTATTATTGCTATATTTGTTGTATCTTTATGTAATGTTTAACACTGATCCTATGCAGACGTAAGAATAGCGATTTTGTCTTCGAAGTCAAACCTCAACAATTCTACCACTTATTATTTTTACATAAACATTTGAAAGATCATTTCACCTTTGAAAACATTCTACTCCAGTCATCATCGTCATTCCCATCCGACGGCTGGACTTCAACAAACCACTCGATTAAAATAACGGCGAATAATTCTCCACTCCTAACCCAAAAATGGACCTTCACCAACAAACACAGGGTCCATAATCCGCTTTGGGACCGCAAATATTAATTAGACGCAATCGAATCACGAAAATTAGGTCCTGCGTTACTGAATCAGGACCTTGCGGAGTTGGGTTAAGGTCTGTTTAATGTAACTTCAGAAAATAGATTTTCGATACTTCGTTAGCATTCCGGTCACGGCGCGGAAACAGAAAGTTGTTAAGTAAACTAGTTGTATTAGCCCCACTCGATATTGCTATAACGACTTGTTGTACTATGAAAGAGTAACTAACTACTCTAATGCCATACACGCTATGATCTATCGTACGGTTTACCTGCGCAGGTTTGCCTCAACCACAAACCGAAGCCGACGACTTTGATAAGTCGAAACATGGCGAAAGTAATTATATTGTTATAGTCCGCTCTGAAGTTGTTGCGAGCAGGCGTAGTCATACAATTAACTATGATGACGCGACTCATTTATATATTCAGATCGGATTAGCAGTTTGGCGGGGAGTCTACCGTACTGTTCAATTCTGTAGCGATGGCTTCGATTAAAAGCGATGCAGCACCGCACGATAGCACACGAAAGATTTTTTGATAGTGCGTCGGTCGCCTGCACAGGTTCAAAAAACTGCACTGCTATTCCCACACACAGTTCGGTGCACCTGCGCAGATATACCTGAACAGTGCACGAACGTGCAGGTGAACCTGAACAGGAACTGAGACCTCTCCGGTGCAGCATAGTGTGTATGACATTCATTATAAGATTCAAGTAGCATATGAGACTACAGTCCAACCACCAATGGTTATTTCACCCATTGACATTTACATAATTATGGAACCGGGGATCTACCTGAAGTCGATGACAGAAGCGTTGCTACTCCTGAGAATTACGATGGTCGCATATATAAGTCAGCCGGCATCCACTCCTTGACTTAAAGGTAGAATTGCTTCACGGTAAAAAAGTGTGGTGGTGATAGCTTTCCAGACATGGGGCTCTTCAAAAAAAGTGTATCTTATAACAGCTCTCCTCCAAAGCCGGCGATGGCATTGGCGACTCTTCTGGTGTTGCAAATGTCCATACGCGAAGTTGACTGCTTTCCATCAGTTAGCCCGTCTGCCTCATCGTTTAGGTATAATTATAAAAAAGTCGATTTATTTCAAAATGCGAAAAATAATAAAATTGATAATGTTATGAATTTATGACCATTCTTATGGAAAGCATTCTTATGTAAGACGACCCGCGTGGCGGTGCGGTCACCATACTGGTCTGACGCGCAAAGGGTCCCGGATTCGCACCCCGGCCAGACTTATGGCCGATGATGAATTTAGATGTCTGTTTCTGGGTCTGGATGTTTGTGTATTTGTCTATGTGTCCATGGCACCCACGACAACGACGACGACGACACAGGGAATCCTAGTGTGGGGCTATGAGTGTAGAAAGCGTTTATTTTTATTATTTTTATGTACCTGCGCCTATCTTTACTCGGTCATGAGGGAACCAAAGCCTTAGACTTGATATGGGTTTCCGTGTTTGCAAACTCGGGAACCGAATAACGAAACTGGTAACAGGATGAGTGCAACGCCGAAAGTCACAATCTAGTTAGAGAACACACCTCGGTAATGGTAATAACTGGAATGGTGTAACTGAAGCGGGACAATTCAGTTGTAACTTCGTAACACACACCTACTATTGTTAGAAATGTGTGTTTTTTATTGTAAAGAAGTAGCAAACGAGCATGGATATGATGGTAAGTGGTTATAGCTGCTCATAAACATCTGTAATCAACCCTAGATAACATTGGAGTTTTACCTAAGGTCGGCCACAGCGTCGCTACTACTGAAGACCAAGTTGGAACCTCTCGGATCTCCATTACGAGTTTCAACTCACCTTGTTAATATACCCTTAATAGGTACAGCCTTCAAACAGCAACGCTGTAAACTGTTGACACCACTGTATGTTTTATAACAGAAATAGGTGTGGCGGTGATGTCTTCGTAATTGGACCACAACATTTTTCTACCAGCTTCTATTTTTCGGAGGATAACGTAATTGTTAAATATAATTTCTTTAATTTAAGACATTTTGATGCGTATGAAGTAGTAACTAAGAGATGGTGGAATCAGTATGATTCGAGCGGTGAGATACAGCCACACCTATTTCTAGCATAAAGTAATTCTGAGTTTTGGTGAGAGGCTACGGAACTGGCGAACTTATACATGAGGTTTAAGTCCTCAGCAGTGGCTACGCATCTGTGATCTACTTCAGGTAGATACATTTTTCTTTTGCTGCTGATGTGTAAAACCCTAAACCTAAAAACACTGAGCGAATCGTTCAATTATCATAATGTATTCATAAATCAATCCCTCGGTTGATCCGGCAGTGAATCTTCCGTCGCCTGATCCGGTTATCCGTCCGGTGGCTCTGCCATGCCGGTCGAATGATGCCTTCCGGCCGCACTGCTTAATTGTCGTCGTATCCGGCTTCGGATACACGTAGACCTTTTTATCAAAAAAGAAACCAAAAATCTTACGTAAGTATTCCATTCATACTCTATTTTGAAGTGTTTACCGTGCATTTAGGTTTTTGCATCGAGGATGTTCTGAGAAATTATTTTTATGTTTCTCTGCTTTCCTCGATCTATCGATTATCCATCCGGTCTCTAAGCTGTGCCGGTTGAAGGAGACCTTCCGCACGCACTGCTTAATTGTCGTCGTCATATTCGTATTTTGATAAAAAAAAATAACTCGGTAAATCTTTTTTTTTTTTTTTTTTGTCGAGGGGGAAACCTTCAAAAGGTACCCGACAACGTGGGAGCGACGCCGAGTTATGTGGGATTTTTACCGCACTAAAACCCCCCCCGGTGGCCGTCCTCTGCGCTGCGTTGAGGGCTCCGGGATCTCCAAAGGAACGCAACCGGAGTCCTCCCACTCTTGCCGCCCGCAACCCCGGAAGCCCCCTTTTAGTCGCCTCTTACGACAGGCAGGAGATACCGTAGCCCTATTCTAGTCCCGGAACTACAGGGACAAACTCGGTAAATCTAGTATATGTGTTAAATTTTTTGACTTTGAATTTTTTACAGACATAATTACTTGTCAAACTAGACATCATTTTCATTCAAATGTCCAAAGACGTTAATTATTCTTTCCGTGCTTCATACTTTATTATCGTTATATTTGGGTCAAGGTAAAGATATTGTATTGTATCGAGCTTATTATTAGGCACTTCACCGACGTCACGATATGATATTTCTTTTGCTGTTGACAAAATAATTGTTCAGTTTGTCATGATGGTAAATAAACTCCAATAACGGCCTGGTGCTTTATTTTCGCAGTTCTTATTGGATACGATTTCAGGCTCTTACTGAAACTAAGGTGGAATCGAACTGATTAGATTTTAAAATCTATAAATTAACTTATTTGCGTTCTCTTCGCTGCTTTTTATGTAGTGTATTTTGAATACTTATTGTATTCTTCAATGATATCGATGGGCGTCAGTTAGAACATACCATCAACTGGACTATTTTGATTGCTACAAGAAACCATTAGACAACAATTTGTAAATATAATATAAAAATTATTTGACCTTATTCCAACTACAATTTGTCATAAGATTAACCTTAAAATTGTCTGCTATTATTTACTCTACATTCCCTAATACATTCCACCGCAAATTTCGATTCATGCATTTCATTACCTCAGTTGCAGGTAATTTGTGGTCACGATTACATTTTGCAACTGTCGGTGGAAAGTACTTCGGTGTCATTGTGGTTATGACCACTGTTTCAAGGCTTAATTCAAGATAGGTAAAATTAACAATGATTTTTTTGACTGAGCGTTACTACATATTGGAATATCCCTGATAAGTCATTAAGATCAGATTTAGTGAACCAGGTTATTTGTACAGTAGCAAATGAGCCTACGTAGCCATTTTCTCTCTCGGATACTTAAAATTAGTCTCAGAAAGAATTGGAGTGGTACCTGAAATTACGTATAGAAGCGTTGAAGCACCTGATGACCAAGTTGGAATGCCCTGTATAAGTATCCTATCCATTCACACTACACACCAGAATGTAGCAGCACTTAAAATTGATGTTATTGGGCAGAAACAGAAATGGCGATGGTTCTTATAGAATCGAATTTTGTACGTACGTATGCCTAATGGGCCCTTTAAAAATCATAATCATCATAAGATTCATCAATTATTACCCCAATTCTTATAGCCTAGATATTCCAATGTACGGTTGTAATAAAGCCCTTTAAATTACAACCCTTACAAGAATATTTCCAAAAATTGATCGATACGCTCCAGCACTTTGACGAATGATGCTCAGAACTTTATAAAGCTTTTGATGATCCATTGTGTATTGTGGAATTAAAGTTCGAAAAGGGATTTCAGAAATCCTTCAGATCAGCTAATGACCGAACGAATGGCGTTTGGAGTTCGTTCAACCAATTCCATAATTCCATTCAACGGATTTCCAGGAAAAATTCAAAATCGTTAGGCAAACGAGCTGTCTTATTGGGTCATTCGATGGGGCTTGGTTTCACTAGTAGCGGAAGATTTTATGTTGCTAAATAAGCAAAATTGTTGTTTTAAAATCAATATCTAAATAATTGGACTGTTCCTACAATCTATTCGTTTTTTATTTGGGTGATTAAAAACGCACTAATTGGAAAATCTACTCAAGATTTTCAAAATAAATACATCAATGTCCTTATCGTTCATAATATCTTCGACATTTATATTATTTATGTACTCAGTTACTTTGTTTCCATAAAATTGGTTAGATTAGTTTTCTCTCTTCTGTTTTAGAGTAGTTTTCTCTATCATCTTGTTTGTATCGGACTAAAACTCTGCCTTTTATATTGATATACTTGGATCCATTTTGCTACGTTGTTCAGAAATCTCTTACACCAACACCATACTTGGCGTTCCGCCCTCACTTAATTCAATCCATTTCGTTTATGGCACCAAATTCAATGTGCTCTTCCTGATATTACGTTTTTTCGTGGACCTAATATGCTTTTCCCAAAAATAATTAATCTTTTTGACGAACTGGATGATGATTTGATGAATTTTATTGGTCCCTGAAAATTTGAATGGAAAATTTTGAGTTTATTAAGGACGCAGAGGTAATATTGCCCATCTTATAATATTATTATGTCACGAACTGTTAAAAGCTAGTAGTCATGAAAATATGGAGACATGTTTTTAAGTGCTTTCCGTTTGAATTAAATTATATTTAATGTTAGTGACATAGCATAAAATGAAACAAATGATACAAAAACTGCTATAATTAATAAACCTACTGACACAGAAGTCTAGTAGTTAATGAATTAAAATATAATTGAAAATTAGATTATCTTCCAGATCCTTTTAAGTTAACCACTCAATCTACAAAACCGAATGAAATATTCCACTCAGAAAGAGACAATTCGGTAAACGAAAGCCGGGAAAGTTTTAATAAAGATGAAATTATTAAAACAGTCTAAAGGAATGTGACAAAGTGATGATAAATCATTCATAAGCTTTGGCAAAGTCTTCGAAATAACTTCCCAGACACGTCGGTTAAGACGTGCTAAAACTCTTGTATCGAATAAACTTTGCACGTCTGTTCTTGTTATCTTACCTTAAGCTCATTACTTAATGATTTTCCATCATACACTTTGTCTAAATCTATTAAGTTTCATGTAGCATCATTTTTACTTTAATAGTTTTTGAAGATCTTCTAGATTGTTCAGTATGTACGTGATTATATTATTTCAGTGTATTTTTAGTACATTAAGTAATTATTAGACGTTTGAAATTCTGAAACAGAATGTACTATCATTTTCGTTAATAACCTTGAGTTGATCAGAAACACGTTACTTTCTTGGAAATAAAGTAATATTTCCTAAACATCTGCTTTACATGTCAATTAAAATACAACGATAAAATCAGATGTAACCAAGCTTCTTCCGTGAAAAACCAAAAATCATTCAAAATCATAAAATATTTTGAAGATTCTGTAAAATTATAAAACGGGTCAATGTCCTTGTTTGAGTTATTTAAGTCTCGTCCGAGTATAAAAGCCCCGTAAACATAGTCACGTCCAGCGATTTGTCTAAAGCTTAAACAAGCGCCGTGTCTAGGGACCGAGGAGCTCGTGATAACGGAGAGTTATGGACTTCCATTTGTGTTCTCTAAGGCTCGTTATGTTTGTAGAAAATATTGAAAGGTAGCTTTCAAGACAGTTGGAGCATAGCTTTGGAATTGGGGGATTTCCTCACGTTTGAAAATTCTTCATAACCTTGGAGTATACATTGTGCGTTTATTTAGAGGAAAAGTAAGACAATTTTGGTAACTAAATATTTTTGATAAGAGTTATAAAGAGTCTTTGATGAACTCCTGATGTTTTAACATAATTACCATCATTTAATTTTTTGGCCATGTTTTTATCAACTTCACTACTAAATACGTAATTTGTTCATCCTTTATTACTACTGCAATAGAAAGAAAGATATTAAATATCAACTATAAATGTAAATTCATTTTGTTACTTACAACAAACACACAAGAACTGAATAAGGAGAGCTAGTTCAAGCATAACACTATTAATAAAGCCACGCTTGTTTGTCTAAAGCTTAATAAGCGTTGTCTCGGTAACTAAAGAGCTTGTGATAACGGAGAATTACTAAACTTCTTAAGTTTATGAAAACCAAGTTTGCACGTTTTTGGTGACATTTATAATTTTTTAATAGTTATTAAGTTTTATCATATTACAAATAATTTTAAAAGCGATTATTTTGCTTTATTGAAACAAACACGCGAGATTTACATGAAGTGAGAAGTTTTTTTCTAAATTTCTATAACGACGCTCGAATTTGGATCACCAGGCGAAAACTAGTTTACTTAATAATGATAAACATACAAGATTTGCATAAACTAGAACCTAGTTGAGTATAACCATATTAATATAGCCACGTTCAACGTTTGTCTGCTTAATAAGCGTCGTCTTGGTAACGAAGCTCGTGATAACGGAAGATTATGAATCTCGCAATGCTCACAAGTAAATAAATAAAGCTATCGAATGTTTTTCATTCTATCTATCAACTTTTTTAACAATTCCATATGATTTATACTATTAGATCAAAACATTTAAAAATAAAAATAATATTATCTAAAGAGGTTAAGATAAAATGGTTAAGAACATTTTTTTTGTTGTCAACTGTTTTTCGTGTGATCACCAATAAATTTGAAAAAAAAAACAGTGGAAAATTTTGACTAAGCGGCGGATTACAACATAAAATTTGTTTCCTGTTAAATGTAAGTGTTATCAATGAATAAATTCTCAAAGTTTCTATAATGATTATGGCCCAATTTTGACCACAACGCGGATACCAGTTAGTTAGTTAATTAAAATAAACATACAAGAATTTTAATACTATATAAATAAAATATTAATATAGTCACGTTCAAAGTGTGTTTGCAACTTAATAAGCGCCGTCTCGGTAACGAAGGAGCTCGTGATAACGGAAGATTATTAATATCCATGTATGCTCACGAGAACGCTTATTTAACTTTATTATTGGAAATATTTATAGGCTTCGATTAATGTATAGGAAGTACAGTAAAGGTGTGGAGAATTACAAACAGTTTTGAAGGTGGTAGAACCCTTTGTGGTTCGACTCCGACGGCACCACCGCCACACCTATTTCTGCCTAATAACAGCAGTGTTAGGCGCTGCTGTGTTCCGTTTTGAAGGATGTGGCAAGGGAGACATACTTTTTCGAGGCGTTCCAGTTTAGTCCTCAGGGGTAGCAGCGCATCTATGGCCGACTTCAGGTAGGAATATCTAATCCTATCTGGGGTTGATTACAGATGTCCATGGGCGGCAGTAGCCACTTACCATCAGGTGGACTGCATGCTCGTCTGCTACTCCTATATTGTAAAAAAAAAACAGTTCGTCAATTTCAGTTCCTTATTTGTAACCGAGTTGTAAAAATAGATTTTACCAGAGTGGACCATATAAAATGTTGACATTTATCTATTACTGAGGATTTTTTTTGTGTTTATTATAATTTAAAATCATCAGTTAGTAATTCATTAACTTTAAGAGAACTAAGAAAAAATAGTATAGTAATATATAGATATCCCAAAGAAATATGTGATTATGAAATACCTATGTAAGAAGAATTACATGGAGGTCTTAAACAAGATATAACAAATTTAAATTACATTTCTGTTTGTAAATATTATTATTGGTCGTGACTAGCATAAAATAATTATGTTACAGCAATATCATTCATTATGCATGATCTGAGGCAAGGGATTATGTACGGCGGATACATAATCCTATAAATCTAGACCACAAAGGGCCCTTCTCCATTGGGGCGACAACGACACGACACGGAACCGATGCTGTCAGAAATTCTATTAGTGCCCGAGTCAGTATCGGTGCCATAGATAGAAATAAAAATACAACAGTACCCTTAGTATGAGTTTTTATGTTTTTACAAAAAATACTCTTATTGTATTTATTTACGTATTTGCCCATACCTTCCTCTAGCGGACTGTATCAGAACATTCAGAACTGATTGCAAATGTATGGGAAATACGTAAACAAATACAAAAACAGTCAGTTTTGTAATCAAATCAAATAATTTATTTGCAAGAACATAGTATTTTACAAGGATCTTAAATTTATAACAATTATCTTATGTTCTACCACATTGGGCGTGCAAAATTTATGTATCTTGTTCATTATTACATGGAAAGTCAAATATATGTCATACAGGAATCGTCAAAATTAAAATGACATAATTAAAGAGATGTCATCAAATTAAACATTATTAATAATTCTAATTCTATAGAGTGGATATCAATGATTTAAACGAGGAGTTTGATTATTTCATGTCATAAGATAAATGTATTATCATTCAGGAATTCATTGATATTGTAATAACACCTATCGACGAGGAAGCTATATATTTCACTTTTAAAAGCATGAATGTTCCCAATGGTGCGTATTGCCTTAGGTATTTTATTGAATAGTATAGAAGCTTTGCAGAAGATACTTTCTTTAAATATATTTGTTTTGCCAGGCACAGCTTTTAATTTATAATTAAGTCGGGTTCGTGTGTGATACCTAAAAAGTTTCGGGTTCCTTTTTATAAATATTGCACATTCTAAAATGTATATACATGGCACAGTTAGTATGTGTAACTTTTTAAAATGTGGCTTACATGAGTCTGTTTGTTTCAGATTACAAATAGCTCAAATGCATCTTTTTTGTGCCTTCAATACCACCTGTCTATTAGCAGAGTTACCCCAGAATATACTTAATGCCATATTTTAGCTTTGAAACGACGTAGCCGTGATATGCACTCATTGTGACATTTTGGTGTACAGTTTTTCTTAATTGACATAATACTCGTACATATGATGAATAATAATGTAAAAACATAAAAACTCATACTAAGGGTACAGATAGCGTGTGTACCATCTTTATAACACCCAGCATGCCAGTTTTTTTTAACATAGTTTGTCCTCACAAGCCAGGCTTATTTGAAATAAATAATTAACCAAAATCTAATCGAGTAGGAATAAAAATATAAGATAAGTAAATCGAAAACTTTTATTAAAATCATCATCATCAACAACAACCCATTATTGCCCCACTGCTAGGCACGGGTCTCCTCTCATAATGAGAAGGATTAGGCCATAGTCCACCGCGCTGGCCAAGTGCGTATTGGTAGACTTCACATACCTTTGAGCTTTTTTTATAAGTCTCTCAGGTATGCAGGTTTCCTCACGATGTTTTCCTTCACCGTTTAGCAAGTGATAATTAATTTCTAGTGCCTGGGATTTTTTAACCTCGGACCCCTCGATCGAGAGGCCGATTCCAACTAGTTCTCTAGTTGCTGTCTTTTCTGGTTTGAATATTTTTAACAGGATCATATTAAGGAATTAATGAGGTCCTTATCTTTTATTAACAGTGACCAATTAATCTAAGAAGGGAACAGGTATGCGGGGCTGTTCGGATATTTATATTATAAATGCAATAACGAACTGTGAATTGATTTGCTGTCTATAAGAGCTTTGTTTGTGAAATTCGTTTTGATACGCAAAGTACACACTTGCGTCGTCTATTAAGGTATTATGTCGTGCCGTTGTCGTTCCATTTAAAGAAGTGTTAATTCAAAGGCTAGTCACGGCACCTGTATTAGAACGGTGTCACATTATGAAAATACAGGTTTTAATAAATTCGTGGTATGTTTTTTACCCAATCGGGAGGAGGATTATGGTTTTCGAGTCTATGTTGGTGGTTGTATATCAGTATATTCTTATGTGTGTGTGTAAAAATGGTTAATGATAAATTTATCCATCACTAAAATATAGAGTATAGTATATTAAAGAAAGGAGCATCGAAAATGAGTTTGTTCCAGGAAGAATCGAACATTTAGGACTTAAGACTGATATGTATATGAGTTGAACGGATACTTAGTCTTGTAATGGTTGTAATGGTTTTACTTTTAGGGTTCTGTACCCAAAAGGTAAAACAGAACCGTATTACTAAGACTCCACTGTGTGTCTGTCTGTCACAGAACTCGATCTCTTAAACCGTAACGGATAGTCACCTGAAATATTTATAGAGTATGTATAACGGTGGCCGCTATAACAAATGTTGAAAATAAAAATGCTTGAAAATAAATGGGAGTCGCCATACAAAACCCGTTATTTTTCGGAGTTTTGCGCTTGAGTTTATCTATTGAATTGTAATAGTTAGACAGTTCAGACTTTCACAAAGCATTTACTTCAATAGAGCTACTAGCTGACCCGGCAAATCGTCGTTGAAGTTCTAACTCCACGTAAGTCACTTTTTGGCTATTTTGACATCTTGATGCCATTCGCTAGAGAGTCGGAAGACGCATCGTTTTAGCCAATCAGAAACACGTATCGGCCAATAGAAACTCGTGAAAATAAGAAAATGCATCTACACGGGATCCACCAAACCGGCATTATATTTGGAAACAGCACGTAAGTCAGTTTAGTTCCATAGTGTGGAACGTACTGCCGGTTGCTCCTAACAATTAATGAAAAAAAGGTAGGAAAATATCAACATATTATTAAAATTATGTATTTTTCGTTTTTTTAGATATTTATACTCCTTAACTGTGATATTTTTATATAGATATAAGTTTATTTTACTTAGTTAATGTTATTGAAAGTCTGTGAAATGACTTAAGTGGTGTTGTTGTTATGCTCGACCGGAGTTACGTGGTGTTTTCTGGTTTGCCCAACTTTTAAGTTAAATAGTTACCAATTAAATTATATAAAATTTAAAATATAATTTCTCGTTGTAATTAATGTAAGTACTTATTCGGCAATTGTTTTGATTTATTTTCAGAAAAAAAGAATCAAAATGAGCAGTGACGACGATGAAACTATACTTGAACTTTGCAAACAATTAAAAATTAAGATAACCCCGAAAAACGTAAAACAAAAATCAGTTACCCAGAAATCTATATATCCAATTTCAAACCTTGAAAATTTGGACCTAAATAATTTACCTTTTCTAATATTACATAACAATGAAAATACAACTGTTTCTGATTTAGTTACACAGACTTCACCACAAATTTTAACAGACGATAATTTAAATATAATAACTGACAGTGTAATTATTACATCGGGGGAAGGTGAACAGTCTTCAATAACAGAAGAAGTGATAGAAACATCTATGATGCAAGAATTAGAAGAATTGCGTGAAAACCAACCACGATTATTATCGTCAGAAAAAGTAACCACCGAGAAAGTACCTGATGTAACGACCCAAATAGTAACAGATGGACTAAATGATAAAGAACAGAATTTTATTCGAGATATTGATATTGTAGAAGTTAACAATGAATACGAAAAAACAGTTAACAATGAATACTGGGGAGATCTCAATTCTAAACGTAAGAGAAAATCTAAAGGTGAGGTAAAGTCAGATACCAAAAGAGAGTGGACCAAAAATAAATGTAAGAAACTAAGATTAGAGGGAGAGCAGTACATGGGATATCGACGAGATAGCAAACAAGAAAAGTTTAAAGTTTTACATGACGTTATGCGGCCTGCGCGTGAAATAGGGCCTCGCTGCTCTTCTGACTTTTGTGCGAAGTCCAAACTTCGTGGATGTAACACCATAGCAGAGACAGAAAGACAAGATATTTTTTCTATTTTTTGGAAACAAATGGACTGGTCTCAGAGGCAGCAGTATGTTGTTTCTAATGTTGAATGTGGAAGTAGAAAACAAATAAAGAAGACGGATACAAGCTCAAGACGAAATGTTAGTAAGCAATACTTTTTAAACAGTGTGTCTCAAGGCCGTGTTCAAGTATGTATGAAAACGTTTTTAAGTACTCTAGGTATAACAGAAAATTCTGTGCGTTATTGGATTGAACATTCCGAAAAAGGCATGACAAAAAAGCAAGAAGTTACACGTCCACCTACAGAGAGAAGAACAAAAGACTGTGTGACCTTTCTAAAAAAGTTTTTTGATGATTTACCTAAAATGCCATCCCACTATTGTCGGGCATCAAGTACAAAACTTTATTTGGAACCGGTGGTACAGAGCAAACTGAAACTCTATAAGTTGTACTGTGAGAAATGTAACGAACAGAAGGAAAAGCCCACCTCTCGATGGTTATTCGATCAAATATTTAATGAAAAGAATTTAAGCCTATTTTCGCCTAAGAAAGACCAATGCGATTTGTGTTATTCTCATAATGTAGGAAACATCAGCGAAGCTAAATATCGTGAACATATATTAAAGAAGGATAGAGCTAGACAGGAAAAAACTCAAGATAAATTAAGAGCTACCAATAAAGAAGTGCATGTCTTTACACATGACTTACAATCGGTACAGCTGTGTCCTAAACTTGAAGCCAGTGCAATATATTATAAGACAAAATTATGTGTTCACAACTTCACCATCTACAATCTTGAAAACAAAGATGTTCACTGTTATTGGTTCGATGAGAGTACGGCAGGACTGGTGGCGTCTGTATATACTTCCTGCATAATAGACTGTTTGAAAAAAACATTGTCTAAGAAGCTGCTGCCTATAATTCTATACTCCGATGGCTGCACAGCACAAAATCGTAATGCCGTTTTATCCAATGCATTGCTGGAGTTAGCAATGGACTATAACATCCAGATCGAACAAAAAATTCTAGAAAAGGGTCATACCCAGATGGAGGTAGATTCTTGTCACAGTGCAATAGAGTGTCAGATTAAACACAGGGACATCTACCTGCCTTCGCAGTACGCGTCAATTTCAAAGGAAGCTCGTCTTAAGCAGCCCTACAATATACATTTTCTAAATTATGACTTTTTCTTCGATTTTTCCAAATCTCTCATGTATGATTCGATTCGACCAGGTAGAGTAGCTAATGACCCAGTAGTTACGGATATCAGAGCATTACTATATGAACCTGAAGGGCTTATAAAATATAAAGTAAGCTATGATGACGACTACGTATTATTACCCAGAAGACCTAAACCAAGAAACACTCTGCCGAAACCAAAGTTGTACCAAAGCAGAATACCAATCTCTCAGATTAAATGGACGCATTTACAAGAATTGAAACGTGTCATACCTAGTGATTGTCATAGCTTTTACGACGGTTTACCACATAAGTAAGACCTAAAATTTTGCTACGTATTTTATCTTGTTATTTTGTAGTGTTATTGTTATTAAGTTTATTACAGGAAAGGTTTCGAGTTTTGTTTTTTTTGTTTGCAAATATTAAAAATGTCATTGAGACTGTTTATTTGTTTAAGGAGTTTTAGAATTTAATTTTGTTTAATTTAACAATATAATTGTTAAATATTTAATTAACTAACATTGTTAAATTATTATTATAATTTAAATATAATTATCTGTTTAAGACTTTATGTGATTTATTCAATTAGTATCAATGCCCTTAAGTACAAAGAAAATTTATGAATAATAACAATAAAGTTTAACTATTAAACTTAAAATATAAATACTATAATATATAAAATTAAAATACTTGTTAAGGGTAAATGTTCAAATACTTAAATAATAGGTATAATGTGTAATAAATGGAAAGACTGATTGCATTGTAATAAAATAAAGTAATAAAAAAAATAGTTTTTTAATTCCTAATATAAAATGACGTAAGTCATGTCAATTTGGATATTAAAGTAACAACATAACGTATGTCACTACATTTTGATTAATAACTGTTTTTTTATAAATATATAATGATTCTACATACAATAAAACTATAATTAAGCATACACAAATAATAGTTTGTATTATTATAATATCTATACAAAATAAAACAATTTTTTCTCTCTCCTGAAAAGTTGGTATTTTTGACATCCGTGGTGTTAGAACTTCAACGACGAAATGTTGTGTATACATAAAAAATGTCAAGGGTGAACAACCCTTATCACTTAGGGGTATGGAAAATAGAGAGTAGCCAATTCTCAGACCTACTGAATATGCATATAAAATTTGGTGAAAATCAGTAAAGTCGTTTCGGAGCGGTACGGTAACTAACATTGTGACACGAGAATATCATATATAAGATATAGCTATAGAGATACTATGATAACAAATAGTAAAAATAGCAGCAGTGATAGCCTAGTGGTTAAGAAACTCGGCCTCTCGATCGAGGGGTCCGAGGTTCAAATCCCAGGCACCTCTAATTTTTCGAAGTTATGTGCGTATTAGAAATTAATTATCACTTGCTAAACGGTGAAAGAAAACATTGTGAGGAAACCTGCATACCTGAGAGATTTATAAAAAAAAATCTCAAAGGTATGTGAAGTCTACCAATACAAGTTGGCCAGCGCGGTGGACTATGGCCTAATTCTTCTCATTCTGAGAGGAGACCCGTGCCCAGCAGTGGGACAGTAATGGGTTGATGATGATGATGATGATGAGTAAAAATAAAAAATTGTCAGTACGGAACTCTCACCGTGCGTTCGACTCACACTTGGCCAATTATTGTTACAAACAAAAAGATTATTTCTAAAAGCTTTTTGTGTACCAACCAGTTCCTTAACGTAATTCTGTTGAAGGGCTTTCCAAGAATTCCACAAACGGCCGTAACGTAATACATTATCGAATTATTTGTTGTTTGTTTCTTCATTGGAATTATTTATTGTTATGATACTCGATACAAATGAATATTTGTTGTAATAAAACTAACGAGAAATAGATAATATTATATCATAATAATAATAACGCTTTTCAGAGGCGTTCCAGCTTAGTCCTCAGGGGTAGCGGTGCATCTGTGGCCGACATCAGGTACGAATAAACAATCTTATCTATCTTGACTGCAAATGTCCATGGGCGGCAGTAGCCACTTACCATCAGGTGGACTGCTACTCCTATATTATAAAAAAGTACCAGTTGCCGACAACAGGCAGTGTTGATTGTCGCTCTTGTATTAACTTCCTTACTGTAAAACGTCACACAGAAATAGAATAACAAAACAATAGATTAATGAAGATCGCTGTACCATAGTAAAATCAGTACCTACAATACAATGTAAAATTTAATGGACATGGTTTTAATTAACCAGCTGTAATCCAGGTCATTGAACCGATTTCCTCGTCGCACTAATCTCTGGTGTATCATACTCTTATTATTTATTCAGTTTATATATTTTGATCTCTTACTTTGTGGGTTAAAATATCAGACACTCGTATTTGTGATTTTTAAAGTTGTATACAAGAAATTGTGGTGCATTTACAGACATAGAGCGTATCTGTGCAGTCATGTCACTGTAGAATTAAGTGTTAAAATAACAATCTCTTTCTTTCACTTTTTCATTGTAAACAGTTTTATTTACATACCTATAATAATTAATTATATTATGTATTGTATTATATTACAATATATTATTTTTTTACAAATTACATCACAAATTTCTCCATATGGATTTGTAGCGGATTGTTGCGAAGTAGTTTTAATCTTAACTTAATATTATTTGTTTATTGTTTACATTATATATTTCTTTCTTTATTTTTTTCTAATACATACTGTATAGAAATCACTGACACATACTATGTAAATGCTTTACGATACTGCAAATCTGTAGTTAATAACAATAATTATAATTGAAATGTAATGGACATGATTTTAATTAACCAGCATAGCAATCCAGGTCATTGAACCAATTTCCTCTCCGCACTAATCACTAGGCCACGTCCAATAAGGCCAAGAGCTCGCGAAATTCACTTAATTTATCTATCTTGGCCATCTTCAGCTCGTGTAGGGTAGTAGCGTAGTACTCTTATTATTTATTCAGTTTAGGTATTTTGGTCTCTTACTTTAGATAGATAGATAGATAACACACGGCCCATTGTCGCAGCGTCTCAAATTCGCGGAGCGCGTGTATGCCTTTTCGGCAGGGTCGCCATATAAGGTGGGATGTACTCGTAGGTGACAATTGAAACTAAGGAATGCTCGAATGATACTACTCTTTATTTCATATTAACACTGGTTATATAGGTTGCATGATTACACAGATCAAACAAATATAAGACTGAACAGATACATTTAATACATACCTCACATACTCTTTATTGCACACTTACAGTTGAATTTAAATAATAGCAAAATACATACACAGGTCAAACAGTATGCAATAGGCGGTCTTATCGCTAAGTAGCGATCTCTTCCAGACAACCTATGCATGAAAAAGAAAAGAGAGACAAGCTTCTTTGTGGGTTAAAATACCACATTTTATTGGGAAATAGGGATTGTTTACTTTTACAGACATAGAGCGTGTCAGGCACTGCCCGTGTTTGTATAGTCATGTTGCTGTAGAAATAAATATTTATGTTAATAAGTTTTTTCTTTACCTTATTTTATTTTAATACATATTATATAGAAATGTTATTTAAACAAATCTTTAGGCGAGTAGATTTCTCATGATATTTTAATATAATTTATTTATTTTAATTTATTAAGGGATTTTTTTGCTGGGCGAACATATCCCGTAAAACCACACAAAAAACAATCCATTCATCCACATAATTAATTATAATTAAAGATTTAATTTAAGGTAGGAAAAAATAATAATTTTCCTTAAAAGAAAAATATAATAATTTTCCTATAACGTCAACATTTTATTGGAGGAAACCCTTTTTTGCAATATCGTTCCATAGGTACAAAATATACGAAAATACTACGAATTGCACAGTCCTTTGCAACTTTTGTCTTATTACATAAGAAAATTTCTATCGATTCACTCCTTTGAGAGATCAGCGGGCAGGAGCCGGAGCTAATTGGGCCAGTGTTAATTAACTAATCGTTTGATCAGAACCGAACAATCGGGCCAAGTAGGAACTCCACTGCCAATAACCTCTTGTTAATCTCCAGTATGAACAGCGGACAGTTTTGTTGAAATTAATTAATACAGTCTTATGGAGCACGAGCTTTTTCCCGCGGCTTCGCTCTCGTTACGAAGTAATATTTTTATCCCCTTGGGGGTAGAATTGATCAAAATCCTTAGCGGATGTCTACGTCATAACATCTACCTGCATGCCAAATTTCAGCCCGTCCAGTGTTTTGGGCTGTGTGTTGATAGATCACTATGTCAGTCAGTCACCTTTGAGTTATATATATTTAGAAGATTAATGATTTAGTGATTTGAAACTCGGTGTCTCAATCGAGGGGTCTCAGGTTTGACTTTTAGGCGAGCACTGGGATTTCATTCCACTTATGCAATTGATCATGTACATTGTAACATTGATCAAAACCTAAAGTTGGATAGGTAACCACCATTTTAGTTACTTAATAAGTCAAATTCGCCTTAATTTCTTCGTTGGTCCATTAAATGTTGTAATGATATTAATAGTAAATCTTGTTAGAGTCCTTAGGGTCAGTACCAAAATTTGCCATCCTAAAACCTTATAGGACCTTAGAAATAATCGCCCATGTTTTGCTTTATTTATAAGTTTTAATTTTTTTTGCAAACGAGCATGTAGCCCACTTGGTAACTGGCAACTACCGGCCATCAAGACTTATAATAAACCCAAAATAAGATTAGATACTTACCTGAGGTTGACCACTGATTCGACGCTCCCCGTGAGGACTAGGCTTTAATGCCTCGGAAAAGTATGAGTCCCTTAAGGGAGTGGCCCTTCAAGCCAGAATACAACAGCGTTTAACATTCCTGTTATTAGGCAGAAATAAGTGTAGTGGTCGTGCCGCCGGAGTCTAACCACAATGGCTTCTACCACTTTTTTACCAAATTGAATAAGTTTAAATATAAATTTACTTTGCCCGCGGCTTCGCCCGCGCTTAAAAGAAAATAATATGGCATATAATCGATTATGATATGAAAATAATCGATTATTTTGGTCCAAAAGATCAATTCTCCGATTAATCGATCTTATATCGCCATCCCTAGTTCTCGTGGCATTTTCGGGATAAAAACTATCCTATGTTCTTTCTCGGGTCTCAGACTATCTTTGTACAAAATTTCATTAAAATCGGGGCAGTGGTTTAGGCGTGAAGAAGAGACAACCAGACAGACAGACAGACAGAGTTACTTTCGGATTTATAATATTAGTAAGAATAAGGATTTTCGTAATATCTACAAAGTTCATTTTTTTTAACCTTTCCGAAGTATTTAAGTAACTTCGGCGTGTGTACACAGAGGTTGTTTATAAATGGGTGTGTGTAAATGGGTGTAGTAAATCACCCATCAGTATTATACCTATAGATTATGTGATACAAAGAAGGTCAAGGCATAAAGCCATTAATAATTAATTTCGTGAGATCACTCATGAATTTAATATTATGCGTAAGACCATTTGAGTTGCAGACATGTTTCACTATTGAAGAATAAATAGTTCAATAAATATAATTGAAGTTGGGAATGTAAACTAAAATACAGTAACTTAGTGGTAAGTGATCGTCAATCCATTACCGTCCTACTACAAAGTGTCATCGTCTCATCTCAAAGTGACAGGGAATAGGCTATAATCCACCGCGCTGGCCAAGTGCGGAAAAAGTGTGGGGCGCTTTTCGAACCTGATAAATAGAACACCCCACGCTTTTTCACAATTATACTATTTACTGTTCCTTAATTGATTCTTAGATTGAAAATTATTTTCTACTTTTTAGTTGATTTTATCACAAAAGCGTGTTTTTTTAGTTTTTTGAACAATATTTATTTCTATATTCACAGCGGACTAGGAGTTTTACTCGGACTATAACTTATCTGATGACGTGCATCAGGTCAGTTATCAGGCGAGCACTTTAACCGCTTATCGTTCACCATCAGCAGCATGACAAGGTAATGAAGATCTTTAGTATTCTGACGTACAAGTGATTATACCGCCTATTACAGGCTAACGACCGGTGTAAAGGAAAATGATTATGGGACCCGTATCTTACCCTCGGATATTTGTTTATGTAAAACGGGCCTAAGTGCGTATTATGTGTATTTATGTACATGTAATTGTGATTGAAGGGTGTGTGGGTACCGTCTAGTGATGAGTTATTAACAGTCCATTATTAAAGGTTTCTAAAACCCTTTGCAAGTCGACTCCAGTCGGAAAATTGCGACACCTGTATTAACAGCAGTATATATTTGACCTTACAACTGACTACTAACACTTGAATGTATATAACGCTTTCTACACTCACAGCCCCACACTAGGATTCTCTGTGTCGTGGGTGCCATGGACACACACATAGACAAATACACAAACACCCAGACCCAGAAACAGAAATCTAAATTCATAATTTAGATATCTGTCTGGCCGGGGATCGAACCCGGGACCCTTTGCACGTTAGACCGGTATGGTGACCGCTCCGCCACGCGGGTCGTCAAGCGTATTAAGCGCTATTTTGTTCTGAAGGGTGGTAAGTAATTCCTCCACTTACCTGTGTCGTTAAAACTTAGTCGTGGCTAACTTCAGATCGAAATCTAACCTGATTAAGGGTTCATTACATACATAGATGGCAATTCTTGTACTATTCTACCACTTTCTATGGCGTTCCCGGGGTTCTCCACGTAGCACAGACGGCCACCAAGTTATGTGGGGTTTATTCACATATTGTGGTGACCCTCCCACGGTATCTTTTGAAGTTTTTCTCCCAATAATAAAACGATCTAAACCTTAGATCTAATTGAAAAATTCGGATTACTAAACTATCACAGTCTGACATAAGCAAGAGTACGAACATTGTAGAACACTGTAAAAATGTTGCGTTGAACCAAAAACAATTCCCAGGTCCCAAAGTTAAGGTATTTGCACGTTTAAAAACAATTTATGTTTTACGTTTGTTCCGTGTTAATGCAAAACCACTGGAATGGAATTTTGGAATGGTGTGGAACTATTCCGTTTTCAATCTTTAGGTTTTAAAAATGTGAATTTGTCTTGTTTTTTCGTTCGTTAAGTAAAATTGTGAGTTACAGTTATTATAAATGCATTTGTGAATTCTAAAATTGGAGGATCTTCAGCCATTTCCCACATTTGGACTCCAATTTTCTCACACAAGTGAGTAAGGCTTGAGACATACTCTACCATAGATCATTAGGATATTAAATAATATTCTGTAACAATAAATATGCTTAACCGTTCATAAAGTTTTCGTTATTTCCTTGTTAGGGTTCCGTACCCAAGGGGTAAAATTATTAACTCTCCGCTGTCTGTCCGTCTGTCACAGAGCTTCTAGAGTCATAATAGATAGGCAATTGACATTTTCACAGAGTATGACAACAAAAACTAAAAATAACAAATCTTGAAAATAAGTGGGTGCCGCCATACAAGAAACCGCTCTATTTCGAATAGAGCTTTATAATATTTTTTGCTTTATGTATCGACCTGTAATGGGTAGACGACAACAATTAAAATAACCCTTCTGCCTTTATTTCTTTTTTCCTTTTCTTCAACTTATCTTTCTTTCTTTCTATCATTCTCTCTTAATCCCATTCTTTGATGTATTGATTTTTTTGCGTGGCAATATAAACTAAACAATAAATAATAGTTAAAAAAAAACTAAAAAATACGCTTTTATAAAGAATTCGACCAAAAAATGAAAAATAAATAATAGTTTAAAAAAACTATAAAAAATACACTTTTTATAGAAAATCCAACTAAAAAATAGAAAATATTTTTTTAAAAATTTGAATTAAGAATAGTGAAAATAAGATAAAAATATTTTTTATTGTAAAAAAAGCGTGGGGTGCATGGTGTCAATAGTTATAAATATTTTATTGATAGATATTGAGTAGAAGTATCATTTTGATAATATCTTAAAAAGCACCCCACGCTTTTTTTACAATAAAAAATATTTTTATCTTATTTACACTATTCTTAATTCAAATTTTTAAAAAATATTTTCTATTTTTTAGTTGGATTTTCTATAAAAAGTGTATTTTTTATAGTTTTTTTAAACTATTATTTATTTTTCATTTTTTGGTCGAATTCTTTATAAAAGCGTATTTTTTAGTTTTTTTTAACTATTATTTATTTTTCATTTTTTAGTGATTATTTTAGCGATTATTTCAACGATTATTACGTAGCGTATTATCAAGTTTATCTTTCGAATCAGCATCAGCACCTTTGCTTAGCAGTGCAAAAATGAATATTGGGTCATTGTTTAACACAGCTGTATGAAGTGGTGTTTTACATTGGTGTTTATTTTTATTGTTAACGTGAAAATCCCAGAGGAGTTGTTGAATGACATCCGAATTGCCAATGCTAACTGCTTTCTTTCATAATTTATACCATATCCCAGGTCCTCTATCTTGGATAAAAGTAATCACGGAAAAAGGATGATAGAGCATCTTTTAAAAACAGGCGCTGATGGCAATACTCAAGAGAAAAACGATCAACTGCTTTACATCTAGCCATTTCAAAAGGACGTCGTCCAATCATCGATTTAATATTACAGCATGATGATGTTAATATCAAAAATCATTCTAGAATTTCTTCTCTTTGTGTTGCTGCTGCCTGCAGAGATTTTAAAACTGTTAGTAGTTTAATTAATTTTACAGCTCGAGTTAATAATATAAGTTGTGACTATGACGATGAGCTGAAATCATATATGCCTTTACATTTGGCAGCAAGAAATGGGAACAATGAAATAGTGGAAATGTTGTTAAAGGAAGGTGCAGATGTTGAAGTGATGAATGAATAAGGATGATGAGACACCGCTTCATGATGCTATTAACAACGGACGCGTCGAAGTTGAGGTCAGGTCAGGTCAGGTCCGGTCTGGTCAGGTCAGGTCAGGTCAGGTCCGGTCAGGTCAGGTCAGGTCAGGTCAGGTTAGGTTAGGTCAGGTCAGGTCAGGTCAGGTCAGGTCAGGTCAAGTCAGGTCTGGTCAGGTCAGGTCAGGTTAGGTTAGGTGATCGGCGCGCCTGGTAGATTCCTTTATTGGTCTTTACGCAGACCTTCTGGGTCTCAGGAAAACAAAAATCGCTGATCCTGATTATCCTAGTCAGGATAACGGGTCAGAATGTTTAAAATATTGAATTGTCATCGATCCTTAATAAGTATGCCAAATTTCAAGTTAATCCGACGTTTTGAAGGGGGTTAAAATCATGTTCAAAGATTCCGTTACATACTAACATACCAACATACATACGTCTGAAGCTAATAAAAGCGTATTAAAAATAACTTAATGGTGTGAAGCCTCAAGGGGTCTCAAAAAAACCAAATAGCACGTGTAAGGCAATTTTAAAACAAAATTCACTATTCAGACGACAAAGTGCACCAGATTGTTGTCTTGTTTGAAACTATTCTGAAATTTTCAAATTTTACTTTCATGTTCTTCAAAGAAAAAGTTTGCGAACTTCGTCTAACACTTGGGCTAAGTGTTGCACTGAGTGACAAGTTTCGTTAAGGTTATTCTTAGTACAAAACTTGTTTAAAAAGATATTTTTGTAAGCAACTTTAGTAAAGAAAGATAGAAAGAAGTAGCAAACAAGCATGTAGTCCTGATGTTAAGTGGCTACTGCCGCCCATGGACATCTGTAATTAATCCGAGATAGAGAAAGAATCTTTATTTTCTTTATAAGATATTTGTCACTTATAATGAGAAACTTAAATTAATGTATGCTAATGCTCGGTACGTATATTTACATTTTATTATTTATGTTAATAACAGTCTTTTTAATTGCTGGTGAGAAGCAATGTAGCGGGAAACTATATAAAAAGAAAAGGATATAATGTTTCTTAGAAAAATAAGCCATCATGGAATGAATAGTGAGAGAAAATAAATGATGGAGTTATAATTGAATCTTTTATTCTATAAAATCAGCATTAATCAAATTCAATTCATTATCAAATTCATCAGAAATATATATTTCTTTCATGAATAATGAGCTTACATATGTATGTGTTTGTGTATATCGGTGCGTACCTTAGTGTGTGTGGTGCATGTGTGCGTGTGTATCTGATTGTGTGTGTAATTTTTATGTATGCGTTCTTGGCGTGGTATTATTTATGTATTTGTGATTTTAGTGTTTTTGAGTGCTTGTTATATTATATGTTAATATTGTAACTCTACAATATTAACATATAATATAACAAGCATATAATATAACATCAAATAAACATACTCATGTTTATTTGATGTTGTTGAGAATATAATTTTTTAACAGTGCTTTGAATTTGGCAAAGGACTTTACTTTAGTTATACATTACAAGATAAGATTACATTCTTACCTGAGGTCACCCAAAAATGCGCCGCTAACCATGACTAAGATGGGATGCTCCGGATAAGTATGTCTCCCCTACCACATCCTTCAAATAGGAACACAGCAGCGCTAAACACTGCTGCTATTACGCCGAATTAGGTGAGGCGGTTGTGTCGCCGAAGTCGAACCACAGAGGGTTCTATCATCCATCTCGAACCATCATCGTAACCGTACGCGGTGTTCACCTCTCAAAATCATTTGAATCATTTTAAAAGGAAATCTTATAAAGTACATAAAAGACAGAATATTTCCTCCATATTCACAACGTACATTAACACGACCACTTTATCTCCCCATCCTTCAAAAGCCAACGTCGTTTTTCACTGGATCTCGCTTCATTTCACCCAATTCCTCAACCACGGTCCATTTATATCCCGTCCGATATTTTCAGCTGACGTATAAAGTACCCTACTAGTACACCTCCGGTTGATAAATCCCCATAATGTCAGTAACAGGTGCGTTACTTGACTTTGACAGAGGATTACTTATTTTGGGATACTGCCGTATTGATGTATGGGTTTAGTATTAGCGGTTTCACTTAATTAATATATTCGTAATACACTTTATCAAAGAATATAAAGAAAGGCTGCGCTGTTTTGAAGCATTTGGACTTATAAGCACTTTTTAGGGTTCCGTACCCAAAGGGTAGAAACGGAACCCTATTACTAAGACTTCGCTGTCTGTCCGTCTGTCCGTCTGTCACAGGGCTCTATCTCTGGAACCGTAATAGATAGACACTTGATATGTTTACAAAAGATGCATGAAGATGCCCGCTATAACAACAAATACTAAAAATAAAATAAAGTTGAATATTAAAGGGGGTCACCATACAACAAACCGGTATTTTTCGACATTTTTCCATTTAACTGTTAAACCGTACTAGAAAGACAGGTGAAATTTTTACAATTCGTTTACTAGAATAACTACTATAATAAATACAAATAAGAACAATAAAACATATTTAAATATGGTTATTCCATAAAAATAAGCAAAGTATAATGAATATTTGGTGGTACGGAAGTCTCCATGTGCGAGTTCGAGTCGTACTTGACGAATTTTTTTTATCCTGATAATAGTAGAAAGCCTGAGCCTAGTGTTTCAGGCGAAAGGATATACATATTACGTAATGGGATTGTAGTTTTATGGTTATATATTTTTATTATACTACCACCTACCTAAAAACATTTCAGTCAATTGATTACCATTAACAGGCATATGGAGATAATGTAAAGTTTTGTATGTGGAGAAATGTAAATGATTTCAAAGTTTACATCCTATCTTAGGCTAGCTACTGTACAGGCAAGTTGCTTCCCTGAGGACTGAGTCGAAACGAATAAGTCTCTCAGCTTTAATACATCTTTCAAATTATGCTTATAAATTTATAATTATAGACTGTATCAACTGTTTAAAACACAGATATAGTACTTTTATCACAATGACTAATGCAGTCTACCCAGAAATGATTAATATTTGAATAAATAACTAATTCTCTAAAGCATGATAAAAATATTCACGATAATATTGTTACTTTTTTTTTAAATTTACTACTTACTGTTTTCCGCTAACACTAAGGCCCTACAAAAAGATTTGCTGAGGCAGAATCTTAAGTAAAATTTAATGTTAAGCTTATTTATGACGCTTACGTTTGAAAAATAGGCACTTCTTATGGTAAGAGGTTCCTCTATACACTAATAAAATTTAAATTTAAGCTGGATTACGCACAATTTACTTCCAAATTAGGAAATTAGGAAGAAACATTAAGAAAGACATTGTAAATATTAAATTAGTATTTTAGAATTTGCGAGTAATTCTACATCTCAATATTTTTTTGTTTCTTATTCATTAAACTAATATAACGTGGATAAAAGCTTAATAGGAGTGTTAAATTAGCTAGCTCTTTTTAATAAGGGTTCTGAAATTAAATATCTATCCATCATTAGTATAAATATTTTTTAATAAATTTCACTATTTTTTATTGTGAAATAGCAAATAAGCTTGTAATTCTCCTATTTTATTAAGTTCCATTATCTTTTAGTAGAATAAGTATAATGTTTTAGTCTAAGGGTCCGTGCCGACTTCAAATAGATTTCTAAACTATTTCTCATTTGCAATCCCTTTTATTGGGATTGCGAAAACCGATGTGTCACTACCTAAGGGCGTTCTAGTTGCTGACCTCGGTTCAAGTTAATTAGATTTCGTTATAACTGAGAAAGATAAGATTTTTTTTATGATATTGGGGTCGCAAATGAGAATGTAGTCCTTTTGAAGGTGGTACAACCCTTTGTGGTTCAACTCCGGCGGCACCACCGCCACACCTATTTCTGCCTCATAACAGCAGTGTTAAGCGCTGCTGTGTTCTGGTTTGAAGGGTGTGGTAAGGGAGACATACTTTTTCGAGGCGTTCCAGCTCAGTCCTAAGATTTTTTTAATAATATAGGAGTGGCAGACGAGCATGCAGTCCATCTAATGGTAAGTGGCTACTGCCGCTCAAGGAGTTCTGTAATCAGCCCCAGGTAAGATTAAGTTTTACCTGAGGTTGGCAAGATGCGGTACTACCTCTAAGGACTAAGCTGCACCGAGATAAGATTAGATTCCTATCTGAAGTCAGCCACAGATGCGCCGCTTCCCCTGAGGATAAAGTAAAGTATGTCTTCCTTACCACACCTTTCAAACCAAAAGATAGCAGCGTTCAACACTGCTGTTGTTAAACTAAAATAGGTGTGACGTTAGTGTTCGGTATTTAAGAGGGTTATACTACATTTAAAAGTAAAGTATAGTTTATATATAGAACGTTATTAAGCCTTAAACTGCATCACGTCCCGTCAGCCTACATTTCCCACAAGGTCTTCGGAACATGCTGTCGTCACAAACTATTATAATCCACGTTTTAAGGCTTGTGCATATAACAATTACGCTAATGCTAGCAATTTACATTGAAAACCAGAGATGCACGTGTGGATTTTTTACATTTTTGTTCAACCTTTCGAGCATTTGTATAAAATTGAAGTTGCAAGAATCGCCCAGTTAACCGACTGCGGAGGGTAATGTATTTCAAACATTTTTATGTATGTATGTATGTGTGTGTGTGTGTTTGTGTGTATGTATGTATGTACGTATGTATGTCTCATTCTCGCATTAATTCATCTAAAATAATTGGGACAGTCATGGGATGATGAGGAAAGAAGAGTTATTCGAGGCGTTCCATCTTAGTCATCAAGGTTAGCAAAGGATCTGTAGCTAATCTCTGATAGGACTCTAATGCTATCTGGGGTTGATTACAGTTGCCCATTGGCACCAACCAATTATCATCAGTCGCATATTATAATTATTAAGCTCTCGTATAAAAAGCAGTGATAGTCTAGTGATTAAGAAACTCGGCCTCTTGATCGATGGTTCCGAGGATCAAATCCCTGACAAGCAGCTCTGATTTTTCAAAGCTACGTGCGTATTAGAAATTTATTATCATTTGCTTAAATAGTTAAGGAAAACATATTGACAAAACCTGCATACGTGACAAATCTTACAACAAAAAAGTTTGCAACGCACTTGGCCAGCGCGGTGGACTATGGCCTAATCCTTCTCACTCCGAGAGGAGACCTGTTGGCAGTGGGACATTAATGGGTTGATAATAAAGCTCTCGTACAAGCTACGCCTAGCATGTAGTACTTATTAACCTTTATATTTCACACGCTACAATCTTTTTTTATATAATATAAGAGTAGCAGACGAGCATGCAATCCACTTGATGGTAAGTGGCTACGGCCGCCCATGGACATCTGTAATCAACCCCAGATAGGATTAGATATTCCTACCTGAGGTCGGCCACAGATGCGCCGCTACCCCTGAGGACTAAGCTGGAACGCTTCGGAAAAGTCTGTCTCCCTTACCACACCCTTCAAACCGGAACACAGCAGCGCCTAACACTGCTGTTATTAGGTAGAAATAGGTGTGGCGGTGGTGCCGCCGGAGTCGAACCACAAAGGGTTCTACCACCTTCAATTAATGTGTTAATGGTAAAGCTCTCGTATAAGCTACGCCTAGCATGAAGTACTTATTAACCTTTATATTTCACACGCTACAATCTCCGTAAAATGCAAATTTTCTCTAAAGAAGCGGCCGCCCACCGCAGAAAATCTTGTTTAATAGAAAAGTTCAATATTTTCTCTCTACGTTGTTTTATTAATACTACAGTTTCCCTCGTTTTATGTTTTTTCTTTGTAAATTATGTCTTATTCAGGATGACATAAACGTAACTTTGAATTTACGAAGTAAAAGCGGGCTTTTGGAAACTTTATTTGTTGATGTAAAATATTTTTTGAATTTGTAGTGTATTTGAATGTTTGTATTAAGGATAAGCTGGATAAGGATTACAAATTACATTATTAGTTAATGTTTAGCACACAGTGATAGTCACAAGCTGAAATTCATACATATAGACCAGGGGCTCACAAACTTATTCAATGTTTCAATGTAACGTCCCCTTTTAATTATTGAACTGAATAAACTGAATTAATGATTACATCTCAAAAATCACAACTTTAGTCATAATTTTAACTTACATGCAGCATTCCTGTCCTCTAAGGCTTAATCAGCTTTGAGAAGCTCTGATCTAAGCCATCACTTCGTACTATAGTTCAATAACGATACATTTATTAGTTTTGTCGAGCAAAAGTAGCGCAACCTAGTTCTGACAGGCCGGCGATACGCGATATGTAGTATATCTGTACTTACCGCAGATGTGGTACGGTATGTAACTGGCAGATTATATATATTTTTTTTAAGAATCGTATTTAGTACAACATGAAGCGAAAATCAGCAGTGATAGCCTAGTAAAGCAGTGATAGCCTAGTAAAGCAGTGATAGCCTTGTGGTTGAAACTTCAGAGCGGACTAGAAGTTTGGCGCGGACTCTGCTAGTTTTAGTATTACACTATTGCTACTACCAACTTACCACTAAGCGTAAACTACTGGTTTTATCTTAGCGATCCCTCGACACAACGACAAAGTATTACGAGTGCTAGTGTTTTGAAAAGTGAGCACTGCTTTGTGGTTTTAAGGGTCTGGTGAAGCTGTCTAACGAAGCCTTAAATGGTAGCAATATTGGGACAATCACGCCGCTTCAATGCAAATTATACTATTTCCATTTCTTTATTTTCTCGATTACAGTTCTGTGTAGTGTTGTGACCAAATAAGCAATGATATCGATCGCATATATTTATTATATGTATTTTGAACAAAGACAAATACAACAAAGCTTACGCCGTAAGGAAAATAAAACAATTTACGTTGACTTTACTGACGTTGATACCGTTAAGCTTGTATATTTTGCGTATTTTCATAGTGTTATGTCCATTTGATTAAAATAAATAAATATAGATTACCTGTCGTAATAATTATTTCGTTTCATTGTCGAGTACCTACCTATACTTACTTATTTTACAACAGTTTCGAAAATTTATACGTGTAACATCTTGTAATAAAATATAATATTATAAGTTGTAATAAAATATAATATGTAATATAATATTGTAGTTAATACATTTGTACAGAAGTACTGCCGGATGGCAGTAGTTTAGTTTCTTACATTTTGTAAAAAAGGGTCTGTTATCGTGTTATGTTTATCGTTATAGCTCCTATAGTAATCATTATGTGTAGCACGTCACTGTCCATGAAGTACAGTAATATCTGTGTGACATTTTACGTAAACAACACAAAACTACATCGGCGTCGATCTGTCATCGAGAAAATAAGGGAAAGGAAAAAGTATAGTGGTGCTAATCGGATATTTTAAAACGCACAAGACATTCCACAAGGATTGATGAATTCTACTAAATATTCAATCATTCAAATATCTTTATTCAATTGGGTCGAATCAATTAAGGCACTGCGCAAACGGGGACACTTTTGTGTCTTGTGTCAGACACAAGCTACCGATGAATATTTGATTTCTATAGAATCAGTATGAAATCATTCAACTCCCTGCGCATACGTGTGTCCAGTTGCTTCCACTTAACACTATATTCATAACGATCAAGAAGTGTTCGGTGTCGGTAACTGGAAACTAAAAGTCGTCAGTTGAAGACACAAGCAACATTAACAAATTTCCTTATAATTACGGTTTCTCACAGCTACGGTGTCTAGTGGTGTCCCGTGTCGGTGACAAGACATCGGCAACTGTGTCCGATTGCCGACACGGGACACAGTGAGCACGGTTGCTTGTGATGGTGTGCTGTGTTAGTAACAGAAAGTGTCCCCGTTTGCGCAGCGCCTAATAGCAGCTCTGACAGTTACTTACTCGTTCACTCCCACGACATAGTTAACGCCAATTGCCAATAACTGCGGCGGTGGCAACTCAAATGCACTTAGCTTTCATTTACGAGCGAATGTAGTGGGTATGTTGAATTTAAAGTACTATTGTTTTATGTACTACACTACTTTTTGTAAAAACTATTATACTTCTTATTTTATACTGTTCGTTGGATTACATACTCGTTTACAATTGATGTACAATTCTGCAATCCAAATTGCATTACATACATTTTGGAGCTTATGCTGCGTAAAAATGTCCAAATGTATTTTATTTGTCTTTTTTTCTTAACTCTGTGACACACTAACTCTAAGCACACAGATAGCCGCAAACAAGAGATTGTAATTTATGAACGCTTTAGTTACGATTAATGTATCAACATAAATATATTCTCAATATTAATATACATATTGATTACAGAATTCAATATTACGGGTATCATATGCGCGGATCTCGCTTCCTGAATTAAATCGTAATAGAGTCTACGTAACTGCTAGGTCTAGTAGGTACGTCTAGTAAGAACTAGGCATTTCAAATAAAGTTATTAATGTATATTTAGGTTTATTTTTTGTTGTATATTTGTATTACTAAATATGTTATTGAAAAATGTACCGTGTAACGTGTGCCTCATACATAATTTTCGTCAATAATTATTTTTGAGTTTTACTGAATAATTTACAGTGGATAAATAATAGTATAGGTTATAGGTATGTATAGAAGTAGATGGCATAAAGTACTTCATTATAATGAGCGAGGAAGATAACATTTTCAAAGTTTGCGAAAGCGCAATCCCTAACGCTGCAGTGTCTTTTATCAATCGAAGTAATACCACGCCGGAACTAACGACTGCGGAACACGACATCCGAGAAACGTGCCCCAACGACATCAAATGCGATGTAGTTGTAGTTGTAGATAGGGTAGAGAAGTTTATTTTACTACTCGTGAAGAATTCTTCTTAGTGTAGGTAATAGAAAAAATATAGCTGATAGACAGCTGATGGACCGATGTACGATTGTAAATTGTGAGGAGCAAACAGACTGACAGACTGACGAAATATAAACACACGACGGGATAAATACGTTGACAAAATTGCTTGTTATTTTTTTCAATTGATAGTATACAGAATAAATAAAAAAGCTAGAAAATTACATTAAATAGAACTTATTGAAACTGACAGATACAACAATTTTATTTTTTGTGGTTGTGAAAATAAGTTTGCTATAGGTAAAAAGACATGAAATAACTTTACACAGTAGAATACGCTACAGAACAAGCGTGCAAGACAACATTTTCAAAGTTTGCGAAAGCGCAATCCCTAACGCTGCAGTGTCTTTTATCAATCGAAGTAATACCACGCCAGAACTAACGACTGCGGAACACGACATCCGAGAAACGTGCACCAACGACATCAAATACGATGTAGTTGTAAGAAATAGTTGTGGAGTTTATTTTACTCATAGATTAGTAAAGATTACTCACTCCTAACAAGAAAATGTACCCAGTATTGAGAATTGAAATAGTTGCGTAAAAAAGTTTTGCCACGTCTCCGTGCTAAAATGTCCCTAAAATATTTGAAATAATTATTTATTTATTACGTAAATTACGTAAATTAGTTATTTATTCGTAAATTTTCTCTAAAAATGTTTTATTCGTCAAGGATTCAAAAAAAGAACTTACTAAAATAAGCCGTTTGTGGCTTCATTCAATTTCAAGGCGGCGAAGTATCTTTACTAATCTATGATTTTACTACTCAAAAAGATTATTTTATTGAATTGAAGCAAATGAGCATGTAGTCCACTTGAGGTTAAGTGGCTACTGTCGCTCATGGACATTTGTAGCCAACTCCAGAGAAGATCAGATTGCTAACTGAGGTCAAACAAAGATACCTTGCTATCCCCGAGTACTAAGTTGGAACGTCTTACATAAGTATGTCTTTCTTAGTCCAGTCCAGTCCAGTTTCTTAGTTCAGGGGTGTGGCCCTTCAAACCAGAACTCAGCAGCACTTAATATTGCTGTTATTAGGTAGATATAGGAGGTGGTGTCGCCTAGGTCGAACCACAAAGGGTTTTAACCCCTTAAAGTCATTCTCCATGCTCAACCTTCAACTATTTTTAACTAGACAATTTTTTTTCAACCCTAACCCATTTTGGATTTGGATTGAAAACAATCAGGCTTATTGAGGGACAAAACTGGATTTCGAAAATAAAAGCAGGCAATTCCTCAATTAATAATTCTTGTTTGTTTACTGATTACAAGCAAAACATTCCGTAATAAATTCAAGGTATTAGCATAAGAACATTGAAACTCTTCGAATGGTTTATCAGAAGACAGAAAGCTTTGAAATACGCGGGACAGTGATAAATCGTTACATTTCCTGGGCTGAGACGATGGTACTTTTTAGGGTTCCGTACCCAAAGGGTAAAAACGGAACCCTATTACTAAGACTCCGCTGTCTGTCCGTCTGTCTGCGTGTCCGTCGGTTCGTCTGTCCGTCTGTTACACGGCTCTATCGCCTGAACCATAATAATATGTCTATTGATAGACACTTGAAATTTATAGATTATAAATTTACAGAGGTGTATAAAGGTGGCCGCTATAAAAACAAATACTAAAAAAAAAAAAAAAAAAAATTAGGGGTTGCCATACAAGAAACCGCTATTTCTCGACGTTTTTCGCTTTATATATTGAACCGTAAGAGGTAGACAGTTCTACACAATATATTTATTTCAGTTGCTGCTATAATAACAAATACTAAAAATAGAATATAAAAGTGTTGGTGGTACGAAACCCTCCTCTGCGAGTTTGACTCATACTTGGCGAATTATTATTGACAAATACGCCCTACACGAATGCATTATGTATGTATAATGTCCCATACATTAAACAAGAGATGTCTTATATTTTGGGTCACATGCGATTCGAGAGGGCAGAGGTAAAATATTTTAAAGATAGCGCTTTTCAGAGTTCTAGATTTGAAAAAACGGTAAGTGTTTTATCATTATAAATTATTTTTACTCGACTGCAGGGGTTACTTTTTGAGGTTACTTTGCTAAAGGGTGACTTTTCCAAATGCGCCTTCGAGGCCAAATTCAAAACACAATTATTCTATTATACAATAATATAGTTATACAATAATTTATAAAAGGATTAGCGAAAAATTCTGAAAGGAGTTACAAGACCAATTCTGCATTACTAGTTTTTAAAATATCTTTTTCCCTGGCAGGGAATCGAACGAGCATTTAAAAAAAAAAGCAAACCCTCTATTATTACATTATTTGATATGTAATCATCTTTCTTGGAAGAATCAATTTCTGGGTAATAGTAATAATAATACTAACAATATAGTAATTATATATGACAAATCAAAGGAAAAGGCTAATTTTGTAGGGTGGAGGAGAATATTATAAGCCTGATTTATTTAAAAGCCTGTGTGAATGATTCGAGATATTAATCACAATGTTCATTCAATTATAAAAATGTAACATAAAAGTTCTAAAAATAAACGTAAATAAATAATATCGAACTTTTTACGCATAATATCAACGTACAAATATTGGACTTCGCGTTAAATTCCCAGAGGAAATAAGGATAATTCGACAATACCGCGAGCAGGTGGAAATGGGAATTTGGGAAACACGGATAAAATATTATAGCGGCGATAGTAAATAAAATGTATGTTGAAATTTTATAACGGTCGTCAGTTCAATGCAGTTCATTTAAAATTGTTTTTACACTGGGAATTTACAGGAATTTTATATATACATATCGCATTTTTTCCATGGTCGAGGGTGAGAGATTTATTTTGTAGTTTGTAAAAGATTTAAAATATACTAAAATAAACAATAAAACTGTATAAATCAAATATTATTTTTTTCTATTACGCATAGACAAACAACAAACAAACAGTATATAAATTATAGATTAAAATTGTATATCCTAAATGTAAGTTTAAATACTGATTATCTTATACTCTTATACATATATTGTTACACAATTTGTGTACTATTCATACCTTACCATATTCATACCTTATTCATAATTTTAATTAAATCCTATTCATGCCTTCAAATATAAAAAAATATTTGTAAGAAGACATAATTAATTAATTTAAAAACAGCAATAAAACTATACAAAATCTATACTATTATACCTTTTGCTTGGTCATTAAATACCGCTCACAATCAGGAAGTCGTAACTAACATATGTTTTCTGCTTTTTAGTACTAAAGAAGTGAGGACAGAAGAGGAATTCTAAGAAGTTAATTTAATATGCAGCATCTGCGCGTATTAATAATACGTCAAAGGACAGAGAAATCTGTAGATACTCCCAAAGTAAATGTAGCGTGTAAGTTTTTATTACTAAGCAGAATATCTAAGAATAATAGCTAGCTTTTCTTAAGAATATCATACATACTTTTTATGTTACTTAACGTATTTCGATATTTTAAATAAATAAATTCATGTTTTTACAATAAATAGTTTTAGTGGATTTTTAAGTTCATGTGTCTTCAGTTTTTAATTATAAAATTGTTCATAAAGAAAGATAAAAAGTTAAAAAGGTCACTAGGAAATAGGAAAGTAGTCGTTCCTGTCTAAGGTTATTTACGAAAAATGAATGACAAAAAATGATACAAAAACCGAATAATACACTTATGTATACCACATTTAAAGTAAAAATATATTTTTGATAAATTTTAAATAATAGTATGAATAATGTTACTTTATTTTTTTACAAAATATATCAAAGGACTGCGTATAAAATAAAAAAGAAAACATCAAACAATTATTTTAATAGCTTTTAAAGTAGCAACAAAATAGCAAGTTATCTGCGCTTGCTGGTAACGCACAACTGCCAAGCGGCAGGAATTCCGCGAAGCGAGCGATACGCGACATCTGTGCACATACACGCGGCACGGAACAGGGAAATATTTAGAGTGGAGTATTTTTACCATTTTACGCATTTTAAATACGGTAAAGTTAAAAGTAGAGTAAGTAAAAAGTAAAGTAGCAACAAAAAGCAAGTTATATATTTCACTAATTATATATTTCACTAATTTAAACAACAATGACTTTTAACAAATCGCAAAAATATTTGTACTTATGTAAGATATTAATCTTACTTTTCTTTTCAAGCAAAACTTTGCGTATTAAAAGCTAATAGTAAGCTATTTAAAATGAGGTAAATTTAGTATGTCTTAAATTTATATACCACTTTATATACACAGTAGATGAAATGGCGTGCGTTAGTAATGTATCATTAATGTTTTCAATAATCAAAACTTGAAATGAATTCTTATTATTTTAATTATTTTGATTGTATATTACAAACATTAATAACGCAGAAAATTAAGTTTACCAAAAATATATTATCCGCAAAAACGACTCCACGTCTCCCATAGTCACAAAGCAACCACCGCATTCAAGTTTTTATTACATTTTATTACAACGCATATTTTCGCTCGGATTCATATCTTTTTGATGTCTAAGCACTAAATAAAACTAAAGCAACGTTTTAAACATGGAACATTACACATCCAAGTATTTTGTTTATTTGTGGAATATTAGACTAACTTTTGCTACCGACATTACATGTCTGATATTTCTTGTTTTCATGGCGTTGAAAGTTTTTTTTAAATATATACGAGTAGCAGACGAGTATGCAGATGGTACATACACCTGAGTGCAAGTGGCTACTGGCACCCATGGACATCTGTAATCAACCCCAGAAAAGATTAGATACCTACCTGAGGTCGGTTACAGATGCGCCGCTACCTCTAAGGAATAAGCTAAAACGCCTCGGGAAAGTACGTCTCCCTTACTTACTCGCTTCAAACCTGAATACAGCAGCGCTTCACACTGCTGTTATTAGGCAGAAATACGCGTGGCGGTAGTGGCGCCGGAGTTGAATCACCATTTTTACCCTTCGATATAGAACTCAGATAAGTATTTCTTGAGTTAAAAGCGCACAAATAGTGCGTGTTGACTTAACCGGTAGGTGGGCACTTGGCACTTATTGCAAACTTCAAACTTTTACAAACACAGAAATATGTAGTAAAATAGCAAGCCCTTGTGGCATTCCTTTGATTTACTAAAAGACGAACTCCATTGTATCGTCTACAAGCACTTGCAAACTTACACAAACCAAGTCGCTCAATCCACACGCATGTATTTGTAACGATTTGTTGCGGCTTGGCAAGCGTGTGGACACTGCATTATACGAGACAAACAGACATACTCGTTTATATAAATAGTAAAGCGTGACATAAATGTATGACAGACGAACATTCTCATTATAAATAGTAAAGTCCTGTCGCAAATAATGGACGTTTAAATACATTACGCTTTCTGAGAATGTGTAAAAAATAGAAGTAGATCATTTGTACTTCAGAAACATAAGGACGTTGACAAACGATGCTGGACCAACATTAAGATGTGAATGGGTCATTAATAATACAGTTTTATTTTTCCTAGAGCATAATGGTCGTTAGTATGGAGCTAAATTGTAATTTGTAAAATGGTTTCGGTTAGCAGAAATGCACTAAATCTAGGTTACTTTTACGATTTTTTTGATGAGAATATATTTTCGTTGATTTCTAAGTTGGGGTAGAGTTGTTTGTGTTGATGGAGACAATGCTACACCTATTTCTGTCTAATAATAACAGTGTTATCATGCTGTGTTTTGGTTTGAAGGGTGTGGTAAGGGAGACATACTTTGGCTGAGGCGTTCCAGCTTAGTCCTCAGGGGTAGCGGTGCATCTGTGGATGACAGGTAGGAATATCTAATTCTATCTGGGGTTGATTACAGATGTCCTTAGGCGGCAGTAGCCACTTACTAACAGGTGGACTGCATGCTCGTCTACTACTCCTATATTATTAAAAAAGAAATTAAAAAAATATTTTGCCGAGGCGTTCCAGCTTAGTCCTCAGGGATAACGGCACATCTGTGGTCGGCCTTAGGTAGACGTAGTAGTTGATAGTATATAGTCCTATCTGGGGTTGATTATAGATGTCCATGGGCGGTACTAGCCACTTACCATCAGGTGGACTGCATGTTCGTATGCTATTTCTAGTTATTATAAAAACATGTCCGCTTTAAAAACTAATTCCATTTAAGATTCATAAATGTCACTGAAAATACTATTTCCCATTAATAAACATTTATCAAAATGGATTTTAAAGAATTTTAAATGCAGATGTTATTTTGTGTTTAAAATCAAAATTTATTAAAAACACTAACAGTGCCATTAAATCATGTTTACATGTTAGTATAATTTAGACTCTATTACATTGCATTAAAGTATAGATTTAGTTTTCAAAAATAGGCCTCTTTAAATAGAATCCCAAATTAATTGCTAAAGAAATTGCTCGGAACTTCGAATCCATAAAATTATTTGAAAACACGAACGTTAGTAGTAGGGATTCACCGGTTCTGGGGCACCGATTTTCCCCCCTCCCCTCTCTATTCACCGGTTGTGGGGCACCGACTTTTCCCCCTCGCTTCCCCGTCCCCCCGCTGCCCTGTTTGCCACGATCGAGGGGCGAGCCCGGCTAAAAAAAAAAAAAAAAAAAAAAAAAAAAAAAAAAAGTTTGGTGTCAAAATGGGGGTTTCCGACCACGCCCGATCGATTGCACGCATTTATTTTACGCTATCTCCTTTGCTTACGAAGTTAGCTTTTATGAATAACGACCTCTAATTCATTATCTAATCACCTCCTTATCTCATTAAGCTCGCTATGTCCATATAACAATACGGACCTTACTTATCTAATCACCACTCGCTGTCCTCACAACATAATAGGGTCATTATCACTGTGTCGTTAATGATGGGGGTATGCGCATGGTAATGCAATAAAAAAAACTTCGTATTGACATTGTTTATTATTTCCAAAACAACCTTTTGAACAATTGCGATACTACAATATCGTTTATCAATTTATCCTCACAAAACAGGCTTAAAAAATCTCTGAGTGTATTTCCATAATACATGTAATGCAAGTATGTAAGACTATATTCTCCACAAACTGAAGACCAATCAAGTTGTATTCTATATCTATTAAAATCCCAATGCTTTGCGTTCCTTCTGAAAAAGGCTTTGTGATGGCCTGTTGGTGGTCGGCCATATGAATCAAAATACCCACCGATGCCATTTCTGTCTATGTACATGCCTACCCAGTGAGAGCCTGGTTCACTGTCAGGGTCCAAATTACTTATCAAGTACATTGGAGTCTTAACGTATAGCGGTAATCGGTTTGCCGCATAGACATTGTTTTTCAAGCTACAATGAATTTTATTTAAATGCTTCTGAATCTCGATTGTATCCATTGTGCATGCCTACTTATCGATACCTCTGATAGGTACAATACACTATTTACAAATGCAGAGCAAAATTATCCAAACCTTATATTTAAAGGGATGCAATATGGTTTAACTCGAATGAAAGACTTCAAATAGGTATAATATATTACATTTATTAGGCTTTTACTTACATCTAAGTATATAAATTTATCTTAACTACTGTAGTCGACGGTTACATTTCGGTTCTTATCAATTTCAATAACGTTATCAAACTCTGCATACACTATACAATTAATAGTTTCGGTTAGAGTTGATTCAAACCGAACTTCTACCCTTACACTGCCATGCTTTATAAGATTCCAATGAGTCATGGAATTTGATGACAAATCAGGAGTTAGGTCAAACGCTAATAGGCAGTAACCTTTTGCATATTGCTCCCTAGATATTCCATTACCTTCATTTAGAAAATGTATACCAGTCCCCGAAAATAAAGTGTGATAGGCTGCAGTAAAAATATCATTCTCGAATGATGGTTGCAATGCTTTTGAAGGTATTTGTTGGCCATCAATATATAAACAAAATGTGTTCATAGCATAGTTTTCAAAATTGAATGGATTTTTAGTAAGACTTCCATTGAATGCTGTGTTGTTTACAAATCCAACTATACATCTTTTAGGTACTTGCCCCAGAAAAATGTTGTCAAGAGTCTTTCCCTGAACCCCTGATGGTATAGTTAAAACTTTGACTTCAGCTCGAGTAATAGGATATTTTGCTGTAGTAGAGGCTAAGACTTTTTGATGTGCGAGGAGTACAGTTGGATTTATTCGTGCTCTACGAACAATAAGAGTTGCATCCGTAATGCATACTTTACATTTTATATCAGTAGAAGAACCCATCAGATTAAACGATTCTCTTGAGCGAATTAATTTGACACTCATTTGAACCCCATTAATTAAAAACTTTTCTTGGTTAAATATATCACCATGTAGATGTCCAATCATTTCTATTTCTTTACTTTCAGATGCTAGTTTTTGTCGTTTCAGAAATCCAGGATTTGTGTTGTCTGTTGAGTTCATTTGTCCAGCTGCATCTTCATACCAAAGACCACAAGTCAAATGAGATTTCTTTGCGGCAGGAGAGTAGTTCAGCAGAGTTTCCAAATAAGCACGGTAAGCATATGTATTATTAGGTGGTGACACAAGTTTTTGATTTAAATATACATCTAACTGGCTGAATAGTGAGTGTAACCAGTTATTTATTGGTGCTATTACTGTGGGTGTGCTCACTTTTGATGAATCTAGGTTAACTATCTTTGCTTTAATATGTATTAACGTATGCGATAAATCTAGGTAATCGTCACCAGATCCTGGTACTTGAAATTCTATTGGTCCATCATCAGCAAGAGACGAAATTGGTTTGTAATGAATCCAAATACCATTTTCAATACTTGTTTGTGTTGATGGCAATGCAAATAAATCTAGTTCAGACTTTATACATTCACAAGAATGACTATGTAAGAAAGACATAATTCCTTAAATTTATTAGTTATGAAAAAATATCTTTTATGTTGGCACGAGAAACTGCCAATTTTTTAATGGCTTTCACTTTAGCAGCTGACCGTACACTGAGTGAGGAAAGACGCTTTCTCTTCGTTATATACCCCGATCCAGACATGTTTATTCTATCAATTTTTTCATCAACTTTTCGTTTTAAATTGGAACTAGCGTCCTTGAGACGAGATTTTATTGAATCCTCCATGGGTCGTGCATTCACTAAGTCCGACAAAATACCAACTCCAGCGCCTAGTGCTTCTTTTCCTATAACTCTAGCACCCCTTGAAAGCAAAGGTAAAACTGATCTAAACAAGCCTCCTAAAAAACTGCCAATGCCATGACCACGTTGAAACGCGGCTCCTTTATATATTACTCCAATACCAGAACCAGCTTGATGGGAATAATAATGTTCGTAGGGGCAAGTCATATTATTATTATTATTATTATGAGAAAACATTGTTGTGTTTTTTAAAGTGAAGTTTGATACACACAGTTCCAAATTGAAATGGTATCTTTTGACCAGTGGTTGACCTTATATCTATTTCAATAGTGTCAAATTCTCGTCGCATGATTGGTAAATAGTGAGGAGGTGAAAAAACATGCATTTTATTCGCCCCATAAATATATTTCATTGGATCTAATGGTATAATTCTTAGTAAAGGAGTCATGACGTCACCTACTATCTGTGGTTCAACTATATCGCAATATACAAATAATTGTGATGGTAGACCTAAATGTAAATTTGCAGGACACTTTCCTGTGTTTCTTTCAATGAGATTCCTGTCAGGTTCAAACCCAAGTTGAAACGACAGCTTAGGAGATAGCTTCACTGATCTTATTGATTTATCGGTAACAGAAACACAAACTAATTTTGATACTTCATCATAACGAAATTTTATATTTTCCTTTGTATTATTTAAAGCTACCAAAATATGATCTATGTTGTCATAATTCGTCGCTGGAATATGAGTCTTGTAATATACTAAGGATGGTATTTGATCGCCTGGCATGGTCATGGATTTTGTAATATATATAATATTTTCATGTTCTTGTACAGTAAACATGGTACATGGATATTGAAATTCGGCAACTCCAACTGACCATTCCCCATCTAGCGTTAAGGATTTTGGTAATTTTGTTGAAAACTTCGTTGTTTTGTTATCAGGAAAGTACTCCATAGAACTGTTACTTAGCAATGTTAAATAGAAACTTTCTTTCATCATATTTTTTCTAATTCAGAGGCCAACACCCAGCTATTAAATTTATCTGGATAACCTTTCCACTTCACCAACACTTGCTTTCTGACACCAGAATATCGCGTACTGATTATTTTATCTATTTTATAACTTGAGGTAGGATTATAAGATACCTTTTGTAACTCCTTTTCATAGAAAGTCCCACTTATTGTTTCATTTTGTAAGTCTTTCAAAGTGTATACAACCCATGGAGACCGATCTATAATTGAGGATATAATAAATATTTCATCACTCCAATTAGATTCATATCCTTTTTGAAATATATGCTTATACTTGGTTATTCTTACATAGTCACCGATGTGGAAGTTAGGTAATTGTGTTGTTGCTTCTGTTTGTTTCTTATCTCTATCATATAAATTATTCCATACAGTCATAATATTATGTGAGTTAACATCACAGGGGCACATTTTAATACTTGAATGATAACTATGATTATATGCATATACCAAGTCTTGTAAAACATCAATATATTTATAAGTATTATTGTGTGTAAAATAACGCCACATCTTCATTTTGAGGGTTCTTTGAAATCTTTCAACAATACTTGCTTTAATATCGGGATTATTAGTAGTATAGTAATTTATATTTTTACTTTTTAAATAACTTTGCACATCTTTGGAAATAAATTCTGTACCCTTATCAGACTGAATATGTATGGGTGTTGCATTAGCTTCAATGAAAATACTTTCAAAACATTCTTTAATATTAAATGAATTTTTATTTTTCATAGCTCTTACAAATGCATATTTGCTAAATACATCAATTACACAAAGAATAAAGTTAAATCCATCATTGTACTTAGAATATGTTCTCAAATCACTTAAATCCGCTTGCCAAAGAATATTGAAATTTGACAGTATGTATTTGTTACGGGAAAACCTTCTTGTTACAGGTTTATGTAATGTGTATGTTTCTTGTGAGCGTAGCCAATCTTTTACATCTTCTCTTTTCATTTTACCTTTCATAGCTTTGGCTAATTTATTAATACTACCGAATGCAGCAGGATGAGAAGGGTTATAATAAATACTATTTATTTCTAATAAGGGCTCCATTTCTCCCAGACTAATTTTTCTTGGGTTTTACTTTTTCTCTTTCAGTACTAGTTGGTGTTGAATTCGGATCTTTTCGAGGTGTAAAGTTCTTATGCTCATCTAATATTAGCTGAGTTATAAAGCCAGTTCTTTTAGTATTACCAAGGTAGGTAACTGGTGTATTGATATCTTTCAATAAAGTTGCAAATTGTTGCCATCCTACTGGATCAATTTTTCTACTTGGTCTAATAAAATCACTCACCAAGTCTATGATGTTACTTCCAGGAATTTTAACTTTGTCTATGAATACAGTACCCTCGCCATCCCAATTAATTTTATCCTTGTGATCAGACAAGAGACCTAGCAACAGCTCGCCTTTCTTTAAATATGTTTTAGGTATCACTCTCAATATTTGTTTCGGTGTATACGTTGGTGAGTTAACCTTTTCGTGTTCATTTATATCAACTGTTGTTCGCTTTGGAGTCTGTTCAGCAACTATATTAGTCTTAGCTTCTTCCTGTAGTTTTATATCACTAAAATCTTTCTTTAAATTAAATTTATTATTCGTATCTAATTCCAGTTTATTATTATCAATTTTCATTTTGATATTATCTGTATCACCAGTATTAACATCAGAAAAATAAGTAACAATAGGTAACTCATAAGGTTTTCGGTCTTCTTGAGTATGGTGTAGGTACCTTTGTAAAATTTGTAAATAGAGAATACACTTTTCTCTATCTTCAATATTACTTTTTAATATATTTTGCATTTCGGCATCCAGTCTAGACATGGGACTGTCTAACATTGTTTGTTGATTAATTTTTTCTATTATACCTGGATCTATAAGTAACATTTTCTTAGCGTGTTCCATGTTCATGTTAGGGTATTTACTAGTGCACTCAGAACTGAACCTAATATTATTGGTAAAAATGATCCTCCTTTTTGAATTATAATATTTTTACGGACTTTGTTTGTAGTTTTACGCACCAGTTGTCGAAGTAAGTGTTTGTATTTCTTTAATTTATTCTTCTCATTTTCTGGGAGTTGTACTTTACCTTGTAAAACGTTATAGATACATTCACAAATACAATTTATCTCTTGTTCGTTGCAGGATTTTAAGAGTGCTTTTTGGTATTTTGGTTTAAGAATATGAAGAGCTTCTAAAAACTTTTTATGTGTCTTCAAGGTTCGAGACATTATTAATAAATGACGGAAATTTCTTGTTGCTTTGCATATTTAAACCCCTTTGTAGGTAAGTATACAGTACAGTAACAGTCAGAAGGGAATATTTTTGTTTTTAATCTACATATATCACTAGTATTTTGTTTTAAATCTATCATTAAATATCCATGAGGTTCTTTCGTTGCATCTTTATAAGAATCTTCCATGAATTTAGTATTTTCAGGTGATACTTGTCTCGCTAAGTGTCGAATCTGTGTTTTATCACGTGGATTTTTAAAATATATTATATAACTCGAGTTTAAGGAAATGTCCCTCTGACCTCTACCTTGATGAAACAAATTTTGAGTTATATAAAACACACTCAAATTTCTATGATGACTTCCTTTTGTAAAAATGTCAACGATGCGGCCATCCGATTCTCTCATAAGATCATCGATGATAACAAGCTGGGGACCTTTCCCATCAAACATACTAAGATCTGGCATACCTTGATGGTAATTAACAAGTTTCAAGTTGTATAAAGGTTGCATTTCATCAAAACACCATGTAACTTGATCGAAACTTGTACTACAAATATCTTTTACATATTTCAAGAAGTTTGTAACGAATTGTGACTTTCCACATCCACTTGGACCAGCAACTATTGCAGTAAAGGGATGAATGAAATGAAACATTTTTAAAACAAGTTGACTGCACAACGTATTATTTAACAATGAACATAATTTAATGAACAATACACATTTATAATAATCAAGTATAATTTGTCTTAAAACTAGAACACATACATGAAATGGTTTACAGGAACAAACATTGAAATACATTACCAAACTAACAATTATAAACTAGACATACACATTTATAAACACAATTAAGATAATATATAGTTCAAAGAATTACATTAAACATATTTGCAAGTAAACCAATATTTCACCGTTGTTATCTAAGTTTGTAATGACCCCAAGCTAATGTGTCAATACCATTAGGCAAAATATGGCAAAATTTCTGGGGCAAGTACCTAAAAGATGTATAGTTGGATTTGTAAACAACACAGCATTCAATGGAAGTCTTACTAAAAATCCATTCAATTTTGAAAACTATGCTATGAACACATTTTGTTTATATATTGATGGCCAACAAATACCTTCAAAAGCATTGCAACCATCATTCGAGAATGATATTTTTACTGCAGCCTATCACACTTTATTTTCGGGGACTGGTATACATTTTCTAAATGAAGGTAATGGAATATCTAGGGAGCAATATGCAAAAGGTTACTGCCTATTAGCGTTTGACCTAACTCCTGATTTGTCATCAAATTCCATGACTCATTGGAATCTTATAAAGCATGGCAGTGTAAGGGTAGAAGTTTGGTTTGAATCAACTCTAACCGAAACTATTAATTGTATAGTGTATGCAGAGTTTGATAACGTTATTGAAATTGATAAGAACCGAAATGTAACCGTCGACTACAGTAGTTAAGATAAATTTATATACTTAGATGTAAGTAAAAGCCTAATAAATGTAATATATTATACCTATTTGAAGTCTTTCATTCGAGTTAAACCATATTGCATCCCTTTAAATATAAGGTTTGGATAATTTTGCTCTGCATTTGTAAATAGTGTATTGTACCTATCAGAGGTATCGATAAGTAGGCATGCACAATGGATACAATCGAGATTCAGAAGCATTTAAATAAAATTCATTGTAGCTTGAAAAACAATGTCTATGCGGCAAACCGATTACCGCTATACGTTAAGACTCCAATGTACTTGATAAGTAATTTGGACCCTGACAGTGAACCAGGCTCTCACTGGGTAGGCATGTACATAGACAGAAATGGCATCGGTGGGTATTTTGATTCATATGGCCGACCACCAACAGGCCATCACAAAGCCTTTTTCAGAAGGAACGCAAAGCATTGGGATTTTAATAGATATAGAATACAACTTGATTGGTCTTCAGTTTGTGGAGAATATAGTCTTACATACTTGCATTACATGTATTATGGAAATACACTCAGAGATTTTTTAAGCCTGTTTTGTGAGGATAAATTGATAAACGATATTGTAGTATCGCAATTGTTCAAAAGGTTGTTTTGGAAATAATAAACAATGTCAATACGAAGTTTTTTTTATTGCATTACCATGCGCATACCCCCATCATTAACGACACAGTGATAATGACCCTATTATGTTGTGAGGACAGCGAGTGGTGATTAGATAAGTAAGGTCCGTATTGTTATATGGACATAGCGAGCTTAATGAGATAAGGAGGTGATTAGATAATGAATTAGAGGTCGTTATTCATAAAAGCTAACTTCGTAAGCAAAGGAGATAGCGTAAAATAAATGCGTGCAATCGATCGGGCGTGGTCGGAAACCCCCATTTTGACACCAAACTTTTTTTTTTTTTTTTTTTTTTTTTTTTTAGCCGGGCTCGCCCCTCGATCGTGGCAAACAGGGCAGCGGGGGGACGGGGAAGCGAGGGGGAAAAGTCGGTGCCCCACAACCGGTGAATAGAGAGGGGAGGGGGGAAAATCGGTGCCCCAGAACCGGTGAATCCCTACTACTAACGTTAAGTGGCTTTTTTGTTTTTAAAAAACTTTAGTTTTATTTTGTTTTAGTTCTTTGATCTCAGGAAGCCGGGAGTGATAATTTGATGGCGCAGTTGAGATACTTGTGTTTCCTTCATAATTAATGGCGGCAGGAAATGTATCCAATGTCTTTTTAATATGGGAACATGACGCAGTAGCTTCGTTCCCGACTGCGTGTAAGTAGCTATAGTGCACGTAAAACTGCTAGTCCGTTCTGAATATAGAAATGAATCGCGTCGCCATAGCAAATTGTATGACTACATTTGCTCGCAACAACTTCAGACCGAACTAGCAGTTTGGCGCGGATTATACCTTTCTTTCAAGTTGATTTGTTACTGACACACAAAGAGGTTTGGGTTCGAATACCGGCCACGCATCTGACAGATTTTTCTACTTTTCTTATTTCTTGATTCTTCGTTTCTCCAACGTTAAGATACTAATGTTTATTATAAAGGTAATTTAAAATGTCAGAGACAAACAATTTAGACAATTCCAGCGACACCTCATATATTAAAATCCATCAAGCCGCCTGGGCTGTAGAAGATGCAGTCCATAATGCACATCTGACGTAAGTGGTCTCTGCCGCTCATGGAAGTCTCTTATAGAGTGTGAATTTATTGTGATAAGTTTAGAAACATGACATTTTATAGGATTGGGTAGTATACCTTAAATCCGGTGTAGGAATAATTACCAGCTGACCCTGTAGTTCCGGGACCAGAATAGGGCTACAGTATCCCCTGCTTGTCGTGAGAGGTGACTAAAAGAGGGTTTCCGGGGTTGCGGGTGCGCCAGTATGTAATAATAATAATAATAACTATCAACCACGGCCAATAGCCGTGGTTGATAGTTATTATTTGATGGACTGTATGTTCGTCTGTTACTTCCATTAAAATTCATAATCCAGAATAAAATCAACTATTTCATGAATGTCTTTGACGACATGTGCTATAGAAAGATAAAAACGTAGAGCAATTTAAAATAACTTCATCGCACAAGTTCGTTTCGTTCAATTTAATTAATGGGCAATTAGTTAAACACTAAAGAAAGTTTATATTTGGCTAAACGCCAAAAGAACAGCTGTCTTTATGACTATATGGTGTAGTGGTTACTATCTCTGCCATGTGGTTTGATGCTCAAGCATAAAAATGAAAGAAAGAAATACGAAATAAACAAAATGACAGAATAAGAGAAACAAATGTTCATTTGTTCTGAATGTCTGTGTATATTTAATATTTATGTTTGTGTTTACCTAATCCTAATAATATAGGAAATTATTTTCTATATAAAATTCTCCTGTCACAATGTTAGTTATCGTACTCCTCCGAAAGGGCGTTACCGATTTTCACCAAATTTTATATGCATATTCAGTAGGTCTGAGAATCGGCTACTATCCATTTTTCATACCCCTAAGTGATAAGGGTTGTTCACCCTTAATTTTTTTTTATTTATTGGCAACACAACGTTTGCCGGGTCAGCTAGTGTTTAGATATAAAAGTAAAAACAATATAAAATTTACGTTTATAAGTTCGCCATATATGCAATAAGATTTTTAAGCAATGAGCAAAAACTAAAGAAATAATTAAAGCGCATAAAAGATAATAGAAACAAATTATCTGAATAATTTGTTTCTAAGCTATCATTCTAATTATAGCAGTTACACTTCTTGTATACTCCTGTCCTATCACATCTTCCTCCTCCAATAAAGTGGCTAAGGAAACTTATACATGAGCGACAATTTATGTCGCAGCGACCGTCGCCGACTGTCGTAAACTACATGAAATATCGCTCTTGTTTGCTCACTGCCGCCCGAGTTTTGCCTTTAAAATCGAACAAACAGTTTACTATAACTGGTCACATAAAATCCACATACACGTACTCATTAAACAAAAGCTATGTAAAAAAGCGTACTATAGGCTGAGTGATTATTTGACCGATAAAACGGTGTGGTCTGAAGTAGACCCAGCTCCACATGTACTACTAGGATAAGAGCCATTGTATGAAACATTTATTTTTTAAAAAGATGTGTATTATGGAGTTTCTTTCGCCGCTTCTTCTCCATAACAAAACACCTTGTAAAGTGGTGGCAGTTGTATTGACTTTCAAAAAGTGCTCTGTAAAGAACCTATTTTGAATAAAAAATCACAAGTCACAAAGACATAGGTACTTGCAAAAAACTCTACCATTCTTCTGGCGAACTCAAAGCCAATAGATGTAAGTGAAAAATAAAACTTAAAAAGCTTAAAGTTATCTAATACTAAAGAAAGAACTATTTGTTTTGAACAATAGCTCGAAAGAACTAAAAAGAAGTGCAAACCAAGACCTCATCTCCTGATTAGTTACTTTCTAAGTTTCTTATGCACTCTTGAAGTTTGCGCTTTGTGAAGCAATAACTAAATGTGTGAACAACACAAGCTTAGTTTAGTTTTTAGTTCTATTTTTAGTTCGGCTAAAAGCTACATTAAAAACATTGGATATGTTTGACACACGATTAATCAGAAGATTCTGATAGTCTAGTGGTTTGAAATTCAGCACAGATTTTTCAAAGTAATGTCCGCATTAGACATTAATTATCAATTTTTCGAACAATTAACGATCAATAATTTAATTTTAGATTTTCACCCATCACTATTGCACCGTACTAAATATAACCAAATAAAAACGCAATATACGCATATAAAAAAATCTGCAAAGAACAATTTTATCATAAAATATATCGATATGAAATAGACATATCTATTAACACAAATGAAGCTAAATGGTCAAATTAAAATTTTTATACAAAATGTTTAACCAACCCCACACCCTTTAACGGTTGAGATAAACTGTTAATTATCAAAAAGATGCGGCCGGAAGGCTGTTAACGAGATAATTAATCATCATCAGGCGTTGACTGAGGTTTCGATTAATTAAGATTTATGGTCATTTGATGGGAGTCAGACGTCTCCTTAAGCCTTAAAAGGGTCTACTAGATGAGGTTACCCATTGGCTACTGTCGACTATAGCTTTACGGATGTTATTAATCAATCTATCTATTTTGTACTTTATATTTTGGTGACGAGGGTTCCCCCTCTAAAGGTATGCGATGATGTGAGAACGACACTAGATTTTTCGGGATTATGCGCCGCTACTCCTGAGGACTAACCTGGAATGCCATGAATAACTAAAAGAGACAACCTTTATCACACCTTTTAAACCAGAACACAGTAGCGCCGAACATTGTTGTTAGGTAGAAATAGGTGTAGCGGTGGTGTCGCCAAAGTTGAACTACATAGGGTTGTACCACCGTCTAATCTCTATCGGAACGCAATTGGAGTCCTCTACGGCTACATACAACGTCGTCCTTCCCGGAGTCGTTGGCTGGGCGGTTAGAACTACCTCTTGCCGCTCACAATCTCTAAAATCGCCTTTTGGACGCCTCTTACCGTAATACCGTACCGCTATTTTGGTAATACAAAGACAATCCATTTTTAACCAACCTAACATCAGAATTTGACAATGTCTAGTATAAAGAAATTCGTGGTAGTAGTAGTTCGTGGTAGTTTATCGTCGAAGTGTGATGTCGTTCCAATGAAGAAGCGTATTGGCATACGACCTTGGATTCAGATTTAACGCAAAAAATATAATCAGCCGCTTAACAAAACGCCGGAATATCCGATATAATCCTTTTTATTTAATCAACTGCGTAATTTTTCCATCACGATCAAATTATGTCCAATTGTCGGCTTTCGAGCGGAAATATTCGCAGCCAAATCATAGTCATTTGTGATCGTAATGCGCTGTGAACTTAATGGGTCAATTTTCAGTATAATCATTATTTTTACGACCACATAAGTCAATGATACGAATTTGGACTAACGATATTTTTGGACACGCAAAACGACGATAAAGACAAAATAACGGAACGTGAATGAAAGTTTGACCTTATTGTTATGTATCTAGACATTGCAAAAATGAAGCTTTGATATTAGCAGTTAGTTGAGTCATCTTAGATGAGTAAAATACATAGATTGATCACTCCGAATACGAAAGTGTACCCAGTTTTGAGAATTTAAATTGTTGTGTATTAAAGTGTTGTCACATCCCCGTTCTAAAATGTCCCTAATTTTTTTGTAATGCTTATTTATTTGTACTTAAATTGACTCTAAAAATGTTTTTTATTTGCCAAAAATTCAAACAATAAATGATAAAAACATCCTTTTGTGACTTCATTCATTTTCAAGGCGGTGAAGTATCTTTCTATTTTACTTATCCAAAGGTTGTCATACGATAAAAACAGATTTGTCATGCATTTAGTTTGGAGGTCTTTTTTACCGAAGCTAGTTGGAATTAGAACAACTTTTTTCCGAGACAGTTGTCAGTCCTCAAGTAATATGCTGCTACATAATTGGCGCACTGCTTGTCAGATATTTTGATACTCTTTATTCATATGGACTTCGGTATTACAATTTTGTCATACAGGCCAACACACTCAATAAATAATCTAAAAGGTTCTATAAATACATATTAATACGAATACATAAAAAACAGACCCAGAAGATAATTCTAATTATTTATGTATGTCTGCCTTATCGGAGATCGAACCTGGAACTCTTAGCGTGCACAAAGATACATCAATACGCGGGTCATCATCGTGGGTATGAATATACCAAAACGTATTTTTACAGATAACACAGTTCTGTTATCCTAATATTAGGAAAATAATTGTACTGCAGTACCATCTTTGTCAAACCACGAACTCCTTTCCATACTAGGCAATGCTTTTAGCAAACTCCGCAACAAATCCTCCAAAAGAAACACGTGTGTTGTTTGTTCGTGAAAATTTGAAAACATACATGCACGCGGCGATACGGCGGCATAATATTCCCATCGTGGCGAGATTGTATCGCAGCGCGGGATTCATTATTTATGAACCGCCGATACCTATGTGGGTGATGTCATGTTAACTTGACTGGATGTAACATTGAGATATACAGAAAATAGTTTGTACAATAAAATATGTTAAGGTCCATTAAAGTCAAAGAACATGTTTCTTTAAATTTAAATTTCTGTTTTACGGAATATTCGCGGAGAAAAACTAAAGCTGTCAAGAAATCCATATATTAATAGAAGATCACAGTGACTTTTGACAAAAGCCAAATATTGTAAATTGACACCGTGAAGTTGGCTAATAAATAAAGCCAGTTTTGCAACGACAAAATACGAAATCGTTTTCATACTATGCAATGCTTTTAGTAACCCCGCAACATATCCTCCAAAAGAAACACACAGAAACACGTGTGTTGTTTGTTCGTGAAAATTTGAAAACATACATGCACGCGGCGATACCGCGGCATGATATTCCCATCGTGGCGAGATTGTATCGCGGCGCGGGATTCATTATTTATGAACCGCCGATACCTATGTGGGTGATGTCATGTTAATATATGACTGGAGGGAACATGAAGATGTACAGAATATATTTCCTCTAAAAATATTTTCTGATCAATTTAAGTGTAACAATATGTTTCTTTGAATTTCAATTTTCTACGTTCACTTTCCATACTTCATAATATTTGCTAGAGAAAATAAAGCTGTCAAGAAATCCATACATTTGTATCTAATAGAAAATCAGAATGATTTTCTACAAAAATCGACGGATAAATATCGACACCATTAAGTTCGGTAATAAATATAGTCAGTTTTGCAGAGAACATATTTTTAGGTCTAATATATAATACGATACGTCAAAATACTACATCTTTTTCATACTAGGCAATGCTTTTAGCAAATCCGCAACAAATCCGCCAAAAGAAGTATTGTTTGTTCGTGAAAATTTGAAAACAAACATGCACGCGGCGATACCGCGGCATAATATTCCCATCGTGGCGAGATTGTATCGCGGCGCGGGATTCATTATTTATGAACCGCCGATACCTATGTGGGTGATGTGATGCTAACTTGGGACTGGATGGAACATTTTTTTAAATATTGAAGTAACAAACCAGCTTGCATTCCACCTGATACTAAATGACTTCTGTCGGCCATGGACATTTGTAATTAATCCACGATAAGACTACATACCGCACATAAAAGTATGGTGTATAAAAATATATTTAAGCCAATGTAATGCCACTATGTTTCTTTTAATTTTCATGTTTTCTTTCGTTTTTTTTTTATAATATAGGAGGTGGACTACATCGCCTGATGGTAAGTGGCTACTGCCGCCCATGGACATCTGTAATCAACTCCAGATAGAATTAGATATTCCTACCTGAGGTCGGCCACGGATGCGCTGCTATCCCTGAGGACTATGCTGGAACGCCTCGGAAAATTATGTCTCCCTTACCACACCCTTCAAACCGCAACACAGCAGCGCCTAACACTGCTGTTATTAGGTAGAAATAGGTGTGGCGGTGGTGCCGCCGGAGTCGAACCGCAAAGAGTTCTACCACCTTCGAATATATTCGAATATTCACATATGCTAGTTTAATGTAAAATAATCTCCGTATTTTACGTTACACCAAACCACGAGGTTCTTTTCATACTAGTCAATACTTTTAGTAAATTCTGCAGCTTATCCTCTAAAAGAACCACGTATTCACACGTAAAACGTATGCTGTTATTCCTGAGGACTAAAATAGAATTTGATTTATAAGCATACTGATTCTAACACCTTCTAACTGGGATTTGTTAAATCTGAATATTACTTCAACTTACACTGCCTCCCTTATATATCTTTGTCACATCCAGTCATATTATTCCGTTGACAAGTTTTTTATCCCCAGAGAAATAGCTACCTTATTCGGAATCGATTTTATGCACGAATACCTGTAGTATGTCATAAGACTGACATGTTATTACATAGACATCTTCTGATAATAGAACCGAGGAAGTATGAGTGACATGTAATCAAAGAATTATTTATAAGTGATCGAGAGTGTATATCGTTGCTGCGCATGAATAACCGTACAATTCAATTTTTTTTCTGTAATCCAAAATAGGTCCTATTTTAATGTATCTAACTATACTGTGATCATAATTATATTTGATCACTGCTTATGATGATACATGATTTTTACTTTATTTATTAAAAAATGTCGAAATTAAAACATTGTTTAATTTCAAAATGGCACTTCTTTTAAATAATTTTTTTTAGTAGTGCGGTTATACATATAAAGAAGCGATATATTATCTACTTCTTTTCACTTGTAGTCAACTTCTATACCTACCTGTTCCTTTAGCAGTGATAGTTTACAAAGCAATATACAGTTTCAACATATCAATTATAAATATATGTGCAAGTGCGTATTAGAAATAACCCCTTCCCTGCCTTGGACCCCTTGGAGAAAGGAAGTTTCTAACCACTATGTATATAATAATTAATAGCGGTAACTACTTAATATATGGCACACTACAAGCCGGCAAAAGCTGAAAAATGTATGAAGTAATTCTCACTTTTAACCCCATAAAAAGTATAGACACACAATAGTGAGCCCAGACGTGATTCGTTGACATGCATAAAGACTTTTGTTACGGTTACTTACAGCAAACTTATCGTAAAATCAAACCCCAGTACAAATCGTAATGTCATTCGTCCCACGCTCTACAATCGCGAGTTAGAAGGGCGACACCCATCGCTACAAAAATGGCAGCAAACGACACAATTTGATTTATCGTCGTCACTCCAAAACGTACGTGACTAACAGTGTGTTCCGCGTTGTTTCAAATCTGTCGAATGTTGCTAAAACCGTGGCGAAAAGCTAAAAAATGGCCAAGTGCGAGTCGAAGTCAAAGTGAAAATGTGAACTTACGATTTAATAGAAAGAGCTCTGTACAAAAGTTTCTATCTATGGTCAAAGAGTCAATCAAATGAATCAAAGGAGATTATTTTATAAAACAACTGTATTATTTCACCATCGGATAGTGTTGCCTATAAGGATTAAATCCTGTTAACTAATAAACTAAAGAATAAGGTGCATTTGTAAGAAAATACATAGAAGTTTCGGATTTTGCCATGCAAATACACTTTGAAAAAAATCACCCTGTATACACCCATAATTGGGCCCGAAATATGGCGTGAACTACCCAAATTCGTACTACTGTGGTATCTCTGATATTATTCCTGTAAGTGTGACGGTTGTTAGTTAACGAGTGTGTTGAATGGCGGCCGACGAAACAATTTATGGCTGTCACGCGCAGACCACGTGACCAATACTGCAAGGAGTTCCGGTAATGCGAATACGCGCGATGCGCTGTGTTCCGCAGATGTTTATTGTAATTTGGATTACTTATAGGATTTAGATATTAAATTAAGTTTTATAATATTGTGGTAATAAAGTTGAACAAAAGATAAAGCCTTTCATTGGTAGCTATATTTTGTTAGTTTTTTTTAATCTTTTACTCTAGCGAGGAATTGAACTATTTTATTAAAAACGATATACGTACCTATATTATTCCACGATTGGATAGTACCGCCGAATAGGATCAAATTCTGGTTGGTAATAATAAGTTAGCCACTAAAGGAAAGGGTGCATTTCGAAGAAAATATTTATATATAATATAGTTTTGGATTTCGCCATACAAATACACTTGGAAAAAACTCTATATACTCCTAAGATTGGGTACAAAATATAGCGTGAACTACCCAAATTTGTATTGTTGTGGTATCTCTGATGTTATTCTTGTAAGTGTGACAGTTGCAAGTTAACGAGTGTGTTGAATGGCGGCCGACGAAACAATTTATGGCTGTCACGCGCAGACCACGTGACCAATACTGCGACGAGTTCCCGTAATGCGAATACGAGCGATGCGCTGTGTTCCGCAGCTGTTTATTGTAGTTTGAACTGTTTGTAATATTTAGATATTAAATTAAGTTTTATAAAATTGTGGTAATAAATGTGTGCGCAGTACATCATCATCACCAACCCATTAATGTCCCACTGCTGGGTACGGGTCTTCTCTCAGACTAAGAAGAATTAGGCTAAAGTCCACCGCGCTGGCCAAGTACGTATTCACATACCTTTGAAAACTTTTTTTTAAGATTTCTCAGGTATGCAGGTTTCCTCGCGATGTTTTCCTGTTTTTCTTCACCGTTTAAGCAATTGATAATTTAAAATCAGGGGTCTGGGATTTGAACCTTGGGCTCCTCGATCAAGAGGCCTAGTTTCTTAACCACTAGACTATCACGCGCAGTATTCCTGACACTGTACACAGTCCACCTATTTCATAATATAGAAATTTTATACTATAGAAATTGTAACTAACTATTCGTAAGTGGGTACTGTCGGACTTTTGTAATCAAGCTCATATTAGAGTTCTAGGTTGAGTCGACCGGCGATGCATTGCTACACCTGAGAACTATATTGGAATGCCTCAGATAACTATGTCGGTATGATAAACTATTCAAACCAGAACACAGCAACGCCTAACGCGTACTATTGTGAGGTAGAAATAGGGGTAGTGATGATGCTTCTAAAGACGAATCATGAAAGTTTCTACCAACTTCAAGGTTTTGCTAAATAACAGTAAATTGCTGGTACGTTCGGGTTTAAACTCTATGACAAAGAAAAAACGTTTATACGAGGTGTTCTAACCTAATCCTCCGTGATAGGAACACATCTGTGATCGACTTTAGGTAATACTTCAAGCCTATTTAGGATTGATTATAGATTTTGCACGGGCGGCAGTGGTCACTTAGCATAAGATTAACATTGCTTGCTCCAAACTTCAAATATTTTATGTATTATTAAATTGCAAACGTTACAAAATATTTTTGCGCCTAAAAGGGAATCTAAATAAAGCGCTCTAACGTATAAAATGTTACACAATATTAGACTCTGGCGTCGAATAAATAAAGCCTAAAATAGACTGAATTAGTTTTAATGTTACTCTGTTATGGCTTGTAAATTTTATTCCAGTACTTTATGGAGATTTTTTATGATAAACGCAGGTGCATCTTACTGTAAAAGGAACGTTAAAATATAATGTAATCGTATTAATAATATAGCTTTGACCTGGTTACCTGTGTTCTGAGATGGTGCAGATCGAGATATTTTTTAAAATAATATCGTCAAAAAGTGATTCTCATAACCATATGCCATTAATTCCATCGCTAGAAATACCATAAAACAAATTAGAGATCTTTTGATTAATGATGGTCAACCCTAATTTTGTATGTTTTGGGGTGAATAAGTATTTGAAAGTTCTAATGAAAGACAGAAGGCTCGATTTGAAGCATCTAAGCTCTTAGGAGAGGATGGGAGTAACAATCCATATATGATCGGGTTTTGATCAATTCATATTATATATGTACTAGCTGACCCGGCAAACGCTGTGTTGCCATATAAATACAAAAATCTTAAGGGTGAACAACCCTTATCACTTAGGGGTATGAAAAATAGATAGTAACCGATTCTCAGACCTACTGAATATGCATATAAAATTTGGTGAAAATCGGTAAAGCCGTTTCGGAGGAGTACGGTAACTAACATTGTGACACGAGAATTTTATATATAAGAAGAAAAGAAAGAAAGAAAGAATAGTCCTGGAAGTATGACGCTGTTATTTTGAAATTACAAACAATTTTGTCAAATTTATCAAATTTAATAATATTATTTTGTCAAATTTAATTTGTTTAGAAGGCGAAAATTGTATAGGTATATCGATTTTTTTCTCTATTTTACTACATAACACCAAATCGCATAATAAACTAAACTAGTAAGTGCAACGACCTCTGTATTACAGTGTCAGGACCTCAGGCGTGACGGATTAGGCGCTGAGCTAAGTAAGTGCACAGTTGTGTTCTGTTCTGGATTTACGAGGAGCGAACTTCTGGTAGAATTATCATGTGTGTAAACATGCTTTTGGGTTATAAATTGAAGTCTTGAGTGGCACAGCGGTTACTGGAAAGTCATGGGTTCGAAACTAGCTAGTTTAATTGAAATTATACCTAGTTTAATTAATATAGCCGCGGTGAGGCTGAGTGTGGACCCTTTTGTTAAATTTTACTGCAGCAATGTTCTGATTTGAGGATCATGTTTACTATTATTTATGCCATATAATGTTGTAGTATTTGTTACAGATACATATTTTTTTCTTTCTTTCAAATTAGTTGTAGGTATGGGTGCTTTGAAGTCGGTTTGTTTCTATTTATCGCATTATTCTTAAATAATATCACAGTAGCAGGCGAACATGCAGTCCACTTGATGGCAAGTGATTTCTGTCGCTCAAATCTGTAATCAAACCCAGATAACATTAAATTCTTACCAAAGGTTAGCCTCAAATACGTAACTACCCCTGAGGACTAATTTGAAACTCCTTAGATAAGTATCTGTCCTTTACCCTTCAAAGTGGAATATAGCAGCGCTTTACACCACTGTAAGTATTAGGCGGAAAAAAAACGTAATTGGTCCTTGTTCCTTAAATAAAAGCATTATTACGGCTAAATTAAACTCCTTTCACATATAATTAAGATAATAGACAATAATACCATACTCTTATGAAACTAGTAACCCAAATTCAACCAAATAAAAGAGACAAAGTTGAAATGAACTTCCCTTTTAGCTAACAAAAGCAAACCACTCCATATAATCACCAGCTTAACACCCCACACAATACATGAACTGCATTGGGGCAAATCTTTTAAATGTTACTGCTAATACATGCATTAAACCGAAATCCTTGTAATGCACTTGTTTTATTGATAGCGTGAAGCGAGAAGCGATAATGGATATATTAAGTGACGCAAAAAGTGTGACGCGTGTCAATTTAGTACTAAGGAGTAGCAACGCACTTGTGGCTTTGGGTTTAATTTGGCTTGGGTTATAATTGTTTAAGGGGTTATTCCTCATGACCGACAGTTGACAGTAACCATTGAAATTTATCATACATCCCATTTTTGTTGTCTTACAAAAATTATCTTTTGGATAATTTCGAATCGAATTGGTGGCGCTGTTGTTGAGGACGTAATATCTGTTGAGACAAGACGTTTGCACGGGTCCACATACATTGAAATTGAACGCATATCACTAATACATTTATAAATTATGCGACTCACCCACTCTTTACTTATATGAGTTAATATACGAGCCACGATAAGCTACGCGACAGCCCGCGCTGTTGTTGAGTTCATCAGCGATAGCCGGCGACTGTCCCCGACTGTCGTCAGTTAACGACAGTCGGGGACAGGGGACAGGGGTCGTTACCGACAAAAAAACGCAATCGCAGTTTTATGATCGTTAACGACTGTAGAAGACCATCGCTGGCGGTCACAGACTCGTGTATTAGATTACCGTATGTTACCGCTAACGCTTATCGCTTACCCACTTATAGTGAGACACGTAAGTAACCACCCGTGAAACATTGCAAGCCGAAGGATATCGCCGGCGATGTCGTTGTATCGCCGGGGATTTGGAACATGTGGCACTAGGGGGATTTAGTTAATGGTCTATTCAGAAAAGGTAGTAATATTCGTGATTTTTGTTGTATTAAAATGTAATATCCACTTAAAACTTGTTACTTTTTAGTATTAAGTTCCTGTTACACTTAATATTTTGTTCTTTTTGCTTTAAGTTCTAGTAGTAAAACTACTAGAATATTTTAAGATCTAATAAATATAAATAGGTTAACACTAAAAAGCCGAGCGTGCATACGCGTATGGAATTATGTTTCTTTGGCGTCATTAATAAAATAATATTATGTGTTACATCGGTCCGCGCAACTTCATCCTATGCTAAAAATATTCTGTGATGCTATGATTTGTGTTCTCAAACGCACTAAAAGAATTATAACTTTAAGAAAAAATATAAAAGTAACCTTGTATTATTCTCATGAACTTAAACGAATGGTATTTCGCCCTATATGGTCAGCATCCAGATATGTCGTCAGATCAGCTCGATTGACTTAAAACTGAACCTAGAGGTACATAGCAAAAAAATAAAGTAGGTATATATTAGTAATACTCTACCTTATATTGAAATTAGAATAATCCTGACATGTCGCTTTAAAATTTACAAATTAAATATTTTATGAAAACAACAGATGGCGTCCCTGATTCCTTGTTAAGCAAATATGCTCATTAGTGGCGTTTAGCTTAGAACACGCGTTGCCATATGTCATTACATCCTCGGTAACAACCGTGAAATGACACTGGCGGAATGAAAAAATGGTATAACTTACATTTTTGAAAATATTTTTTTAAAGGAAATGTAACTCAGGTTTTTGAAAATGAAAACGTAAATAGGAAACGAAGAAATGCAAATTGTTACTATTGTCGTTAATGGATGAGAAAGTAATCCAAAATTTTATTCTAACTCTGAAAGACCCTTGAATACTTATCCTCGCCTCATATAATTGTTGTTTACCAAATTGTCCAAAACAAGAAATATTAAACTATTTAAAAACAGAGAATCCTAACAGTCTATATTTGAAAAATGATTTAGGAAACACTACTATTAGTTTTCAGGAATTTGATGTTTTTTTGTCTGTCAGTTGTCAAAGTCAAATAAAGACAAAGATAATCTTATGAGAACAATTATCTTTACCTTACACACTTCAAACCCAAATATATTAGTGCTTGACAAAGCTAAATTTGGTAAAAATGTGTTTGACTCGGGCTATGTTATTTTTTATTAATTTTTATTGGCATTATTTATTTCGTGATTATTTGAGACATCAATTGACTAGTGAAGATGTTTGATGTCCATTAGACTAAGAATATCATTATACAACTATTACTACTACATAATTTATATTTGTATAAATAATTGTACTTACTATTCATAAATAATTAAATAAACTCCCAAATCGCCATAAACAATATTATCCTTACAGTTACTTTACATTTTATCAGGAAAAGATTTCATTACCTAAATATTTCATGCGCTCCCACAAACAAAAGTTTATCAGACCCAAATTGACTGATAAATAATTAATCTCCCCAAAATACATATTTACAGAGTCGTGCAAGTTACGCATCAGTTGTTTTTACGAGTACTCTTGCCAAACAGTGTGAAATCCAAGCGTGTGGATAGAGGGTTTGTGTATTTGCAATCGCTTGTATAGCTTTTGATCAAGCCAAACGTTTATAGATGTTTGGTGATTGTGGCGAACGTCAAGATAATATGAAATACAGCATGTTAACTAACATAAATAAATGTGACTTTGTCTTATTAAAGTTATAAACATTTTCACAAATACTTACTCATATACTTTTTTAAACTAAAGTAGCAATGGAGCATGTAGTCTACTCGACGCTATGTAGTCTCGACCAGCCGTAGACTTGTAAAAAACAGCATATAGAAAGAACTCCTACCTATGGTCGGCTATAGATGCATTGCCACCAATTCTACCACAAGGGACAGAGTGGGAATGCCTCATATAAGTGTTCCTATACTACAATCAGAAAACCTGGACACAGTAACTCTTGACTCTGCGGTTTGTAATAAAACGAGCTTTTGCCCGCGGCTTCTCTCGCGTTACGAAGTAATATTATTAACCAAGAAGATTTATGTAAACTTTCATTTTCATTTTTATTTTATCCCCTTGGGGGTAGAATTGATCAAAATCCTTTCTTAGCGGATGCCTACGTCATAACATCTACCTGCATGCCAAATTTCAGTCCGATCCGTCCAGTGGTTTGGGCTGTGCGTTCATAGATTACTATGTCAGTCAGTCACCTTTGAGTTATATATATTTAGATAGATGAGGCAGTGGTACTGACTCGAACTACGAAGGGTTTAAATAATTAATATCCCCAAAAAGTAAATTTTCTGAGTTGGCTACTTTCTTCGTCAACAATCGACGTCACCGTCTAGCCATTTACATGGCTTAATGCTAATTTAAAATTAAAATAAGCTATGCACCCCATGTTCTTGCAACATGACGTACCCCGTATTAATATATTAAACTCACCCCTAGAGCAACCCCCACGCGTACCACGAAGCAGGAATAATTAATAAAATATTTCGCGTACCGCCAAATGCATTTTGGGTATACCAATTATTGACAAAGGGCTTATGGGGACGATTATGGAATTTGGAATTTTTGGTTGACAATTTTAATTGGTTTCGCAATTAAGTGAGATGTGGTGATGAATATATGAGTAGGTATATAGTGTTAGGTTTTGTTATGAAACAAAATTTTGTTTAAATTGACAAAAACTGGTTGCTACCCTTTCTCCATCGTACTCCTCGTCGAAGGATGAATTTCGACATCAACTGGACTCGTGGCCTCGTGGTCCTCCACAGTTCGATTTGTACGATCATTTTTATCGCTTGCAACATGCGATCTTCCTCTCTTCAAGAAATATGCCAAGAGAACTCTTTTTTAAAGCTAAAGACCATTTGTCATTGGCGATGTGCCACTGCTTTCCATCAGGCAGTCTGCTTATTGCCGGGATTAATTATAAAATAAAATTTCATACAATACAACAAACCAATGCTGACTTCAAAAATGAAATTATTAAAAGCCTTAAATATAACAACTTCCTAAAAGGGCCGGACTTCGAGGAGGGCAGGCTGGGCCTCCAAAATATAGAGGCCTCTACAAGAAAGGGACAGACTACTTTACCACAATAGAGGTAAAAATATACTAATTTCAGCGGGTCAGCAAGTTTGGAGTTTTTTCCATCTAGCCTGTCGTCACATTTTTACGAACAATACTTGCACTTAACTATTTACTACATTATTTATTGAAATAAATTTATTTCTTAGCAGTTAATGTTTGAGAGACTTGCTGGAAATAAAATTTTCTTCTATTCGGAACTCGTTTAATTTGGAAAATAATTAGGAGCCCAAATCCAGCCCCATAAGTCTTTGGTGTTGAAAATGTTACCTCAGCAACATCTAAAATAACTGAAGGAATAATTAATATCGTTAAAATAACGCGAACCGGAAGTCATCAATCATTTTAATGAATTTTCAAATATTTGAGAATTCTGTTTTATTCGCTGGAAGATAGTCCATAAATAATAATAGATTGCGACTTAAAATTTGGCTTTTTGGCTTTTTCTATGTACTCCGAGATTAGTCTTAAGGATAATTAATTTTCATTTTAAAGTCTTCCCTTTAGCGATAAATCGAAATAAAGCAATGGGAATGTCTGATGTCTGGGAATTTTGTAAAAAAGAAATTTAAAAAATATGTGATTTTTACCAAACCGTATTTGACGAGCGTTATGGCGTCTCATCTTACTATGAGTGAGACCCACGCCTAGTAGAGAGACAGAAATTAATTAATAATGGGAATGTAAAAACTTGGTAAAATTTTGTTATGACCGGATAGCTAAGTCGGTAATCAATTTATTTTTTACTAGCTTTTACCTGCGGTTTTACTCGCGGTCGGCGGTCGATGAAGGTACAATATTTTAATCAAATTGTCCTAAAGCAAATCAGGATAAAAGATAACTTTACTTTTATCTATCCTTCGGGAACGGTCCTTCTTCAGTTATGTAGTTAAGGCGTGAAAGTGTAGCAAAGTAATCGTTAGGATTAGGTTTACTTTTAACAATTTTGTGGCTGTAAGCCAAATTATAATAATCCTTGTCTCGTACTGTTTGAATGTATTTTACCATGTTTGAGTTTAAAAGCACCACAAATATATTATAACGTATATACTTTACAATGTAATGTAAAATATTTACAAAAACAAACATAAACTTTAATATCCAAGAGTTGCAGTCGAATCATAATATCTAATATTAGGAATCGGCTTGTGGCTTGTGGCTTGAGTAAGATTGTAATATTAAATTCAAAATATTGACTATAAAACAGAACTGCTGTCATAAAGTTTCATATTAAGGAATTTGGGTTGTTTTCCATTCGTATTATGTTTTGTAGAATATTTTTTGGATTTTAAATCATGAATTATGACTTGATTATTCTTTTATAACTACACGAGAATTGTGTATTTCATTGTTTCTTATCAGTTTATTCCTTGTGATTTATTATAGCGTTGTTTTCAAATCGTATAATATTTTTTAAAAATATGTTTATATCACGGCGTGCGTAAATTGACGTTTTACGCACGCTTCGCGTGCGCAAAACCCCCATTTCCGACCCCGTAATATAAAATTTTATACAACACGCGGACGAAAAATGTTTTTCTGACTCGTGTGATTGCAGTCCTCGCCTGCGGCTCGGCCTGCAAACTCACACTTGTCAGAAAAAAATTTTTCGTCCTCGTATTGTAATGTACTATTTTTCGTTTGATCCCAAATCACATTTATCATAACTCTTTTAAATTCTCGATCATAATTTTACCTTTCTTTGTTCTTATGTTTTGATTAATTACCACGTTTAAGTCGTGAAATATATTTAACTAGCATATAATTAATGATACCTTAAGTATATGCTAGTAATAACCTTACAAATAGAAGAAGTGTAAAAATAGATTTTATTTAAATTCATTTAGTATCTCTTACAATACAATGTTTTAGAGATAACATCATTTTGGAACAAATAGTATAAAACGTACTTTTGAACAATACATTTGATTTTACCGTTGATAACCCTATTACAAGTGTTAAAAACTTCTCAACTCTGTACCAACTTTAGAAGCGATAATAAAAGTAGTTTTACGAAGGGTATTCGGTACGAAATGAAAACTAAACGAAGGGTTCTCCGGCATATTGTGGTATGAATTTTAAGCAGCAATAACCTTGGCTACAGTCCAAATCAGCCGTAAGTTTTGACTAACATAGGATTCTCGAGATTGTCAACCATATTTTTTGATATGCGCTTGTGTCACTACGAATAGTTTGAAATTAGGCTCTCTTACTTCGCCTTAAGGATCCTCTAGTACTTTTTTGGGTGCATGTAGTTTGGTATTACTTTCTTTCCCCAAAGGGATCTCGGCTTATGATTGATGGTGACACAGGTCATCGCACTCAGCGTTGAATCATACCGAATATTCATATTCTGAATGCTCGCTTCACAATGTCACTTTTGTAAATTGATGAATTGGGTACGACTCAGTTCGTTAGCTTCGTAAAAGTAAAATACTCTACCTTTTTTGAAACCGTTACTCGAATGTGTTTTATGGATTTAGATTTCGGAATAATCTTTTTAATCAATCAGGTTCAAGTAACAGATATACGAAGATAAGTTTTTTCTCATAAATAAGCTCTTATGATATTTTACATAAAAAATGCCAACGATATATAAACACATACATTTTATGACAATAAGTCAATTATTTATGAATAAATCACAAAGTACTTGAAATCTGTGCTAAAAATGTTTTTAGCAATTCCAAAATTTTGAATATCCTTGTAGATGGTGTTTTTATTTATGACAGACATACAGTGTCTTTAAAATACCCGTACTAATTGATTTTAAGCAATCATTTTAATAAAAATGAAAAAGAAATCACTTACATAAATATTGTCCTTATAGTTTGCTTAGGGGAGATCCACAAATTACGTGAGGTGTTTTTTTGAATTTTCTGTCCCTCCCTCCCCCCCTGGTGAGATGTCGTGAGATTTTATTCAACCCCCTCCCCCATCCCCCAATCTCACGTGAGATTTTTCAAAATGTGCGTTTCTTAAATATGTAAACGTGTTGGAGTGTTATTGTAAAAAGAAAAAAAAATTGCTTCGTACTTTTATTTACGACTAGTTAAGACTAGTAATCAATATTGCTGAGTTATAAGTGTAATAAAAATTTAACAATAGAATACTTAAATCGTAACTAATGCGATTAAAAAAAAATATCTACTCTAATTCAGTCCATGGAGAATCATGCGTGGTCTCAAGAGAGACTATTGGAACCAACATGTCCATATGATTTTCAATAAAATCATCTGCTCCTTCAACTTCGTTCTCATTGTACTATTTGGTATAAAACAAATATGGTAGTTTGACAGTCAGTAGTAATGTATAACGTCGAAGTATGAATGAAATTATTTTCTTTCGAACGAATTAGTGAATGATCTTAATCGTATTACAGTTATGCTTAAATCTTAAGCATGTAGAATCTGGATAATGGGTCAAAATAGTATAGTTTTTTTTGTTTCAATAAGAAAAAAAAATTGCGTGATATTTGCCGAGACCCCCCCTCTCTCCAACGTAAGATTAGATGAGATTTGACTCGACCCCCCTCCCCCTTAAACATCTCACGTAATTTGTGGATCTCCCCTTACTTTATGTTATTATGATAAAATACCTTCTAGGAAACGTTATTCTTAGAAATCGGCATCCGAAGAATGTAATAAACAAACATTTTTATTTCAGCTCGAGCCAAGTTGGGGAAATAATGTACTTAAACATAAATCTACTATTTTGGTCACCCGTCGTCGATTGCTTTTAGTCCTTTAGGGGCCATTAATCATCTTAATAGCACTGTCCGTGTAATGGAAGTCATCATTTTGAAATATAGTTTATATATTTACAATCAAATTTGGACGGACTTTTCCTTTCACGCGGTATATGTGTGTGCTGTTGGTCCACATTATTAACGCTAATATTAACGCTTTCTACACTCACAGCCCCACACTAGGATTCCCTGTGTCGTGGATGCCATGGACACACAGAGACAAATACACAAACACCCAGACCCAGAAACAGAAACATAAATTCAGATTTCTCTCTGGCCGGGGATCGAACCCGGGGCCCTCTTCGGGATGCTTCGTCCAAAAGACTGTCCGGTCTTAAGGGCCTTTTTCTTATCACGCGTGTTTTTACTCGCGTGCGGTCCAAGTTCGCTTACATGTCACTCGCATCCTGTTGTTTTATAGACACGTTTTCTATCGTTTGTCCTGCACGCATGACGCGGAGAAATTACAATGGATTAATTCACGCATGCAGGTGAGATATTCATGCGGTTATAAATCCGCGTGACAAGATAAACACTTCTAGTGATTCTAATGCATTAGAAATTTAAACTTTGAAAACTTATTTGTTATGGTGACAAAAATGTACATAAGTTATAGTCGACATATCGTCTTTGTTTATTAAAAAGTCAACGACTAAAATCATTCCGTACAGTAACTGATCAGTTCCATTATAAACACACCCCTTATAATTATAACTTACATTTATATAAGCGTATAATGAACACGTCTTAAAACTTTAATGATGTTGGCACAAGTTCTTCAAATTCAGCAGTGATCAGTGCAGTGCCAACAGCTGCCTATATCAACATTGTCCCTGTTTGTTTAGGCGAAAGTTAATTATGTCCCGCATGAACAAGTTGTCAGATACTGAAATTTATCGTCGACTTATTATTGTGTCACTGGACAAACGCCTTCTAAGAATGAATTATATCGTTAGTTCATTAGTCATCATGCTAGACAAATATAGATTAGTATATTGTTTTTATTCCGTCTGTCTGTCTGTTCTACGTTTGATCTCCGAGACGGCCAGCCGATTCCGATTATACTTTTAAGGAATAACTTAGACCACTTTTATTTCAGAAAAGTACTAGTTTTAAAAAAAAGCTAAAAATAAAATCTACAGAGTTTATTGCACTTTTGAACTTTGCCTTCATAATCAGCAACACAATTCATCAAATTTCTATCCCACTGCTGGGCTTCACTTTCAGAATAAAAATAATTATGCCATAGTACACCGCGCTGGCCAAGTGCGTATTGGTAGACTTCGCATGCCATTGAAAACTTTTTTTGCCTCTGTCTCAATACTTTAAATTAAAAAAAAACACATACTTGAATAATGGTATTATACAACAAAATAGATACCAGCCGCCGCAGCCTAAACACAAAGAGTTTTACCAGAATTTAATTTAGTTGTAATAGACTTATACTTTGTACGGTAAACACGAAAGCCTATGTCAACACCTTTCATGCGTTTGTTTAGGTAGATGCTAATTGAGCCCTTTGAGCAGGGCGAGTTAAAAATACTTCGAAACAATTCTAAAAATAAAATGAAAGAAAAGTATTGCGTACGGTATTACAAAGGTTAAGTTACAGAGAATACACAATTCACAAATTGAAAGAAATACTACAATAATATTTCACTTAGTTAGCTACTAAGATTACAACAACAGTTTCGAAGGTCCTACCCCTTTTGAGGTTTGATTCCGGCGGCACCACCGCCGCTATTTCTGCCTCATAACAGCAGCCTTAAGCACTGTTGTGTTCTGGTTTGAAGGGTGTGGTAAGGGAAACATACTTTTCCGAGGCGTTAAACTTTGTCGTAAGGGGTAGCGGTGCATTTGTGGCCGACCTCAGGTAAGAATCTATCTATCTATAATCTATATCAGATGTCCATGGATGGCAGTATCCACTTACCATCAGGTGGACTGCATGCTCGTCTGCTACTCCTACGTAATAAAAATGTGGTCACTGACACCAATCGATATCTGTACCCTTACTAGGAGATTTTACGTTTCGACAAACATTACTGTTTTGGTATTTCTTTACGTATTGGCCCAAACGATTTCCTATTTCTGACACAATCCGCTAGGGGCGATGATTGGAATTTGTATGGGCAAATACGTAAACAAATACCAAAACAGTCATATTTGTCGAAACGTAAAAACTCCTGGTAAGGGAACTGTAATCGGCTCTAAACATGATTTATTATTTTATATAAAGTTGATTGAAATTTAATTGCAGCCCTAGAAGATCAACTTAGAATGCTTCATATGAACGTTAAACCTTACTAAACCCTTCAAATTACAGGCTACATAGACATTAGATAACGATATTTAAGCACAAATAGACATTTATTAATCAAATCGCTCAAGCCTGTAATCATACAGTATTGTAACATGAGAGGGGTAGGTAGAATCGAGTTATCGGTTGCCACCCTCACCACGACATGTGCGAATTGAATAATGCGATCCATCGTGACTTGTGATTTTGTTCCTACGCGCAAATGGGGAGATTATACGGGTTCTAATGGGTTTTATTTGCCAGGGAATTTCTATTAGAGCTACGATAGAATTATTTTGGAATAGTATCGTTTAGTACGTTTGATGGTTTTAAAATGCCAATAATTATAGTTTAGAAACTAAAAACCACGCTAAAATTGCACAAAGAAAATCGTTAATCCTGATTCCTGATCCTGATGAGGAGAATGGGATAAAATTATTAAAATCGTGTATTGTCATCCATTCTTGATAATTGTTCAAAATTTTAAATAAATCGGACTGTTTAAAGTAGGTAAAAATAGGGTTCAAAGATTGCGCAATATACATACATATATAGATGCATACAACCCAAGCTAATAAAAGCGTGGTAACAAGTAATTTAATTAAAAAATCAAAAACCCGACTGCACTAAACAGGCTGAAGTAGAATTACCAAAAACGGTGAAATAGGCGTTTCATTATTTTTATGCAAAAAGCTAAATACAAAGTTTCATAGTAGGTATCTGCTTCAAAATCAAAAGATGTTAAAACAATATTATCCTATTCTATCCTCGTAGTGCTCATTTACGCTATATAAATAACCTATGAGTAAAATGCCAGCACTCTAAAGTGCAGCGGTTTCCCTTAGCGTTGATCTCTGGCACAGCAACACTACTCATTTAGTCAGACAGTCATCTCGATGTAATATATATATATATATGTATATGTATGTGTAATCTACCCTTTTAATTTCCTTTGATTTGATACCCTACTCGATAGATTTGGTATTTTTTTTAAAACGTGTTACTATTTCGCAAAAAAAACCACCATTTATCCGGTCCGATCTATCCGGTGATTATATTACCTCGTTAAGGGTAGAATTTCTTTATTTTTATCCAACAAGCCTGATACAACATTTTATAGTGTTTGCTTCAAGATTGACGGTTGTTCAAATGAACTTTTAACCCTTATTTTACCCTCTACGGGGTTGATTTTTCGGAAGGGGATAGATAGGTGTGTCTTTGTTCCTACCCAGACAGCCAAATACTAAATTTTATAGTAGTTGCTTCAAAATTAAAGAATTTTAAAACAACTGTATTTTCCTATTTTACCCTCTTAGGGGTGGAATTTCCAAAAGGCCTTTCTTAATACTTATTTACGCTTTATAGCGAACCCATGTGCAAAATTTTAGAACTCTAAGTTGAGCGGTTTTGGCTGTACGTTGATTTCTGAAAAATGAAAAAGTTATTTAATTAGTCAGTCAGTCTGCCAGTCATCTTGCTCTTTTATATATATACAAATATGTTTTTATAATCTACGTTTAATTTACTTTCATTTGATACCCCACTCGATAGGTTCGGTTAACTTTTTTTTGAAATGTGTTACTATTTCGCGCCAAAAATTCGCCCTTTTGAATTCTTTTCTCTAAAACCTATCTAAAGACACTCGGGTCATTGAGACGAATATAATGACACCTTAACTGTCGAAATTTATCCAGCCGTTTGTAAGATCGGATCAAATAAAGAAAGACAAACATACAAGATACGCGCGAAAAACATAACCCTTCCTTAGCAGTCGGGTAAAAAGTGGATGACCTACAATGCTGCTTTGCTTTTCAATAAACTAAAAGTACTTATACAATAACTGCTCTGTATCATATGTGTAATGTGTACTTACGTGTTTCGAAAGAAATAAATGATTGGTTGTTCTTTAAACTGAATATTATAAAAAATAATGGCATATAGCGTAAAGGAGATGAAATATCATAATTGTATTAAGTAATAAATCATTTCCTTGCTGATTTAAATAATTACATTTATACAAACTAAGTTTGCAATATGGGCTTGATTTTAAAGATTTTTTGTAACAGATAACTTGAATTAATTAGGGGTCTATTATCTTTGAAGGTGGTAGAACCCTTTGTGGTTCGACTCCGGCGGCACCACCGCCACACCTGTTTCTGCCTAATAAAAGCAGTGTTAGGCGCTGATGTGTTCCATTTTGAAGGATGTGGTAAGGGAGACATATTTTTCCAAGGCGTTCCAGCTTAGTCCTCAAGGGTAGCGGCGCATCTGTGGCCGATTTCAGGTAGAAATATCTAATCCTATCAGGGGTTGATTACAGTTGTCCATGGGCGGCAGTAGCCACTTACCATCAGGTGGACTGCATGTTCGTCTGCTACTCCTATATTATAAAAAATATATACTATATTATAATTAGTAGTGTATACTACTTAGGGAGGTAACACACGAGCGGAAGTTTATATCGACGCCAAGAACTGTCGCTAATGCATTATCTGCCTAAGTCTATAAATTCTGTAACAATACAACATTAGATTAGATTAAATTAGATTTACTATATTAGAAAATGTACAATAATTTTGGGCAAAATTAGAATTAAATTTAGTTAAATTAACATAAACATAATCCGCGCGATATTAATCTCTACGCAATTTCGTAATTTAGCGTCAAAATTTAGTTCTCTTTTGGGACCTATGTGTTATTAAGCTAGAAGATACCTAATTTATCATGCATTGAAACTTTGAGCTAAATTATTATTTAATTTAATTTCAAATTAGTTGGATATATTGCTACACGTGAAATTTTGTATTAATATGATTAAGATTTGTTCTTGTGCATAGAACAATATTATGTTATACTAGTCTGTCTTTGGAGGGTGGAGACGCGATAGCGTTATGGTATGAATTTGGTTTCTTATATTGGGGGTCCGACATTCTTATCATAGATGACATCTATTTTTAGAAAGTATGTGCGTAAAAAAAATATAACTTGTTTTTTTTTATAATATAGGAGTAGCAAACGAGCATGCAGTCCTGCTGATGGTAAGTGGCTACTGCCGCCCATGGACATCTGTAACCAACCCCGTTTAATGGGTTCCTTCAATTACAAGGCGGTGATATATCTATACTTATCTATGGTAGTCACAATCAAATTGTAACTCTTAGGTACTTGTCCAGGTATTATAAAATCCAGTCCTGTGTACAGCTGTCATATTTATTGATATTCTTGTCCTGGCAAACAAAAGTATCTAAGCCAGAATAAACTAAAACCCCCAACTCCCCAAGTAAGTTGATAGAAAACTAATTGAAAGCCTTATAATTGTGAATGAAGATGAATGGCTTTGTTTGCGTATCTCAATAGAAGTTGAAGCACTCTGTTTTCTATTACGACAATAAGATTTGATTTTGGGACTAGATATTTAAATTTTGGTTGAATATTTTGGTCTCTTAACTATTTATGGTTCTAACAGACGACGATTTTCTTTTTGGCCATTGCATAGATGCTGAATCGCAATTGAAGGTGGTAGAACCCTCTGTGATTCGTCTCTGGCACCACAACGAATAACATCAGTGTTAAGTGCTGACTCTAATCTGACTGCACTGACTGACTCTAATCCTATCTGGGGTTGATTACAGATGTCCATGGGCAGTAGTAGACACTTATCATCATCTGTAATAACAACAGTGTTAAGCGCTAATGTGTTCTGATTTGAAGGATGTGGTAAGGGAGACATACTTTTCCGAGGCGTTCCAGCTTCGTCCTCAAGGGTAGGAGCACGTCTGTGGTCAATCTCAAATAGGAATTTTATCTTACCTGGGGTTAATTACAGATGTCCACGGGCGGCAGTAACAATTCACCATCATTTGTAATACTAGCTTATTTGTTCTGTTATTGTTGTTATCATCAAAGATTTTGCGAAGCCTCGTTAAAACTCCAGACTTGAAGAATTAATTTTTGTAGTAATGCAGTACAAATTTTACTAAACAATAAACTACTTACTACTTAATAAATTTAATAATAATATAGTAGAAAGCTTAATAAATCTTGATTACAGATCACATACAAGCGACACGTGTTTATGATTACATACACAATTTATACCCCACAGATGTTGAAATTAGCACCATTCATCGAGGGATGAATAAAATGGGTAGGATTATAATGATTGATAATGTTGAGTACAAAGTTTAGGGTATTAGAACTTATTGCAAGTTTTAACTGAGTTTCAAAATACGCGTACATACTTGTACAACAAAGTGTATTTTTTATTGTGGTAAAACATACACACTACATTTTTTAAACTATAGGTGCAGCAGATAACCCTAGATAAGTTGGTTGCAAATGGGTTTCAAAAGGACTAAGTTTGAACGCCTCGGAAAAGTATGTCTCCCTTACCTCACCTTTCAAACCAGAACACACCAACGCTTAACACTGCTGTTAGTAGGCAGAAATAGGCGACAGTGGTGCCGCCGGAGTCGAACCACAAAGCGTTCTACCACCAATTCAAATTTACCTTCAAATCGACGCTTAATAGAAATGCTTTGTTAACAAGAACTTACTTCCCATTTCGTTGAATCATCTTAAAACTAGACTTGGTATTATTTGACCCAGTTTCCGATAGAATTCCTTCAAGATACCGCAGTAAAATTTAATTATTAGAGGCAAAATTAATCCTAGCTAAGGCATCCGATGGAAGGAAATCTGCGCAGTCTTACTAAAACTAAATTAAATTATTCGTTGCGCATCTCAACTGCATATTAAAACATTCGATGTAATTGCGTCAAGACTGAATCGTAATTTTAAGCAGTAAAGTGACGGAGTATCTAACGGTCATGCGGCCCTGGTATTCAGTCGTGGTAAAATCCTGTTTTAGTGGCACCACCGTCACAGTACTTTCGTCTTTTAGGGTTGATAGACACAGTGTGTGTCATACGTTATTTATGACAATGCAATATTGTATACTACAAAAAATACACATTATATTTTTTTGAAGATGTAAACGGCATCAGTGTGTTCTGGATTAAAGGGGATGGTAGAGGCAAAGAAATGTACAAGGCGGCGTTATCAAGTGACATTAAAAAAATGTAACCGTATTAAAGTTTGACTACAGATGTCCATAGGCACCAGAAACCAAGCACCATCAGTTGAATTTGTTGCTCATTTGATGTTTCAATTATCAAATCCAACCGAAATAGTAATAAAAATTCACAACTTCATGTTTTAACAAAAATTGTCCAGTCGCTTTCTACACTCACAGCCCCACACTAGGATTCCCAGTGTATTGGGTGTCATGAACACATACAAAGAACACACAAACACCCAGACCCAGAACAGAAATCTAAATTCGTCATTAAGTTATCAGTTTGGCCGGGGATCGAACCCGGGACCTTCTTCGTCAGACTGGTATGGTGACGTTCTGCCACGCAGGTTATCGTATCAAATCCGATCAAATCAAATTCACTCATAATTAAATCATACATATGCATGCGTCCTACGATTCAAATCCTCATTTGATAAAATAATAGGAACGTATTTAAGGGGTGATACTTATTCTTACGTCTCACATTCTAGTCGCCCCAAGCTACCACGCAACGTCAGATTATCTCAGCCATTACTCACTGTAATCGCTAGGAAATCGACCGCGGTTAATGCACCCTTATGAATTTATCAAACAATATGGATGACGTGTGGTATATTCAAGCAAGTATTTTGAGTAAGCGTACTTATTATTTCTATGACATGTATGTCTGTGACATGTATAAAGATCTGTGCCCAGCTGGGGATAACTTTATTTATTTTTATTTATTTATTTGTGTACATATAAACATAATAAAAAGAGCATTATTAAGAAATAATAGTACAGAGGACTACTTATTCCAATCTGAGATCTTCCAGCAGCCGCTATGGTCGGAAAATTTATATGATAGGCAAACATAGTGTGCACAAAATATATAGGTAAGATAGATATCATAGACATATAAATATATACATATAAATACATAACATATACAATAATACATACGTGCCATTATTAGGCACGGATCTAGCGGATTATTGCTCTGAAGCATAATTTGCATTTCTTTTATTTTGATCAATCGACAGAACTTCAATATGGATTATTTTTGGCGAAGCTATGTTCATCTTTTTAACTATGGAAGTAGCAGGTTAGAAGGTGGTAGAACCCTTTGTGGTTCGACTCCGGCGGCACCACCGCCACACCTATTTCTACCTAATAACAGCAGTGTTAGGCGCTGCTGTGTTCCGGTTTGAAGGGTGTGGTAAGGGAGACAGACTTTTCCGAGGCGTTCCAGCTTAGTCCTCAGGGATAGCAGCGCATCTGTGGGCGACCTCAGGTAGGAATACCTAATCCTATCTGGGGTTGATTAAAGATGTCCATGGGCGGCAGTAGCCACTTACCATCAGGTGGACTGCATGCTCGTCTGCTACTCTTATATTATAAAAAAAAAAAAAAAAAAAAAAAAATAGCAATCGACCATAGTACTTGATGGTAAGTGGCTACTGCCGTCTATGGACATCTGTAGTCTCCCCAGACAAGATTCCTACCTCAGATTGGCTTCAGATGCGTTGCGAAGGACTAACTTAGAACGTTTTGGGTAAGTGTTTCCCTACGACCCAAAGAAATAACAAATAATATTTAAACAAACAGACTTATAATAGTCACATACTTTTTAGTACCAAAAGAATATCATACATGCAAAGAAAAGTAAAACAGCCTCAAAGAACTGCAATATTCTCATGTCTGTGATTCCACTAGCCATTACACTCTTAAGACCGTTGTAGTATCAGCACTTAGTCTTTGTGACAGAAATACTGCTAAAATGGTTTTAGTTCTGTTTTCGACTTCAAAAATGTTAAAAGAAATGTTTGGACGCGGAATCAAATTTGTTGTATGGATAGGACACGTGACGTATCGTATCATATACCTAAAATATTTTGTTTGCAAGTTTTGCAACACTAGCAATATTTGCTAGCCACCTTTATGATAGAAAATTGTCAGTTTTCGGTTTAAAAATCATTTTTATTAATGCCAAACGCCCCAAATGAAAGTTAAATTTTAGAATATCTATACAGTCTTTAAAATATAGTAGTATTCTTGCTTTTTTACCTCGTTGTGGAAGGTAATGTTTTCTTGACGTATTTTAACATTATAACATCTCGATCGATTCGTATAAATCGTGGAAGTGATACGTGACTTCTCTTTTAATGTTATTATTTTTATATACTTGGGTTACTAATATTAATATATTAATAATTACTATATCATAATAATTTGTTAATATTAATTTGAAGGTGGTAGAACCCTTTGTGTTTCAAATCCGGCGGCACCGCCGCCACACCTATTTCTGCCTAATAACAGCAGTGTAAGGCGCTGCTTTGTTCCGGTTTGAAGGGTGTGGTAAGGGAGACAGACTATTCCGAGGCGTTCCAGCTTAGTCCTCAGGGATAGCGGCGCATCTGTGGCCGACCTCAGATAGGAAATATCTAATCCTATCTGGGATTGATTACAGATGTCCATAGGCGGCAGTAGGCCATTACCATCAGGTGGACTGCATGCTCGTCTGCTACTCCTATACTATAAAAAAAAACTAATATTTTTAATTTAAGACGGTAATTTAGTACCGAAAACGCTTCTATAATTTAATTTCACAGTAAGTCTCGACCACAAATAAAATCCAAACTAAATTAGAAGTTAAAATATACCACTCACATCCTCAGTACTCTGCAAGAGTATAATTTATGCGCCACTGAACCACCTGTCAGTTCCCTGCGCTAGTTGCCTAACTTTATTTCTGGCCTAAATTTTTAGTCTATTTAGGTCATCCACCTGAACTAGACATACGATAACAAATTTTAATCTTAGTGCAACATTTCAAATTTAAACCCATATTTTTCTTTCAAATGTACCGCTTTTTAGCTCTACAATAATATTTTTCGTACATCGTGAATTCCTATTGCTGCCTATACTGCTCCATACTAATATTAATAACACACTTTTTTCTAGCGTAAAACAGTTTTGAGTTTCGGTGGAAGGATATGAATGCTGCCTTACATATGATGCGACTATTCTTAACTTTATTATTATTACAATATATAAGTAGCACACGAGCAAGCAATTCATTTGATATAATGATTATTTTTTATAATAAAGGAAGAGCAGATGAGCAAACAGTTCACCTTATGTAAGTGGGTACTGCCACCCATAGATGTTTGAAAACCCTATGTAAAATGAGACTCCTACCTGAGGTCAGCCACAGATACGCGGTACCCCTGAGGACTAAGCTGGAATGCCTCGGAAACGTATTATAATTCTTTGAGAGATTATGAATTCGGGAACAAATTACATACTAAAAACGCACTTTATGTGCCTCTATAGCTTGAAGCTGGCTATATAGACGACGTGAAGAGAACTAGTCTAAATAATATATGAATCACCCACATTGGCTAACAAGGATGTAATTTATGCGCCACACTGGACGCCTCATGTTAGTTTTTCGTGCTAACGTTAACTATATTTGACCAGAATTTCTAATCTATCTAGGTTAGAATTATACGTGACAAGGTAAAAGATAGCAGAATGTTATTACAATTCTGTATTTTTTAACCGACTTCTCAAAGGAAAGAGGTAATTATTCGTCGCGTTTTTTATGTCCAGCGATTATTCCGCGATGTTGCGTCCGATCGTCATAATTCAAACACCATGTATGTAATTCTGAAGTCGGAACTTATATTGGACACGCTGTATACATCGACGTTCAGCGAAATACACAAAGCGCCGATTTCAGAACTATGTACTAAACCAACATTTATTTATATTAGAATTAGAAGTCGGTTGTTTTTTTTTTTTGGTATTTCTTGTACTGCGTTAGGCAAATTCGTAACTATTTATATTAATTAAAACGAACAAATAAGATCCAGCTCAGCAATTTCTATTTCTAAGTGATACGGGGTAATTTCGAAATGTTGCCCGGTTTTCGAAACGATTTTCATATATGCATATGAAAAAGAGAATTCTATATCGACACGATTTTTTTTCTTTGTAATATAAAAGGTATGCACAGATTTTTCATACATACTCGTTGACAAAGCGGAATCTGCCCAAAAGCCTTTTACAAAAAACATCGGACAAATAATAAACTTATATGAAACTGTGACGGACTATTTCTGTCAGTTGATTGAATGTGCAGTTATTAAATCTATTTGTAGGCCCTAGCTTTGAACATTTTAAGGTCTATATTTTTGTTATAGACTCTCACGGATATTGTGATGTACAACGTGTAATAAAAATAACGTCCAGTTACATTTTTCTATGACTTTGTTCGTAGTTAAATTTTAGCTCATTTTTACAAACTTCCTTCAAATACAAAACATTATTTAGTATAGAATAATATAACAATTTTTAAAAAATCTACTAAAGCACCACACTGAAATCCTTATCGTGCATTCTTAATTTTGTAATTTAGGAATATTTAATTATATTATTTAAAATACATATTTTGTTGACTACCTACATATAATTTAATGCCATAGATAAGTAAAGATACTTCGCCGCCTTGGAATTGAATGAAGCCCCAAACGGCTTATTAGTAAGTTCTTTTTTTGAATTCTTGACAAATAAAAACATTTTTAGAGATAATTTACGAATAAATAACTAATACTGCGTTATTTACATAATAAATAAATAATTATTTCAAATATTTTAGGGACATTTTAGCACGGAGACGTGGCAAAACTTTTTTACGTAACTATTTCAATTCTCAAAACTGGGTACATTTTCTTGTTAGAGTAATCTTTACTAATCTATGTTTAATGCCATCATTTTTGTAAGTGCTTCGTTCTAATCATACTTATATTTTAAGTAAATATTTTTACAGTAGAAACTATGCGGACACACTTTCAGTTTCAAAGTATACTCCTACGTTTATAAAAGGACATTTAAGAATCTCTGCGTAGGAGGTGAAACTATTTAAGTAGTTCTTAGAATCCTGCTTTTCATTTAAATCTAGGTAAATGCCCTTTCTTCTAGAATTTATTTATTAAGTTTTAATCCTATAAATTACTATTGTAATAAAATATATCATTTTATTTCCGTATAATCAACATTTTATTGTTATTTAATTAAAGATTTTCTTAATTAAATATACTGTTAGGAACGTCAACAGATGATAGAAAATGTAATCTTAAAATGAGGGTATTCAGTAAAAAGGGGCGTATAAAAGGGCATTGTAGATCGCTTTCTGGGCAGTTATTTTCCGACTATTGTAAAGAACGTTACTATGCCACTTTTCTTGTCGAATCTACAATTTGTATGCTTAATTGTTATTTTGTTAACTTTGTAAAGTAAAATTGTGAAGTAAAATGTTCTCGGTTTATAAACGTTTGTTTTTAATTAATAAATTCCTGATTAATTTTCCTAATATCAGAAGTGGGATTGTATCCGCCCCACGTTCTGATCCACCCCCCTTGTATGTTTGTTCTTAATAATTAAATAAGTTAGCAAGAAGAGTGGCAGAGCACGTGTATCGGTAAAATAACAACGGAAGTCGTGAGTATTGTGGCTGTACTCCAGAGGCGATATTGGTAAGGTTTTAGCGTTATAACAGCGGCTTGCGGCGCAATGGAACATATTGCGTCAACCACGTGCATCACCACCGTGGTGACCGCGGCTTAAGTCTGTTCACTACTGGTGGAATGCTCGGGCATGTAGTGGAGCCTGAGCTGGAGGTTATTGCTGGCAAGTTTGATATGATTGGCAAAGCGGTAAGATCAAACCAATATTTTCTTATTACTTTGACAGACAGACAAAATATTAACTTTCTTGTAGGTACCGACCTTTGGCATTTGGTATATCAATGGTACCAAAGATTTTAAAATTGTTAGTATCTTTTAAACATTTTTAAGTCCTTTAACCATTTTGTTTTGTAATAAAAATCTGTGTAGTTGTTAAGGAAATTGTTTAGAGAAACTAGTGGATGACTAGAAATCGTTCAAAACATTTGTACTCAAATTATTTAATCGTAAAAAATTATTAAATTATTAGATTTGGATTTTGCTAATAGCTCGTTCGTAGATATTCTTGGCGTTTATTTTAATTTAGTTACCGTACGCGGAATTCTCATTAATTTTAGTCTCTTTTGCCTATATGTACCTATGTAGTTAAGTTTACAAGATCGAAGACTTTGAAGGCTAATGATGGAAAACTGTACCTTGACTTAACATGTACGTAAATCGGGGTCAGGTTTAGCCGAGCGAATGTCATGTTACGTATACTGTGTTGTAAATAATTATTCTCAGTGTACAGGTGAAATACTGACACATGAGCCCAGTGCTGACTTGTGCGTGTCGTCGTATGGTGTTGGGCAGCGCTGTGCTATGGGCGCTGCCGTTCTCTGCGGGCGCCGCTGTTCTCTGCGGTTGCTGCGCTCTGCGGGTGCTGCGCTCTGCGGGCGGTGCGGCTCTCTGCGGGCGCTGCGCTCTGCGGGCGCTGCCGCTCTTATCGGGCGCCACTGTGCTGTGCGGGCGCCACTGCGGTCTGCGGGCGCTGCCGCGCTGTGCGGGCGCTGCCGTGCTCTGCGGGCGCCGCCGTGCTCTGCGGGCTCCGCAGCGTGCTGTGGGCGCTACTAGGCGTTGCCGGGCGCTGTTATTCAGTGCGGGCGATGCCGAGCGGTGCGAGCACTGCTGGTGCTAACGTGTGCTGCATAGTCTACCGTGCGATACTGGCATTAAGGGTACTTCAAATGGAATTTAAATTGGTCCTTGGTAAGGAAATGGACGATTTGAATTTGAAATTGGGTGAGTTCAATTAAATTACAATTTTATTATTGTTACACTTTTGTTACAATGTGCAAATAAGTTTGTTCTATCAGTATTATTCGTACTCGTTACCATGTTTGCTATCAGCTCAATATATACGGGTTTTGTAATGACTTGGTAAGACGGAGCGTGTAAGGCCTAACGCGACTTCGAGAGGACCAAGATCATTCATGTAATGCCTGGAGGTCAACAACGGGTTGTGGATTGGTATAGAAGACTCTTCGAAAGATTGTTATGCTTTCGAGGTGACTATATCCCACGTAATGCCTGGGTACTGTCACTTCAATCACGGGACGGGTTATGGTTCTTGGAAGACACAGTGTAAGACCCGCCGTGGCCTCTGTTGACCAAAATCATGTAATGCCTGGGTATCGTGCGTACAGGACGGGTTTTGGTACTTGGAAGAAACAGTGTAAGACCCGCCGTGGCCTCTGTTGACCAATACCATGTAATGCCTGGGTACTGTTACAGGACGGGTTTTGATACTTGGAAGATACAGGTGTAAGACCCGCCGTGGCCTCTGTTGACCGAGATCATGTAATGCCTGGGTACTGTGTTGCAGGACGGGTTTTGGTGCTTGGAATGATACAGTGTAAGACCCGCTGCGGCCTCTGTGGACTAAGACCATGTAATGCCTGGGTACTGTCCGGGACGGGTTTTGGTACTTGGAAGGATACAGTGTAAGACCCGCTGCGGCCTCTGTGGACTAAGTCCATGTAATGCCTGGGTACCGAGTGTTAGGGCTATAATAGTGACGACAGCGTGACGATATTGGCTGAGCTTGTAATAAGACATTTTAGTATTTAGCACATTTACCGCGGTTCTATTGAACATGTAACAAAGTGTAACAAACTGTGTAATATTTATAGCAAGTTGGAAATAATAAGAAAAATAATGGTAAACATATTAGTTAGTGTACTCAACTACACAATGTGTAGGACTTTGTTCGTAAGTAAAGTTCACTCTGCGGGTGCATATGAAACATACCCTAGCGAATGCTGTGTTTTGCTTTGTGTGCTCGGACGCTGTCTTGGAGTCGCTCAGACATGTGGTCCTGGAGCTGTGTGCAACTGTACACGCAGAGTGAACCCACGGACACCTGTGATGAGTCACGGTGTGTGTGACGTTTGTGTGGCAAACATTTGTTTTTATTATTAGTTTGGGTTGGAACAACCTTTTATGGGTACCAATTCACACATGCAAAGTTATGTCTCATTCGTAGACCCCTAACGAGTCATGAGGGTGCACTCCGTAGACAGGAACTGCCCCGGGTGATTGGTACTCGTATCTGTTTGTTTTATATCCGCTGAGTTTAGACATTACTATGTCCAATTGTATTGACTTAAATAATTAACTTTTTGCCGTGGTCTGCATAGAAGTGGGCATCTTTATGATTTACTTTACCATCCTTTGCGGTGAGGCAGAGGCGGATTCGGCCGGATTTTGCTTCTCCTACCGCATAAGCGATGTGTTGCTAATGGTCATTGTATCGGTGAGCATTGGGAATACAGCGTGCTTTGTTAGAACGTTTTCTGAACGGGCTAGCCATTGTAAAGGTGTCGTGCTGTGCCTTGAATTGCGCAGTTTGAGACATATGTACGACATTCACCTTTGTCTTCTCTTGCCTAGATCTTTGTTCTATCCCTTTTCAAAATTTCCTATTGAATTACTTATTGCTGATGCTTGAGTGCACGCTTGCGTCTGTAATAGGGGTTCTGAATTGTTGTTTCTAATTACTCTCTCAAAAACAACGATCTGAGGACATTACACACAAATAAGTATGAAACCTTAAATGTGTCTGTTCAATTACAGAAGGTGAACAATCTAATCCTCTGAATGCAGCTGGTCGAGGCATGCCGCTGTTGGGTGATGAAGCGGTTGAGGATGCCTCGCCATCAGAAACAGTTGTATTACCGAATCAAAGTTCCTCTGGCGCACTTTGTATCGGTAAGATTAGATTAAGAAGGTTGAATTCTGTCAGTTTTCTTTATATCGTTCTTTCATCTACAGAGTTTGACATTGAAGACGACGCTACACCACCTTGTCTAGCCGTGGCCACAGCTCCGTCTGCTACTTCAGCCAGGACAGTCAACGCGCCTGTGCCACTACTGCACGCGTACGAGGCAGTTCCTGGATCTACGAGGCGTCTACAGGTGCATGAGAAGAGTGTGTCGAGGACGCCACACCGTCAGGAGAGGCCGTGTTAGGAACGTCAACAGATGATAGAAAATGTAATCTTAAAATGAGGGTATTCAGTAAAAAGGGGCGTATAAAAGGGCATTGTAGATCGCTTTCTGGGCAGTTATTTTCCGACTATTGTAAAGAACGTTACTATGCCACTTTTCTTGTCGAATCTACAATTTGTATGCTTAATTGTTATTTTGTTAACTTTGTAAAGTAAAATTGTGAAGTAAAATGTTCTCGGTTTATAAACGTTTGTTTTTAATTAATAAATTCCTGATTAATTTTCCTAATAATACATATTTTGAAATGGTGCATCCTAAAATGCGCTAAACCGATTTAGACGACATTTTTTTATTAAAATTTAAGTAATTTTATAAACAGAGCGCTGTTTTGCATTTCACATTTTTTTACACTGGTTAATTTATTAAATCATTTAAATCTATGTGAAATTGATATTTAAGGTAAGCCAAGTTAATATGTATACCGCATTTTTACGTCAAAATTATTCGGGCGACTGACGTAAAAATCAAAAAACCGCGCCAGTAAGCGCGATAAATCCTTTAGCGCACTTCTCAGTCGCATGATAGATCGGCATAATACGACGTCACGGGGAACCCTAATGTGCTCATAAATAATAATTTTGACAGCATAACGAGTACGAAAGGTGCAAATTGTTATTTATAGGGCGCGTACGAGCAAATTGTTGGAATTATGGAATGAATTCCTGTATGCGATTTATTTTAATAGAGCCGTTCGGTACGAATTGCTGGAATAATACGGCGAGCTTCGAATTCTTCGTGTAAGGCCTTTTTAACACGTTTTTATTATTGGGTCTTGTTCGGATGGAATTTTGTTATCTATTTTACGCTAGGATTCTGAGACTCTATTTTTTAACATATTACACGAAACTGAATGCCAATACCGACAAAAAATCAAATATATTTTTAACGATATTTTAAAATACTAAAGCAGAAAATAATTTAGACGAAACCCATGAGTCTTGTCATGTCATAAGTGATCTACAAAGGCACGTCGAGCACGGTCAGGATTCGCGTGGGTAACTAATGGTGATATTAACATTTTGACAAAGTAAATGAAATAGTAATTGCCAGAACCAAAATATTTGACACAACGTAGCAAATACCTTTTACCTCTTTCTCCTAATCTTTATTCACTTTATTTGAAATAGTTATACATATCTGTGGATGTGCAAACCATAACTAATGAACTATACACCTCTTTACTTATAACATAATTGGGAAATAATTTTACTAATCCACTAACACAAAACTCGTATGACAAACAAGACAAAATATAATTTACGACGGAATTAGGTATCCCGCCATGTTACACCGATCCATCACACGCTACCAACGATGCTAACGGATTTATTGTGAAACAAGAGGTCCTTGTACAAACTAGGGGTATTAAAAATAATTTCCAAATCTATCCAATTATCCATAAGTTTCTTTAATTAATTTCAAGTTTGGCATCTTGCCCAAAGCTGAAAATCATGAGCATCTTACTCACTATGAATATATATCTTTATAATGTAGAAATAACTGATAGTGACAGAACGTTCAGTCCCCCTGATGGTAAGTGACTACTACCGCTCATGAATATCTATAATTACCCTCAGATAAAAATAGATAAAAAAGCTTTAATAGCCTAGTGGTTAAGAAACTCGGCTTCTCGATCGAGGGGTCCGAGGTTCAAATCCCAGGCACGCACCTCTGATTTTTGAAAGTTATGTGCGTATTAGAAATTAATTATCACTTGCTAAACTATGAAGGAAAACATCATGAGGAAACCTGCATACCTGAGAGATTTATAAAAAAGATCTCAAAGGTATGTGAAGTCTACCAATACGCACTTGGCCAGCGCGGTGGACTGTGACCTAATTCATCTCATTATGAGAGGATCCCCGTGCCCAGCAGCGGGACAGTAATGCGTTGTTGGTGATGATGATGATGAATAAATAGCATATCTACGCGTTGCTACCCTTGAGAACTAAGCTGGAATGCCAGTGAACGCCTCGAATAGATACGTCTTCTTTACCACATCCTTTAAAACCAAATCCCTGATATGAGTATTTCTCAAAACATCTGTTACTTGATCGAGGGTGTCAGAATAAAAAACAATTCTTCACTCAAGTCATACATTAATTCAAGTGCTAATAATTTAATTATTATTCTTTTCAAATCTCTTTTAAAAGTAACAGAATATGTACAACCATACGAAAGCCAGTTCCTCGCCATCAGTCATACGGATATACGAAAAAGACAAAAACGGCTATGTCCGACGGCTTCACGACACTTGGACACTGTTATGAGAATATTGTGGTATTTCCGCGCTCTAAGGATTCCTTTTTATTGGGGGTGTTGATGCGAAGGAGTCGGAGGGAGTCAGCAAGAAATAAAGGGACTATTGGAAATAATTTTTGATCGTTTTCAATATACGAGTAGTTAGCGGATATTTTCTTCTGTACAGTGTCGAATGTACATGAAATTCTTAATCTGTTTAGAGCATTTAAAAGCAAAATTACTTAGTATGTATGGCAGTTTGTAGACGTTTAAAAAGAACTTTAAATAAATGAATTTTGAATAAATTAGATTTGAATTGGAATTTGAAGGTATAAACTCATTATAATTTAATGGCTTATTTTAAGCCGTGGCCTGAGAAGTCAAACTTCTTAGTGTCCTATATATTAATGTATTTGTATGTGTATGTGTGCGTGTGTGTGAGTGTGTGTGTGATAGCTTATGTCCGACGGCTTCACGACACTTGGACACTGTTATGAGAATATTGTGGTATTTCCGCTCCAACGATTCCTTTTTATTGAGGGTGTCGAAGTTGTCAGCAAGAAATAAAGGGACTTTATTTTTGGTGGATATTGGAAATTATTTTTCATCGACTTTCAATATACGAGTAGTTTTGCGACATTATGTTCTTCTGTACAATTTTGAATTGACGCAAAGGTTTTGATCTGTTTAGAGCATTAAGAAGCGAATAAAATCTGAGAAATTTACACAAAATTGGGTATTTTTTGCGCACTAAAAAGTTTTAAAAGAATTTCAGGAGAATATTATAATTATAAACATTTCATTTTAGTTATATTAATTGCCTAAAAATATTTTATCGTTTTAGTAGGTAGAGATAAAAGCTTGTTGTTAAAAACTTTTCTATTTAGGTTCACACACTTCACTTATACAAACAAAATCATATTGCAACTGTTTCTTGCAATCTTCCATTTACAATACCGTTAAATTATTCTATTATTTTTCCCCTTTTCCCAGCGCCCTTGCCAAAGTAACACATGGAACTATTGACAAAGTAATATTTTCTAGATAGTAACAAAACTTGATCAACATAAATCAGTGAACGCATTCCGAATGAGAAGACATTTGTGATTCTAATCCAAGATATTGTGATAAGTAATATCATATTCACAAAATTTAAGGGTGCATGTCCAATTACAATAGAACTATCGCGCGTGGATACATAGAAAGAAACTGTATCGAGATTAGGGACCAAGTTACGGTGGTATCTAAAACACAATATGTGGTAAGGACCTATTGGTTCCTTGGGGATGTTTCGTTTAATATTCGCCTCGCTACCCTATGTCAAGTAATGTTACCCACCCTTATGTGATGTGAGAAAAATGTAAGGGTGTCGTTGAATAAGATTACATATTTTTGTTAAGGTGCCCTTTTAGGATTAAAATTGATGGTTTGAGATTTCCCATTTTCGGGGCAAAGTTTTTGGATGAAAATTATAGTTTTGGTCAAACATGTATTTGCTTGTTACTTGGAAGTAGGTAATGAAATGTTTTATGATATGATCTAGAGATCTAGGTTCTAATATCAGGTATAGAACTCTGGTTAATCAAAATAATCATAATTATAAGTTAAAAACAAATGAATAATTTCTTGATAACAGGCGAAGATAAATTTAAAAAAATGTGTTCAAAATGTGTAGTGTGTAATGGATACTGTTTTTTATTTACTTTTACGATTGATTTACTAAGAGTAGACTATGCAGCTTATCTGACATTAAGCAATCACTGCCTATGTAAGGCGAACTGCAAGCAATTTCAGAACCCTACTGAAATTCGATCACAGATGCCTTGCTTCAAGGACAAAGATGGAACGTCTCGAAAAAAGAACGTTTCAATCCAACCGGTGCACGCGATTGGAAGCAACTGACAGATTGCAGTTGGTCTACGCGGGATTGTTACTACACAGAGTATGGCTGACTCACTAAGGATAATAGGTAGCCTAACGAAATGTTTTATGATTTTATCTAGAGATCCAGGTTCTAATACCAGGCACAGGACTCTGATTTTTCGAAATATTATTAATTGTGAGTATTATTTTAATTCAAATAAAATAATGTAGTATTAAAAAGGACACTGTTGTATTTAGGTGTATGATTAATTTACTAAATGTAAACTACTATGCAGTTCATCTGACATTGAGTAGTTACTGTCTATGTAAAGACAACTGCAAACAACTTCATAAAGAAATATAGTCCTACTGAAATTCAATCACAGATGCATTGCTCCAAGGACAAAGATGGAACGTCTCGAAAAATAACCTTTCAATACAACCGGTGCAGATTGGAAGCAACTTACAGATTGCAGTTGGACTACGTGGGATTGTTACTACACAGAGTATGGCTGACTTACTAAGGATTATCACAGCCGACGGGACACTTAGGTACGACAAAACTATTTAAGTTTATTAGTATACTGAGCTGAGTTGGTCTCGTTTACCGGTGCACGCGATTGGAAGCAACTGACAGATTGCAGTTGGTCTACGCGGGATTGTTACTACACAGAGTATGGCTGACTCACTAAGGATTATCACAGTAGACGGGACACTTAGGTGTGACAAAACTATTAAGTTTATTAGATTTGAGTTTATGTTTCGTTTACGCGATTGGAAGTAACTGACAGATTGTAGTTGGACTACGCGGGATTGTTACTACACAGAGTATGGCTGACTCACTAAGGATTATCACAGTAGACGGGACACTTAGGTGTGACAAAACTATTAAGTTTATTAGATTTGAGTTTATGTTTCGTTTACGCGATTGGAAGTAACTGACAGATTGTAGTTGGACTACGCGGGATTGTTACTACACGAAGTATGGCTGACTCACTAATGATTATCACAGCAGACGGGACACTTAGGTACGACAAAACTATTTAAGTTATTAGTATACTGAGCTGAGTTTGTTTCGTTTACCGGTGCATATTGAGCTGAGTTTGTTTCGTTTAGGGATGCACGCGATTGGAAGCGACTGACAGATTGCAGTTGGACTACGCGGGATTGTTACTACACAGAGTATGACTGACTCACTAAGGATTATCACAGTAGACGGGACACTTAGGTGCGAGAAAACAATTATTTTAAATTTGTTAACGCTGAGTTTTTCTGCACTTGCATTTCGCCTGAGATTTAAAATAGGAGGCTATTGAGCTAAATAAAACTCGGTATCTTTCACGCATCCTAGAAAAGTTTATGCAGAATTTTCTGATTTATATAAATTTTAGTGCTGTATTTTCCTTGATTGTTAAAAATTTTTATTACCTATATGTTAAAAAGATTCAATTTCTCTAATATCAAGTACCAACCCTGCTGATAAAGTTTGAACAATAAAATATTTTTTACGTTAAAAATTAACACCGACTTATTTTTAGCCGCCCGTCTGTACCGCCTAGTATTCAATAACGACCCCGCTGATAAATGGGGGCGGGATCGATTACAATTTATGGTCGGTCCGGTCTGATATACCAAGAAACTAGCAATGAGGGCGCGAAGATGATAAGTTTCGGCAAGAAACGTAATATGAGTCTGGATTGAAGTTACGCTGTCAATTGTTCTTGGCAGAGATATGGAATAAATATATCGAATATCTAGTATATGTTTGATAGGCGAGATGGAGCAAGAAAAAAGGGACAAGTATGTGTCGATTACGTACTTGGAGGTGTCCATATCAACAAAGGGGTTCACATTTCAATTTTGTTTTAAGTAGAAGTTTTGGAGATAGATATGAGGGGATGTGTAATATTAACTCTCTTTCTTGAATAACTTGAAATCTACCTATTGTAGGACTATAACAGATGATATTTGAGTTCCCTACAATTAGCCCTTTCATTTGATATGTCATATGGTATAGTTTGCAAAACTTGTTTTTTATAGCACAAAAGCCATCCCCTAATTCAAAGTCAGTTATTAATATTATTCCCGCCACTTTAGGTAACGGAAAATTCAATATGGGTACCAAACTTTAAGTCAATTGGTCCAGTAGTTTCAGAGCAAATTGGCTGTAACAGACGGACGGACAGACAAGAGTAATCCTATAAGGGGAACAAGGGGAATTACGCAGAAATAGGCGTGACTGTGGTACCTAAGTGTAACCACAAAGAGTTTCACCACCTGCAAATTACAAACACTTTATTCAAAATTAATCAAACTGGGACTAAAATATAAGCTAAAATTAATTTTCAAAGTGCGCACCTAATATTATTATTATTTTTATTATGATTTTTTTTTCTTTTTAAGTATAGTTGTACCGCCTTCAATTATTCTGCACATCACTAAGGTTGGCTGGGAGAAAATGCTATTTAGCATTACGTCCGCCTTTTGCACCACATTGTTATTAACATGGTCAATAAAATGTAAATAAATAACTAAATATAAAGTCAACTGTGACAGACGGACGGACAGACACAGTACTGGTCTCATGAGGGGAGTTAGGCAGAAATAGGCGTGAGCGTGGTACCAAAGTCTAACCACAAAGAATTTCACCATCTGAAAATTACAAACATATTTCTGAAAAATTAACCAATTTGGGACTAAAATACAACTCAAAATTAATTCCCAAAGTACGCCAAAAACACTAATTCAAAGTTAAAGCACCAAAAGTTTTATTTATTATTTCAATACAAAGTTTTCAATAAATCTAGCCGTTTCGCACTTTTGGATTAATATCTGAGAATTTATTGCGAAGCTCTTTCAAATTATCTTTTGATTGAAAGCCCTTTGCGGAAGCAATTATTCTTATTCGGGCAAAATTATTTTATACATTATTCAATTCTTTATAAGACTTTATTAGATGATATTGGGTATAAACCTGAAATAAAATTTATTTATTTATTTATGAAATTTCACGATTTGAAAGCAGTGATAGCTCAGTGGTTGAAACTCGGCCGCTCAATCCGGTTCTAAGGTTCGAATCCCAGGTAAGCACTTTTCATCTTTCACAGTTTTGTGCGTATCAGAAAATAATTATTACTTATATCGTAAGGAAACTTATAAATGAATATTATTTTTAAAAAGTTTTCAAATTTATGTGAAGTCTATTTAGCACTTGGCTAGCATGGTGGACTAAGGCTTAAGCCAGAGGGGACTCTGACAGTAGACCTGTATCCAGCAGTGGGACAATAGTGAGTTAACGACGATAATTTACTTTTATAAAAAAATGTAAGTTGTTTTAATGAAATGAATACCTATGTAGAACATTTACAAAATCCCGAGCATGAACACACCGAGTAAAGTAGTATTTGGCATTATTCCAGGTGAAAATAAATCTAAATGAATTAAATCTGTACTGAAAATGTAAATGTTTTGTGCAAAAGTAACACAATTTTCATTTTAAACACCCAGCAAGGAGATTATAAGTGTTTATTAAAAGGAATTCTTTAGAAAACTCTTTAAGCTTCGTAATATGCGACCTTTTTCTCTAACATTATTCAATTCTACTCCAAAGTATATTTTAAACTTGTTTAAAACCATTTTCATATTATATTTTTATAATACTTTTTCGTGTTTATTTGAATAACATTTTATGCTCGGTTATTCAGCTCTGGTTATTAAATATTACAAGTTTATTGGGAAATACTATATAAATATTGGTTTAACTTTCTCTTTGAGACATGACAATTTACATACGTTTTATCAGGGTCATGAACCTTTTGAAAGTACTATTGAAACCTTTCGTGTATTATGGAGACACAACTTGTGCATTATAACACACTCATACTTATTTCTTATTTATTTAAATCCATTAATGGGCTTCTATCATACTGGATTTGAAATGACGACACAAATCTGCAAATGTAATGTAAATAATGATGTATTGTGAAAACAAACGTGTATGTATGCAAATTCAGCACAATCGATTGGGGTGAACTCAATACAGTTGCAAGTCAGTCAGTCAGTCTGTGAAGGTGGTAGAACCCTTTGTGGTTCGACTCCGGCGGCACCACCGCCACACCTATTTCTACCTAATAACAGCAGTGTTAGGCGCTGCTGTGTTCCGGTTTGAAGGGTGTGGTAAAGGTAAAGGAGACAGACTTTTCTGAGGCGTTCCAGCTTAGTCCTCAGGGGTAGCGGCGAATCTGTGGCCGACCTCAGGTAAGAATATCTAATCTTATCTGGAGTTGATTACAGATGTCCATGGGCGGCAGTAGCCACTTATCATCAGGTGGACTGCATGCGCGTCTGCTACTTCTATATTATAAAAAAAATAACACGGTTTAAAAGCAGTGATAGCTTAGTGGTTAAAGCTTGGCCATTCAATCGGGTTCCAAGGTTCGAATCCCAGGCAAGCACTTCTCATCTTATATGCATTTCAGAAATTAATTATCACTTGCTATGAATATAACGAAGGAAAACATCGTAAGGTAACTTACATGAATAATAATTAGTTTTAAAAAGTTTTCAATGTTATGTGAAGTCTAGTATTTCGCACTTGACTAGCAAGGTGGACTTATGCCTAAGACCCTCTCACTCTGACAGTAGACCTGTGTCCAGAAGTGGGACAATAGTGAGTTAACGACGATAATTTATTTTTATAAAAAAAAATTAAGTTGTTTTAATGAAATGAATACCTATGTAGAACATTTACAAAATCCCGAGCATGAACACACCGAGTAAAGTAGTATTTGGCATTATTCCAGATGAAAACAAATCTAAATGAATTAAATCTGTACTGAAAATGTAAATGTTTTGTGCAAAAGTAACACAATTTTCATTTTAAACACCCAGCAAGGAGATTATAAGTGTTTATTAAAAGGAATTTTCTTTAGAAAACTCTTTAAGCTTCGTAATATGCGACCTTTTTCTCTAACATTATTCAATTCTACTCCAAAGTATATTTTAAACTTGTTTAAAACCATTTTCATCTGGAGGCACGGCAGTGCCTCCGCCAAGTCGAGCCAAAGAAGCGGCACGGCCGTACCATACTTTTCCCGAAGCAATTCGGCCCATTTTTGACCCCCTGTAACTTCGTTGCATATGAAGCTAGAAGCCTGAATTTTCAGGAGCCAAGCAAGCATTGTATAGACACGGTGTATTACCAATTTCATTTAATTTGAACCAGTAGTTTAAGAATTACAAGTAGTCAAAGTTCGTAATTTTGTCACTCACTGACTGACCGATCATCAAAATGTTAAGGCACTTCTAGCAGACATAGAAGGTTAAGATTGAGAATACAATTAGTGTTTAGTATATAACTCACGGAAAAACTATAATATTTTGCAATTTCTTTCCGGTTATCTAGATACACCAACTACATAAAATAACTTTGTATCCTATATAAGTATATAGGATTACAAAGTTACATTTGCAGTTAATGAATCTGTGTTCCTGTTCGCGAAATGTACGAGTAGTAGGGGAGCCCATGATGCTTAATGGGAAGAAACTCGAGCGAACTCGTTTGGACCTATACGATTGTATGGATTACACTTTAGTGAGTGAAAAAAAGTTTGTATGATATTTTTCGATTCACGGTGGGAATAGCTTCTAGAGGATTCGAAAGATGTAAAAAAAAGAGTCAGACGGACATACTCAAGGCGCAGCAGAAATATGTTTATCTGCTGGTTTGCAGCCATACGAGAGGTAAAAATGGAGAAAAAAATTACACCAGTGCATTAGATTTTCAAAAGGGGATATTAAGTTACCCCAGATGAGTCGCCCATTCGAAAGATTCGATTCGACTCTTCGAAAATGCAAAAAAAAATAATCGTTATCTTGACACACTCGAGGGCGTAAGATTATTATACAGGAAATTCCAGCTGATGTTTTACTTCTCATAACCCTTCATCTGACGATTTAGTGGAGGGGTCTTTTTATACCGACGATTTGAAAAAAAAAATGTATTTTCAGTGACGCTATCAGATAGTGTATGTACATATTCTCTTTTTAAATGACTGTTTTTTCACTACATAAACGTGTGGTATGATTATGATGTTACCCGTTTTCTAGCATTATTTCCTTTATATTAAAAAAAAATACCGCGCTCAAGTATGTCCAGGTAACAATTTTTTTGCAACCTTATTACGCCACCCTCAAATCGTCAGATTGTTATAAATTTATTGTTTTCAGCATGTAATTAAGCTACTATAGATTTCACGATATTTTCCCCGTGCGAACCCTCCAAATGGATGGTTTAAGATACTGTATAGGATGTAAGGTATCTTCCATATCTTAATCTGCCGCGTTCGAGTCACTCTCGAAATCCCCTCTTGGGCTCCCCTACTATTATAGGCGACGTCAATTGTTTTTATTCTCGAGACAAAAGAAGTATTCAATTCCAACTTCAATTTAACTTCAATACAAATAATGGGTGAAGTGCGAATCGAACTCGTACACTGAGGGTTCCGTACCAAAAAAACATGTGTTTTTTATATTTACTAATTGATATTATAGCAGCCATAGAATGCATTGTGAAAATGTCAACTGTAACATCTATTACGGTTCAATAGATAAAAAAAACGATAAAGTGAAAAACGCCAAAAAATAGCAGGTCCTTATATGTTTGTCCCTGTAGTTCCTGGACTAAAATAGGGCTACGATATCCCCTGCCTGTCGTAAGAGGCGACTAAAAGGGGGCTTCCGGAGTTGGGCGTGGGAAGAGTGGGAGCTCGAACCGTCCTATAAGTGTCCCCGGGAAGGACGGCGGTATGTGTGGTCGCATACCGTCGTGAACACCGGATAGTTTGGGAGGAGCGAAACCTGCTCCCCCAGTGCAGAGCTCGATCGGGGCATCGCGCTTGGAGGACTTCGGTTGCGTTCCGTCGGAGATCCCAGGGTTCTCCAACAAACATTGAGGACGGCCACCGGGGGGTTTTAGTGTGGTAAAAGTCCCACATAACCCCGCGTCACTTCCACGTCAGCGGGTACCTTTTGAAGATTTCCTCTTCATAAAGAAAAAAAAGCTCTCCTTTATTTGAAAGTTTTTCTTTTTATTTATAGTACTTGTTGTTAAAGTGGCCATCATTATACATATTCCGTAAAAAATTAAAGTTTATATCTATTAAGGTTCCAGAAATAGAGCTCTATGTCAGACAGAAAAACGGACAGCTTAGTAATAGGTTCCGTTTTTACCCTTTAGGTACGGAACCCTAAAAAGTAATATAATATCAAAAACATTCTGAATTTCTGACAAATGTCATGAGAATAAAAATAATATGTTACGGCTAATGTGCCTAATCAGATAAAACGCAGATTAGCTTGCCTATTCCCTAAAGTACAAAACGAAGATTGTATCAATTTTCACCCCTTGACGTCGTTTCGTGCATGCCATGATGCCTCGTCGTGTCATGAATTTACGACAAACATTGCATATTTTCAAGAAACAATATCGCTTTGCGGCATGATGTCGCTATGTGTCACGATACGACGTTATGTCGTGAAAAGGCATATGTTTTAGTCCTAAGAACGAAAGTCGAAACGAACGAAAGAAAGTCTGAAAAGATGTTTCGAATTTTAATACATAGTTAATCTGCATATTATTATCTTCTAGCTAATCTTGAGACTAACTAGTTAATGTATATGCTAACGTATTCTGCAATCTAACCGTAACATACACAAAATACAATAACTGTCGTGAGGTAAAGCAACTGTCACCGTATTATAAAATAATAATAAGTTTGTTTCAAAGGAAACAAATGTTTAGGCAAATTTCGCCCTTGTTGCGCTTAAATAAATGTCTGTATGAAAATAAGCATACATAATTATAAAATTTTACAAAGTTCACAATGTAAAATCCTTAATAAATTTTAAACGGATTACCCTAATTACACAATTCCTTTTGCCCTATCCGTTTTAGACCTAAACCTACCAAATGGCATTAAAGACAAACCAATATCTACACAAACAAAAAAACATGTTTTCAACTTACGTAATATTTGAAAAAAAATACACCCTCTATATTATTCCACTACCTCATAGTGTTGCTTATAAGGATAAAATTCTTGAAAGTAATGATAAATGACAAAGTAAAGGAAAAGCCTCATTTTTAAGAAAATTTAATTTTTTTCATAATAATTTGGCAGTTAAGTTACCGCCATTCATTAATTTAAACATTTCGCATATTAACAATTTTTTGGCCTTATGTTTTAAATCATTCGAAAGCGGACATTTTGTTCTCCAAGAATTTATATTTTTATGTTCGACTTAGTTAAGGTTATTTTTAGGACCATTATAATAGATTTGTAAATTGCTATGCGTTTGTAACTTGCTATGCGTATGCGGAGTTTACATAAAGATGTAAAGTTGACAATTTACGAGAATGACTTTTTCGAGTCAAATCCGAGTGATTACTTAACAAAGAGATATTGAAAATCATATTCAACGTTATTACGAAGTTGTAAACAACGAAAAATAAGAATTTACTAATTAATCAGTTATCTATTTTTATTAAAAAATAAATCCTCGGCGGGAACTTAGTTGCCAACCTATTACTTTCTCATACTAAGCCGTAAGTCATGGCCATAACATCGAAGAATTAGTTGATTAACCAACAAATTCTTCAATTTTATGACTTATGTATAGTCCTAAAGAATTAAACATAAGTCATATGTTATGTATAATCCTTAAGGATTAGTATGCCAAGGTATGAAAATATATGTACTTTCTTCAAAATTTTCCTTTTACTTTAATTTGTCATAACATAACATTACTTTCCAGAATTTTATCCTTATAAGCGACACTATCATATAGTGGAATAATATAGAGGGTGTATTTTTTTTAAAACTGAACTCGTTCGATTCCCGACTAAGGAAAAAGATATTTTAAAAACTAATGATGCAGTTATAGTTTTTATCAAAATCGGCCTCGTAACACCTTTCAGCACTTTTCGCTAATGCACTTTTCGATATTGTTCGGTGAAAAATATGGTCTAGCTGAAAATATTTATTATTAATATACTTTGCAAGTAATAATTTTTAAAATAACTACAGGATGAATGCAGAAGACAAATACAGACTAATAATTTAAGTATGATTTCGTTATTGGTGAGTAAACTTACCGAAAAAGGATTTACTGTTAATTTCCTGAAAAACGGTTGCACTATTAGTAACTCTATGGATAATATCATCGCAACTGGCCACAACGTACATGGTATACATAAATTTGAACAATTTGTCAAATCACCGGTATGTGATTTGACAATGTCAAATAAATATTGGCATAGAAGACTAGCCCGTACTAATCCGGAATATATGCGCATTTTAAAGAATATTGTGACTCGTCTTGATGATGTGAACATTACGACGGATATGTCGACTAGTAAGAAACCATTTCCAAAACTCTGAACGGGAGCGAACGATGTACTGGAGATCGTACATACAGGTTTATGTGGTCCCATGGAAGCTACTTCATTCAACGGTTCAAGGTACATGTTATTATTTATCGACGATTATACTCGAATGACATATGTTAATTTTCTCAAACATAAGAGTGAGACTTTACAAAATTTAAAAAATATAAAGTTCGTGTTGAAAAGGCAACTAGCAAGTCGAACAAGTGTATGAGATCAGATGGTGGAACGAAGTTTTGTAATAGAGCTTACGATATTTTTTTGGCAACAAATAAAATTCTACATCAGAAGGCGATATATAGTATATACCACCAAACATAATGGTATAGTTGAAAGAGCTAACAGAACTATTATCGATAAATAAATTGAAGCAAATTTGAGCAAGAGCGTTAAATATTGTGATTTATATCAAAAACCGGAGTCCGACTAAGGCAGTGAAAGACTACGTGCCACTAAAAAAATGGTCTGGGAAACGAGTAGATGTTACCCATTTATGCTTATTTGGATGTGCAGCGTATACTCTTATACCAAACAGAAAAGACGAAAATAGGATGCAAAGTTAAAGCCAATGATATTTGTCGGATATTCATAAGAAGATATCGATTATTTAATACGAAGACACGTGAAATAACAATCAGTCGAGGTGTTAAGTTTTTAGACGATGTTTTTCCTGAGGATAACGGGAGTAATTCCAGTTGTCAAAATATTAACATTTTCGATTTAATTTATTGTCATGTTCGAATGAAAGTGATGATGAATGAAAAGAGTGCATGACTGATGCTGGTGTTACAGGTGATATAGGTGTACGTGTGCCTGCGGTTACAGATACAATTGATGTAAGTAATGTGACTAATGCTATGACGGATGTAAGCGAGTCTGAAGTAATGAAACGTGAATCTGTTGATATAAGTAATGATAGTAATAGGCGTTATCCTGTTAGAGAGAGGAAATAAACTAAATTTTACAACTTTTTAACATGTGATTTAATTTCAGAGAGTGGTCCTGTAACGGCCTGAGTGTAGGCCTGATCGTAATTTGTGCTAAAATAAAATCAAACTTGAGTTCTTGTTGGACCTGCGCGTGATAACATGCTTATAGATGACTGAGTGATTATTTGAGACCAAAAACAATGTATTTTAAAATTATTGCAAGCGTTTGGTATGTCCGTTTGTAAGTCCGTGTCAACTTCAATGGAGGTTGATTTGAAATAAACAAAAGGTAACTCAGATAGTAACAGTAGTCTACCGTGTCAGAGTTTAGTGGAGATTCAACTATTTAGCCAGTTCCACGAAAGAGTTATGTTTGGTAGTATTTATGTAGAGTTTTGTTATAGGTGGGTAATATAGATAAAGGGGGCGTATTGTAAGAACCTTTTTAATATAAATTGTAATCTATATTACTGGTTGTGTATAAAATGATATTGTTGGGTGACTCAAGATTAAAATAGAAATGAATGAAAACGTGGTGTAGCGGAAAATATGTTTTATTAATATACTCTTCAAATAATAATTCTTACAATAACTACAAATATTACCTACAAAAAAGAACGCTCATTCTCGTAAGACAGTGAGAGGGCTTTAAAAAAATCTTTTGTTGACATTTAAGTAATAGAAGGTCCCGGAAAAGAAAAAAAGTAGGCATACCTACAAAAAGGAATGAGATGCCATCAAAAACACTGCTTGTAAAAAAATCCAAGCCTCGCCATTCAGCTCTTCCACCGTAAAAAGTCGTAAGATCCATGCAATCCAAGTCGGTTGATGCAGTCTCTACTTAAGAGACCTTCTGTCTTAAGGTATTATCTTACTATCTAACCTAACAACATCTATGGGACCATATCAATATTAAAAATATTTTATGTTTTAAATAAATAGATTGGACTTGGACAACTTGTGCATTATAACACACTCATACTTATTTCTTCTTTATTTAAATCCATTAATGGGCTTCTATCATACTGGATTTGAAATGACGACACAAATCTGCAAATTTGCAGATTTGTGTAATCTGCAAATTTTTTTATGTAATGTAAATAATGATGTATTGTGAAAACAAACGTGTATGTATGCAAATTCAGCACAATCGATTGGATTTAACTGAATAAAGTTGCAAGTCAAATCTTGCATAATACACACGACTGAACAACGAGTATAATCTAAATATATATAACTCAAAGGTGACTGACTGACATAGTGATCTGTCAACGCACAGCCCAAGCCACTGGACGGATCGGGCTGAAATTTGGCATGCAGGTAGATGTTATGACGTAGGGATCCGCTAAGAAAGGATTTTGATCAGTTCTACCACCAAGGGGATAAAATACGGGATGAAAATATTACTTCGTAACACGAGCGAAGCCGCGGGCAAAAGCTCGTAACTCATATAAAATGAGCCTAAAAAATCTTGCAACAAGAAACCATCGCGTGCAAGCCTCGTTTCACTAAGACTTGATCTCTGTTATTTCGTAATTCGTACGGGCTCCCGGCGCCGAAGCGGGGAAATTGAAAATCGCTTCAATCTATCTAATCCCCAATTCTCTAAAGCGGTTGCGATTTTTGAAACTAGATACTACTGTTTATCTATAAACATCATCAGTTGTATAGTTCGTTTATTTAGTAGATCGGTAAAACGCTTTCTACACTCACAGCCCCACGCTAGGATTACCTGTATCGTGGGTGTTATGTACACACACAGAGACAAATACACAAACACCCATACCCAGAAACATAAATCTAAAATCATCATTTAGAAATCTGTCTGGCCGGGGATCGAACCAAGGACCCTCTGCGCGTTAGACCGGCATGGTGACCGCTTAAGGTGGTAGAACCATCTGTGGTTCGACTCCGGCGGCACCACTGCTACACTTATTTCTATCTAATAACAGCAGTTTTAAGCGCTGCTGTGTTCTGATTTGAAGGGTGTGGAAAGGAGACACACATTCCCGAAGCATTCACACTCATCTGCACGGGGATTCTAATACGGGGATTCTTGTCTCACATTATCTGAGCTTTCCCCCGAAAGATCGGGTATCTTGATTGCTCCCTTCAAGTCGAAAAGGACTACCCTGTTTAGGGTTCCGTTTTTACCCATTGGGTACGGAACCCTATTACTAAGCCTCCGATAAATATCCGTCTCTCCGTTTTTCATAGCACTCTTTCTACTAAACCGTAATAGATAGACACTTAAAATTTATATATAGCATATGTAGTATGTGTAGTAGTAGTAGCCGCTATAACAACAAATACTAAAAATAAAAGTTGAAAATAAATGGGATCGTCGTAGAAAAAACCGCTTATTTCGACGATTTTCGTTTATCTATTGAATCGTAATAAGTAGGTGAATATTTAAATTTTTCTCAATGGATGTATTTCAATGGCTGCTATAATAAAAATAAAAATGTTTGTGGTACGAAACCCTTTTGGTGTTCGACTCGTGCTCGGTCTATTACTAAAATTGATTACAGAATTCTGAAATATACTTTTAAAGTTTTTTTGCTACTATACAAAAATTATAACATCTTACTGATTTCATCCCCAATTTCGGCCATGCTACTATTACTGCACTTATTACCAAAACTATGTAGTGTAATTCTCGGCAAAAGAAGTACAGGACGCCCCCCGACCAGGTGGACTGATGACCTGAAGCGGACGGCGGGTAACCGCTGGATCCAGATTGCACAAGACCGGTCGGAGTGGCGTAGATTAGGGGAGGCCTATGTCCAGCAGGACTATTAAAGGCTGATGGGTGGATGGATGTAATATAATTACATCTACTACATATTATTTTAATAACAAACGATATAGCAATTTTCTACAGTTTATGCATAGGTTACTTACACTTAAATAAAAACGACAAGCAAACCCGCGTATACCATCTAGTATACAAATAAAGCTGGTTAATACCTCCTTCTATACGAGCCGCTTAACATAATCGCCTAATTCATAATGCCCACCTCACATTCTCTGTCACGCGCCGTTTTTCTAAACTCTTGCTCAAATACGTTTTCCTTCCACTTATTTTGTGCCAGGTAACCCTTACTAATGTAACTCGAACTGAAATGTTATCGAAAGCAACTCACTTTTAAGGCCTTGTTCTTATCTTTTTAAATCTGATCCAAAAACCTGCTACTCACACCCAATAATTTCATATAAATAAGTATAATTAGTATATTCGTTGTCGTTATATCGAGAAGTATCCATGATACGATTAGATGCGAGTAAGTCGTATGTGGAGTTAAACTGCACGCGGGTGAAAATTTGCATGATAAAAATAGGTTCTTAGTGCAGCTACAAAATCTGCAATGAAGTTCAGAAGCATTTTGGTAATAAATAATTCATTGACATCAGACGATGTACTGGCGGATTTTTTGATATTTCAAACCAATGAAAACTTTTAAAATTAAAATCACTGTAATTATTACCATGATTATAATTTTTTTAAAGAAAAAGAGAAAACTTATGACGAATCGCGTTGTGTAGTATTAAGTAATACGAAATATAGGTAGGCAATTAGTTCATCATACTCATTTTTCTATATCTTTGTATTATTCATTTATTTAATGTGTCTAATATATTTGTCTGTCTTATTTATTTAATCAATTGATTCTTAACTTTATTTGAAGAAACGCTATTTGAATACCTTTACGTAGGTACTTTAATGAAACGACAGAATATGTAACCTATATAATATGCTTTACGTAACCTTTAATTTACAGCAATAAATTACTTCCTATTGATATATTCGGGCCATTAATAATATCAGACCAGATTTATCAATTATGCAAATAATCAATTTCGAGTTCCAATAGTAATATCCTATGATTGTTCGCTTAGCGATTCAAAGGTTCACACTTAAATATGTAGCAATATTAGTTTAGGTAACCCTGTTATTATATTTTATGAAAAGAGTAAGATTTATATTAATATCTGGATTTAAAATATTTTTATGCGGTAGGGAGGTTTTCTGGTTTATAAGAACTGTGAGGCGATTTTACTTTTTGTGTTGAGATGTGGGAAGAGATGCTTATGTGAGTCGTTCTTACTTCTCTACGGGTAACAACGCATCTGTAGCTAACTTGTATGATCCTCTTTTTTCGTGGGGAAACACTACATGGGTTCCTATCAGCTGCGAGGGCACCGGAGAGGATATACTGGTTGAAGGTGGTACAACCCTTTGTGGTTCGACTCCGGCGGCACCACTGCCACACCTATTTCTATCTAATAACAAAAGTGTTAGGAGCTACTGTGTTCCGGTTTGAAGGGTGTGGTAAGGGAGACATACTTTTCCGAGGCGTTCCAGCTTAGTCCTCAGGGGTAGCGGCGCATCTGTGGCCGACCTTAGGTGGGAATATCTAATCCTATCTGGGGTTGATTACAGATGTCCATGGGCGGCAGTAGCCACTTACTATCAGGTGGACTGTATACTCGTCTGCTACTCCTATATTATATAAAAAAGGATATGCTAGTCTCCTACCGGCTAAATCCCTACGGTGTTCCTCTTTACGCTCTTTGTCGATACCACGGGTACGCTAGTAGCACTTGTCAGCGGCCATGATCCTCTCCAATCTAAGGTTAATTGAAGAGACAGTCACCACTTACTCGTAGGGTCATAAGTACTGCATATTCTTTTGTATGGTTTTCATATGGTACTAGCTCCTTCTACTTGATAAAAAAAACCTGAATAAGCTAAAGAATAAAAATATTCGTTATTAAATCACATAAAGGCCCTTCTATTTCATTTTAAAGTTACGCGAAAACTTATAGTAATTTAAAATTAGGTTTTCATATAACACATTATACTACCTATATAACGTACTATACTTAGAAACTGCTAAAGTTATATTCAAATTTCCATTTAAATTCAGACTTCAGAGCTCAATGTATGTGTCAATAGACCATAACTCATGGTATGGAAAACTGTGAATCCGGTTCGTGTGGACGGAGTCAATATATCAAACGATGGCAGGACAATAGCTCTGTAGGGTGGCTATATTGGTTGTAAAAATAAAGACATTGAATTGGGGAGCAGCCTTATGCTTATTTTTTTACGTACGTAGGTATTTTGCAATATCCATCATCATCATCATCATCAACCCATTATTGTCCCACTACTGGGCACGGGTTTGATAATGAAAATTTTTTAAACTCCACAAGGAGTGCCGGGCTTCATGACCATCTGACGGGGCAACGCGCTTAGAGGACTCCGGTTGCGTTCCTTTGGAAATCCCGGTGTCCTCTACGCAGCGCCGTGGACAGTCACCGGCGGGGTTTTAGAGCGGTAAAAATCCCACATAATCCGTCGTCGCTCCCACGACGTCGGGTACCTTTTGAAGGTGTTCCCCTCGTCAACAAAAAAAAACTACATAATATCACGGTATGAAACTCGGTGACAAAAAACTAAAGTCCACGACGAGTCGCGGGCGGCCGCTAGTTTTACTTATATGTCTTCAAAGTGCCGAAATTCTGGCAACCCTAATCCCGACCGATATTTCACGTTGAGAGACAAGCTTTTGTTCACTTCCGTCCATTGTAAGTTTCGAAATTAAGATGTTCGGGAAATAATAGAATTTCCGTCTGTATGCCGTACGACGTATTTATACGTCAATGTGAACACGCAATTTTCAGGCTTATGGTCTCTATTTACGACATACATTTGACTTTGACAAATCTTTCGCGTATTTTTAGGTGATTCGTCCATAGGATTTTAAGGCCGTATTTTCAGCTTGAAACGGAATGAGAATTCGTATGCACTTTCGTCTCTTTTGGCGGAGAATTTAATTCAGGATTCGTGCTAAGGGACGAATTTGTACTTGTTTGAATGCTACATACGAGTATGTAGGGGTGTCACATCGTTACTTCAAATTTTGTTTTCTAAAATATGACTTTGCGATTATGTGAATTACAATTGGCTGAGATTTTGTAAAACTTTAGAATCTTTACTATGCCTACTATAGTTATTTTAAATGTGGCAGGATTTTGGCCACCACATGTACGTTTCTATGTGTCATATTTCCTATAGGTATGTAATGATATAAAAGTGACAAAAGAAGCATTCTTTATCAGCCCTTATATGATAGTAGTGGCTTCTACCGGCCATGGAAATCTATAATTAACCCCAGATAACACTAGGATCCCACTAGAAATTGGTCAAAGATACATTGTTACTCCTGAGGACTTACATGGAACGCCTCGGATAAATATGTCTTCCTTACCACACCCATTAAACCAGAACACAGTAAACCTCCAGAGTCAGACTACAAAGAGTTTTACCACCATCCAATCTATTCCAATTATTTAATATTGCTTTTATTTTTTTTGTAGTAAGTTATATAAAGGTACTTTCTCTTTACCAACTCGTTAACCAAACATAAAACAAACCCAAAATCAATCGCCCAGCATCCCGTACTCAAGTTGAGTTACACCTGTTCCGTAAAGCTTAGTGGTCGGGGCTTACGGGCTTAAGGTGTGAAATGACAACCTGCGTCAGCGCGGTCCGGCTGAGGATTAGTCGACGACGGCCCGTCGACCGCGCGGCGTTAAGACCCGGCGCTTGTACGTCGGTTTTATAAACTTATGCGGTAATGCAGGTGTTGGAGCATTTATTAACCGACTTAAAAATATAAATTATGTGTTATTTGATAGCAAGAAGTTCCATCATGCGAACAGCATGTATCAATCAGAGGATGGCTAGCTGTATACTATACGGCTACAGTAATCTTCATTTTCTCCCCATGTCACTTATATTATTGTTCTTCACACAATACGTTATTATACGTAGCATACGGCCAAGGCCTATACTTTTATTACATTTCATTATAATTTCAATGTATTACATTGAAATTATAATGTTATGGAATGTTCAATTATTCAATGTTAAATATTTATTGCTTAAAAGATGTAGACGTCAGGCAAGAATATTTTCTCGTTTTGTTGTTTTAGTACGCCATTTTTACTTAGTAGGGTTTAAGTTTTTTAATTTATTCTGTATTTTCTTTCTTTACTATCAATATTTTCTGAGTATTTAAAATATTTTGACAAAGCGGCAATTCTTCAGATATATTTTAATAGTGAAGTGACTAAAGAAGTATAATTTTTTTGGAGAATTTTGTGTGAAAATTGGCAATAAATGTTCTTGATTGTCTGAACGCTGACAAATTGATCCCGTACAGAGTGAATCGCGCCAATCCATGACGGGATCGCATTTAATATTTAGGGTGAATTCACGAAACCAAATATTTTTGTTGGTTTTACAGGCGATGTAATCTGAGAGAACAAAGGAGATAAAAATAACAATAGGATATTCAGTTCAGTTGATATGTGATCTCAGCAATCCATGGATAACAGCAGTTTTATATAAATTTAGAAGAAGAGAATTATTATGGAAACAAATAATCCAATTGCTTAAAATTGTTACTTCTAAATTGTATAGTCCGCGTAAAACTGCTAGTCCGCTCTGAATATAGAAGTGAATCGCGTCGCCATAGCAAATTTTATGACTACACCTGCTCGCAACAACTTCAGAGCGGACTAGCAGTTTGACGCGAACTATAACTTCTTAAATTGTCCATAATTTAGACAACTTCAACGACACCTCTTATGTTAAATATCCATGAAACGAATTGGACTGCTTGGGTGTCAAAGAATGAGATATACATAAGTTCGAACAACATTTCTCTTGGCATTCGGGTAAAAATGGGATTATTGTATATAATGTTTTCATTTATATATTTTAATAATATTACACTGATATAAATTATAATAAATAAAAATTATATATGAAAACATTAAATATAAAAAACTTTCGTGTCACAATGTTAGTGAGCGTACTACTCTGAAACGGCTTTAACTATTTTGACCAACTTTTATATGCATATTCAGTAGGTCTGAGAATCGGTTACTATCTATTTTTATACCCCTAAGTGATAAGAGTTGTTCACCCTTAACATATTTTATTTATATGGCAACAAAACGTTTGCCGGGTCAGCTACTCGTAGTATTTATATAAACGAAATAAATGGTACAAATTTATTGAACAGATCAAAATAATAAGTGTCAAGGTAGAAAAAACATGTTGTGACTGAAGCTGTTCCGAGCCGATGACCTAGTATAGATTAAACTAGGACAACTAGAAATGTTCGGTGAGAATAAAAACTGAGAGTTAATCGAGATTTCGGACATGGACGTCTCGAAATAGAATTGAAGTCGTGGCCCAATAGGAGTTGATTATAGATTTTTTGTATAGGAGTAGCAGACGAGCATGCCATCCACCTAATGGTAAATAGCTACTGTCGCCCATGGACATGTGTAATCAACCCCAGATAAGATTAGATTCCTACCTGAGGTCGCTCACAGATGCGCTGTAACTATTGAGGACTAAGCTGGGAAGCCTCGAAAAAAATTCTACCTTACCACACCCTTCAAACTAGAATACAGCAGCGCTGTTATTAGGCAGAAATAGGTGTGGCGGTGGTGCCGCTATAGTCGAAAAACTGAGGATTCTACTTTCAATCTATATATATAACGCTATGAAAACTTTATAAAACTATACCACTTCAGTGACCGCGAAATAAAAGTATTAAAATAACTTATTGCTTTATTGCCCGTGGACAATAAACGCGCCATTTTGAGGTTATAATGACAGATGGCAAAGATCGTTACTTGTAATGTGCCAATAACTCCGCTGGTAAAACGGTATTAAAAATTTACGAGTTTTTCTAACGATATGATAATTATGTTGTAAATTTTCTTTATTTATAACTCATCCAGACGTTATCTTTATATATATATTTCTTATGTGCGTGTGTATGTCACTGAACTTCTCCTAAACGACTGGACTGATTTTGATGAAATTTGTTGTGTGTGTTCAAGGGGACTTGAGAATGGTTTAGATTCACAATTTAGTCCGTGGGAAAAGGTATTTTTAATTAATTTTTAATTCGTAAGTAGTTATAGAATCGGAAACTATGCATTTGATCAAGTGATGATCTTTAGCAAAGTTATTGTTCAAGAGCCCACGAGGGTTTGGGAGTTGGTAAGACCAATCCTCGACAGATGGCACCACTGTCATTCCAATGCAGGTAGAAATTTTCCGTTTTATGTGTCATATTATTTCTTTAAAATGCGGGCGAAGCCGCGGGCACCACTAGTTTTCCTATATTTATTTTGTTTATTTTATTGTATGACACCAAAAATAGCACGATTCAATACTCATAGACTTACATTACTACTTAGCCACGCATCTGTGATCGCCGTTAGATAGAAACGCTGTTTTATATTAAGTTGTTTGGAGATTTCTATAAGCAGCAAATAACTCTTAAAAACACATGCTATTGGTACCCTCTGTAGTTCCGGGACCACAATAGGGCTACGGTATCCCCTGCCTCTCGTAAGAAACGACTAACAGGGCGTAGGCCGGAGATATGTGTGCAGACGCGTTACGAGGAAGACCACCTGGGTTAGTACGGTAAGAATATCATATAACCCCGTGTCGCTACCACGGTATAAAATACCTTTTGAAGATTTCCTTGAATCCTTGAGAGGTACATTATACAGTTAATACCTTCAAAGGTAGTTCAAAAATAAATCTATTCTAGTAGCTCCCTGCTATATAAAATATTATAGTCTTTAACTTTTTCGTTAAAAATCCTATAACGCTTAAAGGCTGTAGATGATTTCAAAGAAACCAACATTCATAAATACAACCTAGTCTACTGCTATCTACTCTACCTTCTAAGGCACATAAAACGAACATAACTTTGAGATAAGAATTACACACTTCAACTTTATCTACATATCTATAAATGTAGTCTACGTCTACCTACCATTTAGACATCTACACTACTTTCATTTTGTGTCTACACTGTACAAATGTTCTCTTATCTAGATCAGTCTATAGACACGCGCCGGTGTAATGACCTTCCCAATTTTCTGCATGTCTGCCTACTGAAATAAACGGCGTTCTCAAAAGGCTTTGGGGTTGAAACCTTGGTCTGGTATTGTAGCGTTTTTTGAATAAATCTTATCTCAATAAATGTATTCACGTATACGTATATACCTTTTCTTTCGACTTTTTCGTCTTTTTTCGACGTCGGTTAAAATAAAAAGAAAATCAGTTAGAACATATTTCTGGCTAATAACAGCAGTGTTAAACGCTACTGAGCTCTGGTTTGAAGGGTGTGATAAGGAAGTTATTCTTTCTTGAGGCGTTCTAACTGAACCCTTAGGGGTAGCAACACATCACATTATAATCACCCACTCATATATTAATCAATACACACACATCACACATCCGACTCATAATCTTATCTGGGGTTTATTACAAATGTCTATTGGCGGCAGTAGAAATTAACATCAAATAGATTGCAGCCAGTGAGAGCCTAGAGATTAAACTCAGCCTCTCGATCGAGGAGTCCGAGGTTCAAATCCCAGGCATGCACCTCTGATTTTTCGAAATTATGTGCGTATTAGAAATTAATTATCACTTGCAAAAACGGTGAAGGAAAACATCGTGAGGAAACCTGCATACCTGAGAGATTTATAAAAAAAATCTCAAAGGTATGTGAAGTCTACCAATCACACTTGACCAGCACCGTGGACTATGGCCTAATCCTTCTCATTTTGAGAGGAGACCCGTGCTCAGCAGGGGGACAGTAATGGGTTGATGATGATGATGATGATGAGATTGCATACTCGTTTGCTACAACTATAAAACAAAAAGGTTTCGAATCTTAAGGGTTCATGAGTGTAAAAACCGTTATTCATTAGAAAAGTACCCCCAAGTGATCACTATCGTATCGGAAAAAACAAAGACCGAAGAGTATACTTTTCCAATTAAATCCAATTAGAGCCATTCAAAGCATTCCCAAGATCTCAAGCGTAGTATTGCACTGAGAACAAACAATTACACTTTCCACTTTAGTTTGTGGGTATTCGTGATTCTACTCTGGCGATCTATGAGGTTTTTGAAGTTGAAATAAGCGAGTAGTTCACCTCATAAGTGAGCATTGCTGCTGATGGACCTTTTTAACCAACTCCATAATAATTATAGTTTAAAAAACTAAAAACCACGCTAAAATCACACAAGGAAAATCGTTAATCCTGATTCCTGTCGATCCTGATGAGTTCTCCTCATCAGGGATAAAATTATTAAAATCGTGTATTGCCATCGGTTCTTGATAATTGTCCTCAAAATCCGAGGTCAAAATTTAAAATTAATTGGACCGTTCAAAGTGGGTAAAAATCGAGTTCAAAGATTCCGTTACACACATACATAGATACGCCTATGACCACAGTACACCGTGATATGTACTTAAAACGCATGTCTGGTGTGTGATGTGACTTTAAGTTGACTCTATTTTGCTCTTAAAATAAATGATTGTGTCGAAAAAATCTATTTTACACAGCGCGAATTTATATAAAAACAAAAAATCCGACCGAAAATATAGCCTATGACGTCACTTCCACAATTTCGGGTTCGGGTCGGGACGGATCAAAGGAGAATCCGACGTACTTTTGGGCTACAGGACCAAATAATGACACATACGTACATACATGTTTACATATATGAACTATAAAATAACCCTCCCCAGTGCATTAAAAAGCACTACTAATAGATTTGCTATTAAAAATACCAAAACGCATTCCCAAAATCCCTTACGCATTTTTAACGATCACCAAAATCCATAAAATTAGTAGACGAAAACATATCATTCCTTTAACGATGTTACCAGATTTACTACATTTGCGGTCAGACGAATAAAAATAGATAGTGGCATACGAAAGCTGTAACTTTTTACGGTTTCTCCGACGATACGAAAAACAATGTCGCTGTACTCGTAAATATCCCCTAATCTTCACACAAATATCTTTTTACCGGTACGTCTCACTACCCATGAGCTAACAGATCGCTTGTCTAATAAGTGCCGCGTCGAAGAAATAGATTTTTTTTAATAAATTGTATTTATATGTATATAATGTATTTTTGGGAATATTGCCAAAAAATAATCACGTGTTGCTCTGTAAAAACAAAGTTTTATTTTAGCACAAAACGTAATATTTACACTTATTTACCAGTAACAAATTTATATCTTACGTGTAAAAACAAAGAATCGACGATTAAAGTGTATTATTTGAATTCCAAATTCCCTTTTTAAATGTTCTTTAATTACCAATACTGTGTCACAAATTTTACGTGTTCTTTGTTTAATGACAGACCTTAAATTCATTTTCTTTAGAATAACTACCACATATAATAATATAATAATCGTATTGCGCTATCTATTTCAACATTTGTATAACATAGGTTTTTACTAAATAATTTAGAACGATAAAATAAAGGAAATATATTTTCTTTACATGTATATTTACTACACAAGCAATATCTTACTATTCATAAATAAGATGAAGAAACAATTCTAACAATTACTATATTTCTTTCATACGGTTTAAGTTATATTAAATAGGAAAAAAATACTATGAATTTGAACTGATTTCTTTTAAATAGATTATATTTTCAAAGTAGTTAATATCATATTGTCTTGGGTTGATTCTTACATGACAAACATAGGACGAAAAGCATTCATTTTAAAACATATTCAGAAAATTCCTGAAGTAATATTGTTTTTCATAAGATTTTTACTAATATTGCCCGTAAAATTAGTAAAAAAAATGTGAGCCGTCACGGGACGCCTGGCAGATGTGAAACATCGACATTATTTTGTAAAAGTAATATGCAGAAAAGAACATATTGTGATAGGAACTAAATATATCATAATGATAAAATAAAATATTACGATTTTTTTCCAGATAACGATGACTATTTCAATATATTCTGGTTCTATTAGATTTACAAAATCTTACATAACATTAATAGTATGTCTTGTGTTTAACTGATCTTGGTGACGTCCAGTTTCAATAATAATATTTTGTGACCCCTGTGATGATTGTTGGGTTCTGAAATATTTATAAAAAATATGTTATTTAAATATACAGAAAAAAATAAATTGGCTCCAATATATTAGTAAACTCAAGAATCTTAGCTAGTTATTTCAATATATTACTAAAATCGTAAATTATAAATATCAATAATGAATGTTTCACAATAAATGCCACTATGATTAGAAAAATTAATTAATTTTTTAATGTTCATATTTATAACAAATAAGAAAAAACTTTCGTGCGCTGCACGCCATCAGCTGATTTTGAAATACAATTCTGTCAGTCTTAATAAATTTATTCTCTGAGAAGAATGACATTAAAATTAATTAATAATTTAAAAACATTGTATGCAATGATTTTTATGTGAATTTTAATCTACCAAGATAGTAGATTTTACATTTGCTGGCGCTCAAAACACACCAAATATACGCGTGCTTAATGCACAGATAAATGCATACTTTAATTATAAAAAAATAATTAACTTACTGATGACTTGATGGTGTGTCATAGTGTGATTTTGCTTTCTTTTCAGAAGGCTGATCACTTTCACTCTCTAAATTATCACGGTCAGACATTTTATTATCAGAAAAATAAGCGGGCAATACTTAAAACATACAAAATACGTCAAGTGGTGTAAAACGAGTTAAAACGACTCCAGTCGCTCTCGCGCGGCGTAGTAATACACACGAATGTCACTGAACACGTTAAACGTCATTATTTTGAATTTTAAGCCTCAAAATGCCTTCTTGTGCAATGCATAAATGCAAAAATTATGCTCGAAAAAGAAACAAGATTCATGGAATCACCTATCACACGTAAATGAAGAGAAATTATTAAATTTTGTTTATTTTTCGTGTTCGATACGCCATGATTACATGAGTAACCAGAAAGAGACAAAGTATGTTTTTGTCAATGAAAGTGATAAAGACGCAAAATGCATGACCATGCATTTTGCGTCTTTATCACTTTCATTGACAAAAACTTTCATTGATTGAATTGAACTGTCATAGATCAATGAAAAAATTTTCATTGATCTATGACCATAGATCAACAGAACAGAAGTGACATTTTATTGAAGCTCACGATGTTCATACGTGTATGTTATAGTTTAAGATCCCACTGCTTAATTTTTATATTAGTGTGTTTTAGTCAAAATATAACTTTTTATAGTTTATTTTAATAAAATAAAATCGATATATGGGAAATTCTGTATCCTAATCTCTAAATTTTCTTCGATATCTGTGGTAAATAATAAAAAATATTACCATAAAATTTATATAGGATAGTATACGGTATTTTAAAATTTCTTTAATTGAATAAATTAACCTAAACATAATTTAATAAACAATCTTTGTATAGCCAGAAATTAATCCTCAAAAAGACCACGGTAAGATTATATAAAATTCGCATGTCACGATGTTAGTTACTGTACTCCTGCGAAACGCTCTTACTGATTTTCATCAAAATTTATATGCATATTCAGTAAGTCTGAGAATTGGCTACTATCTATCTATTTTTCATATCCCTTAAGTGATAAGGGTTGTTCACCCTTAACATTTTTTTTATTTATATGGCAACACAATGTTTGCTGGGTCAGCTAGTACATTTATAAAATGTACACAACTTTGCAATTAATGGTCGTGTGTAAAATAAAACTGAAAATAATAAACATAAATTAGTAAAGATACTTCGCCGCCTTGAAATTGAATGAAGCCACAAACGGCTTATTAGTAAGTTTTTTTTGAATTCTTGACAAATAAAAACATTTTTAGAGAAAATTTACAAATAAATAACTAATACTGCGTAATTTACATAATAGATAAATAATTATTTCAAATATTTTAGGGACATTTTAGCACGGAGACGTGGCAAAACTTTTTTACGCAACTACATATTTCAATTCTCAAAACTGGGTACATTTTCTTGTTAGGAGTGAGTAATCTTTACTAATATACGATAATAAATATAAACAATTTTTAAATCGTATATTTTAAACCAGTCGATACATCTGTATAGATACATTCTTTCATCAAATTATATATTTATATAATAATAATTTATTTAGTTAAACTGTACTATAACATTTCTACGTAAACGATGTACTAAAACTATTATCGACAGTTCTGGACATTTTTTACCTTCTGTTCCATTATTTCATTGTCTTTGACAAGCATGAGTATCAATGAGAAATATACGTCCATACGTCCCGTTTTTAACGGGACAGTCCCTTTTTTCGATGCTTCGTGCCGTTGTCTCCGAAATGAACCGTTGCCATTGTCAATTAAGTAACAGTAAATATTATAATTGTGAAAAAAACATGGGGTGCTCCATTTATCAGTTTTCATAAAGCGCCCCACATTTTTTGCACAATTATACTATTTACTTTTCCTTAAATGATTCCTAGATTGAAAATTATTTTCTACTTTTTAGTTAATTTTATCATAAAAGCGTGTTTTTTATTATTTCTAACTATATTTTTTCAAGTAAAAAGTATTTGACATAAAAAAATCGATGTCCCGTTTTGACTGAAGTAATCATTGGTCACTATATTCCATGGTCAATATTTACGTTTGCGTACACTTGAAACGCAAGGTCAAACACTAGTTGTCTTTTTTTATCACATTGTTCTAATAGCTCTGTCCCTTATAGAACATTTGTCTATGTAGTTAAAGGTAATCGTCGCCACGCCAGAAATCTTTTTTACGTGCGGCTATAGATGTTTCACATCAAAAACATACAATTCCTTTAACGATGTTACCAGATTTACTACATTTGCGGTCAGACGAACAAAAATAGATAGTGGCATACGAAAGCTGTAACTTTTTACGGTTTCTCCGACGATACGAAAAACAATGTCGCTGTACTCGTAAATATCCCCTAATCTTCACACAAATATCTTTTTACCGGTAAGTCTCACTGTGAACGAGAATTGTAATAGATTTCGCTTGTCTACGTGAGAGATGAAGCAATTGCGATGTCATTAAGTCAATTGCATGGTTCCTGCAGAATTATGATAATGCATTTTTTTTGTAAAATCCATAATCTGATATACAACAAAATACAAAATATTGCTTAACAAACTTATACAGCCACGTTCTCCTCGTTGTAGGTTCAAACGTTATTATAGTAGTTATTAGCTATTTAAAAGTAATAAAATTTTGTTTATATACAAAAGAAGCGGAGTCGCAGAGAAGCAATTATTAAGCGGAATCACCTAAAGGATTTGTGTGCTACCTACGATTGATCATAAATGTGTTACGATCTGTTATGTGTGTGTGAAACGTTCCGACTGAACGTTACGTAAATGTTATTATCCAACGGCACTCTTCAAACTTGAAGAAAATAGCGATTAATTGTTCTTATAAGGTAGAAATAGCTATGTCCCACTGTTTATTTTGATTTAGATTTACACAATGAACATATATCACCAATAAATGGCACAGAAGTCCTAACTACCAACATGTTGCTATCATTATAAACAAATTTTAATAGCCCTCTTTATTCACATACTAAAATCGTTTTGATATTCAACAGATCCTTTTTATTTTCTCGCTTTCCGTCGCTACTCGTTCCTCGATAGCCATCAAACGTGTTCCTAAGGGAAGTCGACAGCGACGGACATCGCCTCCTGTAAATCGGCTTACAGATAAAGATTCTTAGGGATTAGGCGGGATGATCATATTTATTCCCTGCATAATGTACTCGTGCGGCCTAAAATGTCTTTGAGCTGGGATTAATATCTGTATGCGTGGAGCATTCACATAAAGAGCTTTTTGCTGTTTTCTCCTTAATTTAAGGGATGTAATTATTTTGGGAATTTCTTTTTTTTGGTGAGTGCAATGTTTACTCGGTTCTATATTGTAGTGCTGTTCTCAACATCTTTTTATAAGTTACATTTTATTTGTTTTTTTTTACAGAAAATATTTTTTTTAGATAAAACTGATTTCGAAAATAACATTTCACTGCATTTTTAATCGATTGATTAAATGATTGGCAGTGTTCCGGTATGAAGTTTGTGGTAATGGAGAAATGTTTTTCTAAGGCGTTCCAACTTAGTCCTCAGGGATAGCAACGCATCTGTGCTAACTAGGTAAGAATATAATCTTATCTGGGATTGATTATAGATTGTCATGGGTGGCAATAGTCACTTACCATTCGATGGATTGCGTGCTCGTTTGCTACGAATAAAATACAAAAAAAAAAACTTTCTCTAACTTCCCTATTCCGTGTTTAATTGAAAAAAATAAACATATTTTTAATGGTACAACAACAATTCCTTACATACGCTACAAAAATGTGCAAAGACTGAAATAAATCCGACTTCTTTAGTAATTCGAGCGTAAAACCGATTGAAATGTATAGTATTGCATTCTTTTAATTTGTAGCTCCTTTGTCTCGCCATCCAAGTGTGAAACAAGTACCTATACAGCCAGGTCTAAGATTGTGTTAAATTGGTGTTAGTTTAGTATTTTAAAGATGGTAGAGTGCTCTATGGTTCGATTCCGGCGGCACCACCGCCACACCTATTTCTGCCTCATAACTGCAGTGTTAAGCTTCTGTGTTCTGGTTTGACGGGTGTGGTAAGGGCGACATTCTTTTCTAAGGTGTTCCAGCTTAGTCCTGAGGGGTAGCGGCGAATTTGTGGTCGAAATCAGGTAGAAATCTAATCTTATCTGCAGTAGATCATAGACAGATGTCCATGGGCGGGAGTAGCCACTTACCATCAGGTGGACTGTGCGCCCATTTTCTACTCTTATATTATATTAGAAAGTATTGAGTGTTCGAAAAAAAAAAATACCTTCACATACAATATTACCCTTACTTCTTTCATGAACAAAAACATATCGGAAAGTAAACAAAATATTGTTATTTTATACACAAGCAAGGCGTTGATAAAGGAAAATGCATGAAAAGATTTTCCATACGATATCCATCTCCTCATACGAAAAATCCTTGAGGAATCAGGAACCAAATATGACTTTTCGCGTTACAAATTGTGAATATAGGAAGGGAATAAATTCCCTGGCAGGAATTGTAAGATAAAATACCGTATGCGGTATTACAATACTTGTTCAATCAGTCAAAAAATCTCAAATACCTTATAGAATTATGTTTAAATGTCATGACCTAAAAATCACTTTTGTCTGTGGTCATAACCAGCTCGTTTGTTTTACACTAAATCCACTAAATATAAATTATTACTAAATACTAAATACGCTTAAAAAACATTACCTTCCGCAGCTGAGTAAAATGGATACATAATACGAATATTATACGAAATACGTTATTTTAAGTATGAAACAAGAAAATATTCAGTTAATTTAAGAAAAGTTCAGATAGTACTTGTAGTATTCAGACACTAGACAAATTTAATTTTAATAATCTTGTTATTATAATATTGATAATTAGCAATGGATAAGTGGATTTAAATCACTCAATATATTTTTATTGTCTAAGATGTCTAAAGTCTACCAATACGCCCTTAGCCAACGCGGTGGACTATGGTCTAATTCTTCTCATAAGAGGAGGCCCGTGCCCAGCAGTGGAAACGTAGTGGATTGACGTTCTCGCCGCGACGACGAATACCTTGTATTCGGAAATCCTGACATCATTAAGGACGGAACCTTAAGCATCTCTTAAGGTGTCAGTCAATCACGTTCAATTCGACACCGACAAAGTGGCAGCTTATAATGTGTGCGAAGGCTTACAGGCATCTCCGTCAGTGTCATAAACTACTTTACTTTCGCAAGAATAGGGGGGAGGGGAGTCGAAAAATGCCAAAATCTTCCTTACTTTATTAATATAATGGCCTGTAAGCAATGGATAAGTGAATTTAAATCGTTATTTTTTTTTTGTTTAAAAAGTCAAAAGTATCCGATGATTGAGAACGGAACTGTAAGCATCTCTTAAGGTGTCAGTCAATCACGTTCAATTCGACACCGACAAAGTGGCAGCTCACAATGTGTGCAAAGGCTTACACCCTCGTCAGTGTCGGACACTACTTTATTCGTGACTTGCATACGTCTTTTTGATGTCATGTTATAGAATATCTGTAGGCCAACGGTACATTAGTTGACTCCTTTGTGGAGGATTTTACTACATCTTTTATATGTTACTATATGTTATGGAAAAGCTGTGCTCGCTATTTTGCCTAAACACATATATTACCTACTTATTGTCCAAACTATCTTATACTAGACAAATTCAATATTAATAGACATGTAGTAAGCAATTGATAAGTGAATTTAAATAGTTCATTTTTTTCTAAGACGTCAACAAAAGTATTCTATAACTAAGGTCGGAACCGTAAGCATCTCTTAAGGTGTCAGTCAATCACGTTAAATTCGACACCGACAAAGTGGCAGCTCACAATGTGTGCAAAGGCTTACACCCTCGCCAGTGTCGGACACTACTTTATTTACTTCAGAATTAGGGGGGAGGGGTTTGAAAAATATTATGTACCCTTACATGGGGTACGAGGTCAAAAATAACCAAAATCATCCTTACGTTATTAATATAATGGCCTGTAAGCCATGGACAAGTGAATTAAAATCTAATCTAATTCAAAATATCAATATTTTTGTCTATGTCAAAAGTATCTATTATTAAGAACGGGACCATAAGCATCTCTTAAGGTGTCAGTCAATCACGTTCAATTCGACACCGACAAAGTGGCAGCTCACAATGTGTGCAAAGGCTTACACCCTCGTCAGTGTCGGACACTACTTTACTCGTGACTTACATACGTCTTTTTGATGTCATGTTATAGAATATCTGGAGGCCAATGGTACTGTAGTTGACTGCTATGTGAAGACCAACGGTACATTAGTAGATTCCTTTGTGGAGGATTTTACTCCATCTTTTATATGTTGCTGTATGTCATGAACTAGCTGTGCTCGCAATTTTGCCTTGTAGTTTACGTACTTATTGAAGGAACTATAAACTAATAAGGAACTATGTTAACTATGTTATATAAGGAACTATGTTATTTGCTATCGTTGCAGATTTTGTGAACTATGTGAAGATATTTCTTTAAAGATGAATTATAATTAACTACTACTTGCTAATTAACGATACATACTATTCAAAAAGTACTCGGCAAAGAACTTATTTTGAATACAAAATTTTGATTTTGATTTATTCTAAGATATCTATCATAATTAAATATATGCAGAAACTTGAGTAATTTAATGTATCTCGGTGCTTTAATTAATGTTGATAGCATTTTTAAAAAATGAAATTAAAACGAAACGAAAATAACATAATATGAAATTTAATAAATCGGTAACAATGCACGCTTTTACGAAATACTATTTTTGTCCACCAAACTGACGTCTTATAAAACCGAAGATAATTTGTTTGTCAAAAGAAACCGAAATCTGAAAATATTTGCATCCCTTACACTGACGGGACGCAAAGCCTTTATGTGGCATACAAAACCTGATATTAATCCCGCTTCAAAGGAATTTCAGAAGATGTAAGGAGGGTAGAGTACATTATGCAAGGGAAATAAATATGATTATCCCGCCTTATCTCCAAGATTCCTTGTCTAAGTCAATTTACTGGGGGTAATGTCCACATAATTTCATTGTAGACCTTAGATGAGTAAAATATAGATTGATCACTCCTAACAAGAAAGTATAACCAGTTTAGAGAATTGATATTGTTGAGTAAATAAAGTTTTGCCACGTCCCCGTCCTAAAATGTCTCTAAAATGTTTGAAATACGAATTTATTTATTACGTCAAATAAGATAGTATTAGTAAATTTACGTAAATTTCTCTATATTTTTTTTTATTTGACAAAATTCAATTTCAAAGCGGTGAAGTATCTTTCTATTTCTTATCAAAGTTGTAGACTTATAACAGTGTGTATAATACTAGTCTTTACACAGGATAGTGTATATAACTGGTAAATCCAGTAGGTATCTGGCAATACCTGTTTCTGTCTTATAAATAGGATGTAGTGATCTGCTGTTTTACTTGAATAATTGACGGTGGTAGAACCCTTTGTGGTTCCACTTCTGCGGCACCACCGCACCACACCTGTTTCTGCCTATTAACAATAGTGTAAAGCACTGCTGTGTTCTGGTTTGAAGGGTGTGGTAAGGGAGACTTTTCCAAGGCATTCCAGCATTAGATTCCTACCCGAGGACTAACCTCGGGTAGGAATCTAATACTATCTGGGGTCGATTACAGATGGCGATGGGTAGCAGTAGCCACTTACCATCAGGTGGACATAAAAAAAGAGTAAAGTTATTTCCTTTAAGGCAGACCACCTCATTTAACTACAATCTTTATCGAAAACGTTTACTTTATTTGAGCAAGGAAATTGAAAAAACGTATTTTTGTGTAATGTACACAAGTATTATCTACTTAATTTCCTATTGTTCTCGAACGAAGTACGACCACTTAAATACTGAATAATGAATTGCCTCACCACAACATTAAAATAGAAAGGAAACTTACATTACACGATGTCTTCAAATTAAGTAATTACTTTCTTTAAGAAGCTTTAAATAGGACTCTTTTTGTGTCTTTTATACAGGTTCATTAGAAGTAATGAGTACCTTATAAAATATGATAATATAAATAATAATTGGCCAAGTGCAAGTCAAATCCGGAGGGTTCCGTACCAACAAAGTTTTTTATTTTTTTTATTTTATATATTTGTTATTGTAGCAGCCATAGAAGTACATGCATTGTGAACATTTAAACAATAGGTATATTACGGTTCAATAGATAAAGCGAAAAACGTCGAAAAATAGCGGTTTCTAAATTTATTATATTTTAAACTTTTCTTTTTTTTAGCATTTGTTGTTATAGCGGCCACCATCATACATACTCTGTAAATTTCAAGTCTATCTATTACGGTTCAGGAGATAGAGCCCTGTGATAGACGGGCAGACGGACAAGTAGCGGAGTCTTAGTAATAGGGTTCTTTTTACCGTTTGTGCATGGAACCCTAAAAAAGACACTTTTTAAAAAGAAGCCACTGCTAAAAATAATGTCAATAAATTGACATTATGGACGCTTATTGATTGCTTATAAATAACTTAATAAGCGGTGTTTTTCGACGTTTTTATCCGTGTCTACTAAATATCGTATATTATTAGACGAATAGGCAATTACTGTTTTTGGGAACCAATAAACGTTAAATTTAATGATCCTCCTGACGTTGACAAAGTTTTAGGAAGTAATGATGTATTTATCATTTCCGGTGTAACTGAAATAGTCACTGGTTTGTGTAATATTAATGAAACTGTTTATATATGTGGCACTACTTCGCTTTTTTTTATGTGAAAAAAAAAAACTATTTTTATATGTAATGTAATTTTATACCTAAGGATAAGGTAGGCAGACTATTTGATCGGTTTGGTTTTATCGGTGGCGTAACACATATTTCTATCGTGAAGCAGTTTATGGTTTTCGGTAAAAGACTACCGCGACCATCTCAGTCCGTTAGGAGTGTCAATGCATTTGTGATTGGCTTCAGGTGGAATCCCTGTTCTATATGGATCTTGTTATAGATGCGTTGCTTCTCCTGACGACTAAGCTGGAATGTCTCGGAAAAGTATGTCTCTTTTACCACACCCTTCAATCCAGAACACAGCAGCGTTACACTGGTGTTATAAGGCAGAAATACGTGTGGCGATGGTGCCGCCGGAGTCGATCAACTGATAATTCTACAACATTTACGAAAGAACAGTCAATATCAGTTGGACTAGCATTGCTATCCCAAATTTACGGGAAATCCAGTATAAATTAAGTTCGTCTTACTGAACGGGCGAGTAGAACGGGTATTCGTTTATTTCCTTTTGAGGTGGAATGCGGTTGTTTTAATCTGCTTACGATGGACTGGATCTTATTAGAGAGACGGGCAAGCGGCAAAGTGTGGCAATTTAACATTGAGAATTTGCGTGAGGTAGGTTTGATGCCCAGTAGAGCAAAATCAGTCTTGCCCAGTAGAGTAAAATTAGTAGTAGTTCATTTTGTATAAAACTTATTGTAAAGTCGTATGTTTTATATGGTTTTAAAACTGCATTGAATTTCGTAATCTTCATTATATAACTGTAACCCAATCTTCATTATTTAACTGTAAAACAATATTTGCTAACTTGCAAACCGATCAAAATTTCTTTACTCCGTTTAATGTACAAAAATATATTATTTTGCTTAAAATTTTGACGATTGAAATGTTTAGCGGGGTTTAACCATATCGGTCTGAATCGTAGTGGGCTCCGGGTTCGATCTTCGGTCAGGACTAAATGATGAATTTAAACTTCTGTCTTGCATGGGTGTTTGTGTATTCGTCATTGTATGTGTAACACCGTCATGTCATGTATGACAGAGGAATAATTGTAGAGTGCAAAAAGCATTATCATTTTAACATTACATACAGATATGTCAATTTTAATTATTTGTACAAATGAAACCTACTTACATTGCAGCTCAAGGCCATGTATCTTTTCAAAGAAGTATTTTTAAGCCAGAATTCTACAACTTTAATAAGCAGAAGTGTCTTTATTTGAGCCGAAACCAAAGTAGCGACACTTCTCGAAGACCTAAAGATTCATAATGTGATCACATTTACACTTAAAATCGGTAAATACTCGGGAGATTGCAAGAGTTTTAATCTTATACGAAACCCTTAATCTTTGTCTGAAATAAAAGTTACCTTAGTTTCTTATAACATCAACTAACTGCCAGTAGAAGATCCGTCAAATTTGGTTCAGTTTTCAGACACTTTCATATGATTTTAATATTAACTTGTTATTTTAATATTACATACATATTGTTCAATTTTATTTATTTGTATAGATAAAACCTACATATATTGCAGCTCAAGGTCTTATATATTATTAAAGAAGTCAGCATTCTACAACTTTAATAAGCAGAAGTGTCTTTATTTGAACCGAAACCAAAATAGCGACACTTTTCGCAAATTACCTCACTCGAAGACTCAAAGGTTCCTAATGTGATCACATTTTCCACTTAAAATACATTAAGTAGCTCTCAGCTGTCGAGGTCAGAGTGGCCTCGTGATCTTGAATTAGGGTATAACCTCATTTATTGGCAGGCCCTTAGACATTTTAGGGTCCGAACGTATGTGCAATATGTAAGTACGAACAAGTTTTACGTTGAAGATTTCAAAGACGATTCTAAAATAAAGGTTTTTCATGTAAGAGTAGCAGATGAGTATTCCACCTGATGGTAAATGGCTACTGTCGTCCATAGACATTTGTAATCAACCTAAGATAAGATTTGACTCGTACCTGAGGTCGATCAGAGATGAGAGAGAGAACTAATTTGGAATGCTTCGGAAAAATATGTTACCCTTACCAAACTCTGCGAAAAAGATCGCCGAAATAAACCCGTCACTGAAATACGTATTTGTTGGCGAATAAGTCTATAGGACATTTGTAATTTTGTAATTCAAATCAACTTTTAAGACTAGGGGCCTCCATTCCACTTTCCACCCCGGGCTTCCGACAACCTAAGTTCGCCACTGTTTACATTGTATTGTGGCAGAGGGCCCCGCAATGTATTTTGCCCACATGAAATTTAAGTCTGCCGCCACTGAACACAGCAGCGCTTAACACTGCTGTTATTAGGTGGAAATAGTTTTATTCTATGCAGTTAATGTGTCATTGATTTCAATAAATAGGTGGACACCCTTCAACGGCAAACGAGAAACAATTGTGAAAAGGCACTTCTTCGATTGTTATTTAAAATTGACTTAGGTCATGTTATTAATTTAAACATTTAAAAAGATATTACGAATCTCATATATACACATTTATATTTTTATAAGATTGAAATTGTAATTGATCACATTTTCCACTTATGGTAAGTGGTCACTGGCGCCCATGGAAATATCTGACCTATTTTATATGGAACAGAGATTCTACCTCAATACCATCACGGATGCCCTACCACATATGTGGACTAATCATCATCATCAACCCATTACTGTCCCAATGCTGGGCTCCTCTCCGAATGAGAAGGATTAGGTCATAGTCTATCGCGCTGTATAATAGCAAATTGGTAGACTTTACATACCTCTGAAACATTTTTTAAATGTCATAGGTAAGCAGGCTATTTCGCGATATTTTCCTTCACCGTTTGAGTAAATCATAATGAATTAGGAATACGCATATAACTTTAAAAAAAGCAGTGATAGCCTAGTGGTTAAGAAACTCGGCCTCTCGATCGAGGGGTCCGAGGTTCAAATCCCAGGCAAGCACCTCTGATTTTTCAAAGTTATGTGTGTATTAGAAATTAATTATCACTTGCTAAACGGTGAAGGAAAACATCGTGAGGAAACCTGCATACCTGAGATATTTATAAAAAAAAAATCTCAAAGGTATGTGAAGTCTACCAATACGCATTTGGCCAGCGTGGTGGACTATGGCCTAATCCTTCTCATTCTGAGAGGAGACCCGTGCCCAGCAGTGGGACAGTAATGGGTTGTTGATGATGATGATGATATAACTTTAAAAATCAGAGGTGCCTGGGATTTGAACCTCAGACCCCTCAATCTAGAGGCTGATTTTCTTAACCACTAGGCTATCACTGCTTGAGGACTAATACTGTCATCTAACTTATAAGTCATCATTCATCCACACCCTTTAACCAAAAAGCAAGAAACTCCACCATAATAAAAGGCGTCGTACTAGTACTACCGATACGTACTAGTAGTCATACTAGTAGTACTAGTACTACCGATACCGATAAGGCGTACAGCGCTAAAACAACATTTCCACCGCTTAGTACCAGTCAAAACAGCGTTAAAGCTGACTGCACTAAGTCGTCGCCTGAAGCAAAACATGTGACCTTATGTTGGTCACTTGTAACACGGCTCGATACTAATGTCAATCGATATCTCATTAAGAGGCCAGTTACTTAATGATTCAGTTAGTGCAAGGACGTTGTTACTTTTTAGAGTTCCGTACCCAAAGGGTAAAAACAAACCTTAATAAGCCTCCGCTCTGTGTCAGTGTGTCACAGGGCTTTATCTCTTGAACCGTAATGAACACTTGAAATTTTAACATAATATGTATTACAGTGGCTGCTGTAATAATAAATAATAAAAATAACAAGTTTAAAAATAAATGGAAGTCGCCGTACAAGTAAACGCTATTTTTCGGCGGTTTTCGATTTATCTATTGAACTGTAATAAGTAAATAGTAGAAAACATGATAAGTAAATAGTAGGAATAAGCGTGTCTAGTACTACCGATACCCATTATAAGACGTACAGCGATAAACAACAGTTCCAGCTTAGCGCTACTCAAAACAGCTTTAAAGCTGACTGCACTAAGTCGTCGCCTGAAGCAAAACATGAGACCTTATGTTGGTCACTTGTAACACGGCTCGATACTAATGTCAATCGATATCTCATTAAAAGGCCAGTTACTCAATGATTCAGTTAGTTGTTACATTGTTACTTTTAGGGTTCTGTACCCAAAGGGTAAAACAGAACTCTATTATTAAGACTCCGCCATCTGTCCATGTGGCCTTCTGTCCGTCTGTCCGCCTGTCCGTCTGTCCGTTTGTCCGTCTGTCCGTCGGTCACAGGGCTTTATCTCTTGAATCGTAATGACAGACATTTGAAATGTTTGCAGAATATAACAATAAATACTAAAAATATAAATATAAAAGTTTAAAAATAAATGGGAGTTGCTATACACGAATATGGTATTTGTTGGCGTTTTTCAGTTTATGTATTGAACCCTTATAAGTAGGCAGTACAAATTTTTACAAATTTTAATGCATTCTATGGCTTCTGCTTCTATGGTAACAATTACTAAAAATAGAAATAAATGAAAATTTAATGGTACGGAACCCTCAGTGTGTGAGTTCGACTCGTACTTCGCCAATTATTATAAATTTGATGTAGTTAATGAGCACACAGTCCATTTAATTGTACCTTGTCATCATCACGCATGGTTGACATCTATTAACATCAATAAGGATTGAAATAGGGACAAGGGTATAAAACTCTAAGTTAGATCTTAGCAGTGGTATAATCAAATTAAGACTGAAATGCATGCTCCACTCCAGAATACACAACACGTTGCTACCCTTGAGGAATAAATTTAAATTTTTAAATGTATATTTTGTCATTTTCCAAACCAGAGAGGAATAGCGCTTAATCCTTTCATTGTAGAAGGTTACTTAGTTAAAAAATACCTTTGAATTATATGACTTACAAGTTAACACTTCAAATGAACAAATTAAAATTGAATGTTGCTGAAAACATTAGAGGATTTTTAGAAAATTAATTACTAAAATAATCAAAAATTCTAAGAAGAATCTCTCTCTAATAACATCCGTAATTAATTCCTTTTTGTACTAAAAATTCATGAGACAAAATGCCAGTTTCATAAACAACTGAATACGAGGAAGTAGGAGGCTCTGAAGGATAAATCTAAGGCCGATTACGATGTATACAAATTCTGCGATGAAAAGGTTCTTTGCGTACAAAAAATGCGTGCTTGAATTTTTCAAAGGCAAGAGATTCGCTTTATGAAGTTGTATTGAATGAACAAAACGTTTTATAAATTTGAAGAACACTGCTATTAAAAACAAATCAGTGTTTTTATTGTCGGGTCAGTTGTTACAAGCTAAATAGATAAATTATAATATATACTTGAGGTCGACATGGAGAATTATTTATTTATGTAAGGGCGTTTCATGTCACGCGGTACGTCCGCACATGTGACAGGAAATACAAAAAGGCGTATCCTCTTCGTATGCGTGAATAACCTCTGTAATCACTTCGCGTTTCGCGAGCGTATACGTATGACAGGAAAAGTATCTGTGAAACGGTATGATGCAAATGATACGTACCTATGTGGACACAAACCTGCTTGACAGGAAAAGGCTCTAATTTCACTTATGTGCTGAATTTGGCTTGTCTATGTACTTTAAATGTGCGCACCTTTTATTTTTCGTTTTAAATTATGAACGTGTTAGAAATAAGAAATGTACTATCACTTGTTATACGGTGAAGAAAAACATCATAATCTTACATGCTTGAGAGTTCTTTAAAAAATATTTTCAATGGTTGAAAGTCTACCAATTCGCACTTGACCAACGCGGTGAACTATGGCTTAAGTCGTCTCACTCTTAGACCTGATGCCAATGGTTCTCTCAATGTAAATTTTAATGCTCCTATCAACATGATATTGAAACAAATAAAATAACTGGTCCTTAACCTATAAAAGGCTTGGTTCATTAAATTGAGATTAAATTTCTTGATTAACTTCCAGTTCCGTAGCTGGTATGAGTTCCGTTGGCAAGTCAAACTATTTGGTATTAATAAAGGTTTATTATTTGGCAGTTTGCGGAAGTTTCCGCGCACATATTTGGTGGTTTCAATGAGGCCTTAAATTATTTGCAAAATCCCTGTTTCTAAGTATTTTGGTGTTTAGGAGTCATTAAAGTTTGGAACGGAGATTGTTTGTTACAGTTCTAAACACGAAGTATATATATATGAATCTGGATCTAGACCAGAATTACTGTTTGATCTCGTTGGGTTATTAATAACTTGCAATGGACAAAACTTTGTCCTTTATCAAAGTCGGTAGAATTCTAATTGGTTTGATAAAGTCAAACCAAGTAGAATTCTACTATGACATTGTCACCACATCTATTTCTGTCTTCTAGCACAAGGAGTTCCTATTTAGACTCGTAACTTAGTTACAGGGAGTAATGGACCTGAGACCAACATCAAGTAAGACTCGAATATTATTTTTGTCTTATCGATGGCATAGGCTACCAGTTCTTCAAATTATTATTAAACTTTTTATTATTTCCCAAAAATACTTGTAGGAATTTTGAGTCAACCAACTCTGCTCAATTACTCTAAATATATTCATAAACATAATTAATAACACGATTTTGGATGCTCAGATAAACCCAATATCGTTGAAAATGTTCAGATTTTCATCCCACAATTCCGTCGTGAAGCCAGCCATCCGTAACGAGGAAGATTCTTCGAATCTTAGACATCGACTAATAGGCATGTCAATAACCGCATAACCGTGACCGCTTTGCTTCGTGAGCGCAAAATCTCGAAGCTTCCCCAGCTTTCCATGTCTCGGAACAGGAATCTTGATGCAATGTTACACGGATAAATTAATTTTAGAAAACCAGTAGGATACAGTTGTATTATCTATACTTCTGGTTACTACTTAGTTAAAAGTGTACATTAGGTTGAGTTTTTATCTCCTATGTTGAATTCATTTAATTGAAAATAGATGTTAATGTAATAAAAATAACATCTCGATGAAACTTACAGAGCTATCTAAGTTATTCGTCCTAAATGTCTTAACACTTTTCATTCTGAACCTAGAGAGTTTCTGGTTCGATCCTTGACTAGGAAAGTGTAAATGATTTATTTACTGGGTTTTGACCGTTTTACTGTCATGTTTATGCGTGATGGGACTCACGATATTATATGTGTTTTTTTTACAATTTGTCGCAATTAGTCCATGATAACCTCATTATAAAACTTAAGAGCAAATATAATTAAACTAACAGAAAATTAAAAGAAATAAATTAAACTATAAATATAAAACAACTTATTGACAAAATTTACATATATACAAAAATGAAAAACAAAAATATAAAAACAAAAACACTACCATAAAAAATTGTCACCATCACTGTCTTTGGGCAAGGTTCCCAAGACGCTGGCAGCATTTCCTCTCTGAATTGCTAAATAATAAGCAAATTAATATGCTACCCGAAAAACAGACGCGCTATGACAAATTAACGTTACATCTTTATCCTGTAACAAAATTGAAAGATGGTTTCAAATACTAACTACCACACACGTTACTTTATCCTGTAATTTCGTGCACCAGTGAGATATTAAAGGACAGTGGAGCAACTAACCATTAGGTCATTATTGACTGTGTACCAACAATTTGCATTGGAAATGGTTATGTTAATGTTCGTGTAGTCTATCCTAATCCCTTAGCTGACTATTGGCCTTAGTACTGCTAACGGCTTTGTATAGCCCTTAATTATACCTATTTTCGGAGACCTAGATATTTTGGAGCTATTATTAACAAAGCTAATATTTCATAGGGGAAAAAGGTATTCATTGTCAGAAGTGGTAACGTGTTTGTGATAGGGTTAAGATATAATTCATCTTCCACGTAGGTAAGTTGGAGATTCATTAGGTTGATTGCATGCTTGTTTGATTGCAGGTAATGATTATAATGAGAAATCGAGGCTTTAAAACAATTTAAACTTTCAAGGTGATTTGCTTTTTAAACAGAGTACCAAAGGTGTATTTTTACACAATAGTACAAAAATATTACTAAGTTGTCATTTTTCGAGAGAATCCTCATGCCTTGAAGTTAAAAGTATTTTAGTAGCGAAAGCAATTTATGTAGAATTGGTTTTAAGAACTCAATTAATTTCTCAATTAATTTTTCATTCGCTTTTTCTATACTTTCCAAGTTTTCTACTGTTAACTTACTTTATTTTAAATTTTAGTTTTAATACATGAATTGTTATTGTTACTCTATTTTGAGTAGGCACTATATGAAATTGATTGTAACAAAATACTTTAAGGATATTTTATCAAAGTAAAATATAGTTTACGATAGACAGCCCATACTCAGCAAAATGCTAGCACAATTTCGACTTCGCAGTAGCATTTGATATTAAAGGACCGTCAACACAGAACGCCCGATCATTAGTGGTTGTTAGCTCGTGTTAGCTGAAATTTGCATCTGGGAATGTAATGTTAACGGCTGTGTCTAGCTTACCTGGCTTTGGTATGTGCTTATTGCTAGTACTGGCTTAAGTAATTATAGGATAAAGCCTAAATGACTTGTTAATATCGTTAGCTTCATATTTGTTATTGACATCATTGATGCCAGCTGTAGAAAGAGATATGTTTTGAGATATTTTGGATTTATTAATATCAAGAATAAAAAGTTAATTTTTCAATTTTATATAATAGTTGGAACCAATATAACGTCAGATTTGTTAAACATAAAATCTGAACCGATCTGATGACCTGAAGACATAATGCATCTGAATGAAATGAATACTGTGTATACTACACGAAACGTTTCAGCGTATTTTTCTATTATCATAACGGTAATTAGATCATCATTGTCATTATCGACCCATGATTATCCCACTCCTCGGCACATGTCTTCTTAAAGTGAGAAGTGTTTATGCTTTAGTTCATTATACTAGAAAATTACTAGTTAATATTAATATAATACATTGTTATACTCGATACCGATACAAGTAATATTATACTTAATCAAATTTTGTATTAATTGAGTTAATATTGTATTTAACTCAATTAATACATCTCGCGATGTTCATAGTTATAATATTAATTAACCTACTCTTTCATTACCAGATATTACAATATAAACTCTTCCTGAATCTGTATTATTTATCATATTTCATTAGCTCGAAATATTATTTCGTGCATTGTGAGGTGTTAAAATTCCATTCACTAAATACTACGAACTCGACTGTTCGGGTTTTAATAGCGCCACTATGAATGCAAGACTGTATAATATGTATAGAATACATTCGTAATATTATGTTATGTAAAAAGCATAGAATCTGAACGATTTAAATTTTTAAAGTTGATTCGTTGGAACGTTATGAAAAATTTAGGAAGTAAACTTTTCTATGATATGGAAGTAATAAACGAGCATACAGACCACCTAATGCTAGTACTAGCTACTGCCACCCACGGACATTTGTCGTCGGTCCCAGATACTCGTAAGATAAGAGACCTACCTGAAGTCGGCCACAGATGTGTTGCTACCCTTAAGGTCTAAGTTGGAACGACTGTAATAAACATATCACTCTTACCTCACCCTACAAACCGGAACACAGCAGCGCTGAAGACTTTTTATATCGGGCAGAAACAGATATGGCAATGGTAAACGGTAGATGGTAAACGGAATCGAACCACAAAGGCTTCTTCGGAATACACTACGCTTTGATAGTATGTCTATCGGGAGAATTTCATTGAACCATCACTGAATGTTGACCACGAAGAGGTGTACAATGTACATAGGGAAAATACACGCTAGAAATGTTATAGAAAAATGATAAATGTATCCTTCCCGCTCACTTCATTCGAGTATATTAATGACCACACCATATTGGCGCTATTTATTTCATTCAGAAGTGTATTCTTTTTTGAAGATAAATATGCCTTTTTCTTGGAAATGGTAGCAAATCGTGACCAGGTCACCCGATTTATGATTTTTGTTTTGGGGATTTTTAAAATCCTTCATATATAAAACAAATCCGAGTAATGTGAAACAACTTAAAGAAAGTACACGAGCTGAAGTCTGGCGAATTCCTCAGTCGCTCTGTAAACGCATTTTTGTAAAGTTGCGCGCTAGACTCGAAGAGTCTTGTAAACTCAATGGTCGCCATTTAGAGAACGTCGTTTTAAAAAAATCAAATCCACATTTGTTGTCATTAAATTACATTAAACATTCTTCTTATAGGTGATGTATTATTTTTACGAATTTTCAAACTTAGAAATCTGCCACTTGTATTTTATGCATATTTTGACTTTCATACAATTATTGTTATCTCCGAGATTAGTAGATAACTAAACTACTAAGATGTTGAACTAGTAATTGTATAATGAATCTTGCGAGCTCGCTGTGATAATGTACAAAATTCCTGAAATATCTCGTATAACGGATATTGAAAGCATTTCACCTACACATCATTTTCTATTCATAAGTTCTCATTAAGGATTATAAGTGATAATACATAAGCGTTAGCCTAAAATATTTTACTGCATGTAAACTCTAATTAGAATATAGAAATATAGAATATAGAAAGAACAACAACAAATGTCTGTTCAATTTTTTACGTATACATAATAATATATCCATAATGTTTGACCTTGTTTGTACTCTTTACATTCTATCCTAGGATATCCTGTCTAGTGGATACTGTTCACACAGTACACAAATCGATAAACAGTTTTTTTTACAGCTTTGTATTAATAAATTCATGACTCGTAATGAATTTACCATATTACGAGCCAAGTTTCCAATTTCACTTACATAAGTTAAATAAGTTTACGTTTTAGAACAGAACCAACAAAAGTTTCAATTCGTGAGATCTTCAAGCGTCTTATAACATAAAAGAGTATGTTTATCGGATAAGATTCGTTATATGGATCGTGCAAACATCACGCGATAACTACAAGATTAGGTGTAGTTCCGAGAAAATTACTCTGTAGATCTACTCGGTGTTCCAATATCAAAAATAGCCTTGAATGTAATTTCTCAACATATTTCATAGACCCGGCAGGAAATAAAATTACCCGGGGATTCTGAAGAATCTCTTACGTTAGAGGAAATATTTCGGTCAAAAATGGGTCCACTATCTAACACCGTAGGCTATTGACGTCGAAAACGTATGCCCGTAGGTTCCGTAGTATTTCTGTGGGCAGTTTATAAGCTCTATATAGATTTCGCACACCCCTCCTGTGTTCAAAATAGCCCTCTCTCGCTCGCACGTCTGAATGAGCAGCACCCTAGTCAGTGCGTTTTGATCCGTGCCGTCGACAACACGGCGTTGCACAGCCCTAGCGTTTTGTTCTAAAGATCGCGTTTTAAATTTTGAAGGACGCGGGACGTTTAAAATTCGAATGTGCTTTTATTTTTTTGTTATCAAGGATTAGTGTGATAAGATTATTTTGTGCCTGTGCTAGTGTTAAGTTTACTGTTCTAGTTTGAATTTTAGTGCGAATAATTTGTGTTTAGTGACAGTTTGGGAAGAAGGCGCTATGATTTGATCGTTGAAAAAGGTCAGTTATATTTTTTGTAAAGTTTTTGAAACCTAAATATTGATGTAATATGTCAATTACTAACTTTAAGTTTGGATTTACATTCCGTTACATAAGTATCTCGATGAAGATTTCCCGGCATTTTCCGAAAAATATAATAATACTTTACTACTACTTTTTAAATTTGTATTGAATAAAGAACATTTTATATGAAAGCAATTTTTTTTTGGCAACATATTCTTGGAAGATGACGTGACCAATCGATTTATATACATATTATATACAAAATTTTATTTTATAAATTGGTTGCCTACCTCACTAAAAATATACTTATATTTGTTTTTTGGTCTGTCCTAATAGCTTATTAATGATCCACTTTCGTTTTATGAAAGCCTCGATATTTTAATTGATGGCCAGCTTTCGAATATTTATATAACGGCAATATTTGAATTGGTCGCTAATAAGAGACCTAATTAGGCATAAGGTAGAATAATATACTTTCTTGGTATTTTAAAATGGTTTTATAAACCAAAATCCTCCGTACCTTTTTTAAACCGGAAAAACCTAATACATTTTTTTATAATATAGGAGTAGCAGACGAGCATGCAGTCCACCTGATGGTAAGTGGCTACTGCCGCCCATGGACATCTGTAATCAACCCCCGGTGAGGATTAGATATTCCTATCCAAGGTCGGCCACAGATGCGCCGCTACCCCTGAGGACTAAGCTGGAACGCCTCGGAAAAGTCTGTCTCCCTTACCACGCAAAATGTTGGTAACTGCCGCCAATACCACCATAGAACTATTATCAACAAATACTGGGAGCTCATTATTATTATAACCCACTGTTTATATTTAGTTCTGTGATTAATAATTTTCTTTCCTTTTAACAAAAATAATAAAGTGGTATAAATCTTTGCGATTAGACTCCGGCGGCACCACCGCCACACCTATTTCTGCCTAATAACAGTAGTGCTAAGCGCTGCTGTGTTCTGGTTTGAAGGGTGTGGTAAGGGAGACTTTCTTTTGAGAAGCGTTCTAGCTTAGTCCTCATTGGACTGCATGTTTATCTGATACTCCTATGTTGTAAAAAAAATGTGCAAAAAAATCTCATCTTCAGGGCCGACTATTCATAGACGTGCCTACTATAGCAAGTGTTCAGGCAACAGTGACCTCTTACCACCAGAGAGCCCTTTCGGTATCCCTAAGGTCTACCCATAAAAAGGTCCATATCTAAGTATTTTAACAACACAAAGGTTTAAATAAAGCATTATCTCGAAAACACATTACCTTATTTCCTACACGACATAAAATGGGACCTTAATAAAAGATCGTACCTACGGAATTTCGGTAACAAATATTTTATACCTCCGCCCTAAAGGAATTTCTCGCGAGCCAATTTATATGTAAAATAAATCAATGGACTTACTGTATACTACAAGCGTATGTGGCTTTTTAGAACAATTAATTGAAAAATATTTGGCAATTTATGCAATCCAAAAATTTAATGGTGGTAGAACCTTTTGTGGTTCCCGGAGAAACCACCGCCTCAACTATTCCTGCCTAATAACAGCAGTGTTAGGCGCTGCTGTGTTCCGTTTTGAAAGGTGTGGTAAGGGAGACAGACTTTTTCGAGGCGTTCCAGCTTAGTCCTCAAGGCAGTAGCGGCGCATCTGTGGCCGACCTCAGGTAGGAATATCTAATCCTATCTGTGGTAGATTACAGATGTCCATGGACGGCAGTATCCACTTACCATCAGATGAACTGCATGCTCGTCTGCTACTCCTATACTCGTATTATAAAAAAAAGACGCCGGAGGAACAACCGCCACAACTATAACGGCCTACTAAGAGCTATGCTATTATAACAGCAGCTGTGTTAAGCGCCGCTGTGTTCTGGATAGAAAGGTTTGGTAAGAGAGACATACTTACCAGAGGCGTTCCAACTTAGTTCTCAAGCGTATCAATGCATCTGTGGTCAACCTCAGACAGGACTCTTATCTATGTATGGAGGGTTTATCACAGATATTCATGGGCGGGAACGACCAACGATAATTAGAGAGACTACATGCATGCTCATGCATGCATGCATCTGACATGAGTCTTATTCTAATATTTTCAAAATAATAGTGATTTCTCTTACGCAACCGACATTTGATCTACCTAGATTTAAGTAGAGAGAGAGTACTTAATATTCATAACTTTACTTGTTATTACACACTGAAAATACAACCTACAAATTTTCAGTGCTTTCAGTTTCACCTCTTCAGAATAACTAACGTACTTTACCTAGTATGTTTGGCGGTTTTGATTAAAAATTCAATTTTATTGGTACATTTATACTACAACTTTGGTAAATTTATCCAATTACTACACCTCCTAAAAACCTATTGGACATGACAAAGATTTTTGAAAATTTCAGATAGTCTAATGATTAGATATTAAACTTCTAACAATTATGGTTTAGGTTCGTATTTCAGGAACACTTCATTTTTACTCGACTATGGAGAGTAATGTTTTCGAGCATTTGCATTTATGTATGTATGTCTCATTGTTTGGCAAAGCCTTTATTTTTTTTGTTAGCGAGGGGAAACGTTCGAAAGGTACCCGGTGCCGTGGGAGCGACACAGGGTTATGTGGGACTCTTACCGCTCTAAAAGCCCCGGTGGCCGTCCTCGACGCTACGTAGAGGACTCCGGGATCTCCAAAGGAACGCAACCGGAGTCCTCTTAGCCCGGTGCCCCGTCGGGCTCCGCCCAGGTGAGCTTGACGCTCGCTACGCCGTCTGGTGTGCACGACGGTATGCAACCACACATACTTCCGTCCATCATCATCCATCCGGGGTTGCTGGCCGGGCGGTTCGAGCTCCCACTCTTGCCGTCCGCAACCCCGGAAACCCCCTTTTAGTCCCTCTTACGACAGGCAGGGGATACCGTAGCCCTATTCTAGTCCCGGGATGTTTGGCACAGCCTACAGGCCAAACGTCTTGACCAAATATAATATCTATAATGTCGTTGGATTCATTTAAATTGTGGGAGTGATAAGTATTTTAAAGCAGTCAAGGTTTTATTTTTATAACAATCCAAGGTATGGGCGTATTGCAATTGAGTTATATTTTGAAAGATAAAATCATACACCGTCAATAAGCTAAGAGCTAAGGGCTCTTTTTTCAATAAGGGTGTGTAAATGTAAAGTTAATTAATCGGCACTTGGCTAGGGTGATGGAGTACGTCCTTTCTCCCTTTGAGAGGAAACTCTTGCCCAGCAGTGGGATACAAATGGGTTGATTAATGAATTGATTAATTATCCGATTAGGATTTGATTCTTTGAAGAGTGTTAGTGTTAAGTTTCTTCAAGAATTGGGATAGACTTAGCTGTAGTATAATGAGTTCGTGATTTCCGAAGCACAAAATATGAATATCTACGAATGTTAGTGTAAAGTTTCTTTATAACAAGTCAAAAAAATATTATTATTAAGTATTTTTTGTTTTTTGTATAATATTATCCATTATCTCTTAATCACATGTTAATGTAATTATAGTTTGTATTATACCGAATTTCTAAAAAAGTAAGTAAATTTTATTATATGATTTTTTTGTTTTTGGAAGGACGTTAGCGCGTCTGCTTTTGATTTTACTTATTTGTAATGTTGTGCAAACCTGTAATTTAAGTGAATATTTTAAAACTTTTTCCTATTGTCATATTAATATCAGATTCATTTTATGTACTTAGTTGGTATGCCTTCTTAAATAATAAAAAAAAACGTCAGTTTCATTGCAACAAAGGAAGTCTTCCATCTTTTACTATTGTGTAGTAATAATTGATGACGTAACAATACGTGAAGATCCATCAATCTAAGGGCGTTGTACCTGTCTTTCGTATTCGGCTTTTCAATATAAGTAGTAAGGGATTATTCGGGGTACCCTTTTTGGCCGTCAGTTCTCAAGGTAAATATATTCCTAATAGTTATTTTATGTAACAATGAAATAATACAACTATCATATTGTAACAACACAAGTTGTATTTGTAAACCAACCCTGTTTTCGAATACATATTTATTGTTATGAAAAAGCGAAGTTCATTATATAATAAATATCGGAATACAATCCATATTTTTATAGAGGCACACAAGCTTGAATTAGACTTGATTTTGAAAGTCGTAATGCCCTTTGTGGTTCAAATCCGGCGGCACCACCACCACAACTATTTCTGCGTAATAACAGCAGCATTACACCAGTGTTAAGCGCTGCTGTGTTCTGGTTTGAAGGGTAAGGGAGACATACTTTTCCGAGGTGTTCAAACTTAGTCCTCAAGGATAGCGGCGCATCGGTGGCCGACGTCAGATAGGAATATCTAATCTTATCTGGATTTACAGATGTCTATGTGAGGCAGTGGCCACTTACCATCAGGTGGACTGCACGCTCGTCTGCTACTCCTATATTGTAAAAGAAACATAGAATTACACACAGCTTCCAACTTATTCAGTATCACGGGCCAATTTCGTTAGCATTGGCTGCCACTTGATTTTATCGAATCGTAATCAAATTTTGTACAAAATCCATTGGCCCCAATTTTGTTTTGTAAGGTTAAATTGAATACAAGTTGTTATCTGTTATCATTTTTATGTAATAGAGATAGTAAGCCATGAAAAAAGTATTGTAAAGTTAGTTAGTGTTAGGTTTCATTGTGGATGTCCCTGTATTTCCGGGACCAGAATAGGGCTACGGTATCCCCTGCCTGTCGTAAGAGGCGACTAAAAGGGCTTCCGGGATTGCGGGCGGCAAGAGTGAGAGCTCAAACCGTCCAGCAAGTGACCCCGGGAAGGACTGTCGCATATCGCTGTAATCACCAGGGGATGAGAGGAGCGTAAATTGCTGCCCCCAGGGCAGAGCCCGATAGAAGGGCATCGCGTTAGGAGAATTCCGGTTGTGTTCCGTTGGATATCCCGAAGTTCTCCACCAAACGCTGAGGACGGCCACCGGGGGGATTTGAGTGCGGTAAAAATCCCACATAACCCGGCGTCACTCCCATGGCGTCGGGTACCTTTTGAAGGTTTCCCCCTCGTTAGCAAAAAAAAAGGTATCATTGTGGAAATCAATGTTATAATGTTAGTTGCTAAACTTATTTAGTAACTAACCGTCGTAGAGCCAGCTTAAGCTAATGAACCTCCGTTTCGGATCAAAACACGTGTCGTTGGTGGTATGTATGGTGCACTTATCCTATGTGGAAGGGTGGTGCATAATACATGTTTTTAAATATATTCCATCATACATAATGGGAGCGGATTGTTTGCAAAGTAGTTTTAATCTTAGCTAAAAATTTAAAAGTGGTGGAATATCGCAGATGAACTATTTTTTCCAAATAGGTTCAAACGTTTATTTTATTTTCAATATTATAATTCGTAACGCAAGCTTTTAATCTATCCAAACCTATCAAAGATCGAAATTAGACATTGTCTAGTAAGAAGTAGTCAATCTTTAATATTTGGTTCGCAAAACTTTAGAGAGATAGATTATTAATAACGGGCTTATATCGTATGGAACAGAACAGGTGTAGCCACTTGGCCAATCTCTCAATAACGGCGATATATTTTGCCGTCTTTTTAAATTTAATAATCAAGTATTTATGAATTAACGTTTATCGCTCTAACTTCGAAAAAATCAACACTTAGTACTCGAATCACAGACTCGGAAGGTGGTAGAACCCTCTGTGGTTCGACTCCGGCGGAACCACCGCCACACCTATTTCTGCCTAATAACAGCAGTGTTAGGCGCTGCTGTGTTCCGGTTTGAAGTGTGTGGTAAGGGAGACAGACTTTTCTAATACGTTCCACCTTAGTCCTCAGGGGTAGCGGCGCATCTGTGACCTTAGGTAGGAATATCTAATTCTATCGGGGGTTGATTACAGATGTCCATGGGCGGCAGTAGCCACTTACCATCAGGTGGACTGTATGCTCGTCTGCTACTCCTATATTATAAAAAAAACACGGTTTTTAGAGTTCGAAATTTATATCACTGAGCTATTACTTGTTATAAATAAAAATGGTGATTATTATGAAAATGTGCCTGTCAAAATGGTAATCGTTTTCGAGACTTATCTTGTGACCTGAAATAACCTAAACTGACCTAAATGACCTAGGCTTCTTGCCCTTTCATACATAATAAATTTTCAAATTTGAGCTAATTTAGTTTCAACTTCAATCTTGTGAAAAAGTGATGTTTTTTGTGAAATTGAAGTAGTTGATGGGTTTTCCGTCTTACTGATGGCAAACTGTCACTGTTCTCAAATTCATCGGTGTGGGTGGCCACTGGATTCTGGAGTTCTGAAGAATAGGGAAAGAGATTAAATATAATTATTGTTAGAACAGAATTTTGACAACATTAAAAAAAAACTTTGATGGACGTATATTTTAGAATGACTTATTACCAATTGGTTATAAGTGGATGACATTTTTCCTATCCATGTCCGGTCCTAGTCTATTATATAGTGTAATACGTTCTTCTATAATTCTAAGAAATTTGTATGGCATTAAATATAATAGGCACATCTATTGATTTTTTTTATTTTTTTAATATGGAACTTATATATTTCCAAAGTAGCTTAATTATTTTACTATAGGTGCTCATTCTGGCTTTTTTCTCTGAGTAAATTGGTATTCGTTTATTAAATGGGGGCTTGCTTGGTCAATTTTTAATGAAAGGGGCGTTCTCTGTGTTAACCTTTAATCTTTTGTTCCAAAGGTTAATGGTAGGTGGCTAATATGATGGTGAATGGTCACCATCGGGTATAGTTGTTTAGATTCCCAGCGGAATTGAATTGTAGGTTACTTTTAGAGTCCTCTGGGAAGCCAATAAGCTTAATAATGAAGCATTGTCGACCGTTTTAAGTAGCCATAGTCTAGAGGTTGAATCTTAACCTCTTAATTATGCAATCCCAGTTTTGCAAATTGTGTGTATTAAACATTGATTACCTGCTTTAACGGTAATAATGTTCAAACAATTGATTAAAATCTTTTTGAGGAAAGTTCTTAGAAAAACAAAGTTCTTAAAAAGTTTGCTACCAAGCCGCACTTCGCAAGCGGTGGACTATGGTCTAACCTAACTCTGATAGGTCACCTGTGCCCAGCAGTGGGACAATAACAAGTTGACGATAACGACCGTTATACTAAGCGTGCTATTCGTCTTTCTGTGCCCATCCTAACGAATTAAATAAGAAAAATAAAGGGGTACCTACCTAATAACGGTTTCCCCATAAAGGAAATGCTATAACTATAGGAAAAAATAAATTATAAGAACCAACTGACTTCAATGGTGTCGCAACTGAAAAACTAGGTTTCCTGTTCAAAACTTTCAACCTTAATGTTGCTTAAGAGCCTTTTCATTTCTATTTCTTGCTTATGTACCTAACTCAAGATGTAAAAGAAGATTGTTTTTTTGGTCGGCCACAGATGCGCCGGTACCCCTGAGGACTAAGTGGAACGCCTCGGAAAAGTATTTCTCCCTACCACGCCCTTCAAACCATAACACTGCAGCGCTTAACATTGCTGTTATGAGGCAGAAATAGGTGTGGCGATGGTGTCGTCGGAGTCGAACGACAAAGGTTTCTACCACCTTCTAAAAAGTTTTTGTAAAGAGCTAAAATCATAATGCAAAATTTTTAAAACTAAATGACATCTTTAAAATAAACATACTGAATTAAAACTAAGGCATTTTTATATTTGACTGTAGGGCATACATACACACAATATAATAATATACAAATAATATATACATATGTAATAATATACGCACACTCGAAAAACATTCCTCTGCAGTCGGGTGAAAACGATCCAATTTCAAAATACGAAAAAATTCTCGTTTCGAACTGAAACATAAGATTTTTTAATAATATCACTTATTCTTCAGTATAATACTAAAAAACTGACAAATTTCACATTACACAAACTAAACATCAAAACAAATTCTACTTTCAAATTAAAATTAAAGAATTACCCAAGTACTAACGCTATTTTAATTTTAAAATTTCTATTTAGCTTAGTATTCGCCCCATCTAAGAATACTGCAGTACATTCAAGACTATTCAACAGCTGACCTAGGTTAATGTTACCTTGAGGCCCTTTTCGAATAGGGTCATTTGACCGTATAACCTAAAATACTATAATCTTGAAAGGTTTCAACAAGCTGTAAATATTTACAGTTCAATATTTATTATATAATGATGTAGAATGTTAAAATGTTTTTCTACTAAAAATGGACATTTGAAAATTTCTACCTACTAGAAATCGTAATTTTTTATCATTGGTAGGCAAATTGGTAGTTAGTTTAATAATGAGCTTTTGTGATATTGTTGACGCACTAACGAGGGGAACAAAAGACTGAAGACTAATTAAGATCGCTTCGTAACTGTTTTAACCAAATTTAATCCATTGAAACATAGATAAGTATAGATATCTCACCGCCTTGTAATTGAAAGAAGCCATTAAATGACTTAAACGGCTGACGATTCTGTCAGCGGTTTAATGGCTGTCATGGTGTAATTTACGTGGAACAATGCGACATGCGCAGTTAATTGGTGCAAAAACACGAAATCGAAGAAAAAGTGCGGAGAAATATCGTTTCATTCGTAAATGATCTAAAAACGACATTTTTTTAATATTTTTCAAACATGAATATAGATGACAGTGACAATTTCAATTGTAAAACTGGTTGCATTTTCTTGTTAGGAGTGAGTAATCTTTACTAATCTATGCATTGAAATATTACAATTTTTGGTTCTTAGCACGCAAAAATCAGAGGACGCCATTTTACTTGATGTGAAAGCAACTTTAAAATCTAAACTTGTGGGGTCGCAACTCTTCCCTCGGTCGCCATCTTGAAAAAGGGCTTTCACGCGCTAGAACAAAAAAGGTTCTATCGCCTTTACGTGTAATAACATATAATATTAAATAATATACCAATGTATTCATGAAGAAATGTTATCGAAGCCAATAATGTGGTAATTTAAAATACGTATTTACATTTAAATACGTATTTACATTTTCCGATTGTTCCATTTTACAGCATCTGTTTCAACCAAAATATTTTGCGGCTACAATATTTTGAAAATCATATAATTATAACCCGCGGTTTGTTCTCATTGAAATTCACGAATCATTATAAGTTTTTCAATATGTGAGCGGAAACATATTTTCGATAATCAACGTATGAAACGACATAAAAAGTTAATGTGATATTTAAAACTATTTGTATTTGTTTAATTTTGTTTTACAATATGGGAGTAGCAGACAAGCATACAGTCGACATATGTAATCAACCCAAGTAAATATTCCTTTCTATCTATCTCTAGATCAATATCAAAGAGCGTGTCCGTTATTAATAATCTATCTATCTCTAGTCTATCTTCGGTATGTAAGACATTGATTATATAGCACTATTTTCGAAATCAATTGAAGCTAATAAGATGAGAAGAATGTTATACTCGTACATACAAAAAAAATCCTAAGTAATTTGACGTCGACATAGTCTTGCAGTAAGTAAAACTGTTTCTAACAAGAAATTATTGAAATAAAAATGTATTTTTTAATCATTCAAGTATTTTCTTTTGAATTATTACTGATATCACGTGCATAGCGTCCTTTTTTTTTGTTGACGAGGGGAAACCTTCAAAAGGTACCCGGTGCCGTGGGAGCGACACGGGGCTATGTGGGACTCTTACCGCACTAAAACCTCCCCGGTGGCCGTCCTAGGCGCTGCGTAGAGGACTCCGGGATCTCCAATGCAACTGGAACGCAACCGGAGTCCTCTTAGCGCTGTGCCCCGTCGGGCTCCGCCCAGGTGATCTTGATGCTTACCACACCGTCTGGTGTGCACGACGGTATGCGACCACACATACCGCCGTCCTTCCCGGGGTCGCTAGCCGAGCGGTTTGAGCTCCCACTCTTGCCGTCCGCAACCCCGGAAGCCCCCTTTTAGTCGCCTCTTACGACAGGCAGAGGATACCGTAGCCCTATTCTGGTCCCGGAACTACAGGTACAACGTGCATAGCGTCCTGGGGTCCATAATAACGCAAAAAAAGAGTTTACAAACTGCATCTGTCTTATTTCTAAGCGTTTATGTTACAACTTAATCATTCACCAACTGCTATGCATGACTTTCCAAACGCCAATCTTCAAACTCCCTAGATTTATAATATGAGTGCAGGTGCAAAATTTTCGTTATCATAAATTCCCGAATTTACACGGCCCATAGCCCGCGCTCGTGTTGAACAGGGCCGAACTCAGCAATAATTGGAATCAGAATAAAGCTGTACGGAAAAGGGGAATTCGACAGTCGCTGCTCTCGTCACGGTCACTGCTTATTCACGTACCCAATTTAAGTAATTGCCCATTCGTTAATCCATATCTGTAATACACTGGGTGATTCAATGTATATTAACTCTTATATGCTTTGTTATGGAAATTAATTTATAAGTTTTAGTGCTAGTATTCAAACATATATTTCTTTTATTTATGTTGAAGGTAGTAGAACACTTTGTGGTTCCATCAATACTACACCTATTTTTGCTTTATAACTACACTATTATGCACTACTGTGTTTTCATTTTAAGGATACGATTCGCGACACATACCTACTTATCCATGGCGTTTCAACTTTTTCTTTAGGTAGCAATGCATGGGTTGCGGGCGGCAAGAGTGGGAGCTCGAACCGTCCAGTAAGCGAACTCGGGAAGGACGGCAGTATGTGATGTCGCATAACGTCGTGAACACCAGATGTGTAGGAGGAGCGAAAACTGCCCCCCACGGCAGGCCCCATTGGGGCATCGCGCTTGAAGGACTCCGGTTGTGTTCCGTCGGGAGATCCTGGAGTTCTCCAACAAGCGTTGAGGACGGCCACCGGGGGGTTTTAGTGCGGTAAAAATCCCACATAACCCAGCGTTGCTCCCACGTAGTCGGGTACCTTTTGAAGGTTTCCGGCCCATAAAAAAAAAGAAAAGGTAGCAATGGTTGAAAACAAATGTCCAAGGTGGCACTAGCCATTTATCATCGAGCACTGAGCGCTCATTTGCTACTTCTATATTAAAAAAATGATGCCTAATCTTCTTAAAAAGCTTTCTACATATTATCAATACATTTACCTATTGTTAAATAAATGAAATTCGTTACACATAGTTCCTATTGTACCGTTGAATGAAAACACTAAACTCTCGACATAAGCGCACGTCCTTTCCTTTAGCGCTCGTGGAATGTTCATTTTCATTTTTGTGAAAATTTCTCACTAGTTATAACACTGCGCCAGTATACTGTACATTTTAATTGCAATAGTGTCTTTCAAACACGCTTTAGCTGGAAACATAAAATACGAGTTTTTCATATGGCTATTTCATTCACTGAGACTCAATATCAGTCACATTATTATATTTAGATACATTTATATCATCATCATCAACCCATTACTGTTCCACTGCTGGGCACGGGTCTCCTGTCGTAATGAGAAGGATTAGGCCAAAGTCCACCGCGCTGGCCAAGTGCGTATTGGTAGACTTCACATACCTTTGAGATTTTTTTTTATAAATCTCTCAGGTATGCAGGTTTCGTCACGATGTTTTCCTTCACCGTTTAGCAAATGATAATTAATTTGTAATACGCACATGGAACGTAATAACTTCATATTTGGTTTATGCGTAATTGATACAGAAAATAAAGTCAACTTAATAAGTTTGTTTTGTTACTGATATTAAAATAACAGTTACGTATTTTGTTTTGTTATGCTAAAGTAGTTAACCTTTTATTAAACTTAAAGCAATAAAGTGTTATATATTAGACATACTTTTTCGAGGTGTTCCAGCTTAGTCCTCAGGGGTAGCGACGCATCTGTGGCCGACCTCAGGTAGAAATACCTAATGCTTTCTGAAGTCGATTTCAGATATACATGCGGGCGGCAGTAGCCACTAACCATTAAGTGGATTGCATGCCCATCTGCTACTCCCATATTATAAAAAAGAACATAAGTACAACTTATTCACATTTTTGTGACTACAGCAAGTGGCACAAGAAGTGTAGATGTATGTGTACTTTTTTCCTTGGTCTCCATATTTATGACGTACTTCTTTATGCACCCATAGTACCCATGTTACAGGGAACCGTAGTGAGTTATGTGTATACATGTTATGTAACCGCTATGTATGTATGTCGCACGTTAACGTAGCTTCATACATTTATATGGATTTGTTCTTTAAGCTTGTCGTTATTGTCGCCTCGCTCTGAGATGTCACCTGTCACTCTGTCGGTAAGTTCACTTGTTCACGTCCAAGCGGAAAACTTCATGATGCGGAAGCCAACGATTTTCAACAGTCAACTGATATTTTTTAAGAAGAGCTCTTCGCCTTCAAACGATTACTGTCCCTTTTCTGTGCATGGGTCCTCTCAGTATGTCCTTCGATCGAGAGGATACGCTTCTAGGCAATTACTTCATTATATTACTGCTTATTGCTTAGAAGAGCCCTTAACAAAGTTAAATCCAATATTGACAGAGGACTCGATAATATTTTGACAGCCAAATCCACACCTGTACTTTACAACTTTACAGCCATGTCCTATTATTTTATCTGAATGATGTATGAGAGCTCAGAGTTTACGGTGTTAAATGGAAATCGGGAAGCGAATTCTGCAAACAGCTTTATTAGTTTTGGTTCTGAATGTTTTTTGTCAAGAGATTTAATATAATTCGTTTATTTGGTGGCAAACAAGCAGTGGTAAGGAAACTCGCCTCTTGATCGAGAGGTTCGAGGTTCAAATCCCAGGCACGCACCTCTGATTTTTATTTGTTTAAACGGCGAAGGAATACGTAGTGAAGTTACCTGCATACCTTAGAAATGTTAAATAAATATATTCCATAGATATGTGAAGTCTACCAATTCACTCTTGGCCAGCGCAGTGGACTATGCCCTAATCCTTCTCATTCTGAGAGGAGAATCGTGCTCAATACAAGGCAGTAATGTGTAGATGCTGTTTATTTGTGTGTGGTACTATGATACTGTTTATGTTTACAAGTATTTGAATTTACTTCAACCTGAAAAGTGATCAGATTAGGTTTTAAAGATTTAGGTTCTAATTACTTTCAACCAATTACAGGACTCAGTAAATTTTAACACTACCTTAAGTCAAAAACGTTTACGTTTTAAACGCACCTAGTACACATATACCTGTAGCATTACCATGAGTTGGCATAAAAACGCCACTATAGAAATGGTAAATAGAAAACTATTGTCATTTTGCTAGTGAATAACATAACTACTATCGTTACGGTATTTCTTGACAACGTCTGTCAAATTAATGACTCATGGGACCGAATTTGTATGGCAATAGATCATAATGACATTCGCTAGCGATTTGATTTCGATAGGTTTTTTACGTATCGAGTTACGTCACTACGGATTTTAGTTCTACGAGTAACCACCAGAGGCGCTGTACAATTTTTCATACATTTATTTTACGCAGTCGCTAGCGAGTAATACTTTTGTAAACTCATGGTAGTCCTACTGGTTCGTCATAATTTTCCCGAAATGTATAAATTTTCCAATCTCCGTCGTAATACTGTGCCCAGTAGCACTACCATGAGTTTACAAAAGTATTACTCGCTAGCGACTGCGTAAAATAAATGTATGAAAAATTGTACAGCGCCTCTGGTGGTTACTCGTAGAACTAAATTCCATAGTGTGAGCCACTCGTGACGTAAAAACCCTATCGAAATCAAATCGCTAGCGAATGTCATTATGATATATTGCCATACAAATTCGGTCCCATGAGTCATTAATTTGACAGACGTTGTCAAGAAATACCGTAACGATAGTAGTTATGATATTCACTAGCAAAATGACAATAGTTTTCTATTTACAATTTCTATAGTGGCGTTTCTATGCCAACTCATGGTAGTGCTACTGGACCTAAATAATTTTACTGTAGAAGCAAATCTGTTCGCAGCGGTCGGATAATAACAGATTTATCAAGCAGGACCTAGTGATACTAAATTCTAAATTAATTCTACATCGTCGTATTATTTTGGGTGGATGTTCTGTGTAAAATAAGGAAAAAATATTTTTAAAAGGTTAACATATATACACATAGATAAAATAATATAGCCATTCTAATAAAAACAAAAACCGACTGCTTATAAATAATTAACTGAATAGTTATATAGCATCCCATATCACTCCCAAATTAGACGAATCCAACGACACCTTTCATATTAAAATCCAACAATCCTGTGGTATAGAGGTTAGCCGTTATATAAGTTAGTGTGAGAGGAATATTAAGTTAGTTATAATAAAGTTATCAAAGAAGCAATACGCCTTTTACTAAGAACCTACCTACGATATCACTACAATCCATTTGATCTGCAGGGCGTGCAAATTAAGAGGCATACCTACATACATTCAAAAAACATTACTCTCTACGATCGGATTAAAAAGAGATCTATTTCCTTATACTATAAAACTTGTAGGCATTACTTACGACTTTATTTTGAAGGTGGAGAACCCTTTGTCGTTCTACTGCAGCGGCATCACCGCCACACCTGTTTCTGCGTTATAACAGCAGTGTTAAACGCTGCTGTGTTCTGGCTTGTGGGGTGTGTTAAGAAAGACATATTTTTCCGAGGCGTTCCAGCTTAGTCCTCAGGAGTAGCGGAGCGTTTGTGGGCGACCTCAGGTAGGAATGTCTAATCCTCTCTGGGGTTAAGTACAGATGTCCATGAGCGGTAGTAGCCAATTACCATCAGGTAGACTGCATGCTCGTCTGCTACTCCCATATCCTTAAGAATAACCCTCTACAGTGGAGCACAAACATATCTATTTCATATTACGACACAAAATACTACAGGCATTACTTCCAACATTTTAGACGACAAGCAACCGTTCTTTTGGAGACTAACAATTCTTTCGAGTAACCCTAACTCGATTACCCCGACCTCGTTCCTAAGAGTTTGTGGAACAACGTTTTGCATACGAAAGTCGCACATGCTTAAAGAATTCAGGACCCACAAGGAAATGAAGTTATCCCTTAACAGAAGCAAAGTGTATGGAAATTAGATACAGACAGTGAGCACCTAATAGGAACGTGGGTAGTATATAAAACTGTAAAATTTGTTTGTCATTCCCAAGTAATGTAAATTGAGTTAAATAAAACAAAAAATAAGTCAGAATAGTAAGCGAAATTAAATTAAGGAATAACAATATTAGCAACTTTTAAAAATTGCAATTTTGATTGTTTCTTGAATAGTTTCATCGATATTGGCGAGTTTAAAAAATAATGCCATTTTGTTTGGCATTGTTTCGTCGTCAACCCAATATTGTCACTGGACACTGGTCTCCAGTCAGTAAGAGGAAATAGCTCATAGACCAGCGTGAAATAGAAATCGAACCTACCAATTTGCACATGTTTGAGAACCTTTTTTTTTTTCAAAATATCACTCAGAACTGATTCCTTAGGACCTTTTTCTTCACATTTATAGCTGATAGATAGTTACTAATACACATTTCCACCCCCAGGATGCCTCCAATAAGAAGCATAATATATGTATTGTGTGTCCAACATTAAAATTTCTATATTACAAAACTCGTATATTATGGAAACCAGATATAAATAACTTGGCCCTTATTTGATAAGCCCTTCATGAGTATATTTAGATTACAAATACCTTAACCATATTAGAAGGTAAGTAAGAAAGGATTTTCGTGAACCCACAAAAATATTCGTACGAAGGGATTCGCCATCCCTTTGAGATATTCGTCGACATAATATGTTCGAGCCTCCGTCGAACTTATTCAAATTTATACGGTCCAAGCTTATGTTGGAACTTGTAGGCTAAACTTACCTATTCTCGAAGATAAAACTTTGATGCGAAGAAACTTCGGGATTTTTGAACGAAAACTAGGAATATTGAAGTTTTCCGAACTGTCTTTATGATACTGATAGGGATTTTCTTAGATAGTAAAATAAATAGATTGATAGCTAACAAGAAAATGTAACCGGTTTTGAGAATTGAAGTTGCGTAAATAAAGTGTTGCCACGTCTCCGTTCTAAAATGTCCCTAAAATGTTTGAATTGAAATAGGAAGTGGTGTAGTACTAATTTCTTAAGTGTGTTGTCTTAATATTTAATTTAATATATTGCAGATTTTATTATTCTACGAGAAACGAATTAAAATGTTAATATAACACATCTTTCTATTTTTCTTCTATTAAGATCGATCGTCGAAAAGTGGAGATACGTTTTTTCAAGATTTATCATCTTAAACACACGACATCAACCCATTACTGTCCCATTTGTTGGGCAGGTCTCTCCTCTCAGAAGCAGAAGGATTAGGCCATAGTCCACCGCGCTGGCCAAGTGCGTGTTAGACTTCACCCATTATTGAAATATTTTTTATAAATCTCTCATATATTAAGATTTCCTAACGATGATCATAGTTAAAGCAACTAATAAATAATATACTTCTAATACGCGCATAACTTCGCAAAATCATTCTTTTTTAATCTTGTCCTGGAGCTTCCATCTATCTTCAATTAATTCGGATAATTATCAACTAAAGTTCTATAATTAATGATATGTAATGGTTTGAAAACTGATTAGCCTCTTAAAATTAAGTCATTATTTACTCCTAGCAATTGGTGTAGTTTTCATACGTCACTTTAAACATATAACCATTTAGCGTTTCAATAAAAACTGTAACGTTATCAGAAATAAATTGCAAAAATTAGATTTCATCTATACTGTAAAAAAGGCGATGACAAATGGTGCCGTATGTTCGCACAAAGACAAACCATTTCCCCCACACATTTCTTATATTACGTGGAGCGACTGTCTTTCGGTCACGACGGATCCATCCATCAAATCATTCGTTCGTGAGTGAATGTTTGTGGGCGGAATGAGTAAAACATAGTATCAATATTGGAGATAAGCGAAAGTAGGTAATACGTGTTGCGTGTATTACTTTTTAACCGACTTCAAAAAGGGAAGAATTTTCTTCATTCGACTGTATATATGTTTTTTTTTTATATTTGTTCGGGGATAACTTCGTCGTTTATGAACCGATTTTGATGATTTTTTCCTTGGAAAGGAGACATAATACGTGTTGCGTATTATGTCTTCTATTACTATTTACTTTTAAAATATTTTATTTCAAATAGTTGTTAACATATTGTTTTTTACTAAGAAATTTTTAGGGTTACCCGGAGATTTGACGGAACACTATCACTGAGCCTCCACTGTCTGTCCGTCTTTCACAGGGCTCTATCTCTTGAAACTTATTAAATACATACTTGATTTTTTTACAGATTATGTATAATGATGGCCGCTATAGTAAATATACAAAAAAGGTCAATACAAAAGAGGGCCCTCATACAAGAAACCGCTATTTCTCGGCGTTTTTCGCTTTATCTATTGAGCTGTTCCAGGGTGACAGATTAAGTTTGGTCAATGCATTCGCTTCTATGGTAACAAATACAGTAGAGTTACTAGATGGCCTATTTATGTCTGTCAAAATGAAAACTTTACATGTATAATAACATATATGCTTATTTATATCGAAATTTCTCATTATGTACTTTTACTGTTATGAGATTTCCGAAAAATCACTTTAGGAAAAATCTACTTCCACTGCTTTTTTACTTACTAAAAACTTAGATTTTGGAATGTGAACACTTTCCACTGAGTTTTCTTTAAATAAAAAGTGTTTTCTCTAAAAATATCGTATATATTCCGCTCAAAAACTCACCACGTATTTTGTAAATGCAATAAATAACAGCAAAAATATTTTTAAATATTTCTCCTTGAACAAAAAAAAATGTGAGCCGTCACGGGACGCCTGGCAGATGTGAAACATCGACATTATTTTGTAGAAGTAATATGCAGAAAAGAACATATTGTGATAGGAACTAAATATGTCATAATGATAAAATAAAATATTACGAATTTATCCAGATAACGATGACTATTTATTGAATAAACATTTATTTTCATTAAATACAAAAATTTACGAATTTATTTCAAAGCGTGACTACTTAATGGAGAGAATCGCACAGTGAATCGCACAGTGCGCATGGCGACGCGTCGCCACACCGTACACACTACTGTATATAGACTGTATATATATACCATCGTATGCGTGCGATGTGCGTGGCATGCGTCGCCACGCCAGAAATCAGTTTTACGTGCGGCTATAGATGTTTCACATCAAAATTAGTATATTCTGGTACTATTAGATTTACAAAATCTTACATAACATTAATAGTATGTCTTGTGTTTAACTGATCTTGGTGACGTCCAGTTTCAATAATAATATTTTGTGACCCCTGTGATGATTGTTGGGTTCTGAATTATTTATAAAAAATATGTTATTAAAATATACAGAAAAAAATAAATTGGCTCCAATATATTAGTAAACTCAAGAATCTTAGCTAGTTATTTCAATATATTACTAAAATCGTAAATTATAAGTATCAATAATGAATGTTTCACAATAAATGCCACTATGATTAGAAAAATTAATTAATTTTTGTTTAATGTTCATATTTATAACAAATAAGAAAAAACTTTCGTGCGCTGCACGCCATCAGCTGATTTTGAAATACAATTCTGTCAGTCTTAATAAATTTATTCTCTGAGAAGAATGACATTAAAATTAATTAATAATTTAAAAACATTGTATGCAATGATTTTTATGTGAATTTTAATCTACCAAGATAGTAGATTTTACATTTGCTGGCGCTCAAAACACACCAAATATACGCGTGCTTAATGCACAGATAAATGCATACTTTAATTATAAAAAAATAATTAACTTACTGATGACTTGATGGTGTGTCATAGTGTGATTTTGGTTTCTTTGCAGAAGGCTGATCACTTTCACTCTCTAAATGATCACGGTCAGACATTTTATTATCAGAAAAATAAGCGGGCAATACTTAAAACATACAAAATACGTCAAGTGGTGTAAAACGAGTTAAAACGACTCCAGTCGCTCTCGCGCGGCGTAGTAATACACACGAATGTCACTGAACACGTTAAACGTCATTATTTTGAATTTTAAGCCTCAAAATGCCTTCTTGTGCAATGCATAAATGCAAAAATTATGCTCGAAAAAGAAACAAGATTCATGGAATCACCTATCACACGTAAATGAAGGGAAATTATTAAATTTTGTTTATTTTTCGTGTTCGATCCGCCATGATTACATGAGTAACCAGAAAGAGACAAAGTATGTTTTTGTCAATGAAAGTGATAAAGACGCAAAATGCATGACCATGCATTTTGCGTCTTTATCACTTTCATTGACAAAAACTTTCATTGATTGAATTGAACTGTCATAGATCAATGAAAAAATTTTCATTGATCTATGACCATAGATCAACAGAACAGAAGTGACATTTTATTGAAGCTCACGATGTTCATACGTGTATGTTATAGTTTAAGATCCCACTGCTTAATTTTTATATTAGTGTGTTTTAGTCAAAATATAACTTTTTATAGTTTATTTTAATAAAATAAAATCGATATATGGGAAATTCTGTATCCTAATCTCTAAATTTTCTTCGATATCTGTGGTAAATAATAAAAAATATTACCATAAAATTTATATAGGATAGTATACGGTATTTTAAAATTTCTTTAATTGAATAAATTAACCTAAACATAATTTAATAAACAATCTTTGTATAGCCAGAAATTAATCCTCAAAAAGACCACGGTAAGATTATATAAAATTCGCATGTCACGATGTTAGTTACTGTACTCCTGCGAAACGCTCTTACTGATTTTCATCAAAATTTATATGCATATTCAGTAAGTCTGAGAATTGGCTACTATCTATCTATTTTTCATATCTCTTAAGTGATAAGGGTTGTTCACCCTTAACATTTTTTTTATTTATATGGCAACACAATGTTTGCTGGGTCAGCTAGTACATTTATAAAATGTACACAACTTTGCAATTAATGGTCGTGTGTAAAATAAAACTGAAAATAATAAACATAAATTAGTAAAGATACTTCGCCGCCTTGAAATTGAATGAAGCCACAAACGGCTTATTAGTAAGTTTTTTTTGAATTCTTGACAAATAAAAACATTTTTAGAGAAAATTTACAAATAAATAACTAATACTGCGTAATTTACATAATAGATAAATAATTATTTCAAATATTTTAGGGACATTTTAGCACGGAGACGTGGCAAAACTTTTTTACGCAACTATTTCAATTCTCAAAACTAGGTACATTTTCTTGTTAGGAGTGAGTAATCTTTACTAATATACGATAATAAATATAAACAATTTTTAAATCGTATATTTTAAACCAGTCGATACATCTGTATAGATACATTCTTTCATCAAATTATATATTTATATAATAATAATTTATTTAGTTAAACTGTACTATAACATTTCTACGTAAACGATGTACTAAAACTATTATCGACAGTTCTGGACATTTTTTACCTTCTGTTCCATTATTTCATTGTCTTTGACAAGCATGAGTATCAATGAGAAATATACGTCCATACGTCCCGTTTTTAACGGGACAGTCCCTTTTTTCGATGCTTCGTGCTGTTGTCTCCGAAATGAACCGTTGCCATTGTCAATTAAGTAACAGTAAATATTATAATTGTGAAAAAAACATGGGGTGCTCCATTTATCAGTTTTCATAAAGCGCCCCACATTTTTTGCACAATTATACTATTTACTTTTCCTTAAATGATTCCTAGATTGAAAATTATTTTCTACTTTTTAGTTAATTTTATCATAAAAGCGTGTTTTTTATTATTTCTAACTATATTTTTTCAAGTAAAAAGTATTTGACATAAAAAAAACGATGTCCCGTTTTGACTGAAGTAATCATTGGTCACTATATTCCATGGTCAATATTTACGTTTGCGTACACTTGAAACGCAAGGTCAAACACTAGTTGTCTTTTTTTATCACATTGTTCTAATAGCTCTGTCCCTTATAGAACATTTGTCTATGTAGTTAAAGGTAATCGTCGCCACGCCAGAAATCTTTTTTACGTGCGGCTATAGATGTTTCACATCAAAAATTTGATTAAATTTATGTTCAAAATAAAATACCTATATGAAACAAATAAATAATGCTTGATAATGTTTCGAATTTATTTATAATTGTGTATTGTAATTTGGTAAATTTCATAAAATTAATTCATAACTATAATTTTAATTTTGAGCTCAACAATTATTAAAGAAGCATAGCTAGAAGATAGCATGGATTTCCGCAATGTAACCCCTGATAATTAACTAGAAAATCTGTTATTTGATTTTACGAGTTCGTCTAGTTGTCCAATTATTTGTAAGCAAAGTCGCATGCGATAACTAGCCCGGACTAATCCAGTTACGTTACCAATACATTTTCAGTATTCGTTATCCAAATATAGCTTTGAAATCGAGAAATTCAATCTACTTCGAAACTGAGCGGTATATCGTATTTTTCGTCCAATTAATAGTTTGGTACAAACTAGTAAATTGATATACCAAATATATAAACCGATGCAGTTTTTCCTCGAATCTGGATTCTAGTTTGTGGCACTCCCTAATTACTTTTCATTGATAGTTCTATTCAGATGTAGATTTAATTTGATAGCGGTAGAACCCTGTGTTGACTCCGACATCACCGCCACACATATTTCTGCCTAATAACAGTAGTGTTAAGCGCTGCTGTGTTCTGGTTTGAAGGGTGTGGTAAGGAGACATACTTTAGACATACTCAGTGGCGGCGCATCTGTGACCGACTTCAAGTAGTAATCTAATGTTATCTGTGGTTGATTACAGATGTCCATGGGCGGCAGTAGTCGCTTACCAAAGGGGGGACTATATGCTCTATTACTACTCCTATAATACATAAAAAGAGTTTTGTAATAATACAAAAACTACAAACTGAGGAAAGTTAGAAACGTCGCAGTTGTGGCCGATCTCATGTAGGAATCTAATCTTATCTGGGGTTGATTACTGAAGTCAATGAGTGGCAGTAGCCACTTACAATCAGGTGAACTGCATGCTTGGCTGTTACTCCTATATATAAAAAAGTCGGTTTCATAGAAGTAGAAAAACTGCAAACCAAAGAAAGTTTGAAGAAATATAATCCTTCCTCAGCTCTGCTTGGGGAAGTTTTAATAATATTTGCATTGTTAAAGATTCTAGATGAAGCCTCAGATTCTGCTCCTATTTGAACTGAAAGACAAACGCGAAGACATCCGGAAGGCTGTTTGATTTACGTATTTGTTTTCATGAAACATGTATTATAACTTCAGGTCTTCTGTTTACTATAAGAATTACAGACTCTTGATCGAGGGGTCTGAGGTTCAAATCCCAGGCACGCACCTCTGATTTTTGTGTGACACCCCTTTAACCAAAACCTTTTGCTTAGCATGGCTACTACATCACACCAATTCCAAGTTAATATTTTTAAAAGTAAAATTGTACACAAACTTGTCAGAAAGGACGGTAGTGTAATTAAAATATGCGGAGACAACACATTATGAGGCCGGCTAATGTACAATTAGTTAGCACTGTGAGCTTAATTAAGACATGTGTAATTACTAGAGACCTTTGTAAGTTAATAAACTTTAATATTAATACATCTACTCTGTCGCAAAGCTCGAAAAGTTAGGTAAGATTTTATTGTGTAGAAGACTGTTTTAATTCTAAACATTTTTAACTTACTTTTTGTCTTTTTACCCGAATGCTAAGAAAGGTTTATTTTTCGCGCGTATCTTGTATGTTTGTGAATTTATTTATACCCTCGGATCTTACGAGAGGCTGGATGAATTTCGACATTTAAGGTGTCATTATATTCGTCTTAAATACTTAAGTGTCCTTAGATATATGTTTGGTGTTCTTAAACAAATGGTGTTTTCTTGGCGCGAAATAGTAAGACGTTTAAAAAACGTTTACATGTTTCATGGAAATGTAAGTCAGTTTCTACGTATACTTAGTTACAAATGTCTTAAATTTTGTAATTCCAAAATATACCATTGGATTGTAAATAATAGTATTCATAGCTCCATACTAGGATTTTTAGGATTCAAAGCTAATTTAAATAAAAGTATAACTTATTAGGTCTTATTGAGAACGGAATGCTTCAAACACAAATATAAATCTGCTTTGTTAAAAAGACAACTTGCTGGTGAAAATTTGAAACCTGCCTGCATGCAATATCTACCAATAAAGGAGTTCTTTAACCGTTTAACCAATAAAGGAGTTCTTTAACCAATAAAGGAGTTCGTTTAAACACATTAATTAACCTCCAAATACGTACGTACACACTTACACACACACACACACACACACACACACACACACACACACACACACACGCTTGGATTTTAAAACCCAGGAGATGCCCCACGGCTGACTATCTTCTTATCCCACCTAACACCACAGGGATTATAGGAGCGGCTGAAAAACAGCGCTACTCGAATCCCTGATTCTGAGACAGCAATGCTGAGCCGAATTCCTTTTGTCATATTAATATTACTGTAAAACTGTACATTTATTCTTTGTGTAAACTGTGTTATTATGGCAATAAACGTGTATTATTATTATTCCTTTCAAGGAGTTATCTATTTACATAATTATCTATTTAGACTTAGTTTTCCAAGCTTAACTAAAATCAAACTAAATTGGGTTCTATTTCAATGACTTATCTACTTACTTTCATGTCATTAACTCCACGACAGATTAATGAACATATTGTCACACGATCCGTCATATATATATATATATATATATATATATGTATATATATATATATATATATATATATATATATATATATATATATATATATGTATATATATATATATATATATATATATATATTTATAATATAAGAGTAGCAGACGAGCATGCAGTCCACCTGATGTAAGTGGCTACTGCCGCCCATGGACATCTGTAATCAGCCCCAGATAGGATTAGATATTCCTACCTGAGGTCGGCCACAGATGCGCCGCTACCCCTGAGGACTAAGGTGGAACGCCTCGGAAAAGTCTGTCTCCCTTACCACACAAATTTATAACACGAATCTCCAAATTCAAAATTACAAACTGAAAACTAAGACTCAGCACACGAGGACTTAGTTAAAGAGCCTCCCTTGTAATTACTCAGTGACTGTGCCTCTCACACCTGCACGTAATAATTAAAAAATCTCAAAACTGAACGAGACACGAGACTCTTAGCTACCCTTACTTTATTTTAAGCATAATAGGGGTGAATGAATGAGCAGTCTACGCTCTGTCTGCCGCTTTATATTCTCTGTTCCTATTCCGTTGCATTTTATTTAAGTCATCATGTTAAAAGGTTTTTTAACGAAGGTTTCTGAGCGATTATTAAAAGCATTAAACATTTTATATCCAGTTACAAGCTATGGAAGTCCTGTTTTTAAAATGGTAGTTATGTTGCACGTAAAAGTTATATGTAAGTTTTTCAGGGTTTCGTGCTCAAAGGGTAAAAACGGAACCCTATTACTAAGCTTCCTTTGTTTGTCTGTCTCTTTGACTGTCTGTCACTGAGCTCTATCGCATGAACCATTATAGTTGTTTGAATATAATTATGTTTATGGAGTATGTATCACTATGGCCGTATAACAGAAAATACTAAAAAAAATTTGAAAAAATTGAGGGTCTACTTATAAGAACTTAGTATTTTTTGGTATTTTTCGGTTTAATTATTAAACCGTTTCTAATATGTATCAATATTTAAAAAAACAGATAAAACGGAACCCTCCGTGTCCAGGAATCAAGGAGTAGAGGATCAAAAAAAAAATGATTATTGCATCAAAATTAGTAGGTACACTGTGGATCTCTATTGAATTGTAAAATACTATAATTAAATTCTTCGTATAAATTCATACATTACAGAAATCCATGAAATTGCAAGTTATAAGAAAAGTACATTACATAGAATGACTTAATGAGTGAATGAATATTTCAATAAACGTGAGAACGGATGAATGAATAAATTTAATTTATATTTGAATTGCGAATTGACTTGAATTGTGAATTTATCACAAACATGGAGATATTTTGTTAAAATTCATATAAATTTATATATCTTTTTAATTTTCATTAAATTCGAATCAAGGTTAAGATTTCAGGCACGCACATTTTTACCAATATTTCAAAATATTTCATATTATTGATTTTAACTATAATGGTGAACGAAAAGAAAAACGAGAGGAAACCTGCAAGTCTGACGTTAAAAATGTTCTTAAAGGTCTGTGAAATGTACGAATTCGTTCTTGGCGTAGTGGACTATGGCCTAACCCCTTTTGTTTTGAGAGGAGACTTTTGCCCAGCAGTGAGACAGTAATGGCTATAACCGAGGCATTGCAAACTAACTATCAGCTGGAATTCAAATTGCTACTTCAAGGTTATAGTTAAAACTTAATATACGAGCATAGATTAGTAAAGATATCGACTCCTAACGAGAAAATGTAACCAGTTCAGTCAGCTATTTTCGTATTAGAAAAATAGTTTTAGAGCATTTACGAATGAAACGGTATTTCTCCGCACTTTTTTTTCGATCGTGTTGTTTTTGCACCACTTAACTGCACATTGTTTCGCGTAAATTACACCATGACAGTCGTAGACGTATTGGGAAAAACAGTCAGGATTTTACACGTGTCAGCCATTAAATGGCTTCCTTCAATTACAAGGCAGTGAGATATCTATACTCGTACTTATCTATGTATACGAGTATATTATTTTAAATTAGTACTTTATAATTTAGTTGCGTTCTATACTTATCTTTATATATATGTTTCTAATGTGCGTGTGTATGTCACTGAACTCCTCCTAAACGACTGGACTGATTTTGATGAAATTTGTTCAGTGTGTTCAAGGGGACTTGAGAATGGTTTAGATTCACAATTTAGTCCGTGGGAAAAGGTTTTTTTAATTAATTTTTAATTCGTAAGTAGTTATAGAACCGGAAACTATGCATTTGATCAAGTGATGATCTTTAGCAAAGTTGTTGTCCAAGAGCCCACGAGGGTTTGGGAGTTGGTAAGACCAATTTTCGACAGATGGCACCACTGTCACTCCAATGCAGGTACAAATTTTCCGTTTTATGTATGTCATATTATTTCTTTAAAATGCGGGCGAAGCCGCGGGCACCACTAGTATTATTATAAAATACTATTAATAAGCAAACTATGACATAATAATGAATATTAAGTCGTTACTAAGCATTTATTTATTCTAAGACCGTGTAACCTATGAGCATTAATATTCAAGGCAGTACCTAATACACAGGTATAATACACCTATACTGGCTGTTATACCATAGATCAACGAGTATTGAGAAATGTCTTCATTGCAACCTTGTCCCTCAAAAGGCAAAAGGTATGCACCAAAGTATTTTTTTATAAAGTTTATGATTTTAAGACTTTAATCAAGAACATCTTATTAACACGCTTTTATTAGCTTGGGTTGTATGTATGTAGGTATGTAACGTTAATTATGTATCAATGCGAGAATAGTAATGAACCGAAGTAAAATGCACCCCTCGTTTTTTACTCTGAATTTAATTGTAATTTTAATAACTTACATTTTATTTTAATTGTCATTAAAAATATTTCCTAGTTTTTACTTCGATTAGCAATTAAAGTGTCCTTTTTTAGTTTTTTAAAACTATTATTTATGTAAGTTCTGATAAACTTATGCAAAATCGTTTAGATTGAATAGAATTATCTTTATTGCACTTGCACTTCAATAGAACAAAACAATAAAACACAATTATATAGGTTAATCATGCAATAGGCGGCCTTATCGCTAAGCGATCTCATTTTATGAAATTAAACCCAATCATATTATTTTATTTGCATTAATTAGTTTGGTTTATAATAGTTTACGATAACAAATTGTCTCCCATTTTAATACCTACTTTAGAAGTATGCAAAATTATGCTACGGGTTACTTATGGTTTAATATATTTTTTGTAACGAATGTTATTGGTCTATGATCCCGAAATAAAACCTTCAACGATCTGGTAATGGATGGAAAGTATTTTAAGTCGAATTAAATATGTCGGTAATTATATTCCAAATGCGTTGGCTATCAAATTTCAGTCCAGATTATGTTTTTATTTTTAAATTAAAAAAATATCTTAAACATTTCACTGGTGTAATTTATGGACAAATTATATACCAATCGAAAGTATAAAGCCTATAGAATATGCAAATGTTAGGTTGACTATTCTTTTTCTGTCACAACCCTTGGGTAAGCGGGTATAGACAGGTAAACAAATTGGCCTACCCAAGGGCCGTGGCAGGAAAAAATATTTTTTTTTTTATAAAATATATAATAAATTATAAAAAAGAACATATTCTGGACTGAAATTTTTTAGAGAAACCACTTACTATATACTTTTTGACATATTTAATTTGATATAAAAAACGTTTCATCCATTAACCAGCTCGGTGAAGGTCGTCTTATATTTTCGTCGGGATTTTCTATTATTTATTCCCGAAATATTTTACAAAAATATAAATTCAGATAACGTATGTAAGATTCTGTAGTCGTCTAACTTCTCATGATTTTTTTATTATAACAATACTACTTAATGCCTTTAAATTTTCAAATGCCACTTCTATTCAATTTTAATCTGTGGTTACAATACACTGTGCCCACCTCTAAATAATTAATGATATTTCAAGATTCATAGCTCTATGTGAAATCCAGGCCGGATCGAATTAGGTCCAAATTATAGCTCAAACTGAAATTTGGACCTCGTATTCTTATAAGAGGATTAATTGCGATCTTACACTTCGAATAGAGTGAATCAAGTTTCAAATATTTGAATTTTGAATACCTCGTTTATTTAACTAATGAAGACAAGTTTGCTTAAAGTGTTAAACATTTTCTGGAATTTAATTCCGAAATTATATTTTTGTAGATTTTTTTATAGTGAAGTTGAAAACGTGGGTAAGTTAAATACTAATAATAATAAATAAAATACTAATACTAATACTTACATGATATCGATAATAAATAAAATACTAAAACTAATACTTTTTAAACAAATTTATTATTAAATACTACCTGACCTGGCAAACTTTGTACCGCCTCAAAATATATTTATCAAATATATTTCATATAAAATATAGCATAATTATGTTACTCGTGGATAATGAAGCTTTCGAATGGTGGAAGAATTTTTAAAATCGGTCCAGTAGTTTTTAAGCCTATTCATTACAATCAAACAAACAAAGTTTTCCTCTTTATAATATTAGTATAGAAGAATTAACCTTGTCCGTACAACGTTCATACTTACATTTATATTTTCTTGTTTCTCAATACATTAATACTACTCGTAGATTTAAAATCACCTGATGGTTTTTAAGATGAAGCAAAAATTTTAAGTTTACCATTCCATGCACTTATTCTTTCAAAGCACTAAAGTTAGAAGTCAAACTTTCAATCTGACTTCTGAAATAGAATTAGAAGACTAAGTTTAGGTATTCCGGTAAGTTCGCATTCACGTACGCAATTCAAAGTTCTTGTTCAATAGTTTGATGATTATAAAGTTCAGTTATTGATTCCTGAAGATTTCTCTTCAGAAATACCTATAAAGGTTAATTGTGCACAGCGCACAGCTTGTGTAAGTTGAAATTGGCCTATAATAACAATCAAGGAATGCGGTCGGAAATCGGATGGGTCACCGTTAGCGGACTCATATGCGCGATCACTTCATTTTGCCATTGCACCTTATTAAATCTTGTCTAGGTTTGTCCCTGTAGTTCCGGAACCAGAACAGAGGTATGGTATCCCCTGCCTGTCGTAAGAGGCGTCTAAAGGGGCTTCCGGGGTTGCGGGCGGTAAGAGTGGGAGCCCGGGAAGGAAAGCGGTATGTGTGGTTGCATTCCGTCGTATACACCAGACGGTGTGGTGACACAAACTCACCTGGGCGGAGCCCGACGGGGCAGTGCGCTGAGAGGACTCCGGTCGCGTTGCTTTGGAGATCCCGGAGTCCTCTACGTAGGGCCGAGGACGGCCACCGGGGGGCTTTTAGTACGGTTAAAGTCCCACATAACTCCATGTCGCTCCCACGGCACCGGCTATCTTTTGAAGGTTTTCCCTCGAAAAAAAAAGATAGTTTAATATCCGGAGTTGTAGGCGGCAAGAACTTGGCGGAGGCTTGAACCGCACGGCTGCGACCCCAAGAAGGACGGCGGTATGTGTAGTCGCATACCATCGTACCCACCAGACCGTGTGGCGAGCGTCATGCTCACCTGGATGGATCCCGACGGGGCAACGCGCTAAGAGGACTCCGGTCTCACATAACTCTGTGTCGCTCGCACGGCATCGGTTACCTTTTGAAGGTTCCCCCTCGTCAAAAAAAAGATGTTATATTCATATAAATATATTCAACATGGGTTGGCCAATAGCTTAAACCTTCCTACATAAATCCAGTATCGAAAAAGCAAAGTAACCTAACTTCCTAACTACCCCTACAAATGCGAATATATGTATGCAAAACTGGGGCAAATACAGATTATATTGGCAATAGCGTTGTAGAATTTGTAGTTCAATTATAGAACATACACGGCTTGTGTTCTTCATTCACAAGTGGATCAAATACGAATATCAGTATTTTGCTATTACTTACTCTTATATGTCACGTAGCAAGGTTGCAAGAGAGGTTCGATAATTTGTTCGGGAATATTTGAGTCAAAGCAATAAAATTACGGTCGTATGAAGCCCTAATTAACCCGAAATCGAGAATAATAAGTTTCGCTATATCTTGAATGAAGTGTAAGGCACACTTAATGTACTATCAGCATGATGGAGTCAAGGTCTCATATAATGACATAGGTACATAGTATCTAAATGTTTCTTCCCAAAATCGAAGGCGAAGAACTAATTAATCGGAGCTACTTTTTCATTGCCATAGTTGTGTATATGATCTTGATTCAGACAGGATTAGGACAGGACAATAATCGCCAAGGTTCTCATTTGACCCTTATTTACTATTAAGCAACTACGCAAGGTATAAGATGGACAATGTAATGATAATGTTAAATGGAATTAAATATTATATGTCTCTTAGTAAAGAAGTGTCTTAGTAAAGAAAGTCTTTAACATGAAATGTCGCTCGTCTGTGCTTCCCTATATTTAAATATTCGTCTGCAGCTTCCTCTGTTTCATCTCACTGAAAGACATTTTCTCTTCGAGACTTAGTCTTTTCACAAGACCTTAGTGTCTTCATAAGACATTAGTCTCTTCACAACATAAGATCTAAAGTAGCATAATGGTTTAGTAAAAGGAAAGGTTTGGTTAACGGCCAACCAGTTTCAGATGCCTTAAAACCACCCTTAAGGTTTCTAACAAGCTCTAACGAGTCCAATAATTAAGGCATTTCATTAAGGCATTTCAATGAAGTCGGTACTTAACAGTAGAAACCTATTTGTGATTAACTGTAGGTAAGATTTCTATCCTACTTAGATTCGGATTAAGTCGTTGGACTCTTAGAGGTATTCCTCTAATATAAGTTATTACTCCTCATGAGGAGGTTAGTATATAATATATAAATATATGTATAATTAAAATAATACGTATAAAACCGTGTTGAGGTATGCTCTACCATTTAAGGAGACCGGAGTCTACAAGTTAATCATGTTTTATCTAATTAGAAAAACGATCATACAGTCCACCTGATGGTAAGTGGGCACTGCCGCTCATGGATATTTGAAAACAACCCCAGAAAATAATAATAATAATAATATTAAATTCCTATCTGTGGTTGGCTATAAATAATTTTCTTCTGACTAGTCAATCGTAAAATCATTCTGTTGCCTGATAAATTAAGAATTGATGAATGCTTAACGGATAATATTGGATTCACTTCGATGGAACAAATCGACTGGAAATTTCTTGCTTTTTATTGGAATAATCTTTTGTATTGCAAAGCTTCATTGTTTGAGGCAGCATTTCAGAAGCGCAATATTCCTTGTAATAATATTTGAAGACGCGTAAAATAAACAAGTTTAAACGTGACTTTATTTTTGTTTAAGTTATTTTTATTAACATTAAATGCTTTATAAATGTAGAAGAGGCCTCCGTAGTCAAATCACAATGGATTCTACCACCTTCAAAAGACCGTATCGAAGACAATATAAGAACTTAGCTGTTTCACTGCCGTGCGTTTAAACTAAATCATTATAAATATTAAATATTTTCAGTAGTAAGATATAATTAATTAAAATGTGTTACGGGTCTAATTTCATGTCGCAAATACCTAGTAATTAATAAGTGTAAATTGACAAGTTATAATTCTATATAAATAACTAGCTGACCCGGCAAACGTTGTGTTGCCATGTAAATAAAAAAAATGTTAAGGTGAACAACTCTTGTCACTTAGGAGTATAAAAAGTAAATATTAGCCGATAAGCTTAAAACCGTTTCGGAGGAGTACGGTAACTAACATTGTGACACGAGAATTTTATATATAAGATAATAAACCTGCACTATCCCACAAAGACAAACATAATGAAATATTCTCCAATTTCCCCTAAGTGTGGGAACAAACCAGTGCGTAACACATGATAGGTAATAACCTCAAAACCTTATTTATTCAGCTGTAAAGTGTTAATCGTGTCCTATAATTTGGCTTCCCTTAAATCATGAACTTAATAGTCCTTTATAAGTTGTAAGTGCTAGTTTGGATCATTTTGTTTTGAAAATTATAGGTTTGAAGCGTATATCTGAAACGGTATATTAAACTTCTAACTGATAGTTTCATAAATGGATTTAATGTCTTTTCGATGATAACAGTCATTTGCTATTCTTATTTATAGAAAGTGAGACTTACTATGGGGCTTTCTATGGTAATTATGCACTTTGGTTACTTTTGGAAAATCAATGCAATAATTTTTTTTTAGCATGTGTGGCTTCAATTAGTCACCATTGATGATATTCCGTCGGGGGAGACTAACATTGCATAATTACCTTTTTTTCACCCTTTTTAGTGATGACATACAAAAGTCTATATTAATATAATATAAAATTGTATAAACGTGATCATGAATAAAGGTAAGGTCTGGATTGAACCCACCCGCTCGCAGGGCGCTCCTGCGCCCTGCTCGCTTAGTTTTATATTGTCTTATATGTTCCAACCTAACCTAACCAATTCAATAGGAAATGTTAGTCTCCCCCGACGGAATATCATCAATGGTGACTAATTGAAGCCACACATGCTAAAAAAAAAAATTATTGCATTGATTTTCGCAAAAGTAACCAAACTGCATAATTACCCTTTCTATGAATGAACATTCTATAGTCGTTGTACTGGTTCGGTTAGTACAAATATAATACAAATCGGTTCACTACTGTCCTACCCGCACGACGTCCACACTAAGAGTGACGTACCAGACCAACTGACAGCTAACTCGATGTCGCTAGATGCGCACCACTACCGCACGTCATACTAGTACCTACTCGTATCTATGCTTAGTATCTAATTATGAGGGTACTTACTAATACACTACAGTTGTCACAATTTAATAGGCACATTTTCACACATGCCACCCTAATGTCGTTAATGTTTTAAACTAACTTTGTAGCAGTTTACGACCACGTGACGGCTAGAGCTTACGGCTTGAAATAATTCGGAAGAAACCATAATCGATTCACTTTCAACTAATCGAAACTTAGAATTGCCAATAATAAATTATTTATCCCTTTTTCATCGTAACAACAATGAAATAATCAAGACTTTGTTACTTAGTGAATGCAAAGCGAAAAAAATATCGTTTACAATAGAGCGCAATGCTTTATTTAAATTTCTAAACATGATTAAATTCTTAAATTACACTAGAATTTATTTTCTTTTCTCCTTTTTATTAAATCTTTAGATGATTGAGAAAAATAAAATAGGTATTCTGTTTACAAAACATTAAGTAATCTATACAATACGATGGTGTGTAATCGTTTTTTTCGTGAAAATTGGTTTCTTTAGTTTTCGATTTGTATATCACATGCTTACATGCTTTTAGGCTCCCCATGCCTAGCGATGGCATGTGTCAAAATGGGCCTATTAAATTATGACCATTATATGTATATTTATTATTTGATTTTTTTAAGATGTGTATTGGTAAATGTCTGTAGGTAGTAGTATCCATGTTTTTTATATAATAAAATAATACAAGTAGAAATGGAGTGATAGACTAACTAAAGGGAAGTGCATAGTACCGCCATGGACATCTGTAATAAACCCCTAATAAAATTAGATTGATGATGATGATGATGATGATGATGAAGATAAGATTCCTACCTGAGCTTGATCACAGTATTGCTACCGCTTAGGACGAAGTTGGGATGCCTCGAAAAAGTGTCTTCGTTGTCATATTAATTTTAAAGAAAGATACAACAATTAACTACATAATTTTACAAGTTTATAAGATACCTAAAAGCTTTAAACCTAATATGTTTCCGCCAATAAAATACCAACCAAAACTACTACTGCGAATCGAACAAGCTAGAACAAATATTAGCTCACGTCTACAAGATAAATATTTAGCCGGATGTTCGTTGTAGCGTGCAGGAGTTGTACTGCAAGTTATTGACATCTACACAGTATCTAATGTGTAGGAACATGTGTACTTGACAGGTAATTATTGTAGCATCATTTTAGCGATACACGATACAATTTGATTTAATTTGAAAAATAATTAAAAATATAAAATTGAAAAGAAGATACAAAAGAAAATAGAAAAATAGAAGTAGGAGTCGACTCACCATTCTAGCTAAAGGTAAGTGAATACTGCCGCCCATGGACATTTGTAATTAACCATTGATAAGAAAAGATTCCTGCCTGAGCTCGATCACAGACGCATTGCTGCCTTTAAGAACTAAGTTGAAACGCCTCGGAAAAGAATGACACAACCATACCAATGTTACAAAAAGATACAAAATATACAACATAATTTCACATGTCTATGAAAGCTATAAACTTAATTTGTTTCCGACAATAAAATACAAACCAAAACTAATACTACTGTGAATCGAACAAGCTGGAACAAATATTAACTCACGTCTACAAGATAAATATTTAGCCGGATGTTCGTTGTAGCGTGCAGGAGTTGCACTGCAAATTATTGACATCTACACAGTATCTAATGTGGAAAAACATGTGTACTTGACAGGTAATTATTATAGCATCATTTAAGCGATACACGATACATTTAATTTGAAAAATAATTAAAAAGGAATGACATTGCAAAGTAGGTACAAAAGTATAAATTTAGTAGTTTGTACGTACTAGAGGGATGGAAGACATGTAAAATAATTATCATAGTTAATTTTAGTTATGCAAAATACAGTTCGTTTAAAAAATATTATTAAAATGATTTATTAAAAGGAAAACCAGTTGAAAAGAAGGTACAAAAAATACATTTGTATATAGAAAAAGGAATGAAGAAAGAAGCTCTATAGATAGAAAAGAAAAAAAGGATGAAGAAATATATCAGTAAAAAATATTTCGGGGTTTAAAACTGAATAATGCGTATTTTCAGTCACTAGTAAAAATAAATAGGTGGGCGGGTGAATATAATGTATTAACACTAACTTTAATTAACAATTAACTTTTCCATTCTTCATCCCAGTTGAAAATATTACCAGTACAATAATTAAGTTGATATTAAATTTTAAATGCAAATATTTGTAGAGAAATATAATATTGTGTGAACATTTCTGAATAGACTAATTAAAATCACCGCTTATTGTATTTAACATGACGCATATTTTACTCTCATGGTTTCAATTATGTGGTATTTAATAAACAGAATATTGGGTTTCGGTAAAATTGAAAGGACTGGCATAAACAATCATACATCATAAATATATTCATACACGAAAACATAATGATAGTCAGTTGATGAAGAGAAAGAGATTATCTGCAAACAAATTAAATACAACTTAATCAGTTTTACTGGAAAACAAGGGATTTATTTACCTTATATTTATCTGTTTATCATAAAAGAAAGTTACATCATGATTAAAATATATATATAATATCAAGTTTAATCATTTCGTTATTAAATATTTCAACCTTTATTAAACATACAAAATTACATAGTCACACTTAATATCTAAAATATGCCTTTTAATTTTGTTTTATATTATTTATTTATAGCTTGTTAAAAGCATTAACTCAAGTGTTACTTTTCAATAGCAAATTTATAGTAGATTTTATTACTACGAAAGTTTCAAATCACATTAACGAATGTACTAAGTTTCAGTAATAAAAAATTTGGAACTATTTCGAATGCAACTTGGTCTACACACTACCGTGCTCCAAATAAGCGGTGATGAAAACTGCATATTGCATAAAACTTTTATAATACTTATTAATAATATTATTATTCACACATTCGTAAATAATTTTTGGGTAAAATTATCTGTTGATTCATTTATTTCAATAAATAATTCACTCAAGCTTCGAAATTAATTCCAGCGCTTGGGGCGCTAAAGCTTTTTGCAAACATCCCGTATTTTGATTATAATTACGAGTATGTATAACTAGCTAACCCTGCAAACGTTGTTATCACATAAATAAAAAAAATATTAAGGGTGAACAATCCTTAACACTTAGGGGTATGAAAAATAGATAGTACCCGATTCTCAGATCTACTGAACATGCATATAAAATTTGGTGAAAATCGGTAAAGCCGTTTCGGAACAGTACGATAACTAATATTGTGACACGAGAAATTTATATATCAGATAATAATGAAAATGTTTTCTTATGAACAGCTTAATTACCATTTTTTAGTAATGTAGTATTTGGTAATGTTTTTGAATGTATGTGAGACATACATACACTCGTAGGTATGATCATTTTTTTGCACGCTCTATAGCCCAATTGGCTTGACGGATTTTAACATATTATATATAACGTTGTATTCATCTACATTTGGTGTGACAAAGACTATATTTTAAGCAATCGGGTTTCTTGTTTTTATATTTGCATCTTTTATATTGACTCTCACAGAAAAAATGTTTAAACTTGTCGTTAAAAAAAAAAACAAAAAAAGTGTGTGTGTGTGCGTGTATGTTGTAAAGCCTAATATAGGCTAAGTGATTATTTGATAAAACGGTGTGGTCTGAAGTAGCTCCAGCTCCACATGTACCATTAGGTTAAGTTTGCCATTGTATAAACCATTTATTTAAAATAAAAGGTGTTATGGAATTTCTTTCGCCGCTTTTTTTTCATAACGAAACACCTTGTGAAGTGGTGGTAGTTGCACATTCAAAAAGTGTTCTGTAAAGTATCTATTTTGAATTAACTAATTGTTTATAACAAAAATGTAATTAAAGAACAATTATTATTGTCTAAGTCACTACTTTTATGCAACTGTCGTCTAGAAAAATCTTTTCCGCATAACCTACATTTTCTTTTCTTTTAAAGTGCATGTCTTCTAAGAAAATCTTTACAAAGCCTTAATCAGAAGTGATTAGTACTGTCTGTACCGATATTGTGGATTTCTTCTCAGTCTTGTTTAAGTAACGGTTTTGTTGCATGGTAGTTGACTTAGATTTTTACTTTTAAAGGTGGAGGAACTCTGTGGTTCGACTCCAGCGGCACCATCACCACACTTATTCCTGCCTAATAACAGCTGTGTTAAGCGGCGGTGTGTTCTGGTTTGAAGGATGTGTGTGTGTGTTGTTTTTTAATAATATAGGAGTAGTAGACGAGCATGCAGTCCATCTGATGGTAAGTAAGGCTACTGTCGTCCACGGACATCTGTAACCAACCACATATAGGATTACATACTCCTACCTAGGGCCAGCCACAGATGTGCCGCTACCCCTGAGTTCTAAACTGGAACGCCTCGGAACCGTATATCTCACATACCACAACCTTCAAACCAGAACACAGCAGCGCTTAACACTGGTGTTATTAGGCAGAAATAGGTGTGGCGATGATGCCGAAGTCGAACCACAAATAGTTCTAAAAACATAAAAAAGTGAGGTTACAGATACTTTAACCTTATGTAAGTTTCTAGGCGAAACCAAATCGATAAATACGGTGAGTCATTCGACAAATTGACCGTTAGCGGCAATTTAAAATGACGGATTACATACTTAAGCATTTAACTATTGGTACTGATTGTTAATATAAAATAGTTTAATCTTTTTTGTGACCTTTCGACGGCTTAGATTACGTAATAGCGGAAACAAGGAATTACTAAGAGGAAATGCTGAAATAGTTGGCTAAGTGCGATTCGAATTAACACACGGTTCCGTACCACCAATTTTCGTATCTTTATTTTCACTGTTTGTTTATTTTGTTAAAATTACAGACGAGATGGTAAATGCACGGTAAAATTTTTAACTGTCTTCCTATTGCGGTTGAATAATTTAATTTGGGAAAAATACCGAAAAGTATAGGCTTAAGGATTATTTTTGTATTAAACCTTTTTATTCTTATTTTTTCAATAAACACTATGTCAAAATTTCAAGTTTATATCTATAACGGTCCAAGAGATATAGCCCTGTGACAGACGAACAGAGAGCGGAGGCTTAGTAATAGGGTTCCGTTTTTCCACTTTCGGTACGGAACCCTAAAAATCTCTCTTAATACCGAAGAAATAACTTATAACTAGGAAATCGTTAGCCATGACATCAGAAATTATTAGAAACATCTATTATTGTACATTTCTGCTAAGTAATTATGAAGAAACTAACAATTTATTATTTCCCGACGGCGAGTTTCTCTCGAAAGAAATTTATTATCAGTGGGGTAAAGCTATCCCGCTTTTCATCTGATATAAATCTTAGCTTATTTTATTATTTCTATCACACTTTTATTTTATGCGTGGTTATAACACGTGGGTCTTTTGATGAATGCAAATAAATAAAGGTTACCTGTAACACATAACATTATTATATCCTCATATTATTATACCGCGCATATAATTTATATAACAATAGTCTTAAGGCGATAGAAGAGACTATTATTTGGAGGAGGGATGACCAATTAGAGTGGTTCCAATTTATACAAGTTTTTTTAATACTCATAGCCACACACAAAGATTAAACTGTCGTGGGTGGTAGAAGGAGGGGTAGACGAATATCCAGATCCAAAACTTCACAAAGATATCTGTCTAGCCGGGGATCGAACCCGGAAGCCAAAGCGTGTCAGCCCGGTATAGTGACCGCTCTGCCACGCGGGTAGTCACGTATAAAGGAAGTGTTGTGATGGTATTTCGATTAAAAAACAATGTAACGAGAAAAGATTACATCAACAAAATGTAAATAAATAAATATTTCAAAATCGATTTAAAATGGGCAACATAAGTTTTGCATTAAATAATTTAATTAAGAAGATATATAAATAAAAAGGATATCAAACGAAAATCCCTAAATCTCCTTTCAAAATACCTAACGGCATTAACATATTTGTAAGCCGTACGTGTGATCCCGAAGGCCAGGATTTATTGCGGGTCGTTACACTAACTGCCTTCAGTGAATAGTCCGAGAAATAAGGGGTAGTGTAATGTTTCTCGAGCGTAAGTTACAGTCATATATCTTGAAACTTAACTACATTCTGTTTCTATAGTGTACATGACATGTATTTATGAGAAAGTAATGGAGTTTCTTATGTTGTTTCCTCTTAATATCCGAAATAGAATAACATGTTATAGCAGCATAATATTAGATAATAAATTATTGTGGGTCACTTAACTACTTGATATTAACCTCCAATGGACATTAAATTTGTTAATTGTTAATTATTTTATGTAAAATTTAAAGGCGATTTAGATGTGTTGTTTAGCTATGAGTGACACACTTGTTAGAAATAACTAGTCTATAGTAATCAAAAAGTAAATACACACTAAATTATTAAGACATAAACATCAATATGTGAAGTGTACGACGGGTGCCAGTCACGATTTATTGCCGATCGTTACACAAACTGGCTTCAGTCGAGCTCCAAGAAATAAAGGGTAGTGTAATGCTCAGACATATGTTATACATCATATTTCTTGAAGATTACATTTTTTGTTACATTTTCAAAGTAACTTAGTATACATTTTAAGTCAAAAGTAATGTTAAAGTATAAAATTGTGTAAGACGATAAGAATAAATACATTCATAAATTCGAATAATATTACCCTTCTCAATCGGGTAACAGTTCTCTGAGGTGTGTGAAATCTACCAATCAGCACTTAGCCAGAACTAAAGCTAAACATCTCACTCTGAAAACCCATGTTCCCAGTGGGACAGAAATGGGTTGATGAACAAAATCATACATCAACTCTTTTATTATGTAACCTAGATCCCGCACTAAGCGTCCCCTACGCTTTGTAGGCATTTCGTTTGTGTTGCGTGCTACTTAGATTTTATCTTGCCCGTAGGTCAGATACCTAAAAACATTGCAGTAGGTAAATATGCTAGAAAGGCGTTGGTCTCTCTGTGGTTGATATGTGAATTTACTACTGTAACTGTCATATCTATTTAGGTAGTATGTCTGTGTCTACGTTGTTGATTTTACGGACTTCAAAAATAGAGATTTTGTATTTGGTCGCTATGTTTCTGTGTATGTATATTTGTATGTTCGCGATTTTCTCAAAAACTACTGATTCAATTTGGATTGGGTTTAGGTGTTTGAAAGCTTACTTTGTTTAGAAATTTACTAAGATCATATCCTAAATCAGCGATCGGCAATCCACAGTCTGCGACCCTTTCCTAGAGCCCACGGGTTCCTAGAATATGGGGCCCGAGGATCTTCCATTTTAATTTTGTTGTTAAATTCATAGCCGATTTCCGATTCCGAGTTCCGTCAACTATCTCATGTAGCTATGTGGCCTGTACTGCCCAAAGTTGCCATCTCCTGTCACAAATGATACAGTACACGACGAAATTCCATGCAGACGAGCTTCTATGAACATGAAATCTGATCATTACTTTTGTAATCAACCCCAGATACTTAAAAATAAAATGTTGATATCTTCAGTGCGGTGAATAAAATGCAATAAAACATTTAATTTATTTCCTGCATCAGTCGTTCTAAAATCACTTTGCACAGAGTTCAACACGTACAAGCCAGATTCATCTGACTTGCCGAAAGGTGAAATTGCGTTTCCGTAGGTTAAGCTTTATTTATAGTATTTTATAGTCTGAGAAGAGAAGTAATGGATAAATAGCTTTTCTGTTTTAATGTAAGTGAAGTGGAATATTTATTTACTGTATCGGCTTACCTTTTGATAATATTGATGAAAAAATTCTTAATTTTTTTTTATTACAAACTTATCGTAACTTAGATTTCTAAAAACTAAAAGATATTTGTACTGAATAATTCATAATATTGTAAAAGGTAAGTTTTGTTTTTTTAGAACTTGGCTGACACGCTACCGCGTGTATAAATATGCGCGTGGCTTTCAATTTATTTATTACCTAAATCTATTTGTCGAATTCAACATTGTGTGCGCATAACTTTCAACCTATTTATGGAATTTGGAACTAAATAAATGTTCAGATTAAATATATTCCAATTTCATCTGGGTAAATAAACAGTATAGTTTATTTCTAAGAATAATTTAAAATTTGAGGAAGTTGATTAATTGTTACACAATATTATGATAAATTTATGGAGTACTTGAGAAAATTATAATCTACCATTTAAATACGACAAAAATTAGATTACACCTACTTTATAACAAAATATAAGTACCATTATCTTATTTCCTAGCCATTTCTACCAACAAGAAAATCGGCAGTATTCCACGAATTCTAAAAATGCAGCGTTGAAAAATAAGCAACAAAACATTCGCAATAAAATCCGAAACTTCTTACAAAGGCAAAGCTTGGTGAGTGCAGTCGAAACGGATTCCACCTGCCGCCCTCGACAAATACTGGATAGAAAATACTTTCGAGATTTCCTTAGACGATTCACAATAGAAGAGGTTTAGAGAGATACACATAAGTGTTAGTAGTAAACAATTTTGTAAAAATATTTCACATAAAGCCACTTAGGATGTTGTAAAAGTAAGGATAAGCAGAAATTCTAACATGATAGTAATTTGACTTTCTTTTGAATTTCTCTTGAAAGTTTTGGTATCACAGGTTCTAAAATTATTTTTTCTTATACCAAAAGTTGTTTGAACTTTCTTGAACGATGTCCTGTCCTTCTGGTTGATTAAATGCTAAACTTTTTTGGAATTTTTTTTTTTTTTTGCAATCAGATCATATAGATTTTCGTAACAATCTAATAGACAAAAAGGATCAGAATTTAATTTCAATTAAGTGCTCAACTCCATAACCAAAGTCTATATCTATCTAAGATGTGTTGGGAACTTTGTATCTACTTCTGTAGAAGTTTATGAGATATTTTTTTCGGTATAAAAATAAGTTTAGAAACAAATGAACATGAGATTCAGTGTGATGGAATGTGGCCTAAAACCAACTGACAGGAAACCCGTGTCCAGCAGTGGAACAATAGTGGGTAGACAAATGTTAGTATATTTTCATTAACACAGCATTAAAGTACAAGTTAAGTATATCACATTTATTTTATAAAGAAAATAACGTTCCAAAAATCGAGTACCAACTTATTCTAAGTATCGTAATATTTATAAATAAGTTCAATCCCAACGAAATACTTCCCGCGGTGAACGCTTGTTTGATCCCTGAGGAACGAGGCTTGGTGTTTGGTTTAAGTCATAAGCATTTAATACACATTTTTATATAAGATGAGTAGCATACGAAACAAATGGCTACCTCCAGATATGGTAAGATTCCTAGATATGGTCCTCCAGATATGGTCTGAGGTCGGCCACAGATGCGCCGCTAGCCCTAAGGACTAAGTTGGAATGCCTCGGAAAAGTATGTATTCCTTACCACACCCTTCAAACCAAAAGACAGCAGAGCTCAACAGTGATGTTATAAGGCAGATGTAGGTGTGGCGGTGGGCCATCAAATCGAACCACAAACGGTTCTACCACCTTCCAAATAACAACGCGAAATTCAGTAGTGCTTATTATTACATAACTACTATACTATACTTTTATTATTATACTATACTATACTTTTATTACACAAAATTAGCTATGACGATGGTGCTTCCGGAGTCGAATCACAATTTCTATCACCTTCAAAAACAACAGATTATTCAATATATTATTACGTAACGTTACTACGTCATATTTCATCACTTTCACCAAACAGTTCGGTTCGGTATAGAATCATATGAACCGTCAATGATGGAGTGCCCTCTACTCTATGAAAATCAAACACCGTTTGCAGGGAAATGTTCCATCCAATTCCGACTAAATTAATATGGCTGGGTACACTTTATTTGTCCTGGAGTCCTTGAGAACCTTTCTGACACAGACGAATGTGAGGTAGACGCAGTTTAGTCCTTTGTAAAGCTTTAGGCATTACTTTGTTGGAAAGGTTTTCTTTGCCGCTTTTTTCAGTACTCGTAATATATGCGTAGGGTTAAACGTATTTATGTCGTAAAGTACCTTTTTAAATAAGCTTTGCGTTTATTTTACTTTACATTAAATTTATTAAAATATGGCCGTTCTTGTTACGTGGATTATTTACTTTAAAGAAATAACTTTTTACATATAATTGCAAGAAAAATTGTAACGCTCGAAGGATCTTATAAGCATGATGGATTAAATTTCTTCAAATTTGTGATAGTATAATTTCTAAAATATTTGTTCTCAAGCCGGTTAACTTTTAAGGCGTTGAAAATAATGGGACCTATATACGCTCGAAAAACATTACCTTCCAGATACAGGTAAAAAAGCAAATAAATATTATGATATGGAATAAAGGTTTCGTTTATAAATTTTCCTATAAATGTATACTAAAGATGCCTGATAATAGAAATTCTGCTATTTTAAAACAAACTCTAAACTCCAGTTAGGCCAGCAAATTGAACGCCAGAACAAATTATTCTCCAATAAAACGCTTTACCAAACTAAATAAACGAGCAAAATTCGCTGAAACTCCGAAGGCCATATCGAGAGCTTGTTTAAATAGTACGAGAAAATTTTCAAACTACCGCATTTACGTCCAAGCATGTAGCGAGTGATTAAAGTACCAATCGCCGGCTTCAACTGATATTGACAAGCTAATCAGAACATGTCAGTATTTCCGAGCATCCGATACATCTTCCATCTCCTTCCTGTATTGTCAATCAGCGACTATGCGTCTCTTTCGCTCCCTGAATTCCCAAAATTCAAATGTCCGATATTCAGCGCTGCGGTTCCATGACGCATGTTTTGAGGAAGCAAAATTTTAGCCAGATTGAACCGGTTTAGTCCGGTTTCCTCACTTAGTAACTACCCGCATTCAAGGCACAGAGAAATGTTCTCTTGGTGTGAGTGTTAAGGTATAAAATTGGCTGGTAGTTATAATGGGTCGGAGGCTTTGTTCAGGAGAAACGCTCAATTGTACTGTCGTGTCTCTGAATGCTATACAAGTGAGGTTGTCCGCAGGCGATGGGCTCATTTCGCTTTCACTTTCCGCAGTACTTGTTAGATGTTTCATATCTGGAACAATTGTGCATGCATAGTTGCATGGGAAATTTTCCTCGTTTGTTCCACTGGCATTTGTCTTTGATTTGCTTGTTCTATTTCTAGCTTTAAGGCTAAATATTGTTGCAATAATAAAAGTTAAAGAAGCCGTTTTGAATAAAAATATACATAACAGTAGGCTATGGGTATTAGAATGGAAAAAATATAATAAAAAATATCAATGTGATTTACATGGATTAGTAAAGATTCCTCACTCCCATAGATATATTATCCTACTGACGTAGGGTAGATTGGCAATATGAAACGTCAAGCGAGACTAAAAACTGATTGTTTATGTGTGTGTGAAATGCCAAAGTGTGCATCGCTAGTGTTACTGCTAATAATGTATCGATATCGATTAAATAAAGATATCAATAACAAATTTGTTTATTAGTTTGTTCAGTCAGTGACTTAAAGAGGATACAATCGCTAAAGATTAATTATACTGGTGAAGACCGCCAATAAATAAAATAAATAAAAACATCAATGTGCGCATATGAAGCTATGAAACAAATTACAGTAGTTACTTGCCACCTGTATACTAAATTGATGCAGTTTATGGAGTTTTCATACCTTTTGGCAGGTGTAAGGGGGTTAAAAAACTATGAACGTTACTCATAATATTTTTGAACTTTTTGTTCAATCATAATAAAATATAGCCTATAGCACTTCTGAATAGTGTAACTTTCTGACTGTGAAAGAATTTTCATGATCGGTTCAGTATTTCCGAAAATTAGCCCTAACAAATAAAAAAAATTACAAACTTAGGTAAGGTCGTATAAGATTTTATATAAGTTGCACGCAACCTATTTAAACTATATACTTAGAAATATTATTGAATTAGAAATATCGATAATTTTTTATCAATATTGTCAATACGCAACACCAAAAATTTGATAAGAAATAGCAACTATTCACGTATTTATTATTTTTTTTATTTGTATTTCTGTGCATTTCTAGTGTTTATGTGATAAAATTCGAAGATTTTTCCTATCTTTTGGTATATAACACTTTCGTAATAAGTGTAAAATATTGCATTTAAACAGCTAAACAATTAATGTAGTACTTACATGTGAAATGAGTATTTTTGTGGGTTTTCTTTCTTGGATATGTTACATCCAGGTACAGCACACGTAACTATGGCCAAACATTCTTACTAAGCACTGTTTTAACTATTTTTGATTAGAAATCTTTAAAAATATGCGAGTTTATTTTTACGGTAATAAACGTCAGGCTGATACAGGCTGATAGCCTATACGTGAATGGTCTCGCCTGTCTATCTCGCTCTAACACACACATATACTATGCTCTGACTCTTTCGGATTGCCAATCTATTAGTATAATATATCTATGCTCACTCCTAACAAGAAAATGTAACAAGTTTTGACAATTGAAATTGTCACTGTCATCAAACCATTCAATGGCTTCCTTCAATTACAAGGCGGTGAGATATCTGTACTTATCCACGGTGATTTATGTAAATTATTTTATTTTGCACTCTCACTATTTGATAGTATACAATACGAGTATAGGTAGGAATTTAATAGAGTCCAATAATATTAATTACTTAAATCAATTAGTGTTTTGACTACCTTTCTACATTTAAAAAAAAGGTTTACAATGTTTCTATTGAAACATGGGTTCAAATAAACGTAAAATATAAATAGCCAGATTCTCACCCAGGGGCGCCTTTTTTTAATAATTTTAAGGAAAATCCCAAATAATGTCTTCTAATTGAATTTAAGTACGAAAATGATAGATGTTGCAATGTTAAATAAAGTGTAATAAAAAGTGCATTTGTATTTGTGTTTGTCCAACAGGGCAAATACAAAAGAAGTATAGGTATATTCCGCATTGTGCTTAAACTAACAGTCGCACCCGAGCAAGATATCGATCTTGCATGAGTTATGAATCGTATCGTCGTAATAGCTAATATTCTCCAAGGTCAATATTACTTTGACCGTATCAAAAGAGTACATAAGTCTTGTAATTTGTATCAAGGCGAAAACATTAATAAAACATATTTAAAAACGGTCTTAAGAACTTTGTGAGTAATCTTTATCAGAACAGTGGGCAAAGGACGAAGATGTATTGAGAAGAACGAATAATTATGCGAATGTTTAGAAAATTTTATAAAGTTGCATACAAACATGCAGTTCACCTGATGGTGACCATTGCCGATCATGAACAATAGTCATCAACCCCAGATAATATAATAGCCTTACCTGAAATTGGCCAAGGATAAGTACTTGAAGTTGAAACCCATGAGGCTTACTAAGATAAACTTAATCATGAAGTTTATCTTGCTACACGTACATCAACGTTCAAAAAACGATGTTCCCATAAGACAGAAAGAAACTTAAGATGAATGTACTTGTCAACAATCTACGACCGGTATCATATGTGGGATATCCACTTTTGAGACGAGCGTTCCCATTTGGAATTAAAGCTCAAGATATTTTCGAGATACACCATTGTGTTTTCAGTTCACTGTACTTTGAATCAATACAATACAATCGCTAACAAGGTAAAGTAGATAGATAATCTAATAACAATAGTACAGCGTAGTAAGCAATGAAACCTTTGGGATTAAAGCTAAGCATATCCTGGTATGAGGCTAATGCCCAGTAATTTGATTGTATAGTGACAATCTACTTAATAAAATTATAACACAGATTATCGTCAATACACACATTACTCATAGACGCTTTAATTCAGACAATGTTTTTTTCATTATCGATTATTATGTAATGCTAAGTATAAGAAAGAAGTTTGTCATAATATAAAAGTCTTTGTGACATTTAAAGATTTTGCCCAATAAATTCTTCGTGTACAGTATAAATTCTTAGTGTACTGTCAAATATCTTGGGAACAAGATATTTGACAGTACACTAATAATTTATAATTGTTATGATTTGTATCATAACAAGTTGAATAGTAAATAATGACTATGACTATGTAAAGAAGACGTGTCAATTTTTGTAAGTAGAATATAGCATACGAAACATTGGATTTAAATTTAAAAATTAAAAACCACGCTAAGACTGCACAAGAAAAATCGTTAATCCTGACGATCCTGATGAGGAGATCGGGAAAAAAATATTAAAATGTCCAAATTTTGAACACTTTCAGTTCTTGTTAAGTGTTCGAAATTTGAAATAAATAGAACCATTCAAAATGGCTAAATATCGAGTTCAAAGATTCCGTTAGATACATACATATATAAGTCCAGCTAATAAAAGCGTGGTAAAAACATAGGTGGCAATGTAGCCAGTATCCAACCGAAAAAAAACTTGAAAAGTGACTTGAATAGACTCGTCAATATTCGTTTTGTTCATTCGGGCCCTAAAATATTCCTATTCTAGTATATTGGGAATTGAAAGGACGATGGAGAGAATTTTTGCATCGACGAGCTTATAAATTGAATTGAAGAACCGACTTCCCATCTGTACGTTCTTATTTTTTGTCAGCGTTTTCTCATACCGATGTTATCGATGACCTCGATTTATGTTTCCGTCCCCTTCTATCTCGTAGCGATAAAGTAGGACGAAGCTATCGACTGTTATCGAAATTTGTAAAACAGCGAGCGTTATCAGATGATCGCACGCTCTTACAATTCTGCATTTTTCGCTTCGTAGCCTCGTGGTTTTCCTGTTTTTATTCCGTTTTCATTTTTATTACCTCACTTTTCCAAATAACAATGGTAATGGAGGTATTATTTTGGACTCTGGCTGGTATAATACTCATTTATCATAGTTAGTTTCGTTTTGTCCACTTCTTTTGTCTTGCTTATGATTGACTACTGATTTATTATTATTACATTCTTACGCCCGTTAATAATCATCGTTTTTAATCAATGCCATTTGCCTAAAAACGTTAGAAATTTGGTGTTTTATTTCGGGGCAATCATTATAAAATTTAGAACTCAGGTAGACAAAATTTGGTTAAGATTGATTATGTTACCTGGGATTATTCAATATTACTTAACATTATGAATTAATTAATATCCAACTATTACAGCGACAAACAGAATGATATAATTCCAGATACTTCTATCGGTAGATTAGGTTTGTATTTTTAGAGATTAGAAAAATCACAAATTAAAAAAATACGGATTAAATATTTAAAAATTCTCTTTGGACCACTTTCTTTCTTTATTAGCGACGAATCCTAATTAAGCTTGTTCATCAAAATTGTATAAGACTGATGAGGAAATCAAAATCTTAATTCTGTTAAATCTTTTTTATTTTTGTTATTCGGATGGATATTTAATATTATAATCTATTCTTACTTTCAATAATTACGTTTATAATTATTTATATCACATATTAATTATGTACATTTCCGTAACATTATGTAACTTGTGTTGAAAGATAAGCTCATTGGACGTAAAATCGATTGTTTCATACAATGCAAGCTTAACTACATTAATCCGTACCACAAAACCGCTTATATAACTAATACATTGACAATGAACGACTGGCTAATTGTTTGTCTGCTGGTAGACATTATTTCTGTTTAAGTCATCGATATACTACTATAAGTATAAAATGTCATTGGTTTAAGTACTTCCATTTGACCAACGAGAATAAAATTGTAATAATAATAATAATAATAAATATCTTTATTTATCTCTTCACAATGTAATTTATAATGCAGACTCTAATTTTATAATTAGAGTAAGTAGTAATAAGTTAGATGCTTTCTATACACCGTATGGTTCCCTTTTATTGCAATGTTAGGTACATAAATGCAAATACCCCGAACGTTATCTATTATTAGGACATTTTTGATCACGGTGTGAACTTAAAACCATTATCATTATAGGTGTATTCTGTGAGCTGTTGAATGGATTCTTTTTGAATGAGAAGTGTCGTGTCGTGCCGTGGAGACAACGTGCAGTACAATTTCATGATTATTCATGTGTTCACTGATATCGTGGTATTTAGTGTGCCGCTATCGTGTCGTCTCAATAAAGCAAACCTCTTTTACCTCTATAATCTCGAATTGGATTAATCTCCTGCGTGGGATCCGCCATAAATGCATTTTTACTATTGAAAACTTATGTTAGTCTGCCATTTACTACGCTCTTGGCCAATATGTACCAATCATAACCCATTTTTATATAGTTTTTCATCAATATTACCTATGTTATATCACAATGATTTCCTTATTAAAATCGACGTTATTGTTGGCGTAATGAAAAAGAAACAACAGATTTTCTATCAATCTCAACTTTGTTTTTTGTCTATTGTTTTGGGCTGTTAAAATATACTCGTATGTGGGTTATTTTACTAAGAAACAAAAGGATTTTGCACAGAAGAATATTTTAATTAAAACCCACGATAGAAATATAGACATACGAGTATTTTACGAACTTTTAGAATTTTTTTGTATTACTATAGTTTCATTTTAATTTTGCGGTTCCATAGTAAAATAATGGATTTATATGGACTGGTACGGACAGTACCCTTAGTATGAGTTTTTACGTTTTTACAAAAATGACTGGTATTTTGCATTTGTTTACGTATTTCCCATATTTTTCCAATCAGTTCTGATGCAGTCCGCTAGGGGCGCTGAATGGAAATGTATGGGCGAATACGTAAACAAATACAAAAACAGTAAAATTTGTAAAAACGTAAAAACTCATACTAAGGGTACTGAAATAAAGGTGATTGAATGGTTTTCATATCATCAAAGTAGAGGCTGCCACAGTAATTAGTGTGGGTAGATCCATAATTGTAGTATATAACCCTCTTGATCATTGATTAATCCTTATTACTGGTCAAGATAGCCTCTTATCACTAGTATAATATTACAAATCTAATAATTATGTCAGTTTATTAAGTCAGCCGCTTTTATTCTTAATAATAATTTAATTGTTTTTATGATAAAAATATTGTAAGTAGTATTTATGTATGTGAATATTTATGCCTATAAAATTTCAGTAAGCGCGTGTTCTTCATTATTTTCTCTCTAAAAAGCTTGACCAATTTTGATGAAGTTGGTTCTTAGTTATATTGTGATCCAGTAGTGTTGTTATCGAGTTTCTAACATTTTATTTCTCTTTTTGTTTCTTTTTTTAATTTATTCACAAGTCTGTTTTTTTATTTTGGTCTACAAGTTTTTATAAAATTTGCCACAAAGAACTGACGAAAGTGAACGTTGAATGAAATAAATTAAGTTGTAGTCACTGTGTAACTTGCGAACAACGCCGCACTTGATACTTGAGAAACAGCACTATGATTTTGAATAATAGATGATTCATGGTACACTGGGTGGAAAATCAAATAAAACAAAACATTACTCTTAAATTTTAGTTTATGTAGTATATATAAAATTCTCGTATCACAATGTTAGTAACCGTACTCCTCCGAAACGGCTTTACCCATTTTCACCAAATTTTTGATGCATATTCAGTAGGTCTGAGAATCGGCTACTATCTATTTTTCATACCCCTAGGTGATAAGGGTTGTTCATCCTTAACATTTTTTTATTTATATGGCAACACAACGTTTGCTAGTATAGTATATAAAATTTAATCTTTTTATTTTTGCTGTGTCAATGTGTATTTTTGTTGTGTAAAGAAGAATACAATTTTTATTGAAAAATATTGCTAGCCATTTACATGTAACATAAAGAAGATAGAAAAATAATAATACTACGAATACGATCATAAGAAAGATAAAACATTGTAAAATAATTTAAAATAATGTCCTATGTATTAAAATAACGCTTTCTAGCTCCATATAATATTTAAAATATATGCGCCCATACAAATAACATTTTATATAAATCTAAATTTAACTGAACTGGAGTCTTATCGTATATGCGTTGCTGCTTAAGATAACTAATTTAAACCCTGACTTATAATGCTCTCTTCCTTTAAAATTAGAGTAAATCAGCCTAACACTACCGTTATAAGTAGACATCGGATTATATGCATTTGCATATTGGCATATGCAAAAGCATAAAACGCCACTTTTTGGGCGTTATTGCATATTTTAGTACTATATCACTAGTTATATGTATTCGGTATATAGTTTTTATGGTTCATAACTGTAAGAATACAGTTGGTGATGACCCATTTATATTATTTCCCATCCAATAAGTAAAAATTTGTAAAATACCATCCCTATAACCGGTGTACCATAAATATTACGATTATAATATTATAATAATATTACTAAATACTAAACGTTTAGATGTTGATGACCTTGATTTTCAGAAATTTGGAAAATTTAAAATATTTGAAAAGTTTTAATAAATTTGTTATATATTTTTTGAACTTGTCCATTTTGTTCTTTATTTTCAGTCACTTATTAAAATAATATCATCATAAATATTTTTTTAGTTTGGTAGATATTATGAAATGTTCTCATATGTTCATACTTTGGTAACATAAATATATGGCTGTCATTTAGCAGTAGTAAGCAGCCGAATCCTACAAAGTTATACTCATCTAAGCAAAACTTAGAAATGTCTGATAACGTTAAGACTTGTACTTTTGCAGTTGGTTGATTAAGTTAAGATTCCTGATTATATTCCCGGGATTTCCCGTTATCCCATTTCCAGTTGCGTAATCACGAAATGGTCAATAAAGTAAGCGATATGCCCAATCTCGGGACTTAACGGGAAACTAACTTAAGATGCTATCGGAATTTAAATAATTGTTTTCGAAGTAGTTTATAGTTTATCGAAGATAAATGAAGAGGAATTTACAGTTCTGTTTTATGAAATTGTACTGGCTGTACACTAAATGTAATATAGAAGTGGAAAAAAGCTTACCATCTGATGGTAAGTGGCTACTCCTGCTCATGGACATCTGAAATCAAAGAATTGAACAATTGAAGGTAGTAGAACACTTTGTGGTTCGACTCCCGCGGCACCACCGCCACACCTATTTCTACCTAATAACAGCAGTGTTAGGCGCTGCTGTGTTCCGTTTTGAAGGCCGTGGTAAGGGAGACAGACTTTTATGAGGCGTTCCAGCTTAGTCCTCAGGGGTAGCGGCGCATCTGTGGCCGACCTCAGGTAGGAATTTGTAATCCTATCTGGGGGGTTACTACCATCTTTAAAAACAATATTATTGTAATCATACTTTTCCTCTTTTTGCAGGAAAATTGACTTTTTAAGCAAAATATGACAATTTCAGTTGGTTTTATACAATGAATAAGCAAAAATTAATAAGGGTTTAATTTTGTCCAACTGTGTATGACGGAATAATTTACTATTTTAAGGAGGAAATAAAACTTTCCTGAACTATGATGGTTTTTAAAAGATGGTGGTAGGCCCCCTGGGGTTATGTAATCCTATCTGGGGCTAAAAAAATTAATAAAAAACCAGATAGTATTAAAGTCCTATCAGAGGTCGGCCAAAGATGCCTGAGGACAAAGTTGAAACGCCTCAAAAAAGTATGGCCCCTTGCCACACCTGAGCAAATATTGTTGTTATTAGGCAAATATAAGTGTACCACTAAGTTATCACATTTTTTTTTGTTTTGCTTAGTACATCTTGACATAATCGTTTTTCATTTCATAACGTTTGTATAATTAAGTATAAAATTCGTTTTGGAAATTATATAACAAAATATTTTTTTATTTTCATATTTTCAAATTAGAAATTTAAATATAAGCTTGTCTAAAAATAATTGAAATCTGCAATCTGAAAATAAATGAACCAAGCTTCCTACATACCTTTTGAACGACCCTAAACATAATAAGAAATCAAATTATTCCTTATCTGGAAGTGGGTACATTTCTCGAGTATTTCAATTCAACTTATTTCAAATTGACAGAAGTATGATAATAAAACAGAGACGTACCCTTATTATGAGTTATTACATTTAAAAAAATGTTTTTGTATTTGTTTACGTATTTGCCCATTTCCAATCAGCGTCCCTGGCGGACTGTATCAGAACTGATTGGAAATGTATGGGAAATACGTAAACAAATACAAAAACAGTCATTTTTGTAAAAACGTAAAAACTCATACTAAGGGTACTGTTTCTTACGGATACATTCTATACAAAATCTCTTAATTTCCTTATGCCCACCGATACACTTCCTTACTTTTGATACTTAGAAATATTTTACTATTCGATCCGTAAACAAACAAAGATTGTTTCAGAGTACAAAAAGTGTTGTGCCACGCACAAAATGGTACGCGAATATATTTTATCCATATCTCATCTTGTGCCACACATGAATAATACATAAGGATATTTTATTCGGCCGACAATTTCTTGTAAAGATGTTTTAGGGTACCGTATGCTAAGCAGATACGATTGTGGAACTTTCGACTTCAATACTTGAATTATAAAATATAGTGATAACTAAAATTTATTGTAATTATTCACGTTTTTTATGGAACTGTAAAGATTTTTTTAATTTAGTTTGTCACTTTAATCTCTGATAACTATAATTTATTTAAAAAAAAACTCGCTTTCTACAGTCTCAGCTCCCATACTAGATTCCCTGTGTCGTGGGTACCATGAACACACACATAGACAAATACACAAACACCCAGACCCAGAAAAGATAATTATTCTGATATCAGCCTGGCCGGGGATTGAATTCGGAACACTTTAAACGTCAGTCCATTATTGTGACCGCTCTGCTACGTGGGTCGGCATTATCTAGACTGCCATTATAAGCGACACAATCAGTAAGTCACGCAAAATAATCAGAATTTTCTTTTAAGATAATTCAATCTCGAGCAAGGATTTTTTAACAGTAATTTTACAAAGTTTTTTTTTTTCAAAAAACAGCCTAACAACTTTTACTCCTTACAACATTTTTAGCTATTTATTTTCGAATTTTGCCTTCCACATCCACTGGAAGAAATCACACTATAATGCTCCAACCCCATTAATATATCAATCAGCCCTTTGCGACATTTGATTACAATACCGAAGTTATCATACGGATCCCTAACGCTTTTGGAAATTATCTATAGCCTATTTTCATCACGATTAATCAAGTATTCTAATGGTAAAAGAATTTTTCAAATCGGTCCATTGGTTTCGGAGCCTATTCGATACAAACAAACAAACAATCAAGTGTTTCCTCTTTATAATATTAGTATAGAAGACGATTAGTAGAAACAATTAAAAGTATATCTATAGAAAGGTCCAAAATGAAGTGCTATTTTCGCCAAATTCTTGCCAATGATTCCTTTTCTTTGATTGCTTTTACCTTTCTCCCGTTTTTTGTACCTACAATTAAACGCCCTTCCCGACCTCTCTTCAGGACACTATTTTCAGCAAACATTTTCAGGTTACTAATGTTTTCCCCAACCGTAATCCGATTTGGAGTTCTTGCTTTTCTCTAGAGCATTTTATTAGTTTCATTTCAAATATATTTTCTTTCTAACCGATTAATCTTTGGAGGATTGGAGGTAATAGACAATTAGTTACTGGCGGCAAATCTTATGAGATATTTTGACAACCCGCATGGCGGAGCGGTCACAATAGCGATCTGACGCGCAAAGGGTTCCGGGTTCGATCCCCGGCCAGACCTGATTGATGAATTTAGTTATCTGTTCTGGGTCTGGGTGTTTGTGTATTCGTCTATGTCCATCGCACCTACGATACAGGGGATCCTAGTGTGGGGCTTTGAGTGTAGAAAGCGTAGAAAGAGTTTATTTTTGTTATGTCATGTTAGACTCTTTCTACCTGAAGGTCCCCTTGGAGTTTCATCCCGGAGACACTACCACCAGAACTTTTACAGCCTAATACCAGGATTGTTAAGCGTTGCTGTATTCTGGTTTGGTGGGTGTGGTGTAAGCGTCATACTAATCTAAGGTGCTCCAATTTAGGCCTCAGAGTTAACGATGTGTGTGTAGACAAACTCAGAAAAGAATTAAATTTTAATTGGAATTGATTACACAATCCATGGCCGGCAGCAGCCACTTGCCATCAAGTTAGACTGCTGGTTGTTACTTCAATATTGTAAAAAAACTTTTATTTCTGTAACACGGAAACACTACTTTTTACATTTGATGACTCCAACTTAGTGAACCCAATTAAAAATAATAATAAACTTCATTAAAACAAGGCTCGTAAAAATTCCCACGGAGCATGATAAAAAGTATAAAATTAACTTGAACGAGGTGGAATACGGAACTACGAATTATGGCGTTTTTATGTCTCTTTTGGGATCGTGAACCATTTTGTTAGGTTGATTGATATTCAAAATATAAGATTACTTACATGATATAAAAATTAGTAAATTAAATTACAAGTTAATTAATCTCTTATCTGCAAATAAAAGTCCTGTGAAAATCGTTTCAGCCGTTTCGGCTACTAATCTGGAAATACAGACAGACAGGAATCGGCTTTTAATAACAAAATCAAATAATAACAGTTTAAATAACACATCGTAATAACACGTGTAAATAACACATTTTAATAACAAAATATTTTTCTATTCGTAGCGGCGAAAATAATTGTATAACATTTAATTATCTCTCCGTAAAAATATCGATTACTTACACTAATTAAATATGTGCACCGGAAACTATTTCTGTCCATAAATGTCATTATTTAAGTAATTATAACCTAAAAAGTACTAATAACCATACTATGAACATACAAAATCGAAATCCACATGATAAAGGTTTAAAATGGCTACTTACGTCGTAATTAAAATCCTCGCAACGACAGGAAACAACTATTTTTAACACAAATCGGATATAGTTTATTCGTAAATACCCATATACAAACACACAATAACTGTCAAATTCAATAAACCTCCGACCATAATTCCGTATGACCGCACTAAACCATATCTGTTAGTAGTAGAGTACAAACATAGTAAATATTTATTTTACTCAACTGCGTGCCACTTCAACTGTTACAACATGCTGTTGTGATAATAAAGATCATATTTACATGTGAACACCAATTTACTGAATAGCATAATAAAGATTAAAGAGGTACTTTTGAACACACAGCAGTAAATATTATCGTTTGACTATCGCGTTGGGTAAATACCACGCTTTGTTGCATGCAATGCTATTTTGCGTGATATATATCAAACTCGTCAACATTAACTGAATAGTGTCCTATTAATAGCTATGGTTTGGGTCATTTGGGTGTTGTGTAGGCGATTGTTTCTTAACTGGTCTTTAAAGTAAATCAACGTGAGTTGCAGTCAAAATTTGGATGGGTGACCTCTCATAGCTATTGTCTTATGCGCTCATATAAAATTCATACGTCTGAACAAAGAGTATGTATGTCAATGTGAATCAAGTAAAACTATTACAAAACATAAAAAATTACAATGATTGGCACATAAAATCGATGTATGATAGTACATAAATAACGTTATTATAACGTAATGCCCCAGCGCAACTGTTTCTGTTTCAAAAATCGGACCGCAAATCCCTGTTACCCTCTCATTGATCGCCTAAGGACGTTCAACTTCAATATTACCAACACATTATATACCTACATAGTATATACGCACTCTGTTTGTTTAGGTCCTCCATTATACGTAGCGGTATCAACGTTTGCTAAAGTATCTACTACTAGTAGTTGTTCTAGAACTCTTGTATCCGCTGGGAACTGCAGCACATAAATTATGTCTCGAGGAAAACTTTAATCGTTGTTTGAACTTGCCCTTTTGGTAAGTTATTTGATATTTATGAAGTTACGAAGACAGTATAAAATGAATTCTGGTATAACATGTATAAAATATAAAACTTTATGTTAGTATTAAATATTAGTCCCTTTCTAATGCCTTTTATTGATAAGCTAGCTATTCAATGTTTTGCGTACCAAAAATTTAAATTTGTCAATTTCTGACCACTGACAAATTTTGATTGATTATGTTAATAACGAGTGTTTATTACTTTACATTACATTACATTTCTTACTATTTGAATATTCGTACATGGGGAACATGACATATTTGCTACGATATTGCTACGTGCTACGTCTGCTATGCACTACGCTTGCTACGCGCTACGTTGGCTACGGGCTACGTGTCGCTTTTTCAAAGGAACTTTTAAAGAATTTGTGCAGGTTTTTTGACTAAGCTATAAATATGCGATTTTGTACATAAACCATATAATTTTATAAAAAAAATAAGTAAAATAAAACACATACAAAACTTTCAAACCTACCACCAATGTGTTTTGTACAAATTAATATTATTAAATTAACTATCAAGCCAATAATTATATTTCTAAAAAGTACTTAAATATAGTTTGTTTATTTGCCTAACCGTCTTTGACGACATTCAACTGGGATGAGTCTATTTTCCTTCCTAAATTAAAAAAGAAACGATTACATATGTACAATACGAAAGTGCACGTCAAAGTTTAAAAATATCTCACTTTATATATTACCTCAATTTTAATATCTTTACCAGACGAATAAAATTTGTTGCGAAGCTTTATAATAATAAAATGTTTAACAATTTTGCCCAAAGCTTACCAGCGTACCGAACGACAGAGTCCAACATTTCCTGTTTAAAACAAACTTGTTACGCCTACATTCCCATGATTAAAGGAGCATAACTTAAAAGAAATTTCATAAGGAAAATCGAATGGTTACGCTATGAGAAATTTTACACTTGGTAACGTTATGAACATCGAATATATTTTTTACCGGTTTGTTTGTTTTGTAGGTGGTAAAACGTTCGGGTTTAGAATAGGGCTACGGTATCCCCTTCCTGTCGTAAGAGCTGACTAAGGGGGCTTAGTCCTTAGGATAGCGGCACATCTATGGCCGATTAACGTAGGATATTTAATCGTATCTGGAGTTGATTGCAAATGTTCATGGGCGGCAGTACTCACTTACCATCAGGTGGACGGTACGCTCGTCTGCTACTCCAATATTAAAAAAATATATAAATTTAGTTTCACGTAAAGAAATATTTATTATGTCTTGTAAGCTTTCATAAGACATGAGATATTCTGTGTGTAGGATACCGGTGTACTAAATGACCTATTCTATCGATTGGAACTAAAATAGAATTGTTTGTTCAATTAAACGTTTTTGTACAGCAGTATAAAGGTCAATTTTAATGAATTCGATAGTTCAAGTAATGCGGCACTCAAGACTGACAATAGAGTTTTGTAAAACGCGAAATAGATTAGTTTTATTTCTATTGTTAAGTCCATTAAAGACTTCAATATAATCAATCAACTTATGTAATGTTTTGCCTACGAAAAATATTTAACAATGACAGCTTAATAGAATTGACCAATTTCGAGCTTTGGTAAGCAGACATTCGATAAGTATTAATAATTGGCCAAGTGCAAGTGAAACCCGCACCTAGAAGGTTCCGTACAACCAAAATTTTCATTTTTTTTCTAGTATTTATTATTATAGCAGCCATTGAAGTACACACATTGTGAAAATTTTAACTGTCTACCTACTCTAAAAACATAACCCTCCTTCTAGAACAGTACGTTAAAAACGACTACAACAATATTTTGAATCCCTATAAAAATAAATAATATATAGCCAATGTCATAATTATGTAAAATTATGTTGTTACATGTGTAAGCTATTGATATACCCATGTTACTTGTGGAACAAAAACGGTAGGCATCGTTCCCAACCTGTCACCCTTACTCAGTGTTTGTTTGTCTAGTGAAGTACTCTGCCCATTATGACAAAAACTACATAAATAGCCTGTTCAAACAAGTGCGCCTAAATTATGTATGTTGTTTGTTACAGGCTTCAGCTAGTGCTAAACTAGATTTTAGAGGTTCACATATCAGGCAGATTTTCTTCAAATTTCTATGATTTTTTGATGTTATGGAATATTTGCGTTTTGGAAATTATTTATAAGTTTCTGAGTTCACTTTCTTTATTATAAATTTAAAAAAAAAGGTTTTCAAAGGCGTGCGAAGTCCACCAATTCGCACTTGAACAGCGCGGTGGACTATGATCTTATTCATTGGGTTAAACCCAGAAGTAGGACAGTTATGCGTTGATGACGATTTAGAAGATTGTTTCCTCTAAATCGATTTCATCATTAAAAATATAATCCGCTTATGTGACCCATAAAAAGATAGTTAAATAAATATATTTGTAGTGTTTTTCAACTACGTATCAATCAGATATCAGTTATTTCACATGCACCAGATGTCATTGACAGTTGAATGATATATTGATCTTCAATTACTGAACTGAACTGAACTTTTAAAGTTACTTTCATCAACATCAACAACCCACTACTGTCCCACTGCTGGGCACGGGTCTCCTCTCAGAATGAGAAGGTTAGGCCATAGTCCACCGCGCTGGCCAAGTGCGGATTGGTAGACTTCACATACCTTGAAGATTTTTTATAAATCTCTCAGGTATGCAGGTTTCCTCACGATGTTTTCCTTCACCGTTTAAGCAAGTGATAATTAATTTCTAATACGCCCCTCCCTCCCCTTTTAAAGTTACTTTATCAAATTATTATTCCATGAGAAGATTTAATTTCAGAATTTTTGCGCAATGGTAATATGTATATAGATGATGGTAGAACCACGGCGACACCAGCACCTAACCTATTTCTGCCTAATAAGCGTTACTATGTTCTGGTGTGAAGGGTGTGGTAAGGGTGACATACTTAGTCAGGCATATAGTCATATAGTCATTCCAATAGGCAATCCATAGTCTATATTTCATTCTTATAAAGGACTCTTGATAAATAAGATCAACAGGCAATTATAGTTAATCATTCTAATTATTTTTGTTCCAGAATGCACAGCCTCGAAGACTTTGGAGCTACTGCACAAAGAAGATAAAATTGGACCAGTCGTGGACACTAACCAATAATGACTATTAACTTAAGAGTGTCGCAATGTGATGACGTTTTACTCCAAATGTGACGTTCAACACGATCAGTGCCAAAACAATGTTTTGCTGTAAAGAACTAAAGCTACTCTATGCCACTCTTGTTCTGTTACTCGAAGCGGATTTGCTAGTGAACACTGGTGCTATGGAGTCGAAGAGGTCTTCCATTTTAGTTGCGCAAAACGCAGATGACTTGAAGTCGTTGGAGTTGTGTACGACACGAAACCAACAGAGGCTGGGCAGCGTGTTTGGGAACTTCACACGACATCACAAGAAAGGTAAGTTCTGTCGTTTTATATACGTCAGGGGTACAATCCATGTTTTTATATGGTAGTCCATGGTAATGTAGAATACCAAAGTGAATAGACCATTATTCACTTTGGTCTTCTCTATTACCCTCCGTACCCAAGGTCTACGCACACGGAGTGACCTTTAGTCTTTTAAGTTATTCATATTCTTCATCACAATATATTCTATCCGTAAAAATACCACACTACACTTCCATGAAGAGGTATTCTTATTTATCATCACCATATCCATCTATAAACGAAATCTAAAATTCATTAAAAAAATATACCATCGTTGATGTTAGTGAAATTTGACATAAAAATCCGATGAAACAATTTTTTAAGTAAACTTTCACAATTTTAAATTCATACACCGTTCAGAGAAGGCTTTAACGGTAAAATCGTCGTCAAGTTCGGTCAAGACGGAGTGGGGAAATACTCGAAATCTTTGACGTAACTACAGGGTTCTTGTGTACAGAGTAAATATGGGTCGATCCCTAGTAACACTAAATCTTTAATGAAACTTTGTCTTTCGGGAATAACACCTAGAATTCTTAATGTAGTGTTTTGCCAGGTTGAAACTTACTTTGAGAAGCATCAACGATTACATATCAATTCATTTTTTTAATAATATAGTAGTTGCTAACGAGCATGCAGTTTACCTGATGGTACGTGGCTATCGGACTTCTTTAATCAGCCCAAGATTAAATTAGAGTCCTATCTGAGGTCAGTCTACAAGTAGATGCGTTTCTATCTTTGAGGATTATGTTGAATCAATTCGGATGAGACCCCCCCTTACCATAACCTTCAAAATGGAACAAAGCGACGCTTAAAACTGCTATTATTAAGCAGGGATAAGTGTAGCGGTGGTACCTTCGGCGTCGAGCTACAAAGGGTTCTAACACCTAAAAATCATTTATACCAGTTCTAACACCTAAATATAAATTAATTACAAACTTTAGCGCTTACATGGCAAATCCTCATTTATATTAACCCAGTTTTATCCTATTGCTGGGATTTTTCCTCCACACAAACCAATTGCAAATCGGTAGACTTCACCTTTGAATAGATTTTTATCAATCTAGACCCATTTGCTACCGTCCTCTAATCAATACGCTAGCTATGGGCGAAAATTAATTTCCTTTCTAAAGACCCAATCGAGTAAAAGTCTGTAATTATAAAAGTAATTACAAACCGAACCACGAAACAATTAACCGACAGAATTGAAATTTGGTCTACCTGAGACCGCATCAAAGGGTCAAATGAATAATTATTATCTTACGATCGAAATAATGAAGCAAATATTAATTTGCTAGGAAATTGTTTTGATGTAGAACAGCTTGGTCATTAAACGTTACACTTAGTTCTTGTCAAACTTTACCACTTATTATGCTCGAAATTTTGTTATCGAGATCTTTCAATTGTACGTAAATATAAACGTATAAATTTGTGTACACTACTCCCTGTAAAGTGAATCTATTTGGTTCGACTTTGGCAAAAGCACCACTACACCTATTTCTACCTAATAACAGCACTAACAAGCTCTACTGAATTTTGGATCGATGGGAGTGGTAACGGAGAAGTTTTCCGAAGCATTCCAACTTAGTCCTCTGAGGTAACGATAAATCAGTGACAGACAGATGTCCATTCGTGATAGTAGCCACTTACCACCCGGAGGATTGCATGCTGTCTACCTTGCCGGAAATCGAACCTGGCAACTATTGCACGTGAGACCAGTACGGTTTCACCCCAATAATATGCATGTCATAGTATTTGAATTCGATGCCTCTCTAACAACATGCGACATACATTTAATGTATCAAACAATTCCACAAAGCAAGTCGGTATTCCTGTTTCCTATTGTCATATTGATATAACATAGTGCCACAACGGTAATGGCACTTATAGCTAGTTCACGATTCGATATCCGGGTTTTGTATTTGTGTGACGGACCAATATTTGATTCTGTTCTAGCTTTCTGATTGGGTATTTCAATTATTATTGGCGACTATTTATGTATCAGGGAATTGATTTCACGTGTGGATTATAGAAAGAGAAGAAAAAAAAATTTCCACAATATATACAATAAATCGCATAAAAGAAAATTACAAAAACAATCTACTTATATCTAATTATAAAAAAAACCTAATTATAATACATCTTCACCAATTTCAATATATTTATATATGGTATATATACGTATGTATGTTTATTTCATTGTTATTCTTATAGGGTTATGATTTACTATTGGATTCTAATGTATTGCGCATTTTCAGGTCACAGAAGAAGAACGACGACGACAACAACAACAACTACAACGCAAACGACACTAATATATACAACAGTAAATGAAGAAGATGCCACTGAGGCATTCACAACACACGTTTATATTATAAGCAGTGAGCCTACATATCCGAAACTACCTAAACCTCTTCGCCTGTCATCTTCAATCTTAGATAAGGACTATACTGATGATGTAAATAATATAGATAATATAATTGAAGAACAAGCTAAAGAAATAGCACGACAAGAGAGACACCACAATAAACACCATGAAAGATTATCAGATAAGGAAGTCGTAGAGGAACTAGATGAATCAACGTTGTCTAAGTCTTCAAATAAAGTTAAGAAAATGTACAGAGATTCCGCCGCGTCAGTTGTTAATAAATTAAGTGGTAAAGGTGGCAAAAGCGGTATATTTTTGACTGACAATTGTACAACAGTTATAGCTCAGATAGGTACGACGGCAGTACTGCATTGTGAAGTTAGTGACATCACAGAAAACACGGTAAGTTTCCCATCTAAAGATAATTATATCACTATAAGCCTGTTAACAGTTAAATTCGACTGTACGATACGATTAAATATTATCACTAGAATAATATCGTCATATTTTATGTTGTATCATCAACGAAAAACAATATTATTAGCTCCCCTATTTGCCAAATGTTACACCTACATCTACATCAATTACGGGCACATTTATCACTTTATTTCAACCATCAAATATCATTCGTGCTCGATTTCTTAATTTCTAAGGTTTTGTAAGTCCACTTCGTTTTATCTATTTCGATTAAATTCCTAAACTTCTATTGGTCTTATCGAATTTAGTACAAAATTAAGGCATTTTCAGTAGTTTGTAGATGAAAAGTAGTACTCTGTCTAATTATAGCGTTCTTGTGGCTTTAGTACAATTATTCCCAATGAAAGTCTCACATGTTTCGCGCATATATTAAACAAAGTTTGAGCCTAAAGGAAGTCGGTTGACAAGACTTTCGAAGCGCCAAGACTTCCTAGATATGATTCTGACAATAAGTTCTCTTTAGAAATATATCCGTGGAAGAGCTTACTGAAGCGAACTTAGTATAAATAAAACATTTCTGTTACTCCCAAGATAAGTTTGTAATTGGTACTTTGGAACTTGTAACGATGATAATACATTTGTCTAAAATTTAGCATATTTAATGGGTCTAGAAAACCTTCCAAGGCACTCATTACACAGCAGTCAAAACTTTGTTAACCTCCAGGCTTCAGCGTCTAAGGACTCATTCTGTTCGTAACTGTCTAGTGAAATAAATTCCCGTAATTACATCGCATCTGATGAAACATTCATTTTTACAACTTCTAACTTTGTTTTAGTAACGTTTTGTGCTGCTAATAAAAGTTTTTTTTACATAAAAGCAACATAGCCGCATATAATTAAATAGTTGTGGATTTATACATTAAATTTTAAATGTTCTAAACCTTCATTGTACTGAGTTTGAAATAATGAAGTTAATAACAAGACAAAACAACTACGTCAGTAGTATAATCGCAGATTTTTAATTTAACGACTTATTCCGTCAGACCATGAAATGACAAGAATAGAAGAATTTCTTGTTTCAAGTAAAATTTATTTTTTCTTATATTAATTCTTATTGCCTTCTTTGCAAAGTAAATTGCAAACTATTACTTTGCTTGTAAAAAACATCTTAGGCCTGTAATATAAGAACGACAGTTCCGCACCAGCAGCTGTCGTCAGCGACCAACAACTAAACACGATCGCAAAATGGCGACCGTGTTTTGACAGATTTTCGCGAGGCGTTGTTAGCAGTCGCCGTCGACTGTCGCCGCCTGTCGTTAGCAACTGCTATCGATAAGCGGACTACGCATACACCTGCCGTAAGGGCAGTATATGCTGTAAGAGTGGGGATAATCCTTAACAGTGTTGTGTGTAGACTAGCAGGGGAAATTTTCTAGATCGCAGTGGCAGGGGCGTGAGACCACCCTTGGTCCCTAGATTACTTCTGCCGCCATAACCTAAACATTTCAACATACTCTGGGACACTGCACGGCAGGCAAATGTACCGCCATGATACACCCTGATTGCCCCTGCGACAGGCTTGTGGGTAGCCTGTCATAGTCGTCGATCGTCGATGACGTCAGTCGTCGTCAGCGCAAATGTCGCTCATGAATTAGCTTACTGTCGCTCCTACGTTACCTAAACAGGCTTTTTCTCAACAATTTGGTTTTTTCGTTACAAACAAAATCTTGATCACCTGTCATTTACGGGTGGAGGTACATTTGCTTTCTATCACACTCTCTCCGAGTGATTTATTTTGACACTGATTTCCTTTGTAGCAAATCGGGTATCATTTTTTTCCTTACCGCTTTTAGAATCCAATCGTATCACTCTTCCTTTATATTTCGTTTTATTTTCCGTTTTCTTTGGAAGTGATATGTTAGGCTATTATTCTTTTAATGTAGCTTTTGTATTGAATGTATAATTGTATTATTTAATGTAATGGAAGCATAGTAATGGTTTGTTACGTTGCAATGCAGCAACAATAACCGTTTATATTTTGCGACCATTGCATTCAGATTTGGGACAAATAAATTGTTTGCTGGACTGGAAAATGATGTGACAATCCGTTATATATTATTTTAAATCTTATTTATTGCACAATTTAATTGAGTTGTTTCATAATAAAACCTTCGCAGTATTACATTGTTCATATGATTATCGTATTCAATTGTGTTATTTTAGCTATAAACTGCGTCGTTCACGCTGCTAAATCAATTTAATATTTTATCATTGTCTATTCCGATTACTTTTATATATACAGACCCATACCCATATTAAGATTTCATTTGTCAGATTTTCTAACCTTTTGTTTATTTTTAGGTAACGTGGATAAGAAGAAAAGACTATTCATTGTTATCAGTGGGTCTGGTTACGTACAGCGCTGATAGCAGATTCTTTTCTGCACATGGACGACATGTCAAGGTAATCTATATTTTACATTAGTATTTATATTACTAACTAATACTTTTGCGATTTTTGTACTTGTATATTTTTTATGTTCATAACTTATCTTTGTTTTATGTACTTATTCACTATCACCCATTTTGAAATTAAGTTTTATGTCATCTTCCTTTTCGAACTCTTTCACGTCGCATCAGACACTCATTTAAATTTTAAAATTAGTAAATTATCATGTTGTCTACTTGATGGTGAAGGGCCACTGCTATCAATGGAGATTTGTGAGCAACCTCGGGATTGAGGTGAAGGACTGATTATACTAAAAGTCAAAACCGAAGCAAAAGTAAGCAGAGGTTAAAATGAATTACAAAGAAAATCATGATACAAGGCAAAGTACGGTATTTAACGCAAAAAAATTAAAGCAAGAAAATATAATGATCTTAATTTAATTCAAGAAATATTTTGACGAGTACTTTCTCATTATTATGTTTTTGTAATAAACATAAGTTCTTTGGACCACTTTGTTTCCATTCATTTATACTCATTACGAGTCAGATATGGTAATAAATGTCCTACTTATGGATTGGATTGTGAATAATAATATTTTGCTTCGTTCAAAGTTTAACTAATTATTTATTCTGATTTTTGAATAGATAATTCAAATTTTTACGATGAAACAAAAGTAAAAAGGAATATTAAAAGAGAAGTAAAATTTAAGTAGAATTTCTAATATAATGTAATCGACCTTTATTAAGCCTATTCACACAAACCACAACCACAACGCACCGATGACTATCTGTGCGGGTTCCTTGTATAAAATGCAAAATTTTATTTGCATGAACCAGTGTTTGCACCCCAAATATAGTGTGGATCATGCAGACTAGGTACATCGCGGTCACAACGTGATTGCGTTGTACCTAGCGAGGATGTTGGATGTTGTAGTCATCACAACGGAGCTATAAGAAGAGAAAGATGCTGCACACATCTCATAATGTAATATTGTGGCCACTGCACCCTAGGTATAATATTAATTCTTCTAAAGGAATCTTATCTCATCTGGGTTCATTACAGATGTCCAAGGGCGGCAGTAGCCACTTACAATCAGATGGACTTCATGTTCATCTGCTTCTCTTATATTATAAAAAACTCAGAGGTAGTGTTACATGTGAATAGGCATTAACAATTCGATTCAAGTGGATAACCTCGGAAACAGTAACAGTATTGTGATAGTATGAAATTTTCTAGCAGAACAAACTTGGTGATTACTTTGCGCGATGTTTCAATAAAACTTGAGCAGTTTTGTTTAATTTGCTGATAGAACCGGGATTTGGATTACAGTTGATTTTATTGCCATACTGTTATGAAACGAGTTTCAATTGAACTTCGTCTTTTGTTCATGTTTTTGATGGATCGTATTTTGATAAACAGCTAAAAGCAATTACTTTTATGGTGAATATTGATGAAATTTTCAACGTACCAATATTTCCGATATTCAAAAACATTATCAATTTTGAATAGGTTGATATTCTACGGTTTTGTACAGTAAATAATTTTAAAACGAAAACTGAGACGAAAACGATAAGTTTTACTTTTTACTCGATTGTGGAAGGCAATGTTTTTCGAATGTATGTATGTATGTATGTATGTATGTATGTATGTATGTATGTATGTATGTATGTATGTATGTATGTATGTATGTATGTATGTATATATGTGTGTATGTATGTATGTTTGTATGACTTAATCTTTGGCACATCCCAATGGCTATATGGGTTTTAATACATGAGGCATTGTTTAATTTTCCTAAATTGTAAGTGTGACGTACATTATTCTCTTTTATATTAATTACTAAGCGGGGAGGTATTTGGTAATTATAATTACTACTCAATGTAGGATATTGTTTTAATTTATTGTCCCTTTGTAAACGATCTTACAGTAATAACTCTCAAATTCCTGAATTTATGGAAATATGTTATAAATTCTAATAGTTGATTTTAATAAAGCAACGGAACTGAGTTTAATACCTATGTTATGGAATCCATACATTTTTTGTTTACATATTAAACAAACGTGTGATACAATGTTTTGAATGCTTCGTTCAAATTTCCTTTCTTTTTTAATAGAAGCGTAAACAGGCCAGCTAGGTTGTTTCATGAAGCTCGAAATAAAATATTTATAAAAAATCGAGCAGAGAATCAAAATATTATCATTGATTCCGTTTTCTACTATCATAATGTAAATAGAGATTGGTATGGTAACATGTCTTGCGGCAAAGCGGTCACCGTACCAGTCTGATACGAAGAGGTATCCAGGTTCGATCCCTGGCCAGACATATATCTTAATGATGAATTTTGACTTACCTTCTGGGTCTGGGTGTTATATTTGTCTATGAGTGTCCATGGCATCTACGACACAGAAAGTCCTAATGTGGAGCTGTCAGTGTAGAAAGCATACTATTCCAAAAACTTCTTTACTAAATATTATAATTTCTTCACCAGGACTGGGCGCTTCACATACGCTTCGCGACGTCAGCCGACGCGGGGTACTATGAGTGCCAAGTGCCCACACATCCGCCTACTAGCATCTTCTTCAAGCTTGTTCTTGTTGGTAAGTTACGGATTGACCAGATCCACTGAGAACATCTTTTCTATAATAATACAAGTTGTAGACGAGTAGGTATGCAGTCCACCTGATGGTAATTACCTAATGCCGCTCATGGACAGCTATAATTAATCCCAGATAGGATTAGATTCGTACCAGAGCTCGGCCACAGATGCGCCGCTACCTTTGAGGACTAAGTTGGAACGCATCGGAAAAGTATGACTCCCATACCAAATCATCCAAATCAGAATACAGCAGCGTTGAACACTAATCTATATATATAAAAATCAATTGCTGTTCGTTGGTCTCGCTAAAATTCGAGAACGGCTGGACCGATTTGGCTAATTTTAGTTTAGAATTATTTGTGGAAGTCCAGGAAAGGTTTAAAAGGGGATTAAATATGAAATATATTTCATAAACAAATTCTGAGGCAGTACAAAGTTTGCCGGACCAGCTAGTATTAGATAGAAATAGATATATGTGGCCGTGGTGCCGCCAGAGCCGAACCACAAAGGATTCAACCATCTTCAATTCTATTTTATGGTCTATTGACGGAAAAGGGTGTCTGGAAGGAAGTGGAAGAGATCTTGGGTGTACCTACTTTACAGCCCGCCAGTCTTCCTAAAACCTCTGCGGCTCGCGGAAAATTCTAAAACCTAATACTCCTATTTCGCCCGCATTACTTAGAATTATAGAGAAAATTCTTGAATACCGTTTATTTTTCGTTGAATTTCAGAAACTATTTGTATTTCTACTGTACTGTACTTGATGACCTTCTATCCATCTAAATTTCTAGCATTTCTGAAATTCAGATTAGAGAAAGATACAAAATGTTAGCCAACTCGTGTCTGATATTTTCAAACCGTCCATAAACTGTTTGATAAAGCTTAACTACACAATTCAATGATATCTGGGTTTACCGTGACCTCCGTTGGAAATTCGTATGACATTTAACCACTAGACGTAATTTTGGCCTGTTCTCGATGTGACTTAATCTCTCCATGAGCTGTCCCGATGTGACTTGATCTTATAAATGAGTTCCAATCTATAATAACGCCCGTAAATCAATCTACCGATTTTTTATTTAAAGGTTATAATTTGACAATGTCCAGTATGAAGAAATTGTCAAGTGTCTATCTTTGGAAAGCATAACATTGGAAAGATTGTTTAGTTAAACCACCGTAAGGCGGATAAAGAGAAGAAAAAAGAAAACAAATTTCAAAACAACATTTATATAGCTACGAGTATATAAATTTAAACAGAGAGCGAAGAACACAGTTAATCCATTAGAGCAGTGCTAATGGATGAACAGTGTCTCTTAATTATTACAATAAAACGAGAAATATCTTGTTTCCAAATGCTACAAAAATTTGTTTGTCCACAGCCGCCTATGCAGAAATAGTGGGGGAGTCGGAGAAGATAATCCACGAAGGATCGATGCTCAAGCTGGTCTGCGTGGTCAAGAGGTCAACGGAACCACCGTCATACGTCTTCTGGTACTTCGAGAACAGAATGATCAACTATGACTTAAGTGAGTATTACCATTTACATCTGTTGAATTGTTGTCCCTGCGATTGTTAAAATTTGAACAATTAAGATGAAAAGTGAACCTGATGGTAATCGTCTACTGTCGCCTATTGTCACATAAAATGTGTAATAGATCCCAGATAAGATTAGATTCTTACCTGAGGTTGCGTACATTATATTACCCTTGCGGACTAAATCAGACCGTCTCGAAAAAGTATGTCGTCTTTCAAACGAGAATACAGCTCTTAACACTAATGTTATTAGAGAGAAATAGGTGAAACGGTACCGTCCGAGTCGAACAACAAATATTCATAAATATTTTTCTAAGAATGAATGAATAGTTCAATTCTATTACTGGGAATTCAAGTCTATTATTGGGGAGAATAAAATGATCCTAGATATTTTTGTAGAAATAGAACTGCAGTTAGTATTACTGGAAGTACCAACCTATTGCGTTAAATTGTATATTTGAAGCTAAATAAGACAAACTGAAATGATTTTCTAAAATTAGAATTCAGTTCTATGAGACTGGTAATATTCTCATCAAAGATATCATTTACGTCTTCAGAATTAATCAACATCTTCAATGAAATTCAAAATGTTTAAAAGTATTTTTAAATATGGATAATGAATTAATAATGTTTTTAGATGTTATTTTAAGTTTCAAAACCTTGGCGGAAATACTTTCAATTAATTTTCAGGTTGTTTTTATTTTCTTTTATTTTATTCAAATCTGATTATCATTTAAGTATATTGAGACATTAATTATTTAAAAATTTTAAACGTTCAGTCAATCAACGACATCTCAAATCTCATAACAAAACAATCCTATTCTTTGAAAAATGTATCTCAATTTCGAGATAAGCCAGCCATAACCCAAGATAAGTCATCGCTGACACATCCCCAACCATAAGTTTCAATTGCAATATTATTCAAAATTTTATGCTGAATGCGACTCCATTGGGCTATAACTCCCGAATGCATGGTCGCTTGAATGCTCAGTCATAGATGGGGTAAAGCATACGCAATTCTGTTCCTTATTCCGTATGACAAGCTACCATAGTAGCGTGCATTGAACATTGTTCCGATAGTGATTCTGCATTTGTAGAGGGAACAATGGTCGCAAACATGCGGGGACGGTAATACGGATATTTAATTGTAGTGTCAGCAAGTTTCTTCGCATTCATACTTTGTGATTACGCTTAAGCCGTATTCAATGGTTCTTTAGAAATAATGTGCAGTTGACTACTATGTTTTCCAACACAATTGTGATAGAGATGAAATTAATTAAACATCTTGGTGATAAAATAATCGTTTTATGATCGTCATTTTTTTTAAGTGATTGTGCAAATAATATTAAAGTATTAGGGAGGTAACACGTGATCGTCAGTGAAGTTAACTGACGACAGGTGGCAACTATCGGCAACTGTAGGCGACATGAAATCTTGTACGTGTATTACTTTCCAAAGTTACCAAAAATCGGTCGCAAGTCTTTGTTACCTTTGTTGCCGTCTTTGTTGAGGATTATGTTGAAATATCTGGCGTAGGTTTCGCTGCTTTACCAGAGAAACAATGTTGTTTATAATAATTGGTAAATTTATTGTTGGTTAAATTATTAGGATTTTCAGGAATAGTTACTTGTATAAAAATTATTCCTTTCACATAAGTTATGATTCTAAGTGGATTATAAATAAATAATGGATTGATGTTACTTTAAAAGAAATGTAACATCAAATAATATCGTTAATGTTGAATGAGAAAAATAAAATTCAAAGAGGAATTAAATACTAAAACTAGAACAAAAAGAATACTTATTATCTAGACTTGTCTAAGCACCTTTATAAAAGAGACTTTATTGAAACACCTGTAATCATTCAAATTATTATCATCAAAATAATAAATCTCGACGTCTATGTAGATATTTGAGAGATAGTGAAAATTTTATTTTATAAAAAGTATTTAATTTGAGTGGCGAGCTCTCGACGAAAGGGTGCCGAGGCTGAACTTAAAATGTATTTTCTAGTCTAAAAAGCACTGGCGTTACCTATATGGGTCACGGAGTAAACTTTATAACTTGTATGCTTGTCTTTATTTTTACGGAAGTGTCTAAATGGACTTGCTGTCCATTCGATGTTCAAAATTGTATACTTCAGTCCAAGAACAGTTATTTGTTTTTCAAAGTCATATTCATTGCAAAATATCTGGAATTGTGAATTGGCGAACGCTTTGTAAGGTAGATAGACCCGGTTTCAAGGCCCAGCCAGGCAGACTTGTAATAAGAATTTAAAATTTTATTTTTTGTTTTTATTCCATATCCATGGCACGTCAGATAAAAAAATCTATCTTTCTATCGATTACCCTAATAGAGGAAATCTAGGGCAACACAAGAAGTGTAAATATGCACTGCACTGAATATACATTGCATTTCTCAGTAACACGCGTACTTACTGAGAAATGCAGTGCATATGAGTTGCGACTAAAAATGAAATTTTAATTTATAGTAATATTTCGGATAATATATCCATAATAATACTGAATGCTATATGTGTTATTATATATTCATAAAATACATAGAACAAACAGCAATGCAGTCCACGTGACAGAATTAGTCATAAATTAACATTACCTTTGGATGTATGTAATCAAATACAAATAGAACAAAATTATAGCAACTAGCAACAATTATCACGAAATTTGAATTCTGACAAATTATTATTTTAATTCGAACAGCCTCGCAAACTAGAGACAACTCTAACCCAATTCTGCTCTTCAAACTAAACAAGCAATTCCATTTAGGTTCCTGCGTAACAGAGCATTGTGGAGGACTGAGTAACAAGCCGAGATCGGAACGGACATAATTGGTCGCATCTAAGTTGATCTGGCTTGATTCTACAGCTCTGTTTCTAACTTTTTAAGGGTTCTGTACGTCACAACAAAGAAATGGAACACTTAATTTTTACAATATAAAAGTAGCAAACGATAATACAGTCCACGAGATAGCAAGAAGTCACTGCCATCCGTGGTGCCTTCGGAATGGAACTACAAAATGTGCTACCACGTTCATATCAATATTTTTCGTCTGCCGTTAAGAACTGCTAAGAAATAACTTCATTGATTTTTTTTTACTAAATACACACCATAAACGGAAAACCGATTCAAGTTACATAAATGATAACTGATTTTGGATATCAAATACGAATAAAATGATAATATAGCAAATAGAACAGAGAAGAACAATATTTACGAAAATCAAATTCTGGCCAATTGTTATTGTAATTCATTGAATAACCTAGTAAACTAGAGACAAATCTAACCCAATTCTGCTCTTCAAACTAAACAAGCAATTCCATTTAGGTTTCTGCGTAACAGAGCATTGTGGTGTACTGTAGGACTACCATGAGTTTACAAAAGTATTACTCGCTAGCGACTGCGTAAAATAAATGTATGAAAAATTGTACAGCGCCTCTGGTGGTTACTCGTAGAACTAAAATCCGTAGTGACGTAACTCGATACGTAAAAAACCTATCGAAATCAAATCGCTAGCGAATGTCATTATGATCTATTGCCATACAAATTCGGTCCCATGAGTCATTAATTTGACAGACGTTGTCAAGAAATACCGTAACGATAGTAGTTATGTTATTCACTAGCAAAATGACAATAGTTTTCTATTTACCATTTCTATAGTGGCGTTTCTATGCCAACTCATGGTAATGCTACTGAGTAACAAGCTGAGATCGGAACGGACATAATTGGTCGCATCTAAGTTGATCTGGCTTGATTCTACGGTTCCGTTTCTACGAGTATATTTTAAAGTGGTCCGTTAAAAATAAGAGAACCTATATTTTTCTAATATATAAGTAGCAAACTAGCAAGCAGTCTACACGATACGCAGTGGCCATTGTCAACTAGTAGCAACTTAAGTTTGAATTTTAACATTGTTTTCGTATACAGCGTAAATTGTTCAAACGGGCCTTCAGGGCCAAATCCCAAACTTTATTTTTCAAAATGTTTTTTTTTCAAATGTGTTCGATTCCCGGTTAGGGAAAATGATATTTAAAAAAAGTAATGATTCAGTTTTAGTTTTTATTAAAATCAGCCTCGTAAATCCTTTCAGCATTTTTCGCTAATCCTTGTAGTTTCGGATTGAGCCCTGAAGGCCTATTTGAATAGTTCATCCTGTATATATATAGCCTATGTCAGCCTCACAATAATAGGATTTCACGAATCGCGGGTGCCATGAATAGACACAAAGACGAATACACAAACACGCAGACACAAAACAAATATCTAATAGGGGTGTGCGAATAATTCGAACTTACGAATTATTCGTTCCGAATCGAATATTAATATTCGATTCGAAACTCGAATCGAATAATTCGAAAATTCGAATTATTCGAAAGTTCCCGAATAATTCGAAAAGTTTCGAATAATTCGAAAATTTTCGAATAATTCGAAAATTTTCGAATAATCCGAAAATTTTTGAATAATTCGAATTTTTTCAGGGTTTCTTATTTTCAATTTTCGAATAAAAATTTAACAGTCAATATACATTTTATTTAAACCATATAGTTACACAAATAGAACAATTAATATAGTTTTTTTTTAAATAATGAAATAATAAAAATTGAACTTTGGGGATGATCCTATTCTTGTAATGTTAATAAATAACTTATAAAAAAATGGGTGGTAAAAATATTGATTGCCTTTTTTTACGGCACTTCAAAAAATTACCTGAAATTCATGCTTCTAGACTAGAATACCCCTTTAATTCGCGAATTATTCGAAAACTTTCGAATTATTCGAAATTTTTACGAATTATTCGAAATTTTTCGAATTATTCGAAATTTTTCGAATTATTCGAAGAATTTCGAATAATTCGAAAATTCGAATTATTCGATTCGAATTTCGAATCGAATATTGATATTCGATTCGATTCGATTCGAACGATATTCGCACACCCCTAATATCTAATTTCGTCATTCAGATATGTGTTTGGCCGGGGATCGAACCAGGAACCCTCCGCGTGTCAAGCATTGTAACCGCTCCGCCAGCTCGTTAAAAACAGATTACTCAGTTAGATCCATAATTGACTCTTAATACCACTATTACGTCTAAAAATTCAATGCAAAACATGAAAAATGCGCGTTATTTATCACTCACATGTTAAAATATTTGGCTCGGAAGCATAGAGGAGATTTAAGAGGCGTGTTCCACCGGACACGTTGCCTGCAGCAAACATTTCGCTATTTTGTACACACGGTAATGAATTAGCTTGATGTAAACCATTTTGCTAGGAAAAATAAATGTTTATTACGAAACGTGGGAAATTAGCATTTGTATTTTTAAATTTGTATTTTAGAATTTATAGGAGGTACAAAGCACTATGATAAATAGTGCTACTTGGTTATAGTTTAAAAGGTATTGTAAAGCAGAGGTAACTAAGTGAACTATTCTACTTAACTAACTAGTTAAGTACGTTAACTTTCTATTAAGGTAGATGAATTGCTGCCTGTGATCGACCGCAAGAAGAACTTGATATTTTAAAGTTGATAGAATCCGGGATAGCACCCTCGTCACACCTATTTCTAGCGCAAACCTATTCTTTGGTACAGGGCGTGAATGACCTTTATCTTACATATGGTCGCCTCGACCATCTTAGTCAGAAGTGGCAAGTAGACTTGGTTACTGATATGCATGGGCGCAGTGACTGCATTATCAGGTGGACTGCAGCGCGTTTGCTACTTTAATCATAAAAAATAAATGAAGTCGTTCATTTAATTATTTATGTAACTGAACTCTCTAACTAACAATTTGATTCAGGAATTATTTTTCTCTCTATCGCTTAGTTTCTTTTCACCGATATGAATGTACACGTTTGTCCACCAGATGGCGTCAGCGTCCACAACGGCCGGCAGACCAGCGAGCTGATGATAGGCAAGGCTGAGCCACGACACGCTGGGAACTACACCTGCGTACCAGCCAATGCCAGAGCCGCCTCCGTTACCGTTCATGTTGTACAAAGTAAGTACTGTATTAACTTCAATCCAGGCTAGCTAAGATGGGACGTCCTACTCCCGGGCGCACATATATGCAACACGAGCTTTTGCCCGCGGCTTCGCTCGCGATACGAATTATTAACTAGAAAGATTTATTATACAAAATTTCAAACTATTTTATCCCCTTGGGGGTAAAATTGATCAAAATCCTTTCTTAGCGGATGTCTACGTCATAACATCTACCTGCATGCCAAATTTCAGCCCGATCCGTCCGATCCGTGGTTTGGGCTGTGCGTTGATAGATCACTATGTCAGTCAGTCACCTTTGAGTTATATATATTTTGATAATGGAGGTGGGCAGGAAATTCGGGTGTCGAGGATACCCTTTGCCCGGGCAGATTCTCAGGTGGTCAAATGCCTCCTGGATTCATAAATTATAATGTCATTTAAAACATTATAATGTAATGAACCAATATCAAAAATAAACCAACCCCACAGTGGGCGGTCAATCCTGGTTTAGAGAGGGAAATGTCATATGAATATCAAGCGGAAGAATGTACGTGAGGTGGAGGCATGGGGTCGAGAAAGAGTAAAATGTGTGATAAGGGAATATCGAGCTCATCGAGGTTTATCATGGAAGAATATGGTAGAGAAAATGTAATTCAACTGACATGGGGTATGATGATTAAATTTTCGTTATCTTGTATTTTTAAAAGCCTAAAAAAATATTTAAGGAACATAATATGTTATTAGACTTAAAACCAAAAAAATATATAAATAAGATTAATGTCAGAATGTGAAGATTAAATGACGTGATGATAATGAAGATGGATGGCATAACTAGCAATATTATAAAAAAACCATAGAATCATTTTATTTTATTTAAAAATATCTAACACAATCAATGTTACGTCACAATAAAAATTAGAACCAGCCAGGAAAGGAGACCTCATCAGCTCAAAATAACATGTTGATGTAACCAAGATTCTCAGAAGAGTTTCATCTTAAAATAAACTCAATTACAACACAACCTTAAAATACCCTCAAGTTTTCAGCGGACAAACATTTCTTTTTTGTCAGCGAAAGCCATCTCCGGTAAGAAAAGTATTTTTGAGTCCATTACACAATGTCCAAAAATAAATACTTGCGTTTTATTTCTATAAGTTCATTAAATGTTGTTTCTCAACTTAATTGGCAATAAAAATATCTATTTTCAGGCATTTCGCTGCGATGAATTTTCAAAAGTTTACTTAAAAAACTTTTTTTTGATATGTTTATTGTGGGGGCAAAAAAATATCGGTCCATCTTGAGACGTCTAGTGACATTATTCTAAATTCAGTTAGATTAGATTTAGAACAATATTACATATACAATCATGCGTTATCCAAACCAAACTTGTATGCAAAAATTAAGGTTCCATTGGTTGGGGTTAACTGGGGGGTTACTACTATTTCTTAAAACAATATTATTTTAATCATACTTTTACTTTTTTTACAATGGATAAGCGAAAAATTAATAAGGGTTTAAGTTTCTTCAACTGTGTATGACGGAATATTTTACTGTTTTAAGGAGGAAATAAAACTTTCCTGAACTATGATGGTTTTTAATGGTAAGATGGTGGTGAGCCCCTTGGTTTAAAATATTATTACAACCTTACGAACATGTTATTGTAACCCTCACGTACACAGAGCTAACAAGGCAAATTTAATTGAAGTAGTGAATAATTGTAAAATGTAAAAATATAAAACTATGCCCTCTTACAATGTTTCTCTTGACATAAATAGAACATTATTATCCAAGCATAGTTTCCCTGTCTTGCAATTTCTTATAAACTGTTATTAAGAACTTTCTGCAGTTCAAATTACGGTTGTAATATCTTAAAAGATATTTTATGACGTAACGAGCTTTCATTATCTATGTAACCCCAAAGGGAGCTTTGAGTTGCTTATTTAGATTATTTACAACAAATTCCTTTGCAATATTCCGTGCTGCTGATGCACCGGTATACATTTTATTATGAATTGTTTCGTCAGTGAGTCGGTGTAAGTTTTTCTTATAAGTTTTCATTAATTACCTTGTATATTAAATCTACATGCATAGCCCTAACTAGGGTACGCTACGTGGATACCCGTAACACTCGGTAATACAAAGACGAATACTCAAAAACCTAGACAGAGATCATAAATGTAAATGTTTGTCATTCAGATACCTGTCTGTCCGGGGACCGAACCCTCATCGGGTCTGATCGATATGGCGACCACTCCAGTCAAATAATATAATAATATATGTCGTACTGGAAATAAAAATATTTTTGTTAAAAACAATATTTGTACTAAATTTAAACTTATTGAAATATTTTTAATTCAACGTCTCATGGGTCTACGAGTATTATTTAAAAAGAGAAGAGCCTAAATTCCCCACTAGCCAAGTGCGGTGCAATATATGTAACATAAACTTCACATACATTTGAGAATTTAGGGAGAAGTTTCAAGTTAAATTTCCTCATGATGATTTTCTTTACCGATTAAACAATTTCTAACGCACATCACATAACAAACCTGGCATGCCTTGAATTTAAATTACATATTACACACCAAATGCTAATCAAATTTATTAAATTAAATTTTATAAATAACTTTAATTATTTTTTTTGTATACGTAAAATTAAATTCAAAGTATTAAATCGTTGAACCCAGGTGACGCCAGTCAAAGCTTGAGTCATCCTCCTATTAATTTAAAATAGAAAAACGACTGTGTAATTATTTTCTATAATATTTTAGGGTACCCTAGTTATAGAGAGCCATATTCAAATTTCAACACATTTAAAGTGTACATTTTCAAATGATCAAAAGTAATTAAAGTCTATAATGCAGTGATAGCGCGTAGTGAAGTGACAAACAGTTGATACAGAATCCGCCATTTTATTAGCGTTTACGTTTTCTACAGGGTCGGCGTGATCGCTCACTATGACATTTATCTTAGAATACGCTTCGCTACCAAATTTGACAAAAAATTCAAAAGGTTGTCAAAAGGTTGTCTAAGGTTGTCATTTGTATGGAAAAAAGCAATGACATGAGCATTGTAGAATCGCTAGCGTTCTATTATATCGTGTAACTTGGCTACGACTTTTCTACTTCGCTATTTTGATCACGTGATCATTGATAATTTCATACATTTTAGCGTTTCTATAGCGTTTCTACAGCGCAAGCGACTGTAGAATGTCAACTTGGCTAGCCCCCCAGAAGTGCCACTAGTGTCAGTAATTGCACTCGCGCTAAGCAACGAAACATAGGCAGTGTGTAGTGCAACAGTTGATTAAGATCTATAGGATGTTTCACTGTATTTTGCCTATTCATTGCTTAATGATGTGCTTGGTTCAAGGTTTTCTATAGCAATGTTTGTTGGTGTTAAAAAAGAAAAATACGTTATCTTTGACGCCTAATACGAGTATACTAGTATATTAGGCGTCAAAGATAACGTATATTTCCTTTGAATAGTGATAAAATACCCTGCAATATTTTTTTAAATATAAAGTTGATCTTCAGGTATATTTATTTTATTAATAAGTTAAGAGCTCGAATCATACTAGCAATACCATAAATGCTACAAACGTAAAAACACAGAACATAAAATATTATGGCATCTTTGCACACATCCACGAGGGCCGTTCAACTTTCTCTACAATGATGTTTTCTGTGCAGGTATTTGAGCCCGAAGTTAGTTCCGTCTATTGAAAAAATACGAAATAATTAAAAGACGCGTGTCTGAAATGCATGTATGAAAACTTGCACTGGTGCTAATAGCTCGGTAGACCTGAAAACTTTTCATAGCAGTAGATGTGAATCGAGCTCAAATAGTAAATGTTGGTGCCTAAACGAGCCCGGTCTGTGAGTGAGTGGCGCTAGACAAAGTGGCACTAGCGTCGGTAATAACACCGTCTCTTCCGCTCTACATCGGATAGGGTCTCGTGAAACTGTTGATAGAACAAATAATACAAACGCCTACAGGCGTAGTTTGTTCTAATAGGATTATGTAAATTGAATGTTTCAATGAAGATATTTTTTGTTTAGATGTGTTGTTATTCATATATAATGGTAGATTTCAATTCCGTTATGGAAATAAACATACATTTTCATTTACTTATTTTTAAACTCACTATACTTACAGTTCTGTTCATGTGAACTACGTCTTTATTGCAGAATTTATCTCATTGGCTACATGGAAACAAATATATTTATTACCACTTTTGCTTAATGCATTTACTCTATATTTTTCCGTAATAAACTAAAGTCATTTCTATTTCATTAGAATTAGAATAGGTTTAATGAAATGGATACTAAAACCAGCCTCGTTCACCATTTTCATACTCAAAAATAATTATATAAACTATCACAGTTTTCTTGATTTATAAGTGCAAAAAAAACAAATTGTCATACGAGATGTCATGTCTCGTAATACAGAAAAGAATTCAGTGCCACATTAAACAATTGTAATAAGGATTTCTGTAAAGATTTTTGCCTCATTCCGTCATGAAACGACGTTGTACGTTACGTTAAGAGACCCAGACGACCCAGCGTCAGCCAAGTGCACTAGCATCAGTAATTACACCGACGCTTGCCCTGTACTAAGCCCGCACTCAGACTGGAGTGCAACTGTGGCCAGACGTACAGTAATGTTGTAGGTGAAATATTTACAGCTTTTGAATTTCTTTTAGGCGAATTATTGTAACAGGGTCTATGTGTAACAAAAAATGTTTATGAATATTTTGTTCAGTTTTGTTAACTAAACTAAACCAGCGCTCAAAATGTAGTGCAAATATGGCCAAACGTACAGTAATGTAATAGGTGAAATATTAACAGTTTTCTGAATGTTATTTAGACATTTAATGTGTTACAGATAGTTTATTTATGTTATACAAATTTTTAATCATTTCGACGCGCATTTTAGAAAAAGAAAGCAGCATGTCGCCAAAACGCGATGGAGTATTGAACGAAGATTTTTACGTTCTAAACGTATTTTTTAACGTCAAGTAGAAAATAGCCCTTTTACTCGTAATTAAAATCCTTTATAGTTTCCTATTCGTAATTATTCTAGTCATTATGTAGTGACGGAACCGATATTCACAGTATATAACCGTGTTCATATACAGTCAGTTACAATTCAATACGATGGACATTTCAATGCGATTCGATTCTTGTTCAAACATGTCATTAGTGAAGAGGATTTGCCTACAGTGCGAAATAGAATCGCGGAATTTCAAAGTTCTGTTCGAAGATAACAAAGTTGTTACATAATACCTATTAAGAGTTTCAGTTTTGTACAAAGTTACTTTATCTACTTATTTCTGAGGATTTTTGTTACAGAAATGTACTCTGAATAAATTTTTATCGAATAAGTTTCGTTGGGATTTTTATGCAATCGTATAACTGATTACAATGAGAATTCTTAAGCCGTAGTTTAATTTAGAATTTCTGAGAAACCGAAAAGGTTTGTCATTTTTTTCGCATTCAATAATAGAAATATAAGAACGGACTGAAGGTTATTGAATGTCAAGTGGACATTGTGGTATAATATGAGCCCAAGAATAGTATCCACTTTCGATATAAAGAACATTTTATAAAAATCTTCTTCATATTTCATAATAAATTGAGCTGAAATTTGCCAACCCTTTTCTCTAATATTAGCGAAGCAGCTGCGATATCTATCTCTGTCGGGACACGATAACGCTTCTTTTTGCTAACGTCTGCTTCTGCTATAATAAATTGTCCGGTTTCGTGCTATCTTTCAAAAAAGTTAAACTCAATGTGATTATATTTTTTTACAAAGAGTAGCAATAGTACTCATTTATGTTAATAAGATTAAATAATAATCAAATGTATCTGAATTAGATGAAATTTCCGTTAATATTTATTAAACTATATTCAAGCTTGTCTATTTAAGATTAATTTAATAATTAACCAAATAACTCAAAACTAAAATAACCACTACTACTGTAATACGACCGAAAAGTAAAAGTTTTGGTGATATAAGATTGAGTAATAATAAATTCATATAAAGTACGGCAACCCTTTACTCTAATATTAGCGAAGCAGCTGCGTTATCTATCTCTGTCGGGTCGCGATATATGACTTCTTTTTGCTAACGTCTGCTTCTGTACGATAAATCGTCCGAACTTATGACTTCGGCCAAAACATTTTCTAGAAATTCGGTCAGTTACGCTGAGTTATTTTGAAATGCAAATTTATTTGAAATATATATTAACAATGTTTGAATTTATCACTACTATGTATGTTTTATTGTTATTTCTTAGTATCAGATGAAATTGATCACATCAAAGGATTTTCTGAAAGCTTCTACGAATTATATGTTCATGGAAGCTTTTAATGTTTATTGGACTGTTCGCTCGGATATCAGTTATCAGGAATCACCATTCGGGTCTACACGGTACCGGGTTCAATCCCCGACCAGGCGAACGAAATAATATTATTTCAATTATTGGTTTGGATGTTTGTGTACTCGTTTTGGTATGTTTCTATAACACAGCCTCGGCCTTGACACAAATGTCTCGTGTATTAAAAATTTGTGTAAAAAATCTTAACTCTCATAGATGTGGATTCATGGTATTTATGTCCGTTACTAATAATCAATCTATCCAATTTTTACCTACCAATAATCGAAATTTTACGTGTCGTGTGAAGAAATTGTCAAATGTATTAAATAGGCAAAACAAACGATGTCTATAAATTTGGAACATCGCATCTTAAATCTTTGTATTTTGTCCACAGGTGAAACCCCAGCCGCGATGCAACACGGAAATAACTCTTCATCAGCTCTTCTTCTACAGTCGCTCATACTCCTCATATCTCTTAGTATGTTAGTCAAACAAAATTTGGAATTTGGATAGCGTAGCAAGTAACAAAGTTCGCTGTAAAATATTCAGTCTCTCAAATGTTAAGCATGCGGGTTCCCAGCTTGAAGAGTTTGGATGTTTCTATTGAAGAGGTTTATGTGTGTATTTTTGGACGTATAGTCCGCGTACAACTGCTAGTCCGCTCTGAATATAGAAATGAATCGCAACGCCATAGCAAATGTATGACTACACCTGCTCGCAACAACTTCAGAGTGGACTAGCAGTTTAGCGCGGACTATACCAAGGTGTTGTGTACATAGCGAATGCGTGACACAATTGTTTTATTATTTATTCTTCTCTATAATTGAATTACTAAGATCGCATTCGATCCAGATACCGAATTTGTTAAAGAGAACAGTTTGACAATAAATAATATAATACGGCTCAAAATAAATTGAAAGAGTTAATAAAATTATGTTTAAACGTCAAAGTAATTTATGTATCGGTTCATTTGGTTAGAATTACATTTATTTAAGGTTTGATATTCGTATATATGTTATATTATTTATTTGTTTGGTGCATATCGTTTTTTCTGTTGTAACTAATAATAATATCAAGGTATGAAAGAAATTAATAACTTAGCCGTGCTAAGCAAACTGAGAAGAGATTACTTGGTAGTAACTAATTGCTTCCTTACAAATATCTTTGTAAGAAGCTTGAGGTATTGTAATTTCATCCTTCTTCTTTTAATTACTTAATTAAACAGATTTATAAGATTTTTTTATACCATGGTAATGTGTCGCAAGATGGTTTTATAACATTTTTTTTAAACCAATTTGGTAATGAAGTTTTGTCGATAAAAATCATTAAGTTTAAGTAAACACTATCTTATTTTCCCTCCATTGCTAAATACGTACGTGTACTTAATATACACTTTTATCCATTTTTTTTATTTGGAAGCAAATAATCTTAAAGCTGGAAACCCGCAAATTATCAAAGTTGATCAATTTAATGCAGTTGATAATAATGAAAGTATACCAATTGAGTACAATAATGTTAAATGTAAATATTATGTGAAATATATTCTTGAGTAAGCGATATATATTATGTAAAATTATCTGTCATAACAATATGATTTTAAGAATACATAAGAATTTTGAATTTAACGTGCCAAGCTCGTTTTGTTTTATTTATTAGCATTAGAATGTTTTATTTATGCAGTCTACCTGTACTTACCCTTAGTATGAGTTTTTACAAAAATGACTGTTTTAGTAATTGTTTACGTATTTGCCCATACAATTTCCAATCAGCGTCCCTAGCGGATTGTATCAGAACTGATTGGAAATATATGGGAAACTAGCTGACACCGCAAACATTGTACCGCCTCAAAATCTATTTATTAAATATATTTCATATAAAATATAGCCTATGTTACTCGTAGATAATGTAGCTTTCGAATGGTGTAAGAATTTTTAAAATCGGTCGAGTAGTTTTTGAGCCTATTCATTACAACCAAACAAACAAAGTTTACCTCTTTATAATGTTAGTGTAGATAAACAAATACAAAAACAGTCATTTTTGTAAAAACTGGTACTAAGGGTACTGATGGTAACTGCCTACTTCCGCCCATGTAAATTTCCAATCAAGCCCAGATACGATGAGTCTTGTTCGAAATCAATCACAGATACGTCGCTATCCCTCAGCACTAAGTTGGAATGCCTCGGATAAGTATACCTTACTACACCCTTCAAACCAGAACACATCAGTGCTTGGCAGTGCCGTTATTAGGTACGTATCCTATAGTAATACCGATAAATATTGAAAACAGTTCACAAAATATACCAGGAACCTCGAACTTTATTCTAGTCTATTAATAAAATAGCAGCCACTAATATATTCAACCAAAAAGCTTCAGAGCACACTTAAGGACAAAGTTATACCCACAACCTGACGCTGTGTAAAGTTACTTCGTAACAAACTACGGAAGCCATGTCACACGCTGCGATGTAATTAGGTCGTGATGTTAAAATCTTTCGCTGATTATGCTTGTTAGACTACGCTTTGATTATGAGATGAGGTTCCAAATCACAGATACGTTACCATCCCTTAGGACTAAGCCTAAGCCTAACCTTAGGAAAATGCCTTGAATAAATATAATTCCCTTACCACACCGGAAAATGGCAGCGCTTAGCATTACTGTTATTAGGTAGGTATGTATCTAAGAAGTCGTAAAGAAATTGAAGACCATTCAAAAAATATAGTACGATTTCCGAACTTTGAATGTCTATTAATAAAACTGCAGCCATTAATATATTCAACCAAAAAACTATAGACTAACATACTACTAATACTACTAATGCATACTAAAACACAATGTTATACCCACAACCTGACGCTGTGTAAAGTTACTTCGTAACAAACTACGGAAGCCATGTCACACGCTGCGATGTAATTAGGCCGTGATGTTAAAATATTTCACTGATGTAGTTCGATCAACCACGGTTTGATTATGGGATGAGGTTCAAAGTAATGGTGTTTTATGTTCAACGTTAGTAAGTCACAAAGCACACGTTTTCTTATAACATTGAAGTTGCAATCGACAATCGGGATTCAGTCCACCTGATGGTAAGTACCTACGTCCACCCACGTATATCTCTAATCAAGCCCAGGTAAGATAAGAGTCTTATCTGAAATTAATCACAGATATGTTATTATCCCTGAGAAATAAGTAGGTATGCCTTGGGTAAGTATGTCTCATCTCCTACAGCCTTTAATCTAGAAAATAGCAGCGCTTGACATTACTGTTACTAAGTATGTATCCAAGAAGTCGTGTAGAAATTCAAGACCATTCACAAAATATAGAATGAACTCCAGACTTCATTTTGAAGTCTATTAATAATACAGCAGCGATTAATATATTCAACGAAAAATATATACACTAACATGCTAAGAATACTGTATACTAAAGGACAAAGTCATACCCACAACCTGACGCTATGTAAAGTTACTTCGTAACAAACTGTGGAAGCCATGTCACACGCTGTGACGTAATTAGGTCGTGATGTTACAATCTTTCGCTGATATCGCTTGTTCAACCACGCTTAGATTATGGTATGAGGTTCCAAATAATCGCGTTTATCATCAACGAGCTTTTGCCCGCGGCTTGGCTCGCGTTACGAAGTAATATTTTCATCCCCTATTTTATCCCCTTGGGTGTAGAATTGATCAAAATCCTTTCTTAGTGGATGCCTACGTCATAACATCTACCTGCATGTCAAATTTCAGCCCGATCCGTCCAGTGAGCTGTGCGTTGATAGATCACTATAACAGTCAGTCCCATCTTTGAGTTATATATATTTAGATATTACTGTAATTAAGCACAGGTTTTTTTTTATAATATTGAAGTAGCAATCAAGCAAGCAGTCCACCTGATGCTTAGTGGCTACTGCCGCTTATGGACATCTGTAATCAACCCCAGATAATATTTCTGATAATATCTTATCCGACGGCCGGTCCCAGACGCGTTGTTACTCCTGAGGGATCAGCTGGAACGTCTTGGAAAATTAAGATCTCTCTTCAATCCGTAACACAGCAGCAATGAATACTGCTGTTATGAGGCAGAAATTGGTAAAGAGCTCTACCCTCGTCTAGAACGTTATATCTAAGACCTTAACTCACCATACTTAATATTGATGAGTGATTAAATTCCTATTAATTCCACCCTTACACAAGTGGAGTGGTCAGTGATTTCGGAACCTGGCGCAGACAGGTCTAAATGGGGCAAGGTCTTTGTTGCCGTGTCTATTCATTGCCGGTCAATTTGCCTGGTATCGCCTCTTGATTCTGTTTTGGACCTAATATTATTGAGCAAACCACGAATATTTCACGGCACGGCAGTACTATTTCCCGTCAGATGAATGGGAATAGGTTTACGATGCTATTAAGTTATAATAAAAAATCATTTGATTAACACACCTTTCATTTTAAACGGAAAATATGTACTCGACCAATTTCTAAACACACACAGAAAGAAGAAATGACAAATAGTCGTCTATGCTCCATTCATCACCAGTTAATTTGTCTGATATCGCCTCTTAATTCTATTTCGGACCTAATATTATTGGGAAAACCACGAATATTTACCATCAGGTGAACTGTATGCTCGTGTGCAACATTTTGTAACGGGAAATATGTATGCTCTCTCGATGGGTAGAATTAAGTCAAAATTAAATTAGACAGCCTAAATTATGAGCTATTATGAAAAGTGCTAACTCGCTTCAGAGGAAGCCTGTGACTGATTTTTAAAACGTCACCTAATTTTCTTTATAATATAGCAGTAGCAGACGAGCATGCAGTCCACCTGACGATGAATGGCTACTGCCACCCATGGACATCTGTAATCAACCCCAGATAGGATTAGATATTCCTACCTGAGGTCGGCCACAGACGCGCCGCTACCTCTGAGGACTAAGCTGGAACGCCTCGAAAAAGTATGTCTCCCTTACCACACCCTTCAAAACGGAACACAGCAGCGCCTAACACCGCTGTTATTAGGCAGAAGATGTGGCGGTGGTGCCGTCGGAGTCTAACCACATAGGGTTCTACCTTAAAAAAGTTTAGAAGTTATAAGGGAACAGATGAACATACATACGTACCTACACGTGAAATCATGATCCTCATTTTTTCTTCGCTCATACACTTAGAATTTTTTCGCTACTTCTTAGGAAAAATTCTTTAAATTCTGTTCACTAAGTATAGTGATAGGCGACGTGATAATGATAAAATCTAATAAAATCTAACGGGCTATTTTATGAAAATCCTGAATTCACCCTTATTGAAAGAGATTTTGTTATTCTTCCGTAGTTTGCATCGTGAATAACAATCGCCTTGTTTATCTTTTAGCGAACTTTTTCCTGTACATTTTATCTATCTTACTTTTTCTTATATTTCTTGTTCCGTTATATCACTTACAATATTTTATGTAAATCTTCTTTCTTATTTAAATCCTAATAATCTTTTAATACGGTTATACTTATATTTTAAAAACTTGTTAAAAATTGTAATATAACCACGTCGAAACCACTATTATTTTTAAATCACATATATTTTTTGAAGATTAGAAGAATTAATCAATCATGCAGTTCATCTGATGGTAAGTGATCACTTTGCCCATGGACATTTTAATAAATGTTCATACCCAGAATGGGAATTAAATTTTACCTGAAGTCTGCCTCAGATATATTGCTATCCCCAGGACTAACGTTGGAACGCGTGATATCGAACAAATATCTTATTTAACGCAGACTTATCAGTAAGTCTGATTATATTCGTAATAAGAAAGCGTATAACAATGGTATTTTAAGTCAAAAATACGTGACGTTAGTGCCAAAAGAATTGAACCAAGATTGGTCCTAGGTCTTCTTGGAGCAAAACGCTAAAAAGTTAGTCTTGTAACACTAAACAGAATTAAAAATTTACTTAAAATAGTTCCTATGATAAAAATAATGGTTCCAATAAAATCTACATATTTCAAACCAGTCAAAAATAATGTGAAATAACCATAATTTATATACACTAATAAATACTTATAACTTTACAAGTATTACCTGCAATAATAACTCTAAGTAGTATTTTAATTAAACCTAGCACTTACTTACAAGTACTTTGCAAATAGTATCAAAGTTATGCAAGAGCTTTTATTTAGTACTTGAATCGTTTTATACGTTAAAAAGTATTTCAAGTACTGCTGCGAACAAGTTCTACTATATGCGAGTAAGCGATAAGCGATGATATCTTCGAAACTCACTATAAAAAAAAACTTTTTACACTCACAGCCCCACACTAAGATTCCCTGTATCGTGGGTGCTATGGACACACACAAACGAATACACAAACACCCAGACCCAGAGCAACTATCTAAATTCATCATTCAGATATCTGTCTGGCCGGGAATCGATCCCGGAACCCTTTGCACGTCAGACCGGTATGATGCCTTCTCCAACGGTCGTCAACTATAAATAATTACTTCGATTTTTTTTCTGAATAAATGAAATGCACTATACAGTATACGTATCTCACAAATTATTATATTGGTAAAGTGTGAATTAGTAAAATTCACACTCTTTTGTTCATTAGAAAAACTAATTCATTTTGAGATTGGTTACAGATCAATGGATGACTACTCGGTATTAAGTACCGTGCTTGTTGCCTTTTGTACGTCATGAAAAAAGACGTTTCAATGAGAAACAGTTGTATTTTTAATATCCATAATATTAAAGACAAGCTTGTAGCCATAATATGTTTATCTCTCGCTCCAGTTTTTAGATTATAGCATGCGATGGAACACAATCCTTAGTCTGGCTCTGTGCCAATGGATTTGCACAATCCTAATTCGTACCGGTATTTCACCTATTGGAGGCTGTAAAATTACAACATTCACACAAAAAGTTCGCTTTTCAGTCTTTTGTAGCGAGTCTTTATAACACAAAAAGCATTTTTTCAAGTATCTTTGTCGAAGGTTTGATGCTGTAACAAAAGAACATACACTTAATAAATATTTACTAAAACAATTGAATTCAACCTAAAGTAAGCAAATCATAAGGGTTTTTATATTCCCAATATACCTATGATAGCCTAATGGTTAAGTTGATATTTAATTTCATCGAACAACCTGTTTTGATTGTGATTTTTGATCGATAAAAATAATAAAGTTGCGACGAATGCGATTTATGGCTAAGTCTTAAATCCCATTACTAGGAAAATAAATAAAAGTTACAAATCATATAAAAACAATTGTATACGGAAAATCAACATGGTGTAAGAAATCAAAATGGTCGGATAGGGACACAAAATATTCGGAAGCTTTGCTTTAAAAATAAAAACACGTCAAAATGTTACAAAAGTGTCCTTCTGTTGTTTGTAATTTGAAGTCATTACGCACGTGATCTCACAACAACAACAGCAATTAACAATTACACGCTTCAACAGAACAGACTACAACAGAAACCAAATTGCTACTAATTGGTTTGTCGTATGAAATCAAATATTGGCTAATAATATATGCAGTCCGTAGCATTTATCAGATATTTTTCTTTTTAACGAAATATACTGGAAACGTGTGAACGTTTTGTTTCGGTGTGAAAAATTGGATGTGGATATCGAAATCGAAAGCAAACTTACTAGGTATTTTAACGTAAAATTAAATTAAATTTATTACATTGTAAATGGATAATTCATTAGTTATTTTAGCTACACACGACATTTTTGATAGAATATTGATTTATATAATATACATAGATTAGTTTTAAATTCAATTACTAGGGAAGTCAATAAAAGTTACAAATCATATAAAAGGAATTGTATACAGAAACTCAACAAGTTGTAAAAATTTAATTAAGTGATCGGCTATGGACACAAAATATTCGAAAGCTTTGCTTTAAAAATAAAAACACGTCAAAATGTTACGAAACTGTCCTTCTGTTGTTTGTAATTTGAAGTCATTACGCACGTGATCTCACAACAACAACAGCAATTAACAATTTCACGCTTCAACAGAACAGACTACAACAGAAACCAAATTGGTACTAATTGGTTTGTCGTTTGAAATCAAATATTGGCCAATAATGTATGTAATCCGTAGCATTTATAAGATATTTTTTCTTATAACGAAATATACTGGAAACGTGTGAACGTTTTGTTTCGGTGTGAAAAATTGGATGTGGATATTGAAATCTAAAACAAACTTACTAGGTATTTTAACGTAAAATTAAATTAAATTTCTTACATTGTAAATGGGTCATTCATCAGTTCTTTGAGTTACACTCAACATTTTTGATAACATATTGATTTATATAATATACTTATTTTTATTCTGGTCCTAATATCGTGTCATTAAGGGACGTCGGGTACTATTAATATTATAATTAAACTAGCTGACCCGGCAAACGTTGTGTTGCCATATAGGTAAAAAAATGTTAAGGGTGAATAACCCTTATCACTTAGGGGTATGAAAAATAGAAAGTAGCCGATTCTCAGACCTACTGAATATGCATATAAAATTTGGTGAAATGGTTTCGGGATAAGATTTTACAATGTTTTTAATACGTACGCATAAGTTTATTTATGAACGTAATTAATACAACAAGCCATAAAATATTAACACTAAAAACATTATTTCAATATTTTGATTGAACTGAAAGTCAGTTCACTAGTATATTTTGATTTTGGTGTTACAGACACACATAAAGTTACTACTTTGTTTCATATACAATATTGTACATAAGTTAGTAATTTAGATAGTCACTAGCTTTATAAACTTTGCAATAACTTTGTTATAAAGTTACCAGTTAATTCGCCAGACAGTTGATTGGACAAGAACAGTGTAGCAATTATATTTTCACGCACTCACCACCACGAAACGTCGATTGACGCTAATTGGCTTGTGACGGAATCAAATGCTTGTTAATGAAGCTTTCCGTTGCGACGATGTTCCGTTACGTCTATTTTCGACTTTATTGGGGTTTTCGTGATTATCTAACTTTGAGTAAGTTTCTGAATTTGATCAATGAAATTATACAATTCTTTTAAATGTGAATTATACAATTCTTGTAAATGTGAATTTGAAAGCATATGAAGTTTTGATTGATGAATACATTACGTTTATTTTTAATTTAAATGAGGAATACATAATAACATTTATTCGTAAATTAAATTGTATCGATACTATAAACGATCTATAAGTATTATTCACGGAAAATAAATTAATGAATAATAGGCAGTTATATACAGCCTATAGATAGCCTAGTAGTTGAAGTTGGAGGGTGTAGTCCTGACGGTCTATCCTATCCTAATTTATTATCTCTTACTATAACGGTGAAGGAGAACTTTATCTACAAAGCTAATATAAACAAAATTCAAATTGAGCCTAATGGATTAGTGACATATGAAGTTAAATGTTTGTGAATGCAGCAATTTCCGTTGCTCTGTTATTACATTGCATCTATTATAAATTTGTTGACGTTTTCACGAAAATACATGTTCAGTTCTAAAGTAGAACTTTTCGGCAGAATAATTACGTGAAATGTTTACAAAATCCAATGTTATAAGAGGTATGCCTCCCCTGATTGTTACATACATTTATAAAGCGTTGTAGTAAAATAAATAAATATAAAATTTTATAATTATAACAACTTTTCCAAGGATAATTTAAATTAGGAGTACCATAATTAAATAAGACTTTTATAAGAAGATTTTTATAAGTTTCAATAAAATATGATCAAATACATGCAATGAATAAATTCAGAACAAGATGAAACCAGACACTTTGGATTCGAGATTTGACGAAAACGTGTCCAATTTATTTCGGAACATGTTACAATACTTAAATGGACTTTTTAAAGATTGTGTTTATTCTAATTCTGTTTTTAATCAACTCAATAACTAATAGAGTAGTGAAAGTCTAAATCAAATATGTCTCCGAGGTCGGACAGGAAGACAGAAATAAATCAGTTTAGAACAAGATGAGACATAAGCAAGCCAGCTCCAAGGCTTATTGGATTGCATTAATTTTCTTCGAAGCCCTGTTGCAAACGAATTTATATTTACATTACTATTTTTAACTTTGTATTTATTCTTATTTTCAAAACGTTACTATTAGAAAATTCCTTACGACACACACAGTAAGTAAGATAAGGTTAAAGCAATTCAGAGCAAGATAAAACAGATAAACCAGCGCAGGACTTAACTGCATTGCATCCAATTTGTTTCGGAATAGGTTGCAGATAAATTGATATTTTGAGTATTATTTATAATTTTATGTTTGTGTTTATCATATAGTAACACAGGCTCACAGAGACATGTTACGTAGTTAAAAATACATGATATAATCCAGATCAAAGCAGATAAGTAGGTACATAAAACCACTAACCTTGCCTTCCAATCTGCAGACTCGAATCATGTCAGGTGATGTGCACCGCGCTGCCTCAGGACTCGAAAAACGGCTTGTTGTTCCTTAGGAGTAGTTTCTGTACACTTCACAAGACACATTCGGTAGCACGATTAGTATACACGTAACACCATCATCTTGCCTTCTAATACGATCTGCAGACTCTAATCATGTCAGGGATGATGAGCACAGCGCTGTCACTTAGCTCGAAGAAACGTACGGCCTGGTCTTCTGGAGGAGTAGTATCTATGCACTTTACAAGACACACTCGGTAGCACGGTTACTACACGTATAAAACATCCGCAAGAGGGCACATACAGAATGTGTGCACGTTCTCGATGAATACAAGACAACGACTGGTTCGTTAGCAATGTAACGATTTTTTACATCTACCCACTTACAAGTTGACAAGGATTCAACATTTATATTCCTAATATTTTAATGAAATGTAAGGAATATTAACCTCCAAAGAAGTGAAAGTCTAATTCAAATATCCGTTTATATCCCCGTTCATAAGTAAGCCTAAAATAAATTAATTTAGAGTAAGATGAGACATGAGAAAACCGGCGTCGAGAATGGAATTGCGTTCAATTTATTTCGGAACATGTTATACACAAGTCGACTTTTTGGCATTATTTATAAGGATTTTGTATTTATTGTGTTTTATCACAAATGAAGTAATACAGAGTTAGTTGGAATCAAATATAATCAATATTTAAAGGTGGTAGAACCCTTTGTGGTTCGACTCCGGCAGCACCACTGCCACACCTATTTATGCCTAACAACAGCAGTGTTAAGCGCTGCTGTGTTCTGGTTTGAAATGTATATTGTAATTCCTCATATTTTAATCAAACCAATATAAATTTATAAACTAATAGAAGTCTATACGAAAAATTCAAAGTCATAGGCGGTAAGTAACGTAAGAACGAATCAATTCAGAACGAAATGAGACGTGAAGAAGCCGGGGTCGAGATTTAACTGAATTATGTCCAATTGGTTTTGCAACATGTTAAATATAAATTGACCTTTTAAGAAATGATATATGTACTATGATTCTTTATAATTTATCACAGCAGACATAACTTTTATAAGAAATGAACGTCAATAAGACAAAAAATCCCAATATGATACAGTAATTGAAAAAGAAACGAATGAACGTATAACGAGAAGTGACGCGAAGAAGCCGGGGTCGAGATTTAACTGACTTAAGTAATTGGTTAAGCAACATACTACTAACTAATTGATATTTAATAATACAGTGTGTACATAATAATATATATATTATTTGACCCGACCAATATTAGTATCATAAGTAAGTAATAGAAGACAGTACGAAAAAATCTCCAACGTCATTCGGTAAATAAGACACGAACGAATCAATTTAGAAAGTGATGAGACGTGAGGAAGCCGGCGTCGAGACTAACTGAGTTACGATCAATTTGTTACAGAACATGTTACTGCTAAATTTTCTTTTTAATTAATATTTCTTGTCCACTGTATTTTAATTTAAATTAGTGAATACAAACCAACTTTGTATATATACTTAGTAGATGTCCTAATCAAATAATATATGTACTTTCTATATTTGGACACGCTAATGAAGAAAAACTTTTGTAATAAAAATTAAAATTTATTTTTGAATGCATTGCATTACTTACTTAATTGTAGAAAATGTTATATTATTATATAATTTACGTAACTATTATATTTTATACCTAGCTCTAAGCACCTTAGCCCATTCTTTAAAAATTAAATACAGTACACTTGTATTATGGATTTATTGGTAAAATATATATACTAATACATGTTATCTTTTACCTGTATAAAAATATTTTTGTAATTATTAATTTCAAATAATTTATTTTTAAAGTGAAACATAAAACCGGCAGCATGAACAACATAGAAAAACAAACAACTCTTAAAGTAATACTGAATAAAATTTAAAATTCAAATCGCTACATACATTATACACACGAGTTAACTTTAGAATATACACGCGAATCTCTGAAATTGCACTACAAAAATCATAATGAAGGCTCCACGCCCACACGATTCAACGAAATTTGAATAAGAGGCACAAAAAGTGTGTACGTAATCAATTTTTCAAACGAAGCTAAAAAGGAAACTGGCGCAGAGTTGGAAGCCATGGAAATTAGGAATAGGAATGTTTGCCACAGTGGAACATCGTCATCAACCCAGTTATCCCATTACGATGTGAACTCACTGAGCATTTTTTTTCTCTTCCGCCGTGTACACGGAGTAGCCGTTTTGTTTCAAAATTGAAAAGTTCAAGAAGTGCGCTGGTATAGCTAACGCCGCGTCCGCAAACTGCGAAACACGATTTCTTTCTTTCTTTCTTTTTTAAATCTAAATAAATTAAATTAAGGTGAAGTCAAACAGCTTTTTACTTAACTAATGCATACAAACGAAAGTATATAAGTATGTATCATCATCATCATCATCAACCCACTGTCCCACAGCTGGGCTCCTCACAGAATGAGACGGATTAGGCCTTAGTCCACCTCGCTGGCCAAGTGCGTATTGGTAGACTTCACGTACCTTTGAGATTTTTTTTGACGTGACAACGTCTTAAATTAGGTTGCGGCTGGGAGTCACTTATGAAAAAGTGTAACGCCCGGTAACGTTACGATGAGTCACCGAACGAGAGAGAGGCCCGCCGAATGCCTTGCGTCTCTCTCCCACTCAACTATGATCGGTCTGCCGCGCGCGCAGCACTAGAGAATTAGGCGCATTGAATCGTCGCATGCTTGTGTCTCTGTCTTTGTCTTTCTCGAACGTTCTTGGCGTTGGAAAAACAAGAAAGCGTCACAATACAAGTTCACACGTGTGGTTAAAGTATCGTCAGCTGTGTCTGTAGTGAAAATATGGAGTGCTAAGATTCGTCATTTATCATTTACAACAACTACAACAATAAAGGTAAATAATTGTACACTGATATTTCATTATCGTAAACTATGATTGATTGATTAATTGTTAGATTGACACAAAAGTTGAGAAACTGAGTTTATAGGTTATGTCATACTATTGATAAATGTTGATAGTGTTAAGTAAATTATTAGTTTAAAATTAATTAATTAATTAATTATTTTCTTTTGAAAAATGCAACCGTGTCATCAGTATTTTCTTATGACGTTGTCACGTTCAACTATCGTTAGTAAACCGACTTTACAGACAACCGATTTTTTTTATAAATCTCTTAGGTATGCAGGTTTCCTTACGATGTTTTCCTTCACCGTTTAGCAAGTTATAATTAATTTCTAATACGCACATAACTTTGAAAAATCAGAGGTGCGTGCCTGGCATTTGAACCTCGGACCTCTCGATCGAGAGGCCGAGTTTCTTAACCACTTCACCATCACTGGCAGTGCACAAGATGTTACTAGAAGTAACTTGAGTGGAAATGTACATAACAGTACAATTGTACACAAGTATGGTACCAATGCAAGTACTGGCTTGCTGACCGGAAGAGCTATTGGGTAATGTACCATAAGTCAGGTTGGAATGCGAGCGGTATTGTACAAAGGGTGTACTTCCCAATGTGCTAATTTGTCATACAGTACACACACGTCCAATATTCTAGCTATTTCAATGGCGGTCGAGATGAATAATTTATTAATTTTATTATTTATCTCTGTACAGGTGCACCGCTACCCCTGAGGACTAAGCCTACGCCTCGGAAAAGTATGTCTCCCTTCAAACTATAATACAGCAGCTCATTATATCACTACTGTTATTAGAAATTAGGTGTGGTGGTGTTGCCTTTGAATTTTGGTAATGGTGCCGCCGGAATTGAATCACAAAGGGTTCTACCTTCAAATTTTTACTTAAAGCAATGATAGCCATTTTATTGAAAGGGAAACATTTAGAAGTTACCCGGTGCCGTAGGAATGACACAGGTTATGTGACATTAACCCACTAAAACTTCCCGATGGCTGACCTCATGCTTAAACGATTCCAGGATCTTCAAAGGAATGCAACCGGAGTTCTCCGAACGCGGTGCACTGAATAAATCTACGCCTCTTGATAGTCCCTTGTTTAGTAGCAGACAATACTGTATTTATCAATACAATTTTTGTCTACCAATTCATCTGTGTTATTCTGTAGAGGTAAGTAAATAGTAAGTAAGTAAATAAATAAAAGAGTAAAGTAAGGTAAATTGTCTTAAAATTACAAAAATGATGCATAGAGCTGAGGCATAATGTCACGTGTCTTACACATATTTAATGAAGTTCCATCCACAACAACTGGACTCGTGGCTGTTCACGGTTCGGTTTGCACGGACGTTCTTGGCGCGAACGTGCAAGTTGTGGAATGAACTTTGTTCTGAGGTGTTTCGAGTGCGTTATGATATGGAGTTCTTAAAAAAAGGTGAGAAAGAGCTCTTCTTCAAAGTCTGCGATGCATCGGCGACACCTCCGGAATTGCAAATATCCATAGTCGACGTTGACTACTTTCCATTAGGTAGCACGTCTGATTTATCATGAGACGCGAATGTTATAAATAAAATCATGGTCAAAATACCAAAAAAATACGCGTCATTAGAGGCTTGTTAAATATATGTTGAGAAATGCGTGAAAACAAGAAGGGAAAAAATTAAAGAACCAATACAGTTCTAACCCAAATCGGGGTGTTTGGATGAAATTCCATCGGCTCATTTCAATTTTCGAAGGATCCTATTCATTTGGTGAAACACTTGTCTTACCATAAGCTAGAAATATAGCTTCAAAGGTCCTTTCATCTTGAATTTTTTATTTTTTCAGCAGAATTTTTATCAATTTAATCTTCATAAAATAATTACCAAGAAGCACGAAGTGCGTCCCCTAATTTATATTTCAACTTGAAATTCAATTACCCTTTTGAGAAAGTACGTAACCTGTACTTTCTCTGATCTCAATATATATTTATACTAAATTTTATTGAAATAATATTAATGAAGTGGTTGTGAGGCTGTAACAAAATTATTTTTTCTCATTTACAGAAACAAAGCGTGAAGTTCTCTAATTAAGATATAGATTTTTTTCAAGTTTCAATATCAAAAAGTTTATTCGCGTTTAAAATTTATTTAATAACTAACTAAATGACTATTTCCATCAGCAAAAAAATTTTGATTACCTCCGCTCTTCCCAATACACGTGTGTTGATGTGGGCCTCTAGAAATGATGCATTGAAACTTAATACGCTTAAATTTTACCCGTTAATTAACAAGGCTTAACTAGAATATGCCCGATACATAGATAGCCCTTTGTTATATCTAATACTATTAGATACGGTACTCAATGTGGTTAGTGCATTCAAATACCCCATTGGATTCAAGTATAATATATGGTTTCAGCTGAATAAACTGGCAGAATTAATACGATGGGTTAATAGGAATTATCTAGGATTAGTCTAATATTATCTTAATTGTTTAATAAAATTTAATATACACATAAACACGTATTTTTTTATTATACAAATTACACACACTAATATGTAATACTAATAATATGTAATACACTATCTAATAAAAAGCTATTTATTTCGGTAGATAGTTGTTTTTAATATTGGGTTGGAATACTGGTTACCTCCATACTAACCAAATTTTCCATATTTTCCATTTTCCATATTTTTCATTTGCTTATGTACGGCTTACGAAATTTTCTTTACTAAATATTTATTTCTGTTTCACAAGAATCATTAAGTACTTGTTTTCTAAATAATTATTTTTTGCTAATATTTTATATTTACGAGTATTTTATAGTTCCTTATTTAGCAGCTCTTTATACGACACAAATCGTCAGCTCGGACGTAAATACTTTATTTGGCCCCTCTGGAGCCCGTAAAGAAAAATAAACCAATTTCATAAAATATTATTAACGTTTTCAAAGTTCTTTAGTTTCCTGCTCACGATACGATACAGTGTCAACTCTCGCGTAAATACTCCTTAGGGGCCAGGTAAAGTACTGTTAAGGAAAATAGAGCCACTGAATAATTTATGCACCATTTCATAGTTCTTAATTTACCAGTTCTCAGTAAGACACAATGTGTCACATCTCGCGTAAATACTTTATCTGGCCCCTAAGGAGTCTGTAAAATAAAATGGACCCATTCCAATTGTACTTTCGTTTAACGGGCGGATCGTGTTAACGCCCCCGTTTATATTGTAGACGTCGAATTTAACGCTTAGTCACTTCCATTTGGTCCCGATATGATAAAATGTGGCTCTTTAACATTATGCGAGTAAGCATTTTCTATATTTTTGTTCGGATTCTGATAACCTTATACTGTTAATCATAGGATACTTTTATATAATGTAATGGATTTCTTGACGGGTCCATTGTACTCAAATCTCGAATTTGCTGAATTTTGGGTAATAAATTTGGCCTAATATCTAAAATATGTGGCTCAGACGAATAGAAAGTTCAGTTGTACTCATATAACTTTAATAAATAAAAAGAAATCCATACTTTGCTTATAATATTAATTTGCTATTAAACGTATAAATTTAACATAATTTCAAATCCGTCTCAACAAAGTATATCTCCTAAACTAGAGTAGAGTCTAATTACAGATTAATGGTTTATAAATAACCACAAATAAATATAGGTACTTCCATAAGTAAATACTCTTAAGTAGTATTTATTGTCATTTACTTACTATTACCTTTTATAGTTTCCAATATTAACTTTAAATCCCAAGTGAAGTTCTAAATAAAACTACAAACTACTTAACTGAAACTTATACTTTCCATTATAAACGTGATATGGAAGTCTGCATACGTGGTAAGTAGTCCGCTACTTTCCACGAAGTATATGAACTTTCATACAACAACTCTAAAATGTATTTTGAAGTTGGTGGAACGCTCTGATGTTTGACTTCAAAGGCACCTGTTTTTCTTAATAACAGCAACGGCAAGCGCTGTTGTGTTTGTAATTAAAGGGTGTAGTAAGGAAGGCTAACTTCTCGGAGGCGTTCCAACTTAGTCCTCAGCGAAAGCATCTATTGCCAACCTTAGATAGGAATCTAATCTTATCTAGGGTTGATTACAGATGCCAATGGGCGACAGTAGCCACATACCATCACGACTGAATGCTCGTCTGGTACTCCTATATTATAAAAAAGACATACATACATTTCAATTATAATATGGTCAATTGTGTTGCCATATAAATAAAAAATGTTAAGGGTGAACAACCCTTATCACTTAGAGGTATGAAAAATATATAGTAGCCAATTCTCAGACCTTTTTTTTTTTTTTTTTGCGAGGGGGAAACCTTCAAAAGGTACCCGACGACGTGGGAGCGACGCCGGGTTATGTGGGATTTTTACCGCACTAAAACCCCCCCGGTGGCCGTCCTTGGCGCTTGGTGGAGAACTCCGGGATCTCCGATGGAACACAATCGGAGTCCTCCGAGCGCGATGCCCCAATCGGGCTCTTCCCTGGGGGAGCAGTTTACGCTCCTCCCACACACCTAGTGTTTACAACGGTATGCGGCCACACACACCGTCGTCCTTCCCGGGGTTACTTGCTGGACGGTTCGAGCTCCCACCCTTGCCGGCCGCAACCCCAGAAGCCCCCTTTTAGTCGCCTCTTACGACAGGCAGGGGATACCGTAGCCCTATTCTAGTCCCGAGACTACAGGGACAGCCAATTCTCAGACCTACTGAATATGCATATCAAATTTGGTGAAAATCGGTGAAGCCGTTTCGGAGGAGTACGGTAACTAACATTGTGACACGAGAATTTTATATATGTAAGATGTTAAAGCGATCTAAATATAAAATACAAGAAAACTGCGAGTTAGCGGTCAGTCTGCGGCCCAAGACTTTTAGAAACTTGTTCAGAACTTGTTAGTATGGAACTTGTTCTTTGTAAGTTTAGAGGGCATTGAATAAGTTCGGCGTGCTGAGTAGGTACTAATCTGTTTAGCGGTTTACATAAAATGTAAGATATTTTTCGTTTATTATGGCTGCAACTTTTGAAATATTCTCCAAAGTAAAGGTATTTAGTGGAAAAGATCTCAAAGTTTCTACCACCATTGAATGCTCAACTCATAGATAAATAAAGATACTTCGCCGCCTTGAAATTGAATGAAGCCACAAACGGCTTATTAGTAAGTTATTTTTTTGTATTATTGACAAATAAAAACATTTTTAGAGAAAATTGACGAATAAATAACTAATACTGCGTAATTAACATAATAAATAAATAATTATTTCAAATATTTTAGGGACATTTTAGCACGGAGACGTGGCAAAACTTTTTTACGCAACTATTTCAATTATCAAAACTGGGTACATTTTCTTGTTAGGAGTGAGTAATCTTTACTAATCTATGGCTCAACTGAATAAGAATTAATAATGTGGTAAAACCATTTTAGTAGTTCGATTTCGTAGGTTGCCACACGATAATACATCTCTAAGTATTGCTCTATTATCTATTGGTTAGAATTAAGTGATAAGAGAAACATACTTGAACGAGACGTTTCAACTTAGTACTCAGAGGTGGCAACGCATCTGTAGGTGACCTCTAATCTTACATGGGGTTGATTACAGACGTTCACGGGCGCCAGTAGTCACTTGGCACCAGGTGGACCCATGCAGCCGATCATCTAAATATATATAACTCAAAGGTGACTGACTGACATAGTGATCTATCAACGCACAGCCCAAACCACTGGATGGATCGAGCTGAAATTTGGCATGCAGGTAGATGTTATGACGTAGGCATCCGCTAAGAAAGGATTTTGATCAATTCTACCCCCAAGGGGATAAAATAGGGGATGAAAATTTGTATAAATCTTCTTACTTAATAATATTACTTCGTAACGCGAGCGAAGCCGCGGGCAAAATCTCGTCTAATAATATACATTTTGAATAAAATAATAAGAACAATTATAATCTTAAATGGTTATTATTAAACTAAATTCGATAAAGAACTTTAGATAACACGATTTAAGCGCAATCGATTAAGCAATCAGAAGTTATATCACAGAGTCAGAATTTTCGATAACTTTGTATAACTCGATGAAACAGCTGTTCGGGATCATTATTATCTGCCTGAAAAAAGCAAATGTCTGGAAACTTTACGACTGGTTCGAGTAAAATTTTCCAGCTATAAGTAAGTTTTGTAATGCAATCAAAATTTCGCTAAGTACGATAAATGTTTTATTTGGTTTACACAAATATAAGTTTTCGAATGCCAAATTGGAATTGTATGAGAATATTTTAGTAACTCTACTAACTAACTAACTAACTAATTTATTGTTGAAATTCGCTTGTAGAAACTAATTTTACTTTACAACAATCAAATATAATAAATTTAGGTACACACATGTTATAAGACAAGCACTAAATACAAAAAGTAAGTAAAGTAGTAAATTATTCAACTTAATAAGTAGAAAGTAGATTTTTTAATGTTAAATTACTGCGTACCTAAGAGTACCTACCGTACCTAGAAATATGGAACAGTATGGTTGAACCATACTGTTCCATATTTCTACTGTGCCGTACTCCCTACAAAGCGTTCGAAACGGCACACTCACACAAACATGCGCATCGACGAGGCCCCTAAGTGGTTTTCGCAGTGCTGCAGTAGCGAGTGTCGCATCAAAACGTGTGGTCACATTGCTATTTGTTAGGTATTTATTTCCGCGATCTTTTTAAAAATGACGCGAGCGTATTGCGTGGTATACGGCTGTTTGAATTCGACTTTATAAAAACCGGAGTTGTAATTTTTTAAATTCATTTTCATGATTATTCATATCATTTATTTCTTTCATTTGTATGCTTTCGTCAAGACTCGTAAAAGGTTATGCCGTAATTAATAACAAATTGAAGATCTACAAAAAATCAAAGTTGTATCACAAGCTGTAATTTTACACTTTTTTCCGTATTTAAAAGTATAATACTTAATAAGAATTATCTTTTTTTGCTGGGATTAACTAGGTTTAGTTTCCATACTGTCCCATGTTTGTACTGTGGCTAAAGTAAGGCTCTAATCTTATCTAATCATTCCTCTAATAGGTATAATTATCAATGGTTGATATCCATGAGAGGCAGTGGTAATTTATCATCAGATGAACTGTATGCTCGGTATCCACTTCTATTTTATTAAAAGAGTCCGTAAGAAATGCTTCAATGCGGTTATGATGACTAAATTAATTAGCAATAGTTCGAATGTTTCATTTACTAATATAATAAACTACTGTACCTCAGTATGAGATTTTACGTTTCAACAAAAATGACTGTTTTTGTATTTGTTTACCTATTTGCCTATACATTTCTAATCAACGCCCCTAGCGGACTGTATCAGAACTGTTTAGAAATGTATGGGAAATACGTAAACAAATACAAAAACAGTCATTTATGTCAAAAACGTAAAAACACATACTAAGGGTAGTGTTCTTCAAACCAGACCAAATACAGTAATTACGCAGGTAAATGTGTATTACTATTATAGACTATATATAAATATAATAATTAATTAATAACTGTTACTTTGTTCCTTTGTTATAAATTGATAACTTTCTATTGTGTAACAATATTAAATCTAAAGTCACATTGACCTGATTATTATACTGAATGGAGTTCATTTGAAGTGTTTTAAATGCAAATAATACATTGTAACGCGTAATACATAACACATTCAGTACATATGTTCCGTGATAATAACATATTTGCATAGACAATAGAATTGTATTGCCAAATGGGCTAAAATTTTGAAACTTAAGCTTTTGTGTCCCACTGTTGGGCTTGTGAAACATTGTGAAACCTGCATATCTGAGAAATTTATAAAAAATTCTCAAAGGTATGTAAAGTCTGCAAATACGCACTTGGCGTGGTGGACTATGGCCTAATTCTTCGCATTCTGAGAGGAGATCCGTGCCCAGCAGTGGGCAATAATGGGTTGATGATGATGATGATGATGTTGGGCTTGGACACTCACCGTAATTTGGGAAAGAATAGTATTAGTTCAGTATAGCGTACTTAACAATGTGGTCCTAAAGTATATTGTTGGAAATCTGCGTACTTGGCACATCAATCGTCATGTCCTATACTTTCTACTGGTCTTTGTTTTGTGGAGCGTTCCAGGTTCAATCTCCGAACAAGTAAAAAACAAACGATGAATTCGGATTAGTATTCTGGGTCTGAGTATTTATGAAGTCTTCTTTGTGTATATTTGGCTTCTTAGTGTGTGTTTATATGGCGCGTATAAAAGTTAATCATCATTAATTAATAAATTACTGACTAACTACTACATAAAAGGCGACCTCTGTCCTCAGGACTAACATTATATGTAATCGCTTCAGGTAGAATCCCTGTTCCATATGCAGATAGTTACAGATCTCCTTGGATGTCAGTGACGACTTACAATCCGGTGGACTATAAACTTTCCACTTAAATCTTTTAAAAACAGTGCAAAACAAATTCCCAATTTATCTGCCAACCCATAAACACTTGCATAAAAGATTCTGCAGCGAAACGTTTATCGAATCCGTTAAAATTTCGCTTTATCTCAAAAACAACGAAAATGAAGTCATCAGAAGAAAACTCATTAAAATTCGCATCAATTCGAAATTTCCCGGTTTTATGCCGATTTGTCTGCAGCTATCTGGTACGTTTAGCTTTCGTTTTTATGATAACTAATGGCGCTCATATCAAATGGAAATCAACTTGAAGTTAAACTGTCTTTTACGGTGCGATAAAACGGTTCAAGATTAGGGTGGTAACACACGAACGACAGTGAGGTGTAGACGAGCGACAGTTCTTGCCGCGAGTGGTTGATGACGATACAATGGTTACTGTTGACGACGAGAGCGGGCAAAGGTTGTCGTTAGCGACTTCAGCGGAGGCAGTCGGCTATCGCTCGTGTATTAGCACCATTAAGTTGTTAGACTTGCTACCTTTCATTAAGATATCTTGCGTATATTTTTAAAATCGAATCTTGTATTAAATTAAAACATGGTAGGCGCTATGTTAATGTAAGATATTATCAATAGCTAATTGACACAAAGAACCCTATTTGTAGCTTCAGTTAATAGACATAATAGAGAACTAAATGAAACAATATGGAAATAGGTGTAATCGTCATATTCGTTTTAATGTCAAAGGTGCATCTCTTACGAATTTCATTTTTTCCCGGTCTTTTCAAAGTTCTCGAGACAAATTAGTGGTAGAATATTTGGTTTGTCAACCACCAATTAACAGATAATTTATTTTCTTCAAAAATACATTTATGTCTTTATTATGTACACGTAATGTAATTGTCAATCGCAAATTATATAGATAAGGCTTTTGTATTAGCACTTATTTAACTGGTTTCATAAGGAACAGCCCATAGCATCATTATATTATAATGAGTAACAAATATGTGAATTTCTGTCGGGATAGTTAAAAAAGTCAAAGGTAAATTGCATCATCAAATAAATCATGAACCTGTTTGTTACTATTGTATCTTTCATTACATCTACGCTAATATTATAAAGAGGAAAACATGTTTGTTTGGTTGTAATTAATAAGCTCAAAAACTACTGGACCGATTTTTAAAATTCTTTCACCATTCGAAAGCTACATTATCTACGAGTAACATAGGTTATATTTATTATTTATATGAAATATATTTGATAAATAGATTTTGAGGCGGTACAAAGTTTTCCAGGTCAGCTAGTTTTAAAATATAGCGTTTCAAAGTTTGTAATGCATTAAACATTAATATTCAACAACAGCCAAATCAATATAAACATCATTCATCAAATGAAATGCCGTTTGCGCTAAATAGTAGCCAGTTTGCACAAGCGCTTAGTCATAAAAATTTCGAGCATTGCACTCCGCTCGTAAAATTGTATCGCCGGCTTAGCGATAAATTAGTTTGCGAACTAATAAAATAAATCATTCGCGCCCACAATAACAGTTGGTCAGGCGTGGAAATTGCTATTTCAACGGAACTCTGCGGATTTTATTTCGACAGTTTATTGCTGTGGATTCACGTCTTAATCGTTTGCTCGTAAGTAATCATTAATTGAGAGAACGTGGTTTATTCAGAGAGCTATGGTCGATGCAATTTCTGTGTAGCCGCACCTATTTCTGCCATATATAAGCAGTGCCCATAGTTGCTTGTGTTAAGTCGTTCTAAGAAACGATTCAACATGGGGTGCGGTTGCAAACTGACAGACTCGTGGTAAAATTCTTACTACAGAGGAAAGTTTAAATAGTTGGTCGTTCATTGGCCCCCGTGGCAAAACGGTCACCATACCGGTGTGACGCGCAGAGGGTTCCAGGTTCGGTTCCTAGCCAGACAGATATCTGGAGGATGTATTTAGATTTCTGAACTAAGTGTAGCTGTTTGTCTATTCGCCTATGTATTTGTCCACACCCATGACATGGGACATCCTATAGTGGCTATTAGTATAGAAAGCGTATTTTCCAACACACCTATTTCTGCCATATACAAGTAGTGCCCATAGTGGCTTGTGTTAATAGTCGTTCTAAGAAACGATTCAACATGGGGTGCGGTTCCATACTGACGGTCTTATGGTTAAATTCTTACTTCGGAGGAAAGTTTAAATAGTAGGTCCTTATACGCTCCCGTGGCGAAGCGGTCACCATACCGGTCTGACGCATAGAAGGTTCCAGATTTTGATCCCTGGCCAGACAGATATCTGGAGGATGTATTTAGATTTCTGAACCGAGTGTAGCTGTTTGTCTATTCGCCTATGTGTTTGTCCACACCCATGACATAGGACATCCTATAGTGGGGCTATTAGTATAGAAAGCGTATTTTCCAACACACCTATTTCTGCCATATACAAGTAGTGCGCACAGACTGGCATTTGTAAATAGTCGTTCAACAAAGTGATTCAACAAGGGGTGCGGTTGCAAACTGACGGTCTTGTGGTAAAATCCTTACTTCAGGGAAAGTTTAAATAGTTTGTATCTTATTCTTCCCCGTGGCGGAGCGGTCACCATACTGGGCTGACGCGCAGAGGGTTCCAGGTTCGGTCCCTGGCCAAACAGATATCTGGAGGATGATTTTAGATTTCTCATCTAAGTGTCGGTGTTTGTCTATTTGCATGCGTATTTGTCCATAGTACCCATGACATAGGACTTCCTATAGTGGGGCTGTGAGTTTAGAAAGCGTCTTATTAACATCTTTGTAACGACCACCACATCTATTTCTGCCATATATCAGTAGTGCGTATAGACTTGTGTAAATAGTCGTTCAAAGTGAATCAACATGGGGTGCGGTCGGAAAGTGATGGTGTTCTTACTAAATTCTTTGCAGGAAACTTTAAGTTGTTGGTCCTGTATTATTGCATAGTTTATCGGAGGCCGTATTTGCAAAAGCAATTATAGCCGTCTTATGATGTGAAGATTGTGATAAAGTTGGAGAAAGCAATGAATTTGTAATAATTTAGCATGACTTCTACTTGGAATTGATATGACGTCGATAGTGACTAAAACATCATCCAAATAATTTCGACCAGGCGTAAATATAGGACAAATTTTGATTTCCCTTCTAACACCTACATTTTTTGTATCCCTGTATCTTTGTCTTTCTGTAAATCAACAAAACAAAACATAAACGAACAGACACAACAATAAACTCGCACCTATCCCAAAAAAAAATCCGCATTTGTCATGAAAACATTTATCCTAATCCCAAATCGAATCTTCCAAGGCTACGTCACAACCATTCAGGATCACAATTAAATACGCTTCAGAACTTGGCACAGGCATTTATCACCCGCTCCCGGAAAAGGAGATTTGCTTCGGAAAATCCCTGAAGAGATACATGGGATCAGATTTGGGATATTACCTCACCTAATAATTTACGTTTATTGACGGAACTTTTCTAATGAAGGTGTGTACAATTGGATTGAATGTGCATCGAATCTACTTTCCTATGTAGTATGTGATTAAAAATTACTTCACTTTCCAAAAATATTTATGAACCGTTTTCCATTCTTGTTAATTCATCTTCAAAAAGGCTAGGTTGAGTTTGTCGACAAGTTCTTTGAATAAGATTATGGAATTTATAATTATTTTGTGCAGTTACACTGAAAATACCAAAAGCTTTGCGCATCAATTCAAATAATTAAAAAATATATTAAATGCCGCTGCCTTTCATGGACATCTTAAATCAACCCCAGATAGGATACCTACCTGATCACAGATACGCTGCTGCCCCTGAGGACTAAGCTGGAACGTCTCGGGAAAGTAAGTTTCCCTTACCACACTTAAAACCAGAACACAGCAGCGCTGAACACTGCGGTTATAAGGCAGAAATAGGTGTGGCGGTGATGGTACCGGGGTCGAACCACAAAGTTTTTTACCTCCGATACCTACAGGATAAGATGACTAATACATATAATATGATACTACGAGTATTATTATACTAGCCGACCTTGCTGTCGGTGTCCAGAGAGTATCCGATATTTCCGATAATGTATGAATCTTTAATGTTATAGCGGCGTCTGTGCGCTACATTGAACGGAAAACGGTAGATCTTAGAATAAGAGTTATCATCAAGTATTAATTTTAATTATTCATTTATTTTATCAATTGGTTTGGCGGTAAAGACAATAATGAAATCTGAATAGTTTGTAATAGTAAAGTAATCGTGAATAATGTTTTCGAACGGTTTTTACTTCTACTCTAGTTAGTCTACCTATATTAAACTAACATTGGAAAGTGCTCAACGCTGTTTGTCCACCGATCACCGATACCGACCCAATACCGATAATTAAAGACGGCGCCGAAGTAGCGTACATACATTTAACATAGCAGCTTGTCCACCGCACGCCCGTCACCCGAGCATCGTCATCCCGGCCGCCGATATTCCGAGTAGATCGGCGTGACCGCTAGATCGGCACCGAGTTTTTGACGGGCCGATTTTCCGGCAATGTAAAACACATTGTAACTTGTCCATACACAGCCGTCACACGAGTGACAGCTGAAACAAAATAAACCGCCGATATCGGTCGCAGTGGACAAACTATCGCCGTCACGACATAATTAAAATCGGCCCGAAATAATCTCGTTCTCGGTATGGGCTCGGTGACGGTGCGGTGTACAAACAGCCGAGTCCTACCAAAGGTCGGTCAGAAATGCGTTGCTACCCTGAGGACTAAGTTGAAACGTCTCAGATAAGTACATTTTCCTTACTTCCTTTCAAACTGGTACACGTTGGCACTGCACACTGCTGTTATTAGGTAGAACTGTGAAGGAGGTGTTGATGATACCTCCGAAGTCGAACCATCTTCAAAGCGGTCAAGGGTTCTTCTGCAGTCATACTCTAGTCAGTCTAATCATCTGATGTCATCATCATCAACCCATTACTGTCCCACTGCTGGGCACGGGTCTCCTCTCAGAGTGAGAAGGATCAGGCCATAGTCCACCGCGCTGGCCAAGTGCGTATTGGTAGACTTTGCATACCTTCGATTCTTTTTTTTATAAATCTCTTAGATATGCAGGTTTCCCTTCTACGTTTTCCTTCACCGTATAGCAAGTGATAATTAATTTCTAATACGCACATAAATTTTAAAAATCAGAGGTGCGTGCCTGGGATTTGAAGCTCGGACCCCTCGATCGAGAGGCCGAGTTTCTTAACCACTTGGCCTTAACTACAGTCTAGTCAAATAGAAGTAAGTCAGAAGAAGTAAGATATTTGTAGCCGCATAACGCAAGCCGCAGCTGCAAGCCGCGCGGCGCCGACCGCCATTAGATTACGCAACGTAATAGATAAAGTTTTATTATAACACTAAATTACATCGAACTGCCTGAATTTCAGTTTTTATTGCAGGGAACTTGTGTTAGCGAATGCGAAACTCGAAATATTTGGAGAAGAAAAAGAAATTGGTAATTTGTACTCGTGTTTTTGTTATGAAAGTTGTTTTTCTTTTTATCTCAATCGTGTTTTTGTACAAAGGGTTATATCGACGTAATGTTGGGCTAGACGGTTTATTAAACGTTTGTATTGGTCTGGTTAATTATTTATAGAAAACTAGTGGTGCCCGCGGCTTCACCCGCATTTTAAAGAAATAATATGACATACATAAAACGGAAAATTTGTACCTGCATTGGAAAGACAGTGGTGTCATGTGTCGAAAATTGGTCTTACCAACTCCCAAACTTTCGTGGGCTTTTGAACAACAACTTTGCTAAAGATCATCACTTGATCAAATGCATAGTTTCCGATTCTGTAACTGCTTACGAATGAAAAATTAATTAAAAAAAGCCTTTTCCCACGGACTAAATTGTGAATCTAAACCATTCTCAAGTCCCCTTGAACACACACAACAAATTTCATCAAAATCAGTCCAGTCGTTTAGGAGGAGTTCAGTGACATACACACGCACAATGGAAATATATATATATATAAAGATGTTTAATAGTGTCTGCGTTGCAAATGCCACGCTTGTTTACATATGTATGTAAAGCTTGCCGATAATTCTGTAAAGAATTGCCGTTGAAGGTGGTAGAACTGTTGTGATTCGACTCCAAAGGCATCATCGCCACACTTATTTTCGCCCTATAACAGCAGTGTTAAGAGTATCATTTTAGTTGGAGGTTGTAGTAAGGATGATAAACTAATCCGAGGTTTTCCAACTTAGTCTTCAGGATCAGCAACGGATCTAGAGCCGATCTCAGGTAGGGCGGCAGTGGCCACTTCCTCAGATGAATTGCATGCTTGTTTAATAAATCCTTATCCTTACTATTTCTTATTCCTTATCCTTACTCTAGTACTCCTCCTACCTTTACTTATTCTTATACCTTATAAATCCGAAAGTAACTCTGTCTGTCTGTCTCTTCTTCACGCCTAAACCACTGAACCAATATTAATGAAATTTTGTACAAAAATAGTCTGAGACCCGAGAAAGGACATAGGATAGTTTTTAACCCGGAAATCCCACGGGAACTATGGGTGGCGATCTAAGATCGATTAATCGGAGAACCGATCTTTTGGACCAAAAAATAGATTATTTTAATCGATATTATTAAGGATTTAATCGTAAACAATGCATTTGATCAAGTAATGATCTTTAGCAAAGTTGTTGTCAATGAGCCCACGAAGGTTTCAGAGTTGGTACGACCAATGTTCGCCTGATGACGCCACTGTGATTCCAATGAAGGTACGAATTTTCAGTTTTAAAATAATATGACATACTAACTTACATATGTTAGTATGTCATATTATTTTCTTTTAAACGCGGGCTTAGACGCGGTCAAGACCTAGTAAATGCTATAAAGGTGAAGAATGAAGAATCATTTGTGGTTCGGTTCCGGCAGCACAACCGACACATCTATTTCTGGCCAATATCAGCACTGTTAAGTGCTGGTATATTTCAATGACATTCCAGCTTAGGTGTAGCAACGTATCTGTGGCCTTTTTCAGTTAGCACTCTAATCTCATCTGGGGTTGATTATAGCCACTTCCCATCAAGAGAATTGCATCATCTACTACTCCTTTATTATAAAAAAAAGATGTCCATGGGCCGCAGTGGCCACTCACTATGAGGCATGCTTCGTAAACTTCCATGACAAAGTAGCGTGTATCCGATACATTAGTGTAGGTACATTCAATTCCTTGAACAGAAACACAGAGCTAATGGATGCAGCTAATAGCTTTGAATTAGCTCCGTTTCCAACTAGCTGGGATTGTTGTGGTCAAGTGATTAGTAATTGGACAGTTTGAACAGGCTGGAGTCCAGTTGAATTATATACTTTTGTTTTGTTTTCGCATTGAATAACTGTATACTGTAGGTGTATGTCTTCTTAAAGAAGGATGTAAATATGATATAAAAATATATTGAATATTATTAGGCTATTGAATATTAGGCTTCAGATTGCCGTGCTGGTCAACTGCGAATAGGTATATTTTACATATCTTTCAGAACTTTTTTTAGAAAACTCTGTGACATGTTAAGCACTGCTGTGTTCTGGTTTGAAGAGTGTCGCAAGGGTGACATACTTATCCGGGGTTTTCCAACTTTGTCCTTCTTGGTAGCTACGCATCTGTGTCTGACTTCAGGTAGGACTCTTATTTCATCTGGGTTTGATTATAGACGTTCATGGGCGGCAGTAGCCACTTACTACGAGGCATGTTTTGTTAGCTACTTCCTATGTAGCGTGTATCCGATACATTAGTGTAGGTACATTCAATTCCTTGAACAGTAACACAGAGCTAATGGATGCAGCTAATAGCTTTGAATTAGCTCCGTTTCCAACTAGCTGGGATTGTTGTGGTCAAGTGATTAGTAATTGGACAGTTTGAACAGGCTGGAGTCCAGTTGAATTATATACTTTTGTTTTGTTTTCGTAATGAATAAGTGTACTTTGTAGGGTTATATCTTCGTATAGAATGATATGAATATGAATATATTATTATAGTCGATATGAAAATAAAATATCGAGTAAAAGTACCAAGTTATCGTCATTAGTGTCCTGCTGCTGGGCACGGATCTCCATTCTGGATGAGAAGTGTTTAGGCTATAGTTACCAGGCTGGCCAATTACATTATACATTTCACACGTCTTTGATTTTTTTAGAACTCTTTCAGACATACGAGTTACAAGCATAATAATTAGAATACAAATATAACTTTAAATAATCACAGATCTAAAATTTGGAACCCACATCTCCAGCCTGATAAATTGAAGTTTAAACCACTACGCCACCCGAAGCGCGTAAAGTCGTTTAAAAATTATATTTTTTGGTAGAGTGGTCTGATGAAAACTGGTAAATAATCAACGAAGAGTACCTGAATTAGTATCATATTTGCCACAAATTTCAAGATCGACTCCAGAACTATGTACTAAACCGACATTTATTTGTATTATTTTTTACTTTGTGGTGACATAGAAGTCGGATGTATTTTTTTACCTTATATGTATTACTGCTTTTATTGACACGATACTGCTATCAAAATACGAAGAGACGACATTTGTACCATATAATCAATTTATCCATAAATCTTCCACCTAAATCGTAAAACCAATTTCATTCAATTGAATTTACCCAACCTTTTAATGGGTTCCCAAAAAACGGGTAAAAGAAAATCCTAGCAAGAACTCAAATTTTATGTAACAGGTGACATTACCTTTTATGTCGTAACATGATGAAATTTAGCTCCCAGGTTGGAGTGTCGACGGCTTCGTAAAGCGACACTCTAAAACGAGATTTTATTTAGGAGGAAATTTCAGCTAAGATTTCGTGGAACTAAGAGTCATGCTTAGGTACGTGGTACACTATCGGCGATAAAAAAATATGCTGATGTTTAAATGGCTATAATTGTTTAATTATTTTTGTGTTCTGGTTAGAACTTGGAGAAACTTAGATAAACATTTACTTGAGACCACTTATCATCAGGTGGATATAATTTGTTACTTAAATAATATATAAAAAACTTTCATATTCTTTCTTTCTTTCTTCGATACTTGCCACATAAGCATACATTTAAAAAGTTGTTAAATTTTTATTATTACCTAATTTAAAATCAAAACGTTTAATTCAAAATAGACGACTTACCTAATTCTAATCAAACATAAAGCTAAGAAACGCTCTGGTTCAACTGAAGCAACATCGCAATTATAATTTTTAATACCAGTGTTAAACCTGCTAAATCCTGGACTACAGTATTAGTAACTTAATCCTCAAAAAAATGATGCTTGATTCATTTTTAAAATGACAGAGTTATAGAGAACCACTTATTGGATTATTTAAAATTAAATGAAATATTAATTACTTAGGTTAGCGAGAAAATTATCGCTTATCGCTATCTGCTTACAGTAGAACATGTTACAAAACGTACATGACGAACCGAGATCTCATTTCTTTGCTTACACTCACGAGGTAACGTTTTTAATATAACTTAGTATAATTATACATGTCTGTACTATATGTTCGTGTTAATCTTTCAAAAAGTCGTAGTATTTTTAATAGTATTCACTTGAAAAGTGGTGGGATGAATATGTTTGGAAAAGGTACCATCGTTACATCTATTTCTAGCATGAAGAGTGTGGTTACAGGATGGAATTACTTATGAGGCGACCATCTTATTATTTTGACGACCCCCGTGGCGGAGAGGTCACCATACCGGTCTGACGCGCAGAGGGTCCCGGGTTCGATCCCCGGCCAGACAGAAATCTAAATGATGAATTTAGGTTTCTGTTTCTGGGTCTGGGTGTTTGTGTATTTGTCTTTGTGTGTGTTCATGGCACCCACGATACAGGGAATCCTAGTGTGGGGCTGTGAGTGTAGAAGGCGTTATTATTATTATCTTAGCCTCAAGAGTTATAATGCATCACTAATTGGTGTTGGTTAAATACATTTTTTTATAATATCAGTATCAGACTAGTATTAAGTGCATTTGATGGTAAGTGGTAATCCACCCATGGATACTTGTAATCAACCCCGAATGTGATGCCTCTGTACCCTTACCATGAGTTTTTACGTTTTGACAAATATTACTGTTTTGGTATTTGTTTACGTATTGGCCTATACAATTTCCAAGTTCTGACACAATCCCCTAGGGGCGCTGATTGGTGATTGGTTAGTGATTTGATTTGATTTGATTTGAAGGGTACTGATGACTAAGCTGAAATGCCAGTGAAAGGTATATCTATATGATCTTCACAAATTGTCAGTTACAATATTTGCAGTGAGTACGTACCAACAGGTAGACTTCATGCTCGTTTGAAATCTTACATAGAAATAGGTACCTCAATGCGATCACCGATGCGTTACTATCGGCAAACTAAAATTAATCTTATATATAAAATTCTCGTGTCACAATATTAGTTACCGTACTCCTCCGAAACGGTTTTACCGATTTTCACCAAACTTTATATGCATATTCAGTAGGTCTGAGAATCGGCTACTATCTATTTTTCATACCCCTAAGTGATAAAGGTTGTTCACCCTTAACATTATTTTATTTATATGGCAACACAACGTTTGCCGGGTCAGCTAGAAACTCATATAAGTTAGCTGACAATCAAAATCCACACCTTTCTATTGAAACGCAGAACCAAATGAGGCAATGGTACGTTACGATAAAAATGTATTAAATTAGCTGACGGTGACGTTAAAAATAGCTGACGGTGGTATCCTCGATCAAACTATAATGAATCAACTACTTTTCAAAATCATAGTTAGAAAGCATTACATACCTACCAATCCCCATAAATTAACTTCCTCAACGCATATAAACTTTGAAATAACCTACTCCCTGATTTCCACTTGAAACAAGATACATAGTTCTCCCATTAAACAGTAACGTTGACTTAACGACTTATAACTTAACGATGTAAGTTGGAATGTCGAACCCAGTATCATTTGAAAGTTACACCATTAAAATCCGTTATCAAAATTGTAATGTTGAGTTTCTGGTTAAAGTCTGTTAACCACTGGCAGCGATGTATATTGTAAAACAGTATTAGGTATGCAGTAGGTACCCTTACGAGAAGTTTTCAAAACATCCCACAAGTTTACGTTACGTTTACTCAATCCATTATTCTGTTCCATTTGCTTCAGTAGACTGAGTAAACGTAACAATAAGCACGTGCTCAAGTCTTTTTGTCTGCCTCACATGTTCGCAAAAAAGAGAGACAAAACATAAAGCGCCATTTCGTCAATTTAGACATATAATGTTACGTTACTGACACTATAGTTCTGATACAATCCGCTAGGGGCGCTGATTGGAATTTGTATGGGCAAACACGTAAACAAATACCAAAACAGTCATATTTGTCAAAACGTAAAATCTCATGGTAAGGGTCAGTACCCTTCCCTGTCTGATGTAAAGTGGTCAATTCCAATTCATTGACATTTTGTTATTTGCGCAGAAGTCACTATGAAAATTGTAATTTAAATTATTAGTTAAGTGTAGGTAGCAAATATGGATGGTATAAAAAGATATAAAAAGGCATACACACCACATAAAGTAAAATAGCCTGTGACAAGTGCCTTTTATTTTGTGACATTAATTTGTTATGTAACCAAATATAGAAATCTCCCTTGACGAGTTTGCCTTGTAGAGCCATTCACAATTGGTAAGAAATCCTCAACAAAATAGTCTATAACTTGATTATCAACGTATAATATCATTGTTTTGGTATTGTTTTCAATTACATCTGTAATAATAAGATAATATTAAAGAAATTTCTTGTAATTATTTATTGAATGAATGAATTGTGTGCTATAACGATAATCGGAATTTCTCTGATTTAATTAATCATACCTATTTGCGAAGTTTTATTTAATCGATTAATGTAGAATTTGTTTAAAAAGTTAATCAAACCAGTTAAACAATTGTGTACGAGTAACTTTTGGGTATAACAAATTTATTAGAAAATGTATATTGTTAGCTGAGATGTTATCATAAGACTTTTGATGAATAAATAAAATAAATTGAATAAAATTAGTCATTCGCTTGTCATCATCGGTGTGACGTTATCCTAACACAATCACGCATCATTACTATTATTAATATGTAGATAATACACATACAAGGATTTAATTCGTTCACTGACCTAGAAATTCAGTTAGATGTAGCATTTGTAGCTAAATCATGTAGAATGATATAGCTACAAATACGGTAATTAATTAGAAATGTCCCATGTCTATTGTGTAATATATAAATATAGCCATAATAGGTAGTTCGTGATAAATAATTTGTGCTTATTATTGTTTTTGTGCTGTAGCTTTGAAATATAGTAATAACAGTAGGTAATAATAGAATTTCATCGATAATGGTTTATGGTTTAAGAAACTTTTTTACTGTATTCTTTATTAAGTTTACAAATTTATTTATTTTTATTTGTTTATTTTGTTTAAACTTTATTGTAAACCTAGTGGTTACAAAGGGCGAACTTAATGCCTAGTGGCATTCTCCACCAGTTAACCCTTGTTGATGGAGAAATGTTGTGGTGGGTGGGTGGTGGTCAAATTCTTTCCAATGTTATTATATTTTTGGCAGAAATCACTCGATTTCAATTCTTAAAAGTAATTCATCCAAATTGACGCAGTATTAAACGAAACTCTGGGTAAAACAAAAGCAAAAGGAAATAAATTATTTTAAAAATTCCAATGCAGTTTTAATCTTCATCAAAACCCTTACGAAATTTTATTAATCCTTTTTAAAATCTATTATATATGTATGTAATGATAGAATTGGAACAATAAAAGCATACTCAAATTTAAATAATACTTACCTTATTTCTGAGATCATTACTTTGATTAATTAGGTAGGTTTTCTATAAAATCAATCAACGAACTTATTTAGATCTATTTCATGACAATCAGGTCAATTTTTCCGCTAAATTCGACCTATATAGATTGTTGGCGGTCGTAATTATAGTTTGCGCTATAAACCAAGTTTGCTAACTAGAATGACTGAGAACTTTTTAAGTCTAGGCTGAATAGGCTTTTTCTAAGCAAGTAAGCCGTCTTAGGCCTAAATTGCTTTCTAATAAGCAAATTGCGGCCAAATGCTGGCCTGAAAATATAAAAAAAAAACTAGTTTTTGCCCGCAGCTTAGCCCGCGTTAAAAGAAAATAATATAACATACTAACATAAATAAAACCGAAAATTCAACTTTACTAAAGATCATCACTTGATCAAATGCATAGTTTACGATTAAATCCTTACTTATGTCGATTAAAATAATCGATGTTTTGAGTCCAAAAGATCGAATCTCCGATTAATCGATCTTAGATTGCCATCCCTAGTTCCCGTGGGATTTCCGGGATAAAAACTATCCTATGTCCTTTCTTGGGTCTCAGACTATCTTTGTACAAAATTTCAATATAATCGGTTCAGTGGTTTGGGCGTGAAGAAGAGACAACCAGACGACAGACAGACAGACAGAGTTACTTTCGGATTTATAATATTAGTAAGGATAAGGATATGGAAAATTTGAATGGTCATATCTAGAAATATATTTTTTTAAATTAAGATTGTGTTGTCACTTCACATTATCATCAACTCATTATTGTCCCACTGCTGGGCACGGGTCTCCCCTAAGAATGAAAAGGATTAGGCCATAACCCCACTGTCCCTGTAGTTCCGGGATCAGAATAGGGCTATGGTATCATAGGGCTGCGCTACTAGTCTGCTTTAATAAAGCAGTCTAGTAGTTGTTTTAAGAACTAGTTCCAACTAATAAAAAATCGCATAAAATAAATTCGACTTCCTGTGGTTCTTCGGTACTGTGCTCTTCTTTGGAATATATATCTATGATACTACTTAAAGTTTCTCAATTTCTTTGCTCTTTTTCACTATTATTTTGCCCATTTCTTAGCTACCACCGTGAACTTTTCGGCCATTCAAAGTGTAGTGAGATGAATTGTCATTATATACGGTTCTTAAGATAACGCCCCTTTTAGGAACCACTGTTATCTCTTTCACCTTCCTGAAACAAAAAAATCAACACTTCAAACATTCGATTAAACTACGTTTAACTTATATACAGGATGAATTATTCAAATACGCGTAGATGGATTTCAAAATTTGAAAGTATAACAAAATATTGGGATAAAACTTATGATTATTAAAATGTATATTAGCAAAAACGCGAATTGAATAAATTATTAGAAAACGCTATGGGTAAGAAACAAATTCTGGAAGGTAATGATGGATATTCAACTGAAAAGAAACATTTTATAAAAAAAAACACCTGTTTTTGGTTATAGTAATTATAATTTCATTATTATATAAGGCTTTTAAGAATTGTTCGAAATTATACTTATTTCAATAAAATAAATAAATAAATTCGGTCGATAGTATGAATATTAAGTTAAGATTAAAACTACTTCGTTAATCGGTAAAAATATATCGGTTAAACGTTGCGTTTATCGTTAAGTGACCGTCGTAGAGTCAACTTACCCTGATTATGCTCTGTTTTGGAGTGAAACACGTGCTGGTGGTGGTATGTATGGTTGTGTATATTTTTAATTTTTTGGTGGCGGTGGTGAGGGTGGTACATTCTGCATGGTTTAAAAAAGTATATACCATCATATAAATTTGTAGCGGTTGTTTGCGAAGTAGGTTTAATCTTAACTTAATAGCATGGATTTCCGCAAAGTAACGCCTGATACAGTTAACTTGTATGGATATTGATTTCAATGCATAGATTTTTTAAGGTAGTAGAACCCTTTGTGGTTCGACTCCGGCGGCACCACCGCCACACCTATTTCTACCTAATAACAGCAGTGTTAGGCGCTGCTGTGTTCCGGCTTGGAGGGTGTGGTAAGGGAGACAGACTTTTCCGAGGCGTCCCAGCTTAGTCCTCAGGGGTAGCGGCGCATCTGTGGCCGACCTCAGGTAGGAATATTTAATCCTATTTGGGGTTGATTACAGATGTCCATGGGCGGCAGTAGCCACTTACCATCAGGTGGACTGCATGCTTGTCTGCTACTCCTACATTATAAAAAAGAACCACTCAAATTTATAAGTAAGAATTGCACATATCGGATTTTGCACACTCAATTGAAAAAAACATCCTGTATACATTTATTATTTACATTATGTAGATTTATTTCATTTAAAACTTAATGAGTTATTGAATTTATGAAACCATGCCTAACACTTTTAGAAAAGGCTATTAACATATGAATAGTTGATTGAAAAAATAAATAATCATCTTAATAGAATTCTTATGCATATTACAGAATCTCTAATCGATAAAAAATCATTATATGCTGAATTATGTCCTAAGTATTTTAATTATATTAATACTAGCTGACTCGGCAAATGTTGTGTTGCCCTATAAATAAAAAAATGTTAAGGGTGAACAACCCTTAGCACTTAGGGGTATGAAAAATAGATAGTAGCCGATTCTCAGATGTACTGAATATGCATATAAAATTTGGTGAAAATCCGTTTCAGAGGAGTACGGTAACTAACATTGTGACACGCGAATTTTATATATAAGATAAAAGTTTCATAAGTAAGCGGTTACAGCTGCCCATAGACGTTTGTAATCAAACCAAGATAAGATAGTGTCCTATAGTGTCATCCCTAGGATTCGTTGCTACCAATGAGGACTAAGTTGGAACGCTTTCCATCAGTATATGCTTAAGTAAACGAGATACTATCTCTCATACCACAACCTTTAAACCAGAACACAGTAGCGCTTAACATTGCTGTTATAAGGTATATATAGTACGGTGGTGCCACCGGGTCGAACAAAGCGTTTGATAAAATAATTATAGTTCAAAAAACTAAAAAACACGCTTTTATGATAAAATCAACTAAAAAGTTGTTTATCATAAAAGCGTGTTTTTTAGTTTTTTGAACTATAATTATTTATTAATTTTTAGTATTTCTCGTTATAGCGACCACCATTATTCATCGTTTGTAAAAAAATCAAGTGTCTATCTATTACGATTTAAGAGATAAAGCCCAACGACAGACGAACAGACCGCAGAAGGTTTCGTTTTAACCTTTGAGTACGGAATCCTAAAAATCATTCTACAAGATGGCATTATAGATATGTTTCAGTACATTTGAGTTATAGGGAAATAACATTATTATTTTCTAAACTAAAAATCACGATATAATAGTTACGCCTATTGAAACTAAATAGCAATAATTATTTGCAATCTAAAGTTGCGAAGAACTTTGCTGAAGGTGCTTGAAAAATCTCGCCTCGAAAATCGTTAATCCAGAGGATGTTGATAAGGACAATGGTACAAAACTATTAATGTTTAAAATATTGAATTTTCATCGGTCCTTAATAAGTATGCCAAATTTCGAGTTAATCCGACGTTTTGAAGGGGGTTAAAATCATGTTCAAAGATTCCGTTACATACTAACATACCAACATACATACGTCTGAAGCTAATAAAAGCGTATTAAAAACATATTCGTTAAGCGGTATTTTGTGCTAAACATTAAACCTATTTTTTCTCGGTTTACAATGTGTAAAAAATGTACAATATTTTTATTATAATACATCTTAAATGCATTTTAATATTATTGGAAATGGTTTTCGCATGAGGTTTTTATATTTATTTTATAAATGTGTCCCACAATACATTAACATTTTAAATTCTTTATGATAACGCAGTTTATGAACTAACCGTAACAGTGACGAATCTTACCTACTTTATAAGCAAAAGAAAATGTTATTTCTCTATACATTTTAATGCAACAGTCAAAAGTGCATTTACGAAAATGAAGTCCTACATTATTTTTTTCGGTATATGTAAGTATAACTATTATTTTTTATTTTATGATATAGGAGTAGACGAGCATGCAGTCCACCTGATGGTCAGTAGCTACTACCGTCAATGGACGTCTGTAATCAACCCCGGTTAAGATAAGAGTGGTACTTGACGTAGGCCACAAATGCTACCCCTGAGAACTAAGCTGGAATGCCCCGGATATGTATGTCTCCCTTACCACACCTGTTAAACCAGAACACAGCAGCGTTTAATAATGTTGTTATTAGGCAGAAATAGATCTGGTGGTGGTGTCGCCGGAGTCGAACCACAGGGAGTTCCACCACTTTTATGGTGGTCGGACGCCTTACACCTAATATTAATGTAATCAACCTATCTATTTACCTTTTTTTTTGTTGACGAGGGGGAAACCTTCAAAAGGTACCCGAAGCCATGGGAGTGACGCCGGGTTATGTGGGATTTTTACCGCATTAACGCACCTACCGCACGGTGGCCGTCCTCAGCGTTTAGTGGAGAACTCCGGGATCTCCAACGGAACACAACCGGAGTCCTCCTAACGCGATGCCCTTCTATCGGGCTCTGCCCTGAGCAAGCAATTTACGCTCCTCTCACATCCCTTGGTGATTACAGCGATATGCGACCACACAAACCGCTGTCCTGCCCGGGGTCGCTTGCTGAACGGTTTGAGCTCCCACTCTCGCCGCCCGCAACCCCGAAAGCCTCTTTCAGTCGCCTCTTACGACAGGCAGGGGATACCGTAGCCCTATTCTAGTCCCGGTACTACAGGGACACCGCGCCGGAGGGCGCTATCTACGCGCTCGGCGTCTCCGTCTCCGCGCGGGATCGGCGCGCTACCTGGCCCGTTCGGCGTCCTCTTTTGCGAGCATAATGCGGTCGCAGAATGCGACCACGCTATTCCACGCTTACCTATCTATTTACCTACCAATATTATTTATTCGTCTGAAGTATTTCATGAATGCTAATACTAAACCGCGGAAGCCTGCGCTGTAAACGTCCGTTGATCACCTGGAGAACCGATGGTGTGTAGAAGCCCTAAGTTCTCAACATCAACGGTGGTAAAACTCTTTGTGGTTCGACTGCGGCATCACCACCACACCTGCTTCTGCCTAATAACAGAAATGTTAAGCGTTGCTGTCTTCAGTACGAAAACGTGTGTGGGAAGGGAAAGACACCTACTTATCCGATTTCGTCCTCTGGAATCTGTGGTTGATTACAAATATTCGTGGGCAGCAGAATCACTAACCATGAGGTGGACTGCATGCTTATTTACTTTTTTTTTATTACAATATAGGAGTAGCAGACGAGCATGCAGTTCACCTGATCGTAAGTGTTTACTGCCGCCCATGGACATCTGTAATCAACCCCAGATAGTATTAGATATTCCTACCTGAGGTCGGCCACAGATGCGCCGCTACCCCTGAGGACTAAGCTGGAACGCCTCGTAAAAGTATGTCTCCCTTATTACATCTTTCAAACCTGAACATAGCAGCGCCTAACGCTGCTGTTATAAGGCAGAAATAGGTGTGGCGATGGTGCCGCCGGAGTCGAACCACAAAGGGTTCTACCACCTTTAAGCTACTTCAATGTTATAAAAAATAATTAAACCTGATAAAATATTTTCAGTGTCAATACTGCTTAATATCGAAGCAGCGAGGTTATGTGGATGCCCGCCTGATATTCCAGTATGCGCTAGCAATTACCGTACCTACAACAGCATGTGTGAAATGAAGTGCGCAAGTCGCAATCTATATGTACTGTACTATGGACCGTGCTTTAATCTAATCTTGCGCCGACCAAATGAAGTGGTCCCAACTTCTTGAGTTTCAATAAACGCTTGATGATATTTGTTTTTTAATATTCCTTCATCACCATCAAACCATTACTGTTTCACTGCTGGGCACGGGTTTCCTCTCAGAATGAGAAGGATTATACCATAGTCCACCGCGCCGGCCACTCGCGTATTGGTAGACTTCACACCTTTTTTTATAAATCTCATCTCAGGTATGCAGGTGTCGTCATGATGTTTTCCTTCACCGTTTAAGCAAGTGATAATTAATTTCTCGCACGCACATAACTTTGAAAAAACAGAGGTGCGTTCCTGGGATTTGAACCTCAAATCCCTCGATCGAAAGGCTATCGCTGCTATAAAAATACATAAATATGTATAAACATATTTGTATATGTAGGTCGATTTATCAACATATTCACGCCTGGTACATATAATTAAATAAGTCTATTTTCCTTGACACAATTAGGGGGTTTCAAAAACGTGTACATAATTAAATAAACAACCGTATGTCGTCTCATACGAGTGCACTTCCTTTCAGCCCGCGACAGCGCTTTGTCATGAAGACGGCCTCTTGTAAGAATGTTGTCCCATATTTTATGACGTAACAGAATGAGTGCTGCAAACATTATTTTGGAGTTTTGTTATAAATCTCGTAATGTTTGGCCACATGTTGTGAATGTTTTTAAGCTTATGTATATGTATGTTGTATGTCTTATTATTTGGCACACCATACAGCCTAAATGACTTGACGGATTTAAATATCTGAGTCGTTTGATTTGTCTAAATTGGGGGACTAACCGCTGATGAAGCAGATGATAGTTTGAATTTTTGAGCGTGGAAATTGCTAAGTATGAAAGTTCTATAGTAAATAAATATAGTAAAGGCGGTAAACCCCTATATGGTTCCGATTTAAAGGGTGTGGTAAGGGAGACATACTTTTCCGAGGCATTGCAGCTTAGTCATCAGGGACATATTCACATATAGACCGACTTTTGACCATTAAGCTATCACTTATTGATGATAAATATAATTGATATAACACAAAAAATTGTTCCATCAACTGAAATTATCGCATTACTAGTCATAAAGATAATCAATTAGGTTGATTTTGATTACAAAAAGACATTTATTTACGGGTTTAGCAGACATGCTTCTTGAAGTAACGGCTGGCGGCTTTTCTACTTTCCCGAAGTTACACGCAGCGATTAAACGCTGCACTTTGCAATCGTTTGAGCACTTGCTTTAACCGTGAAAATATCGCGAGATAACTTGCACACCTGAAACATCTTAAAAAAGAAGTTCGCAAAAGTATGTGAGGTCTTCCAATTTGGCACTTGGCTAGAGCGGTGATTCTGATTTTGAAAGAAGAAAGTCTAGTAGTGGGCAAATGATGGATAGATGATGATAATGATAAATGCAGCATCACGGTATTTTTTCTCACGTTTAATTGCTGCTTCGAGCTTCTAAAAAGTGGAAAATCGTCAATGGGGCGATACTAAAAAAAGCAAGTCTGTTGAAACCATAACTATTAGTACCTACATTTGAAAACTTTAGTTAAAACACTCTCATACCTTCGTATTGAGTTTGATTTTCGTTTGGTAAAAGGTTTTTACTAGTAAATTTGTATTGGGTAATTGGTAATGTCGTTGTTGCGTGATCAAGCGACGTAGCGATAGTGTACCTTTAATGTTAGTTCAGACATTGTTATACCTATATTTGAAAACTTTAGTTAAAACACTCTCATACCTTCGTATTGAGTTTGATTTTCGTTTGGTAAAAGGTTTTTACTAGTAAATTTGTATTGGGTAATTGGTAATGTCGTTGTTGCGTGATCAAGCGACGTAGCGATAGTGTACCTTTAATGTTAGTTCAGACATTGTTATACCTATATTTGAAAACTTTAGTTAAAACACTCTCATACCTTCGTATTGAGTTTGATTTTCGTTTGGTAAAAGGTTTTTACTAGTAAATTTGTATTGGGTAATTGGTAATGTCGTTGTTGCGTGATCAAGCGACGTAGCGATAGTGTACCTTTAATGTTAGTTCAGACATTGTTATTCGCTGTAATGACTCCGCATTAGTTCTCGTTAGCTTTTAATTTACGATTACAGGTCTTATTATTTGTATAAATAATGAACAAAAGAGAGTAAATGAAAAATATTTTAATGATCTAGTTTTTACAGTGAGTTAAATAATATAAAGAAAATATTTGTATGAAATAATAATACAACAATAAATAGGTCCTTAATTCACATAATCCAACATATTTAAATAAATTAAAAGCTTGTAATATAAAAAATTTACAGTTTCGATGTCATATTTCGTCAATTATAATAGAGCAGGTAACGTCTGAGGACTGGACGATTTAACAGGGCCTATTACTATTGAAGTGTGAATAATTATTATTTCTGATAATATAATAACAGGAAGTGGCATAATGTACACTGATCACCACAAGGTACAGGGTCAAGGTACACGCCGAAGGTCAAATCAAATGACAGTAACAAGAACAAAGATATTTACTGAGACAGGAGGAACGAGTTACATAGGATTGATGATCCACTCCTTCAAGTAAGGTAAATGAATAAGGTACACGGTAAAGGTACACACTCAGGGTTCTAGTTTAAGAGCAAATCAAATGGCAGCAATGGGAGTAAATTTACTCCAGACAGGAAGAACGAGGTACATAGTATTGATGATACCCTCTTTCAAGTAATGTACATGGATTAGGTACCCGGTAAAGGTAAACAATTAAGGTACACGCTTAAGAGCAAATCCAAGGACAGCAACAAGAACAAACTTACTTCAGACACGACGAACAAGCTGCACAGGATTGATGATTAATTCCAATTGGAACTAAGTTAGGATTAATAAATCAGTTTCTGATAGTTGAAACATTGTTCCGTATGTAACTTGTGAATACTAAGTTTTGTTTGAATAGTGTGGTAAGGATACTTGATTATTCACTCCTACAATTAAGGTACATAGATTAGGTACACGGTTAAGGTACACAATTAAGACGCTTAAGGTCAAATTAAACGACAGCAACGAGAGTAAATTCACTCCAGACAGGACGAGTTACAGAGGATGGATGATTCATTCCAATTGGAACAAAGTTAGGATTAATAAATCAGTTTCTGATAGTTCAAACATTGTTTCGTATGTAACTTGTGACAGTAAATTTTGAACGTGGGTGTTTCAACACATCGATATACCTAAAAATAGATTGTAATTAACTTCGTATAAGATACGTCGCTAATTACGACGTGGGATGTTAAATATCACAAAGGTGATTAAGGGGTTTGTCCTTGACGTAATATCCACCTATTTCTGTATTAGAATATCAGTGTTTAGGGCTGCTGTATTCTTGTTTGAAGGGTTCGGAAGACGCTTGGAGGCGCTAAAACTTAGTTCTTAGATATCAAAGACTTGTATTTTTTTATACTATAGTAGCAGACGAGCATTCAGTCCACCTGATGGTAAGTGGCTACTGCCGCCCATGGACATCTGTAATCAACTCCAGATAGGATTAGATATTACTACCTGAGGTCAGCTACAGATGCGCCGCTACTCTTGAAGCTATTAAGCTGCTATTATGAAGCAGAAATAAGTGTGGCGGTGGTGCCGCTGGGGATGAACAACAGAAGGTTCTACCACCTTGGAAATCTAGTGTATAATTTATTTCTTTATTTATTTATTTACTCTTTATTGACCATGTTAAAAACAGTGTGGTGCAAAAGGCGGACTTAATGTCAAATAACATCTTCTCCCAGTCAACCTTACGGATGTGCAGAAAAATTGAAGGTGGTACAAAGGTAAAATTATACTAAAAATAATAATAATAAGTAGGAAATAAAATAAAATGAAACAAAAAGGGAGAAAAACGAGAACATGAAAAAAGAAAAAATGTGAGAAAGAAAGAGAAACAAGTAATTAATTTAAAAAATCAAAAACCCGACTGCACCAAAAAGGCTGAAGTAGAATTTCCAAAAGCAGTGAAATAGGCATTTCATTATTTTTATCCAGAAAGCCAAATACAAAGTTTCATAGTAGGTGTCTGCTTCAAAAACAAAAAATGTTCAAACAATATTATCCTATTTTATTTTATCCTCGTAGTGTTCATTTACGCTATATAAAGAACCTATGTGTAAAATTCCAGCACGCTTAAGTTCAGCGGTTTCCCTTTGCGTTGATCTCTGGCACATCAACTCTCTCATTTAGTCAGACAGTCATCTCGATGTGTATATACGAGTATATATGTACTAGCTGACCCGGCAAACGTTGTTGCCATATAAATAAAAAAATGTTAAGGATGAACAACCCTTATCACTTAGGTGTAAAAAAATAATTAGTAGTCGATTCTCAGACCTACTGAATATGTATATAAAATTTGGTGAAAATCGGTGAAGCCGTTTCGGAGGAGTACGGTAACTAACACGAGAATTTTATATATAAGATATATTATATAATGTATGTGTAATCTCCTCTTAATTTCCTTTATTTTGACACCCTACTCGATAGGTTTGGTTAACTTTTTTAAAACGTGTTACTATTTCGCGAAAAAATTCACCATTTACGGTCTATAAAATATATCACTTCAGTAAATCAAAGTTTCGGTCATTATTTTACCTCGTTAGAGGTAGTATTTCATTATTTTTATCCAACAAGCCTGATATAAAATGTCATAGTGTTTGCTTCAAAATTGACGATAGTTCAAATGAACTTTTAACCCTTATTTTACCCTCTACGGGGTTGATTTTTCGGAGGGGGATAAATAAGTGCGTCTTTGTTCCTATCCAGAAAGCCAAATGCAAAATTTTATAGTAGTTGCTTCAAAATTAAAGGATTTCAAAAAAACTGTTTTCCCCTATTTTACCCTCTTAAGGGTAGAATTTCCAAAAGGCCTTTCTTAGTACTTATTCAAGCTATATAGAGAACCTGTGTGCAAAATTTCAGAACTGTAAAGTCCTTGGTTTAGGCTGTACGTTGATTTCTGAAAAATGAAAAAGTCATTTAGTTAGTCAGTCAGTCAGTCACCTTACTGTTTTATATATATACAAATATGTTTTTATAATCTCCGTTTAATTTCCTTTCATTTGATACCCTACTCGATAGGTTCGGTTAACTTTTTTTTTTAAATGTGTTACTATTTCGCGCCAAAAATCCGCCATTTTGATTTTTTTTTACTAACACCTATCTAAGGACACTCGGGTCAATTTGAGACAAATATAATGACACCTTAACTGTTGAAATTCATCCAGCCGTTTGTTAGATCGGATCAAATAAAGAAAGACAAACATACAAGATACGCGCGAAAAACATAACCCTTCCTTGGCAGTCGGGTAAAAAAGTAATAAGATGTTAATAGATGAGAAGTAAATACATTTAAAAAAAAATTACTACGTGAAAATTTATATAACTGGTATTTGCCCGCGGCTTCGCCCGCGTTTCAAAGAAAATAATATGATATACTAACATACATAAAACTGAAAATTCGTATTTTCATTGAAATGACAGTGGCGCCATCTGGCGAAAATTGGTCTGGTGAAATTTTGGTATTGGTATTGAACTTTCGTGGGCTCATGGACAACAACTTTCCTACTCAATATCCTCACTAATATCGATTAAAATAATCTACTTTTTTGTCCATAAGATCGATCCTCCGATTAATCGATCTTAGATCGCCATCCCTAGTTCCCGTGGAATTTCCGGGATAAAAACTATCTTATGTCCTTTCTCGGGTCTCAGACTATCTTTGTACAAAATTTCATTAAAATCAGTTCAGTGGTTTAGGCGTGAAGAATAGACAGACAGACAGACAGATAGGGTTACTTTCGGATTTATAATATTAGTAAGGAAGTAAGGATTTTAATAAAAAATACATACGAAAATCATTATATGTAACATTCAGCATACCTACCGTACTGTATTTTAATTTACATACACATCGTAGTAGTAGTAACATCTAAGAAATCTAATTTGTATCTATTTATATTAGACATTTTCATATGACTAATATCATTACATTTTCTTGTACAAATGCAACCCCTTAGAGTCAAGAGCCCCTCAGTATGACCTGCCACGTCCGCACCAAGTTGACAACCCCACTTGTCACAATTTCAACCCCTTTCCAGGGAAAATCAGAGAAAAATCGACGCTTTTAAATATAATTTTCCCTTATCTCTATTATGCGCTTGAAATATTAAAATATAAAATCTTAAAGAAAACATCATTTTCTAGTGTTTATTTGAAGAGCTTCTTTAAATGAATTAGCTTAATTAATTTTTCTAGCGCGATTTTATTATCTTAGATACTGTGATAAGTGTTAATGAAATGCTACTAACAATTATTTACTCTCTAAATAAATATCTTTTCAAACACGAGAAGTCTTATAGAAATTAAATTGTGTAGGATTTGAATTGTCCGTATTTACGAAAAAGGAACCATCAAATTAATTCACACTTCTGAGATACAAAGGATTTGCAAAATAATGCAGCTCTGTTAGATGAAGTAAAATTAATATTTATTTTATTTGAGTTTATTGATAAATTTTCTATTTAAATATGTGTTTATTAATTTTCTCTTAATTACCTTAATTTTTTCAAATAAATAAGAAGATATGAAGAGTGTGATGAGGAATACTTTTCCGAGGCATTCTTGCTTAGTCCTCAACCGCTAGCCTACGTCAGGTAGGAATATAATCTTATCTGGGGTTGATTACGGATGTCCATGGACACAATAAAGCTAGCTAGCTAAATACATATTTACACCATTACACGTATTTTATCAAATTTGTTTTTAGCAGTAAACCACGAAACGACTGTGAAACAAATTTGATTTTAAGTGGCTTACAAACATTTATAAATAGTTTTGTAGTTCTAAGTAAAATGATTCGGCGAAAATATATAAAAAGTTTTGTAATTACTTCGACTTAATTATGAAACTTTGATACAAAACTTAAATAAAAAACTCCATACACTACAAGGAAAATGTGAAGAAGATTAATTAAATCGTATTGCAGGACTTAGTGGCGAAATTTCATTTGTAAGATTTTTAGTTTGATTTTAAGCCAAGGGTTGCTTTGCCACCTGGAGACTAAATTGGAATGCCTCGCGGATATCACCTTGTCGATTGTACTGTCCCACTGCTGGGCACATGTCTCCTCTCAGAGAGAGAACGAGCTTAGGCCATAGTCCACCATAATAGTTAAGTAAGAATTGGTTGACTTCACACACTTTTGTGAACTTTTATTTTTAACTCTTGGACTTTTAGGTTTCCTCAAGATGTCTAGCTTTATGAGTAAAGCTAGTGATAAGTAACTTCAAAATATTAGAACCTGGGGCTCGAACCTTGGAAACACCTATTGAATGACCAAGTTTATACCTCGAAGTCATTACCGGATTTGCCTTACTACATTTAATATCGGTATAGGATGGTGAATTCTGTCTTGTGTTGTTTAGTGATACTACTAATGACTAAGCAGGAATGTTTAATGTTCGAACAGTGACGGTTGACATTATCGTAATTATTACAAAAACAAAAAAGCCGTTTAATTAAAAGTACTTCCATACGCTCAAAAGACATTATCCTCCGGCAAGTAAAAGAAAAAACAGTTTTTTAAATAAATGTAATATAGGAGAAGCAGACGAGCATGCAGTCCACCTGATGGTAAGTGGCTACTGCCGCCCATGGGCATCTGTAATCAACCTCAGATAGGATTAGATATTCCTAGCTTAGGTCGACCACAGATGCGCCGCTACCCCTGAGGACTAAGCTGGAACGCCTCGGAAAAGTATGTCTCCCTTACCACACCCTTCAAAACGGAACACAGCAGCGCCTAACTAAACACTAAGCTGTTATTAGGTAGAAATAAGTAAGGCGGTGGTGCCGCCGGAGTCGAACCACAAAAGGTCCTACCTTCATGTTCTGCTCTTCAGTTCTGAGAATAATACATTTACACTATAAAGTCATGTCTGTAATGAATAGGTACAAGTAAACGTATCCAATACAACACAACCCCTATTTACAGAAAGTTCCATAGCTCCGAACATACGTATAGTTTATACATATGGACGGAATCAGAACTATGTCGGTGTTTCCTTCCGGACAGCTAGACGCGAGAATAACTCTAATGGCGCACTCACACGCTCGTTGAACTCAAGTGTTATTCTGTGTATCACACGATCTAATCTCGATGGAATTCTCTTTTGATTATTTTGTTACTATTGGATTTATAAGTAGATTAGTTTTTCAAACACTATGAAGATTATTCATTACGTTTCTTTGATGAGGTGATGAGAAATATGAACTGAATCATTTTGTATGTAGTGATAGCCTGATAGTTGAAACTCGGTCTCTCAATTCGGTGTCCAAGGTTCTAACCCCACGCACCTCTAAATTTTCAAAGTTATGTGCGTATTATAATTTCATTATCACATATGCACGCACGAGACTCCTTTAAAAAAGTTCTAAAAGGTTTGTTAAGTGACCAGTGCATTCTTGGCTAGTGCGATGGAGTATGCCTTAGACCCGTCTCACTTCAAAAGGAAAATCGTGTCTAGCAGTGTAACAATTGCGGATTGAAGACGACATTACTACATAATGAGGATATTTTAGGCCAAAATCCGCCTCGGTAAGTAAGTGCAGATTGGTAGATCTAATCAACCCATACATATCCCTGGAAATTTTCTATCAGACACATCTAACTGAACTATCGTATAACTGAAATGCGTGTCATAATTATTTCTAATACGCAAATAACCCAATCTTCACTAGTTGGAGAGGCACTTTAAGAAGACGCAAATAACTTTGTAAAAGTGGAGGATCGTGCTTTGGATTTTAAAATGATCTCACAGAATAGCACTCCGGAATTTAGCGAACGTACTGTATTTCGCAAGATCGTATGAACTAAACTTTAGAACTACTGATACAACGATGCTCAAGTGTAAATGTTGTTTTTGATTTGATTGCAGAACTACTAGTTCATGTATTTCCGTATTATAATGACGTAGTGCAGTGTTCACGGTCATAAATATATCTATATAAACAGAACTTCGGGTTCATTCCCTGATCATGCGTGACTAATACTGTTAATTTGATTTCTATTTTAGGTCTAAGTGTTTGTGTATCCCTGTAGTTCCGGGATAAGAATAGGGCTACGGTATCCCCTGCCTGTCGTAAGAGCCGACTAGAAGGGGGCTTCTGAGGTCGCGGGTGGCAAGAGTGGGTGCTCGAACCGCCCGGCCAACGGCTCTGGAAAGGACGGCGGTATGAGTGGTCGCTTACCGTCGTACGCACCAGATGGTGTGTCGAGCGTCAAGCTCACCTGGGCGGAGCCCGACGGAGCAATGCGCTAAGAGGACTCCGGTTGCGTTCCTTTGGAGATCCCCGAGACCTCTACGCAGCGCCGAGGAAGGCCACCGGGGGGGTTTTAGTGCGGTAAGAGTCCCACATAACCATGTGTCGCTCCCACGGCATCGGGTACCTTTTGAAGGTTTCCCCCTTGTAAACAAAAAAAAAAGTGTTTGTGAACTAAAATTTGTGTAAATTCAAGCCACTCAAGATATTATTATAGTAAATCGTATTCTGAGCACACTGAACAGTTTCTTTAATAATAAACGTAGTCAGTATTATAACACTAAAATTTATATAATTTAATTTGTCCTTAGAATAACATTAATGATTTTAATTCCAAAATGCAATGGTTGCTTTAATAATAAATATTACCTCTATAAATTCATAGAAACTAAAATCTCATAAAAATCAGAAATAATTGCATTAATGTTTATTTATAATTATTCAATAATTACAGCGAGAGTGTAGATGAGTCTTTAGGCTTATTCAGTAAATGGTGTCATCTAATTCAAAGCAAAACATAGCGATACAGTTTGAATATATATTTTAATAGCGTATTTTTCTACCACGAGCTATTAAAATGAGATATTGCAAGTTTAAAATAACTTTTATTATAAGTTAGCATGGACTTAATGCTGATATTTGAAATAAAAATGTATTCATTTAGGAATAAGGTTAAAAGGTGGCAGAACTCTATGTGGTTCGACTCCGGCGGCACCACCGCCACACATATTTCTACCTCATAAAAACAGTGTTAAGCGCTCATAGATATATTAACGTCAGTAGGATAATATATCTATGTAAGCGTTACTGTGTTCTGGTTTGACGGGTGTGGTAAGGGAGATACTTTTCCGAGGCGTTCCAGCTTAGTCCTCAGGGGTAGCGGTGCATCTGTGGCCGACCTCAGGTAGGAATATCTAGCCCTGTGTGGAGTATATTACATATGTCTATGGGCGGCAGTAGCCACTTACCACCAGGTGGACTGCACGCTCGTCTGCTACTCCCATATTATAAAAAAATATACACTTATATGGGGTATTCCAACTCACATTCCTTCAAACTTTCAACTTTTAAGGTGGTATAATCCGCGTAAAACTGCTAGTCCACTCTGCTATCTTATGCCCTATACCTTACCACAACCCTTTAAACCAGAATACAGCAGCACTTGACTTAACACAGCGTTTATTAGGCAGAAATAGGTGTGTCAGTGGTGGAACCGTACAACGACGTATTCTAAAACATTTTTAGATAAAGTGTACACTTTACAGTAATACGTATATATTGTCACGTTCAATCCTATTTACAGAATGTTCTGAAACACTTGAACTAGTTAACTCAATTACGGGCACCCATTACCAGTTTAACGTGTTCTTGTAAGGTTCAATTTATCTTTGTCGCACCCAACTTGCAACCCGACAACTGTCGGAACTTTTGTCGAATAAAACATCGATGATGAAGCCATCAATAACTTGGGTGTACCACTAGTGGGCATAGAAGATGTTTGCATGAAAGTAAAGTAAGAAACGCGCATACAGTTCATCTGATGGTAAGCAGTCATAATCGCCTAGGGACATTATATTGCCGTTTATTTAAATTCAAAAGTGAAATATATCTAAACTGACTTTACTAGATTGGAAGCAAAAAACACACGTTTAACACTCCCTAATTAAAAATATTTTTAAAAGCTTTTAACTTCATTTGTTTTAATTACGCCATAATTGCAATAATTTCATCTGCAAAATAAAAATAATATAAATTATATAAAAAACCGACCTAAATGGCGGTACAGGTACAGGATACAGGTATTTAAAGCACATGAGCAAACACACAGACAGACGGACATAATATGTTCAGACTTAGTTTTATAAATTTAATTAAGTATTTAAATAAGTAAAGTTAGCCCTACATTTTAATATCTTTTTTCGACTTTCATATTTTTATATCGCTCATCCAATAATGGTAGATCGAGTCAAAATTCCTATATTTATCATATTATGTGACAAAATTTTAAATTTTTACCTACCGCAGTTTAACTCGGTAAGTGGAGGCTTGATCGAGTTTAAATTATGCACCGTGATACTCACGGTACATAATTTCATGGCCTCTGCCGTTTAAATTGAAATATTTTGCGTCAAAAATGTGTGCCTTTTAACAGCCATGCCACTGTGTTAGGGCTCGTTTATACTGGGCTAGGAAGATGGCAGATTACATTACCATTTACCTATCACCACCGTCACCTACCTCGCCGCCTACTCAGAAAATTTTTGGGTTGCCGAAAGCGCTCGTGACTGCCATCTATATACATGAAATTAACTGGATAACGACATTTAACTGATTACGGTTGGTGCATTTTATTCTATCGAATTCATAGGTACTATAGATATAATATTTTGGTATTTAAAATGTGATAGCCTAATGGATAAGAAACTCGGCCTCCCGATCGAGAGGTCCGAGGTTTAAAATCCCAGGCACGCACCTCTGATGTGGCAAAGTTATGTGTATCAATTATCACTTGCTAAACGGTGAAGGGAAACATCGTGAGGAAACCTGCATACCTGAGAGATTCATAAAAAAAATCTCAAATGTATGTGAAGTCTACCAATACGCACTTCGCCAGCGCGGTGGACTATGGCCTAATCCTTCGCATTATGAGAGGAGACCCGTGCCCAGCAGTGGGACAGTAATGGGTTGATGATGATTTAAAATGTTAGTCTATAAATTAATAAGTATACAAAATTCTGTACGCTAGAACGTTGAATTTACTAAGACATAAATAATGCTGTCGTCATCGGTTTGTTGGGAGTACTTTTAAAATCAAATATTTTTATATTTACTTTAAGTAGGGTAGGTTTGTTGGGAGTACTTTTAAGATCAAATATTTTTATATTTAGTTTAAGTAGGTATTACATAATACGTATTTAAAAATAATAACAATATTTAATACACTAAATTTATCATTATTTTAACGTAAACTTTGTAATTTAAATGAGGATTTTTGTACTATAAGCACATTCAAAATAAAATTACATCTTTTATTTTTTTAGTAAATCTTACATCTACATTCTTTTGCAGATAGTTTTGTACTTCATACATCAGTTTTATTGAATAAAGGATTGTACAAATACATATTTAATGCAAATCAACATTTACGTAAAAATAAACGTAGCAAGACGTCATTTTAGAACATTTCAACAACTCTCCAGACATTTTTATTTTCTATCAAAAGAAACATTATGTACCTCTGATAAGTAAAATCAAAAGATACTTCACGCCTTGAAATTGGATCAAGCCACTGATCGCTGATTTGTCAGTAATTTTCTGAATTCTTGATAAATAAAATCTTTTTTAGAGAAATTGTACGTCAAAATAACTAACACTACCTAATTTACGTAATAAATGAATAAGTATTTCAAAGATTTTAGGGACATTTTAGACACGTGGCAAACATCATTTCTGCGACAATTTTAAGTATCAAAACTGGTTACACTTTCTTGTTAGGAGTGATTTATCTATGTATTTTACTCATCTAAGTTCTATACAAATACATTATTTTGATATTTAAGTGTTTCTTTAGATTTTGTTTAAAAGCATGTATTCGCCGCTGTCGAGTTGAAAACTTTCAGGTTAAGTCCGTTTTGACTGGACCCACAACAATGTGAAAGCAGTATTTTGCTTCAAAGGTTTGTATTGAACTACAAATAGATTTTCTTTAAGACGCCTATTTAATGTTAGTATTACTGCTTTTAACGATTGAATGGTAATGTTTTTCAAGCATATGTATGTATGATTAAATAAATTAAAGAATTTTCAGGTTATGAGAAAAATTATGAGAAATATGCCTATGAAAATTTTATTTGTATTGTACCTAATCCCACAACAAAAATGACTTGTACTAAGTGCAATTTTTATACAGTTTCTTATAAATTCGTTAACGACTATTAATATATTAGATTCAAAAGTTTATTTAGACTAGGCTATAGCCGAAATTTCAATCTAGACAAAACAAATGCTAACGTTACATCAATTTATAGGTCTATTTCGCGAGGATTGAAAAACTGGGCCTAACCTTTTCCAAAGCATGCATATTTTACCTGAAAATCCTCCTAAGCCTCTCTGATCAAAGTCTGACTTTATGTGTAATTTAATTTTGTTATATACTCTTTATATGTAACTGTAAGGCAGAGGCTACCTGTACCCTTAGTATGACTTTTTACGTTTTCACAAAAATGACTGTTATTGTATTTGTTTACGTATTTCCCATACATTACCAATCAGTTCTGAAACAGTTCGCTAGGGGCACTTTATTCCTGCCGAGTAAAAGAATGAGTAATTTGTCTACTTCTTATCCAAGAGAAAACGAGACAAACTAATGTCATCTCTTTCGCACCACGGTCTTGATTGTGTTCCGTCATACGCAGTTATACAAACTTAAACCCTTATGCATTTTTCGCTTATCCGAAATTGTAATATTTTGCTTAAAAAGTTAAATTTCTTGCAAAAAATGAATAATTTCGTCCGACAAAATACAAAACTGCTTATTGTAATATTATAAAAACAATCTTACTTTAACGAGATCGTGGGACGGAATTTCAATGTATGATTAAAATAATATTGTTTTAAGAGATGGTAGTAACACCTCTGAAGATGCATTGCCATTCCTGACCATTGGGATGGTCTATTCACACACACACACACACTTTCTACACTCACAGCCCCACACTAGGATTCTCTGTGTCGTGGGTGCCATGGACACACACACAGACAAATACACAAACACCCAGACCCAGAAACAGAAATCTAAATTCATCATTTATATATCTGTCTGGCCGGGGATCGAACCCCGGACCCGCTTCAGACCGTGAACACTTCAGTCTTACAAAAAAATCCATACCCAGCAATTACCTCTTACCATCACAAACATTAACTTGTTTCTTTTTCATAAAACAACTTAAAGACCCCAAACTCACAAAACATTTGACAAACGCAAAGCTCAAAAGTGAAAGTATAACCCACATCTTATGAAAAGGGTCCCATAAAAACGAAATATAAAGGTTTACAGTGTTTTATCAGGAAGCCAGGCCAAATATGTCGCCATGGGGCAATATCACGGGTTACGGAGGGCTAAGCGACCCGCATTTGTCGACCTTAACATACTGCTTACCCCGCTTTGCTTATTTTAATACTTTTGGGTCAAAGTTTATATGTATCGAATCTGTTAGATCAGTTTACATTTCGGAAATTGAGACAGTTCTTATAGCTCTTAAATAGTAATAGCTTAGTGGTTAGGTTACGTTAGGTTTATTACTCACTTTCATTGGGGTCCGAGGTTCAAATCCCAAGCACGTCGGATATTTCAAAGTTTACGTATTAGAAATTAATAATCAATTGCCTTAACGGCGAAGGAAAATATGGAACATGGAAACCTGGGAGATAATAGGAAAAATCTCGAAGGTATGTGAAGTCTACCAATACGCACTTGGCCAGCGCGGGGGACTATGGCCTAATCCTTCTCAATCTGAGAGGAGACCCGTGCCCAGCAGTGACACAGTAATAGGTTGACGATGTTGCCGGGAAAACTTCAATGCTAATTTATTTATTACTAGTTTTTGCCCGCGGCTTCGCCCGCGTTTAAAAGAAAATAATATGACGTACACATAAAACTGAAAATTCGTACCTTCATCGGATTAATCGATCTTAGATCGCTACACCTACTTCCCGTGGAATTTTCGGGATAAAATCTATCCTATGTCCTTTCTCGGGTTTCAGACTATCTTTGTACAAAATTTTATTAAAATCGGTTCATTGTTTTAGGCGTGAAGCAGAGACAACCAGACAAACAGACAGACAAAGTTACTTTCGGATTTAAAATATTAGTAAGGAATAAGGATCAACTATTCCATACTAACAAGTGCTAAACAATTTATTTGCCACGTTGGATGCAAGCTTAACGAACTGAATACACTTCAACTGAACGCTAAGTACGCTTAAGGGTTAAGGCGAAGACTATTCACAATACATTTTTTTATAATTAAAATAGTTATAACGAAAAATCAAAGAAACATTTGACATTTTTCGAATGTCGTCACTTTCGTTAAGAAAAAAAAACATACTTACTTAGATATTTTTGATGCAAAATAATTGTTTTTTTTTTAAAGGTAACATCCAATAAAGAATAGTTTTCTATCTTAATTTTTAACATTATTAAAAAAACCTACTTTACTCTCACAGTTTTACCAATGATTCCTTACATGTTAATGTTCGTCAAGAAGCCACACATGGCAGAGACATACGTAAAATGGCTGACCATTTTCCCATTACGTCTCAGACTGTCATGGTGTACAATGGTGGAACAATGCCGACATGTTCAGTTAAGTGATGCAAAAACAACAAAGAAATGGAAGAATGCTCTTACAACTATATTTTTTAAATATTTTTCAAATACGAAAATAGTTGACAATGACAATTTCAATTGTCAAAACTGGTTACTTATTCTTATTAGGAGTGAGTCATCGTTACTAATATATGATTAAGAAGATAACATTCATATAACAGTATGTAAACAGGTGCGAACTATACTGTATGCTTCCTTAACTAAGACTGAAATTCCTCCACGCTCGTTAATTTTCACTGAAATTACACTAAGTAGTACAAAACAGACATTTTCCGTGAAACAAAGCAAAGATGTTAATATTTTCGTTTACATTACAACTTTTGTCTTATTGTTTGAAGTGGGTTTTCAAAAATTTACTTCGCATCTCAATACGAATTTTCTCGAACTAAAAGTGTCAATATTTTGGTTTAAATCTATTTTTTTGCAAGTATAATCCGCGTAAAACAGCTAGTCCGCTCTGAATTTAGAAACGAATCGCGTCGTTGTTGCGAGTAAGTGTAGTCATACAATTTGCTATGGCGACGCGTTTCATTTCTATATTCAGAGCGGACTAGCACTTTTACGCGGACTATAGCCACTACGGACTGTACTACTCCAGGGACATTTGTAATCAGTCCTAGACATGATTCGATTCCTACCTGAGGTCGGTCACAGACGGGCTGTTACACTTGAGGACTAAGCTGGAACGACCCAGAAAAGTATGTCTCCCTTATCACATTAAAACCAGAAGACAGTATCACTCAACACTGCTGTTATTAGTATTTTTTTTATAATATTGGAGTAGTAGACGAGCATGCAGTCCACCTGATGGTAAGTGGCTACTGCCGCCCATGGACATCTGTAATCAACCCCAGATATGATTAGATATTCCTACCTGAAGTCGGCCACGGATGCGCCGCTACCCCTGAGAGCCTTCAAAACGGGACACAGCAGCGCCTAACACTGTTGTTATTAGGTAGAAATAGGTGTGGCGGTGGTACCGCCGGAGTCGAACGACAAAAGGTTCCACCACCTTCACGAAAGTAAGAAATAGGTGTGTCGGTGGTGCCGCAAGAGTCAAATCAAAAGAGTTCTACCACTGCGTAGTTTCCGCGCGCGCCACCTCGAGACTTGATGGTGTTTTTGATCTAGAACACATCCATCCCCGTTATGGGGGTAATAGATGGGCGTGGGGAGCCCTTCACCTACTGCCTGTTTGTTTGCCAGACCTTTATTTTAAAAATCTTAATAGGTTCCTTACAAATAATATTTCAGGATGATTCAAACTCCTATATATATCTTAACGTTCGGAATTATTATATAAATCCGACATCTTACGGTCAACAAAACAAATAAATTTCACAAAAACAGTTTTCTATGAACTGGACCTGAGCTGTATTAATATTCATAAAACAAACACACATAACACAAGGTCATTTACAAAGTCAACTAGAAAAACATGTCTAAATCAAACAAAAATTATTACTCATTGCTATGACGTTAAAATTTCAATAACACTGCTGACCAAACAATTAATATTCAGCTCACATCGAAGCAGACGGTTTTTGACTGTCGAAATAAATTACCATCTCATTTCCCCTTTTATTTTAAACGTTTGTTCACTTGCGTCAATGTTGCGGTTCCGGTTATTAAAACGAGTATATAAGATGATTGTTATTAGGAAAAGTCGGATTTGTCAAGAAAAATGGTGAAATTAAAGTTGAAATTGTTCATTGTTTTGATGCTGGTTGCGGCTGTTGCCTGCGCCGAGAACGCCACTACTCCGGCGCCTACTACTCCTGAAACACCTGCACCGCCTACCACTCCTAAAACACCAAAATGCAAAGTGAGTACAGTGAAATTACTAACACAACTGTCAAACATGACGACCCGCGTGGTGGAGCGGCTACCATAGCGGTTTAATGCGCAAAGGGTCCAGGGTTCGATCCCGGCCAGACAGATTTGGGTGTGACCCCGGGAAGAACAGCGATTTGTGTGGTCGCATATCGCTTTAATCATCAGGGGATGTGAGAGGAGCGTAAATTTCTCCTCCCAGGGCAGAGCCCGATAGAAAGGCATCGCGTTAGGAGGACTCCGATTGTATTCCGTTGGAGATCCCGGAGTTCTCCACCAAACGGCGGGAACGGCCACCGGGGGGATTTTAGTGCGGTAAAAATCCCACATAACCCGGCGTCACTCCCATAGCGTCGGGTAAGGTACCCGACGCTATGGGATTCCCCCTATTAAAGGTTTCCCCCTCGTCAACAAAAAGAAAGGGTTTGGGTGTTTGTGTCTCTGTGTGTGTCCTTAGTACTCACGGTATAAGGAATCCTAGTGTGGGGTTGTGAGTGTAGAAAGCGTTTTTTTAAACCTGTGTAATAAGACAAGGGCCTGTGTAACCCTTCTCTTCACGTCTCTTCTCCATAACGAAACACCTTGTGAAGTGGTAGTAGTTGTATTGACATTCAAAAACTGCTCTGTAAAACCTATTTTGAATAAAAAAATTGATTTGATTTGACGTCGCACAAGCTTGTATCATATCACACATGCTTGTGTTTTTATTGTTATTCACAAGCGAATTGAGCAGAAATATCAGAATTTTGCTTGGCCTCTAGTATGTCCCGTGTGAGACAAGCCAAATTAAATTGACTGGAGTTGGTCAGATTCGAGTATTACTAAAATATAATAGAAGCATTTAGTGAAAATAAAGACATGATTCAATCTGTGTTAAATAAAAAATGCGCAACTTTAAAAAGTGTGAATTGGTAGACTTCGTAAACCTATAAGAATTTTTAACTAACTTTCAGTTGTGCAGGTTACCTGTCGTTCTTTACTTCACCGCTAAAACAAGTGATGATGAAGTTCTAATAGGCATGAAGGTGGTAGATCTTGGTTTGAATCTGGCGGCACCACCGCCACACCTATTTCTACCGAATAACAGCAGTGTTAAGCGCTGATGTGTTCTAGTTTGAAGGGTGTGGTAAGGGAGACATACTTTTCCGAAGCGTTCCAATTTAGTCCTCAGGAGTAACAGCGCGTCTGTGGCCGAATTTAGGTAGGAATCTAGTCATGTCTAGGGTTGATTACAAATGTCCATGGGCAGTAGTTACTTACTATCAGGTGGATTGCATGCTCGTCTGCCACTCCTATATTATATAAAAAATTGAAAATCAGACGTGTGATCCTGAGATTGGAACCACGGCGTCCTCGAGTGGGAGGCTGAGTTTCAACCACTCGGCTATCACTGCAAAAAAAAAGTGTTATTGATAAATAATTTAGTTTTTTATGATATTTTTCAGAATGGCCTCGTCAAGATAGCTTCGGACATAGTACAAACAGTCGAAGGATTTTTTGGCTCTCTCTTTTAAATATTTGATTCGGACCGGACAACTTTAAATAAATACATATTCCCATGTATATTTTTTATTTCGATCACTTAAATTACGTATTTTTTGTTTCATCTAATAATAATTATCTTGAATTATGTGAAGTATGTTTCCATAATTGTTTGTAAATATTGTGTCTATGAAACCGCAATAGTATTAAGATGAAAGTTGAGATAATACTAGTATTTTGATAGTATAAAAATATTATACTAGTACAAGTACTAGTAGTAGTAGCGGTCCCCAACATGACGACACTTAAATCAAATTATTACAAGTATGTGTGTGAATTATTTAGTTTTCTATTTATTTATTACTTAATTATAGAAATCAGACACAGAAAATCGGTAAAGCCGTTTCGGAGGAGTACGGTAACTAACATTGTGACACAAGAATTTTATATATAAGATTATTCTATACAATATAATAATAACAATACAATATAAGCACGGCCATCTGCGTGACTGGCTTATGGTAGACATAAATACAATAAAACACTTTATGTAGGAAAACACTATTAAAATTGCAATGACACGCCTTCGACAAATGAAGTACAGTCAGCTCCAAAAATAGATGAACTATATTAAGGTTTCAAAAATACCTATACACCCAAGCTGAAAGCAACTAGCACCATCATTAAATGAACGTCGTTTCAAAAGTAGCTATACATAGGAGGAGCTATACGGTGTTCAGCGACTTTTGACGCGATAGTGTTAATCTAATTTTGACACTTTACAAGGTTCATCTAATTATGATGCAAGGACTGTTCAGCTATTTATGAACGCTTGGGTGTATAGATATTTTTAAACGTTAATCTGTTCATCTACTTTTGAAGCTGACTGTACCTTAAAACACCATACTTATTATACTTTCCATGAGTCATAGCGGTCACATACACTCTATTCAATCACAGGTCTATTGTAAAAATGTAAAGAAAATTTTCTAGACCAAAACGTTACGTTATTTCGCCGCATCTCGAAACATCGGCAAATTTACAAGTCAATCTGACACCATTTATTCAGGAAGAGACGCTTTAAATTCACTGGACCCTTAAACAATGGAGGCGAAGGTAGGAACAGAATTATGAGGTTTGTTGTTATTCGCAAATTGTTTCCGATTTTGCCTCGAAAATTTGCCGCTAACTTCACGAAATCTGAGTTGAACAGAGATTAATGTACAGAGTTTCGTAGTGTCTGCACCGTTGGTATAAGTTATGAGCTAATTTTGTGATAGCCCAGTATTAGAATACAAATACATTTTGTAAGGTAATATAATCAATGTTTTGTCCTAATAGGTATAGGCGTAAATCTGCTAGTCCGCTCTGAATATAGAAATGAATCGCGTCGCCATTGTAAATTGTATGACTACTTTATTAGAATACAAATACATTTTGTAAGGTAATATAATCAATGTTTTGTCCTAATAGGTATAGGCGTAAATCTGCTAGTCCGCTCTGAATATAGAAATGAATCGCGTCGCCATTGTAAATTGTATGACTACACCTGCTCACAACAACTTCAAAGCGGACTAGGTTTTTGGCGCGGACTATACCACACCTATTTTAGTTTGTTGGTGGGAGTTTGGAACATGGTAGAACCCTTTGTTCAACACCGGTGGCACCACCGCGACACCTATTTCTGTCTATTAACAGTGGGGTTAAGCACTGCTGTGTTCTGGTATGAAGGGTGTGGTCAGAGAGATATACTTTTCCGAGACGTTCGGAGCAACGGCGCATCCGTGGTCGACCTCAGGTAGGAATATCTAATCCTATCTGGGGTTGATTTCAGATGTACATAGGTGGCAGTAGCGACTTATTTCAATGGATTGATGTCGGCTGATTATCTTTTGTTTTTATAATATTGAAGTAGAAAATGAGCCTGAAGTCCACTTAATGATATGTGGTTACTACTGCCCATACAGATTTGTAATCAAACCCAGATAAGATTTTATTTTGACCTGTGATCTACCACAGATGCGCCGCTACCCCTGAGGACTAAGCCGGAATGCCTTGGCTAAGTATGTCTTACCACACCCTTCAAACCCCAATCACAGAACACATCAGCGCTTAACACTGCTGTTATTATGCAGAATTAGTTTTTAAATACTTTAGACTTTTAGACTTTTATAATACACATACAGCTAGAAGTCATACATACATACACATGTAGCTTGAAGCAGTAACTGCATATAATCTGTGGGAGATTGTTGTTGCTAGTTGTCTAATATAAGTGACAACTGATCGCTAATAGATAGAACCACTGTTCTGTATAGAATTGGTTGGGCAAATACTGCTTACCATACGATGGACTGCCTTTGAATGACATACTCCTATTGATAGCTCCTGCGCTTTGTTTAGTTATTATTAAAACGGATTAATCTTTTTTTTGTGGTAATATAGATAGGTGAAGGAAGAAAAGGGTAACGACCCACCAGATTCGATTCAAGCCACTTATAAAGGTTCCCTTAAGCTTTAACGCCCAATATTCAATGCCTTTACGTGCTTGCAAGATCGATGTCTTTACGTGCCTTTATATGCGCGCATATTTAGAATGCTACGGGTACGCGCATAAATGGCCACTCGTGGTCCCCCATTCAACTCCTGACTACGCCTAAGGTCCGTCACTTTATTTTGTAAGGCACACTATGCAATATCCATGTCTAAAAATTTAAATTGATATTAATACCTCTGCTTCACCACACCTTTCAAACTAGAAAATTACACCTTTACATTTAAAAACTACAAAACAAATATATCTCAATTAGAACAACAATTCAAATTGATTAAAAATATCGAGAAATAAAAACAGTCGAATTAACCCTAACAAAGGAAAAAGCAAACAAATTTTAAATTCCAAATTGAAATTCATATTCCCTAAGCACGTAATTAACCCGTCGGATGCCCACAGCGATTATCCTTTGACATGGACCACAAGACAAATAAAAGTTGGGGCCGGGTTTGACTCGCGATGTAGGATTTATTTTTTGTGTTAAGGATTTCGGGATTAACCTTATTAAAATGGTCTGTTAACTAGGGACAGGGTAGGCCCCAAGTTATGTGTACATTTGTCACCAGATTTCAAAGCTGGGGCTTTTAAGTGAGGCTATAAAACTAGTTGTATGTATTCTTATTCGGGTACAAATGCGGATTTTTTTGTAATCAGACTCAGGAGATTTTTTTTTATAATATGGGAGTAGCAGACGAGCATGCACCACCTGATGGTAAGAGGCTACTGCCGCTCATAGACATCTGTAATCAACCCCAGATAAGATTGGATATTCCTACCTGAAGTCAGCCACAGATGCGCTGCTGCTGAGGCCTAGGGTGGAACGCCTCGGAAAAGTATGTCTCACTTACCACAATTCCCATCAAACCGGAGCACAGCTCAACACTGCTGTTCTGAGGCAGAAATAGGTGTGGCGATGGTGCCGCCGGAGTCGAACCACAAAGGGTTCTACCACCTTCAAACCACCATCATTGCAATTATTTTATACTAACAGCAGTGTTAAGTACTCTTGTGTTCAGGTTGGAAGTGTATAGTAGTAAGTTCAAACTTAATTTTGAGAGTTGCTACTTACACAGTGAAGCTGACTTTGATTCGCTGTAAAGGAGTAGCAACACTTCAAATTCACATAAAGCACCAATCTTTAATACTCTTTTTTGTATAGAGAAACCCTCATGGATCCCCTTCCACGAAAGGAGCGAAAGGGGTATGTCGGACCCTTATCGACTAAAACTCCGGGCCGTTCCTCTGGACGCTCGGTGCCGAGTCACGAGACACGTGAATCCTTAATAATTCTAACCTAACCTAACCTAACTAAACCTAAACTAAACCCATTAGCTATATGTAAATAATTAATTCCACAAAAATGCAAAAATATTCTCACAACTATAATTTCGACACAAATTAAATAATTTCTCGTAGCAATATAATTTTGGTCCATTACCGCCAAACACTAGTTCGTTTTAAGTTCATTAACTTGAAGTGTTTATTGTAATTAAGGATTTCTATCTCAATTATAGTTAAGTGAAACTTCTAAGACTGTAACTAATGTTATTGTTAGGAGGTGGTGTGTTAATTTGGGATTAGTACAATATACATTAACTTTATTGTATGGATTATTTTGATATATTTTTAGGGTTCTGTACCCAAGGGCAAAAACGGAACCCTACTACTAAGCCTGCGCTGTCTGTCTGTCTGTCACACGGCTCTACCTCTTGAACCGAAGGAATAGATGATAGATGAAATAATACATAGACACTTGAATGTTTTGCAAAGTAAGTTGTACAAGTGTACAACCGAGGCCGCTATAACAACAAATACTAAAAATAAAAATATCTTGAGCGGTAGATAGATATATATAACGGTTTCATGTAAATCGCTATTCTCCAGCGTTTTTCTATTGAACCGTAATAGGTAGACAGTTCCAAATGTATTTACTTATATATGGCTACTACGATAAAGAATACTAAAAATATAAAAAATGAATGAAAATTTGATGATACGAAACCCTCCAGTCTGACTCGCACTTGACCAATTATCTTTATAATCGAATCATTTTAATTACTAAAACAGAAAGCAAACTTTGTCAATTAATCCGTTTTTTGTTGCGCTAAGCCACGAGATATTTCGTTCAATCATAATCTGTCATCATACGTCATTCATTCTATTGAAGTTCCATTTTAAAAACGAGGTCTTTACCCTTAGTATGTGTTTTTACGTTTTTACAAAAATGACTGTTTTTGTATTCATTTACGTATTTGCTCATACATGTCCAATCATAGCGGATTGTATCAGAACTGAAATATGAATATGAAATACCTCGAATAAGTATGTACTTTTCGAGGTATTTCAGCTCAGTCCTCTGTAGCGGCGCATCTGTGGCCGACCTCAGGTAGAAATATCTAATCCTATCTGGGGTCGATTACAGATGTTCATGAGCGGCAGTAGCCACTAACCATCAGGTAGACTACATGCTCGTCTGCTACTCTCATATTATATATTACAAAAAAAACAATAGTACCACCATTTAAAAAAGTCCAACTTGACTATCTTTGAAAATAACGTAGCTAGTAAAATTCAAATTCGTTTCAGAATTACCGCAATAATTTACTTAAAACATTCGGAACACAAAATTAGGCTTCAAAACGAGCCATGGTATGAACCCAAAACGTTTTTCTTAATCATCGTGCGCCATTACCCTAATAGCTGATGGCGAGATTATCGTCTTCCGGACCATTTGGTCTCAACTCTTTAAATAATAGCCTTAATCCATACTAGGCCTTGAGGAATTGCCCTAAACAGAATTTCTGAACGCACATTTACGATATAATTCGAACTTTTTTAAAAACGGTAAGTATTTATATGAGCAATGATAGCCTGTTTGTTAAGAAACTCTGCCTCTAGACCGACAGGTCCGAGGTTTAAATCCCGGGCACCTCTGATTTTTTAAAGTTATGTGCGTATTAGAAATTAATTATCATACGCTTAAAAGGGTGAAGGAAAACATAGTGAGGAAACTTGTATACCTGAAAAATAAAAAAAGTTTTCAAAAGTATGTGAAGTTTACCAATACGCACTTGGCCAGCACGGTGGACTATGGTCTAATCCTTCTCGTTGTGAGAGGAGACCCGTGCCCAGCAGTGGCACAGTAATGGGTTGATGATGATGATGATTTTATTTTAAAATTATATTCAATACAAGTTTATTCAATATAAATATTGTACGTAAGAAAAGCCTTAGGTGTTAAAATATTTTATAAAAAAAACATTTGCTTTCAGAATTACTCTGAATTTAAGTTTCCTGTTATAAATCTTGGATTTATCATAAGTATAATATTTGAAACTGCATTATACGAGTACGTGTTATAATAATAAAAGTTGTTTAAGTTAAAGTCCTTAAATCGTCTTTAAACTTTAGTTCTGACATTGGACAATAGAGATTCAAAATATAATTTTGATATAATAAAAATATGAAAACTTTAAACATTTTTAAAACTTTACTCTCATGTTAATTCGTTAGTTTGACATGCGCATAATCAAAACTGTGACGATACAAAAATGCCTTTGAAAAAAGTAAAAAATCTCAAAGAAGTTTCACTTTTTTATAAAGTTGAAGTACCTTTTTTTTTTTGTTCACGTGGCCTTCAAACCTTCAAAAGGTAACCGATGCCGTGGGAGTGACACAGGGTTATGTGGGACTCTTACCGCACTAAAACCCCTCCGGTGGCCGTCCTCGGCGCTGCGTAGAGGACTCCAGGATCTCCAAAGGAACGCGACCGGAGTCCTCTTAGCGCGTTGCCCTGTCGTGCTCCGCCCAGGTGAGCTTGGCGCTCGCCACACCGTCTGGTGCGTATGACGGTATGCGACCACACATACCGCCGCCCTTCCCGGGGCCGCTGACCGAGTGCTTCGAGCTCCCACTCTTGCCACCCGCGACCTCGGAAGCCCACTTTTAGTCGCCTCCTACGACAGGTAAGGGATACCGTAGCCCTATTCTAGTCCCGGAACTACAGGGACAAAAAGTTGAAATACCTAGCAAACGTCCACGCAAACATGCAGTCCACATAATAAGACTTGTCGCATATGAAAACCTGTCACCAACCCTATGAGGAATAAGGGTACCGATCACAGATTTGTTGCCACTTCTGAGGACTCAGAAGGTCGCCTTACACATATATTATGTAAGTCAGCAGGTATGCACATTGCACAGTGCCCACTTTCCACTGAATAACGCAATAACTGTTTTAAGCTAGAAAAAAGTTTAGCACTTCTACTTGAATCGTACTGGTTCTACCATAATTTACAACTATAAGCCATATAATTATAACTTACTGTTCTTATAAGAACATAAAAAGGTACGAATAATGTAGGTTATACGTATCGTTATTATAAATTAGGAGTCATAAATGATAGTTACTTCTGACGTAGCTTTAAGTTGGCTGGAAATTTTCATCTTATTGCAAGGATTAAAAGTCACAATCTGCCGGCGGTTTCGAAATTTGTAGTTATAACCATTAAGGTAATGGTTTACTATCACCTAGTAACGAGAAGCGAGTTGAATTGACTAGCCTTAAGAGTTAGTTTAATAATAAATGACTTTACTACAATTAAAACTACTATTACTAAAATGTTAGTCAAAACAAATAAGGTATAACAAAATATTATTTTGTTAACTTAAACATATGTGGAATTTAAAGATTGTTTCTTAAAATCAATTTGACACGTGTAAAGAGTAGCGCATTCCTAGTCAGTTACAAAATAATAATTCAAAAATAAATAATAACGGCATGATTTTAGTCACCATTTCAATTAATAATAGAATAAGTGTATTCATGTAGGACTGAAAGAGACTATGTATATTAAGTAAAGTTTTAATCTGAGGGTACGGCAGTGACTTGCCAAGTCAGGCAAAAAAAAATGACATGGCCTTACCATTCTTTTCTTGAATTAATTCAGGCTACTTTCGACCCCCTTTAACTTCGTTGTAGATATATATTTAGTTATAATAAGTATTATTATTAGGCGAAAAAATCACTTATCGCTAAGCAGTTATAGTAAGACAGCTGTTCGAACTTTGAAACTGATTTCGTCTTCTGAATTTTAGTTGCGACTTTGCACAATTTTAGGCTTCATTAAACGGCTTTTCAGCAACTAATGTAGCTGAAAATGTATAGAAAATTGAATTTCAACTTAAGTTAGTAAACAAATTAAAAGTGTTTATTATTCCCACGTGACTCGACGAAGTAGATGTAAAATAAAATTCTTCTACAGTATTATAGTAATGTGTTCTATAGAAATTACATTTTTGTTTGCAATTTGAATTATCAAATCCGACGATGAACAAGAAGTAATGATATACTTAAAATTGGCCAAATGCGGCTCGAACTTGCATATCGAGGGTTCAGTACCTACTTTTTATTTTTATCTTTAGTAAAAATTGCGTGTGGCGGCTTCAGGTATGTAGAACTCCTCTTCTGTATGTGTTACAGATGTCCATTTTTTTATAATATAGGAGTAGCAGACGAGCATGCAGTCCACCTGATGGTAAGCTACGGCCGCCCATGGACATCTGTAATCAACCCCAGATAGAGTTAGATATTCCTACCTGATCGGCCTACAGATGCGCCGCTACCCCTGAGGACTAAGCTGGAACGCCTCGAAAAGTATGTCTCCCTTACCACACCCAAAACGGTACACAGCAGCGCTTAACACTGGTGTTATTAGGCAGAAATAGGTGTGGTGGTGGTGCCGCCGCAGTCGAACCACAAAGGTTTCTACCACCTTCGAATAGCAGCAGTGGCCACTTACCATCACGGACTGAACTCATTTTCTATTTCAATGTTATTAAAATACGAGTACATATTTATTATAATTAAATTTCATACAGAAACACTTAAAGTCGTTTTCGTATAATTTCGTTCGAGTAAAGTCGAATTATTACCAGCACGTGATACTTAGTAGCAATTTAGGGTTTAAAAATTCATTACCACTGAAATTACCATCAGGCGTAAATCTTCGACGTAACGTTGTTTTATTAAGGGTTACACACACGCTACCATTTAGCTTACGGTATAATTATCCTTGGCTTTAATATTTCTATTCCGCTTTTAATTGTGGTACAGAATATTGTACGTTAAAAGTGGGTTCGTAAGAATTATTTTTCGCTGTTTAGTGCGTTGAATTTTAATTCTTTAATCTAACCGTTTTATTTTAAATATTATTTCTTAATAAAAGCATTTAAAATTGTACTTGGAACCTGTACTCGTCTTGGTTTAAGTAGTTACCTACCTCGGAGGTACTTTTTTTTTGTTTACGAGGGGGAATCCTTCAACGCGTCACATCGTCTGGTGCGTACGACGGTATGCGACCACACATACCGCCGTCCTTCCCGGGGCCGCTGGCCGGGCGGTTCGAGCTCCCACTCTTGCCACCCGCGACCTCAGAAGCCCCATTTTAGTCGCTTCTTACGACAGGCAGGGGATACCGTAGCCCTATTCTTGTCCCGGAACTACAGGGATAACCTATCTACCTACAGGGAGGTACCTACGCTTAAGCTATAAGAATAAGCTTTATTTTAGCTTATTATTATAAAGATATAATTTTTAGAGTAAACAATTTGAGTACCAATAATTTCTAAATTACATTCAGAATGAGGTTTGATTTGATTTGATCATTTGAAATTATGAATTTGATTTGATCATAGTTGAGGCCGGGCCGTAATTCGTAGCATTGATCTAAGGCACATTTCTCTTCCGCTTAAAATAAATCTACACTAATACTATAAGGAGGAAAAGTTTGTTTGTTTGTTTGGTTGTAATGAATAGGCTCAAAAACTACTGGACCCATTTTAAAAATTCTTTCACCATTCGAAAGCTACATTATCCACGAGTAACATAGACTATATTTTATATGAAAGATTTTAAGGTGGTACAAAGTTTGCCGGGTCAGCTAGTAAGAAAATAAAAAAAATAAGTTTTCTACAATAATAACCTTGTACTAAAATCGATGAGTTATCGCTGTTATAAAAATAAATTTATTTTGAATTTCCTTTTGTACCCGCCTGACCTAGGATCGGAGCGTAATATACCTGAGGGATTGTTTATTATTCTTCAGAAGGTTACTTTCCTTTTACCAAACCACACCTTAAACACGTGAACAGCGCTGAACACTAAAGTTATCACGGAGAAATAGACGTAACGGCTGTGCCTATGAAGTCCAACCACAAAGTATTCTACCATCTTAAAACTTTGATTATCTTTTATAATATATTTAAACTACTTTGAAACTTTAATGGTCTGTTAAAATATTTAACACAATAACCAAAATAATATTAAAACTTCCGTAAGCAACTACCGTAAGCTGTTTTTCCACGCTACATTTACTCCATTCAGTGGTTGTAAAAATATTGCTCAGTCACTTGATTAACTTACTTTGTTAGTTACATGTTCAATTTCCATACAAAAGCTGTGTATCGTTTTTACTGAAACTAACGAATAATTCATAATTTCAGCACCTACACCTTATACACCTCGTATACCTTATCGGATGTAGAGCAAGAAGAGGCAGAGGGTTCACTTCTTTGAATTATTTTAAAAGAAATATATATACACATACACTTTAAAAAAGTAAGTAAAAAGGAATGTAGGCTTTGTCACTTTTAGACGAATTATTACATAATTTTGACGAATTCAAAGACACCGAAATCCGTTTCGGGTACAGGGAACGCCCTGTATACGTACGTATGTATTATTCTCTGTAACAACAAAGATATTCTTACGTAATATTTAGTAATAAAGTAAATAGCGTTTTTTTTATAATATAGGAGAAGCAGACGAGCATGGAGTTCACCTGATTGTAAATGGCTACTGCTGCTCATGAACATGCGTAATCAACCCCAGATAGGATTAGATATTCCTACCTGAGGTCGGCCACAGATGCCCCGGTACCCCTGAGGACTAAGCTGTAATGCCGTGGATTTATATGTTTCCATTACCACATCATCCAAACCAGAACACAGCAGCGCTCAATACTGCTTTTATGAGGTAGAAATAGGTGTGGCGGTGGTGCCGCCGGAGTCGAACCACAAAGGGTTCTACCACCTTTAAAATGCATGATAATATAATTTTGACAGGCATTAAAATACAAATAATAAGCAGTTTCTCTTTATTACTATTAGAAATAAACAATTTGTTTTAAATAAATAAAAAGTTTAATTAAGCCAAATAGTACATAAAAATATAAGCCGTTTTATAGTCAAATACCCAAGTCTTTATGTAACTCCTAAATATTTTCAGTATATTTAATTTAACTAACTCGTGTATTTAGTGCGCACGTCGTTTAATAAATATTCATTTATACGAAAACAAATTTACAGAACTATTTATTTCAGCCTGTGCCAATATTTGTTCTAATTTGCAAATGGTCAATACGAGTCACTTTGACGAACGTAATTAGTTGGAACGACGCAAAAGGTTCAAATGAACAAGTAATGCACTTGTCCTACTGCTGATTTGTAGCGAGTAACTGTAAAAATAGCATCTGAAAGTTATATTCCAGGATATTTATACCATTTTAATAGTATTCAAAAATCATAAGAGAGGTTGCTGGGAGAGATTTCATTTTGAAATAAGCAGTCCGTTGTACTGTATTTCTATAATGTTTTGCTATTAATTACTTTTCCGTGTACAAAAACTTATAAAATAAATAATAATTAATAATTTCAAAATGTGAACGCCATCTCTTACTATAAGTCGAAATTAACGATTATTCAAACCAAGACTATTACATTAGTCTATGACATTAGTTATGAATTTTCAGTGTATCGAATGTTTTGCCTACAAATTTGACAATTATTGCCTTGAAATTTGTCAAATTTCTTTAGATCTTTAGTAGATAAATATTTCGTAGATAGATTATTGATAATGAGACCAATCGTATAAAAGTTAACCACATTATCATAATTACTATTGAATACTTATTAGTATACGTCTCTCTCGTTTTGGTTCTTCCAATACAAGTGACGTCATTTCCTTGAAATTGTACCCCCAATTCACGTAAAAATATCAATAATAAACACTAAATTGCCGCCTAAGAAATTTCACTTAAAAAAAACACGTTTTGATCAAATTATTGTGATAAATTCCAGTAACACGCATTATGTTTCAGTTTAGTAATGCATCTGTAATCGCTCAACGCTTTAATTATCGCAGTGAAACACACGACGAACCCATTAAATAAAATTGATTGACTAGTTAAATTACCTAATAATTACTAGTTATGCAATATGAAGTGCATAGAACTATTATTTTAAACAGTAAATGTAAATTCGATGCGCTAATTATGTGTAAAGCACTTAGCCACGGTCGAAATGTTTTTGCCGATGAGACTTATTACTTTAACTGAATATTTGTGGTTTAATTATTTTATGTCTATGATTTTATCCGACTGCGAAGTATGTATGTACATGTATGTAAGTTTATTTCATTCTAGAACGCCCTGCAGCCCTTAGCTTGACGGATTTTAAATATTGGAAGGTGGTAAAACATTCTGGTTCGATTCCGGCGGCAACACTAACACACCTTTCTCCCTCGTAATAGCAGTGTTAAGCGCCGCTGTGTTGTAGTTAGAAGGATGTGGAAAGGGAGGCATACTTTTCCGAGGCGTTCCAACTTAGTCCTTAGTGCTATCTGCGCATCTGTGGCCGCCCACAGGTAGGTAATCTTATCTGGGATTGATTATAGATGTCCATAGGCGGCAGTAGCCACTTACCATCCGATGGACTGAATGCTCGTCTGCTACTATTATATTATTAATTCAGTTCAATCCATTTACTGCCGGATAAGGTGGTATAAATATGTGAAATACATTAGTTATACTTTAAAATATATATTTGAGCTAACACGAAGGTAAAAATCTCAATGTCTCTTCTGCGCCTTAATCTATGTAAGGAGCGCGCCCCATTTTAATATGAATTTGAGGTCGCCGCGGTGTCCGATGATAAATCATGCATTGTTGACGCCGACAAAAGAAGTCATTTTTGGGTAGTAAGTGCTCTATTCGGGAAGCCGGCCTATATATTTGCATAGTACAAAGCGCTCGAAGGTCAGGGAATTCAAAGATTCACAATAGAAGGCAATTTAAATGCGTCGAAGGAATAAGGTGTTTGATTTAATTATTTTTCGTACCGTTTTTGGATGGCCCTTAATAAATCGTGTAGCCTTGTTGCTTGTAAGTACGTGATTTACAAAGTTTGACGGTGGTTAAAGTTGGATGGGTTGCTAGTTGCTTGAATTTAAGTGTGGTCCGTGCTTCGGAAGGCGCCTTATCAGTGATACCTATTGGCATTAGGTGGTTATATTGAAAATCAGATGTTTAGGTCAAATATGCTTCAGGCTTCTCTCTATAACTCGTCAGCTCGTTTCCGTCCCACTGTTGGGCATAGGTCTCCTCTCAGATTGTGCTTTAGGCCATAGCCTACCACGCTTGGTAGACTTCACAGATCCCTGTTAATTTCTTCTTTTCAACACTCAGGGCGCGATGCTCGGCTCTTTTCTCGTGATGTTTTCTTTAATGTTAAACCATGCGATAATAAGGGTGGGTTGCATCATGTAACTTTAACATTTACGGAAGCCTTACCAACCATCAAATCCATGGTAAAAAAAATAATTAGTTGCACCATTTTAGTTGAGGTTGAAATTACGTCATGACTAATACTATACTTTAACCGCTCGAATTCAATCGGTTAAATTTACTGTATTTGTCAACTTTCCTGTCACTGTGGACTAAAAATTGCGGTAACAGCGACAGAAATGACGTTAATGACAAATCAATTGGTGCAACACAGAATTCTTACATTCCATCGCTACCGTCAATGTTACTGTTATATTTAACTTTAACGCAAACTTTAACCGGGCTTTCGATGCAACCAACAATATCTAATTCGCACATAACTTTTAAAAATCACAGGTTTGAAACTCGTACCTCCCAATTAAGGTATTATGTTTATGACCATCGGGCTACCACTATTATTACTTACTTTCTCAGTGTCCAATGTACTTAAAAAAGTAGTAAAAATACCTATGTTTAATTTGTGTGTTAATTTATATTTCTAATATGTTTTATTATTATAAACTACACCAATATAATGTATGTACGAGTAAAATATTATTATGAAAGTAAATAAACCCTACATTTAAAACTTAATAACTATTTAGTGCCTCTCCAATTTCACTATTTTAGTATTATATTATAATCTAAGATAATTACATATCATTCGACGAAACCTAATTATGAATGTAATTAATATTAACTTTAAATATTACAATGAAGCCCTTAATAACATATGTAAATGTTATTAAGGACTTTATGAAAATAAACAGAAAATTGTAGGCGAATAACCTTTTAGAGCTTTTAGCCGCCGTCTCATTAAAAATAACATAAAAAAATACAAGAGTGTGACTTCTCAGAAATAAATTAATTCCTAATATAGAATTATAACTTCGGTATGCTTGTACATTGACAATATTATTTAGAAAAAGTGTTATTATATGCTCCTTAAAGATTAATCTTATATATAAAATTCTCGTGTCACAATGTTAGTTACCGTACTCCTCCGAAAGGGCTTTACCGATTTTCACCAAATTTTATACGCATATTCAGTAGGGCTGAGAATCGGCTACTATCTATTTTTCATACCGCTAAGTGTTAAGGGTTGTTCACGCTTAACATTTTTTTATTTATATGGCAACACAACGTTTGCCGGGTAGCTAGTAAATGCATAAAATTATTTTTAATGTTTATTTATTAACCTTCACAACCCATATTAAGACATTTTTTTTATCATTTCGCACACATACGGCTTAATTGCGCAATAATTTATACGTATTTAATAATAATTACATTTTCTTTCATAATATGAAAGTACTAAGAAGACAGTCCACCTGATGGCAAGTTATCTTGCTGTTATTAGACAGAAATAGATGTAGTGGTGGTGATTTCAGAAATGCACCAAAAAAGATTCTACCACCTTCATATTTAATTTATATCTTGTTCTGTCTGAAGCCGACAAGGTGGTCGCCTGATATATAAGTTATTCAGCAATAACATATTCATCCACCGAAACGCAGAACTATTTCAGGCTAGAAATACGTGTGAAGGTGGTACCTTCCCAGTCAAATTATCTTTTCCTGAGTCGCTTCTTCATTGCTGAAGGTCGTGCCTGTTCTGATGGTCTACTGTGCAGGTGTGCTGCAAATTTCGCCGAAATGCTCGGTCTTCTGCTTGTCTTAGGCATTCTGTGACGGACATCTTCGTTAAGACCTTGATCTGGTCAGAGCATCTGGTTGGCGATCTTCCTCAAGGTCTTTTACCCTCCACTTTCCCAACAACCATGATCTTCTCCAAGCAGTCGTCCCGTCGTGCTATAATGTCCAAAGTAAGAAAGAATTATTTGGAGGCAGATGGTTGATAGCCTTGGTTTTACTTTCAGCTCCTTTAGTATAGATATATTTGTCCTCTTTGCTGTCCACGGAATACGGAGCATATAGTCGAACTATACTAGTACCATATTTCAGAGTAGAGTCAGATGCCAAACTAGTATTAAACACGAAGCATTGCGAACATGGTAAGTACTTTGGAAAGCTTTAAGAGCTCGTATTACGTACTTCAGTATTATATTTAGTTTATATAAACAATTTTACATTTTACAATTTAATTTCAGTTATGCGAGTTTTCGAGTTAAATAATACATTGTTTTATTTATTTTAAACACTGTGCGTATTAATGTAATCGTGTTTTTTTTATATTATAAACATTTTGAGTGTTTTGTTTATCTTTATTTTTTATAATATAGGAGTAGCAGACGAGTATGCAGTACACCTGATGTTAAGTGGCTACTGCCACCCATTGTCATCTGTAATCAACCCCAGATAGGATTACATATGAGACCTGAGGTCGGCCACAGATGCGCCGCTACCCCTGAGGTCTAAGCTGGAACGCCTCGAAAAGGTATGTCTCCCGTACCACACCCTTTAAAACGGAACACAGCAGCGCCTAACACTGCTGTTATAAAGCAGAAATAGGAGTCGAACCACAAAGGGTTCTACCACCTTCAGTAGAAAATGACTGACTTATAGTAATTGGTTTTTATAGTTAATGGTTCGGTTTAACTCAGAACACAATTACACATTGCATAGGAATTCTACCCGAAATAATCGGTCATAAAAAAACTCAAAACCAATCTTACCAAATAATAATTACCAGGAATCGCTGAGAAATCCGTGATCTCATCCGAAATTTCGCATATATATTTTCCATATATATCCAGTTTTGGACGAGTTTAATCCGAAAAAAATATTTTTTCACTTGTTAATTCAATTCAATTGACCAATGTTAACGGAAAATATTTGAAGCTGAATAAATGCGCAGCTTCTCCCGAGAACAGTATCCAATTAAATTAAAACAAAAATAGTTGCGATAAAGTCCCTACAGTTGTAATATTAAGTTATATCTTAGAATTGGGTATTTTATTTACAGAACCCTACTACTCGTATAAAACAGACTACGAACACAAACGACGTGAATTTGGTAAGATTCACAAACATTTTCTCATACAATTCTGCCGTCAATCCAGTAAGTATTAGACCTCAAAATACTGAAATCCGAGTATGCAGTTCGGAGCAAGTTTTGAAAACGTTACGTATAATCCATGCAAATACACGATCGGGTGATTCAAAGTTATCGCCGGAGGGTGTTAGTTCGCACACGTCGTTATTTGCTATGAAAGTTTAGGATGAACGTTACGGTATCAGTACCGTCAATAGGTACAGCTGATCTCAGGATGCGACTTTGAGACCGAACATGTCGATAGTTTCTCATTTTTTACCTGTTTAAGTGTAATGATTACGGGTGTATGTATGTCTGATTTGGCACGTGCTATAATTCAAACAGCTTTATGCATTTCAACATAGTATAGAAGTATAGTTGGAATGGTCTAAATTGTGGGAGTAATTCAAACATTGTCTTCCTTCTCAGTTAATTATTTTTAAGCAGATGATTTTTTATTTGTTTTTATATTATTTAGTACTGATACGGAAATAATAGCTAATTTTATAAGGGAGGTATTTAGTCAGTGCAATGAAACTGAATCTGGTAAGATTCACAAACATTTTACCATACAATTCTGCCCGTCAGTAAGTTTTAGACCGCAAAATACTGAAATCCGAGTATGCAGTTCGGAGCAAGTTTTGAATACGTTACGTATAATCCATCCAAATACACGATCGGGTGATTCAAAGTTATCGGCAGTGGGTGTTAGTTCGCACACGTCGTTATTTGCTATGAAAGTTTAGGATGAACGTTACGGTATCAGTACCGTCAATAGGTACAGCTGATCTCAGGATGCGACTTTAAGATCGAAAATTGCCGTTTCTAATTTTTTTACTCGTTTGAAGAATAATTTTTTTGGGCGTATAAATGTATATATGTTTAATTTTTTGGGACGTGGCCCAAACAGCTTGACGGCTTTCAACATATAAAGTGTATTTGGATTCGTCTAAATTGTGGAAGTGACACACATACATTATCTTCCTTTTTTTATGACATAGGAGTAGCACATAGTAGCAGGATGCAGACACAGCAGCACACAGCAGCGCCTAACACTGCTGTTATTGTGCGGAAATAGGTGTGGCGGTGGTGCCGCCAGAGTCGAACCACAAAGGGTTCCACCTTCCTCCCTTCTCACCTTCTCACCCAATTCTAGATCAGAATTCTATTTTTTCGCCGAAAAGTTCTACAAGCGGATATACCCTTGGAAATTTATTTTATTTTTATATATATATAATCCTGTAAGGAATGACGTGCGTTCTCCATGTTGCCGTCTAGGAGCGACTTTGTTGTCTATGGCGGGTTTTCTCCTCTCCCCCCCGAGGCAAAGGGAAAAATATGAGATGCCATAGATTCAAGATGGCGGCCGATTTAAAATTTTTAACTTTTTTATTTATTGACTTTATCCTGATGTTTGTTTCTTTTTCGAATAATATTCGGGTGGGTATTACGATGAAATTGGAAAAAAATGAAAAACCAAGATGGCCGCCGAGATATTTGAGTTTGAAATTTTTCAATTTTCGAGGTGTTTTTGGGAGGTCGTATCTCTTGGGATTTTTAATATTTTGTTGCCATTTTTTTAAATTTTCTCGGATATATCCTCAATTTTGCCAAATCGGATTATTTTTTTTTTCAACAACATGGCGGGTCGTCTGTTAGGCGACTTGTAAAATGTATGAAAAAAACAGATTTTTTGAAGTGAAATATTCGGAGGTTGGCAACGTTTGAGCGATTTGCTTTGTTCGGGGCGGTCATGGGGCTCGGTCCGAGGTGTTGCCAGGTTTGAGTTTTTTTCTCCCCACTCTTACAATTTTTCAAACTTTTCATTCAAAAATATGAAAAGTAGAAGGAGAAATATTTTTGATGAACATTTTTCACAGGAATATTTTTTTTGAGTGTCGTAATGACATTTGACCATTTTCGTCGATGTCGACTGGCAACACTGGCCGCAGGATTTTTTTTTCAGTTTTACAAAAATTCGACTTCCTCGACCTGAAGGAGTGGTGGGGGGTGGGTTTGATGTATGAGTGGAATTTTTTATTTGCCTCCGTGTCTATGGGAAAAATCTGAAACTTTCAAAATTCAAGATGGCGGCCGAGCTGGATTGGACAACTTTTTTTTTTTATTTTGCACCTACCCAAGATCGGTATCGTTTCCGGCTAATTTGAGGTCGCCTGTTACGATGAAATTAGTAAAAGTTGAAAAAACAAGATGGCCGCCGAGATATTTGAATTTGAAATTTTTCATTTTTCGAGGTGTGTTTGCGGGGTGGCACTGATGTGTTTTTTTTAAGATTTTTTTTATTTTTTTCGTTTTTTTTCTCGGATATATGCTCCATTTTACCAAATCGGATTTATTTATTTTTTTAACCAGATGGCGGATCGTTCGTCAGGCAATTTGTAAAATGTATGAAAAATCGCATTTTTTGAAGTGAAATATTTTGAGGTTGGCAACATTTCAGCGAATCGCCTTGTATGGGGCGGTTGTGGAGCGTGACTTGAAGTGTTGCCAGGTTTATGATTTTTTTTCTTCGTTCATACTTTTTTTGGAACTTTCCATTCAAAAATGTAAAAAGTAGAAGGAGAAACATTTTTAATGAAAATATTTTACATGGATATTTGTCAGGGGGGTCGTAATGACATTTGACCATTTTCATCCAAATTAACTGGCAACACTGGGAGCTAGATTTTTTTTTTCACTTTTTTGACATTTCGAGTAGCCCAGCCTAAACTATTGGTGGGGGGTAGTAATAATGTATGAGATATTTTTTCGGTATATTATGGTGGTTATAGGAAAAATGGGAAACATACAAAATTCAAGATGGCGGCACTCCTGCGATTTTCAACTTTTTTTTTATTCTGCGCGCCTATCTGAGATTGGTGTCATTTTGGGCTAATTGTGGGACGACTGTTACGATAAAATTAGAAAAAAATGGAAAAACAAGATGGCCGCCGAGATATTTGACTTTGAAATCTTTCATTTTTCGAGGTGTGTTCGTGGGGTCGTAGCGCGATGGTTTTAATAATATTTTTTCGACATTTTTATTTTATTGGCCGGAATGTATCCTCAATTTTATCATATAGCAGTGTCATATTTTTTTAACCAGATGGCGGACCTTGTATCAGCCATTTTGTAAAATGTACGAAAAAATGCATTTTTCGAAGTGAAATATTTTGAGGTTGGCAACATTTGAGCGAGTCGCTTTATACTGAGCGGTTATGGCGCTCGGCTCGAAGTGTTGCCAGGTAAAGTTTTTTTTTTCACCTTTCATACATTTTTTGGAACTTTTCATTCAAAAATGTGAAAAGTAGAAGGAGAAATATTTTTAATTAAATTTTTTCACAGGACTATTTTTTATGGGTGCCGTAATGACATTTGACCATTTTCGTCTTAATCGACTAGCAACACTGGGATACAGAATTTTTTTTCACGATTTTCACTTTTTGAGTACTTGGGCGGAAACCGTAGACAGAGCATATAAGTAATGTATGGAATATATTTTTTATTTCAAATGGACCCTATGTAAAAAATCGAAAATCCAATGTTGCCATATACAAAAAAAATGTTTTCATACAAATGCATTTTCTACAGGATTATCGAAGATTTCAAGCTGTTGCCACCATTTGACGTCATTTTTTTGTATGAGGCGCTTAATGGCACTTATAGACTGTACCAATGTGTAAAAAAATATTTCAGTGTTGCCATACAAAAAATAATAATTTTCATACATGTGCATTTTTGTATGTCACATTTCAAGCTGTTGTAAATTTTTGACAACGTTATAATGTATGACGCGTTTGTATGTACTAATAGACTGCACATTTTGGTAAAAAAATATTTTAGTGTTGCCATACAAAAAATATTAATTTTCATACATATGTATTTTTTTATGTAATATTTCAAGCTGTTGTCTTGTATTGGTAACATTAGAATGTATGAGGCGTTTGTACGTACTAATATTGCGCACATTTTGATTAAAAAATATTTTAGTGTTGCCATACAAAAAATAATAATTTTCATACATTTGTATTTTTGTATGTGGTGTTTCGGGCTGTTGTCTCCCTTTAAAGACCACCACCACCATGCCCAACATTACTAAACGTCAGTTTTCTGTATGAGGCGTTTAATGGTACTTATAGACTGTGTAAATTGGTGGAAAAATATTTCAGTGTTGCCATATAATAAATAATTATTTTCATACAAGTGCATTTTTGTATGCAATATTTCAAGCTGTTGTTTCCTTCTGAGGTCATTCCAATGTATTAGACGTTTGTCGATACTAGCAGTTTTAACATTTGGGTAAAAGAATATTTCAGTGTTCCCATACAAAAAATAATAATTTTCATACATATGCATTTTTGTATGTAATATTTCAAGCTTTACTATATTTTTGCCAACCTTATAATGTATGACGCGATTGGGGGTACTAATAGACTTTACCTTTTGGTAACAAAATATTTAAGTGTTGCCATACAAAAAATAATAATCTTCATACATATGTACTTTTGTATGTAATATTTGAAGCTGTTGTCTTGTATTGATGCCATTAAAATGTATGAGGCATTGGTAGATACTAATAATCTGCACGTTTTAGTAAAAAAATATTTTAGTGTTGCCACACAAAAAATAATAATTTTCATACATTTGTATTTTTGTATGTGGTGTTTCGAGCTGTTGTCTCCCTTTAAAGACCCCTACCACCATGCCCAGCATCACTTAACGTCAGTTTTATGTATGGGGCGTTTAATGGTACTTATAGACTGTATAAATTGGTGAGAGAATATTTCAGTGTTGCCATATAAAAAATAATATTTTTCATACAAGTGCATTTTTGTATGCCATATTTCAAGCAGTTGTTTCATTTTGATGTCATTTTAATGTATGAGGCTTTTGTAGGTACTAATATTGTGCACATTTTGGTTAAAAAATATTTTGGTGTTGCCACACAAAAAATAATAATTTTCATACATTTGTATTTTTGTATGTGGTGTTTCGAGCTGTTGTCTCCCTTTAAAGACCCCTACCACCATCCCCAGCATCACTTAACGTCAGTTTTCTGTATGAGGCGTTTAATGGTACTTATAGACTGTACAAATTTGTGAAAAAATATTTCAGTGTTACCATATAAAAAATAATAATTTTCATGCATGTTCATTTTTGTATGTCACATTTCATGCTGTTGTTTCCTTTTGATGTCATTCTAATGTATGAGACGTTTGTCGATACTAGCAGTTTTAACATTTGGGTAAAAGAATATTACAGTGTTCCCATACAAAAAATAATAATTTTCATACATATGCATTTTTGTATGTAATATTTCAAGCTTTACTATATTTTTGCCAACCTTATAATGTATGACGCGATTGTGGGTACTAATAGACCTTACCTTTTGGTAACAAAATATTTAAGTGTTGCCATACAAAAAATAATAATTTTCATATGTATGTATTTTTATATGCAATATTTCAAGCTGTCGTCTTGTATTGATATCATTAGAATGTATGAGAGGTTTAGAGTTACTAATATTCTGCAGATTTCGATAAAAAATATTTTAGTGTTGCCATACAAAAAATAATAATTTTCATACATTTGTATTTTTGGATGTAAACTTTGAGTCAGTTGTTCCCCTTTAATGATCACCACCACTATGACCGGCATCATTTGACGTCATTTTTCTGTATGAGGCGTTTAATGGTACTTATAGACTTTAAAAATTTGTGGAAAAATACTTCAGTGTTGCCATACAAAAAATATTTGTTTTCAAACATATGCACTTTTGTATGTAATATTTCAAGCTGCTGTCTCCTTCTGACGTCATTCCAATTAATGAGGTGTTTATCGATTTTAACAGTTTGAATATTATGGAGAAAAATTATATCAGTGTTGTCATACAAAAGTTCATATGCATGTATTTTTGTATGTAATATTTCAAACTTGTATTCTTTTGATATCATTACAAAGTATGAGGTGTTTGTAGGTATTTATAGTCTGAAAAAAAATCATTTTGTTAAAAAAATATATCAAAATTGTCAAACAAAAAAATGTTTTTTCATACATATGCATTTTTGTATGCAATGTTTCAGGCTCTTCTCTCACTTTAATGACCACCACCACGATGACCGGCACCATTTTACATTTTTTTCTTAGTATTTATTGTAAGGTCACATTTATTATTATACCTTACTGCGTTAGTTCAACATTATAAAAATAAATTAAATTCAAATTAGTTTCACCTTTCACTCGAAAAAGAATGCTGGCCATATATTTAATTGGCTGTAACGCTGTACTCGTGATTTAAAAAAAAAACAAAAGGGTATTATGGCGGGAAACGGCAGATGTCAAGGACGATGTTTGTGGAGGTCTTGGAATTAAATAAAAATAACTAGCTTGATTCAAGCCTTTCATTGGAGACACCCCCAACAATTTAGCCAGTGGGATCGCCTGCGTAAAACTGCGTAAGTTCATTTATTGGATATATTTAAATACAACAAATTAAGAATCGATACAAATGTTGGTTGGTACAGATTGTCTTAAGTTTGCTATCTGAGTTTATTAAATAGGCATGTAGTAGCCTAGCCGGCCGTTTTACAGGAATTTGATTGGGTCAAATATTTATGTTTTCATTTTACCTTATTTTGATATAAATCATAATTTAATTTTTAAATATTAATCATATTAGAAGTTCTTACTTATACAGTCGAGATATAAAATGGCAGTACCGTTGTTATGAGCAAATGTTATATTTGTTTAGAAGAACTTTAATGTTATAAGGCAACTTTTGCATGCTTCAAATTATTAATATTTTGTCATACATTATTAATATTTTAACACTTAACGTTTCGGAGTTTGTGTTAAATATTTATACGTATATTACGAATAATTATAACAGTCCTATATTAGTACTACGGCTTATTGTGCTGATAATATTCGAAAGTAATATTGATTTTTAAAGTTATCAATGTTAAATTGTTTTACATTATATTATCCGTATAATAATAATAAAGGGATTAGGTTATTGAATTTTTGTTCTATTTGCGTTATTTCTAAGTATCCATTACGTTACTAACAATTGGAAAAGTATGGTTACAGCTTGTACTTACTTAGTTACATTTTTAAATAGAATTAATTGCGAGTTTTATTTTTGTTTTCATGTTTATATTGGATCAAACAATGGAGAATACCTGTGGTCTTTGGAATGTAATAATAATGGACTGGGCATTCAACACTAAAGTATTTAAATCACTTGTTACCATTTCGGAGGAGAAGAATTCATAGTCAGAGTTCATAGAAGAGTCATAAGATATGAGAGAAGAAAAGCAAGACAAATTGTTTAAATTATTTGGAGAGAAGTAATGGTTATCGATTACAGGGTTTATAAGTATAAGTATAAGTATATTTCGAAATTTATTTATGAGTCGTTTAATAAGGTACATATATGATTCAATCTTAATTAGCTAACTTATTGGTATGTTAAGAAAGCAATAACTGGTTTGAAATTATTTATGACTTGAGTTTTTGAGTATTCTATTTATTTGAGTTAAATTGTTTGTGGCGTACGTTACCTATATGAATTTGACTCGTGATTATTCTTTTTGGAGTGTAGCCCTACCATGCACATAGTGGGAAGGGACGTAAGATGTTAGATTCTCTTCTTACGTAATAATTTATAATTATTTATTAACAGACACAGAGAAACAGATTTTGTGGATGTCGTATGTACTCAAGTTAAGGATATAAAATGTAATAATCTTCTACATTTTTGTGAGTTATTAAAGAGGGTTAAAATATAAAATTTACTAAAGAAGGGCCATAATCTATGATGTATATTTGGACATTTTCATGTTGCCGTAATGACATTTGACCATTTTCGTATTAATCAACAGGCAACACTGGCATACAGATTTTTTTTCATGATTTTCACTTTTTTAATAGTTGAGGGAGAACCGTTGACAGAGGATAAACTTTTTACTTAAAATAATTGTTACGTAAAAATACAATATCCAATGTTGCCATAATCAAAAGAAATGTTTTCAACAAATGCATTTTTAACAGGATTATCGAATGTTTCAGATTGTTTCCACCATTTGACATCATTTTTTTTGTATGAGGCGCTTAATGGTACTTAGGTATATACTGTACCAATGTGTGAAAAAATATATTTCAGTGTTGCCATACGAAAAAAATATGCACTATGCATATGTAATCTCTTTTTTTGGGAAGCGTATATGCTGTAAACATCATATTTTTAACTCATTGTTACTTTAAAAAGCTATAATCCGATGAGTTTATTTTTTTTACGCGAAAAAAAAGCTGTAAGTTGTAGCATAAACAAAATTAATATTAAAATAAAAAGACGTATTTAGGGATCTGGTCTAAAACTAAAACACTTTAAAATCTTACTTTAATTTTTATTGCGGGTAATGAAAATGTAATTATTTAACGTTTTAAATATAATTGAAATGACTTAAGAAAAAAATCGTACATTATACGTAATACGTAATTTTAAATAATTTTCACTTAAACGTTATAATTAAAGTTTTCTGATTTTTTAACGCCTCAACTCAACTCATAAAACCTTTCATCTCATCATTGATTAATTTGTCTCTTACGTTATCACTCTTCTTATACATCAACATACTCCTCGTCTGTTTCTTCTAATCAATATTTTTACTTTAGTACAAGGCTTATCAGTCCTCCTGATGGTAAGTGGCTATTGTCTGGACTGTATGTTCGTCTGCTACTCCTATATTACATAAAAAGGTATCTATAATACTTCCCTCAAGATACACCTTTTTTTTGTTGACAAGAGGGGAAACCTTCAAAAGGTGCCATATGGCAAAACCCTATGCCGTGGGAGCGACACGGGATTATGTGGGATTCTTACCGCACTAAAACCCCCTGGTAGTTATCCTCGGCGCTGCATAGAGGACTTCGGGATCTCCAAAGGAACGCAACCGGAGTTTTCTTAGCGGGTTGCCCCGTCGGGCTCTGCCCAGGTGAGCATGACGCTCACCACTCGGTGTGGCGTGCACGACGGTATGCGACCACACATACTGCCGTCCTTCCCTGGGTAGTTGCCCGGGTGGTTCTAGCTCTCACTTTTGCCACCCGCAATCCCGGAAGCCCCTTTTAGTCGCCCCTTAAGACAGGCAGGGGATACCCTATTCTGGTCCCAGAACTACAGGAACAGATGGGCGTTATCTACGCCCACGGCGACTCCTCCTCCGAGCTGTGCGCTCCCTAGCTCGCTCGGCTTCTTCCTTCGTGGACTTGACAATGTCGCAGGTGATCATGCTATATCTTGGAGCTATCCAGCAATGGCGCTGGAGACAGGTCCGGTCCCACTTTTGACATGAGGAACCGCCGCTGAGACTCCCACGCTGGGCAGTACTGCAGCGTGTGCTATGCGAAATCCTCGTAGGGCCGTCATCTCCCTCTATCCTGTTTAGATACTCACCGAAACGGCCATGTCCGGTGAGTATCTGGGTCAACCGGTATGTTGCATGACCTTTCGCAAAGAGCCAAACCCGACAGTTCAGTACGATAGCATTGACCACCCGTTGGCGTATGTTACGTGGTCCAAATAGCCGATGATGCTAGCAACCTCCAGATACACCTATACAGGGTGAATTTTTCAAATAGGCCTTCAGGACTTAATCCGAAACTATAAGGATTTGCGAAAAATGCTGAAAGGAGTTACGAGGCCGATTTTGATAAAAACTAAAACTGCATCATTCGGTTTTTAAAATATCTTCTTCCTTAGCCGAGAATCGAACGAGTTCATTTTGGAAAATAATAAATTTCTATATTATTTCACTATCTGATAGTGTCGCTTATAAGGATCAAATTCTGGGAAGTAATGTTATGTGATAAATTAAAGGAAAAGGAAAATTTTGAATAAAATACATATTGGCATACTAATCCTCAAAGATTATACATAACATATGACTTATGTATAATTCTTAGAAGTATACATAAGTCATAACATTGAATAATTTGTTGGTTAATCAACTAATTCTTCGATGTTATGACCGTGACATACGGCTTAGTATGACTAACTAATAGGTTGGCAACTAAGTTTATTTTAGGATTTATATTTTAAATAAAAATAGATAATTTATTAATACGTAAATTTTTATTTTTTATTTTTTACAACTTCGTTTCAACGTTACATATGATTTTCTATATCTTTTTGTTAAGTAATCACTAGGATTTTACTTGAAAAAGTCATTCTCTCAAATTGTCAATTTTACATTTGTATTAAACGAAACTCCGCGCAAAGCAAGTTGAAAATCTATTACAATGGTCCTAAAAATAACCTTAACTAAGTCAAACATAAAAATATAAATTCTAGAAGAACAAAACGTCCGCTTCTGAATGATTTGAAATATTAGACCAAAAACATTGTTTATACGCGAGATGTTTAAATTAATGAATGGCGGGAACTTAACTGCCAAATTAATATGAAAAAATATGTACCTATATTCTTAAAATTTACGCTTTTCCTTTAGATTGTCATTTATCATTACTTCCCAGAATTTAATATTCCAGAATTCCCAGAATTGAATTTGACGTGAAGTTCAAAATACAGTCTGGATTCTTACAGGTTATATAGATTCGATGGTCCGATATAATAACGAAAGTCGAATAGGTAAAGTAAATCCATTAGTTCATATAAGAAAAACAGTGGTTGTGGATATCCAATAACATTAAAACTGTTAATTTTTAAGACAATATTTTTTGAGGTTTTCACCAGACTTATATGTTAACATCTGGAACCAGCAGCTGAACGTAAATTCAAAAGCACGAAAACGTTTGAGGAGACAAATAACATTACGTGGCGGTCACCCATCCATGTACTGACCACAAATTTAACCTACTCAACCCTGTTAATATACAATTATTTTCAACTTAATAAAAGCAAATTATTTGTGCTTGCGCATATATTCAATATTAAACTCCTTAATCCTGATGATACTGGGATACCACCTGTCTACTCGGCCATTTAGCGCTCACTTTTTTACACTTCACAATATGGGAGTAACAGACGAGCATGCAGTCCACCTGATGGTGGGTGGCTATTACCTATGGACGTCTGTAATCAACCTCAGATAGGATTATATATTCCTACCTGGAATCGGTCACAGATGCGCCGCTACCCCTGAGGACTATGCTGGAACGTCTCGGAAACGTATGTCTCTCTTACCTACACCCTTCAAACCAGAACACAGCAGCGCTTAACACTGCTGTTATGAGGTTTAACCACAAAATGCTCTACCACCTTCAATCACTATATATATTTGAATCATGATAAAAAATAATCTTTTACTTTTGTAACATTAGTACAGAAAAAGATAGTACGTATGTAGAATTTGTTAGGTTAGGTTAGGTTAGAACATGAAAGAAAATATAAAACATGTCATTTTATTAAAAAATCACAATTTATGCTCCATAAAATATATAACTTCAGTAATTTAAACTTCCAAACATTATTTTACTTCGTTTAGGGGTAGAATTTCATTATTTTTTTCCAGCGAACCAGATACAAAATTTCATAGCATTTGCTTCAAAATTGACGGTTGTTCAAATGAACTTTCAACCCCGATTTTATCTCTACGGGGTTGATTTTTAGGAAGGGGGGATAAATGGGTATGTCCTTGTTCCTATCCAGGAAGCGAAATACTAAATTTTACAGTAGTTGCTTCAAAATTAAAAGATTAAAAAATAACTGACATGACTGCCTATTTTACCCTCTTAGGGGTAGAATTTTCAAAAGGCCTTCCTCAGTACTTATTAACGCTACATACAGAAACTATGTGCAAAATTTCAGAACTCTATTTTCCGTGGTTTCGACTGTACGTTTATTTCCGAAAAATGAATTAGTCATTTAGTTAGTCAGTCAGTCAGTCACCTTGCTGTTTTATATATATACAAATATGTTTTTATAATCTCCGTTTAATTTCCTTTCATTTGATACCCTGCTCGATAGGTTCGGTTAACTTTATTTTTTAAATGTGTTACTATTTCGCGCCAAAAATCCGTCATTGTGATTTTTTTTTCTAGCACCTATCTAAGGACACTCGGATCATTGAGACGAATATAATGATACCTTAACTCTCGAAATTTAAATCTCCTGAAGAACGCAACCGAAGTCTTTTTAGCGCGTTGCCTTGTCGGGCTCCGTCCAGGTGAGCACACGTACTGCCGTCCTTCCCGGAATCGTTGCCCGGGCGGTTCGAGTTCTCACTTTTGCCACCCGCAACCCTGGAAGTCCTTTTAGTCGCCTCTTAAGACAGGCAGAGGATACCGTAACCCTATTCTGGTCCCGGAACTACAGGGACAGATGGGAGTTATGTATGCCCGCGGCGACTCCTCCTCCAAGCTGTGCGCTAGCTCGCTCGGCGTCTTCCTTCGTGGACATGACAATGTCGCACGTGATCATGCCGTCCCAGGCTTTGCTACGCTTAACTATAGCTCCAATAATGGTGCTGGAGACAGGTCCGGTCCCACTTTTGTCAAGAGGAACCGCCGCTGAGACTCCCACGCTGGGCAGTACTGCAGCGTGTGCTCTGCCGTCATCTCCCTCTATCCTTTTTAAATACTCACCAAAACGGCAATGTCCGATGAGTATCTGGGTCAACCGGTATGTTGCATGACCTTTCGCGAAGAGCAAAGCCCGAAAGTTCGGTACGATAGCATTGACCAACCGTTGGCGTATGTTACGTGGTTTCAACAGCCGATCATGCTAACAACCTCTAGATACACCTATATATCAAAGCTCACAAGAAAATCTCTATACCTTAGTCTAGACGTCCACTGGACAAAGGCGTTCACAACAGTCACATTAAACCTTGATTTATAGATGGGTATCAGTCCAGAATACTACAACAGTGTAAGACAGATCGTCTGGTCCTCCTGGAAAGCAGGGCGTCCAGCGCAACCCCATTCGCGTACCGTTCCGTCGTGTTGCTTGACGAGGACGGGCACCTCGAGGATGTCGGTCTGGATCTGTCTGACAACCAGTTGAGATTTCGCAGAGGGAAATCCACCGCAGACGTGGTACAGTAGGCGAAGTCCCTGGCGAAGAATACAGTTACCCGGGGTGAGGTAATGTTAGCTGTATCACTTGATATGGCCAACGTGTTTGACACCCGCCCCTGGAATTGCAAGAGGATAGCGTCCCATTACCACGGAGGTTCTCCCGGAGAAGATTGTCGGGGACTACTTATCTAGGCGTATGGTGGAATACCCTGGCCAAGACCGGTGGTGTCGGCGGGAAATATGGTGCGGAGTTCCACAAGGTTTGATGCTGGATCCTCTCTTGTCTTGGAATATCGGCTAAAACTGAGTGCTGCGAGGAACTCCCCTTCCGGGTGTCAGCATAGTTTGTTATGTAGACGACACCCTGATGACTGTCTGTAGCGGAAACCATAGGGATGCTTTCCTGCGCGTCACCGCTTACACGGTATTCATAGTGGGCCGCGTACGGCGGTTGTGTTTAAAAATCTTGAAAAATCCGAAACTGTGCTTCATGGCAATCATGGCAATGCTTCATGGCCCTCGGAAGGCGCCGCCCCAGGATGTTTAAATCGTCGTCTCCGAAGTTCGTATCGACGTGAGGCCGTTGCGAACGTATCTGGGATTCATCCTGGATAGCCGGTGAAATGTCGGACCCAGCTTTGGATGGTCCCCTCAGCGCCTGAGGTCGGCGGCGACCTTGGGTAAATTTTCTGCCTTATCTCATGTGAAGCAGCCTACGTCTTGGCGGGAAGTTTGCTCTGGGATTTGGGAGCGATGATCTTTTCGTCGCTACGTTATTGGCGCGAGGAAACACACCAATCCTGGAGCCGCCCGCCCGTGCGACAGGAACTGGAGAGACACAGAGCTGAGCTGCGCCAATGGGTTACCGAGACGTGGAACTCAAGGTTGGTGCATCCTAGAGCCGTCCTGAGGACTATTGAGGCAATTCGTGCGTTATTGAGAAGTGGTTATGTAAGCGCAAGGGCGTCCTGTCTTTCCGTCGGACACACGTACTCTAGGTATATGGTTGTTTCTGGAATTATTTGTGCTGGATCGGGCGGGTGTCGACGGCCAGATGCCATCACTGTGACGATTACCTCGAAGAGATGACCCAGCACACGCTAGAGGTAGTGCTGGTGGTTCGCGCTATGGATGGAAGTGTCTGGTTGCCGGGTCCGTGCCGTGCTTTCTCGTGAACCGTCTCTGAACGTCCAGAGGAACGCCGCGGAGTTTTAGTTGGTAAGAGTCTGACATACCACTGTTCCCCCGATCTTCTGATCTGATATGCATAAATCCTCATTGATGCTCTTCTGGATTTCTCCGCGTTAAAAAAATGGGTAGAAGCAATAATTTTAAATATACTTTAAGCAATAATTTTTAATAGACTTTTTGCCATTAATAGCTTAAATTTTTACAATTTTTACTGAACAAAGACTGTAATTATAATATTCAATTTATACCTAAAATGTTTCTTATTTTTAATAATTAAATGTACTTTAATAAACACCTTACACGTCCTGCTACTTCGCCTACCGCTCGGCAAATGGAACATTTTCGTCGCCTCCGTCAAAATGGCGCGAGCACACGTAGTAACATTTAAAAATATCGTAAATATTGTGAAACTTAAATATTGGATGCCTTTAAAATGTTGTAAGATATGTTTTTGTGTCCATTACAAGTGATTAGGTTTAGTTTTTATGTCCATATTTATATGTGTGTGTCCATTACAAGATTAAAAGTTTAGTGATTTATTTTACATAATTAAGGATTTAAATATGACATATTTGTATTTCTTATACCATATAAACGCTGTAACTATAATTCGCCTTTAAATCTCATACCGTGTAAATACTGTAACTGAGCTGGGACTAAAATTCTCAGACCGCGAAAACGCTGTAACCCGTGTTGTGTTTAAATGTTTTGATAGTGAAATTAGTGTAACAGGCGCAGTACAATAAAACGAAGGACTTTTACAGGGTTACTGCAATTTAAGGTCGAAAAAAAACATTTCATAGAAATTTTCTACGCTGTAAATGAATTTAAAATGCTCTTAGAGCTACACGAGTGTTAGATCATTCAACACAGAAAAAAAACTGATTCCAAATATGTATATAACGTATTTCCAGACTTTTTGGCGTAACAGCAATAACGCATTCCTGGGTCGATATGCACTATTTTATGTAATATTTCAAGTTGCTGTATATTTTTAACGCCTTATAATGTATGACGCGTATGTACTAATAGACTATAGTCTGATTCATAATTAGGTGTCCAAAATATAAACAAAGGTGTTGTCCTATCAAGAAAATACGTTTCAAATGGTAGTTTCTTATTTTTGACAATATTAAATTAATACAACAATAATAAAATAATAATCTAAATAAATTAAGATCAATTCAAATTTTCTAATATTTATATTACCTCAATTTCGTTCCATACAGTAATAATAATTAAAACAAGGTTTATGGTAGAAAATTAAAATGTGATAATGGTAACACAATCGGAACCCAAGACATTTCTTGTGCCGTCATTTTTAAGTTTCGTAGCTGATGTTATTCATTTTCGTGATTGTAATCGAACTCAAATGTATTATCGTTTTCATAGCGTGTTCGATAAATTGTGAATAATTGTAAAGTTTTCGTTTTTTGTTGAGTTTGTTAAAGTTTTTGTTTCTTGTTAATTTTGACAGTGACATTTGTTTGTTTACATTTTGGACACCTAATTATGAATCAGACTATACACATTTTGGTAAAAAAATATTTTAGTATTGCCATGCAAAAAATAACAAGTTTTATAAATAAGTATTTTTGTATGTAATATTTCAAGCTATTGTGTCATTATGTTTTTAAAATGTATGGCTTATAGACAAAAAAATCAGGACCCAAATTCTTGGTATTTTGCAAATATTAACTCGTATCCTTTACAAACGGCCCCAAAAATTAACAAATTTTCAATAAATATATAGAAACAAAACTTGTAAAAAATCTTGCACGCAAAACTAAACAAGACATTTCCCCGCGAGCTGCTTGCAGCTCGCGCACCCACGCGATACCTAGTCTATATATAATTTCAAGCTTACCAAAGTTTGTATATGACAAATTTATAGGTTTGATTTAGCGTTAGGTAAAACATATATTTCAGTGTAACCACGTATGAAGGAAACATTATACCGTAAACCTTGTAACATATAAAGATTACATAAAACCACCATTAATCTTAACATGCAAAATAAATAGATAGTAATAGTAGTCAAATTCCGATTAGTAAAAATAATTTTACTATTCACATGACACAAAAACTCGTCACGAAAACCAGCTATTATCAGACAGCAAAAGGTAGATAATAGAAGTTTTTCGTGCACGAATAATACATTCCCGGAAACATTGTTATGACGTTTATTCACTTTTTTGTCAGCAAATAAAATGGAAAAAGTTAAAAAGAACACATATTTAATTTAAAACTTTTGTCTCTGTCTAGTAAAAAGAGTGTTAAAAAATGGTCACTGCCTTTCATAGAAATAAATACATCATCATCACCAACCCATTGCTGTCCCACTGCTGGGCACGGGTCTCCTCTCATAATAAGAAGGATTACGTCATAGTCCACCGTGCTGGCCAAGTGCGTATTTGTAGACTTCACATATCTTGGAGATTTTTTTTTATATAAATCTCTCAGGTATGCAGGTTTCCTCACAATGTTTTCCTTCACCGTTTAGCAAGTTATAATTAATATCTAATACGCACATAACTTTGAAATCAGAGGTGCGTGCCTAGGATTTGAACCTCGGACCCCTCGACCGAGAGACCGAGCTTCTTAACCACTAAGCTATCACTGTTGAAATAAATACAATCAACTGCAAATCAGACTGAAATACTAACTAAATATAACTACAGAAGATTTGCTCCTTCCACATATATTCTAGCTATCTCTGATTAAGCCCCCGAGCACTAAGTTGGAATACCTCATGAAAGTGTCTCTCATTTTCAATAAAGATTACTGGTCTGATTTTAAAGGATTTACTCTTCACAACGAATACAGTTTGGCCCTGCTGAAACAAGGTAATTTATAGGAGATCGATATGTTAGAAATACTATTCAACAATGACAATATACCATATAAAACTCCTATCATCAACACTTGCCTACATTTCTCGTGCTGTCGAATAGTGCAGTGGATATAAATTCAATTACCACAGAGCAACCGTTCATTCGACCATTCGTATGCACTTCCACGAACCGTTGCCAACACTAAACACTTTTGGTGCAACTTGGCTCCATTTCTACAGTACGCATAAGTGAACAGGCGACAAACGATGTTTTTTTTTTATAATATAGATATAGCAAAGGAGCAGTCCACCTTATGGTATATGGCTACTGTTCCCCGTGGAAATCTGTAATCAACTTCAGATAAGATTCAATTCCTGATGTTGGCTACAGATGCGCTGCTAACTATGAGGGCTAAGTTGGAATTCCACGGATAATAATGTCTCCCTTATCAAGCAGAACACAACAACGCTTAAAACCAGTGTTATTAGTCAGAAATAGTGTGGCGAAGTACCTCCAAAGTCGAAACCCAAAGGGTTCTATCATCTTTGAGTATTTTATTTTATACAAGGTTACAGCTGCCGAGACAATGTGAAATATTATATTATTCAAATTTGTTTAGATTGCCTAGATTTTCTACTATAACACCTGTAATTATCCTAACAAACCTGATCTAAGGTATTGTAATGAATACCCAGAAACTTTACTTTTGAGGACCAGCAGTTTCGACACAATTTATTTCTCAAAAGTTTCAATAAACTCTCTCTCTTTAAATTATATATCTCTAAAAGCTCTCGTTTTCTATAAAATCGAAACGAAAATTTGTATTCTTTTCCACAAAGCGGTGGCAATACCGAACATTTATTTTGCTATCTCCCAGCGTTGTATTGACAAAAGTCGCATAAACGTACTACGAGTATAACAACAAATAGGACACCCAGTTTACACTGATCCATCGTGTTTAGCGGAGCATGTAACCTTATTCTACTACTAGAAGAACTCGAAGATGATTTTACCAAAATTTACAAGATTATACTTCATCATATCTAGCGTAGTGAGAAAACCTACATACCTGAGACCTTATGAGATAATTGGCCAAGTGCAAATCCAACCCGCACCCGGGGGTTCCGTACATCCACTTTTTATTTTTAGTATTTGTTATTATAGCAGCCATTGAATTACATACATTGTGAAAATTTGAACAACAAAACACCAGTTTCTTGTATGGGATCAGCGCCCCTAGCGGACTGTATCAGAACTGATTGCAAATGTATGGGAAATACGTAAAAAAATATCAAAATAGTCATTTTTGTAAAAACGTAAAAATTCATACAAGAGTACTGTTGACAGCTGAATAAATTGTAAACATTACTGTATTATTCCATTTCGGTATTAGCCGCAGTCTGTCACAATAACAAAACAAACCATTACCTACCCTAACAATAAATTCATTATCCGCGCTAACGAAGAAAAATTGTTCGGACGCGAAACCAGTGAGTTTTAAAAGTAGGCACCAAGGGAGTCGTGAAGCCTCCTTTATTGACAATTCGTTTTCACTGATACGGAAGACGCCCCGCTTTTTCAGGCTTACCTGCCACGTTTTTTATGCTTTCAGTCTTTCAGCTTTGGGTTCGTTTAACTTGAAAGACGGCATCTATTTTAAATAAGCCGTGTGATGTGCTGGTGATCAAATTGGATCGCTCTGATGGACCGTAACTTAGGCTGAAGCGAAGATGTATGGTGTCTGAACTTCGTTAATTCTTAGTTTGATGTTCATAGTTACTAGGTGTAGTCATTGTCAACGCATTACCGTCCTTAAAAACTTTCCTTACAATATCATCATTTCTTTATCGTTTAAGCAGGAAATTAATTTCAAATACGCACATAAGTTTGAGAAATCAGAGGTGCATGCCAGGGATTCGAACCTAGTGGAAAGTATAAGTGGAAGTTATTAGAGACCTTCGAGGCAGAGTTAAGCAGACACAAGGATTGGATCTGAACTAAATAAGCCTAGAGCTTATACGTATACTTGAATACGTCATTGATCTGGATATTTCCCATTTTAGGAAGAAGAGTTTTGGAGCAAACTATATTTTAACGGTAGATTGCTAAGACTGATATTTATGGCGAGCAATTGTGTCGGTAGCAAAATACATGTATATAGATTGCCACCACAGTCTTTGGGACCAAACCTGGAATAATGGCTGTCGTGTCGACAATTCGAGTGAAGTACCACTATAAACTATTCGTTACGACACTGATACGTACGATGTATGTGGACTATCTTTCGGTTTCGGTTCTTATAATAGGTTAATAGCCGTTAAACGTTGTCGGACCTTATGAGACCTTATGTGCGATTGGAAAACATGAGACAAATAAAGCGAGAAAAGAATCCCCTGCACTTTTCTCAAGCAATCAGCCAGCAAGATAGCAAATGGCAACTGCCGCCCATGGATGTCTATAATCAAAGCAAGATAGGATTACAGTCCTCTGGAGTTGATTACAGACTGATCGTTGGACAAAGAGGTTATTAAAAGGGCTAAGATTTTTTTTACATTAGGTTGATTAGTGCATCGTAGTTTTCGGTATGAATTCGGCCACTACAATTATCTTCTTGATAAGGTTATATAATTTGGCTTATAAATACAAGAAAACAAGCCAAATTACATAACCTTAATTACGGAACATAAATTCTGTTCTGATTTCTGATTCGGATTTCTGTTTCATTCACTTGAGAACAATTAATAAGAGAAGACTGCATTACATCTATCAGGGGTGGAGTGCTTAGTTGGAATGCCTAGTATAAGTCATCTTCATCATCATCAATCCACTACTGTACCACTGCTAGGCACGGGTCTCCTCTCAGAACGAGAAGAATAAGGCCATAGTCCACCGCGCTGGCTAAGTGCGAATTGGTAGACTTCACACACCTTAGAAAACGTTTTTTTAAGATTTCTCAGGTATGCAAGTTTCCTCACGATGTTTTCCTTCACCGTTTCAGCAAGTGATAATTAACTTCTAATACGCACATAACTTAGAAAAATCAGAGGTGCGTGTCTGGGATTTGAACCTCGGACCCCTCGAACAAGATGCCGCGTTTCTTAACCACTAGGCTATCACTGCTTTTGTCCCTGTAGTACCGGGATCAGAATAGGGCTACGGTATCCCCTGCCTGTCGTAAGAGGCGACTAAAAGGGGGCTTCCGGGGTTGCGGGCGGCAAGAGTGGGAGCTCGAACCGTCCAGCAAGCAACCCCGGGAAGGACGACGATATGTGTGGTCGCATACCGACGTAAACACCAGACGGTTTGGGAGGAGCCAAAAGTGCTCCCCCAGGGCAGAGCCCGATCGGGCATCGCGCTCGGAGGACTCCGGTTGTGTTCCCTCGGAGATCCCGGAGTTCTCCAAAAAGCGTTGAGGGCGGCCACCGGGGGGGTTTTAGTGCGGTAAAAATCCCACATAACCCGGCGTCGCTCCCACGTCGTCGGGTACCTTTTGAAGGTTTCCCCCTCGTAAACAAAAAAAAAAAAAAAAAAAAAAAAAAAAAAAAAAAAAAAAAAAAAAAAAAAAGGCTATCACTGCTTTATAAGTATAAGTAGTACTCTCCCACCTGTTTATTCCTAGTCTTAGCGCGAATCTCTGCTGCTAATATGGAAGAAAAAGTTGTATGATGGGTTCTATCATATTTAAAACTTGTATACGCAGGACGCTAAAACAATAAATATATTTATTAAAGTTACACATTTCCTACGAAACATGTCTCCCATATACAGGAAGCGTTACCTTCAAAATTGTCACCTTAGAAAAGCATATTCCATTAGCAACATAACATGTACATTGTACATTTATAAATATTCCATTTTCATTTTCCATTCACAAACAAACGTAAGCATAAGTAATGTACAGTCGGAACGTAATTTTAAGGCACGTAAATTTCCCCGAAGACAGTTCTAGGACCGAATACTTTTGGAAATTTATTTCGGAGACGGGAACACTAACTATACTGAACGTTGGCGGCACAAAATGTGGGTACGGCAAACATTTTGTTTGACATTATATTATGCGAGTAGGTGTTTATTTATAATGTTATGGGTTAAGTCAGGATTAATAATAATATCTATTACAACACGGTAATAAATCTTACTATTCAGAACTACCTTACTTTTGAATCTCACTTTTGAAGCTGGTGGAAATGTTTGTGGTCGGATTCTGGCGGCACTACCGCCACATCTAATTCTGCCTAATGACAGCAGTGTTAAGCATTAACTCTAATTTGAAGGGTGTGGTTTTACCACGAATACGGAAGACATACTTTTCCGAGATGTATGAACTTAGTCCTCAAAGGTGTGGTCGACCTTAGAAAACTACTCTCATCTCCGTGGGCTGCAGTAGCCACCTATCATTTAAACTAGATGATCGTTTGCAACTTTTATATTATAAAATAGGTAGTTAGTATAACATCCGACTTTCGGCCATTCAAGTATTACCCATTATATAATAAATGAAACAAAGACCTCTATCTCCTTTTGATCCTTATTTAAGATTTGGATGACGCCTCATTAAAATAATACTAAATTGAAGTATCAAGTAAGCATGCAGTTCAACCCCTTATACGTAAACCAAAGATGTGTCGCTACCCCTGAAGACTGACTTGAAATGCCTCCTGTCAAATTTGACACTCCTGTTATTAGGAAAAAATAGAAATGTGATGCCACCACATTTGAACTACAAAGGGTCCTGCCCTTTTAAAACCTTTAAAAATTCTTAATTGTAAATTACTTTCAAACAATATAATTATCCCATGATGATACGAAAAAATTATAAACTCGTTTAAGATTAAAAAACCACAGCTTAGAAAAATATGGCAGCTAAAGTCCCATTATAACTGAAAAGACTTGAACTTCCACCATCAATTATAGATGCTGCAAGTTTGTCAAACTTCGTCCATTACGGCAAGACTACTTGACAAGACCTTCCGATCGTTATTAGACGTAACCAACTTAATTAGGACTCCGCTCCCCTTTTGGCAAACATTAAAACAGTGTGATGAGAGCCAACCTCAGCACCATCGAAGCTCAATTAAACCTGGTCTGTAGTGCTCTCAACTGTGAAATCTATTAAGGCACCCAACATTTGGTTTGAATGACTTCTTTTTCCCTATGTTGTGTCGTTATTAGACAAGGAATTATTAATAGTTGGCTCAGAAACCCTTAGAATTCGTAATGGGGGCCTGGAAATGACGTTGCCTGCTCAGTTTTGAATAATGTAAGGCACCAATATAACGCAGACCTCGTATTTAGTCCCACGCTATACATTTTAGTATTCTGGGCCATTATCAGAATTATCTCTGTTTTCTATTGCGTTTGACATTATCCGTATAATCTTTTTGTATTCCAATCAGACTAAATAATTTTATCTTCAAACTAAAGACTCAAAGGCCTATTCTATGATATTAATTTTAATTAGATAATTAGTTCTTTTTTAATAAGTCATGCATCCATTTTACGAGAAATATTAAGAAATGTTTATCTAAGAATTTAGTTGTTACATAATTAATTAATTTTCAAGGAAGTTCGTATTCTGCTCAAGTATACAAAATCATCAGACCTAATTACTGCTTTACTTATCTTTAAATGTAATCCTTAATTAAACTACAAACTGAGCGCGTGCAAATTTCCATCCAATTCCATTAACTAAGGATTGTATTTAGAGGGTATCCCTGACATTTGTTCTTGGCGACCTTCAGAGTAGGGATGGGATCTCGGGTTCTCGAAACTATTAACGCTCTTCCATACATAACCTTGTGATTAAACCTCCATTACGCCAATTTAGCTCTCCGCCAATCCTTGTTTCCTCTTTTGAACTGTCACTTGGCAAATTATTCGCTACCGCATCGTTAGGTTGAAGTTGGTTGTTGATTATAATGAGAGTAATAATGTGGCACAGGAAGTGTGGTTTACGTTATTATTGTCAACTATTGCTGGGTATATTAGTAACATCTTTCCGTTACTACTTCTTCGTCAACCTTTTAAATATCTTTATTTTTTAAATAAAAGCAGTTAATGGATTTATGATCATGTAGTCCTTATACCGTCCATAGACGATTCCAGGCGATCGATTCCGAATAATTCCACCTGTGACAAATCCCAGATAAGTGGCTGGTTCTGAGGAGTAAGCTGGAATGTTTCATATTGGATATGAAACCACAACACATTATCTTGAAAGTTGGTAGAGTAATATACCGGTAAGGTACCATCTATTTCAATGTGAAATTCTACTATTCATTGAAAATGTATAGATGCCGGTTGACTAACATAATATGAGGTGACCATATTATGTTCTCTCATTATAATCAACGACCATAATATGAGGTGACCATATTACGTTAGTCAGCCGACTGCCAATACTTTTCTCCTTCAAAATAAAATATCATAGCCTTTTTTTATTGAAAATATAATACCCAAAATGTATCTAAAAGGTACAAGTTTTAATGTCCTACATTACTACTTTTGTCACGAAGAAAAAAAGTAATTTCACAAATAATAAGACCTAGTTAATATATTATAACTTGCAAACGCTTCATGAGAAAAACATTACAATATAAAATAGAAATATTAAAAAACTTTTGATAATAAACCTGCTACGTGAAATTTGTTTCTATTGTATCGTTTTATTAAATTACAAAACCTAGCGTATAACGAAAACAACTCGAACAATTATTGAAAATTGTATCGAGATGAAACATGTTGGTTGTTATGGAAGCAAATTACGAAGACTCCATAGTTACGGCAAAGGTTGGGTGTGTTGAAAATGAATCTTTCTTGTGCGCAAGGCTGGTCAAAATTAACGTAGGAACTGTCGTAAATTTGTGAATTAATTTTGAAACTGGGATGAAAATTCATTTCGTTTGGAGGGTACCGTTTAATCTTGCCCTGTAGTCCGTGTAATTAGATTAACACGGAGATATCACAAACATGACATGCTGATGTAAAGGTTGGCGAGATAAGAGACAATTTCGCGACAGACGGTGATAATGAACTGTTTTTGTTGGACCGTTATGTCACAATGTTAGGTCGGCGCTGGAGATAATCAAATTGTCCTTATTATGTGTGTAGAATTATGGCTGTATTTGACAAAGGCCCTATTAAATTAAACTTTGATTATTTTATAACCTAATACTAGATAACTAAATGTACCTCTTTTTCGTCATCGCAAAGGGTTGGTGGAGAATGTCATTAGGCATTAATCTCGCCCTTTGTAACCATTAGGTTTACAATTAAGCTTAAATAAATAAACGAACTTAACCTACTTTATGAATGATTATTTTACAAAATGTAATTACCAAAATTATTTAATACTACGCACAAGGGATTCATTCTTTGCATACATTATTGATTCAATGTATAATTTCATTCAATGTATAATAAGTATGTTATTTTTTTTGTTTCCTTTAATTAGGCTAATTAATCTATTTTAAACCGTAAGGTAGTTTAAAGTTTTTAGATTTGCTATTTATTTTAACACTATACATTGTTATTCAATTTCTACGTTAACTTAATTCTCTTCAGTTTTGCCTTCATTTTCCTCCGAAATTTTGCAAGACTCAGCATTCGTGATAAGGTTTCCTGATTACCGTGTTAGCAGCCAAAAACTTTGCACAACATCCTTCAAAATTAAATGCTCAAACTCGACGTGTAATTAATTCACCCCATTGCGAATGAAAACAGAATAATAACTTTGATGAATACGTCTGTATATGAATACATTTCGAAATATTAATCCAGTTCGACCCTTGTCTGCATCGGCCAAAATATTGTATTATTCATCAAGTACCGACCTCCATATGACCTATTTTCAAGGTCCAATCTACCTTAGCAAAGAGGAGTAATAGAAATGCATAATCCTTCAAGATTGGATTGAAAACAAACTTGTTTACGTCTAAGAATGTAAACATCTGGTGAATCTTTAGGTAACAGAGGCTTTTTATAAAACACCAATTTCTCTTTCGAACTTATTTACTTTTGTTGATTGTATTTTAGAAATTGTATCAGAAAATAATCATTATGAAAAAAATGCATACTCTGCATTACTACATATTGTAATTGATAACGCAGTCGATTTCATATTTCCAACAACATTTCAGACACTTGACATTCTATATCAAATGTACGACGAATGCAATATTTAGAAACTTTATAGTAAATATTATTCATTTGCCTTAATTTATTCAGTAACATTCTAACCTGTAATTTTCTTAAATATACTTGTTGAAGACTTTATTGTTGTTGTTAAAGTCTACCAATTCATCAACGTCATTATACGATAATACACGTGGAGTTATAACTCATCATCATCATTCTAAAAGGCACGTGGCGTAGTGATAAGAGTAACGGGTTGACGTACGAATGACCGTACAAAACCTTCCAGGGAGATCAACCTCTAAAATACGTTTATAAAGTTTTCGCTATTTTCACAAGTCCCTGCGGATAACCGCTAGTGCGAACTGCGCATATAATTAACGCTTAAAGCAACTCCAACCACTTAACACGCCCACTATACTCTCTATTTAAATTTTATTGTGTTGTTCTACACAAACAAATACAAACTAACATTTGTTTTTCGTTGTGTGCGTGCCTAGACGCTCATTATCTATGTTTATTGGATAACCTCTAGAACCGTCACCCCATTTGCTATTAAAAGGTCACTTTAGAGTACACCACAATAGTGGTTTAATGTTAATACTAGGCCTATATTTTGGAAATATAGTTTTATTACGATTGCGATTTCGTTCGCGTGTGGCTTCTGTGTTTTGACTAATTATATCATTATTAATAACTAGAGAAATACTAGATATAAAAGAACAGAACCGAGAAGAGAGAACCAACTTAAAAATATAACTTTCTCAAGATCAAGAGCCATTAAGATCTATGATGATTTGATGGAATCTATCTGTGTTCTTAACTTAGACATCTGCCACACTTTATGAAATTGGTCCATAAGTAAGACCTTGAAAGTAAAACAAACAAACGAAACACTCTTATAACATATAAATCAGTCTCGTCAGGACGCTTTACATTTACAGACAACTGAATTTTGCTCATCAAATTCGTTGCAAAATGTTTTGACATTACTTTGCGAGAATTCCTTTTACCATAATCATTCCATTAAATGAATTAGAAGTTCCATATTTTTGTTTCTCTTTGAATTTAAAAAGCGAAGTTGTAATGATGTTCGCTTTGCACGTTAGGATTTGATCCTTGTTTCATTTTGTTTTCCTTGTTCATTAATAACTCTTGTGCCTTTTAACTTGAGTAACAAGAAGCTTTGTTGGCAAAATTTTCGATGATTTAAGCTCATCTCGGCATCATTTGTTTTGTAGAAGTTATTCGTGAATCATTTGCTGATACAATACCTATATCGCATCTTTATTTGCTTAATCTGATTAAGCAAAAAAATATGACTGTTGAAATATATGAAGACGCTGTTTTAAATATTGGATGTTTTTTTTCTTTTATAAAATAAAGGAGTAGCAGACGAGCCTGCGGTCCACTTGATTGGTATTTGAGACTTTTAAAATTTACTGAGTCCATTCTGTGACAAGACACATGTCTAAATAATTAATTTAAATATTTTACAATACGTCATCAACCCATTATTTTCCCACTGCTAGGCACGGGTCTCCTCTCTGAATGAGAAGGATTAGGCCATAGTTCACCGCGTTGGCCAAGTGCGTCGTGGTAGACTTCACATACCTTTGAGATTTTTTTTATATATATTCTTAGGTATACAGGTTTCCTCACGATGTTTTCCTTCGCCGCTTTTTAAGCAAGTTATAATTAATTTCTAATACGCACATAACTTTGAAAAATCAGAGGTGCGTGACTGGGATTTGAATCTCGGACCCCTCATTCGAGAGGCCGAGTTTCTTAACCATTAGGCTATCACTGCTTAACAATACGTGTTAGGATCAAAATCGCTCATGCTCCTAAAATAAGTGTCTAGCAAGCTTACACAAATATTTTATAAATACTTAATTTATTATTCAAATGGCATGCCACAATTACAAATGCTAGATACATTTCAATTATAAAATTTTAATAGCGAAGTTGGCAACTGAAGCTTCAACTCATACGAGCGCGGTTAGTAGCATACTAAAAGTTGTACGCGCGTGTAATTTTAATATTGCAACTTTTCTCCAACTCTCCTCTGCGAACGCTATCTGCAACGTAATTACGTATTGAAACTCGACAAATGAATTATGTAAGTAGATCCACAAGTGCCTAATGGGGATTTCTGTCATGCAAATGCCACTTCTTTCTGTCTTAAAGCTTAAAGTGCTATTCTGATTTGGAAGTTATTGAAAGGGTCAGTAATCTGAAGGATACAATGATGTTCCAATTTACTCCTTAGATATGCTCGAGCATTTCGAGCTTCGTCCTAAATATTAAATAAAAATGTTCGACTGCAGCCGATAATAATGTTTTCGAGAATAATGTTTCATGTATCGGAACTGTGATGTGCTTGCTGATGACTGGAAGCTGATCATGTCTGTATGCTTGGAGTTCTTTCAGTTGTTTGTATGTTAGATATGTCTAGTTAGTGTAAGTGGCCTCGGCCGTTCTAATTAGATCAATAAAATAAAAATAAAAATGTCTCATTCTTTAGCACGCCCTTCATCTCAAACGACTTTTCCCAATCCAAAACGGATTTTAAAATATGAATGTCGTTGGATTGATGTAAATTGAGGAAGTAATGAAGACTATATTTAAGCATCCGGATTGGTTCTATAATAATTTCCTTGTTATTATCATTATCTTTTGTGTCTGGGGCCTCCACAACATAGACACAGTAAATAAGACTACAAGTTTAGAAACTTTTTTTTATAACATAGTAGAACCGAATGGATGTAGTGAGGGTGGGACGACACCTAATGGAAAAAAATGGGGGTGGAACAGGAAAACATATTGCGTGGACCCCAAATTAATTGGTAGCAGGGGAGAAAATTACAACGGAAAAAGCAAACGGCTTTTTCTTCGATGTACAAACTTGAGTGGAATGGTGTCAGCCTCAAATAGAAGCATTCCCTCTTTTCCCGTACATATTGAAGGTGATTTAGAGATTGTTAGCAGCGTCTTGTTGTAAATATGCAATTTTTATTCGTGATAAAGTCGTTACTATTTATTTTATAACATTGTAAGAAAACCTATAGACTAAGCATTAAGAGTTAAAAAAAAAACGTAAGTCAAGGTATATTTAGTGACCGTGGTTGACTTGGACTAAAATCTTCTCGCTAGAGGAGAGCCGTGCCCTAAAATGGATTTTACTTCTGGACCATAGATAAATATAGATATCTCACTGCCTTGCAATTGAAGGAAGCCATAAAATGATTGAATGAGAAATATCGTTTCATTCGTAAATGATCTAAAAACTACTTTTTTATATTTTTCAAACACGAAAATAGATGACAGTGACAATTATCAAAAGGTTACATTTTTTTGTTAGGAGCAAGAAATCTTTATTAATCTATGTTCTGGACAAAGGTTTTCTCTTGAACACACAATGGTTTTACCATATTCCACCATATCGACAAAATTCAGATTAGTATACCTACCCCACACTCTTTTTAGAACTTGATTAATTTATCCTCAGGAATTGAGGACAAATTTCATACCGTTATCACTGGTATAAATATCTAATCTACATAATTCGTTATCCCTTCTAATCTAGAGGTATTTGACACAAAAATACCAACAATAGATCCTGTCTCCTTTTGGTACGGCGTATTACAATGACATCGTAGATTTATCGCTCGAAAAATAATATCACAGCAAGCTCTATGAAAGATTAATAACAGCAAGTCAATGGTTTGTGACTTTTAATATTTTTATACAGAGGCCATGGACGTTAAAGTATAGTAATTGTTAAATGTAAGCCGCGCAATTTGTGTAGATCTTAACTGATCTAGAAAGCTAAGCAAGCTCTAGTGCGGTCAGGAGTTGGATGGGTGACTACTAGTGGTATTTCTTGCGTGCTTCCGTGTTTGGACACCGGCACGTTAAACCAACAATTGTGACTCTTAAATTGGATAGGGTTGAACCTTGTCTTACTGGTTTTATGGAGTCCAAAATACATTCTTCCCAATTGTATTAGAGTCGTTTGTCTATCTGTGTGTTTTTATACATGACTATGAATGCTATTTGCGTAAAATGGCATATCTAAAGCATTCTACTTTCCTGTACTTGTCAAAATTAATGTAGTTAGATTAGCAGGTTGGCTTACACAATTTTAAGATTATCCCATACAAACGAAATGGTACAGGAGTAACGACATCATTCGGGATTATATTAAAATTAACAATTTTAATATAATCCTAAATATACGTAATCCATAATCCTAAATTACATGATATTAGAGATGGCACACAAAAAGCAATTAAAAAGTATTTCAACAGAAAAGTTACGTTTTCAACTAAAGTACGACAATAAATAAATACACACGTGTGTGTAATGTTTTAGGTTTAAATTTGAATTTAAATTGGGCACTTAGTGTATTTTTTTAGGCATTCATTTAAATAATGATTGTCATCAACGACAACCAATTTCTAACACGTTGTTGATCGGGTCTTCTCACATAATATGATTGAAGCAGAAGACTAGCACGCAATCCATTCGATGGTGATTGGTGAGTAACATTGCCGCCCGTTCACATCAATATCCATTCTGTTTGCGGCCGATCAAAGACTTGAAGACTATGTTTTTTTTAATAATATAGGAGTAGCAGACGAACATGCAGTCCACCTGATGGTAAGTGGCTACTGCCGTCCATGGACATCTGTAATCAACCCCAGATAGAATTAGATATTCCTATCTGAGGTCGGCCACAGATGCGCCGCTACTGGCCCTAGACTGGCTACGCCCTGATGACTAAGCTAGAATGCTTCGAAACAATATGTGTCTCTTACCACGCCCTTCAAAACGGAACACAGCTGCGTCTAACATTGTTAGGCAAAAATAGATGTGGAGGTGGTGCCGCCGGAGTCGAACCACAAACGGTCCTACCACCTTCAAATATATTTTATGTCAATCAGCCCACATCCACATTTTTCTCCGAAATGCAAAAATTTGGCAGGCTAGTAATAGGTTTAGGCTATAATGTAATGGTCATTTACTTATAGACATACACATATTAAGATTATTTTTACAGAACTTTACTCTCTGTGTAGTAGGTTTCCTCACAAAGCTTTCCAATGTTGAGAGGATTTTTCCTTATGGATTGAGCACTTCACTATTTTCCACCAACAATATTAGTAATTCATTAAGAAACCTCGTGTAAATTGTTGTAAAGTCACGCAGCAGGACTTGTAATTTAAATAATTTACACCGGTAATTAATAAACCAAGAAAATAAATAAAAGCTCTATCTAGGACGAGGCAATTAAAGCAATGAACGATCTCACGGGATGCAATCAGGGTATAATGAGCGGGAGTTATTCGGCAACGGTAAATACACGTTCTTACCTGTCCCTTTATTTACCTAAGCTGATATATCCGGTCCTTTGGATCTGTTATATCTTCTGTTATCTTATGTTATATTATCCTTACTTGTTATATGGTAACACCGGCGCTGTAATTTTTCTGTAATAGTTTTAACATTATTGAAGGATTTTGAAAATCATGAGTTAGAGTTATAAGGCAACGGTATGTACACGTTCTGGCCTGTCTTGTTTACTTAAGACAGTATATTCCTATGGATATATATAAAAAATTAGAATCACACAAATTGAAGAAAATTCTGAGTATTTTTTATATAGTGATAATGGCGCTTCAACAATTTCTGTAATAATTTTGTGCTATTTTATTAATTCGAATGGGAAAATATTACATAACATTTGTCAACTTAATCTTCAGCTACCAAGCGGTACAATATATTTGTAATTGGGAACAGATGTCCTTTCCTTAGGCAAGAAGCGACACTTAATTATTAGTATCTAGACATCCGTTTCGTATTATTCTTAAACTTGGATGAATGATTTTCACAAAAGATAAAATATCGTTGATATCAAACTTGTATATGTGGTAAAAAATGGGGCTAAAAACTTAATGTCTACAGTATACTTAGTTATCATTTGTATTAAAAATATAATTAAGAATTTACGTAAATGTCAAAGTACAGATTGTCTCCAAAAAAATGAATATTTTGGGCGATGCCACCCTACGATTATCCACAAATATGTAGGGCAGTAGATATCCACAAGTAATAAGCAAGCTATATAAAGGAGCCGATGATGAATTTCGATAATTATCTCTTTAAATAATAAATAACTGGAAGACACGAAGAGAACAAAAGAACAATTAACCCCACGTTCTATCTAGGGCAAACCAATTATTAGAGCTCAGATGGGCCCAGAGTGCAATCAGGATTTAATGAGTGGCCAGTTATTCAGGAACGGTAAATACACGTTGCGACTTGTCTGTTTAAATGTGACATCATTTTACTCATAGTTAAAGGTGACTTATACAGAAATTCTATTTGTTAGCTACTTAAACATTTACGTATATAAAAATAGTGTGTATTTGAAAATATATTAATCATAACATTTCAAAGAGTTAAAGTTCAGTTCCTACAAAATCAATCTAGAAGTAAAACTAAAAGATAATTTATACCGTCTTTGACTTGGAGCTCGATTGGGTCTATAATTAGCACCAAAAATACATACACCTGAATATACCTTTTATCAAAATCTGTAAAAATAAACTTGCGTTAAACCATTGTACAATACAGATAATTACACGATAAAGGCATTAGGTTTTAACATCGTCTAATTATCTAGTTAATGATTCAAAGACAAAGAAGAATGGAGCAAATGACACATTTCGAAGATAAAGCAATTACAGGAATTAACGGCCACCTGGGGTGCAGTCAGGAGCTAATGAATTACTGGCCACGGTAAATACATGTTGCGAGTTGACTTTTCCTTTCAATGGGATTTTATTGTTTTGGAGTATGGAACTTGAGATATAAGAGGTGAAAGCTGGTAAGAACCATTTCTGCCTTTTAATAATAGTGTTAAGTGCTGCTGCGTTTTGGTTTGAAAGTAGTAAAACCGGCACTTATAACCGGAATTCAAACTTAGTCAGAAGCAGCAACGCACTTGGGCTCAACCTCAGGAAGGATTATCTTAGCTGTGGCTGATTATAACTATCCATGGCAGTTGCCACTTACCATCATATGTACTACATGTTCGTTAGCTACTTTTTTGTATAAAAATTGCATGCCTTTCTTAGATTATTTCTCACATTCATATATGACGTACACAAACCCGCTTACCTTAATGCAAACTTAACCCGTTTTAAAATCGCAAAAATGATTTTAGCTTCGCGCTAACGTTTCGAAACTCAAAATGTGAAAAATGTTTGCATTTTCAATTTGTTCCTATATTTCCAACAACAATTCATTTCTTACTTACGTACAATACATTTGCGGGCTTTTCGCAGAAAAGCTATTACAAAATTTTAGTTTTCTAGAAATTTATTTCGAAGCTCGCCACTGTTCATTTTCAGAAAAGAAAGAAACAGCGTTCTCTTGTCGTCTTTGAGAATAATGTAAGGAAGATAAATGACATTTTATTTGCAACATTAGAAAATAATGAATGAGTTTTATCTAAAAGACTTAAGGCTGGTTTTCCACTTGAGATATACGAGGTAGCTAAGCAAAGAAACCATTTGACAAATTCCATTAAAGTAAGCTATAGGTACCAATCGCGTTTCCCTAGATCGCATCGTAGGTCTAATCTTTATCTCGCATCCCTCCTTATTAAAATATAGTTTTGTTGAAACCATTAAATTCCCTATTAATTATCTGCATATCAGTAGCAATAGCCTAGTAGTTGAAACTTGATCTTGAATTAGGGGATCCGATGTTCAATAATTTTCTCAAACGCGTGTCAAGTTTAACAACTCTCACTTGACTAGTTCCGTGAAATCAACCTGGATATATCTTATACAATAGCCGTCACCAGCATTGCGATAGTAATGGGTTGACCAGAACAGTAAACTAATCTATGTAATGAAAACCATTCTGAATTTGACACACATCCAATAGCTTAGCTTCGCCGCATATATGTGGTGTAAAAACAGCCGTATTTAGTCTCCTTAGGGTATTTAGTTTTATTTCTATATAAGACTTGGTTCATTATTTTCCCTGTTTAATGGACATATTTAAAAAGAAATACTTTCTTACTGATTATCTAAGTAAATTAACAATTGCGCCAAATGTTATGATTCCTATAATAAGTAATTAAGCTTTAGTTATATACAGACAAGTCAACAGACATAAAACGTATCAGACCAATAACATTGCAGATAAAATTATATTTCTTTTTATAAAGTGTCTGTTGGAGCTTGCACGACCATTAAATAATAGATTTTAATATGTTAAAGCAGAAAAGCTTAGATTTGAAATTTAATCCTCCACCTCCAACTACAAATTACCTCTGATTATCAAACAGTTTAATAGATTTTGCAGTGATAAGAAGCAGTTAAGAAACCTGGCCTCTCGATCGAGGGGTCCGAGGTTCAAATCCCAGGCACGCACCTCTGATTTTCCAATATTATAGCAAATTAGACATTAATTACCACTTAAACGATGAAAGAAAACATCGTGAGGAAACCTGAGAGATCTATTTAAAAAGAATATCAAAGGTAAATGAAGTCTACCAATACGCACTTGGCCAGTGCGGTGGAGTATGGCTTTATCCTTCTCAATTTGAGAGGAGACCCGTACTTAGCAGAGGGACAATAAAAGGGTTGATGATGATGAACAGATTTTCTTTAATTATAACGAAGAACGATGAGGATTAAGTGAACTTTCAACAAAAGAAACTGAATCAAAATCGGTTCATGTGTTTAGGAGCAAGGAGCAACATTTGTAAAACTAAATGCCTCGAATGTTCAAAATTTATAAAGTTTTCTGATAGAAATAGCGATAACTTAAAATAAACACCAATTTAAAATACTTTAAGCTATTTAAAACAGACAAAAGTTGAAGTAGTCTGAAAATCGCTCTGCGAACTATGAACACTAAACTCGAGACGTTATGAGAATCCTTAGCGAGGTAAGGCAGTAATTAAAAACGGAGGTCTGAAATATTTTTAACATTTAGCTGTCAGATATTTGAGTTGCCAAGAAAGTTTAAAAACTGATAAAGTAAGAGTCAGACTTACGCATTGAAGATCCATCCCGTAGATCTCATTGAACACAGTTAAATAAAAATAGCCTAGTAGTAAGCAGTAATAGCCTAGTGGTTAAGAAACGCGGCCTCTAGATCGAGGGGTCCGAGGTTCAAGTCCCAGGCACACACCTCTGATTTTCAAAATTATGTGCGTATTAGAAAATAATTATCACTTGCTTAAATGGTGAAGGAAACATCGTGAGGAAACCTGCATACCTAAGAGATTTATAAAAAATAAATCTCAAAGGTATATGATGTCTACCAATACGCACTTGTCCAGCGCGGTGGACTATGACCTGATCCTTCTCATTCTGAGAGGAGACCCGTGCCCGGCAGTGGGACAGTATTGGGTTGATGATGATGGTAATGATAAATAAGTTCTACTGTTTGGAATATACTACTTTTTTCATTAGTAAAAACTTAACAAATTTTACTGACTTTGAAAAAGGAGAAAGTACTTTGTTTGACCGTGTGTATATTTTCTTTGCTTATCAAAATTGAAATTTGTCATTTTTGCTACAAAGGCATTAGGCAATAATTCTCAAATTTCGAAAAATGATAGGCAAGGATTGGTTCAGATCGACCATTTTAAAATTAAAACTAAAATCATTGAAATGCTGCGTTTTTGCTCATTTTCATTATTCATTCTTTTTATTATTATAATTTTTTTTTAAATAATCATTTATTTTTATCACAATTAATTAAATTTACAAAATATAATCTATCTAACTATTTACAAACTATAAATCTATATACAATATATACAAAAAATATAATTTAAACAAAAAAAGAAATATTAAAACTTAAGGAATATAAAAAATTAAATATAAAACAATGAGTCCAAATCACTGCCTCCCGGTAGAGTCCCAAGAATGCTGGCCGCGTTTCCACGTTGTATGGCCAAACTTATTCTTTGGCCAAAGTACGCACCAGCTGTTGGGTCTCCAGAAACGTCAATTTTTTTGTTCCAACATTTGCCTATATACCGTATTCATTGATTACAATGGTCCCTACAATACAGGGGGCCTACCATCATCTTTTAAAAACCATCATAGTTCAGGAAAGTTTTATTTCCTCCTTAAAACAGTAAAATATTCCGTCATACACAGTTGAACAAACTTAAATCCTTATTAATTTTTCGCTTATTCATTGTATAAAACCAACTGAAAATGTCATATTTTACTTAAAAAGTTAAATTTCCTACAAAAAAGTAAAAGTATAATTAAGTAATATTGTTTTAAGAGATGGTAGTAACCCCCCAGGACCCTAAAATGGGAATTTGAGATATTTTAATATTTAGCCGTCAGGTAATTAAACTTACGTCCCGGAGTAAGATAGATATTAAAGTGTCAGTCATTTAGATTAAAAGGTAACATTTAATTTCGTTTTGTGTATTTTAGTCCAAGAAGTGGGCGTTCAGTGTACTTGAATGATCTCTTACTTAGCTTTTACTATTTACCATGTTATATTGTTTATATAATGTGGAAGCAGCCAACGACCATGCGGTACATCTGATGTTACTTGGACAATTATTGACAAGAACAAAATATGAAATTTTGAATTTTGGTAGACAACAATAGGTTAACACGGTTTTATTACTACAAGCATTTGAAACCACTCGTATAAAAGTCCTCGACTAGAATATCCATCAAAATAAAACATTGAAAACAGTGAAAGGAAGTGATAGCCTAGTGGTTAAGAAACTCGGCCTCTCGACCGAGGGGTCCGAGGTTCAAATCCCAGGCACATCTCTGATTTGGCCAGCGCGGTGGACTATGGCCTAATCCTTCTCATTATGAGAGGAGACCCGTGCCCAGCAGTGGGACAGTAATGGGTTGATGATAATATGATAATAAAACATAGCAACGGTTATTACTATTTTTAAGGCAAAAATAGGTGTAGTGTTGGTGCATTCGAAGTCGAATCACGAAAAGTTTGAACCCTTTCTTTAAACTTTTCTTGGTGCCTCCAATAGAACCCAGTGGCGGGTTAAACCAATGAGCTATCCCATCAAGATACATAGATAAATCACCGACACTGTAACAAAAACCTAGAAAATTAGGGCTCTCAATCCTGACAGGAACTAAATCGACTTGAGCTGAGGCGTCGGTTTCGGACCACTTAGGGGGGCAATTAATTTGAAGCCGAATTCAATTACAAAAGATCACTCCAGCTATCCGTTCCACTTTAGCTGAAACAACACCGTAAATCTCATCACGCAGTAAACACCTCTAAGGTGTTGCAATAAGACCGATATCTCCGTAGCGACTAATCCTCGATAGATGGCACCTATAATTCAAGAGATCTACTGATAAACCGTAACAACAGACTATCCTTTTTTTGTTTATATTCATTTGGTTTTTGGAACGAATCTATATTCGTATTAAATTTGGGAACGAAAATACCGTACTCATCGTGTCGTATCTTATATACATACATACTAGCTGACCCGGCAAACGTTGTGTTGCCATATAAATAAAAAAATGTTAAGGGTGAACAACCCTTAGGGGTATGAAAAATAGATAGTAGCCGATTCTCAGACCTACTCAGAATATGCATATAAAATTTGGAGAAAATCGGTAAAGCCGTTTCGGAGAAGTACGGTAACTAACATTGTGACACGAGAATTTTATATATGAGATAAATGAACCCTATTTATAAAGGAGCTAACAAACGAGCAACAGTTCGAGTGACAGTAACAATTTTTATTGGTCAGCCAATGTGTGCCAATTGTTATTTGGTCAATTATATTTTTTCTTTGTTAGTTGTTCTAAGACCAATTAAAATCAATGTTAAATAGCACAAGACAGCAATTACTGGAAAATACTTCATTTTCTGAAAGAAAAGGCCACTTCAGAAGTAAATCTGCAACGACAATAAATGAAAAATGCAAGTTATTAAAATGAAAATGGCAATTTTCATTTTAATAACTTGAGGGGTTGGGATCCGTGGGTCTAATAGCAGGCTTTAAAATGTATGTATTGGAAATTAATTATCCTTCGAAACCTACATATCTGAGAGATCATTAAAAAAATCTCAATGATATGTCAACTTATGAAGTCTATCAATTTGCAAGTGGCCAGTGAGGTCCTTAATCCTTCACATTCTGAGAGGAGAGTCGAGCCCAGTAGTGGTAGAGTAATGAGTCCAAGACGGTGATTTTGTTAAATCACATTATAACACAACAACCTATATTTAATCATGTTTCTATTCATGGAAGACTCAATACTCGTACAATTAATTTCGTTATTCAAATTGTAAAATAGTTGTTCGTTCAACATAATTTTCTGACATTATTTCTGTGAAAAAGTGACTATTAGATTGTTTAGATATGTATGGAATTTGTAATAGACCTAGAAATTCCAATTTCATTTGCACGAACTGCCGATTGTTTTGTCAAAACTAATTTTCTATTTAAGGTTGAAGATACAGCGAGCGTATACATAATATCAGCGATCAATCTGAATTTGTTTGTGATTGGTAATAAAAAAAAATCTTTTAGTTTTATAGTAATGATACACCAAATATTGTCAAAACAGTAGAGATTACTAATTTTATTCTTGAAAACAATGTACAAGATATAAAGATAACTACTAAACATTTCAAAGGCATGTGCAATCTAGCTAAGCAGTGTTCGAGCTCGAAGCTAAGTTTTATAACCTAATGGATGTACTATCAAAATACTCAAAACTAACCTTTTTTTTACCCTAAGCCGTAGGTACCCTATGCCGTGGGAGCGACACGGGGTTATGTGGGATTTTTACCGCACTAAAACCCCCCCGGAGGCCCTCCTCGGGGGCGCTGCGTAGAGGTCTCCGGGATCTCCAAAGGAACGCAACCGGAGTCCTCTTAGCGCGTTGCCCCGCCGAGCTCAGCCCAGGTGAGCATTTTGACGTTCGCCACTCCGTCTGGTGTGCACGACGGTATCCAACCACACATACCGCCGTCCTTCCCGGGGTTGCTCGCTGAACGGTTCGACAACAAAACTAACCTAATCAAGCGAAATGTGCTTCGAACAATCTTAGCTACACCCATCGCAATTCTTAGCTTTCATCCATAGATCATTAAATATATACTACGATAAGATTACCTTAGCTCGCATATCTGCATAAAAAACATAGCTACCAGAGTTAAGTTAATCTATGGAAATAAAGCAATTCTATTGGATTTCACACATATCCATAACTTGGCTACCTCGCACATCTCTAGCACCCTTAAGGCTTACAAGTAGCAAACTTAGTGTAACCCCAACCTTACTATTCGTTCGCCGAAGCCATTAATAGGTCGAATATATTGAATTTTAATATTTTGGCTTGTAAACTGTTATATGGAAACCGCACTAAATAACTATTAGCATGAACCGCAGAACGGACGAACATTTTGATTTATGTAAATTTGTTATAAAACTGTGGCTGAATATGGATTTAGGGCCAACTAACTCAAAAGCTATTTCGAATATGGTTAATTATATTCATATTTCATTCTTTATATTTGTACTTGCTGATTTTTTAGATGATATTTAATAAACATCTGCTCCTTATAATGAAATCTTTATTTTAATAATCGGTCAAGTGTGAGTTGAACTCATCCGTAGAAGTTTTATATTTTTAAAATACTCGTAGTATTTTTTTTTTGTAGCATCTATGAAATAAATGCACTGAAAATAGGTACCTTATACCAGTTTAATAATTATTACTGAAAGCCCCGAGTAATATCTATTTCCTCCTCCGATCCTTTAGGGTGTCGTTCTTCCCCTTGGCTTACGGAACCCTAAAAAGGACTTAAAATTTCTTTGAAAGTCTGTTCTTCATAAATAAGCAAACCTTCACAAAATTTCATAATTATAACTTAACTAAATTTTTCTCATTTCCTTTTAGTAATTAGAAAAATATTATACAAAAGGATTCTTAAGCCGCTTCTAACAAATTTAAATGTCAAGGGAGGCTTACCCTGGGCAACGATTAGCGGCGTCTTTTAATCTATCTAATGAAAAATAAACAGGGGTATTTTTTTCTCAGGACAATATTAAAAGAAAGACTTAATATTAATTACCTCAGCATCACAAACCCATTACTGTCCTACTTCTGGGCACGGGTCTCCTCTCAGAATGAGAAGGATTAGGACATAGTCCACCGCGCGAGCCATGTGCGTATTGGTAGACTACACATACCTTTGAAAACTTTTTTTTTATGATTTCTCAAGTATGCAGGTTTCCTCATGTTGTCCTTCACCGTTTAAGCAAGGGATAATTATTTTCTAAAAGACATACCTAATCAATAAAACGCTTTAAAATATGACAAAGTGAATATAAACGTTTGATAAATCACAGTGATTCAATCATCCAAGTGATCAATATTCAAACGGCTTGTATATCTTTATACGGTCAAATTATTATTAATTTTGCCAGCAATTTCGTGAATAATAAATAATTAAACAAAACAAATTTTGTATATATATACTGAATTATATTATTTATATATTATATTAAATCGGAAGGTCGTACTATTGATACGAATAAATATTATTTAATTTCAACACTCCTTTCCAAAACACGATTTTAATAAAATAAATCGGTACTTATTCACGATAATTATCAGTACTAAATTTAAAACCGGAAAGTGCATACTATCGCATTCAAATAAATATTACAAAATCCCGATATTGTTTATAACTACGAAGAACAATGATTTAATATAGATAAATCGGTATTGAAATTCACATTGCAAAGCACATAATAGGGAACTGGCATAATAGGTGAATCACGACGGGCCATTTGAACGGCTACAAATGATGTCAACACTGTATATTATTAGTAACATTAATCAGATTTATTTGTGTCGTGTGTTCATTGTAAATAGCATTGTTAACATTAACAGATATGTTGACATACGCGAGGTATGTATAAATTTATCTTCTACTGTGAAATAAAGAATCGTAGGTATCTTTCTACTCTATATCTTTCCTTTAAAATATTATAAAAATACCATAACATTTAAAAATACTGTATTTATAACAACAGATTTCATCGCTTCTCAGGGTATTAATGCATCTGTAGACTTATCTTTATTTTATAATATGGGAGTAGCAGATAAGCATGCAGTCCACCTGACGGTACGCGTCTACTGCCGTCCATGGACATCTTTAATCAACCCCAGATAAGATTAGTTTCCTGCCTGAGGTCGGTCACAGATGCGCCACTAACCCTATGGCTAAGTTGGAATGCCTCAGATAAGATGTCTCCTTTACCACACCCTTCAAACCAGAACACGGCAGTGCTTAACACTGCTGTTACTAGGCAGAAATAACTGAGGCGGTGATGCCGCCGGAATAGAACCACAGAGGGTTCAACCACCTACAAACAATCACATCACACGACATTTAACTTTTTAAGCAAAATACGACAATTTCAGTTGGTTTTATACAATGGATAAGCAAAAATTAATAAGGGTTTATGTTTGTTCAACTGTGTATGACGGAATATTTTACTGTTTTAAGGAGGAAATAAAACTTTCCTGAACTATGATGGTTTTTAGTAGATGCTGGTAGGCCCCCAGGTAGGATCCTATCTTATTTGGGGTTGATGACAGACGTATGTTTATTGCTACTTCAATATGATAAAAAAATAATCAATAACATTATTTTGTTGAAATATCCGACATATCTAGACTTCGACCGTAAAATCTCCTACCCTGACTGATCTAATCCGAAAGGCAGATTTACGGAGACAGCGAGCGAAATCGTGCGTAAACCTCCTTATTTTGCCGGGCGCCGTAATGTAAAAGTCAATGTTTTTGTGTCAGACAAATGAAGCGGAAGATTGAAGACTCCTTTGAATGTGGTTTTATCAGTGTATGGTAATGGCGTCTTAAGAACCCTGAAGTTGTAAGATTCTGAGAGAAAATATATTTAAGAGACTTTTAACATATAATAAAAGGTAGCAGTCGGTCAACACTACCATATCTGAATAATAACAGCAATGTTGAGCGCTGCTGTTTTACTGTTTGAAGGATGTGGTAAGAGAGACGAACTTCACTAAGGCGTTCCAGCTTAGTCCTCAGGGGTTGCATCGCATTTGTGGCCGATCTCAGGTAGGACTCTTATCTTATTTTGGCTTGATTACAGACGTCTATGGGCAGCAGTAACCATTTACCGTCAGATGTTTTGCATGCTCGTTTACAACTTAAATACTATGTATAAAAAATCAATAGCATTATCTTTCTGAAGAAATATCAGACATATCTAGACTTCGACCGTAAAATCTCTTACCCTGACTGATCTAATCCGAAAGGCAGATTTACGGAGACAGCGAGCGAAATCGTGCGTAAACCTCCTTATTTTTTCGGGCGCCGTAATGTAAAAGTCAATGTTTTTGTGTCAGACAAATGAAGCGGAAGATTGAACGTAGACTCCTTAGATGTGGTTTTATCAAAGTGTATGGTAATGGCGTCTTAAGAACCCTGAAGTTGTAAGATTCCGAGTGAAAATATATTTAAGAGTAAAATATTCTCCTTTAACTTTTAACATGTAATAAAAGGTAGAGCAGTGGGTACCACAAACACTACCATTTATAAATAATAACAGCAATATTAAGAGCTGCTGTTTTTCAGTTTAAAGGATGTGGTAAACGAGACGAAATGGACTACATGCACATTTGGAACTTCAATATTATAAGAGTAAAAAAAATCAATAACATTATCTGGTTGAAGAAATATCCAACTTTCTAGACTTCGACCGTAAAATCTCTTACCCTGACCGATCTAATTCGAAAGGCAGATTTACGGAGACAGCGAGCGAAATCGTGCGTAAACCTCCTTATTTTGTCGGGCGCCGTAATGTAAAAGTCAATGTTTTTGTGTCAGACAAATGAAGCGGAAGATTGAACGAAGACCTTTGAATGTGGTTTTATCAGAGTGTATGGTAATAGCGTCTTAAGAACCCTGAAGTTGTAAGATTCTGAGAGAAAATATATTTAAGAGACTTTTAACATATAATAAAAGGTAGCAGTCGGTCAACCATATCTGAATAATAACAGCAATGTTGAGCGCTGCTGTTTTACTGTTTGAAGGATGTGGTAAGAGAGACGAACTTCACTAAGGCGTTCCAGCTTAGTCCTTAGGGGTAGCATCGCATTTGTGGCCGATCTCAGGTAGGACTATTATCTTATTTTGGGTTGATTACAGACGTCTATGAGCAGAAGTAACAATTTACCGTCAGATGTTTTGCACGCTCGTTTACTACTTCAATACTATGAAAAAAAAAATCAATAGCATTATCTTTCTGAAGAAATATCCGACATATCTAGACTTCGACCGTAAAATCTCCTACCCTGACTGATCTAATCCGAAAGGCAGATTTACGGAGACAGCGAGCGAAATCGTGCGTAAACCTCCTTATTTTGCCGGGCGCCGTAATGTAAAAGTCAATGTTTTTGTGTCAGACAAATGAAGCGGAAGATTGAACGTAGACTCCTTAGATGTGGTTTTATCAAAGTGTATGGTAATGGCGTCTCACGTTACCTGATTTTTGAAGATTTTGGTTGACATGTTGTTTTAAATTACGATTTCTGTACCTCTATATAGGTAAATATATATTTAGAGTATGCGTGTTATTATACTCTGTTCCATATCTTATATATAAAATTCTCGTGTCACAATGTTAGTTACCGTACTTCTCCGAAACGGCTTTACCGATTTTCACCATATTTTATATGCATGTTCAGTAGGTCTGAGAATCGGCTACTGTCTATTTTTCATATCCTTAAGTGATAAGGGTTGTTCATCCTTAACATTTTTATATTTATTTGGCAACACAACGTTTGCCGGGTCAGCTAGTTTATATAAAAACCTTTTGTTAGCTTGTTACGTAGTCATTATTGTCCATGACCATTTGACTATACTACATGTCGTAGAAAACTTCTATATTTTGATTATAAATGTGTGGTGAAACAAAAATATATGAGGTATTCTAACTTACACCCGTTTTTAAAACTCAATCTATCCGTATTGCGTCAACCAAAGATCAAAATTTGTCAATTTCTTGTATGAAGTACCTAATTGTCAAATGCCTATCTTTAGTAAGAAAAACATTGGGTAGATTATAAATAACGGATATTAGTCCACAGTTGTCCATAAGCGGCAATGACCTCTCACTCACACTGCGAACACGTTATACTTCAATCCATCTAAAACAAGCAAAATCTCATTTAATTATTCTCCTAAGTTCCGTAGTCAGTGTAATCAATAGCAGCAGTCTGTAAGCGATCCCGGCACATTAAGATTGATGATGTGGCTTCATTAGTCGTAGCAATCGATAGGTCCATCCTCTAATGTATCAAGTATCGCTGATCTAAAAGAAATGAAACATTAGTTACCTATTTGTGTGGAATATAGAGAACTTGTATTCATTGTGGATGTTTTAAATGGATTACTTTCTTTTTGATGAGGTAAAGAAATTTTGGTATAATCATTTGCTTTTTATTACAGGTACATCGTGGGTTTTCCCTGCTAGTATTGCCACTAATGATAATGCTACTCGTACTTTCCACCATATCGATATGAAAAAATAAATAAAATGTTAAAAATAAAATATCAATTTTCCTATGATTCTCAGTAAATAATTTGATACCTATATTATTGGCATGCACAAAATTGGTCCGCCATTTAAGTGCGTCTGCCTTATTGGATTTCGAATGATAGTCAATATATATAGGATATATATAGGAGTCAATAGGCTAATCATACATTTTAACTGGTTTAAAATACAGTTACCAGATTTGAGGCTCACACTCATACAAACTATCAAAGCAATTAATAAAATGAAAAGTTGTAAAAAAAATTAGCAATTTTTCTATTTTCAGAATATAATAAAGTATTATGATAGCAATATTTGAAGGTTGTATACCAATTTTAAAATGAACGTAGTCGTCATAATATGCAGGAGTTTGATGAACCTGCTTGCATATTTATCACCTTAATTTGAAGTCAACTGAATCAATAATGGATAAACCACTTAGTCTGAGCTAAACCAAGCTATTAAGATTAATGTAGTGATGTTAAGGGAATTATGTAGGTGGTAGAACTCTTTGTGGTTCGACTCCGGTGGCACCACCGCCACACCTATTTATGCCTCATAACAGCAGCTTTAAGTGCTGCTGTGTTCTGCTTTGAAGGGTGTGGTAAGGGAGGTATACTTTTCCGAGGCGTTCCAGCTTAGTCCTCAGGGGCACCTATAGCCGACCTCAGGTAAGAATATCTAATCCTATCTGGGGTTGATTACAGATGTCCATAAGCGTCAGTAGCCACCTAACATCAGATGGACTGCAGACTCATCTGCTACTTCCATGTTATAAAAACAATGTTACTATTATTGTCAGATTAGTTTGCGATTTACTTTTTATATGGAAGTTGTTAATGAGCATGTAGTTCATCTGAAGTAAGTCACCACAGTCACCAATATCTGTAATCGACCCATGATTAGATTGTATAACCATCTGAGGTCATGCACGGATGCATTGTTGCGTGCTGCTCCAGAGGAACACATTGGAACGCCTCGTGTATTTCTCCCTTTACCCTTACCATGAGTTTTCAAAACATCCCACAATTTTACGTTACGTTTACTCAATCCATTATTCTGTTCCGTTCGCTTAGTAGACTGATTGTATGGGCAAATACGTTTACAATTACAAAACAGTCATATTTGTCAAAACGTAAAAATTCATGGTAAGGGTACTTATCACGCTCTGCAATTCATGAAGAATCTTACCATATTTCTATTGCAGCGATAATTTGACATTAAATATGGCAAGGTCGTTTGCTATTTCTTTTTCATTAAAAATCCTCGTGTACCTATAACGTACTTTATTTTTGAGCGCTTTTCCTGACGTACCGTGTCGTGTCGTGTTTACGTCCGCACGCGTGTCTAGCCCGTAAACGTGAGTTATTTCAATGCAGTCTCTGCGACCGGTTGCTACACGGTGTATGGATGTGTGGCAAATCGTACGCACGCATTCGCCACGCGTGCGGGTGGGACGCGTGTGTGAGCTAAAACACGCGCGACAGGAAAAGCACTTGATAAATAAATTTTATTATATAAGGTGATTCAAATAGCAATTCCAACGCCAACTGCGAACTCAATCTGAAAACAGTGTTACAATGTTCCAATCAGTCATTTTTTGTTCCGCCTAGGTTTGAAGCGAGAATTGTGACGTCACCAAGACAGAAACCATTTGTCACCTGTCTAGGCTTTTACTATAGCCAATTGTTCCTAATGTCTTTGGCCTATTTTGCTACGGAAAAGTAGTTTTAGTGCGGAAAAGTACTTACAAGAAGGGAAAAACTCAAATGTCTTCTATGAATATACGAGCATAGTACGAGTATGTTACGTTATTTTGTTCTAATTTAAAGACCTGATTTACATTAAAGCTAAAACTTAAAGACTTATAACCTAGACTCTCTAACTCTAATATTTCCCTTTGAAATTTTAGAAAATAATAAACATTTGAATACCAAAATAGGAAGATGGAAGATACATTGAACATTATTATATTAACATATGGAACAAATTTTCTATCGAAAGTAAAATTGTAAACGTAGATCATGTAGGTAATAAAATAGACGTAAATACATTGAAATCAAAGCTTATACATATACTAGCTGACCTGGCAAACGTTGTATTGCCATATAAATAAAAAAAATCTTAAGGGTGAACAACCCTTATCACTTAAGGCTATGAAAAATAGATAGTAGGCGATTCTCAGACCTACTGAATATGCATTATGCATAATATTTGGTGAAAATCGGTAAAGTCGTTTCGGAGGAGTACGGTAACTAACATTGTGACACGAGAATTTTATATATAAGATAAAGATTGCTAAATAGTGAGAAATGGACAATAGTCGTGAGTCGAGTCATAACAGCCCCCACATACAACACATGATGATCACAACCGCTCTGACTAGAGCGAAATAACTGAGAAGAAAAAGAAATGTTAGCCGATCTGGATTAAACTGTGCAATACCTATAACGCTCATTCTTAATAATTAGTCTATCTCACTTTTACCTACTAAAGATTGAATGTTGACAATGTCTGAAATAAATAAATTATCAAATACCGATCTCTAGTAGAAACAAAAAATGGAAAGATTGCACGTAAGTCAGTTTTATAATTCTATTAAGCAGGTGCGTTATTTATATAACATAAAATATGCATCTTAAAATTGCTAATAATAATATTGAATGAAGATAGAATAAGTTTTTACTGGCAGCATATAAAATTTACTAGAAAAGTGTATTTTACGAGTTTAATCAGTGCTGTTCTAAAATAACTTAATCCATGTTATATGCTTTCTACGACCTTTTGTTATCAGTTTTATTTTATGGTCCCAGATATTAAAGTTGAGTGGCCACTTAAGAAATAAGTTCAAATTTTATCATAAATTTAATATAAATGAGTCATATAAGTAGTAATTTGCTTATTTCTAAAGAAACTATAAACTCTTTTGCATATTATTAAAAAGTAACGCCTATTTTATAAAGCTTATGTGTAATTTTCTATTTATAATTTCAAGCAAATTCACTTGCCTTACTGTATCACCTTGTGGGTAGTTTGTCTCGAGCGTATACGACACGGAATGAGAGCGGACTGTTTGGGGGCAGTCATGCTAGACCGTCGGTGCAGACGGGCGTGTTGGTGCGTCAGCGAGCCAAATGGGGCTTAAGTGATACTACTATCCCGACGTTGAGTCGGGAACACTACACATACCTTCAGACTAGAATGTGCTATATCAACATACAATATTTAACGCTCCTAACAATGTTGTTATGAGGCAGAAATACATATAACAGTGGTACATCCGGCATTAAAACCACGAAATATTGTAACACCTTTAAAACAGCTATATAAGTTATCTACGTAAGACACTACATACGTCTTATACAGTTCTACACAATTATAATCAATAAAGTTACATATGTTATGTCCTACGCAACAAAACAAATATATTCTATATGTATATTCAGGAAACGTCACTTAATAATATCAGATATAACGCAACATCGTGGCGTCAATTAATTCATCAACGTCAAGTTAGAAATGCGCTGTACATTATCCAGAAACTTTAATACTTGTCATGTTCTATGATATCTCGACGGCGTAATAAGATGCTACGTTATTTACTATATTATGAACAAGAACATAATATATCAATTGAATTTATTTTCTATCTGATAGATTGGTTTAGCTGATACCCAAAATACAATTAACTGACAGCTGTATTGATTATTTGACGTTGTAATGTGATTCGTATGAATAACTAAATAATCTCCTTGATCATTGTAAAAATGTCGTTTACAAGAAAAATGTATTTAGAAATAAAATATTTCTCTTATATGTATGTAAGTATGTGATTTAATGTGCATTTAACGATTTTCCATAATTACGTCTCAATTATCAATTTTTTTAGAGCTGAACAAAACTTGGAAATACGTAGCCTATGTCACTAATGTAATATTTTATTACAAACAGCTGTTCTCTATGATAATAAATCTTGCCATGAGAAAGTATCACTAACGAAACATTTACACAAGTTTCTGGTCGTAACGACTTCGGCCTTCTGTGCTGCGGACGTGGGCAGACTTAACGCTGCAGGTAATGTGCTCGGTGAAAGCTCCAACCGCTGTGCTATTTATAGCTGCAAGAAGCTATTATTCGTTACCAAAACAGCATTGTTGTTATTGTTGCTATTTGTCTACATGGAAATTACTGAAAACATAACTCACACGACATTAAAATATCGTAAAAAACTATAGTAAGTTTTTATAAAATCATGTTGTTTTCTGTGAAACAGATAATAATTATTTTTAAACAGTTATATTAATCTACATTGAATCTAAACTTCCAATATTTTTTCAAAATTATGAACAAATACTACTCTTGTGAAATACACATTAGCGAATAGAATATAATATTTTATGCGGAACATTTTTGTGTAATAATAAATCTTGCCAACATAAAGTATCACTAACGAAACATTTACACAAGTTTCTGGTCGTAACGACTTCGGCCTTCTGTGCTGCGGACGTGGGCAGACTTAATGCTGCAGGTAATGTGCTCGGTGAAAGCTCTAACCGCTCTGATATTTATAGCTGCGAGAAGCTATTATACGTTGATACGAGTAAACATTCACATTACTATGTCTCTCAATATATTAAAAATAAATTAAACGTTTACATTCCTAGTTTCCTTAAATTAAAAAATATAGTTTACATCAATATACATATCTAAGTATATATTTTTTAAATAATTTAAATATCTTTTTCATGGTCTTATCTGAAAATGTGAGAATTTTCTGGAAATATACCAAAAAAAATATGCAGATGATTTTAAATAATAATTTTGAATATCAAAAAATTGTAGTTTTTAAATATAAAAAATCTAACGTATAAATAATATTTTAACAAAAGTAACCGTAACTACAAATGTATACAAGTCTTCAGCATTCGTATATCGCATACAGCTTTTGTGAACTGAGAAAGTAGCGCTACTTAAAACAGTAGTACCATTATCATGAGATTTTACGTTTTGACAAATATGGCCGTTTTGGTATTTGTTTACGTAATTGCCCATACAAATTCCAATCAGCGCCCCTAGCAGACTGTATCAGAACTATAGTGTCAGTAATGTAACATTAAAGGTCTAATGGCGCTTTATGTTTCGTCTCTCTTTTATGCGAACATGTGAGGCAGACAAAAAGACTTGAGCACTTACTTATTGTTACGTTTACTCAGTCTACTGAAGCAAACGGAACAGAATAGTGGATTGAGTAAACGTAACATAAAATTGTGGGATGTTTTAAAAACTCATGGCAAGGGTACTGGTTGTGAACGGTGAAAACTCGGACCGCCCTCCTATTTGCTGCCACGTTTTTTTCATTTTTTTATGATATACAATTAATTTAGCATGCAGCATCTGCTAGTGGCTACTACCGCCCATTGACATCTCCAGGTAAGATTAGATTACTACCAGAGGTTGGCTCAGATACACTGCTACACGTAAAAACCTAAGTTGGAACGCCATTAGAATAACGTTGGAATTTCATGTATGCTATACCATGATACACGTAGTTAATAAAATTAATATGTATAGATTCAATAAAACTAGTTAAAAAAGTTGTTGAAGTTTTTTGCATGCAGCTTTGCCCATCATATCGCTTTGACATAAGGCCGTTATTAATATACAATCTATACGATCTGTCTTCCTAATTACTAAGTTCCAATGACGATTTGAACTTCTTAATACATTGTCAAATTCCGATTTTAGGAAGGTAAAAATTGCATAGATTGCTTTTTAATGGGCGATAGTCATGTATAGAATATATTTAAGCTACAAAACATTTGTGCAAATATCGTTTACCACACATTTAAGCTCCACTCGTAACGACCTCAACCTTTTGTACGGAAATAGCGAGAGTTAATGCTGCAACTAATGTGAGTGAAACTGACCGCTGTTCTGTTTACAACTGTAGTTTCTAAAGAACCTCACACTATTCGTACAGTTAAATTGTAAAGAAGTCGAGTTGAGTTTTGTGTATCAAAAATAAATAATTATCAACATCACTATTAAATCGGCTTTTTCTGTTTACAGACATAGACTCCACCTCACACTATTTATAAAGTTAAATTGTAAAGAAGTAAAATTTTATGGGTAAAAATTATATATTCATCATCATCCCTCTTAAGACAGCTTTCTTCATTTCATTACTTCTTGGGAGGTCTATTTGGCACTCATCTGCTCTCATAAAGTCAATGCCTTTTTCAGGTCATTGGTCCAGCCAACCAAAGGGCCTCTCAAACTATGCTTCAAAAATTAAAAAAACTTGAATAACATTTTATTCAGTACATTTTAATATCTCGTTCATAATAAAAAAAAAAACGTTAAAATTGGTTACCCAAAAAGTTCTCAATATTTAACACAATTTTAAAATACTTATTCTTAAATTAGGAAACCATAATAAAAAAAATGTTAAAATTGGTTACCCAAAAAGTTCTCAATATATGTATAACACAATTTTAAAATACTTATTCTAACAAATAATTTTGAAGTAAACATTTTATAATACAATTACGTAATAATATATTTGCAATTTAAAGCAATAACATCGTGTACCCGTTGCGATCATTAGGCGCTGTTATCATTATCATCGCAATTTTCATTATTTATTACTCGGTCGGCCAGCGATTAGTACCGATACTGTCACCTCGGTTATTTAGAATTCGTTTCGTACACTTTCGGACAGAAAATGAGCACTCTTTTAATTTTTTTAAAGATTGTAATTAATCACTCACGGTTTTGGACATCTAATCAACCTCGGATAGGATTGGGGTCATGCCTATGGTAGGCAAAAGATGCGTTGCTACCTTTAACCCATTAATTTCCAAGGGTTTAAATAAAAGGATTTTTTTAACTTTTATTATTTACATTAGTTACATATCAGTGAACATTCAAAAGGAGAAAATCTAATAGGCAGAAAAAATATTGATCATTCCGTTTAAATTCCACAAAATGTTGCGTTAACGCAACTTTGGGATAAGTGAACTTTAAAACTACTCTCAACTTACTTCTACGGATGGACATTCAAGTACTAAGGACTAAATTGGAATAAATAAGTGTCTCCTTTACCTTACCCTTTAAACGCATTCTTAAAAGAATACAGTAGCATTTAACCATACTGTTATCATGTAGAAAAAGATGTTGCCCCAGTAGTTCCGGGACCAGAATAGGCATTCGGTATCCCCTGGCTGTTGTAAGAGGCGACTAAAAGGGGCTTCTGGGGTTGCGTGCGGCAAGAGTGGGAGCTCAAACCGCCCGGCCAGCGACCCCGGGAAGGACGGCGGTATGTGTGGTCGCACACCGTCGTGTACAACAGATGGTATGGCGAGCGGCATGCTCATCTGGGCGGAGCCCGACGGGGCAACGCGCTAAGAGGACTCCGGTTGCGTTCCTCTGGAGATCCCGAAGTCCTTTACGCAGTGCCGAGGACGGATACCGGGGGGGTTTTAGTACGGTAAGAATCCCACATAACTCTGTGTCGCTCACACGGCACCGGGTAACTTTCGAAGGTTTCCCCCTCAAAAACCAAAAAATTGCTAAAAATAGGTGCTACAAGAGTTGAACTCCAAAGGGTTATTTATTTTTAGGGTGTACCAAAAAAAACATAGTTGATTTTTAATTTGTGTTTAAATGTTTAAGGTCCAAATACAAAAATGGGGGTATGCGTGTCTAAATTTGCAAAAAAAAAATCTTACTAGCTTGGGATTCCCTGACTAACATACATAGTACACACGCTCGAAAATCTCTTCAGTCGGGTAAAAAGGAAACATTAGGTATTACAAACATATTTCCACATTAAAATCTTATTAAATACATACATGCCCCAATATTTGCCAGCAAGTGTACGGCGTTACGTCGTTACCGTTATGTAATTTAGGTAATAGAGATCATTATCCGTGTTATTTTTGTTTATGCTGAAGGGTGTCGTTATACGGTCACTTTGAAGAAATAAAAACGGTGTAATGACTTTCAATCTCCTAATTGCTTTTAATGATACGTTTTGGACTAGTATAGTTGGGTAAGTTTTACCAATACATAACATTCGTTAAGTATGAAGTTATGGTTTAAGATCTCCATTAATATTTCTCATAAGTTTACACAATTGCTTAAGAGAAATAAAGTTAATATTAAAAACAAAAAATAAGATGCGTCTGAGTATTTGTAAAATACTTTATACTACCTTTAGTATAATAATATTATATTTAAAAATGGTAGAACTCTTTATGGTTCGACTATGGAAACGCCACCGCCACACTTATTTCTGTCTAATAACAGCAGTGTTAAGCACTGCTGTGTTCTGGTTTGAAGGGTGTGGTAAGAGAGATATACATTTCCGAGGCGTTTCACCTTAGTCCTCAGGAGTAGCTGCGCATCTGTGGGCGACCTCAGGCAGGAATATCTAATCCTATGTGGGGTTGATTACAGATGTCCATAAACGGCAGTAGCCACATACCATCAGGTGGATTGCATGGCCGTTTCCTACTTCTATGTAAAAACAAATGAGATTCATTTAAAATTCTATTTCGCCTACTGTATTTAAGTGTTGTGATTCAGAGCGCAAAAGTCTGTACCAGGTTGATATACTAACCTCATTAAAAGCTTCGGGCTATATGAAAGCTGGTTATAACCCTATTTAAGATTTCAAATCCCCGGGTCATAAAACGTACATAAAACAGCGATTGCATTCGTAAAGTCAGCTTTATTTCAACACCTTCGCTGCTACATTTACTCAGATTTAGTGACTGTGTAAAGAAAATGTTTGGCCATTTTAATTTCTATTTTTATCCGACTGCCGGATTTTCTAATAATTGAGCCTATTTATTCCTTTAGTATTCCATTTATCATTACTTCTTCCTATGTAATCGTGATTTAATAAGCGACACTATCCAATAGTGGAATAATATAGGGTGTGTTTTTTTTCACAATTAACATGTTCATTTCGTGGTTAGGAAAAAATGTTTAAAAAAAATTAACAAGAAAATAAAACCGACTACACTGTCACTACAAAGTAAAAAATAATTCAAATAAATGTTGGTTTAGTACATAGTCCTGAAGTCGGCGCTTAATACATTTCGATTGATAGCGGCGTAAACAGCGTGTCCAATATGAGCGCCGACTTCAGAATGTGTCTACGTGTCGAATAGATAACCTCTCTTCCTTTGGGAAGTCGGTTAAAAAGCTAATAATGCAGTTTTCGTTTTTATCACAATCGGCCTCGTAACTCCTTTCAGAATTTTTTGCTAATCTTTATAGTTTCGGATTTGGCCTGAAGAGACATTTGAAAAATTCACCCTGTTTACGCATATTTCTCATTATTTAACACGCCCTACAGGCGTAAGATATCACTTTCGCACATGAGTATGTTAAACTAGTTGTGCCCCGTGTACCCTCGTTTACTGCGTCTCATAATGTAATTTGACATATGACTCAAAGTTTATAATTTTATTATCATGTCTCTTGTTCAAACGATGAAATTTACCCATTGCAATATCTTAAAGCGCTTTTATTGCAAGTGCGTGTTTACGTCTGCACGCGCGTTCAACCCGTACACATGAATTACGCTGCAGTCTCTTCGCGATCCATATGCGTGTACGTATCAAATGGCTGTTAACATGCGCGATAGGAAAAGCGCCCTTAGCGACTTACGTGGGTGTGACATGTATGACAGGAAAGCTATCTATGAAACGATAGAATAAGTTTTGTACGCATGCGGACCAGATACGCACTTGGATGATAAAACCCTAAGATTGAATGTAAATAATAATATTCTTTTCTCGAGATATTTAATTACAAAATGATGTTTATTCTGACCACACGTTAAATTAATTTCTGACCCTATATAAATTATCATTTACATCTATAAAGATACTTACACGCATTATAACAATATATCAGAATTAATCGACGCTACATCAATAGACAAAGGCATCCGTCATAGTCCAACAGACCGCAAAGCAACAAGTGGTTAAATAGAGACAAACTAACCACTTCGCTTGATAGTTCGGGAAGATTGTCTAAGTTGTCAAATTGGTTAGCTGTTAGACTTTGGGCCCTTTGACTTATAAATAGTTTGGATTTACGATGAGTATTCGGTAAATTCGGTATTGGTGTAATGTCACTGTTTTTACTATTAAATATTGCTTCACTTTGCATTTGAAGCTGTTTTGTGGTTCGCCTCCGATGGCACCACCACCATACCTTTTTCTGCCTTATATCGGTAGTGTTAAGTGCTGCTGTGTTCTGGTTTAAAAGGTGCGGTAAGAGAGACATACTTTTCCAAGGCATTCCAGCTTCGTCCTCAGGGTTGGCGGCGCATCTGTGGCCAACCTCAGGTAGGATCTAATTTTATCTGGGTTCGAATACAGATGTTGATGAGCGGCAGTAGCCACTTACCATCAGATCGACTGCGTGCTTATCTGCTACTTCTATATTATGAGCAGCGTCATAAAAAAACATAGTTATACGATCGGGAAGCTCAAAGCTCAATAAAACGATACATTTTAATGGAATATTAAGTGCTTCATTGTATCAAACTCCCATCTGAATTTTAAACAGCAAATAATAAATCAACGGTACCGTCTGCCTCTGCAATTAAAATAGAGCTAAGCCAACATTCCCTTCCAGTTTCTCGAGAGTTGAGCAAAGAAATTTTTTCAATGAATAAATTGTTCACCGCAGCCAATTCATAGCTTCTTGAAAGTTTAACTACGGACCTAGTTTTTTCTTGATTAACTATTACTAGGTAGGTACGCTCCCAGGTGCACAGTAGCGCCATCTATTAGATGCTTACATTTCATTTACAGAAACGTGCTAATTTCTCAAAAGATGTTTTGGGTACTTCGCGTTTTCCTCTATGTATTTTTTGATAGAAAGGTTTATTTTATGAAAATTAGTAAGTTTAACTGTATGTATGCTAAACCAAATTAATGAAATATTGAGTTTCCGTTGCCAATGAAATAATGTGTTACGTTGCCAAAAAAAACACAACAGTGACCGTATCCAAAAAAAATCTGTTTGAAGATATCTCAATGGTTCCAAATGCTTTGTTTGAATACATCCCTGACAATGGCCATGAAATCCAGTGAGGTGGGCCTTGTTGTTTGTAAAACTTGTAAAGATTTCTTTGTTTTATTTTCTTAAAATAACACTTAAATTAAATTATTAGAAAATACACTAACTCAGTCATTTACATCCTGAAACTGCGAAAATTATCATGATGATTCTTACAAGCTTCGTGTACTCTTATAAATAAATCGTTTAATACACGCTTGTTTCAATTTAAAAGCAGTAAAAACCCAAGCCGACGAAATATATTCGTTTATCGCGAAAATGTAGCGAAAATAGCTTGAAATATTTCTTCACCTCACAGATTTCCGGATAACCGGAAATTTGTACGTAGAAAAGGGTGGAGATAGAAAAAATAGGCCAAGGGGTCTAACAGATGGCCTCCTCGCTTAGCACAATTTGGGATCTTTTAAATAATTGCGGAGAGGAAAAAACAGTATTTTTGTTGGAAAGAAATTGTCCTTACTTGAAATACTAGATTAGGTGAGCAAATAAATATTTAAAGCAAAGAAAATAAAAATGGGGATATTTTATCACCCTACATTGAGCTGTAAAAGATAAAGATACATTGTTTTAGACACAAATAACCAAACATTATTTATACAATGTAATTTTGTCATCTTCTTGAATTCTTTAGTAATTTTACAATTACATATGGAGACTAATTATTATTGAAAGGTTATTCACATTGACGAGTTTGCTTTTATTAAAAACATTATTCACTATTTCATAATTTTGTGGAATGTGGTAATAATTATAACACGTGGTTTATTCCTTGGGGTAACATTGCATCGTAATCTTTAGTCAAATTCAATTAGGCTGCTAATGTTCCTGAATTTGATGGTAATTATCAGTGGCTTTATTTAAGCGGCAAACAAAATCAGATCGGCTACATTCTAGTTCTATGCTTCTGATAAAAAACAGCCTTATTCCATAACAAAAACAGTTTAGAAGTATAAAAAGTAACAAAATTACAAGAGCGTTGTATTATGTAATAAAACAGTGCCATCAAATTCATTACGACGAACAAAATAACGAAATACATGCATAAATACAGTACATCGCCGGAGGCCTTCACCCGACAAACGTACTAAGATAAAAGTGTCACATTATCGCACAAGATGGCGCGCATTATGTGAACGGACCAGGCTAAGAGAGTTAGGGTTTTTTCATATTGAGCAAGTTTTTTTTTTGGATAAACGAATTTTAAAGTCATTCTTCTTAGGCCTGATATTTTTTTTTATAATTTAGAAATAGCAAACGAGCATGCGATCTGTACCCTTACCAGGAGTTTTTACGTTTCGACAAATATGACTGTTTTGGTATTTGTTTACGTATTTGCCCATACAAATTCCAATCAGCGCCCCTAGCGGATTGTGTCAGAACTAGGAAATCGTATGGGCCATGACCTGATGGTAAGTGGCCACTGTCGCTCTTAGACGTTTGTAGACAGCCCAGATAAAATTAGGGTTCTACCTTAAGTCAGCCACAGATGCGTTATCCTTGAGGACTAAGTTGGAACGTCTCGAGTTAGTATATCTATTTTCTTAAAGTCTAATTATAAAATTATATAAATAACGTTTTATCATATCAATAATCGACACTAATTAATCTTTAAAAAATTACACACAATTCATAGTGACATGAGACCGACTCGCACTTGACCGAATTTTAAAAATAACATCAAACAAACAAACAGATTCCGTCAGTGGGTATTAATAATTTAAATTGTGTAGGTTGTTTATTTTAGTATCAAATTCGTAACAATATTTTTCGTTTTGTGCAAATATCAACTTTCAGAGTAATATTTGTTGTAAAACAAAGACTGAAAGTAATTGGGGAACAATGCTAGTTTATTTAAACTAAGTTTAGTTAAGCTAAGTTTATTAACAAGTTTTATAACCGAACCGTAACTAAAAGTAGACATTTGCCGTATTTTTAGAACCCTTTGTTTCTAAGACACCACCGCCACACCTATGTCTGCCAAATTTAACGCTGTTGTGTTCTGACATGAAGGATGTGGTAAGGTTCAAGATTTATTAGGGGTGTTCTAACTTAGTCCTCACAAGTAGCAACGCATGTGTGGCCGACCTTAAGTAGCACTCTTATCTTATTTGAGGTTATTCATTATTAAATATTAGTAAAATAGCCATTTCTGCCATTTTTTTACTATTATTAGCAACGTAAATTTCCTTTGAATTTGAATCTACATAGATGACCCTACTGTCTCACGAAAGTTAACACAGTATAAACAAGCCCTAATATCCCAACCAAGTTATGACTGGGAAAACTCATAAAGTCGACCTCTAAAAATTGGAAAGGATAAGAACGTACCATTTACTTTAGGAAATCGTAAACAAGATTTGTCTAGAGTAACGGTTATGGTATATCTAGTTCCTGACCCTGAGGGTAGATAACGAATTGTTATTTTCTTACTAATAGTTACTGGTATATCGTTTGTGTAGTAATGGAAGTGGTAAATAGGCTTAAAATTCGTCTGATTTTAAAAGGCTACTGCTTCGAATTAACTTTCGTACAAACATTTGCTCCAACATCTAAATCACATTACATAAATCTAAATATAAATAAACAAAGTATTTTTTATAAACTTTAAGCAGCAACTGAACGTGCAGTCCACCCGACGGTAAGTGAACACTGTCACCCACATAGATCAGTAAGAAACTCTTCTATATCTATAAACACGCTACTATGAATGAAGACTGGCGGACATCACAGTTCGCGAGACATGCGGATGTTACACGCCTGACAAGAAAACGATGACGTGACGATCTGCTCCATGCTAATAGTCCATTTCATCACGGACTGGCGGACTTCGCAGTGGGACGCGTGCGAGTGTGATCATGCGTGACAGGAAAAAGGGCCTACTGTGAGGTTCAGATACAATCCACACCACGATCTGTCTTGTTTAAATTACGAATAAATATAAATAAGTTATGAATCTGGTTATTTATTTACTTCTTTTTATGTTTTCATGCAACCAATATTACTGTAAATCAATTAATGTAGAAAGCTTTAGAAATAAATATTGTACAAAAGGGATACAATTTTAGTATACAATTCTTATGAAGCAAAAATACATATCTTTTACGGATAACTTCAGAAACGCAACAAAATATTTTCTGGAAATAGTATTCTAACATTCAAGTATTAAAATACCTGGAAAGAATTCCCCATTCCCGCTTTGTCCACAATTTTGTAATATTTTTCATATATCAAATATTAAAACCTGCCTTTCTTGGGTAAGATTGTTGTCACCCCACCACAAGCCAAGCGAGAACCGAGTAACCTAAACGCACGGCAGTGTATAAGCCAAGTTCGGAAGAAAAACGAGGGAGGTGCACCGAGAGAGATTTTGTCTTTACTAACAGTCTTTGTAATCGGGTTCCTTTTTTACCCTTTGATTTTCACCCTTTGGGTATGGAACCCTAAAAAGCATTGGCTTTTTTACCACAAACATTAAATATACTTTCAATTTTTTAAGCAGAATTGTAGTAATTTTTAACACCCTCTAAAACGTTTCCTTCTATATGTACGTAAAAGTTGAAATTAGAACCTAAAAATGCATATCAGTGTATAAAAGCTACAAAAAATACTCTGTATATTATTCGTCTGTAGTATGACAAGTCAGTTCCAAGTATTCCGATCAATACGTCCTCCGGGAATCGCAAGATGCAATTCATCCGCATCCAGCTGAAATCTCGTTCTCGTAAGTCTATCGTAGATTGCGTCTTCAAATATCTGGCCAAATCTCATGAGAAAGTTTCCAATACGTATGGACTTAGCGAAAGGGACTTTTAGTATATCTTTTTTAAACTTACTTGTATTTTTTTAAACTTGCTTGGACGTATCGAATGTTTCGAATATTTTTTGTGAAAGTAATACGAACGAACGTGCTGTTTACCTGATAGTAAGGGGATACTGGGAATTCAAATATTACTAGAGTCCTACTAGAAGTCCGATACACTTCAGTGGATACCGTTGAGAATTTGAAATACCTCGTACATGGATATATACGAAGCATTTCAAATTTACCTTGCCCCACCTTTTTTTTTTTTGTTGACGAGGGGAAAACCTTCAAAAGGTACCCGACGCCATGGGAGTGACGCCGGGTTATGTGGGATTTTTACCGCACTAAACCCCCAGGTGGCTGTCCTCAGCGTTTGGTGGAGAACTCCGGGATCTCCAACGGAACACAACCGGAGTTCTCCTAACGCGATGCCCTTCTATCGGGCTCTGCCCTGGGGGGAGCAATTTACGCTCCTCTCACATCCCCTGGTGATTACAGCAATATGCGACCACACAAACCGCTGCACCTTGCCCCACCTATCATATGGAAACATAGTATCGTCGTCTATGCAACAATGGTAGCGCAGTCAAACCATAAAATGTACTAATATAAAATACTCGTACATAGCAAAGAATATGAATCATTTAAGGTTAAGGTCTTCATTACGGTTAAGAAATCATTAAAAGAACTAACAATTTTAGTTTATTTTAAAAGTACCATACCCACTAGCTATAAGTAACAGGCAAGTAACCATTTTTACTTGCACTTTAATAAAACATTAAAAAAAGAAAGTAAGTAAAGCAAATAACTACTGTGCGCCACCAACATTTTATTTAACTTGTACAATACAATAATATTTAAGTCCCAAAAGTTTCAACATTGCTTTGAAAGAACAAGAGATTAATACTTCACAAGATACCCGAAAAATTCGGGTCGGGTTCTGTTTTTTCTTTTTATACTCAGTCTCACAAAACCTGCTTAAAAATGAACGCATCCGGAGAGCGAATAAAAAGTACAAACCGCTGGAGTACGAACTATATATATATACAAGGCTACAAAGTGCTGAAAAAATGTAGAATCTTTGATATTCGTCGAATATCGGCAAATACCCGCGAATTAGAGTAGGTAAAAAAATTACTAGCGTGTATTCAGTACCTGCTATGATGCTGGTCTCTGTTGTAGTTTTGTAGTGTAAATCAAAATTTACACGTTTACATTCGAGCGCGGTGTTTACACACTCGTGATTGTTCGGCGAGTTATAATTTAACCATGCAATTCCGTCTGAGTCAAAGTACAGGCGCTTCATTGTCGCAGAAGACCATAACTTAAATTAAAAAAAAATGGCTAGCAGTTCCCTGTGAAATTTTTGCTCCTAGAGTCCTTCCACCTTTTAATAATAAATAACAGCAGACTTCCAAGTCCGATAGACAAGATACCAATAATAAGGAGATCACTGTCGTTGGCGTACTGACATTCTCAAGAAAGATAAGAGGATCAAGTATCAGAGACATATGGTAATGGTAAGCGGATCTGCGCCAGCGCTAAGGGCTTCTGTTTCAATTCCAAATAGAAATTATTATTGACTATTGGATTTTACTACGTGACAGAATAGACAAGCGCTGAGATCTGTAGACAAACACCGTTGATATCACATTCACCACAGATTTAACATAGTAATGATATCTAGTTTAGTGGTAGAATCCTTTGTGGTTTAACTCTAAAGGTAAACGCTAAACTTTTTTCTGCTTACAGCAGTGTTAAGCGCTGATGTGTTTTTTTTATTTTAATGGGTGTGTTTAGGGAATCATTCTTATCCCAGGCGTTCAAACTTAGTCCTCGTGGGTAGCAATGCAACTATCACTGACATCAGATACTCGTAGAACTCTTCATCTTATCTGAAATTGAATATAGGTGTCTATTGTCCATGTGCGGCAGAAACCGCTTTTTATCAAATGTTATGAAAATAATAAATTGTACATATACGATATATGTACATGCTTGCTTAAGCGCATGCGTGACTGAGTGCGTAGGTGTATGTGTTTGAGCGTGTATATTTGTCATAGGTATTTTAAATCGATAACGTATTTAGCAATTCAAATATTAATACCCTGATTATGCGATCTCGTTTGTCATTTCAAAATTCTCAACAGAATAAGTTCTTTAGGAAATCTTGTTCTTTATTTACAAACAGAACAAAGAAATATGCATTATCTCGGCGACATTACCATAAGCAAATTGAAAAATAGACGTCGAGTCCTATTACGTTTTCTCAGATTGAATAAACATTTCAGTAGCGCTCAAGATTAAAATCTACACATAATGAAATTGTTGCGTCTGTCTGTCATTTAAAAAATAAATGCTATCTCTAAATATTCAGATGACTAAACATATAAAACTATTTGAAATATTTTGTTTACTGTTTCTATTTGGCATAATCTTTAAATCTTCATTATATATTCATCCTGTCTTACGTGTGTACGCGTACATGCGCGTGAATACACACAAAATACAACAAATACACATGAATTAACGTGCACGCTGGCCTTGAAAATATTATTGCGAGTAAACAGTCACACATGCGGGATCTATGCATGCGGGTGTGACACGCGTGCGAGCGTAGACCCGCGTGAGCAGAAAAATGCCCTTAAACCAATTCTGCAAGATCTGGAAAAGACAGAGTAGTAATTTATTATTTTTTTCACTTATTAGAGAAGGAAAATTTTGTAATAATGCTTAAAGATTAATATTTAAGATAATACCGTTCTTATTTACCTCTCGCTATTTTCTATATAATAGATCATGTAGGCGAGGAACATATAGAAAACCGTTATTGTAATAAGATACTTTATCAAAAGTCATACCTAGAATCATAGAAAATACGTGTATGTAGTTGAATTTTAAAATTTCAATGTTCTTGAAAATAAAATACAGCCAACGTTCCTTTGGAATAATTTAAGTTTCTAACTTTGAAAGATTTATTACAGTTTGAGTAATTTTCTAGTTTACTTCTAAAGTCTTTCTGTATTGATAGAATTATAAGTGTCTTTTTAACACAAAAACACTTTGTGTCCCAAAAGAATTATTAATCCGAAAAATAACAGTATCTCAAAAGATAAGATACAATGCCATTTTCATGTAAAATTTATTTTATTTCTGAGACACAGTCTAAGGCATATTTTATGAGATTTTCTCACCGACGTACCTATAGCCGATATAAAGTAGCACCCCAATCCTATCTGAGGTTGATTATAGATGTTAATGACCGGCGGTAGACATTTATTATCAGGGAGACAGCACACTCGTCTGTAACTCCTGAGTATTTCAGAACTAGAGAATTAGTCAGTCCCATAATTTAGACGAATCTAACGACACCTCATATTTTAAAATCCGCTAAGCCATTTGGGCTACTGAGCAGAGCAAAGAACAAAACATACATACGCTCAAATACATTACCCTCCGCAGGCGGATCAAAAACGCAGAATGAACCAATTCAGTAATCCTATAAGCGTCAACATACTATATTTTTAAAACACGGTTCATTATTATTAAAATGACTAACTAATCTTAAAGCAATTTGTTAAAATTACGTCTCAAGTGTGTCTTGCAAGTGACGTTCCTTCGCTGTACCTTTCAGAAACACTTTCACTAAAATTGTTATACACCCTCTATTATTACTAAACACTTGTTTCTGAAGTTTATAACAGCTTTCATTATTTTACGTGACGCTATCTCAACATTTATTATCTTCTATTCAAAGGATATTTGTTTTAAATCGAGTACCAGCGATCTAAAAATATACTGTAATAATGTTTTACCCGTCTGTGTTAGAAGGAGGGTAATGTTCTTCGAGCGGTTGTATATATGTATGTCCAATTCTTGGACATATTCTATAGTCTACATAATGATACTCTACAGTAAACGGCATGACGAATAACCTATGAGTTTATACGTCTTGGTAGCACGAGTGTCATAGCAAGTCATAATAAAGTAATAATAATTTAATAGACGGAGTAAATAATACGCAAATTACGATCCCATTATAATTTGGCTACTCAGACACTACCGCCACACGTATTTATTAGAGCAAGGGTTAAGCGCTGTCACCTTCGAGTTTGATAAGGTATTCAGAGACACGAGACCTTTTAACTTAACCCTTAAGCGTAGTATTGCGTCTTTGGTCAAGACCTCAGACCATCTTATGGTTGCTACCTCTGAGAACTAAGCTGTAATGCCTTCTGTAAGAGGCTCCTTTACCACATCTTTCAAACCAGTTCATATCAACGCTAAATGTTGTTGAAACAGAAATAGGTGTATGGCATAAAAATCACGGAGATATCATTAACTTACAAAGATCTATACAAGTTAGCGCATTGTCATTCAACATAAAAAGTTATATAAATATAGAAATCAATATCAAATCAGCAATATTTCCTAGACTCTAGAATTTTAAGTAAAACTTGGCAACGAATCGAACTAAAGTTCCTATATTGAATCAATTTGCAGTTTTCAAGAAATCTTCGGCGCGTTGAAAACTTTTGAATTTGTTGTAAATAAATAAAAGTGTACTACTCCTTATTTCTATCGAACTTTGATTTAACTCTGTCAGATACAAAATACACTTATAATCAATCTAATAATATGAAAGCACAAAAAGTATTTTTAATAATTTATTAAGGGTTTTCTTTACATTACTATTTGATTTTAGGTTTAAGTTAGGTTAGGTTAGGTTAGTCGTCGTTGTATTCGTCTGAATTGTGGTGGTGTTATATTTCTTGTTAAATACTTACAAACAATAAACTAACTGTATCTTCTTATACTACAGTATTACTTTAATCTTAATTAGCACTAATATATTTAAATAACATACTTTATGTGAACTTAAGTGGAAACGAACAAAGTAAGAAGATAAGGTTTTACCTCTAAATAAACGTGCTACGAAAGGAAAATCAATTTTCGGTGAAGATAAGAACCAGTGCTTTCCAGATAAATGAAGTGGCTACGGATCATTTCAGTAAAGCTGAAAAATTGCTCCGACGCTCATGAGAATTACATACACTAGGCGGTACTCCCACACTCGGTGTTAGGGTTAGTGCAGATGGAAATAGAAAACTATTCAGTGGCCAGCGCCCGTTAGTGAAACTCGATCTATAATTTTTGCCCAACCATAAATATTATCCTACATATCCATCTACCCAACAATGATCGAAATTTGACAATGTCTACTAGGCAAAAAATGTTAAGATTAAGACATTTATTAATAAGGGGAATAGCCACATAACCCCTTCTTTGTCTTAAAATATCGCATTTGGATTAAAATAATAGAGCCGAGCAACAAATGAAGGTGGGAGAACCCTTTGTGCTTCGACTCCGGTGGCACCACTGCCTCAACTATTTCTGCCTAATAACATTACTGTTCAATTGCTACGTTCTGGTTTGAAGGTGATAAGGGATACATACTTTTTTGAGGCGTTCCAGCGTAGTCCTCTAGAGAAGCGGCGCATCTGTAGCTGACATCATGTAGGAATCTAATATTATCTGGGGTTGATTAGTGTTATGTTTGGGCGGTAGTAGCCACTTACCGCGAGGACTGCATGCTCGTCTGCTGCTCCTATATTATAAAAAGATACCTTTGCCCAGCAGTGGGCCATGGAAATATTTTATTATGTAACGGGTACTCACGATATGCGTTTTTTATATTGGGCAGACAAAGCGAGCCATATCACAACGCATTAAGGAACATATCAGCGCAGTCAAAAATAATGACCCTAAGAAATCTGCGGTAGCCGAACACATCCTCAGTTCAGGTTGTAACCACTGGATTGAATTACACAAACCTCAGGTGATCTCCACTGAGCGTCATTACTTTCCTCGTTTAGTCAGAGAAGCAATAGAGATCAAGAAACATCCTAGGAACTTCAATAGAGAAGATGGTTTTAAGTTAGCCCAAACGTGGAATCCAGTGGTTAGTTTATGCAAGTCACAAATAGTGCAAAGTACGATGCGTAAGGATATTGTCAGTGTTGTGTGTCGTGATATGAAACCTAGAAAAGAAAAACGAACTAGACGTAGGATAGATAGATTAATCTACCACTAGTACTTGTCAACGGTTTCTCCCCTCCACCTCAGTTTCGCCGTGACCACGATCCATGCAACTGGGTCGAAATATCGGTAATAAAAAACGCATATCGTGAGTACCCGTCACATAATAAAATGTCTCAATTCCGCGATAATTTTAGTCTAAAATCATGGAAATATTGCAGCCAATCTACACCAACCTTTACACACCGGACAATAGAGTGTAAGTAGGAGCGATAAGTTTAAATAACGCCAGTCATGAAGAATCAGTGGCTCTTTACTTTACCCTGTGCCAATTTAGAGCGTCTATCAATAATGTTAGTGACCATTATACAAGCGTACTGGAGCAATCTCAATACTGCTTTGATACGCTAAGGGTCCCGGATTCAAACCCAGATCAGAAAAAATAATACTGAAGTAGTAAACTAACATGCAGTCTACTTGATGGTAAGTGGCTATTGTCGCATATAGAACCCCAGATAAGATTATACTTCTGACTTCTTCTGAGGTTGGCTTTATGCGATGCCCTGGAGGACTAAGTTGGACCTTCAAACCGGAACACAACAGCCCTTAATACTGGTGTTATTTGACTGAAATAGATGAGGCAGTGGTGCCCCCGGAAACAAACTGATTGATACGTCTGGTACCAATCAGTTTGGTGGTGGTGGTATTGGTACGTCTTTCCTTTTTTTGCATGATGAGTTTATCTGTAAGTAGCTGTACATTTTAGACTTTATAACTAAAGATATATAGTTTGTAAGGAAGATGTTATTAATGTACCATGTTGATAAACCTGAATAAATAATAAAAAAACTGGAAGGATTCTGCCACATTCAAAATTTTGAAAATGTATTTCTGAGTCAGGGTGTCGTGTACCTATTCGTCTTCGTGTGCCTCAATAGCATCCAAGACTCAAGGAATTGTAGTGAAGGGCTATGAAGGTATAGTACATTACAATACGAGGACGAAAAATTTTTTTCTGACAAGTGTGAGTTTGCAGGCCGAGCCGCAGGCGAGGACTGCAATCACACGAGTCAGAAAAACATTTTTCGTCCGCGTGTTGTATAAAATTTTATATTACGGGGTCGGAAACGGGGGTTTTGCGCACGCGAAGCGTGCGTAAAACGTCCATTTACGCACGCCGTGATATAAATATATTAAAACACTAATACTAAAATAACTCTATTGTCCTTACAAACAAGTAAGTTGAAATTATATCTGTTCGGAATTCCGAATAAAATGTTTATTGCGCGAATCCAAAACATATTACCACATTCATTAAATTTCGACAATGGGTTTGTTTTCAGCTTTTTGCTAATATGGGAAATAGCTGGGATATTTTGTTGAAATTTTGCATAAATATGTCAACGAATGCAAATTTTATCAACAAAATCGTAGCAGTGGGTACATAAGGAACAGTTATTTTTACAGCGGGTTAACTTCTTCTGCTATTTGCCGTAAAATGGAATGACGCGAGGCGACACTTTTGATGGGTAATCGATGTTCTTACTTACAAGCATTTACCCTAGTAACTCGAGGTTACCTAAATACCTAATAATTTAAACGAAAGTTTAAAGTATACATTCATGGTATTGATGGACCAAATGAGTAGGCAGTCTATATGATGGTAAGTAGTAGCTTATATACAGGGTGAATTTTTCAAACGGGCCTTCAAGGCCAAATCCGAAACTATAAGAATTAGCGAAAAATGCTGAAAGGAGTTACGAGCCCGATTTTGATAAAAACTAAAACTGCATCATTACTTTTTTAAAATATCTTTTGCCCTAGCCGGGAATTGAACGAGTTCATTTTGAAAAAAAATACATCCTCTATATTATTCCACTGTGTGATAGTGTCGCTTATAAGGATAAAATTCTGGAAAGTAATGTTATGTGACAAATTAAACGAAAAGGATTTTTTAAAGAAAATACATATTTTTTCATACATTGGCATACTAATCCTTAATGATTATACATAATATATGACTTATGTATAATCCTTAAGGACTATGCATAAGTCATAACATCGAAGAATTTGTTGGTTAATCAACTAAGTATTCGCCGTTTTTATGATTTATTTTTTGATAAAACTGGATAACTGCTTAGTTGGTAAATTCTTATTTTTTGTTGTTTACAACTTCGCTTTAACGTTAATATTATTTTCTATATCTCTTTGTTTAGTAATCACTCGGTTTTGACTCGAAAAAGTAATTCTCGCAAATTGTCAACTTTATATCTGTATTAAAAGAAACTCCGCGTATAGCAAGTTGAAAACCTATTACAATGGTCCTAAAAATAACTTAACGAAGTCGAACAAAACTAACGCTTACGAATGATTTAAAGAATAGGCCACTTAAAATTGTTAATAGGCGAAATGTTTAAATTAATGAATGGCGGGAACTTAACTGCCAAATTAATATGAAAAAATATGTATTTTTTTAAAATTGAGGCTCTTCCTTTAGTTTGTCATTTATCATTACTTCCCAGAATTTGATCCTTATAAGCAACTCTATCAGATAGTGGAATAATATAGATGGTGTATTTTTTTTCAAAATGAACTCGTTCGATTCCTGGCTAGGGAAAAATATATTTTAAAAAAGTAATGATGCAGTTTTAGTTTTTATCAAAATCGGCCTCGTAACTCCTTTCAGCATTTTTCGCTAATCCTTATAGTTTCGGATTTGACCCTGAAGGCCCGTTTGAAAAATTCACCCTATATATCTGTAATCAATCCCTGATTGAACTCGGTTATATCAAAGGTCGGCTATAGGCTCCTACTCTTAAGTACTAAAGTGATTTTTTTTTATATAATATTGGATTAGCAAACAAGCATATTATAGTCCGATGGCAAATGGCTTATGCCGCCCATGCACACCTGTAATTAACCCCAAAATTACATAAGATTCCTGATTCCTATCTGAGGTTAACTACACCTTTTAATGTGAAACACAGCAGCGCTTAACACTGCTTGTTATAGGCATATAAGACATTATTGTACACCAGAGCCAAACGAAAGGTTTTACAGTTTTCAAAACCAATTTCAACAGCTTCACATGTGTATTTTTAAGGTATAAACAGTAATTTTCGGCATATTACCGCTCCAAACCGTTCACCGTAAACACATAAGGTACGTAAGCAACAGTAATTTTCACAGGCGGTTCACTTCCCATACCATTCGCCGTAAAACGAAATGACACGAGGCGGAAAATTTCTCCTGATGGGTAATCGATGTTGTGACTGTATTTAGTTAGTTTCAGTCAGAGCGTGACATTTTATTTGTAAACAAGATTTCTTAGATTAGCTTTTCTTTTTACAATATAGTAGTTTTGAAGGTGGTAGAACCCTTTGTGGTTCGACTCCGGTGGCACCACCGCCACACCTATTTCTGCCTAATAAGAGTAGTGTTACGCGTTACTGTGTTCCGTTTTGAAGGGTGTGGTAAAGGAGACATACATTTTCGAGGCGTGCCAGCTTAGTCCTTAGGGGTAGCGGCGCATCTGTGGCCGACCTCAGGTAGGAATATCTGTCCTATCTGGGATTGATTACAGATGTCCATGGGCGGCAGGAGCCACTTACCATCAGGTGGACTGCATGCTCGTCTGCTACCCCTATATTATAAAAAAAGCAAAGTAGTAATCCACCTCATGGTAAGACGGTACTGCCGCCCATGGACTGTCATCAACTCTAGGTTAGAGAGCTACCTGAAGCCGGTCACAGATGCTCTACCCTTGGGGTCTAAGTTGGATAACGCACCTGATGAGTATTTCTTTCCCTTCAAAACGGAATTCAGAAGCGCTGAAGACTGCTATTATAAGGTAGCAAAAGGTTTGGTGGTGCCTCCGGAGTTGAATTAAAAAGGGTACTACCACATGTTTGTATGTACGTATGTATCAATAGATGGAGTTTTGTTATAAGCGATACTATCTGACGGTGGAATAATACAGGTGTGTTTTATTTTTTCAATTTTGAGTTCGTTCGATTCCCAACTAGGAAACTATATTTTTAAAAATGTGATGATGCGGTTTTAGGTTATTTTTCAAAATTGGCCTCGTAACTCATTTCAACTTTTCGCTATTTCATATAGTTTCGGATTTGGCCCTGAAAGCCCATTTGAAAAATTCACCCTGCATGAGAAAATGCTTTGAAGTAAACGTTGAAGAAATAGAACATGTTAAAAAACAGATACATACATTATGATGCACGTAATTTTTGATGGCACCGTCGTAAATTTTACGAGGAACTCAATCTGGTAAATTGTTTCAACGCGAAGGGCTCGCAATTTACTGTTTATGTTTGGTGCAAAACAGTAATTCAAAGTTTGTTTCAGCGGGTGTCGAAAATTTTGTTTTGTTCTTATACCTACAATCACATTGTCGTCTTGAACCCTCGTCATCATGGATCATTTAATTAACGGTAAATACGGATCTTCTTTGAGTATTTCTATGTTGGTTTGTATGTTGGGTTATTGGTAGATTATTATTAACGAGATAACCCTCATGGTTGCTGGTTTCTGTTATATATTATTCCTCATTAACCAATGAGTTATTCCTGCCGTCCTTGTCAACCGATTACTGTCCCACTGTTGAACACGGATCATCACTCGCTGTCCAAGAACGTAATAGTTAACTTAAATGTAATGACCTTTAAGATCTTGTTCTATAAAGACCTATAAAGATCTCTCAGTTATGTAGTCTTGTTGTGGTCTTGTGTAGATTCGCCTGCGTGTTTTCCATCACCATTAAACCAAATGATAATTAATTCCTATAATATGCATATGCACATAACATAAAAGTGGACCACCACATAAGTGGTGGATGCCTGGAATTCGAATCTCAGATCCCTCGATCGAGAGGTCAAATACCAACCACTAGGCTGACACTGTTTTTAAGTGAATTATATTAATTATCTGTACCAAAAAGTATAGTGATAACCATATATTCATGAGACATTTTCCTTACTCCTCAGGGACTAACGTGACCTACTTTCTTTACCTATATCATTAAGGTTAGTTAGATCCACTTTCTTCAGTTGCCATTTCAAATGAGATTTACTCAATATTCGGTTGATAGAGTACAATTCTATGTGAATAGTATTCCAGGGTTACTCTGTAGAATTTACCTGACTCATTTAATCTTCTAATATCTATAAACAGAATTTCAGGAATTTGACACGTTAGCTATAAGATCTTTCGTACATAAAGAAAACCTGTATGAAGAAGCACAATAAGTATGAAAAAAGTCTCATGTGTGAATTACTTTCATACTCACAAATGAATATGAACTTAATACCCTGCAACACCCCCAATGAAATAGTATTAAATTAGCACTTTATCAATTTATCTACCAACATCAACCCCTTCAAATTATTTCTAAGAAACCACCTTTCTTATTAAATTGCTCAGCGCTAATTCATCCACTCGGTAGTAACAAACGACGGACAATAAAGCGCTTCCAGTTCATTCATCAAAATCGGTGTTCCGATTAATATAAGCCGCGAACTACCTCGCCCAAGCTGAAAAATATCCAGACCTTTCTCCTCCAAAAACCTTATTCCTTTGAACATTAAGTTCAAATTGCCCTGTCGATAATTTTGATGACAATCTTATATTTACCGGGATGGTGGATCATAGAAGAATAGTATTAAGGTTGATTTTGGGTGGATTTTGGGTTATGGAAGTTGGTGAAGGTGATCGTGCCTAGATTTTTATTGCGCTTGGTCACGTACTATGATGGGTGGACCGAAATTGGTATTGTATACTTGACTTATCCGGTTTTAACGTTCATACCAATTCCGAACAGTTTTCTCATTAATACGAAAAGGTGGGAGAATACTGGGCCTACTTCTTATCCATTTTCATTTAAATTCAAAGTTTATCCGGATTGTTTTAGTCTGTGAATTACAGTGTCTTCGTAACATCCGCTGAATTCTGTGCTATTAAGCTAGAAGTATATCTTCTAGTATTCTTCTTCAATTGACATTAATATTCTGCGGAATATAAAGTCAAAGGCTTATTCGGATAGGCTATGACGCTTTATTACACCTAATCTAGAGTCTCTTCGTCCAATTATTTCTCACTAACTTACTCAGATTGTTAATTTCATAATATCATAAACTATTTTACTTGATAAAAATAACGTGTAAATGCACATTTTGTAAGGGATCATAATAAAAAAATGAATGGTTGCTACATCTTTTAGTTGTTATTATCTCATTGTGATTCTACCTTAAATTTGTATTAGGGAAAGTGGAAAATCTTCTATTCCCTAGTCATTGTCCGTTTCTGCGTTGCTATAAAGTATAAACATTGTTATTCGCACCTTCTTTTATTGCTATCAAATTTATAATGATTTCCTTTTTTAATTATTTTATGACATTATTACGATCATCAAGAATGCGTTACTGATCTACTGAGAAAAGATCTTCACTAAGGACGATAACGTTATGAAATTACTTTAAGTACGGCTTAATCGACTTCCTACTTTTGAGAGGGTTACGATGAACTCTCAAGCCTACATATTATGTTACTTCAATTTAACGAACAAAATTGCTACTCCTGAGAACTAAGATTAAATACGAATACGAGTTGAATACAAGTAAGCAAATCAAATAATTGTCAACTCATTAGAGTTCCACTGCTGGTTCTTTTCATAATAAAGGTTCAGGCCATTCCACTAGCCTAGTAAGCTGTATTGGTAGATATTAAACAATTTTTAACACGCTTTTATTAGCTTGGGTTTTATGTATGTAAAATAAATTATTTTCTACTTTTTAGTTGAATTTATCATAAAAGCATGATTTTTAGTTTGTTGAACTATATTTAGTAAAGCTTTTTTTCCAAACGCATAGGCATGATCTTTTACTCATGATTATTATGTTTCGCCGTTAAAGCAAGTAACTTCTAATACGTACATGATTTCGTAAGAATTTCTGAATAGATATATCTATGATTCAATGTATGTATTAAAACTCCCGTTGTCCCTCCAAAATTCAAACTACTTGCCTGTTAAATACTAGGCTTTGATAAGTAAAGATACTTCGCCGCCTTGAAATTGAATGAAGCCACAAAAGGCTGATATTTCAGTTGTTTTTTCCATTCTTGGCAAATAAAAAACATTTTTAGAGAAAATTTACGAATAAATTACTAATACTGCGAAATTTACATAATAAATAAGTATTTCAAATATTTTAGGGACATTTAAGCACGGAGACGTGGGAAAACTTTTTACGCACCTATTTCAATTCTCAAACCTGGATACATTTATTTCTTAGGAGTGAGTAATCTTTACTAATCTATTATACTAGGCAATTTGCTTATAAGCCTACGTATAGCATGCATATCATGAATATCTACTGAGCACGGGTCTTAAAACGATTTCATTCCCACAATTGCACGTCCAACGGGATTGTCAACGCGTTTCATCAATAAATCTACTACATTGTTACAATTTCAAACGGTTTCTGGTACATTTGCGCTTTACGCATCCCAGTATTGTGTCTACATTTTGTTATTATCATTTATGTGGTAGGTTCCAAATTTGATAATGAATTCCGTGAAAGTGACGGAAATTTGTTATACAGATTAAATTGTGTGGGTATTATAACTGATATGGTAACGTTTTTAATACGTGCAGTAGTGAAGTCCTAGTATAAACTCGGCCTTTCAATTTCGAGGTGCAAACCCTAGACAAGGTATTTGGAGGTATTGGATTCGTACCTGAAATCGACCAAAGATGCATTATGACCTACCTAACGCCTGTTATTAATAATTCTTATGTTTTACTCACCAAAGATCAAATTGTAACGATATTTGCCTACTAGATATCGTCAAATTTTGATAATAAATTTTGATTGCGTAAGTCGTAAGCTCAGATAAGTAATTTATCTGAGACCGTAGTAAGAAACGTCTATAAGGATGTCTCCCTTAAATGTAAAATCTTTCTTACATAAATCTATTCATCATAAACCTATTATTATCACGCCTTTGAGATTTTTTAAATATATATCTCTCAGGTATGCAGGTTTCCTCACGAATTTTTTCCTTCACCGTTTTAAGCAAGTGATAATTAATTTCTAATTCGCACATAACCTTGAAAAATCAGAGGTGCCTGGGTTTTGAACCTCGAAGCTCTTGTTCGTGAGGCCGAGTTTCTTAACCATTAGGCTATCACTACTTAAATCAATACTTAATTCAATAACTAAGTCTAAACTTATAAGAGCTAAATGTAAATATGTAGGTAAATATGTAGTATAGACATCGTGTTACACAGATATCGAACCGCTACTTCACCGATGTAAACAGATATATCAGAGATTATGCATCACTGTCGTCATAATGGCGAGCTATTGTGTTCTCGACGTTGTCATGGCGTGCTATTTATGACGTCACTGTTGTTGCATTGTTAGTGTACATGGTAGCTAATATAGTCATTATGATCAACTTACGAGATAGTGTAACTGTTATCCCTATACTACTTGGTCCAATTGATAGGACATTATCGATAATGTAGTGTTATTGCACAAGCGGTGATAGCCTACGTGTTGAAACTCTGGGATTCGAGGTTCAAGATCTCTGATTTTTCAGTCATATTATTAAAAGATTAGAAATTAATTATCACTTGCTCAAACCGTAAGAAAGCATTGCGAGGAAATCTGTGTACCTAAGAGATCTTTAAAAATCAATAAGTTTTTGAAGTGTTAGAGGGTATTTTTAGAAATAAGAACACCACGTAATTCCTTGTACTTTACTTATTAGTACCACGGACGAATAACAAAAGACCCGTCTTAACCTAAGGCACCTGCTTTTATAATTTTCCATCTCCCTTCCTATTACCAAGACGGATAACAACCCCACCTTCGACCTGTGCTGCCATCTAGTTAGTAGGAAGTGAGTTAAATGTTACAACGCCATCTTCATAACGATAAGAACAATAATTAGAATCTGTGTAAACTATTGATTAAATTAGTATTTCAATTATTATATCGAATGAGTAATATTAATTCAAGATTTAAATATAATAATAGATTTTTATTGACTTAACACTCGGCCTTTCCTGAAATATGAAATAACGTCCTCGTATTTCTCAACATTTGTTTAAATAATTAAATCTTAAATCAACTTTTACTCATTTTAACATTAATTTTGTAAACTTCTCAAGCTTAAGGTTTTAGTTCACAATATCTGAAATTTTATCACATACAATTCTATAATATGCATACAACTCTTACTCATTTTATTATTAACTTTGTAAACTTCTTGGGCTAAAGGTTTTAGTTCACGATATCTGAAATTTTATCACATACAATTCTATAATATGCTTACAGTTATCATGCTCTAAGGAATCACGGTACATTTTTATTTGGTAACTAAAAAAAAAGAATTGTGCTATCACATTTTAACACTTTTAAGGAAACCATATCGGCCTTCCTGATAAAAGATTACGTCCCCGTAATTTTAACTATGACACACCAACATCGTACAAAAATCAAGTTTATATTGTTATTATATTTTATATACATTAACTTATTCATATGACCACCGGACACACCAAGGTGGCTAAAATTTCGATTAATCACCGGACACACCAATGTGATTATCGATGCATTACCGCCGGACACACCAGGCATTTTCATCTCTAGGTCACCGGACACACCATGGAGATATTATTGCAATAGGGGGTCTTCGGACACACCAGAGAGACCTGCCTATCTTATCTACCATCTGGACACACCAGGGAGACCTGTTAAACTATCTCTCATCCGGACACACCAGGGAGACCTATTAAACTATCTGTCATCTGGACACACCAGGAAACTTATTTAATCCGTCACCTGGACACACCAAGGAGACGTGCAACTAAAGATTTTGACTTGTACTGAAATGTTTGTGATATCATGGTTATTTTTAAGTTTAATATAATGATTACAAATATTATTAATAAATTAATTTTCTTCTTCACTGTCATCATCATCAATAGTCTGAATAACAAACTTTTTCATTTTATCTGCAGCTATTACATTATTGTATTTCCTACCACGTGTATTTAGAGATACAACTCTATAACGATCATTATCATACGCTTTAATTACTTTATATGGACCTGCATATTTATCTACCAGTTTCCCACTGGTCAAACCCTTCTTAACTATTTTTCTTTGTACTTGAACTAGATCTCCTACCTTGAAATTCACACATGGTAATCTATTTTTATCATATCTAAGCTTAACTTTTTTTGAAGATTCAACTATATTTGATTGGGCTTGAGCTCGCAGTTCAGGCAAATTACGTTCATTAGTTTGCGTTCTTGGTATATCTATATCGAACCTAGGCGTAAAACCGTATACTAATTCGAAGGGGCATTTTTGTGTAGTATTGTTAATTGTAGTGTTAATTCCTCTCTCCACTAACGGTACCATCTGCTCCCAATCACTATCTTTTTCTCCCGTATACGCAATTAAGGACTGTAAGATCGTGCGGTTGCACCGCTCAACTTGCCCGTTCGCGCGTGGACAAGCGACCGCATTTAAAATATGCTGAATTTGTTTTGACTTACAAAAATTTTGGAATTCCTGGCTAGTAAAGGCCTTGCCACGGTCTGTTATGATGCGTGTTGGAAGTCCAAGTAAACGTATTAGAAAATTCATAGTAGTAATTACGTGCACTGAACAGGTGTTTGGAACGGGTTGTAGCCAAGTAAACTTACTAAAGCCATCTACAATGACTAACAAATAAGCATTACCATTAACTGAAATGCAGAAGGGGCCTAAATGATCCAAATGCCATGTATGCCAGGGAACATTTCCTTTAACGATCGGGTTTAAGAAGCCGCGTTGTTTACCAGTTGGTTTTTTAGCAAATTGACATGAAATGCAGCCTTTTATATATTTTGTGACAAACCTTCTCAATTTTTCAAACCAATACTGACGCTGAATGAGTTCTATTACTTTACTTTCACACATGTGTCCGTTATCATCATGAAACATTTTAGTAACTCTCCAACGAACAGATTTAGGCACTACAATTTTGAATTTATCACCTACTTTACGGTACAAAATATTTTCGTCAAATTTATACAAGTCTTTAAAATCGGTACTATTAACGTTATTAATTATATTTTGTATTTTAGGGTCCTCACTCTGAACTGCAACTATCCAGTTTTGTTCTGTAATATGATGCAAAGGAAGAGCGCAGCGGCTAAGAGCATCAACATGTTGCATTCGTGCACCAGGCCGATACTGAACCGTGAAATCATAACTTTGTAATTCCAGCCACCATCGTCCTATCCTTGGCAACATATCTTTTTTAGTCCATGTAGCACTAAGAGCCTGACAATCTGAAACTACCGTGAATTTCCGACCTAACAAATAAACACGAAACTTTCGAATACTTAGCACCACCGCCATTGCTTCTAGCTCATAAGAATGATATTTCTGTTCAGTGGCGGTAGTCTGCTTGCTAAAGTAAGCTAAGGGTTTAAGTTCTCCTCGAGACTGTTTTTGGAATAGAATTCCACCTACCCCATGACTTGACGCGTCAGTGTGGAGTTCAATTTCAAATTCCGGGTTATATATGGCAAGGACCGGTTCTGAAGATAAGGCATTTTTAATATCGAGAAAAGAATTCTGCTGTTCAAGTCCCCAATGCCAGGGTTGGTCCTTTTTTAATAGTATTGAAAGAGACCGAATCCTATTGGCAAATGACACAACAAACTTTCTGAAGTAACTGGCCAATCCTATAAAGCGTCGAAGTTCATGTAGGTCTGTCGGTTCTTTAAAGTTACGTAGTGCTTCTACCTTGTCAGGGGAAGGTCGTATTTCTCCTGTAGATATGACATGGCCAAGATATTCAATTCGAGTTTTTAAGAATGAACATTTTTCGCGTCGCAATACTAATCCGGATTTGCTAATTTTTTCCAAAGTGCTTTGAAGATGCTCAAGACCATTCGCCACGGTTTTGGAAAACAACAGAATATCGTCAATATAAGCGGTAGCAAATTCAAATCTAGATTTATCGAGTAAAAGATTTATGGCCCGTTGAAAAACGGCTGGAGCATTTGCCAGACCAAAAGGCATCCTCTTATATTGAAATTGTCCAAACGGCGTTACAAATGCTGTATATTTACGACTATCTGGATGCATTTTGATCTGATGAAAGCCAGCTGCTAAATCTAATTTTGTAAACCATTTTTCACTACTTAATCTATCCAACTGATCCTGGATAACCGGAAGGGGGTAACGATCTTTTTTTGTTAATTTGTTTAGTTGCCGATAGTCAATGCACATCCTATATTCACCAGATTTCTTCGGAATGAGTATAACTGGGCTAGCGTAAGGAGAATTACTTGGTTCAATAATATCTTTGTCAATTAAATTTTGTACGATATCACGAACTATGTTCTGTTCTTGTAGTGACATACGGTAAGGACGATAATAAAATGGTATTTCAGTTGTCAATTCAATTTTCATCATAACATCACATTCGCCGACTCTAGAGTCGTCGTCAAAACAATGGCTAAACTTGTCTAAAATTTCTTCTAAATGCTTTAAATTATCGTTATCTAAATCTGTATCGAAATGATTTGAACAATTTTTATCGATCTGACCACGAGCTATACAAGAAGTTGAATAGAGGGTAAGAGGTTGGCATTGCAAATTGTATACATATAAATATCCTATACTATTGGTTATTTCAGCTATCTGTTCCGGAATGTCTATCTCTTTACCAAAAGATCTATGCTCAGAACGGTGTACTTTAATTGTGTCTGCGTCACTATTTTCTGTATAGACAACTATCTTATTCAAACCCTGTAATATTAAAGTGTCATGAGGCACTCTAAATTCAATTTTAGATAATGTAGTTTCACGACTACCCGCGAATGGCAATTCTGTGTTAACAATATCGTTGTCGTTACTTCTTGAAAAGGTTAATTCGTCAGATGTCTTCATTAAATGTATGCCAGGTAATTCGCTAAAAGCGCGGCCTACTATCATATCGGTATCTTGTAAATTATCTTTCACGACAAGAACGGAAGTAGTGACACAAACACCATCAATACATAACTGAAGGGAAGCTTCACCCTCTGGTGTGATAATTTGACCACCATAACCCTTAATACTTGTGCTACATTTATTTTTGTATAGCAAGTTAATCCTATTTGCTGCGGATATTGTAATAGTATTACACGCGCTACCCAAATCAATGTACGCAGTTAAGTTAGTACCATTTGCAATAGCAACCTTGTGATATTTTCGATCACCGTCATCTACAGGATGAATATTAAATAATTTATTGTTTTTTTTATCACGATTATCATTATGAACGGAATTATTATTAGATTTAGATCCCGACATTTCACGTCTTGAGTCGTTTTTAAGACTATAACACTCATCGCGGCTATGACCGGTTTTGTTACAATGTGAACAGTTTTTTGAAAACCTACAATCCTCAGTTTTATGCCCCGTCTTATTACAAACATCACAACGTAAATTATCCCTACACTGGAAAGAAACATGACCTCTTCGGCCACATATAAAACACTTTGACCTAATAGAATCCCTACCAAAAGTATCACTTGTTTTAAAAGGGCTGATATCATTTGATGCGTCTATTAAGTAATTTAGTAGTGAACGCGTGTCCCTACAACCTGAACCACGGGCCCCTGCCTTTAACAAAGGATCGCCTAATGTATAAATTATTACATCACATATCATGCTGTCATTGAGCTCACAAGATTTTCCAAGAGATAACTTTTTATAGTAAAAATCAAGTACCTTCTCGTCCCGACGTTTGTTGGTGGTGACGAAGTCGTGCAGTTTGGCAGCAAGTCCTCGGCTGGCAGGAAAGTAGTCGGTAAGCCGCTTCTTCCATTCTTCCCACGAAATGTCGATGTCTTGTTGATGTCCAAACCAAAGGAGCGCGTTGCCTTCCAGGTTGCCGGTCATGTGGTAGATCAGCGTCTTTTCATCCCAGTCGTAGATCTTCGCCAGAGACTCCAGACGATGGACCCATGCGTTGACAGACAAGGTATTAGAATTTCCATCAAATTTTGGCAAATTATCTGGTTTACCGATGATTCTCGAGTTATTTGTGCAATTAATTGGTTTTTGTAAAAATGTACTAGCATTCATTTGTTGTGTGGTAACTGGTTCAACACAAGGTTGTGACTCTAGTGGATGACTCGCACCATTACGAGCATTCCAGGCGGCAGTAGGTAGTATGCACGTGGCTACATCGCCAATCAATGATGAAGCTGGCGTTGGAAGCGCGCTGTTGATAGCAGGTGCTAACTGCGGTGTATTCGCCACAGTAGTCAAATTGTTATTATTATTGTGTATAATCTCACCTGCAGTAACAGCCCGCTCCTGTGCGTTTCCTCGTGCGTTGACGTGCTTCCTTGCTGGACGAACTGCTCGAGTAGTTGTTCTAGTCGGTCGATTCGTTCGTTGTTGTTCGGTCGTCGCTTACTTAGAGGCTTCCGTGGTTTTTTCGAGGCTAAAGGAGGCTGCTCCTCTTCATCATCACTCGATACAGCAAGACGGCGTACGCGCCGCCGATTCATTTTGTAGGCGTGGAACACCGAAATCGCGAAAAAAACGACACGGTAATAACGGTCACTTCTGAATTGTTAGAGGGTATTTTTAGAAATAAGAACACCACGTAATTCCTTGTACTTTACTTATTAGTACCACGGACGAATAACAAAAGACCCGTCTTAACCTAAGGCACCTGCTTTTATAATTTTCCATCTCCCTTCCTATTACCAAGACGGATAACAACCCCACCTTCGACCTGTGCTGCCATCTAGTTAGTAGGAAGTGAGTTAAATGTTACAACGCCATCTTCATAACGATAAGAACAATAATTAGAATCTGTGTAAACTATTGATTAAATTAGTATTTCAATTATTATATCGAATGAGTAATATTAATTCAAGATTTAAATATAATAATAGATTTTTATTGACTTAACAGAAGGTATGTGAAGTTTACCAATTCGCACTTCGGCAGCGCGGTGGACAGTGGCCTAATCTTTCTCATTCTGAGAGGAGACCGGTGCCCAGCAGTAGGACAGTGATTGGTTGAAATTGATTTGAGCGTTCACCTGGTAACCAAAATAAATACTAACGACAACCTTATCCTGTATTTGTAAAACGTATTATCGACTAAAGGATTAGTTAGTGACAATGATCGGCTTAACAAAGCTTGGAGCATTGTCATGTTGATTCGATGCGGGCGGAAATAATCTCACATATTGACACATTGTATCATCATATCGTATATCCAAATGTGGGTCAGGATTTATCAGCAAATTTCCGTCAATAGTGGCCAGACTGAAAGACACAAAGACGCACAGACGCTTTCTACACTCACAGCCCCATCTAAGATGGCTATGTTGCGGATGACATGGACACACACATAGAAAAATAAAGAAACATCCAGACCCAGGGACATCAATCTAAATTTATCATGATGAAGAGTTGAAACATAATATATTAATTAATATATTTATAAAATTGGAATATAGAATTTTAATAATGGATGAAAGATAATATTTATTGACAAATAAAGTTTTAACTTGACTTAAACTAAGTCACAATAGAGTAGGTTAAGATGTACGTTGTTAATAACAATAATCAATCTATCCAATTTTTGCCCACTAAAGATAAAATTCAACAACGTCTAGTCATAAGAAGGTCAACGAAAGTTAATTGCGCTGGTCAAATCACACTTCTGAAACATTTCGGTATATTTTGGAAAAGTGTAAATGTATCACACAAGATTAAGTTGGAGCTTTGCCACGGCAATCCGATGCGGGCGGAGATAAGCCATATCGTGCGCAGAGATAATTATTTAATAAGGTCAACTACTTCATGAAACTGAATTTCATTATTTTTTCACTATAAAAATATTTCTATATGATTAGTTCTTCGAAATTTGATCTGAAATACACATTATAGATAGTTAACAAGCCTTTTTACGAGGTTGTATTGAAATTTAAACGAGCAATTTCAAGATGGTAGAATTATTTTTTGTTCCACTCCGAAGGTACCACCGCCATTCTTATTTCGAATAATGGTGGTGTCAAAGATGCTGTTTTGCAGGGTGTGGTAAGAAGAAGAAGAAAGATGTACTTACGCGAGGCGTTGCAACTTATTCCTTGGGAATAGCGACGCATCTATGGCCAACTTTGCGTAGGAATTTAATTGTATCTGCGATTGATTACGACCATGGGCGGCAGCAGCCCCTTACCATCAGGTCAAAGAATTGGCTGGGCAACTAAGCCCAAAAGTTTAACAACGACCTATGAAAGCCAAGATGACTGGCTTGTGCAATTCTATTTAGGTAAGTACTTTTATAAAAACTTCCATATGAATTTTGACTAAAGAATAAAAGTGAGTAACAATATTCGAAAGGTCTAACGAGGCTTGGAGCCTTGCCACGCTGATTTGATGCGGGTGAAGATAAGGCCGAACCATATACCCATGTCCATAGAGAACTAAATAATAGTGTCCATCGTAATCACAAAGATAGTTTTAATTTTAGCTAGACAAATACTTCCATTTGAAAGCCACAGTATATGATCTGGTTAGAAATATCATTTGGTAAAATAATTGATATAACAACTAACCTAAGCCATTACTGTTAGTATTAATAAATCAATCTATCGAGTGTTTGCTTACTAGAGATGGAAATTTTGGTATCATCACTCCGGTACACGAAAGGACAGATTGATTATTAATATCTGGCGATAATCAACACTAAAGTTGACAGAATAAATTAGATTCCTTCATTGTTGCGTAAAACAATAAGTTGAGAATTAAGTATCCATTAAAGAAATGAACTATAAAAACTGGTTTACTGAATAAGAAATATTTTCCAAGTGACCTAGAGTTATGTCTATTAAAACCTACATTTATCATTTATAATTAATTAAAGACTACTCGGCTTTTTCTCTAGAAGCTTTTCCAAAAACTAAAAGGACACGCCTAGAGTATAAATAATTACGACATTAGTGAAATTGTGGATGATCCTCTCTGAAAGGGTTCTACTAAGTTAAAAATAAAAAGCAATTTAAAAGTACAGGTAAGCCTTTCATTCTGTGACAGGTTGTTTTGTATATTTTCTTTAGTAAAGTCCCACCCTTTTACCCTTTTATATCCAAACAGGTACATAGAACTTCGTTGTTTGAAACATTTTAATCTTAAATAGAATACACAAAAATCCTGGCGTTAGAGATAATTAAAACCGTAGTCAAAGTGTTGTAAAACGTACAAAATGTAGAAAATAGGAAGAAAGACATGAATAATATTCTTTAAAATGCGGAACCTTGGCGGCATAAATTATTCGCAAGCGCCAACTCGCCTGCTTTTAGCATTCCATTTATATTGTCATGCATGCATGCATGTATGCTGCATGATAATATAAATCACTGGCTGGAAATTCCTGCAGTAAACAAAATATTGAGCAGGTCGAGTTTATTTGTGACGTTCGCGAAAGGATATTTTGTATATATGTTCGCACTTTTTAATGATGTCGTGTGTATTTTTAGTTGTTATTCATATAAATCTATGTCTCAAACATAAAAAAAAATACCTACGATTTAACCGCTTTATATCATTTTACCTTTAGTATATGTACATAAGAATAAATTTTTCGATTGAATCCTTTGGAATAACATTACATTGCATTGACAGTATATTAGTGTGTATATAAGATATATAATTAATTTCAAGTCTGTAAAAATATGACCAAAACGATATTTTATAGTTGAAATATTAGCTGTGATTTATTTTTATTTTAAGGAATCCTTAGATTTCGCATCGTCCAATCGCAAAATCCGATATCGCAGACACAAATGGATGCAGCCATTAGAAAAATAAATTCAAGCGATAAACAAAAGTGATAAAACCTGGCAAGAACTGAGAATAAAGCACCCGTTTGATCATCCACGAGTAAAGATTCTCCCTCGATACGAATTCACAGAACATTTGATAGTCAAAATCTATAAATTTCTTGAGGAATTGATATTGATAGGAAGGTAAAGTTATTATCATATACCTATGGTATTGTTTTGACTTCATGTATCTATGATTAAACTATTGATAGTGAAGATCATAAAAGATGACTTATCACATTTTATCAATAAGCAATTGATCTTTGGATGGACCTTTATAAAAACTAATGTGTATACATGTGTATACATATTTCATATGCTGAATTGTGTCAATTATGGCTTCATAATTTTTATGAAATCGGGAAAGAGATAGCAAATACATAATAAAATCTAATAAAGAAAAACTTTCATAAACAATATTTCCAGTGACTCATCACGATATTTTTCAAGCTAGTGAATTGTATATCGCTTTCAAACAACTGTTTGTGATAGAACAAGTGAGTTGAAAGCAAAGAGCTAAGAACAAAAGGAAGCGGTAAAGGTTCGAACAGCGGAGGACGTTTTATTGAACTCAACGTCCAGATTTAATTTCGTTGAAAGGATCGCTCCTCAAATTGTATTGGATTTAAGTTATTTTAATGGGACCATTTTTAGATTGGTTCTTGCTTCTCCTCGATTTATTATATTTTCTTTGGAAAATAAGTGTTGAAGGTGTTTTGGTAAAGTCTCACTATGATAGCGATCGTGCTTATAGAATGGCATACATCAAATTATAAAAGATACAGAGTCAAATTATTTAGGAAACTTCGACAAAAGAACGAAAGCAACCACAGTTAACTGAAATTAAGTAAAAGTTTTTCCGTAACAATCATTCTTTATAAATATCTCTTAAAAAATAGGTCCTGGTGTGCCACAAGGAAGCGCCTTAGGTCCCGTTTCATACAAGTCAATACGATTGTAATATGTTATGTTTAGAATATTTGTAATATGTTGCCTATTGCCTTCGGCCATCGCGGATAAGTCCTGAGGTAACAGTTGTAATAAAAATGACTATATTTCACGTATAAAGTGAATTTATGACTGAATAAGGTAACAAAACTCAATTATCATAAGCTTAATAGCGTCGGCTTTACTGACAGTAACAAAAAAGTTCTGAGATAATAAACTGACAAACGCGAAGTTTTGTAATTAGAATAATATTTTAGGGCCCTAAGCGAAATGTGTTACAAAAAGTAATTTCTTAGGAACCATGACCCACATTACGGAATAAGCCCGAAAGTAATCATACAATCGTAATATTAAATACACTCCCTTATACCAGCTAGAGCTGCTAACAAAAAGGAATATCTTATGGCCCTATCAGACTAGCTATATTTATAATCGGCGATTAATGTTTTGGTGATTACATAGATCCTGTATCTCGTTTTGACGACCCGCATGACGGAACGGTCACAATACCGGTCTGAGCGTAGAGGGTCCCAGGTTGGATGCCGGCCAGACAGATACCTAAACGATGAATTTAGATTTATGATTTTGGGTCTGGGTGTTTGTGAATTTGTCTTTGTGTACCTGGCATTGACGACACATGAAAGCCTAGTGTGGGACTGTGCGGGTCGAAATCGTCTTATAGTTTTGGCCACTTACTGCGGCCACTGACTTTCGTCGCGATATTGAAAAGGCGCGTTTGAGCATCTACATTAATGATTCATCACGTTTTTTTGCGTTAAGTTGCTGTTTACTTATTTATACGCACGTCCTTATGAGCCAATTTTCGCCTAATAATGATCGACATAATATATGACAATGACTTCATACTAGTGTAAGGGTATATTTTCATTACAACACTTTTTAGTTAATTTATGTTAATAAGTGTCCATTTAATTGCTGGTGAGAAGCAATGTAGCGGTAAACTATACAAAAAAGGATATTATATGTTTTTTAGAGAAATAAGATGTCATGGAATAAATTGTCAGAGAAAATAAATAATGGAGTTGTAATTGAATCTTTTATCATATAAAATAGTATTTCAGGAATGAGCTTACACTAGATATTGTCAAAATTTCAATCTTTGGTAGACTAAAATTAGATAAGTATATCGATTGATATGTAGCTTTCCAAAAGCAGCTAAATAGTTCATCGCTGATACTAAAATTTACATGTCTGGTGGGGCCTTTACATGTACATACAATTAAATGAATGCTTTGATAAACTGAACCAAAGAAATTTCTTTTTGAAAGATAGCTCAAAGCGGACGGAAATCTTTAAGGAAAACAAAGCGATTCTTTCAAATAACTACAATCAGTCACATAGTTTACACTTTTTTACTCTGAGAAATATTGGATTGCTTTATTTAATATTTTTTTCCTTTATAGCACTTTATCAAAACATTTTAACTGTTATCGTGATATTTTGGAAGGTCCTGTATCTTTTAAGTGTTTAGTAACTCAAAATGACTTATTCATTAGACAATTAATCAAAAGAAAAATACTAAGTAAGATGATTTTTTTCATATTTATAACTCGTGAGTAGTATTTTTTTAAGGCGGAGAATTTCTCAAGGATTCCCTTCCGCCCGGGGGAACGAACGGGATATGTCGGACTCTTACCGACAAATTTTTCATATTTATAATTCATGAGTAGTAAAGTATTACTGAAAAAGTGTTTCTTATTAAATTGATGTCGTAAAAGACCACGCGGAAGCGACGCTAAATGTTCTTTATATATGCCTTTATTCTTCTTTCAAACTACTAATATTTCGGAGGTATTACAATATCTTTATGTAGCTACCTAGGTTTTACAAGATTTGTATTGAGTTCGATTAGATATACAAGTATTAGGTCGCACTAACTGCATAAAAATTCTTCGACTGCTTCCATCATATTAAAGGGCATGAAGTATCCACCTTCACGCAGTATATTGACATGTTATTAAATTTCATGCATGCTACATTTTATATGATAAAATTCCGAAAAGTCAACGTTCTTCTCCTTCGAGATATTGTGACTTTTTTTCATGTTATAAATTGCATTATATTCCTCAATAGACTGAATTCCTTCAGCGCGTAATTTCATGAACATTTCAAAGACATTTTAAAGTTGATGAAAAAAATGTAAATAATATTTCATTCAAGATAATATTGAAGCGCGCTGTACTGCGCGGCTTGTAAATATCACATGATCTACGAAATTGATCAATGCCGCGGGTGGTCAGAATTTGGACGGGTCACCGCTAGTAGCTGAATTTAAAACATACCTGCGTGTCAAAATATTTTTTTGAAATTTAGACAGTAAAATATTTCGTTGATAAATATTCTTGTAGATAATATTTCGTTCATTCCCAGCATTTTCGGCATCTCACTTGATAGATTTTATCTCACTATGGAGTGTGTGGTACTTAGCATTTCTGGACCGCAGCCAATATAGACTAACGTTCCTCCTGAACGTACAGGAGATATATAGCATTGTGAGATAGTTTAGTTTTGCCTTTTCAAGTTACTATTTCCGTGTCATTGGTGCCATAGTATACATAAATCATCATCATCATCACTTCAGCATTTATCATTCCACTGCTGGAAATAGGCCTCCCCTAGGGTGTGACACAGCACTCGGTCCTGTGCTGCTCTCATTCAGCCACTACACAGTTCTCGAATACACAAATACAAATAAATAATTATTTGCTTTTCTTGTCACGTGGGTCTGCGCCCGCACGCGTGTATACTGCCTACAGACGCGTGTGCTAATCTCAATCCGGTACGTGTAGCATGTATGACAGAAAAATAATTTACAAAACGTCAAGATGCAAGAAGCACGCATGCGGATGGAACACACAAGGGGGCATATACCCGCGTGACAGGAAAAAGAGCCTTCCTCAAACCCAAAATTAAGGTTGCTCGGTAAGCAACACGCCACGTTTATTGCCCGCATAAAGCCTTGTGACAGGAAGAGCCCAGAAACAGAACAATTTTTATTAATTGTTTAAATGCTTATCTGCCAGTGCATGGTCGCTGCTTCACACAGTATCAAAGGACGATTTTGAAAACGGTTTTGAGAAATTTTGCGATGTAATAGTGTGCGAAGGGCAATCTTACGTTAATACTCCAGTATATTTTAAGGGTAACTACAGACCTTGGAAAATAACGAATTTCCTTCACAAAGCCACGTTTCTCGAAGGAAGGATGTAACTACCGGTTGAGTTCGACACAAAAGGAAATTAGTAGAAGATTATGGAGGGCCAAAAACCAAAATTAATTTTCCTCTCAAATTTGAAAAGACCACGATTGGAATACATTAAGCAAGTTAGGTATATACTTTTTATTTTCCGGGTTCGATCCGAGGTCAGGCAGTAAATGTTGAATTTAGATTTTGGTTTCGAGTCTAGGTGTCTGTGTGTATCCATGGCACACACGACACAGAAAAACCTATTTTGGGGTTATGAGTGTTAAAAGTATATTTTACATAGCAATACACATAAAACTTCCAAGCTTTGGATTCGAACGCCAATCCATAGTTTAACTAATTTACACCACGGTACCGAATAGTTCAAAACTATAATAGCACCTAAGGCCCCCATGGGCACCATTCTCTAGATCTCATAAACGGTTATCGCCAAGAAAGAACTACATATGCTAATCGCTAAGTTAGCGGAGCTTGGCGCAACGCCAGGACCGCTGAACACACTTAATATACTTCGCTTGATGAAGAACATAATCCCTAGACATATAGATAGCGGATTCAATATCATTTGGCTCCGGATTTTATGTAAGAGAAGACACAGTTCTACCTAATAACAGCAGTGTTAAGCGCTGCCCGGTTCTAGTTAGAAGGGTATGAGAGACATATTTTTACGAGGCGTTCCGGCTTAGTCCTGAGAGGTAGCGGTGTATCTGTGGAATACCTCAGGAATATCTCAGGAACAGGAATGTAATCCTATATAGGGTTGATTACAGATGTTCATGGGCGCCAGTAGCCACTTACCATCAGGTGGATAGCATGGTCGTCTACTACTGGCTACTGACTACCGCAGTTTGATCCTATTTTAATTCGATTTCGATAGTATTATTATATCTCACTTTAGGATACATCGACTAGGGTACCTTAAAGTAAATAAATATTTGTGTATCCTACTTAGTGATATGTAGATTGTAGTGTATTTACACTCAAGGGTAAACTGACGGATTTAAGCATATGTGGTGTCATTAGATTTGTCTAACTTGAGGGAGTGACATACGTTACATTATTTCCCTATTTTTAATTACGATTTTTGTTCCTAAAATAATTACAACTTGTAAGATAGACTTAGAAGTGATGGTTTCAACGCAGTCAAACCACAAATAGTACTACCACTTTCAAACAATTTTCATTGTTTCAAAGTTCCAGAGATCTCCGTAAAGTTTACTCATTGTTACCTAAAGATAATAATCCGAATCAAGTTTTGGAAATAACCTCGGAAACAAGAAATCTCTTATCAAAACTGCTTAAATATACACAATTAGTAAAATTTTAACAATTAGTTACTGTAATAATTGGTACTTTCAAAGTTTATTTCTGAAATCTAAAAAAAATTTGGTAATAAGGTAGTAAGGTGGATTAAGCCACCTAACTAGATAATCTAAACGATGAATACAAAAAGTGGTTCAATGAAATAAAATAAAATATATTAAAAAGGTGATACATCTCAGACGTTATGTTCTTTGAAAGTGGTAGAACACTGTGGTTCGACTTCGGCGACCACTGTCGCACCTATTTCTATCTAATAACAGTAGTGTCAAGCACATCTTTCTTTTTTCTTTTTTTTATCGAGGGGGAACCTTCAAAAGGTACCCGGTGCCATGGAAGCGACACGGGGTTATGTGGGACTTTTACCGCACTAAAACCCCCCCAGTGGCCGTCCTCGGCGCTGCGTAGAGGACTCCAGGATCTCCTAAGGAACGCGACCAGAGCCCTCTCAGGGCACTGCCCGGTCGGGCTCCGCCCAGGTGAGTTTGTATCACATCGTCTGGTGTATACGACGGAATGCGACCACACATACCGCCGTTCTTCCCGCCCTGGGCGGGCAGTATCTGCCTGACCAATACAATCAGTATTTAGCGCATCTGTGTCTGACCCAAGGCAGAATTCTAATCTAATCTGGGGTGGATAATAGACCTTAATGGGCGTCAGTAGCCACTTATCATCAAACCGATTACGCGCTCGTCTGCTACATCTATATTATAAAAAGTAAATAGCAATTTTACTATGCTATAGTTGCCATTGCCACATTTACGGACTATGCCATATCCCTTATATTGGGCAGAAACTCGCAGTCAGCAATCCATAATGATGCAAAAACTATTTAACTTAAAATATTTCCAAAGTCACAGTACAAGAATAAAAAAAACAATTAGGGTATTTAATTGTTCGTGTTTGGTGTTTGCAAGCAAAACAGACCCGATATGTAATACAAATAGGACCCAACATCGCATCCGAACGTTTACTTAATGTTCAACTCATCAAAGTTGGTGCAACTTGCTCCGCAGAGTACGGTCTCCATGAGAATAAGTAGTCTTTGGACAGTACTAATTAGTCAAAGAGAAATGTTATTCATGCACTAAACTAGCTAATAGTAGTAACTTAGTTAATATTAACCTATGTTAATACTTACGTACTTTTTTACTTAAGATATTTTTGCCTGATATTATTTAATTAGTAATAGGGTTCCGTTTTGACCCTTTGGGTACGGAACCCTAAAAAGATTCGTGTTAACATCCTATTTTCATCTTGTAAAACTTATCTTCAAGTATTAACACTGAAGCAATGAAAATAAACATTAGTTTTTACATAACTTCTCACCAATACGTCCATTGTGAATGAAAAAATAAATAAAATGTGAAAATTCAATAACAAAAGTAGTACTGTAAAGTGAATTTAAAATATTGGACAATACGTTATTTCCAAGTATCGCAAATGTTGTTAAAATTTATTGAAATTCAACTTGTATTTTCAATTTTTAAATTGTTAAAAAACGGTGCAAAAAGCAACACAAAACAGGAAATCTTTTACATCCATATGATTACGATTTATTTACCCAAATCATTGAAATAGACTTTATTGTTATTATGTGTAACAAACTGAATTGAATAACTTAAGTTTGTTCAACACAATCTTCCTTACCAGGTATTTTATTCCGAGTCCTGCATTTCATAAATATTTCACGGTCACCCTATAACCACTCGATCCCATATTTACTTTGCCTTTTCCTGGACCTCTGAATAATTCACCGACGACAAGATCCCTCGGGCCTCTTGTAGCTATTACACGAATCAATCAGATTGAGTGTGAAGTTATTGAAGCAAAAACAGAACAAAACACGTTTTGTAAATGTTTTGCAAGGGGATGTTTAATCTCTTAATTGAGTGAAAGAAATCACTCGTCAATTTTTTTCTATTAAAATTTGGCAGTTGTGGCTTTTATACAAATATAAAGTAGGTAATGAATCATATTTTTATGCATTAACTATTTGATAACTAATGAAATTCCGATTATGTTTAGCAATAAAGATAAAGTTAAGATAAATAACTCTTTCTTCACCACTAGCTCCATACTAGGATTTTTAGGACACACGCAAATCCGAATACACAAACATCCAAAGTAATATATTTTATCGGGGATCAAACCCGGAACCTACGGTGTGTCACATCGGTCTGGTGGACCAGTATCCGCGAAGACCCGCGTTATTAATATTAATTAATTTAATATAAATGAAACAACTTTTTGTAACCCGACTGCAGTGCTACTACAGACATATACGTATATTTGTAAGGGCAAATGAACAGCAAATCCGTTTGTTACTTCAGTTGCATAAAAAATAAAAACAATGCTTGTAACTCTGAAATGTCGAATACACAATAAATAAAAAACATAAAATTTTGTCACAAAAATATAACTTAAAAGTAAACTTAAAATAGCCGACAAACTGTCATTTCTGATACTATTCCCAGCATCGCATTTCACAAATATTGCACAGCCAACAGGCTCTCGATCCAGTGTGTACTTTCCTCGTCCTGAATCTCTGAATTATTCACTGGTGAGACTGTTACAGCCTAGTAATACAAACTCGACCTTCCTATCGCCGATCCGAGGTCCCAATCCCACGTCAGTTCGTCTGATTTCTCAAAGTAATACGCGAAGCAATGATCACTAGCTATAACGGTGTATTTTTTGCATCTAATTTACACGCAATCTGATCAGCTGGTGTATGGGTTACGAATGACATGAATGAAGGTGGTAGAACCCTTTGTGGTTCGACTCCGGCGGCACCACCGCCACACCTATTTCTGCCTAATAACAGCAGTGTTAGGCGCTGCTGTGTTCCGTTTTGAAGGGCGGCAGTAGCCACTTACCAACAGGTGGGCTGCATGCTCGTCTGCTACTCCTATATTATAAAAAAAAGACATGAGGGAAGCAATAGTCATTGCTGGACGAATTTCCTATCAAAGATAGAGGGATTAAACAATAATTTAAACATTTGAATTACATATTATTATTGTAACGCCCCATCATATCCATTTCCGTGACAAACTTGATTCGCCAATAATTTTTCCCTCTCATGGAGCGACTAAAGTAATTTTACATCCAAATCGTATCGAACAAGGAATTCTAGTATACAAAAAATGATAGGAATATCACACATCGAACGGCTCTTCCGCTGAAATGAAATCAAACAAAGAACTTTAGTACGAGTATATTCAAAATTCATATACAAATATCACACATCGAACGCATTTACGTACAGAAACACGAAATCCAAAGTACCTTGACCGTTATTACCGGATCCATTATTCCCACTCCCGCGTTTCATAAATATTGTAGCCGCCCTACTGCTCTCGATCCGATGTGTACTTTTCCTTTTCCTGGACTGAATTATTCACGGGCGATGTGCCACCCTCGGGCACTTGTAGTCCCTTACACCAATCAATCGGATTGAGTGTGAAATTATAGATACAGATTTTGTTTGTTCGATTAAACGGAGTAAATTAAATTCGTTAAGGGAATTGCAATTTTGTTTCCGAAAAGTTTCTCTTCGTTTGTTATAATGGCACTTGTCTTTATGTAACAGCTATGTGTCATCGTGGTCATTTCAGTATGGTATGCGTCTCCTCTTGGTATAAATAATTATTAGAAAATTATTATAGAAACAAAAACCTTGCTGATTATAGTCCATGTTACTCTCACAATTTAGATGAATCCTTTTATGTTAAAATCCGTCATGCCGAAGGCGCGCCAAAAAATAAAACACATATTTAAACTCGAAAAACACTACAGATCGCACTCGGGTAAGAAAGTTAAATACCAAAACTACTGCTCTGTACTGCTTTAAGATTAATAAGTGCGACAAGAATGCCGCATTTTAACATTAAGGTCTCTGCAATCAAACTCCGCACGACTGCCATAAAGTTTTCAACACAAGCGTCCCATTAAGTCCTACCAACGTTCATCTGTCAGTATTACTATCAAAATTCATGTATTCAAGACAGCGGGTGTGGAATTCTACGAGTTTTCGTGTAAATTTTTGAATACTCTGTTCCTGTAAAAGCATTGGATTAAACCTGACTGTACCGACTTTTATCGCCAAAAATGTAAGTTCGCGTTTTTTCAACCAAATAATAAAAACAACAATTTAAGCCCAGCAATCATAACTGTCTGTTACAAAATGTTCTCTTTATTCTTTTCCTCTTACATTCTCTCCTAGTTTACAAATCAATTTATTACAAAAGCAAATGTTAACATATTTGTCTGTTACACAAAAATCTGTTGCCGCTGGGAAAACTCTGATTCGAATACGCTAACAGGGTCAATATCGTTTACCAATTTTCGTAATACTTCTCTCGTAATTACTATGTTACTAGTTGTTGTACTATAACGTATTTGGACTTGTTTCATCTAATGTCATAGGGGAATTGGTCATTACCGTCGAACATTCGTTATCAACTTCAGATTGGATTGAAGTTTTACTTAGGATTGGATATAGATACTAATGAAGATTTTGTTGGAACAACTCGTGTAAGTGGAACTCTCTATTAGGACTTTCAAATTAAAACACCGAAACTTTATACCATTATTTTTAATAAGAAATTGTTATGTAAGGCAGTGATAACCTAGTGGCATCCGAGGCCTGTGATTTTTTCAAAGTTATGTGCGTATTAAAAATTAAATATCACTTGCTAAACGGTGAAGGAAAACATCGTGAGGAAACCTGCATACCTGAGAGATTTATAAAAAAAGCGCGGTGCACTATGACCTTATCCTTCTCAATATGAGAGAAGACCCGTGCCCAGCAGTGGGACAGTAATGGGTTGCTGGTGAAGAATTGTTATGACAGTGATATCGCTAAAATCATCAGAAAGAATTCTAACATCATTAACATTTACCAAAATTCTGTACATGAAATATACTAATCCATCAATAATATATCTTTCACATTTATTGGTTTTATTGGTCTACCCACAGTGTATCTGAATATAGGTGCAAGTGCTATTCTACCGGTGTTTCGGTTGAATTTTTAAAAACCTGTGTTTCGTATAAAAGCATTGAATTGGAACTGACTGCGTTAGGCAATTTGTTGTTGACCATTAATTATTTAGCGAGCTCCATAAAATGTTTACTGTTTTTTCTATCTCGACTGTTACTGTATTTTTGATAAGCCTGACCGAAATATTTTTAAAAATCTGTCTAATTCCGATGTATACCCTTAAGCGGTTTTATATACTTTTTCGGTCTACTTTTTTGGATTTTCTTTATAATCTCAGCAGAAATTCTTCTTTGCAAAAAATACGAATAATAATGTAAAATATAAAGTGAAAATAAATATCTATTAAGAGATAAGATATAAGAGTTGTTTTTTAAATAAATTTATAGCCCATTCTAGAAATAACTATATTCCTAGATACGACGATTTGATAAATATTTTAGATAGTCATTGCCTGTCATTGTTTGTTGATTACTGCAGAGGAATAAATTTAAAAACATTAACCCATTTCTAAGATATAATTTCTTTAGATCTTCTTACGATCATCTACTTAATTACAACTACTTTATAACGACATTAAAATTTAATTAGTCTATTTGAATCTATGAAATAAAATACATAGAATTCATAACTTTAAGACAGACTTGGCGACAACGACAAACTAATCTCTGTTGTAGTTCTTCTGCGATGTTTTTAGTCCCTTTAAAGACATCTACTTAATTACGACTATTTCATTGCGACATTCAAATTTAATTAATCTATTTGAATCTAACAAATAAAATGCATAGAATTCATAACTTCAAGACAGTCTTAACAACAACGACAAAAGAATCTTTGTTGTAGTTCTTCTGCAATGTACTACTTCGGTTCATTCATTACGCATGCGACTGTCAGTCAAAACACTGACATCGTGTTTCAGTACGCTCTCGTATATTCCGACACTTGTTTTCATTGCACTAAACTTCTGCCCTACGTACGATGTTTCCTTGATTAGAGACATTTTCGTGTTAAGAGACGTGAATAGTCTTGACGGAATTGTGTCGCATATTTATTTTAGACTGTAAGATTCTTCGCTTATCGTTAAACTTAAATACGAAATTTAAAACATATTGAAGACCATGACATACATTTCTTGTTTACTCCTTCGATTATGGTTATTTTTTATTATTTTGGGGTGTATGCTACAAAAACATTCGTATACCACCTCTGGTACAGAACGCGACAGGGGTGACACGTAAGAGGTCTCTGGTTTCATTTAGTAGGAGATCCCTGAGCACAGACCTGTATTTGTTAAACAGCTCTGTGTCCCTGAGTCCTTTATGTAGCGCTGAGAAAAGCTCCGTAGAACCTTTTGAATGTTGAAAATTATTTTCACTCAACTAATAATATTAAAACTATTTAGATTTAGGTACATTTGATCTCTAGATCTACTAGAGATAAAGTACTGATTGAACGTTCAATATTTTTTTCAGTATTAAGGGATAAAATTATTTTACTATTTAATAACATAAAAATCTATACAAAAATCTTCGTTAAAACTAATTATCCTAAAAACACTTACCACAAATCGCTTTAGCGAATTAAAACAATTGATTAATGTTTAGAAAACACTCTATTCCAAATAAAATTTCTATCCACAGTTTAGTTTTCCTTATTTTATATTTATTTCTATCATTTCGTTCTACTCTGTGTAATATTTCCCAACGGATTCTTCTGTTTGTTATTGCTTGTTCATACCTTCTACTCCGCGTCATTTTATTCTTCCTAATTACCGAGAAGTTTAAGTTTATCGTTTTAGCTATTTAGTTATTATAATATTATCACGCAATATCAATATAAGAAATGATATTCTGCTGACAATATTACAGTATTAAAACTTAGAAGAGGCTAATTTTTTGCTACATTATATTGCAATAAGAATATGAGCAATATTAGTAGCAGCTAGCAGAAGTTTATTTGTATAAATTTAGTGTAATAGAATACATTAATAAACATGTGAACGTTCTTCTAAGTACTTGCTAGAATAAGCAATATACAAATGCAATATGAATTTAAATACTAATATTGCTTCAATAATAAAAATCAAGGGCAATATGTAATAATGACTGATACAAACAGGCACATATAAGTAGCCTACTATTATTTCCACACTGTAGACAAATCCAACGCCACCTCATGTGTTAATGCCGCAATATATCGCCGCGCTATAAATCCGTGAGTCTTTGACTGTAGGTAATGCCAAACAATGAGACAAACATATAAACGATCGAAAAACATTACCCTCCGCACTACTCCGCAGTCAGTCCATGACCAATCTATATCGATATAACAATCGATTCCAGCGGAACATTTCCAATGCTTTCGTTTAACAGTTTCATAACGCTCACCATATTTCCCGACGGAGACGGTCTGGATATTTCCCGACCGGTTTCTTATACTTCTATCTCAACATAACATGGAAAACTTCTAGTAATCTCATAATCATCGGATGAGTGGATCTTAACGAATATCGAACCATTATGATATCATGACGTAACACCGAGCAGTGGAGGGGCGGCCGGCTAGATTTACTCGCAGTTTGATCGTAGCCTCCGACCTATGCGCACGCGTACCAAAGAATAAAATATACATACATACGATCGAAATACATTTAAATATATACCCTCCACAGTTGGGTAAAAATACAATACATTTCATTGGTGCAATCGATTTCAGCAGAACATTTCCAATGCTTTCGTTTAACAGTTTCATAACGCCCACCATATTTCCCAACGGAGACGGTCTGGTTATTTCCCGACCGGGCGGTTTCTTGTCCTTTTATCTCAACAGAACTGAGCGTACAAAGAATTTATGGATAAATTCAATAGACTTCTAGGATATCATTTTTAAGTTAACTGGTTAACTAATTAACTGGCTTTTAGGGTAGTCAAAACGTATCGTTTATCCACATACAAAATCTTATTTTTCAATACAATATTTATATAGGCGCGGCCGTGTTCCGATAGATGTAAAAGCACGATGTCTGACACGATATATTATGTCTCTAGATGTACTCTTAAATCTTTCCTTATCTGGCATTTTGTGCGTAAATTTATTCATTTACTACTTATTCTGTAACTTTCTTACATACGTACATACATACATACGTCGATACATTTAAATACCGAAAACAAAAGCCGATCAATTACTTCCAAATCATTAATTAATGTCAAAAAAGATATCTTCATTTAACTTCACTCAAACTTATTTCAATAAATTGTTGTCCAACCCTTCAATTTAGTAGCCTAACAATGTAAGAAAAATGCGCCTCATAAATAACTGCTCGAATACTTCAGATGGAAAGCCGTTCATCACTCAATTCCACCATAAATTGCGAAAGGAAATCTGAGCCAAAAATTCGCACCAATCCAACCGCACAGCGACTAAACCATCACGAAATACTGAGCGATGAAGCGATATTTTACCGAAACGTGTATATAACCAAATTAAAAAAAGCTTTTGACACACATATCCACACTAGAATTGACTATTTTATAGGAGCGATAGACCCATACACAAACACCCCGATATAGGCAAGGGTCGAATCCGGGACCCGCTAGCCTTTAGACCGGTATGGTAACCGTTAACCCCACGCTGGTCATCACTAAGACCTAAATACAAGACCTGTTAAAAAAATAACCTAATTCACTACTAATTAAGGGATCAAGCAGCAAGTAGCTTGCTTGATTTAAAAGTATCTGGTGGTGTTAGATTCGTCTTGGAAGCACAATTGACGTTGTACATCAAAATTAAAAAAAAAAAACAAAATAGCATCCTTAATTTCATTCTTTTACACGCGGTACATGCGTCGTGAATTACGCGATTTACGCAGTCGAATTTCTCGTAATTATAAGTACAATTAACTTGTATTATTAGAATATTTTAATAAGAAAAATATAATCATTATTCTTATTGAAGTGGAAATCAAAAGCAAGGAATGCTATGCTCCTCCTGAAGACTAATATAAGATTTTTCCGCAAATATTTACCATCGAATTATTCAAGGTAATCAGTGAACACCGATCATGATCAATACTTAAGCCTTGTTACCATTCAAACAGCCGTCTACCGCGTCAGACAGAGACAAATAGGGACGCAAATTAATCAGTCGTTGAGACAAACGAAGCGTTTGAACGACAATTTGTGAATCAGTGAGAGGTTTTGTTTTTGACAATATAATTCGAAATGTTACAATGTGTATTATGAAACTGTCATTTTAATATAGATGTTAGGTTAAGAGCAAAATATTGGATAGATTGAATATTAGTAACGTAAGGTGACAAACGAAACAATTGAACGACAATTCGTAAATAAATGTGGGTTTTTTATATATAATACAGAAGTAGCAGACGGGCATGCAGTCCACTCGATGGAAAGAAACAACTGTCGCCCAGGGATATCCGTAATCAACTCTAAATAAGATTAGAGAGTTACCTGAGGTCCGTCACAGATGAGTTGTTACCCCCGACGACTAAATTACAATGCCACATATAACAATGTTTACCTACTCTTACCCCACCACTTTTTTACCATCGAATTATTCAAGGTAATCAGTGAACACCAATCATGATCAATACTTAAGCCTTATTACTCGTACCATTCAAACAGCCGTTTACCGCGTCAGACAGAGACAAATATGGACGCGAATTAATCAGGCGTTGAGACAAACGAAGCGTTTAAACGACAATTTGTGAATGAATGAGAGGTGTTTATGTTTTTGACAATGTAATTCCAAATTTTGCCTAACAAAGATCGAAATTTGACAATGTGTATTATGAAGAAATTGTCAGTTAATGTACATCTCTGGTTTGGAATAAGATTTTGGATGGATTGAATATGTGAACAAATGTGAGTTTTTATATATAATTCAGAAATAGCAGAGGGGCATGCAGTCAGCAGATTAGATATTCCTCCCAGAGATCGGCCACAGATGCACCGCTACTCCTGAGGTATGAGGTATGCACAATGATTTTAACAATTACAAATAAGTTAGTACATTTGTGTTTTAAAGCATTTTATTTACTTTAATAATATAGTAGCAGCGAACGAGTATGCAGTCTACCTAATGGCAAGTAACAAGTGTCGCCCAGGGATATCCGTAATCAACTCCAAATAAGATTAGAGAGTTACTTGAGGTCGGTCACAGATGTGTTGCTACCCCCGACGACTAAGTTATAACTCTTCATATACCTATATATTTACCTATTTTAACCACACTACGTATATAGTTTTAACCAAATACAGCATAATATTTTTTATTTCATTGCAATGCATATATTATCTAAAATATTCAAATCATGGACATTCATCTGAAATAAATAAGATTGAAACCCCGCGGCGAGTCAACTCCAAAACTACATTTTCGGATCTTATTTAGTTATTATCACTGAATTATAAATATTGTTTATAACAGAAGGGAACCAAGTCACGTTAACTAGTTTCTGAACAAATGAGAATGTTACGTGCAGCTGGAAAATGTTTTGTCCATCTGCAAATATAAATTGGATTTGAATTTTGAATTTGAAACCGCTAATTTGGTGCTCGGATTATAGACGAGTCTATTATGATTTTTTTATTTTAGATATTTACACGGTAATTCCGATTAATAAACATATAGTCCGCGAAAAACTGCTAGTCCACTCTGAATATAGAAATGAATCGTGTCGCCATAGTAAATTGTATGACTGCACCTACTTGCAACAACTTCAGAGCGGATTAGCAGTTGGTGCGGACTATACCTTCGATAAGTTCTGCTCCAAGAGTCAATTCGCTATAAAGGGCTTATTTTTATAAAGAAAAATCTTTGTACCCTGAATAAACACTGAAAAGAAATGAAATTATTTTTAATAAAAGCACAATTTACACTGTCCTTCATTTATGATTGTCATTAACGCAGGCATGACGGTCTAACACGGTTTTGATTTCAAGCCACGAAACTGTCCTTTTATTAGAATAATTACAACCATATTTGATATAAATTTAATACATGTATAATTCATATGTGTCGCTTGAACCAATACGATACAATTATCGCAGAAACGCATTGGAGCAGATGACTGACGTTGACAAACGCCATGTTATCGTTAACGCAGGGATGACGATCTGACATAGTATTGATTTCAAACCATGAAATAATGTCTAAAATATAAAAATATTTTTCATGCCTTTATCATGTAGTTACAATTTAGTTTACTTTGTGCACTGGTATACATTTCAATAACATTATGTGATTACGTTTAATAATAAACGAAATTTAAAAAAATACATTTATAATAAGAAAATACAAAATGAAAGTGTCATTTAAATGAATGGTGAACCCTATGTTTAAAGTAACATTTACAGTAACGATAACAATCCAGCGTTCGAACTAACACGGCATAATTACGTCGGAAACGCGGTCATCATCGATGCCTCGATAGTGATAAGTTACAATTTAGTATTAGTTAGTGTATTTAGCGCTCTTGTATATGTTTAAGTAAAAATACTTAACCTAATTTAATTGTAAAAAGTACCATCTACTATAGGAAAATACGAAATGGAATTATTATTTAAATAAATCGTAAACTCTTATATTAAAGTCACATTTACTAGTTACAGTGACGATGACAATCTATCGCGCGAACAGACACGTCACAATTACGTCGGAAACGCGCTAGAGCAAGTGATGGATGTTGACAGACATCCTTCATTTATGATTGTCATTAACGCAGAAATGACGATCTAACACGGTTTTGATTTCAGGCCACGAAATTAATGTCTAAAGCAACAGAAAATTGATTGTCGATGCCTTAATAGTGATTAGTTACATTTTTAGATTTTTTTTACGCGCTATTATTGCCATAAAAAGAAATATTTGACTGTGTTTGATCAAAAGTAATTTTATAATATAAAATTAAACAAATATATATTTTTATTCATTAAAAGGAGTCATCAAATTGCAAAGCCCTTGCTACATTCACTAGTTACCTGAAGTTGATGACAATTTATCACTTGAACTAACACGTCACAATTACGTCGGAAACGCGCTCGAGCAAGTGATGGATGTTGACAAGCATCCTTCATTTATGATTGTCATTAACGCAGGCATGACGGTCTAACACGGTTTTGATTTCAAGCCACGAAATTAATGTCTAAAGCAACAGAAAATTGTTTGTCGATGCCTTAATAGTGTTTAGTTACATTTTTAGTTTATTTTGCGCGCTATTGTTTGCATAAAAACAATTATTTGACTGTGTTTGATCAAACATATTTTTTAATATGAAAATCCACAAATATAAATCTTTATTAATTAAAAAGAATCGTCAAATTCCTAAGTCTCTGCTACACTAAATAGTTACCTAAAGTTGATGACAATCTATCGCTCGAACTAACACGTCACAATTACGTCGGAAACGCGCTCGAGCAAGTGATGGATGTTGACAGGCATCCTTCATTTATGATTGTCATTAACGCAGGAATGACGATCTAACACGGTTTTGATTTCAAGCCATGAAATTAATGTCTCGACTAACAATAGCCGGATCGTTATTGACTTGATAGTGTTGAGTTACAATTTTAGATTAGTTTCAGATACTCCGTTCTAATAACGTTGTAACTTTAGATTAGAAAGGCTTATTGTTAGAGTTTATTTGTACGTAAATTGTTGAACTAAAATGTTAATAGTTTAATACTAACAAATAGTTACAAAAGTTACTTTCTTCTTCTGTGTATACACTATTGTAGTACAATATTATTTTGGTTAAATTTCTTATTTCAAGGGTACAGTCATATAGAGAATTGTCGTTACATTATTATATTTCTTAAAAAAAATATACCAATTTATATTTTGAGTACGAAGGTTATTTGTACCCTTTCGATTTATTTACTCTAGATGAACCCTTTTTATGAATTATAAATTTACAAACAATCTTTTTCAAAGTCTATAAGACGGAATTATTCATAGTGCCAAGAATAAATTTAGCTACTAAGATTTAACCCTTTCCTCCTAAAATTCCATCCCAACTAATTGGATTAATGTAAATTTTGCGCACTTTCCAGTGAGTTCATTCTCATTTTCTAGCTCGGGTGAGGGCGAAGGAAGTTTCAGCTTGATATTAATGGGACGTAGGATCTAATTTTTCATGCTACTCTACTCATTTTAGGGAGAAAATGTGCATTTTATGTTTACTTTTTTATACAATACAAAGAGTCTATGTAAGTAAATACCTAACGGGGGTGTGATCAGAGAGGTATAGTCCGCGCCAAACTGCTAGTCCGGTCTGAAGTTGTTGCGAGCAGGTGTAGTCATACAATTTGCTATGGCGACGCGATTCATTTCTATATTCAGAGCGGACTAGCAGTTTTACGAGGTCTATACTAAAACACGCCAACTTAGTAGTTAGGAATATAGATACATATGTGGCTTTTTGTGGTGAGATAACCTCAAATAAAGAGGCCTCCGTTTGACGGAGGTAGGGCCATTTGCTATTCAACTCCGGAAGCACCGCCGCTACATTTATTTCTGTCTTATAACAACAAAGTTAAATGCTGCTACGTGCCGACTTGAATGGTGTCGTATGGAAGTGCACTTATCCGAGTTTCAATTCAGTCATCAGTACCCTTACCATGAGTTTTTATGTTTTGACAAATATGAGCGTTTTGGTATTTGCTAACGTATTTGTCCATACAATTTCCAATCAGCGCCCCTAGTGGATTGTATCAGAACTATAGTCGGTAACGTAACATTAAATTTCTAAATTGACAAAATGGCGCTTTTTGTTTTGTCTCTCTTTTTTGCGATCATGTGAGGCAGACAAAAAGACTTGAGCACTTATTTATTGTAACGTTTACTCAGTCTACTGAAGCAAACGGAGCACAACAATGGATTGAGTAAACGTAACATAAAATTGGGGGATGTTATGAAAACTCATGGTATGGGTAAAGGGGTAGCAACGCATTTCTAGTCGATCTTAAGCAGGAGGCTAAGATACCTCCTGTAGTCGATTACAGATATCCATGAGCGACAGTGGCCACTTACCATCAGTAAACAACACGCCAACAACAGTTTGCTACTCCTGTATCATAAAAAAATATTATCAAATATCTAAAACACAAATCTTTCCTTCACAAATTCTATAACAATATTTGTTAGTTCTACTATTAAATAAAGTTTCTGATATCAGCTGAACAATAAACAAATTCTGAAGTTCCGCGAATGAGCTATAAATTCTAAATAATCTACTCATTTCTAATATTTCAAATTATTTCTTATTATTTAATCCCCACAAATAAGACAAAGTCCAAAGTTTTCAAGTAATACGAGATAAAGTAGAAGTTGATGGTATAATGAATGAATATAAAACGTAATCTAATAAGAGCCCAAGTCAGAATCTATTGGAAGCACATTAACGAATCCCAAAGTTGAATATCGTATTTTACCAACTTTGCAATTTTTAGACCTGCTCATCCGATCCCGTATATTAGGCGGTACAGACGAGCGGTTTTGGTAGAATGTTATGGAGATATTTACTTCTTGTCTCTTTTTTCTTCTATCTCGTCATAAAGTTATATATGTTAATTATTGTTTAACATTAAGACGTGATGAGTATTTAAGGCCACCGTCTCATGGTCTGGCCAAGTGTGTATTGGCAGATTTCACACATTCTTGAGAATTTTTTTTTAAAGAGCTCTCAGGCATAGGTTTCTTTACGATGTTATCCTTAGCCGTTCCAGCAACTGTTATGGTAGGTCGACTGAACTGATAGGCCGGAGTTCTTAGTCACTAGGCTTTCACTTTTATACAACCTGCTTAGTCGGAGATCTCTTAAATGATTCGAGTGATGTCAATTAGGGAATCCCACCAGTGAACTTCGAAGGAGAAATGGATGTATTCATAAATTAAATAGTTACTATAAATTATAACAAAATACAAAATAAAATATAATTTCTGTTCAAGTGGTCTAAAGAAAACAAAGAGCCGACCTTGAATTTTAAGCCACCCTTACTCAAGGTTCGGGTAGATAGACGCCAATTAAGAAAAGGCATTCGACAACCAGGGAAGGCACAAAGTTGATGATATAAAAATAACGTTTCTTTTACATTTAATTATTAAGTTAAAGTAACTTCTGAAATTACTCATTTCTATAGAAATTTTCTTTTAAAAAAAAAATTAACAAATAATACAACCGACTTCTATGTCACTACAAAGTAAAAAATAATTGAAATAAATGTTGGTTTAGTACATATTTGTGAAGTCGGCGCTCAGTATATTTAGTTGGATAACGATGTAAACAGCGTGTCTAATATGAGCGCCGACTTCAGAAATATGTACTAAACCAACATTTATTTCAATTATTTTTTACTTTGTAGTGACATAGAAGTCGGTTGTATTTTTTGTTAAAAATTTTTTTTCACCCTTTTTAGTGATGACATACTAACATTTATATTAATACAATATAAAATTGCAAAAACGTGATCATGAATGAAGGTAAGGTCTGAATTTACATTGATTGGAACCGCCCGCTCGCAGGGCGCTGCCAGGCCCTGCTCGCTTAGTTTTATATTATCTTATATGTTCCAACCTAACCAAACTAAATTGTCAATGATGAACTGACTTTGCAATTCCATTCGAACCTACACCAAATATCTTCAAAAACAACTCAATTATTCCCATCGGTTGAGGAGTTACATATTTTGTCTCCGAGCCACATTATCAGACCCTTAAATAGTCAATGATGAACTGGCTTTACAATTTCATTAGAACCTACACCAAATATCTTTAAACACAACTCAATTATTCCCATCGGTTGAGGAGTTACATATTTTGTCTCCGAGCCACATTATCAGACCCTTAAATAGTCAATGATGAACTGGCTTTGCAATTTCATTAGAACCTACACCAAATATCTTTAAACACAACTCAATTATTCCCATCGGTTGAGGAGTTACATATTTTGACTCCGAGCCACATTATCAGACCCTTAAATAGTCAATGATGAACTGGCTTTGCAATTTCATTAGAACCTACACCAAATATCTTCAAACACAACTCAATTATTCCCATCGGTTGAGGAGTTACATATTTTGTCTCCGAGCCACATTATCAGACCCTTAAATAGTCAATGATGAACTGGCTTTGTAATTTTATTAGAACCTACACCAAATATCGTCAAACAAAACTCAATTATACCAATCGGTTTAGGAGTTACATATTTTGTCTCCAGAACCCACTCTGATCCTCATCATATTTAAATGGGACCAACTTGTAGCAATTGTCCACACACGAAATTAAAGGCATTAAAATAGGTTCATAAACGGCGAAGTTATGGCTGTTATATTTACATGGGTGGAGGAGTTCCCCTCATTTTCTCCCGAACCCATCGATGGATCCTAACCATATTTAAATGGGACCAATTTTCAGCTCGTCCCTACACAATAAAAAAGAATTATTAAAATCGGTTCACTAACGGCGGAGTAATTCGTGTACATACATAAAAAAAAAGATACATGCTGAATTGATAACCACCTCCTTTTTAAAGTCGGTTAAAAATAATGATATTTAATGTACTCACATTAGTTAGCACAGAAGATTTGAACATTAATAATAGGGTTTATGTAGATTTATTGTATAAATAACTATAAGACATTTATTACTGTACAAGTATTTTTAACAATTGCCGGTAATCAAATGCATACCTACATTGCAGAACAATTGAAAGGGCGACTTCTTGTCGCGCTTGTATCTTATCGTTTCATACGAACCCGCACACGGTCACACACACACACACACACACCTGCACAAATAAAATAGAAGAAGTTAATCGCAAAGAGACTACAATGTTTTATTTTATTTGTGGAGGTGGGACGCACGTGTGGACGTAAAATTAGGATATACGAGTGTATAATATCGATTTCTAATATTTATTTATTTATTTATTTATTCACAACTTACATCTAACATTACAGGAAAAAAATCCTAATGCGTTAGTGTAGCTTAAAAATAACAATAATTGACGTCCAAATTACATAAAATATACAATATACATAATATATACAAGTAAACTAATTAATAATTTTCAATTACATGGAAGGCTACCCTCGTGAACTCTCCAAGTGTGCAACAGAACAAGTCGATATGGTCTACGAATATTTCGATAGTTACGAATATCGAAATATTTCGGATAGGTCCAGTTAATCGATATTATATTAGAATAGATATTATATTTAAGAATTTGTAAAGGAATACACGCGCCTATTATTTAGACTTCGCCGCTGTTGTTTTTTATGCCGGATTTGGTTGTGGTTCCGGATAGATTTTTATTTTGGATATTTGATAGTTTCCATTACTCTTATAAATCTCTGTAACATTTCTATTGCACGTACCAGTAAAATCGCCCAGACAGGTTTTCAAATATAAACAAAATTCAGATTTTTTGTGACCCCTGAACCGAGGTCCGAATAAGCAAACATTCAATACAAAGATTTTTTTCCATTTCACACCACAGTTGAGCAAACAACAAACCCTAACCACAATTTTTATTTCCGAGCATGAAATCCAAAATTCAAAATCAAAGCAAACAGAATACGAAATGAACGTTTCCCGTTCATGGGTTCTCGTACATACATAATTTATGTTACATAATAATATGTATGATTTTCACATGCAAAGTATTACTGTAAATACATTTCAATCGAGATAAATAAAGCTTAGAATATTTTAAAAAATATTATACATAGGGACACCACGACCAAACATGACTAATCTAAGATCTTACGATCATTAGAGGGTTGACACCAATCTGGACACTTGACCAATCATGAAAAAAACGTTGGTAACAAAGCCTTAGAATGAAATGCTGCCTGATGTTTATCAGCAATGTATCAAATATTTAATACACCACTTCCCCGATATAGGCCTTCATTAGAAAAAGAGTTTTGCATATACCGCTTTGACTATCCATATTTACGATAGCATCTTCGTAGAAAGACGCTGCTACCCATCTTCTAGATGCTACTAGCCTCAAGCTCCTCTTATGGCATGTATGAGGAGATCGCCATAATATAGTGCATCTATTTTCGACCTAGCACGTGGTAAATACGGCGATTGATTTATTTAATTACTTGATCAGAACTGATTGGAAATGTATGGGAAATACGTAACAAATATAAAAACAGTCATTTTTATAGAAACGTAAAACCTCATACTAAGTGTATGTCGGCGATATCCCACTACCGCACTTTATTAATAAACTGAACGAAACGACTTTAATATGAGAATCAGTTTTATTCACTTTTATTTACAATTCGGGCAGAGTAACGGCTTACACGACTGATTAAATGCGAATGAACCACGCTCTACCAGCGCGTGGACTTAAATACTACTCGAGTGACAAACAGCATAAGAACTACCCTCTCACATCACTTGTTTTGTTGTAACAAGTGACGTGATTCACAATAAATTTAACTGTTAATAAAATAACATTATATTGAAAATATTGTTTTAAAAATACGAGAATAAATATTTTAATATTATTATAATTTATATAATTTATTTAGTATGACTAACAAAGTGTTTTGTAGTACTACCGGAAATCGTCCATATTTTAATGTAAATATTAATTCCACATTGACAATCAAAATTAACATGATAAAAATTAATATTATATATTATAAAATGCCTCACCGCCCATATGTACGATACCAAATCTTAATCTCACCGGTGTTTTCGTTTTTCATATTATATTTGATATAAGCTTCGTTGGTAGTTAAATATTAAATTGACTAAGGAAGATGCCTTACAAAGAGAAGCGTTTCAACCGCGACATGACTAATCTCGATCTCGCGCGGCTGAAGGGTTGAACATGAAACGAACACGAGAAATCTTACATTCTTTGACAACGAAAGAAATTATGTTCAAAACTTAGTAGTACCAATGTATGAATTTATACTTCTTAGATGTTTTAGAGAAAAATACAATAGTAAAATTTTAAAATAAATATTACAAGCTTTGATAAGAGCGGCAACAGCGCAGCGTCGTGACGTAAAATGTGATCCTTATGTCTTAGGAATAAGATACAATATGCATTTACTTAATTTGATGAATTTGCAACATTGTATTTTTTTTTTAGTTCTTGGTGATATTTATTTTAAAACTGTTACAAATATTTAAAAACCTGAAATAAAATACTAATTAAAATAAATTACAAGCTTCAAAGCGCAACATAGCAACACTTAAAACAATGCTGTTATTATAAATAGCGGTGATGCCTCCGGATTCGAATCACATTATCTCTCACTCTCTGTATAAAATAGATATGTTTTTGAAAGTCCAATTAAATATATTACAGCCGTACGAGATAGACTAAAACGTACTCTACTCAAAATACACAATATACAAAATACTGATACAATTTTATTTATTTTAATTAAATAAAATAAAAAAACGCTGCAAAAACGCCCGTTTGCGCGTTATCTTATATGGGAAACTCGCTTTCGAAACCAAATTTATTTTGGAAAGTTGCTAAAACAAAGATAAATTTGAATCGACTCCGAAGATTAATGTGTTAAGTTTACGGACTACTTCCTGGAGAGGGATTCCGTGTCAATTCCCTGATTTTGATTGGGATTTGAGTGATTCAAATTGATATAGGAATATGGAATTTTGCTATATTGTATGTTATAACTATAACGTAGATATAGCACATATTACTGCTTATTTAAAGACGTGGATGGTGTCTGAGTAACATATGAAGCGTTCATCTTATATTCATATTCATAATTAGGTGTCCAAAATGTAAACAAAGGTGTTGACCTATCAAGAAAATACGTTTCAAATGGTAGGTTCTTTGACGATATTTAAGTAATACAATGATAATAAAATAATAATCTAAATAAATTAAGATCAATTCACAATTTTCAATATTTATATTAAGTCAATTTCGTTCCACACAGTAATAAATATAAAAAACAAGGCTTATGGTAGAAAATTAAAATGTGATAATGGTAATACAATCGGGATCCAAAACATTTCTTGTGGCGCCATTTTTAATTGTTAAAGTGACGTGTTCGAATTAGAATGTTTTCTCGTTTTCATAACGCGTTTGTTAAATTGTGTGTAGTTATTAAGTTTTTGTTTGTAGAATTAATTTGTTAAGGTTTACAATACCTGTAATTGTATTTTGACATAGACATTTCTTTGTTTATATTTTGGATACCTAATTATTCATCAGACTGAAGTATGCCATTTATCATCAGGTGGACTGCATACTCGTTTACCAAGGTTATTAAAAACCTGTGGCCGACGATGACCACGAAACGCTAAATAAAAATAAAATTAAAAAAATTACCTACTTCCATATTATATTTCGTTATTGGGTCTGGGTGTTAGCGTATAATTATAGGTTACAATAGGTACCTACAGGTGCTACGCAAATATGTACCAACATTTTAGTACTTTACTCTTGAAACAGTTTCAGTTCGGACATACATACAGTCAGCTTCAAAAGTTTATAAACTGATTAAGGTTCCTAAAATAACAATACACTCAAGCATTCATAAATAGCTGAACACCCCTAGTATCATAATTAGATGAATATCGTCATGCGTCAAAATTAGATAAACACTATTGCGTCAAAACTCAAAAGTATCTGAATAACTAGGATCACTAATATGATATGTCATATTTCAGCTACTTTTAGAATCCTTAAGCCTGCGGAGGGACATAGGTTCTCTCTGCGTATTCTACCTGCTTTACAATGGTGTATGTTCTGAGGAACTGCTCGATTTGGTGCCTACATCACCCTTCCTTCATCGCACCACTCGCCGAAGGATGAGGTTCCATCCACATCAACTTGACCCGTGACGGTCCTCCACGGTTCGGTTTGCACGGTCATTTTTGCCGCGTACTTGCAAAATGTGGAATGAAATTTCCTCCTGAGGTATTCCCTCAGGACTATGACATGGGGCTCTTTAAGAGGGGTGTAAAAATAAATCTCCTTCAAGCCGACGATGCGTTGGCGACTTCTTTGGTGTTGCAAATGTCCATAGGCGACGGTGACTGCTTTCCATCAGGTAGCCCGTCTGCTTTATAGTTAGGTTAAATATAAAAAAAAAAACACTTTTGACACTGTATTGTTCATCTACTTTTGAAACATTACGACGGTCATCTAATTATAGTGCTAGTTGTGTTCAGCTACTTATTAACGCTTGGGTGTATTGTTATTTTAGAAACCTTAATCAGTTTATAAACTTTTGAAGCTGACTGTATGTATGTCCCAACTGAAACTGTTTCAAGAGTATAGTACTAAAATGTTGGTACATTTTTGAAACCTTAATATATTCTTCTACTTTTGGAGCTGTCTGTACATTATATAAACACTATAAACAGCTATAACTTTCATGATTACCTACTTAGCATAGAATTTCAATATAGCCGCTGTAACCTGGTATTTTGCAATAAATCTTAACGACGAATCTATTATAATAAGTAAAACAATATAGCTTATTTTTAACAAAAATATTCGAAAACAGGATATACAATTTGGTAGCTAATTACAATGTGTACTAAAGTATGACATTTCTTTATATGAAACATTTTATTTACTACTTCTTTGTATATGGCGTGCCAGTAATAAGAACCGTGCGGCACTTTTAACCTCATAGGAATTACCTGAAAGAACATCAGAGGAGTCGCCAATATATCGCCGGCTTTGGAGCAGACCTCTTTTTGCACCTTTTTTAAGTCTTGAAGAGAAGGGAAGAGAAAACAGATCTAACGAATCCTTATCCCAAGTATAGGTCGTACTACAGACTTGTACCCTTACCGTGAGTTTTTACATATTGACAAATATGACTGTTTTGGTATTTGTTTACGTATTTGCCCATACAAATTCCAATCAGCGCCCCTAGCGGATTGTATCAGAACTATAGTGTCAGTAACGTAACTTTAAATGTCTAAATTGACAAAATGGCGCTTTATATTTTGTCTCTCTTTTTGCGAACATGTGAGACAGACAAAAATACTTGAGCACCTACTTATTGTTACGTTTACTCAGTCTACGAATGAAGCGAACGGAACAGAATAATGGATTGATTAACATAACGTAAAATTGTGGGATGTTTTGAAAACTCATGGTAAGGGTTACTGTATTGTGCCTAATACAGGACTGTGGATGACCCACAGTCAATTTTTTTTTTTTTTTATTACATATTATATTTAATATAATATTATTTAGCAAGAGGGGTTTCCAAACTTAGGTCTTAAAGCATATCAGTCGGTCAATTTATATTCTAGGGTTTCTGCAGGGTATTTAATATTAGGCGAGCCACCTGTAAACTGGGCTTATTTCATCTGACACCGGCGACAGTCCGGCTGCCGCTGATTTACACGTCAGGTGACCTAGTTAGTTTTACGGGGATAGGAATAGGACGAGTTATAAGAGGAAACAGGACTATTTTATATTAAAGGAGTAACGAGCGAACATAAGTAGGGTAATAGCGATGTTAAGTAGTATCTATCGACATCGGTAACTATTTCCATATAAAATAAAAACTCTGAATCCAATCAAAGAGCGTTGGTACGTTTCCTACTCCTGAGGATTAAGAAAGTGGTAAAGTGTGTCTTTACTTACGAACCTTCCATTGCAGTCCACATGAGGAAAAACGTAACAGTTATCAATCTCAGGTAGGACTTAAAACCTCACAGTGATTACGCCCATTATTTATAGTCTGTCTATCTTTCCGCTTACCTTAGATCACAATTTTACAATTTATAGTAGGCAGTATCTTTAAATCTTTGACAATTACTAGTACGCAGAGAATCAAATTTCGATCATTGATAAGCAAAACATTGGATAGATCTATTATTAATAACGTATTACTCCTCACATCACGTCATCTACATTATATTGTCACGACAAATTAATTTACTTGCTCGAGACTAATAAAAGTCGCTTATGGATTAAACTTTCCTCAGCGGTCTGTTTTCCTCGGAAGGGCGTGTCTATTTAGAATGAGTAATGAAACTGTTCGAATCTTGCTTATTCTAGCTATTTTCAGATTATTTTTCAAACTGAGATTTAAGTCATAATAACTTAGAAGTAAGTCCTAAGATATAATAATGCCCTTATTTGTCAATAATAATGAATATTACTTATTTTAATACACTTGTATTAAAACTACATATTCGCTACGAAGTAATGAGACTACGATGAAAACAGTTCTAATCTTTATCTTATTTTCTGTAAGGAAAATTACCCGCTACATGTAAACTATTTATATTGAACACAAAATATTTATTTAACCTTATATAAATAATCGCGTTTGTTATCACAGTACTGTAAATCTAAGTAATAACAGCCATTTCCATTTACAAACAAATTGGCTTAGAGAATGTGCAACCCACGATAAATCATTTTACAACTAGGAATTAATTTAGACACGAAACATGTTCTAGACAGCGGCACGAATTTACGACTCTATTTTATGGTTATTGCGATAACTTACCATTGTTTAGGAATAGGAAATTAAATGTAATGCCAATTCACGTGAATTGGATTCGTTGTGGTCCTACATTAGGGTCCTGTATCCAAAGGGTTAAAAGCGGAACCCTATTACTAAGCCGCCGCTGTCTAACCGCCTGTTAAGGGCTCTATATCCTGAACCGTAGTAGATAGAAAATTAAATGTTTACAAAGTATGTGTAATGGTGGCCGCTTTAGCAATAATAATTAAAAAAATATATCTATAATAATAAAAAATGTTGAATATAAATGTGGTTCACCATACAAGAAACCGCTATTTCAACCTTTTTCGCTTTATGTATTAAACCGTTCTGAAGGTGGTAGAATACTGTGGTTCGATTCTAGCGGCATCATCGCCACACCTCATAACAGCAGCGTTAAGCGCTGCTGTGTTCTGGTTTGCAGAGTGTGCTAAGGGAGACATATTTTTCCAAGGCGTTCCAGCTTAGTCTTCAGGTGTAGCGGCGCATCTATGGCCGACCTCAGGTAGAAATATCTAATCCTATTTGGGGTTGATCACCATGAGCGACATTAGCCATTTACCATCAGGTAGAGAGCAGGCTCGTCGGCTACTCCTATATTATAAAAAAAGTAGAAATGGGGTTCATAAAAACTGCAACCCGTATATAAAAATTCAGTAAGTTCTTCCAAATTTTTTTATTGAAACTCTCATTTCAAGTAAGCAGCTGTACATACACGATCCCTTTAAGAGAACGTTAAGTTTCTAGTGTGAAGAAACTTCCTCACGGGATTGTGGGTCTCACCGGAAATTTTAACCGACGGATTAAATATTAAAGCCGGGATAGAAGTTCTAAGCTCCGCCGTAATGACCTTAAAGTTGGGATAGTTAATTAAAAATGCATAGCGTTGTTCCTTATTAATTACGTCCATTTTCCCTTATCTCACGGGATACAATGATTATTAGATATGAGCCTTTGTGAAAAAAACCTTAGCGTCTTATTGGTGTCAATAGAATAAGCTACTAAATCCTTACTTAATATTATAAATCCGAAAGTAACTCTGTCTGTCTGTCTGTCTGGTTGTCTCTTCTTCACACCTTAACCACTGAACCGATTTTAATGAAATTTTGTACAAATATAGTCTGAGACCCGAGAACGGACATAGGATAATTTTTATCTCGGAAATCCTACGGGAACTAGGGATGGCGATCTAAGATCTATTAATCGGAGAATCGACCTTTTGGACCAAAGTAATCGATTATTTTAATCGATATTAGTAAGGATTTAATCGTAAACTTATGAATTTGATCAAGTGATGATATTTAGCAAGGTTGTTGTCCATGAGCCCAAGAAGGTTCCAGAGTTGGTACGACCAATTTTAGCCAGATGGTGCCACTGTCGTTCCAATGAAGGTACGAATTTTCAGTTTTATGTATGAAAAATTCATTATTATTTCATTAAAATCGGTTTAATGGTTTAGGCGTGAAGAAGAGACAACCAGACAGACAGACAGACAGACAGACAGACAGACAGACAGACAGACAGACAGACAGAGTTACTTTCGGATTTATAATATTAGTAAGGAAGTAAGGATAAGGATTTTTTACTTCGTCATGTGCAGTAATTTTATATTTTAAAACTGACTTATTAAGCACTGAAAAATAGAGGAACGATTTGTTCCGCTGTTTTTCTGTATAAACTGAGTTTAGAATCTTTTGCAATTATAATTAGCTTTTTATTACCGCAATAAGCATAAGCTAGAAGCTTTATTGCTCATTAACCTTTAATTTATTAAGCGTATTTAACGATATCACATATACGTTCATTAGGAAATTTACATACATAGGACGGTTGTTTCTGATATAAACTAAAAAACATTAACTTTTACACATTATAAAATATAATACGTGAGTGTCAAATAATAATTTTGTAGAATACAGTTTTTCTAACTTTTACATAAGACCAATTAATATTATTATATTACAGATGGTTCGTCAACTAAATAAAGATAAGTAGAAAAGATAACAATAATAGGTTAAATTTAAAGTTTCAAAAATACAGAAAGATAATCCTCTGAAAATGACTTCCATTCGTCGATTGCTTTCCATTTTTGGATTTAGTGCTTCACTCGTTGTATTATTTGGTTTGTATTTTGTATTGTATGTTTTGGATGGAATTTTATAATAAATTTTACATCACCTTCTTCATGTTGCAGATGAGAATACTGATAATAACAAATAAAAAACTTGTAAAAATACACTTTTAAGATTTAAGCGCATAAAATAATTTAAACGTAAAACGAAAGTCTTCACATATCTTTCTTGAAAAGTTTCCAGTTTCCCTAGATTGGAAATCTATCTAAGTCGGCCAAAAATTCGTTGCTACCTTAAGAATGAAGTTGGACTTCCCAGCTTTTGTTTATAATATAGGAGTAGCTGACGAGCATACAGTCCACCTGATGGTAATTGGTTGCTACTGCCTATGAACATCTGTAATCAACTCCAGATAAGATTAGATTCCTACTTCAGGTCAGCCACAGATGCACCGCTGCCTGTGAGCTGGAACGCCTCGGAATAGTCTCCCTTACCACACCCTTCCAGAACAGAACAAACCAGAACACAGCAGCGTTCAACACTGCTGTTATTAGGTAGAAATAGGCATGGCGGTGATGCAGCCGAAGTCGAACCACAAAGACTTCAACCACCTTCAAAAATCTTACCACATTAGAATTTTACCACACCTTAATGATACAGCAGTGTTAGGCGCTGCTATGTTCCGGTTTGAAGGGTGTGTTAAGGGAGACAGACTTTTCCGAGGCGTTCCAGCTTAGTCCTCAGGGGTAGCGGCGCATCTGTGGCCGACCTTAGGTAGGAATATCTAATCCTATCTAGGGTTGATTGCAGATGTCCATGGGCGGCAGTAGCCACTTACCATCAGGTGGACTGCATGCTCGTCTGCTACTCCTATATTATAAAAAATACTGATTTCCAGCGATTCCACAATACGACTGGGCGTGGTACGAGGGCTTCCTAACACGGTACAATCTCGTTCATCCTTACCCAATGGGTCGGTACCAGAGGATCGTAGACGTAGAGCACATTACCAACTGCGAGTGTCCCCGAGTGTACTGGCCGGCGTGCGGGATAAACAACGTGACGTACGTCAACGGCTGCGTGCTCGCGTGCTTGAAGATCCAGTTGCGGAGACTGGGCCCGTGCATAAACTATAGACGTTACCCGTTACCCTTCTATATACCCCCGAGTTGGTTGAACAATGCAACGTTAAGTAGCACCGAAGACCAATCAGTAGTGGAAAGTGTTTCGCTAAGTGTTAAATTATAAAGTAATGTAATAATGTAAGTGTTTGCAAAAATACGTCACATTGAAAGTCACAAAGAATATACAGTAGCATTTTTAATTTTTATGTAGATTGAGACCACAATCATTTTCTAATTATAACATGAAAGTATTTTACTCAGGGTCGATAGCAACTTAAAATTACCATGTCTTTGGAAAATTATGTTGTAATGGAATTTATGTAATGTAATTTAATTTTAATGTAATTTATGATTTCAATAAATATTGAAAAACATTATTTAATGTAAAATCCTGTACACCTTTACCAAAGATGTCAAATTTACCATAAGATCGTAGACATAGAGCACATTACCAACTGCGAGTGTCCCCGAGTGTACTGGCCGGCGTGCGGGATAAACAACGTGACGTACGTCAACGGCTGCGTTCTCGCGTGCTTGAAGATCCAGTTGCGGAGACTGGGCCCGTGCATAAACTATAGACGTTACCCACTACCCTTCTATATACCCCCGAGTTGGTTGAATAATGCAACGTTAAATAGCACCGAAGACCAATCAGTAGTGGAAAGTGTTTCGCTAAGTGTTAAATTATAAAGTAATATAATAATGAAAGTGTTTGCAAAAATACGTCATATTGCTAAACGTGTTTATATTTCAAAGAATTTACAGTAGCATTTTTAATTTTTATGTAGATTGAGACCAAAATCAATTTCTAATTATAACATGAAAGTATTTTACTAAGTGTCAATAGCAATTTTAATTATCATGTCTTTGGAAAATTATGTTGTAATGCAATTTATGTAATGTAATTTAATTTTTATGTAATTTAGGATTTCATTAAACATTGAAAAACATTATTTAATGTACAATCCTGGACACCCTTACCAAATATGTCAAATTTACCATAACATCGTAGACCTAAAGCACATTACCAACTGCGAGTGTCCCCGAGTGAACTGGCCGGCGTGCGGGATAAACAACGTGACGTACGTCAACGGCTGCGTTCTCGCGTGCTTGAAGATCCAGTTGCGGAGACTGGGCCCGTGCATAAACTATAGACGTTACCCGCTACCCTTCTATATACCCCCGAGTTGGTTGAACAATGCAACGTTAAATAGCACCGAAGACCAACCAGTAGAGGAAAGTGTTTCGCTAAGTGATAAGTTATAAAGTAATGTAATAATGTAAGTGTTTGCAAAAATACGTCACATTGCTAAACGTGTTTATATTTCAAAGAATATACAGGAGCATTTTTAATTTTTATGTAGATTGAGACCACAATAATTTTCTAATTATAACATGAAAGTATTTTACTAAGGGTCAATAGCAATTTAAAATTACCATATCTTAGAAAAAATATCTTGTAATGCAATTTATGTAATGTAATGTAATTTAATTTTATTGTAATTTATGATTCCAATAAACATTGAAAAACATTGTTTAATGTACAATCCTGTACACTGTTTGTTCACTGTTCATTGTACATTACAATTGTAAAAGTTGAGTACGTGCAAGTGTTTCGATAATTGTCAATAATTCAGCGTCGTTATGTGCTTGGTAAATTACAAATTAATTCTAACATTAGTTTATAATTGCACAAAAGTGTCTTTTGTTAACTTGATTTCATCTAATTTTCATATTTTTAAAATCCTGTCACTTTATTTTCCATGTTTCACCGGTCATTTTAATAGCCCCGAAAAATATTTCGCCTAAAAAGTGTATGTAGCCGAAATAGAGTTTCATACAACGATTTATTTATTCCATGCGAGCCTCGCTTTGTACGGGATCACATAAAATTGGTCCAACATAAATTGAACTTTATATGCATAGAAAAAAAACTCAAAACGTATTTCAATATAAAATAGCCACTAACTCGACATTACACATGCATAAATGATAGCTCAATTTTAAGGAACATGGATACTTAATGCGAAGGACATTAGGTATTGACCTGGGAAGGGCCAACAATACTTAAAAGGTAGAGGTCAAAAGGATTCTTGCCTTGGTCGGGTCTGTTACGTGTTAACAGATTATGTTACACCGTTTTGTAACTGTATTTTTAAGGAAGGTAATAATCGCTTAGTCAATCAGTCAGTAATCAGTTAAGTTTGTTACTTTGAATAAAGTAATACGGAACTTATAGGGTACCTTATTCGTAGTCATAAAAAACAGTGAAAGCCTAGTGATTAAGAAACTAGGCATCTTGATCGAAGGGTCCAAGGTTCAAATCTCAGGCAGGCACAGACTTTTCAATGTTATGTGCGCCTTTGAAATTAATTATCACATGTTTAAAAGGTGAAGGAAAACATCGCGGGGAAACCTGCATACCTGAGAAATCTTTAATTTTTTAAAGGTATGTCAAGTTAACCAATTCGCACTTGGCCAGCGCGGTGGACTATGACCTAATCCTTCTCATTCTGAGAGGAGACATGCGCCCTGCAGTGGGACAGTAACGGGTTGTTGATTGCTGAGAAGTATGGGGGTATTAGTCATATTTGTAAGTCAGCTGGCATCCACACACTTCCTAAACTCAAAAATTGCTTCAGTCTAGAAATATCTGTGCGATAGTCTATGTCCTTAATCAAACTATACTTAATCCACTACCCTTTAAATCCTAAATTTAATTTCTTATATCTTCTACGACATTCATGACAAAAAATGAAGTAATGCTATTTTAAATCTAACACAATCTATAACAAAAATTCACTTGACATAATCTTATCTTTCAAGACGAGCGTTTACTATATTTCACGATTCGAAGGTCATTGCCAGATCTTAAACAAAATACAGCGTTGGTACAAAATTGAGTCCTCTCTGGAGAATTACCTGCCGTGGAATAAAATGATCTTATTTATGAAACACTGTATAAAGAGGCCGGGGAATAAAATGTCTACCGCAAAATAATGCCGCGTTGAAAGGTTCCATTTTGGCTTTTTTTCGGTAATCTAAATTGTATCTTACAATTTATTATCAAATCTTTGTACTATTTAATTGTAATAAATATTAGCAGTATTTTTTTTGAGAACTTTCTTTATAATTAACAAGTAGCAAACAAGCTAGCAGTGCATTTTTTTATAATACAGGAGTAGCAGACGAGCATGAAGTCCACCTGAAGTTGGCTGCAGGTGCGCCGCTACCCCTGAGGACTAAGCTGAGATACCTCGGAAAAGTATGTCTTCCTCACCATACCCTTCAAAATAGAACACAGCAGCGCTTAACACTGCTGTTATTAGGCAGAAATAGGTTATGATTCTCCAGTCAAACCAAAGAGGATTCCGCCACCAGTTATTGCCTCTAATATGTATGTCTGTATTACTTACTACATCTTTCACAGCAGCACTTTAATGGTATGAATAGGTGTAACGATATTACCACAATTCACCTTATTTTTTCATTACGAGGGGGACCTTGAAAAGGTACCCGACGGAGGGACGCCGGGTTATGTGGGATTTTTACCGCACTAAAACCCCCCCGGTGGCCGTCCACAACGCTTGTTGGAGAACTCCCGGATCTCCGACGGAACACAACCGGAGTCCTCCAAGCGCGATGCCCCGATCTGGTGCTTGGGGGAGCATTTTGCGTTCCTCCCACGCCATCTAGTGTTCACGACGGTATGCGACCGCACATACCGCCGTTCTTCCCGAGATCGTTTACTGGACGGGAGTGACGACCACAAGTCAACTTAAGAAATATTCCACCACCTTCCTATTAATGTAATTACTCTTCGGTGTAAGAACCGGTCATCTTAAGCCACTTATAGGCAAGGGTTCTCTAAGGCTTTCCGTTGACTTTTGCATTTGAATGCCGATTGCCAGTCTAATGGAGGTCGGACGGAAAACCGATTCCAAGATAAAACTACCTATTCACTTGTTAATTCGCACCTTTTTGAAGCTTTTTTCCTCTTGGATACCTTTATTTTTAGGGTTCCGTACTCAAAGGGTAAAAACGGGTAAAAAAGGTACAAAGGGTAATTCCTATGAGGTACTAAGCCTCCACTGTTTTTTTTTTTTTTATAATATAGGAGTAGCAGACAAGCATGCGGTCCATCTGATGGTAAGTGGCTACTGCCGCCCATGGACATCTGTAATCAACCCCAGATAGGATTAGATATCCTACCTGAGGTAGGCCACAGATGCGTCGCTACCACTGAGGACTAAGCTGGAACGCCTCGAAAAAGTCTGTCTCCCTTACCACACCCTTCAAAACGGAACACATCAGCGCCTAACACTGCTGTTTTTAGGTAGAAATAGGTGTGGCAGTGGTGCCGCCGGAGTCGAACCACAAAGGGTTCTACCACCTTCAAAAGTCTCTGTCAAAAGTCCTTCCGTTGATCCGTCTGTCCTTCTGTCCCAGGGCTCTATCTCTGGAACCGCAACGGTGGTACCACCGTCACACCTATTTCGTTCGGGGAACAAAGTTACATTAACTGAAGTAAATAGTTGAATATATCCGCATGTTTACTATAATGACGATCTCAAGTAATAATCATTATGAAGGATGATGAAGGATTTTTAAAATATTCATATTTTATTTCGTCGCCAATGAATAACTGTGTCATTACTGGGCATGAGCTCCCTGCCACAATGAGGAAGATAAGGCCATAACTCCACCGGGCCATACAAACACAATTTGGTAAAATTAAAAAAAAAACGAGTTTCCTAAAATATTTTCCTTCATCGTTATAGAAAGTGATAATTAATTCATACACGTACACAACTTAGAAATCAAATATGCCTGGGATTCGAACCTCGGACCCTCCGTGAGAGTTTCCACCACTAGCCTATGACTGCTTCAGATTTTATACTTATTACCGAAATAAAATTTCACCTTTGCATTAAGCACTTGAAATTTACTCGGAATTGCTCTCGTAAAATATAATTGTTCCCATATCACTGAAACATAAAGATTTAAGCGATTCATTTCCTTTTAATTAATTGCAGAATTGGTACCGTCGTACGATATAAACCGAAATTTTAAATTGGTTTTATTTTTAATATGTCTGATATATATACATTTTTATTTGTTATCAAATTAACTTTTGGTGAGTTATTACATCTACATATATATAATATTAGCGTTCCAATTTAGATGAGGTGTTACAACGAATTTGTGGCTAAAGTAGTACAATACTATATTGGGTTCATTGTAGATGCCTACCTTTGATATAAAGTGGCAAGACTATTCAATTTGTGGTTCGATTTTGGCGGCACCTAACTAATAACAGCAGTGATAAGACCTCCTGTGCTTTATTTTGAATTAGTTACGGATATATACTTTTCCGAAGCCTTCCAACTTAGTCCTCACGGATTGCAACGCATCTGTGGTGGACCTCAGTACCCCTACCATGAGTTTTTACGTGTCGACAAATATGACTGTTTTGGTATTTGTTTACGTATTGGCCCATACTATTTCCAAGTTCCGACGCAATCCGCTAGGGGCAGTGATTGGAAATAGTATAGGCCAATACGTAAACAAATACCAAAACAGTCATATTCGTCGACACGTAAACACTCATGGTAAGGGTACAGGTAGGAATCTTATTTTATCAGAGGTCGATTACGGATGTTTATAATAATAATAATAATAATGTAATTGTTTATTTAAAGTAACAAAGACTTATTTATTTAATTACAATTAATTTTTTTAGGTACAATACAATTTTATATGTAGGAAACTGCAATGGGAAATAAATCTACAGTCTACTCTATTGCTTATCATCTTCTCATCATCTTTATGGGCCGCAGTAGCCACTTACCATGAGGTAGACTGTTTTCTCGTTAGCTAATTGTACATATAATTCGTAATATATTAATGTTATTACATCTAATGTAACCCAAATAGATAACTTTACTTATATTTGGGAGAGAACTGTAGCTTTACTTATATTTGGGAGAGAGCTGTAACTGTAGGGCTTTTTATATGTTTGAGCTTTCATATATATTTTCATATATTATTTTATTTTTGTATTATCATTTTACCACAGTAATAATTTACAATTCTAAAACAAACATATCAGTATACGAAGAAAATTCGATCTATCTTCCGCGTGTTTAGATTTAGCGATAAAGCTTGATTATACTGGAAAATAAGGCTCTGGTTTGACCAGAAGTTATAAAGAGATATTAGTTATTATTATTTTTATATTTAAAATATAATGCCACGAGTTATGGGAGTTGGGCGTCGAGGAAAGAATCAAAAACTCTATTTACACGAACGAATTAAAAATTATATTTATTTTTTTAATAAACTTATAGTTATAATTTTTAATGAGAAATATATGAGATAGATAGAGTCACTATCCGCGATGGAGGTGAACTGTACCCTTACCATGAGTTTTTACATTTTGGCAAATATGACTGTTTTGGTATTTGTTTACGTATTGGCCCATACGATTTCCTAGTTCTGACACAATCCGCTAGGGGCGCTGATTGGAATTTGTATGGGCAAATACGTAAACAAATACCAAAATAGTCATATTTGTTAAAACGTAAAAACTCCTGGTAAGGGTACTGTTCTCATGGCGGAGGGCCACCTGCACGAGCGTTGCGCCTCGTCAGCGTTGACCGTTCCACGAAGGCACGATGCAGCGTAAGCACCGTGTAGGGCTGGCACGATGCAGCCTTAACATGTAGAGCTGTCCCTTACACGAAACTCACGTCTTACAAACAATAATATAGCAGCATAAAAACTAATCTTGTAAGATAGAAAGCGTAGTAATAGTAGTTCATTAGTAGGTTCTACTAATGAAGTGAAAACATAAAGTTTTACAAGATGTATGTTCAAGCATCGTGGTTATTTTTTTATTTAATAAAGCCCTAAAATTCGTTTATTAAAAAGCTTAGGGCCCCGGGAGAAACACTACTTTCAGCTTCGGTAATGGACAATTAGCTTCCGTCATTTTGACGACCCACGTGGTGAAGTGGTCACCATAGCAATCTGCGCGCACAGGGTTTTGGGTTCGATCCCCGGCTAGACAGATATCTAAAGGATGCATTAAGATTTCAATTCTGGTTCTGGATGTTTATGTTGTCTATTTTATCATCAATTCATTACTATCCCACTGCTGGGCACGGGTCCCCTCTCAGAATGAGAAGGATTAGGCCATAGTCCACCGCGCTGGCCAAGTGCTTATTGGTAGACTTCACAAACCTTGGAGATTTTTTTTTTATAAATCTCTCAGGTTTCCTCGCGATGTTTTCCTTCACCGTTTATTTACCCACATCTAATCTAGGAAGCATCTTCTGTAGCGTATCGTTCGCGGTGAGACAATTAAGTAACCTAGATAGTGTTGAATTAATTATGTTACATATTAATGTCTATAGTGGTTTTAGAGCAGGGACGATAACTGGGATTACAAGATACCGAGCTTAATGTAAATTCTAGATCATAATGACATTATCATCATTTACGGGAAAGCAATTATCTTTAATGATAAGCTTTGAAACGGAATTATATAGAGTTGTTTAAATATATTATTGTTGCTGCGATATGTCAATTAGCGTTATTAATAATCAATCTATCTATATGTTGCCTACCAACGATCAAAGTTTGGCAATTTCTAGAAGGCTGAAAGATATAGAAATTTCTAGCAATTTCTAGAAATTTCTAGTAGGCTCTTTGTGTTTACTAGATATTGTCAAATCTATCTGTGGTAGGCAGAAATTGGATAGATTTTATGAAAAAAGGGTGTTAGTCTACAATTAGGTATATAGTATATAAACGGTGTTTTCTGATAAAGATATGATATACTTACTTATTTCATTACGACAGGACGTTCAAATATTTCCCTTAGGAGTAAGATAACATCTTGAATTGGCAAGTCTGTGAACATGAAAAATCTTGTATAGGAGCACTATTAAAGGATATTTTAAAAATGTATCCCCTAAAGAAAATATATTATTAAACATAAGAAACCCAAGGAAAAATATTCCGAGAAACTATTTGAACTGGTGCCTACGTCACCATTCCTCCATCGCACCACTCGCCGAAGGATGAAGTTCCATTCACACCAACTGGACTCGTGGCGGCCCTCCCCGATTCGGTTCGCACGGACGTTCTTGCCGCGGACGTGTAAGATGTGGAATGAACTTCCTCCTGAGGTATTCCCGGAGTGCTATGACATGGGGCTCTTCAAAAAAGGTGCAAAAAGAGCTCTCATTTAAAGCCGGCGATGCATTGGCGACTCCTCTGGTGTTGCAAATGTCCATAGACGGCGTTGACTACTTTCCATCAGGTAGCAAGTCTGCCTAATCGTTAGGTAAAACTATATAAAAAAAAAGATTAGATTCCTGCCTGAGGTCGGCCACAGATGGGCCGCTGTCCCTGAGGAATAAGTTGGTATGCCTCGGAAAAGTATGTCTCCCTTACGGGTGGTAAGCCAGCCAAGCCAAGCCAGAACACAGTACCACTTAACACTGCTGTTATTAGGCAGAAATAGATGTGGCGGTGGTACCACCGGAGTTGAACCACAGAGGGTTTTACCTTTAAAATTTGATTTTCAGCAATCGTAGCGACAATTTGCAACTGTGAGTATCCTTTTACAAGGTTTTACAATCTTTGGGCCGTGGATGTACCTTCATTAGACAAGATTCCGGCCTCTGAGGGCTGTGCGAAGTGCCCAAGAGTATACATCCCAGTTTGTGGCGACGATAACACGACATATACCAATGAATGCCAGATGAATTGTTACAGTGTGAATAGGAAGATAAAACCACCGGTTGCCAAAGTCCGGTTGGGACCATGTTTTGTGTTTCCGGATTAATAATACGCCTCAGAAGCGGTGCGCGGGTGATGCGTACAGAATTGCCTCTGCGTCACGTCAGCCTTTTTAGGGTACCGCACTCAAAGGGTAAAAACAGAACCCTGTTACTAAGTCTTCATTGTCTGTCTGTCAGTCACATCCAACGTATCATTCACATCCAAACAAACACATCCAACATATCCTGAAACGTAACAGACACACACATTTTTACGAAGTTTGTGTAACAACGGCCACTACAAAAAAAAATTATTAAAGTTCAAAATTATTTCAAAATAAATGGGGTCCCTATACACAAAACCACAAATTTTCAGCGTTTTATAAGGTAGACAGTTTAATTTTTTACACTTAATGCCTTAATGACTTACTTACTTCAATGCCTACTTGAAAATTTTGGTGATACGGAACAGGATTCCGTGGAGAGCCACGTGCGAGTTATACTTGCATTTGACCAATTATTTACACATTATATTTTTGTCTTGACTGTTTATAAAATTAATGATGAAGAGCTCTGCTTTCTATGATACAGGCTATATCTAGTAGATAGAAGGCTGTGTTCACTTGCATTGTTGTAAATTGTCAAATAATTTGTCAACTGATATGGGCATACCTTGACTCAATAATTTTTTATTATTTTATTAAAATGTAATAGATTTTATGGTTTATTCACAGCTACACATAGACCGCATTGTATGACGCTATATTTCTTGAGTGTGTTACAATAAAAAAAATAGTTACCAGAAGCGACTTTTAATAAATATTTTAACCAAAAAATATTTTTCCAAATATTGTATATCCCATTTCCTCGCCTCGCTTCACCTCACCTTGTCACCGCAGCTCACTTCTGCTTTATTACAAATATACAGAAAATATGGTCATGTTTGCCATGATGTTCAATATCTGTAGATAAATACGAACTTTAAACCATTTTTGGAAAAGCGGTCAAATCTCACGAAGTAACGTAACCCTTAATGGTGATATTTAACTCAACCAGTTGAGTTGAGCGTTTGGTTTGTATGACAGTACATGATAAGATTAATGACGTCATTTTAAATCCAATATGGTGAAGGCATCATTATGGCCGATTTATTATTTCGTAGCACCTTATGAATATCAAATTTGGTTTCTGAGACGAAAACAAAAAATAATATAGCATTCCTTAAAAACATATTTTTTAAATACTTTTAGATATAGTTTTTTTTTAAACTATTTCACTCATATATCACTTTAAACGTGCAACTATTAAAACCGTTACAAAATTCACTGGACGTGTCTAAAACCACTGTTCTAGAAACTACACAACACACAGAGTTTGTACGTGTCTGTCTATAAAATATTTCCACGTCAGTGAATCGAATTTATCGGCACTAGATATTTATGTGTGCGATTGACTGGATATATATTTCAAGTTATAAGAGCGAAGCTATTTATATTGTACCAATGCAGTATATATTTTGCTGTAGAAGAACCGAAAGTACTCTTTGTGGTTCGACTCCGGTCGCTACCGCCACTCCTGGTTGTGTTCTGGTTTGAAGAGCGTAGCAAGAGATACTTTTCTTAGCTTAGTCCTCGGAGACAGCGGCGCATCAGTGGCCGACCTCAGGTAGGAAATTAATCTTGTCTGGGATTGATTACAGATTACCATGGGCGGCAGTAGTAACTGACCGTAGTCTAACAATAGAAGCTTGTACATTCAAAGTTAGAATCAGTATAGTTCGATCGGGGAAGTACCACCACCAAGAAAGGATTGGAAGGTGGTAAAACCCTTTATGGTTCAACTCCGGCGGCACCACCGCTACACTTATTTCTGCCTCATAACATCAGTGTTAAGCGCTGCTGTGTTCTGGTTTGAAGGGTGTGTTAAGGGAGGCATACTTTTCCGAGGCGTTCCAGCTTATTCCTCAGGGGTAGCAGCGCTTTTCGGAATATCTAATCTTATCTGGGATTGATTACAGATGTCCATGGGTGGCAGTAGTCACTGTCTATCAGGTGGACTGCATGCTCGTCTGCTACTCCTATATTATAAAACTATTTTTAGAGTAAAGCGTTCTGTGTTTCGTTAGGTATGGATGCTAACTGAAATACATAATATAAAGCGTCCATCAGTGGGAAAAAAGTGGTAGAAAATATTGAAAAATACTCTTTTCATTAGCATTTGATTACATGCTAATGAACAAATATTTCTTTAATTAATAACTGCTTGCCGGCGAACAAAAAATCAATTTCTTTTCAGTTTTTCTAATAGTTGATTTTCTAAAAAAACTAATTAAAAATTGGGAATAATAGCTGTTTGAATTGAATTTGAATTAAAGCGATCAATCAAAGTTTTGAATGGCTTGCAATTTGAATCCAAACTATAAACATGCCAATCATTAATTAGTACTATTAACCTCGTAATGAATATTGAACGAAGTAATAAAAAAGCTATTTTTGAAATAGTATTTCTAAAGAAACTACTTTTAAGCGGCATTTGAAAGGAACATTTGGTTTATAAGTCATGTGTGTTCAAAGCAGTATGTATTTTTTTCTTGTTGTCTCATTAGTGTTCCACTGCTGGGATCAGATCTCCTCTCAGAATGAAAGGGATTTAGGCCATAATCCATAGGACATGTAAGAGTTGGTACATTTCACATATCTTAGAACTTTTTCTTTGAATTCTTAGGCGTGTATTTTTCCTCATAATGTTTTTCTTCACAGTTATACCAAGTGATAAATTAATTATCAATACATTCGAAAATTACTTTAACGTTGACGTTAAGGATATTTTCTCGATTTTGATATTCTATCATCAGATCCTTATTATACTTTCAGCTTTAACTAAGAAAATCGCTGAACAAAAAATGAGACAAAATTGAAAATCTTTCCCAAATCGGTTATAAAGTGTACATACTTAAGTAGCACTTTCTTAGTCTCCCATACAAAACACACTACGCCTACTAGTTGTCAATTGTTCGCTATTACCCTAGTTTCCAAACTTTCTTCATCGAAAACGTAGAACCAACTGAAACCCGGTTTAATTGCGCGAAATAGAGAAAAACTCAGACAATAAGGGCCAAGTTTGAATTGGTGTTGCCGCAAATTTCGAATGAGGGCCAAATGATGCTGGGAGGCTACTCATTTTATGGTCTTGAAACTTTTTGGTTTTGTTTTCCGGATGTAATTAGTAGAAATTTGAAGGGACAGTGACAAGGTAGGATTTTTTCATGTTTTATCATAAGCTTACTCCTACCCGCGGCTTCGTTCACGGTTAGCGTTTTTATATATTCGGGATCTGTAGGTATTTTTTTTTCGAGATAAAAGGTACTCAATGTCCTTCTCTGAACTCCTGACAACGTGTGTACAAAATTTCATGACAAACGGTCATGCAGTTATGACGTGAAGAAAAACATCTCCTGGGAGATCCTGATCTCAGAAATCTGCAGGTTTCCTTACGATCCTGAGAAATCTTAAAAAAAATCAAAAGTTATGTGAAGTCTACCAATACGGGTACGTACTTGGTAAGCGCGGTTGACTATGGCCTAATCCTTATCATTCTGAGAGGAGACCTGTGCCCTGCAGTGGCACAGTGATGGGTTGATGACAAATAAAAATTAGTTCTCAGGTATGATATTCTCATATTATTCTAAAATTCAGACCTTATATTTCTGGTAACAAAAGTTTCTCTTACATGTGTGTTGTATCCACAGTAATGGAATTGTGTACATTGCTTTCCACACTCGTAACTTTGTTTGAATTTAAGTCTCGTATCACATTTCAAAGTTCTAATTTACTTTGGGTTACTCTGTCTATGTGATTATGAGTGGTTCTGCAGAAACATTATACATTATACAGAAATATTCAGATGTATCGATGACTAAGCTATTTACAATTATTGAATAAGGAATATCTAGATATAAGTAATTGACTTCGTTCCAACTTACATTATTAATACTCAATCGATCAAAATTGTATCTACTAAAGATCAAAATTTGTCAATTTCTAATACGAGTATGAAGTAAATTGACAAATTTCGATCTTCGGTAGATAAGACAATGGAGAGATTGATTATCAATACGGGTTAGGAAAGTATATTCAATTAAAGTTTATTACCAGTAATGCCCAGTTGGCTCTCTGGTAATAAATATATGTTTGGAATTCGCTGTTTTACCGGCGGTACCCTTGCCATAAGTTTTACTTGTTGACAAATATGACTGTTTTGGTATTTGTTTACGTACTTGCCTATACAAATCAGTGCCCCTAGCGGATTGTATCAGAACTATAGTGTCAGTAACGTAACATTAAATGACTAAATTGACAAAATGGCGCTTTATATTTTGTCTCTCTTTATTGCGATCATGTGAGGCAGACAATAGGACTTGAGCACTTACTTATTATTACTTATACTCAGTCTACTGAAGCAAACCTCGACATTTCCCCATGCTTAGAGATTCCATGTTCGTTTATTAAGAAATCCTTATTTAATTAACTCCATATTCATTTATTTGTTTTCTTACTTATAAATTCATTCAATAACCATCTATGTCGATGTGTCACATTTTTCTTATATTTTTCTTGCCATATTATTTTTATACTGGTATTTTTTCTTTCTTTCAACCTTTTTTTTAACACTAAAGTGACACATAAGAGTTCCATTAACGTCAATTATTTACCGATAAATGATTCTGCATTTAATAAAATAACATTTTACCGATTCTTAACCGTTTTTCGTCGAAAGATTTTAATTTCGAGTAAAATCATTTGCAGTCTATTAATTCGTTATTTAATGGCTTAAAAAAATATATAAAGCAATTTGAGTGCAGTTGAAATTCACTAGAGGTGTTTGAAGTTGCTTCTCCATAAGCCTTTTTCACGGTAGCCGTAAATGAGTTTTTGCTATTCACTGACCGAGTTAGCTTTTTGTGGCTTAAAGGGGAGTTTAAGCGTCGAATTGCATATTAACTACGCTATGTTCTTTATAGGTCTTTAATATCGCATCGAAGGTGTTTTCTTTATAATTCTAGTATTTTATTGAGTGCATTTATTCCTAGGCTGCTATGATAACAAATACTAAAAATAAAAAGTAAATGCGAATATGGTGGTACAGAACCCTCTGTGTGTGAGTTTAACTTACACTTGGCCAATTATATATGTAGTACATTAGAATTAGTAATACATACAGAAACCAATTCTTTTTTCGAATTTCTACAAATTTCGCTCCGCTACTGCGATGATTAAAGTAAAAATCAGTAAAACGAACCTTGGACTTCAAATGTGAGATGCTTATTCATACCACTAAACTATCGCTCTTCATTAATAATAATAATCTACCTATTCCATATTTACCAACCAGAAATCTACATTTTTAAAAGCCTTTGCCTAAATTTGAAGGTGGTAGAATGCTTTGTGGTTCGACTCCGGCGGCACCACCGCCACACCTATTTCTGCCTTATAACAGCAGCGTTAAGGGCTGCTGTGATCTGATTTGAAGGGTGTGGTGAGGGAAACACACTTTTACGAGGCGTTTAAGCTTAGTCCTCAGGGTTAGCGGTATCAATCCTTTCTGGGGTTGATTACACATGTACATGGGCGGCAGTAAACACTTCCCATCAGGTGGACTGCATGCTCGTCTGCTACTCCTATATTATTAAAAAGATTGAATATTAAATACAATATAATGACAACATTTAATATCAAAGTATATTTATTATATAATTAACTATTTCAGATTTACCATCGCAACTAACTCTAGGGGTTTATGTCAGAACATTGGGTAAGCATATAAATTACTTTGACAAGTTCATTATACGAGTACAAAGACAAATATTTGATTGTGTTATTGGGGAACTTTCCATACCAATACATGGGAATAATGGTGTATTCATTGGATTTAAGGAAAACCATAGATTAGTAAAGATTACTCAATCGTAACAAGAAAATGTAATCAGTTTTGACTGTTAGTCACTGTCATCTATTTTCGTGTTTGAAAAATATTTAGATCATTTAGAATGAATTAATTTCTCCGCACTTTTTCTTCGATTTCGTGTTATTTTTACATCACTTAACTGCACATGTCGGCATTGTTCAGCGTAAATTACACCATGACAGTCGGAGACGTAATGGGAAAACAGTCAGCCATTTTACGTATGTGTCAGCCATTTGTGGCATTGATCTGGGGTTGATCACAGATATCCATGGGCGGCAGCTACTTACCATCAGGTGGACTGGATGCTCGTCTGCTACTCCTATATTAATAACTAGCTGACCCGGCAAACTTTGTACCGCCTCAAAATCTATTTATCAAATATAAAATATAGCCTATGTTACTCATAGATAATGTAGCTTTCGAATGGTGAAAGAATTTTTAAAATCGGTCCAGTAGTTTTGGAGCATATTCATTACAACCAAATCAAGTTTTCCTCTTTATAATAGTAGTATAGAAAACAAATAATAATTATTATAATGATTTACAATTCCAGTACCAATATTCCTCGTATGCCTGGCAACTATGATATCATGTCAGAAATGGAAAATAAACGGCATGCACATGCAGGCTCAATACATGAAGAGAGTTCGAGACACGATTCCCGTTTTGGAGAGTATTAAGGACTGCAACTGCCCTCGAATCTACCTTCCAATATGCGCGACGGATAACAGAACATACACCAATCTTTGTTGGATGAACTGTGCTAACAACAATCGGCCCAAAAAATTCAGGTTTCAGCATATGGGGATGTGTATGCAGTTCTTACTACCTTATGATTATTGAGCTAATAAATGTTGGCTGTTGATTACTTTTTGTATTTCAATCCTGAGTTCACGTCACATCAACAATACATTACTGTTCCACTGCTCGGCACGGGACTCCTCTCATAATAATAAGAAGGATTAGCAAGTGATAATTAATTTCTAATACGCACATAACTTTGCAAAAACAGAGGTGCGTGCCTGGGGGAACCTTGGACCCCTCGATCGAGAGGCCGAGTTTCTTAACCGCTAAGCTATCACTGCTTGTTATGAAATTTATCAATTGTTATCAATCCTGTGTTATGAAATCTAAACTAAGAATGCATAAACTTACGCGTGGTAGAATTTGTCGTTTGGCTCCGGAGACACCACCCCTGCACCTATTTCTGTAATAACAGCAGTGGTAAGCGCTGAAAATGACGTCTCAATTCGGTAGAACAATCTTATATATAAAATTCTCGTGTCACAGTGTTAGTTACTCCTCGGAAACGGCTTTACCGATTTTCACCAAACTTTATATGCATACTCAGTAGGTCTGAGAATCGGCTACTATCTATTTTTCATACCCCTAAGTGATAAGGGTTGTTCACAGTTAACATTTTTTTATTTATATGGCAATACAACGTTTGCCGGGTATTAAATATATATATAAAACGGTTTTCTGAGATAAATAAAAAAATATAAAAATTGATATTACTAAAAAGTTTTTTTTTATATATTTTTTTTACAAGTGTAAGATGTGTCTTACTCTGGGCATGCAAAATCTTATGAAGTTTAATTCCTCGTTAACTTTGTTTACAATTTTGAGGTAGATAACAAGCTATTCTTAGGTTCATTATAAGAACAAATTTCTAAGTCTATTTTTACTTTTGGCCTTGTTAATTTTTTTTTGGTTCTCATAAACTCAGGTCTGAAATATAACACTTTAAAAAAAAAGATTTCTATTCGCTCTAGACCTATAAGGTCTCAGAAAGTACTTTTAGGTTGTATGGGCTGTTACGCCATATACTAATAAATTACACAGAAATCCTGTATCAAAAACCTCTTCATAGTGATTTTTGGGTAATTTATTATCAATTAAACAATCACTTAATTAAATGCCAGAGGTATATTGCTGAGCTATTAGAAATTAATTAATTTATTGTAAGGCATTAATTGATTACAAAGCCAGCGTCTAATTAACGGTAATAGTCGATTAATTAATCACGTGTTTGCAATAATTCCTCAACTAAGATGAAGTGAAACTTAACAAGGAAATCAAGTAAATTTCTACAATTTCCTTGTTATATTGAGTCAGTGTTTGTTTAAATTTATATTGCATTCTTTCAGGAAGAACATGGAGTTTTACAAAATATGTAAGAGATTATTGATTCTATTACATATTAACAAAGGCGTGAGTTTTATTACGTGTTAAGAACTTGAATTACTAGCATATTTTCTTTTTAAATATTGAACTTGACTTGGTGGTTTGGCTACTGCCATCTGTGAACATCCTTAACCAATCTTAGATGAGATACCTATCTGATGTCGGCCACAAATGCTTAAACGCCCTTGAGGACTAAATTGGAATGTCTCATTGTTAGGCAATTGTCTTTATTAGGAAAGAAAATATGTGCCGGTGGTGCATCGAAATTCGAACTATGTAAGGTTCTTTTTGAATATTTTGTAACACTTAAGAGTTGTCGAAATAAGTACACAACGAATAAAAGTTTATTATTTTCAAAACTAAAAATCACGCTATAACAGTTATTGAAACTAAAAAGTAATAATTGTTGCAATCTAGTAACTTTGCGATGAACTTTCTCTAAGGCGCTCGAACAATCTCGCCTCGAAAATCGTTAATCCTGAGGATGTTGGTGAGCACAATGGTACAAAATTATTAAAATCGTGTATTGTCATCGGTTTTTGATAATTCTTCAAAATTTTGAACAAAACTGAACGTTCAAAGTGGATAGAAATCGGGTTCAAAGATTCCGTTACGTAGTTACATACATACATACAACCCAAGCTAATAAAAGCGTGTTAAAAATAAAAACAATAGACAACAATAAACAAAACAAAAATAAAGACATAGAAAACATTCCCACATATATGAATATACGTGTATAGTGTTGCTTTTATATTATTTTAGGACATTTTCCCAAACATAGTACTTTCCCATAAAAATTTGGGTCGCACCTTTTAGTACAGGTGTCGTATTCACTTATGCTGATGGATGAGCTTTTACTATTATTGAATAGTTTTGGTTATAGCAAATGTTTTTCCAAATATTGCCTTTGCTAGTAAAAATAGTCGTATCTATACCTACTTTCAGTAAATTGCAATATTATGTATATTTCATTTCGAGTAGTTTTATTATTTGAAAAAAAATGAATTAGGTTTCTGTGCTCATTTTTTTTTCCTGTGATGTGGACAGGTTTCCTCACGATGTTTACATGTTAAACAAAGTAAAAAATCATAATCAACAACCCATTAATGTCCCACTGCTGGGCACGGGTCTCCTCTCAGAATGAGAAGGTATGCGTATTGGTAGACTTCACATACCTTTGAGATTTTTTTTATAAATCTCTCAGGTATGCAGGTTTCCTCACGATGTTTTCCTTCACCGTTTAGCAAGTGATAATTAATTTCTAATACGCACATAACTTTGAAATATCAGAGGTGCGTGCCTAGGATTTGAACCTCGGACCCTCGATCGAGAGACCGAGTTTCTTAACCATTAGGCTATCACTGCCAAATAAAAAATAATTTACATATAATGCGCGCATACCTTCAAACATGCCTAGGAGTCTACCTAGGACACCTATTTTGAGAGGCCGCGTTTCAACCAATCACCTATTAGGTACTGCTTATTTATTTTAAATAGTTTCTTCAAAAATATTTCTATTTTTATTAAAATGTTTATTTTGTTTGTTGTTGTAAAGTCATAAATCAATCTCTATTTAAATATCGAAAACGTATGTTTCAGTTACAATAATACTATTATACACGGTACCGATACACCCTCAGAAATGGACGTCCACTACCAGCAAAATCGTGGACTTGTTACCACCTCTCACTTACTTCAAACTCTGCACCGACTGTCCTGACGTGTACTTCCCTATCTGCGCCTCCAACAACAAGAGCTACATCAACATATGTCAGTTCAACTGCCTCCACCTGAAAGACGTCACAGTCGTACGCAGAGGCATTTGTATTGATTTTTGATTATTTTTTTTCACTTGTGTCAGTTATAAAGTGCTACTTCAACATAGTTGTCAGTCCCACTGCTCTAAACTGTAAATTCACAGTGTACAGGACGAATTTGGATTATTTATTAAATAAAGTTTTTTGTTGAATGCTTTTTGTATATTATTTTTTTCAAGTACTTAAAATTATCTTACAAATAACTACTGACCATTTAATATCAGAAAAAAACTTCTTTGATATTGACTGAAAATCAATCAATCAGGCAAATCAATAATTAACTTAAAATTGAAAATACATGCTAGAAATGGAAGTCCATTATAAACAAGATTGTGGACTTATTGCCACCTCTCACCTACTTCAAACTCTGCACCGACTGTCCTGACTTGTACTTCCCTATCTGCGCCTCCAACAACAAGAGCTACATCAACATATGTCAGTTCAACTGCCTCCACCTGAAAGACGTCACAGTTTTTCACAGAGGCATTTGTATTGATTTTTGATTAATAACATTTTATTATAAGTATCACTGACTAAGTGCAAGCAACATAATAATGTCAGTCCAACTACTTTATATTGTAAATTGCCAGTGTAAGGGAAGGGCTTTGTATTAGCTACTAAATAAATACTTTTTGTTGAATTCTGATTTATTATTTTATCCAAGTAAAATTTATCTACTTTGTGATGTTAAATGGTTACTGCAAATGGACATCCATAATTAATTAGCAACTAATAAAAGCAATAAGAAGTTATAATTATGACCTCTTCAAGTAATAATAAATAGTCAGTTCTAAAAGTTGAAAAAGTACCGCGAAATATTTATTTTTTTGTTTTAATATTTATGTTTAAACCTACCGATAAGGTACATGTGCTATCGGATGAAAAGTAGTAATGGTAGTATACAGACATTTGCAATACCAAAGGAGCCATTTTTTGCACCATTTTTGGGCCATGTCATAGCGGTCTAGGAGTGAAAGCTGGAACAATTGCACGGTGTTCATTAACTCTCATCTTAGCTACAATTATTCATACATTCCCCATATATAATAGGTCAAAGTTCTAACGGCCACCGCAGTTAGTGACGCAATCAGTTAAGTTAATCGCCATGGAAAGGGGATGAGCGCTGATTCCCGCGCGGAGATGACGCAACGTTCTGGGGAGGTGGGCCTGAGTTATGAACGATTAGCGATAATGATTTTACTTTTTATGTAGTAAGAAAGATAAATGGACGGATAGGATATGATTAACATTTTAAGTCATCAGAAAAGGAACTTATGGTGTAACCCATAGATAAGTATAGGTATCTCACCGCCTTGTAATTGAAGGAAGCCATTAAATGGCTTAAACGGCCAACAAATTTGTCAGCCATTTAATGGCTGTCATGGTGCAATTTACTCGAAACAATGCCGACAAGTGCAGTTAAGTGGTGCAAAGACACGAAATCGAAGAAAAACTGTGGAGAAATATCGTTTCATTCGAAAATAATCTAAAAACTACATTTTTTTAATATTTTTTAAACACGAAAATAGATGACAGTGACAATTTCAATTGTCAAAACTGGTTACATTTTCTTGTTAGGAGTTAGTAATCTTTACTAATCTATGGTGTAACCTTTAAATCCACTCTACCAGAGCCACCGCCACCCACAGACTTTTGTAATCAACCCCAAATATGAATGGAGTATTTTAAGTAACTCCTAAGGTTATGTATGCCTAATTTCAGTATACCCGTTGTAGTGGTACTGTTGTCGCAGTCTTAAGACCGTTATAGGTTTAGTTTTTAATGAGAATTTTAGAACAATAGACTATATGCATATCTTTATAATGTTGTTTTGAGGCAGAAATATGTATGACAATGATAAAATTATACTCGAACCTTGAAGATTTTCGCTATTTCTACATGACGTCTTTTTGATCTCCACCAACAATCTAAATCACACATTTCAATGAAATTATTTAGAACACCTTTAATAATGGTGGTAGAAAGTATGGGTACTTTATCTTTACCTATTCTTTGCAATGATTATGGGGAAAGATAAATTTCCGCTACATCTTTAACCTTAGGCCACAGCACCCGAATACAGACGAGCCAAATGTGGATTTGCTTTATTATAATTCCGAGCAGCACCCGTGTTAGGAGTAATTAAATGTGGTCGGATCCTCTCAACGAGATGATTGTTATTTTCAACTAGTAGCCGTTTCGTAAACCAAATTCCGTGTTAATATTATGAGGATGCATCGCTTTGAGGATCTGAGAACTGAGAATTTGCATTTCAGTTATAAAGGTCCAAATTTTGTAATTTAAATTGTTATATTAAATTGTGAAATCATTTTATGTAACGTGAAATATAGTGGTTTAAATTATTTTAAAATTTAACGAGTAAAATAAGTGTAGAAAAAAGGTAGAAATTTTATGTATTTGTTTTAGAAGTTATGCGCAAAAAATACATTTTAGTGTTATGCAAATGATGTGAAATGTGCAAATGGAAGAAAATAAGGTTTTTGCTTCACAAAAAAAATTGTAAAAATACGCTAAATATTTTTTATTCGTTTATTAACTTTATTTTTACTTCAGTAACACAAGTTTTGGTAGAACACGAACGTGGTAGAACCTTTTTTGAAGGTGGTAGAACCCTTTGTGGTTCGACTCCGGCAGCACCACCGCCACACTTATTTCTGCCTTATAACAGCAGTGTTAGGCGCTGCTGTTTTCCGTTTTGAAGGGTGTGGTAAGGGAGACATACTTTTCCGAGGCGTTCCAGCTTAGTCCTCAGGCGTTAGTGGCGCATCTGTGGCCGACATCAGGTAGGAATATCTAATCTGGGGCTGATTACACATGTCCATGGGCGGCAGTAGCCACTTACCATCAGGTGGACTGCATGTTCGTCTGCTACTCCTATATTATAAAAAACACGAACGTAACGTAAGCCATTCCCTGTCGGGTTTGATCGCAGGCGACATTCAACGACGACAGGAGGCGACAATCATCGTGGTCAGCGATCGCTCGTGTATTAACCTCCTAATTCTAAATAAATGTCATCAATTAATTTTAAAATAACCATTAATGTGCAATTACGCATAAACGCTCATTATTGTTATCCGAATGAATCCAATTTGCTGTAAAATTGTTAACGGCATGTGTTATTGGATTGCAATTATGATTAGCCAATTATCTTGTACTTGTTTTAATTGCTAATGACTTAGGGCTCTTACAGACTTGCTTTTTTGAAAATCGACGATTTGGCTAATTTTTGGAAGATCTAGCTTCAAACGCTACACACATACACACACAGCGATCACACGCTATACACAACACACATTTAAGTGTCGGTCGTAGCGTTTTGATGCTCGATGCGGCACCGGCAAATTATTGGCTAAGTGCAAGTCGAACTCACACACGGAGGGTTCAGTACCACCAACATTTACATATTTTTTATTTTTAGTATTTGTTATTGTAGCTGTAAATGAAGGGAGTGAATTGTAAATTTGAACCGTCTACCTATTACGGTTCAATAGATAAAGAGAAAAAAATGCGCTTTCTTGCAATTCCATTTATTTTCTAGTTTTTTCTTTTATTATTATACCAATAAACATATTCTATAAAAAATCAAGTTTCGGTTCCGGTGATAGAGTCCCATGACAGATGGACAGACAGCGAAGGCTGCGAAGTAATAAGGTTCAGTTTTTGCCCTTTGTGTGCGGAACCCTAAAACGAGATGCAGCATTAATGCAGTCGTTGAAAATCACGTTTTTGGTACCACAACAGAACGCAGCAAGTGATGGAGCATCAATCAATCAATCGCAAAAACGAAAAGCTCCGATGCTAAAAATATCTAGTCTGCTAGGGCTAACTAGCCATTGCATACAATGTTCTGCGGTTACACTGTGATGGAACGGTTGCTATTTCTAAATAAATGGTGATCCTCTTGATACGGTACATTAGCGCATCAATGGTTCCTGATTCAGCCAGATTATGCAGATTTTACGTAGAAAATTATTAATAAAAAAGTCTTCAATATTAATAATATATATTTTAGCAAAGGGTGATCTTCTTCTAGGCTACGTTATAACGCCTGTATCTTAAACAAGAAGTTTGGAAAACTTCCAAAGCATGGTTCGAAAATATTACTCGTGTCATCTTTTGAGATGTATTTTCTTCTTCAAAATCTGTCACCAATGCCTATTTAAATGTTTAATTAGTTCTTCTTTACCTTCCTAACTTCGATGATAATGCAATAATAATAATAATAATAATGAGCTGATCCTATGCTGGACCCTAATTGCTATAGAAACTCTTCAGCTACCAATATGATATTATTTCGTCGTATTTATTCTTGTTACACTTAATCTACTATAACATTCACTCTAGTACATATGTAAAATAAAATATTTTTAATACATTTCAAATTTCCGAAATCTTATTTTAAAATAACTCCATTTACTAAGAGTCTAACAAAATAACAACATTAAGTAAATCTTTCGCGTTGGCAACTTGTTCCTGGCCTCGTCCTAGATAAGTCGCTTATTTGTTTAAGTAATTTGTCTCCGTAATCTGAACAAGTTCGTTCTTGAAGCTTCAAATTAATATAGTTAGTTTGGTGGTACAATCTATCTTCATCTTTTATCTTATTTTATCTTATCTAGCAGTGATAGCCTAGCGGTTAAGAAACGCGGCCTCTTGATCCAGGGGTCCGAGGTTCAAATCGCATGCATTGCACCTCTGATTTTTTAAAGTTATGTGTGTATTATAAGTTAATTATCACTTGCTTAAACGGTGAAGGAAAACATCGTGAAGAAACCTGAATACCTGAGAAATCTTAAAAAAAGTTTTCAAAGGTATGTGAAGTCTACCAATTCGCACTTGGCCAGCGCGGTGGACTATGGCCTTATCCTCATTGTGAGGGGAGATCCGTGCCCAGTAGCGGAACAGTAATGGTATGATGAATGAACAAGTTCGTTCTAAAGTGTATGGAGTATGTATGAAGCTTCGAATTAATGTAGTTAGCTTAGTGGCCCAATGTATCTATATCTTTTCTCTTACCTATTTCGTACTACCGAGTACTACTGGCCCAGTTATACACGTAACTAAGAATTGAGGTAAACTTCTATATTGGACATAAATGGGAAAAAGTGTTTTCGGGAACCATTATAACCTAATTACTTATCAACTTACTGACCTGACTCTTATATCCCAATATAAAAAATATATTTTTTCGTAAAACGTTGTCTTTTCCTTTATTTTGTCATTTACCATTACTTCCCACTTGTCTTTATAGACACTATCTAATGAAGGAATAATACAGGGTATGATGTTTTTTCCTAAAAAATCAAAATACATTCGTTCGATCCCTGGCTAGACAAAATAGATGTAAGAAAAATCTAATAATGCAGTTTTAGTATTTATAAAAATCGGCCTCGAAAGACCTTTAAGCATTTTTTTCTATTCCCTATAGTTTCAGATTGAAAAAATCAGCCTTACAGTAGTTTTCGGCATACCCCAATCTCCTCGTTTTTCGAACTCGGTTAAATATAAGTTTTTTGGATTACATTTTTATAATTATATCATTTTTATAATTTTTTCACATTGAAGTTGTAAACGAGCCACCCATAGACATCCATCCATCCATTCATCTACCATCTGTAACCAACTGTGTGAACAACTGTGACCGATAACCTCACATTACCCTGAAGTAGGGTGCACGGAATTTTGCCACAAGCGTTCACCCACCCAACTCCCGACCATGCGTTATGTTACTTACTTTCTTAGACTTTTACGTTAAATATGAATCCGTTGTAAAATTATACACTAAGGGATGGATGGATGTAATAATGAGACATAGTTTGTAAACTTGAGTGATTAATTAATTGTGTTACGTAACCGGCGTAGCCGTTCTACGCTTTCGTAGAAGAGCTACGGCATCCTACTACGAACTGCTACAAAATCCTTTTGTTGTTAAAATACAATAATATCGTAATATCGTCAGTAATATGGTAGTGATAGTATATTACACTTAGGGTTGCTTGGTAATAGAAAATTAATGCATTTCAATAATATTTGCTTTACTATTTATAGCGGATATGGGGTTGAAAATAAATAACTAATATTACAAATACCTCTGATTAAGCTTTTCAAACGGCTAATCCTCACTTCTTAATCTAGTGATAATCACATGTTAGTGCTAAGTGACAAAAAATACCTGGGTATTATATTATTTATTGTAAATACACGTGCAATTGGGTGTAGTAATTTTAAATGTAAAAAGACTTTAAAAACACCAGACTTGTGTAATGTGTTATATTTTGTGGACAAATAAATTTTTCATACTGATCGATTTTATCTTAAATTAGTTTTTATATTTAATAAGATAGATAATTTCATTTCAAAAATTTATATGTAAGTATTTCCGATTAAACGCAATCAGTACCTAAGTATAACATATTCAAAGTATCAAAATATACTCGTAAGTATAGAGTTGACAGCCCTAAAAAGTATCTTATTCACTTGTTGTCTATTATTTGTGTGTGTAATTAGTCTCCATAATCTGAATAAGTTTGGCCTTGTATTTGCCGGAGTAAGCTGCTAATTAATATAATTAGTATGCTCAACGCTTAACTGAATCTTCTTTAGTTTCGCGCTGTAGTTTGGGTATTTAAAACTCGTTCTCGAATTTTCTGTCTAGATTTTGCTATAACGAAATATATATTTTTACTTAAATTGGCAGATAAACAGTGCAAAAAATCTTTACTTTTTATCGTATCGTCAGTAGGTTTTCTTTTTAGCTAGCTATTAAAAAGTTATATACTATTATCAAATTATTTTAAAAATAGAATAGAATATAATAGCAGTATCAGATTAAGTTGGAATACCTCGGAAAAGTATGTTTCCCTTACCATCCGTCAAACCAGAACACAGCAGCGCTTAACACTGCTGTTATTAGGCAGAAATAGGTTTGGTGCTTCCGGAGTCTAACCACAGAGGATTCTACCAATTTTAAATTTGTAATATACCTGTAGTGAAATGTAGGTAAAATATACCTTTTTTATAATATAGGCGAAGCAAACGAACATGCAGTCTACCTAATGGTAAGTGGCTCCAGCCGCCCATGGACATATGTAATCAATATAGTCAATCAAATCAATGTTAATCAAATAACTTAGCCACTTATCATTCAGACTGCTTGATTGTTTGCTAATTCTACATTCTACATTTTAAACACAACCTTTTAAAATGGTAGTGAATAAATAACTACTCTTAAAACTGCTATCGTAACCACTAAATAAAAATAAGTAGTCATAAGTACGAGTAGATAAGTAAAAATAAGTACTATTACTAATTAATATTGTTTTACCGTCAAGGTCTTAAATAAATTCGTAATTGTGTTTGGCAATTATGCATTATTAGGCATTAGTTTCATTCACGGCCGTTTTGTGATAATTTTAGTAACTTAGTAACTAATTAGTAATTTAGTTACTTAGTAACTAAATTAACATCGTTTGTAAGAATAACTTTGTGCCCACAAAAATTATAACAAAATTACTTTTGTTAATTTACTTAGAAATTCTTACTTTGAAAATATTTTCTTTAACTTGATGTTTTCTTTGCTGAACGAAATTTTAGACGTTTATTTCAGTTTCCTTAATTTCTAGTATTTATTCCCTTTGTAGGAAGAAATCTTGAGTACATATAAAACAGAATGATAATGGAAAGACCAAAAAAATATTTAGGTTATAAGAATTAATTTCTCTAAGATAAGGCATACCATTATGTTATGATGAATTAATTATATTCATAGAGATTCAAAACACAATGTCACTGCCAAAATGTATGAGATTTAAAAAATCTTTTTTTTTACTATTAAACACCATCTTTTCATTTGAAGGTGGTAGAACCTTTTGTGGTTTGACTCCGGCGGCACCACCACCATACCTATTTCTGCTTCATAACAGTAGTGTTAAGTGCTGCTATGTTCTGGTTTGAAAGATGTAGTAAGGGAGACATACTTTTCCGAGGCGTTCTAGCGTAGCCCTCATGGATAACGGCGCATCTGTGGCCGACCTCACGTAGGAATACTAATCCTATCTGGTGTTGATTACAGATGTTCATGGCAGTAGTCACTTACCATCAGGTGGACTGCATGCTCGTCTGCTACTCCTATTTTATATAAAAAAAATAATAATAAAAAATGTTCCTCGCATATAATAAAAACTATATCCATGGTTTTTATTTCGACCTATATAATAGATCAAAAGAAGTGCTAAAATCAGCATTTTGAACCATTCAACCCTTGAGTGCCTAGTGATGTTCGCTAAAGCGGTCAACTTAATCGTCATAGAAGACTATAGTCTAATCTTCCCATTCTAGGAGACAATTTGTACCAAGAAGGATAATAAGCAGCAATTGATGATGACATTACACAAAGCTTAAAACAATTTAACAAAATTAAGTAGGTTACGTTACTTCCCTTAATTTGTAACATAATTCCGGCAATTCATTTGTAAGCGAAACGAGAGAGATTTGTCACAAAAATATCCCTCGTGGTCCAAAGATAAGCAAACAAAACACAGAATGGACCACTTTTACAATTTCCCGTAAGATAAACGCTGTAAAGGACCTTGGGGCTTACAATAAAGTAAAATAATTGTTGTTTCGTCCGTCACACCGAAATAAAATATCCCTAAGCATCGCTGTGACGAAAAAATGGTCGAATTAGGCGTATTCGTTTGAGTAATTTGTTTATTTGCGTTGGAGTTGTTTGTCGTTTTTCGTCGGAATATTGTTTGCACTTAATTGCGCTGATTTTGACGAATAAATTGACTTTGAGTGTCGGGTTTATGAACTGTGTTTATGTTTTGCCCATAATCCAAGTTAATCATAATCTACATATTATTTCTATATTTGAGTGAAAAACTATTTTCCGTATTTTTACAATCGTTTAATTAATTTTTATTTTATTTTAAGAAAAAAAAAGAAAGAAGCAAAGTAGACAAAACAACTTGATTTTTTTGGAAATAATGACGTCATAGATAAATGTTATTGAACTATAAACTAAATAGATACCACATAACATTTTAATTAAGTCTGCAAATCCATAAACGGTATTTGCAGTTTACTGGCAATATCCAAAAATCAAATATTTGTTCATTTATGTAGATTTTATCTAAATCCATTTTTTTCATTTTGTTAATTTAATTGATTTTTGTTATTTAAAAATTAAGGAATAATTCGCAAAAAATATGTCCTCCATACAATTCTCAAATACTCATAATAGCAAAACGGCCTAAGTCCCAAATACTTTATTCTGAAAGGCAATAACCCGACGAAGTAAGTTTTGACGAATATATAAAGAATATTATCCAATTTCTAAACCGTTTAAATAAGTGTAAGCATTCAAAGTTTAATATTTAAATAATATTCTCCAACGTCTAAACAGTTTAAATAATTTTAAGCATTACAACTTTAATATTTAAAATATATTCTCCAATTTCTAAACAGCAAATTTAAATAAGTTTAAACATGGAATTAAGTTTCCAGCTCATTTCCTGAAGTTGTTCAAACACTTGCGCAGTTTATACTGGCCCTATATACTCTGACTGGTTCAGATAACTGGATTAAGAACAAACTGAAACATAAGTGTAACTCAATGTTTCATGCGCTTAACTTGTTTGTGACATACAAATTCAAACTTAAACAAAAACTAAAGTGGTTGCATTTTTTAAGAAAATACGAAGATGTCAGATAGACAAGTCAAAGTGGTTAGGCTGATATGAATATCAGTATTGCACTTTAAGGGTGCGGGATTCGAATTCCAGGCTCACATCTGTGATGTTTCAAAGTATGTGTGTTTCATGTATAAGAAATTACATTACGAATTCCGGTAAAATAGACAATTTAATAATGAGTTTAGATTTATTATATTTTACATCTGGGTATTAGTGAACTTTAAGGGTCTTCAATTTTCCATGACATGAAATCATAGTGTAGAGCTATTAGTATAATCTCTAATAAATATTTATTATAAGATTTAGAGACACGTTTCATACTAAAAAAAAAACTAGTTTTGAAATTCTATTTTAAAGGAAAGGTCGTCATATAGACCCTTTATTTAATAAGGTATGCAGTTCCCATAATGCAGTACGGTGAGCGTTCCAGGCGCTGCCTCGCACTGCATCTGGCACTGATTGTAGTACGACTTCCCGTCAGACGCACACACCGGGTCGTAGATCTTCGAGCACACGCAGTTCTTCTTCATCACACCCTCTGTTGTTGTCTTATAACCTCAACACGGAAGACCTACAGAAATTCTTCATGGTCCTAACGACTAATGATGAATATTTAATGTTAGAACCGTTGTTGATAACACTTTTAGATGTAAGATCTACCTAGTCAAATAGTAGTGCTATGCTGGTATGAATTTGAGTATCTTACTTTCAGGGTTATGGGTTTGAATTCCGGACTTACATATGTGATGTTTCAAGGTCATGTATTAGAAATTCTATTACGTACCCTGGCAAAAAAACTTTATTTTTTAATTTCGATCTGTGCAGGATTTGGGTGTTAGTACACTTTGCGTGTCTCCAATTTTCTATGACATCCATGACACAAAATCATAGTATGGGGCTATTAGCAAAATCTAATACACCTTTATTAAAAGATGTCTTAGAAACGCTTTCAATACTAAAAACACTAATTTTGAAATTTATATTTAAAGAAGAAAATAAAAGAAGTTCTTTAAAAGTTTGTCATATACCCTTTATTTAATAAGGTATGCAGTTCCCATAATGCAGTACGGTGAGCGTTCCAGGCGCTGCCTCGCACTGCATCTGGCACTGATTGTAGTACGACTTCCCGTCAGACGCACACACCGGGTCGTAGATCTTCGAGCACACGCAGTTCTTCTTCATCACACCCTCTGTTGTTGTTTCTGGTAGCCTAAAAAACAAACGAGCAGAGGTTCTTTACGACTAATACTATGACTAATTATGACTATAAGACGGTGGAAACGTTCATGATTCATCTACTGTAGTAGTTTGACATATATGTAATAATACCGTGCAAATAACAATCATTCTAAATTTTTGGAGTAGTAACGAATATCTTTTCAATCTATGGACGATTGAAAAACGTAAAGGCAGACTTATAGAATGTTAACTTTCCTATTTGTATCCTACTAAATATCGACAGAATAAAGCAGGAATTATCTAATGTCGATCTTTGGCAGGCACAAATTAAATGGATTGATCATTATTAGATATTAATATTAGACAAGTCGTTCAAACTTGTCCATTTAGGATACCGTTAACGACAAGTTCGTAATCAACGTCAAGTTTAGGGTAGAGGGTAGTACGTTTTCTTGGATGACGGCGTCCGACTGAAGGTGGTAGAACCCTTTGTGGTTCGACTCCGGCGTCACCACCGCCACACCTATTTGAAAGAAAGAAAGTAACCATAACCAACCATTTGTGCCTCATAATAGCAGTTTTACACGCTGCTGTGTTCTGAAAGGTGTGGTAAGGAGACATACTTTTCCGAGGCGTTCCAACTTAGTCCTCAAGGGTAGCGGCGCATCTGTGGCCGACCTCAGGTAGGAATATCTAATCCTATTTGGAGCTGGTTACAGATGTCCATGGGCGGCAGTGGCCGCTTACCATCAGGTGGACTGCATGCTCGTCTGCTACTCCATATTATAAAAAAAATTACAATAAGATGGACAACTAAATCGCTTACTATTTCATACTCTAAAGAAGATGTTACATCAAAGAAACCAAATGCTCCTTACTATATCATACGAGTAGCATTAATATACCTTACTTTATAAACTTACCCAGTTCGTAAAATTATTTCTTGTCTTGTTTTGAGTAATGGATCGTTCAAAATCTTTTTGATTTTATCTTCCTCCAATCCATCTGTCATTGGTTTAACGCAATATAAAGTAAGACCTAAAAAACCGTACTTAATAGTTATGAATTAATTTTGTTGTCCGATGAATACTTAGGATTACTAAAACTACTAAGATTTATTTTGTTGTTTCTTATGACAAAATATTGAAACATAGATGCCAAAATATCAGTCACTTTTTACTAAACTTAGTAAATATAAAAATAATACCTACATATTTAGGACGTATCATTTAAATACATAAGTATATATAACATTCTCGTGTCACAATGTTAGTTACAGTACTCCTCCGAAACGACTTTACCGATTCACCAAATTTTATATGCATATTCAGTAGGTTTGAGAATCGGCTACTATCTATTTTTCATACGCCTAAGTGATAAGTGTTGTTCACCCTTGACATTTTTTTTTTATTTATATGGCAACAAAACGTTTGCCGGGTCAACTAGTAGTATATACAAAATAGGTTTATTTGTGTTTACTTACAAAACACGAAGAAAATTGGTATACCCTTTGGCATTTTTAAATAAGTATATTTTAGATGCCTTTGAAATAATTTAATATAACTTAGAGTTTAATAACAAACTTTGAAATATTTAAACTTATCTGCGCAATAAATTTCCTATATAGGTCTATTCAACAATAGGATTGTAAAAAGTATTTCAAACGTTTATAACTATAAAATATTAATGTTAATTGAACGGTTTAATAAAACATGTTTTATTGGCCATAATTAATTTCATTTACTGCCCAATTAGGAAATAATGAGAAACATAATTAGCGATAAATTCTCCAACAGTTCTCAACTTTTTGTTTATTGTAGCGAAATCTTTTGTTTAATCATAATTATTTTATATTTATATAAGGTGTTAGAACCCTCTGTTGATCGACTCTGGCGGCACCAACGCCACGCCTAATTCAGTCTAATGACAACAGTATTAAGCGGTGTTGTATTCTGGTTTGAAGGTTTTTTTTTTATAATGTAGAAGTAGCAGACGAGCATACTGTCCACCTAATGGTACGTGGCTACTGCCGTCCATGGGCATCTGTAATTGACCCCAGATATGATTAGATATTCTTACCTGAGGTCGGCCACCGATGCGACGCTACCCGTGATGACTAAGCTAATGACTAGGCATTTCAACTTAGTCCTCAGGGGTAGCGGCGCATCTGTGGCCTACCTCAGGTAAGAATGTAATCTTATCTGAGCTTGATTACACATGTACATGGAATACCCACTTACCACCAAGTTCGTTGTGCATGCTCGTTTAATATCACTTTAATATTCGTCTAAAGTCTCTAAAAGTCGCCTTTATGTAAAACTACAATCCTATTTCGGATTAATTTGGTCCACGAGCCACCGTGGCCACTTACAATCAGGTGGTCTGCAAAACTTCAATTTCATAAAAAATATAGACCGTATAGAGTGGTCCTAACACAAATCGGTCGCTTGGTACACAAAAAACTTGGACATTTCACTTTGATTGCTGTTTCTAGTGGTACCACTCGGTTATAACCGAGGGAGTTAGTTATGGGGAAAGCTCTCAACCTACCGAAGGGCTTTTGAATAACTATGTATGTTTTAAATGATTTTCACGATTTCTTATTTAACCAATCTACCAAATAAGATCAGACTCCTATCTGAGGTTGGCCTAAGATGCGTTAGACACGCCTGACACCCCTGAAGTTTATGTTGGTAGGCCTTGGATAATGGATGTCTGTAACTAACCCCAGATCGGATTAGATATTCATACCCGAGGTCGACCACAGATGCCTCCCTACCCCTGAGGAATAAGCTGGAACGCCTCGGAAAATTATATCTCCCTTACCACATACTTTAAAGCGGAACATAGCAGCCCTTATCACTGTTATTAGGCAGAAATAGCTGTGACGGTGAAGCCTCCACAGCCGAATCAGCAAGGGTTCTATCACCTTCAAATATAACTTTATAGATACTTTGTCTTCTCTGGAATTAAGTTGCTTAGTTTAAATACCTCTTCCATACTAATGCCGTCAAACTAAATGTTCGAATTTCCGAGAACTTCTTTGGAATATCGTTGGTTTTGACATAATTGTTATATTGATCTCTTTGATGTAAAATTTGTAATTTTCTGTACCTTTGTAACTATAACTGATTTTTTAACAACAATAAAAATATAAACATTATGTATTTATTACTTTAAATTGATGTTATAATTAACGAAAACTAACACGGAAATAACGCTTGTTTCAAACTTTCGGAGAATGATAGGTAAGGTAAAACGAAAATCGAAGAGTCGGCAATTAATAAAACTCCTGAGTCACAACTCAATTAAAATTTCGGCGGTCGGAGGCTATTATGATTATAATTCGCCTGAAATGCCTCGTTGACACTGGGAGTTCGATTCGTTTTATAATATGAGATAAGTAGATTCTCTTTAAAACGGTATGAAACAGCATGCTGAAAAGAAAAATGCAAATAAATTAAATATTGATTGATTGATATACCGGCCGATAATATGTAATAAGGTTTGATTGTGTTGGGGTGTAAGGGTTCTACCCCTTTGTGGTTCGACTCCGGCGGCACCACCGACACACCTATTTCTGTCTCATAGCAGCAGCGTTAAGCGCTGCTGTGTTCTGGTTTAAAGCGTGTGGTAAGGGAGACATACTTTTCTGAGGCGTTCTAGCTTAGTGCTAAGGGGTAGTGGCGCATCTGTAGCCGACCTCAGGTAGGAATATCTAATCCTATCTGGGGTTGATTACAGGTATTCATGGGCGGCAGTAGCCACTTATCATCAGGTGGACTGCATGCAATCAAACCCTGACTTTAAATTCCTAACTAAGGTCAGTCACAAATGCGTTCCTACCCCTGAAAAATTAAACATTAACGACTTCATTTTATATCGAATCTAAAGATTAACCAAAAATAATCTAAAAATCTTATCTAAAGTAATTGTTGTAGACAAATTAGATATAAATCAAAAATAAAAAACATTTTTATTTTACTTCATTAATTAATAATTTTAATATGGATATCAAAATGATACTCAAAGTATGATTGGTAAGCAAGTACTCGTAATTAATAAAACTCCCCAGTCAATTGCTCAGAGAAAGTTAATTAAAAATTCGCTCGGCGGTTTTCTGATATTGCGCGGTTGATAACTGAAACACCTGAAAAGGCATTTATACTAGATTTATTGCATTTTCTGTATGATAAGGTATCGCAGGTTATTTAATTCACGGACTTGTTACTTTAAACTTGCTGAAACCCTCATAACTTTGAAACAAATCGTAATATATTACCTCGCCTATCCCTTATGGGATTAAAAAAGGTTTTCTACTCTCATAGGCCCACACTAGGATTCCCTGCGTAGTAGGTGCCATGGACACACACAAAGACAAATACACAAACACCCACATTCAGAAAAGATATACAAATTCATCAGATGTCTGTCTGGCCGAGGATCGATCGCTGAACCCTTTGCGTGTCAGACCTCATGGTGACCGCTACGATCATGCTACGATGCTACGATCATCATATCATCATGGGACGTCAGCATTGAAAGAATTGGATATTATGTATTAAAATTTTCGAGAGTATGCTATGTTATTTATTTCTCATTTTGGAAATTCGTCATTTTGAACCTATCTATATTTAAGTGAGGCACACCAACTATCGGTTGTGTTTCTTAAAAAAGTTATCAAAAGTAAATGAAGTCTATCAATTCGCACTAGGCCAGGGCGGTAAACTGTGACCTAATCCCTCCGACAAGGATAGAAGATCCGTGCCCATCTGTAGAACAATAATGATGATAACGAATTCTCATAACTATAAATCATGTATTTACTTACAAATATCAATTTAAAAAATTAGTCGTCATGTGTTACTCTGATACGAATTTGAAAAGGCTGACATTCACTCTTGTCATCTCAACCCATTACTGTCCTACGAGGCATGGGTCTTCTCAAACTGAAAAGGGTTACGGTTGAGTGTGGGCGTGGAAATTAAGAAACCCTTTGCGCATTTCGCGGAAATAGGAAACGTGAAGTGATAGCCTTGTGAAACTCGGCTGCTCAATCGAGAGGTTCAAGGTTCGAATCCAAAGCAATCCGTGATTTTTCAAAGTTATTTGCGTATAAGAAATTAACACTCTCTTTAATTGTGATGAGTGAGAAAACCTGCTTACTTTAAAGATCTTTAAAAAAATGCCAATACGCACATAGCGTAACCTCTCTTACTCCAAGAGGAGACCCGTTGTCAACATAGGGTTATGGGTTGACGATTCACCTGCGTATATTCAAAAAAACCTGCTTCTAGAGGTGGTAGAACCCTTTGTGGTTTGACTTCGGCGGCACCACCGTCACACCTATTTCTGCTACATAACAGCAGTGCCAAACGCTGCTGTTTTCTGGTTTGAAGGGTGTGGTAACGGAGACATACTTTTCTGAGGAGTTCTAGCTGAATCCTCAGGATTAGCGGCGATTAGGATTAGGTAGGATTACCTAATCCTATCTGGGGTTGATTACATATGTCTATGGACGGCAGTAGCCACTCACCATCAGGTGGACTGCATGCTCGTCTGCCACTTCTAAGTATATTATAAAAAAATATAAAAAAAAACAAGCATGGATACTATTATATGATATAGCCTTTTTAGAGAAAGCCTATGTCAATAATTGTCAAGAGATGCAGATACACATATTAATGAATCTAATTTTCATTATTCATGCTCCAAAAACATAACCCTCTGTCTGTCACAGTTATGTAAAAATTACCTTAAAATTACATAATAGAGGTAAGTGACCAACCACAAAATGCATAACATATCCGCAACTACATAAAATTACCAACATTTAATGGGTGTGCGGTCCTGAAAATTAATTACTTTAATCAACACAAGTACTCAATCGGTGAGTGTCAATCAGGGTAATTAATTAGCCTGTCATTGTAGAGTAAGTATTGATTGGAACTCACCCTTAGTGGTACTACAGTGTAGAGATCCTGTCGGGTTTTATAAATAATTCTGTGTAGTATAATTGGGATCGTGGTTAATTGAATGTTAAGCTGGTAAATTTTTAATTGATTTAAAACCAGGAAGTAAGAGGAATGAGTGAGAAAAACAAACGCGGAGAATGAGTATTGTTTGACTTGGGTACCACTGTCACATCAATTTTATGAATGAAACAATTCTTACGTTACGGTGGAAGGGTGTGAATTCCGGCAGACTTATTTATTTATTTATAAATAGTTGCAACAACAAAGTAATCACTGACTTATCCTTTTTTGTTTTGTTGACGAGGGGGAAACCTTCAAAAGATACCAGACGCCATGGGAGTGACGCCGGGTTATGTGGGATTTTTACCGCACTAAAACCCCCCCGGTGGCCGTCCTCAGCGTTTGGTGGCATCACTGGCATATCCTACACTTCATATGTATATGAGCAATAAGTATCACTTCACTTATAGGTGCAAACGGCATGCATTAGAAAAACAAGAGCTAATAGAAAATTACGTAACAAGATTATAAATTAATTAAAAACAACAATATCTACAATTGAGTACATCAATCGGATAAGATGCGATAAGAAAATAAAATAATGACATAGCAATAAATTCACATAAAAATATACAACGAGACACTTAATTAACGACAACGAGACTTATATAAGGAGCGAGCATCTTAGTCTTCAGGAATTGCAACGGTAATTGGCTTTAAATGGAGTCTTTGTTCTATTTAGAGTAAGTTTCAAGTCACCATGGCCAGCAGTGACTTATTTATTAATTTTTATTTATTGATTTAGATACACCATCGACTTATCACTAGACGTTCCTTAATATTAATATTACAATATGTTTGGTTCAGTGTGATTCACCAATACATGTATATACTTGTATATACAACACTCATCGTATTATAGCTTTACAACGAAGTTTTACGAAGAAGGTTAGGTTAGGTTAACTTATCATCAAATGGACATTCCATTCGTTCTTTTGTTATTTCAATCTTATATAGAATACTCCGTCCGTTTGATCAAACATAAAATCGATAAATAATATCTAGAATAATTTATGATACCTAATTGATTCAGTACGGATCAGTTTGACGAAAAAAAACATTTACACAAATCAAAAAATAAACTCATATAAGTTATAGATATTGGGAAATGCTCAAGGCACAAAAAGATTACAATTTTTCTCATTACATAAAACTACATAAAATTTTATTATTATTTTATAAGTAACAACTAAATATTCCATAAAGATTCGGCATATTCTTAAATATTACACAATAATGTTTTTTAGTTTCATCCTAATATTTGCCGCAATATTAAAGAAGTTTCACAAACCACGCGTAGAGGTTACACGCACTCATTTTATTTCATAAGACAGATGGCGTATCTTTATAAATCTTAGTGTAATAAAAGTCACATAGATTGTCTAAATAGTTCTAGCCTTAAACCCCACAAATTGCGTATTTTGTTCTTTATGAGCTGAATATTCTCTTTATTTTTAGCTAAGAAATGTACTCTTGGCTAAGAATTTCTTAGCTACTTGTAATAATGATAGGATTATGTGTAAGAGGAGCTTCTTACTCTCTAGTATTAAAACAGTGTACTTCATTAAATAAATCCAATGTGTTTCTTACAAATATTTAAATAATCTTGTTTTTTTCTATTATATTTTTTAAAGATATTATTATAACTTTAAAAGAAGTAGTAGCTCAGTAGAGTGGCGTTTGTTTTAAGACGTTAAAAGTTCGATTCCTAAGTATTTTTGGACAATATGTCTCTTATATCTTTATTTTTTTACTAGCTGACCCGGCAAACTTTGTTCCGCCTCAAAATCTATTTATCAAATATATTTCATATAAAATGTAGCCTATGTATACTCGTGGATAATGTAGCTTTCGAATGGTGAAAGAATTTTTAAAATCGGTCCAGTAGTTTTTGAGCCTATTCATTACAATCAAACCAACAAACAAAGTTTTCCCCTTTATAATATTAGTATAGATAATATTCGTATAGATATCTGCTGCTATAGACGAGCATGCAGTTTATCTGATAGTAAGTGGAATTACCACCCCTGGACATCTGTAATCAACCGCAGATAAGATTAAAATCCTACCGGAGGACGACTACAGACGCACCGCTACCCCTGAGGACTAAGTTGGAATGTCACGAAAAAGTATGTCTCCCTTACCACACTCTTCAAACCAGATCACAGCAGTGCTTAACTCTGCTATTATTAGGCAGAAATATTGCCGCCGGAGTAGACATTTTTAAATTATTTCGAAGTCATACTACTTTAAGTTTCTTATAAATGTACATACCCAAATCTATTACAAATCTTCAAGGCAAACCAGTTAGTACATTACTTTCTGCATACTGATCAGCAGTCTGGCTTCGACTGGAATTTGAATAGTTTGCGGTGATTGCAGGTGTCCGTGCACCGCAGGAACCACTATCAACAGGTGGTTGCATCGCTACTTAATTCTTAGTGTTATTATAAAGTAACCTAAATTTCGACGCGAATTTTAATAACAAAAATAACACTGAATTTTCATGATTATTTTTTTACGATGCAAATGTTAATAGAAGAGACAGCTATTAAAATGTACCAGACAAGAACGCAAGAAAGCAAGAGGTTCAAGGTTCGAATGCCCAGGTACAGCTATTTTAGAATTAGTGTTAGAAATTAATTATAACTTACATTATCAGTGTAAAATAACACCGTAAGGAAATATTTACTCAACAGCAAGTTTTCTGAAAAAAAATTATACAGATGTTTTAAGTCTACCAATGTATGATGTCACAAAACCTGTATGATGATATTTTTTAAGATAGCCAATACATTCCAAATTTTCTCAAAGGATATTTAAGCTATTTGAAAAATATAGTCATGAAAAGACGAAAGTACTAATTCTTTGGATCCTTGAAACCTTATTTTTCTCGCTCCATATATTTTCACATTCGGGATATCGTATAGGCAATTCAAAAGGCCGTCCCAATATCAATCCTTCGAGAAATCGCTCGGTAATTGGACAAAGGTGCCTCGAGAGCTGCTTACAGTCGACTTACAGCTTGACCTTCATGTAAGTGATGCAAATAGGGTCTTTGACGTGTCTGAGCAATTTGAATAGATGAAGACGTGCACTAAATGTTTCTTAACAAGTTTCTTGATCCCTTAATTAAATAAGTAATTGGAAACTTACGTCGCAATTGTAGTCGAGTACTGTACCCGTACCATGAGTTTTTAAAACATCCCACACTTTTATGTTACGTTTACTCAATCCATTATTCTGTTCCGTTTGCTTCAGTAGACTGAGTAAACGTAACAATAAGTAAGTGCTCAAATCTTTTTGTCTGCCTCAAATGATCGCAAAAAAAGAGAGACAAAACATAAAGCGTCATTTTGTCAATTTCGACATTAAATGTTACGTTACTGACACTATAGTTCTGATACAATCCGCTAGGGGCGCTGATTGGAAATTGTATGGGCAAATACGTAAACAAATACCAAAACAGTCGTATTTGTCAAAACGTAAAAACTCATGGTAAGGGTACTGTATACGAATTTTATACACGCTATTTTATGATCTTTTCGTACAAGTTTTATGTTGTTGCGTGGTAAGCTAAGTTATTTTATTACATTAGTCTACGTTAGTGCTAATATTTTTCGTAGATGTTTGTGCCATATTTCATACTTCTTACACCTGTTCATCATTTCGGTTCGTCTGTTTGTTTAGTAACTATTTGAGTGTATAAAAATTAAAAAATTGATAAATCTCAATCTGTCATAATTGTTATAGATTTTTAATTGAAATATGTATACCTTATCCAGCCTCGTTAGAATGTATTTTTTTAAATATCTTTGTACTAATTTATATTTAAAAGTATAAAAATATTACAATCGATAATCCATCGTTTTAAATTGTACAATATGTGTTAATTAATATAAACATTTTAGTATGAAATAAAATAATAATTTTATTGAACTTAAATCAATATTTACTTACGACTTACTTTTTAGTTCTTATCGATTGGGATGTAGAATTATTAGTTGAATTAGCGATTAACCGTAGAGTCAACTTGCTCTGATTATTCTATTTTGGAGCGAAGCACATGGTGGTGGTGTATCATGCTTTTTTATTTTTTGCATGTGCATGTATCCTATATAGAAAGGAGGGTGGTGCATGCTGAACGGTTTAAAATATGTACCATGTCGTTGCGAAGTAGTTTTTAGCCTAACCTTATTGCATGGATTTCCGCAAAGTAATGATTCTATTAACTAACGAATGTTTACTTACTTCTTTCAAATTGTTACCCCAACTAAGAATCCAACCAAATATTCAGTTCACTCGTTCAAGCGACCACGATCCACATTTAATACGTAACAAACTTTATTCCACTCTTTGAATAGAGCACCATACATTTATCTCAATCCATTCAGTCGGGAACATCGCGGAGCCTGATCGATCGAGTGGGGACGATTTATAATAAAAACGGAACTTGTGACATACGATCCGAACGCCATTGACAAATTGATACTGGTAAAAGAATTTCGTAAGATCTCAGATTGAAATGGTTTCTAAACTAAACTTAACCATAAGAAATTAAGAGGTGTAGTGTTCTTTCGTAATTTCAAAATATAGATAAGAATAGATATCTCACCGCCTTGTAGTTGAAGGAAGCCATTAAATGGCTTAAACGGCTGACAGTGTGTCAGCCGTTTAATGGCTGTCATGGTGTAATTTACGCGGAACAATGCCGACATGACATGGCATGGTGCAAAAACACAAAATCGAAGAAAAAGTGCGGAGAAATATCGTTTCATTCGCAAATGATCTAAAAACTACATTTTTTTAATATTTTTCAAACACGAAAATAGATGACAGTGATAATTTCAATTGTCAAAACTGGTTACATACATTTTCTTGTTAGGAGTGAGTAATCTTTACTAATCTATGTTTCAAAGTAACAATTTTAAACTTAAAAGTCCTGACTTATTTTAAGGGCGTTTCCTGTCACGCTGTCTCACGAGGAATTAAAGCATGCGGACCAAATCCGAATATAGAAAACAAACCCGTGTGATAGAAAAAAGGCCCTAGAAAATATTATGACGAGATTTTTCTAAAAGTTCTTTAAGTTTTTGAGAGTATTTGGACTATGTCCAGCAAGAGCAAAGCATTGTGTTGATAATAATAGATATATGTTTTAAACTAGCAGAACCCGCGGCTTCGCCCGCGTAAAAAAATATGATATGACATACAAATAACTGTAATCGTAAATTTGTTTGTACCTTTAACAATTTTAACGATAAAGTGGCATTAATATTTAATTAATAAAAGTTTTTTTTTTCGTCACTGTGTACCTAAATTGGTTAAGGTTTCTTCAGAAACATACACTAAAACTCTAATTAGTGGACTGTAATGAAACTTTATTTAAAATATAAGTTTCATGTAGGATACAATATTTATTATTTACACTATTCCATAGGAACCGTCCATCTAAGGGGCCTTACATACAGTGGTTCTTTGCAGGATCTCTGACTGGGCGATTAGAGCTCTCATTCTTACCACCCGCAACTCCAGAAGTCCCCCTTTAGTCTCGTACGGCAGGCAGGGGATACTGTAGCCCTGTTCTAGCTCAAAATTTTAATCCAAAATCTATGTATCTATCACATCACCATCACTAATCCACGCATAACCACAACCATACCCCACGGCAGGACAAAATGTTGGCACATAGTGTGTCCAAAGTAGTTGCGACGTATCTAATCAGTATACCAAAATGTAGGCCAATTTGAATAAACTTACGCATTATCATATAAAAAATTTGCAGCCGTCCACGTGGTCGTGAATTGGTCTAAATAGACGTTATCTCAAATTTCACGTTTCTAAGTTCGAACTTAAAAGATTCCCGTATACATACATATAACACTAACTTTACATCCTTAGTAGAATTTCAAAAACATCCTATGTACATATGCATCAATAAATACTTTATCAGCAAATTTAATTTAAATTATTTAATTTAAGTCCATATGTGGAAACTTATAAATGGCTATTATTGTACTACGATTTCATGTTATACTATGTACTAGCTGTAAGTTTTCCTAAATAAAATAAAATAAAAATAAAATTTCTGGAAGCTAATATTCAACACCAGCGGTCGGCAACCCGACACCCACAGGTGGTGTGTGGCCCGCGACTTTCCCTTGTGGCCCGCGGATCTGTGCGTTACTAATAATTGGCCAAGTTTTTTTTTTTTTTATATTTGAACCTGACGATAAAGCAGACGTGCTACCTGATGGAAAGTAGTCAACGTCGCCTATGGACATTTGCAACACCAGAGGAGTCGCCAATGCATCGCCGGCTTTGAAGGAGAGCTCTTTTTGCACCTTTTTTGAAGAAAGTTGAAGTTTCTACCCTTATTATACCCTCATAAGGGTAGATTTGCCATAAATGGTGTTAAAAAAGTTTTATCATTCCCAACCAATTACATTTTTTACAGTCATTGCTTCCAAATAAACGGTTTTTTAAATAAAATTTCATCCCCTATTAAATAACCTTAAGGGTAGATATTCCAAAAACTGTTTTATAGGTGTCCTATTATTTTCAATCAGAAAGCCAAATAACAATTTTCATAGACTTTGCTTAAAAAGATGCGGACTTCTAAACGAAGTTTCCACCCCTATTTTACCTTCTTAAGGGTAGATTTTTCATAAACGGTGTTAAATAAGCTCTATTATTTCGAACCAGAATGCTAAATGCTGTTTTTACAATCCTTGTTTCCAAATGAACGGATTTTAAAATAAAGTTCTATTCCCTATTAATCGAACTTAAGGGTTGATCTTCCAAAAACGGTAAAATAGGTGTTCTATTATTTACAATCAGAAAGCTGAATACTAATTTTCATAGACTTTGTTTCAAAATCTGCGGACTTCCCAACAAACTTTCAACCCCTATTTTACCCTCTTAAAATTTTTCCATAAATGGTGTTAAAAAAGTTATATTATTTCCAACAGGAAAGCCAAATGCAAATTTTTATAGACCTTGATTCCAAATTAACGGAGTTTGAAATAAAATTCCAACCCCCATTTAACGACCTTAAGGGATGATTTTCCAAAAACAATGAAATAGGTGATTAATTATTTTCTATCGAAAACCCAAATACCGATTTTCGTACAGTTTACATCAAATCTGGGGGACTCTCATACAAACCTACAACCCGTATTTAACCCAAATAAGGGTTGATTTTCCAAAAACGATAGAATTAAAGTTCCACTATATCTTACCAGTGAGGCAATGGCTAACTTTCATAGTGCTGGCTTTCAAATCCGAAATTTTTAAAATAAGCTGTCAACCCTTATTTTTCCAACTTAAGGGTTGATTTTCCAAAAATGATGAAATAGGTGTTTAATTATTTTCTATCGAAAACCCAAATACCGATTTTCGTACAGTTTACATCAAAACTGGGGGACTTTCATACAAACTAACAACCATTATTTAACCCATATAAGGGTTGATTTTCCCAAAAACGCTAGAATTAAAGTTCCACTATATCTAATCAGTAAGGCAATGACTAACTTTCGTAGTGCTGGCTCTCAAATTTGCAAATTCTAAAATAAACTGTCAACCCTTATTTTACAAACTTAAGGGTTGATTTTCCAAAAATGGTGAAATAGGTATTTTATTATTTTTTATCGAAACCCCAAATACCGATTTTCATAGAGTTTACATCAAAAGTGGAGGAATTCCATACAAACTTACAACCCTTATTTTACCCATATAGGGGTTGATTTTCCAAAAACGGTAGAACTAAAGTTCTATTATATCTAACCAGTAAAGCAATGGCTAACTTTCATAGTGCTGGCTTTCAAAATGGAAAAATTAAAAAAAAGCTGTCAACCCCTATTTAACCACCTTTAGGGTTGATTTTAAATCAGAAAGTTAAATACCAATTTTCATCCAGTTTGCTTTAAAACTGACGGACTTTCATACTAACTTTCAACCCCCATTTAACCCCCTTTACGGTGGAATATCAAAAAATCCGTTCTTAGTGCGCATCTACATTATAAAATAAAGCTATGTTTCAAATTTCATGACTGTAGCTTCAGCAGTTTAGTCAAAACCTTGATTAATACGTTTTGAACGTGAGTATCTTTTCGCTTTTATATATATAGATAGTCTTTAAAGTAGTATGCTTCAACTTGTAAAGGACCACCATTATACCTTTTTCACACATATTAAAACTTATTATAAATTAAAACTGCAACCACTTGCATAAGTCGACTATCTGAGCCTCAGGAGCAACAACGTATCTGAGATTGGCTTCCCATTACACATTTTTCTTAACGGCAATGACCACTTACCATCAAGAGGACTGCATACTCGTAAATGCTAATTCAATTTTTTAACAAAATAACACATTTTATTCGCTTGAAATAATCTCTAGCACTTAATATTCCAGTCAGTGTGTCCCGAATCGAACTTATTGAAGAAATATGAAGGCCAAGAGCGTAGATGTAAAGGAAATTTTTCTTTTCTCCAATTTGTATAAAAGACTGATTATACTCAGGCGTATTAAGGCCTTCCTGCCTTAACTTCGTAACGAAGTGGTACATACATAAATATAAATAAATGGAAGACATTTTATTGCTTATTTTTAAAAGGTTGTCGCGTTTAAAATTAAAACCTTTTATTTTTAATTTAAGTAAATACATGGTGATAATTTTATCTTACTACATATTATTACCTACAGTTCAATAGGTAAACAAAAAAATACTTTGTTTTATGTGGGACCCCTATTTATTGAGAGCTTTTTTTATTTGTATTATTGGTTATTACAGCAGCTAAGTACATACAATCTGTAAAAAAAAACAAGTATCTATCGTAAGTATCTTTCGGTTTAAGAGATAGAACCCTGTGACAGACTGACCGATAACGGAGACTTAGTAATACGTTCCCGTTCTTACCCTTTGAGTACGGAACCCTAAAAACGTTTCCCGTAATACGTATAAAGGTTGTTATACACTTTGTAGTTCTACAAAGGCACGACTGCTATACCTAATTCTTCTAACAGCAGCAGTGTTTAGCGCTATTGTGTTCTAGTTTGAAGGATGTACTAGAACAGAACCACTTACATGAAGTGTTCCAACTTAGTCCTCAGGGGTTGAAACTCGAGAACGCTCTTACAAGTAATAGTTAACTGAGGTTTAAACGCAATGTGAACGCTGCCTTACTTACCAAAGATATCTTTTAAATTTTCTGGTATGATCTCTCGTTGGAAAGGCTATAGCAGAAATAGCACTTTATTTCCGACTAACCGCTCCTAATCTTCAGTTTCTTTATTCAATAATTGACATAATGAATTGATATAAATAAACGTCATTGGACAACCTTATTTTAAACGACAAAACTTTAGCTAAAACAATTATAAATACAGAAAAGGTTGTAGAACCCTCAGTACTTCGACTCCGACGGCCATACTGTATTGTGGTCCAAAGGGTGTGGTAAGGTTTTGCTTTAAAGGGCGTGGTAAGACATACTTATCCGTAGCTTCCCAACTTAGTCCTCAGGAGAATCTTATCGGGGGTTGATTATGATATCCATTGGCGGTAGTAGCCACTTACCATCAAGTGAGCTGCTTGCTCATTTGGAACTTCAATACTATTAAAAATCTTTACAACACACTAACACACTAAGGCATACGTCTAAATAAAAATAAGTATGATGTTAACCGCAAAACATACCACCACCACCACCACCACTTTTAAAGGTGGTAGAACCCTTTGTGGTTCGACTCCGGCGGCACCACCGCCACACCTATTTCTACCTAATAACAGCAGTGTTAGGCGCTGCTGTGTTCCGGTTTGAAGGGTGTGGAAAGGGAGACAGACTTTTCCGAGGCGTTCCAGCTTAGTCCTCAGGGGTAGTGGCGCATCTGTGGTCGATCTTAGGTAGGAATATAATCCTATCTGGGGTTGATTACAGATGTCCGTGGGTGGCAGTAGCCACTTACCATCAGGTGGACTGCATGCTCGTCTGCTACTCTTATATTATAAAAAAAAAAAACAAAAACATAAAAATCTCTACCACCCTTTATTTTAGAACCAACTCTGGAAAGCTATACATCATTATTTCTAGGGTTAACCCAGTAATTAATCTATTCAAATTACAGCAATAATTTGCGCCCTAATACAGAAGTTCGCAGATTGCTAACTTAGGCTTCAATTAAAGTGCTAACAGTTTCGTGAAAGCCTTCCCCATTCAGAAAGAATGATTTATGGCTAAAAGTATCAAATTATATAACTTATCAAAGTCACCCCGCCCTGTTCGCGTTGCAGGGTTCAGTGATGAAATGGCAATATTTTGCATTTTAATTGTAAATTAAATCTATATCTACATATAAATAAAATTGGAGTGACTGTTTTTAATATTGAAATAACTGCTTTTTACTACATGTATATGAATACACCAAACATACACCAAAATAACATTTTTTACATTTTTTGTCTGTCTGTCTGTCTGTCTGTCTGTCTGTCTGTCTGTCTGTCTGTCTGTCTGTCTGTTCTGGCTAATCTGTGAAATGGCTGAACCTATTTTGAAGGGACTTATATTGACAGGGGAGCTGATGTAATAAGGAGTAACTAAGGCTACTTATTTACTTATTTTAGAACTAGCTGTGCTTCGCGGTTTCACCCGCGTTATTTCATTTTTACGCGGGTGAAACCGCGGGGCACAGCTAGTTGTAAATAAAAATTTTGATTTAAAATAAAAATAAAAAATCGCTATAATTATGTGATGGCGTCGCAGCATAGCATTTTACAGATCGTGTAACATTGCGATGTGGTGTCGTTGAAATGTACGATGTGCAGTTATCTGTCGTACAGAATCACGACATGAAAATTGGTAATGCAAACGTTTGTAACATTTTCCTAAAGTGATTCTCATCATTAATGATAATTTCTAATTAGTTAGTTTTAATTTCTAATTAGTTAGTTAATTACTTTTTTAATAAGTCTATCATATTACTAATAAAACATAGAGTTGCATCACCAATTTTCGATTTTGTACGATTTCCACGACGCGACTCCATAATGTTAGAACGACATCGTACATATGTTTCAACGTGCAACGATGCGACCCCGTATCGTATGTACGAGTACCTATGTATAAATAAAAAAATAAAATAAAATAAAAAAGCCTTTTATTCCATGCTCATTACATCTTTAAAATTTACAGTTTTACAATTTTTATGTATTAAATTAAATTAAATTATTAAATTTAAATTATTACATTTTTTACTTATATTATTAATCAACTTAACGTAATAATAGGAACTGCTAAATTATATTTACATAATTATTATTAAATTATACATTATTTTATTATATAATATTAACATTTTATTAATTTAATTATTGCATGGACCCCCCTCAGGTGAAGGCCTCCTCCAAAGCTTTCCATTTTTCCCGATTTTACCTATGTATTTACGCCCTTATTCAGTTGTTTGTATTAATTTTAATTTAAGTATAGTGTATCACTGTTAACGCTTGTGTGCGTATCGTTTTAACGATAAAATTAGTGTGGTATTTTCTTTAAAAGAAAAGCTATACCTAGTCTAGGGTCCCCAAAATTTGTTTTATATTTTTATTTTGTAACTATATATTTTTTACTACAGAACCCTTCGCATTTGAATAAAAATATGAGGCTTGACATTTTTAATTTAGAACTTTTATGCTGACTAGTATTTTTTATTACGTCGGTAATTAACATGGACCCAATAATTTTTTTATGACTTTTGAAATTTGTTGTAAAATTCTTACACTTACATTCTCTACATTTTGAAATATTAAATTTTGTCATCAAAATACCTATTATATTCCGTTGAACAAATGTTCTTCACGCTTATGAGTAATTATTATAATAAATTTTATAGATATGTAACTGTAAGGGAAAACACACCCCTTAAAGTAACATTACGAATTTAATTAAATATTATGAAAAATGTTAAAATAGATTTATAAAACTCAAATTAGAAAATATATTTGTATGTTACACAAATATTAACAATATCTTTATAGTTATAGGTGCTTAGCCTTTGTGTACAAGGTTTATTTTTTGTCTGTCTCTGTTACCACACCCTTCAAACCGGAACACAGCAGCGCCTAACACTGCTGTTATTAGGTAGAAATAGGTGTGGCGGTGGTGCCGCCGGAGTCGAACCATACAGGGTTCTACCACCTTCAATATCTAATATTAAAAAAATATTGTACATATTGGTATTTTATTATAACACCACAACGTACGTTCAAGAAAAATGACCACATTTAGTCTTGACAGGGCTCGGGTTTAGGGTCAGTGAGTAATGTACCACGCGATTATACGCCAATCTCGGCTGACAGTGTACACATTTTTTATTTGTAAACCTTGTTATGTCAAGTCGATAAAAATCTATGACGATTTTTAAATACCGTCACTTATAGATTATATTATCAATTACATTTGTCTCTAATACAAAGATAAAGGCAATGAATTCTGAGGCGTCTGGAATTGACACCTGATTTCGAGGTATTGCAAAAACAGCTTATTCGCAAAATACATTTAAAAAAATGGGGAAAAAAGAAAATAAACACTCACTACATTTGTTATACATTGGCCTTAATCACCATAGTTAGAAATTCGCCTTAAACAAAATTACTAGAAAGACATCCGATCCTGCACCGCCGCTGTGCCGCCGCTCCGTTTCCATCGTACAGTCCCGAACGTGGGAATTCACTCTGGGCGCTAACATTGCCCCAGCAAGTCACTTAGGATAGTTAGTTTTAATTTAGGTTAAATTTAATCCAAAACATGTAACATTCTATTTTGATTAAATACATATACATAAGTAATTCGGTCTTTCTGTATCCTGGCTGCTGCTACCCGACACATTATATAACTCATTAATAATTATTTTACATAAAAAACCAATGACAGAATGTGACTAAACTACTTTACTAATCAGACTATACCTACTACACTTACTATACTATACTTACTTAATTATCGCTGATGAACATATGATGATATGATTATGATTATGATTGATTGATTGATTGATAAAAGATTATAAAAAACGATAGGAAGCCATAAGAAAACTTCAATTATCTAACCAAAAAAAAACCGAAAAATATATTTTAAAGCGAAGTATGAATATTGGTATGTGGCTTTCTAATACACTATATTTCTCCTACTCTAGATATCATAAGCTCTAGATATCGTATAAATTACCATATTCAAGATTCTATTTATATCGATAGCGATTGAAGGTCACGATACATCGAATTATGCTAATTATACTAATACACTTCATCTAGAATATGCGGGACTAAGCTTTGTTCTTGACCTCAAGATAATGCAACGTCGAGCCTACATTGCAATTTAATATTATAAATTTTATGCAGTCGAAATATTTTACAAAATTAAAACATTTTAGAAAATTAGAATATGGGTTTCCCCGTTTTTATAATGAAGCAGTAAAAGACGAGCATGCAGTCCTGTATGGTAAGTGGCTACTGGACATCTGGCTAGTGTTAAACGCTGCTATTCTAATTTGAAAGATGTGGTAAGGGAGGCCTACTGATCCCAGATATTTGTTAGCACTCAGGGATAGCAAATCATCTATGACCAAACTCAGGAAGGAATCTTATCTAAGTTTGAATGCAGATGTCCATGTGCGGCAATAGACATTTACCGTCATGTGAACTGCATGCTCATTTGTAACTTCATTATAAACAGACCACCTACCTACTCCAATGCGAATAGAATTTCGAAAAAAATGGAGATTACTGATTGTACTGCAATCCATAGTCGTGCTATATATATACTTACTTACAATTAAAACTTAAACGTTGCATGCTACGGACAACGGACATGTGAGTAATTCCATTCAGTATTTACGACAGGTCGCACCTGCACCAGTGTGCTAACTGACAGGAACATGCTAACATACGAGTACAACGAATAGCGTGGTTAAGCTCCCTACAACGTGTACTAGGTACACTTCCCCAGTAAGACAGAAGCTTGATAAGCGATGCACATTATCTTAGATAAATTAATTATGGTGGTAGAATCCTATACGGTTCGAATCCGGAGGTATCACCGCCACACCTATTTCTGCCTAAGTTTGATAAGACATACTTATCCACGACATACCTACCAACTTATGCCCATTATTAATAATCAATCTCTCCATAGTCAATCTATCCATAGTTTTGCATATCATACATCGACATTTGACAATTACGTCATATAATTTCGATCTTTGGTAGGCAAAATTTGGATAGATTGAGTATTGAAAACGGACATTAGTATTGCGGGACATTAGGGACATTAGTATTCCGGGGGTAGCAAGGCATTTGTAACAGATAAGAATTATATCTGATCTAGCATATAGTACTCATTACGCGTCAAATGAACTGCATCTTCGGTATTATAAAACTTTGGTATTATAAAAAAACTTAAAAAATTGCTCTATTGTAACCGGAATTAAAATTAAACTAAACTAAACTAATTAAAACTAACGTTGCATGCTACGAACAGTGGACATGTGAGTAATTCCATTCACTATTTACGACAGGTCGCACCTGCAACAGCGTGCTAACTGACAGGAACATGCTAACATACGAGTACAATGAATAGGGTGGTTAAGCTCCCTACAACGTGTACTAGGTACACTAGTTAGGTGGTAGTTTGATAAATGGTACACATTGTCAAAGTTAATTAAGGTGGTAGAATTATTTGCGGTTCGATCCCGAGGCCACACCTATTACTGCCCAAACAGTGTCAAGTGTATTTGGAAGGTTTCATAATACATACTTATCCAAGACGTATGTACCTGCTTCTTTTTTTCTCGAGGGGAAAACCTTCAAAAGGTACCCGACGACGTGGGAGTGACGCCGGGTTATGTGGGATTTTTACTGCACTAAAACCCCCCCGGTGACCGTCCTCTACGCTTGTTGGAGAACTCCGGGATCTCCAACGGAACACAACCGGAGTCCTCCAAGCGCGATGCCCTGATAGGGCTCTACCCTGCGGGAGCAGTTTTCGCCTCTCCCACGCCATGTAGTGTTTACGACGGTATGCGACAACATATACCGCCGTCCTTCCCGGGGTCGCTTGCTGGACGACCCTATTCTAGTCCCGGAACTACAGGGACAAAGACGTATGTACCTACCAACTTATGACCCTTATTAATAATCAATCTATCCAATGTTTTGCAATCTATCCAATCTATCCAATATGATCGACATGTATTGATTGACATTTGACAATTACGTCATACTAGAAAATGCAAAATTTCGATATATGCTAGGCAAAATTTGAATATATCGTGTATGTTGAATATATTTGAGTGACAAACATTATTAATAACTTGGTAGGTTACTAACTTGGTAGAATATTGTGTATGGTATGAAATAACAAGTGGTCGACGGTGACCCTCTACAAGGGTTTAATAGAAAATAAAATCATGTTTACAAAAAGCCAACCTTGTCCCAAATCTAATATTACACTTTTAAAGGACATCATAATGTGACGGGATACCGAAAATTCCTCTAAAAAACCCTGAAAAGCCGCCTTTAATGGGAAAAATAAAGCTGGTTGATCCACAAAGTTCGGATCAACATTAGAGGATCAGATTAACGAATCCTTTGATATATACCTTCGCTATAATCTATCTTCAATTTTATGGGGTTTTTATAGAAAAGATCAAAAGAAGGATTGTTTGCGATTAGAGTATTTTCGAAAAAACCCATATCTATCTAATACGTTACTACGTATTATTATGTAAATGTATAACTGTATATTAATACAAATTTTCTTTTTAGTCGATTACTCATGACTGAGGGTCGTGGACGTCATGAACAGGCTTGTCTATGATGGTCTTCCATGTAGTGTGATTCTATGCTATGTACCAATTACCGTCCGTTATTAATAACCAATCTATCCATTTTTTCTCTACCAATTTCGTCTCAATCAACAATATTTTTGAACGAAACTAAATCATTGATTACAATCTTTACAGCTTTAAATTACTTTTTTAAGGCATTAATATCATAAGATACATTATTAGAGATACATTTTATCTATCTTTTAAAGCCCAAAGCAGAAAGAAAATCACAAGAAAATCTCACAGGACTGCTACAAGCCCAAAAATTTTGGACGGTCACAAGCCAGACACTCCGAAAGAAGCACTTACTTAGTAGCACAGCAGATCGCATACAAATATAAAAATAAAAACCCAACTTACATTTAAAAAAAAAAAACAAAATGTGGTTTAACACTCATTTTCTCTGAACCAAAATTAACACTGAAACAAAATAAAGTCATTAACACACATTATTATTATATTAACAAAACTATGAGTAGCATAACATTAATTATTATCTATCTTTTAAAGCTCAAAGCCGACTTAAAACAACAACACTTCCCGAATGTTTTTGGACGTTTACAAGCCCGAAACTCCGTTTCCGTTTTTGGACGTTTACACTCCGAAAGAAACCTCACATTTGATACGAATCTCGCCAAGTACCGTAAAGTCCGTGGATAGTAATGCACCGCTCTGTTTATCCCCTTTGAGGTAAAGGTGCCACTTGACACATATTTTTCGATAGCCCATTTCTAGAAGGGCTATTTCTTAGTCGCATCTTAGTCAAAGAGGAAACGGCATGCGAAATGCGCCTGAATATGTAGGGTTGTTAGGGTGTGTTTTGACTGTGAAATAGTTATAAATGCCACTAAGTAAATAATAAGAATTATAACTTAAGTGATAAAGACAAAACTAAATAATAATAGATGTGACTTTTGACTTTAAAATAGTCGCAGATGTTGTCGTAACATTTAAAATTTTATTACGGGTTAATAGAGAAAATTAAAGTAATGCACACAGTAAAGAAACTTAAGTAATTGAACAAACAAAGGTGAATAATAAGAAGCTAGACTGCAACTGTATGTATTATTGCGGTTAAATCCATTTAAAATATTATAAATAATCTCTTTGTTGCATTTAAATAAATTAATAATAATAATTGTTATTATAACTTAACTAACTGCGACCGAAATTAATTAACATTTGTATCTATTTTGGGTGTGGAACATGTAAGTTAAAAGCAATTCTTTAAGTAAATGTACCCTACACGTAAATGATTCCATATGTAACGATTCTAAAATGAAAATATGCTGTAATTCTTTACAATTCGTCACAAAAATAATAAAGAATCGCACACTAAAGAATACGGGTGTATTTTTTTAAATTTAAATGTGACCTCGCCCTTATACAGCGTAGCGAATCGAGCTAACTAAGCTATTATCATAATGAGTGCGAACGTCTGCTCTTTTGCCTTTGTTACTCGCTGCAGTGAGAATGATTTTAGTATCGCAGGAGGAATATGAATACGTGTGAAGTTTAAATGGAAGAACAAATAACAAGAGAAATATTATAAGAAAATAATATTTACGTTTAATATAATAAAGTTTTAAAAGAAGCTTTTATTTACGTAGTAACTATTTATTAATCTGTGCTTTTATTCACAACAAAATGAAATTTGTAATAAATAAATATTTAACATTTTAAAAACATAATAATAAAACTATGATAAAATTCTCGTGTCACAATGTTAGTTACCGCACTCCTCCGATACGGCTTTACCGATTTCACCAAATGTTATATGCATATTCAGGAGGTCTGAGAATCGGCTACTATCTATTTTTCATACCCCTAAGTGATACCTAAGTGGTCACATACCTTTGGGATTTTTTTATAAATCTCTCACCGTTTAGCAAGTGATAAATAATTTCTAATACGCACATAACTTTGAAAAATTAGAGGTGCGTGCCTGGGATTTGAACCTCGGACCCCTCGATCGTGAGGTCAAGTTTCTAAACCACTAGGCTATTACGGCCATACTATATATGAAATACGCATGCAATTTCAACACGATCAATTAAATACAGTTTAAAAAAACTCATTAGGTATTTCAACTCAAAAAAGCTGAATAGGTTAATGCTAAATTTCAATGTAACGCCGCCCTTATATTAAACGAAGTGAACAAACCCAACTAAGCTGTTATCGTAATGAGTACGAACGATAACTCGCTTCCTTCTATCGCATATTTCATCATGAGGTCTATTTTTCCTATATAAATATTTGCCTCTAATTTTATGAATATTTGGGTTTTGAATATATGGTATAAGGTAAGATCACTATTGTAAGCATTGAGGATAGCCTAGTGGTGCAAACGCAGCCTCTCATTCGAGATTGTTCTGATTTTTTCAAAGTTATTATAAATAAATAAATAATATGTGATAAATATATAGTAGTGGTTGGTAAATAAATTATCACTTGCTTTAACAGTGAAGAAAAACATAGTAAGAAATTGGCAACTTGCATACCTGTGAAATCTTAAAAAGAAGTTCTCGAAAGTATCGTAAGTGTACCAACTCGCATGTAGCCAGCGCGGTAGACTATGTCCCAGCAGTGATATAGTGATGATGATTACCATTGTATTAATTTCAATAATAATTAATGTAATAATTTTATACTACATACCCGTTTTACACTAGCATATTTTCATATACAAGTGATGTAAATTTAAATAATTATTACGTAAGACTCAAAAAATTAAATTATTTCCCCGGATAAAAGTAAATCTTCATAAAAATTATCCTCACTTATCCAGCAATTCCATTACTGGACACATTATATATTAGAATAAGGTAGGTATTCCAGTTCCAAAAACGTCAGAGAACCAAATTAATTGAATTCACTCGCACACAAGCACTGATACGAGTATTAATTAAAAATACTGTAATTGACAAGCAGACCTGACTTAATACGTATTCTGTTTCAAAAGTTCAGTTAATTATTCTCCGTCCATTGTGCAGTCGCCCTAAGCTAAAATACATGAGCAGCGGTATAAAAATGTTCTGAATATATTCTTATCCAACGCATGACATAATGATTATCTTGACAACCTTTTTTTTTTGTTCACGAGGGGGAAACCTTGAAAAGGTACCCGATGCCTTGGGAGCGACACAGGGTTATGTGAGACTCTTGCCAACCTGGTGGTCAAACACTCTAAGCTTGATTACGGCCTTGGCTATAACACAATAGGTAGTTGGTTGGTTTTTCAAAACCCATAAACAACGCATATGTTAAAAGCATTCATGTTATTTATTTATTAATGAAGGGAATGTCAAAACATAGACGTTTAAAAATTAAATAAAGGACCTGAGCTAATTATTATTCTTTTACAAAAGTCTCGTAATTATTCACCGTCCATCGTGCAGTCGCCCTAAGCTAAAAGACACGAGCAGAGCTAACTAAGCTATTATCATAATGAGTGCGAACGTCAGCTCTCTCGCTTTTGTTACGCTGCAGTGGGAAATCTATTATGTAGTCAGTATGATGCTACTCTAGTTTGCGAATAAGTAATAATTTGAGTTTTTTCTACAAGTTTTGAAACTTTAAGTCACTCCGAAAGCCTTTATTTAATCATAAGTCACGCAGTTGTTACAACAACTATTTTATTTATAAAGTAAAATTCGATACATCGACATTTGAAAATTTAAATACCTGGGTTACCTGACACCTGAGTTAATTAGTATTCTGTTACAAAAGTACCCTTAATTCTTCCCCATCCATTGTGCAGTCGCCCTAAGCTAAAAGACACGAGCAGAACTAACTAAGCTATTATCATAATGAGTGCGAACGTCAGCTCTCTCGCTTTTGTTACGCTGCAGTGGGAAATCTATTATGCTTCTTCTGGTTTTATCTTAAAACATGCTTCTGTGGTTTATATTAAAATATTTTTAAGGTTATCGTAACAAGGTTGTAAAGAATGTTTTTGGTTTTGACTACGAGCCAAAACTTTTTAGTTATTGTATTTTGATTAAAATGTATAAAGTACACACATTAAACGGTCATAGACTGTATTGTTTTTGATTGTTTACAATGAAAACTTTATGAAGTATTTCAATCAATTACTTAAAATTAAACAAACGTAACGGATTCAATTCTAAAGTATTAAAATTAAAAGCACTTTCAGTGTAGACAGAACTCAAACAATATTAAAAATTAATAGATAAACTTGATATTATTGAAAGGTTAGATACATAATTAATCGTATGCTAGAAGCATCCTATCTCTGACTAAAAAACTAACTAACTAACCTATTATTGTAATGAGTGCAAATGACGGCTCCTCGGTTTTTGTTGCATCGCGAGAAATGTAATTAACTCTAGTTTTGTTAAAGATGAAAATAATAATTTAAATAATATTTGCAAAGTGTCTGCTGCCTCCTTAATTCCTCCTTCGTATATCTTTTTTATATTATAGGAGTAGCAGACGAGCATGCAGTCCACCTGATGGTGTGAATGGAAGTGGCTACTGCCGCCCATGGACATCTGTAATCAACCCCAGATAGACTAACCATATATTCCTTAATGAGGTCGACCACAGATGCGCTGCTACTTCTGAGGACTAAGCTGGAACGCCTCGGTAAAGTATATCTCCCTTACCACACCCTTCATTGCATGAGGTCAGCCACAGATTCGTTGCTAACCTTGAAGACTAAGTTGGAACGCCTCATTTAAGTGTCACCTTACCACACCCTTCAAACCAGAATGCGCGACGCTTTACATAAATAGTGTAAGGTAGAAATTGGTGTAATGATAATGCCTCCCGTACCCTTAGTACGAGTTTTTACGCCTTTACAAAAATGACTGTTTTTTTCTTGGTTTACGTATTTCCCATACAATATATACAATAATTTCTGATACAGTCCGTTAGGGGCGCTGATTGGAAATGTATGGGCAAATACGTAAACAAGTACAAAAACAGTCTTTTTTGTAAAAAACGTAAGAACTCATACTAAGGGTACAGAACGTGAAGTTTATCACCATGGAAAGCTGCTATATTTTATGCACGCTTCAAAGAATAAAATACAAAATTGTCAATTTTGCTGTGATAACAAATTATTAAAGCGACCCATTATTTAAATAATAGGCGCAATACGCTTGTAACTCATCTGATATTGCATGGTCAATGTTATTTGTGAACATGTGTAAATTACTCAAAATAGAACATGAGCGTGACTATACATAAATTGAACATAAACGTTGTAAAGTTATTTTTTGTTTATTAGTCTATGACCTTTATTTGCATATGATTTTTTATATAAATAAAACTAGTCTGACCAAAGGTCATTCCCAAGCACTGATTCGTTGTAAAAGGTATGCAAGTTCACCTAAATTAATTATACGAGAAAAATAGCATGAATATAGGTGCTAATAATAATAATGACAGTGCCGTAGTTGATAACCTTAATAATTGTAATTTTATATAGCGATTATAGGTAATAAGCACACTAATAACTTCTAAGTACATTTTACTTGCGCATGCTGTTTGACGAGGTTGGAGGTGCTTTGATTTGAAATTGAATTGTTTGAAGGCAGACAAGATCCACACGCTAACTAAATCCGTATGATAGGTAGGGCTGTAAGCAGACTGTATCGGCCTAGCCAGAAATATTAAAATGGTCTACATCATAGAAGACTTCAAGAACTATCAGCTTATAGAAACAATCCTTATGCAAAACTAAACACTAATAATTATTTAAAGTCAGCAATTAATGTAATAAGTCTGAACTTACATCTGAATGTATGATTGTAGAATAACAGTTTTAATTTTCAAGCTTTTGTATTAATAATAAAACAGAGCTCTGATAATATAATCACTATATTATCAGTATTATCGGTTTCGAATTGCCGAAATGAAACATAAATTTATCAAAAATTGTAAGCCAAATCGTTGGTAATAAATCGCGGCATTCCGGTGAATAGTGTGATAAAAACATATTCAAATGCAGGCGAACAATAATGAATTGCTAAAACATACTGTATTTGGTAAAAACGTGAAATTCTCCTATTTTATCGGTGAAAAACTTGTTTAACCAAAATGTAATGTAGTTACAATAGGTAGTGCTAGATTTCGTATTTTTTTTGAGATTTTTTACAAGATGATAAGAAGAAACATTTATTTTTACAAATAAATGTTTCTTTCTTTCTTTCTTTCTAATGGTAAGTGGTCACTACGTCCCATGGACATCCCATGTCATGAGTCCAGTAACCTTACCATGAGTTTTCAAAACATCCCATAATTTTACGTTACGTTTACTCAATCCATTATTCTGTTCCGTTTGCTTCAGTAGACTGAGTAAACGTAACAATAAGTAAGTGCTCAAATCTTTTAGTCTGCCTCGCATGTTCGCAAAAAAGAGAGACAGAACATAAAGAGATTTTGTCAATTTAGACATTTAATGTTAAGTTACTGACACTGTAGTTCTGATACAATCCGCTAGGGGCGCTGATTGGACTTTTTATGGGCAAATACGTAAACAAATACCAAAACAGTCATATTTGTCAAAACGTAAAAACTCATGGTAAGGTACAATACGTGGAACTCTTAGTTCCCTCATATGTGAGTCAGCCGGCATCCAAGCCTATCCAACGTTTCACGCTTTGTCTTCAAAACATATCTACATTTATACACCAAACAATACGCTGTTTTAAACCTTTTGTTAAATTAAAATAAATTAACTACAACGGAAACTTATTTATCAAAATTAACGCACGAAATATGTAGAGTGAAATTTATAATTGTATTGCAGTTTCGATATAATTAAATGTGTTTCGTCAAAGTGTAAAACGAAGTAGATGAGCCAGTAGATGGAAATTCATTTAAATGGAAACGTGACTATACATAATATCAATTTATTAAGAGCTGTTAGCGCAATTATTCTTATTTCGTCATTGTTTGTTGTTGATTCCGTTTTCCCTTGATACAACATATTTATTTTATTCTAATTCATCAATTAACATGCAGTCTATATAATATATATATCTTTTTTATATAATATAGGAGTAGTAGACTAGCATGCAGTCCACCTGATGGTGAGTGGCTACTGCCGCCCATGGACATCTATTAATCAACCCCAGATAGGATTAGATATTCGTACCTGAGGTCGGCCACAGATGCGCCGCTACCCCTGAGGACTAAGCTGAGACGCCTCGGAAAAGCATGTCCTCCCTTACCACACCCTTCAAACCAGAACACAGTAGCGATTAATACTGCTGTTATGAGGTAGAAATAGGTATAGCAGTGGTGCCGCCGGAATCGAACCACAAAGAGTTCTGCCACCTTCTCCTCACCACCAAATAAGATAAGAGTCTTACGTAAGGTCGCGCAAGAATGCGATGCTGTTGTTGACCAATCTTTTAAGTCAGAACACAGCCGCGCTGCAGCTATAAGGCAGAAATGAGTGTTTTTCTTCCTAACCCCGGAACCATCTTCCACAATTAAAAAAAATAACCTTAAGATTTGACAGACTTTACTTTACTTCAGACATTCGTAGATTACATTGATAGAGGTGGAAGGGTGTAATACTGATTGAAGATGATTTACAAATGTGTTAACCATCATAGTCCCGAGGTGTTGTAGAGGCATTTTTTGATTTCCTTCAGGCAAATCCTCTGTTCTATTAAATTTGTAATTGGCTAAAGACGTCCACGAGGGGCAGCGATCACTTGCCATCAGGAAGGCTGCATCTCACTACTTTAATCTGATAAAAAAGTTATTAAGAAAATTCTTCCAAGGTAAACGAGATGAGTATCCACTCTTAAGATGTTCATTCAAAAGTAAGGTAGAATAATGAACAGAGTAACATTCCAACTTATTCTGAGAGTTCTTTTCAAGTGTAATGGATGTGTAATTTCGAAAGTCTTTATTTCCCTCCAGAGATTGAGCAGACGGTGCTTACATAAAGGGTAGTAACCCTTACCATTGTTTTAAATGTATTTATAAATATTTATATGAATTTTTCTCAAATATATTTATATTAAGTTATAGCAGAAAGAGTTAAAGGTTTGGATCAAATTGTAGTAAGTTCGTATTTTAAAGTTTGTTTTTATCATACAGGAGTAGCAGAGGAGCATGCCGTCCACCTGATGGTAAGTGGCTACTGCCGCCCATGGACATCTGTAATCTACCCCAGATAGGATGCCTACCTGAGGTCGGCCACAGATACGCCGGTACCCCTGAGGATCAAGCTGGAACCCTTCGGAAAAGTAGGTATTCCTTACCAAACCCCTTCAAACCAGAACACAGCAGCGCTTAACACTACCTATGAGGCAGAAATAGGTGTGGCGGTTGTGTCACCGGAGTCGAACCATAAATAGTTCTTCGAACCTGGTGGTAACCAGTATAGTTCGACTAAGCCGACCGCCGTCACATCTCTTTCTAGCGCGAAAAAGTTTATGCGTTGTTGGTGGAAAAGAGTAGCAATACATTTGTGTTTCGCTTCAGTACCCTTACCATGAGTTTTTACGTTTTTACAAATATAACTGTTTTGGTATTTGTTTACGTATTGCCCATACCATTTTCAATCAGCGCCTCTAGCGGATTGTATCAGAACTATAGTGTCAGTAACGTAACATTAAATGTCTAAATTTACAAAATGGTGCTTTATTTTTACCCGACTGCCAAGGAAGGGTTATGTTTTTCGCGCGTATCTTGTATGTTTGTCTTTCTTTATTTGATCCGATCTAACAAACGGCTGGATCAATTTCAACAGTTAAAGTGTCATTATATTTGTCTCAACGACCCGAGTGTCCTTAGATAGGTGTTAGTAAAAAAAAATCAAAATGGCGGATTTTTGGCGCGAAATAGTAAGACATTTAAAAAAAAAAGTTAACCGAACCTATCGAGTAGGGTATCAAATAAAAGGAAATTAAACGGAGATTATAAAAACATATTTGTATATATATAAAACAGTAAGCTGACTGACTGACTGACTAACTAAATGACTTTTTCATTTTTCAGAAATCAACGTACAGCCTAAACCAAGGACCTTACAGTTCTGAAATTTTGCACACAGGTTCTCTATATAGCTTGAATAAGTACTAAGAAAGGCCTTTTGGAAATTCTACCCTTAAGAGGGTAAAATAGGGGAAAACAGTTTTTTTGAAATCCTTTAATTTTGAAGCAACTACTATAAAAATTTGTATTTGGCTTTCTGAATAGGAACAAGGACGCACTTATTTATCCCCCTCCGAAAAATCAACCCCGTAGAGGGTAAAATAAGGGTTAAAAGTTCATTTGAACAATCGTCAATTTTGAAGCAAACACTATGACATGTTGTATCAGGCTTTCTGGATAAAAATAATGAAATGCTCTAACGAGGTAAAATAATGACCGAAACTTTGATTTACTGAAGTTATATATTTTATAAACCGTAAATGGTGATTTTTTTCGCAAAATAGTAACACGTTTTAAAAAAAGTTAACCAAACCTATCGAGTAGGGTGTCAAAATAAAGGAAATTAAGAGGAGATTACATATACATTATATAATATATCTTATATATAAAATTCTCGTGTTAGTTACCGTACTCCTCCGAAACGGCTTCACCGATTTTCACCAAATTTTATATACATATTCAGTAGGTCTGAGAATCGGCCACTATCTTTTTTTTTACACCTAAGTGATAAGGGTTGTTCATCCTTAACATTTTTTTTATTTATATGGCAACACAACGTTTGCCGGGTCAGCTAGTACATATATACTCGTATATACACATCGAGATGACTGTCTGACTAAATGAGAGAGTTGCTGTGCCAGAGATCAACGCAAAGGGAAACCGCTGAACTTAAGCGTGCTGGAATTTTACACATAGGTTCTTTATATAGCGTAAATGAACACTACGAGGATAAAATATGATAATATTGTTTGAACATCTTTTGTTTTTGAAGCAGACACCTACTATGAAACTTTGTATTTGGCTTTCTGGATAAAAATAATAAAATGCCTATTTCACTGCTTTTGGAAATTCTACTTCAGCCTTTTTGGTGCAGTCGGGTTTTTGATTTTTTTAAATTAATTACTTGTTTTATTTGTCTATCTTTTTTGCGAAAATATGAGGCAAACAAAAAGGTTTGAGCACTTATTTATTGTTGCGTTTACTCAGTCTACTAAAGCAAACGGAACAGAATAATGGATTGAGTAAACGTAAGGTAAAATTGTGGGATGATTTGAAAACTCATGGTAAGGGTACAGGAGATCCTGTTCTGTAAAGAGTTAGGTACAAATGTTCATGGGGGACAATGATCATTTAACCCTCAGGTGGATTTCATGCTTGTTAACTACTCAAATGTTATATACCAAAAATGAGTTTCGAGTGAAAGTTAGTCTCTTCGTAATGATGCCCTTAGTACATTGAAAGTTAATATCAATTATGAAACTTTAAGCCGAAAATTAAAAGCTTTGGAACGATTGAAAACTTTGTTGATAATTTTAAACTGCGAATTTTATTGCTATACAGAACATTAGTATTTGAATAAAGTTTTAATAACTGCAGTAATTAGAATTAAGATCCAGATTAAAGTTCAACAATTAGGCTCTTAATTATTATGAACTTATTTCTACTCTTAATTATTTTACATTACATTTTTTTTATACCCCAAAGATTTACTTTTTATTTTACTTAAGTGTGTTTTAAATTTGAGTCAATATGATTGAAGTAAGAGCCTTTTTCTGTCACGCGGTTTTTTACAATATAGGAGTAGCAGATGAGCATGCAGTCCACCTGATGATAAATGGCTACTGGCGCCCATGGACATCTGTAATCAACCCCAGGTAGGATTAGATTTTCCTATCTGAGGTCGGCCATAGATGCGCTGCTACCCCTGAGGACTAAGTTGGAACGCCTCTGTAAAGTCAGTCAGTAAGTCTCCCTTTAGACCAGAACACAGTAGCGCTTAACACTGCTGTTATGAGGTAGAAATAGGTGTGGCGGTGGTGCCGTCGGAGTCGGGTCTATATTCGCAATCGTGCCCCGTCGGCACTTGTGAATTAAAACGCTGCATTATTTTGCATCCTGCATGCGCATGGAACGTATGACTGGAAAGGTATGTATGATATGGTATGATAGGATGCACGTGAACCAAATCCGCGGTCAAAAACCTACGTAACTGGAAAAGGGGCCGAAATGAGTATACCGAAAACTCCGTGTACTGTACATTGGAGAAGAAAGTTTGTAAAACTGTAAAACAATGGGGTATATGGTATCTTTTACTATATTATATACATATAAGTGTATTAATGTAGCCATTCTATATTCTATAAATACAAAAAAAAAAACAAATCAGTTGGTATAATTGTATAAGTATAAACAAAATTAATTGTTCTGAGTATTTATGTAACTTGTTTCTGTGCCGTTTCTGTCATCTGTCATGTGTGAAATGCAATGTGTATTTCTGAAAATAATTTCCGAGAAATTTTAACACAGCCGACACTGTAAATAACTACAACCATTGGGATTTAAAATAATGATAAATATATATATATAAGGATGACAAAGATAAAAAGACGAGTTTAAAACTTTTGAATGTTAAAATCGTTTTAATATTAAAAAGGTATTCTCAAAATGTATTCCCAGAATTTTCCTGCAATTTTAAATACACCAAACTTCAACCTACCGTCGTCGCGGTGCGCAATGCGGACAGAGCTTAACGTATCAGTGGCGGACCAATTCTATTGCTCTGAAAGGCTATTCGTTTAACTCATTCGTACGAAATATCTTATTTCACCTTCTTGTATTAGAAAAAGTCTATGTTCCGCAGCGAAATAATAGTGACCGATACGTGTCTATCAATTATCTTAAACCTGAATGTTAGATCTAAACTCATATTACACGAAGTTAGTATGTAATATAACATAAAAATAGAAATTTCCTACACATATAATCATATACATAAAATATAACATTTTTTAAGTAAAAGTAATATTTACATGAAGGAAGCGTCAAATAAAACTTACGTGAAAATATACCTATTTAAGTACGAGTATATAAACGTACCGTCGTCGCAGTGCGCAATGCGGACAGAGCTTAACGTATCAGTGGCGGACCGATTCTATTGCTCTCAGAGTCTATTCGTTTAACTCATTCGTACGAAATGTCTAATTTCACCTTGTGTTGGAAGAAATCTATGTTCATCAGCGAAATAAAAAGGTCTGATACTTGGCTATTAATGTAAGATTTAAAGTCATATTAAACGAAGTTAGTATCTAACATGATATAAAAATTATAAAATCCTATACCTATTCTCATATATACAGGAAATGTCATGTTTTTGGAGTAAAAGTAATATTGACATGAAGTAAGCGTCAAACAAAAGTTGCGTGAAAATATAGCTATTTAAGTATTTAAACGTACCGTCGTCGCAGTGCGCAATGCGGACAGAGCTTAACGTATCAGTGGCGGACCGATTCTATTGCTCTCAGAGGCTATTCGTTTTACTCATTCGTACGAAATGTCTCACTCTTCCGCCTCTTCAATTTTATTAAGAGTTTATTAAGAGTATTTGCGAAAGTCTAACGTTTTTTCAAATATACACAATGAATTTTTAATTCTTAGTTATTTAGATTATTATTATTATTAGATTTATTTATTAGATTATATAAGAATCGGGCGCCCGATTCTAATAACTAATGTTCTGCAATGGTCTGCAAGGCAATATGTTCGCTCAATAAAAAAGTCCTTAAATAAAAAAGTAGGTAAAAAATAGATACGAAACTATCAAATTTCTTCCCACTTAAGAAAGAAATTTGTCAATTTCTAGTAGGAAGAATCTTTGGAAGTCAAAATATCGATAGATTATTAATAACGGATGTTCAATTTTACGTTGTGATAATTAAGACATGCGCAAAACATATTTTACTTATATTTAGTTGAAACAGGTTAAATAAGACGATATTTCCAAACTTGTGGGTGTTTACTCGGTTACTTCTATTTGACATTTAAAAAACTCTGTACATATACTCTTATGAGAAATTATACTACTTTAAAATATATTCAGAATATTATAGTATCAAGACATGTTCCAAAAATAAGTTATCTCTAAAAGGCGTTGTCTCGTGTAATCCGTCAATATAACGTAGTCATAACGCAATTTGCTTAATTATTTTGTATTGGTTAAGTTAAAACAAACTCTTCATAAAACCATTTTAAATTCCATTTATATATACATTTTATTTAAAAGTTAACTCAAAATAAATCGGCACACACAAACAGTTTCCCTAAAATCAAAAGAAGACATCAAAATTGAAAAAACTTTTTATCAAAAAACAGTTAAGCAAACTACTAACGAAGTGACACTGTCAGTGGCAGTGCGTTCCGAGTACCATTCAAAAATACTTCAAACAAACCTTTATATTCAACGCTTTATAGAACGTTATTTTTTCCAAACTGAAAAATAACTGTCGATCGCGTTTTCGAACTAACAGTTCGGCGTTCTGTCGTTTTTCGTTTTACTTCGAAACCGGAAAAATTTGAGTATTCGTCATAGGAATTCAAAAATATTTAATGGCCCCATCCATTCCTATCTATTCAATAGCAGTTTTGAATCGAAAAGGCTTGATTATATATTGGTGTACATCGTAGTTATAGTCCATGCCAAACTGCTAGTCCGCTCTGAAGTTGTTACGAGCAGATGTAGTCATACAATTTACTATGGCGACGCGATTAATTCCTATATTCAGAGCGGACTAGCAGTTTTACGCGGACTACACCTATATAAAATACCAAGTAAGACATTAATTATTCAACTACTTCGAAAAGCGATGAAACTCCTCTCAGGTGAGATCGTCTTCCAGTAGTATTGTAAGAAAAATATTGTAACTGACAATTAGGAAGTGCATATGCAGGCCTATACAAAATAAATATATCGTTTCATTTCGTTTCGTTTCGTTTTATTTCATTTCATTTCGTTTCATTTCATTACTATGGTTCAGGGAGGTCTCGGTTAAGGTGGGGATGCCGGCTGACTATGATAGTTCTTCCTCAAGAATGGGAAGGCAACTTTAAATGAGATATCAGGACGTACAGGTTTCCTACGAGGTACTATGTTATCCTTCTCTATTTCATGTGGTTTAAAAAAACCCTATCAACCACAAAACTTTGAAAATATAGCAAAAATAAAATTTAAAACTCAAAGGAGTATCAAAAATGTTGACCTCAAAAAAGGTTATGTTTAGAGACCCGTATGAACCTTAACAATCCCTTGATCCCATTCTCTACGCTTTTCGACTTCATTACCTGTTACCTAAACGTGTTTGGTTTGTAATTAAACGCTTGGCTTCATTTAGTACTCGTAATTATAGTGTTCCATTTTAAACGATGTATGTTGATGATGTTTTAAAGGTGGTAGAACCCTTTGTGGTTCGACTCCGGCGGCACCACCGCCACACCTATTTCTACCTAATAACAGCAGTGCTAGGCGCTGCTGTGTTCCGGTTTGAAGGGTGTGGTAAGGGAGACAAACTTCTCCGAGGCGTTCCAGCTTAGTCCTCAGGAGTAGCGGCGTATCTGTGGCCGACCTCAGATAGGAATATCTAATCCTGTCTGGGGTTGATTACAGATGTCCATGGGCGGCAGTAGCCACTTACCATCAGGTGGACTGCATGCTCGTCTGCTATTCTTATATTATAAAAAAAAAAAAAAAATATGTTAGCTGACCACTTTTGGGTCCCACTGCTGTACTTAGATTCACAGTGCTGACATAATATTTCACCATGCTGCTTCAATGCGAATTGATGAAAGTAGCCAGCCTTAGAAGTCATTAGTAGCTGACGCATACATTAGATGTTTTGTAGCCTTCTACAAAGTTTGTACTACTCTTCAATGATACCAATCGGAATGCAGTTCATCTGATGGTAAGTGGCTACTGCCGCCAATTGACATCAGTAATCAATTAAGATAGGAACGCCTCGGACAAGTATGTTTCCCTTACCACGTACGTCCAACCAAAGTACAGTGGATCTCAACACTGCTATTATGCTATTAATAGACAGAAATACATTTTAATACCGAGCCATCGAATAAAACCACAAAGAATTCTACCACCTCCAACAAACGTAGATCACGTAACGTAATTCTGAAGCATGGAAGTGCATATTTAACCACCAAAGGTCATCTAACAAGCAGTGATAACCTGCTAGTAAAGAAACTCGGCCTCTTGATGGAGGGGTCCGAGGTTCAAATCTTAGACCTCTGAGATTTGAAAATTATGTGCATATTAGAAATTAATTATCACTTGTTTATCGGTGAAGGAAAACATCATGAGAAATCTTTAAAAAAAAGTTTTCAAATGTATGTGAAGTCTACCAATTCGCACTTGGCCAGCGCGGTAGACTATGGCCTAATCTCATTCTGAGGGGAGACCTGTGCCCAGCAGTGGGACAGTAATGGGTTGATGAGGATAGTCATCTAATTAACTTCCAAAAACGCCTTACTTAACTGTATAAATCGGTACCAATAATCCCCTACTACACACCCACATATCCCATTATTATATTCCTTACAATATTATTAGGATATTGAACTCCAGATCGTAGAAGTTCCACGCTCTACTTGAGCCTAACTACTGAGCGAAAGTAAATAGTTCGGTAAATGTACTTGAGTCGACTGACTTATTAAGCGAACTAATTTACTAACAAGGTTGTACTTTGTTGGACCGTAGGGCATATGTTTGATTGCAAGCGAGTAACTATAAGCGAGCTGTAAACCAAAGCTTAACAAGTGAAAATAAATCTGATTCAGACTTAGGTGCGATTATTTGCATGATTAAAACGAAATAGTGTGTACAAATTATTTGTAGGTTATTCGTTTTAATTAAAATTGTATGTAATGATATTGTATAATTCAGAAGATCTAAAGTCCAAGCGTTAAATTTAATTTGAACTGAAAGCGAATGATATGCTCATGAATCCTCAAAAATATGTCAAACAAATATAATTTCAATCTACACAATTTATAGAAAATCGCAGTATCTCATAATCGGAATCTTAATTACACTTCGATTGTAAAAGAAGAAATAAAAATTAAATCTCAGCTTGATAACTAATTAATTGAGAATAATACAAATACACATTTGTCAGATTTCCCCAAAATTAAGTACTACATATCTTTTATCGCTCGTCGCTTACTCAGTCACAATGGAACAAGTGTATAATAGAGTACAGGTTAACTCACTAACGACGGTTTGAACAAGGCCCACTGTTAATTCTAATTAAAAAAGTTTACAAGGGTAACACATCTCATTAGAACCCTTTCCCTACAGACTTGAAAAGTTACGAAATAATTACACGTGTCCCTACATTGATTTTAGCAGTGTGTGCGTATGTGTGCCGTAATGGATTAATTTATAATTGACAAACTTTCCTTCCCGTATAGGTAAATTCGTGGATAATATTTTTGGATAATAAGTTACCTTTTTGACCTGAAAATCCCCTATCATTGTGTCAATTTCCCATCGAAGTGGTTTACACATTTCAGTGTTGGTTTGTACAGGGTCACACACTCTTTGAGTTAATGCTTACAATTCCAAAAGTTTAATGCTTACAATTTTATTGTATTGTATTGTTTATTGTAAGAAAAAATCGTGCCCAATAGTAAAATAACAAGAGTTGATAATGAAATATGACTTGTTATTTTTCATTTTAAGGGCTAATGTAGATGTCTCTTGAAAATAAAATAATTACTTTAGTAGCAAAATACTGCTTATTTTGGACTAGGTACTATTTACAAAGAGTGTGATGACCTGCAAGTGACCGGAAGGTTACTGGGAACAATGACGTTATTTTTGTACGACAAAATTCCGTATTTTTTGGCTACACCTATCGCAAGCTTCCAATGGTCAGTGATTCTACAGTACAGTGACTCTACAGTACCCTTACCATGAGTTATTATGTTTTGACAAATATGACTGTTTTGGTATGTGTTTACGTATTTCCCCATACAATTTCCAATCAGCGCCCCTAGCGGATTGTATCAGAACTATATTGTCAGTAACGTAACATTAAATGTCTAAATTGACAAATGGCGCTTTATGTTTTGTCTCTCTTTTTTGCGAACATGTGAGGTAGACAAAAAGACTTGAGCACAGTCACTGTACGTACGTATACTCAGTCTACTAAGCAAACGGAACAGAATAATGGATTGAGTAAACGTAACTTAAAATGTGGGATGTTTTGAAAACGAATGGTAAGGGTACACAGGACGGTAGACGAACAAAGACACACACGGACTTCACATGCACGTCCAATTGTGCGTGTCTGTCTGTCCATTAGAGATTCGGAGTTATTTTTGTTATTGTTATCTTTAAAATGCAAAGTCGTAACATACCTTTGAAAATACAGAATTGGCTGTTTTTGCACCTCCACGGACTCGTCCGTATACCACAGATGATACTTTTCCCATCGTGCATCGATGTAACCTGTTTTTCGTCAGCCCGTAATATTACGAGTATAATGGGCGTCGGAAGCCAGCGTAAAACGGATTTTTACTTACATCACTTGTTTCATTTGTAATTCTTAATTAATTTAATCAGCATATTTGATATAGTACTGTACAAATAGTACGGTATACAGAGTAGCAAAACAGACTTTAATTATCTCGTCAAACAGGATTAAGATCTGACGAATGCCTAAAATTCTGCATGTTAATAAAACAGCGAGCGCCGTAGAACAAATCTCGTAGATTTTATTAACTTGGCCCGCCCTTGGCTTAATCAAAATTTCCCTTGGCCCTGCGGATACAAGGCCCTTATAGCGAAACAAAGCTTGGTACCTTAATATAAGGTTTAGAATGCTACGTCGTTCATTATGTTTGTCTAGGATGATCTGCTCACATCAAAATTGTGTTTTGATAAAATTCGTATCCCTACAGTAACGAAGGGCTAATCTTTGACGTAACAATTTGTCTTTTGATGTAAAAGTTATTTGACCTTTGACAATGGGCGAATCGAATGAATTCGTCGCATTGCCAAAATGCTAGTTCCTTATTTTACAATGTGCTTATTCGGATTACAAAAATGTAAAAAAATGTTTCATAATTTATATTGATTCACGTGGCGTATATAGAGTATATGACATGCAGAGGGTTCCCAGTTCGACTCCCGGCTAGGTAATTTTTGTGTCTAGCATATATCATGGTAAAAATAGTACTGATCGACTGGAAAGTACCACCATTTCGTAGCGTGAAATAGTTGTAATGTTTCGATTGAACGTTGTAAATACCGGTTAACTTACATATGAGACGATCATCTTAACCTCAGGAGAGGCGTCTGTAATAGACGTTAAAAAAATCTATTCTAAAATATTGAGTTGGTTACTGATATGCTCGATCCATGCTCGTTTGTTTCAATTTCATAAATAAGAGTTCAAGTTTGTTAGAGGCTGCCTAATCGGTTAATATTGTGCAATATTGAGGATTGCGCAATATTATTGACCGTTTAGGGTTTATATTGAAAATTGCGCAATGATTGACCAAACGTTTCAGGGAGTTTAATTTTTATTGCACCATATTTTTCCATGGCATCGTGTAGGGTCAGTATTGCAGTATTTTTCAGTCTCACAGTGCACACGGGATCAAAACTATTCTTCGCATATTGTGTTCAGAGAGGCTTTCAATCTTTCTGTACAATTATAAAAAGGATTGTACAATGTTATTGTAGGTCTAGGGGCAGCCTTAAAATGTCTCATCTGAGAGAGAACACAGGACTTTACTACCATTGCACGGATTGTAAAATAAACACGTGCTTTGTTTTACATCGTACTTAGTGCCACGAGTGTGTTACTTATGTCCGGGAGTGCAATTGTTAGTGGTCACATATTTCACACGATTTAGTGTTTTTGGTGTTAAATATGTGTTACACTCAGTTTGAGTGCTAAACCCTTTTACATGACCCCTTTGTAAGATAAGTGAATGAAGTTCGTTGTTTTTAGAAGCTCGGAATTAAATCTATTAGGCTAGTGGTTAAGAAACTCCGTCTCTAGATCGAAGTGTCCGAGGTTCAAATCCCAGGCAAGCACCTCTTATTTTCAAAGTTATGTGTGTATTACAAATTAATTATCACTTGCTGAAACGACGAAGGCAATATCGTGTAGAAACCTGCATACCTGAGAAATCTACGAAAGAATCTAACAATTCGCACTCGGTGGACTATGGCCTAATCCTCCTCATTCTAAGACGAGACCCGTGCCCAGCAGTGGGATAGTAATGGGTTGATCATAATTTTTAAATATTTTTGTTGTTACATAACTACAGATAATATAACTGTTACTCTATAAACATCGGTAATTTCGATCGATATTTTCGATTCAATTCAAAAACTCCTAGGTTCGAGCCTACATGTCGACCCTCGAATCTCCAGTTTATGTTCTACCTTGATATACCCCAACAAACCTCAAAGACTCCTATCTGAAATCATTTAAAATACTTTGCTATCAAGGATTCCATTAGGAAACGTATATGCCATATATGACATTGTACCAAAGCTACAAAAGCTCCACTCGCCCTTAGCTTCACATAAGCCCTATTGTTCCAGTCGCATGTTATCATTAATTTCATCCAGTGACGAAGAGCCGGCTTATCATAGACGCTTCGTATTGTCGTATCGTAAAGCCTTAAATCTTCTGCTTAACCCCATATAATTAATTCTGTCCTGAGTAACTTAGTTACAGTGGTAAAAGACGGTTTATGTTACAATAAATTAAACTTACAGTTTTACAAACACTGAATGGATTTTGGGGACTGTAAAATCGTGCTTATACTGCTATGTTTTTGTTTGTAAGCAGTAAATTTTAGTATTAAGCCTTTGATTATTTCATTTAATCAGATACGTTTGTTTAAATATACAAAACAATAAAATTTGTTTGAAAAGTACCTACACAAAAAAAGAAAACATTTCACGATTATGATAATTATATTCACATTAAAAACTATTTCATATTTTTTGAAGGTAGTAGAAGCCTTTGTGGTTCGACTCCGGCGGCAACACCGCCACACCTATTTCTGCCTTATAACAGCAGTGTTAAGCGCTGCTATTCTGGTTTGAAGGGTGTGGTAAGGGAGACATACTTCCAGCTTAGTCCTGAAGAGTAGTAGTGCATCTGTGGCCGACCTCAGGTAGGAATATCTAATCCTATCTGGTTTTGATTACAGATGTCCATGGGCGGCAGTAGCCAGTTACCATTAGGTTGACTGCATGGTCGTCTGCTACTCCTATATTATAAAAAAGTCCACCCGCGAAACGGGACGGCCACCACATCGATCTGCGCCGCAGAGCGTTTCGGATTCGACCCTTGGACGAGCAAATCTATCTAATAAACATTTGCTTTGTTCTAGGTTTTTATGTCCGCAGGTGCAATGGACACACGTCATATGTTTTATGACGTGTGTCCATTGCATCTAAAACATACGGAATCAGGTGTGGTTGGTGTTACAACCATTATATTTCTTGATATTTAACAGCATTCTTTAATAAACCCCAACACTTTAGTAATGTTCTCTGTGAATTAATATTTAGTTCTAACATAAGCAAAACCTAGTAAAAATAAAATATATGCGTTTATATTTACGACATAAGTCTGATCCTACTTGTAAAATAATTAAACGGGAGATAATGAAAATTACTTAACTCTTAAACTTAAATCGCGACCTAAAACCCTCATCTTTATCGTTTTACGAGAGCACTTAAAGGCGTCGTAAAAGTTGTTTCTGAGGGTTAAAAATTAAGATAATAATCTGGTAAGTCAGCCAACTTGAACCTTGTAAAATGTTGCTTATTAAGTAATTCTTAATCTCTCAATACGGTCCAGGTAAGATATTGTCTGTTTTGTAGAAAAGTGAAGCGAACGAAACCGATATAAGTACAGAGTGAATTTTCCAAATGGACCTTTAGGGTGAAATCAGAATCTATAAGAATTAAAAAAGGTCTTATGAGGCTGATTTTGATCAAGAATAAAACTGCATCATTACATTTTTGTCGAGATTAGAACGTGTTCATTTTGTAAAAAAACCACACCCGTATTATTCCATAATCGGATAGTGTCGCTTACAAGGATCCAATTATGGAAAGTAATGATATATGACAAACTAAAGGAAAATCCTCGTTTAGGAAAAAAACATGTTTTCATTGTATTTTGGCACATACACCAATAAGGGCACATAAGGCAAACACAGATAAAAACTTTTTTAACTTATAATGTTTTGGTTATATGCAATTCACTATACGAGCTTAGAAATAGGCAGATATTTCATAAAACACACATTACCTTGGGTAGTAGATAGAATAAGTACTACTCGTAGACCACTTTAGATTTTTTGAGAAATATTGATACTTTACAGACCTAGGTCATAAAGCCATATTTATTTTCTCTTCAGATTATAAAAGTTTCTTTAGCAAATATTTTATCTCATAAATAAGTTAAAACATTTTTCAATTTCAGAACGTTAGCCCGAAAATAACGAAATATATTTTTTACAGAATCTTACACTAAAATTCCTAATTTAATATTACAAATTGGCTCTTTGCTCAGATATAAATTTAATATAATTTTGCTTGCATGGATGCTATAAATTTATTTTGTTGAAAACTTTGTAATTTCTGTACGGGAATATGTTAACTTTCTACGCGGAATTTAATTGTAGTCAAAATACGTGAGGGTAGTCATAATAGGGAATTTTGTTGTAGAGAACTTTTATATTAAAATATTACGCTCAATGGAATACTTTGGATTTGATTAATATGCATTAAAAAAAATTAAAATCTATTCCTATAGACTATATTTAATGTACATCTTTAGAAATACTACTTTTATTAATTAAATCCAATTAACTTGATAATTAAATGTAAATAGTGGAGTATTTTAATAGGGTTCCGTTTTTATCCTTTGTGTACGGAACCTTAAAAATCATGAGTAAAACAAATTCTACAGCCTATAATTATATGCCTCTTATTATTATTCTTTATAAAATTATAAATCAAATACAGGTATGTGGTATAAACACTCAGTTTTCTGGCCTTATTTTTTGGTCAAGACAATAAATAAGAAAAGAATGACAAATAACATTTTAACATTCAACCTTGAGATCGACAAACAATAGACATTTACAATTGAAAGTACTCGTAGTTAAAAATAAATTTTCCTATCTTAGTCTTAAATAATAAACCTTATTGATATTTCTAACTCAATAAAAATCGTAGCCAAACGCTATACTTTATATTTAAGCCCCATAAAATAAACCAAAGGTAGGTGCTCTCAATAACGCAGACTGATTTGATGGAGTATCCCTACGCAGCATACGCAGGAATTTTCCAATTACTGAAAAAGGTTCGCAGTCTGCGACTTAGGTACGTTTGGCTTATATCACAGTTGGGTTACAAATACCAGGGGAACAGCTAAGTGAGAAACTATCTTCGCTTTTTACCCGAACTGAGGCCTAAAGTTCTCTCTGAAAGAAGGCCCGTGATCAACAAAGGAACAGCAAAGGGTAAAGTAATTGTTTTCTTAATAATTAATAGGATTGATAATAGTCGATTTCCGTCTGTGCATTAGGATCGCTATAATATACTAAATAATTTAACCCCACAAACATAAAATTTTCTAAACCATGATTCGAAATTTAGGTATAAATTGGATGTACAAAATGTTATATAAAATGAGTGATGCTTTCCCTTCGTCAATCGTGATTCTATATCGTCCCATCCCCGGAGCGTGTGTAGGAATTTCCAATTACCAAAAAGGTTTACAGAGTATATGACGTTGCAAAAAAAACGTAGCTATCCATGATATTCATTTGTTTTTCGTGTAAAGTATACAAAGTTATGTTCACATTGTAGGTAGTCACTGCAACCCATGGATCTGTTATCATTATTAACCCATTACTGTACCACTGCTGGGTGCGAGTCTTCTCTCAGAATGCGAAGGATTAGGTCGTAGTCCACCGCGCTGGCTAAGCGAATTGGAAACTTCACATACCTTTGAAAATATTTTTTTAAGATTTCTTAGGTATGCTAGGTATGGTATGCTAGGTATGGTAGGTTTGTCCCTGTAGTCCCGGGCCTAGAATAGGGCTACGGTATCCCCTGCCTGTCGTAAGAGGCGACTAAAAGGGCGCTTCCCGGGTTGTGGGCGGCAAGATTGTTAGGTCGAGCCATAAAGCAAGCAACTCCGGGAAGGACGGCGGTATGTGTGGTCGCAAACCGTCATAAACACCAGACGGTGTGGTGAGTCCTGAAGCTCACCTAGGAGGAGCCCGAAGGGGCAACGCGTTCAGAGGACTCCGGTTGCGTTCCGGAGGAGATCCCAGATTTTAACCTCGGACCCTTCGATCTACGTAGGACGCATATAAGTAGAATAATATACTGCTAATTAGTAGAACTCTTACACTTTTGATCTATATGCATTTTACGGAATTCTTCTTCTTTATAATATATTCTTTCTTAGTAAAAGTAAGACATATTTTCAATAGCACATACTTTTGCAAAATCTTAGGAACGTAATCTGTGTAAAAATTCTAAGGACTGATATCCGGAACGAAAAATGTAAACAATCGTCTTTATATATAATTACTTCGCTACAAAGTTAATTTAAAGCACTTTAACCACGAAATTACGTATATTGCGTAAGTATTTGGGTAACACAAATAACCTGGGTGTGACACATCATTATCCTTATTAATATCTATTATCCTTTCAAATCTAATTGAACCTTTATTATAATAATATTTATTAACTAGAAGGTGTTAGAAGCCCTTGTGGTTCGACTCCATCGGCACCAACCCCACACCTATTTCTGCCTCATAACAGCAATGTTAAACGCTGCTGTATTCTGGTTTGAAGGGTGTAGTAAGGGAGATATACTTTTCCGAAGCGTTCCAGCTTAGTCTTCCTATCTGGGGTTATCCTATCTGGGGCTGATTACAGATGTCCATAGATGGCAGTAGCCACTTACTGGTGGACTGAATGCTCGTCTGCTACTCCTGTATTAAAAAACAGACCCTTCAAAGCTGGTTCAACCTTTGTTATAATTCTACGCTCGCTTTCATAATATTGTGGCGAGCTCTGAGCACCTATTAAAATTGATAGAGTTGACCTCAATACTCAGATTAATTCCCTGTACTAATAGCGTCATGGCTAGGCAATAAATTAAGTTATTCTTACATCTAGCTACTAAAGGTTTTGAAACAAATAGATTGAAGCAAAGGGTTTTCGTGTCACTTTCATTCGTCCTACAGTTTTGTACTTAATTTTGTTGATCGGATAAATTAAGGTTAGCTCATCAAGATACTTGAGTTACGATAACGTTAATGTAGCCACAGTTTTCGTGAGAATATTTTACGACCAGTGTGACACCAAGCAGTCAGACACGCAGGAGATTTCGGGTTCAATCTCCGGCAAGATAAGTTTCCTAATCCTAATAAAAAAAAAAAAAACACTTTCTACACTCACAGCCCCACACTAGGATTCCCTGTATCGTGGGTGCTATGGACACACACAGAGACAAATACACAAACACCCAGACCCAGAAACAGAAATCTAAATTCATCATTTAGAAATCTGTCTTGACCGGGGATCGAACCCGGGACCCTCTGCGCGTCAGACCGCTCCGCCTCGCGGGTCGTCATTCAATAATTATTATTCATTAATCCTAGAGTGGCTATAAGTGTCCTTCCCATCTGTCCTTACTAATCTAGCAACCCTTTGGAGTCATACTTTTTATATGAATCATTGTAGGTTTTCCGGTAAGTGCTCCAACATTAGTTATTAATTTTATTTTTATAAATAGATATAGGTGTTCATAACATAAGGCATTTTAAGTTAATCATAAGTATTGCATGTCTAACTGGGTAAGTGACATTTAGGTCATTAGTTATTTTTAATATTTATCTACAACTTGAAGTAGTAAACATTACATATACCCGTTTCTTTCTTCAATGTACTATTTTAAAATAAACATATGCGACGAGGACTTTAACATTAGCCAGTACAACACTCGTATTGTCTTTAGGTATGTGGGTCCAGGTACGAGAGTTAGAACTTGTTAATAAAAGTTCCATAATGTTGTTTTGTTACCCAACTCGTATTTCGCTAAAGGCCTCTAATGTGCTGTGATTCTAAGTGAAAGTTGCCGCGGGGCAAACGACATGACTTGCGTTACGATAGCTGCAAGTTATGAGCGAATAAACTTTACTCTTCAACGTTACAGATTATTATGATATCTGGCTTAAAACTGCTATGGTGGAAGCCCGCGGGCCGCAAGAGAGGGAGTTTGAACTTTTTTTTTTTTTTTAAAATAGGAGAAGCAGACGAGCATGCAGTCCACCTAATGGTAAGTGGCTACTGCCGCCCATGGACATCTGTAATCAACGCCAGATAGATTTAGATATTCCTACCTGAGGTCGGCCACAGATGCGCCGCTACCCCTGAGGACTAAGCTGGAACGGCTCGGAAAAGTCTGTCTCCCTTACCACACCCTTCAAGACGGAACACAGCAGCGCCTAACACTGCTGTTATTAGGTAGAAATACATGTGGCGGTGGTACCGCCGGAGTCGAACCACAAAGGGTTCTAGCACCTTCACTACGCAGCCAACGACCCTGAAAACATTGTCATGTATGGTTGCAAACCGTCGTAAACGCTTAAAGTTGTGGAGAGCGTACATGCTCTTCTGGGTAGAGTCCAGTAGAGGCAATGCGCTCGAAGGAATGCAGATGTGTTGCAAAGCTCAGGGTACTCCACGTACGATAAGGACGGCCAAAAAAATGTAACATAACCTGATGTCGCTCCTACAGCACCGGGTACCTTGTAAGGCTTGAAGGAATATGAAGACACATTAGCATTATATACTCTTCGGTATACCAATACACACTCGGCCAGTGCGGTGGTTGATGGCCTAATCCTTCTAATTCTGAGAGTAGGTAGTAGTAGGAGAGTAGTAGTGGAACAATAATGGGTTGATGATGATGATGATACAGTTATACTAGCGTTATATTTATAAAGCAGAAATTGGTAGGCAAAAGCGCTGGTATAACCGCAGTCAAAATAACAAACATCTCGTAATAAAGCTATTCACAAAAATAGACCATAATGAAATCGTAGAAGCTTACAATTACTCCAAAGTAAAGTTATATAAGACATTTTGAAGGTGGTAGAACCCCTTGTGCTTCGACTCCGTCGGCACCATGGCCACACCTGTTTCTGCTTCATAACAGCAGCGTTTAACACTGTTGTGTTCTGATTTAAAGAGTGTGGTAAGAAATACATACTTTTCCGAGGCGTACCCCTAAGGACTTTAGGGGTAGCAGCGCGTCTATGACCAACCGATCTAGAGGTGATGTCCATGTCTACGGGCGGCAGTAGCCACTTACCAACAGGTGGACTGCATGCTCGTCTACTACTCCTGTATTATATAAAAAAAAGTACTAAGTAATATTCACATAGTGACAAAATTCTGAAATTAAACGCTAAAGCGTGTACCTTAGACCAAAGCTAAAAGGTTGGACATTACAGGCTGAGGTTATCCGTCCGCTACCAATGCCCGGAGTAAGGCTACCCGTTTTATTTGTCGGCAATTTATTTGCACAGTGAGTGGTCACTTTTGTGGTGATCGATCCGTTTTCAATTCCATTTGTTTGGTATATATATCTTTTCTTACTGTTTAAAGTCGTTGTACTGTGAAATATAATTGCATTTTCGAGCATCAATTATCGGTCGTTACTCTTGTGGAAATTTTTAAAGACTTAAGACACTTTAAGGGCATTGTAATTTTATGTTGAGTATTATACTTTTTTATTTGTGTTCCCTTTTACCCGACTGCTAAGGGTGAAAAGAAACACAAATAAATAAATCAATTCATTTTTGAGCTTTTGTAGCTATGTAATATCTTTCTCGTTTTTGGCACAAAGTCCTAGCGGATTTCAAAAGAGTTTCGGTGCAATCATCCATATTGTGGGACTGACATAGGATTTTTAAGCTGGCCATTATTTGATGTTTTTTATAATATTTAACTATAGACTAATTGCTGTATTTTGCGTCAACTTTCTTCATCACTCTATCACCGTTCTATTAATGTTCACGCATCTCAACTCAGGATATGAGGAGTTCAGGTCATAAATCAAATCGAATTGTAGTCATAATTTACCACGTTCGTTAAAGGCTATAGTTTTGTGAATCCTTTGTGAACCATTTGAGAAACTTAACTCTATGTGAACGCTTTCAGAGCCCTTTTTAGAATTCTCAAGTATTCCATTCCATTTATTCTGAATCGTACCAATATAGTGCCAATAATCTCAAGTAAAATGTTTGTGACTATGACAGACAAACACACAGATGGAAACAGACTGCACAAGACAAAACCGAATCGACAACGATGTCTCGAATTGAGAATTTACTATAAAATATTTGATACTTATTTGAAGTGGCAGATATTTAACGTATGGATTACATGTAATTAAATCTGTAATCAATTGATACTATTTCAAGTAATTCTTATTACGTACCAATTGAGATAGGCCTGTCTCAAGTAACAGTCAAATTAATTGAAAATTGGAGTCAATCGGAATCTTCAAATCTCAAAGAGATTACAAATCAATTCACCTTAAAGGAATATGAAAGATTTTTAGGATTCGGTGGAAAGAAATAACTTTAGCTATTAGCACATTAATCATTTTCAATATTCAATATCAAATGTTGAGAGTATATTTAAGGTTTATGCACACTGTAAGTTGAAGTTAGAATTTTAATATACGGATAATGACGATACGCGGTTTTAATTTTTTACTGTTAATATTTCGATCCAGTTTTTTTTATAATATAGGAGTAGCAGACGCACATGCGGTCTAGCTGATGGTAAGCTAGCTGTTCATGGACATCTGCAATCAACCCGAGATAGGACTGGCGACCTCCGACCATCAGGTGGGCGACCGTCTGCTCGGTAACGACACATAAGTACCGAATCCCTCACTTAACCTGCCTTAACGTGCCTTTTTCATCTATCACTATATTATATATCACAAAAATCAGTTTTTATTCGTCAAGTAACTACTGTTATTTCTTTCAACTGCATGTTTTTATTTTTAGGAAAATTTTATTCACCTTCTATTTTTCTTCACCAGTGCGCAAAGGTATTCAATTTTAAGTTTTGAATAGGTACTGACGTGCGTTATTTGACGTTCCTCGATATTAAAATGAGATTCAGGGAGGGTACCGATGCAAAATATTCTGAATGAAAGATGAGAATAAAGAAATCTTTTCCCCCTACTTAATTGAATTTCTCATTCCGTAATTATTAGGGTGCAATAGAGATTGATTAATAATGTCGCCACTTAGTGCGGGTGCGGAAAAAAGATGAAAACGATTGAAAAAGGTTCTTTGCTTCCTTTTACAGCGATTTTGATAATAATAATGATAGCTTTATTCCGCAATATTTTTTGCGTTTCTAACAAATCTGATTAATGTAAGCTTACTGTGTTTGTAATTCTGGAGTGTAATGTGTGAAGTGAATCAGTTTTTTTATTCTTATTCTTTATATACTTCTTCTTTTATCTTTGTTCTATAGGCGCCTTGTCGCACCGTGTACGCTGAGTATACGTCCGTCGAACGCATTCGCTGGAAAAATTCCAGTGGAAGGGCACTCTTATTATTTTTGATTACTATAAGAATACTACTGCTTACTATAAAAATATTTTTTGAAGATGGTAGAACCCTTTGTGGTTCGACTCCGGCGGCACCACCGCCACACCTATTTCTACCTAATAACAGCAGTGTTAAGCGCTGCTGTGTTCCGGTTTGAAGGGTGTGGTAAGGGAGACAGACTTTTCCGAGGTGTTCCAGCTTAGTCCTCAGGGGTAGCGGCGCATCTGTGGCCGACCTCAGGTAGGAATATCTAATCCTATCTGGGGTTGATTACAGATGTCCATGGGCGGCAGTAGCCACTTACCATCAGGTGGACTGCATGCTCGTCTGCTACTCTTATATTATAAAAAAAAAATACTGATGTTGTCTATCAAAATGTGATTTACTATCTATATTTAATTTTCAGAATTATATTGCTTATTATATATTCGTTTTAGGAATCTATCCTTTATTTGATTATTATTTTCCTTTTCACGTTTCTGTCACAAAAATATATTCTTTAAGACAGCGAGAATCTCACAAGGCGACAAATATAAAACGTAAAGTACAAGCTTAAATAAAATAAGAGGTCAGCACGAAACACGAAAGCATCAAACTTTGTTGCAGTTTTCATAAAAATATGTGTGAGCATATGTCAGCGTGCATTCAGATTATATGGGCCATGACTTCCGTATATGGTCGGAGACATAAATTGTAGGTTAAGTTTGAGGAACGCTGACTTGTTGGATTTTGTGCACGTTGTAACATTTTCATAATAAATGTTTTGACACCCGCTGCGGGATTTTGATTTAGTCTACAGCAAAGAGCTGTAATAATTACCAAAAATATAGTCATATGACTTGATTAGGCTATGGGCCCCATAGAAAGTTTGCAATACCAGAAGATTGTTTTTTTTATTCAACTGCGGAGGGTAATGTGTTTTGAGCGTATGTATGTAATTTATATAAGTGTGAGTATTTATATATGTCTTATTCTTTGACACAGCTTGCGGCTGAAACGGCTTAACAAATTTGACCATCAATTAAATGTCTTTGGATGAATCTAAATTGTACAAGATAGGGTACATTTTCAAGCAGTCATTCATAGGCATCATTCATTATCAACCCATTACTGTCCCACTGCTGGACACGGGTCTCCTCTCAGAATGAGAAGCATTAGGCCATAGTCCACCGCGCTGGCCAAGTGCGATTTGGTAAACTTCACATACCTTTGAGATTTTTTTTTATAAATTTCTCAAGTATGCAGGTTTCCTCACGATGTTTTCCTTCGCCGTGTAGCAAGTGATAATTAATTTCTAATACGCACATATAATGGAAAACTCAGAGGTGCAGCATGCCTGGGATTTGAACCTCGGACCCCTCGATCGAGAGGCCGACTTTCTTAACCACTAGTCATCATTCATAAATCCAAATATGTTTTCGTCGACCAAGCCTATTTAATTCGTTAATTATTCGACAAAGTAATTACAATTTAAGCTAAGGACCTACTTAGCGCTAGGCACAAACAATTCTCTATTACAGTAAACTTAGTTTGCGGTCGGAGCAACATTATAGGGGCAATCACGGGCTCTCATGAGCGTAGATCAGTAGATAAACTCCCAAATTGAACTACTAAATATGTAAGTGTAAACAAGTATGTGTTAATTTTAAAATTGTATTTGCATACATTAAAAGTGTAGTGAAGGTGGTAATAGTCCCTGTCCTACCTTTATCTGACTAATAACAGCACACACCGCGTCACACCTTCATCTGACTAATAACAGCAGTGTTAAGCGCTGTTTTTTTCTGGTTAGAAGGGTGCGGTAAGAGAGACATACTTTTAAGAGGCATTTCAGCTTAGTCCTCAGGTGTAGCTGCGCATCTGTGTCCGAGCTTAGATAGAAATCTAATCTTGTGTGGGCGACGGTAGTCACTTGCCTTTTTTGTTTACGAGGGGAAACCTTCAAAAGGTACCCGACAACGTGGGAGCGACGCCGGGTGGCCGGGTGGCTGTCCTCGGCGCTTGGTGGAGAACTCCGGGATCTCCTATGGAACACAACCGGAGTCCTCCGAGCGCGATGCCCCAATCGGGCTCTTCCCTGGGGGAGGAATTTACGCTCCTCCCACACACCCAGTGTTTACAACGGTATGCGGCCTCACACACCGTCGTCCTTCCCGGGGTTACTTACTGGACGGTTCGAGCTCCCACTCTTGCCGCCCGCAACCCCAGAAGCCCCCTTTTAGTCGCCTCGACAGGCAGGGGATACCGTAGCCCTATTCTGGACCCGGAACTACAGTGACAAGTAGTCACTTACCTAAAGCTACGAATAAGTCAACTTCCTTGTACAAGGTTTATATACCAGTCCCTTTCAGAATCATATACCGTAAATAGCCGAAGAAATAACGTATATTATATGTATGTGGTACATTTAGATTAATTTATACACTTAGGCCTAGTGTGTTACAGCACTTAACTAATAGTACAGAATATATTCAGACAGTTTATGTTGCGTTACGGTAGAGCGAATGCGGTCGGCCCTACATTATGGGGTAATATGTTAGCAAACATACATATATGTATAAAGATGTATACAAATAAATATAGCTGGAGTGCTTGGTATTTCTTGATAGGTATATTTTTCTGAGGGTACTTATTTTCGCGATAACAGAATATATACTTTTTTAGATTTTTTGTGTGACCGGGTCTTAGAAACTACTGGAAGGATTTTGACGAGACTTTTACTCTCAAGTAGGATATTTTACGGGTATTAAAATGCTCTACTTCTTATTGTAAATAAAACATTATTTCTTGGTATTATTGGTAACGAAAAAATTCAGCTCTTATTTAAAAATTACGAGAAAGCCACGCCGAACGTAATATTCCTCCAATCAACCCAATCATAGTATTTTATTATAAGGATTGTATGAAAAACTTGCTTGCACTACCGCACGTCTAGAACTGATTTACAAAATTAAACAACGTCGGGAGTGGCTGGTAGTTGGATGGGTGCCCGTTAGTATCTAAAATGTACGTCATTCCGTGCTTCGAAAGGGTCGTTAGCACCTCGGTCCCAATTGCGAACAGCTCAGCCGAGCGCAATAGCATAGGCAATATCTCATCTATGAACGACACCTTTGCCCAACAGTGGACTTATGTGGATTGTTAGATAGACTGGTCATTAGCGACAAATGACAATTTATAATCAAGAAAGCACTATTCCCCTAATAAATGCTAAAAATGACATAGGTCATATGTCATTAAATTCAATTCATTTTAGGACAATAAAAAACCACAACCAACCTAACTCCGGTCTTTTGCAAAGATCAAAGTTCAAACGTTGGATATTACATGTACCTACTACGAGAGTTGGGTTTGGGTGCAGTACCCTTACCATGAGTTTGTACGTTTTGACAAATATGACTGTTTTGGTTTTTGTTTACGTATTTGCCCATACAAATCCCAATCAGCGCCCCTAGCGGATTGTATCAGAACTACAATGTCAGTAACGTAACATTAAATATCTAAATTGACAAAATGGCGCTTTATGTTTTGTCTCTCTTTTTTGCGAACATGTGAGGCAGAGAAAAAGATTTGAGCACTTACTTATAATTACGTTTACTCAAACGGAACAGAATAATGTTTTGAAAACTCATGGTAAGGGTACAGATCTCCAAAGAGCCTGAATAAGTAAACGGCCACATTTCCACGTGTTTTAGAATTCCAGCGGAAATTGGAATTTGGAATTGTGACAATCGAATGTAAAGTTAATATTTATTTTGCAATGGAATTTGGTTTGCTTTTGAACTACGAGTATCTCAAGTAGATCTCTATCTGTCTATCTTTATAGCTTGAAGGCTGTGGCACCCACTCTAGCTTACACTACCAATACTGTGACTTTAATACATAATTACAATATATTTAATACAATATATTTATAAATACAAAAACATTATTAACATCAGGTGCAGCTGGGATCAGTGACCAAAAAACAAAAGGCTTCCTGTCTTAAAATTCCATAGGGGCAGTGACCATTACACTAACTATAACTATAGTGAGGCGGTAAAAGTTTCTTAGTCCAGAGGTCCGAGGTTCGAATCCAAGCCACGCAAATGTGAATCAACCAACTAATCCGCACTGGCCAGCACGGTAGACAACAAATCTCACTTTGAGAGATGATCCCAGCCCAGCAGTGAGATCACAATGGTTTGACGACGATGATATTTTTCACAAATAAAAACTATCTAATTGACATTTAAAACTACAATCGTTTGTATAAAGCCAGTGACACCGTTTCACTGGATGTCACACAAAAATCTCGTGAAAACTCGAATAAAATTGATATTCAGTTTGAGCGATTTTTAACAACGAAACAAGTTACGTACAATAGTTAAAAGGTTCACAAAGGATTACAATTTGTATCCAATAGTTGAAACGTAAATATATTTTTGAGAGCATTGTGACAACTATAAGTATGAACACATTTATAACAAGGTTAATTTTTCAAAGCTTTTTTATTATGAAGTGGCTAACAAGCAAGCAGTCCTGACGGTAAGTGGCTTCTGCCACCAATAGACATCCGTAATCAACTCCAAATAAGATAAGAGTCCTACCCCAACGCGGTTACAGTTGCGTTACTACCCCTGAGGGCTCGGATAAATATGTATTCTTTCCTACACCCTTTTTAACCAAAAAACAGCAGCGCTAAACTCTGATGTTATCAAACAGTAAAAGATGTGGTGGTATTTTGAATCGAACCACAAAAGGTGGAGGGTACAAACTACCTGAAGGGTGGTAGAACTCTACATATGTATATAATGTGTTTGTTGGGAATATTGGCTAAATAATAACCTCGTGTTGCTCTGTAAAAACAAAGAAACGACGATTAAAGTGTATTATTTGAATTCCAAATTCCCTTTTTAAACGTTCTTTAATCTCCAATGCTGTGTCACAAATTTTCCGTGTTCTTCGTTTTTTGACAGATCTTAAAATCCTTTTCTTTAGCATAACTACCACAGATAATAATCGTATTGCGCTATCTATTTCAACATAGGTTATATAACATAGATTTTTACTAAATAATCTAGAACGATAAAATAAAGGAAATATATTTTCTTTACATGTACTCGTATATACATATTTCAGTGCCAGCCTTACACCCACAATGTGAAGCATTGCTTTGTAATGATTTCAAGGGTGGTGTGGATACACTTTCATGAGGAGTTTTATTCATCGTCACTTATTCATCAAGGAAGCAACAGCTACAGCGGATCTCAGTACCCTTACCATAAGTTTTTACGTTTTGACAAATATCTTCATCATCATCATCATCATCATCAACCCATTACTGTCCCACTGCTGGGCACGGGTCTCCTCTCAGAATGAGAAGGATCAGGCTATAGTCCACCGCGCTGGCCAAGTGCGTATTGGTAGACTTCACATACCTTTGAGATTTTTTTTTATAAATCTCAGGTATACAGGTTTCCTCACGATGTTTTACTTCACCGTTTAAGCAAGTGAAAATTAATTTCTAATAGGTACGCACATAATTTTGAAAAATCAGAGATGCGTGCCTGGCATTTGAACCTCGGACCCCTCGATCGAGAGGCCGAGCTTCTTAACCACTAGGCTATCACTGCTAATGCAAATAACTTACTTGGAATTTATTAACGATGTCTTCCCCTATTTATGGATACTATAACAATTGGATTACACTTGTTTATCAGTGTTACATTAATTATTTTAGTAGATGTTTAAATAATGGTTTTCAAATACTAATTGAAGAAATAGATCATAAATATTTTTCAAAAACCTGAAACCAATTTGACTCAATATAGGTAGTACTTTTTCCTATTCCCTTCATAAAATTCGAGGGCTCAAACTACGTTCTGATAAGCCGACCTGAACGCTGATTGGTTAAAACTGGTAATTGGTACGAATCAGCGTCCCATAATGAGGTCAACAGCTTTCATCATCATGGTTTACAGAGTTCTCTGTAATATATAGGCTTGGCTTTTTTTATCCCACTGCTGATCACCTACTCTTTTATATACTTTAATATAAGCCTAGCAGACGAGCATGCAGTCCACTTGATTGCATGTGGCTACTGCCGTCCAGATAAGATAAATTCCTACTTAAGATCGACTACTGAACACTGCTGTTATTAGGCTAAAAAGGTGTGACGGTGGTGCCTCTGGAGTCGAACTACAAAGGGTTGTGCCACGTCTCAAAGAACTCTTTCTTCCTATCACCATCAATCATCATCAACCCATTATCGTCCCACTGCTGGACACAGGTCTCCTCTCATAATGAGAAGGATTAGGCCATGGTCCACCACGCTGGCCAAGTGCGTATTGGTAGACTTCACATACCTTTGAGATATATATATATATTTTATAAATCACTCAGGTATGCAGGTTTCCTCACGATGTTTTCCTTCACCGTTTTAAGCTAGTGATAATTATATTTTAATACGCACATAACTTTGAAAAATCAGAGGTGCCTGGGATTTGAACCTCGGGTGATAGATCGAAAGGCCGACATTCTTAACCACTAGGCTATCACTGCTGATGCTGATTTCTTCCCATCAGCACAAAAGATATCCAATTACACAGTTCTACAGTCGAAAATCTTACCAAAATATATTCAGAAATATTTTCAAGTATATGTTCATATGTACGTATGTACGTACATATGGTCCGAACTATTCTAACACATATGTTCAGAATATTTACATAAAAGTTACCTTAAACATTGCGAGTAGAGACGACAAACGACAAACGTTGAATATAATTTTCAAAATTGCAGTAGAGTGGCGACGAACTATGGAGCGCAGGTTTAGTTTTGCAAATTTCTAACTAGTTCATAGCAATTGGCCCGTGCAATATGTTGGAGCTAATTGTAATTTATCTGATTACAGAGGGTAAAGGAAAAAGAGTATTCCCAGCACGTATGTATGTCTTATTTAGTCTTGTGTAGTTCGCGAATGAACTAGATCGAAAAAGAACTCCCACAGATGAACTACATGAACTAGATCCCCAATTTCTCGCTCCATAGTTCGTTAGTTCCTAATTGAACGAGTGAAAATGGCGATAACCGAATTAATGTTGTCATATTTTATGAATATTAATCCTTAGGATTCTTCCGTTTTTAAAGCGCATACATTTTAATTTATGAATTCCTTAATGTTGTCGCATAATCTGCAAAATGCAAATCTACAAATTGATTCAAAAAAGGCAGATCGTTCGCCCTTTTAGTTCGTGTGTTCTTCAGCCCTAACAACTCGGTAAGCAGCTGGAAGCTGAGGAACTAAAAGAGCGAACTAGTTCATTTAGGAGCCGCGAACTAAATTGAGCGATCTCAGTTGCGAGCTATTACACCCAAGACTAGTCTCTTTCTTTGGTACGCCCTAAAACCCAAACGGCTTGACGGATTTTTACTTTGTAACAGTGACAGAGACTACATTACTTCCCTTTTCAGTTGATTAGTTTAAAAGTCGGGTTTTTAGTTTTTATAATAGTTACTAGTTTTCTAGTTTCTCAAAAAGCTTAAGAACCACTGTTCTACAATAAAACATTGTATTGCGATTTTAAATAGACACATAAGTTTGGAAATAATAGATATTTAATTCGAAACCGAAAAAGTCTATAGCCGAATTTGATTCGACATTGCTATCACTTTTCTTATCTTATTTAATTTCCAAGAAAATCTATTTTTACTCCATCGTTTTTGAATAACGTTGACAATTAATTAGTTGTTATAATGTCCAGAACAAGCGGGCGAATAAATTTCGTTGTCAAAGTTTATTATTACTTACATTCTTATTGAAGATTTTCGGTGGAATCTTTTATGAAATTCTGTAATACATTATTAGTTGGTAACTCTATTCGTGTTTCGAAGTTATTACTTTTCTTGTAATTGTTTCGTTTTTATTAGAAGTTGATTTAAAACTCGAATCGAATGAAATTAAAACTTTTCAAAGTTTCATGGATGAAAATATTGTTATTCTAGCTAGATTATTGATTGCAGTTACTGTTACGACGTTTATTTAACTTCTCTTACTTCGTATGTATTTGAGTTTGTGAAGTTCTAATCTTAGAAATAAATTTTAAGGCAGTTAATCCCAAATGATTGAGCTGAATCTTTGAATACACGTGTGGTTTGGATTAGCTTCATGACGGTAGAAAATATAATATTTATATATATTATTTTATAATATTTTATGCTCCATACAAATAAAAGGAGTTGCTTCTCTACGACTTTTTAAAAGATATTAATATAAATTTTATATGTTGATATGAGAAACTACTGGATTTAAAGTATACAAAAGTTAAAATAATGTTGTTATAACGATAATATATACACTGTATTTCCACTTCTTACGTCTTGTGTAATTTTGTCAGTTTTAGTGCGACTGATACACTAGGATCCAATATGGGCACAGATGTTTCATTGCAAATCGAAATAGTCTTGCAAATGGAATTGCAAATGTTAGTATGAAAAGAGAAAAATATACAAAAATTGGACAATATTTTGCTTATGCCAAAGGTGAAGTGCCTCATAACAGCAGGAGTCAAAAAACATATTTTTTTAATATTGATTTAGTTAAGGAACATGCATTCCACTTGATAGTGATTGTAATCAACCCTTTACATGACAAGATTGCTGAAGTTGGCCACAGAAGCGTTGCTGAGAACTAAGTTAGAACGTCTTGGCAAGTATGCCCTTACCACACCCTTCAAAGTGAAAGTCTGCAGCGCTTAACACTGCTATTATTAAGCAGAAGTAGGTGGTGGTACCTCCAAAGTGGAATGACAACTCTACCTTTAAAAATGTCACATGATTTTTTTAAAAGTGAAATCTCCTTTAGAAGCGTTGTGCACTTGTGATGGGTAAACAATGTTAAACTCGCGTCAGGTTCACGTGCCCTGATCAAAAAATCGTAAGATGGAAAAGCAAACGGCAAAACCCAAGATGTCATCCGGTGTCAGCATAAACCAAAGTACATTGTTGGTACAAATGTGTATCAATATTCGTTTAATGAACTGTAAACCAATTTCCCGTATTATCATACATGACACTATATTTTTCCGTTCCAACAATTTCCCAACAAGGCTTTTCTTGGCCGATTCTCACTTTTCTTTCCGACCGTAACTAGAGGCCGTAACGTCCCCAATATACACAAGGGAAGATTTCTGATAAGCACCAACAATGCCTATTTTTCCCCAATTTACCCTCAAGGGGCCGTCTTTCAGCGATATTTATTGCCTCAACACTCTTTGCAACTTGATTTAACGTTGAATATGGCTATCTTAATTGGTAAAGTTATACCTTTTTAAGGGAATTTCATTGGTTTTTATTTTGTTCAGGTGATGTTTTCAGTGTTGTCTATCGGGTGATTTTTAACTGTGCGTGGATGATGAAATTTGAAATTATAAGGATTATTGAAAAAGAATGCAACGGTTTACGAGGCCGATTTTGATGGATATTATGACGTCATAAGACTCATAAAAATTGATTTGCCCAGCCGGGAATCGAACACTATTCCGCTATTGGATAGTGTCGCTTATAAGGATCAAATTCTAGATAATAATTATAATGACAAACTAAAGGAAATACTAGTTTTAAGAAAATACAAATCTTATACGTTCTCCAATTTAATTATATAATAGCTAATAAATAAAAAAATGTTAGGGGTGAACAACTCTTATCACTTAGAGGTATAAAAAAGGATAGTAGCCGATTCTCATACCTATATGCATATAAAACTTGGTGAAAATCGGTAAAGCCGTTTTGAGGAGTACGGTAACTAACATTGTGACAAGTGAATTTTATATATAAGATATAAGTCAAGTATACAAGTATATTTAACTATGTCATACTAATTACTTTACCAATTTTAGCAACTAAGTCGATAATTTCCAAAAATAAAAAGTTTGATAGGATAACAAAAACAAGAAAAATGATTGCATTAAATATTTTATATTCACAAATAATACTTTTCTAGACTAATAGTACAAAGGAATCTTACGTCTAACTTATCTAAGTAATATCACATATCACCAGCGACATTTCCTTATCGTATTCGTGGAACCAAACATTTTTTGAAAATGTTTGAACGTTTTCATTAGAATCATCGTTAAACGAAGAAGTTTCAAGGATCACAGTTTTATCAAAATTGTGTTCAGACTTTAGCTGACATATTTCTGTTTAAATAATACCATAAATATTTTCATTCTTTTATATCTCCGTATTTTTCTACATTTTTTTCATACTGATAAAAAGGGGTCCAATACCCATCCATCCGGGGTCCATAACCCAAAATCGATCCTTTATTTTTACATGAATCAAATCTTATAAAAACGGTCCTACTCAATAACCCAATAAGAAAATTACTAAGAATCTAATTATTATTGAAAGACTTAAGAATCTACAATTTTTTTAAATCTATTGTTCTAAAGGACATTACCACAATTTGCACTGATTTTAAGTCCACTGGTACAATAATGCATAGTTAATCTCATCTCTTTTTGTCTATCTTCTATCTCCCTCTTATCATTACAAGTAATAAAACATAATTTTATTACATGTTTCACAATAATGCTGAAATACCTTTCACTAACTTATTGGCATTAAATCTTAAATGTCTAAATCGGAATCGCTCATTAAAAATATTTTAATACTCTAGCTGTGTATCAAAACTAAAATAAATATAATTCATAAATAAATAATAAGTACTGTCATTAAAAGAAATAAACATAAACAAAATTATAAATATGCAACCATTAGGGTCATTTAAATAATTTAACGTTACTCAGTTATTGATAAGTACAAAATCGTATTGGGATGCTATTTACAAATTCGAGGCTACACCTAATCTTGAACTAAATTCACGAATCTTAATTGACTGCGGATTAAATTAACTTAGAATAAAATAATATTTTAATAAAATTACGTTCCGATTAAACATAATATAAAGAATAATACAAATCCAAAGCTAGGAGTTAAGGTTGTTGAAAATGATGTTGTGTTGTTGACGTATACAACAGGCCACCAATGTGTTATAGAAATGTATTGGCTGTCGTCCTTAGGTTGTTCGGTAGTCACATGTTCAAGCATGTTGTCGGGCATGTAGTTACCGCATGTTGGGAAGTCTGGCGGAATGGGAGCCATGTCTTTATGCTCTCCGACTTTGAACACCAAAGCCATGCCGATTTCAACGTGAAATTCTATATGACAATGGAAAAGCCAATATCCGGGGTTATCAGCCTTGAATCTTATAACTGTGTAACCCCCATCAGGAACAGTCACAGTATCTTTCAACGGAGCGTTCTTTAGATTTCTTTTAAGTAGTCCAGCTTCGTCAAAAGCCTTGATTTCTTCTATCGTTGTGTCATTGGCAAGTCTTCTCATTCCCACCACTCTGAAGTTATGTCCATGTAAATGGAAAGGATGATTTGCATCAAAAGTAACGCCTTCATCTACGATAATGATTTCAACTACTGCGTTTTTCTTAACTGATAGAACGTGAGAGCATTCGCAGTAGCCCTCTTTGCATTCTTCGTCAATGCTGGATGAGTTGCAGAAGCCTTCTGTCGATGGTCTCGTGATGAGGAGCGGACTCGACGGCATCTTCATGCTGATGTGGTTCAACTGTGGTGTGTAAAGGCGGTTGTCTTTTTCCGGAACTGAAATTAAATTTAATTGTAAATATATTATCAGAGGCAACAACTTACTTATCGACTTCAAGTAAAACTCCAGAACTAGGCATAGTTGATAATATAACTTAATTGACAATAGTGCCTCTGCCTACAGATCATTCGGTAATTTCAACAAACTACAAAGTTTACTACAAAGTAAAGTCTTAAAAGCTGCACAGCTAATTACATAAATAATTTAGAATATTCTAATGATTATTTTGTATTATAATAATAACACTTTTTGAATCTACTCAGACGACTTAATTATCCCTAATTAATCTTAACGTATTCTTTGAGAAGTACAAATATATTCGTCATTCAAATATTTAGGCATAAAATTTAAACTGAGTTAAATAATTACGAGTTTGATATCCCCAACATTAATTATAGAATTAAACAGTGTGAAAGCTATTTCTAATTTTAATCACACTATTATGTGGTATATGCTCTGTTGTACAATTGTAAACAGGTTGTCATAAATGCAAATTAATTTCAATATGCAACACTTGTTGACAATGGGATTTGGCACTAACTGCAGTAATTTAAATAAATAATTCTAGCTCCACGTCCATTTGTTGTTTCGCTTTTGCTGACGTATAAATTTAATATTAGTAAAGTTTATCTAATTTAGTAGCGTTTAACTTTAACGTGGGTTTTAGAATTAAATGGAAATTAATTGTTCGAAATAGGTATACAATGGTACTAGTATTAATTACCGCAAATTAATTATCGATGTAATATAAATATTTATAAATTGAATAACCGTGTATTTAAGCTTTGAAGATATAACATAGATAGTAGAATGGATGGATGGATGGATGGATAGACGATTATACACATCAGTGTGTATCATCGTTCATCAGAACAATTGAGGGAGATATTGGTTGAATGGTTGGTGTATGGATAGACAGACTGAGAGATATAAAGACAGAAAAACAGATAAACAGACGGATCCAAATATGATTATTGATGATGATGATGATTATATTTTACAAACTTACCTTGATAATATCCGTAATAAGGCGATTTATGGAAGTGCGAGTTGTTCTTAGCGTAGAAGTCATACGCCACGTAGAACTGGTAATCAGCAATCTCTTTCAGACTCTCGTCGTACCCTTCTAGCGACCTCATCTCCGCAACACTGATGGTTTCATCTTCCTCTTCACCTTTGTTTAGTGCGTTTAGTTGCTGTGGAACAAATATACATGTTCATAAAATTGTTGGTTAGTTATTCAGAATCGTGTACTTTTTTAATTAATCCAAGGAATAAATGAGCATGCTTTTCTCTTCATCTTAAATGATCAATGAGATCCATCGTTTTATATAACAACTTCAAATAGAATTGGAGTCTCCCTTGTATTGGTAAGAGACTCGTTACTTCGCTAGAAGACTAAGTTGAAATACATAATATTAGTGACTTTGTCTGCGATCATATTTACACAATATATTTGTTTTGACTGAGCCATAGTTCATATTTTAGGATTTGACAGGGTCCAGTTATTAGATATTGATTATTCGACAGAACAACTCTATTAGGACTGTGAATATATGAATAAACAAATAGTGTTAAACCTGTCTTTCATGTTCTCAAACGTCTAAAGGCTGCTCGACTAAACCCTAACTGAAGCCATTAAACATTCTGGAACATTATTTTTAATAATTATAAAACGTCTATTGCTCATTTTTTCAGTTCCATATACTCGTATCACACATACGTTCACACTACCTTTCTAAGTCTGCTTTTTGTTTTATTTCACCCATCAAACAGATTTGAAACGCTTCATATTCTCCTTTTTGGATATTGGGATTACACACTTACACTAGGAATACGATTACGTTTTTCTCAAAAATAATTTGTAAAACCTCTTAATTAGGTTACATCTTTAGCAACAAACCCATTCCAAAAGTTATTTTGCTCCAATCTAATTATGCCAACATTGCTACATACAAAGACACTATCAAATAGAGCCATAGTGCCAAACAATATGCTAATCCACTGCTATTCAAATGGCATGCTTTCTTGCAGAGCTTAAGCTTAGTTTGGAGATCTGCCAATAGCGTTAGACGGCAAATGAACTTGTTAATTACGCTGCGAGGCATTGCAAAAACATCTTGGAACGTATATGTTCTCATTTTTAGGGTTCCGTACCCAAAGTTAAAAAACGGAACCCTATTACTAAGACTTCGCTGTCTGTCCGTCTGTCACAGGGCTATATCTCCGGAACCGTAATAGATAAACACATGAAATTTTTACAGAGGATGCATAACGGTGGCCGCTATAACAACAAATACTAAAAATAAAAAAGTTGAATACAATAGGGACCATGCAACAAACACATTTTTCGACATTTTACGATCTAACTGTTAAACCGTACTAGGGAGAATTTCATATTATGTTACTCGTATATACCCAGTGAATATGTCAAATTACAACGCCCAGAACTGATCATAAAACCACAAAATGCTTTCTTGATTACCGAAAGTATATCAAAATTTATGGACTTTAAACTTTTTGAGGCAGTTGAACTTCTTATATTTTATACCGCACTTAAACGACCGTAAAGTGAAGTGACGATAAAATCTCAGTAAAACGTAAAGTGCCGATTTAATCGGTTTCTGTTATAATATCTGTTGATAGTTGAGGCGGCGGTTTACGTCATCTTGAGGATTTTATTTGCTATTTAATAACAAGTTTGGCACTTTTGATCGTTACGAGTTTTTATTCGTTTCATTTTTTTATTTTTAAATTCTATTATAATACGAGTAAGCGAAGCTTTGGTAAGTTATGTTTGGTAAGTAAAATATAAAAAAATGTGTTACGAGAATATAAAAAAATATTGATATGAAGGTGGTAGAACCCCTTTGTGGTTTGATTCCGGCGGCACCACCGCCACACCTATTTCTGCCTAATAACAGCAGTGTTAAGTGCTGCTGTGTTCCGTTTTGAAGGGTGTGGTAAGCGAGACATACTTTTCCGAGGCGTTCCAGCTTAGCCTTTAGGGATAGCGGCGCATCTGTGGCCGACCTCAGGTAGGAATATCTAATTCTATCTGGGGTTGATTACAGATGTCCATGGGCGGCAGTAGCCACTTACCATCAGGTGGTCTGCATGCTCGTCTGCTACTCTTATAATAAAAAAATAATTGCCTGAATACTTCAAATTGAAGATTGTCCTCTGACCAATGAAGCCCTACATTTATACCGTTACTTTGGAGAAGACGAAACGCCGCCGATCCCAGTTGTCACCATATAAGAGCAATTCTTAAACTTCGTAAAAGATCTTATGTATTAGAAGCCATCTGACACCGGTTAGCTACTAACCCGAAATTCGTTCACCAAAACACATTATAGCAGCGTGGTGAAATACGCTTTAAGCCTCCCCGAGTAGTCAGGAAAGATATGAGTATGAACTCAACAATACATATACAATAATGAGTATAAACTCAACAGGGATGTGAAAAGTGTTGCAGACATACCCAAAATGTCATTCATAGCAGTGTGGTAAGAGACTCATACTTTTCGAAGGCGTTCCAGCTTAGTCCTCAGGGGTAGCGGCGCATCTGTGGCCAACCATCTAAAGGAAGGAAGGAAGATCAAGGAATCTAATCCTATCTGCTACTCCTATATTATCAAAGCAGTCTATGTTACTTTTTCCACACAAATTACCATAGATTCAAGTGCCGTCAGATTGTTAGCATGGGAATAAGTTTTAATTGAAGCGCGTGGTTCATCGTATGAACTTTAAAGTTATTCAGTAACGTAGCAGCTTGTCACTGGCGTATGTGGACTTAGTTCTCGTAAATTCTAAGTATATGCCATCAAAAGTTGAGCTTATAAAAGATTGCTCATTATTCACCTATTGCATACGATTAACCTATATAATTGTGTATTATTATTACGATCTATTGAAGTGTGCATAATGAATATTATATCTATCTATTTACACAAATTATCGCTTGTTTATTTTTTGCAATTTTATGCATATGTTTGTTTAGTTTTTGGTATGTGAATACAGAATCTACCGTGCGAAATTATTTTTATGTTAATGCACTCCTTTGTAAACCTATTTTTAGTATGGTCCTCAATATAGTCTTTTTAATCAAAACAGAGGCAAAATAATTTGACGGGGGTCGAAAATCAAAGAATTCTACTCTAACTTTCCAGCAAGGTTACCAAATTTACAATAATCCTGACTTCCTACGGTCTATGATAATACGATCTGACGCGGACTAGCACGCACCGTCGCACCTTGGTAAAAGCACTGTCAGTTATGACTTCGAATCTCTAAACCGACACACGTAGGAAGAGCCTTAATGCGGTCCGTAGTCGTGGAATCGCGGACCGTCGGAAGACGCCATAAAAAATAGCTATACTACTTTCTATTACCAAATTCAGTCAGCCAAAGTCTATAAAAGCACTATTCGTCACACCTCGCCGTTTTTATGCCGTAAAAAGTTATAACAAACAATATGATGCAGTTACTATATAAAGCATACCCTCGGTACTCGTAAAAAAGTCGTCACCAATACTATAATATTTCCTGTGTCGAAACAATATGTCGTTTATGGACTATTTTATTTGTTATCTAGTAGTAGTATTTTGTAGTATTTAGTTGGTGTTCTTCGGTCTTATTCTGCTGTTTTAAGGCAGCTGAATTATAACAATGGTTCGTTTTGATTTGGGCTTGTTCGAATAACTTAGGATATTAGGCTAGAATTTATAATACGATAAGAACAGCAAATTTAAGAGTGGTGGAACTCCTTACAGCTCAACCGTAGCGGAATCATACCTTTGTTATAATATAGGAGCATACAGTCCACCTGATGGTAAGTGGCCACTGCCACCCATGGACATCTGTAATCAACCCCAGATACGATTACATATTCCTACCTGAGCTCGGCCACAGATGCACCGCTACTCCTGAGGACTAAGCTGGAACGCCTCGGAAAAGTCTGTCTCCCTTACCAAACCCTTCAAAACGGAACACAGCAGTGCCTAACACTGCTGTTATTAGGTAGAAATAAAATACCTTTTTCTTTCATATGATAAAACCCGTATAAGGCTTATTTGATCTAGTTAGAAGTGTGCGCTAAGGTGAAAAATAAAATGAGGTGTTACAACTTAGTCTTCATAAGCAGAAACTATTCATCGAACTTTTTTTAAATTACTCTCAAACGTGTTGGTTTTTTTATGCATGACCACAACTTCAATCAAGGTGTTCAATGTTCATAGGCAAATCATTAGGTTATCACTGCTTTAACTTTACCTTCTAAGGAGTTAACTCCAGAATAAAATAGTGTTAAGAGTAACTTAACATCAGTTACACCATTAATTCGACGACCCGCGTGGTGAAGCGGTCTTCACACCGGTCTGACGCGCAGAGGGTCCCGGGTTCTATCCCCGGCCAGACAGATATCTAAATGACGAATTAAGGTCTCTGATTCTGGGTCTGAGCGTTTGTGTTTGTCACTGTGTGTGTCCATGGCACCCACGACACAGGGAATCCTAGTGTGGGGCTGTGAGTGTAGAAAGTGTAGAAAGTTACAACATTAATTTGCCAGTGCGACGACATAATATCAACTCACCAGTCCTTCATTATGCAGTTCCTCCCACGTGGGATCACCAGACGGCTCCAGGTCCATCGCACCTTCGTAGTGCAGCACGCCCACTTGTTTTGCCTTTGTGAATCTGTTGACAATATCCATAAGTGAGGTAGAACTCAACACATTTGCTACTTTGTTAAGTTCTCAACAAATTCAGTTCCGAACTCAACTTGAATTGTGATTGGTAGCTTAACGGTGCCTTTAGTTGTTTAGGTGTAATGGTTGACGATGTGATGAGTTTGTGAATATTCTTTGAAAATGTACTAAAATATAGCATTGTTACAAAATCATCGACGAGTGACTCCTCTTATATTGTTTATTGTTATCCACAAGCGACAGTGTCTACTTCCATTAGGCTCATCTGATTTTTAATTATGTATAGTCCGCGCCAAACTGCTAGTTCGCTCTGAAGTTGTTGCGAGCAGGTGTAGTCATACAATTTGCTATGGCGACTTACCTTACTTATTATAATTACCTTTCATCACAATCCATGAGGCCTCGGAATCGAATCCAGTAGTTGTCGATTTCATTGTTAGCCTCCACCACGAAGTCGTAGCGCTCACCAGCGTATGTTACTAATGATGTCGCTGTAACAAAAAATAAATTATAACAAAAGCTGAAAAACGTACTATTCTAATACATTGTTTATAGGATTGGGGCCCTTAGTGTTGTTGTTAAATGTAAAAGCAGCCCTCAAATGGATTGTTGTCCCTAAGAACTGGTGGATGCCTCGAGTATGACTCACTAAACCTGCGAAATCATACACCGGTATTATAACATAGATAGGAGACCTACCACTAAGTATTCTATATCCTTGAAAAGGTTAAAAATTCTTAGACATATTACTTTTTACAATGTTTATAGTTACCGTCGAATCAGGTGATAAGTAATTTAAATGGAAATGGAGGGTAATGTTTTTTGCGTGTAAGTACATCCCATATTTTGGTACACCCTTTTTTTTTGTTGACGAGGGGGACACCTTCAAAAGGTACCCGACGCCATGGGAGTGACGCGGGGTTATGTGGGATTTTTACCACACTAAAACCCCCGGTGGCCGTCCTCAGCGTTTGGTGGAGAACTCCGGGATCTCCAACGGAACACAACCGGAGTCATCCTAACGCGATGCCCTTCTATCGGGCTCTGCCCTAGGGGTAGCAATTTACACTCCTCTCACATCCCCTGGTGATTACAGCGATACGCGACCACACAAAACCGCTCTCCTTCCTGGGGTCGCTTGCTGGACGGTTTGAGCTCCCACTCTTGCCGCCCGCAACCCCAGAAGCCCCTTTTAGTCGCCTTTTCCGACAGGCAGGGGATACCGTAGCTCTATTCATGTCCCGGTACTACAGGGACAATTCTGGTACACCCTACAGCCCAAATGGCTTGACGGATTTTAATACGAGGTGTCATCGGATTCGTTTAAGCTTTGGAAGTGCTATAGGCTTCAAGCAGTCGAGTTTTCGTTTTTATAAGATTTAACTTGATCTTTTCCTGCCATCATTTTATCCGGAAATCATACTCCAATTCGCAATACAATTTCTACAAACACGTGAACATTCGTACCCATACCTATCGTTATTTAAGCGCTCACACATCCAAAGTCAATAGCACAGCTAGTTCGAAACATTTTCCTTAAAACCCTTCCCGAACGGTACAAGATTTCTCTCTTACTTACCTACTGTATCCGAATTATACTTCAGACGAGGCCTTAACCCCAACATTGCTCTCGAAATACGGAGCGAATTCGATTATTTAGCTGAAATAATTGGTCAAGTGGGAGACGAATTCGCACAGAGGATTCCGTAACATCAAATTTCAATTTTTTTTTTGTTAGTATTTGTTATCATGGCATAGAACGAATGCGTTGTAAGAAGCGAGTGGGTGGCGAATGGTTGAGAAAGCATTGTAAAGAACTATCTACCAATAACGGTTCAATAGATATCGCGCAAAAATCTAAAAAAAATGCGATTACTTGCAAAAATAAATGGTGTTCTAATTTTTTCAAGCCTTTTTTATTTTTCGTATTTTTTATATCCGCCATCAATATAGATACTCTATAAAAAATTCAAGTATACGGTTGAAGGTAAAAGATAGAGGTTTAGAAATAGGTTTACGGCTTTACCCATTGGTTACGGAACCCTAAAAATCTCGCGACCACTTTTTGCTACGATCCGATTTCCTTGCGTGCCTAAATTTCAAATGTCAGACCTTTTCTGTGCTCGCAAAAATTTTCCCGCTGATTCAATACTGATATTTTGGTGCGATATACGAAAACCACAAATGGTTTTTTGATGTACAAGTCGGTAGGCCGGTCTTATTTCTGGTCCCATATTCGGTTATTGATATATTTATTTATAGTACTGGTTAATGGTTGGTTATTTATGTTTTATTTTAAAATATTCAGAGTTTGCCTACATACTGATTGTAGCATGTAAGCAACTTAAAACTAATATCTGTTATATTTTCATAGAAATAAATTTAAAATTTATTTCTATGGAAAATGGAAAATTTAATTAAAGCATTGAATGTTAAACAAAATGAATAAAGTGTGAAAGATGTAGAATTTCATTAAATGTGTGTAACAGGATAATAGGTGTAACAGGAGTGTCGAATACTAAAAATTTTGGGATCGATTTATGACAACCAGATAAGAGTATTTATAATTGATTTCCGATTGGATCGAGTAAACTTTGTTTTTTTTTATAATATAGGAGTAACGGACGAGCTTACAGTCCACCTGATAGCAAGTGGCTACTGCCGCCCATGGACATCTGTAATCAACCCCAGATAGGATTAGATATTCCTACCTGAGGTCGGCCACAGATGCGCCCCTACCCCTGAGGACTAAGCTGGAACGCCTCGGAAAAGTATGTCTCCCTTACCAAACCCTTCAAAACGGAACACAGCAGCGCCTAACACTGCTGTTATTAGGCAGAAATAGATATGGTGGTGGTGCCGCCGGAGTCGAACCACAAAGGGTTCTACCACCTTCAAAATTGTATTTGGAACCACAAAATTTGGTAAAACTGATTCCCGCAATTTAGACGAATCCAACGACGCCCCTTATGTTAATGACTGTAAAGTCGTTTGTGCTGACGAATGCGCCAAGGAATTACACATACATACTTTCTAAAAACATTACCGGGTTTTACACCCGCGTGGCGGAGCGGCCACTATAACGGTCTGACGCGCAAAGGGTCCCGGGTTCGGGTATATGTGTGTGTCCATGGCACCATCGACACAGGGAATCCTAGTGTGGGGCTGTGAGTGTAGAAAGCGTTTATTTATTTTAAAAAAATCTCAAAGGTATGTGAAGTGTACTAATACGCAACTGACTGCGGATGGCAACCCGACAAACACAACTTTAAGTAACAAAAATATAACAAACTAGTTTTTGCCCGCGGCTTCGCCTGCTTTTAAAATAAAATAATATAACATACTAACATACATAAAACTGAAAACTCGTACCTTCAACTTAGCAACAGACCATCACTTGATCAAATTTATAGTTTACGATTCAATCCTTACTAATATCGATTAAAATAATCGATGTTTTGGGTCCAATAGATCAATTCTCCGATTAATCGATCTTAGATCGCCATCCCTAGTTCCCGTGGGATTTCCGGGAAAAAAACTATCCTATGTCCTTTCTAGGGTCTCAGACTATCTCTGTATATAATTTCATTAAAATCGGTTCAGTGGTTTAGGAGTGAAGAAGAGACAACCAGACAGACAGACAGACAGACCGAGTTACTTTCGGATTTATAATATTATAAATATATAAATATAAATATAAATATAATAAATATAATATAAATATAAAGATAAATATAAATATAAATATAAATATAAATATAACTAGAAATATAAATATAAATATAATAGAAATATAAATATAAATATAAATATAAATATAAATATAAATATAAATATAAAATAAATATAATATAAATATAAATATAAATATAAATTATAAATATAAATATAATATAAATATAAATATAAATATTAAATATAAATATAAATATAAATATACATATAAATATAAATATAAATATAAATATAAATATAATATAAATATAAATATAAATATAAATATAATATAAATATAAATATAAATAAGTAAGGATACACGGTTATTCCCTCGGTATATTCAAATATATTAATTAAGGGTATAAGAGGCACATTACCGTCTTAATTAGGGTAATAAAAGTTGTCGACATCATGACCCTGATCAGGGCCTGAGGACAACTAATTAAGGCACCGAGTTCAGGCTTTTAAAAGTTTATAAGTTGCTTTCTATGCATTAGTCTCACCTGAAGCGAGTAACGAAAGCTATAAGCAATATTCATTTAAAAAATGTTCATATTGAATTTAAACAATAAAAAAATAATATAATGCTAAATATTATTTACAATGCCTTCCTAACCCATACTACATAATAATATGTTGATTGTAGTATTTTTGTTATTCGTTATATGTAAAGGGAATCATAAGATAGATTTACTTTCGAAAAATGGTCAGATACACCCCTTAATCGTGGCAATGCATCTGTGACAGAATTATATTCTTAACCAAATTGAAGCTGATCAAGTTGCAGACATCAAAGGCAATGATCACCCAAAATATGAGACCTGCATCTTTATATATAGTTTAATATATCTGATATTTTATTATATTGTTTTAATAGGCAAAAGAGATTCTTAACATGTTTCCAAACTGCGCTTCACTTTGGCGAAAATAATAGATGATATACAAATAGGATTTTATTGCTTCTACGTTATTTTTGCTAAAATCGTTACTCGCTCGTAGTGGACCAAATGTCTAACGACCACCGAAATATTTTGGAAAGTTTGACGGCTAATGCTATCCCATTATCCAAGCTCAGCCAGTTAATGGTGTCTGGATGACGATATTAGATTTTCTATTTAGTGACAAATTTCTTCTCGAGTCGAGATATCTCGAGTAATGGAAAGAAGATTGATCTTTATACACACTTTAGTTGCTTGACAGATTGGTTTATTGATGCTGAAATTGCTAAATCGATTATGTATCGACAGACTTATCCTTACCAATATTATAAATCCGAAAGTAACTCTGTCTGTCTGTCTCTTCTTCACGCCTAAACCACTGAACCGATTTTAATGAAATTTTATACAAAGATAGTCTGAGACACGAGAAAGGACATAGGATAGTTTTTATCCCGGAAATCCCACGGGAACTAGGGATGGCGATCGAAGATCGATTAATCGGAGGATCGATCTTTTGGACCAAAAAGTAGATTATTTTAATCGATATTAGTAAGGATTGAATCGTAAACTATGTATTTGATCAAGTGATGATCTTCAGCAAAGTTGTTGTCCATGAGCCCACGAAGGTTTCAGAGTCACGCCACTGTCATTCAATGAAGGTACAAATTTTCAGTTTTATGTATGTTAGTATGTCATATTATTTTCTTTTAAACGCGGGCGAAGCCGCGGTCAAAGACTAGTTAGTTATACTTGTTTTTGTAATCGACCTTGTTTAATACAAATTAAATAACAGTAATAATCATTTTTCATAAATGTTAATTTACAAATATATACTTATATCTGTATAATGGAATTGTTTGGTGATTAATTTATTTTTCGTGTGCTCATTAAATTGATTGATGATGATCGATTTACAATTGATATAAATATTCACTTATTTTATTTATGACATTTCATTTATCTATTTAATTAATCTCATATATTTAATTAATTATTCTCAAAATATGGATCGCTGGGTACAAAATTAAAAAGTATTTAACGTACCAACGGTACAACATAGTTGCCCAATTACCCCGATCGCCCCAATCCAAATGGGAGGTATGGGTAAAACAATTTCAGTTTAATAATTGGCCAAGGGAGTTTCGAACTCCTATACGGAGGGTTCTATGGCACATTTTTTTATTATTAGTATTTGTATAAATATCGATAAAATTTAAATTGTTTATTTATTACGGTTCAAAAGATAGATTAGTTCGGGGACCTCGTTTATTTCAACTTTTTTATTTTTTGCATTTCTATCGCGACCATAACAACATATATTATGAAAAATTTAAGTGCGTATCTATTACAGTTCAAGAGATAGAAATTGTGACAGATGTACAGACATACAGACAGCGAAGGCTTAGTAATAGATTTACGTTTTTACCCTTAGGGTACGGAACCCTAAAAACGAGCCATAAAAGTCTTCATTTTGTCATAAATTAAATACAGATCGACATTCGCCGACATTTTACGCTCACCAAAGCATTATATTTTAACGACCAGAAGTTTAAAATAATGAAAAATGCTTCATAGTCAAAAGGCTTTCCGCTATAGTCATCTCATTTCCAATTTGATTGTATCTGATATTATTATGCCGAATGAAATTTTCACATTTCCAAAAACATACCTACGAATTGATTTAAACCGTATCTCTTTGTCACACCTCTTCTGTTTAATTTTGCGAAATATGTATTTTGATTATTGTTGTATGTCCCAATTCAGGAGTCCGAAGTTCGAAAACAATGTACACTGCATGGACATTAAATGTTATAATAAATTACCCGAAACCTTAAAACTTTTGACTTATAATACTTTTAAGACAAAAATTGACAAAATGGCTAGTAAATAAATGTTTTTATACAACGAATTAATATTTAGAAATAAGTAAAATTGATATACAAATTTAATATATATTTTTTTTAGCTATTTGAACAATAATATATTTTAATAAATTAATTGTAATAATGATATTATTTGTAAGAATATAATGTTAATTTGCACACCTTATAAAGGTAGAATAAGAGACGATGTAATTTATAAATTAAGATCATTTTATGTACCTTATCCTTGTGCAAATAAAAAAATTGAATTGAATCCCAGGCACGAATCACGAAGTACTCACATTTTGTTAGAAATTAATTATAACTGAGAAGGAAAAAATTAAAAGACAATATAAACAACTGAGAGTTCTATAAGAAAATAATTCTTAAAGGTGTGTGGAGTCTACTAATCCATACTTGAGCAGCGTGGTGGACTATGGCCCAATCGATCTCTAAGAGAAGACCCATGCCTAGCAGTGGCACAGTAATAAGTTGATAATGTAAACTTCTTTATTCTTCAAAATGTACTCTATGGCTTATGCACGGCAGATGGACTAATAAAAAACTAATCTTCATAGCTATCGATCCTGTGGTTAAAAGTCATATCAACTCCATTTATGCTCGTGCCAAACCATACGCAAACGCTAATTTAGTCCAAGAACATACGATTCCAAAAACATTGTTCAATTCTGAGAGGAACTCGCAGCGGTTCAGCTGGACTGAGCTAACTGCGCTTCCGCTACCAATTACCATATTCAAATGCAGGATCAAAGAACGATATCTGGTATATATCTGCAAATGTTACTTGCTAAATCTAGTACTTTGGCACATCGACTTTAGATAGATAGATAGATATATTCTTTATTGCACACTTCAGTAGATCATTACAATAATATACAATTATGTAGGTTTATCGTATGCAATAGGCGGCCTTATCGCTAAGCAGCGATCTCTTCCAGACAACCTATGCATGGAAAAGGTAAGGAGGATAGTAAGGAAAGTGGGAAGTGTGTGTGAAGTTAGAGAAGGTATAGGAAACAAAATATAGTTAATATAGTACACCAACAGAAAAAAGAAAAAGAGAAAAAAAAAAAAATAGAAACAAACACAAACGCATAAAGCACATAAGATAATAAATATTGAGTGAGAGCGATCATAGTATATTTGACATACATGCAGATGACGACAGCGAGAACGAAGGTCATGGATATGAATATAATTTCATAACTTCCTTTTTAAATGTGTCAAGCGACTTAGCACGGCGTATGGAGAGGGGCAGTTTATTCCACAAGGAAACAGCAATAGTAGAAAAGGATTTTTTGAAGAAGGATGTAGTGTGAGAGGGAGTTTGGAGAGAGAGATTAATGGAGGAGCGAAGACAGTGATCATGAGTAAGGTGGAGGTACTGAAAACGATCTTTTAAATAGGAAGGAGCATTGGGGCTAAACAACACGCTGTATAGTGCAGAAAGTATATGCATATTCCGGCGAAGACGGATTGGAAGCCACTTGAGTTTAGTTCGATAATCAGATATGTGTTCATATTTGCGAATCCCAAATATGAAACGAATGCACAAGTTTTGAAGACGCTCAAGTTTATTAAGTTGCTCTTCAGTTAAACCAAGATAGCAAACATCGGCATAGTCGAGAATGGGAAAGAGTAAGGATTTTGTTAACGCAATTTTAGTCGCCGTTGGGAGAAAATTACGAAGCCTTCTGAGCGAGCCCACCACGGAAAACATTTTCTTACTTACCTCATCAATTTGAGGTGCCCATGATAAGTGTTTGTCAAAGTATAAGCCGAGGTTCTTGACTTTATCGCTATATGGTATACGTAACCCATCAAAACTTACATCAGGTAACACATTGAGATCAACTTTAGATAATAGGCGAGAACTACCTATTATAATAACCTGAGTTTTGCTAGGATTTACTTTAAGGCCACGCGCATCACTCCAAGCTAAAATACGAGCAAGATCATCATTTATCGAGTGGATGGTGTTAGGTAGATCTCCTAATGTAGTTTGCTGATATATTTGAAGATCATCTGCATAAAGATGGTAGAGAGAAGTTAAATTGAGACTTACGGAGTTAATAAAGAGCGAAAAAAGAAGAGGGGACAACACGCCACCTTGCGGTACCCCGGCAAGTATATCAGACCAAGCAGATTGAGCATCCTGTACCTGAATACGCTGCCGGCGTCCCTGCAAGTAACTTTGAAACCAGCCTATCGCTGTCGGAGATATGTTGAACGAGCGGAGAATGGACAAAAGGACATCGTGGTCCACAGTGCTGAAAGCACTGCTAAAATCCAAAAGCACTAACACTGTAAGCCGTTGATTATCCATGCCTCGGCGGATGTCATCCGTGATATGCAACAGGGCAGTAGTCGTACTATGACCAGGACGGAAACCAGATTGGAAGGGATTTAAAAGGTTATACTTGGATACGAAGCAACTAAGTTGTTGGTGTACGAGACGCTCAAGGACTTTGGATAGAAAAGGTAGGATGGATATAGGACGGTAATCAGATAACTTAGCGGGATTGGATTTCTTTGGGATGGGGATAATTTGAGCTTCTTTCCAGATAAGAGGAAAACTGCATGTCGAGATGGAGTAATTGAGGATGTAGGTCAAAATAGGAGCTATGACGTCAATGATAGGAATGATCATCTTACGACTAATGCCGTCACAACCTACGGAGTCCGAGTGGATAGTAAGAAGGCTCTGTTCAACATCACGATCAGTGAAGGCGTGAAATTCAAATGCCGGATGTCCAGGAGGGGCAAAGTTAGAAAGATTATTCAATGTCTGTTGTTTTTTTGCATTATCAAAGCAGGAAGTAGTGGAGAAATGCTGATTTAGCAGATTTAGATCTAGATTTGATGGACACTCTTGGCGTGACTTTCCCACTCCTAAAGATCTTAAAAATTGCCAGACTTTAGCTGAGTCTTGGTTTTGAACTGAGTTGTAGATATGGCGTCGTTGTGCATCTCTACACACCTTATTGCAGAGATTTCGGGCAGCTTTATATTTGTCAAGATTTTTATCAGTTGCTTTCAGCTTATACTTTGACTTGGCATTGTTTTTTTTGGCAATAAGCAATTTGATCTTTTCCGTAAGCCAAGGAGCAGGAAGGTGTTTAACGCGAACTGGACGAGCAGGCGCATGCTTATCCAATAATTGAATAAGTAGTGATGTAAAAAGTGTCACCTGTTCGTCCACACTGCTAGCAGAGCGTACCGCACTCCAGTCCACTGCCGCAGCATCGCGGCGAAACTGTTCCAGATCAATGCCACTAAAATTGCGTTTAAGAAGTACTCTCGACTTTGCCTTAGGAGGTGACAATTTATAAGATAAATAAATCAGGTCATGGTACGAGAAAGCGTCAGCAGCAAATTGACCATGTTTCCCAACACTCTCAGGGGAAGATACGAACATTAAATCTAATAAAGAAGGAGAGCAATTGGGAAAGAAATGTGTTGCAGATAGAGGAAGAATATGAAGGTCCGCTGCTTCAATGACAGATTTTAGTCGGTGTGATCTGCTATCATCTTTAAGAAGACATGTGTTGAAGTCCCCCATAAGAATGACGTGTGAATACAGAGGAGTAAATTCTTCCACTAATGTTTCCAAAGTGGGAAAGTAATTGCATGATAATAAGGGATTATAGAATACACCTAGAAGTAGTTTAGTGTGAGAAAAGAGGACTTCTACAAGTAGATATTCAGCTTCACTACCAGGTTGTGAGTGGCGTGATATAGAAAAGGGAATATGGGAGCGCAGATAAATAGCAACGCCGCCTCCCGCCCGTTCAAAGCGATCGTTGCGAATAAGATGAAATCCTGGAAGTGAATATGAAGTAGACGGAAGACACGGCTTGAGCCATGATTCTGAAACGAGAATCGCATGAATATGTTTGCTATCGAAAGTAGAAATCAGGTCTGTATAATGAGCCGGTATGCTTTGGGCGTTGATATGGCAGACATTAAAATTCTTATTAATATCCGCAAATAGGGTCTTTAGTGTGATATTTAAAGGAGGAATGCTTTCAAAACTGGCGTCATTGCTAGCCCCTTCTGACGCAGAAGAAAACGAGTGGGAACATATGCTATCATCATTTTCGCAGTCGACTATCGACATAGCAGTCAATGTACTACAAATAAAAACAAAAATAAAAATAAAAAAAAATAGCAATAAAATTAGCAATTAAAAAAAAAAACAAAACACAAAACAAACAAATAAAAAACAATAAATTAAGCTTCATTTTACCCACCAGCAGCTTATGTTAAGCATTACAACAGTGACTTTAAGAGATAACAACAGTAAATTAATGAGCTCGAGCAAAATACAAAAAAATAAAAAATTAACACAAATAAAAAAGTAACAGCTAAAATTGATAAACAAAGAAAATTAATTACTTCACTAAATCACATTAACCGTCACCATAGCATTTGCACCATGTGTCTAATTTTATTGAACATAAAATAAGATCTTTAGCTCAGTAGTGACACCTGGAGCAAAACGAGATAAACAATTAATTGTCGATGGCCAAAAGTGTGGTATCCAAGGCAGCACCATAGTGGAGATAAAGATTAAAACGTACGCGATTGGCCAATCGACAACTTATATCATTCATAGACCAAGATAATATTAATAACAATTAACAAATCAACATAACCTTAATTACTGTACATGTAAAATTTACACAACAAACAATAAACAGAACTAATCAAGCACGAAATAGTAAGATATTAATAGAATGCATACAAAATCAACTAAATCAAGAAAAAGTAACAGTTAATTAGTAAAAGTGGCAGAAGATTAATAGTAAATTAAGCGTGAAAGGAAAGTTATAAAGAAAACAAAACAACAATTTGTTACTTTCTGTGAGTCCTTTTGGGCCGCTGCCCTGTCTTGTCGTCCGACGTCTGGCTTGAAGGGTGTGCTGAAGACGCAGCAGCCGCCACTCTACTATCTTAGCCGCCACTTTACTATCTTAATGGGAATAATTTCCTTTCAGAAAGATATGGGTTAAGCCATTCGTTTTGGACTTAGATCGTTGTTGAACAAACTTCATAATTTCTTACTTGTTATACACTTAGCTATTAACCGCAAGTCATTTATTGCTAGAATGTACTTTCAACACCTCCACCGTAACTTTTCCAAATCTCTGGAATGTGACGGGTTAAGAACAGTTTAGAACAGTTTAGAATCTTTGCAAAGTTGCCAACCATCTGAAAATAGATTTAAAAAAAACGATGGTCACTGCCTGTCCCTTAAAACGTGCCGCCCCAGGTGCTAGTTGAATTTTGCCGCCCCGGCAATCGAATAGGTCGACAAAAAAGACGCTTTCTACACTCACAGCCCAACAGTAGGATTCTCTGTATAATAAATGCTATGGATACATACATAGACGATAGAACTAAAACAGAAATCTTAATTCATCATTCAAATATCCGTCTGTAGACTGGTATGATAACCACTCGTTTAAAAGTCATACCAACTCCATATAAGTTCATGCCAAACCATACGCAAACGCTAATTTAGTCCAAGAACATACGACTCCAAAAACATTGTTCAATTTTGAGCGGAATTCACAGCGGTTCAGCTGGACTGAGCTAACTGCGCTTCCGCAATTACCATATTCAAATGCAGGATCAAAGAACGATATCTGTTATATATCTGCAGATGTTACTTGCTAGATCTATACTCTGATTCATAATTAGGTGTCCAAAATGTAAACAAAGGTGTTGACCTATCAAGAAAATACGTTAGAAATGGTAGTTTTTATTTTTGTCGATATTTAAGTAATACAACAATAATAAAATAACAATCTAAATAAATTAAGATTAATTCACATTTTCTAATATTTATATCACCTCAATTTCGTTTCATACTGTAATAATAATAAAAAACAAAGTTTATGGTAGAAAATTAAAATGTGATAATGGTAACACAATCGGAATCCAAGACATTTCTTGTGCTGTCATTTTTAGTTTCGTAACTGATATTATTCATTTACGTGATTGTGATCAAACTCTAATGTTTTCTCGTTTACATAATGCGTTTGTTAAATTGTGTATATTTGTTAAATTTTCGTTTTTTGTTGAGTTTGTTAAAGTTTGTGTTTCTTGTTAATTATGACAGTGACATTTCTTTGTTTACATTTTGGACACCTAATTATGAATCAGACTATAGTACTTTAACACATCGACTTTTCTATTCTACACATTTCTTTACAAAATGAATCTAATCTTTTTTATTTTGGACTTAGATTATTGTCAACCTTTTTTTATTATATATAACATAGCAGTAGCAGACGAACATGCAGTCCACCTCATGGTAAGTGGCTACTGTCGCCCATGGACATCTGTAATCAACTCCAGATAGGATTAGATATTCCTACCTGAGGTTGGCCACAGATACGCCGCTACCCCTGAGGACTAAGCTGGAACGCCTCGGAAAAGTATGTCTCCGTTACCACACCCTTCAAAACGGAACACAGCAGCGCCTAACACTGCTATTATTAGGCAGAAATAGGTGTGGCGGTGGTGCCGCCGGAGTCAAACCACAAAGGATTCTACCACCTTCAACTTCAATTTGTAACTTGTTACATCACCGCAAGACATTTATTGCATTGAAGTACTTTCAATACCATAACCTATTACTATCCTATTCCACTAACATAGCTGTCTGCAATGAAATGGGTGTAGAACAGTTTGGTACCTTTGTAACTTTTTCGGTCAAATTTCCAGATTGCAACCAGATAGTTCCGTCAATCACCTAAAAAATGCCGCCCGGGCGTTAGTTGAATTTTGCCGCTCTGACAATTGAAAGGGTCGACAAAAATAAAGAACTTTCATATATGAAATTTCGCCGCCTTCTACATTGACCCAAAGTTCATTCAAAAACCCTAACAAAAGAAATTCTTCAATAAAATTGTAAAAGAAGAGATGGAGACAAAGGAAGAATTTAAATGTCACATCAATAAAATAAAATCACTTTAGAAAGAAACCTGCGCATTATTAACGAACAGTAGGAGTAATTCTTTTTGCCAATAGGAATAAACGCTAATTTTGGTACCTAGTTAACTACCTAGTAGTAGAACTCAGTCCCGCCTTCGAATTTGCATATTCAAATGTGCTTCAAAGAGCTATCCGGTTCCGGTACCAATAGGCTTTTACTGAAAACTAATGTTTTCAGAACTCTAGAACTCTGAAGATCTAGTACGTAAACCGTATAGAACGTATTAAACACATTTCAAAAATTGTTCCGATTTTAAATGGTACACCTTAAAATAATTTTTGTAGGAATATTTTTATCTTTGGTAAAAGGGCTTAGGGCAAGTAAATTAATATGAATGGTTTATTCCAATATCATTGCTTTAGTATTGTCGACCCACGTGGCACACGGTCACCATCTCACCATACATGTCTGACACGCAATGGTTGGTTTTGGACAGATTAGAATTTTTGATTTCTGATTTGGGTCTGGGTGTCTATCTATTTATTGTACACATTACATTATTGTTACAGATCCCCATGAGTGACCATTGACACGAAGTTTTCTGCATACTGATTTATACTTAAATCACACATACATTATTTCACTGGAAACAAAGTCCGCAGAATATTTAAAATTAAGTTAGTTCAGAATATTCTTTATAGACTCATCCAGTTAAATATTTTAATAAAATCCTCTAAAAATATGTGCCTTGTCTCACATGACACATTTTAATATGTCATGGAGCTTTCAGCCAAAGTTATAAGTAGGGACATACCTTACACGATGAGACAATACGACTGTGAAATGTTTTAGCGAAGCGAAACTGCAATTTGTGATTTTATGAAAATTGTTTCCGCACATTTCGCCTTAAGGCTGTTTCCAGACAGTGTATTTTTGTTAGTGCATGATTTTAAGTTATTCTTCTTCGTATACGTGTGTATTTTGAGGATTTTTATAATAGACAACAGGTCCATTCTAAAATAAATAGCTTTTTATTCGACTGAGGAATACAATGGGTTTCGAGCGTACCTTTTATATGTATGTACATGATTTTTGGCACGCACTGCAGCTTAAATGGTCACATGGATTTAAACATAACTATCAGGTGTTGTTGGATTAATGTAAATGATGATGTGTTTCATCTGGGTATATATTTAAGCAGTCAGGTTATACTTATTATCTGATTGTAAGTTGACTTTAAATAAACATTTAAGAGTTTAAATAAACATTTTTATATTTTATTTTATTGGAATTTGAATAAATGAATTACAATTGTAGACTTTCGAGACTAAAAATAACTAAAATTCGTCAGATTTTTTTGTTCATTAAACAACAATTTTTAGCCAGTATATTTAAAAAAATACAGCTGATCGCCCCTCTGTTCTCACCCTTAAATTAATGTAAGCGGTGATGTGAAGAGCTTGCTGCTCGCCCGCGGCTCTGCTCCATATTTTCTTAAATCTATCCGTGAGATTGGTTTGCAAAACTAAATGGAACGAAGACAATTTTGATACCAGCTTTAATTTTAAACCTCGTATTATATTAGGGGAGCATTGGATTTTGATGTTGAATAACATGTTATTATGTTCCGTTAGTACCTGAGGATCATAGCCTTCTAAAAAGGGATATCGTAGGTTGCCGTGTACTTTATGAAAAGTTAAAATAAGCGTAGCGTAGGTTCAGTATAAATTGTAAGCTATTTACAAAGATAAGAAATTTCGACAGGGTCAGCAGACGGATGGGTGTCCGATAGTAGTGCTTCGGAAGTTGCTATAAGGTGCTATATTTTAACATGGAGAGCAGTTGTTAAATGTTCACTTCCAAAACATCCGAAAAATAACCTAAAGCTAATAGCTGCTTGGATTATGCTGTAGGGGTCCTCTATTTCCTTCGATCACTAATAGGAACTAGTGATCGAAGTCTATTTCCCAACTGCCTAGAAGAAGGAAAAAAAATGTGTTACCGATATAACTTCATGGTACTTTTAAAAGAACTTGAATAAAAAAGTCCATTTCTAAACGCTCTTCTTTATCGCAGGATTCTCGGGGTATAAGAATTGAAATTTAAAATTGAAAGCTAAAGCCCCACATTGTGCTTGATACTGCACAAAGCTAAATAAATAACTTCCTCACTCTTGAGGTAAATCTTACAATTTCCCAGGAAGGAGCTGAATTGAAAAGGAGAGAAACATTTACAATAATATTTTTTACATATAGAAATGTTTTCTGTTATATACATATTGTTACAAATTTGAAGGTGGTAGAACCCTTAGTTCCGGAGGTACCACTATCCCACCTATTTCTACCTTATAACAACAATTGTGGGGCTGTGTTAGTTACTCTTAGTCCCTTACCCGTAACCCTTGGGTAGGAATTTAATCTTATCTGGAGTAGATCACAGATCATCATTATCATCATCAACCCATTACTGTCCCACTGCTGGGCACGGGTCTCCTCTCATAACGAGAAGGATTAGGCCATAGTCCACCGCGCTGGCCAAGTGCGTATTGGTAGACTTCACATATCTTTAAATTTTTTTTTTGTATAAATCCTCACGATGTTTTCCTTCACCGTTTAGCAAATGATAATCAATTTCTAAGATCACAGATGCGTGGCACATACCACAGATGGACTACGCGAACTGTCATATTGGCACAGATCTTCTTACAGAGTCAAAAGGATTGGGGGCATCGTCTACCACGCTGGCCAATTAAAGATTCACACACCTTTGAGAACTTTTTTTACAGAACTCTCATACATGCCAGTTTCCTAACAATTTTTTACGTCACCGTTGCAATTATTAGGTATAAAGTATTATTATTGTATTACCTGATCATAGTAATACTATTTCTGTAATATCTTACTAAGCAAAGAAGATAACATGAATTGCAGCACAGCATACGAGTATCCGTGGAGCTTTCAAAGCTTACAAGCGCCTCGTTAATATTGAAAGCTCTTGTGCCACAAGGCAAAATAAATATCTCTGGAAAACTCAAGATTTTTCCAACAGAAAGGTAGTTAAACGCAAGTTTAGATAAGGCAACCGAGGTTGTATTGTCTTTGTTTTATTATCTTTTGCTTCTGTATAAAAAGTAGTATTTTGTATAGGTATAATTATTTTTACGATGTATATTTTTTTGTTTTGTAACAAATCATAGGTAAATATTCTATAAGTTTTAATCTGCATGAATGTTTGGTTGCTATATTTGTCTATCACTAATTTTATGATAGAGAAAAACGCCTTAGGAAACTTGTGGGACATGCCGAAGAGTTATCCATATTTGCCCTATATCTTATATATAAAATTGTCGTGACACAATGTTAGTTACCGTACTCCTCCGAAACGGCTTTACCGATTTTTACCAAATTTTAAATGCATATTCAGTAGATCTGAGAATCGGATATTATCTATTTTTCATACCCATAAGTGATAAGGGTTGTTCAGCCTTAACATTTTTTTATTTATATGGCAACACACGTTTGCCGGGTCAGCTAGTTATCAATAAATATCTATGTTGGGTTACAGGTACGAGTTTCATTCTGCACGAATAAATGTTTTCTCTTTGTGTTTTTTATAAAAATTGTCTTTCACTAATTTTACGACGTACAAAAATGCCCTGTGAAACTTTTGGGAACTCACCAAAGAGTTCTCCATATTCGCCGCTTATTAGTAATCAGTCTTTCTAACGCGTCGCCTATCAAATGTCAACGTATGACAATTTTGCCTTTTTTATAATATAGGAGTAGTAGACGAGCATGCAGTCCGCCTGATGGTAAGTGGCTACTGCCGCCCATGGACATCTGTAATCAACCCCAGATAGGATAGGAGAACCTACATATTCCTACCTGAGGTCGACCACAGATGCGCCGCTACCCCTGAGGCCTAAGCTGGAACGCCTTGGAAAAGTATATCTCCCTTACCACTCCCTTCAAAACGGAACACAGCAGCGCCTAATACTGCTGTTATTAGGCAGAAATAGGTCTGGCGGTGGTGCCGCCGGAGTCGAACCACAAAGGGTTCTACCACCTTCAAAACCTTTTACAAATTGACAAATTTCAAGTTAAGCAAAATCTGAATAAATTAGTTATTAATAGCGATCGATAATACACTCAACTAGAACTTAACTATCGAAAATTGGGATTTAACTCTTGATAAAAACTATCCATAAGGAATGGATGACAAAAATTATGCAATGGGTAACATTAAAATAAATATCATTATTGTTTCCCGTTACAATCGCAAAATAAAAAAAAATGATTGAAGTTAGCAACGCACCGGTGCTCACTTCAAATCATTCCAAAGGTGCGCATGCGCATAATAAGGTCTGAAGGTTGTAGAACCCTTTTTGGTTCGACTCCGGCGGCACCACCGCCACACCTATTTCTGCCTAATAACAGCAATGTTAGGCGCTGCTGTGTTTCGGTTTGAAGGGTGTGGTAAGGGAGACATACTCAGGGGCAGCGGCGCATCTGTGGTGACCTCTCGTAGGAATATCTAATTCTATCTGGGGTTGATTACAGACGTCCATGGGCGGTAGTAGCCATTTACCATCAGGTAGACTGCATGCTCGTCTGCTACTCGTATGTTATAAAAAAAAGGAAAAACACTTGTCACCACGTTTTAAACAATCCAAAAACTCATATGTTATTCAGCTCAACTTAACAATGAAATGTAACAGAAAATCCGAATAAAACCCACTTAACATTTTATAATGATACGATAGTAATTAAAACTCTTATGCATTTTAACGAAACATTTCGTTGCATTGTCTCTACACTCGATATATTTCCGTTGTCGTGGCAACTCTCAATACTTCATTAAAGTCGACCTGAGTCGAACAATACGATGAAAGGCAACGATCTGTGAAATTGTATTATCCGTCTTTCATTGTGTTGATTTCAATGGAGTTTCTTAGGGATAACTTAACTTTACTGTTGTTCAACTTTTATTTTAATAATGAACATATGATATGTAATATTACTTTTTTTTTAACTAGTAAGCGAGGATGTGCATCAGATAATAAGTGAGCTTAAACTCCATTAAGCCCTATCTGAGCTCAACGACAGAAGCTTACTACCCCTGTAGATGTCTTGTATGAGTAGACCTCTGTTACCATATTTTACAAACCGCTCTACTGTTATTAGGCAGAAATAAGTGAAGCAGTGGTACCTTCTGCCTCGTACTACGAATAATTCTCCCACCTATATGAAATTGTATGATGAAAAGAAGTCACAAATTCGTTATCAAATTCAGGCGTCTTACTACATGCTGTATTTCGAATTGCCTTGAACTAGTGTGTGTATGAAAGCATCCACAACTTAAATAAAAACTGGAACTTCAGTGTAATAAATCGACGGTCCCTACGTATAAAGCGACATGTCGAAAACGCAGGTTTACAGGAGAGCGTAATTAAGGTTCAAACCACTCTAGAAAGAATTCTCTATACAATTCTAAGAATATTTTTTTTATAATGTTGTTATAGCTTTCGAAAGTTTGTACTAGTATTTTTAAATATTTTTTTTTTATATTTACCAGAAAAACTGACAGATGACTGTTTCTACGTGAAAACGCAAATAAAAGCATGCCAGACAAGTCTGAGATACAACTTTATACGTAGGAAACATGAAAACGGTATTGATATCTTACTCAGATTTTACATTAATGTCTTACTTTTGTAGGTTAGAAAAACAATAACATTTTTTTGTGTTCTTACTTATTATTTAAAGCGGCAAATATGCTTTTTAGACGTGATGTTAAGTTAGACATGACCGCGTTCATGCCGAGTGGCGCGCTTTTTAAGACATCGTACAAAGCGATAAGTAGGAGATATCCGCATTTACGACACCTATTTCCCTTAAATGCTATACTTGTTCTCTTATACGAATGGTAAATGTAGTAAAATACATCATATTTAAAGAAAAATCTTATACAGGCATAAGCGTATGGACGATCTAAAGCCGAATATGCAATAAAAAAAATGCAATTTTTGACATGTCGCTTTATACGTAGGGACCGTCGAAATGTGACTTTATATTCTTTATTTCTGCGGCATTTTTGTTACAGAATAGAGAGATTCGAAACGTTGATTTTAATATCAATAAGAAAATATACGTGATAAAAATGTTGTCAACCCCCGACAGACTTAAGTTGTCACGTACGTAATATCTTAAACATTAGTACATAAAAAGGTGAGCACTCATCTCCGTACTAATCAAATTTCCCGAAAACGGATCCCGAATTTCGTTACATCACTAGCGAGCGTAGATTTGAATATAAATAGGAGAGAATGGAAATATCGACGTGAATGTTACGAACCCCTGCCCCCGTCCTACACTTTAGGGATGGCGATCTTAGATCTATTAATCGAAGAATAGATTTTTTGGACCAAATCATCGATTATTTTAATCGATCTTCAGTAGTGGGTCGATTTATCGAATCGATATTTCATCCTAGAAAATCGAAATTCGTTTTTTTCGAAGTTGATTGAATGTTAACAAATTTGGTATAGGCATTTTTTGCCGACAGATACATATTTCAGTGGTTGTTTGGTCTTGACGACCTTTTTTGTTTGCGCTGGTTTCGCCCCTGAATAGATTGAAGATTGATTTTAGGTGAATTGATTCTTTACTTTAGGCTTCGATTTTTTGTTAATCGATTTATCACTACGATTCGATTCGATCTTTTTCAGAAACAATCACCATCCCTAACTCACTTAGGTTTATCACGTAGAATTCATTATAACACAATTACTTCGGGCCGGTTCTGCAACGGGTCCAATTGTTAATTTGGAAGTGCCGTTTCTTTGTCTGCGAGCGGATTTTATTTTGGACCTACTTAGGGCCACTTTGTTTTCAACGTTCACGAAATTGAGGAAAGTGAGTGTGAAAATTAATGTTGTTGGGTCCATAAATAAATAAACTCTTCGCAGTCACTCACGGAGTTTTAGCCTGAAGTGTACATAATATGAACATAAGCAAACACAGCTACACAAGATTTATAAATATAATAACATATATACCTATATTATACACATTTATTCGAAATACAATCTACGTATGTAGGTTAATCTTAGGTTTACACAGGCCACACTTATTTCTAGCGTGACACAATTCTCCGTTTTGGTGGGAGGGTGTGGATGCCTGCGGACTTAGGGAGGTACTCCAAAGGACTAAGATGTTATGTTGTCTTGTATGTAGCCTCTGTACTATATGGATTATAATATTATTAAAAAACTGCATTTTTTAATAATAATATAGGAAAAGCAGACGACCTTGCACTCCGCCAGATGGTAAGTGGCTACTGCCGCCCATGCACTTCTGTAATCAACTCCAGATAGAACAGAATTAGATATTCCTGTCTGAGGTCGGCCACAGATTCGATTACCCCTGAGGTCTAAGCTGGAATGCCTCGGAAAAGTGTGTCTCCCTACCATCCTTCCAAACCATAACACAGCAGCGCTTAACACTGATGTTTTTAGACAGAAATAGGTGAGGCGGTGGTGCCGCCGGAGTCGAACCACAAAGGATTCTACCTTAAAAACCGGTTGCATGTTGTCTTGTATGTAGCCCCTGGTCTCTATGGAGTGGGTTACAGATATTCATGAACGGCAGTAGACACTTACCATCAGGTGGATTGCATGCTCATTTTCATAATTAAAGAAAACTTACCAGTAATGGGCTCCAGATCGTAGCCATCAGACGCAATGATGGTGATGTTGTGGCCGTCCACCGACATCTCGATTGGACAGTTCAGGAACTCTGCGTTGATCACCCGGAAACGGTATTTGTAGCCCTATGATTAGAAAATAATTTGGTATGACTTTTATTGTTAAGTTTATAAATTTATTGTAAGAATAAAGATGACGTTATATCCAACAATATCATTCGGTAACTATGGTATTATACACATTATTTTATAATTTTATTTCTAAATCAGAACACCTGAATTAAATATAAAAACACAACATTTTAGTTGCTTTTAAGAATCTTTGCTCTAATATTTATGACAGGCGCTTTTCATAAATTTAATAAAAAAAGCAATAATTAGCATTATGTATTCGAATGAACACTGAAAATCATCAGGCAATTACAGTAACATGCGATCGCGAGACTCATTAAATGCGACAGCATGTACCGTTTTGCGAATCAAAATGGCACGAAACTCATGCCATTTTCATCCTTATCTCTCTTACAATAAAGATTAATAGACGCGTCTATATAAATTGAAACAAACGTACCCCATGTTCAATATTCATACAACACAAGTGTTTATTTTGTAATTTATGTGTATTTCCATCATAATTGGTTATTCCGTTTCAGTTTGCACCATAGAGAGTTATTGTTAACGTGACTATAATATAGCTGTAGAATATAATTTATAAACTATGGTAACCTATTTATGTTATGTTTATGGGACATCAAACACTTATTATCAAATAAACTACAAGTATACTCCGCGCCAAACTGCTAGTCCGCTCTGAAGTTGTTGCGAACAGATGTAGTCAGACAATTTGCTATGGCGACGCGAATCATTGCTATATTCAAAGCGGACTAGCAGTTTTACACCGACTATACCATCAGGTGGACTGCACGCTGTCTGCTTCACCTACATTTAAGTACCGAAATATCTAACCTCAAAATTCAATAGGTATGTAACCACTCTGTCCCTGTAGTTCCGGGACTAGAATAGGGCTACGGTATCCCCTGCCTGTCGTAAGAGGCGACTACAAGGGGGCTTCCGGGGTTGCGGGCGGCAAGAGTGAGAGCTCGAACCGTCCAGTAAGCGACCCCGGGAAAGACGGCGGTATGTGTGGTCGCATACCGTCGTGAACACCAGATGGTTTGGGAGGAGCGAAAACTGCTCTCCCAGGGCAGAGCCCGATCGGGGCATCGCGCTTGGAGGACTCCGGTTGTGTTCCGTCGGAGATCCCGGAGTTCTCCAACAAGCGATGAGGATGGCCACCTGGTGGGGTTTTAGTGCGGTATAAAATCGCACATAACTCGACGTCGCTCCCACGTCGTCGGGTACCTTTTGAAGGTTCCCCCTCGTTAAAAAAAAAGTAAGGTACATAACCACTCACCTGTTCAACATTAAACCTCGCGGCCCTCATATACATTGGCTTCACAGTCTCATTGAAGATCCTGAACCTGCCCACACCATTGATGAGGAGAGTGGGTGGCTTGTTATCACCTCTCGAGTGGTGGTGGTCAGTGAACATACCCACTGACAGCTCGTGGATCCAATCTGTCACTATCATGACGTGCTCTGATCTGTGGGAAACAAAATTTTTGTACTTACACAAAAGCAAATAAAAGTTATGCTTCTTTGGCTAATGAATAAAAATAAATATCGCATTATATCAATATCATATCTATGTATCGATAATAAGTAAATGATATTATAATAAGGTAGTCCAGCGTAACCGCTTCCATAACAAAAATTGTTTCATCATTATTTTTGGCCTCCTAAGGCGCGCCTAAAGAAGTATTACTTCAAAAATTGTTTTAATTTTTCGGACGGAGTTGTAAATTATTGTTAAATTGAAGGTGGTAGAACCCTTTGTGGTTCGGAGGTACCACCGCCACACCTATTTCTACCTAATAACAGCAGTGTTAGGCGCTGCTGTGTTCCGGTTTGAAGGGTGTGGTAAGGGAGACGGACTTTTCCGAGGCGTTCTAGCTTAGTCCTCAGGGGTAGCGGCGCATCTGTGACCGACCTCAGGTGGGAATATCTAATCCTATCTGGGGTTGATTATAGATGTCCATGGGCGGCGGTAGCGACTTACCATCAGGTGGACTGCATGCTCGTCTGCTACTCCTATATTATATAAAAAAAACCCTTTCATTAGAAACCCAAATCATAGGGGTGCAAAAAAATTAAAAATAATTGGATCGCCATCTTGAGGTGTGCGCCATATAGGATTAAGTCTGACGTCACTAAGCTAAACCTCCCTTGTTATCCAAACCAAACGTGTATACAAAATCGGATGGGGTTAACTGGTTTAAATTCAGTTGCAAGATTTGTCTGACCTGATTTGATTTGACCCTCACATATATACGAACAAACAAGTTTAATAATCTATACTAATATTATACAGAGGAAATCTTTGTTTGTTTGTTTGATTGTAATGAATAGGCTCAAAAACTGCTAGACCGATTTTAAAAATTCTTTCACCATTCGAAAGCTACATTATCCACGAGTAACATAGGCTATATTTTATATGAAATATATTTGATAAATAGATTTTGAGGCGGCACAAAGTTTGCCGGGTCAACTAGTAGGTTATAAAAACCGTCAAGGGATTTCCCGTAATGGTAGAAATTATATCCAAATTAAATTATTCATTACTTAATTATTTATTATAATTTATTCAGATATAAATTACACAAAATGAAAATAAAGTTTAAGGAAAACGAACACACAAGGAATTCCCCGTAATCAAAAAACCTTATTGTGGGCGTTATATTACTTTAAACGTCTCATAAATGGAATTTATGGTATAATTTGATTTGAACGGAAAACAAAGATTATTTATTAACAAAAATGGCATGATATTGTCGTCAACCCATTACTGTCACCGCTGAGCACAGATCTCCTCTTAGAATGAAAAAGATTAGGCCATAGTCTACAGCGCGAGCCAAGTGCGAATTGATTGGAATCACACGACTTTGAGCTTTTTAGGGTTCCGTACCCAAAGGGTAAAAACGGAACTCTAGTACTAAGACTTTGCTGTCTGTCCGTCTGTAACAGGGCTTTATCTCTGGAACCGTAATAGATAGACACTTGTTTCTTTACAGAGGATGTGTAACGGTGACCGCTATAAGAACAAATGTTAAAAATAAAATAAAGTTGAATATTAAAGGGGGTCTCCATACAACAAACCGGTATTTTTCGGCATTTTTGAACTAACTATTGAACCGTACTAAGACTGTTGTTGTCGTTCCCACGTCGTTAGGTACCTTTTTAAGATTTCCTCCTCGTAAACAGAAAAAAGGCTATCACTACCTTGGTATAAAGTTGTTTATAAAAATAGTCTATAGCGTTTATACATACATTGTGAACATTCCGAATAAAAATAAAATAGCTGGCAAGTCCAGTTTCCTTATAAAACCTTTACTTCTTCCTACATATTGTATATCTTGATTTCATGCCATTTAAGATCTATAAAAATAAACCACTGACGTAAGAAAAGATCAAAATTACAAATTATATTACAACTTGTATAACTACGACTATTTCCTAAATCTGAATACCGATTAAAAGGTTTGTATATTTTTTATACGGAAAATAATAATTACTTAGAATTTGGGGTTTTGTACGATAAAAATCTTATACCACCACTTTCGTGTCTGTCTGCATTTTCCAAAAAAAAATATTACACAGTAATTACTATAAAAACAAAAAACGACTGCTTAAAAATAATTAACTGAAATAAAGTAATGTAGCCTAGAATAGTCTCACAATTTAGACTAATCCAATGAGTCGTTATAAGTTGAAATTGATTAAGCCGTTTGGGCTGCAAGACGTGTCAAATACCTATGTATATGTATAGGTACATAGTTTATAGGTACATACGATTCAAGAGCATTAGCCTTATGCAGTCAGGTAAAAAACTAAAAATTGGTAACGCGACAAAATTACAGTTTAGTTTACAAATATCAAATTAGTAGGCTCAATCACGGACAATTGTTAGTTAAGATAAGCAGTTAAATGGTTAACGCCCGTTATTGATTATCAATCTATCCAATGATTTGCCTACTAAAGATCGTCATTTGCTAACTTCAACATTATGCTAAATTTTCAATTAATTGATTATTTTTTTAATAACGTGTAAATTAACATTAGATTCATCCACCTACTTCTATTACATAAAAGCACCAATCCATATGAACATGTGAATGAGGGTCAGTGTTTAAAGCCATTAAAGGCAAAACCGGTCCCGTGGCGTATAGTGAAAAGGCCAATGTACTTTGCCAAGGTACGGGGAAGAACCAGATGACGCATCGTGAAATACCTAAGTAAAGTTAAATACGAATAAAGTTAACATACTCGTCCCCGATAATTAGTTTTAAGGAAATGAAGGTAAAACCTTGTTTCGTCATTAACACTTTTGTAATTGAGTATAGTAATAAATACAAGGTGTTTTTTTACAGAAAAAGAAACGCTAAGAATAAAGTACAGCATAAGAAAAGCTTCATATTGTAACAATCCGCGCCAAACTGCTAGTCCGCTCCGAATATAGAAACGAGTGGAGTTGCAATAGCAAATGACAAATATTAGCGGGATGTATACAGCGCGGGACCCTCCCGGCACTTGTCCGTTGCCCGCTCACACCCACAGGTGCATAGTTGCGTTAGTGTGCCCTTACGTTACGGAGTATATAATATGCTAACTAAACCTGCGCGCAACAACTTCAGAGCGGACTAGCAGTTTGGCGCGGACTATACCTTAACATCTTCGCTGCTACCCCTGAGGACTAAGCTGGAACGCCTCGGAAAAGTCTGTCTCCCTTACCACATGTCTGTTTAGACTTATCTCCTAATTTTGACTGATTGCGATAGGCCTATTTAATATTATAATAGGCCTATTTTCAGGAGAGTTTCACTGGTATTTTCAGAGGCTTGACGGTAAATGCTTTAAACACGCGATTTCGCCAAAGTATCGTTGTATTTCTTTCTTTATTTTAAGTGATCAATATATATAAAAAAAAACGTTCCATTTTAATTAATTCAAGCTCTTGAAAAAATTAATATTCAATGGCTCGAAAGTAAGTAAATATACCTTTTTAGAAATAAAAATTGTATTTGACAATAGTCATTAGGCAGTAGCCTAATCAAATAATTATAGTTTAAAAAAAGCTAAAAACCACGCTAAAGTCGCTCGAGGAAAATCATTAATCCTGATTCCTGACGATCTGGGGTGAATGAGATAAAATCACAGATTAACAAATAGTTACTACGTAATAAAATTATTTAATCGTGTATTTTCATCGGTTCTTGATAATTGTTCACAGTTTGAGATTAATCGGACCGTTCAAAGTGGGTAAAAATCGAGTTCCAAGATTCCATTACATACATACAGGTCAAACTAATAAAATCGTGGTAAAAATCGTACAAAATTAACTATTCGTATACCTACTCAGCCTAAGCATGAATACTTCCGATGTCGCAGCGATCTATCTTTCAAGTATCATAGGATAAAGTTGCTCGAAACTACTAAAACTACGTATTACGCCACCTTTTGATTTCGGAAGATTCTCATCAAACTTTTACAAACTCGTTAACGGTAGCATCAGCGGTGCGAAGCGTTCACTTACACAGACACGACCGCGAAGCACACGCTTCTATCAACTATGGGATACTTTTTTGCTTCTGTGAATAGAAGTTTATGATAGTTCGTATTTTAGTTTTAGGACGAAATAATTAATTTTCCTTAAAATAGACGATATTCTTGAGGGAACAATAAAATAAGACAATAATTATGAAGCGATTGTAAATTGTTTGATTTAAAAATTGAAAAGTGCTTCCTTAAATGGATTGAATGATATAATAATACAATATAATTATTTTCAACTTACTTAATGTGGTATTTGCATTTGAATCTGATTAGATCAGATTGTTCTTGAAGAAATATTAATATTTTTTGTTCTTAGATATAGTGAAAGAAGTGATATTACCTTATCAAATGCTGTCTTTATATATTACCTCACTGACAAGTGTAATATATAGCTAAATAATGTAGCGTATAACGATTACACGTGGAAAAGTACGTGTCACCTCCACATTTTGGGAAACTCGTATCAAACTTTTACAAACTCGTTAACGGAAGCATCGGGTAGAAGCATTCGCTTATACGTCGAAATTATGAGCATAACAGTTTGAGAATGCACATAGTATACAGTTTTTTGACTGACTGACAAGTCAGAATAATTATATTAATTTAAGTTGGGAATCTTTACATTAATTTTGTCGGTAAACTGTTTTTTGAAGTGAAAATTTCCTTAGCGGCGTTGTAAACTTTTTGTGATGGGTAAAAAAATACTAAATTCGCGTCAGGATCACGAGTACTGGTCAAAAATTCGTAAAACGGCAAAGCAAACTGCAAAAGTCACGATGTTATCCGGTGTCAGCACAGAAAAATATGTCAATGGGTGTCAGTTTCAATTTTTAATTATTAGGTATATTTTATTACTCAATATAGGTAAGGTTTCGAAAGTCTTCACTTCCGCCCGAACTTTTTTTACTAAATTGTTATACTAAGTTGAAAACCGGTAAAAAATTGTAGGCCCGCCCCTATTATTACCATATAATATATATCAATAGTAATATTATTTTATGTAACCAACATATTTATGTTCCTATCTTATTTTATTTGAGCTGGGTAGTACCTGGTATTTCGATTGAGCACATACATTGCTTGTTACCAAATAAACCCACATTCTCAATTTTTTTTATTTTTTAAGAATCTTGCATTTACCTGTCATAATCATAGAGATTTCCATGAGGATCCTGGGACTTGGGTTTCCTGATGATGAGGGCACCAGCTGCTCCATCCGCTCGCTGCATACCAGAATGGGAGTGCCAGAAGTGGGTTCCAGAATGGGATGCATTGAATTGATACCTGTAATAAATAAATGCTTTCTACACTCACAGCCCACACTAGGATTCCCTGTATTGTGGGTGCCATAGACACACAAAAACAAATACACAAACACTCAGACCCAGAACAGATACCTATCTTAATTCATCATTCAGATATCTGTCTGGCCGGGGATCCAACCCGGAACCCTTTGCGCGTCAGACTGGTATGGTGACCGCTTCGTCACGTGGATCATGTGTAATGATGAGATAATTATGAAACTTTTAAATTGCTAGAACTACGTGATTTTACTGTGCCGATGTTATCACTCCATCTGTATTTTCTAGCGTAAAGTTCATGCGTTTTGATGGAAAGGTGTGGATGCCGACTGACCTAAATATGAGGCGATATCGTAGTCCTCAGGAAAGGTAACGCTTCTACTATCGCCTTCAGGTAAAACACCCTGTTCTATATGGATTGTTGTTAAAAATGTATCTTTGTAAAATAGTGCTTTACTTTTTTTTTAGTAGAAGGATTCTAGCACTGCCGATGATCAACTTTAAGTAAACTGCTTAAAACAAAATACCAGATAACTTTGAATTATGTATAGTTAAATTACTAATGGAAGATGATGAAATGGAAAGCAAACTTTTCCAAGGTTCCTACTTAGTCTTCAGAGCTGGGTAGTTGCAATGCATATGTGACCGACCACTGGATAGACTCTTATCTGGGATTGATTTTAGGTGTCCATCGGCAGTACCCACTTACCATCAGGTGACTACACGTTTTTTTGCTACTTCTATATTATAAGTGTAAGTTACCTGAAGGTAGACTCAGGTAATATCGGACATTGGGTGACGTAAGGCGTTCCGTCCATGTAGGGAGTGCCTCGCTGATGCTGACCATGCCAATGGACCGTTGTACCCTCAGTCATAAGATGGTTTTCCACGTCCACTATTATCCTGTCGTGTTGACAAACCTGGAAACAAAATGTGATCAAATGTATGTTTGAAAGATTTTTTTTTAAATGAAAATAGGAAATGAACATGCATCCACCCGGTGGTAAATCATTGCCGCTTATGGACATATGTATGCCATATAAGATTAAAATCGTCCTTGAGATTTTTTTTTTTTTTTTTTTTTTTTCCTTGTATAAAGTACCGAATGAATAATAAGGTACTTTATATTTATTACAATCTAGCCTACTATAAGACTAATGAGTAATTTTACGCTAACTTAAACTGCTAAATAATCATATAATGAAGGCGGCGTCCTCTAACACTGCACTTCTTTGTCTTATCACATAAAGGAGTAGACACATTGTTCTTGTGTTCTATAATGTTCACTTATCACTTCTTCACTAACACTACACTGTGTCATGTCACTAACTCAAACGGTTTAGTCCTTTTGAGTCTTCTCACTAAGTCCGTCGTATCGAGGAGCTGGATCGCCTCGATATTGACGTGATGGTGAAGTCTTTTTTGATGGCCTTCAGCATAAGTGCTAATCACTTTTTTAACAAGGTCTACTTGAAGGTCCCGATGTAGATCTTCGTTTCTTACATACCAAGGTGCATTTGCAATACCCCTAAGTACTTTATTTTGGAACGTTTGTATGATATTTAAATTACTTTTTTTGGTACAGCCCCAGAGTTGAATACCATATGTCCATACAGGCATTAGGACTTGTTTATATAGCAATATTTTATTGTATATAGACAGCGAGGAATGTTTCCCAAGCAGCCAATGCATAGCTCTGTATTTGAGCTCCAGCTCGTCACGTTTTTTCTTGACGTGAGCTCTCCAGCGCAGCTTCGCATCAAGGGTCATGCCAAGATATTTGGCTGTGTTTGCGTATGGAATGGGTGTATTGTTAATATATATAGGTTGATAATTAGGATGCCTATTTGTAAAATCAATGTGCACTGATTTGGTTTCATTGAGTTTCATTCGCCACTTCTTCGTCCAATTGATTACTTTGTTGATAGCTACTTGGCAATTCTCCGCTGCTTCAGCGTGATCATTCCCTACAGCTATAATTGCAGTATCATCAGCAAAAGTTGCGAAGATGTTATTTTCTGTTTCTGGAATGTCACAGGTGTATAAGAGGTACAGGACCGGCCCCAATACACTGCCTTGTGGTACGCCAGCATTTATTTGCTTGAGATCTGAGTATGCTTCTCCTTGTCTCACTCGGAAAGCTCTGTTTGAAATATAAGATATTAATATTTCTGAGAATTGCTTTGGTAGCATTGCTCTTAGCTTCAATATCAAGCCTTCATGCCAAACTTTATCGAAGGCTTGCGCTACATCTAAAAATACTGCAGAGCAGATTTTCTTCTCTTCTAATGATTTTTCTATTGTACTAGAGATCCTATGAATCTGATCTATCGTGGAGTGTTTTTCTCTGAAACCAAACTGGTGATCTGGTATAAAGTTTTTATGTTCTAATATGGGTTTGAGTCGCTTTAACAAGAGCTTCTCAAAGACCTTAGACATTATAGGCAATAGGGAGATAGGCCTGTATGATGCAGCTTCATGTGGCGGTTTACCCGGTTTTGGTATCATTATTACTTCAGCTACCTTCCATAAGTCTGGAACATATTGAATTCTGAATGAAGCATTTATTAGGGAAGTTAACTTGATTACAGCTTTTCTAGGAAGGTTCTTCATAACCTCACCTGTAATCAGGTCGAATCCAGGAGCTTTTTTAGGATTAATGTTGCGTTGTATCTCTGTTGACACTTCTTTTGGGGTCACAAATTTAATATCTAGCTCTGTCTGCTCTATACAGTGACTACTATAATCACTATATTCTCCTTCATTTGGTTGGAAGATTTTTTCTAGATGAAGGGCAAAATGAGAAGCTTTTTGCATATCATCAATTATCCATTTTCCATACTTATCTTTAATTGGGGGAATTTGCTTGATAGGTCGTTTCAAACCTTTGGTTGCTTTCCACAGTGAGTAGTCTGTGCTGCGATCATTGTTTAAGCTTGATAAATAGGTTTTTAGGGTATCGTTATTAAATTGATTAATTTTTCTCCTAAGTGTTTTTGTGAGGTTGTTCAGATGTTTTTTGTCTTCGGGAGACCTCGTTTGGTGCCACCTTCTCCTTTGTCGCCGTTTTTCCTTTATAAGGACAAGTATTTCCCTTGTATACGTTGGACGTGTGACTCTCACTCTAGCTTGTGGTGTATTTTTCCAGGCTGAATGTTGGATAATTTTAACAAATCCACCCACTTCTTCGTCTATTTGTTCGGGAGTTTTAAGTGGAACGTGCAAGTTTATATTACGTGTGAGATCCACCTTAAAACTTTCCCAATCTGTATGCTTATTCACTAGGCCGAGCTGGCTATTTCGATGTACAAAGCTTTGATGCAGTGTTAGTATGATTGGCGAATGGTCCGAGCTCATATCGTATGAACCCTCAACGCTCATGAGACTTCCTGATATTTTCTTATATATAAAGAAATCTATCAGGTCAGGAACTTTATTAGGATCAGTTGGCCAGTATGTAGGTTGTCCTGTTGATATAACTTCACATTTCAAATGTTTCAAGGCATTGAATAATTCTTTGCCTTTAGGAGTTGTTAACCTCGAACCCCAATAGACATTCTTGGCATTAAAATCACCACCCAAGATGAATTTTTCGTTAAATTTATTTAAAAATTGTATGTACTTCTCTTTTTTTATTGAATATCTAGGTGGGCAATAAATTGCTGCAATAGTTATATGGTAGTCCTTAGTTTCGACACCAATAGCCACTGATTGGATATCATGTTCTTCGTGTTTAAATTGTTCATAATGAAACAGATTATCTTTGATAATAACAGCACTTCCACTTCCTTGAGATTGATCACAGATACGTGCTACCCTTTGCTTTGACAACCCGCGTGGCGCAGCGATCGCCATATCGGTCTGACGCGCTGAGGGTCCCGGGTTCGATTCCCGACCAGACAGACATCTAAATGATGAATTTAGATTTCTGTTTCTGGGTCTGGGTGTTTGTGTATTTGTCTTTCTGTGAGTGAGTGTAGAAAGCGTTTTTTTTTACCCTCTGAGGGGAACGCGTCAGATAACTATATATTATGATCTCCGTTCAAAGCAAAGCAGCGTTTAACACTGTTATTAACCGGTTAAAAAACCAGTATGTATCGACTAGGGAAATACCACCGCCACATCTATTGACCATCAGGTGGATTGTATGCTCGTTTGATACTTAAATTTTATAAAAAAAAATCAACGGGTTGCACTCCGGGAGTGCCGGCAGAAGTGAAAACTTGAACATTAAAGTTGTGCATTTTTGATACTTTGGTTAGGTAATAATTTTGCACGAATTACGTTAATTATCACTTAAAAAGTTTTATCATTTATGTGGTAAGCTACAATATTCATTTATTGCGCTATCGTACACAAATATGACAGTCTTTCGAATTTTCAATCAGGTCACATGCGCGAGTTTAGCATTTTTTACTCGTCACAATGTCAAAAGTGCACAATGCCGCTAAAGAAGTTTTTACTTCAAAACATGTATACTTATACCAAAGCAAATTCGTAGAAGTTTTGAAAATATTTACCTAAGTATTATGAGTAAGTATATTAACTAATTTTATCAATGGTTGAATAGATTAAGGTAATCGCTATCGTAAAAACACGGTTTTGTGTTTAGGTCATTAAGATACGGACAAAAAACCAAATCAGTATGAAATTAAGTAATTTAATGGAGTAAATGAGCAGTAGCTAATGTTTTTCACATTAGAAATAATTTTAACCCAGTTAGAAAAAATGTTACTTCGATTTTTTATTTGGAGTTTTAAATTGGTACCTTATCCGTGGAATAATGATTTATTACTGCTGTATTTTTTTTAACTATACATTTTTTGTAACACAAATCCTTTCACTAGGGTGTGTCATATTTTTCCCTGTAGTTCCGGGACTAGAATAGGGCTACGGTATCTCCTGCCTGTCGTAAGAGGCGACTAAAAGGGGGCTTCCGGGGTTGCGGGCGGCAAGAGTGGGAGCTCGAACTGCCAGGCCAGCGGCCCCGGGAAGGAAAAAAAAAAAAAGTGTGTCATATTACATATTGTAGACCTCGCTTTTTATGCAACATAGTATGTTAGTCCTTTCAGGTTTTAGGAATCTAGCAAATCATTAACAACGTCACTCACCTCTATAGCCGGCCCAGGCATTTTCCTGTTAATAACATTAAGGGCCCTATTTACACCATCAGCCGGTATACAGTCAGGTAGCTCGCAGTCCGACGCATTATACGGACAGTTGTAGCACGCTTTACTCATAGTTTGATACCATTCGAGCTTGAATTCATAGTAGCATATCATGGGTTCTTCCCCTTCTTTGCATTCCCTGTGACACGGATGATCGCCAGCTATGAGCTCACCAGTAACCTCATCGTATTTAACATGAGCTCTTAATAGTGTTTTCATGCTCGCTTTTTTTGCAAGCACTTGTTTTACCGCATCAAGCTTATTATCACTTGGAGCTTCCGTTGTAGTATGCCGCGTTTTTGTTCGATAACTGAAGTCGTTATACGGTGGATTTGATATCACTGGTAATATAACTTTTGATGCACTTTCTGGTGCTTTAACATTACTGTTATTCAAAACTTTGACTATACTACCGTCACTAGTATTAACATTTTCTTCGCCTGTATCTAGCGTCACGTTGTCTAAGCTATCATTCTGTTTACTTGAAAGATTTTCCAATGATATAGGACTACTCGTGATAATGCCGTCTGGTATTGCTGGTTCTGTTGCAAACTGTGTGGTCGCTTCTAGTTCTGATGCTGTGCTGATTCCTTTTGCGTCTGTAACAAATAAGAATTGATTAGTAACAGATTTTGTTATATTTTAGTAGGACCTGTTTGTATATTTTTGAATGTATATTTTTGGATTTGTCCATAACCTATATATCTAGTAGGTAGGTAAAAGTATTGAAATGACTTAAACCCTCACTTCTAACAAGAAAATGTTGCCAATTTTGACAATTGAAATTGTCACTGTCATCTATTTTCGTGTTTGAAAAATATTAAAAATATATAGTTTCTAGAGCATTTACGATATTTCTTCGCACTATTTCTCCGATTTTGTATTCTTTTTGCACTATTTAACTGCACATGTCGGCATTGTTCCGCGTAAATTACACCATGACAGTCGGAGACATAATGGGAAATCAGTCAGCCATTTTACGTATGTGTCAGCCATTTACGGCTTCCTTCAATTACAAGGCTATGAGATATCTATACTTATCTATCTATCTATCACTCACATTTACAATAATATGTGTGACATAATTATATATACATTGGGCAAGGATGTCCTATCAGAATAATGACCTCTGTAACTATATATAAAAATCAATATACGAGATGAAGATCATAAGGCTTTTGTCTAATAACGTGACATCATAAGCCACGGAGTAATTACGATTAATTTATCCGTAGAAATACATGCTCAATGGAATGAACTGTAATTAAACGTAATAACATTTCTCATATAACACGTGACTTCTTTTTATGTAATAAAAGTAACGTGTACGTTCTATATAGTGATGTTAAGTCACTGACAGTCATGGGCATCTGTACCCTTAGTATGAGTTTTTACGTTTTTACAAAATGACTGTTTTTGTATTTGTTTACGTATTTGCCCATACATTTCCAATCAGCGCCTTTACCGAACTGTATCAGAACTGATTGGAAATGTATGGTAATACGTAAACAAATACAAAAACAGTCATTTTTGTAAAAACCTAACAACTCATACTAAGTACCCTTAGTTTTTACGTGTTACCAGTTCCACTGAACCAATCCTTACTAATATTATAAATCCGAAAGTAACTCTGTCTGTCTGTCTGGTTGTCTCTTCTTCACGCCAAAACCACTGAACCGATGTTAATGAAATTTCGTACAAAGATAGTCTGAGACCCGAGAAAAGACATAGGATAGTTTTTATCCCGGAAATCCCACGGGAACTAGGGATGGCGATCTAAGATCGATTAATCGGAGCATCGATCTTTTGGACTCAAAATATCGATTATTTTAATCGATATTAGTAAGGATTGAATCGTAAACTATGCATTTGATCAAGTGATGATCTTTAGCAAAGTTGAAGGTACGAATTTTCAGTTTTATGTATGTTAGTATGTTATATTATTTTCTTTTAAACGCGGGCGAAGCCACGGGCATAAACTAGTCTGAAATATATTATTGAACTAAGATGAATTTGAGTCGCGTTTTTATCTTTAAGAACCAACGATGCTTTTCGTGTCACGCGTGACACTTGCATTCTATCGTTTCATACGCACACGGTTCGCGAATAGACTGCAGCGAGTTAATTCATGTATGCGGGTAGAACACAGATGCAGGTGTAAACACGCGTGAGAGTAATGGCGCCCTTAGAACCATTTTCCTATCACGCGCGTCTGAGTTTATCTTCGAATTTGGACCATGTATGTCACGTGCCTCCTATCGTTAGAAAATTATGTTCATATGTGAGCTACACACTCAGGTCAAGAAGATATTACAGCGGATTAATTCACGCGTGCGTATGAGGCACGCGTGCGTGTACTCAGCTTTTCAAATAAAAACACAAAAGGTCTAGATTTGTAATAAACAAATCAGGAATAGACGTCGTTAATAATGCAATTGAAGAACGAAAAGTTTACAATAGAATTAATACAATATTATCACGAATTTATTATTAATAATGCGATCACTAACACCGCCATATAACATCTCCCACACACTTTATTTTATAGCCAAAACCAATTGACTGACGCTCCGAGATTGCTATACATAAGCTTAGGATTTATGAATCAATTTTAATAATTCACAATCCAGTCACGTTTTTAGAATAACATCCTTTCCGATTCCTCGTTGAATGTGAATTACTTAACGGAGCTATAACTGCCCACTCTACTATGCCTATTATAAGGCTGATTGACGTCATAAATTCATTATCGTCCCACTGCTGGGAACAGATCTCTTCTTGAAGAGGTGTTTGTGTTTAGGCCATAGTCCACAGCGCTAGCCAAGTGCGGATTGGTAGACTTCACATATTTGTTTTTTTAAAGACTGGCTATCACTTTTTACGATCACTGATCGAACTTAATTGAATGAAATAGTTATTAGTATCGAGCGTTACTTTACGAAAAATCATTAAGGTATCGACTATAAGCCGGTTAATCGGTAGGTCTTCAAATTAACGATTTCTTATTTAATTTACTTTAATTGTTATTATTAATATGTTATTTTATTTAATTTACTCTGTTTTGGAATTTAACACGTGTTGGTGATGATATGTATAATGGAATCCTGCAAGTATTTGTAAGTTTAACCTTGCTGTAATACAGACGGTTTCTTATCATATATTATGTTGATAGCGGACTGTTGCTAACTAGATTTCGTCTTAAATTTAATAGGTAAATTGAATTTAATAAATCGATGACAAGCGTGATAAAATAATAATTACACATCACACATCATGTGTTCTTAACACATGATTCATTCCATCAAATCATTTAATTATGATAAAGAGGTGCAATGTAATAAAATGTATGTAATAACAATTAGGTATTGGAAGACTTAACAATAAATAAATTCAATGATGACATAAGACGATATGATATTTTGTAAAAGCAATATCATTGTAAAATCCCCGTACCTGATTACAAAAAATGTTCAAAGTAATGAAACCGCAAACGATACAACAAAGAATCGAATAATTGTATCCTTAACGAATTTAAACGACGTAATTTATTTAAAGCCGTATTCACTAATGATGTTAAAAGTTAAAAACATCCTTCGGACGATACAATGCCACTTTTTATTTGTATGATTGATGGCTTTTCAGTGCATTTAAATCGAAAAAAAAGTACAATATTTTTCTGTTAGAACCCAGAATAGAATTTTGATATGAATATGAAAAGATAGAAATTTTAATGAAATAACAGAATTGTTGGAAAGAAGATAAATATTACCCTTAGTATGAGTTCTGATTCAGTCCGCTAGAGGCGCTGATTGGAAATGTATGGGCTTGGAAATATATGGGTTTCAACTTCTCGGCATACGTTAGTAAAGATTACTCACTCCTAACAAGAAAATATACTAGTTTAGACAATTGAAATTGTCAGTCACCTATTTTCGTGTTTGAAAAATATTTAAAAAATATAGTTTTAAAGCATTTACGAATGAAACGATATTTCTCCGCACTTTTTCTTCGTTTTCATGTTGTTTTTGCACCACTTTACTGCCCATGTCGGCATTGTTCCGCGTAAATTACACGTGACAGTCGGAGACGTAATGGGAAAATGGCTGACTGTTTGTCAGCCATTTTGCTTCTTCCTGGCTTCCTTCAATTACAAGGCTGTGAGATATCTATACTAATCTATGCTCCCGGGTAAGTATAGACATACAAGCAAGACTGCTTAGCGCTTAACACTGCTGATATTAGAGAGAAATTGGAGTGGTCATAGCGCCTCCAGAATCGTATCACAATAGTTAAAAAATTATACTTTAAAAGCTTTATGAATATTTCTTTCGTTGTTTGTTTGTGCGTGTCACAACAGCAATCTAGGGCGTACCTGAGTGGAATCTAGAATTTCAATTGGCGATCTGCCACACGAAGGCTAACCTTACGGTAACACGACAGTAGTACAGTTACATCACTGATATTAATATTTTAATGTTGTCAAAGCGTTTGGTAAAGGTAATATTCAATCGTTGTAAATTATTCTTTGACACAAAGACAGAAATATAACTCCTTGCGGATTTTATTTGCTACAAAATGATGTTCTTTTTATGAAATCGAGCTAAAAACTCCTGATGGTAAGTAGTCAGTAGTGTTTTCCTTGACCCAAGGATATTTAAAATCATTTCTAGATAGAGATCCCGATGGGAGCCTACGCCCTAAGGGCTGCATGAGATCGGATCACCTAACCGCCTAGGGACATAAAAGTGAGCACAATCTTTTTTAAAACTTGAAAAAAATGCTTAGTATACAAAATTTGGACGTCAATTTTTTACACGTAAAAATACCGTGTATACCCGTCATGAAATACCATTCGCTTAAATAAAACATCATGTCATATGCGTGTACGTTTTGACAGTTCCAAAATTAGCGAAGATTCTAATTAGTCGCGCCTAATTAGTCACCGCAAATATTGCACATGAAATGAAAATTTTTCACGCGATGCTTATTAGTCAAATTACTGTATTTTAAGGAAATTTACGTAACATTTACTTAAGCTTTTATTTTAAACGATATACACACTATATGCATTAGTTTAACTCTGTTTAGAAAAATGGTTAAATAAAATATAATGAAACTAGCTGACCCGGCAAACGTTGTGTTGCCATATAAATAAAAAAATGTCAAGGGTGAACAACCCTTATCACTTACGGGTTTGAAAAATAGATAGAATATTTGAAACTGCGATGGTAGCGAAGTCTGTCGAATTCAATGTGAAACATTCCAAAATCAACAATTACTTACGAAATAAAAATTAATTAAAAAGACCTTTTCCCACGGACTAAATTGTGAATCTAAACCATTCTCAAGTCCCCTTGAACACACACGACAAATTTCATCAAAATCAGTCCAGTCGTTTTGGAGGAGTTCAGTGACATACACACGCACATAAAAAAAATATATATAATAAAAATTACAATTACAATTTTAATAATTAAATTATAACTCGGATCAAAACAATATTATGAGAGCAGCGCTTAACACTGTTGTTATTAAGTAGAAATAAGTAGTGGAGGTGACACCAGAGTTGAACCACAGAGGTACGAACCACTACCATACACCATGTTACAAGAAATCCAAACAGCTTAATCGGAGGTTATGAAAAAAAAATGCAAAATTAAAAACAAGCTAATAAGATTGTAAAAAAATCATATCCTTAAAACAACTATACTAAATCAGATATTTTATTTTATCTACGATCAATACCTCTCAAGTAGTACCTACATACTATATGAATAACCAAAAATTTCGGTAAAATGGAAATTCGCGTAAATTAAGTTTAAAATAAATATCCGCGCGGCATGTTAAGCGAAATACGAAAATTTCAGAGCATCAAACCTACAGAGGTAACTTAATTTGTTAAAATATATTTTTTGATATTAAAAGCTCGTGCGATTTGGTTAGAAAGGTGCGGTAAGGGGTTTGTTTGAGGCGTTTCAATTTAGTCTGAGAAAACGCAACTGTACTCAGTTTCTGGTAGGATTGTATCGGGGATTGAATACTATAGTTAGTTTTATAAGTCCAATTCTATAGTTGACAGTGGCTCCTTTTTTATAATATAGAAGTAACAGATGAGCGTGCAGTCCACCTCATGGTAAGGGACTTCTGCCGATTATGAACATCTGTAATCAACAAATTATGAGGCAGAAATATGTGTGGCGGTGTTGCTGCCGGAGTCGAACCTCAAAGGGCTCTACCACCTTCGAAACTTCCTTTTATGTGGACTGTATGTTCATTTGCTACGTAATAAAAAAAAATCTTGATCCTATTTCATAATCGCAACTTTTGTTAAAATGTATCTCATACAATAAAATAAAATGGAATAGATTTTATAAGCATATTTTAATTTCAATTTAATTTCTCTTCTTGTAAAAGAAAACGATTAACGATTATTTGTATACATAATCATAAATCAGTGAATATCAGCATCATAACAAAGTAAGTCTCTACAATTTATAAGTCTATAGCCCCCGTGTACACCGTAAGCGCAAAATTGTTAATTGCATTAATATTAAAACAAACACAAATAAACGACTCCCATCTTTTATTAAACAACACTGATTTATAGCGCACACACTCACAATATCTGATTTACTTATTTATCGCCTAGGCTTTGTACAATTGTCCCTGTAGTTTCGGGACCAGAATAGGGCTACGGTATCCCCTGCCTGTCGTAAGAGGCGACTAAAAGGGGGCTTCCGGGGTTGCGGGCGGCAAGAGTGGGAGCTCGAACTGCCTGGCCAGCGGCCCCGGGAAGGACGGCGGTATGTGTGGTCGCATACCGTCGTACGCACCAGACGGTGTGGCGAGCGTCAAGCTCACCTGGGCGGAGCCCGACGGGGCAACGCGCTAAGAGGGCTCCGGTTGCGTTCCTTTGGAGATCCCGGAGCCCTCTATGCAGCGCCGAGGACGGCCACTGGAAGGGTTTTAGTGCGGTTAAGAATCCCACATAACCCTACGTCGCTCCCACGGCGCCGGGTACCTTTTGAAGGTTTCCCCCTCGTAAACAAAAAAAAAAAGGCTTTGTACAATAATTATAATTGTACAAAAATTATACGAAATTTCAGAAGCTTCTGTTTTCTAGAAATATCTAGCTACATAGTTCCTACTCAATTTATCCGTGTTATAATATAAATTAATAGTAATGAAGCTTGCAGTCCATTTCATGGTAAGTGGTCATTGCTGCCTACGGACACCTTAAACACCATTAAACAGACGTTCTACCCGAAATCGCCCACTGATGCATTGAAACACCTACTAATTTTAAACGCTTTGTCTAAGTATGTCTCCCTTCAAACTAGACAGCATTTCGCGGTTGGCATTAAACAGAAATATCTGTGGCGGTGGCACTTCCAGAATCAAACCGCGAAGGGCTCTACTTTCTTTAAAATCTTATATATAAAATTCTCGTGTCACAGTGTTAGTTACCGTACTCCTCCGAAACGGCTTTACCGATTTTCACCAAATTTCAGTTCAATATGCATGTTCAGTATATCTGAGAATCGGCTACTATGTATTTTTCATATCCTTAAGTGGTAAGGGTTGTTCACCCTTAACATTTTTTTATTTATATGGCAACACAACGTTTGCCGGGTCAGCTAGTAATATAGATACGTTAAACTTCGTCGGTCTAATTTATTTTACTCCTCTGAACAAAACGTATAACACTAAAGCTTAGCATTTATAATGACTGCTACATAATTCGATATTATTCCGTATCACGTCTTGTTATATCAGTTTAGACAGAATATGCATTCAGTCTAACCACATTTGACTAATTCCCTGTGCACCCCGCTCAGTACAAGTAGCATGAATACCGTATACTCAGACGGACAGGTGTACCTATTTACGTATATGTAAATTAAGCTGATTGTAGACTAGACTAGAAGCTTAGTTATTTAGAAAATACCCGTGTACTCTTGCACCTTTGGACCAATGACGAAAGAATCAAATAGACTCCTACATAGGATTTTTGTGCAATTTGGATGTACGCGTCGACACAGAATTGTCAGGAATCCGATTTATGGGAAACACTAACCAAAGGTAACACTAATTGGGCAGGTATTACGTGATAAATGCGCTAAGTTAGGAAGCTTATATTTTATACCTACCTAGTATTACTTTTGTAGGCATGTCCTGTTACGCATTTGACTGATCTAATAACAAGCAAAATATGTTGTACAACGCTCGTTATTACTTCTCAATTAATCCAATGTTTGGCCAAAATCGACCAAAGATTGCCATTTAACGATTTATTTTTATTAGATTTTATCATATTTCGATCTAGGGAATTAATAATAGATTAATCTATATTAATATTATAAAGAGGAAAACTTTGTTTGTTTGTTTGATTGTAATGAATAGGCTCAAAAACTACTTCACCATTCGAAAGCTACATTATCCACGAGTAACATAGGCTATATTTTATGTAAAATATATTTGATAAAAAGATTTTGAGGTGGTAGACAGTTTGCTAGTTTTTAATAAAGGACGTTAACCAAATTGTCAAATTTTTATTTAAATTAAGCAGCGTTTTTATATATCTGCTAGTTTCACTATTCGTGGTCAATTTCATTAAATAAATGAACAAAATCATTCAAACTAGTTCTACGCCTCGTTCTTTACGCCTCACATTTACGCCTCGATCTTTACGCTTCGTATTTACACCTTATGTTTATGCCTCGATGTTTACATCCCGCTATGTGTACTAATCAAACCAGTGAGGTGCGAACCGCAATTAATATGTTAATTTTGTTTGCATAATTTTCGGTGCCAATGTCGTCTGAGCTGTTTAACCCTTTCACTGCATACTCGTGAAAGTCTGTCTGGTTGTACGGGTTTGAAAGGAGACACTGTATCTTTTTTAACCGTCTACATAGTTTCCAATTTATTCAAAAGTGATTTATTTGTAGAAGCGTTCGAGGCAATTACTCTTAACGATTATATTGCGATCAACTGAAAGTCTGCAAGTGGTAGAACCCTATGTGATTCGACTCCGGAGGCATCCGCTACACCTACTCGTATTTTTGCCTATATAATAACAATAATAAACGCTGCTGTGTTCCGGTTTGAAAGGTTTGGTAAGGAAGACATTATTGAACTAGGTGATCTTAGTCCTCAGATCAATCAATCAGAACACATCTGTCAGACTTTAGGTTTTTTTTATAATATAGGAGTAGCAGGATAGGATGGTAAGCGACTACTGCCACCCATGGACATCTGTAATGAACCCCAGATAGGATTAGATATTTCTACCGGAGGTCGGCCCTGTGGTCGACCTCAGGTAGGAATATCTAATGCGCCGCTACCCCTGAGGACTAAGCTGGAACGCCTCGGAAAAGTCTGTCTCCCTTACCAGACCCTTCCAAACGGAACAAAGCAGCGCCTAACACTGCTGTTATTAGGTAGAAATAGGTGGGACTCTAATGGTATCCGGGTTTGATTGCAGATGTCCATGGGCGGCAGGTGCCCATCAGGTGTACTGCATGCTTGTTCGCTACTTCTATATTTTAAAATTCTAGTGTCTATACATTACGATTCCAGAGATAGAACCCTGTGACAGACGGACAGACGGCCCGACAGCCAGACAGCGATGGCTTAGTAATAGGGTTCCGTTTTTATCCTTTGGGTACGGAAACCTAAAAAGCTTCACAATATCGAAAACTATAATAACTTCAGCTACCTTCATATTCAACAACAACCCATTACTGTCCCAATGCTGGGCACGGGTCTCTTCTCAATTTGAGAAGGATTAGGCCATAATCGACCGCGCTGGTCAAGTGCGTATTGGTAGACTTCACAAACCTTTGAGATTTGTTTTTTTATAAATCTCTCAGGTATGCAGGTTTCCTCACGATGTTTTCCTTCACCGTTTAGCAAGTGGTAATTAATTTAAAATACGCATATAACTTTGAAAAATCAGAGGTGCATGCCTGGGATTTGAACCTCGGACCCCTCGATCGAGAGGCTATCACTGCTTTCCTTCACATTATTACACTTTAATTTACATTATTACGCTGTTATCCACAAAGCAGGTGTAAATATCAGCATGTAACATAATCCGTATTAAAATCGGCCACACGTTTCGTAATAATGGTGTAATAATGTACCAAAAACATTAACATTTCAATCGGACGTAATTATGCTCTTTATACCTCATATGCATTTATTATATACTTTTTTAGTTATGTAATTGTTAAGTATGAAAAAAACACATTTCAAATTGTGTTTTAACCAATCACCAGAATCCTATCGTATTTCTAGAACAGAAGGTGTTGTGCATCTGTATTCAAACTTGTTTCATATTAAATTAGCAGACGAGCATGCAGTCCACCTGATGGTAAGTGGCTACTGCTGCCATGGACATGTACAATAATAATAAGAACCCGAAATAAGATTAGATTCCTGCTGAGGCTCGCCACAGATCTCTTACCCCCGAGATCTAAATTGGGAGATTTTGGATAAGTATGTCTCCCTTACCACACCCTACAAAGCGGAACACCACAGCACTTAAGACTGCTGTCATTAGGCAGAAAAAACTTCGGAGACAAACCACAAACCACCATCTCCACATGTAAAGCGCAAACTTATTTGGAATCGATCACAGATACCAAGTCAAATCATAGTTTGCAGTGTTACTTCAATTCCATGAAACAATCACTATATTGCATGGTTATATGTAACATACATACATAAGATTAATTTGCTTACTTTGTATTACTTTTAATTTCTGTTAAAGATACTTACACGCTGTAGCGACCAACGCCAAAATCCAAACGACGTCACACTGCTTTAGGTACTGCATTATTGATCTGAAACAAACGAAATAATAGTAAATAATTATTCATTAAATAAATAACATTCGGAAAAAACAAACCTTAAAATTCGGAGCATCTTATATTTACAATTAAAGAGCTCTTTCTCTTAATGGAAGTAAGAGAGCAGTTTGTTCCTCTAAATAATGAATATTCTTGTTGAATGTTACTTGCTGTATATGATTTAATTCTAATGTATACTGGTCTAATAGTCTGGGATAAGGCAATATTGATGACATGACATTTTGATTGATTTTTTTTATTACCCGAGTAATGTTTTTCGAGCGTGTGTATACAAATTAATGTAGGTATGTCTCATTCTTTGACATCCTACAGCTCAAATTTTAACATAATACTCGTAATACTCATAATACTCGTAATATGCGGTGTCGTTGAAATCGTCTAAATTGTGGCGTAATAGGCTTCTTCCCTACTCTTTTCAGATATTTTTAAGCAGATAGGCTCTTTGTTTTTAAAATTACTAGGTAATTAATAATCAACGGGAAATATTGTATTAAAAATTACATCGTTTTCAGAGCACAGCAATACAGGCCCAGTATTATAATAATGTTGGTTTTCCCTTACATTGTACGTAAAGTGTGCCATCAAGTTGATTGGCCGATCGATACCCGCAGGCTATGGAAGTTTGCGGATTATCGGGTTATTACTAATTTTACTCAAGTTAACTACTTAATATTAAAAAGCATTTCCAGCCATAACACCTTTGAAAATATAGACATAATTAAGACCGAATAGAACACAAGTTATTTTTTAATGTAATTATCCCAATTATAAAGCAAACGCGTATGTCCATCTAGTGATGAGTTTCGGGACATTTTATTTTTTATAGTATAGGAGTAGCAGACGAGCATACAGTCCACCATCACAGTCCAGTCGGCATCTGTAATCAACCCCAGATAGGACAGATACGCCGCTACCCCTCAAGACTAAGCTGGAACGCCTCCGAAAAGTCTGTCTCCCTTACCACACCCTTCAAATCGGAACACAGCAGCGCCTAACACTGTAGTTATTAAGTAGAAATAGGTGTGACGGTGGTGCCGCCGGAGTCGAACCACAAAGGGTTCTACCACCTTCAAAAATGTACATTTCTATAAATTTAAACCTATGGTCGTTAACTTATTACCAGCATTCTACTGGGCTTACCCAGTTCCTACCCAGAGACCCCTAGGTCTCCTATCGGATTTAGGCCATAGTCCATTCGCTGGTCAAGTTCGAATGAGTATAATATTGAAGGTGGTAGAATAGAAAGGTGTGATTCGACTGAAGCGACACCAGCGCCACACTTATTTTTGCCTAACAACACCAGTGCTAAGCGATGCTGTGTTCTGGTTTCAGGGCCGCACCCTTAAGGGAGACATACTTTTCCTAGGTGTTTCAGCTTAGTCCTCAGGGGTAGCGCATCTGTGGCCGACCTCAGGTAGGAATATCTAATACTATCTGGGGTTGATTTTAGATGTTCATGGGCGGTAGTAGCCACTTACTATTAAGTGGGCTGCATGCTCGTCTGCTACTCCCATATTGTATAACAAGTCCTTATGATCGCAAAATATGATTGTTTATTTCATTTCTCCATTAAATCGGTAGTAAATATGACACGAGAGTGCCCAAAAGTACCTAGTAATAAAAATATTGAACGGTTGTGAGAAAAACACTTCAATGTACTTAATGGATACTAGGGCTTAAAAGTACTAAGCCTGATGAGACAGCCAAGTAAACAATTTATTTCTTTATCTACACTAATATTATAAAGAGAAAAACTTTGTTTGTTTGTTTGGTTGTAATGAATTGGCTCAAAAATTACTGGACCGATTTTAAAAATTCTTTCACTATTCGAAATCTACACTATCTACGAGTAACAGGCTATATTTAATATGAAATATATTCAATAAATAGATATTGAGGCGGTACAAAGTTTGCGCATCAGCTAGTCATAACAATACAGTTGTTTATCGGCGCCTAACACTTATAATAAGTAATCTGTAAACAATTACTAAGGTTTAATTAAATGACAAGATAAAATCAAGTACTAATTGAAATTCCATCGATCATAATCTAGAAATTTCTACGTATGACTTTGAATAACAAATTGACTCATGTTACTACGACTTTCTATATTTCTATTTTATCTTCTCTTTTTATTTTATTGATGGTAGAACTCTGTGGTTTGACTCCGGTGGCACCAACGCCACATCTAATTCAACCTAATATGAATAATGTTAAGCGCTGCTGTTCTGGTTTAAAGGGTGTGGTAAGGGAGACATACTTTTCCGAGGCGTTACAGCTTAGTCCTCAGGGGTAGCGGCGCATCTGTGACCGACCTCAGGTAGTGATCTAATCCTATCTGAGGTTGACTACAGTTGTCCGTGAGTGGCAGTCCACTTACCATCAGGTGGACTGCACTCTCTCGATCCTCCTCCTCCATCCATCCATCCATCAGGTCTCTGCTACTCTTATATCACATGAGTAAAAAAGGAATTCCTTTTATGTACTCATGTGCCTATATTATAAAAAGGCGAACTCAAAAATAAGTAGACAGACTCTAGTAAAAACCATACTGTTTTATAAACACAGATCTTATCGCTCCATCGAACTTAGGTATCCATGCCGCTAACAGGACCGACAAGTCATTAATTACCGACTGTTTTGGGAAAAATTAAACGGAAATTTAATGTTGTCACAGATTTAAATTACTGGATGTGTCATCATAGTAGCTATTTATTTTTATTTGAAAATTTGACAAGTATGAGTTGTCATAACGTTATGTATATATTTATTTTATACATTTATTTTACTTCAATATTATCCTTCATAGAAATATTAATCAGTACCCATTTTAAACGCTAAATATATTTTAATGGTTCATTGACAATCGATTGAGCTTAGCGACTATTTTATTAGAGGTAGCCTAGTTCAAGTACAATATATTCTCTATATCCACTTACTACTAATACTATGGAATCCAAAATAGGTATAACACAGTACTGAAAATAAACATTTACAGGTTTAATATAAAAACCAAGTTAGTGAATTGATTACAAATAAGTTATCAATTATTACAAAACAACCCGACTGTTTAAATCCATAGCTTATGTCATTCCCATAATTTACACAAATCCAACGATACCGCATACGTTAAAATTCATCAAAGTGTTTTTGCTGCGCTTGCCGAAAAATGAGACTTACGTACATTACGAGCAAGTTTTAAAGTTTGAGCACATTTTGTTACAAACTATAAGTTAGACATATCTAGTCACTCTATTTTCTTGATTTTTGTCCTACTCCCGCTGATTAAGCAAAACGTAAAGACCGACAAACTGTTATATTAATGAATTATTCATAAATATAACGTAGCGGAAAAGATTAGCTTGATACGCTACTTCTTGCTTATTAAAAGGTAAAATTATGGTAATTATATTCATTCGTCACGCTCCATTTGTTTATGAAATGACAAAAAATCTGATAACGTTATCGGATGGAACACGGTTCATTAATAATTAGTTGTTGTTTGATATTAATTGGACAAAAGGTCAGAAAATCAGAAATTGAGCGGCAAACACGTTTAAAAGGCAAAAGGAGTACAGGTCCCGACAAGGTGGCCCAAAGACCTCAAGATGGCGGGAAATCGCTGAATTCAGTGGGCACGGGACCCATCGGAGTGGCGACAAATTAGAGGGTGCCTATGTCCAGCAGTGAACATTAAAAGCACAGTATAAGGATATACAGTAATTTAACTCGGCCCTGTCCTTGAATTAGATACCTACGGTTGCGCTGGGCACGGTAACGCGTTAGGGCTGCCTGCCTACAGTTTTTTAATTACATCTGCATACTTGACTTTCTTTTTAATTTTTTGATTGTAAATGTTGTATTTTTTTATTTATACAAATGAATGCTATAGTTAATTATATAGAAAGTGTTGAATGAAAATGCATGTTATGTTTTTTAATATGCATATATTACGTAATAAAAACTATTCTTATAATTGGGTACTTGACAGTTACAACAATAAAATATGAAATATGTTCGACATGATAGCTTATAAATTAACATAAATTATGCAATATTTAGTATAAATATTTAATACAATATTTAATAATAATTTTAATTAGAGATCGGCCGAATTATTCGGCCGAATAATTCGGCCGAATACAAATACCAAAAAAGATGCCGAATACGCCGAAAACCGAATACCAAACGAATATTCGGCGCATCTCTAATTATAATCTATACTCCGATTCATAATTGGGTGTCCAAAATGTAAACAAAGGTGTTGACCTATCAAGAAAATACCTTTCAAATGGTAGTTTCTTATTTTTGACGATCTTAAAATAATACAACAATAATAAAATATTGATCTAAATAAATTAAGATCAATTCTCATTTTCTAATATTTATATTACCTCATTCAGAATAGTCCCTCGGCGGCATATCGCGCGAACAAACGGGTGCCGAAAGGCCGCTAAGCCACGCCCTCAGCCTTTGTTGCGCCGCGCGACGACGAATAAATACGACGCGTGCGTTGTGCAAGCAAGGCCTTCGTTTATCAACAGTTTCGAGTTTTATTTTGCGCGGGAATAACAAAAGTTGTAAATTGGTCGAAGAAATAGTTTTATTCTATTAATTCAGAAGAGGGATCACCTCAAATAACAAGCTCTGACACCTGTCTACTGAACCAAAATTACAACAATCATACGTATTTTTTTAAAATATCAAATTGTATTAATTAAAAACTAATCTAATTTAGTAGTAGTAGTACCTAGTAGATTAAGTATCTAGTATTAACATAAAAATCATTGTAATTGTCTTACCTTTCGGAGTTTCCAGGCAGTTTAAAAAATGTTATATCTGGATGTGTTATTGACGAATTGAAGCAACCAAAAACAACACAATATAATCTATAACTTTTCTTCGCCATATTATTCTTGAAACAACAAAATATCTTACAAAACCGTCACATCACCCGCTCGTCACCGTGGCACATTCACGAATGTTCGTGTACCGAGTTAGTACCGGCCCGAGGCGAGTAGGCGTGGCTTGCGTTTCGTGCGTTTGTATGAAGATAAAATACTGTATATCCTTATACTGTGTTAAAAGGCTGACGGATGGATGGGATATCAACAGGCTTTCTGAAGTACGAGTATTTTAATCTCTCAATCTTTTATAAATGATACTATTATTTTTTACTATTATTATTAATTACTTATTATATTATAATTAATTGCTATTATTTTTTATATTAAGGTTGCGAATGGAAGTTTACTGTTAGCGTGTCTTGCATCCTTTGAAGTGTAATACGGAGTCGGATAAAATGGACCCTGAAACTCTTATATATTTTTAATATGAATTTGTTAAAATATTTATTTTATCATTAACCTAAACTCTTCTAACTTTCCGTAAACTACTTATTTAAATAGATACCGAAAACCTTTCGGACTTCTCACTCGTCAAACAGAGTTTACGAACATAATTCTTATTGATGATGACTTACAAATTAACAAATGACTAACGGAGTTATACTAACAACAAAAGTAAAAACTATAACAGATTAAAATATAAGATGTCTTAACCACAGACATTTAGATACATGTCTGTGGTTGTACCATTTCTTTTAAATTCCTTAGAACGGATGGACTTCTTGGATTACAACCTACTTTTTTATCCTACTAGTAATTAGTCGACTAATTGGCGTGGTAGTGCCATTAGCAGCTGCTCTAAAAACTTTGAGATTCAGTTGCAAAACAAAACAAATTTGTCTCGTTATCGTATATCTATATCATTCCTCTGCATATGTTCGTTTTCGGATCATAAACTATGTCTGGATGTATGTGTGTTTGTGTTTGTGTGCGTATGTGTGTGTGTGTGTGTGATTTTTTATATTTGTTCTTTCGTGAAAGATATTTTTTTATCAAACTAGTATGCAGTCTACCTAATGGTAAGTAAACCATGGACATTGGACATCTCTTATCAATCCCAGATAGGTTTAGAGCCCTCCCTGAGATCGGCCACATATACGCTACTACCCCTGAGGACTAAGTTGTAACACATCAGATAAGTATGTCTCTCTTACCACACCCTTCAAAGCGGAACACAGTAACCGTTAACACTACTGTTATAAGGCAGAAATTGGTGGCATGGCCGAAGTTCTTTTTTTTGTGTTGACGAGGCGGCGGGGGGGGGGATGCTGCCGGAGTCCTACCACATAAAAGTCCTTCTTGACATCGGCTGAAATGGCGTTGCTACCCTTAAGGACTAAATCGGAACGCCTATGACAAGTATTTTACCACAAATACTATTCGTTGAATTATTATCTTCATTGAAAAAACTATATTCTAGACCTGAGCGTTTGAGAAATCTTAATAAGGGATATGAATGTAGGAAACCTTTATAGGTAGCTTGCATACCGTTACCCCAAAAGGAAAACATGACTTGCATTGCATGTTTGCGAATTCAATTATACCAATAAACATTATTCAGACATAAATCACACATGTTTCAACACATACGTTGGCCAATGATATAAAACATGTAATGTTATAAAGAAGTTGTTATTTATCAAATTTTGAAATAATTGCAAGTTGCAATTGCAATACTCCGTTTCCTATTAAAAAGCTTATTCGCTATGTACATGTTTTTTTTTAAGTTTCATATATAGCGATGAGGTAGGAGACCACGTCTGGACTAAAGGAGTACAGGACGCTTTTCCGATGGCCTGATGACAGGAGAAACCGCTGGATTCAGACGACAGAGTTTAGGTGGTAAAACCCTTTATGGTTCGACTCCGGCGGCACCACCACTACACCTATTTCTGACTAGTAACAGGAGGGTTAAGCGCTGCTGTGTTCTGGTTTGAAAAGTGTGGTAAGGGACATACTTTTCTTTTCTTTCTTAGTTCTCAGGGATCTATTTCCGATCTCAAGTAAAAAAGTAATCTTATCTGGGGTTGATTACAGATGTCTATGGACAACAGTAGCGACTTACCATCGGGTGGACTGCAAGTTCGTCTGCTACTCCTATATTATAAAAAAACTCAAGACCGGTCGGAGTGGCGCAGATTAGGAGGATAACCAAAAGAAAAAACATATGTGGGATACTATTACATGGGTAAAACCAGACTACAGTACCTACTCTATTTGAATAGTTCCAACACATTCATACCAGATGTGCGAAACACTTTTTTAACAACCAAATCATGTGACTGCAATAAATTGAAACGTGCCTCATAAATCGCAACCTGACTTGACCCGAATTTGATACTTAAACCTATTACATAACCCTTATTTAACATGTTGTATGAATTAATTCAATGTTATATGCTTAGTAAATTGACTCTTAGCAACCTTTTTTTTAACAGAAGTACATACCTACAAAACGAAATGAAATCCTGATATAATTATAATCAACCTCAGATAGTATTAGAATCCTAATTGATTGTCCGTCCATAGATTGCTACCCTTGAGGACTAACTAAAGTATCTGAAGACTAAACACCTCATACAAATATATCTTTTTTACCATACCCTTCAAACCTTTACACTATACGCTTTACACTATTGTAGGCAGAAATAAGTTTTATATAAACCGCGAAGTGATAAACATCGATTTTAACAAGACTTGTCGGTGTTTGTATTTTTTTCCATTCAGACTGAATAAAAGAGTCAAGATTTATATCTTTGCTTTTTTTTAGCAATAATGCTTCCACAATTGAACCATGGAGAATCTGTAATCAACCCCAGATAGGATTACATATTCCTACCTGAGGTCGCCCACAGATGAGCTGCTACCCCTAAGGGCTAAAACTGGAACGCCTCGGAAAAGTACGTCTCCCTTACCACACCCTTCAAACCAGAACACAGCAGCGCGTAACACTGCTGTTATGAGGCAGTGCGGCGGTGGTGCCGCCGGAGTTGAACCACAAAGGGTTCTACCACTTCTAACCTGTTATACTATAAAATAAAGTGACGAGAAAATTTTACCGATAAGTGACGTAGAAATACAAGCAAACTCACACTAGTGCGATCAGCTGATTAGCCGCGTGTGAACACTCGACGCGTCATTGACACACATAGCTCTGACGTAACATTACGGATTCGATAACACTATTCCGGTAAACGGTGTATCGTTTTTGGAACGCGAGCTTGATAGTGAGATCGAACTACTTATAAGCTACTTATTCGAAATCGAAATACTAATAAGCTACTTAGGAGCTGAATAATAACAGATTATTATTTTTATAGCAGGTCAATCATTTCTCTAAAATAAAATCTTACTATTTGACAACGATACTCATATCTCTTTGGCATGTAAATTTTATCTTTATTTTTACTTTCTTTGCGTACTTACTATGTATTATTTTTTATTTAATATGACCATATTTTGCTGGCTTAATCTGTAATTTAATTTTGGCTTATCAAATGTGTAAAAAACGCTATTTTAGATATTATAAGGTTGCTTAAAAATTGCAAATCAATCCATCTATTATTTTTTGAGTTTTTTGGATACAAACACCGAAGATGAATTTGTACAAGTACCTATTTATAATAAGATATTATTATCAATATAAAAAGGACTTCATTGAATAAAAAGCGTACAACGTTTATAAAGACTGCTTCTAACTTAATCCTTAGAAGTAGTAACACATCTGTGATCAAACATAAATATAACTTCAATAGAGCTTAAATTAACTACTTATGTTATAAATAAATAATAATGATATACATCCAGGTCATGTATATAGAATATTGTAATCAATACGTGATAATAATTATGATTTGGTTTCTAAGAACAGTTCGTGACTTGGTCTCTGCGACAAGATCCGTATATGTGAGAAAATAATTGTATTTATATAATTCCAGTGATTTTGTTTGATTTCAATATTTATATAATTATGTTGGATATCATCAATGAAATAATTAGAATTGTGAAAATTATAGTTATTTATTGTAATTTTATTCTAATTCAATGTAAGATAGGATAGTCAGAATTAAAATAAGTGCGTCAATATTTTATCATAACTATTATGTATGTATAATTGGGCATAGATAATAAATAACACAGTTCAATGACAAACCAAAATATTAAAAAAGAATAAATAAAAAAAAACGTTTTGAACAATAAAGCATTTATTTGTACTAAAATAAGAATGTAATGTAATTAATAATAAATAAATATTTCTAAAGATACTACCCACCGAAAACAGAAATGACCTTTTAAAGGTTTAGTTAAAACAAAAAAAATCATGCTTCAGTTCATATTTTAAATCGTATTGTTTCCAGAATAGGCCCTGAGGTCATTCAACGGACGAACGACATCTCAATCATTCTCGTGACTGAATTGTTTCGTTTGCGTCGCATCGTTTCGACATCGCTTCGTTTTGCATGGATATAGTACCTACAGGCGACAATCATGCAATGTCACTAAACCTTTTGTAGCGCAAGTTGAACCTCCTCATAAAATACATGAATGATTAGCTTATCTAAATATGGTAAAGATATAGCAAGCTTATTTGTATCTCGATAATTCTCGTGACTGAATTATTTCGTTTCTCACGTCGCGTCGTTTCGTTTTGACATCGTTCCGTTTTGTATGGATATAATTGCGACATATATCGCTCAATCTTTTTTTTAAATATTGAAGTAACAAACAAGCATGCAGTTCACCTGCTGCGGTGGTAACTGCCGACCATATACATTTTGTCATATCGTCACCACCACACCTATTTCTAAGCGCTGCCGTGTTCCCATTCGGAGAGTGTGGTAATTGCGTCAGACTTATCCGAGGCGTTCCATAGTCCTCAACGGTAGTAAAGGCTAACTGGTCCTCATTTAGAAATCTACTCTTATCTGGGGTTGATTAAGGATGTCCATAGGCCACAGTATATACTAACCATGAGATGGACTGCATGCTCGTTGACTACCTCAATGTTATAAAAAAACTGCTTCACAAATAGGAATTTGAGGTGGTAGAACCCTTTGTGGTTCGACTCCGGCGGCACCACCGCCACACCTATTTCTACCTAATAACAGCAGCGTTAGGCGCTGCTGTGTTCCGGTTTGAAGGGTGTGGTAAGGGAGACATACTTTTCCGAGGCGTTCCAGCTTAGTCCTCAGGGGTAGCGGCGCATCTGTGGCCGACCTTAGGTAGGAATACCTAATCCTATCTAGGTTTGATTACAGATGTCCATGGGCAGCAGTAGCCACTTACCATCAGGTTGACTGCATGCTCGTCTGCTACTCCTAATTTAATAAAATAAAGGAATTTTATTGTTTTACGATTATTTAATAACTGTAATCCCATTACTAATAAATTTCCATAAAAATGTATTCAAATGTTATTTATTGGCCTTCTGCAATTTTAGAATTCATTACATACTGACCTTAGAAATATTAAATCTGAGGTCAAATTAGAACTTAGTCAGATGTTCGTGACTTGCGTATAATATGCGAGATTTATTGTGAGAAAAATAACAATTGGAAACAGATACATTACGTAATGTAAAGTAAGATAACGTAATTAAATGTAATGTGAATTAAAAATGACAAAAAAAATTATTGTGACCCACATCCAATTTATCATTATAATTTTACAGTTCGACGCTATTGTAACTAATAATTACTAAACTAGTAACTAATAACTAATAATCATAGCAGTGATAGCCTAGTGGTTAAGAAACGCGGCCTCTCGATCGAGGGGTCCGAGGTTCAAATCCCAGGCACGCCTCTGATTTTCAAATTTATGTGCGTATTAGAAATTAATTATCACTTGCTTAAACGGTGAAGGAAAACATCGTGAGGAAACCTGCATACCTGAGAGATTTGTAAAAAAATCTTAAAGGTACTCGTATGTGAAGTCTACCAATACGCACTTGGCCAGCGCGGTGGACTATGGCCTAATCCTTCTCATTCTGAGAGGAGACCCGTGCCCAGCAGTGGGACAGTAATGGGTTGATGATGTAACTAATAATGATGATTAAAACAATAAATATGCTAAGAATGCTAAGAATAATTAACTGAAAGGAAATGTAGCTTTGCCTATCTCATAATTTGAACGATTCCAACAACACCGATGTGTTAAAATCGTTCAAGCCATTTGGACTGTAGAGCGTACCAAAGATTTAGACATACATACAATACATACACACATAATTTCACTTAAAATACTTTTTTCAAATTACTCCTATAAAGTCCTTTTTTTGCTTAGAAGACTATAGAAAGAACTCCTAAATCTTTAATGTTATGTCCTTAGCCTTCAAACTTAATCAGAAGACCTTAGAACGATTATCATCTGAGGTCAACATTACATAATCATAGACACGTGTCCAGGATGTCATAATGATTTTCCGTTGATCTCACATCCGAAAACAATACAAAGAAACATTAGTTGTCATTCACTAACGTTATGCTGTGTACTCACTCAATACTAGAAAATATAATTAAGTGTAGTAAACTAAAAAACAATACACCTAATTTTAGGAATTAAAAATATTTGAACAAAAGAGAGTTTAACGAGAATTGTTACACGTAGAAATGTAAATGGCATAAGGTTGTTAGCTATACATTCTATTTTAAATAACGCCGTAAATTTTGTATTTATAGGAATCGTCATATTATCCATATTTTTTGTACACAGGCATCGTATACACAAGAGACTCTTAGGAAATAGTAAATACTTAGGTACTGTTTTTTTTTAATAAATATTTATCTTATTTCTTAATAAAGTATTTAAATATTTCTCAAATCAAATTAACTTTACCTTTATACAACTTGTTAAGTTATAAAAAACTTTTAAAATATAATAAGGTTTTTAAAATACAGCATTACACGTTACAGCATTCATCATTCGTCACAAGTGAGCGCCTACCACAATGTCTCTACCAAGGCTGCATCCCACGGAGGCTGTCTAATTTATATATCTCTTAATTCTTTTAATGAGAGGGACTGGCGGAAACTAATTTATTTCGAGACAACAACGGGAAAGATAATGGCGAGATCCGTCATGGTGAGGCTCAAGGGAATTGATGTTATGTTGTTCTGTAATATAATACTTGTATTAGCTTAAGTTCTCGTCAATTCATTATTGTCCCCCTAGTAGGCATGGGTCTCCTCTCAAAGTGAGAAAAATAAGACCATAGTAAACCACGCTGGCCAATTCCAAATCGGTAGACTTTGCAGTGAAACCCTAGTGGTTAAGAAACGCGGCCTCTCGATCGAGGGGTCCGAGGTTCAAATCCCAGGCTCGCACCTCTGATTTTCAATCTGATTTTCTGATGTGCGTATTAGAAATTAATGATTACTTGCTTAAAACGGTCAAGGAAAACGTCGTGAGGAAACCTGCATACCTGAGAGATTTATAAAAAAAACTCAAAAGTATGTGAAGTCTACCAATACGCACTTGGCCAGCGCTGTGGACTATGGCCTAATCCTTCTCATTATGAGAGGAGACCCGTGCCCAGCAGTGGGACAGTAATGGGTTGATGATGAGACTTTACACACCTTTAAAAACTTTTTTTTAAATAACTCACTATTTTTACCTTTACCGTTAGAGCAAGTGATACTAAATTCCTAAGACGCACATAACTTTGAAAAATTAGAGTTGCATCCTGGTATTCGAACCTTGGAACCTTTGACTACGAGGCCTAGTTTCAATAGGCTATTGTTGTTTTGTTCAGTAATTAATAGTACTTGTATTAGCTTTTGTAATATGTGTAGGTACATCTTTCCAATGAATAGCGAAAATGTTTTATAAGGTTTGTGCATTCAATGAAATAAAATGATAACCTTTTATAATTTGAAGTATCAAACAAGCATGCAGTCCATCTGATGGTAAGAGACTACTGCCGCACATGAAAATCTATAATCAACCCCGGATAAGACGAATCCTCCCTGAGATCGGATATAGATGCGTTCCTAAGGACTGTATTTTTTATCAATTTCTTAGGTATTTCTAATCTTATATATAATATTCTCGTATCACAATGATAGTTACCGAAACGGCTTTACCAATTTTCACCAAATTTTATATGCATATTCAGTAGGTCTAAGAATCGGCTGCTATCTATTTTTCATACCCCTAAGTAATAAGGGATGTTCACCGTTAACATTTTTTTATTTATATGGCAACACAACGTTTGCGGGGTCAGCTAATAACCTATATATTATGATCATTTGTGATGCTCGCACACAGAAAATATTGCCGGACTCTAGCTTCCATACAAAAATGCATAATAATTAGACATATTGACGCAAACATGTAATAAAGGAACAATACATTTTAACTACCCCTGAAGTCCTCGTGGATGCAAATAAGACTTTAGTCACGCTTCTCAACGCAAAGACAAAGTAGACTTTAACTTTGAAATTACAATTAAAATTTTATGAGTGCACTCTTCGGGGCTAAGCGAATAAAGCTCCTTACACACTTTCCGTGCATATAGCTGAATATTTGGCACTTGAATAAAATATTTTGTGTTCTTCAAAGTGTGTGGTCTAGTAGTACCTATGACATTCGGTCTCGGTCTGAAGGTCTAGGGTTTGAACCCTGGCATGCCTTGATTTTTCTAAATTATGTGTGCATTTGAATTTCCTTATAAATTGCGTCAAGAAAGAAAAACTTGACGAAACTTATATAATATCCGGGAAATTTTAGTCTAAGGAAACATCGTGAGGCAACTTATGCCTTGAAGTTTCACAACGTGTGTGAAGGGTACATACATATATGCACTGAACGAATGTGTGATATTACTCAAATCCTGTAAATTTAAGCAAAGACATTCCTAGCAGTGGGACAGTAACGGATAAATTCTATCGTCCATATCAATAACCGATCTATTAAATTTTTACGTACTAAAGATCGAAATTTTACAATGTCTAGTTTAAAAAAAAATCTTATGTTGATCTTTTATAATGAATCATTGGATAGATAGATTATTAATAACGGACCCTAATCATTACTGTCAATGTAAATACACCTTAAGAATTGCCCATTGATGGAATCACGTTCAGCGTTTGAGAAATGTCGCCTTTGAATACCAAATAAACATTATTAATGACACTCATTAAATCGTGAATAATTACTAAAATAATGTCCTTGCGGCACTGATGTCATTTTTGAAACGTCCATTTATCTTTTTCCGGGTAAATTTATTTAATATATATATATATATATATATATATATATATATATATATATATATAGCACGTTCTTAACAAACCCTTGTAAAACACACTTCGTAGGTACATAATTATTTGCTCTTACAATGGCGCTGTGTTAAGTCATACTTCTAAAAGGCATCACAACTAAAAAATAGCCTTTTATGGTCTATGTCTGAAGTAGGGCTAACTTTCATATGCCATTTTTAACAAAAAACACATCCTTCGCGCTACATTATAGTGTCGCTTATGAGGATCAAACTCTACAAAGTAATGGAACTGGTAATAAGATCAAAAGTAAGTCCTAGAACTCTTTTTAAACGTCTTCTACCTACCATTTCGAAAGAAACTATGTATTTGGTATCGTAATACATTAAATTCAAGACAATCAACTAACCATCTTATTACTATGCCATTGCTGGACACAGGTCTCTTCTCGAAGAGAGGTCAGAACTATAGACCGGCACACCAAGCGTGTAAGTTTCTTCACGCTAAATCTTTATCATCACCGTTTAATTATGTGATAAATATTTTTCATCAAATTAACATCTATAAAAAATCCAAGTATCAAACAGAAACAGGAAATAATCTAACGAGTAACAACAATTAAGTAATTACAGCCTCAATCAATCACTCAAGAAACTCATCTAAATCATCTTAAAAAACCAAACCAATCAAAATAGAATTCTCAGTGGCCACTCAGTCCGTCATAATCATGCAGTTAATTAATTGAATAAAAATTTTCGCGGTAACAACCACTGCATCCTATTATAACTGTGAGGGCATTGGCCCGAAGCACAAGTGGGGAAAAAGTTTAAAATATGGCAATAATTGCACAGTCTGGTGCCCAGTAGCGGTGTTGCCAGCGAGTTAAGGCGCTTCTTTCATCGCCACAGTGTAGCGAGAAGCGGGAGAAAAGATGTAGATTTAGATCACAATCAAGTCGAATCTAACAGTCATATTCATAGTTTTAGCAGATTTATATTTGGTGTGCATTATTCCATTTTGGAAAGAGATATTAAATCAGAAAAATATTATTTATTTAAAAATAATATTAATTATTATTTAGAAAAGATTTTTTGAAAACATCATATTTGTTTAATTGTAAGTGCAGACTTATATGAAATATATTTATTTGCATTTTAATCATTTCAGAAATGTTAAATAACTATATATTTCGCGCAACAATTTGTCTCCTTAGTCACAGCAATAAATATTATCGTTTTATTTCTGATAGGTCACAAGTATCTATGGGCGGCAGTAATCACATTAACATTACTTGGACTGCATTTATTTGTATGATATTGAAGCAAATACCGCAAGACATTTTTACATGTAAATGCTTGATATCATCATTTATTCATATTGATTAAATTAGTATATTTCGCATATGCAATGATCGCATATCGTTTGTTGGTTCGTGGTAAGACATGCATGTATGCAACTTGATGTTGATAGGTTTGATTTATATTACACTGTTTTTGTTAACAAATTCATAGAGATGTACAAAAAGTTTAATATATGTGAATTTAATTCATTTTTAAACGCTATCATTTGGTTTTTAGACCTAAAAACATATTGATATATAGATAATTCTTTACTTATTTTTAAAACAATAAACTGTAATGTTTATGAGAGTAAATAGTTATGATGTTTTGCAAAATAATTAAAAATGTATTAACCCACACCGCTTTTTATCAGTTTTTCTAACAAATGAAAATTTTAATAAATTTATTTTGCATTTCGAATAATAAATCCTTAACAATTAGATGTTATGTGTTACATAAGATAAAAAAATGAATACGTCACTTTTTATAATGATAAATATTTTTTAAAAGTTACCTAATAGTTATAAAAAAGTATTACCTACATGTTTATAATACCTACTACATTAATTATGAGTGTCTGCAAAAAATAAACATACTAATAAATTAATATAGAAAAACAATGTTTACACATACTAATGATAAATTAATCAAAACTTAAAAGATACATAAAAACAAAATGTTTACATTAATATGCCTGTTACATATTTATAGACACTTTATGTAAATAAGCTTATTAAATAGACCTACCAACGGATAGTTAGAATCGCCTACAGATAAATAGAGAAGTCGAGGGATTATTACAATCTTATCAAGCTATCCTAGACCTGCACTAGGGTTACCAACTGTACTATAAAATAAAATTGTATAGACCGCGCAAAACTGCTAGTCCGCTCTGAATATGGAACTGAATCACGTCACCATAGCAAATTGTATGAGTACACCTGCTCGCAACAACTTCAGAGTGCTATATTTTCGATTGTATCTTTATTTGAAACTAGCTGACCCGGCAAACTTTGTACTGCCTCAAAATCTATTTACCAAATATAATTTATATAAAATATAACCTATGTTACTCGTAGATAATGTAGCTTTCGAATGGTGAAAGAATTTTTAAAATCGGTCCAGGAGTTTTTGAGCCTATTCATTACAACCAAACAAACAAACAAAGATTTCCTCTTTATAATATTAGTTTAGATAGTGTAGATATAGCCACCCTGCTAGCACTACTACAGCAGCAATACGCAATGAACAGCTGGCTTTAAATGAGACACTTTGCATCATATTTGAAGCACCATACATCACCCCGGAAAGGTGCCACAAGGAAGCTTGTCATATGTTGCACGTGCGGTAGTCCTTTAGATATAGGTCTGTGGGTAGTCCCAAGGAACAATGACGTCATTATATACATGTTACGACATGTTACTTAACGAATATGAAGTACGAATTACAGGAAAAATATCTACATCTACGATATTCAAGTGTTTTTGTTGTAAACAACTTGAGATAACTGTTGTTATTTCATTTTATCGATATACTATCTTTGTCAGCAACTTCGTATACGTGTCATATCGTACAATGATATTTAAAATCCTTTAGTTTTCCCTCTTAGGGTGGACTTTCTAAAAAGGATAAATAAGTTTTCAGTGTTTGTATACAGAAAATCAAATACTAAGTTTCATAGAGCTTACTTTTAAATTAGCGGATATGTCTCCCGTACCACTCAAATCGAAACACTGCAGGTTTTAAGTAGGCAAAAATATGTGTAAAGTGATCCCTGCCACCCATATTAATACCTTTCAGCAATTCGAATAGTTCTTATACATTATATTATCTGAGTATGAGTATGTAAAATATACGCAGAAAGTGGGGGTGATGCAACCAGTACCCTTACCATGAGTTTTTTAAAACATCCCACAATTTTACGTTACGTTTGCTCAATCCATTATTCTGTTCCGTTTGCTTCAGTAGACTGAGTAAATGTAACAATAAGTGCTCAAGTCTTTTTGTCTGCCTCACATGTTCGCAAAAAAGAGAGACAAAACATAAATCGCCATTTAGTCAATTTAGACATTTAATGTTACGTTACTGACACTATAGTTTTAATACAATCCGCTAGGGGCGCTGATTGGAATTGTATGGGCAAATACGTAAACAAATACTAAAACAGTCATATTTGTCAAAACGTAAAAACTCATGGTAAGGGTCGAAACAGATCGAATTACGTAGGGCTCTACCATCTTCCTCTACTAAAAACAATTTATTTATTTCATTTTTTACTTAAACTTTTTGTTTTACATTTTTACATTCTTTATTTGTAGAGCAGATGAGTACTGATTAAATTTGTCTAAAAAGATTGCGTACTAATGAACATTCCTTAAAAACAATTCCTTTTGTTCAGTCGTATAGAATGCATAAAAAGCTTTTCGCTTTTATTTGAAGACTTCACGTACGGATTTAATTAAATGCAAAAACGTATTGTACTTTCCTAAATAATGAACTTTAAGATATTTTATCTAATTGTTACAAGCGAGCATTTACTCTACATGATAATTCTTAAACAATCAACTCCAGATAGGCTTGATACCTGTAATATACCTAAGAACAACGTTTTTTTTATCAAGTTTATTAGTGCATCGTAGTACTGTGAATGGTTACTGAATAAATCTTCCTGATAAGTCTACGTAATTTCACGTGTGATTTTACATATTGCAGGACTTACAAGAGTAAAAGCAAAATTCGTATATTCCTGCTCACAGACAGGTCACAGGGTAAAGGGTAAAGGTAAAGGTAATACGGGAATAGGGCTACGGTATCCCCTGCCTGTAAGAGGCGACTAAATGGGGGCTCCGGGGTTGCAGGCGGCGAGAGTGGGAGATGGGCGAAGTCTAGTAAGCGACCCCTGGAAGTACGGTGTGTGTGGTCGCATAGTGTCGTAAACACCGGTGTGGCGAGCCCTAAACCTCATCTGGACGAAGCCCGAAGGGTCAACGCGTTCAGAGGACTCCGGTTGCGTTCCGTAGGAGATCCCGGAGTCCTCATAGTAACGCTGACGGCCACCGGGGGGTTTTAATGCGGTAAGAATCCCACATAACACCGTGTGGCTCCCACGGCACCGAGTACCTTTTGAAGGTTTCCCCCTTGTCAATAAAAAAGGGGTAAAGGTGTAAGTATATCTATAAGTGTATCTCGTCTTAGTGTGTCTTCCTTGCAATATCCTACAAATAGAAATATAGTAGCGTTATATTAATGCAAAAATAAGTGATTTAGTCTTGCCGCTGTGGTCGAGCTACAAAGGTTATACCGCCTTTAGACAATAAAACTTCTTGCACGAGTACTTATAACTTTAAGAATAGGTTATAACTTCATTTACAAGTTTAAAGTTAGCGCATGTTTAAAAAGTTTTTACTTTAATCATAATTGTTACTTCACGAGCTTATTACGTACCGCTAAAATGCTTAGCGACCAGCTACAGGATGCAAAAGTGCCTGGGATTCGAAGCTTGGACTCTTCAATTGAGGGGCTAAGTTTCAACCACTACGCTATCAATGACTAGTGAAATCTATATGATACGTATTATGTCTTATATATTTATTCGAATACAAAACATTAATATCTAATAGATTTATTCAGTCAACAACCTATTAAATTGCATACATCGATAATATCTAGATTGACTTTTAGAGTATTAGTCTTTAATTTTGAGGCCTATAATATAGGCCTAGTCTAGGTTTTCTACGATTACTTAGCTAAGAATCTATTAAATTTTGACATACATCGAGAATATCTAGATTTACTTTTAGTCTTCGTTTTTAATTTTGAGTTCTATTCTAGGTTAAGTTAGCTGTCATCTTAAGAAAATATTACTGTCATTAATAAAATTGGTCACCGCTTATCAAGTACACTAGGAAGTAAACGCCACATGAATAAAACAAAACGAATTGGTGGTTTTTCCACCCGAAGTACCTGTACATACCGGATTCCATGCGAAATTACAAATAAAAAACCAACATTTATTAATATGTTGTACTTAAACCACCACCAATAAAATGCCACTTTATTTCTGGATTTTCCAACTTTACTCGTATGAGTACTACAGTACCTATTTATTATCGAATAGCAAGTTCCAAAAAAAAAACGATAATTTAAATGTCAACATAATTTGCTTAAAGTGTTATTACCGGCAAGTGAAGCAGTAATAGCTTAGTGGTTGAAAATCGGCCACTTGATCGCGGGTCCGAGGTTCAAATCCCAGGCACTCCAGGTAGGCCTTTGAATTCTCAAAGTTAAGTGCGAATTAGAAATTGACTATCACTTGCTTTATCGAAGGAAAACATCGTGTAACCTACATACTTAACCTTTTTTTTTTTTTTTCTTAACGAGGGGGAAACCTTCAAAAGGTACCCGACGACGTGGGAGCGACGCCGGGTTATGTGGGATTCTTACCGCACTAAAACCCCCCCGGTGGCCGTCCTAAACGCTTGTTGGAGAACTCCGGGATTTCCGACGGAACGCAACCGGAGCCCTCCAAGCGCGATGCCCAGATCGGGCTCTGCCCTGGGGGAGCAGTTTTCGCTCCTCCCGCACCATTTGGTGTACACGACGCTATGCGACCACACATACCGCCGTCCTTCCCGGGATCGCTTACTGGACGTTACCGTAGCCCTATTCTAGTCCCGGAACTACAGGGACAACATACTTAACCTAAAAATCGTTCTTAAAGTTATGTGAAGTCTAACAATACGTACTTGGCCATCGCGGTGGTCTATGTCCTAATCCTTCTCATTCTGAGAGGAGACCTGTGCCCAGCAGTAGGACAGTAATCGAATCACAATAATGACTCATTACCGACTTCGAAAACAACAAACGGTAGATATGCTTCGCTATTTAACTTTACAAATATAACAAGTATATCCTTGAAGAACATATTATGAAACTTACAAGCAAAGATAATTATTACAACCAATTAGTATTTTATGACTATTAAAATATTTTATGACTTAAAAGGTATATGTGAGCATAATTTATAATAGCATAACATATTATATAAAAATATAGAGTAAGTAACTGAATTATTTGATTGATTGCAATTTTTGCCATCTGTTTTTTTAAGATATTGAATAATTGGCCAAGTGCGAGTCGAACTCGCACACGGAGGGTTCCGTACCAGGTATTTATTTTTATTTTTAGTATTTTTTATCATAGTAGGAAGTAGCTTCATTAGTAGTTATGCATTTTTTTTAATATAAAGTGGTGAATATTAACTAAATTTCGCCAATATTAGATCCATTTTCCTGCTCTCTACAAATATACAACAATTACATCATCATCATCATCAACCCATAATTAGTCCACAGCTGGGCACAGGTCTCCTCTCAGAGTGAGAAAGATTAGGCTGTAGTCTATACCGCGCTGGCCAAGTGCGTATTGGTAGACTTCATAATTCACATACCTTTGAGATAAACGTGTGGTAACACGAGCACGCAGGTCATCTGATGATAGTATGACATTGTATGACATCTTATAAGTCAATAGATGTCTTGCTACTCCTGAGGATCGTAATAGAAAGGATTGAAAATATGAATCTACCTTACCACTGTTTCAAACCAGAACAGTGTATGACAAAACTAACACTTTTGTTATAAAGCAGAAGTAGATCTGATGACTCTAAATACCATCTCAATATATACAAGTAGACTGAAGGTGGTAGACCCCTTTGCAACCCGGCACCACCGCCACACCTATTTCTGCCTAATAACAGCAGTGTTAGGCGCTGCTGTGTTCCGTTTTGAAGGGAGTGGTAAGGAAGACATCCTTTTTCGAAGCGTTCCAGCTTAGTTCTCAGGGGTAACGGCGCATCAGTGGCCGACCTCAGGTAGGAATATCTAATTATATCTGGGGTTGATTACATATATCCATGGGCGGCAGTAGCCACTTACCATCAGGTGGACTGCATGTTCGTCTGCTATACCTATTAAAAAAAAAAGTAAAATCTAAAATTAATTTTGAATGAAAAAAATACCAAACCTATAGATTTATCTTAAATACAGACGTACAGATATACCGTGTTACTAATTAACAATGACTAAGTAGTTATTTCGTAACTCTTCAGAGCTACACTATGTTACAACACTTACAACAACACATAATCTGTTAGAATCTTTAGACGTGCGATTGCGTGTAAAGGTTAATACAGATTAAAGAGATATAGTGAATGGAGATTTGCGGACTCTCGGTTTTATACCTAACTTTATATATATCATTTAGATCTTTGGTAAAAAATAGTTAGTTACTTCCTTAAATGCACCTTGTGAAAATTCCATCAGAGTCAATTTTGGCTTTTTCAAGAAATGCTGATAAGTAGACTCAATCCTTATAGAATTTACGATGAAAAATCGATTTTATCCAGTTTTCAATAGTCTACTCTCAAACTGTTTTATTCTAAATTGGGACTTATCCATAAGGCACATAGTTAATTCCATAGCCAACCACGAAAAAGTTTATCAAATGTGGATTGATATACCTTTGAATTACCCTTGAAAACATTTTTTAGAAAGCTCTCGGGCAAGCAAACTGGCTCCCGATATACGAGCGTATTCCTCCACTAATTAAGCAAATTAAATAATAATTAATTTCGAATACTCATATTATATCGCCGAAATCATAGAGGGGTGTTTGAAATTTGAGCTCTGCACTACCAATATTACGGGTCGTAATTTCTGCTACGTAGCTTTCATTGCCATTTAACACGCCGTAAAATACCTTTACTGAGGTTAATTACAAAAACTATTCTTAAACCCAAAATTAAATATTCGTCATAGAGTAGTGGTCTTAAAAATCCTTTGTCGCATATACTAGGCCAATGAAGGTACGACCATTAGCTACGTGACCCTACACTAAGGGCTATGAACGACATCACAATTCAAGGTTTAAACGATGTATGTAAAACGCCATGTCCATTATCCAAGCGTGGTTAGCTCATACCTTGATTTCGACCGCCCTTAACCTTATCATTTGAAGGAAATACAAATGAAGCGTCACTATAATTACGTATTAGATCATTACACGATGTAATCTTTAACTGCGCAATGTTTTGTTTTTTTTTTCTTTTAACGTAATAGTAGGAAGTGATATAACTGACGTAACAAGGACATTTTTCATTTGTCAGTCCTTATAGTCTAGTGCAAGAATATGCCTTAAACAAGGCTTTGTCACGGTAGAAGAGTTACTTCGCAAGATGTCGGTACCATTTTCAGGATTTAATATGTTAGTTGCCTTACACTGCATAAGTAGATAGTAATCATCTACTATATCATGTTCTATATTAAAGATACTTGATTTATCTTCAATATGTTTAATATTTAATCAAAGGTACATTCGGGAAACAAAGCAACGAAACAAGAAGCAGGAAAATTTACACTTTAGAATAACATTAAGGAACATTAATCAGGATACGAGAATATTTATTCATTTATTTTTACAGACATAAGATGTAAATTCCTTCTTTTTTAATTAAAAAAATATCAAAATATATCCTAAAAGTCTATAACTATTATGCCTCTACGACAATGTTTAATTTCTTGTAAATTCCAGGAAAACTTAAGTAATAATATTAGGAAAACAATATAATATTGAACCGCATTAGCCAATATTATTTGAAATCCGCTTAGCGAGCGGTCAATATGTACATAGAATATTTACTCTCGATAAACTTCGATAAAGTACATTTGCAATAGAGCAACTGTGTTCAACTGTGTTGAACTGTTATTTCACGCGGAAGTTTCATAACAAACTGTGTTTCAACCGTTCGGCGACAGATGTGCAAGTTCGTGTAACTTTTTGTGGAAATTGCCCCAACCACTCCGGAAATATTTGGGTCAAAAGCTGTTTACGATTCCTGTTAACTAGTTTTTAAAAACAATCGCGTTGTCCGGCAAGTGGATTGTGGTAGTTTTGGGTTTTCACAGTATTGTTCTTTTCATTTTGGCTGCAGCTGTTTTTTTTACCTACTGCTAGGCATGGATCTTATCCGAAATTGGAATAGGTCTATTGCGTCACACTACTACACTGGTGATTGGTAAAGGGAGGTACAGTTATCGGTTTTGTATATTTTCAAACAGCACAAGCGATCCTTAAGTTACCTCTATTGCTTTATATTATTTCGTTATTAATATTATAAGATTAATTTTTAAATTTTAAAGTTTAACTTATGTAATACTGTGGTAATTGACTTTATGTAGGGTCGCGCGACGACGCGACGACGTCGCTTCTACTTGCTTATTATGAAAGTAGTTAAGCTTCGTCCGTGTCTCACGTCACTTCTATCTGGTTTTTGCTTTAGAAATAATTAAATAGAGTTTCTTTTACATGAAATTGTTTTTTATAATACACAATTTTAGCAAGTCTTTAATTACATAATTTTCCTGATTTCTCTATAGTAGAGTAGGTATACAATACCGTTCACTGTATAATTATTGTAACTATATCCGAGTGTATCAAGAAACATAATTATACCTGATTATCTCGAACTAGTGTAATGAGACTAATAATACACGTACCACCACATAATAAGCTAAAACCACCCTAACACGATCTGTTTCGTGTAATACCAGAAAGTTGAGCACTTCAAGTATTACTAACCACGCTACTACGCAGCAGTGACTACTTAGTATAAGATGGACTGCGCACCTATTTTTATTTTTTTTATAATATAGGAGTAGCAGACGAGCATGCAGTCCACCTGATTGTAAGTGGCTACTCCAGCTCATGGACATCTGTAATCAGCCCCAGATAGGATTAGATATTCCTACTTGAGGTCGACCACAAATGCACCACTACCCCTGAGGACTAAACTGGAACGCCTCGGAAAAGTATATCTCCTCTACCACACCCTTCAAACCAGAACACAGTAGCGCTTAACGTTGCTCTTATGAGGCAGATATAGGTGTGGCGGTGGTACCGCCGGAGTCGAACCATACCGGGTTCTACCACCTTCAAAATCACCTATTCTATTTTCATTACATAGTTAAGAAGTTTAATACGATTTTCAAAAAATCAAGTCATTCGTATAAACACTTCATTTACCGCACATACAATCGTGCAACATACTCAAAAAATAGAAATCAATTTACTAGTGTCGTTGTGATCGTCAAGTGGAGTTTTGAACAAGATAATGATTCAACATAAACATCTCGCTTAGTTTAAAATTATTGGTAGTTCTTATTATACCTCATGAAAGGGACTGTCCGCGTATATTAGCCATTGAGACCGAAGAAAAATTATTTTATCTTAAATTAACTGAAACTAAAGTAAAAGAATTGATGATGTTTCACAAAAATAGAGTTATGTATGAGAAAATATACTCTTGTTACTATTTAAAATAAATTATCACTTTATTACTAAATTATGACGGTGGAGAAAAACATTGCCAGAAAAGCTACACGCCTAAGTATTCTTAAAAATATTTTTAAGGCAAAAGAAGTCTACCAATACGTCCTTGGTCGACACAGTAGACAATACCCAAATCTTCTCACTTTGAGAGGAGACCCGTGCCCAGCAATGAGACAGTAATAGTTTAATTATGGATCAATTTACTTTCCAGATATTTAAGATAATAAATATAGTTCAAAAAACTAAAAACCATGCTTTTATGATAAAATCAACTAAAAAGCTTTCGGTATTCTATTTCATTCTTTCATACATGCAGGGTAAAATAAGGATGTATGTTGATCTCTTTCTATTGAAAAAGTGAAGGTAATATAAAGCGTGTAAAAAAATACGTGGTTATGTAATTTCGAATGTAAAATACCTTTGCTGTATTTTATATTAGCATTGTAGTTTCAAGTTAACCACATTAAAGTTTATATTTAGCTTGAAGGAACTCTCAATTTATTTATCTAGTTAAAACAGAAAACAATCTATCGGAATGTACTTTCCCGCATACAATAGTGACGTGAGTTAAATGTTCAGGAAAATGTTTAACCAATATGTATTAACGATATTACGATAATAGATCTCTTTTGCGTAGGTATTGACCTTTTTATTGTTATTTACTGATACTAACTGGATGTGTTGACAGGTATAAATATAATAATGGTTTGAAACGCAGTGGGTTCGGCTTCGATTCCCGGCTAGACAGATATCAAATTAATAATGAATTTAGAGTCATATTTTAAGTCTGGGTATACGTCGTTGTGTGTGTCTACGGCATCAAAATATACCGGTGTGGGATAATTACGAATGTAAAAATCGTTACTATCGTTAAGAAAAATATCTGTGTGTGGCAAGAGAAGAATCAATATCCATCGGTGTGGAAGAAAAATAGTGCAATATTTTAGTCTTTCATAAACTACTAACTAATTTAAGCTACAACTTTATAAAGTACTAGCTGACCCGGCAAACTTTGTACCGCCTCAAAATCTATTGATCAAATATATTTCATATAAAATATAGCCTATGTTACTCGTGGATAATGTAGCTTTCGAATGGTGAAAGAATTTTTAAAATCGGTCCAGTAGTTTTTGAGCCTATTCATTACAATCAAACAAACAAACAAAGTTTTCCTCTTTATAATATTAGTATAGACTAAATGAACAAATAAATCAAATCAAGTCAAGAAGAACTGAAGTTAACTAACAAACGTTTCATGTATTCCCTTATTCTAACCCATAGTATAATATATTACATCATATAAAATATGTAAAATGTTGAATAATTGCTGGTGATCTTGATAGACCCCTGTGGCTATATTATGCCCCATAGAGAGTAAGATAAATTTTGATAAATTTGAATCAAGATGAAAACGTCAATATCGATTATATTATCAGTTTCATTGACATTATCGAATCTTACGATAAAGTGGTGATATTCTAATACGAACGGTATACCAACACGAATTCTAATCTCGATACATTATCTCGTTTGCTCTTAAACAATGGAAAGTAACTAAATAATAGTTCAAAAAGATAAAAAACCCGCTTTTGTTGCTAATCGAATTAAAAAACTAGAAAATATTCTTTAATGACAAAGAGTTTAAGAGTAGAGTTTCAATTCAGGATAAAAAGCGTGGTCCACCCCGCTGGCCAAGTGCGTATTGGTAGACTTGACATACCTTTGAGATTTTTTTTTATATAAATCTCTCAGGTACAAGTTATCTAATTATAAAAAATATATAATTACATAATTAACACTTAGTTTATAAATATGGCGTACATGTGACAGTATGACGTCACTAGTAGCTTTTTGAATCTGATATGCCACTGCAGAATAATAAAATACCTACAAAATAGCAAAGCAATAAGCGGCGATATTTTACTAATATTAGCTTGTAATGAATGTACATAATGTGTGTACTTAAAACAAAGTCCGGTCAAGGACTTATGGACCGAATAGCTTAGAGTTGGGCAATACGTAACCGGCTTGACATTTGGTTACTTGTGATTAGGTCCGTATTTTTAAGGTCCAGTAATATTTGATATATCGTTTGTAAATCTGCTCTTATTTTAGAAATAGACTGGACTGGGCATATGCCACAAGTGAGAATTTTAAACATCTTTATTTTATAAGTATTATTTATTATTTACTATTACTTACTTTTAGTTATTTTTTTAGTACTATTAGTATAGTATTTTTATTATTATTGTATTATTTGATTTTAAATAAAGATAATTGCTGTTGTATTAGAAGTAATAGTAATATTGTTAGTCATTATAATTATTTATTAGTCATATTAGAAGGTAATTCCTAGGGATAATCCAAGTTTATATAATTGCAGTTGTTTTTTTTTTTTATTTTTGAAGTAGCAAATGAGCATGCAGTCCACCTGATGGTAAGTAGCTGCTGACGCCCATGGACATCCGTAATCAACTCACTTCACTTGGAATTTCAAATTGTAACATTAAGCAGTCTTCAACATTTAGCAGACGCATGTTACACTTTCATAATAATATGAGTATACTACCTTGTGCGCGACTTTTTCTACATATTTTAACGTTTTTACTATGTTAGAATATTTTTAATAAATAAGTAGGTACGTATTTATTATTTACCTACTTATTTATTAAAAGTATTCTAAGTTGTAGGAGTATGTTAATTAGATTTTTTGTAATTTTAAAAAATTGTTATGATTTAGTGTTATCATTTTCTTTGTAAGTACCTATGTATAATTTAGTTCTTTTTTATTTATACACATGGTCAACGGTAATTTTAGTACATGTAAATGTGAAAAGCGATTAATGAAAAATAATCATTTAAAGTTCAATAAAATATACGAGTACCATTTTTTTTTGTATAACACATAATATCATTATTTAATCATATTATTAATCATACACTCTATAAAACATGTTATTATAATATGAGGTAACTATGCAAATCTGGACGGTCATAAGCAAGTGAGAGTGATTTTTAATGATGACAAGAGGCGGTTTTTTAATTGATATACTAAAACATTGACGTTTTTTTTATCAAAAATGATATTATCATAGTAGAATATTATAAATATAATACAAAAGTATTTGATTTGGTCTTTGACTAATTTAAAATAAATTTTAATAGTTATATGGTGATATTGTATGCGTTTGGAATTTAAAAAATCACATAGTTTTTATTAAATTATTAATATTAATATCTTATTAAAATAAAATAAAAGTAAATAAATATATTTATTTAAATAAATAAAAACTTGTAAATAATAAAAAATATAAAGTAAAAAAAAAGTATAAGTTAAAAAATGAAAACAATTTTTAAAATAAAAGGCTGAAAAAATCATAATATTAAAAAATAAAAAAAATACTCACATAAAAAAATAAAAAAAACGCAAAACCAAATTCCCTTGCACTTGTCACTTTTGCACAGATTAAAAACAAAACGGAATAAAACTATCACAGGTAAAAAATGTTCATGATATACATTTATTTATTTTTAAATTTCGCAGACCGTGTCCGCTGATGGCCGCGGATAGCCGGTAAATGGCAAAGCAGCCTCCGTATCGCGGTATCAATGGCGCGGATGCGTATTGAACCGAGAGCTGAATGTGCGAAATATATCTTTTTTTTTATAATATAGGAATCGCAAGCGAGCATGCAGTCCACCTGATGGTAAGTGGCTATTGCCGCCCATAGATCGTAATAAACCTCGGATTCCTACTTGAGGTCGGCCTCTGAGGACTAAGCTGGAACGCCTCGAAGAAGTAGCTCCCTAACCTCACCGATATAATATATTTTTGTCCCAAAACATTTTACTTCAATTTTATTTTAAAGTAAAAATAATTAGAAAAATATATGTTATATGAGAGATAATATATGTATGTGTATTTTATTGATCGTGATAGAAGATTTAGTCCTTAATATAGGAATTTTATGACAATCACAAATTATACCCCTCGTACGTTTTCATATCTCGACTTGATTTTTTATTTTTTCCAGGCTGTAAATTTCAGTTTGAAATAGTTATGCGATATGTTATAAAGGAATTAAATTGAACCATTACTAATCTCCTACTTCAATACCAGGAGAAAATGAGTTGATACCAGTGATAGGCCGATTTAAGATTGAACATAAATGTAATGGTACAATATTTTTAAATGACAATTAAAAATATTTTGTATTCCAAAAATAAATATACATAGATAATATAAAGATAGCATGTAACTTGGCTCTCGATCTACAAAGCACCGCACGTAGAGCCGACCTTGGGCGAGAAAGGTGATGTACAAGTGATTTCGCATGGAACGGCGCTCGAGCCTAGTTCTGCACTAATTTGAAACGTTATTTACACGTTTTAAGTAATTATGACATGAAATGTGCACGTTTATATGTTCAGATGTGTGATAGCCTAGTGGTTAAGAAACTCGGCCTCTCGATCGAGGGGTCCGAGGTTCAAATCCCAGGCGCGCCTGGCGCGCCATCCCACCTCTAATTTTTCAAAATTATGTGCGTATTAGAAATAAATTATCACTTGCTAAACGATGAAGGAAAAAGTCGTGAGGAAACCTGCATACCTGAGAGATTTATTAAAAAAAATCTCAAAGGTGAAATCTACCAATACGCACTTGGCCAGCGCGGTGGACTATGGCCAAATCCTTCTCATTATGAGAGGAGACCCGTGCCCAGCAGTGGGACAGTAATGAGTGGATGATGATGATGATGATGATATATAATATAGAAGTAGCAGACGAGCATGCAGTCCGCCTGATGGTAAGTGGCTACTGACGCCCATGGACATCTGTAATCAACCCCAGATAGGATTAGATATTCCTATCTGAGGTCGGCCACAGATGCGCCGCTACCCCTGAGGACTAAGCTGGAACGCCTCGGAAAAGTATGTCTCCCTTACCACACCCTTCAAAACAGAGCGCAGAAGCGCCTAACATTACTGTTATTAGGCAGAAATAGGTAATATGTTCAGAACCTAAGATACGTGTATACGTAGTAGTAGGTATCTACTAAGTAAGATTCTATGATGGGAACGCATCGGTGGTGTCAACCTCAGTTAGACTTTGTCTTACATAACCAGCAACTACCTGAATCCTAAGACTTTTAAATGCATCTGATTGTCTTCAGGTAGCATCCTTGTTTGTGATTACAGGTGTCCATAGGCGCTAGAGATCATTTCCAATCAGATGGACTGCACGCTCGTTTGCTTTCAAAAGGCAGTCAAAGATCTTCACCAAAGCTTTAAAGTAAATTATTTTTTGGACATTTTAGGAAATTTTAAATATGAACAAGACATTAACCGAAATTTAATAATAATAATAATTTAATAATATATCAAATTGTGGAATGTGGAGGGTTGGATACCATTATAAAAGGCATGCCTTTGGTTGACAGCGTCACTTAACGATTAACCGTCGTAGAGTCAACTTACTCTGATGATGCTCCGTTTTGGAGCGAAACACGTGTTGGTGATTGTATGTATGGTGGTGTATATTTTTAATATTTTGCATCTGCACGCATCCTTTGAGGGAGGGAGGGTTTTACATTTTACATGGTTTAAAATATATACCATCATACATATTTGTAGCGGATTGTTGCGAAGAAGTTTTAATCTTAACTTATTAATAATTTCTGCTAAAAATAGTCAAATTTCGATCTTAAAACTACATCAATCGTTCGTCGTTATTGCTCTATCTTCATTCCTTCTCTACTTACAAGTGTATTAAAGTTTAACACGTTCTTACACGTTTTAATTAGGATAGAAGTGATTTTGCCGCTAAAAAATATGTACGAGTAAAAACAATTATTTGACCTTTAAAACCCTGCTAGAGGCAACGAAGCGTAAAACGAAGTACTTTTATTAGTTCTATAAATAACTTGAAATGATGGAAATAGAAATAAATAAAATGAGTAAAAAAAGGTCTTAGATTCTACTAAATATCTTCGTTGCTGTTTAAGCTGGAACGCCTTGGTAAAGTATGTCCGCTTACCACACTCTTCAAACCAGAACACAGCAGCGTTTAACACTGCTATATGATGAAATAGGTGTGGCGGTGGTGCTGCCGGAGCCGAACCACAAAGGGTTATCAAACCAATAGGGTTAAAGGGTTTGTCCCTGTAGTTTCGGGACGGTATCCCCTGGCTGTCGTAAGAGGCGACTTACCTTCAATCAACAATATTTTATTTTCCATGATCTTTAAAGTACAATAAATTAAATAAAAGCTCTATAATAATAAGGAAAACAACAGACATAATGTCTAGTGACATATGGCGATATAATAAAAGAAGATAATAATATTATGTAGATTTTGTAACCGGGAATTTTGTGATAATTATTAATAGTTTTTGCGTCATGGGGATTTTGGAACAAGTAATAAAAAAACGATGTAGGCCCCATTTGGCGCTGACATATGTTTTTGTTTTTTTTTTTTATGGACATGATTACAAAAATAGACAAACATAATGTATCATCGTCATCCATTACTGTCCCAATGGGTTTCCTCTTAGAGTGAATTATGGTGGTTACAAAGATTAAGAATCATAACGATACATGCCATGCCCAGCAGTGGGATGGTAATGTCAACCCATTACCATCCCACTGCTGGGCATGGGTCTCATAATGAGAGGGAGGGACCATAGTCCACCGCATTGGCTAAGTGCGAACTTCATACACCTTTAAGTACTTTGTAAAACTCTTAGACATATCGGTTTACTCACAATGTTTCCTTTCACCGTTTAAGCAAGCAAACAATCATTTATATACTGTAGGGCCCACTGACCACTAGTGCCTATTAATAATTATCAATGTATCCTTTATATTCCTTACCAATGAAAAATATTTAAAAAATACTGTCAAATTTCGGTCTTGGGTAGGTAAAAATTTGTCTATTTACATACATACAAACACTACATTTCATTTTGCGTTTGTACATTTTGCATTTTGTACATTTTGCGATTTGTCCTTTTTGAGAGCGGTGCACATTTCGCGTTTTGTTCATTATGCTCCGAAGCGAAAATTTGTCTATTTACAGATTCATTTTATTCGTAACTATTTTTAATTAACACATTTAATTTTGCGTTTGTACATTTTGCATTTTGTACATTTTGCGATTTGTCCTTTTTGAGAGCGGTGCTCATTTCCGTTTTGTTCATAATGCTCCGAAGCGAAAAATCGTCTATTTATAGATTCATTTTATTCGTTATTATTTTTAATTAAAACATAAATTATACTTTTTTTGTGTGTTACAAAACATTAAACGTAACACACGATAAGAATATCAATTCATACCTAACCCCTACCGATTTGAAGTGGGTAATTTCTTATGACTGAATATTTTGACATATTATGAGGAGTTATCTACAGATATAGATATGATAACCTTTCATTTAACATTCTACCGACTTTGGGTTATACCAACTACATATATATGTATTAAAATAAATTTAAATGTCTGTTTGTTGTAAATAATGTTGTAAACATCTATGTTACTCGTATAGTAACAATGACCCCGTATTTTCACATTTGAAACTTCCGAGAATGCTACATTATTTTTTATATTAATCAGGTAGCAATCGAAAATATGTCCACATGATGATGAGTGGCTACTGCCGCCTATGTATTATCTGTAATCAATCCCAGATAACACTCAGTCCCACCTGAAATCGGTGACAGATGCGTTGCTCCTGTTGCCTAAGCTGAAACGCCTCGGATGATAATGTCTCCCTTACCACACCGCAATACAGTATCGCTTAACACTGCTGTTGGTAGCCAGATATAAATTAGGCGTTGATTCCTCCAGAGCCACAAAGTGTTCTAGTACCTTCACACATAAACACCTTATAAAATTTGATCATATGAAGGAAGAAATTATATAATTTTTTGGCGTAAATGATAAAAACAGAGTGCGTGTATTTTATGATCTACGCGTAAAAAGTGAAACTATTACAAAACAAAAAATATATTATGAAATGAATGGTACATATCAAATTATATCGTATTCGTCTTGTATCGTATCGTATCAATATATATAAATAGATAATAATCGTAACGTTGTAGCGTAACCGTTTCAAAAATCATTTCACATTTTACTTTTCACAGCGCGTCTAAATAAAAGTGTATCTACAAAAATAAGAACAGAAACATTCAACACAGCTACTGACACTGTTCTTGAGTTATCTTTATTGTCGCTTGTTTTACTACAGTTAAGTCTTAAAACTCGTCATAAACACTAGAACACTTTATGGTCTAGCTAAACGAATAAATATCTTACTTGCGTATGTAAATATGTCGTTTACATTATAAAGAACGTTTACATTGACATCACATTTATATTGACAGATCGTAAAATATGTTTAAAATGTTTTCTGAAACCTAAATAAATAGACGTGTTCCTTCCATTTTAAAGATATTAAAGTACTAGCTGACTCGGCAAACGTTGTGTTGCCATATAAATAAAAAAATATTAAGGGTGAACAACCCTTATCACTTAGGGGTATGAAAAAAGATAGTAGCCGATTCTCAGATCTCCTGAATATGCATATAACATTTGGTGAAAATCGGTAAAGCTGTTTCGGAGGAGTACGGTAACTAAAATTAACACAAGAATTTTATATATAAGATTAAACGAGCCTGCAGTCCATCTAGTGACATAGACTATTGCCACTGTTGGATATTTATAGTCAATCCCAGATAGAATAAGAATTCAACTTAAGCTTGTCCACAGATGCGTTGAACCCCTGACTAATAAGTTTTAATAGTTGGTGTTAGTATCTCTCTCTTACCTTTAAACAATAACAATTTGATGCTTTGCTGTTTCTATCGACTCAGAAAGGTTTTTACGACCTATACTACATTTACTAACTTTAAAACCGATGCTGCTGTATTCTGGTTTGAAGGGTGTGGCTGACTGGCTGGTAAAGAATGTTCTTCACTGCTGAAAACCGTGTGGATAAATGTGTGGATAGAGGGGTCGGCTTGGTTTGTGTAGGTTTACAAGCACGTGTGGTAGTAGTATAGATTTTGATCATGTTGTCCCCGTAGTTCCGGGACCATAATAGGGCTACGGCATCCCCTGCCTGTCAGAAGAGGCGACTAAATGGGGGATCCTGGGGTTGGGGGCTGCAAGATTGGGAGCTCCAACCACCCAGCCAGTGATCCCGGGATGGATGGCGGTAGGTGTGGTCGCATATCATCAAGCACACTTGACAGTATGGCGAGCGTCATGCTCACCTGGGCGGTGCTGGATGGGCAACGCGCTAAGAGGACTCCGATTGCGATCCTTTTGAGATCCCGGAGTCATTTACGCAGCGCCGGGGTAGGCTACCAAAGGATTTTAGTGCAGTGAGACTCCCACATAACCGCTGTACCGCTTCCACAGTACCGGGTACCTCTTGAAATTTACAAAAAAAAATATGGAGTACGGAAGCGGAATTACATTTTGTCATATTTGTAATAAGTCGTCACATAGGAAGTATAACACAAGAAGTGCTCCTACGCCTTCTAATACTGTAAAATCCCTAGTAACGGATTTAGTAATGCTTACCATTGAGTCATCTTATTGTCATTAACTGATTAATGATCTGTGAAATTAATAACTCAGTACCTTTATGACACATCAATGTATTTTATTACACCGCACCAATAAATAGATTAGATTACAAAATCTAAAAAGAATGGTCTTAACGTCAATTTGTATATCGTGAATGGAAAAATACTTGAAGTAACAGAATTGATCGAAATCGAAAATTGTTATAGCGAGATCGAAATTGTTATAACCATTCCCAAAAATAGCAATTTTAGGCTACTGTATCTCATTTAGTTTTCAGTATTTATTCTAATTCTCTGTACATTCAGATTATGTAACACTTAAGATACTGGACCGAGAATCGCAATCTAATTTCAATTGCCTGACCCAAGATCGAACCTGGAAGTCCTGGAACTTTGTCTCTATGTGAAACTGACGGTCAATATAAAAGCTCAAATAACAACAACTTAAACACAGTTATTCTAAAATCACAAATAGATCCTTAAATTTGTAGGTTTCAATTTAACATAATCACTATATTTTTCATTCAACAATATTACATTGGAAAACAGTCATAATAGATTTGTTTTAAATTATAGTAATTTGGTAATCAATGAGATAATCCGCGTGACCAAAACAAAGGACCTTGCGAAGATTTGAATGCAGCAATGACATTAGCTTTGTGACTTCGACGGATCTCCGGCCAGAGAAACTTGTGGTCCACTTGAAGCGATACTATAGCACCGTTAAAGCTATTAAGTTATGTAACTTATCTCAAACTGTGACACGAAAGTACAAGCAAATGATTTTGATTGGTGTAAATGATTTTTGTTTTGTATAAGCTAGTACAAATGCACGGTACTCTTGACTTTGAATGGCCTTTGTACACATCACAGTTATCAACTCTACATAGTACATAAGCTATTTTACTCTGGTATGGTAACTGCTGCCTCATATAGTTGCGAATACATCGTAATGTTTTATTACCTAAATAAGATAAATTACTTAAAACAACATTAATTAACTATAAGGCAAAATTTTGTAATAATAATCATCAGTTACACATAAGTTGAACTACAAAGATATTTTAAAAACGTTGCTACTGCTCTGAGAAATAGGCAGGCAGGCATTTATCTTAGTGCTAAGCTACCAAATGAACTATAAAAAATAAGTTTTTTTTATATTTGAGCCTAACGATAAAGCAGACGTGCTACCTGATGGAAAGTAGTCAACGTCGCCTATGAACATTTGCAACACCAGAGGAGTCGCCAATGCATCGCCGGCTTTGGAGGAGAGCTCTTTTTGCACCTTTTTCGAAGAACTCCATGTCATAGCGCTCTGGGAATACCTCAGGAGGAAGTTCATTCCACATCTTGCACGTTCGTGGCAAGAACGTCCATGCAAACCGAACCGTGGAGGACAGCCACGGGTCCAATTAGTGTGGATGGAACTTCATCCTTCGGCGAGTGGTGCCATGGAAGAATGGTGACGTAGGCACCAGGTCAAAAAGTTATAGTAAAAAGCTACCAAATAAACTTCAAAGCTATATTTAAGATACATTTACTGTGAATAGGCCCTTACACATTGATTGACCAATCGTCTGTAAATAAATGCGCATAGCGTAATATTATGTGATCGTTTTCCGTCAGTGATTGACTTCGTTAGGCCTTGATTCCCCGGATGCTCAAGACAATCACTTGAAAATCATATCTTTGGTTCAAAGTAACGCGACTTGATCTAGAAACGATTTAAAAGTAGCGAGGTCTATGTTGATATAAGCATTGATAGTCTAGTGCAGGGGTTCCCAATCTTTTGTAACCCGCGGCGCAGTTACAAGTTTAATATTCTTTCACGGCGCCCTGTGCCCTGTCCTAGCTAACTATTTGAAGAAGACAGTCGAAAGAAATAGGTAACTACAATAATAGTAGTTACCTTAGGTTTATCGAAACGAATTTAAAACACCACAATATGAAATTGTACAATACGTTATTATAAAATAATTTAAACGGAAACCAACAAGAAAGACTTGAGGATAACAAAAATAAAATACGATATTTATTCAGTCAAATCAATGTGAAGGGTGAGCTAAGTGATCACCGCGCAGTTTTTCAAAGCGGGGAATATCACTTGACACTGCTATTCTCATTTCTTGCTCCACATTGATCCGATATTTGTTCTTTATCACAGCTACATCTGAAAACCCAGCTTCACATAGATATGATGTTGCAAACGGAATGAAAATTTTTAATGCTTTGGATGTTAAATTTGGATATTCATTTTGAATTGATGACCAAAACGCCAATATTTGTGGTGTCCAATGATTAGAGGATCGACTCACGGCGCCCCTCTTTACTTTCTACGGCGCACCAGGGCGCCGCGGCGCACACTTTGGGAACCCCTGGTCTAGTGGTTAAGAAACTCGGACTCTCGATCGTGCGGTCCAAGGTTCAAATCCCAGGCGCGCACTTCTGATTCTTCAAAATTATGTGCGTATTAGAAATTAATTATCATTTGCTTAAACGGTGAAGGAAAACATCGTGAGGAAACCTGCATACCTGAGAGATTTATAAAAAAAATCTCAAAGGTATGTGAAGTCTACCAATACACACTTGGCCAGCGCGGTGGACTATGGCCTAATCCTTCTCATTATGAGAGGAGACCCGAGCCCAGCAGTAGGACAGTAATGGTTTCATGATGAATGAATGATGGTTGATGATAAAACACGTTAAATTTAAGTGATAAACTTTTATCCTAAGCACTATTCCATAGTTCCAATTTCCATTGTTTCTTTAATGAGACATGAATCTGGCAAATTAATTAAATTGTAATAAACAGCTTAAGTTCGAACGATACCTTATAAGAAGCTAACATAAAGCGCTAGTCCGTGATTTGCCGATGTCATTCTAATTGTTTGATTGTTACATAAATTAGATCTAGAGTGGGAATAAAATTTACATAAAGTGTTCTTACGACACCACAATTAACGATTGCTAACTAAAACTAGCAACTAGCTTAATGGCCTTCTATACCGGAGGTCCGGGTTCGAACCCGATATTTTATTGAAGTTACGTACAAAGATGCTCTTTTTGAGTCACAACAGAAGGTAATGTTTTTTGAGCGTACATGACTTATATTTTGGCATATCCTACAACCAAAATTGGTTGACAGATTTTAGTAGGTATATGAGGAATAGATGGATTCGTGATCTCATGATGATTGTGATATAGGCTATATTATCTCCCTTTTCTGTTAATTTCTTTTAAGCAATAGATTTTCTATTTTTATATTAATTACTATACTAGTAGGTAACAACTTATTTGTGTGCACGGGACTTTCCCCACAAATTAGGTTTGAACTCACGAGTCTTAGGGTCTTACCTGACTTTGAGGAGACATGGAGCTTACTTCACCACGCTGCTCCAATGCTAATGTACTACTAACTTACTTAGGAGTAGACGATAATATCATAAGATAATTTAAGTAACAGAAAATTCTCCATTCAATTTAAAAGCCAAAATGCACTTGTCCGACATGTTAACTAACTGCCTTGTCTTTTCATTAAACGAATCCAGAAGTGGAATAGAAATAAATCTATGATGATACATGGGAAACCCTTATATTCCATGTTTCACACAATATTATATTCTCATTACTTCGCAGTTACATGTCAGCATCCGTTCTTTGTGGTCGTAGTGCGGTTTGCATGCACCTGAGGATGACCATGACCTCCTAATATACTTAAACATACATATCTGAGTATTGTTTTAATGTATCCGTCGTATTTAATTCTGATGTTGTGACTTTAGGATGTATTCTACTTTAAACATCTACGAAAGACGTTTCGAAGTCTCCCGAATATTCTTCACTACTTTATTATTATAAAACTGTAAATTTTTTCAATCAGTCGAAACTACGGATTTTGTATATAAATAGGTTCCGAATATAGCAGCGAAAACTTTGATATTTTCTTTGATAGGTATAAACATATATTTCTAAACTATTCGTAATTTGGTAGCAGCGGATTTCCGAAACGAACTACAAAAGCTAACAGATTATATTTTATCAAAGAAATTGTTGTATATTTGAATATAGGTACTTATTCCTTTTTTATAATACATATAGAGGTAGTAAACGATTAGGTATGCAGTCCACCTAATGGTAAGTGGCTACTGCCGCCCATGGACATCTGTAATCAACCCCAGATAGGATTACATATTCCAACTCGACGTCGACCACAGAAGCGCCGCTACCCCTGAGGACTAAGCTGGAACGCCTCGGAAAAGACTGTCTCCCTTACCACACCCTTCAAACCAGAACACACGCCTAACAGCTGTGTTAGTGTTATTAGGTAGAAATAGGTGTGGCGGTGGTGCCACCGGAGTCGAACAATGTCTCACCATGTCACAATGGATATCTGTCATCTAAAAAGCTTATATTAGAGTGACTATATAAGGTCGACAACCGGTGCATTCCTAGCCCTGCGCCCTAAGTTAGAATGCCTTAGAAAAGTATGCCTCCTTTACCGTTGTCATTAGGCAGAAACAAGTGTGTGTGAAATCGCTAATTACAGTACAGTCTAAAAATATAACATGCAAACGGCTTTAACACAAACATAATCATTTGTTTATGGTCACATAAAATTGACAGTTACTCAGACCCAATCCCAAATTGCAAGTAAATAATTTATGTCGTTTATAACCCTTGCACGTTATTTATTATAGTTTAGGTGCAAGTGATAATTTCGTGTACCACATAGTTACTACATTGCTATTTTCCGACTTTATTTAATTAATAAAATTTATCAAATGAATCCGTGTGTTCCGCGTGACTTTGAAGTTAACATTTTGAGTTTCAATTAATTTACATTTCATTTGCATTTTTTGCAACTGAAAACATATACATTTTTAACCGACTTCAAAAAAGGAGGAGGTTTCTCAATTCGACCGTATATATATATATTTTTTTTTTTATGTTTGTTCGGCGATTTTTTCACGATGCCGCGACCGATCGACATGATTCATACACCATTGTATGTGGCTAGTTTTACAGGGGGTCCCATTTCGAGGAAATTTGAAAATTTCCGCCAGTTTTCCCGGAAAATTGGAAAAACCCGATTTCATATAAACTTGAATAAGTCGAGTATTTATTAACCAATTTTAATTTTCTTTTTTTCATATGAAAGGGAGTTTCGTTGCGGTACTTTCCTACCTTAACATTAGTATGCTCTGATGATTAGAATTTAAGTTATGGGGTGGAACTCATCATCACTACCCCTGTTTTTTACATATTTTATGACAACTTACCTTCTGCCCACTCAATTCTCATGAAACTAGTTTGATTTATTTACTTATCTGTTCCTACCTAACCTAGCCAATAATTAGTATCTCGTAAAGCCTCTCCTATAGTGTTTCGTATTGAATTGGTTAGGTTAGGTTGGAACATGTAAGACAATATAAAACTAAGCGAGAAGGGCGCGGCAGCGCCCTGCGAGTGGGTGGGTCCAATCCGTATGAATTTAGACCTTACCTTTATTCATGATCACCTTTATACAATTTTACATAATATTAATACAAACGTTAGCATATCATCACTAAAAAGCATGAAAAAAAAATTTTAACAAAAAAATAAAACCGACTTCTATGTCACTACAAAGTAAAAAATAATTGAAATAAATGTTGGTTTAGTACATATTTCTGAAGTCGGCGCTCATATTGGACACGCTGTTTACGCTGTTATCAAACGAAATATATTGAGCGCTGACTTCAGAAATATGTACTAAACCAACATTTATTTCAATTATTTTTTACTTTGTAGTGACATAGAAGTCGGTTTTATTTTTTTGTTAAAATTTTTTTCTAGGATTATAATCTTATTTGTCGCAGTCGTGTCGTGTCGTGGCAAAATAAGTTATTACTGTTCATCTGACAATCATCGTCATCATCATCCCATTACTATCCTACCGCTGGACACGGGTCTACTCCCAGAATGAGAAGGATACTAGGAAGACTTCACATTTTTTCTTAACTTTTTTTTATAAATCTCTCAGGTGTGCAAGTTTTCTCAAGATGTTTTTTTCGCCGTTAAAGCAAGTGATAATTAATTTGTAATACGCACAAAAATTTGAAAAACCTGAGATTCGAACCTCGGACTCGTCGATTGAGAGGCCGAGTTTCAACCACTAGGCCAACACTGCTTCTCTGGCAATATCTAGTCAATAAAATAAGAGATTTTTGTTACTTTTACTTTCTTTCAACATGGGATAATAAAGCTGGGATGAATCAGCTCACAATTTTTCACAACTGCCAAAATACAATTTCAATTCACCAAAAGGGTTGTCGTAATAAATTAGCACGCAAATCTCATTTTCGGGATAATATTCAACTGCCGATTAACCGAAATTATGCTGATTTTCCAAACCAACTCCTTGTGCATAAATTTAAAATTGACAGCAACGAGATATATTTCGGGAGCCCAGAGTTAATCAATTACATTTTATATCTTTTTCAACATCTACAAGGATTGTAAGTTAACTTAGTAGGGAAGTATGTTATATAGGTACAAAAAATATTTGTAATAATGATAATCAATTATGCTATAAATAAAATTGTGGCCACCAGCCATGATTTCGTAAATTATAAATGCGTCGATACTAAAGATAAGCCTGTACCGATTTTAATTAAAAGAAATTATTTACTTACTTACATTAAAATTATTTAACCACGTTAAATGCAGAAATGTTTAACCTACTTATTTCTATAAGTGTGGAAGGACATCCACGGTCGAACAAATAAATTCTACCACCTTTTAATGGAATAAATAAATTTATTATTGAATCAAAACAATTATCAGCTCTACATTTAACTTATCTTATTCACATTAAAGATTCATAATAACAACGTCACAGAGTTAAGCCTCAAGTCAAATTAAAAATTTATCCAAAATATATCGTACATTATAATGTTCCTCATATCTTTCAAAGTTACTGACTCCTATACTATGAATATTGCGGTCGCCTTTGATCTTTGGTTTGAGTACTTAACTACACCTTAAAGGGGCAGGTGAACGGTTATAGCGTAATATCTTAGCCACATTGTAGCGTAAAGTGCTATTTGAAACTTAATATTAGTCTGCTATGTAAAATCGGCCTTAATCTTGCTAAATCTTATGTTACGATATTTTAAAATCACCTCTTTTGATCGCAAGTGCCGCAATTTTTGATTTTTCATTGACTTCTGTTATCCGTTACGTTATTTTGAGGAGTATAGATATTATTTTATAAAATCTGCTATTTTGATACTACAAACAGACAAATTAATTTTATTTTTCGGTAGTGTAGATAACGTTCGTTATTCTCTTGGAGTTTTGCAAATCCAATGTTTACGACTAAGTTTCTTATATATTACTTCAGTAATTTCCAACATAGTCATGTGGGTCATAAAGATGGAAAATCTTAAAAAAATCAGGTACTTACATTACAGGGCTAGCTAACATTTTGTTTAAAAGACAGAGGGTGCCGGGTTCCCGGTTTGACAGATATTTAAACCCTAATAAAGGGTTATGAATGTAGCGTAAAAAATATATATAAGTGTATGAAAGGGGATTAGGTGGCCCGAAAGACACAGAACAGCTAAAGCTTAATGTATACAAGTGAGACGTATGTTTTGTATTGTTTTTTTGGTTGGATCCAATACTTCCTTAACGAATGTACAAATGAAATCTAATAAGTAACAACGAAGCGATGAATCGGAGTTCATTATATTTTTTTGAACCAGGAAGTTAGGAACGTAAGTTATTGTATACAAAAACAAAATCTTGTATAAAAACTTTTGCCGTCGCACATTTCAAACTTATAGGTACTCATACGCAAGTCTTGTGATCTCCAAAACATAACTTAAATTTGGAAATAAAACGTGCGGCAAAACAGAATTAATTATTTAGGCCAAAAACGGCCAGGTAATTAAAATTCGGGTTAAGATTTACAATTGCAAATCGTCCCGCCATATTTCGTAACTTGAGTAGTGACACCATATTAATTTTATAATTATATACTTTTTGCACTGAAATAGGTAAAGAAAATGTTCAATGTCAATCAATCAATATTTAATGTTAGTCAAATTATGTATTTTTCATTTATGAAAAAGGGGTTTTAACTGCATATTGAAGGTGGTAGAACCCTTTTTAGTTTGACTCCGGCGTCACCACCGCCACATCTTTATCTATCTAATAACAGCAGTGTTAAGCGTTGTTGTGATATGGTTTGTAGGGTGTGGTAAGAAGTCCTTGTAGTTTCGGGACCAGAATAGGGCTACGGTATCCCCTGCCTGTCATAAGAGGCGACTAAAAGGGGCTTCCGGGGTTGCGGGCGCCGAGGACGGCCACCGGGTGGGTTTTAGTGCGGTAAAAATCCCACATAACCCCGTGCCGCTCCCACGGCATAGGGTACCTTTTGAAGGTTGGCCCCTCGTTAACAAAAAAAAGGGTGTGGTAAGAAAGACATACTTTTCCGAAGCATCCCTGCTTAGTCTTCAGGAGAAACACCGCACCTGTGGCTGACCTCAGGTGAGAAGAGTGTTGACAGGTGGTAGAGATAATAAAAAATCTATCATCATTACTTACATACCTATAAGCTATTATTGTCCGTTGGTTACTTCATTTTACACTTTAGGTTTCAATTATCCAAAAACAATAAATTATAATCCAATACATAAGAAACATAAAAATATATTACTTAATCATTATTTGCGCTTGTTATTTAATTAAAACGATACATAAATTTACGTAATTATATGTTTAACCGATTTACTGCATATAAATCAGATAAAACTTATAAATAAAGTTTTATCGGATTTATGAGTATATCCGGTATGCATGTTTATAATTCATCATATACTACTTGTCCGATTTTAATGGAGTTTTTACACTTACAAGGCTTATACTTCTCGTCCTAACCTGGATCAAAATCCAGCATAGAAAGAAATTGTGGAAGATTTTTTCAATATACATTTTATTTTACTACATACAAGTAACAACATAATGCTATGTTTTTAACTATTGAGAACACTAAAAAGTTATTTTCAAATTGAATATTTTTTTAAATAAATTAATGGGTTATTGATGTATAACCCATTAATTTCATCAACATCGTTTGATTGATGTTAATAGTCAGCTATTAAAATAGGACAGTCCGAAGAAATTTAAACGTTTGGCAACACTAGCCTCAGCTTATGGCGCCAATTTATGGTACTAAAATAATAAAATACGTTACAATACTGCTATTAAATTTAAATATATTATCATTATGTACTTAACTTTTCGAAAGCAGTTTTCATCGACACCCTAGTTCTCAAACTGAGCAACGAACAAATATAGGTAGGTAGGTACTTACATATTTCTTGCGAGTTCAAGGAAGCCAGAATTATAACACAAACTGTTCAATATTCAAATTTGTGTTCTATATTCAAATAATTTGTATGTGATAGTTCCGTAATATTCAACTAGATGGCGCTGCTAAAATAGCCGTTGAATCACGCTGTTGAGAACCTTTCGTAGATACTATAAGAGGCCGCTTATAAATTTAATAAAATATATTCAGTGGGACATACAAGTGTGTTTTTATTACAAGTGTGGTTAGTAACAACCCCTCAACCCCCTCACCTCTCTCCGAGTTCGAACATGGTCCTTCGAGCCGGATCCATCTTATTCTATAAGATTGGACTGGAGGGTTTTTTGTGAAGCAACGGACTTGCGGGCAGCGGATTGTTGTCGCAAACGCAAGTCAGACGACCAAGTGTGGATGGTTGTCAATTCGGACGGTCTCCTGAGGAGGTGACTGTCAGGCGGAGCCAGCGGTGAGGTGCAGCAGGGAGCGTTGCTGTCGGAGCACTGCAACGACTACGGGCAGCGGAGCCCGAGGCTACACAACGGGCAGCGGAGCCCGAGGCTACACTACGGGCAGCGGAGCCCGAGGCTACACTACGGGCAGCGGAGCCCGAGGCTACACTACGGGCAGCGGAGCCCGAGGCTACACTACGGGCAGCAGAGCCCGAGGCTACACTACGGGCAGCGGAGCCCGAGGCTACACTACGGGCAGCGGAGCCCGAGGCTACACTACGGGCAGCGGAGCCCGAGGCTACACAACGGGCAGCGGAGCCCGAGGTCGTGTGAATCAAATCACATGAGGTTAAGTAAAACCGAAGAAAATAGTGAGTAATTTACATTATAAAAAACTCTTTGGTGATATTAAAAAACTTTTTGAATTAATATTAGAACATAGAACATTACAAATTTAATATAAATTATATAAATCTATGCCCGATTTCTGAGCAATATAAATACGTCAAACACTTGTAAAATTTGAACATTCTGAATTTGCAATTTTGTCTGAAAGTAGTTTTTATTGACTTATGCTTATTACTTATTAATTATTATTAAGTTTAATACTTATTAATTTATGGTTATTGGTTCATAATGGAGTCAATTATAAATTTACAAAATGATTTAGCGGCACGTGTTTACAAAAGTAAATTGAATTATAAAAAGTCTCCTAAGGAAAGAATTACACTAGAATACGTAAATGGAAGGTTAGAGGGTTTAGAACAGTTGTGGTCAAGGTTTATGTTAGGACACGAGGAGTTAGCTAAGAATTATCCACCCGATGTATTAAAAAATTCTATATACGTCACTGGCGAGATGTATGACAAGGTAGAGGAAATTTATTTAGACTACAAATGTGAACTGCAATGCCAGTTATCAAAATTCCAAGTAAAATATAGTACACCATCTCATACAGCTCCCCCAATCTCAATAGCTAAATTACCCAAAATAAATATTCCATCGTTTTCCGGAAGTTATTCGGAATGGTGTTCGTTTAAGGAACTATTTAAATCGTTAATTATAAACAACAGTACTATAGATAACATTCAAAAATTGCATTATTTAAAGGGCTGTTTAGTGGGTGAAGCAGAACAAATTCTTAGACACATTCCCATACAAGAAGAAAACTTTGAGCGATGTTGGGAATTACTTACAAAACGCTATGATAACAAACGATTTGTTTCTAATCATGCAATAAAACGATTGTTAAGTCAAAAGAATCTTATTAATGAGTCCGCAACCGGTTTAAAGTCTATTGTCGATACAACTGATGATTGCTTAGCTACCTTGAGTAATTTAGGGATAGATATTAGGAGCTGGGACATTTTAATCATACATATTCTTACTTTAAAGTTAGACCCAGAAACTCGTCGACAGTGGGAATTTAATATCGCTAGTTTATGTGAAGAATTGCCTACTTATGATCAATTTAAGAATTTCTTATTGACTAGGTTTAGAGCTTTAGAATTTCTAAATACCAAACCAACTCCTGCAGTTAGCCAACTTGTCAAAATTAAATCTTTACATGTAAAAAATGTTGTTTGTCCATATTGTACAAATGATCACAAACTGAGCTTTTGTAAAGAGTTCCAAAGAAAGTGTGTAGATGCCAGGCGTAAGTTTGTCTTTGACAATAATATATGTTTTAATTGTATGGGTGGTAGTCATTCGGCTAAAGACTGTCGGTCTCAGGTAAAGTGTTACATTTGCAAACGAAATCATCATTCGCTCCTGCATCCCAAGGGAAGGAGTCCTATGGTTACCAACAATAACAATGAAAATAACGGGTATGTTGCCTCTTCTTCAGGAAATGCTAATGGGGAAACCAATCCAACACCATTAGTATCTTGTTTTGCAAAGGATACAGTTCAGCAACAGGTGTTGCTCGCCACAGCACTAGTGGAGGCTACTTCCAGGAACGGAGTAGGATACAAGGTTCGCGCACTCTTAGACCAGGGGTCGCAGTCATCCTTTGTCACTGAGTCTACGGCACAGTATTTGGGTTTAAATAAAACTCTTATTAAAGGAAAAATAACTGGTCTTGGTGGAGATAAGCAAATTATTTCCAAGGCGATGATTACCATCGAAATCAAATCTTTGATTAATTCTGATGTCAGGATTCCGGTGAAGGCATATGTCCTCAAAAACATAACTTCTCTTCTTCCTACGAGAAAAGTTGAAAAATTGGATTGGCCAGAATTAAAGGAACTAGTTTTAGCTGATCCACAATTTGATGTTCCAAATCACATTGACCTTCTTTTAGGTGCAGAAACATACAGTCAAATACTACAAGAAGGCATGAAGAAAGGTCCGTTTGGTAATTTAATAGCACAGGCTACTAGTTTCGGTTGGATTCTCTCAGGTATGGTGAATCCATCAAATGATCCTATTTCGCAGATCCAAGTTATGCACTGTTGCACGGAAAGCAATGACATGCTCAAAAGATTCTGGGAACTTGAGTCAGACCAACGGCAACCTAAGGAAACCATGTTCACAGATAATGAAAAACGATGTGAACAATATTTCAAGGAAACAACTCAAAGGGATGAGGATGGCAGGTATATCGTACGTCTTCCATTCAGAAATGGTACTCCTGAAGTAACGGCTTCACGGGAAATAGCTGAAAAAAGACTGAAACTTTTAGAAAATCGTCTTAACAAGAACAAAACAATGAAAGCAACATATCAGGAAGTAATTGAAGAGTACTTACACTTAGATCACATGGAAGTGGTACCTAAGGATGAGATTGATAATGATAAATCAATTTATTTGCCTCATCACGCGGTGGTCAAAAATGACAGACAGACTACCAAAGTAAGGATCGTCTACGATGCATCATGCAAAGGGAAAAATAATTTATCATTAAACGATCAGTTGCTGGTTGGACCCAAGTTGCAACCAGAACTAAGGTGCATTGTGATGCAATGGAGGATTTCACCCATTTGTATGTCAGCCGACATAGCTAAAATGTATCGGCAAATAAAGGTCAACCAGCGGGATGCTGATTGTCAACGCATACTCTGGAGAGAAAATGATAAGGAAGAAATAAAAAGTTACCGACTTACCAGAGTCACCTTTGGTACGGCGTCAGCGCCTTATTTGGCAGTAAAGGCTCTTCAGCAAGTAGCACATGATCACGGTGTAAATTATCCTTCAGCAGCTGAAAATATACTCAAACATTTCTACGTAGATGATTTAATGACCGGTGTTAATAGCGTCGAGGAAGGAAAAACAGTATACAAGGAAATGAACGAACTACTAAGCAAAGCAGGTTTCGAACTACAAAAATGGCGCAGTAACAGCGATGAGCTGTTAAAAGTAATGAAAAGTATAGAAACAAAAGGGGACAATACTGGGAACCTGAAAATACAAGAAGATGATATTACAAAAATAATGGGACTTACCTGGGACCGAAGTGAAGACTCCTTTCGCTATGTTGTTAATCTGCCTGAGCTGAAAAAACCTGTAACGAAAAGAAGAATTATATCAGATATATCTCGTCTCTATGACCCACTAGGTTGGGTAGGACCAAGCATAATAATAGCAAAAATCATAATTCAAAAGCTCTGGCTAGCGGCACTTGATTGGGATGATAAGGTACCAGACAATATCTTAAATGAATGGTTGACTTACCGCGAAGAGCAGACCAACTTTAATAAATTACGTATACCTAGATGGCATGGCACGAACGTGAACGAGATTTGTCGTGAGATTCACGGTTTCTGCGATGCATCTAAGGTGGCATACGCAGCGGCAGTATACCTCCGTGTACTTGACTCAGCAGGAAAGGTGACTGTTACCTTGGTCACGGCCAAGACTAAAGTTGCACCTGTAAAAGTAGTTTCCATTCCAAGGTTAGAACTATGCGGTGCCGTGTTACTTACCAGATTGTTGTTGGAAGTTGCACAGGTGATGAATGTGGAGAAGCACAACATTCATGCATGGACCGATTCGACCGTGGTACTAGCTTGGCTAAATGACCATCCAAGCAAATGGAATGTCTTTGTGGCGAATCGAGTGTCTGAAATTCTCAATAACTTGGAACCAACCACCTGGTGCCACGTATCTTCCAAACAGAATCCTGCAGATGGAGCATCTCGAGGTTTACACCCTTTGGAACTGGTGAACAATCAGTTATGGTTTCACGGTCCAGACTTTATATCTCGTGAGCCTATCATCTATCTCAGACCAAAAGAGGTTCAGACTGAAATGGAAGCACTTAAAACACACTGTGCTACGCTAGAAGAATCCACATGGGATAAATATTCTTCGTTAACGAAAACTGTACGAGTCATGGCATATTGCAGGCGGTTCATAGTCAATTGCAACAAAACAAGAGGACCTAAAATAACTATAAACTATCTTACAGCGAAGGAATTAAGAGATACATTAACAATCTGGATTAAAGAATGTCAATCGAACAACTTTAATGATGAAATTAAATTAGTAAAAGAAAATAAAAACTTACCTAAAGGCAGCAAACTTAAGACACTGAATCCATTTCTTGATAACGATGGTGTATTAAGAGTGGGAGGTCGACTGTCACACTCAAGGTTGAATATAAATAAGAAGCATCCAATAATAATACCAAGGCAGTCTCATCTGACGGAACTAATCATTTCTGATGCCCACAAACAAACACTTCATGGTGGACTACAATTGACTTTGGCATATATTCTAAGCAAGTATTGGATATTGGGCGGAAAACAATTAATAAAGTCACATAACAGACAATGCGTAACCTGTGTCAAAAACTCAGCAGTCACTAGAAATCCGTTGATGGGGCAAATGCCGGCTGCTCGTGTTACCCCAACTCGTCCATTTAGTCATAGTGGTGTAGATTACGCAGGGCCTATTCAAATCCGCACGACCAAGGGCAGAGGTCATAAATCCCATAAGGGATATATCTGCTTATTTATTTGTATGGCTACTAGGGCCATACATCTTGAAGTTGTGACTGATCTAACGACGGAAGGCTTCTTGCAGGCTTTCAAGAGGTTTGTAGCCAGATGAGGAAATTGCTCTCAGTTATGGAGCGACAATGGAACCAATTTTGTTGGGGCAGCAACCGAGTTACAAAAACGTTCTTCTGATGAGTACAGGCGTATGCATCAGGAGGTAGCTGAAGCACTGGCGATTAATCATTGCGAATGGCATTTCATACCGCCTCATTCGCCCAACTTTGGAGGTTTGTGGGAGGCTGGTGTGAAATCTGTAAAATACCATTTAAAGAGAGTCGTCGGTAATTCGACGCTGACATACGAAGAAATGGCCACGGTACTAGCCCAAATAGAGGCCTGCCTCAATTCTCGGCCAATGTTAGCTCTCAATGACCAACCAGATGATTTTACGGTATTAACACCAGGGCACTTTTTAATAGGTGAACCACCAGTGGCAGCACCTGAATATGATTTTGAAAAGTCAAATGTGAGCAGTCTGAGGAGATGGCAACATACCCAACGAATGTTACAAACATTTTGGCGACAGTGGTCGCAGGAATACTTAACTAAATTTTTACATCGGTATAAATGGACTGATCGCCAATCACAACCTTCCCTGGGCGATGTAGTAGTCATAAAGGAGGATCATTTGCCCCCATGCCGATGGCTTTATGGTCTAATAACTGCCACTCATCCAGGAGAAGACAAGGTTGTTAGAGTTGTATCTTTAAAAACTAAAACTGGAATTTTGAAACGACCTGTGTCGAAATTATGTTTCTTACCAATAGAAAAGTAAACTAATATTTTTTTGTATGTGTAACAATATAATAAGTAAATTAGATTCTACATTCTAATTTTGCTGGACAATGTTTATGTATGTGCAAGTGCTTTAAAGGTACTCATTTAAGAAAGTTTTATGTAAATATTTAACCTTTGTATTTCCTAGATTCTCTATGGTGGGCGGTCGTAATTGTTGTAATATTGTTAATTTGTTATTAAAGGGCAAGGTCCATCTTGCCCTTGGTGGGCGGTATGTTCAATATTCAAATTTGTGTTCTATATTCAAATAATTTGTATGTGATAGTTCCGTAATATTCAACTAGATGGCGCTGCTAAAATAGCCGTTGAATCACGCTGTTGAGAACCTTTCGTAGATACTATAAGAGGCCGCTTGTAAATTTAATAAAATATATTCAGTGGGACATACAAGTGTGTTTTTATTACAAGTGTGGTTAGTAACAACCCCTCAACCCCCTCACCTCTCTCCGAGTTCGAACACAAACCTTGCATTACATACAGTTGACAGTCAAAATATCAAAATCGACTACATACTTATTGTTTTTTTTTGTTATTTAATAGACATTGAGACTTGCAGGGGATAATTGGTCACTGCTACAAATAGAAATCTATAAGCAGCTAAAATAGCTCAATATGTGTCACTATCGTTAAATATTCCCTCTTCGTTCCGTTATAATCCTATTGGTGACCCATCCAACTTCCTGACCACGTTCAACGTGGCTTAACTTTGTAAATCAAGTTACGATCCATATAAGTCGCGGACCTATATGGATCTCTGTTCTTTTATTTATATTTATTTTAGAAACATCGCATATATAATCACCCTCATATCATTATTTCAAATTATTTCAAAAACAAAGCAAAGCTAAATAAAATTAGCGGATTTTCCGTATCACATGTTTTCAAACAGGTGCTAATAAATCATATTGAATTTCGTGTTGAAAATTGAATCTTACATTATAACGATTTTCCTCATTACCACCAAATGATATCATCACAAGATCGAATAATTATATCTTAATGTAAGTTTCTGGGATTCCCTCTATACCTACAAGGTACGCCATTTGTTAACGTTGTTTAATGAACCAGTCAAGATTTTTTACTGTTGCTCTAATCCACGGCTTCCAAGGCAGTGATTGCTTGTGGTGGTAGTGGTTAAGAAACCCGGCCTCTCGATCGAGGGGTCCGAGGTTCAAGTCCCAGGCGCACCTCTGATTTTTCGAACTTACGTGCGTATTAGAAATTCATTATCACTTGCTAAAACGGTGAAGGAAAACATCGTGAGGAAACCTGAGAGATTTAAAAAAAACTTAAAGATATGTGAAGTCTACCGATATGCACTTAGCCAGCGCGGTGGACTATGGCCTAATCCTTCCCATTGTGAGAGGAGACCCGTGCCCAGCAGTGGGACAGTAATGGGTTGATAACGATGATGTAATCCCTGTCGACATTTTTTAATTAAACTGAAGTAGCAGATGAGCTTGCAGTTCACCTTATAGGAAGCGGGCAGATCGCTACCTCAGTGGACTAAATGGGAATGTTTGTATATGTATATCGCTTTACATTCTTTAAGCCACGGATCTCTCAGGATGAGAGGGCCAGAGAATCACAATAAAATAGATATCTAATACGCACAAAACTTCGAAATATGTAATATAAAATATAAGCCTAGAATTCGTGACTCTGATCACTGATTGAGAGATATAAATATTAGTCATCAAATAGTAGATCAAATATTAGTAACTCAAGCAGTTTACTCTTTAGTATTTTACACAACAGACTAGCTGTCCCGATTGATTCATGCTGTCTAATAATTACGATAATCGTACCTACACGTATTGCTAAAGTCATTATTACACTATAATAGTGGTTTTATAAATCATTAATAAATATAAAAAATATACCTACCTACTATGTTCCTAAGGAATTAAAAAAGCGCCAAGATGTTTTTGTTTCTCGATATTGTACAAAAAATAAACCGCCGATTTTCTTGTTGAATCTTCTCAGTTGAGGTCATGTTCCGATCCGGTAAGAAAAAATATGGTTGCTGCCAAGTTGTAAGCTCATATAAATCTATATTAGGTTTCTATGATATTAAATATTTTTCGTTTTATTTTCATAAGTAGAGTTTTTTGCGGTTTAACTCGAAATTAGGGTCCAGTGAACGGATTTTCGTAAAACTTTTTGAGAAAATTTATTTTTATGCCTCGTTTGACGAGGCATATATAAATTATATTTATCCCTCGTCAATCCCTTAACGCCCCATTGCTGGGCACGGCTCTCCCCTCATGATGAGACGGGGTTTAAGCCACAGTCAGCCAGCGTAGTGCTGGCCACGTTCAAATTGATAGGCTTCTCATATCCTTGAGATTTTTTTACTAACTCCTAAACGCGCAGGTTTCCTCACGAAAGTTTTCCCTTACCATATTTAGCATTTGATAAATAATTTTGTAATACACACAATATGGTATAGTTTAATATCAGAGATTTATTTGAATTTAAGACTCTCTGATTGAGAGGATGAGTTTCTTACCTCTAAGCTGCTTTTTAATAATAAACATATAAATAAAATTAATCATGTTTTTACGTCTTCTTATTTCCGTGATAAATAGTCATAACACTGTCCACATATTACCGGGGCTTCCAGATTTTCCTAAAGACAATAAAAGGAAAACCCTAATGATTCTGAGAGTTTCCATAATAGATAATCTTCATACCAGTTTATACTGAACAATTTTTAGATGGTATGTGTAATGCATAAGTATTTTTTTTTTTTTTTTTATAATATAAGAGTAGCAGACGAGCATGCAGTCCACCTGATGGTAAGTGGCTACTGCCGCCCATGGACATCTGTAATAAACCCCAGATAGGATTAGATATTCCTATCTGAGGTCGGCCACAGATGCGCCGCTACCCCTGAGGACTAAGCTGGAATGCCTCGGAAAAGTCTTTCTCCCTTACCACACCCTTCAAACCGGAACACAGCAGCACCTAACACTGCAGTTATTAGGTAGAAATAGGTGTGGCGGTGGTGCCGCCGGAGTCGAACCACAAAGGGTTCTACCACCTTATAACCCCATATAAGCTTAGATTAGGCTTAGATTTTTTTTTATAATATAGGAGTAGCAAACGAGCATACAGTCCACCTGATGGTAAGTGGCTACTGCCGCCCATGGACATCTGTAATCAACCCCAGATAAGATAAGATATTCCTACTTGAGGTCGGCCACAGATGCGCCGCTACCCCTGGGGACTAAGCTGGAACGCCTCGGAAAAGTCTGTCTCCCTTACCACACCCTTCAAACCGGAACACAGCAGCTCCTAACACTGTTGTTATTAGGTAGAAATAGGTGTGGTAGATAAGTAGGTTAGATACCTGAAGTCGGCCACAGAAGCGATTAAGCTGGAATGCCCCAGAAAAGTATGTCTCCGTTACCACAACCTTCAAACCAGAATACAGCAGCGCTTAACACTGCTGTTATATAGCAGAAATAGGTGGCGGTGGTGCTGCCGGAGTCGAACCACAGAGGATTCTACCACCTTAAATGAAATATAGTATGTGTTGTTTTAAATATAACTGTGTGACTTATTTTAAACAATAAATATTTTATCAACACGAGAGTCGTCAGAAACAAGTGAAACCCAAAACATGTCAAACAGAACACATAATCCCCTACTAGTGACATCTTGATATCTTGACACGGAAATAGGGACCAGAATTAGGGGTGGAATAAAGCAGTAATAATGCTACTAAAACTTAGCGACGATCCGAAAGTGAATTTTATTTAAAATCCTATTTCTGTTATCCGAACGTCCTGTTTAAAGTAAATTAAGGATTTTTTGCAAAGAGAGATCTCCCGATTCTAATCCTATGTGGAATTGATTACAGATATCCACGGCCAGTAGCCGTGTAAGTGAAAACTATTAGATGGCATGCAGACTCATCAACTACTACTATATTATAAAAAGTTATACATGCTATATTTGAATAATAAAAAGTGAACCCACTCCTAAACAAAGATTTTCTCTGAAAACTGTTATATGCAATAACGAGCTTGTGCCCGCGGCTTCGCTCGCGTTACGAAGTAATATTTTCATTCCCTATTTTATCCCCTTGGGGGCAGAATTGATCAAAATCCTTTCTTAGCGGGTGCCTACGTCATAAAATCTACCTGCATGCCAAATTTCAGCACGATCCGTCCAGTAGGTTGGGCTGTGCGTTGATAGATCACTACGTCAGTCAGTCACCTTTGAGTTATATATATTTAGATCACGCACCCACATAAAAGTATTTCACATAAGTACAAATACTGCCAATTCTTTGATACTCTATTCCTTTAGTAGAATTGTGTCCCACAAATCCCACTGCGAGGGTAACTAAAGGAGAATTAAACAGATTCTATCAGAGGACCTCATCACAATCTTACTGCCCGAGGGACAAAGTTAATGCTAATAAAACCCTTATTTCAACTGTTTTACAGTATATTTTGTTACCTAAAATAGAAGATACGTAGGTATAATACTAGTAATAGTAGTAATTAAACTCTAGAGTTTAATTGGAACGAATTATCAAAATGGTTTTGAAGCAAACGCAATTTATAGACAGAGATCAGATTTCATAATCACAGGTTTGGTACAGGGTTTATAGGTCAATTAATCTTATATCTTTATATATATATATTTCTTATGTGCGTGTGTATGTCATTGAACTCCTCCTAAACGACTGGACTGATTTTGATGAAATTTGTTGTGTGTGTTCAAGGGGACTTGAGAATGGTTTAGATTTACAATTTAGTCCGTGGGAAAAGGTTTTTTAATTAATTTTTAAATCGTAAGTATAGTCGTCACAATTTAATAGGCCCATTTTGACGCATGTCATCCTAATGTCATTAATGTTTTAAACTAACTTTTTAGTAGGGAGTTTACGACCACGTGACGACTAGAGCCTGCGACTTCAAACCATTCGTAAGAAACCATAATCGAATCTTAGAATTACCAATAATTCATTATTTATCTTTTTTTCATCGTAACAACAATAAAATAATCAAGACTTTGTTTATTAGTGAATGATAAAACGAAAAAATACAGTTTACGAGCGATGCTTTAATCGATAAACAATAATCTTCTAAATATGATTATTTTTTTAAATTACACTAGAATTTATTTTCTTTTCTTCTTTTTTTTATAAAATATTTAGACGACTTAGAAAAATGTTTAATAAATATTCTGTTTACTAAATATTTATTAAGCTATACAATACGATTTGGGTTTGTAATCGATTTTCCGTAAATCGGTTTCTTTGGTTATCGATTTGTATATCACATTCTTAGAGCCTAGCGATGGCATGTGTCAAATGGACCTATAAATTGTGACGACTATAGTTATAGAATCGGAAACTATGCATTTGATCAATTGATGATCTTTAGCAAAGTTGTTGTCCAAGAGCCCACGAGGGTTTGGGAGTTTGGATAGAGGAATAAAATTGGAGGAATAAAATTGTCGTGTCACAATGTTACTGTACTCCTCTGAACGGCTTTACCGATTTTCACCAAATTTTATATGCATATTCAGTAGGTCTGAGAATCGGCTACTATCTATTTTTCATACCCCTAAGTGATAAGGGTTGTTCAACCTTAACATTTTTTTTATTAATATGGCAACACAACGTTTGCCGGGTCAGCTAGGTATAATTATATGTTATTAGATTATAGAAATGTATCTATAGGTATTGCTACGATACATACATATTACAAATTTTGTACGCATTCGTAGAAAAATCGAACATTCTAATAGACATGAACAGGTAATGACGTAATTCACGAATTTTCATTTCAAATATATGGATTTTAAATAGCCAGTATAAATAAAATTATGCCCGTCTACAGTTAATTCAAATAAATTCATTTTCTGAGCTCATTACATTATTCATGTTCTAGTAAAACATTAAAAGTATATTCAATCTGTCTGAATGTTTATTTATATCGTTAAGAAACAAACAATTTATTATTTAAATAATAAATTATAAAAATAAAGCTTAAAAGGTTAAAAAACTATTTTTGATAAATTTTGTAATGTCTAAACTAATATTAATGCTACAAAGGTACAAATAACTTATGATCACAAATCATATGAGTTTTTTAATCTAAAATAAAACCTTCAATGTTTTAAACACTGAATTCATATTATAGTAAAAATGTAGACTTAAGTTTGTAGGTAAGTAAGTATGTGCTATAAACTCAAAAACAATTGGACCGGTTCTAATAATTCGTTCACTGTTAGAAAGCTACATTTTTCGAAATAGACAAAAAGAAGAAATAACTGTCCTGTAACTAAAACTCCGTCGGATGTCATGAATAGTAACTGAAAAATAACGAAAAACAATAACCAATCCTAATTGGAGAAATATTGAGGCCAGTGAGAATTACATCTTCGTATAGGTTTTAATAGAATCATAAAGATAATCTTGTACTATCCCATAGTAGGTACATACCTAACCATATACATTTTTTTTAGTTTTACGCTCAGTAATTTTGGAGATAATGGGGAATTGATAAATATTTTGTACTCTGTTTTTTTTTAAGCAATGTAGGTACATTAACCTAGTAATACACATTACCCTCTAAAGTTTTGTATATAAGTCTGTATATTGACACACACAAAAATGTTATTTTTATCATTTTTAAATTGAAATTGAAATTGAAAATTGATAAACATCAAAGTTCTTTAAATATAAGTTTTTACGTTCCTTTAGCAGTGATAGCCTAGTGTTTAAGAAACTCGGCCTCTTGATCGAGGGGTCTGAGGTTCAGTTCCCAGGTTTTTCCCACCTCTGATATTTCAAAGTTATGTGTGTATTCGATGTTAATTATCACTTGCTTCTTGCTTAAATGGCGAAGGAATCGTGAGGAAACCTGCATACACAAGAAATCTTATTTAAAAAAAAGTTTTGAAACGTATGTGAAGTCTACCAATTCGCACTTGGCCAGCGCGGTGGACTACGGCCTAATCCTTCTCATTATGAGAGGAGACCCGTGCCCAGCAGTGGGACAGTAATGGGTTGTTGATGATGATGAGGTTCCTTTAATTATAAAGTTACAAGTGATAAAGGCACTTCGTACTAACAAACATGTGTTATATATGTCTGAGGAAGAGTCGAATACAACATAGAAGTTATTTAATATAGCTAGACTTACAGTTACTTTAGTATTTTAGTAATGTTTTTGATACTTGTCCAATCGAAAAGAATATTGTTTTAAATTATAATTAACAGTCATTGTATTGCTATCGTATTAGATGTCGAATCAGATTTTTAAGAGGTCTCTAGTGGAGTCGAGATATGTGGCCGCGCGGTGGGAAAACATTGATAAGAACTGATGTGAGTGATCGAGGTGGATCATTACTTTGTTGTGGTTTGAGCCTGTAGTAACTACCTTGAACCTGCTGCTCAAATCCTATGTTTGTAAAGTAATAGTAGTAGTATAGTATAATTACTTTGTAAATCCGAAGTTATAAATGTTAAGAACAATAATTACTGTGATTACTGCGATTGTGCCTGCATCTACCCTATGACAACGCCCACAAAACCCATAAATTCTATTAATGATATCGATGAGAGCCGTCCTTCTCCGACATATATAAATTTATCTAAGCAAACCCAAAGTCAACAGCTAGTACATTTATATGCATAAACATGAAATCACGAACTAATTAAGCGATTATCAATTACGACGCCTAATGTTATGCTTAGATATGTAAATGAATGCCTTTGCGTCGACCAATTGATATTGCGTATTCATAATTAAACATAGGTTTATTACGGAACATGAGCTAACTTATGTAATGGTAGCTAATGAACGTGCAGACCACCTGATGTTAAGAAGTTACTGCTGCACAAGTTTAAGGTGGCGGAAGTCTGCGGTACCATCGTCACACCAAAACCTCATAAGTGGATATCAAGCGCTGTTATGCTATGGTTTGATGGGTGTGGTCAGTAAGACTTAGTTACTTGTCCGAGGTGTTCCAACTTAGTCTTCAGGGATAGCAACTCATCTGTTACCAACCTGAGGTAGGATTCTAATCTTATTTGGGGTTGATTACAGATGTCTAAGGGCGACATCAGCCACATAACAGAAATGAATTGAAATAAACTGAGCTGAGGTCGACAACTTATTATTGAACGTTTTAATATTTCATTTACTACTTCAATATTATAAAAAAGGGTCAACCACTGTTATTCTTATTAGAACTGTATGGCATGGCATGGGAGGTGCTTACACAAGTTTTCAGTTTAGTCATTACGGTAGCAACGTTGTTACCGACCTCAGGTCTTTCAATCCTATTTGCGATTGATTACAGATTTCCAATAGCTGATTGAAGCTCAGTTTCTCAATCGGGGAATTCAGAGTTAGAATGCCAACAGGCGTCTAATTTTTCAAAGCTATTTCCGTATTAGAAATTAATTATCACCTGCTATAACGGAGAAGGAAGACATCGTGAGGAACCCTGTACGTCTGAGAGTCCTTTGAGAAAATTGAGAACTTTTTATTATTAAGTGTGAAGTCTACCAATTCGCACTAAACAGCGAAACGGTCTTTAGTTTTACAAAGACTAGTAAAAACAAACTAATCATAGACACGTAGAGCGAATAGATAAATTACATAAGCAACAACTATGAAAGATAATCACCTCATTAAGTTATTAGTTAAAGGACTGCCGGACAGACGGCCATAAGAATAATGTTTGCTACGTGCATGTCACAAAAACATGCAAGGAATTACTTTACTTTGAAAACAACATTAAATTTGTTAAGAGCAGTGAGTGAAGATCTTAATTATAGGGTGTAATCTATTATTATTTACCATCTATTTTGTAACCTTTTTTTGCGGGAGAAACCTTCAAAAGGTACCCGGTGCCGTGGGAGCGACACGGGGTTATGTGGGATTTTTACCGCACTAAAACCGCCCCGGTGGCCATCCTCGGCGCTGCGTAGAGGACTCCGGGACAAAGGAACGCTACCGTAGTCCTCAGCGCACTGCCCCGTCGGGCTGCGCCCAAGTGAGATTGAATCACCACACCGTCCGATGTACACGACGGTATGCGACCATACATACCGCCGTCCTTCCCGGGGTCGTTGGCCGGGCGGTTCGAGCTCCCACTCTTACCGCCCCCAACCTCGAAAGCCCCTTTTAGTCGCCTCGACAAGCAGGAGATACCGTAGCCCTATTCTGGTCCCGGAACTACAGGGACAATCTATGTAGTAATCTAACCTTCGTTTAACGATTAGCCGTCGTAGAGTCAACTTACCCTGATGATGCTCCCTTTTGTTGGTGAAAACACGTGTTGGTGATATGTATGGTGGTGTAGATTTTTATTTTTTTGCATCTGCACGCATCCTTTGTAGGAGGGAGGGTGGTACATACTGCATGGTTTAAAAAATATATACCATCATACATATTTGTAGCGGATTATTGCGAAGTAGTTTTAATCTTAACTTTATAACCTAGCCTACCAAATGTAGGTAGAACGTGTAGCTATGGTTACACCGTGGGTATCACCGTCACACCTATTTCTAGCGTGAAGCAGTTCTTGCGTGTTGGTGGAAGGGTGTGAGAGCCGGTTACATATGAGGCGACTAACTTAGTCCTCAAAAGTAATAACAGTTTTTGGACTGGCTTCCGTCAGAACCACTGGTTTTTAGGGAAATGATTACTAATGTTCATTGGTTGATAAGGTCCACCTGATAGTAAAGTAAGATAGTAAGTCCACTGCAACATGTTTGCTATTTTTTATAATATAGGAGTAGCAGACGAACATGCAGTCCACCTGATGGTAAGTGGCTACTGCCGCCCATGGACATCTGTAATCAACCCCAGATAGGATTAGATATTCCTACCTGATGTCGGCCACAGATGCACCGCTAACCCTGAGGACTAAGCTGGAACGCCTCGGAAAAGTATGTATTGAATGTTAGGAAAAAATCCGCAGCGACTTGATCACTAATCCACACTAAACAGCGTGATGGGATATGCTCCAGTAGTAACCCAGTTTTGGGGAGAGTTTCTCCGAGAGACTCATGCCCAGCAGTGAGACAAAAACACAGTGCAGCTAAACATATTCCATTATTTCTACATATTTGCTCGAGGGTTTAAAAATAAACTAGTCGAAATATAACACTCGACTAGCATCTGAATTATAAATGAGTTTCTCTGTATTTTAATGCACCATAATGGAATTACTTTTCACCCCCAAAGAACTAAAAACACAAGGAAAAATTACACGAAACATTACACAAAACTCAAAAGACATCAAACATTTCAAGATTTAGCGTTGCTTTTATATATAAAATGTTTTTCAAAATAAAAAAGGGGTTGGTTTATTTAAATTCACGAGGGCGTGTCGAGTGCTTGCATAATTGAGTCGGGGCAGAATTTTGTGGTAAATAATTTTCAGTGTTTTAAACCCTGAGTGCGTTTACAAATGCAATGTTTCTCTTATTAAAAACATTAGCAATGTACCGTATGTGCGTCATGCGTTATTTTAACTGCACTATTTGTAGGGTTACGAACTAAAAGTTCCTTTTTATGCTTTTGCTGTTCATTTTTACGGTTTTATCGTTTTTACCCTAAGTTTACGTCATATGTCCGTCTGTCTGTCACAGGGCTCTACCTATCCTGAACCGTAGCATATAGACCTTTTAAATTTTCATAGACATCCATAGACTAGCATAGTAGTATATACATATATTGCTATTGCGTCTATTACTACAAATACTAAATCCTTTATGTACTTGTTGGACTCATAGATTAGTGAGTCTCCATGTACAAGTAGTCTTCATATTCCTAAAGTCGATCATAGATAGTTGTCGAACCCGAGAACTAAAATGCTCGCCTCATGTGTCAGTCCATATCTCAAATACGACTCTAATTTCATCTCTCTTATTCTGGGGTTGACTACAGTATCCTTACCAGGAGTTTTCAAAACATCCAACAATTTTACGTTACGTTTACTCAATCCATTATTCTGTTCCGTTTGCTTCAGTAGAACGAGTAAACGTAACAATAGGTAAGTGCTCAAGTCTTTTTGTCTACCTCACATTTTCGCAAAAAAGAGAGACAAAACATAGATCGCCATTTTGTCAATTCAGACATTTAATGTTACGTTACTGACACTATAGTTCTGATACAATCCGCTAGGGGCACTGATAGGAATTAGTATGGGCAAATACGTAAACAAATACCAAAACAGTCATATTTGTCAAAACGTAAAAACTCATGGTAAGGATGACTATGGGCGGCGGCCACTTACCATCAGATGAAGTGCATGTTCCTTTACTACTTTAGTTAAAATTATAATAATTCATATGATAACTCTAAAACCTAAAAAAAAACTTTATAATATTTCTTACTTTAACTGATAAAAACTCAACTTGACATTGAATGACAGACATCTCGCCTTGAAGATAAAAATACGGATATGAAAAGCCGGAAAACGACTAAATTTTCTTTTAAGTAATTTAAATTCGTTTAATCTTGTTTATTTACTCAATTCTATCTCTTTTTATAAACACACTTAGATTAATGGGGATTATTATAATTACTGTTGTATTCAAAACACCCTACAGCACCTTCAACAAATTTCTGAATTATTTTTTTAATGACAGAAGTAGCAAACGGGCATGAAGTCCACCCGATGGATGGTAAGTGACCACGGTCGCGTATGAACAACCCTGGATGATTAACCCTGGATAGCATTACAGTCTTATCTGAGGTCAGTTACAAATGGATTGCCACTCCTTAGAGTTAGCATGGTCGCCTCATACGTAAGTCAGCCAGCAGCGTAAACTTCCATTGAAATACAAGAGCCGCTTCGCGCTAGAAATAGGAACGGTGGTACCTCTTTGCTCGAACTATACTGGTTCTAACGCCTGTCAAACAACTATGAATACTAGGTATATATTGGTCTATCCTCATTACTGAGGGAAGCCTAAAGCATAGGTAGGTACTCCACCACACCATGCCAAAAAATACGATAGTAGCCAACCCGTGTCAGATGTTTTCAAAACATCTTTGAGGCATTTTAATATAACAGGTATTCACGATAGGCGGCTTTAATTTCTTCTTGCCGACAAATCGATCCAGTTACACGGATTGTAGTCACAGGGAAACTGCGGTGGGGAGAAACCGTTGACAAGCACTGGTGTGGTAAAACTGCGTATGTTTTTTTTTATTTATACCTAAAGACGGGCTACATTATGGAGAGCAGTCACCGTCGCCCATGGACATTTGCAACATCAGAAGAGTCGCCAAAGCATCGCCGGCTTTGCAGAGCTCTTTTTGCACCCTTCTTGAAGAGCCCAATGTCATAGCGCTCAGGGATTACCTCAGGTAAACTGTCCGTTACTCAAAGTCTCAATTCTCAATTTCGCGGTAACGTCAAAAATCATACGCTCCAGAGGCATCCAGATCTAACAACTAGCGATATGATGGTCCATTACAAAGGATTTACAAGCCTACATTACATAAACGCGAGACAAATCACCAATTATCTTAATTTAAATCGACCATTCTCGATTCCCACGTTTAAGAGTAGGTGTCCACTACGTCATACCTTCGTGGCATTGTTCAGCAATCACTCCAGACCAATTGCTCTATTGTAGACTACCTTTGGTCGGACAGAACGGAAATCGCTAACGTGAAGTAGTAAAGTTGATATTGTTGTGACAATCGCTATTCTTGAACGTTGAATGAATCACAGTGAATGGAGGACTTGCCTATCGTAGACGGATCGGTACTGGCATTCCGATCTGATTGTTTTAGGAAATTGTTACGATCTTGGATTTAAGTTCCTTACGTAATTGTAAAATAATAATAATAGGAACTTTTTATAATTTTGTAATGATGTATTATGATATATGTATATACATGTATGATGTAATGGCTAGATATTATAATGTTACGAAATAATATACAATGTTAAAATATATCAATCGCATGCATTTTGATTATAAATTATTAATTATGCAGGAAATATGCATATTATTATGCAGGAAATAAAAGGTTTTTTTACTTTTATTTTTATTTTGACGATCCGCGTGGCGGAGCGTTCACCATACCGGTCTGACGCGCAAAGGGTCCCGGGTTCGATCCCCGGCCAGACAAATATCTAAATGATGAATTTAGATTTCTGTTTCTGGGTCTGGGTGTTTGTTTATTTGTCTATGTGTGTGTTCATGGCGCCCACGACACAGGGAATCCTAGTGTGGCGCTGTGAGTGTAGAAAGTGTTTATGTTTATTTTTATTTTATACGCTCCTATAATTGCAACACATTTTTACCTTGAAGCAGAGTGTTGCAGGACTCTTTTAAAACGAAGTGTTACAACTTAGTCCTTAAGGATTGCAACGCAGGTATAGTAATAGCAGAAACGAACATCTTCCTAATGAATTCAGGAGCGCTATGACATAAAGTTATTCAAAACCTTATTATAATACTAGCTGACCCGGGAAACATTGTGTTGCCATATAAATAAAAAAATGTTAAGGGTGAACAATCCTTATCACTTAGGGGTATGAAAAATAGATAGTAGCCGATTCTCAGACCTACTGAATATGGATATAAAATTTGGTGAAAATCGGTAAAGCCGTTTCGGAGCACATTAGTAACTAACATACTACTAACTAGTTAGGTAACTAACATTGTGACACGAGAATTTTATATATAAGATTATACAAGACTGACGACGCTGGTGATTCCTTTGTCATTTCATTTCCTTACTACGTTGAATACTTACCATCAGGTGTTTACACAAGTGCATCATAGCCAGAGAAGTCCTGTATCAAGCTCCATTACACTGCTCCAAACTGGAGTTTGATAACCAGCCTGTGTTAGATATTGTTGAACCACTAATAAGACTTCCAGTAAGATTTTTTATATAATATAGTAGTAGCAGACGAGCATAGAGTCCACCTGATGGTAAGTGGCTTCTGCCGCCCATGGACATCAGTAATCAACCCTAGATAGGATTAGATTCCTACTCAAGGTCGGCCACAGATGCGCCGCTAAGGACTCAGCAGGAACGGCTCAGAAAAATGTCTCCCTTACAACACCCTTCAAACCATAACACAGCAGCACTTAACACTGCTGTTACGAGAGAAATACGTGTGGCGGTGGTGCCGCCGGAGTCGAACCACAAAGAGTTCTACCAATAAGACTTCCAGTAACACTTAACAATTGCTATCGAATTAGCATCAAAGTATTATCTTCCGAAGCGTAAAGTTAAAATAAAACCACTAGCCACCCACCTAAATCCCAATCGTGCCGACATTGCCCAACTTTGTAGATTAGTTACGACCTACACAAGCTTCTACTTGTGGATTTCATTTACTCGTACAGTCGTATCCTAATTTGTCCAATACTAGAACACTCTGTTTTAATGTTGACCGTCTATTTGTTAGAGCTATTTTTAAAATGTAAAGATTAACCTGTTTCCCTGTAAAGTTCACGGAACTCAGAACACACTGTTTTAATGTTGTCTGTCTTTTTGTAAGAACCAATTTTAAAATTACTAATGTATGTTTCTTTTAATAATATAGGAGTAGCAGACGAGCTTACAGTCCACCTGATGGTAAGTGGCTTCTGCCGCTCATGGACATCTGTAATCAACCCTAGATAGGATTCAGACTCGTATCCTAATTTGTCCGATACTAGAACACTCAGTTTTAATGTTGTCTACCCTGTTGTTTCCCTGTAAAGTTCACTAATTTATGTTTCTTTTACTAATATAGGAGAAGCAGTCGGGCATGCAGTCCACCTTATGGTAAGTGGTTACTGCCACCCATGTAACATTTGTTATTAACCGCAGATAGGATTAGATTCCTACCTGAGGTTGGCCACAGATACGCCGTTACCCCTGAAGACTAAGATGGAACGCCTCAGAAAATATCATATCCGAAATTAATAATCATGAATTGCTTTAAGGGTGCAGGAAAGCATCAAAATAAAACGACTGTAAACTAAAGAATTATTATACAAATAAAAAACCCGACTACTAACAAAACTGTCTATGATACTACCACAACTTAAACGAAGTCAACGACATCTGTACCCTTACCATGAGTTTTTACGTTTTGACAAATATGACTGTTTTGGTATTTGTCTACGTATTTGCCCATACTATTTCCAATCAGCACCCCTGGCGGATTGTGTCAGAACTTGGAAATAGTATGGGCCAATACGTAAACAAATACCAAAACAGTCATATTTGTCGAAACGTAAAAACTCATGGTAAGGATGCTGATATGTTAAAATCTATCAAGCCGTTTGGGCTCTAGGGCGTGCCAAATAATTAAACATACGTTCGCTCGAAACACACGTACATTACCCTCCGCAGTCAGCTAAAACTGAAGAGTATGACAAACCGATATCGCAATGAGCGTAAAATTAGTAATACCGTTCGGTCTGCACGGACGTTCTTGCCACGAACGTGCAAGATGTGGAATGAACCTTCTCCTGGGGTATTGCCAGAGCGCTATGACATGGGGCTCTTCAAAAAAGGTGCAAGGAGCTCTCCTTCAAAGCCGGCGATGCAATGGCGATTCCTCTAGTGTTGCAAATGTTCATAGGCGACGTTGACTACTTTCCATCAGCACGTCTGCTTTATAAAAATACGCTTAGCCTAATTAGACATAACCTACTTATTATTAACTACTGAAAGCCGTAACTAGGATTATCAGTAACAAACAAGAACAAATTGATGACTATGAACACATTTTCCGCATTCGTACGTGTGCTATCTCTAAGAACAAACAGGAAAAAAACATAAGTTCTACTTATACTTTAATTAATACTTAGAATAAAGATAAAAGGGCTGCCTTACACTAGCCCTACAATAGGATTTACATACAAAGACTAGTGTAAAACTGAAACCAAGAACGGAAATGTCAATTTATCATTCAGTTGTCTGTCTGACCGAGAATCGAACCTGAACCTATGTACGTGTTAGTCCTATACGTAGGTAGCTTATCACCATCCACGAGAAGGGATAGATATAAACTTAATTTTATTTATGAATGCTTATATAGTAAACATGAGCTGTAAATATAACAAACTCCATAAAATAATGAATGAAAAGTGATTTTTACTTATTTAAATGGTAAAAGTAATTATACACACAACAGTATATACCTACATTAAAAAAAATATAATATATCTTTTGTTCACTCTTTACATAATAATTTTGTAGAATTCTTCAAAAAAATATTCACTTGTTAAACGTCGACATAAATACGTGACATTTTAATGTTTTCGATAGCCTACTTCTCCATATTATTTTATACACAATGTATCGATTTTCATGCCTATTTGAATATATGTTACTTTAAATATATTATTCATAGCCCTTATTTGGTATGTGACTTGATTGAGTGGCAGACTTTTTATACAGTATTACGTTACCGATGTGGTGTATTTGTCTAAGTATTTATAAGCAATCCCTATTATGAATTATTCTTTAATAACCTGACTAACCATTTGTAACGACTATCATGTGACCATATCACGATCACATACTTAACACATGACATAAAGGCGACACAAATGAACTCGCGAAAGCTTGTAAAATGTATAAGAGAAATAGACATTTTTCAGTCATAACAGTAAATTGGATTCCTCGTCATGGTTTTCATAGATGTCATTTAATTTGGCCGAGAATCGAACCCACTACTTAGACTTTTCACAACGCTATCTACGATATGTAAGGCGCTAAAATTGGTTAAAGGTGGATATTCTGGATAAACCGCTGAATAAAAATAATTGTCATTCAACATATTAAATTTATGAACATTTATTTATCAAATAGTATAATTATTTAACAATTAACGTTACTATATATCTGTAGTATATACTAAAAGTGCAATGACAGAGTTCTGCGGACAATTAATAGATCTGAGACTAAGTGATGGATGATAAATACAGGGTACGTAATGTATGAACCAATCAAACTAGTTAAGGAATTAACGAATGGCTTTAATAAAAGCGTATGTTGTCGCCGGTAGAGATATTTTAAACCATATATTTTTTATGGCTTTACCGCATCGAAATATTACGAGTATAGTATTCAATAGCTTTAAAAAACCTGGAAAATATATAAATGAGCAGTTCTTTCTATGCTCTTAGACCTAAAATAAGATGCTATATAAGAACTGGTTCATACTAATCATGACGTAGCGGTGATACCTTCACAGTCGAACCTTTTTTTTTGTTTACGAGGGGGAAACCTTCAAAAGGTACCCTATGCCGTGGGAGCGGCACGGGGTTACGTGGGATTCTTACCGCACTAAAACCCACCCGGTGGCCGTCCTCGGCGCTGCGAAGAGGACTCCGGGATCACAGTCGAACCTTACAGATTCAAACGGGAAAGCAAGGAATTATTTTCTACCTCTGACAATAGAAAAATCTGTTTTTGTGTTACAATGACATTTTAAGCCCTGATGTATTTGAATTTGAATGGCTACCACTCAAACACAACTTACGAGTAGATAAAGGAACGCTTCTCAGGTAACGAAGACATTAATTCTATCTGGCTTCAACTACAAACATCCATTGGGAGCAGTTCTTGGACATTCAAATGTATTCTAATTCAATTCTAATTCATTAAAAAAGGTAACACCGAATATCGCGCGAGTGCGCTACATTAAAATGTTTGATGGAATATCGCTTTTAACCGAAATTTCTGCCGAACCAAATTCAGCCCCAGAGGAGTAACTTCACAGCTATTTTCCTTGCCGTTGCAACCTAATCCGCTTATCGGAATTCCTCACCAACAAAATTCAAGGAAATTTGGACTTCCTGGATTAATTCTACTTTTGTGGGTTGGTTGACTCGGCAAAAGCAATTTATGACCGCCACAAATTGATCTTAAGCCAAATTGTCAAAAGCTGTCATTTTATCAAGCGCTGATGTATTCTAGTTTGAAAGATGTGCTAAGAGCGCAGATCTGTATCTATATCTGTGGGTATTAAGAAGCACTTAATTAGGCTACCGCAAAAACACCACCTACCAATTGGTGCAGCAACGTATCTGTGATCAATCTCTTCTTTAATTACATACAAGTACATCCATGAACGACTTTGCTTGAACATACTCGTTTGTTTTAATAAATAGTTCAGTCTAAAATCAAATATGTAATATCTCCAAGAAAGTTCTGAATTATGATACATTAAAACTGGTTGATGGAATATCGCTTTTAACCGAAATTTCTGCCGAACCAAATTCATCCCCAGAGGAGTAACTTCGCAGCCATTTTCCTTGCCGTTGCAACCTAATCCTCTTATCGGAATTCCTCACCAACAAAATTCAAGCAAATTTGGACTTCCTGGATTAATTCTACGTCTGCGGGTCGGTTGACTCGGCAAAAGCAATTTATGACCGTCACAAATTAATCCTAAGCATAAAAGTCAAAGGCCGTCACTTTGTGCGATCATATAATCCGGTAGAGTTCCTCTACCATCTATGTAATGCATTTTATGATCAACTTTTGCTAGAAATGTATGAGTTTAGACTGCTATTATTGCAGTATATATTGGCTATTTACGATAGGGTGTTTAATAATATAACTTAATGTCAATAGATAGGATTCATAACTACATATATAAAATTGTAAAACAGAGATATTTTTAAAATGAATAATAATAAGTCTTAATTTCTGCACAACTCTGGTTTTACATTCGTCGCTTAATAAATAAATAAAATATTTTATCGTATTCATCGTAGTATAATAAAAAGAAATATTTAATATTTTCAATACTGTGGATGTATATTGTAGGTACTTCTTTGTTACAGAATAAAGTTTCCATTTATATCCACAGCTTCAAAGAATAAACGTATTATTATCATATAGTTCATTCGTAGAACACAAAAATTCAATATTAAAACAACAATAAAATTTACCAAATATTTTTCATACGATAACATCACTCCCAAAATAATACGTACTCAAATAAATGTAAAACACATGACTGATGGAAAGGTGATATGATTATGCTGATAAAAACACTTGAGTTTAAATCTAAAGTGTTTAATAAGATTATTTACCTCGTGCTCAGTATTAAGATATGAAATATCAAATTGAGAAATTATGATGTTTTTAAATGTAGTAAAGTTCACCTGTAGTAAAATTTTGTGAAGCACCCACACAAATTTAATTTCGATATATTTAAACATATACATACACTTGAAGGTGGTACAACCCTCTGTGGTTCGACTCCGGCGTCACCACTGCCACACCTATTTCTGCCTAATAACAGCAAGCAGTATTAAGTGATATCATCTGCTATTATAGATTGCTGTGGCTACTGCCGCCTATGGTCATCTGCAGTCAAACCCAGGTAAGATAAGATTCCTACCTAAGGTCGGCAACAGATGCGCCGCTATCCCTGAGGACTAAGCTGGAATACTTCAGAAAAGTATGTCTTCCTTACCACATCCTTTAAACCAAAACACAGCAGCGTTTAACACTGCTGTTTAATAACAGCTACCTACAACTACAACTGCTTAATGGCAGAAATAGGTGTGGTTATGGTGCCGCCTGAGTTGAACCACAGAGTTCAACCATTTTTAAGCCAAACCTTCTAACTTACTCCTCATGTGTAGTGAAGCATTAGTGGCCAATTTCAAGCAGGGAATCCTTTTACGTCACCACCACTTACCATAAAAATAATTCACGATTCTTTGCTACTTCGATTGTTATAATAATCCAAGGACCGGCGTCATTTGCGTAACCTCATACTCATTTCCAATATATCGGCGCCATACAATCGAGCCCTTCACTTACCCACTAACTTTCTATTTTAACTAATTATTTAAATCGACTACTTAGCATTCTGTTTATAATTATCTAATGAATGACTTAGCATTTGTTCGTGTAATGCAATTAATGATAACATGACACTACAATATTTACAAAGACAGTTTCTTATCGTAAGGTTATGAGGTTTTATTCTGACATAGCTCAGGTAGTTTAGACTATTGTTCTGTGAAAACTAAATAATCTAAATATTATATTTAACATCGAATAAATACATTGCATTTGAAAAAAAAAATGTTAAATGATAAAAATTAGTGTCGATGCTTAAAATTAGTGTCGGTGCTGAAAATATAACAACTCTATATAATTCTGTAATAACTAAGAGTAATTTTTACCACAAATAAAATTAGGCACGTAATCTTTATGTTTATTACTACACTTTTAGAACGCATAATTTTATAACATTTTAAGTAAATCGGAAATACATAGTTTCGTCCAAATAAAAACGTCGAAGCCTAATGTTTTACATAGAACCTTATTAATGTGAAGAACAGTACAAAATAAAATTTAGTAGACAAAAACTTACCCTCTGTCTGCTTAGTTGTCAAATTCTTGAAAGTCGTCGCTGCTGATATGTGAGATGACTTCGAAATATCTCCTAAATTTCTACTACTTTAAATAGGAACTTAAAAGTTACAATAGACTAAGGATCTATCGAGAAACGGAGCTTTTTCTTGAAAACTTTCATTTTTCTCTTCACAAACGGATCCACCGTGACACTATTTAAACTTGGAACGTCAAAATGTCAGTATTCAAAATGTTGTTTCACTCCTAAAAATCCTTTAGAGCGTAACTGGCCGAAAATTTAAAATCCGTGCCGGCCACCAAAAAAGCCATTTGCCTTGTGGTCGAATAGAAAACTTTCGCGGCAAAATTCGAAAATAGAACGGCCGTACGTCACCCGGCCAAAATGGCGACACGCGGGGCCGTCAAAGGAAACAGGACTGCTATTTTCACCGTTCCTTGCTACGTATTATTTATTTCTATTGGAAAATTAGCCTTTAATGGCCGGATTGGTGCGTAACGGGCTATAAGACGGTATGCCCACGCGAACTTGCTCGCGGGCGACTGAACGCGCAATCCTTTTCGACGTCAAATGTTCTGCTTAATAATTTAAGACTGCTCCGTACACGATATAGGGCTCTCTATATGGCAGATCTCTGGTGTCACTTAATGTGTACATTCGCAGAAGGAATTATATAGCACGGCTACAACGCGTGATGCTAGATTTTTATCATTGTGCATATAGGAATACATAATACCTTTATGATGTTTTATTGACGATGCTTTTCTTAAAATAGTATATTCAATGTATGCCCTTATATACAGAATGATCTAAAGATTCTAAATTTCTAATGATATTAACATGAACAGTGTAAAATAAATTGTTTAACTATTCATATTATGCACTTTTTATTCAACTATGTAAAGTAACATCATTAAATTGAAAATAATATAAGTATGATATGTAACTTTTAATTGTCCTTCCTTCTTCATGCCTACTATTTTATAACACAATGACTTTCTGTTTGTCTAGTTTTATTATATTACTAACTACTACAATTAGTAACTACTTGTATTATATTAAATAAGTACTAACAAATAATTTATGATCACAGAAGAATTTAAACATAATAATATCAGAAATAATATTACAAAGCTAACGATTGCTGTCAAGTACTACGTTACATCTTCATTACCAAGTATAAAATGAAATTATAGTTGTAATTTTATTGTAAAAATCCCGATGGTGGTTATAACAACTCCATACGGTATCCCGATATAGGATTTATAGTGTCGTGTCTCAATAATTTTATTGTACACTTAGACTGCGCCGCCTACATCTTAGTCTTTGTTCTGTGACCATTATAGTAGAAATTTGTTCGTTCAGACACATTCCTGTTACGTTCAAACGATTTTATCCTGTTGAACAGTGGCTCTCAAAGTGGTTGGTGTCCCCCTTGGCGTCGATATCGTTTTCCCAGGGGTCGAGATAAACGAAAACTAATTTTAGGGGTCGTTGTCTAAAAATCGACTCGTATTAATTGCCATAAAACTCTTACTTGAATTATCCACTTTTACGGACTCACCGATATTAAAACTTCACGAGGTACATTCAATACACAGATTTTTTTTGCTTTTATTTGTTTACTTTGCAATTCTAATGTTTTTTCTTAGAAATACAATTTCTTATTTAAATATTTTATGTAATTCATATTATTAATGATTATACTGGTTTTTACTGAATTTTGTGTCCATATAATTTGATAAATTTTGATGACCAAATGTCAAATTTACTCATTTAACCAAACCGCGAAGTTTTTAAATTGTACTCGTATTATGTATCAATAGGAAAAAACCTAAATATTAGAGTAATTTGGCTATGGAGGTCTGAGGTATCAGTTAATTTTAGAAAAGGGGGTCGCTTGCGCACCGTAGTTTGGGAATCACTATAAAACTTACGATGGGTACCTTGTTCGTCTCCCACCTTCGCGTTCGGCTTTTATGGAGCGCCTTTCCGAGAAGAGGCCTGTAGGTCAATAATCGATGCAGTGTGTGGTTAAAACAAAAACAATATTATTCCATGAAAGGGAAGCAAATGTCTCTTTAGTTTCTTTATTAACTGGACAGGAATAAAACCTGTTAGTCTCCTTTATATTATGTTTCGTTGATCTTATAGCATTTTTAATGCAATAAATATATAATACGTAAATTTATTAATGCAGTAAGGAGGAAAAGATATTTTGAGGTTATTATGGACTCTTTTTTATAGTATAGAAGTAGCAGACGAGCAGTCCATCTGATGGTAAGTGGCTATTGCCACCCATGGACATCTGCAATCAACCCCACATAGGATTAGATTCCTACCTGAGGTCGGCCACAGAGGCGCCGCTACCCCTGAGCGCTTAACGCTGCTGTTATGAGGCAAACATAGGTGTGCCGGTGGTGCCGCCGAGGTCAAACCACAAAGGTTTCTACCACCTTGATATCATGGGAGTTCTTAATATGTAAAATTTACACACAGACACACACAAATAATAACACTTACAGCCAAACCCCGGAATCCTGCAACTATGGCGCAATAAAAACGCAAAACCAAGCAACCAACCAATAAAGATGTCCAATAAATTGGAATCTGCAAATTGCATTGGCCTAGCTGAAATATGTATTTGTATCTAAAAATAACTTGCTCTATAGAGTACCCATATGAAGTCCATTGACGACCTGCATGGCGGAGCGGTCATCATACCGGTCTGACGCGCAAAGGGTTCCGGGTTCGATCCCCGGCCAGACAGATATCTGAATGATGAATTTAGATATCTGTTCTCGGTTTGGGTGTTCCTGTATTGGTCGTGTGTGTCCATGACATGTTTTGTTTTGGTTTGAAGGATATGATACATGAAGTAGTTCCATTTAGTTTAGTTAAGGGGTAAAAACAAATCGACGAATAATATTGCATTGGATCCTATCCTATTTGGAGTCGATTACAGATGTCCACGCTGTGACTGCTTACCATCAGATGCTTGCTAACAAGATTAGATTTCTATCTTACGTGGGCCACTTAATATTGCTGTTATCAGACAAAAATAGGTTTTGCAGTCTGGCAATGCCTCCTGGTGTCGAATCATACGGAGTTCTACCACCTTTAAATTTATGGGGACTAAATCGGAACGCCGAAACGTCGGATCTGATTACATTTAATAATAGTAACAAGTTTCTTCGAAAGATAAGATAATTATCACTGATTAAGATAACGTCGTCATGGATGCAGTTTTTGCTTCTTTATTTGATATTCGGAATAATTAAGAAAGGAAGAGAGAGAATTAAAGCCAGATTTGGACTTCCAAGGACACAATGATACGATAATATTCAGTAGATAGATTTAACTGTAAAAGTTTAAATTGACTGTTAAGATAAAGGAGGTAACACACATCACCATTGATTGTTGACAGTCGCTAGCCACTGGTGGTGTCTTTGGACAACAGTCTGGAACGGTCGTTAACGACATATGACGACAATCGATTATAGTCGACAAGGGTTGCTGACAATAGGTGACGACTGTCTCTAACCTAACCTAACCTAACCCCATACGGTGAGAAACTGCAACAGTTGACGATTTAGCTGGCGACAGGCGGTGACAATCGGCGAAGTTATTTCGACATAAGCTATCGCTCATATATTAGCTCCCAAGATAGGATAAACTTAAGATACGAAACATAGATATGGTGTCATCGTACACGTACACTTCCTTAATTAGTCTCATTTTAGTACGTTTCGTAATAATTTGTTTTGTTACGTTTCATTACCTTTCATTAATGACACTTGGTTCCATTCCTTTCGTTCTGTGTTATTCAGTAAAATAAACCTTCCAACTTTAATTTTGAAGTTTCGAATAGAAAATATTCCATATTTACATATTTTGCTTACGTTCACTAAAGTTAAATAACAAAAACTGCTTCCTCTTTGTTTACTCAGCTAAATATAGTTTTCATGAGTATATTGTTTTAGTATGCGGCATACCTAAACTATGAATCCGGTTGGATTTTTCCTTATGATTCAAATTTTGGAGTATACCTACTTCTCCCTAGTAACAGGTTGCATACCACCAAATTTTTATTTACCTTTTTACTTCTTGTATTTGTTGTTCTAACGGCCACCCTTATACATAGTCTGTAAAAGAATTAAGTATCTATCTATCGGCTCAGGGGATAGATCCCGTGACAAGCGGACAGACGGAGGCTTAGTAATAGGGTTCAGTGTTTTTACCCTTTGGGTACGGAACCCTAAAAAGAATACCTATATAATAGTGATCTTTCTTGTGGAAAAATACTAATGTTGTTGTTCTGTAAAATAGAGAAACTACATTTAAAGTGTTTTATTCCACTAAAACATTTTTCTATTTAAATTTATGTGACATTGAATTAAACGTCACAAATAAATAGACAATAGTAAAATAGTTCATAGAGAAAAAGAATAAATAAATTAAAATGAACTTTTTCTTTACACCTATTAACAGCTAAGCACCAGAAAAAACATACTACTTGCGTCTAAATGAAGATTTATTTAGCAGAAGTTTCTGACGTAATCCAACACAATTTCCAACGAACCGACATTCAGAACCTAACGAGGTAAGGCTAGGAATAAAAGCAATAAACGCTTACGTTTGTTTAACAATAACCCTAGTTTGTAAACTGTTTTTGAAAATATAGTTTCAGACCGGATTTGTAGTGAGGGTGAGATGATTTGTTCATTCATTCTTATTTATGACTAGCGGCTATCCTAATGTTTTTGCTTTTCTTAGGTAAAAGTAGTCGATAGAGTAGGGGTAGAGTGACCTACCGTCTTACTCAGATACTCACCGGACATGGCTGTTTCGGTGAGTATCTGAATAGGATACAAAGAGAGGAGACGGCCCATTGCCATCACTGCGGACACGACGAGGACTCCGCACAGCACACGCTGCAGTACTGCCCAGCGTGGGAGTCGCAGCGGCGGATCCTCGTCGAAAAAGTGGGACCGGATCTGTCTCCGTCGGCCATCGTCGAAGCGATGGTTCAGCGCAGCGAGGCCTGGAACGGCATGATCACCTTCTGCGACGTGGTCATGTCTGCGAAGGAAGACGCCGAACGAGCAAGGGAGCGCGCTGAACCCGCTCGGAGGAGGAACCGCCGCGGCCGTAGGTAAGGGCCCCCGGCGCGGTGTCCCTGTAGTTCCGGGACGAGAATAGGGCTACGGTATCTCCTGCCTGTCGTAAGAGGCGACTAAAAGGGGGCTTCCGGGGTTGCGGGCGGCAAGAGTGGGAGCTCGAACCGCCCGGCCAGCGGCCCCGGGAAGGACGACGGTATGTGTGGTCGCATACCGTCGTATACACCAGATGGTGTGGCGAGCGTCAAGCTCACCTGGGCGGAGCCCGACGGGGCAACGCGCTAAGAGGACTCCGGTTGCGTTCCTTTGGAGATCCCGGAGCCCTCAACGCAGCGCAGAGGACGGCCACCGGGGGGGTTTTAGTGCGGTAAAAATCCCACATAACTCGGCGTCGCTCCCACGTTGTCGGGTACCTTTTGAAGGTTTCCCCCTCGACAAAAAAAAAAAAAAAAAAGGTAAAAGTAGTTGAAGTTAAAATAGTAAATTGCTTAATAAATATATATTTTTTTTTTTCGCAGAAAATATGGAGAAAAGAAGGCAAATATAAGAAAGTCCGCGTAAAACTGCTAGTCCGCTCTGAATATAGAAATGAATCGCGTCGCCATAGCAAATTGTACAAGCAGTTTGGCGCGGACTATACCTACTTACCCTGTAATTTACATAAAAAATTACAATAAAATATTTCCAAAAAATAATTATTATATCTAAATAACATAGTCCAATATAAATTTGCAAACTTTAAACTACCTACCTAACCTACCCTTTTTCTCTACCCCTATAATAATGATATTATTAGACAGAAATCGATATCCCGCATCTGTGTATTAGTAATTTGGAAAACTGAAAATAAATTTCATTAGTCTAGTCTAGACGAGCGATATTGTATAAAATCTTTATGAAATGGATGGTCAATTAAAGGAAGATATTTGTTTTGTATTTTTACCAGACAAACAACGGAATTATGCTGGCAGCCGATAAAAGCTATTTAGAAAAGACGACAGAATTTTGAAATGTTATTTAAGGTGCAATGCTTTTAAATTTTAAGTGGGTTTTATTTTTTCCGTATTAATTACATGAGTAAGCATAGGAGTAGCAGATGAATATGCAGTCCACCTGATGGTAAGTGGCTACTGCCGCCCATTGACAACTATAACCAACCCTAGATGAGTTAAGATTCCTACCTAGGGCCGGATTTAGAGGTCTAGAGGCCTTGGGGCAACAAAGGAGTGGAGGCCCCCTGGCTTCAAATTATTTTCCGAATAAAATGAACAATTTTTTCAGTTGAGTTTTTCAATAAATATTTTATTGTCAAACGCAGGTAGATTCCTCTAGTACTCATGTTTGTACAAAGTACTGAAGATAAAGGTAAAAAGGTAAAAAAATATCAAAGGAAAAGATTTTTTTTCTAGTGTTTACTTGTCGGAATTAAAAAAAATACGACGTCTCTATTGTGGGGCCCCTCTTTTGTGGAGGCCCCGGAGCCGCTGCCCCGGTTGCCCTCCCTTTAATCCGGCCCTGTTCCTACCTGAGGTCGGCCAAAAATGCGTCTCTACCCCTGAGCACTAAGTTGAAATTCCTCAGAAAATATGTCTCCTTTACCACATGCATCAAACTATAACACTGCAGCGCTTAACACTGCTGAAATAAGGCAGAAATAGGTGCGGCGGTGCCGCCGGAGTCAAATCACAGAGGGTTCTGCCTTGCGGTCATTAATCGGAATTACATCACATATAATTTTAAACAGAGTAGATTGGATGTAGAGCTTGTGAACACAAGAGCTTGTAGATTACAAAGCATATGGATTACAAAGACAGGATGCAAATTATTGTGCAAAGTGTTAAGAATTTAGGAGCAGAACCGACTCGGGCGGTGAGCTGACAAATTTAAACGATTTCTACACTCACAGCCCCACACAAGGATTCCCTGTTATTTTATTGTATTCAGCGTAATATTATTATTTAATATTTTCGATATCGTCGATGAACATTGTAGGTACTTCTCTGTTTATCTGACGTACTAGAATAATAAATAATATAATAAACGCTTTCTACACTCACAGCCCCACACTAGGATTCCCGGTGTCGTGGCTGCCACGGACACACACAGAGACAAATACACAAACACCGAGACCCAGAAGCAGAAACCCAAATTCATCATTTAGATATCTGTCTGGCCGGGGATCGAACCCGGGACCCTCTGCGCGTCAGGATATACGAAATACAAAATTACCAATTTCAAAACACACTTCCCCTTAATAAACTCTGGCAAGGAGCAATTAGTGTGACGAGTCTTGGAACGAAATGGAAAAATGTAACGAACTCACAATCCTCGTATTGAGTACAAAAGGGAAATACAAATTACCCTTTATAAAGTTGGCAATGGATTTTAAGTACGTTGATGTTAAACAGACAGAAAGTAAACTAATTATACGTATACATTGTTATACGTCAACGGTATCGGAAAAGTAACTAATACAAACGTAGGTATAAGTTACCTATTTACGTACAAAGGGAATTTATAATACTGTTTTTATTGGAAACAGTTAATAAGTATTCAATTCAAAAAGATACCGATATTAAGTTATTTGTAAGCGAAACAGAGTAATAGGTACTATATTTCAAAAATTTCTCATTTTGGAATTTGGTTACTTTGTATACCTACTATAGTATGTACACTTAGTATTATTTTTGCACTTATACACTGTCATCAACCCATTACTGTCCCACTGCTGGGCACGGGTCTCCTCTCAGAATGAGAAGAATTAGGCCATAGTCCACCGCGCTGGCCAAGTGCGTATTGGTAGGCTTCACATACCTTTAAGATTTTTTTTTATAAATCTCTCAGTTATGCAGGTTTCCTCACGATGTTTTCCTTCACCGTTTAAGCAAGTGATAATTAATTTCTAATACGCACATAAATTTGAAAATTAGAGGTGCGTGCCTGGGATTTGAACCTCGGACCCCTCGATCGAGAGGCCGCGTTTCTTAACCACTAGGCCATCACTGCTCAATCTTATACACTACAGTCATTGATATTAATTATGGTAATAATTTATTATAGATATTCGATATTTTTTAAATCTTACGACATTTATTACAGTAAAATTGTTTATATGGGCAATTTTTTTTTGGAACGAATTTCCTTATTTTTATAATATTGGAGTAGCAGACGAGCATGCAGTCAACCTGATGGTAAGTGGCTACTGCCGCCCATGGACATCTGTAGTGAACCCCAGATAGGATTAGATATTCCTACCTGAGGTCGTCCACAGATGCGCCGCTACCCCTGAGGACTAAGCTGGAACGCCTTGAAAAAGTATGTCACCCTTACCACAACCTTCAAACCAGAACACAGCAGCGGTTAACACTGCTGTTATTAGGCAGAAATAGGTGTGCCGGTGGTGCCGCCGGAGTCGAACCACAAAGGGTTCTACCACCTTCAAATTCTATTTCCTTCAGCTATTCCCTGTGTTTTGAAAATCTCAATCTAGTAATCGACTTTAGTACCTACTGACTGCACCTGCTTTAAATAATATTATTAAATCATTACAATTTACAAGTTCTGTATAATATTGTACAAGTAATTATAATAAAACTAATTACTATAGCTAAGTAGTTAATTAGTTTTATTGTATACTTTTAACATAATAAGATCGACTATCGAAGGGCAATCACACGTGCGTTACTACCCGTGATAAATAAATTATAGTCTGATTCATAATTAGGTGTCCAAAATGTAAACAAAGAAATGTCATTGTCAAAATTCAGTCAGGTATTGTAAACCTTAACAAATTAACAAGAAACGAAAAATTTCACAAAATTCAACATAAAACAAAAACTTAATAGCTGCACACAATTAAAAAAAAAGCGCTAAGGAAACTAGAAAAAATTCGAGTTCGATCACGATCACAAAAATGAATAATATCAACTACGAAACTTAAAAATGGCGGCACAAAAAATGTGTTGGATGCCGATTGTGTGACCATTATCACAATTTAATTTTCTCTCATAAATGTTGTTTTTTATTATTATTAATGTATGAAATGAAATTGAGTTAATATAAATATTGGAAAATGTGAATTGATTTTAATTTATTTAGATTATAATTTTATTATCGATGTATTAATTTAATATTGTCAAAAATAAGAAACTGCCATTTGACACATATTTTCTTGATAGGTCAACACCTTTGTTTACATTTTGGACACCTAATTATGAATCGGACTATAGAACATTTCTCATTAAACCACCTCACATCACCTTACACATCTCTTATTATCCACCTTACTAATTTCAAATACAATAGTTTTATCACTACTAAATCAGTAATGAGTGGTAGTGCTGCTATTTTCGAATTACTCGTGTATCAAGCCTGTATTATAATACCACGTTTTATTGAATTATTTTAGATCGTGAAAATGAGGTTTCAGGAAATTATTTAATAATTATGTTACCTTATAATATTTAGATTCTAAAGTCAATATAATTTAGTGATCTTTTGGCTGTTCGACCATTGTCTACTATCGACCGAGTGCGTAGGGCTACGTAGGGTTACCAAATTGTCGCTTATGCTACTAAGTAGCTGAACGGTAAACAGTTGTTTAAGGTTTACGCCAATACCACTTGGGCGTCAAATGTGTCATTTGAGCAACCGAAGAGCGACACGTTTTTTAATTATATTAATCAAAAAAGCTGCTAATGTTCGATCATCTACGCGTTTATAATCTAGGTATAATATAGGTATATAATTATACATATGCTGCTTAATTTTAAGCAGTCGCAGCAGTCGCCACTACTTGATCGTTAAAGCTACTAACTGTAGCACTACCATGAGTTGGCATAGAAACGCCACTATAGAAATTGTAAATAGAAAACTATTGTCATTTTGCTATAAAGTGCAGTGAATAACATAACTATAATCGTTACGGTATTTCTTGACAACGTCTGTCAAATTAATGACTCATGGGACCGAAATTGTATGGCAATAGATCATAATGACATTCGCTAGCGATTTGATTTCGATAGGTTTTTTATGTATCGAGTTACGCCACTACGGATTTTAGTTCTACGAGTAACCACCAGAGGCGCTGTACAATTTTTCATACATTTATTTTACGCAGTCGCTAGCGAGTAATCCTTTTGTAAACTCATGGTAGTGCTACTGATCAAGCGTCAATGTAGGTACTGCCGGTTAGTCATATAACGTCGGCACCCAAAATAAAATCAAATCATAATAACATTCTCGAATAAAACTGAACAAACGACATACTTCTAAACCACTTCAGTGTAGGTACTTACAAAATTATTCAAGCATAATATTTAAATTACTTGAAAAATAATAAATACTTTTGAAGTGGTTGGTATTAAATTTCTGTAGATGGACTCTATTCTAATGACACATGATGTCTCATGTCATCCTTAGTAGACGGCTAGTTTTTTAAAGACTAAAGCCACGGACAAAGTTTTTTCGTAATTGTTTGAAACCACATAATTTAATTTAATAAAGAAACTTATCGTCGAAATTATTTTTGTCACAGAATCTTTAAACTTTGGTTCTATTAAACAACCAACTAAACCCAACTCTGTTAAACTAGAAGTGCATTATGTATAATAAGTGATATAATAATTATATTGAAGAAACATATTGGATAAATAATTTAACATTATCAATATATAAAAATAATTTATCTTGGCTGCTTGACACATTTTAAAATAAAAATAAAATATTTAAAGACCAATAAAGTCTAATTGTAGCGGATATAACTATTCTACTTGGATCTCGTAAGAATCCGGAAAATGTAGAGGACTCGGAACATTACGAACCACACAAAATAAATAGAAAGATACTTTGTAAGGCTCGAACTACATAGATACAATTACATATATTTTACAAATAAAATATTTATCACTTTCTTTATTTTTTATTCTTATTGTTCTGGCCAATTTATTTTAACTGGGTAAATAATATAATTTATGCAATATGAAACAGTCCAACTAAGGGATCGATAGTTTCTTTTTTAATACGCTTTTATTATTTAAACTAGTCAATACTTAATATACATTCCACAAATGTGTCAATAATTTACTAGTACCTAATTATAGTAAAAAAAAACCCGAGTGTATAAAATTATAGAGCAGAAGTCGCACATGCAGAACTAGCCTAAGGTAGCCTTCAACCCACTTCAAAACTTCTATTGAAATAGTTGCTTTGTTTTGCAAAACTATTTGTTTCTCTAAATAGGGAATGAATGAAATAGAGAAAAATACTTATACGTATTTGTGTCCCCTTGGTAGGTATATGTAACTTGTCCCTGGAGTTCCGGGACTAGAATAGGGCTACGGTATACCCTGCCTGTCGTAAGAGGCGACTAAAAGGGGGCTTCCGGGGTTGCCGGCGGCAAGAGTGGGCGCTCCAACCGTCCAGCAAGCGACCCCGGGAAGGACGGCGGCATGTGTGGTGGCATGCCGTTGTAAACACCAGATGTGCGGGAAAAGCGCTCCCCGCAGGGCAGAGCCCGACCGGGGCATCGCGCTCGGAGGACTCCGGTTGTGTTCCATTGGAGATCCCGGAGTTCTCCACCAAGCGCTGAGAACGGCCACCGGGGGGGTTTTAGTGCGGTAAAAATCCCACATAACCCGACGTCACTCCCACGTCGTCGGATACCTTTTGAAGGTTTACACCTCGTGTTTCTATTTACAATACATTCTTTACAAAATTATTTTAGAACCTTAATAAGCTGTAACCAGTAGGATAAACTCTGAGATAACACTGATATTATCACTTCTTTGAAACGTGAAGGAAAACATAAATCGTCGCTTAAGTTCTAACACCGCGAATCTCAAAATTAGCAATTTTTCAGCAAAGAAAAAAAACCGTCTCATGGTCATTTTTAATTCCCGTCCTCGTCAACTCAACTCAATATGAAACTACACTAACTTACATGTAATTGTCACAAGTATTTGACCAATTTAATATACGCTTGGTTTTCTTTTTAGTATTAAAATGTAATTTTCACAGTGGTCTTCTTTGAAGAGTGCATTGAGGGAGAAATACCTTAGTAGGCATTACAATTTAATCCTCAGGAGAGCAACGCAGAGGGCAACCTTATGTAGGACTTTAGGGCTATCTTGTTTTGATTAGAGATGTGCATAGGCGAAAGTGGCAACTTATCATCAGATGGACTTAATGTTCATTAGCTACTTCTAATGGATGGAAAAAGAGTGACACAAAAATTATAATATTTAACTTTAAAAGCATATTTCTAGATTCTGCTTTTCTTCTTCTTTACTTAAACAATGACATTTTTAAATGTATAGGTACTAAATTACTAATACTTTTAATTAAACCACACCAAAAGGAAAATAAGATTATTTCCTATAATAAACTGAACGTTCAGGAAAATTGTTACAAACTCGACATTTTCATTTAGAGAGTACAAGGAAAAAATGAAGAACATTTTTAATAAACGCATTTTCTCTGGAAAACTGGTTATTTTTGAGTGAGCGTTATTTCATAAGGATACTTAGAAACTGTTGTTTTATTACTTTTATAAATATTTTGTAGGCGTCGTAATAAAGATACAAAAAATGTGATTAAAATGAACTTTAGATACCCTATCGAAAATTTGAATTACCTTTGAATAGAGATACCTATAATGAAAATATGCACAGTTAATTAAAATTTAACGTCTCTCTACTTCAAAAAATTTTAAAAGCTTCTGCGTCTTTTTTCCTGTTAATCTCTTTTTTATTTATTTTTTTATTTCCGTAATGAAAGTTGATGATTACAGGGTGAAAATAGTGATCTCAAATTATTGTATTATTATTATCTATACTAATATTATAAGGAGGAAAACTTTGTTTGTTTGTTTGATTGTAATGAATAGGCTTAAAAACTACTGGACCGATTTTAAAAATTATTTCACCATTCGAAAGCAACATTATCCATGAGTAACATAGGCTATATTTTATATGAAATATATTTGATAAATAGATTTTGATGCGGTACAAAGTTTGCCGGGTCAGCTAGTCGAAAATAAAGGAATGCTTCGTTTATTTTTAAAAGCCTTTATTTTTGATGTTTTTTGATTATTTTACTAATACAAAATATGAAGTAAGTCTTATTTATTACATTGCATTTCATAATTCTACATTTATTCCTTAATCAAAATGTACAAACATTTTGCTTTATAAAATTTTTCTCCTTAAAATAACAATATCACAAAGTGGCAAACAATTGAAGAGAAAGAAAAATAAAGAAAACTTAAGTGAATGCCTTTAAGCGAGCAGATAAACGTCACGTCGGATTAGTTCTACGGTATGCTGCGTGTGTTCCTTTGCGTTTCTTTTAAAGATATTTCAAGAACGAAAGTACTTAAGTACCTAGAAAATAAAGGAACTTTAAGTATACGACTTTAAGCGAGCAGATAAATGTCACGGCGGATTAGTTCCACGATGTGCTGCGTGTGTTCCTTTGCGTTACTTTTAAAGATATTTCAAGAATGAAAGTACTTAAGTACCTAGAAAATAAAGGAACTTTAAGTATACGACTTTAAGCGAGCAGATAAATGTCACGGCGGATTAGTTCCACGGTGTGCTGTGCGTGTTCCTTTGCGTTACTTTTAAAGGTATTTTAAGAATGAAAGTACTTAAGTACCTAGAAAATAAAGGAACCTTAAGTGTACGACTTACGACGACTCCATTATTAAACTACTGAGCTTACACTGCTTTTGAATACCATAGAGTGATCTTTCATTGCGAAAGTCATTTAATATAACGATTATAAATTTTATAATATTTTAGTTGATAAATATAAGCACTATAATAATAGTCATAATTTCATTTCTTTTTACTTTCTATCTATGTTTCTACATCCCTATAAACCCCTTATTACAACCCTATTAGCGGAAACATTTCAACACATTACGTAATAATTAAGAAAAATATACGTTTGTAAGTATGAATTTAAACGTTATCCAGCTAACCTTTGTGAAGGGGACACGGTTAATGAATCTTAGCACGCCATACTGTATTTATTAAACCACATGCCCACAAGAACTTTGTATTCCTGGAAATATTTCCCATTAAATACATTGGCGCAGTAGTGCTGTACTATACAATCTACGTTCCATTTCTAGGAATCTGGACGTTTGTAATCTCAAATGATTAGTAGACTTTCCTTTGTCGTTAACCTCTTACTGTCCCACTGCTGGGCACGGGTCTATTTTCATAATCAGTGGCTTTTAAGTCCGTGGTCCATTATCCTGAGGAAATGCAGATTTGTAGACAAAATAAATGTCCTTCGCCGTTATAAATAAAAAGTGATAAAAAAATATAATGCGCTATGTGTAAACTTCGAAACATCTAAGGATCTATACAGAAATCCAAATATCCAGAACCCAGAATAGAAATCTATAATCTTTTAAATACTGTCTCGTCAGGGATCGAACCCAAAACCTTAGAACGCGGTGTGGTGACACCTCTGCCACGCGGGCATAAAGCAGCCTTTATAAAGTTTAGCAAAATTCGTAGAAATATATTTTGACCAATGACAAATGCATGTTCTTATTTATTTACAGTGGTCTTAATAATACCTAATTTAACAGCACTTGGTACCCTCGAGAGTTGCTACGAATGAAATTGCAGTGTTCTTTAATTACGTCAACCAATAGGTATTTATCCTTGACTTTTTATAATTCCCGAGACACCAAGGTCATTTCTATGAGCGAATTCAAGATTAATCTAGAGACTTCAATGGAACCATACCCGTGCAATGTAATTAAACTATTGAGGATTAAGTGCTCTATTAATTTAGATTGATATAACGGTTCTAGTGACCATTTTTAATCCTACACTCTAATTAGGTATATTATTACGTAGATATATCTAATCATGAAGCCACATTCAGTTCTAGAGTTCCCCCAGCAACAGGCCTTACAAATATGGATGTAACCAAGTACCTATTATATCTAATAATAGGAACCTATTAATAATTTAAACTATTATTTATAATATTGTAAACCTTATCGATATGATTTATTAAAAATGCTATTGAGAATATAATATCATTCGCTTTTAATTTTATTTTTACTTTCTTAATAATCATTTACCTACAAGTATCAGGCTGTTCTGTACAGTGGAAAATAAATGGCTACATAACCGTGTTAGCAATTAAACTTCCAACCATCGAGATATTTATTTGTAATGACAAATTATTTATATCATTACTTTCACTGGAGAGTCGCATGATTTACTAATATATTTTTTAATTAGAATGCTATATCTAATGGACATGTATAGTGGATAACCTTAGTGCGTTACAAAATTTGCAAATCTTTAAACGCGACTGTCAATGTCAACTTCAATTGTCACTTGACGGAATGTCACTGAAAATTAATTCAACCCAGAATTCAGCATGACGATTTTATTTTCCTCGTTACATTGATTTCCGTTGTAAATTGTACATGTAATGTCGTTGTTCGACACGGCGGTATTCAATTCTACCCTTTACGAGGCGCTGTATCTTCAAATCGGGGATACTTTAGGCTTCGCTAGGGATTTTTTCAGCTCGTGCGTGTCATCTCTGCCGACTTCGAGTTTGCCGGAGTCTGTGTTCAATTTCAGCGAGTTTACGTTTTACGAGGATTTGGCGGAGGTTTTCTACTTCAATGAGTTCCAGTGTCTGCTGTTAAAGACTTTTTCTTTAATCTTAGTGTTTACGTTGCTATTGATTATACTATCTTGGCGTGTGTACGGGAAACGTATCTCCGAGCGGTTTATGAGGCCTGGTGAGTGCTTTATGTACTTTATTTGCGTGTAACGTCGTAGGAACGCAATTTCAATTTAATAAGTTTGATTATTTTGTCATACTCAATAGCTGTAACTTTATAAGATCGAAGTTGTGGTCGTATCTAGTCTTTAGAAATATGGGGCTGATTGAATAGATTCATTGCATAATAGTAAACAATTTCACATCATTATTTTAGTATTATCGTACATGCAAATGAAAAATCATCCTTAAAACATTTTGAGTATTCAGGAAAATATAACATTGTGCAATACTCTGGGGATTTTGTTGTTATATTTGTATCAAACATTGCATTGTTTACACTGTGTTTACCCCCTGCTATTAAATTCATGTTAACATCATATTATTAAGTGAATGTAGGTAATAGGGGTGATTTATGTGGTTCTGTGGTTAGATGACACAAGTAAATAAGTCATCAATGAATCATATATCTTATGTATCTTCTCATAATAACAAAGATTACATTTAGGAGATATATTTCCTTATGACATTTAAATTGTGATGTGGTTAAATTTTTTATCTGTTTAAAAGTATTTTAATGTGTGAAGTTTAATGTTAAAAAAGTAAAAAACAAACTTCAGAATTATTCATTATGATTTTGAACTTGCAGGTTGCAGTGAGGTTGAGGTTGAAATGAACTCAATTTATATGAGAACTTAAAAATAGCCTCTAAAAACTACAAAATTTACAATATTTTTTGTCAACACCTTTGTGTGTGTATTTATCTTATCTGCCCATTATCATTACAGCTACCTCAGCAACAATAGAACAGCTGAAACAAAGCGTATCAAAACTGAAACTACCTAAAGAACATACTCCGAGAATATAAATACAAAATGGCCGATAAAATCAAAAAGTTTTTCCAAAAGAAGAAAGTTGATGCCAAGTTTAAATTAGCGGGACCTGGTCATAAGCTGAGTGAATCGACCATAAGTAGTCACGGTTCAAATTCTTCTAAGAAAGATGCTCCCGTTGTGAAAAGGTCTGGTTTGTCGGAGGAAAGTAAGGTGGCTGCGGAGGCAGCACTCGCGAGATTGCAACAGAAGAGAGAGAATCCAGCTTTCAATACTTCTTTGGCTGCTATTCAGGTAAATATTAGCATTATTTTATAATATATTGGTTGTAGACGAATGTGCAGTCCACCTGACGGTCAACTACTCTTGCTGCCCATGGACATCTGTAAATAACCTTAGATAAGATTAGATTATTACGTGAGGTCGGTACGTGAGCTAGGACGCCTTAAAAAATGATGTTTCAACATAATCATTTATCACCAAGAAACAACTTATCATTGAAGAAATGCTTTAAATGAAGGTGACATATCATATGAATTGATATATCCTTGTTATTAAAAATGAATCTATCCAATGTTTTAGTTACCACCGATTGAAATTTGACAATATCTGTACATTACAAACTGTCAAACTTCAATAATTGGTAGGCAAAAATCTGATAGATTGAGTATTAATTGAAGGATGGGCAAATTAGGGCCTGTAGGCTAAAACCGGCCTGTGAACAATAACAATTCGCATCTTTAATTAAAAAATAGAATAATAGAAAATATAAATCCTTTAATAAATAATGCTTGGTCACACAAAGTCCATTATTTTTATAAAAAAAAACTATGAATAATTGTATTGCATAATAATATGTGCGTGATATTTATTTCAGGCGCAAGTTAAGAAGGAATTGGAGAATGAAAAAGCAAGTAACTCTAAAGCAGTGACTGAAGAAAAAGAAAAAGTAGAAAGTGTAACTGATTTGCCTAGGAACTTTGCTGCGGCCGGAGTATTCTTCAAGTACTAATTTATAATATTTTTGTACTATAAATTGACCTTTTACTTATGCTAGTAAATTGGTATTAATTTCGGTCTTAATCCAATGATTTTAAGTTGGATCACTAATGGCTAAAAATTTTAATTTTTTTATAATATTATGTTAACCATCACTTGTTTTAACAATGTGTAATAAACATTGTGGCACATTGAAATTTGATGAGAATTTGACGTGTTGAAATTTTTACAATCCGTTCATAACTGCTATAATAATAAATACAAATAAGAACAACTAAACATATGGTATGTGGCGAATTATTTAACTAAAATCTTTGTTAAATTAGAAGTTGCATTGAGAAGTGCTACAATAGCAAAAAATGTGACCTTCACTTTACATCAGTCAGAAGATTGCAAAGAATACAACTAAGTATAAAAATGGAAAGGTAGTAAGATATAATAATGTATATAAAAATTTACATTTCATTTCAGATGTCCATTAATAAGCAATGATGTCTTGCCACGAGATGAATGGAAGAGGAACATCAAAACATTCCTTTACGAACAGCTGGAGGAAGAGAGAGGGCTGACAGCCTGTCTCATCATACAGTCGTGTAATAGTAATCGAGAAAAGGTATTATTTTCTATACTCTATTTAGTTGTTACTGAAATAATTATACCTTGTGTTAGTATTACATAGAAATGCTTGGTAGAGTAGAGTAATTGGATTATCACAAAATTAATTTAGTTAATGGTTTCGTTTAAACTGTGGTGTTTTGGTTAGGATGTTAATTATATTATAATGGGGCCAAGGTGCAATATTAAGTTGGGTTATCTAATTGGGTATGGGTTTTTATGTATTTTTAGGGTTCCGTACCCAAAGGGTAAAAAATGAACCCTATTACTAAGACTTCGCTGTCTGTCTGTCTGTCACAGGGCTATATCTCCAGAACCATAATAGATAGACACACGAAATTTTTACAGAGGGTGCATAATGGTGGCCGCTATAGCTACAAATACTAAAAATAAAATAATGTTTAACATTAAAGGGGGTCTCCATACAACAAACCGGTATTTTTCAGAATTTTTCGATCTAACTGTTAAACCGTACTAGGAAGACGGTTGAAATTTTTACAATCCGCTTACTACTATAATAAATACAAATAAGAACCATACAACATATTTTAATATAGTTATTTTAATTTTATTATACGTTGTTTACGAATGGTGGTACGGAAGCCTCCATGTGCGAGTTCGAGTACATGCCGAATTTTATTTTTTTATGTGTGTGCATAAAACTGACTACAGGGAATACTGTTAAGAGTTAAGATATATTTATCTCTGTTATGCTTATATATGTATCATTCGTTTAGATTTCGAAATATATATTCAAAGTTAAGCAATCACCTGGCTCTATCGCGAAATGGATGGGTGTCCGTGGCTGAATTTTGCATTCTGATTGTATTCTGTATTTATTGTTTTACAGGTTGACACTTGCGTAGAAACATTGTGCAAGTATTTAGAGAACATCGTCACTTATCCAGAAGAGGAGAAATATAGGAAAATCAGAATGAGTAACAGGTAAAATGTGCTTAAAAATTCTATAAGTAGGTGTTTACACAGAAAATTATTAAAAAACTAGCTGACCCGGCATACGTGGTGTCGCCATATAAATAAAAAATGTTAAGGGTGAACAACCCTTATCACTTAGGGGAATGAAAAAGTAGCCGATTCTCAGACCTACTGATTATGCATATAAATTCGGTAATAATCGGTAAAGCCGTTTCGAAGGAGTACGGTAACTAACATTGTGACACGAGAATTTTATATATAAGATAAGTAAGTACCATAAATAAAATGAACAAAGTCCTAATTTTTAAAACTTATATAGGGCTAAAATTCGTTATTTCTCTTATGGAAAGGATTGAACTAGAGTACTATCAACTTGATGTCAAGTGGCCGCACACGAACAGATCACAATTAACTCCTAAATTCCGTATTGATAAGTCTCCCAAATGTCAATCACCAAGAAAATATAGAAAGTAGTCAATGTAGCCCTTGAACATTATGCACTCCAGAGAGCTCTATACAAAGTTTTTTTTATAATATAGGAGTAGCAGACGAGCATGCAGTCCACCTGACGATAAGTGGCTACTGCCGCTCATGGACATCTATAATCAACCCCAGATAGGATTAGATATTCCTACCTCAGGTAGGTTACAGATACGCCGCTACCCCTGAGGACTAAGCTGGAACGCCTCGGAAAAGTATGTCTCCCTTACCACACCCTTCAAAACGGAACACAGCAGCGCCTAACACTGCTGTTATTGGGTAGAAATAGGTGTGGCGGTAGTGGCGCCGGAGTCGAAGCACAAAGGGTTCTACCGCCTACGAGTAATTAGTGACATAGGCTACATTAATTCCCTTTTAAGTAATTAATATAAGACTGCTTATACGGTTTCTATTATAATTATGTCAGTGTCATATTTATTCCAGAGCATTCCGCGACCGTGTACAACCGCTAGAGGGCGCGATGGAGTTGCTCTTAGCGGCTGGGTTTGAGCAGAAAAAGATAACGAATGCAGATGGCGTTGACGAGGACTTCTTGGTGTTTAATGAGAATAATGTGCCTTCAGTTGAAAGTTTGACGGTAAGTCCTACTATTGCCACTGATCATAGATATATTATACTAATAGATTGGCAATCCGAAAGAGTCAGAGCATAGTATACGTGTGTGTTAGAGCGAGATAGACAGGCGAGACCATTCACGTATAGGCTATCAGCCTGTGTCAGCCTGACGTTTGTTATCGTAAAAATAAATCTCGCTTATTTTTAAAGATTTCTAATCAAAAACAGTTAAAACAGTGCTTAGTAAAAGTGTTTGGCCACGGTTACGTGTGCTGTACCTGGATGTAACACATCCAAGAAAGAAAACCCACAAAAATACTCATTTCACATGTAAGTACTATATTAATTGTTAAGCTGTTTAAATGCAATATTTTACACTTATCACGAAAGTGTTATATACCAAAAGATAGGAAAAATCTTCGAATTTTATCACATAAACACTAGAAATGCACAGAAATACAAATAAAAAAAAAATAACAAATACGTGAATAGTTGCTATTTCTTGTCAAATTTTTGGTGTTGCTTATTGACAATATCGATAAAAAAATATCGATATTTCTAATTCTACAGTATATAGTTTAAATAGGTTGCGTGCAACTTATATAAAATCTTATCCGACCTCACCTTTTATTATTGTGGGATTAATATTTTTTGGGTGATTTTATCTATGTAAATTTTGATAACGTCTTTTTAAACAAAGTAAAGTTTGTAATTTTGTTTGTTTATTTGTAAGGGCTAATTTTCGGAAATACTGAACCGATCATGAAAATTATTTAACAGTCAGAAAGTTACACTATTCAGGAGTACTATTGGCTATATTTTATTATGATTGAACAAAAAGTTCAATAACCTTATGAGTAACGTTCATAGTTTTTTTTAACCCCCTTACACCTGTCAAAAGATATGAAAACTCCATAAACTGCATCAATTTATTTTACAGGTAGCAAGCAACTACTACAATTTGTTTCATAGCTACATATCTGCGCGCATTGATGTTTTTCTTTATTTTATTTATTGGCGGTCTTCACCAGTATAATTTCTTGTTTTTAGCGATTGTATCCTCTTTAAGTCACTAACTGAACAAACTAATAAACAAATTTGTTATTGATATCTTTATTTAATCGATATCGATACATTATTAGCAGTAACACTAGCGAAGCACACTTTGCCATTTCACATACACATAAATAATCAGCTTTTAGTCTCGCTTGACGTTTCATATTGCCAATCTACCCTACGTCAGTAGGATAATATATCTATGCCACTGATAATCAACAAATGTTAACAATTATTGCCAAATTATGAAATTTCAAACATGAAATACTTCATATTTGACAATTCAGATAGGTAAAAATTCTAGTTTCGAACTTTTGTGGGCAAAATTTGATTACAATATTTATTACTAATGGGCTTAAGATACTTCGATTTTATCTATAGAAAGTCAATGTAAAGAGAACCATATTTGTGTATCCAAAGTATCTGTCGAAAGTCGTTAAATTAGGATGGCGGCGGTAAATAAAAAAATGCGCCAACAATATTAACGAAAATTATATGTACGAAATTATTTTGGACGTACGTAAATAGTCGAGATTCTGTATGCTGCAGTTTTATTAACTACTTTAGTCATCGAAATTATTACATTTTTCAACTCAGTACACTTTACTCCATCTACATTTGCAAAGTTCATTTCATACTCTTCTTACTCTATAGGCAGTTTTGAGTACATGTTCATTAACTGTACAAAAAAAATCAACTAAAATTGCAATAACTCCATTCCAGCTACAGTAATTTCTTCATAATAATATTACATTTATCATTTCTAGACGCTTATCGACGCTCTTCGTTCAGCGGAACCGATACAGTTGGAGCTAGATAGGAATCTGCAAGTGTTGTTACCGTCGCAAGCGGCCACGATGGTCCAGTTGCCGCCATCGTTCTATGCTTTATCGCCGGAGGAGTTGAAACGGGAACAACAGTTGAGGTGGGGAGGTCTTTATAGAGTTTAAATGTTTTATAAATGTTATTTGGTTGAAATTGGTGTGGCGGTAGTGCTGCCGGAGTTGAATCACAAAAGGTCCTACCAACTTCAACTTGACATTGACCTTTATTAATAATCAATCTATCAAACGATTTTCGAACCAATTATCGATATTTAATACTAGAAAATGTTAGATATCGATCTTTCGTAGGCAATAATCGGATAGATTGATTATCAATAACGGATTTTATAGAACAGTGGTACCACACGTGGTCGATCACAGGATGCGTTACCAATCCTAAGGGCACACATTTTATTTATATGGCATATTTGTACACAAAATTTCGAAGAATATGAATATGTCGCCATAGATATATAGGTGTAACTTTGTAATATATTATTGTATTTTATCAGAAAACGTACCTAAAGTACCTTAAGATATTTTAATTATTAATACCTGAGCCACCAAGTAACAAAAATAATCCATACTGCCGAACATAGAACCTCCTCCTTTTCGAAGTCGGTTAACAACTTTTTCATAGACATATAGTAGAAGAGTAACAATTTAATGATTTACTATGTTTGTAGACAAGAAGCTATTGAAAGAAGTCAAATGCTTCGCACGAAAGCGATGCGGGAAAAGGACGAGATGCGAGAGATGCGCAAGTACAAGTTCGCGATCATCCGGATAAGGTTTCCTGATGGGATTTTATTGCAGGTAACTGTCCTCCATAACTTTAAAACTTCGAATTGGACATGTCCTAGAATATTTTTTTTATGTGTTACCAACTTAAAACATTCAATCAAACATTCTGAGAAGAGACCCCTGCCCAACAGTTGGACAATAATGGGTTGATGACTAACATATAAAACAAAACTTCGATTCTAGTTCGTTTAAAGTCTACTTAGACTAAAGGCTTTACAAAGAGAGTTTTGCTTTATTAACCTAAGACAGCATGAGAAAAGGGCTTTTTGGCTTAGTAGTGTGTTGGTAGCAGATGAATAACTTTACATACTATAGAATTATTATAAAATAAAAAACCCGACTGCTTAAATATGGAATATGACATTCCCACAATTTAGATGGATCCAATGATACCTCGTGTGTTAAAATCCATCAAGTTCTTTAGACTGCAGGGCGTGCGATAACATTACCCTCCGCAATTAGGTAAAAAGGAAGAATAAAATAAAAATATGCATCATGGCATAGTAAACAAATCATTAATGTCACGATTAACTTAGTATTATTAAATTAACATCAATATGTTGCAATATTATGATAACAGATTTTATTCTCCTATTTCAGGGTACTTTCTCAGTCTACGAACGCTACAGTGAGATTCACGAGTTCGTTCAAGAAAACCTCGAACACAGCGGTCTGCCTTTCATCCTAAACACCCCAACCGGACATAAAATGATACTAGACGAGGACGCGAATAAGACCCTTATTGACCTTAGATTAGTACCGGCAACAGTGCTCACATTCGCTTGGGATCCCTCAGTGGTGGACGAAATTAATAGCAGCCCGAACAAAGATGTGTACTTGAAGCCAGAAGTAATGGTGTTGGTGCAAGAGATTTAGCTGTTAAAAGTCGTGAGCAATAATATTATGCTAATATATGGATTTATAACACAGGTGCATGCTTACAGCTGACATAAGTAGCCAATGGGTCACTTATTTAGAAGATTATTAAGAAATTATAATACACTAATGTATGAAAGAAATTGTAGTTAGCTAACTCAATGTAGTTCGGTTATGCAGCTATTATTATTTTCAACTTACAATAGTGTAAGCGCTGCTGTGTTCTAGTTTGAAGGGTAAGGCTGACACGAGGCGTCTTAACGTCCTCAAAGGTAAAAACGCATCTTTCGCCGACTTTTAACAGGTTTTTAATACTATTAGGGGTTGGTTACAGATGTTCATAGGTGGCAATGACTTACCATCAGGTAGGTACCATCTTCACGTACTAAAAAAATAATTAAAATATCCTCATGATAATTATCATCATTCGGAAAAAACAGAATGATAACTCATTTTGACGAATTCATAACTTTATTCATCTCGTATGAAGCAGTGATAATAACTTATTGTTAATTAAATATCCGTTATCTAATAATACAGGAACAAATCTAAAAATTGTTACTAAATATACATGCCGGTTTCCGGCGCCGATATTAAGCCAGCTGTTAGCTAAGCTGGTTGGTCTATAAACAAAATAGATTAAGAACGCCGTAAGCACCATCATCATCATCATCAACAACAACCCATTACTGTCCAGCTGGGCACGGGTCTCCTCTCATAATGAGAAGGATTAGGCCATAGTCCACCGCGCTGGCCAAGTGCGTATTGATAGACTTCACATACCTTTGAGATTTATTTTATAAATCTCTCAGGTATGCAGGTTTCCTCACGATGTTTTTCTTCACCGTTTAGCAAGTGATAATTCATTTCTAATACGCACATAACTTTGAAAAATCAGAGGTGCATGCCTGGGATTTGAACCTCGGACCCCTCGATCGAGAGGCCGAGTTTCTTAACCACAAGGCTATCACTGCTTAAGCACTAAATAGTACATAATTATATAAAGATAATAGAACCATTTACAAATTGCAAATAATGTTTCAATATAGATATTTTTATACATGCCATTATAATAGTTGCGATGTGACATCCATTATGTCATAATGCATTTAATTATTCTTTTCTCTTTCGAATACATGCGACGCATATGCCAATTACTTTCTTCCTTAGAATATATGCAGAGTAAAATTAAAATATTGTGTCATTCATACATACATAATTGCAATGGTTTGAAAGTAGTATTTCTGCCTTATAACAGCGTTGCTGTGTTCTGCTTTGATGGGTAAAATAAAGCAGACTCATATAAGGTATTTCAATTTAGTCCTCAGAGGCAGCAACTATTTGGTTTACAGTACAGATGCCCATGGTAAAAATTGATATGTGTAAAAAGGCAGGTTAAGACCTAAACTTAGGCATTCTAACTTATGTCAAAAATAGCAGCGTTGTCGCCTTCAGATGGATATTTTCGTTTAAAAACTTGAATATATGCAGTATGCAATATCGGATTCACCTACATATAAGGTGCATACGAGCTAATACAAAGCGGAAAGTTCAATAAAATAAAGCAATAATTATTATAAATACTTTAAAAAATATTCTCACTATTTAGCACTAATATTTATAGTTCCTTCCTCAATCCACATGTTACACCTTTTTAAAGGCCTTATTGTTGTTTTCATATTAAATTAAACTTATTCCCTCCATTTCTTTTTTATCTTAAAGTTATGTAGCACGCTTATCAACGCTCCCTTAATATACAGGGTGAATTTTTCAAATAGGCCTTCAGGGCCAGATCCGAAACAATAAGTTTACCTTTAGTTTGTCATTTATCATTACTTCCCAGAATTTGATCCTTATAAGCGACACTATCAGATAGTGGAATAATATAGTGTGTATATTTTTATCAAAATCGGCCTCTGTAACTCCTTTCAGCATTTTTCGCTAATCCTTATAGTTTCGGTTTCGGCCCTGAAGGCCCGTTTGAAAAATTCACCCTGTGGGTATTCAGGATGAAATATTCCTAAAAGTTGTTTTAATTAATAAAAATATATGATATATTAAATACATTTTGTAGGTATGTATATATAATTTGGTTTTTCAAAAACGGATCGATAATTTCAATTACATATTACTTCGATTTTTTCAATACTTATATTAAAAATCTTGCCATTGAAAAAAATAATGTTCATGCGTTTAGTTTCATTTCATTATTTTCAGCATGGTAAAATTATTACCATATTTCTTAAATTTTTAATATTTTGCATATTTCGAAAAAATACCCTTACGTATGCTTTTCTGATTCTTACTAAAGTTGTAAAATAGCAATAAAAGGTGGTGTGACCACCTCTATCTATTTCTGCCTTAGCAGAAGTATTGTTCTGAAAGTTATGTAAGGCTGACATGACTGTTAACCATTACAGGCATTCCAATTCAATCCTTAGTTATAACAATGATTGTGAATAACTATAGCACACACTTGTTCACAATATATATCTTCAAACATGGTCCGTGGCAAAACAAAATCATATTATCATCTTTCTAAACAATATGTATTGGCCATGCTTGTCAATAAAACTATACATTTAGCAAGATCCAATGTAACCTAGACTTTAGGACTTCTTTCTTTCAGGAACAGCAACATAGTCCAAGCTTATTTATACATTATCAGGACAAGAAGTAATAAATATGTCTGATAACATTGATAAAATAAATCCCTTTTTATATTTTTGAGTACTGTTTAGTTACATACTTAAAATATATTCAATGTTCGAATATTAATTTGTAAAAAAAATAAAAACGATTTGTGTTGTATAATTTTATAAAAGTATAATTGTGCTTATAAATATCTTAAGAACTTATTATTTCTGGTTAATACCAGCATTTAATTTTCTATATTTATGAGCATTGACTTGTAAACGAAAACTATAGTCCCCGCCAAACTGCTAGTCCGCTCTGAAGTTGTTGTTAGCAGATGTTTGTTGCAGCATACAATTTGCTAAGGCGGCGCGTTTTATTTCTATACTAGCTATGCCCCGCGGTTTCACCCGCGTTAAAAAGATATAACGCGGGTGAAACTGCGGGGCACAGCTAGTTCTAAAATACAAGTAGCCTAAGTTACTCCTTATTACATCAGCTACCTGCCAATAAAAGTCTCGTCATGATTGGTTCAGCCATTTCAGAGATTAGCCAGAACAAACAGAAAGACAAAAATTGTAAAAAAACTTATTAGTTATTTTCGTGTATGTACCGTATGTATATATACGCATTTAGTAAAAAGCGGTTATTTCAATATTAAAAACAGACCCTCCAATTTTATTTATATGTATAGATTCAGAGCGGACTAGCAATTTTACGCGGACTAGTCTTACCTACTGTTTATGTGAGCTTCAAATAAATACGCACTGTGTAACTTGTTTAATTTATTTGTAATTTAAGACTTTTATATTTATGTATATCGAGGTGTTCACTTATGTGAAATAAATTTAAACAACGTTATTTTTGTATTTTTTATTTCATTCGTATTTAGGAAACATTTTGGACATTTAACTTATATTAAAATAGATACAATAGTTGGGCCATTACGAACGTGCGAACTGAGCCATAAATCATTTTTATCAGATCTCTCGTCCGCAGTAGCTGCGTCCAAGCGGCATCCCTTTATCGATAACGAGTTGTGCGACATTTTTTTTCTATAATATAGGAGTAGCAGACGAGCATGCAGTCCACCTGTTGGTAAGTAGCTACTGCCGCACATGGATATCTGTAATTAACCCCAGATAGTATTAGATATTCCTACCTGAGGTCGGCCATAGATGCGCCGCTACCCCTGAGGACTAAGCTGGAACGCCTCGGAGAAGTCTGTCTCCCTTACCACACCCTTCAAACAAGAACACAGCAGCGCCTAACACTGCTGTTATTAGGCAGAAATAGGTGTGGCGGTGGTGCCGCCGGAGTCGAACCACAAAGGGTTCTACCACCTTCATTGCCACATTCCTTTGACGTCATGGTTTATGACTCAGGTCGCACGTTTGTAATGGCCCAACTAACTATAGTAGGATTTAAGCAACAATATCATTTATACGTTGTTCAGGTATCTTGTTTTCTATGGTAACGGATTTGGTACAATCTTCAGTTTTGTAAATGCCGACTAGCCGATTGGAAACTTCGAACATATTGTATCGTAGAGATATAATGATGAATTGAGCGTTCTTTGTGCGTTCCTGTAATCAACAAAACATGCGTTAATTAGATGCAGATATCGCATGCAAGATGATACTGGATAAGAGGGTGACCAATGTCAGATGTGTGACTAATAAAATGTTAACTTGTCCGCCTCCTTAAACACCCACTAGATGAAAGAATTGGTGCTCTTTTCATCCAATAAAATTAAGAAAACGATTTACTTACTAAACAAGCATGCAGTACATGCACATGTATACGGTATGGTAAATGATTACTTATTAGCAACCAACTTCTATTATTATAAAAGTGGGATTCTATATAAAACTCACTACAAATGCGTTGGGAGTTGGGACACCTGAGGACCAAGATGATTGTCTCAAATGTCGGTCATCAACAACTGCTCTTTATAAAAGAAATTGACTATACAGAATTGAACTATACTGGTTCTTTTGCCTTTCGAGCCTACCACCTTTAATTTACAAAGGTGCATCGCATTGTAATATACTCTTTATACGTCTTCTATGGGTAAGGACTACCCATCAGTGGGACAAGGTTCGCATACAAGTGAAAACAAATCAAATACATACCTTTATATAATTAGCGACAATAGACACGTTCTTGAAGTCTAACGCAGCATCAATTTCATCCATAACATACAACGGTGTGGGTTTGTAGTAATGCAACGCGAAAACCAGCGCTAGTGAGGATAGTGTCTTCTCACCTCCAGAGAGATTCGATATGTTCTTCCAGGATTTGTTTGGTGGACGAACACTGTAAAATAATTATGTAAAGTTATGAAAACAACTAACAAGCACTGTAGTGGACGAAAAAGTTCTTTTTTTGGGAAATTTACGACGCAAACAAATATACAATCTATTCAACGGTAAAGCCCAATCTGTAATTAACTGCAATTTTCTTAAAGTCGATTAAGATATGTGCATAAAGAAGATGAAGTATGTTAAAACAAAATATTGCCAAACTATGGTAACTTTAACTTATAAGCCAAATTCATGGTGCTTTTTTTGAAAAACCTATTATTGTCCTAAAAGTAGTATAAAAAATCCCACCTAAAACAAGTTAAAAGTAAGTTTTCTTACATAGCATAAGGAATAGCTATAAGAGTAATTGCAAATTAATATTGATCAAATTGGGATTCTGGGTTTTTCAAAGCAGATTCTTAGTACCAAACGGCAATAAAATAACTATTACCTGAATATAATGCCTTCGGTGAATGGATCCAGGGAATCCACCAATTCTAACTCAGCATCGCCACCTAACGTTATCATTTGGTACATCTCTTTTAACTTTGCAGTTATTGTGTTGAAACCTGAGAAGTAACATAGGTTTTTTTAAATACTTGTTATCCATCAATGTTATGATCATTGATCTTGACAATGTAATTGATGAGTCATATCTAAATAACTGAAAGCAAGTTACATAATCATTTGCATTGAAATTCTTTAGGCCATATTTCTATTAACAAAATTCCTGTACATCTGCAAAAATTAATGGATAATAGTATTGACGGAGTAAAGATTAAGACATATGCAAATAATATCACCGGGAATGTCGGCAGAAGTGAAAACTTTCGAACCCTAACCTGAATAATATTTAAAATATAATAAACGCGGCTAAGGAAGTTTTCAGTTCATTAAAAAAACGAAACTGACACTCATGGACATATTTTTTCTATGTTGACATCAGATCACATCTTAACTTTTGCAGTTTCCCTTGCCGTCTTACGATCAGGCTACGTGCCCTGACGCGAGTTTAACATTTTTATTCATCACAAAAAGTTCACAATTCTAATAAAGAAATTTTCACTTCAATAAGTGTACGCAATAAAGTAGCTGGAAGCTTACCAGATAAGAAATCCGTAGTGCGTTTCTTTCTAAGTTGATCATAGAGGGCGCGCATTTCATTTCGTTTCGTGGTGATCTCGTCAAGTTCTGCCGCACGTTTCAAATACAACTCCTCCTTTGTTCTATAATCCTGAAATTAAGATTTGTTAATGTCTATTACAAAGAGGAATACTTTCGAATAGCATTAGCGGGCAAAAATACTGAAGTTAGTCGCTTTTATATAATAATTGATTTGACTATGAGAAAGTAATGAAGCAGCCTTCTAGTACAACGTTTTCATTACGACTGATAAATAGATTCTACATAAAATTAATTATACTTCTTTTCAGCTGTGTACCAAGAGATATTTTAGCAGAGAACACATTGAGCATGAAATCTGCCTTTTAACTTTATACTACGTTTTTGTGAAATCTATCAATTAGAATTTGGGCATAGGGGCCTGACTTAAGACATTTTTGTCTTTAACGAGGACCGAATGGATAGGGGGATATATTAATTAGTTATTAATTACTTCGTCTGATGTAAATATGATATCAAACGCTTTACAGAGGCACTGATTTCCTACGTAATTAATAAAATTTTGTTTCAAATCACCTGTATAGCTTGAACGTTAGGTTTAGCATCGCCGATCCTTGCTTTCTGAGCGGTCAACCGGTTCCTTAGTTCATCAACAGCGCACGCCTCTAGCTCTTCAGTTGTATGACGCACGAGAGGGGTCGGCCGTTCGATTCCCGGCACGCCGTCTAGGCCGGGATCTTCGAGTTTAAGGGTAGTTAGCTGTGAAATAGTTATACTTGTGAAATAAATTCGTCTTAAACATTAGTAAGTAGTATATGAGCACGCCCTATACTGAAACAAGTATGAATTAATGACATGATCTTAAAATTAAAAGGGCAAATTATTTCACAAATGTCTATAATGCAAAACTTGTAAAATATACCATACGGTCTAATATTACCAATATAATGGGTTTAGATAATTCATATATTAAAGAAATATAGAGTATATAAAATAGAATTTTATTCAAGAAAAAATGACAACTAAAACGAAAAGCTTAGCTTTTCATTAAAAAATGTACATTTGCAAAAAAGAAAAGTAACAGAAATTTTATGAGTACTCATATAAAACTTTTATAATACATATAAGTTTCTCATAATGTATTACATTTATAAAATACTTGAACAGCAGTGTAAATGCTGCTGTGTAATGGTTTGAAGGGCGTCGAAAGGGAGACTGACTTTTCCGAGGCATTCCAGCTTAGTCCTCAGGGGTAACGGCGCATCTGTAGCCACTTACCATGAGGTGAACTGCATGCTTGTCTGCTACTCTACTATTATAAAAAAGAGAACAAACTACCTCCTTTTCCCACAACGGCGTCTTGCTAACACAATCCTGTATGGATTTCTCCATTTTGTTAACAGCATTGTTCGCTTCGAGCCGTTCGCTCTTCACTTTGTTCTCCTTGCTCTGCAGTTTGGATATCTCCTGCCTGAGATCCGAAAACTCGCTGGTACCCTCGTTGATTTGCTCCTCTAACTGTGGGGATACGAAATATAATGTATAAATTGTAATTCGTAAATCTTTATTTGTGTTGTGTTGTTTTTTGCAACTGGCGTGGATATTAAAATCCTAAATGGAGCGTAGGGACCGATTTTTGGGGTTCTATAGCTAGCATAGCATAAAAAATTATCTTAGAATAATATTTTTTTTTACATTTCTACATATTTTTTGTTTACATAGTAATAATATTTAATAATTACATAGTAATAATATTTTTTCGTTTTGATAATATACTTCTTGATTTAGTAGGACTATTTTAACTAGTTTATAATATTTAAGTAAAATGTATAATGCACATCTTTAGTGCTAAAAGATAAAATGCAGCAAAGTCATATTCTTTGTACTATACTTCATAATCTAATAAAAGAAGGCGCCAAATGTTCTTGAATCGCGCTATCGAAATTTTCAAAATAATATTATACAATATCTAAAATCAATCACCTCATCAAAATCCTTCTGTAGTTGCGCGCTCTCTATGGCCAATTGTTTCTTCTGACTGTTCAAACTCTCCAAATTCTTCTCAGTCTCTTTAAAATCTGTGTCCATTTGATTGATTTTGTCTTTTGATTTCTTTGCATTTCTGTAAAAATAAAATTTGTAACCTATAATTTACATTTTTTACTTAAGAAATTATATGATAATACATAAGTAAGCGGGGCTCACCTAACACAAGTAAGTAACATTGCTTATCAGGTGGGCTCCAATAACTTTATATATAAGGAAAACATTGTAGAGAAGTAAATAAATTTTTTGATTTTTTTATTTTTTGATAAGTTACCCAACTGATAAATTAATAGGCCAACAACGTGTACCTTAAAATGGTATAGTTAATAACGTAGGTGAGGAATAAAAATAAAACTATAATGAAATGTTTGCCTGGCCAGGGACCGAACCTGGACACGCTGCCGGTTAGATGAGAATCGTGATCACTGTGCTATACATATTAACAAGATATGTTTGAAAGAGATCACAACAAAAGATACAACTGTACATAATTAAAACTATTTCGTTACTGTGCCTTCCAAAAACACTCACCTTTTGCTAGTATTAATAGCGACCTTAAGTTTGGTCATTTCGGTGGAAATCTTATCAATTTTCTTGGTTAATTCGTCAACATTCTTCTGCAAATCACGCACTTTGCTACCGGCCACCGCTGATATTTGTGCATCGACGCCGTGCACTTCTTTCTCAACCTGCGACATATCATTATTTATGTATGTAGTGTGAGATTTTCATGGATGGTGAAATCAGAAATTTTATATAAGTATAAGCTAGAAATGCCCTAAGAAATTACGAGGATGATTCAAACTGCATCAATAGATTAAAAATATGTATTCCCTAGCCAGAAATTGAACTAACAAAAAAAAAATAACAAAACAACACATTTTTACAATAATCTTTGTTTGAAGTATAAACTAAAACTAATCTTCGACCACTGAAGAAATTTCGACTGGATTTTTACGCAATGGTAAACAAATAACTTAGTATTTTGAGTGGCGTAGTAATCTACTCCTTAATGTCTAATAAAACAAATTGAAAGTTAAAAAAGCTTGGGATTTGAATCCTGACCTCTAGAGGCATAATATAACCATACTACACGTCTACGCCTCCTCATGGCCACTGATTAAAAATTGTAACAAACCTCTCCAGCATCAAACTTCGCCTTCTCCAGCACTTTCTCGGCAGCTTTCACCGCATTTTCTAGTCGCTTCTTTTGATTTTCGTCCACTTTGCTAGAAGCCGCTCTGTTCTCTTGTTGTTTGATTTGGTTCTGTTTGCAAAATAAGATATTGCAGATTAGTGGAATAAAGTTGCAGTCTTTATAAATATAAATTGAAAAGTGTTCCTCCTAGAAATAGTCTGTCTGTATGTCTGTTTGTTCCGGCTGATCTTTGAAAGGACGGGGCCGATTTTGACAGGAATTAAACGGACAGTTAGCTGATGTTATAATAACTGTATGTTACTTAAGGCTAATTTTATTTTATAAAAAGAATTACGCGCAAAAAAATAAAAAAACATTAAATCGCCTGAGTAATTAGAACCCATAAGTTTTCCTCTAGAAACTATACGGATTTTAAACTTTTACTTTTAGGCGCGGGTGAAACCGCGGGGCACAGTTTGTGTATACAAGAAACGTTTGCGCCCGCTCGTATACTCTTGAGAGTTGGGATTAATAAAGAGCCCAAAATACGTGACGAAACAATTTCAAATCAGAATAACAAATATAATAAAATATGTTTCTTAGTATTTAATGCTTACCTTCAAAGCAGGTACTTGTTCAGTTAAACTCTTCAACTCTATATCCAGTTTTGATAGCATAGTCTTGCCTTCTCTAGTGCTTCGTTGTAAAGATACTAAGGTGTCTTCCAATTGAACTTGTTCACCACGCAACTCGTTCAATCTGAGATGATTTTAATATACTAAGATTATTTATGAATCAAACATGTTGTGGAAAAAAAGCGGTAAATTTCAAGTTTTGCAGTTTTTTTACGAAATCATATGCATATGCAAGATATGACGAGTTGTGTCGTGTTATGTTATAATAAAATTTTATATTTTTTTGTTTCTTAATTGTGCGCTGTCTTCGTCCCGCTAATATCTACAATTTGCTGTTGCGACGCGACTCGTTTCTACATTCAGAGCGGACTAGCAGGTGTACGAATTTTATACACATATACGCGTTTTTTATGGCTGCTTATATACTTACAAAATAAGAGTGCCCTACTACTTTTTCCAAAATTATTCAGTGTAATCAAACCTAATTATTTTGAAGCTGTTTTTGAATAGTATTCAAGCAAATATGCATAGTAAATAATAGTAATATAACCTTAGAAATCGGTTTATTAGAAATCAGGGTCGAAAATGTTAAAAGTTTCCAATTTTGCTTTTATAGATATATTTAAAGTAGCGCACCTCTCTTCTAATTGGGCCAATTTGTTCTCATTCGCCTGAATGACTCTCGGGTCTTGTTCACTCGTATCCTGCTGTACTGAACTGGACATCCTACCGCGCATCGTTGTCTTACCACCTCCGGACATTGTACCTGAAATAACACATTGTGTTTCAATCTTCATCACATTACTGTCCCACTGCTGGGCACTGGTCTCCTCTCAGAGTGAGAGGATTCGAAACCATATTAAACCACGCAGGATACACACAGGATTTTACACATCTTTGGAACTGTTTGAAATCCTTTTCGAACGCGAACGTAGGACAAAAGTATATTTAACATGTTTTCAAACTGATATTGCAAGTAATAATTATCTAACAACACCAGTTATCGATAATCGATCTATCGATGGGTTTGCTACTAAAGATCGACATTAGGCAATTTATGCCTTTACAAAAGATACATTTTTGACAATCTTTGCATGCTAAGAAATGTCAAATTTCCATTTATAATCGGGAAAAATTAGGATGATTTGAATATTAACAATGGGTATAAGCTGCTCATTCGAGTAAAATGTACGAATTATCTAATAGTTTCATTCAACATACCAGCGATCTCGATGACGTCACCGTTGAGCGTGACCACGCGGTACCTGGTCGCGCCGTATGCTATCCGCGAGGCTTGCTCCAGGTCCTTGGCCACGAGCGTGTCGCGGAGAGCGTAGTAGAACGCCGGTAACACTCTGTCGTCCTTCACTTTCACCAAGTCGAAGAGACGAGGGGCGCTCTCTGGGCTGTGAAAGATTTAATTCATATTATGAAGTAATTAGAACAAATTATTCCTAAAGTATAGTGAAAAAATATAACAATATTTTTAATAAACTTTTCATGTTGCATTTACTTATGCGCTCTGAATATAGACACGAGTCGCGTCGCAATAGTAAATTATAGATATTAGCGAAAAAGAATACAGGGCACCTCAAGGCACCCTCCGCTCTCCCCCGCAGGTACATAGCGCAGTTAGTGTGCCCTTACTGTTGCTACGGCTCTCTGACTACACCTGCGCGCAACAACTTCAGAGCAGACTAGAAGTTTGGCACGAACTATAATAACATATAGCGTGTAATTTTTAACACCACCTGGACGGAATATACTCCTAATACTTAAATTTTCATTTCTTTTTGCAAAGATACACATACTGCATACAAAGATTTTTCACAATACGGTTCTCACGGTAGAGGGATTTAGCTGGCTAAAAATCAACACTCCATCCAAAGTTTTCTGACATCAATAAAGTTGTTCATAATTATGGACCACATCACTAACATTTTTAATCAATTTTACAACGAACAGTAATAACAATACTTTTTCAAAATGTTATTTTTTTTCTAAAACAAAAATCCATGTTCTGAACTTTTTTTACAACTTTTTTTTTTAAATATATCTTAATATTAAAAAATCTTACTCCCATCACTGAAATACTCACTAGTTCGCCCGTCGCTCGTACTGCTGTTGCAAGTGCGCCTGTTTATCCAGCGCTATGAAGGTAGCTCTGCCTATATCATGCCGCTTCAGATGTTCCACACAGGCCTGGGCAGTCTCCACGGTATCCACTACTATGTTGTCTAACGCACCGCAACATGTTGATATCGCGACGTCGTATTTAGTGTCTATGCCGCCTAAGTCGCCCTGTGAAAGCAGGAAATTTGATCGGCATACTATCAAATTTCTATGTAAGTACTTAAGATCTACTATACTTAAGATCATTGACATATTGCCAAGATATATTAGGAGTATACCTTTATTTAATAATTACTTACCAATCTACCAAATATTCCAGGTAAACGTCCCGTTTTTTTCTCTTTCATAAGCGCATCTAAAACCCTGCCTCTAGATCTGTTTGCGCTCATCGCTTGTCTAGATTCCTCTAGTTGAGCTCTGCAAAGGTAAAAATACAGTACAATAGCATATTATTGTACTATGGCCGAAAATCACATTAAAAAGAGTATATAACTGGATTAAAGTAGTAAGCAAGACCATTTTCTCGTTAGATATGGCGGTAGTTCCTTTTCAGCCAAATAGCAAGTACTATTTCTACCACTAATTATCTACTATAGCCCTGTCGCCGAGCAGGAAGAATTTCGTACAATGACCTTTTGACCAACTGCCAGAGGTTATAAACATTTTCTATAAAGTACATCTTTATAAAGTATTGCAAAGTGGTAGAGTGAGAAAATACTAATTTTAATTATAATATAAAATAGAAAAGAGCGAAGTATTAGCGATTATATACGTAACAATTAAATAAGCCCATTTTGACACATGCCATCCTAATCCGTCATTAAAGTTTTGAACTAACTTTGTATGAACGTTAACAGGTAATTGGAAAGTTAAATAATTATAAACGTAAAATAACTAAATAATTTATGTACATAAATAATTAGTAAAATATTTCCAAAATCTAAAATCAAGAGCGACTGAATAGTACCACTAACGTAATATCACGAAACTAAGCCTAAATTATATGACCACATGTTTGCAATTTCTGTGAACGGTGATAATCGCTTCTGTGCGGCCGGGACGGCAAATATTTTCGTACGAGCGACAGAGATGGGTAATACGGGTCATTGTACGAAATTATTTCTGCTCGACGACCGGGCTTTACTACCATTAATTAATTAGGCCAGTCAAATAAATAAATATTACATACCTCGTAGACCTGGCCTCAGATGACACGCTAGATTCCTCTCGCTTCAATGTTTGCAACTGAGACTGTATTTGGTTCAATTGTTTCTCATCTGACGGTACACTTGTTGTTAAAGTATTACGTAACCTGAAATAAATAGTGCAGTTTAATTACATAGAACTATTGATAAGAATTTAATAGATATGTCTGTATTCATATATACAAAAACTGTACTGTGATGCACTTATGAACATGAAGGTAAAAGAACATGGCCTTTGTATGCAATCCACCAGATAGTAAGTTGCTATTATCGCCCATGAACACCTGTATTCAGCCCCAGATAAGATTAGATTCCTGAGGTCGACCACAGTGGCGCCGCTACCTCTGAGGACTAAGTTAGAACGCCTCGGAAAAGTATGTCTCCCTTACCACACCCTTAAAACCGGAGCACAGCAGCGTTTAACACTGCTGTTATGAGGCAGAAATAGGTGTGGCGGTGGTGACACCGGAGGTGAACCACAAGGTTCTATGACCTTATTACTAATCCTGCAAAGTTAAATAACTCACGCTTTTTTCTCCTTCAAGTCACTCTCTGCTTTCTCATAAGCCTCTCTCATTTTCTCTAATTTGTCAGTCTCCTGCTGTTCTGTACTTAAATATATTTTCAACTCAGATTCAGCTAATTTGAAGTTTTTGTTAGCTTCATCAACAACTTTCTTTAGTTCTATTAGTTTTGTTTGTAGCTTGTCCTTTTGATCTTGCAAGCCTTGGGTTTTTGACCTGCAAAAAATAAATTTTGTAGCAAAAAATAATTAATTAGCACTTTTACATAAATAATAAACGCTTTAAAACTTTACCAAAACTATTAAATTTTACGCAATTTTTATTTTCATTTGTCTTGTCTGCTAATTTTAGAAAGCGAACTTGGATTAAACTGTAAAAAAAAAACATTCTTGTCTACCTAAAGTCTATGTAAGACTAATACACTAACAGTATTTTGTTTTAAAAACTGACCAAAGTCGCTGATTAAAAATTAAATACCATACGCAATGAAGCTTCAAAAGAAAGTTAATGAAAATTGTTTAAAATAAAAATATTTCCGAACCTGACTCCCGCCATAACCGTTTGCAATTCTTCTTCGGCTTTACCTTTACTCTCATTTAGTTTTATTAACAGCTTCTCACAGTCTTGTATTTCTCTCTCGTTCTTGTCTGGAATCTGAAAAAAGGGAGGGATTGGATCTTATCTTTTGTCAAAAAAATCTTGGATACAACTATTCGTGCTAGAAAAGTTCCTATGTTCTGTGTAAAAACACAAACAATATGCCCAAGAAAATGTCTGAAATTGATAGTAGTATCATTATTATCATCACTACTGTATTATGAGTGCGATGAAAGTCTTATAAAATAAAATTTAAAGGTCCTAGAACGGTTTGTAGTTCGATTTCGATATCAGTTTGACTTATAACATGTGTGCACTGATATGTTTGTTTGGTAAGGGAGACATACTTAATTAAGAAGTTCCAAGTTATTCCTAAGGCTTATCAACGCATGTCATTAATGCAGTTAGTATGCCCTTACGTTGCTACGGAGTATATACTTGTAGTTGTGCGCAACAACTTCAGACCGGACTAGCAGTTTGGCGCGGATTATAGGATTCTAATCCAATCTGAGATTCATTACACATGTCGAAAGTCGGCAGTAGCCCTTACCAACAAATGCATTATATGCTTGCCATTTCTATATTAAAAAATGTGTAATTATATTATGTAATTTGCCATACCAATTCCAATTCAATAAGTTTCCCCTTCTCTTGTTCCAATAACTGTTCGAGATTCTTCCTCTTCTTATTCGACTGCGTGGTATCGGCGATTATTGTTACAGTCTTCTTCTTACACGCTTGCAATTTCTCCGCTATTTCGTCCTTTTGCTTCTGCATTTTATCGTACTTTCTGAAAATTTTATACTAATAAGTATTGTAATACAACCAATATCATACATAATGAAAAATATATATAGAATATACAGCACTACAGTCGGTAATCATTAGCGACACTAAAAAATAACTGTTTTTGTGCCTTTTTTCGGTTTTTCGTTATATCTCTGGCTCCTGCACAGTAGGGAGGTAAAATATACCATCACTAGCTTTTACCCGTAAATCTTCGCAAAAGAATATCTTATATTTATGTTATACCAGGTCTGCGTGCCAAATTCAACCCAAATAAATCCAATAAGTAGTTTTTGCATGAAACAGTAACAAACATTCATTCATAGAACCAAACTTAAAAAGATTTTTCATGATCATTCATTTATAGATGATCAAGCTTTTAGGCACAAAAACTTTTAATAAAAATTAGTTCCAAAGTTTTGTATGATACTCATTCTAACTAAGAACACAAATAGTTTAGATTAACTTACTGTGTACCATTCTTCAGTACTGTTGTCTTTTCTTGTAATTCTTCTTTGATTGTCTCTAGCTTTTTATCTATTTTACCGAGAACCGCTTTGAGTTCCTCCATTTCTTTGTTCTTCTCCACTATTATCTTGTCTATTTCATGGCTGTAGACATATGTATTTCACATGTTACAAAATAATTATGGTAAGTAATTCGACTTACAAAACACATAAATACGGCGTATGCTCAATCAATTCATCAATTGCTTTTATGTCATGAGCAGACACAAAGACGAATTTAACGACGATATATTAACGGGACTCTTAAATCTTGAAAAAAAAAACTATATTCATCATTAAGATGCCCGCTTGGTCGGGGATCGAACCCGGATTCCCTTGCGCCTCCTGTCTGTATAGCGAGCACTTTGTCACGCAAACATTCATATACAAAAACACAACTTACATATACTTCTGCAACAACATATTCCTAGTACGCAAGGCGGTGTTGGTCAAGTTCATGAGGTCGACAGCTTCTCTCATCGGCTGTTCTAACTTCTGCTTCTCTTGTTCGACCAATCGGACTCTGTTCAATTTCTCTTTACGCATTTCGCTATATTCCTCAACTTTTACTGATAGTTTTTCTATGGGCTCCTAAAAGTAATCATATATGACGCCTCACAAACAAAGTACAAAGGACATGAAATGAAAAGAGAAGGGGCTAATGGGGGCTTCATCGATGCGTCATTTCTTTGAGGTCATCCGTTACCAGTGGTGGCTTTTGAAAATAAGACTGGCAGTAAATTAATAATATACAAAATTTGTGACGTCACAGAAAGGTGGATATAGCACTGTGGGAATGGTTGACAAGGACAGTGATTTATTTAAAATTAATTATAATTATAAAAAAACGATAAAAACTTCGAGACGTCAGTTATATAAACAAGATCTTGTAATAAGTTATTTTTCTTTAATAATCACGAGTGTAACTAATTGTTACAATATAATTATGTGACAGGAAAAGATTATATATACTATAAAATATTCGTAGCGTAACTCATAGTTATCGTTCTGAAAATACCATTTTCTAACCAACTTGTACAAAAAGGGACATTAAATGTATTTTCTTACCTTATATCTGGATGTGCCTATAATGTCCTCCAAGTATTCAAGCATCCCAGATTCATGCTCAGTCAGTCCTTTAGGCTTCATCATTGCTATTTGTTCCACTTCACCCTGAAAATATTCCTCTCATTAAAAATACTATAGTTTGTATTTGTAATTATCTTTAGTCTAACTGATCTATATTGGGAGTCTATCTAAGCTCTCTTATACCGTTAATAACCAATCTATCCAATTTTTGCCTTAAGAAAAGCATTAAAATTTCTGCCTAGAAATATTCAAATTTTGATATTTGGTAGGTAAAACATTGGATAGATCGGTTAACAATAACGGACGTAAGCATATACTAACAAAGAGGTTTGGGCCATACTCTGCTGTACTGACCAGTGCAGATTGGTACACCACATATTTCTAAGACCTATTTCCTTTGAGAGAACTCTCAGGCATGTAGATTATTTCGCAATGTTTTCCTTCACCTAATGTATTTCTAAATATATATAACTCAAAGGTGACTGACTGACATAGTGATCTATCAACGTACAGCCCAAACCTCTAGACGGATCGGGCTAAAATTTGGCATGCAGCTAGATGTTATGACGTAGGCATCCGCTAAGAAAGGATTTTGATCAACTCTACCCCAAGGGGATAAAATAGGGGATGAAAATATTACTTCGTAACGCGAGCGAAGCCGCGGGCAAAAGCTCATAACTTCATATAATCGCAGATGCGCTAACCTCAAACTCTGACCCAAAAAGGCTCCAACAGTTCATACTAATAAAATGATTCGTCCCATACCTGCAAAATAAGAAACCGATTGTGGTCCAAGTCAATACCATGCGACCTCAACATCTTGGCAACCTCCTTGAATTGAACCCTTCGACCGTCCAAAGTGTAGTGAGATGAGTTGTCCTTGAATGCTGTTCTTGAGACCACGATTTCGCTGTTAGGTACCACTGTGAAGTCTTCGCCTTCCTGGAAGAAACAAACAATAATTTTTATCAAAATCCTGTATCTTTTACTTTTTTTTGTGTATTGAAGGTGGTAGAACCCATTGTGGTTCGACACCGGCGGCATCAACGCCACACCTATTTCTACCTATAAATAGCAGTGTTAGGCGCTGCTGTGTTCCGTTTTGAAGGGGACACACTTTGTAAGGGAGACGGATTTTGTCCGAGACAGCTTAGTCTTCTGGGGTAGCGGCGCATCTGTGGCCGACTTCAGGTAGGAATATCTTATCCTATCTGGGGTCGATTACAGATGTCCGTGGGCGGCAGTAGCCACTTACCATCCGATGGACTGCATGCTCATCTGCTACTCCTATATTATAAAAAAAATATGGTGTATCATTGTAATTGTCTCAATTGTCGAAGTGACAGGTTATATTTTTAACCGACTTCCCAAAGGAAAAAAGGATATCTATTCGACAAATCGACACGTATATATATTTTTTTTTATGTAGGACCAGATTTTTTCGACTGTTAAACCGTACTATAATAATGGAAAAATGAGGACATTTTTCCATTATTCTTTTCATTCTGAGTTGATGATGCAGAGTACCCAATAGATTTATATGGGATGCAGAGTACCGAATGGATATTCGGTCTTCACCGATAGAAAAAGTGAATCGTGAGAAAGGTTTAGATGAGTAATTTAAATTGACTTAACTGTGACGATAGTTTTATAGCTTTTCATAATATAGGAGCAACAGACAAGCATACAGTCCATCTGATGGTAACTCCCGCCCATGGACATAGGTAATCAACCCCAGATAGGATTAGATATTCCTACCTAAGTTCAGCCACTTATGCGCCGCTATCTCTCGTCTCGGAGAAGTACGTCTCACTTACCTCACCCTTCGAACCAGAACACAGGAGTGCTTAACACTACTGTTATTAGGCAGAAATAGGTATTGCGGTGGTGCCGCCGGAGTCGAACCACAAAGGGAGAACCCTTTCCGAACCACCTTCAAAAAGCTGTTAGTCCACTACGAAAAAAAAATAGACACTTATTCTATCCTGCCAGAGCGAAGCGCGGTCGGGTTGCTAGTTTTTATAAAAATAAGTAAAATATAAGGAACATTTCCTGGTACGGAAGCTTCCATGTACGAGTTCGACTCGTACTTGGCGAATTATCATTATTATTATAAACAACATAATATGTTAATCCTAATCAAACATTTTTTACGGTAGTTTATGAATAAGGCGTAACAGTGACTAATATGCATTAGCTTTATAAGCATTGGAAATGATACTTCATCATAAATTTATATTCAGCAGCCAATCTACTATGAAGTCCTACATTATTCTTGCCTTGTGTGTATGTAAGTATAACTATCAATTTAACTCCCCTATTTCTTTTGTTTTGTTTCTCTTGTCATGGATCATTTAATATGACCACACAATTGATGGAGGGCTCTACCACACCATTCTAATGTGGATTGGTTTAGGAAGAAACTAATTAGTGATCTATCCAGAAAGCCTCTCGTGAACTTTTACTGGATAGATGGAACATAAGGATGGGTTATTAATGAGACCTTAGTGTGATATCGTCAAACTACGTAAGTAATCTTGTATTAGTCCTGCAAACTGTAACTGTTTAGATCGATTAAGATTTAGAGGTGTGGAGTACTGCACTCTTCATATATAGTAGCATCATATTATTCCAAGAATATATTATTTATTTAATCTATCCCTAATATAAACCAAAGTAAACATAAAAAAAAGGAACTTAGAACAAATTCTTTAGTTCATTTTAGCGACAAAAAGCAATGTAGTGACGATCAAAAATTCACACATGAACCAACATGTCCTTATGTAAATATACTAGTGGTGCCCGCGGCTTCGCCCGCATTTCAAAGAAATAAATAGACATACAAAAAAAGGAAAATTTGTACCTGCATTGGAATGACAGTGGTACCATCTGACGAAAATTGGTCTTACCAACTCCCAAACCCTCGTGGCTCATGGACAACAATTTTGCTAAAGATCATCACTTGATCAAATGCATAGTTTCCGATTCTATAACTACTTACAAATTAAAAATTAATTAAAAAAACCTTTTCCCACGGACTAAATTGTGAATCTATACCATTCTCAAGTCCCCTTGAACACATACAACAAATTTCATCAAAATCAGTCCAGTCGTTTGTGAGGAGTTCAATGACATACACACATAAGAAATATATATATAAAGATTACAATTTTACTAAGGATCACCCTTATGTTGTTCAATAACAATGACCTAAATATTTTCAGTGTCAATGTCGCTGAATGTGAAAACAGAAGGATGCGGTTGCCTGGTTGGTGTACCAGTATGCGCCAGTAATAAGGTTATGTATGATAGCAAGTGTGAAATGAAGTGCGCAAATCCTAAGCTTCGTGTACTATACTATGGACCATGTAGGTCAGGCAAACCTATTAAGGTAGATGAGTAATAAATGCTTGATGAAATTTGCGAGTTTTTTTTTAAAGTAATCCTTCATCATCAATCCATTATTTTATCACCGCTTGACACAGCACTTCATGCACAACGTAAGGGTTTAAGCCAGGTATGGGCAAACCTAGTTGGAAACTTAATAATGCTAAAGAAGTTGCTAGCCATGGGTATTACAATTCCAATAATCAACAAAGTCATGCATTGCATGGTTATATAAATAGGAAATTTAAACTTTACTAAACAATGTAACTAGTACGATACAATTTTTATTTTTTTTAAATAATACTAGCTGACCCGGCAAATGTTCTGTTGCCATAAAAATAAAAAAATATTAAGGGTGAACAACCCTTATCACTTAGGGGTATAAAAAATAGATAGTATCTGATTGTCAGACCTACTGAAAATGCATATAAAATTTGGTGAAAATCGGTAAAGCCGTTTCGGAGGAGTATGGTAACTAACATTGTGACAAGAATTTTATATATAAGATAAATCATATTTGCGCATGGAACTAAAGAGCCACAGCTTCATATTGAAAGAGCTGCATATGACTTCTGAGCTGCAGGTTGCCGACGCCTGGCCTAAAATCATGTCTGTTTAATGTCAAGTACAAAATAATGGCCAAAACTTACCCCATCTATGATCTGGCAGAAGTGTACAGCGACACTGGCACTAGTGATGTTTGGAAACTTGCTAGATGAGTGTAGAAGAACAGATATCTTCTTGGACCTAATTTTTGTAGCTCGGTAACCAAATACAAACAACATTGAGTCTATCACGTTACTTTTTCCACTTCCATTTGGTCCGATAATTGCAGTGAAGCTCTGGAATGTATAAAAAAACAATTACATAGTTTTTTTGCAAATTATTAACTCTTAAGTAATCTGTTACACAATCATTAAGAAAATCTGTCACATGAATATAAAGAATTTTATATGGTAGCAATGTATTTATTGCCGACCTGAAATAAATAGTGCATACAGCTTAGGATTGACTTCATATTATCCATGTGCAGTTGTATTTTCTTGCCATGACATGCACTGCAGGTTTATAACTCAAAATATGTTAACATGATAATAGAAGAAGTATAGTTCACGCAGGAAGCTTTAACATCAAACCAATTTCATGTCTAAGGTAGTTCTTGCATGTGGACGCTGGTTGACTTCCCTTTGATGCGTATGCTAGTCCTCAGGAATTGCAACGTATAATCGGCTTCAGGTAGAACCTCTGTTTTATAAAGAATTGTTCTTATTTTCTTATTGGAAAAATCATGCTTAAATAAGCAAACACAAACCTTATGAAATGGTCCTAAAGTCTGCACACCCGCGTAACTTTTGAAATTTTCGTTGACAATGTGTGTGATTATTAGCCTTGGTCCTGTTGCATCGAATGTGAGAGCTGGTTTGGGCGCGGGCGGGATGTAAATATCACCAATACGTATCCCACCTTCTTCATCGTCTGATATGTGGTCGATATCGCCGTTTAAGTCCCCCTCATCGTTCTCTCCATTCTGATTCTCAGGCTCGTCAACTTCCATAGGCTCTTCATTACCGCGTTTTTTCTTTGTTTTCTGCATTTTTAGACACTAATACTTGCTACCTATACTGGTTAATGTATTTATTACACGTTTATAGACACAGGATATAACAATATTTGTATTAATTTTACCTATTTTATAAGAAAATACAAAAGCGCGGGACCCAAATTCACCCAATTTGATTTTTGATTATTTTGACAGTTGTTGTAGTCAGTTTGTTTTTGAAAATTGTTTTTTTTTTTCATAAATAACTTACTGTTGCTAACAGTAACTAGGATTTGTAAGTTCTTACAAATTGGCTACTTGACACTTTTTGGGAAACTGTTTTAATGTACGTATTATATATGCCTTACATTGATCATTTTTTCGAAAAAAGGGCTATTTATTAATAAAAACCATATTTTTATTACGGTAAACGGAACGTTACGCCAAAACAGGCGGTCAAGTGTCATTTCGTAGCGTGACGTCAACACATTGAAAATATAGAAATAAACTTCGACGCTACACATACTTCAGGGGAAATCTTGGGAATTATTTAACTTTTATTAGTACAATTGCAAGAATGTCAAATTACAAGGCGTGTGCAGTGACGATGTGTACAAGTACGATCGCTAAATATGCTAACAAATTTGCTTATACAAGTTCCTAAACCCAAATCTCATAAACGTTAAAGAACTTGCAGATTCTTATATGTTTAAATCCTCTGTTTGCAAGCAATGACATTTTATACTATTAATGTAAGAGAAGTATTATTGAGAAAAAGGAATAAATTTAGTAACTCTCGAGTGATTCGTCATTTCCAAATCATTGGAACGGGACGTAATTTACGTAATCTACGGGACGCTATATTACCAGTCTATGTAAAACCGATGAGTTCCCGCCATCTGGTTTCGTGTAAATAAATAAAAAAAATAATTGTCGAAAATCATCCGATTTTTGCTATTCTAGTATGCTCTGCTGGTACTTTTAGTGTGAGTTCTGGGATTGATTATAATTTTCAATTGTAGCTATCTTACTAGTCTATATAATACCGATGAGTTCCCGCCATCTGGTTACGTGGAAATGATTCAAAATGCACTTTCGTGTGAGTTCTGTGATTGATTATTTTTTAAATTGTAGCCATATTACTAAACTATATAAAACCGATGAGTTCCCGCCCCCTGGTTGCGTGGAAATTATTGAAAAAATATATTTTTCGAAAATCTTTCCGATTATTAATATTCTAGTATGCTCTGCTGGCACTTTAGTGTGAGTTCTGGGATTGATTATATATATTTTTTTAAATATACTTTCCCATGCCTTGGTTGCGTGGAAATAATTAAAGAAAAGTCGAAAATCCTTCCGATTTTTACTGTTCCAATATGCTCTGCTGGCACTTTAGTGTTTCTGTTTCTGTTTCTGTTTCTGGGACAGCTATTGTTCATGAGTATAATTTTATTACTCGGCTTTGCACCTTTTTGCATATTTTTTTTAAATTTAAATTGTTGCCAGTTTATTTATTCAGTAATTCTTTTTTCTAGGGTATATCGCGAGAACTATCGCTGAAAACTATTAGGAACTCTAGATATTAGCTAATTACACTAATCAATAGCTTTTTTTTCAATTTCTAGACAATGCTCTGCTGTGTGAAGTTAGCAGAGTATTATTTCATTCTGGTTTATCTCCGTGAAATCTAAGATCCAGAACTATTCCTGAAAACTATCAGGAAATATAGAACTCATATGCATGCGAATAGAACTCTCATTTTTTAGTGCTCTGCTGGCAAATGCTGTGCCAGCTTCACGGACACAAGTTATAGGATCCAGCACGGTGCCAATATTATTGGATGGAAGAAACTAAAATTCTGATTTTCCAAAAACTTATTCCTAGTTGTCAGTGTCAAAATGGCTGTCAGTGTCAAAGTAAGATGGCGAACCGCACGGTAAAGGACGCGAAGTCCATACGAGGAACAAATCCTCAATATTTAGTAGAAAAGATTATTAGAGCCCGCATTTACGACGCCAAATATTGGAAGGAAGAATGTTTTGCGTTAACTGCAGAATTGTTAGTGGACAAGGCGATGGAACTGCGGTATATAGGCGGGGTGCACGGTGGTTTCATATACCCAACCCCATTCTTGTGTTTGGTTTTAAAAATGTTACAGATACAGCCAGAAAAGGACATTGTGGTTGAGTTTATAAAGAACGAGGAGTTCAAATATGTGCGTGCGCTAGGTGCATTCTACATGCGCTTAACAGGCTCATCGGTAGACTGTTACAAATATTTAGAACCTCTTTACAATGATAATAGGAAGCTGCGTCGTCAGAATCGAGAGGGAAACTTCGAGGTGATACACATGGACGAGTTAATAGATGAATTGCTTCGTGAGGAGCGTTTGTGTGACGTCATTTTGCCAAGGATACAGAAACGTCACATTTTGGAAGAAAATAATGAATTGGAGCCCAAAGTGTCAGCCCTGGACGATGACTTAGACGATGATATGCCTTCAGATGATGATAATAACGATATGGACGCCAAAGAAAATAGACGAGATAAGAGAGATGATAGGAGGGACAGAGATAGACGGAGAGACAGGTTTGTTATTGTTAAATTATTAAGCATTGAATTTTGTATGCATAAATTTATAGACATTTATAGTCGTCACAATTTAATAGGCCCATTTTGACACATGCTATCCGAATGTCATTAGAGTTTTGAACTAACTTTGTGTGAACGTACAACACGTACTTGGAAAGTCAAAAAGTTCTAAATATACAATAATTTGTTTAAATTCAGTTAAAATGTGTCCAGAAACCAATTTGTCATACACCGAAAAGTATCATAGGGAGTCATTGCAATATTATATCACTGGGGTAATTTGGAAGTTTATGCCCATTTCCGGCTACAGCTTGCGGCTTCAAACCATTTGGAAGATACCATAATCGATTAACTTTTAAATAATCATAACTTAAAATGACCAATCATTAATTATTTGTCCCTTTTTCATCATAACAACAATAAAATAATCAAGACTTTGTTCCTTAGTGAATAATAAGATGAAAAAAGAAATACAGGTTGCGATAGCACGAGCGATGCCTTATTTTATCTTCTAAAAATGATAAAATCTTTAAATTACGAAATAATTTATTTCCTTTTCTCCTTTTTATTAAATCTTTAGATGATTTAGAAAAATATTAAACAAATAATCTGTTAACAAAATATTAATTATTCTATACAATACAATATGGGGTTGTAATTGATTTGTCTTAAAAATCGGTTTCTTTGGTTATCAATTATGCTTAGTGCTGTAGCGTGTGTCAAAATGGGCCTATTAAATTGTGACGACTATAAGTGTACAAATTTTTGTTGTACAAGAAAAAAAATGATGTATGCATAGTATTCTACTACTTTTATATAACCTACTACTAAATTCAAAACATTATTGTTATTTACACATACAATTTGTCCTTTTCCATATCAAAGTAATGTATAAAAAGGAAAGGCTAAAAATATAACAAGCAAAAGAGCCACTTTTCATGTGAGACTTTAAACCTTTCCAGTGACAATATCTTAGCAATATACATTATACCATTCAAGGTGGATAATTTTGCCAACTTGAGCATTACTTCTCTTATGTAACTAAAAAACCCGGCAGTAAATAAAATTGAAAATAAATTCCATTTTGGAAAGATATAGATATACAGTAATACCTCGGACTTACACAATTGGTGGGACTGAGTGATAACCACGTAAGTCGTGGTATGCGTGTACATAACATTGTATGGTATGATTGTGAATGTGTGGACTTCGCGCAACAAATATAAATGTTTATATTAATAGTTATGGGGTCAGTAAGGGTTTCTATGGCTCGATTATGGATAATAATGCATCAATATGATATGGATAATAATCCATAATCGGAAGTTTCGGGACGCTCAAACCAAAGAAGAATCAAGAACGAGATCGATTTGAAAATCGCGTAACTCGTCAACAAATGTGTCACTTCCTCTGTCAATTTTTCCTTATATTTTTAATTAATTACAGGTCAAGACACCGTGAAATCAGACGTGACAACCGCAAACGTGAGCGTTCCAGAAGTAGAGATCGTGAGCGCAGAGGGAGAGAACGCGACAGGGAGAGAGAGCGCGAGCGAGACAGGGAGAGGTTACGTGAACGTGAGAGGGAGAAGGAGAGAAGAGAACGACACGAGAATGACCGGAGAAGAGATAGGGGTGGGCGGTATTAGAGTAAGAATAAATGTAATTTACCAAGATTTATGCAGTTTTATTCTTCTTAACTTGTGTGTTTGTATAGTTTCCTAGCTGACCTGGCAAACGTTGTGTTGCCATATAAATAAAAAAAAATTAAGGGTGAACAACCCTTACCCTACCCCTGAGGGGTATGAAAAATAGATAGTAGCCGATTCCAGACCTACTGAATATGCAAATAAAATTTGGTGAAAGTCAGTAAAGCCCTTTCGGAGGAGTATGGTAACGTAACATTGTGACATGAGATTTTATATATAAGATTTTAAAGTTTATGTGAATTATGCAATGGTAATTTAATGTAAATATTAATCAATTTTGTACTATTGTCGAATTATTCCTATCTGTCAAGATGTGTGATACGTGGGCACATATTTTTATCAGTTAAATATTAGAACGAGAAATGTCATTCATTCTATACTAGACTCAATTTTCTTTTCCACTATGTTGTGGATGTCATGGAAAGATACAAACAAATACATTGACACCCAAACAGAACAGAAATCTACATCTATATATCGATATCTCTCTGGCCAGAGACCAGTATAGTGACTGCTCTACTGTGTAGGTAGTCTGTTATTGTTAATATTTTTTCATATTTGCATCTAGCAGCCATTATTAGAAATATTTAGGTTAGCAAAATAAAATAGGGTATTTCAGTTACATATTTTTATTTAAAAAAATTATTGCTATTTACATTCATGATTTTTATTATAACAATCTAAAATATTATTGCCTCTTTGACCAATATTAAAGGCGTTTAAGCCTTAACTTGGCAGGAAGTAAAAAACTTGAAAAGATGTACTTTATGGATATATTTGGCCTTAATTATGATTAAAAGACACGAAAAAAATAAAAATAAAAATCTAGATGTCCTAGGTTTTGAGAAAACCTATGTACATCACAATGCACAGTGCCAATTATGCCGAAATGTTGACATTTTATTGTTTGTACATTGTGATGCACATTGCCAGATTGATAATGAAATTCATTTTTAATATTTATTATCTATTTATTTGAATGAAAACGAGAAAATACAAAACAAACGTAATTATTTTGTGTGAAAATTACGGAAGCAATTACGCTTTTGTTTTCCCACAACAAAACATAAATGTACGTTACATTTTACACAGAAGACAGTTGTCCTACCACTTTTGCAATACTTGCAACGCATTGTTTCATCCCCTGCTTCTGGGAGATGACCCTTATCATCGAATCGGACGCTGTCTGTTGGACGAACAGAGACTGGTTTATGGATTTTTAGATCCTCGCCTATGTCTTCTGTGACGTTTATATTTTTTACTGTTCTATTTGATTTAGTCAATCCTTCGAACAATTGAAATCTAAAATCCTTCAACATAATATTTTTTCCATCCCGTCTATGCAAAAGCCAAGCGTTATTAATACACATGTCAATAAGTTGTGAAAATATTCCCAGGTACCAACGATGACTTTTAAAGGGGGTTCTATATAAAGATATTAACATGTCCGCCAAATCCACCCCTCCCATGTGTTTATTGTAATGTTTTACAATTTGAGGACATTCTACGTGTACCTTCTTTTTCTCATCTTTATCGTAACGCTTGATAGATTCGATGGGGTGCGAGTCTATATACGAGCTTATAAGTGTGACGACTTTGTTGTCGTTCCACTTTACCACCGCCAACTTATTCTTATTACAGACAGCTTGAGCACTAGAACCACGTTTCTTCTTCTTCATTTGTTGGTCAGTTGGCAATAACTCCTGACAGCCTCGTAGACGATTAGTCCTTATAGTACCGAGACTTAGAATCCCGTACTCTTCACGCAGTATATACGTAAGTTCAGGTGACATAAAAAAGTTATCAGCGTAAACAATGGCCGGTTTTTGCGTTATAGTTTGGCACAATGCAATCACTACCTTGCCCCCCAAACCAATTGAAGCTTGTTTGTCCCTAAATTTCAGTCCACGAAAGGTGTCATCCCCACCATACAGAAGAAAATCGTATATAATACCACTGACTCCCGCACGCACGAAATTCTTGAAACCCCATTTTTTAGGTTTCATTTTTACATATTGCTTTCTTTTACCTGCTTTACGACCTTTATAAGGTATCATCATCTCGTCAATCGAATATTTTCCTTCTTCTTAGACTTTCAAAAAGTTTTGCCGTATTCTTTCCATTACGGGACGAATTTTGAAGTAACGGTCTGAGTCTTCTAAGGTGTTATCAGCAAAGTGAATATACCGACGTATTTGTTGATATCTTTTGAGAGGCATAAGATCAGCTATGAGAGGGTATCTTGTCCTTTTAGCCCAATAATCTGTATAGGCTGGCATCTGCACTATACCCATCAACATTTGGATGGCTAAGAAGTTCTTTATCTCATCTTCTGTCAACTGTACAGATCGCCCTAGTTGTTGCACTGAGTATAAATTTGTATTAAGAACAATGTCAGTAATTATGTCAGGTGAAAAAAAGTAATAAAAATAATCCAGTGCTGTATCAATATCTGTTTGATGTAGGTCGTATAAGTTTTCTTCAAGACAAGCACTATGACGAAATACTGCTTTGGACCAATGATAATCTAGAACAAATTTGTTGACTTTAACTTTTTTGGTCACTGCATTCTTTGTTGTCTTTTTACGCTTAGATCTGGTAAGTGGCTGCTGCTGTCGGGTAGTGCCGGGCTGAGGAGACGGTTGTTCAACGGTAGGGGTTGGTAAAGACTGTATGGAGTTCAGTGTAGGTAAAATGTTGTAGTTGCTCGTAGTCGGTGATGGAAAAACTTCATCGAATATTGGTGTTAGTGGTACACTTATAGAGACTTCATTCTGCTCTTTATTGGAGTCAGTCGAATAATCTAATAAATTGAGGACTTCAAGCGAAGATGCTAGCGAAGGTGGATCAGAGGAATCTGGAGAAGGTGGTATATAAACATTGGTTTCTTCATCGGACGAAGAACTACCCTCAGAACATGCATTTTGTGCAGGAACCAAAGCCAAGATTTTGTGCGAGCGAGTTAGTTTTAAATTCTGCAGGCAAGACAGAAAACAAGAGTCAAAACAAACAATCAAAGCGTTACAAAAAACAAACGAGCAAACACCGCCAAAACAATCGAAAACCCAATACTTCGTAAAGCTGGCAATGTACAGTGTGGTTACCATAGTTTACGGTCAGTACTTTAGCGTGTCATTGGCAGCGTGCAGTGCGATGTACATTCATTTATTTCAATCAAAAGCGTGAGTTAGTATTTAGGTAGCTACGTAAAAATGCACTAATTGAATTCTGAATATACTTCACATCAAAGCACACACAAAACATTGCCAAGTCTCGAGTCAAAAAGTTGAATAAAAAATAAAACACTTACTCGTGTCACACGAACAGCTTGTTTCTTTGCGGACATTGATTGATTTTGACATATGTTTTATTGTGTTGTCACAGTGAAATAATTTTCTACCAATTCTACTATAATTGACAATATATTGGTAAAAAACAGAACGATTTTTTTTCCCAGTAGTAAAGAGAAATATTTTTTTTAATGTATGTACAGTACGATGTACGCTGTCAAGTTAAGGGTTAACTATATTTGCTACATATTTACACAAATAATTTTCAGCAATTATCATAAGGTAAGTATTTCTTCATATTCTTATTACAATTTACTTATAAAATATCTTAACATCATTTTGCTATCACAATCCTAATCTTTAAATTTTAAGCAGTAACAATATTTTAACTAAGTAACAATATGCATAAAACAAGTATAGTCCGCGCCAAACTTCTAGTTCGTTCTGAAGTTTTTGCGCGCAGGTTTAGTTAGCATATACTCCGTAATGTGGGCATACTAACGCAGCTATGTACCCGCGGGCGAGAGCGGGCAGCGGATTTAATATCTACAATTTTCTATGGCGACGCGACTCGTTTCTATATTCGCGGACTAGCAGCTTAGCGCGGGCTATAATAAAGATCTGTTTCTACACTTATAATCAGTGGCGGATTTACCAGCAGGCTGAGTAGGCTTCAGCCTAGGGCGGCAGATTTTTGGGGCGGCAAATTTGGGGACCGAATGTTTTTTTTGCTAATTAGGAAGCTAGTTCGTTCATGCCTTAAACGTGTCATGAACTGGTGTGACGAGCAAAAACGGGACCCGTATCATAAGCCGGCGCGACGACCAAAAAATACCAGCTAGTCCGGGAAACTACCTAGTCCCTGAACTAGTATATACGCCTCACCTCTAGTAAGACATGACAATTGTAGAAGCAGGGGCGGCAATAACTGTCCAGCCTAGACCTTAATTTTTTTTTAATCCGCCACTGCTTATAATCATGATTTTTATCAAGATCTGTATTTAATGAAGTCTGAATCTAATATAATATTCAACTTTGACATTAATAAATATACTTATATAAGATAAGATTTAAACAATGGATAGTGTAGTTACATATACTTGTCTGTTTGTTGTATTGAACGAGTAATCTCTGAATTTTTATTAATTATCAAAGCAATTAACTTGAACAAATTCATATAAAATAATAATAACTAAATAACTCATCCCAGGGACAGCAATTTAGATGTAGCTTTTTATATTTAATTTAAAATAAAGTTATATTATTTCATTATTTTTTTATATTACTTTAATTATAATAATGTTTCTGTTGTATTTATTATTGTTACAAAACTTGAAAATAAAGATTACTAAATATAAAATAAAGTAAAATATAAAATTTGTATGTTTGTAATAAAAGATGGTACATCTCTTTTATATGATTACCATTTCTTCATATTTATGTATTATATTATTCTCATTCGTTTTTATGTACCCTACGTTCGACATAGATTAATAAACTTACATTATACTATTAAATTTATATGTGAACCCTCGATTGGAAAAACTTAAATCAGAACATTGTCAATTAATTAAAAGCCAGAAACTTTTGATATCTGACTATAAATTTCAATTATTTACATAAAACATACATAATTTTATCTAAAATATAACTTCCTAATAGATTCAAACAAACAACAGTAAATTTAACAATTCTTAATTCAATAATACTGTACTAATTATAATTAAGACAAGGTTATGTGTATCTTAATATTATTGTTGGTTATTGCATATTTGTATAGGGATAGCGAACTGAGAACGTTTAATCGAAGAATCAATTTGTTTGGGCCAAAAAAATCGATTATTTCAATTTTTAGTTATGGATCGATTCAGTGAATCGATCTTTCATCCTAGAAAATCGAAAGTCGACCTTTCCGAAGTTGGTTATAGATATTTTTTTGCTGATGGATACGTATTTCAGTACTTGTTTGGATCAGTTAACTATTATTTTCACTATCTTTGCCTTCTTGTGGCTAAAAAGATCGAAGATCGATTTTTGGAGGATCGATTATTTGAGCCTCGATTTTTTTGTGAATCGATTTATTGCAGTCCGATTCGAATCGATTTAAGAATCGATATTTTTCGGAAAGAGTCGCCATCCCTATTTTTAATATCTGTAAAACATTAATTTGAATTATTTAAACAGTATTTAAAAAATCCCGAACATGAGGTAACTTGCAGCTTATTCGCTGAACAAATTTACTTCAAGTATAATTAAGAATCATAAATTATCAAGCCTTATTTTTGTAAGGCTTGATAATTTATGATTCTTAATTGTATCAGAGTTCTTAAAATCATGTACTAATTTTTCCTAATCTCATGATCTTTCAGCAAAAGCAGTTTCTTTAGAATATAGTTACTTGTAAACAAACGTTACATTCACACTTTAAATTCATACATTATATTAGATACTTAGATATTATATGATAATTAAGTTTGGAAGGCTTTTAAGGAAGATAATCCTGAACACCAGGTATATTGCCTTAATCTACTTAAACAATGGCTTATTGATCAAAATTTTTAATATTATTTAATAAATACATTAAAAGTTGGTTTACGAACCGAACGAACAGTGAAAGAAGAGACTGAAATGCAACATACTATATATTATTACAAGTATTCTAAAATTTTATCACATCAAACATTTGCGCACTATGGAATGGAGTGTGAGCAATATACATTTTATTAGGTAATGAAACTACCGATAAAATATGTCACAAACAATATTTACGTATTTTAGGGATGCAAGTATTTGTTTTGCTTTACGGACTTATTTATTACCCGCGACGGAATGCAGACGGTATATGCGTTTGGGGTGAGAGGATGTTTGTACAAACCAATGTTACCATTTATCTCTAAAATCACTGGTTGGATTAAAATATTTTAAATGGTTTCAGTGATGGGTTTTGATTTGATTGGTGCATGTTCTTACAAAAGTGTTACGGTAACAATTCACCAGGGGGCGCTGCAGTAAATATTCGTTTGTGCAAACCAATGTTAGCATTTTGAAACAATGCTTTTGCAAAGGGAGATAGCCTACCGAACGAGTTTATTGTGGCCTGGGGTTGCGTTCCTCCAATAGTTTAAGTTCGAAGCTTGTAGATTGAAATAGGTATGTAGAATATTTTAATAGTGTATTTCAGAAATACTATTGGATACATCTATTGACCAGGTGCAAGTCAGAACAATACAATTTGGTCGATTCATAAATTCAATTTAAGATTTTGGAAGATGTGCCATGTTTTACTATTTGATCATCAAATAAAATACAGAATTCGCGCATAAAATTCGAAAAAACACGTCTTAAGAATACATTCGGGCGGTTTTTATATTATGTAGCAATAACATTAAAATCTCATAGAATAATTTAAGTTTTAACTATTTGTCTAGTCTAGGCCTTAAAATAACTTTATAGTACATATAAGTATCCAGTTTCTCTATTATTTTAATTTTCACTGATTTCACTTTATAGCTATCTATATGTATAAGCTTTAATTGCAATATGTTAGTTATAAGGGACATGTAAAATGGCATTTGCACAATGAATCTACATTTGTGATCAACATCTATCCAACTGACAACTAATTGTTTAGCATATAAATCGAAATTAACCATTTAGATGACCATGCCTGCATGGGGAATGAATCCGGAACTACATGATCATGTTGACCACTGGCATGTTGACACTGATTGGTAAACTTTCTGTAGTATAGTCCGCGTAAAACTGCTAGTCCGCTCTGAATATAGTAATGAATCGCGTCGCTATAGCAAATTGTATGACTACACCTGCTGCCAACAACTTCAGAGCGTACTAGCTCTTCGACGCGGCCTGTATCCATATGAAGTATGTTTTTACGTAAACATATTTGTAGAAGCGAAACACTTAAACACCAAATAAAACAATCACTAAAATTTCACAAACCACCAATCTTGCCCAGCAAGTAACACTAATAATTTCACATCATAAGCTCATTAAGAAAATATATTATCTATCTAATTATGAGATTAGCGTCCATTCTCACATAAAGCTAATTTTCGGCACTAGAGTTTCGACTTATCGAGTTCTTTATGATCCCACTTAGGGTCAACTTGTGCTAGAAAGTTGGTGCGTTCATTATAAATATTCTTTGTTCTTCTTTTTTGATCCATCGGAGAAGACGATCAACTGCTTTGATCGCTTGGTCTTTTTCCATCAAGGGATCGAATGTTACGTACAGTTCGAATCCGTTTGTGACCTGTAACATCGTAAATAAAACATGAAAAATCCATGGTTTGAACACCATAAGCTCATTAAAAAAATATATTATCTATCTAATTATAACTTATAAATGAATGTGGTAGTACACTGCAGATCCACCGGATCGGCAAAAACTTTATTATAACATAGTGTTAAGTTCGGTTAGAATCATTTGTTAGTTATCACTTGCTAAAACGGTGAAGGAAAACATCGTGAGGAAATCTGCATACCTGAGAGATTTACTAAAAAATATCTCAAAGGTAAGTGAAGTCTACCAATAAGCACGTGTCCAGCGTGGTGAACTATGACCTAATCCTTCTCATTCTGGGAGGAGACCCGTACTCAACAGTGGGTTGATGATGATGATGATGATGTTAAGTTCTGTCAAGTGTATGTAATATGAAGTAATGTATGTATATGTGAAGCATTCCAAGTAAATCAGGGGTAGCAGTTTATTAAAAATCGATTTAAGGTAATCTTGCCCTATTTGTCAGTTCTATATATAGGTTGGTTACAAATGTCTACCAGTTGGAAAGACAACATAAGACCATTTGTGGTAATTATGTTGCAATTGTTACATAAATAAGCAAAGGTAAAACTAAATAATACTAAAAATAACTCACCCACGCTAAAATCGTGTCTTCAGAGTTCGACCTAAAGATCAACTTAGCAGGTGTGGACGTACAATGTATTTGGTTGCAAAACTTCCTGTAATTCCTTACGTAATCTATATCTGATAACTTCTCTATCTTCTTATTACAAATATCACCACCTTCCTTATGCCTTAGCCTGTAATCTTGCAATCTATCTAGGCTTATAGGATCCGAGGTGAATAGTTGAGCTGTGGACTTACATTTGTACATAAAATGCCTTATTTCTGGTATCGCTATATGTTTTAAAGGGTCTGTTGTCGGCAGATCTTTGTTCCTGTTTAAGGCGTCATTGATAGCGACAAGGCAGTTCGATCTTCTTAATTTGTCGGCTATAGTGTGTTTCGCTTGTGATAGCGGAAAGAATGCATCGCGTTGTACTGTTAGAAGCAATAGGCAGGCTTGGCAATCTTCTGAGATGTATGATACGTGACCATGAAGAAAACCCCTGAAAAACACACATGATTTTAAAAAGTAATTGTCAATATTTTTGTAAGTACATTTTTTACTCTTACCTATTATATGTTTAAACTAATCTAGTTTTAATAAAAGTTAATCTTTTAACTATTTAGGTAGAAATTATGTAAATGAAGTAACCAAATACATAGCTACAAACTCCTAGATATTTTATATGGATAAGCTTAAAAATATTATTTAAGTCTCGCTAAGAGACCACTGATAACTGCATATTAATTTGTTTAGATAAATGGGTAATAAAACAATCCAAGTAATATTTCTAAGCAAGCATTACCTTAAGATCTACACAACTGATATATTAGCAGAACATACAAGTAAACATTCTTAAGAAATCTACGTCTTAGTTCAAAAAAATCACAAACGGTAAAGCAAATTCATATTAACTCACGTAGCATCAAATTTAGGCAAACAGATTGGCGTCCAACTCTCAGCTGTTTTAAACGACTCTGAACTCCTCACCAAATTGAACAGTAGGTGTATATCTGACGGATGCAAGGTATACTTCTTCATTCTGACCAACGTAATCAACTGATTCCCTGCAATTAGTATAGCGAAGACCAGATCCCTTATCTTATGACAGGTCGATATAATCGCGTTTGTGATATTCTCTCTAGCTTTCTCAGGTAATGGTAAACATCTGACTGCTCCAAGTAGAAATGCTGGATCCTTCTCCATAAATATTAGTAAGTGGTCTATAAGACGTTCAGCTCCTGATAGAAGACGTCTCAAGTCGTAGTTGCGTCTTTGTTCAAATATCCTGTTCAGTTGAGTTAATGTAAGTACTGAAACTATTTGGTTGAAGGCGTACCTGAAACCGTGAAGTTATTTAGTTAGTAATTGTTTTATTTTTTTAAATAATAGAAATAGAAACAAAAAAAAGTTATGAAAATTCAATAAAGGTAATATGGAAAATATAATTTTATTAAATTACTATTAAGGAACTTTACAAAAAATAAATATTAAAAAAAATTTTAACAAAAAAATAAAACCGACTTCTATGTCACTACAAAGTAAAAAATAATTGAAATAAATGTTGGTTTAGTACATATTTCTGAAGTCGGCGCTCAATATATTTCGTTTGATAACAGCGTGTCCAATATGAGCGCCGACTTCAGAAATATGTACTAAACCAACATTTATTTCAATTATTTTTTACTTTGTAGTGACATAGAAGTCGGTTTTATTTTTTGTTAAATTTTTTTTGTTCACCCTTTTTAGTGATGATATGCTAACGTTTGTATTTATATTATGTAAAATTGTATAAATGTGATCATGAATAAAGGTAAGGTCTGAATAGATACGGATTGGACCCACCCGCTCGCAGGGCGCTGCCGCGCCCTTCTCGCTTAGTTTTATATTGTCTTATATGTTCTAACCTAACCTAACCAATTCAATACGAAACACTATAGGCGAAGCTTTATGAGATACTAATTATTGGCTAGGTTAGGTAGGAACAGATAAGTAAATAAATCAAACTAGGTGGTAAAACTCTGCGAGCGAACCGGTCCAATTTACCTTAATTCAATAGTTAAGAAAAGATAAAGGAGTTGATGGTCAAATTTTTCATCATATATCTCTGTCTAGCTACTTCATTACAACAAATGTCTAATCTATATACTTTACATGGGAGGCACCTCTGCATCATCAGGATTGAAGAATTGAAGGTCATATCTTCCATCATATGTCTCTACTCAAAGACCTTATCATATATTCGTAAGCTCCAAATGCCTAAGTTGTATGGTTGAGGCAGGAGGCACTTCTGCATTATCAGAGTTGAAGAGTAGAAGGTCAAATTTTCCATCATATATCTCTACCTATCAACCTTATTGAATATTCATAAGCATCAAATGCCTAACTTGTATGGCTGAGGCAGGAGGCACCTCTGCATTATCAGAGTTGAAGAGTGGAAGGTCAAATTTTCCATCATATATCTCAACTTATCGACTTTATTAAATATCCATAAGTTCCAAATGCCTAACTTGTATGGTTGAGGCAGGAGGCACTTCTGCATTACCAGGGTTGAAGAGTTGAAGGTCAAATTTTCCATCATATCATGATAACCTAGACACTCAATGTTCATTTTAAGTTTCATGAGAATTGAGTGGGCAGAAGGTAAGTTGTCATAAAATATGTAAAAAGCAGGGGTAGTGATGATGAGTTCCACCCCATAACTTAAATTCTAATCATCAGAGCGTACTAATGTTAAGGTAGGAAAGTACCGCAACGAAACACCCTTTCATATGAAAAAAAGAAAATTAAAATTGGTTAAGAAATACTCGACTTATTCAAGTTTATATGAAATCGGGTTTTTCCAATTTTCCGGGAAAACTGGCGGAAATTTTCAAATTTCCTCGAAATGGGACCCCCTGTGAAACTAGCCGCATACAATGGTGTATGAATCATGTCGATCGGTCGCGGCATCGCGAAAAAATCGCCGAACAAACATAAAAAAGAAAAAAAAAAAAAAATATATATATACGGTCGAATTGAGTAACCTCCTCCTTTTTCGAAGTCGGTTAAAAATCTAGAAATATCTATAGCCATACCCATTAATGTAACCTTTCTAAAGGTAAATAGAATTTGCACAATTTAATCAGTTTGTGCAAAATTGAACACCCGTTTAATCTAAAATAACATTCTTACCTGAGGGCAATCACAAATGTGTCGCGATCTATGAATACAAATGCCTCAAACAAATATGTCTCCCTTACATTGTTTATTGGGAAAGTTGGTGCCTCTGGGGTCGAAACAGAGTTGAAACCACCTTCAAAATATCATATTTTCCCATTAATCTGATGATATTGTGTAAAATACTTACGTTAATTGCAACACAAGTTGTGTTTCACTCTCATTTGACTTTGAAACAGCGACCAGTATAAGTGGACCCTTCACCAAAAACACAGCCTTGCAGTCTTTGGTACTTATTGATCTCAGTATATCCTCTTTTTGATCTTCCACCACACTTACTAGAGCCTGGATCACTCCACATAAGCCAGCTAGTTTGTCTTCATTGCCATACCTGAAAATTAGATTTTTCGTATTAAGTATTTCAATTGCTCTGTACAATATAAGTAGTTTTTGTAGACAATTTCCATAAATTACCTTAAATCAGTATTTATGATATAACAGTATATTGTAAAATTTGTATTTGTTGGTTAAAAAGTTTGAAGTAAAAAAAATGAAAATATATGATAATTGACTAAAAAAGAAAAAAAAAACAAATACTAAGTTAATTAAATTATTATATTTAAGTGTCATTTAGTAAAATGATTGATAAAATGATAGTAAGCATAGGGAGTTGCATATTAAAGTGATAAATTGAGTTTTGGTAGTTTTTTCAATAATCTGTTATTTTTGTACTTGTCAACACCTGTACCCTTACCAGGAGTTTTTACGTTTCGATAAATATGACTGTTTTGGTATTTGTTTTACGTATTTGCCCATACAAATTCCAATCAGCGCCCCTAGCGGATCGTGTCAGAACTAGGAAATTATATGGGCCAATACGTAAACAAATACCAAAACAGTCATATTTGTCGAAACATAAAACTCTTGGTAAGGGTACTGTTACAACATGAACATACTACTTTTGTAACAATAATTTATATATGTCGGAGGAAGAGTCAGAGTTATTTAATATAGCTTTAGCTATACTGTTACTTTAGTATTTTAGTAATGTTATTGGTACTTGATCAATCGAAGTCATTGTATAGCTTTCGTATTAGAATCAGAGCAGAGACTTAAAAGGTCTCTAGTGGGGTCGAGGTATGTGGCGGCGCGGTGGGGAAACTTTGATAAGAACTGATGTGAGTGATCGAGGTGGATCATTATTTCGTTGTGCTTTGGAGCGTGTAGTCACTACCTTGAACCTGCTGCTCAAATCCTTTGTTTGTAAAGTAATAGTAGTAGTATAGTATAGTTATTTTGTAAATCCGAAGTTATCATGTTAAGAGAACAATAAATACTGTGATTACTGTATTTGTGCCTGCATCTACCCTATGACAACGCCCACAAAACCCATAGATTCTATCAATGATGTCGATGAGAGCCGTCCTTCTCCGACATCAGAAGCGGGATCTGTGCAGGCACAAAAGACTTAAGTGAATTGAGTGTAACAAATAACGGCGGCGGTGTTCAACGAGAAATAGTAAAATAACAAATTACTTGTGGAGGAGCTGCGCAACTTGCGAAAGTTGGTCTAAAGACATAACCTGAGTTTCATCCTGAGGAGGTGCAACCTGTGATTGTTTGGTTGATGAACAGCTGAAGTCAGGGGAGTATTTTTTTCTCTCTTTTATTTTTTGAGTGTTACTATGAAAGATTCTGTCATAAAGATTGTAAAATTTTAAGATTGTTTTTTTCTCTCGGTTATATGTGATATTTTACAATGTTGTGAGTGTTTCGTTGTCCATATGTTTATGCGATATGGGTTATATGATATAATTACTACAGCATAGATCATTTTAGATAAAATAAAATAACTTAGTCCATTCAGGACAAATTATATGTTATTAGTTCGTTCCTTTGTAATGTGACATTTTATTTGTAGAAAAATATGAAAGTCTACAATACAGGACCTTAATCTTATCCCAGATTTTACATTTTTTATTAGCTTGTGGACAATTTGTTATTTGTTGTCATAGCTGTTATAAATGTTTCAGTTAAACCAACGGAAAACTACACTATGTTCGAAATTCCAAGTGCCTCAATACGACGATGGCTATGACGAGGCTACAAGTCACCTGATGATATAAGCGTGCCGCTGAATTTCATATAAGAACGTGCAGTTGGAGATTATGGTCAGCTAAAAACAAGTAAAACCTTTCATCTGACTGTATAGGACATAGTACACGAGTGGACGTGTGTTGTATAAAGCCCAAGTTCTTCACACAATTTGGTGAGCAATATTCATTTTGTTTCTGATTCTGATGCTAATTAGGATAAAAAAAGAGAAATAATGGCCAGAAATTAAAATACCTGATATAACGATAAAAAATGTAGATTCTTGCATTTTATTGTGAAATACATTTAAGTATTCTGTGTTTATGACGTTATAATTTTATTTATGCTAAAAAAAAAGCTGAAGAAAAGTTAAATAACCACATCTGGATTGAATGTGTGTTATTAACATAAGAGTTAGATATAATTTTGATTACATAAATATAATAGTTAAATCATAGATTAGTAAGTTAAATTAATAAGACGTTGGCTGTTGTATTTTGATATGTCGAGACCTATAGAATAAGACAGTGATATTTCAATCAATATTAACAGTAATATACTTACTGTTCTTGGTAGATTTACACATTACAGGTTGATGTTAACAGATAATAGAATCAAATTTAATAGAGAAGACAGTAGGTACTATGCTTGGTGTTTAAGACATTTAACTATAATTAAATCAGCAATAAACTGAACAAAGGGAGGAAATTTATCATCCAAGAGTTGTTACCAATTTTATTAATAAATGCGTAAGTCGTTCTGAAATATAAGTCAAATAATGTAACTGTTCGTGTGACGCAAGATAACATTTTTGTATGAAAATTTTAACCACATTTATAATCTCCTTCAAGAGACACTTGGAGAGGAATTAATAGGAATGCAGTTTTCTTTTCAATGATTGCATTTCACAGTTTAGTTTTTGGATTGCAAAATGTTACTGTTAATATATCAAATCTGATTGACGACGACGATGATTTTAGATATACTCGTACAAACTAATTGATATATGATATCGTGATAACTAATTTTGTTACCCCTACATAAAGATTTTGATAAATGAACGTTTTACGTATGGGATTAATGTTTCGGGCAGTTTGATCTATTTTTTTACTGTCGAGATAGCGCCGCTATAATAATATAATATAAAAATAACTAAGATTCGGATTAAATTTTGAGAGTTACTAGAATATTTGATCCAAAGTAATATTTTTCAAACTATTATTATGAAAAGGTGTCCTCAAGTAAATGCTCACCTATCGCATCAAAACGAAACGTGACAGTACAATATTAATTATATTTTACTAGATTATGTCTGCGATATTGGTGTGATGATAGTCAATATTACACTGTAATGGATGTGATATATCTTTTAATTTTTTCTCGTCGATATAAACTAGTTTGAATTTTTGAAGAATAATGTAACACAGAAAAAAAAATGTCAAAATACTTATTAAAGAGATTATTCGCTACATAACAATATTTATAAACAAACACTGTATAATTTCTTTGTGACTTTAAAATTTTCCATAACTAACATAATTCTTACTTTTTTTTGTTGCTTGTGTCCTTGTTTAAATCATTACTAGTGTATTTGTTCCGTAGATTTTTTTTTTTCTTCGATTAGTTAACTGTACATAATATCTCGTATGTATCTCGTACATTTGAAATATAAACGACATAAAAAATCTTTCTACCAATGCGAAGTATAAAAAAAAAAACCTTTTTGGGCTTACATTGAGCTTCCAGTGTCGTCGCTATATACGTTTTTTTTGGATTTTTATTTGGTTTGGATTGGTATTTGTTTTGGAGACTAAAGCATTCAATTTATTTTTATCAAAATTAGTAATTGATAACTATACAATTTTGATTGATTTGGATTAAAGTTATCAATTTTACAAATTCGAGTCTAGCGTGTTTTCATGGTAGAATTGCTGCCCTGCTTATTTGTTGGTAACGTGTTTAAACACATATGGCTAGCTAAGTATTAATAATTATAAAAAAAATCCATGTCTATAAATATTGTTTAAGGTATAGAAGAAGCCGTATAAATAAAGATGGTATAAAATTAAATCAACGTACCAGTGGCCGCTCTTTAATTGGCGTCGTGGTTAGAATAAGTTATAGTATGGGATTATGATTATAAAATATTTAAGAAAAAAAAAAGCAGTGATAGCCTAGGGGTTGAAGCATGGCTTCTCGATCGCTGGGACCTAGGTTTCAACTCCAAGCACGCACCTTTTAGTTTTTAGAAGTTTTGTGCGTATTAGAAATTATTAATCACTTACTATTGTCGTGAAGGAACACTTCGTGCGGAAACCTACCGAGTTCTTAACTTCTATGTGATGTCTACAAAATCGCAATAAAGACAATCGTACATGTATTTCAAATATGTTTTTTTAAGAAGTAACAATAACAATGGCCTTAATTGTACCAACTGTCCACTGGGTTTTAAGTTTGTTAGTAGCGTTGATAGACGTTAGTAGCGTAAGTGTATCAGTTATAGTGTACTATTAAAATAGTATATAGATTTGACTAACTAAGGTGATATGATTCTAAAGGTGATATGACTATGCAAATAGGATGCATATACTTAGGAAATACTTAGGTACACGTCGTGGAGGCTATGCAAGCGAGGTAAATGCTTTTTTTTTTAACAGCAATATGATGGTCCAAATACCATGATAGCAGATAATACGGCGCGAAGGCTGTGTAAGTGAAGTGAAAGCTTTCTAACGGCGATATGATCGTTCAGAAGGCTTTAAGGGATGGCGTAAAGGTTGTTTAAGAGAATTAAAGAAAATATATTGTGTACGTTAAATAGGCGAGGTGGCCATTTAACGGACTGTTTGTATTATGTGGATATATTGGTTAAATAGGCGAGGTGGCCATTTAACGGATGTGGATATATTTGTTAAATAGGCGAGGTGGCCATTTAGCGGACTGGTTGTATTATGTGGATATATTTGTTAAATAGGCGAGGTGGCCATTTAACGGGCTGGTTGTATTATGTGGATATATTTGTTAAATAGGCGAGGTGGCCATTTAACGGACTGGTTGTATTATGTGGATATATTTGTTAAATAGGCGAGGTGGCCATTTAACGGACTGGTTGTATTATGTGGATATATTTGTTAAATAGGCGAGGTGGCCATTTAACGGGCTGGTTGTATTATATATATATAATCCTGAACTTACCACTGACTGACTGACATGCCGTTCTCCATGATGCCGGCGAGGAGCGACTTTGTTGTCTATGGCGGGTTTTCTCCTCTCCCCCCCGAGGCAAAGGGAAAAATATGAGATGCCATAGATTCAAGATGGCGGCCGATTTAAAATTTTTAACTTTTTTATTTATTGACTTTATGCTGATGTTTGATTCTTTTTCGAATAATATTCGGGTGGGCGTTACGTTGAAATTGGAAAAAAATGAAAAACCAAGATGGCCGCCGAGCTATTTGAGTTTGAAATTTTTCAATTTTCGAGGTGTTTTTGGGAGGTCGTATCTCTTGGGATTTTTAATGTTTTGTTGCCATTTTTTAAAATTTTCTCGGATATATCCTCAATTTTGCCAAATCGGATTTATTTTTTTTTCAACAAGATGGCGGGTCGTCTGTTAGGCGATTTGTAAAATGTATGAAAAAAACAGATTTTTTGAAGTGAAATATTCGGAGGTTGGCAACGTTTGAGCGATTTGGTTTGATCGGGGCGGTCGTGGGGCTCGGTCCGAGGTGTTGCCAGGTTTGAGTTTTTTTTTCCCCACTCTTACAATTTTTCAAACTTTTCATTCAAAAATATGAAAAGTAGAAGGAGAAATATTTTTGATGAAAATTTTTCACTGGAATATTTTTTTTGGCTGTCGTAATGACATTTGACCATTTTCGTCGATGTCGACTGGCAACACTGGCCGCAGGATTTTTTTTTCAGTTTTACGAAAAATCGACTTCCTCGACCTGAAGGAGTGGTGGGGGGTGGGTTTGATGTATGAGTGGAATTTTTTATTTGCCTCAGTGTCTATGGGAAAAATCTGAAACTTTCAAAATTCAAGATGGTGGCCGAGTTGGATTGGGCAACTTTTTTTTTTTATTTTGCACCTATCCAAGATCGGTATCGTTTCCGGCTAACTTGAGGGCGACTGATACGATGAAATTAGAAAAAGTTGAAAAAACAAGATGGCCGCCGAGATACTTGAGTTTGAAATTTTTCATTTTTCGAGGTGTGTTCGCGGGGAGGCACTGATGTGTTTTTTTAAATATTTTTTTTATTTTTTTCGTTTTTTTTCTCGGATATATGCTCAATTTTACCAAATTGGAATTATTTAATTTTTTAACCAGATGGCGGATCGTTCGTCAGGCAATTTGTAAAATGTATGAAAAATCGCATTTTTTGAAGTGAAATATTTTGAGGTTGGCAACATTTCAGCGAATCGCCTTGTATGGGGCGGTTGTGGAGCGTGACTTGAAGTGTTGCCAGGTTTAGGATTTTTTTTCTTCGTTCATACTTTTTTTGGAACTTTCCATTCAAAAATGTAAAAAGTAGAAGGAGAAACATTTTTAATGAAAATATTTTACATGGGTATTTGTCAGGGGGGTCGTAATGATATTTGACCATTTTCATCCAAATTAACTGGCAACACTGGGAGCTAGATTTTTTTTTTCACTTTTTTGACATTTCGAGTAGCCCAGCCTTAACTATTGGTGGGGGGTAGTAATAATGTGTGAAATATTTTTTCGGTATATTATGGTGGTTATAGGAAAAATGGGAAACATACAAAATTCAAGATGGCGGCCCTCCTGCGATTTTCAACTTTTTTTTATTCTGCGCGCCTACCTGAGATTGGTGTCATTTTCGGCTAATTGTGGGACGACTGTTACGATAAAATTAGAAAAAATTGGAAAAACAAGATGGCCGCCGAGATATTTGAGTTTGAAATCTTTCATTTTTCGAGGTGTGTTTGTGGGGTCGTAGCGCGGTGGTTTAATTAATATTTTTTCGATATTTTTGATTTATTGGCCGGATTGTATCCTCAATTTTATCATATGGCAATATTATTTTTTTTTAAATTAGATGGCGCACCTTGTGTCAGCCATTTTGTAAAATGTACGAAAAAATGCATTTTTCGAAGTGAAATATTTTGAGGTTGGCAACATTTGAGCGAGTCGCTTTGTATCGGGCGGTCATGGAGCTCGGCTCGAAGTGTTGCCAGGTAAAGTTTTTTTTTTCATCGTTCATACATTTTTTGGAACTTTTCATTCAAAAATGTAAAAAGTAGAAGGAGAAATATTTTTAATGAAACTTCTTCACAGGACAATTTTTTTTGGGCGCCGTAATGACATTTGACCATTTTCATCTTGATTAACTGGCAACACTGGGATACAGATTTTTTTTTCGCGATTTTCACTTTTTGAGTACTTGGGCGGAAACCGTAGACAGAGCATATAAGTAATGTATGGGAGATATTTTTTATTTCAAATGGACCCTATGTAAAAAATCGAAAATCCAATGTTGCCATATACAAAAAAAATGTTTTCATACAAATGCATTTTCTACAGGATTATCGAAGATTTCAAGCTGTTGCCACCATTTGACGTCATTTTTTTGTATGAGGCGCTTAATGGCACTTTTAGACTGTACCAATGTGTAACAAAATATTTCAGTGTTGCCATACAAAAAATAATAATTTTCATACATGTGCATTTTTGTATGTCACATTTCAAGCTGTTGTAAATTTTTAACAACGTTATAATGTATTACGTGTTTGTATGTACTAATAGACTGCACATTTTGGTAAAAAAATATTTTAGTGTTGCCATACAAAAAATATTAATTTTCATACATATGTATTTTTGTATGTAATATTTCAAGCTGTTGTCTTGTATTGGTAACATTAGAATGTATGCGGCGTTTGTACGTACTAATATTGTGCACATTTTGATTAAAAATATTTTAGTGTTGCCATACAAAAAATATTAATTTTCATACATTTGTATTTTTGTATGTGGTGTTTCGGGCTGTTGTCTCCCTTTAAAGACCACCACCACCATGCCCAGCATCACTTAACGTCAGTTTTCTGTATGAGGCGTTTAATGGTACTTATAGACTGTATAAATTGGTGAGAAAATATTTCAGTGTTGCCATATAAAAAATAATAATTTTCATACAAGTGCATTTTTGTATGCCATATTTCAAGCGGTTGTTTCCTTTTGATGTCATTTTAATGTATGAGGCGTTTGTAGGTACTAATATTCTACATATTTTGATAAAAAAATATTTTAGGGTTGCCATACAAAAAATTATAAATTTTATACATATGTATTTTTGTATGTGGTGTTTCGGGCTGTTGTCTCCCTTTAAAGACCACCACCACTGTGCCCAGCATCACTAAATGTCAGTTTTCTGTATGAGGCGTTTAATGGTACTTATCATCATCATCATCATCATCATCAACCCATTACTGTCCCACTGCTGGGCACGGGTCTCCTCTCAGAATGAGAAGGATTAGGCCATAGTCCACCGCGCTGGCCAAGTGCGTATTGGTAGACTTCACATACCTTTAAGATTTTTTATAAATCTCTCAGGTATGCAGGTTTCCTCACGATGTTTTCCTTCACCGTTTAAGCAAGTGATAATTAATTTCTAATACGCACATAAATTTGAAAATCAGAGGTGCGTGCCTGGGATTTGAACCTCGGACCCCTCGATCGAGAGGCCGCGTTTCTTAACCACTAGGCTATCACTGCTGTTTATGGTACTTATAGACTGTATAAATTGGTGAGAAAATATTTCAGTGTTGCCATATAAAAAATAATAATTTTCATACAAGTGCATTTTTGTATGCCATATTTCAAGCTGTTGTTTCCTTTTGATGTCATTCCAATGTATGAGACGTTTGTCGATACTAGCAGTTTCAACATTTGGGTAAAAGAATATTTCAATGTTCCCATACAAAAAATAATAATTTTCATACATATGCATTTTTGTATGTAATATTTCAAGCTTTACTATATTTTCGCCAACCTTATAATGTATGACGCGATTGTGGGTACTAATAGACTTTACCTTTTGGTAACAAAATATGTAAGTGTTGCCATACAAAAAATAATAATTTTCATATGTATGTGTTTTTATATGCAATATTACAAGCTGTTGTCTTGTATTGATATCATTAAAATGTATGGGAGGTTTAGAGGAACTAATATTCTGCAGATTTCGATAAAAAAATATTTTAGTGTTGCCATACAAAAAATAATAATTTTCATACATTTGTATTTTTGGATGTAAACTTTGAGTCTGTTGTTTCCCTTTAATGACCACCACCACTATGACCAGCATCATTTGACGTCATTTTTCTGTATGAGGCGTTTAATGGTACTTATAGACTTTAAAAATTTGTGGAAAAATATTTCAGTGTTGCCATACAAAAAATATTTTTTTTCATACATATGCACTTTTGTATGTAATATTTGAAGCGGTTGTTTCCTTCTGATGTCATTCCAATATATGAGGCGTTTGTAGATACTAACAGTTTTAACATTTCGGTAAAAGAACATTTCAGTGTTCCCATACAAAAAATAATAATTTTCATACATATGCATTTTTGTATGTAATATTTCAAGCTGTTGTATATTTTTGACTGCCTTATAATGTATGACGCGATTGTAGGTACTAATAGACTTCATATTTTCTTGAAAAAATATTTTAGTGTTGCCATACAAAAAAAAATTCATACATTTGTATTTTTGGATGTAAACTTTGAGGCTGTTGTTTCCCTTTAATGACCGGCGCCATTTGACGTATATTTTCCGTATGAGGCGTTTAATGGTACATATATACTGTACAAATTTGTGGAAAAATATTTCAGTGTTGCCATACAAAAATTAAAAAAAAATACCTATGCATTTTTGTATGTAATATTTCAAACTGCTGTCTCCTTCTGACGTCATTCCAATTAATGAGGTGTTTGTCGATCAGTTTGAATATTATGGTGAAATATTATATCAGTGTTGTCATACAAAAGTTCATATGCATGTATTTTTGTATGTCATATTTCAAACTTGTATTCTTTTGATATCATTACAAAGTATGAGGTGTTTGTAGGTATTTATAGTCTGAAAAAAAAATCAGTTTTATAAAAAATATATCAAAATTGTCAAACAAAAAAATATTTTTTCATACACATGCATTTTTGTATGCAATGTTTCAGGCTCTTCTCTCACTTTAATGACCACCATCACGATGACCGGCACCATTTTACATTTTTTTCTTAGTATTTATTGTAAGGTCACATTTTTTATTATACCTTACTGCGTTAGTTCAACATTATAAAAATAAATTAAATTAAAATTAGTTTAAAACCTTTCACTCGAAAAATAATGCTGGCCACATATTTAATTGGCTGTAACGCTGTACTCGTGATTTAAAAAAAAAAACAAAAGTGTATTATGGCGGGAAACGGCAAATGTCAAGGACGATGTTTGTGGAGGTCTTGGAATTAAATAAAAATAACTAGCTTGATTCAAGCCTTTCATTGGAGACACCCCCAACAATTTAGCCAGTGGGATCGCCTGCGTAAAACTGCGTAAGTTAATTTATTGGATATATTTAAATACAACAAATTAAGAATCGATACAAATGTTGGTTGGTACAGATTGTCTTAAGTTTGCTATCTGAGTTTATTAAATAGGCATGTAGTAGCCTAGCCGGCCGTTTTACAGGAATTTGATTGGGTCAAATATTTATGTTTTCATTTTACCTTATTTTGATATAAATCATAATTTAATTTTTAAATATTAATCATATTAGAAGTTCTTACTTACACAGTCGAGATATAAAATGGCAGTACCGTTGTTATGAGCAAATGTTTTATATTATATTTGTTTAGAAGAACTTTAATGTTATAAGGCAACTTTTGCATGCTTCAAATTATTAATATTTTGTCATACATTTAACACTTAACGTTTCGGAGTTTGTGTTAAATATTTATACGTATATTACGAATAATTATAAACAGTCCTATATTAGTACTAGAGCTTATTGTGCTGATAATATTCGAAAGTAATATTGATTTTTAAAGTTATCGATGTTATATTGTTAACATTATATTATCCGTATAATAATAATAAAGGGATTAGGTTATTGAATTTTTGTTCTATTTGCGTTATTCCTAAGTATCCATTACGTTACTAACAATTGGAAAAGTATGGATACAGCTTGTACTTACTTAGTTACATTTTTAAATAGAATTAATTGCAAGTTTTATTTTTGTTTTCATGTTTATATTGGATCAAACAATGAAGAATACCTGTGGTCTTTGGAATGTAATAATAATGGACTGGGCATTCAACACTAAAGTATTTAAATCACTTGTTACCATTTCGGAGGAGAAGAATTCATAGTCAGAGTTCATAGAAGGGTCATAAGATATGAAAGAAGAAAAGCAAGACAAATTGTTTAAATTATTTGGAGAGAAGTAATGGTTATCGATTACAGGGTTTATAAGTATAAGTATAAGTATATTTCGAAATTTATTTATGAGTCGTTTAAAAAGATACATATATGATTCAATCTTAATTAGTTAACTTATTGGTATGTTAAAAAATGTTTGAAATTATTTATGACTTGAGTTTTTGAGTATTCTATTTATTTGAGTTAAATTGTTTGTATGTGTTAAATTGTTTGTGGCTTACGTTACCTATATGAATGTTACTCGTGATTATTATTTTTGGAGTGTTGCCCTACCATGCACATAGTGGGAAGGGACGTAAGATGTTAGATTCTCTTCTTACGTAATAATTTATAATTATTTATTAACAGACACAGAGAAACAGATTTTGTGGATGTCGTATGTACTCAAGTAAAGGATATAAAATGTAATAATCTTCTACATTTTTGTGAGTTATTAAAGAGGGTTAAAATATAAAATTTACTAAAGAAGGGCCATAAACTATGATGTATATTTGGACATTTTCATGATGCCGTAATGACATTTGACCATTTTCGTATTAATCAACTGGCAACACTGGCATACAGATTTTTTTTCATGATTTTCACTTTTTGAATAGTTGAGGGAGAACCGTTGACAGAGGATAAACTTTTTACTTAAAATGATCGTTACGTAAAAATACAATATCCAATGTTGCCATAATCAAAAGAAATGTTTTCATACAAATGCATTTTCAACAGGATTATCGAATGTTTCAGACTGTTTCCACCATTTGACATCATTTTTTTGTATGAGGCGCTTAATGGTACTTAGGTATATACTGTACCAATGTGTGAAAAAATATTTCAGTGTTGCCATACGAAAAAAATATGCACTATGCATCTCTAATCTCTTTTTTTGGGAAGCGTATATGCTGTAAACATCATATTTTTAACTCATTGTTACTTTAAAAAGCTATAATCCGATGAGTTTATTTTTTTTTACGCGAAAAAAATGCTGTAAGTTGTGGCATAAACAAAATTAATATTAAATTAAAAAGACGTATTTAGGGATCTGCTCTAAAACTAAAACACTTTAAAATCTTACTTTATTTTTTATTGCAGGTAATGAAAATGTAATTCTTTATCGTTTTAAATATTGAAATGACTTATGAAAAAAATCGTACATTATACGTAAAACGTAATTTTAAATAATTTTCACTTAAACGTTATAATTAAACTTTTCTGATTTTTTAACGCCTCAACTCAACTCATAAAACCTTTCATCTCATCATTGATTAATTTGTCTCTTATGTTATCACTCTTCTTATACATCAACATCTTCCCCGTCTGTTTCTTCTAAACAATATTTTTACTTTAGTACAAGGCTTTATCAGTCCTCCTGATGGTAAGTGGCTACTGTCTCGACTGTATGTTCGTCTGCTACTCCTATATTACATAAAAAGGTACCTATAATACTTCCCTCAAGATACACCTTTTTTTTGTTGACAAGAGGGGAAACTTTCAAAAGATACCCTATGCCGTGGGACCCACACGGGGTTATGTGGGATTCTTACCGCACTAAAACCCCCCCGGTAGTTATCCTCGGCGCTGCATAGAGGACTTCGGGATCTCCAAAGGAACGCAACCGGAGTCTTCTTAGCGTGTTGCCCCGTCGAGCTCTGCCCAGGTGAGCATGACGCTCACCACTCGGTGTGGCGTACACGACGGTATGCGACCACACATACTGCCGTCCTTCCCTGGGTAGTTGCCCGGGTGGTTCCAGCTCTCACTTTTACCACCCGCAATCCCGGAAGCCCCTTTTAGTCGCCCCTTAAGACAGGCAGAGGATACCCTATTCTGGTCCCAGAACTACGGGAACAGATGGGCGTTATCTACGCCCACGGCGACTCCTCCTCCGAGCTGTGCGCTCCCTAGCTCGCTCGGCTTCTTCCTTCGTGGACTTGAAAATGTCGCAGGTGATCATGCTATATCTTGGAGCTATCCAACAATGGCGCTGGAGACAGGTCCGGTCCCACTTTTGACACGAGGATCCGCCGCTGAGACTCCCACGCTGGGCAGTACTGCAGCGTGTGCTATGCGGAATCCTCGTAGGGCCGTCATCTCCCTCTATCCTGTTTAGATACTCACCGAAACGGCCATGTCCGGTGAGTATCTGGGTCAACCGGTATGTTGCATGACCTTTCGCGAAGAGCCAAGCCGAAAGTTCAGTACGATAGCATTGACCAACCGTTGGCTTATGATATGTGATCCCAATAGCTGATCATGCTAGCAACCTCCAGATACACCTATACAGGGTGAATTTTTCAAATAGGCCTTCAGGGCCAAATCCGAAACTATAAGGAGAAGCGAAAAATGCTGAAAGGAGTTCCGAGGCCGATTTTGATAAAAACTAAAACTGCATCATTAGTTTTTTAGAATATTTTCTTCCTTAGCCGAGAATCGAATGAGTTAATTTTGAAAAATAATACATGCTCTATATTATTTCACTACCTGATGTCTCTTATAAGGATCAAATTCTGAAAATATATATATTTTTTCATATATTGGCATACTAATCCTTAAAGATTATACATAACATATGACTTATATTTAATTCTTAGGAGTATACATAAGTCATAACATTGAAGAATTTGTTGGTTAATCAACTAATTCTTCGATGTTATGACCGTGACATACGGCTTAGTATAACTAATAGGTTGGCAACTAAGTTCCCGCCGTTTTAAGGATTTATATTTTAAATAAAAATAGATAATTTATTAATATGTAATTCATTATTTTTTATTGTTTACAACTTCGTTTCAACGTTACATATGATTTTCCATATGCCATTGTTAAGTAATGACTAGGATTTTACTTGAAAAAGTCATACTCGCAAATTGTCAATTTTACATTTGTATTAAACGACACTCCGCGCAGAGCAAGTTGAAAATCTACTATAATGGTCCTAAATATAACCTTAACTAAGTCAAACATAGAAATATAAATTCTAGAAGAACAAAACGTCCGCTTCCGAATGATTTGAAATATTAGACCAAAAACATTGTTAATACGCGAGATGTCTAAATTAATGAATGGCGGGAACTTAACTACCAAATTAATATGAAAAAATATGTAATTCTTAAAATTTACGCTTTTCCTTTAGTTTGTCATTTATCATTACTTCCCAGAATTTGATATTCCAGAATTATCAGAATTGAATTTGACGTGAAGTTCAAAATACAGTCTAGATTTTTACAGGTTATATAGATTCGATGGTCCGATATAATAACGAAAGTCGAATAGATAAAGTAAATCCTTTAGTTCATATAAGAAAAACAGTGGTTGTGGATATCCAATAACTTAAACCTTTTAATTTTTAAACAATATTTTTGAGGTTTTCACCAGACTTATATATTAGCATCTGGAACCAACAGCTGAACGTAAATTCAAAAGAACGAAAACGTTTGAGGAGACCAGTAACATTACGTGGCAATCACCCATCCATGTACTGACCACAAATTTAACCTACTCAACCCTGTTAGTATACAATTATTTTCAACTTAATAAAAGTAAGTTATTTGAGCTTGCAATTCAATATCAAATTCCTTAATCCTGATGATACAGGGATACCACCTGTCTATTCGGCCATTTAGTGCTCACTTTTTTACACTTCACAATATGGGAGTAACGGACGAGCATGCAGTCCACCTGATGGTAAGTGGCTACTGCCGCCTATGGACGTCTGTAATCAACCTCAGATAGGATTATATATTCCTACCTAGAGTCGGCCACACGTGCGCCGCTACCCCTGAGGACTAAGCTGGAACGTCTCGGAAACGTATGTCTCCCTTGCCTACACCCCTCAAACCAGAACACAGCAGCGCTTAACACTGCTGTTATGAGGCAGAAATAGATGTGGCGGTGGTGCCGCCGGAGTCTTACCACAAAATATTCTACCACATTCAATCACTATATATATTTGAATCATGATAAAAAAATAATCTTTTACTTTTGTAACATTAGTACAGAAAAATATAGTAGGTATGTAGAATTTGTTAGGTTAGGTTAGGTTAGAACATAAAAGAAAATTAAAAACAAGTAATTAAATTAAAAAATCACTAAAAAGGCTATTTTATCCTCGTACTGCTCATTTAGTACGCTATAAAGAACCTATGAGTAAAATTCCAGCACTCGTAGTTCAGCGGTTTCCTTTGCGTAAAACTCTGGCACAGTAACACTACTCATTTAGTCAGACTGTACTGTCATAATGGTACGTGTAATCTCCTTTTGATTTCCTTTATTTTGATACACTATTCGATAGGTTTGGTTAACTTTTTTTAACACGTGTTACTATTTCGCGAAAAAGTATCACCATTTATGCTCTATAAAATATATAACTTCATTAATTCAAAGTTCCAGACATTATTTTACCTCTTTAGGGGTAGAATTTCATTATTTTTATCCAGCAAGCCAGATACAAAATTTCATAGTGTTCGCTTCAAAATTGACGGTTGTTCAAATGAACTTTCAACCCCTATTTTACCCTCTACGGGGTTTTTTTTAGGGAGGGGTTAAAGGGGTATGTCCTTGTTCCTATCCAGGCAGTCAAATACTAAATTTTTTAGTAGTTGCTTCAAAATTAAAGGATTTCAAAAAACTGACATCGCCTATTTTACCCTCTTAGGGGTAGAATTTTTAAAAGGCCTTTCTTAGTACTTATTTACGCTACGTAGAGAACCTATATAGGTGGCGATACCTAAGTAGGTGAAGTCCCTGGCGAAGAATACAGTTACCCGGGGTGAGGATATGTTGGCGGTATCACTTGATATGGCCAACATGTTCCCCCCGGAGAAGATTGTTGGGGACTACTTATTTAGGCGTATGGTCGAATACCCTGGCCAAGACCGGTGGTGTCGGCGGGAAATGTCGTGCGGAGTTCCACAGGGTTTGATGCTGGGTCCTCTCTTGTGGAATATCGGCTAAAACTGAGTGGTGCAAAGAGCTCCCCTTCCCTAATGATTGCCTGTAGCGGAAACCTTGGGGATGCTTTCCTGCGCGTCACCGCCAGTACGGTATTCATAGTGGGCCGCATACGGCGGTTGTGTTTAAAAATCTTGAAAAATCCGAGGCTGTGCTTCATGGCGATCATGGCGATGCTTCATGGCATGGCCCTCGAAAGGCGCCGCCCCAGGATGCTCATATCGTCGTCTCCGGAGTTCGTACCGCCGTGAGGCCGTTGCGGACGTATCTGAGATTCATCCTGGATAGCCGGTGAAATGTCGGACCCTGCTTTGGATGGACCCCTCAGCGCCTAAGGTCGGCGGCGACCTAGGGTAGATTTTCATGTGAGGCAGCCTACGTGTTGGCGGGAAGTTTGCCCTGGGATTTGGGAGCGAAGACCTTTGCGTCGCTACGTTAGTAGCGCGAGGAAGCACACCGATACTGGCCGCCCGCCAGTGCGACAGGAACTGAAGAGACACAGAGCTGAGCTGCGCCAATGGGTTACCGAGACGTGGAACTCAAGGTTGGTGCGTCCTAGCGCCGTCCTGTGGACTATTGAGGCAATTCGTCCGTTATTGAAGTAGTGCTTAGGTAAGCGCGAGGGCGTCCTGTCTTTCCGTCGGACACACGTACTTTAGGTATATGGTTGTTTCTGGAATTATCTGTGCCGGATCGGGCGGGTGTCGATGGCCAGGTGCCATCACTGTGACAATTGCCTCGAATAGACGGCCCGGCTAACGTTTTCTCGTGACCCACCTCTGAACGTCCTGAGGAACGCCGCGGAGTTTTAGTTGGTAAGAGTCTGACGTACCCCCTCTGTTCCTCCGATCTTCTGATCTGATATGCAATCCTCATGGATGCTCTTCTGGATTTCCCCACGTTAAAAAAATGGGTAGAAACAATAATTTTAAGTATATCTAGCGCTTTTTCCCTTTAATCGCGTAATTTTTTACAATTTATTTATATTCTAAACAAAGACTGTAATTATAATATTCAATTTATACCTAAAATACTACTACTGTCACTGAGCAGGGACTAAAATTCTCGGACCGCGACAACGCTGTAACCCGTGCTGTGTTTAAATGTTCTGATAATGAAATTAGTGTAATAGGCGCAGTACAATAAAACGAAGGATTTTTACAGGGTTACTGCATTTTAAGGTCGAAAAAAAATATTTCATTGAAATTTTCTACGCTGTAAATGAATTTAAAATGCTCTTAGAGCTACGAGTGTTAGATCATTCAACACAGAAAAAAAATCTGATTCCAAATATGTATATAATGTATTTCCAGATTTTTTGGAGTAACAGCAATAACGCATTCCTGGGTCGATATGAACTATTTTATGTAATTTTTCAAGTTGCTGTATATTTTTGAACGCCTTATAATGTATGACGCGTTTGTATGTACTAATAGACTACACAAAATAACAAGTTTTATAAATAGGTATTTTTGTATGTAATATTTCAAGCTATTGTCTCCTTATTATGTTTTTAAAATGTATGGCTTAAAGACAAAAAAATCAGGACCCAAATTCTTGGTATTTTGCAAATATTAACTCATATCCTTTACAAACGACCCCTAAAATTAACAAATTTTCAATAAATATAGAGAAACAAAAATTGTAAAAAATCTTGCACGCAAAACTAAACAAGACATTTCCCCGCGAGCTGCTTGCAGCTCGCGCACCCACGCGATACCTAGTTATGTGGATATATTTGTTAAATAGGCGAGGTGGCCATTTAACGGACTGGTTGTATTATGTGGATATATTTGTTAAATAAGCGAGTTGGCCATTTAATAGACTGTTTTAATTATATTTATGTATAAGTTAAATAGACGTGGTGGCTGTTTAACTGAGGGGAAGATTACTTGTGCCCCGATTATATAGAAAATTGTTTGGTGTAGGTAAATGTTTCTTTTGTACAATAGTTGAACGAATAAGTCTATTTTGACGATTGGTCCTTGGAAGTATATCATTGCTTACATAAAGTGTACGTTTTATTAATTTGGGACGCAGTGAAGTAAAACATTACGGGGCAATTCTTACGCACTCTCGCTAGTTAAATGTAATAAGAACCAGTCATTGTTTAAGTATAAGTGTAAAGTGGCTAGGTAAGAATCGTCACAACATAACATTCTTAATTTTATAACGTAGAGGGTCATAGAGAGCAAATTTATAGCCACTTATGTCTTGAAAGCAAAGAAATTCCCAAGAATTTTTAACACATTGGCATTTGACACCTCATAATACAAAAATGCCACTTGAAAACCAAGTTGGGTTTAGTTTATGACTTTGGCTAAGTTCCATGACAGATTTCGAGTGATATGGCGTCCTGTTTTTAACGTTTGAGAATTTCTTAATCATTAACATTTTAGGACCCCACTTAAGATTACACTTTAACTGCAATATTTTTGTTTTAAATGGTCAAGGGTGAAGGGTGAAAGCATTGCTTAATGTGACTGAGTGTCGTGAGACTCGTTATTTAATATTTAACCATACAACTCTCCAACCATCCATCTATCAGCCTTGAAAGTCCACTGCTGGACATAGGCCTACACAAATCCGCGCGACCTAGTCGGGGGATACTTTGGTCTCCTTTTGATCAGATGTGGTCCCCGTTCGAGGTCATTCCTACCATACAGTTTTACCAAAATAAATATGTTTCATTTCAGATAACAATTGCACTCATCCTTCAAGGTCACACGAGGACGTGTGAAGCGTCAGGATGGCCGTGTCGGAGGAAGAGTCAGAGTTATTTAATATAGCTTTAGCTATACTGTTACTTTAGTATTTTAGTAATGTTATTGGTACTTGATCAATCGAAGTCATTGTATAGCTTTCGTATTAGAATCAGAGCAGAGACTTAAAAGGTCTCTAGTGGGGTCGAGGTATGTGGCGGCGCGGTGGGGAAACTTTGATAAGAACTGATGTGAGTGATCGAGGTGGATCATTATTTCGTTGTGCTTTGGAGCGTGTAGTCACTACCTTGAACCTGCTGCTCAAATCCTTTGTTTGTAAAGTAATAGTAGTATTATAGTATAGTTATTTTGTAAATCCGAAGTTATCATGTAAAGAGAACAATAAATACTGTGATTACTGTATTTGTGCCTGCATCTACCCTATGACAACGCCCACAAAACCCATAGATTCTATCAATGATGTCGATGAGAGCCGTCCTTCTCCGACATATACTACCCATTTTTATAAAATGGGTAGTTTAAGATTCTTATAAAATTTTCATACCTTGAATATATGGGTTTTCCTGCAGAGCTGAGAATGAATACATGTTTCTCCTTGTTCACAAGTTCCGGTGACTGTAGGTAATCATCTTTTTCAGTTTCACTGTCATCCCCATTCTGATCTAGGAGGTTTGAGCTACTCGCTGAACCAGACATTGATTCCTGTAAGAAATTGTTTATAAACTAAGTTATTATTTCTACTTAATATAGGTACATTTTCATTGCAACTTGAACCATCGGTGACAACATAACTTTTCATTTAGGGGTCAATTAATGGTGGTTGATAGTATAGAATCTATACTAATAGATCTATACTATAGATATAAGACTTAACAAATGATATTGTTGTACATAGATAGAACTAAATATGAATATATTCTCTGTAATAGAAAATCCTGATCATAATATATTTACACTACTGTGTTGAAGACTTTTCAATCTGTTTGTTGCTTATGGACTTTCAAGAGATTTGTCAGCCCTTCTAGGTAGCATGTATGGTTTTTTCCTTTCGGTATTGATTTGAATCACCTACTTTCAAAATCGAAAGATTGATTGAATACATAAATCCTCAAATTTTCAACAACTAATTAGTTATACAAGTGTGGATAGTAAATGGAAGACAAAGTACAGGTTTGAGGAAAGATATAGCTATTGTTTAGAACTTACTAATTTTTAAGATAAGTTGCATAAAAGTATGTATTCAACATAGTATAATTAATCAGGGGAATGTATTCTGAAAATAATATGTTATGGTATAACTACGTAGATAGTGTACATAATATATTCCACTTGAAGCATTAAGGTATGTTATGTGATACAGTACATTAACATTTATAAACTTGAGATAGAAGTGGTCTAGATAGAGTTAATTATAGGCAGATTAACTCTGTCTACATGTTTCTATTTCTGTACATAATCACTGTTTATAAATAACTGCACAGATACTGTTTCCTTATTTAATTTATAATTTAGATATCTAGCTGGAGACTAAACTTAGAATCTACTGCATGTGAGATTGGTATAGTGACTACTAAACACACATTCCGTCAGAAAAGACCTGAATGCTGATGCAAAAACTTAATAATGTATCAGTAGACATTTTTTTATTAATTATTTGAAATTTAAGGAAGGAAAATCATAGATATGATATCAATGTTATTTTTTATATTCAAGTTGCAAATTATAAACATTCAGCCTGGTCAGTTTATCTATAATTTATCTTTATCCACCCACTAAAATGTGTACCTTGTATAGCAAAACAAATATCTGTAATCCATTCTACATTTGATAAAAAGAAAAACTAGAGCACACAACAATAAAAAAAAAGTACTAACATTTTTGCTCTGTAAGTCATCGCTAGATTTTGTCGCCTTCAGCTGCGCTTCGTCTTTACCTTCCGCTATTTCGCTCTGAATCTCGCTTATAGTACTGCTTTTTGTGGTCAAAGTGTTCCGTTCTTGGAGACTTGAGCTCATTTCTGAAGCAAACTCTTCGAACGAATCGGTAGGGTTTAAAATGCTTTCTGGACATGCGCCGGGCTCTAAATCATCGTCCACACTGTCTTGAGCTATCGCACTAGAAGAAACACTATCCTTTGAAGTAGACGCCATAATTTAATTTAAGTTATTGAGTATTTTATAATCAGAATTCTAAACACAACAGGGTGTAATGTAAGGTTTGGGTTTTGGTAATTGACAGATTGACAGTTGACTTCGATGACGTTTGTTGATGACATAACACTGACATTTGTTCGCATCAATTTGTGTTTTACTTATTTACCGTCACTTTGTAGACAAAAGCATACAATAGTATGCCGTTATATTCTTTAGATAATATAATTTTTAAAATACGTTTTATGATAAAAGCCTCTTTAGAGCATTTTTCGTGTTAAACTTTTGTAAACCCGCTTGCATGTCCAACTTGCACGTCGCACGCGTCGATTAATTTGATATAGTCATAATATTATCTTATTGACATTATTAGCTATTTTTTTTGCCACAAATACTCTTAAAATTAGTTCAAAATTATTGTCAATAATAATAAATAGTAGGTATCTAATATAATTCCTGAAGGACGATGGATGATTGTTAGTACATATACACAGTGGACACACTTTTATCAAATCAATATCAAGGAACATTTTACTTTATATAAGCGCACTCAATAAGTCTTAAGCAAGTGCGAAGTGCTATCTATAGTTTCCGCATGGAAGCACGCAGACAGATGGATGATTGGACCAATTTGTTATAATGTTAGAACATTTATTATCTATTATTATATCGATGAAATATATTTGGGAATCTTAGCTTTATATACATTATACTATTACATAGACGGTAGACCGTAGTAGCTAGCTAGAGATTAATTACATACATGCGTAATATATTGACTCATCGATAGTGATATATTTTTGTACCACGGTAAAATTATTTTGAACGATGGTAAAATTAGTAATTTTAGGTAAAGTAACTTAATATATTTTTAATAACACTGAAGTCGTTGAAGTTGAAGGTGGTAGAACCCTTTGTGGTTCGACTCCGGCGGCACCACCGCCACACCTATTTCTACCTAATAACAGCAGTGTTAGGCGCTGCTGTGTTCCGGTTTGAAGGGTGTGGTAAAGGAGACATACTTTTCCGAGGCGTACCATTTGTCCTCAGCGGTAGCAGCGCATCTGTGGCTGACTTCAGGTGGGAATATCTAATCCTATCTGGGGTTGATTACAGATGTCCATGGACGGCAGTAGCCACTTAACATCAGATGGACTGCTTGCTCGTCTGCTAATCCCATATTATATAAAAAAAAAGAACTTTTTAATCTTTACAGGTATTTTGATCGCAATTTTAAAAATTATGCCAGGTCACCGGTGTAAGTAGGATAAAAATTTCAACCGGCTGGAGCCAATAAGAAGTTCAAATAATTACTTAAGGATTTCACTCCGGAAATTTAAATCTTGACTGGATTAACGCCGTAATCTAAGAAGGGTTATGACAACATCTTTTAAAAGTTCTAAGCAGATTAATTTGCGAAGAACTTCCGCGTTTAAATTTTTACGGATGACCGAATCCGAGGAGTTTATTACATTTTCAGTTATGAAAAAAGCAGTGATAGCCTAGTGGTTAAGATATCCGCATCTTGATCGAGGGGTCCGAGGTTCAAGTCCCAGGCACGCACCTCTGATTTTTCAAAGTTATGTGCGTATTCCAAATTAATTATCACTTGCTTAAACGGTGAAAAACATCGTGAGGAAACCTGCATATCTGAGAAATTTAAAAAAAAGTTTTTAGAGGTATGTGAAGTCTACTAATTCGCGATTAGCCAGCGCGGTGGACTATGGCATACTCCTTGTCATTCTGAAAGGAGCCCCGTGCCCAGCAATGGGACAGTAATGGGTTGATGATGAAGAAGAGGAAAGATGTGTTATCAATTTTTAAATGAATTACGTTCCTTCCGGAATAAGGTTGCTAATATGCAATAAACTTATTAAATATAAAAATTTATAGAGGAAAATATACCTACTTAATAAAACCACTATTACATAGATCTAATCCACCCACTTATTACACTTATTAATTGAAACCTACTTCCTGTTCTGACTATAGACCTATTTCCATACTTCCTTTCTTCTCTAAAGTCCTCGAGCGCCTTATCCACCAACAACTACATTCCTATCTCTCCAACCATGCCCTTTTAAATCCCATGCAATCCGGTTTCCGTATTGGCCATAGTACGGCTACTGCTTTACTGAAAATCACTGATGACATGCGGGAGGGGATGGATAACCAACAGCTCACGGTGTTGACGCTGCTGGATTTCAGTAATGCGTTTAACACCGTGGACTTTGACATCTTATTGGGAGTTCTTCGTTCTCTTAACGTATCTCCGACAGCGATTGAATGGTTTCGCAGTTACTTGTTTGGACGCCGGCAACGTGTACAAGTTAAGGACTCCTTCTCTAACTGGACTAGTACTGGAGCTGGTGTCCCACAAGGTGGCGTGTTGTCTCCATTGCTCTTTGCTATCTTCATAAATTCTATTAATCTCAATCTCTCTTCTCTCTACCATCTGTATGCAGACGATCTGCAAATCTATCAAAAAACATCGTTAAATAACTTACATCATACGATACGTTCTACTAACGCGGATCTTACTTGTATTTCGAACTGGAGTCGGTCATTCGGGTTGAAATTAAATGCCGAGAAATCCCAAGCTATTATTGTCGGTAGTTCGAGGCTGGTAGCTAAAATTAACTGGTCTGAGCTTCCATCTCTCACCTTAGATAATGTGGCTATTCCTTTCAGCAGCCAGGTAAAAAACTTAGGCCTGCATATAGATCAGTGCCTCTCCTGGGTGCCGCAAATTGCCGAGGTAAGTAGGAAACTATTTGCCGCGGTTGGAACACTGCGGAGACTAAAAAATTTACTACCCGTTCCTACTAAAATAATGCTTGCGCACTCCTTGCTTCTACCGATTCTTGACTATGCCGATGTGTGCTACACTGACATTACCGAAGAGCAACTTAATAAGCTTGAGCGCCTTCAAAATTTATGTATACGGTTCATATTTGGTCTTCGCAAATATGACCACATTTCAGAATACCGCACTAAACTCAAGTGGCTCCCCATTCGTCTTCGTCGGAATGCTCATATTCTGTCACTTCTTTACTGCGTGCTATTTGATCCAAATTCTCCTGCTTACCTTAAAAATCGTTTTAATTACCTCCACTTAACCCATGACCGCTCTTTACGTTCCACAAATAACCTAGTCCTCAGCACTCCTATACACTCCTCCTCCTTCTACAAAAAATCCTTTACTGTTATTGCTGTCCGCCTTTGGAATTCCCTTCCTAAATCTATCCGTCTATCTAGTTCCTTGCATATTTTTAAGAACCAAGTCAAGGCTCATTACTTGCAGCTTTGACTTGGTTTCCTTCTTCCTTTTATCCCTTCTTCCACATAACATATTTCCTTCGTACTTCGTTTGTTCTTACCTCTGTTACGCCATTTACTCAGGACATATCTGTTATGTATCTATGTATATACTTTGTTTCTGTATGTGTACACCCTACCTTCTCACGATTTCATATCTCTTTAACTCCATCCCAGAGGTTGTCTGGAAGAAATCGCTTCTAAGCGATAAGGCCGCCTTTTGTATACTATCTTATTTATTGTCTTATATGTATCCTTAAATGTGGTGTACAAATAAAGTGTATTTGTTGTTGTTGTTGTTGTTATTAAGAAGAGCAAAGAAAAACTGTTCGTTTAGAAGAAACAAATGCCACAACACTTCACCTGAGCAGTCACCCACAAACCTACTTTTATTCCCGCACAAGACATGAAGACACCTGAGCTACTTTATTAGATGTTGATCTCTTTTCATAGTGCGAGTCTGGAAAGTTTTTTGTAAATAAACGCAACTTATAATTAAAGGTTAGTATTAAGCATAGGTATTAAGTAAGAGACATAATTCCATTCTTAAAAGAATAATAATACACTGTATTCATAAAAGACGTGAACCACATTTACGTATTGTCGTAAAAAAATATTTGACAAATTTATTGTTACTCCTAAACCTGAAATTATTTCGTATTCGAAGCGAATGAATATCGGCATCTTTATATTATCCATATCTTTGTTAGATCAATTTTTAGGCATAGTTACATCATTTATGAGTAATCCAGATTTACATATTGGAGCCAACAATGTCGTTATGTTAGACATAAACAGATACCTACAATTTTTTGCACCAATTTCTAGTAATTATCATAGGGACCCGTAAAAGGGCCGTAAAGAGTAAAGAGATACACTTATGTAGGTATATAAGGCATTTATACTTAGTTCTCCAGGATAGCAACGAATCTATGGCTTAATCTTATCTAGGATTGATACATATCCATAGGCGGCGTTGGTATCAGGTGGACTGAGTGCTCGCTTGACACTCGCTTACATTATTAACTAAATCGTTATTATGACATTCATAATATCTATCGGCGGGTCTAAAGTTTCTACTACTCATACTTATACAAGCATATCCTAAAATGTATGTCAAGCGAAGCTGTAGTAATTTAGCTGAACTAATCATCTTCTTCATTATTTGGCGCCAAGGGGTTTAATTTTGTATTCACCACAGAAGGGGCTAAGGTGCGATTTGGCGCCAGTGTGTGGTGACGAGTCCCTGTAGTTCCAGGACCAGAATAGGGCTACGGTATCCCCTGCCTGTCGTAAGAGGCGACTAAAAGGGCTTCCGGGGTAATGGGCGGCAAGATTGGGAGCTCGAACCGCCCGGCCACCGACCCCGGGAAGGACGGCGGTATGTATGTGTGGCCGCATGCCGTGGTACACACCAGAGGATGTGGCGAGCTTATGCTGGGACCTGGGACGAGCCCGATGGGGCAATCGCGCTTAGAGGACTCCGGTTGCGTTCCCTGGAGATCCCGGAGTCTTCAACGCAGCGCCGAGGATGGCCACCGGGGGGGGTTTTAGTGCGGTAAGAATCCCACATAACCCCGTGTCGCACCCACGGCATAGGGTACCTTTTGAAGGTTTTGCCCTCGTAAACAAAAAAAAGGTGTGTGGTGACGAAAGAACTTTTCCCAGGTAAAATATCTTAGCGTCATTGCGTCATGTAATTTATTCTTTCTCGGAGTGAAGAATTGCTCTTCATGAATATGAATTGGGTTGTTTAAACGGATCTAAATTTTTATTAAACGAGCCCTCTCTTTGGAGACCCCCGGGCAGTATTCTCTATGGACAGAAACTTCTCGAATATTATTTTTCGGTTGGTATTTTCAAAGGCGTCAGCGCTTTGGTGCTCATCCGAAAATCCTTTATGACTATTTATTTGAATATCGGATAGCTCGGACTTTGTGTAAATGGACAAACGGTTTTTGTTTATTCTCTCCTGTATTTTCGCGAGTTATTCTATTCATACACATTTATTAAATCCTTTGAGAAAAGTTTAGGTATATTTTTTACTTTTCAGAATAATGAAATTTGTGTGAGTTGTGATAAAACCCTTTGTCTCTCTATTTTCTGGCTAAAATAGAGTTCAATGGACATGATTGGTCAATGTCATTTACAGACAAGAGACATATATTTGCAAGTCGCAGTGTGGCAACTTAAGTTCAAAAGAAAATACATACTTAGGTACTATTTTACAAAAATCATTATGAGGTACTTTTGACGATTCTTGGCTAAGCAGTAATCAAAATCTCTCAATTTGATTTCAGCTTAGCCAAGAATCGTACCTAGAATTATTTGCATGAAATCGATGAGTATTTATTTTCACAATGCGGAACAAAGAACTTATTGTTTTTCTATGGAACTAGTTTATTTACTACTCTAATGGGCGTTTTCTACTGTTATCAAGAAACAAGACATGTGCGTAAATTTTAGATGCACAACAAAGAGTGCTTGTGTACTTACGTCAGCACACAAAGCGTTCCGATACTGAAAACGCATCACGTAGAACAAATTTGTCTTTGAGCAGTTTCGAAGCGATGTTTTCGTGTAAAAAGTGCGGGCAATAAAAGCCCAATTTGTAAGTGTTGTGACTTCTGAGAGTAAAGTTTTTGTATCATGTCGTCGCAAAAGTCTGTGAAAAGATACAAATTTTTTAACAGGTAGACAGATACAGTGAGAGAGATATACAGATACAGATAGACAGATTAAGTTTGCCCTGTTGTACCTTAACCTTGTGTTTGTGTTACAATAAATATATAAATAAATAAATAAATGAAGGTGATGGAACCCTTTGTGGTTCGACTCTGGCAGCACCACCGCCAGACCTATTTCTGCCTAATAACAGCAGTGTTAAGCGCTGCATACTTTTCCGAGGCGTTCCAGCTTAGTCCTCAGGGGTAGCTGCGCATCTGTGGCCGACTTCAGGTAGGAATATCTAATCCCATCTGGGGTTGATTACAGATGTCCATGGGTGGCAGTAGCCACTTACCATCAGGTGGACTGCATGCTCGTCTGCTACTCGTATATTATAAAAAAAAATATTCGTGAAAGTGATTTTTTTTTCTAAGCTATCATAAGATAAGCGCATAGCCCGCGGCGTATCATGTCGCGTTAAAGTTAAACAGTATTGCGTGCGAACAATTTGGTTGGGTGATCATAACAGACTAAATCTGGAGGTACTTCGACGAGCACGATGATTATTGTTTTTCATATATTAAAAACTAATGATCCCTTTAACGGCGAAGGTGACATCGCGAGAAAACCTAGATGCGTGACACCAGAAGGTTCTTGAAAAAATCCTTGAACAAACTTTACCCATCCGCACTGGGCCAGCTTGGAGCATTATGCCTCTTCTCATTCTGAGAGACCTTATCAGGGTTGGATACGAAAAACAATTTTAGGCACATTAGTATACAAATTGATGTCAATATACAAAATATTTTCTATAGCACCCTTACCTAATAAACTAGGGGAACACCCCTCATATTGTGTCGTGATAAACCGACGCCATCCCAAATTGCTTTTGATAAAGCCGACGTGCGTAGTAAGTGGTTTATTTTCTCAAATAGTACATTACGATACGCGTGGCCAAAGTAGCCTATTTTTGCACGGCGTGAAGTTAGCGCCCGAGCGCAGCGAGGGTGCTAAACGCCGTGCACATAATAGGTTACTTATGTCACAAGTATCGTATACTATTTTATAGCTCGTGTGACATAAACCCGCTTATACTTGTGAAGTAATATGAAAAAAATATGATAATTATTTTGAAACTTATAAATGATTGAAACTAAAAATTATGAACTAAAAAAAACAATTAAAATGTGACACAACCAAAACCATTGAAATTTGATGTGAAGAAGTCTTGATTTAGAAAATTTTGTAATTATTCTGCTCTTGTGATAAAGACAAATCTAACACCACACATACGTCGAAATCTATCAAGCCATTTAGGCTACATACAGGCGTCTAGACCAATGACTTATAATGGGACCTCCACCTAAAGGTATTAAAGAAACATATCATAAGCAATCACATAATATACTAATACATGAGTAATAGGTACTAGTGATACAGTAGAAAATCGATTATCCGGACCTCACTTATAAATATTCGCGATTATTTGGATTGACAAACGTGAACAAGTAACTTTGTAATAACCTTTGCAAATCAGCCACATTTTGTGTGACATGTGCATTTAAATTCCGGAAAGTCAAATCGCAACTAAAAAGTTACTACAGAAAACAATCACCCGATTGCTAAAAAAATATATATATACGGTCGAATTGAGAAACCTCCTCCTTTTTTGAAGTCGGTTAAAAATATAGCCTATGTTATCTCCACAATTTAGACGAATCCAACGACACGTCATATGTCAAAATTAGTGAAGTCGTTTGAGTTTTCCAAAGAATGAAAAATACATACGTAACAAACATAATAATATAGTCGAAAAACATTACCTTCCTAAATCGGTTTAAATAGCCAAACTTTCGATAATCTGAATGCCACAAATACGACAACAAATAGGTCGCTTAGTCGAGATTCTACTGGAGTAGTATTATGGCTAATTTTGATAATTATTCCTAATTTAAACATCTACTGCTATGGTGTGTAGCGAAAATACACAGTCAAAACAAACAATAAAACTCGATAAAGCCCAACAGTTAGTCTTATAGTGATGCTATTGCTTAGTATATACACAATGGCAAAAACATTTATAAATACGTCCAAAATAAAATATTAGCATAATTATAGCTTTAAACAAAATACTCATTACTCACTTTTAATTTTTAAATGGCATTTAAAAGTATGAAACGTTCATAGCGATGTTAATTTTTTACAACTGTGAGGGTAGTGTATTCATATTCATACGGTGTAAAAATCGGCTACTTTGGACACAGAAATGCGAGGCTAAAATGCGGATTTAGGTCACAGAGTGCTATAAAATGGATTTGTTATGAGCGCTACTTGTTTTTAGTATGCCTGATTTAGAATAAAATTGTATGGGATTAATGTTGTAAAAGCGACTAGCGTGCGTAATATATTTGCGTAATAGATTTTAATTTTGGTATAGACAGGAAAAAGAGGCGAATTATAGTATTACTTTTCTACTTATTTTTAGGGAATAAGAGAAAGCGCAAGTAAACCTATAACTTGTACATATTTTTAAAAAGTAGTAGATATCTAAGCGTATTTGGATATGATTATACATAGTTGCTGAGTTGGGTCTAGAGTAAATAAGTTGTCTGCAAGACTATCTTCTTTTAAAAAAATCAACGGATTGCACACAGCGCCGGCAGAAGTGAAGTGAATATTAACGTTGCATTTTTTGATATTCTGGAATGGTTATGGAATAAATTTGCACGAATTGCTTTAATTATCAGTATAAAAGTACTATTTTAATATGTAGTAAAATATAATATTCATTTACTGTGCTGTCATACACAAACATGACAATGTATATTATTAATCTCCGTCTTACGAATTTTTGATCAGGTCACGTGTCTTGACGCGGGTTTAATATTTTTTATCTATCGCATAAAGTGCATAGCAGTGATAGCCTAGAGGTTAAGAAACTCGGCTTCTCGATCGAGGGGTCCGAGGTTCAAATCCCAGGCACGCACCTCTGATTATTCAAAGTTATGTGCGTATTAGAAATTAATTATCACTTGCTAAACGGTGAAGGAAAACATCGCGAGGAAACCTGCATACCTGAGAGCTTTAAAAAAAATCTCAAAGGTATGTGAAGTCTACCAATACGCACTTGGCCAGCGCGGTGGACTATGGCCTAATCCTTCTCATTATGAGAGGAGACCCGTGCCCAGTAGTGGGACAATAATGGGTTGTTGATGATGACACAAAGTGCACAATGCCGCTAAAGAAGTTTTCAATTCAACAAATAAGTAGTAAGCAACAGTATAAAATTATCTTCTCTCAAGAATTCTGAGTATATTACTAGGTTGTTTCTTTTATTTATAAGTAATCGTCAGTTAGGAGTCCTTCTTGTCAGTAGTCCAGGGCCAGTAAAAAGCACATAAAAGGCTCGAAGTCAATGGGTCTCAGCAAGGGTCCTGTAACGTTATCCTGTGTCCGTTTGACGGGAACTAGATAGTGATCAGCGTAAGAAATGACTTGGAGAGGGCATTCTAGATTAAGTTGTTGGTTCTGACCGTGATTTCGTATTTTAGAAATTTCGTTTAATTATTTGCCGGCACTCCTATTGCGGTCTTTTAATAATAGTGATGCTGTTTTCTATTTGAAACTTTGGTAAAGTAGACTTACTTTTCTGAAACATATTATCCTAGCCTTCAGGAAGAGCTACTAATTTGTAGTAAATTTAAGGTTTCATGTTCATTTGCTATTAAATTAATACAAAATTTCTCGGTAATAGTCATTATTTTTTAATTCATGTCATGTGAGGTACAATCACAAAAAATATAAAAAATCTTTTTTAAGCGGGTTATTGTTAAAAACAGCGAAACTGATTTGGACTGGATTTTTATTAATCCTATTGCGTACAAGTTTTGTAATTTTTTGTGTTTTTAGACTTATTTTAATTGTTAAATAGTTTTCAGTTTTGACAAACAGGTTGATTTTATATATCTACAAAGAGCAAATTTAATAGAATTAATTCAACTTTAGCTTATGGAATGATCGATGGATTTTCCGGAATTCCTCAATGATATAATACTCGTAATATGTATTAAAAGGGGTACCTCGTAAAATACAACTAAGTACCATAACTATCTTGAAAGGTATAAGAAGTTTATATATAACATCGTTAATGATTATTCTACGATACATGTGGAACTAGAGAATTGCAATAAAAACCCAACTTCTATAAAATATAGCCCATGTTATTTCCCACAGGCTTGTATTTTGTATCCAAGGTCTGCGTATTTCCAAAATTTAGACGAAACCAACGACACCTCAAATAATAAATCCGTCAAGAACATACCAAACCATGCCAAAAGATGAGAATTACATATATAATTACATACCTACATACTTACATTCGCTCGAAAAACCCTCCAAAATGTAATAAAAAGCAGCCGTATCCAAAAGGCTCTATAATATTGTGGATCTTTGAGTAAGTCGGTGAGTATTTACCATCACAATAGATTTGGGTTCTTCACCTTTCTGAGCCCTTTTTATGTAACACCTTTAGAGTGACAGCTTGAAGTCTTAAGAGATCTTTTCCGATCGTCATTTAAGATATACTCGTATGTTTGAAGATCCAACCAAAAAGTAACATTTGAGGAAGTATGATTAAGATTATGTAATTATTTTTTAGTCTGTTCCATCCGAAGAGTATATAATCTTATTATTATAAAGGTTACGTAATGTAACCTACCTAATGTAATGTAATGTGATGTACCTATGTATGTATAGCTTACATTTGATTGTCTTTGATTCCATTAGTAGAATGATCAGTATATCTAAGGGCTCGTTTACACTGGGCACACTGCCGCTTTCGATGGCCTATTACGTCTGCCGAACGTAACGGATCACTGACTCTATTTACATCATATCAAACAATGCTACCTTCGGCAAGTGACTTCGAGTTGAGGAGAGAGCCGTTAGCTATTGATAGAGAAGGTTGATCGTCAAAGAAAGTCGTCGAGTTCCGATTGTGTGCTAAGGCGTCAAACGAATAGATTTTACTAGATTCGTAGACGCGTTCATTGTACAAGTCAATTCGCTTGATGACCTGATGTAGAAGAGCTTTAGTTGGCACGGGAATGGATTCCTATTATTCCTAATATTCCTCAATACAATAATTATATGCTACATCATACTTATATGTGAGACATCCGACTGAGTATTGTCTTAGACACTATATTACGATAGTAATATAAATTATCGTGTTCTACAGTGACCACGGAAAAAATATTATTTATATACTAATATTATAAAGAGGAAAACTTTGTTTGTTTGTTTGTTTGTTTGATTGTAATGAATAGGCTCAAAAACTACTGGACCGATTTAAAAAATTCTTTCACCATTCGAAAGCTACATTATCCACGAGTAACATAGACTATATTATATATGAATATATTTGATAAATAGATTTTGAGGCGGTACAAAGTTTGCCGGCTCAGCTAGTCAGTTATATTGTAATCCATTTGTGACAAAGCAAAATAATATGACTTGTTTCAAATTAGTTCTAAAGATATTTGGGGAATAAATAAAACCCACATATTCAGAGCTTAATAAATACATACATATAATTTTATTTTGAGAGTATCAGTATCATTGCCGATTCATCTGTCATGCGTTACATTCAACCAAGAAGGGGAAGTTACAAGCATGTATATTTTGGTCCCAGTACAGGCCGCTAAGACAATACATAAGATGCTGTTTGAAATGCCCATGGCCGATGTTGACGCATATATAGTAAGAGGAACAGTCTTCTGGGTTCGCATGGTACCCTGCTTCTGTGCACACGAATGAAATTGGGCGAATATCTTTGGGTGTCGTCGAGGTATCTGTAGAAATAAGGGATTTTTATATTATTGAAGTAGTGAATGAGCGTGCAGTCCACCTGGTGGTAAGGCTATTGCTGATCTGCAGAATCTAACCAACCCCAGATAAAACAAGATTCCTCTTTGAAGTTGGTGCGTTACTATCCCTGCGGATAGTGTTGGAATGTCTCGGATAAGTATGTCTCCATTACCACATCCTTCATATCAGCTCTTAATACTGCTGTTATTATGTAGAAATAGATATGCCATTGGTGCCACCACAATCAAACCCAGAGGTTACTACCACCTTCATAAATTACCTTTAATACAATTTATAATTACCATCTTAATATGTAGTGATATCGGCAAGAATAAGTACTTATTAGTATGCTTTAAAAGTAATAAATTACCAATTTGATTATTAGTTATTAGTTATAAAACATATAATGTTTGAGTTAATATGGTAATGTTAGTATACCTAATGGGCAAGTTGAAAATAGTTATTGTCATGTAAATAACTTGAAAACTTTATGAGCTAATATACAAGCGACAGCTCATGCCGTAGACCACCGATTGTTGCCGCCGATCATCAGCCTTTGCTGACCACTTCTGCAGAACATCACCGCCTGTCATCAGCTACCGGCAATCGGGTAACGTCATCGTCACTGAGTATCTCACAAGGAAATCAGCACAACACCGGCTCGACCTATCGCTCTATTAGCTCAATCGTGTGTTACCTCCCTTACTTGTTTGCCTTCGCACAATGAGTGATCACCACGATAATAGTGACGTCAGCAGCGCTAACGTTACCATTTTTAAAAACAACGATGGATCTGAAATTCCGTTATTCACATAAAACATAAGTACAACACCAGGACAAAAAACACATTAAGAAACTAGCATTTACCCGCGGCTTCGCTCGCGATCAAAGATCGATGACAGTAGGTAGTTGTTATTAGCTATATTTCGGGAACCAGAATACCAAAAGGGGTCCAGAAAACCTCATAGGGTAACTTTTTTTGGGATACAAGTTACCCTATGTGGTTTTCTGGACCTCGAACAACGCGTGTACAAAATTTCATAACAATCGATTTAAGTTAGTAGTTAAGGCGTTAAAGAGTAACAAACAGACTCATTTTCGCATCAATAATATTAGTTAGTATTAGAATTGAGATTTTATGACCATCACCGGACATTTAGTAGTTTTAAAAAGAAATATATTAAAAATGTATGTTTCTATCGCTTTTGCCATATTTAGTCACAAGTATATGGTCATTAAACACATATAAGACTGACATCATGAACATTTAACCAATACTAATGTTAGTGTTTGTGACAAATATAACAAATAGGGCTGCCCAGTGTCCATTTTAAGGGCAGTTATATCCATGGATAGCAGTAACAACTAAACATTTGCATGGACCTAGCCATAGCTTTGTTAAGGGAAGGTCCAAAGCATATAAGCGAAGTGTGGATAGAAAAAAATAAGAACCTCTTGTCTTGGTAGCAAAAAGATATTGATTATCTCTATGACTTCTTCCACCAATTTCCTTCTTTTCTAAATCGTGTCATAATTTCAATTCGTTGCTCGTTGTGTTGTTAAGACTAAGATTATCTGTGAATAGAATGAAAAACCACTTACCAGCGGGAGATGGACTGATGATGCTTGTAGTTGAACTGCCAGCGGGGATAGTGGAACTGCCAGCGGCGGTAGTGGAACTGCCAGCTTCAGTAGTGGAGCTGCTAGCGATGGTAGTGGAGCTACTAGAGGTGGGAGCTGCAGTGCTTGATGTAGTGTCACTTGGAGGAATTGAGTTACCAATGGCTCTGTTCAATGCTTTCAGTAACGGGAACCTTTCTCCATCACAGATGCCATGGAAGTCGTCAGTTTCAATACTCCAAACCATCACTCCAGCTAAGTTATATTTGGAGGCATACTCCAACTTTTCTACAACCGATTTGGGGTTGTCATAGGAAACCCAGTTAGTTCCTTGGACAGCGTAAGGTACTCTTGCGAGGTGATCGAATCTGACGTCCCATTTTTCTGTCAGCAACTTGTAGCAGAACTAGAAATAACCAGAAATATAGTCAATATACTAAGTCGTTATACATGAGTTAGCTATAGGAGCATCTACTTGTAGAAGATCAACAAGTATGACACGATAAATGTAACATAGAATTCTGGATTCAGTTCATAATTACACAGATTCTTAAATAAGCAAATATAATTCGTTTCTCGCATTATCTCATTTACTTCTTTGTAAAATTGATGAACACTACTGACTTCGATATAAATATGTTTTGTTTAGTATGAAACTTGATATGAGGAGTGATTCAACTTTAATAACTTTTTAGAGTAAGTGCACAGTTCCTAAGATAGTCCGAGTACATAATCTCCAGCAGCATGAAGTTATTTATCTTAGCCAGTAGTTAAGCCAGTCTCTAGTCACGTTCAGCGAGTTGACTTGCGGCAGAACTCAGCTCGTCGCGTCTTCTCGTAAATCTGTTATTCTGACGGCAAAGTTTCTAGTCTCCGCTAACTTTTGGTGTCAGCTCTTTCCGTAAAGATTAACTCAAATTTAACTCGGAGTCGTGGTATAAAAGTTTCCGTTTGTGAGGTAAAAGAACTTGACGCTTCCAAATGTTCTTCCCGTTGAATGTTTCGCAGTTCCCCTAACAGGAATTTACGCGGAGAAAAGGATTGGATTTGTGGTTTTTGTTTTCGCGTCCTTAGTTTATTGTAGCGGTAATTATTTTCAGGTGTTTTAAGTTATTTTTTCGTAACAGAATGAAGATGGACAAAAATTGTAAGGTTGCAGTTTAGAATATAATGTATCATTTAATATCAACAAGTTTTTCATCATTTATTTAGTTTTCTTAGCGAGTAATTTGTAATATAATATTTCTTAGACCGCATCTAGAAAAGTATATTATAATATAAGAAGTCCTGTAGAAAATTATAGACATAAGTTTAAGCTGTGCATTCGTTAGTTAAAAGTTTTATTGAGAAACTTCTAAAAAAATGCCTTTGATTAATTTGTAAGTATTACCTCATTGTATCCAATAAACCCTCTAGTGGCAGTGTATGGTCCAGCAATACCCTCACCACCTGCGGGAGCTCGTACTCCGTTAACATTAGCGTTCCTGAGGGTAAACGAACGCCCATATAACGGGACTCCAAGTACTAGCTTCTCTGGAGGACAACCTGGAAAGAAATTTAATTTAAGAAGATCAAAAAGAGACAAGAAGACATTATGTAAATGTACTTTTTGTCACAAGATAAAGTAGCAAGAATGTTTGCTGTCCACCATACTGGTTCTACGACTTGAATGTAAGATTATATCTCATCAATACGTCATTTTTTTTAAGTCTACTGCGGGGCATAGTCCTCCCCTGATCAATCCAATTGGTCATGTGCCTTCAGTTCATCATCAACCCATCAGTGTCCCACTGCTGGGCACGGGTCTCCTCTCAGAATGAGCAGGTCTAGGCCATAGTCCACCGCGCTGGCCAAGTGCGTATTGGTAGACTTCACACACCTTTGAGATTTTTGTTTTTTTTTTTAATCTCTCAGGTATGCAGGTTTCCTCACGATGTTTTCCTTCACCGTATAGCAAGTGATAATTAATTTCTAATACGCACATAACTTTGAAAGATCAGAGGTGCGTGCCTGGGATTTGAACCTCAGACCCCTCGATCGAGAGGCCGAGTTTCTTAACCACAAGGCTATACTTTTTTCTTAACCACAGTTAGCATTTGTAAAATATTCGTTACTGTTACATAGTTTTATTTTATACAGTAGATATTGCCCCTCGTTATAATTGTCATACTTCTAGTGTATGGGTACCGAATACATGTGCACTTGTATTTTTTATGTAATCTATGCCCAATATAAAAGTGCTTTATCCATACCCCTCTCTACAGATATTATGTCCGTGAAATGTATATTTACATCCCTATGCAAAGTGTCTCAAGTTTTAAGAAATACTAGACGTCGAGGACAAAAGGTACTCTCTATGCTGCGGTAAATAGTGTCAATATAAATTTAACTATTCCTAACATTAATCCGTACAAACAGAATGTATTGTTAACAATAGTATTACGAGGAAAGAGATACGCAGATTCTTATATTCAAACTCAATTTGTGTTTCAATTGAAATAAACTATGCTTGATAATGTATTTGTGAATGAATTCTCCTTGTCGGGGCTATTCAAAGAACTTGGTACCAAATTAATAGCAACTTTTCCGCAAATATTTACTTCATGTTCATATACGTTCATAGCATTTGTTATTTCTGCAACGAGAATAGTACCTGAATAATAGGATTTCAGTAACTAAGTTAATCCTCTTAACATCAAAACATAATATTATTGTGTTGCAGTTGGCCTTATTTCAGTGATTTCAGTTTTGATGTTCAATATTTCGTCTGTTTGATTCTAGTCTATTCCTTTGTGCACTACACCTATTGTGAAAGTTGATATGATTATATAAATCTATGAATTTATTTCAATAATATTTGTATTTAGTAATAAATATAAATACATATTTCCATTTGCATATGGAAAAACTGAAAAAAAATTTTAGATGGTCACAACTTATTGCACAAAACTATCTCACATTTCCTTTCATTTTTGAGACATAAAGACGTCTATTGGTAGAAACAGCTTCATATCAGATGGTTTATAGTAATAGAACTGAAATAATCAGTACCTACCTTCATCTAACCAGTATTTCAGTGCATAGTCGACGGTGTAGAGGCTTTCGGCAGGTGCGTGCTCATCTCCCTCGCCCTTATGTAAAGGAGCATTGTGCCCCGTTACTGGATCCCAGGATCCATACATGTCGTATGTCATAATGTTGATGAAGTCGAGATATCTAAAAAGAATCAGTATTAGTAAATATAAAAAGTATTGTTGTAATTTTTTTTTATAACATAGGAGTAGCAGACGAACATGCAGTCCACCTGATGGTAAGTGGCTACTGCCGCCCATGGACATCTGTAATCAACCCCAGATAGGATTAGATATTACTACCTGAGCTTGGCCACAGATGCGCCGCTAACCTTGAGGACTAAGCTGGAACGCCTCGGAAAAGTCTGTCTCCCTTACCACACTCTTCAAAACGGAACACAGCAGCGCCTAACCTAATAACAATGCTGTTATTAGGCAGCAATAGGTGTGGCGGTGGTTCCGCCGGAGTGGAACAACAAAGGGTTCTACCACCTTCAAAACTTTGTAAGATACAATTTTTCATCTCCAGGATTTCATTAGAAGAACTAGAAGTAAGAGAATCAAAAAGACTAGCCTCTGCTAGAACTAGAATGTCCGTCCGTCACAGGGCTCTAATTCTTCAACCGTAATAAAGCGACACTTCAAAAAGACAGAATTTTCAAATATTGTATACCTAATATTGTACGTGAAATACAATTATCAAATAACCACTGGGGTATAACATCGCCAGTTCCTTGTAAAGCCAGAAATGAATAATCATATTATAAATTAGCTAGAATTTTAATAATTGAATTACGGGTAAAATGGATACCTAAAGGAAGCGAAGATACATTTACAAAATAATTTTGATAATACGAGTATTATTTTAATGCGTTTTCCTAACATCTAATTAACTAAGTTCTTTTAAGAAAAGGCCGTAGGCATGTATTGTTCAGTATTTCGGCCTGGCCGAAATATTATAATGAAATAAGGAATACATTCACAATTCATAATTAAATAATTACGTTACTGTCATAACGCTTAATAACATACAGTTATTCGTGTTATTACTACGGAACAGAAAAAACTAGTTTTCTGTTCCATTGTTATTACGGAGATTTCTTCACGGGACGATTTAAAAATATTATTTAATTTATGTCCAAAGGTCCATAAGGTCAAGGGATCTTATGGATCTTTGGACGCGAGTCTTGTGTTGGTACAACAGGCTGACAACTCCCCAAGCAAACATGTTTTACTCAGAGATTTTTTTCATTTGCATTTATATCACTGGTACACATGCATTTAAAAATACTTCTCGGACAAACCATTGACCTTAAATTCTTACATCTAAGTAATATAGTAATATATTCCATTTCATTATTAGATAGGTACTGACCCGGCAAACGTGTCGCCATAAAAATAAAAAAATGTTAAGGGTAAAAAACCCTTATCATTGCATGCATATAAAAAGCATATAAAATTTGGTGAAAATCGGTAAAGCCGTTTCGGAGGAGTACGGTAATTAACATTGTGACACGAGAATTTTATATATAAGATTATGTCTTTTCTGCTAATTTCGAACTAAACTTAACTTACTTCGATATACCGGGAATGTCGTATGATTGAGATGCCATGTCCTCAACTGCTCCTACCGCAGCCGTTACCAGCAGACCATGAGGTTCAAAGGCTTCCTTCAACTCTTTGAGGAGTTGAGTGAAGTTGTCCACATCGGCTTTCCCATGAACTGTGTCTCTTCGGTTAGGGTACTCCCAGTCTACGTCAAAACCATCGAACCCATGGGTGATGACCATATCCAAAGCACTATCGACAAAGTTTTTGCGAAGCTGGGGACTTGCTGCCATCTGTAAATGAATTTTATATTTTTAAATAGGACTTTGTTCAGGAACTGAAGGAAACTTATGTTCTCTCTCGAGCAACTGTTAAATATGATCTGTCTTCTAACAGAAAGCTAATGCTTAAATCTATTAAGTAATATAATTATTTGAGAAAATTACATTATCTTTCGTCAAAACTATATATATGTATAATTAGTTTATATCTTTTTTATGACTTATAAGAATAAAAGTAATATTTATAATTAACAATATATAAATAAGTTGATGATTAAAAGACAATACTTACGATTGAATATTTGGCTGATCCTTCGTTCCATCCTCCGACAGCCAAAATCGTTTTCAATTTAGGATTTTGTTGCTTGAGTGCATTAAATTTACCGAAATTATCTGAAATATTTATGTAGATGAGTAAATTAATTTATGTACTCAATTAATCATTTATTTATTTCTAGGAAATTCTAGAACGTTCTTCACAAAACTAGATTTATTAGTTTTAAACAAAACTAGTATGTTAAAATCTGTACATGTAGTTAAGATACCAAATGAGTTTGTTATTTTGATACTTCGTTTAACCGCATAATGGAATATTTTAAATATTTATTTATTTGTCATATATTCTTAATAAGTGCAGACATGAATAGACATTCTACTACGCTATTTGAAATTATTTAGGAGCACCTGTGATCAATGCCAAGTATAGATTATGTTATATACCAAACTGATCACATATAAAATAAAAACTTACTTCTTCCCCAATTATCAGGCAGGTCGAGCCAAGGGTCTAGGGAAATAACAGTCCCTCTGTTATCTATTCCTACGAAGGTGTACACCAAATGAGTGCAGAGGTTGCTGTCAATGTGGTCAACGTCGAACTTTCCCAAACCCTGTCTATACGTCGCCCAAGTTCCATAGTAACAGAAGACAATTTCTGGAATAAATATATTTGATTTGAAAAGAAGTTTTTAGTGATATTTGGTAAATTTTCAAAAAAATATCAAAATATAACACTATCTTTATGGAATTATCTTTACAATAAGGAATAGTAAACACTGCTAAAACCTAACCAATTTTCTTAATGTTAAAACTATTTATAATAATTTGAAGGTTCATTTTATATTTCCTACAAAAAAACATTACATTTCTCCAGTAAACAATGTAGATGTAACTTATAAAATAAAAACAAAGTACACATTAACATTAGAATTTGTTGGATTCCATAGCATTATAGGGGGTTGTTAATCTTAAAGTGAAAAAAAAAAACAATTACTACATTAGTTCAACTTGACCAAAAATTAAATCGTTTCAAAAACATATTTATTTTTTCATTAAGGGCTACCAACAGAACTGTATGTTATACAAGACTGACAATGTTATTTTCTTAAGTAGTACAGCTTAGTACACATAATTCCATTTACAGGTATGCTTAGTTATTTAGGTAGTATGCTTTTAAATTCGTTTTTTATCATATTTTATACAAAGAACAAGCTGACCCGGCAAACGTTGTGTTGTCATATAAATAAAAAAATGTTAAGGGTGAACAACCCTTATTACTTGGGGTATGAAAAATAGATAGTAGCCGATTCTACAGACCTACTGAATATGCATATAAAATTTGGTGAAAATCGGTAAAGCCGTTTCGGTGGAGTACGGTAACTAACATTGTGACACGAGAAATTTATATACAAAGAAAAAAGTACAAGTAATAAATAAATAACATAAGTAAATCGACACTTACTTTCTTCTGGCGGCGCAATATTATGAGAAGTCACATATGACAAGCTAAATGCGAACAAAAATAAACTCAAAATCATTTTACGATAAATTTCAGCCTCGACGCACAATTACACACAAACTCTCCATTCAAATGATAATTGAGATAATGAAATATCCTTTATAAATACCCCATTATCAATAAAAGAAAGAATTGTTATCTAAAGTAGTTTGCAATAGAGAGTTGATAAAGTGCCGTATTTGGAAATTCTATTTATATTTTTATTAGTAGTCATTGGACGCCCATTTCCCTAACTTATCATTCTTTTGATCTGAGCCTACTTTATTTAGGGTCGTTATAAATTTGCTAGTCATATCATTATTGCCTTTGGACGTAGTAATTTTTAGTTCGCTTTCTTATCCGCATACACTGAAATTACCGGTAACATAAGGATTAAGCTCACCTAGGAGAAATATATGGTTAAAAAAATATTTTTTTAACCCAACCCCATCGTCTAACCCAATTGTAATCCATCCAGTTTCGTTCTATTTCCGATTTCTATTTCCCATTATGTTATGTCTCGTTCCTTCCGTTTCATCCCGTCCAGTTCCTTTCCATCCCATTCCATCACATCACATCCCACTATGTCACTTAATTAAATTAATTCAGTACATTTCATTCCATTTCAATAATTTACATAGGTAAAGTGATGATTATGTAATTACCATTACGCTATTACTAAATTACTTATTATACATAATATTATAAATTGATTGCTTTCCTCTCAAATGCAGGCCTAAAAGCAAAGTCCTTTTCGTTCATAAAATATATGGCATAGGTACCGGTTGAATAAACCGAATCGTTTTTAGTACGAGAGAACCAGAATACAGGGCTTCAAAAACTGTACGGTCACTCGATCCGAACTTTTTGTTAAAAAAAGTAACGCCGCACAGAAGTTTTAAAGGTTTTTTGAATCGAATATACAGAATGCAGGTACGTATGACACATATGGGAAATTTACGTTATATTTTCAACCCTTAAATGACAATGAATGAACGGAATTCAGCATCGATTGATTCTTTTCCATGACTTTTAATTGGGTTGCTATTAATAATTAAGGCTTTCTATTAATAATTTTGATCAAAACGTTTGATGAGACGAATGTAAAGGTAACCATTTTTTTCTCCGGACAACCCCTTACCATAGACGAGAAAAGAAAATAACATCTTCAAAGACAAGAACGTTCGCCGACCTATTGGTACTCGTATAAGTAGTTGCTACGCCACTGCTTTTATAGGTTCGTAAGAAACTTGTTGGTACATATGAAGTTATCAATTTGTTAATTTTGTAACTTTACATAAATAAAATTATTCTTATTAGTTGGACCTTCCTTAACTAAGTTATAGTTAAACCTATGTTTAAGGCTGATATTTAGTGCGGCAGTTCATTCGAACGAAAAATTCTATATATAACCTTTCAAATAAGTGTGGTCATAGCGTTTAATACGACTGAAGAGATCATTTGGATAATTACTTTAAAAAGCGTTTTCAATAAATATGAAATCGAAGTGCCCAAAAATTGGCATCATCGTTACGGGAGACAAAATACTATAATTCCGAACGCAATAACGGTCCGTGTCGACGTCAATACGGGTGACAAAGGACATTGTAACTCACGAAATCCATTTAGCGTTACCACGACCTAGATGGGACGCAAGCGGGAGTTGAACTCGTGTTAAAAGTGTTCCGTAATCCCGAATGAAGTAAGGATTAAGATTTTTGCGTATTTTTCGTTGCCTGCGTATTTAGATTCTACATATCATGTGTCGCGAAATATAAAAGAAATCATTTTATTTTATAGAAGTAGTCGTTAAATACAAAATACCACTAAAATTGGCGTCATCGTTTCAAGGGACCGAATCCTATAATTCCGAACATAATAACGGTCCGTGTCGACGTCAATACGGGTGACAAAGGACATTGTAACTCACGAAATCTATTTAGCGTTACCACGACCTAGATGGGAGGCAAGCGGGAAGTGAGCTCGTGTTAAAAGTGTTCTGTATAATCTCTGAGCCTTCAAGCCTTTAAGTCTGCAATTATGAAAAACAAAATAAAATACCTTGTAATATCCGATAAAGCAAATATTAATCCTGAATTAAGTAAGGATTAAGATTTGTGCGTATTTTTCGTTGCGTACTTCTTAAGATTCTACAACCATGTGCCAATAAAATATTAAAGAAATCATATTATTTATTAGACGTTTCTTTAGATACAAAGTTAAAGACCACCGAGAATTGGTGTCATCGTTTCAAGGGACAGAATCCTATAATTCCGAACATAATAACGGTCCGTGTCGACGTCAATACGGGTGACAAAGGACATTGTAACTCACGAAATCCACTTAGCGTTACCACGACCTAGATGGGAGGCAAGCGGGAGGTGTACCTCTTGAGTACCTAGATGTTCTCTACACCTCATTAAGTCTTCCAAGCTTTATGTTATCCCTAATGTACCCATTCTAATTATTATGGATTTTATAACGGTTCTAAACTCGGCTATATTTCATTAAAAAATTCACTTACACAAGTATTTTTTTATATACATAAGTCTTATTCTACGAGAATTGGACATCAAAAACCGAATTAAATGAAGGGATTTTGGAGTTAGTAACCGCAGTAGATGTCTTTTATAAAAAACATTGCTGCTGTCATTCTAAATTTAGTCCCTTATGCCTTTAGCTTTTTTTTAACGAGTAGGAAACCTTGGAAACGTGGGAACCACACAAGTTATGTGGGATTTTTACCGCACTAAAACCCCCCTGATGGGCGTCCTCGGCGCTGCGTAAGGGACTCCGGGATCTCCAACGGAACGCAACCGGAGTCCTCGTGGCGCGTTGCCTCGTCGGGCTCCGCACAGGTGAGCTTGACGCTCACTACACCATCTGGTGTTCAGTTCATGACAGTATGCGATCATACATACCGCCGTCCATCCTGGGATTGCTGGCCGGGCGGTTCGAGCTCCCACTCTTGTCGTCCGCATCCGAGAAACCCCTTTTAGTCGCCTCTTAGGACAGGCAGGGGATACTGTAGCCCTATTCTGCCTATTCTGGTCCCGGAACTCCCTTATGCCTACGACATGCACAAGAGCAAATGGAGCATTGTGTGCCAGCACCACATCAGTCCTACCCTCGTTCCCTTGTTATATCGTTTTTAAATTTCCTCACGGAACTCTAAAAACAGATAAAAAACTTACAACGTGTGTACGGACATAGGCCGGAAAAGCGCATGTGGCGACCAGGGACTTTTTCGACTTTTATTTGAACGACCGGCCGTCCAACTCGCTAAATTATTACCGCAATGTTTCCCCAATAAAACTAGAAACGAGCGTACGCCTACATAAAAGTCTGTATGGCTTTAAAATTCAATTTTCGCCAGTCATACGTAGTACTTCGTAAGGATGGCTGGATTTGGCGGATGGATTTGCGCACACGTATGAGAGTTTCGTGTAAAATACTCGTGTGCCTACATATATATAGGCGATTTTGGGATTTTTTGAAGAAAATTACAAAAGTAATATGTAATTTTATTGATTTTACACGCTTTTTATTAGCTTCACCTGTATGTTTTTGTTTGTATGTTTGTTTGTAACCGACTTCTTTGGGCGCGATTTTGACCCACTTTAAACGGCCAGATTTCGTTCAAACTTTGCAGATTTTTACATAAAGACAAAATATAAATCGACAAGTTATATCTACTCTGGTCCTCAGGGGTAGTAGTTGGTGGGCAGCTTAAGGTAGGAATCTAATCGTAAATCGCATTTACCGATATCTATGGGCGCCAGTAGCCATTTACAATCAGGTGGACTGCATGGATCATTTGCTACTTCTCTATTGTTAATAAGGTCTAAACGCACTAGTTAGCACGTACATGAGTTAGAATATTAAAGTATTTTAATGTAGTTAAATTACATAATGATTATATATCAAATGTCTTTATACAAAGTTTTTTTTTCGTATCAAGTACAGAAATGTAGCCTATTAATTTAATTAGACTAATAGCCACAGGCCCTAATCTGTATTAGACCTGTGTCTGTGCTAAGAGCTAAAGTAAATTAAATTACTGCTTCATCATAATATTGGAGTCCTTTTAATAAAGTCATATTTATAATAGTCGGTCAATCTAATTTATAATACTTTTTTTTTTTTTTTTTTGTTTACGAGGGGGAAACCTTCAAAAGGTACCCGACGACGTGGGAGCGACGCCGGGTTATGTGGGATTTTTACCGCACTAAAACCCCCCCCGGTGGTCGTCCTCAACGCTTGTTGGAGAACTCCGGGATCTCCTAGGGAACACAACCGGAGTCCTCCAAGCGCAATGCCCCGATCGGGCTCTACCCTGGGGGAGCACTTTTGGCTCCTCCCACACCATCTGGTGTTTACGACGGTATGCGACCACACATACCGTCGTCCTTCCCGGGGTTGCTTGCTGGACGGTCCGAGCTCCCACTCTTGCCACCCGCAACCCCGGAAGCCCCCTTTTAGTCGCCTCTTACGACAGGCAGGGGATACCGTAGCCCTATTCTATTCCCGAGACTACAGGGACAAATTTATAATACCTATATATCGGATTAAATATTATATTGTATGATTCACTGTTGCACATATTTGTAAGTGTAATAATCAAACAACTTTATGATAACATTTCCGCAATAAACCAATAGAATATACTAGCTACAATTACACTATATTTGGGGAAACGCTCTCAAAACCAATAGATAAAAATATTTATCAATTCGCGAATACTATATCGTTATTGTGCCGACCGCCTCATACTGTAATCTCAAATATGCCGGTAACAATTAAACCAATTAACAAACAGATAAGATTAAATCAATGCAATGTATACAAATAAAAAATCGATACATTCTCACGTGATTCCGTTCCATTGAAACAATTTTTTGATTTGTAGGTTAATCTAATTCATAAATGGCGTAAATATCCAAGCGGGTATCTAAAATATCTGGAATTTAGGATGTTTTTCCTGTCATGCGTCTACGCGCCCTACACACCCACATTTTTTTTTATATATAATATGGGAGTAGCAGACGAGCATGCAGTCCACCTGATGGTAAGTGGCTACTGCCGCCCATGGACATCTGTAATCAACCCCAGATAAAATTAGATAGTCCTACATGAAGTCGGCCACAGATGCGCCGCTACCCCTGAGGACTAAGCTGGAACGCCTCAGAAAAAGTCTGTATCCCTTACCACACCCTTCAAACCGGAACACAGCAGCGCCTAACACTGCTGTTATTAGGTAGAAATAGGTGTGGCGGTGGTGCCGCCGGAGTCGAATCACAAAGGGTTCTACCACCTTCACATGAGTTAATTCGCGTGCGTATAACACGATAAGATATAGGTGGCACGCGTGCAGGTGGGATACGCCTGTGGACCTTATCACGTGTGACAGGATAAGCGCGTTATATTGAGAACTCACGGGCCGATTTTCAGTCGCCACTACGGGCAGACGCAACATAATTGCTCTTTTCAAAACTCACGAGACCGCAGTTTTGCGCGGTTACGAAATATTCTACAAACTCGGTGGAACCCGATAGCACATCGGGTCGAGGTCGATATAAGTTGTCCAGTGTTGCATCGAAATCAAATGCGCGCAATGTGCATGAATTGGAGAGTAATGCCATAAAAATAGCATTAACTTTTTTTTCATTGATCTACATTTTCATATTCTACACGTGTTGCAAATCTGCGATTGCGAGGCAGCTTAAAAACTTCGTGAGTTCCAAGCTTTACTTTAAAATCTTCAACACCTAGAAAGATCATAATATTGACTATAAAAATATAATAAAAAATACTCATTATAAAAGTTTTCAGTCGGTACTGCTTTGTATTTTTTAATATGGTCGTTCAACTGCAAATAAACGTAAATGTAGCATGACGTCGTTTTATCTAATTGGATTATTTTAATCTATATCCGATAATAAAAGTATTATTGTCTCCAGTTTAAATGGAATCAAATGTAATATAAATAAAATTTATTGTCTTATGGAGAACATTTTATTATTTGAAATATTATTTTCCTGTGTGTTTATTATATGCATGTGTTTTATTGTAAGTTATGGCGCCTAGAAAAAGGTGTGTAGGTGGTGCTAGTCAATATACTTATTACTATTAATAATAGATAGATAGATAGAATACTCTTGTTGCACACTTACAGTTAAATTTAAACAATGAGCAATACATTTACTTGTATATAAAAAATAAACGACTTAGAAACGTCTTATCACAGTAGAAATATGGAATCCTTATACTGTGGTCTTTTTGTGTCAGCCACTTACCATCAGATAGATTCCATGGTCGTTTGCTATTCAATAATATAAAACAAAACAAACAAACTATGTTTTATTACATTGGATAGTGTTTTTATGAACCTGCTGTATTTTGTAGTTCACTAGCAATTTGTTTAAATCCTTTCTGGCGTTGAAAGGACCTGCCTGGTACCACCTCCACACGTATTTCTAGCGTAAAGAATTCCTTGCGATGGAAAGATATGGATGTTGGCTTCTTTTGTATGAAGCGAACATAGTCCTCGGAAGTGGCATTGCACATGTGATCGGTTTCACGTCTTTATTAGTAGTATATCGATGGTTTCAGCATAGATTAGTAAAGATTACTCACTGCTAACAAGAAAATTTAACCTGTTTTGACAATTGAAATTGTCACTGTCATCTATTTTCGTGTTTGAAAAATATTAAAAAATGTAGTTTTTAGATCACGTACGAATGAAAGGTTATTTTTCCGCACTTTTTCTTCGATTTCGTGTCTTAACTGCGCATGTCGGCATTGTTCCGCGTAAATTACACCATAACAGCCATTAAATGGCTGACAGAATTGTCAGCCGTTTAAGCCATTTAATGGCTTCCTTCAATTACAAGGCAGTGAGATATCTATACTTATTCAGGGTTTCAGGTAGAAATTGTACCATAATAATATGGAGTTGTTAATTTATGTCCATAGGTGACAGTGACCTCTTATCATCAGGTTGACTGAAGCACGTATGCTACTTCAATGTTATAAAAAAAGGGTATAAATATTTTTAGCAAAAAACAAAAAAATATATACTTACCTACAACTAAAGAAAAATAAATATCTACACAAAATGCCGTCTCTACTCTTTACATTCATACTCAATAAGCATTTTCGAATCAATCCTTGCATTTTCATATCCTGAGACCGTAACTCAGCAGTATGTAAATAGGAGAGTCTTCGCCAAGATTAATGGGGTCCTTGCTCTAGCTAGAGACGGTGTTTTTGTTATCTAGCTACACTAAGCTGTTCGCACTTTCTTGCTCGCTAGTTAACTGAAGATACTATTGTAAGGGTTGCGAAGTGTTTAAGTTTTAAGTATTTGAGGTTCATTTACCTATTTACTAAACGTGACATACAAATTAAGTTGTTACTATGGTAGAGTACATTACACATGTTATAATACGTTCGTTTAGTTAACATACATATTATGTAACTTAATATATGATAACATATTTATATAAAACTTATATAAGTTTCGTTGCCAGTGAAAGGTCTAGGTACAGGAGTTAACTTTTTGGGAATTTAAAAATATACTCGTGTCTTCAACCCCAGGTAGGATTAGATGTTACCTGAGGTCGGTCACAGATGCGCTACCCCTGAGGCTGAACTAAGCTGGAACGCCTCGGAAAAGTATGTCTCCCTTACCACACCCTTCAAACCAGAACACAGCAGCGCCTAACACTACTGTTCATAGGCAGCAATAGGTATAGCGGTGGTGCCACCGGAGTCGAATCAGAAAGGGATTTACCACTTTCATTTACCTTAATGAATATCTTAATATCTTAATGAATATGAAAACTGTAACACATGCAACATAATTATATTATCTACTATATTATATTATCTAATATTAAGCTACTATACAGGACAAAATAGTGTGACGGCAGTACTATGGCAGTTGAACCTCAGATACTGATACTGAATACAGAAACTGCCTGACACCTAGCCTCCGATCCCTATTATGTTACTCTGGAATGGTTGATGACAAAGGAAATGAATAGACTTCTACCACTTTTTTTGTTAACTAGGGAGAAACCTTCAAACGGTACCCGGTGCCGTGGGAGCAACACAGGGTTATGTGGGATTCTTACCGCACCAAAAACCCCCCGGCGGCTGTCCTCTGCGTTGCCAAGAGGACACCGGGATCTCCTACGGTACGCAACCGGAGTCCTCTGAACGCGTTGCTCTTTCGGGCTCCGCCTAGATGAGCTGCAGGTCTCGTCTAGTATTTACGACGGTATGCGACCGCCGTCCTTCCCGGAGTTGCTTGCCGGACGGCTCGACCTCCCAATCTTGCCGCTCGCAACCGCAGAAGCCCCCTTTTAGTCGCCTCTTACGACAGGCAGGGGATACCGTACTCCTATTCTAGTCCCGGGAGTACAGGGACAATACTTCTAACCCTACATAAATACTTATGTTATTGATTTATTAGTCCAATAAATCGTAATATATGTAAGGTCTTGGCTATGAATATTGGCTTCATAGTGTGATGTTTTTATCAGAACCAATAAATACGTAGGGTCAACTGTATCAAGATAATTGTGAAGGGTTATATAACTCTATGGGGACCAAATGCACCACCGTTGCACCCAGTTTTCGCTAAAGCGGAAGAGCTCTTTTGTTATGTTTTAAGAATGTCACAGAGCAGCTAATATTCTTATACAAAGTTTTACAATTTATCCTTCTACATATAATTGAGTTGAAGTAGAATCAGGTGTGTCATATGTCTCTGAGGTGCTGGCGCGATCGACTTCAGGAGCCTCGAAACATACGCCAAAGGGTGGTTGACGCTATCTTGCCGAACTTTCGAGCCTGGCTCAGAAGTAGGGGTCGAGTTACCTACCGCCTAACTCAGATACTCACCGGACATGGCTGTTTCGGTGAGTATCTGAATAGAATAGGGAGGGAAGAGACGGCCCAATGTCATCATTGTGGGCATGACGAGGATTCCGCACAGCATACGCTGCAGTACTGCCCCGCGTGGGACTCGCAGCGGCGGACCCTCGTCGAAAAAGTGGATCCGGATCTCTCTCCATCGGCCATCGTTGGGGCGATGGTTCAGCGCAGCGAAGCCTGGGATGGCATGATCACCTTCTACGACATAGTCATGTCCGCGAAGGAAGACGCCGAGCGAGCAAGGGAGCGCGCTGAACCCGCTCGAAGAAGGAGTCGCCGCAGGCGTAGGTAACGCCCACCGGCGCGGTGTCCCTGTAGTTCCGGGACCAGAATAGGGCTACGGTATCCCCTGCCTGTCGTAAGAGGCGACTAAAAGGGGGCTTCCGGGGATGCGGACGGCAAGAGTGGGAGCTCGAACCGCCTGGCCAGCAACCCCGGGATGGACGGCGGTATGTGTGGTCGCATACCGTCGTGAACACCAGATGGTGTGGTGAGTTTCAAGCTCACCTGGGCGGAGCCCGACGGGGCAACGCGCCAAGTGGACTCCGGTTGCGTTCCGTTGGAGATCCCGGAGTCCTCTACGCAGCGCCGAGGACGGCCACCGGGGGGGTTTTAGTGCGGTAAGAATCCCACATAACCCCGTGCCGCTCCCACGGCATAGGGTACCTTTTGAAGGTTTCCCCCTCGTCAACAAAAAAAAAAAAAAAAAAAGGTGTGTCATATGTGTATTACATAACGTAAGATAGGCTGCATGTTAGTTCGCTGTTTTTTTTATAATATAGGAGTAGCAGACGAGCCTGCAGTCTCCCTGTTAGTAAGTGGATACTGCCATCCATGGACATCTGTAATCAGATCGATACGCCGCTACCCCTGAGGACTAAGCTGGAACGCCCCGGAAAAGTATGTTTTTATTATAAATAAAGTAAATACTTATTTGTAGTTATGTTTAAATATATTTGTCCTTAAATAAATCTACATTTAGTAGTCTATTTGCTTCATTCGTCAAAGGCAAGGGACGATCGGACGAATATGAAATTACATCCGGGCGTAGTGAAAAATTGCGGAATATATCACGCTCGTACGCCACAATGGAAACTGACAAATAACGTCTATTGGCGGAAAGATCTGAAAGGTTACGGGAATATAGGTTAAAGTCGTATCTATGTCATAAGTTTCGTAGGTGAGTTTTTTGGTGATTCCCTGATATAGATTGAAGGAGGAAAAAACTTATAGAAGGACACTTGGACACTGCTGCCGATGGACATTTCGATTGGCCGATTGGACATTGTCTTTTTGATATTATTATACCAAACCAAAATCAAAAATATTTTGTTCTAAGTACGTTCCAGAATTATTTTTAAACGTCAATAATCCGCCACCATTTGCAAACTTTAATTATGGAGAAGAAGCGGCGAAAGAACACAGCAGCGCTTAACACTTGTTATTAGGTACAAATAGATGTGGCGGTCGAACGAACCACAGATGATTTTACCACCTTTAAACCACAAAGGATGCCTATGGCGAGTATACAAAAATCAAAATGAGGACATTTTTTTCAAAATTACATTGTGACTGTGTTAGAATTCTACCGCGCGTAATTAATATTTGTTCATTACCCACGACGGCTGCATTTAGTTAAGAACCAATTTAACTTTAAGAGTTACGAGTATAATGCTCGTCAGGTTAAACCTAGAGTAACTTTACTCACAGATGTAAGGAACTTGTTGTATAGGCAGCGAATTTGTGTAGCGATTCAAATGAATATAAAACTAAGATGTGACAGTCTGATTTGCATGTTTATCAGATTTAAAGCAAAAAATATTTAAAATTTTATTATTAGTAGAAGAATACGGTCATGCTTATCAAAAAAGCGCTGGTTTCAAGTACGACTTACTAAAAAAATGTTAACTTTATTTTTCGTCTGTTTTCTTGTATGTGTGTACTGTGTGTCTTATAACAGCAGTGTTAGGCGCTGCTGTGTTCCGGTTTGAAGGGTGTGGTAAGAGAGACAGACTTTTCCGAGGCATTCCAGCTTAGTCCTCAAGGGTAGCGGCGCATCTGTGGCCGACCTCAGGCAGGAATATCTAATCCTATCTGGGATTGATTTCAGATGTCCATGGGCGGCAGGAGCCACTTACCATCAGGTGGACTGCATGCTCGTCTGTTATTCCTATATTATAAAAAAAAATACATGTACCTATCAAGCGAGTTGATGCCACATTTATTTAGCTGTTAGAAGACAGAAATATCTGTTATACATATGATTAAAATCGTCAAAAGCGACCTTGATGATACGAGTAATACTCTGATCTGACCAAATCATCAAATAGAAAATAATGACATATTTTTATTCGTTCACATGTCCGCAATGAGACACATACTTCACTACTCTTAGATATAAATCCACACATAATTTAACTTGACTCTTCCTCTAGACATCTTTTGTTGATGTACAGCTTTTTGTACTAATGAAGGTATACTGCATTACGTAATATATATGTAAGTATTTCGCAGACATACCAGTTCTTGTTGAGTCAGTTCATTTACAGTTAGCAGTGATAGCCCAGTGGTTAAAAAACTCAGCCTCTCGATCGAGGGGTCCGAGGTTCAAATCCCAGGCACGCACCTCTGATTTTTCGAAATTATGTGTGTATTAGAAATTAATTATCACTTCCTAAAAACGGTGAAGGAAAACATCGTGAGGAAACCTGCATACCTAAGAGATTTAGAAAAAAAAATCTCAAAGGTATGTGAAGTCTACCAATACGCACTTGGCCAGCGCGGTGGACTATGGCCTAATCCTTCTCATTATGAGAGGAGACCCGTGCCCAGCAGTGGGACAATAATGGGTTGATGATGATTACTAAACAATATTTGTAGGAATTGTTTGCGAATTGAACAGAGTACTTAACCTGTGTAGTTATGGCCTATCATTTTCATCCTAGTGTTTAAGGTTTCATTACATTCATTGATAATTTTGGGTACACCTTTTCTAATTAAATTTGACTTCTCGTCTAATAAATAGAACAGGTTTACACATGAGGTATAAATCTTAGACCTCAGGACAAGCAATGCGTCTGACATCAGTTTCAGGTAGAACCACTAGTCTCCGTGTAATTGGTTACAGATGTCCATGAGCAGTGACCTCTTCAGGTGGACCGCATGCTCATTTGTTATTTCAATCTTAGAGAAAAAAATACAACTTACAATTTTACTAATAGTAAAATTGTATTATAAAAATCAGTAGATATAAAAGATAATGAAAGTAATACCGTAGAACAAACGTAGCATCGATTGAGCAAATGAGGCCTTAAACAAACACGAACGAACATAAAACATTATTAATCCTTATTACACAGTGTTCTGTTCACAATGTTTTGAGCTGTTTATTTTCTTTCGCAAATATCATCTCTGTTTCGTAAATAAAAGTAAAACTGTCTGTTCATGTGCGATTGGTCTTAAATAAATTATTAATTTTATGAAAAAGGTGTACAATTATTATTTTTACAAAATAAAGATGAAGTATTGAATACAATATTACAGGTATTACATATGAAAATAAGTTTTATCATTAAAAATTTCTTAAAACTTATTGTTGGTACATTGGTACCGTTTAATATGTTCGTTTATCAAAACATATTTAGTTATATAAACATTGGTACTGTTTATAATATTTAATAGTAATTATGTCCGTAAACATTTCTTAATTTTGAGAATAACGCAGTTTCAAATTGTTATAAAATATGTTTGGTAAAATACTAAAAATAATAAATAGGTATTTAATTTATTTCCAAATCTTTTTGCGTAACTGAAAAATAAGTCCAATACTGAAAAACTTGAATTAATTATTATATAAATCGGTTCGTTAATAGATGGCTTTATACCAGCCTCTCACGATTTTGCTCGAATATTGTCACGCTGTTTTCTCCGCGTAATGAGTTGGTAATTGTTTTTAGAGCCAACGAAGATATTTTTATACATTCTCTAAACGTATTTAATTTGTTAGGGAATTGAGCATTTGAACGATAAAGGTCTTGTTGTTAATTCTCTTGGCACGAAATTATTTATGCTAACATTTTATATATCACCGAGATTATATTGTAGGTGGTAGAACCTACAATATAAAATCATGGTGGGGCTGTGGAGGCACCACCGTCACACTTATTTCTGCTTAATAACAGCAACGTTTTGCTGTATTCCTGTTTGGAGGGTTTGGTAACTTATCCGAGGCGTTCTAGCTTATTTTGTCTTCATAGTTACACATCTGTGGTCAACCTCAGGAAAGAATATCTAATCCTATCTGGGGTTGAATACAGATGTTCATGGGCGGCAATAGCCACTTCAGGTGGACTGCATTCATCTATGCTTTCATATACCAAAAAAATCAAGCTTATCGCTACTCAAAGTATCAAATAGCACATATAAAGTACCTATAAATTGTGAAATCAAATAGTACGAATAAAAGTAACAGTAATCTTAATGCACTGATAATAAATAATGTTAATTTTAACATTCAAAACATTGATAATAACTTCAAAAGACATGATAATACAGTTTTGCAATAAAGATATTTAATCGCGAATATTTTATATTTTATACTGACGTATTAAACAATTTGCAATATCTGTCATATCAATTCGTATTAAGATAAGTGTTTTGTTTTATTTTTATTGCTCTTGTTATAAATAAGCCGCGGATAGTGTTATAAAGTTTATTTATAGCGTTCAGTTATTTTTATCGAGTTACGGCCAATTTTGAATGCAGTTAAAGTAGTAATGGCGCAGTAAATGAAGATTTGATTGCCATGCCTTAGAAATGGACTACGTCTAGTTTTAAATAAGGGATGTAGTTCCCGAGCGATATTGAGCGATTACACGAGCGATAGTTCGTGTCCGCGGTAATCGACGGCTGTGGCCAATGCTGTTACGTAATGTCACCTGACGTCACGTTGTGACCGTTGTGACCGGTCGTCGGTGGTTGATGACGTCACAGAGGGTGACGTCGTTGCTGGCGACGGGAAACAGCAGTTGGCGGATATCAGTGACGGTTTTCGGAGTGGACTCTCGCTCCTTTATTAGCTCCCTAAACAGGAGGAAGCTTATTCCATATCTTGCACGTTTCTGTCAAAAATGACCGTGTAAATCTAGATACGCAGTCAAGTTAAAAAAAAACTGGTGATACACCACCGTGTGTTAAGTATTACGAGAACCATTTGGAGGCTACTTTTGACTCCTTAATAACTCAAAACAAAAGTTAGATTAAATTTGGTTTACTTACCGTACTGGCACAATATAATAATATGGCGTGTGTGTTTGTGTGTTTGTTATTTATTATACAAAGAAGAACCCTCGAAAAACTATAACTGACATTTAAATTGGCCAATTACACATCTTTTTGGCTCTATCAGAAAATTTGGAAGCTCCATGAAAAAAGTAACATGAAATAAATTGTAGCTCTAATCCAGCTATTAATGGCACAAGCCTTCAGGGAAATGTAACGAAGTCTTCAGGGGAATCTAATACCGTAACAGGATCTCGGGTTAACAGATTCCTTGTAAACACAGATTGGGATTACCAAAATAAAATTACTGAGATATATTTAGTTTATATGTTATGTTTGATCACCTGGTTATAATTCTCAGCATTAATTGAGTTTTAGTGAATTCTTCAGTGTTTTGAAGATATTTTCCATTTCAGACTTGTTACCACTTAGTCTCGAATCATGTTTTGATTTTGAAGTGTAGCAACCCCCATGTCCTCTATTTTAAGCGAAATCTCATCAAATAGTTTTAAGTCTTTTCCAAAAAATCCTATACATGCTTAGTCTATGATGTTGAAGAAAGATTAATGTGAAAATAAATTTAAAAACAGTATTTTCTACGCAAATCTAAATCATCTAGACAAACCTCAAGCTTTCCAGTAGGTCTCCATCGGTGTGATCTCACATTATTTGATGTATAGTTAGGTTACTATTAGGAGATATGGTAGTTAACCAGAGCAATGCCAAAACTATATATAATTTTAGTAGTCAAATAACATTTGAAAACATCTACCGGTTTCTTTTCAATTTATTTGGAATTAAAGACAGCTAATTCAATTTTATATTCGTATAAATAAGTCGTTACCAAGCCAGGCGAGGCAGGTAAAGCAAAATAAATCATTGGTCTAATTCCTCTAATAAATGTCTGACACGCCCGAGGGAAATCTAACAGGGTCTTTTGAGGATAGCACTAATACTGAGAAATAATCCAAATACAAGATCTAGATTTGCTTGGATAGATGTCTTCATTTTCTTACGCGAAACTACTGTCTAGTCTTGATAGTTTTCATAATGTTGTTATGAAAATAATTGTTGTGTTTGATCGCCAAGTTATTATAATTAGTCCTAAAGGACCTTTAGTATTTTTTAGTGATTACAAGTTTGTAGAGCGCTACATGATTCGTCTTCACGTCGACGTCAACTTACTTTTTCAGACTTGTGATTACTTATTCACAAAAATAATTTGGTTTTAAAGTGTAGTTGATCTACGATGCCAAGTCGAGGAAGAATTTCATAACTAATGAGATTAAAAGTTTGCCGAAATTATCATGACCACATTATGTCATAATATTGTGAGATTCTAAGTAGCTAGGGCAACGAGAAAAACTTTATATAATTTAGATAGTATCCTATTCAAGACGAGCCCAGGAATGTTTTTAAGAGCAGTCGTAAATAAATTGCCCTAAAAAATGTTTACCTGTACCTTTATAATTATATCAAGAGTTACAGACAGCTAATTCAATTTTATATTCGTATAAATAAGTCGTTACCAAGCCAGGCGAGGCAGGTAAAGCAAAATAAATCATTGGTCTAATTCCTCTAATAAATGTCTGACGCGCCCGAGGGAAATCTAACAGGGTCTTTTGAGGATAGCGCTAATACTGAGAAATAATCCAAATACAAGATCTAGACTTGCTTGGACAGATGTCTTCATTTTCTTACGCGAAACTACTGACTAGGCTTGATAGTTTCCATAATATCTAAAATATTATGGAAATAATTGACGGTGAATTTTGTAGTTATTTCTGAGATACTGGGTATCAATTTAGTTAAAATTTGCTTTTAAAATCCTTACCGATTTCGAAAAGGCATGAATTTAAGAAAATATATTATCTTGAATATTGAATATTAAATATTTTTTATAAGAAATATATATTTAACCCGGGTCCCTTTTGTACCACTACCGAGGTTCTCTAATTGTGTCCACACTTTTATATAAGACCCTTTTTTCGAAACTTAAGTTTTCTTTTCAGAATACAAGAAAAAACATTTTTTCATTTAAGAGATTAAGAGCAACGTCGGGCGCGATACCGATTAGGATGGGTAACCGTTTGTGGCAAAATTTTATGTATTACAGTAAATAAATTTAATATTCTCGGTAGAATGAATGCGCAAGCTGGATCGTAATAGCATAAAACCAAGGTTTTAATTGTTCTAAACCCTAGTTCTAATAAATAGCAGACACGCTCCGGGGAAATCTAACAGCATCTGCAAAGACTGAGTTAATACTGCGGAATATCGGCAAATAGTATTCTAGCCTTGTTTGGACAGATGGCAGTCTAAACTGTATTGTACTGTGTAAATTATTCTATACTAGCTAATATTACTAGAGAAATTTTCCCAAAATTAGTAAAAATAGAATTCGAGGATTTTTACTGATACCACTGAAGTTTATCGATGGTGGTAGATCCCTTTGTGGTCCGACCAAGGCCACACTATTATAAGTGTCAATAAGCTGTTGTGTTGTGCTATGGAGGGTGTGGTAAGATACAAAGTACATACTCATCCGAGGCGTTCCTACTTACTCCTTAGTAACAACGCATTCCATGCCACCTTATACTTTCGTGAAATTTTAAATCTTATATAAATTACCAAGTCTACCATGGTTCTAGAAAAACAATCGCATTCAGTATTGCCTAACAAGTAATGACGTTCTGATAAGACGCCATAGAGCTTTAACCACTTATCTGTCATTACTGTTAATGAACTGGGCGCAAATAAAAAGGATAACGAAATATTCATTGAACACCGGTAATACACAGCAGACGCGCTATGATTTTTATCCAACGCTGATTAATTTAATACTGAAAATTGTTGGCAATTCGTTTCTAGTTTCTCTAATTTAAATAAATTATTTGTAATTTGATCTATGACTAAGGGAGGTCGTTAACGTTGGCTGTCGCTCGTAGGTATATAAAAGCCTTTATCATCAACGTCTACACGGACTGATCACTGTGTGTAAAGTGGCAGACTACACTATCGTACTAATTCTTTAATGTGTAATAATTATATTAACGATCCTAGACATTGACAATTTAAAAATAAATAGTTGAGTTTGATTACTAGTACCGGATGTAAAAGGCGGGATTTTTGAGGAAATTGCCGTAGCCACTACTGATACTATGTTTCTAACTCTTAAAACATTTTGTTCAAAGAATGTTTTGTTGGACGTGAGGCCATAACATATTATGATAAAAAAAGTTAAAACATTTATTCGAATCTCACCATAAAATATTACAATACTTATCGGTCAATATAAAATATATCACTAATTATACAATAAATAATCATTTAGAAATGCATAGCCAACATAACAGCGAAGACCACAGAGTAAATAAGGAACAATATTTTATCTATGACTTCTGCTATTTCTTTCTTCTCGCTGTACTCCACTTTGTCACTCTGCATCTCTTCCACGTTTCCGTTTCTTGGTGGTATGATTACTCCTGAGTCATCTTCCTCAGCGGTTGGACAGATTTCGTTGATGCTTTCGTAGATTTGGCAGGTCTGAAATAAGATTTAAAGGTATAAAAACAGTGTTAAATGCTGCTGTCTTCCGATTTGAAGGAGGACATACCTATCCATTGCGTTTTAGCCCCCTGGTTAAGCTCGGGTTGATCAGAGACGTCCATGGGCTGCAATAGCTACTTACCACCGGGTGAAGTACATGTTCGTTTTCTGCTTCAATATTATAAGAAGAAGTCCTAACATTGGTATCCCCTGGTGATACTAAAATATACCTGCTACTATGCTACGGGGGTAGAAAATGCTTTTAATTCTGTAAATTTGAACTAGCGTTTTACTCTTTAAGATGTGATATAGAAGAATCCTTAAAAAGGAAATAAAAAAACACGCGAAGACTGCTGATAAAACAGACACATAACAGTTACCTTCAAGGTCGGTAAACAGAACAGAGTTCTAAAGCATTGAGTTGTCAGAATGTTCTGCACCACGATGGTTTTACACAGTCTTCCGACCACTGCCGTCATCAACGCAACGTGTATTAACAGAGCTATCAGCACGCCTCCGAGTACAGTCGTATACAGGTATACTGGAAGAAAAGGTGGTTACAATAGAATGAACAGAAGGAAGGGAATATTAAATATAATAAATATAGCATGAGAAAATGAGTTCTGGAAATAATGATTAAGATGGGGAAATCCAAGTTAGTCAAGTAATTGATAAATCACTTGACGTCGTCGTTGTTCGCCCATTAGTCATTAATAACTAACCAGTAATACTAACTTAAAAATAATAATCAGCGTTCATGTGCACTTTCCATTCTTTCTTTCATTCTAAATTGAACTCGATTAATAATAACTGATCAAGTCAAACGTGAAGAGTATTATTCTACTATCGCGTTGAACTTAATTCATTCATGGAAGTTTAGAATAATATTGTTTGTACTTACATATAGACGGGACAGTATGACAAGGAATCAAGTAGTCTATATAAGAAAGTCCCATGCAGATTACAATTGTGGAGCCCGCGTAGAACCATACCCTCGATAAGGTTAAAGGTTCTGTCCAAAATGACATCAACACGAACATTACTAAAACTGTAAATAAACAAGGTAAATCGAATGAATTTGCATGTAAGTGTTCTAATGGAAAGTGTAAGATTGAAACTCAAGATCAATAATGCGTTGCGATGTTTCCTTTGAGGCTTAAAGTGGAATGATGATGGAATATCTTGAAATTTGATAAAGTTTCTATCGGATTACGAGTGAGTAATTAAATTATAATCCGACAATTCTAATTAATAGCAGTCCGATAAATTAATGTGAACGTGTTTTCAAACTTTTTAATTGTTATATCTATAATATATTAAATAGGAGGTTTTGACATAGTCACTATTCAATAAGTAAAGCTAGATGCTGTTAAGATAAAAAGTAGGCGAATCTCCTACTTTCAGTAAAAAATCCATCAAAACAGAAGCAACTATAGCCGAAATAAACCCTTACAAACAGACAAACAGGCGAACTAGATTTATAGGTAGACAAACAAATATTTTGAATGATTTTTTTTGTTTAGAAACCACTACAATTTCGGAAGCTTACTGACAATTCTATAGAAAACGTAGACTCGATATTTTTTTTCATTTTTCATATTCATTAAGATAGTGTCAGTTCGTAATGATTAGAAGTCTCCAGCTCTATTTCTTTGTAAGATTACTCAGTCATATTACTTTACAATTTATCAGCATAAACTCACCAATTAACGGTGTATAAAACACAATATTGTACGCAGTGGCTTTTCTCGTCAAACTGATGTTGACAACGAATCTATCACTCTGGTGGGTGTCATTGTCACTCGAAATATATTGCCGCGTCCATATTGAAGCGTTTACTATGAATTGTTTCGTAGTTACATCCCATCCATTCCTGACAACCTCATCTATTTCTGCGAACTTAAATATTTTTGTAAATTTTAATTTTGATAAATTTTAATGAAAGGTTAAATAATTCGATTTGATATAAGCTTGCTTAAGAAAAGAGATGATATCTTTTCTTGCGTAAGCTTTTATCAAATTAAGGAAATCGCCAGTCGATCATCGGGGGAAGATGATAGCTTGAGTATAGAAACGGTGGTTTTTGAATTACTAGGGCGGGAGGGAGCCAATTGCCCCTTGTAGTGACGCCCACTAGTTGAAATCTAGTGGGTAAGATGATTTTTTAGTGCTCCCTACCCCTAGTTGGTGAAGCTCTTGTGTTGAACAGTATATTTAATGATTGACAAGTCTCTCAACATTAGTCCCTTGAAAAATACTCACGAGATTCAATGCACGGTGATGGGGCGGAAACCTACTGAGAATTATTTTCTCATGAGCTTCCCAGGGTTCGATGACTAGTGCGCATTCATATCTGTCTCTAGGCCATCTGTAAGATAGACAGATAATTCACATAAAATTATGTATTAAGTTGTCATAGCGCCTTTGCGAAAATAGTCACTTAGGTCTTGTAGGAAGATCGCAATAAGCGTATGAGATAAAGATCACGATTCGATAACAAAGATAATATCGTATCAAGATGCTCGTTCTTTTAATTCATCATTGAGAGATCTGAAAGAGCTCAGTAATCAAAAGTAAGTAAAAAATAGAAATCAGTAAATCAGATTAAAGAAATATATAAACGTAAGCTGGCGACAAACTACCTCATTCGTAAATAAGTGTGTCTAGAATCCAGAATAATTTAACTTCTTTCATAATATAATTAAAGATTTTACTAATTCGATTACACTAAAAATAAAAAATATTGTTATAAATGCTGACATACTGGTTCATTGTAGAATTGTAGTCGTAGCACCAAGTGACCACTTGGGTCTGAAAGTGGTATGTGGAGAGTCCGTCATTCACCGTCAGTATTGTTTCAGGGTTCCTCGGGTTTAGCATTTCACTGCTGTCAGAGCTGAAATGATATTTAAAATAGTGGAACATTATGAAATTAATAAAGACCGTATACGCATATGTAGCTTAAGCAGACTTTATCGGTAATATAAACACACACAAAAAAATATATTCAGACTAAAGTAAGGAAATATATATTTTTTTCTGTAGCAGATTTATTGGTTGGCCGATGAGAACATGCAGTACTCCTAATGGTAAGTCGTGAAACCTAAATAGTTTTGGGTTAGTACATAAGAAAATTGAAACATCTCCTTTACACGTAACAACGTAGGGAACAATAGCCCCAGATTTCAAATTTTAAAATTCAAAAGTTGATTAAGGGAGACAGAAAACTTTTCATCACTCAAATAATTTAATAGTGAAAAAAAGGCGCCAAAGTACTTAAACACGAAAAATTTGGGACTCCAGATTTGTCCTTGACGGAAGGTCACTACTGCTGTGTCGTTGAACTTAGATGGATTCCAAGCCATGCTGTTGTCCATCCAACTCTGGAAAAAATAAGGTAGGTTATGATTTTGAGTTTCGATCAATAATAGTTTTGATCAGTGGAAGATTATTCTGTAACCGATAACAAAGCATTGCTAATCCCTTGTAACAAGTTATTGACATTATAAAATAAGTGTCTTTGCTTTACTATAAGATTTTGAATTAAAATAGGGCCGTTTCTGCCGCTAAAGCCGAGAAATAGGTAAGGACTTGTTTTACTACTTTTACCTCTGGATATGGATATGAATTGCGAATAATCCGCGTAAGAATCCTCAGAACATGTTTCATTTAGGGCTATTGGAACTCTTACCGTTACAATGGATAGTCCTGTCGTTAGTTTGGACTCGAAAGCATTATAATTAACGCTGTTGATTTGCACTGCTAGTTGTACTTCGACTTTTTGCGCTGGTGGTATTACTGGGTCTCTGTTTAAGAGTAACGACCTTTTCAGTGAGTCTGTGTTTGATAGTTGAGGCTCGATCGCTTCGGAGTTTGGTGTCACTGAAAAGAGTTTTGGCCGAAATTTAATTACTAAAGAAATAATAATATTGATTATGAGTGTGGAAATGTGTTTTGGTATGTAATATTCGACCAAAATCAAACATTAATGACGTCACTAACATCAAGACTAATTTCTACCATATCATTGAAGTGTAGCGTTGTTGTTTTTCCCTTACCACAATTATCAAATCAGAAAACAGCAATGAATAACAATGCTGTTATTAGGTAGAAGTAGGTGCGGTGCGGCAATTGTTCCGCTGGCGTCGAACCACAAAGAGTTCTACCACCTTCAAAATGGTGGTCGTGTTGTATATTTGTAAAAAATATTTCATGTAAATAATTCAATTTATTAAGTTACCTTCACTATCTTTGTCACCCGGTCGTGGACAGTCATACAAGAACTTGGCTTCTACACCATTCCACGCTGCGAAACTGAAGTATCTTATCGTCAGAGGATTCACGTCTTGGTATGTTATGACTGGCAATTCCTCGCCTTCTCGACCAAATTCGATTAGACCATCTGTATTAAAATATTTCGTTTTAAGAGCATCTATGTGGCAACTTTCCAGAACGATGGATCTTATTAATAGTTTCTTTTGAAAATGAAGTATGTTCAAAATCGAACTAAAAATACTATATAGGAGGACCAAAAGTAATCAAATTTTGTTTGCTGATGAAAACCAATTATTTATGAAAGAAATTTTAAATGCCAATCAATAAAATAATTTTACATCATTTTCTAACATTTTTGTCTCCGTTTTTGGAAACCTTTCGGAGTACCTCTAAAAATTTTAGACATCCCGGTTGTATTTTGAACTATTTTTAAGTAGAATATAGTAATGATAAACAAACCTTCAGTGATTTTGATGTAAAAGGCTCTGAATTCGATAGTGGAGAGGATACCGACAGTTTTCGCTGATGCCCGGGCGTTTCTGCGAAGGTTTCGACGCAGTTCAGTGAATTTGTTCCCTCCTCCGCCGATTACTGAAACAATTGTAATACCAGTCAGGATTTTGAAACAAAACAATTTCGATGTATAAATGACTTGTTTTACTATTGCCGAGGGATTTGTGAGATAGACAGTTCTTATTGTTTCGCCAATTTAGATTTAATAGATGTGTATAAGTATTTGTGGGCTTCAAGGATGTCTGTAATATTAATACGCTCTATCTAGATAAGTAAATTAGTTTCATATCTGAGGTCAGGGTGAGACGGTGGTGCAGCCGGTATCGGACCACAGAGCGTCCTACTACCTTCGTCACCAATTAGTCATCTTCCACGATATGTACGGCTTTGATGATATTTTATGCTGACAGCAAATTGTAATGTCTTACCAATTTCATAAACTGGATCAGAGCTGGCCGGCAGCGGAACAGTCGACAGCAAAATATGTCCATTACTAGCTGCGAGGATTGCTAAATGTAACTCGAGTACTACATCAGGACTCTTCTTGAATTTTCGAAGATCTTCAGAGTCTATATGGTAGTACGTTTCGTAGCTGTAGCCGTGCTGGCTGAGGTGTTCCTTACAACGCTTTGCCACTGTGAAGAAATTATAATAGCATTTTTTAACACGCTTTTATTAGCTTGGGTTGTATGTATGTATGTATGTAACGGAATCTTTGAACCCGATTTCTATCCACTTTGAACGTTCAGTTTAATTCAAAATTTTGAAAAATTATCAAGAACCGATGACAATACACGATTTTAATAATTTTGTTCTATTGTCCTTATCAACGTTAATCATCAGGATTAACAATTTTGGAGGCGGTATTCGAGCGCCTTAGAGAAAGTTCATCGCAAAGTTACTAGATTGCAACAATTATTACTTTTTAGTTTCAGTAACTGTTATAGCGTGATTTTTAGTTTTTTTTAACTGTATTTATTTAACTTAAACTAAAGCTGGCTTTTACAAGCGACTTCGTAGTATATCACAATATAATAAAAATTGTAATTGCGTCATCATCATCAAGCCATTACTGTCCCACTGCTGAGCACGGGTCTCAGAATGAGAAGGAATAGGCCATAGTCCGCCGCGCTGGTCAATTGCAAATTGGTAGACTTCACGTACCTTTGAAAAAAAAATATTTTAAAATTTCCTCACGATGTTTTCCTTCACCGTTTAAACAAATGCTAATTAACTTCTAATACGCACACCACTTTGAAAAATCAGAAAAATTGCGTCATAAGACGTAGGAAATATATAAATTAGTATTTATATTATATCTTTTGGTAGTCTCGATGATTAATCAGTCAGTCAGTTGGGCAAATATTTTTATAACGCTTTTATTACTTTGATATTCTTATGACTTCTTTTTATTTTATTATTTATTATTAATTACTTCTTATATCACTATTACTTACTATCCGTAAATAATCTTTGCTTACTAAGTCGTTTATAAAATTTCTTATCAACTGGCTATTGTGTTTTAATAATAATATCGTGAACAAGGCAAAGAGTTTGCACGAGCAAAAACCACATGAGTTAAACGTAATAAACTCATTTAAATTTCTTGCATTAGCAAACAATCCTGCCTTCAACTTGAGGTAACTCGATCAGAAGTTTCGTCTCAGTATCGTTCACTTCAAAATTTGAGATTTGGCCAACGATCTTTGAAACTGCTTCATTATTCAGAAGGCTGATCAGATGGAATGAATTAATTTGGTAATGATCGGATTGACTGTGAAGTTTATATTTAACTTTTCACACTTAGATCGTTTTAGAACTCTAAGTCTATCTCTAAATTTTAATTAGGTGCAATTTATTTTGTTTGTAGTCAGGTTGGCTGGTTTGGATTTAATTAATTTGAGATCATTATGCATTGTTAGTGCAAAATATGAAATTTTAATTCTCACTCAAAATTCTAATTAAGTATCAGTCGCTGTCCCATACACTTTACTAATTAATTTCTTAAAAACAAATGTGACAATTGACTGTAATTAAAAAACCCCGTAATTTTATTGATGATTTCATGCTATGATGCTCATGATAATTGCAAAATATTCTGCATTCACAATAATTTCCTTTTTAAAGAACAAAATTTATCGTAATAATCTTAATACGCATTCAATCAAAATAATTATTTACCTTTATATTTTTTTAATTATTATTAATACCTTTATATTAATCTTTTTTTATTTATCTAAACAATAGTTAAATTTAAACCACTTACTGTCATACGTAAAAGTAAAATTAGCTTCACCGCCTGTCCAGTTAAGGAACACCCAAACAGCACACAACAAAAACCTCATCTTAACCGATAGTCTAACTACTTTGAACTGGTTAACTAGAACATACGGGCTAAATGCTATATTGTACGCAAACTGAGAGTTACTGGGAGTTAAACTACGCTCTAGTTCAGTAACTCGGGAGATATGACAATAGAGTGTGCGTTACAGCCGCAGTACTACAAATTATAAATATAGGAATACTTTATATATAAGAGTATTCTGTAAAAGTTACATATGGGTTTTGTACAGTACTCTTGCATACAGTTATGTTGTACTTTTGTTCATAAATTATTTTGTTCATAGATTAGAGTGCAATCAAAGTCGCCCGTGGTTATCGTACCATATCGTATGAGGCGGCGATAGTCCTGGGGCGGTGTCCGCCCCTGGACATTCTGGCGGATATGGATGCATGGGTCTTCCATAAGATCCGCGTCCTCCGTCAAAGGACTGAACCCTTCGACGAAGAGACGATCGGAGCGCTTCGGAGGAGAGCCAGAAGCCTCGTCAACAAAAAAAAAATAGTGTGTCTGAACAAATTTTGGAAAGTACTAGATTAATACTGCAGGTTTTTTTTAGTAAAATATGCGAGATTAATATCAAATATGTATGGGGAAACCCTGAAAGTTTTATGTCAGGCTCTGAAATTTTATTCATATTTATTGGATTTTTGGAGATCCGAGTAAATATACAAAATATTTTCGCGCGATTGTAATACCGAAATATTTAAATACAGATAATATCGCTGCCGTAAGCTTGTTCTAAAGTATAACTACTTCTGAATATACGTATGTATAAAAAATACAACTACTTTATATATAGTACAAAGGAGATACCAAAATACAAATATAATTTAGACATATTGTCTGTGTTTTAACAAATATAAATAGTTTTGATTGTACTTTAAAAAAAACAAGTATATGAAGTTTACATTGAAGCAAATTTCCTATTATTCTAGAATATTTAAGATACCGAAATAACCACTAAATATCAGTACAAATGTGTTTTATATTTAAACATTTTTAAATAAATACTACATGTGTTATTACCGTCGTAACGCACATCGATATGAGTTTCCGGCAAAGCTCATATCAAGGCGGAAGTCAGATAAATAACTTGCAACTGTATCATACTGTAACTAATTTTAAAATGTCTCTTTTTAGTATCATTTACTGAACGTTTATAGGTATGTGTACTTAAATTATGGCGTTGAAAGGTAGAATACTGATATACGAGAGTTTCTGACTTTAAGGCCCAGGGTTCAAATCCTTTTAATTTTTTGAAGTAAAGCGTTTTTGTAAGCGATCATTACAAATCTCCTATGCAACGCATCTGTTATAAGTTTTAGGTACAACTTGTTGTGTGGGGTTGCATAAAAGATATGTCGTGGGCGGCACTGACCACTTACTATCAGGAGAACTGCATCCTCGTTGGCCCATGCAAATGGATCAGGGGACGAATAATTAAGGTAATTTCCCCTTCAAGTAAACCCGCATAATGTAACATATGGATATTTTTATTGATTAACAGATATACAATCCCGTCAAAAGTTCTCCTCAGCCAATTTATATTCCTTTATAATACACTTTATATTTCTGTGGCTGACCTCAGGTAGGAATATCTAATCCTATCTGGGGTTAATTACATATGTCCATGGGCGGCAGTAGCCATTTACCATCAGGTGGACTGCATGCTCGTCTGCTATTCCTATATTATTACGAAACATCATCAATAGTCCAGAATAAAAAATGAAATCAATTTGCCAACAAAATCTAATTTGGACACTACTCAGTGAATTAACATATTATTATAGGGCATAGAATCGACCTGCCTGAACCACATTACCATCAGATGGAAATAATAAGGGCTGGAACATTTCCAAAGGAGATTCGATTCTCCGCAATTCAGAATGATCTTAGCGAATGCAAATTACCCGGTGCTAACGTACTTTGCTTGTTACTGTCCTGGATCGCTTTAGAGTGTACGACGACGACACGACTTCTAGTTGTTGAAAGCGAAGAATCACGTGACAAGAAAATTTGACATATAAGAATTCGACGTAAAGTTAATAACACAACCACAGATATAGACTGTCAAGATACACAATGTCAGATTGAATTCATGACCGAAATTGACTTGCGTATGTATGACGAAGTAACAAAATTGATATATTTTAATTTGGTCATTTTACATCTAACATGGAATACATGTATTTATAGCAAGAATAATTAATATATAATTGCAAAAGATATATATGTAACCAATTAATAATTTTATTTTATTTTATTTTATTAAAATTTATTTTATTAAATAAGATATTTTGCCCAAATATTGCGAAAACTTTGGTGAAAAAAAAAAACGTATTTTCTCCTGAAGTTTATACTTCTATCGGTTGTTTCGGGTTTATGCAAAACATTCGTTAATAGAGAAAGTCAATTTTGTCATAAAAATTTAGAACCACTTTTAGTGTGGTCCGACAGTGGTGGCACTACCTCTATACCTATTTCTGACTTATAAAAGCGTTTAGTAGTTGTCATGTTAGCCTGGTGCAAGTAGGTACGTATTTAGACGGAGAGACTTCTCAATCTTCAGAGAGAGACTCCTTCCGCGGGGCATTCCAAATTAGTCTTCAGGGGTAATACATCTCTGTCCTGTTTCGCAAGTAGGATTCCAAACTTACCTGTGATTGATTAGACTTCTATCCGTAACAGGGAACAATTTTGTCAGGTGGATTACGTACTTCTTTACTAGTTCTATATTAATTTGACATATTGTAAATGACAGAGTTATCTAAAACATAGAAGTTAAAGTTAAGATTTTAGTACGGCCGCGTTCAAGGAGTTGAATACAACCACATGGCTTGTTCAAACTAACGCTTCTAACAATGTAAATCACTTTTAGACACGAACTTAGAATATATTTGTGGTATAAGAGTATATGCATCTGTGTATGAAGTGCGTTCATCTGAAGGTAGAACCCTTTGGGTTTCGATTCCGGCAGCACCACCGCCAAACCTATTTCTGCCTACTAATAGTAGTGTAAAGAGCTACTGTGTTCTGGTTTGAAGGGTGTGGTAAGGGAGACATAATTTTTCGAGGCGTTCCAGCTTAGTCCTCAGGGGTAGCGGCGCATCTGTGACAGAATTCAGGTAGGCATATCTAATCCTAGGAGTTGATTAAAGATGTCAATGGGCGGCAGTAGCCACTTACCGTCATGTGGACTGCATGTTCGTCTGCTACTTCTTTATTCATCAGCAACCCATTACTGTCCCACTGATGGGCACGGGTCTCCTCTCATAATGAGAAGGATTAGGCCATAGTCAACCGCGCTGGCCAAGTACGTAATGGTAGACTTCACATACTTTTGAGATTTTTTTTTGTTTTTATAAATCTCTCAGGTATGCAGGTTTCCTCACGATGTTTGGAATACTTCTTTATTATAAAAAATATATACATCATCATCTACTCATTACTGTCTCATTAACGGACAATTATAGATGGTTATGTACACGAAGTTACTTAAGATAAATATGTGCATACATGTATATTATACAGGTGTAAACATATTTGTTATTATTATTATTCATCTGTATTATTATTTTGCATACATGTGTATTATACAGGTGTGTATAAAGCGTGTAGAAAAGGTCGTTGTTTATTAAAGTGTCGTACACTGTAAAAGGGATCGTAGACTGCAATTTGGGATTCAATCAGCTTTTTCTCCTCAATGTCTTCGCCACCCGTAGAACTATGTGTAAAATGTGCTTTTTACTAACGTTGACTGTCGAATATCGTTTTGAAATTTTGTTGTAGGTAGGGTTGAGGATTATTATATTAATACGTACACCGTGTTGTATATTTTTTTCGAGTCTTCACGTATTATAGTTATACATGTTATAGTGTTGTTTTCGCCAGAAATAGAAATTGTACAATACAGATTTGTACAATTTCTATTTCATCGTCAGAGTGCAGTGCAACGCAGGTGAGAGCTGACAGTGGTTATTTTTCCATATAAAATATATAGGCGTCAGTTAGTAGTTCTGATAATTATATGAAAGTATTAGAACCTATAATGGTTCGGCTAAGATGGCCTCAATGTTTTACCTATTTCTACCATTCTTAAAGGTCCATCCAAAATCCATACATCAGTGGTCACCTTTAGGTAGGACTTCAAGCCTATCTGGTATTATTAGACGGAGTGATAACTTACCATCAGGTAACTCATTTCTTACTTTTTTTTTAAATCTTAGCAAAAAATAGATCTTGGATTTTGTAAGCAAATAAGTCACGGGGTTTTCATCTAAAACCCAATATACAATTCAAGAGAAATACAACGTGATCTTACCAGCGACTAAAAACTCCTATTTAAAAATGATAGTTTTTTCTAAAGCAAAAGAATCGCGCAGGACATTTAACCACTAGCGGTTACCCATCTAAAAACACGACCGCGCAAAGTGTTGCTTAACTTTGCAAATCAGTTATACTCTACACAAATCATGACGATCTTTTCCGTATAAAGAAGGAGTTGTCAAAAATAGCGTTGACTCTTTCTCGCCCTAATAAGCACTTTCAATGCAATGCATGGCCGCAATGCAACGAAATACATTCCCAAGATAATAGCAATCAACACATCGGTGTAATGACTCGCAAACACCCGATTCGGCTTAATTCAGCTATTTGCATATCCAATACTTTGCACGATTACTGAAACTTTGTTTGGGAACAGTACACAATGGTTGAGAGAAACTAAACTTTGCCCCGCTAAGTAAAGAGTTGGTGTTGCGTGGTGGAGAACTTGTATTGATTTCGGTTTTTAGGGTTCCGTAGTCAAAGGGTAAAACCAAAAACCTAATACTAAGTCTCCGTTGCTTGTCCATCTCTCCGTCTGTCCATGTGTCTCAGGGCTCTATATTTTGAACTGAATTACATAGACACTTGAATTTTTTATAGAGTATGAATTGATTTAATTATATGCAGTTTTAAATGCCAAACATGTTCGCAATGCAACGAAATACATTCCCAAGATAATAGCAATCAACACATCGGTGTAATGACTCGCAAACACCCGATTCGGCTTAATTCAGCTATTTGCATATCCAATACTTTGCACGATTACTGAAACTTTGTTTGGGAACTGAACACAATGGTTGAGAGAAACTAAACTTTGCCCCGCTAAGTAAAGAGTTGGTGTTGCGTGGTGGAGAACTTGTATTGATTTCGGTTTTTAGGGTTCTGTACTCAAAGTCTAAAAACGGAAACCTATTACTAAGCCTCCGGTGTATGTCCGTTTGTTCGTCTGTCATAGGGAACTATAATATATAGACATTTTAAATTTTTACAGTATACCTACGTATTGGTATGGCCGCTATAATTACATTATTATAATAAAATAGTAATAGAATTGGGACCCCATTTAAGAAACCGGTATTTTTCGTTATTTAGCGTACTTATTCACTATTGAACAGTAATAGTAAGAGAGTTTTAATGTTCACGATGACTTTGCAACGATGTCTGCCATAATAAGAAAATTTACATAATACACAAAATAAAAACAAATTTTGGTACGGAACCCTCGATCCGTAATCGACTCGCACTTGGCCAGTTTTTAGTTCGATTGTACCGTAATCCCCTAAGCGATTGGGAATTGTTTGCATGTTAGTGCCACTGTCTTTAATGTTTGCGAGTTCGATTTCCGAACAAACATGAGTAAGGACTTTGGAAACTTTATCGTAACTTTAGGTATTTAAGGGTTGTACTGAATGTACATTTTGTTCTGAGAACTTCATCTGCAAAACGAATTTTGTTTGTTGGAATTGGAACATTTTATCATGTAGAATGCATTTATATACGATTTTATATTAGTTTAGGGTTATTTTAGTATTTTTTTTCTACCCAACTGTTGCCAACTATAGAGTATAGAAAAATGTAGAAAGTGCTTTCTAAGATCTATGTATTTTTTTAATTTGTTTAATTAGTCAGTGATACTGTAGAATTAAATAATATGTAGCTTAGTAGCTTTTTAGCCTAATTGGTCTTGTATTTTTTCGGGAAATCTCACTGAGTCAGATTAGTATTTAAAAATAGATATATACAGACTAGAAATAGAAAAATAGAGAACTAGAAAGAAAATAGATATATAGTATAGACAGACACAGAGGCAGGCTCAAGAAAATTACACTAATATATATTTAGGAAATTAAAATAATTTGAGATGTCAGAAAACACAAAAAGATTTCCATAAAAAACTTGCCAAACTAGATGTTGTTTCTGAAACACAGAGGCTGCCGGGGTGAGTGCTTGAAGGAATTTACTTTGTTAATGGGTACAAAATACCCCGGATACTAAGTGCTAGATGCAATTAGCGTCAATCATAAAACGGGAGTCTTAGGCCTGGATCACATCCGGATTTTTTGCCAGAAAATTTGTTTTGAAGAAAAGCTTACATTATGAACTAAATCAGAGTCTAAGGTCCAGGCCACATAGAGATTTTTATTGCCAGAAAATTTGTTATTAAGGAAAAAAAAAATTGAACTAAACAAATATTACCTCTCAATTAATTTATGTCATTTGCGAAGTCTAATTTTTATAAGCGACATTCAGTGAATTATTGTGCAAATATTGATCAAATTCCTGGATATTTTACAAACTTTTGCATCGCTTTATATGCGAAAACAGCTAAATGGCGTGTTGTTTTTATCAAGTGATAACTATAAAGCTATAAGTGTACATTGTATGTATTCCTATTAAAATAAAATAAAATCATGAAGTTCCAGGACTAAAGTCGTGCTGTCGAAATAATAACGTAAAATTTAAAATGTTTCCTTAATTTGTGTATGTACGTTATATAATATTTTTAAGACGTTACAAGTAGCAATAGTGCAGTCCACTTGATTTGAAGTGAGCACCGGTGGTAATTCCCACTTGAAATTAATCCCAGATGCCACTTCAAATGTCGGAATGTCTCATGTACGTAGCCCTATCTTTGCCTTCTGATCTAAAAATCAAAACAGAGTCATCATGAACCCATTACTGTCCCACTGCTGGACACAGGTCTCCTCTCAGAATGAAAAGGATTAGGCCATAGTCTACCGCGCTGGCCAAGTGCGTATTGGTAGACTTCACATACCTTTGAGATTTTTTTTTATACATCTCTCAGGTATAGAGGTTTCCTCACGATATTTTCCTTCTCCGTTTAAGCATGTGATAATTAATTTTCTAATACGCACATAATTTTTGAAAATCAGAGGTGCGTGCGTGCGTGAAGTGCGTACCTGGGATTTGAACCTCGGACCCCTCGATCGAGAGGCCGAGTTTCTTAACCACTAGGCTATCACTGCTTTTAACAGTGAACAGAGTAACACACTACAACTATACTTGTGCTCCGTATAATAGTTGTGAGGATTTTAAGGTGGCAGTTTCGTCTGTGGTTCGACACCGTAAGTACCACCGTCACACAGGTTATATAATCTTATCTTATCTCTAATTTAAATACAGATGTCTATGGCTGCATATCAACATGACTACATGCTCGTCTGCCACTTCTGTGTTAAAAAGGCGTGGCGGTAGAAACGTCGTCCTCGAATTAGAATGAGGTTTACGTCATATTTGTCCTTGTATTGTTTTTATATATAGTTGTGTATATATAAAAAACTCCGAGTGTGCAAAGGCCTTATGTTTCGGTTCGTAAATGATGTTGGGAGGCTACTCAGAAACTATGGCAGAGCACAGACTATTGAGGTTATTTGAGACAACACATTTCGCTATCAAATTGCGACTACTTACCATGTACTTATATAATAATATGTTTGTTATTACGGGCCTTGTCTAATAGAGACATGAAATCTAACTTTATATAAATAGTCATTGGTACACACGGACTTTGTAGCTGACACAAGATATAAAAAAGCTAGACAAAAAAAGAAAGAAAAAAATAAATGAAAAGCGATGAATGAAGGACAGCATAAAGAAAATATATTTCAACACTTTCAACACAACAATTGTACAACACGAATGGAAAATTCAAATTTAAGTAAAATAATAATTTAAAACAAAACATATCACAAGTAAAGTCAAATTCAGTCATTAGTCCATCGAGATCGAAATTTTTCAACATAATTATAAATAACCAAAATCCCATCGAAATTTGATCAGAAGTTTTTGAGAAAATCTTGTACATACATACACACATACAATCGTTGATTACAGAACCTCCTTTTTGAACGCGATTAAAAATATTTTTAGATGCTTAACACGCATACGATAGATACTGAAAGATATATGAGATATATCTAGATATAGCCGTCATAAATTATGTCAACAACACCGCAACATGGCCGCAGTGAGATCGCAATTAAATATCAATTTTGAACACATTAATCATCCGATGAATTAGATATTTGACATACAAGTTTTAAATGAATTATAATTTGATTTGATATCTGATTTTGAAGGTGGTTTGACTGTGGTACTTTTGTCACACCTATGTCTGCCTATATGTATATGACTAACATGATGTGGTTTGAAGAGAAGAGTTGGACATTGATGGAGAAATTACACTGTATTCATTAAATATAATTAAATCACCATTCTCTTCAACCTATTCTTGTCTTATTTTTGGGCAAGATAATGCAATAAGGTAGGCAGGTTAGTGAGTATTACTACCATGGCAATTAAAAGTTAAGAATATTGTCGGCCACGCTGGCCAAGCGTGGATTGGTACATTTTATATGTAGTACTTTTTGGCAACTTTCAGGGACAACGTTTTCCGCAAGATGTTGAAATTGAGTGATACTTTTTGAGACAAATAGTAAATGTATTTATTTATCAATATTCCTAAAGATCGCTAAAGAGTTGCTAAGTACAATTCATCTTTATCCGCTCTACCACGTCAAAATATACACAGAATTTCATTAATACTTTCGACATTTATTAAAAAAAAAAAAAAATTGTGGCCTTTACATTATCCCGCACACAGATTATACAAAACATGCGAGAGACGAATAGTCATGTCATTTTGGATTCAAATATTCAGTGAAACAAGTTATACATATACTCGTACATAATATAATAAGTGACGTCATAAATAATGTCATCAAGCACCGCAACATGGCCGCGGCGCCCCCATCGCTCGCGCCAAACGGCAATTAAATATCAATTCGGAGCACATTCATCATGCTTTCACGTTCATATGGGACAATTACATAATTGTGGTTTCACTGGAACAAGACTGGATTAAGAGTTAAAAGTTGAATTTTACAATAGAAGTAGTATGCCGTCACTATTTCTATGAATATATACATACGAGTAATTTTATTGTACACTGTCCATAAAACAAGAATGGTTTAATTATATGAACAAAAGTTAGGGCTTTTTATCATTTTTGTCACGCGGGTTTAAGCACGCACGCCTGTCTTACTCGCACATGTAAATCAACTTGCTGTAATTTGTGCGTTCTTCTGTCAGTGTGTGTGTGCATCTGAAAAGATAGTTTGGAAATGGCTCGCGTGCAATAGAGACGAGCGTGCGAATAAGCATGCGTGATAGGAAATGCCTTATTCTTACAGTGAACACATGTTAAATACAAGAGTACTCTAAATTGAGCTATATATGCGTTGCTTCTTCTATTTCCTAAATCATAAGGCTTACATACATACTTCTGATTCAAATAATATATTTTTCTTGCACTAGTAAGAATGTAGTTTTAAGATTTGTGCTGAAAAGTAATGGCACTGCTATATATTCGTAGCACAAATCTTGGCGTGATAACTACACTTCGACAACAAGTTGATCATTGCCAACTGTAGATATCCGTGACCATCCGACAGGGTTCTACTTGAAGTTGATCACTGATATGTTGCCACTCCGAAGTACTATTTGAAGGGGGTAGAACCCTTTGTGGTTCAACTCCAGCGGCACCACCGCCACACCTATTTCTTCCTAATAACAGTAGTGTTAGGCGCTGCTGTGTTCTGGTTTGAAGGGTGTGGTAAAGGAGACTTACTTTTCCGAGGCGTTCCAGCTTAGTCCTCAGGGGTAGCGGTGTATCTGTGGCCGACCTCAGGTAGGAATATCTAATCCTATCTGGGGTTGATTACAGATGTCTATGGGCGGCAGTAAACACTTACTATCAGGTGGACTGCATGCTCGTCTGCTACTTCTATATTATAAAAAAAATGTTAAGATAGCTCATATTATTTATGTCAACCAGCAGTCACACATTCCACAAACACAACCGCTTCACGTTATATACATAGGTATAGGTATAAATACTTCCCCGATCGAACCATACTGGCTCTGCCTTTAAAAATTAAACTCGAAATATAAACTTTTTTGCCTCCAGCAATATTTCCTTAGGCCTCATCACTCACGTGCAGAACTTTTTGCCAATAGTAACGAAACATTTTTTGCATATTTAACAAAGGTCAACTTCACATTTCAGAAATGTTAAGCGACTATTTATTTACGCTTTCATAAAGTTGTTTTCTGACTTATTTACCGTAAATCTGTCTCGCCTTTATGTTTTCGACAGTTCAAATAAATTTTCTGTTTGTTTCGTTCTGAAACATTTTTAATATATTAAGGGATTAGGTCGACTGTGGACGAGGAGCGAATAAAGATGGATAAAAATTGTAAAATTGCGTTATGATACTCTTTTTTTCTGGCTTATCAGGAAAAGAGAATTCGGTGTAATTTAGGATATAATTAGTCATATTCACGTAGCTACTACGGAAATCAATACGTACATTACATATAAGCGCAGTGACTACAGCTAAACCCCTCGTTTTATTGATACAGAGAATTCGGAGACATTAGTTCCAACAGTGGAACTAAAGCTAAGAATAGCTATATTAATTCTTATGTATAACAAGTTTTGGTATGTGAGGGTCAAATCTTGAACTGAATTTTAAATCGTAACTTCAACCCATTGAGCTAAAATTTTTCGTTAGCATCCATGGCAAAAATATCTTAGCTTGTTTTTAATATAAATTCACTTGAAATATTTTAAGTACTTAATATAAATTATCTAGCTGACCCGGCAAACGTTGTGTTGCCATATAAATAAAAAAATGTTAAGGGTGAACAATCCTTGTTACTTAGGGATATGAAAAATAGATAGTAGCCGATTCTCAGACCTACTGAATATGCATATAAAATTTGTTGAAAATCGCTAAAGCCGTTTCGGAGGAGTACGGTAACTAACATTGTGACACGAGAATTTTATGTATAAGACTAAAAAATTAAAAATTGTTGAAATATTCTACTGTTATCGGGGCATTTTTTTAAATTTGTAGCAACACATCTCAATTTTTGTGGAGGAAATCGCTTAGATTTTATCTTACCCGACATTTATGTGACAAGGCCATGAGTCCTAAATACATTTAAGGATTTCAAACAAAAATGTTTAATCAAAAATAGGGTTTGCCCTACGATTAAATGAAAAAGGAGTTACCTAAATCAAAATTCCTACATCATGTTGGCAACAGAATTCTTTGTGTGGTTCTTGGGTCTGACATAATTGGTTACAAGTAATATAGCTAATCTTTATATATATATATATATATATATATAATTATATATAAGAAATAAGAAATATATGAATAAGAAATATATATATATATATATATTTCTTATGTGCGTGTGTATGTCACTGAACTCCTCCTAATGGACTGATTTTGATGAAATTTGTTGTGTGTTCAAGGGGACTTGAGAATGGTTTAGATTCACAATTTAGTCCGCGGGAAAAGTTTTTTTTAATTAATTTTTAAATCGTAAGTAGTTATAGAATCTATGCATTTGATCAAATGATGATCTTTAGCAAAGTTGTTGTCCAAGAGCCCACGAGGGTTTGGAAGTTGGTAAGACCAATTTTCGACATATGGCACCACTGTCATTCCAATGCAGGTACAAATTTTCCGTTTTATGTATGTCATATTATTTCTTTAAAATGCGGGCGAAGCCGCGGGCACCACTAGTCTTATATATAAAATTCTCGTGTCACAATGTTAGTTACCGTAGTCCTCCGAAACGGCTTTACCGATTTTCACCAAATTTTATATGCATATTCAGTAGGTCTGAGAATCGGCTACTATCTATTTTTCATACCCCTAACTGATAAGGGTTGTTCACCCTTAACATTTTTGTATTTATATGGCAACACAACGTTTGCCAGCAAGTGTTGATATATAAAATTAACCCCATGTAAGATTGAAGCCTAAATTTAGGTTAGTCACTGTTACTACTCACTCAGTAAGGTTTTCTTTATAATATAAGTGTAACAGACAAACGTGCAGTCCACCTGATGGTAAGTGGATATCTGTAATCAACCCTAGATAAGATTAGATTCCTACCTGAGGTCGCTGGATGCGCCGCTACCTCTGGGGAACTGAAACGCCTCGGAAAACTATGTCTCTCTTACCACACCCTTCAAACCAGAACACAGCAGCGCTCAACAATGCTGTTATGAGATAGAATCGAACCACAAAGGGTTCTACCACTTTCAAAATATTCCAGCCGTTGGATAGCTTTGTTTACCACACATTCCGTATTCCCATATAGTTACTGTATGGTAAACAAAGCTATCTAATCATAACAATAGATTCTATTTCTGTAATGACATTGCAAACCTCGGATCAATCCAGAGATAATGTAATCAGTGGGAACTGTTCCGAGGTCGATAGTACTGTGAAATGGCCTAGAACTGAAGTGTTTATTATAAATCTAGTAACTGTCGCTCATGTGTTACCCCCCTTAGACGTACCTACTATAGTCTGATTCATAATTAGGTGTCCAAAATGTAAACAAAGAAATGTCACTGTCAAAATTAACAAGAAACAAAAACTTTAACAAACTCAACAAAAAACCAAAATTTAACAAATATACACAATTTAACAAACGCGTTATGTAAACGAGAAAACATTAGAGTTTGATCACAATCACGAAAATGAATAATATTAGTTACGAAACTTAAAAATGACAGCACAAGAAATCTCTTGGAATCCGATTGTGTTACTATTATCACATTTTAATTTTCTACCATAAACTTTTTTTTATTATTATTACTGTATGGAACGAAATTGAGGTGATATAATTATTAGAAAATGTGAAATCATCTTAATTTATTTAGATTATTATTTTATTATTGTTGTATTACTTTAATATCGACAAAAATAAAAACTACCATTTCTAACATATTTTCTTGATAGGTCAACACCTTTGTTTAGATTTTGGACACCTAATTATGAATCAGAGTATAGATTTTACTAACTACTAGCTAGCTTTATTCTTTAGTATTTTAATAAAAATACATGGAGTTAAAATTGACTTATATTGTTTCGTGGGAAACTTATCTATGAATCTTGTATTAATTTTTTATTTTAACAGTAATGTTACGTAAAATACCAAATTTATTTTCTCTACAAATAGTAATACAAAAAAGAACAAATAAAAATAAATATTTGTTTCTAACAGTTATAATAACACTTTTATTTCGTCAATCTTTTCGTTTTAGGCGCCGAGAAAACTATTAGTGACTGCCACAAAAACGTAATTTTACCAAATGAGTTTTTCACGAAACAAACAAATCGGATTTTGGCAAACCGTTTAAAAAATTCAATTTGTTTGATCCCTTCTACCACAAAACAAGGGAGGACGGGAGAACAAAAAATCCGTCGCCGGAAGGGGAAAGATTCCATTCATTTTACCGTTTCTATGCTGTTATATTGGTTTTCAAATTAAAACAATGAGAACTGGCGGACGACAGGGCTAAAATAATTGATTTTGTCTGGGAATTTGTATTTCAAATGAATTTCATTCATTTCGTTTCAGACGCCTTGTAATATCTGAGGACTAGGTTTTATGCTGGTCTACGAACATCACAATAAACGTAGCGAGAAGGGTTCCGTTTTAAGGAAGAAATATGAAAAATTTGCTGAAACTTGAAGCCTTTTTTTTGTTGACGAGGGGGAAACTTTAAAAAGGTACCCGACGTCGTGGGAGCGATAACGGGTTATGTGAGACTTTTACCGCAGTAAAACACCCCCGATGACCGTCCTCGGCTCTGCGTAGAGGACTCCGGGATCTCCAAAGGAACGCAACCGGACTCCTCTTAGCGCGTTGCCCTGTTGGGATTCGGCCTGATGATCATGAAGCTCGCCACCCCGTGTGAAACACATGACGGTATGCGGTTCCACATACCATCGTACTTCCCGGGGTCGCTAGCCTGGTGGTCAGAGCTCCCACTCTTGCCGCCCGCAACCACGAAAGGCCACTTTGTGTGACAAAGTGGAGTTGGCTGATTTGCGAATTAAGGTATCGAAATATTTTGCTACTCCTGAAGATTAAGGTCGTTTCACATGTAAGTCAGCCGGTATCCACACTCATGCACCGAAGAGCAGAAATGCTTCTCGTTAAATAGGTCTGACGTTGCTACCGGTCAAAGAATACTGGCTCTACCAACGAAAAAGTTGCAAATTGCTATAAATTCAATGCACATCCAATCACTACTTTATAAACATAAAAACGTCATTTTAAATTAAACCGACCCGTCACGTCCAAATACGGTTTATTGTTGTTGGCTCTTGTTTACCGTCGTTTCTGGGTGCTAAATAAAATATGCAATATTATTCGTGATACTGAGTTGTTGGCTCAATATCATTGAGGAAGTAAACTTTGAATGATAAGTAATAAATGTTTTCTAAGCATAAGATATCATAAGCTCAGGTCGTCTAATTAAATAGATTATTAGAAGTTTTTTTTAATAATAAGGAGTAGCAGACGAGCATGTAGTCCACCTGATAGTAAGTGGCTACTGCCGCTCATGGACATCTGTAATCAACCCCAGAGAGGATCCCACTCCCACCTGATAGATACCCACCCTGATAGATAGGTACCCTGAGGTCAACCACAGATGCGCCGCTACCCTTGAGAACTAAGCTGGAACGCCTCGGAAAAGTATGTCTTCCTTACCACATCCTTCAAAATATCCTGTTATTAGGCAGAAATAGGTGTGAATGCTCTAATGTTCATAAGTTTGTTAACGTAAAATAAAATATGCAAAATCATTCGTGATACTGAGTCGTTGGCTCAATATCATTGAAAAAGTAGAACTTCGAATGATCAGTACCTATTGAAAGGAATAAAAATCATGGTGCGGATTTTCTAAGCGTAAGACGACATAAGCTAAGATTGGGCCGTCTAATTAAACAGGAATACCTAGTAGACGGTGTATTGTTCAAGATTGTTAACGTGAAATGAAATATGCAAAACTTATTTCAGGAATATTCTACGAATTTATAACTAGTGAACAACAATTAACTAGTTTATAAGTCCGTATTGTGACCTTTTGGTGTTAAAGAATAATGATCCCTTTTTGACCGACTTCATAAAACTATATTTTTGGTTTAAATTATATTTGCATTACATTAAATAGGAGGTCGTGAAAGCAAATTTTCTAATATTCTGCCTAGTAGGAAATGTTACATTTAGATCTTTAGTAACCTAAACTAGTCTTAATCTTTTATCTGAGGTTGATTAGTAACCTTCCCAATGAAACCTATGTCCCAAAGGTTAGATCCATTGCGGGCAGTATACTTTTCACTGACTACAAAAAGTATGCTGATAGAAGAAATACATGTATGAGTGGATCCAAAGATGTCGAAGATCTGCCTTCAAAAACCACTCAAGTTTTAACACAAATGAGATTCAAGCCGATTCCTAGAAAGACTCGATAAGTCATTAGTTTTATCTGAACCCGTGTCGATTTTAATCCCGATCTCGATTAAGATAAAAGTGGCTGGGAAAGGCTGACATGGCTCTTACCTATTCTGAAGGTTGCTGGGTCGAGTAACATGTGAGATACTAGTCTTATTTTATGGTTTTGTCTGTACTATTTTACGGTAAAAATAAAAATGCTGCTTGAGAATTTTGTTTTTATATCTGAGAAAGTTAATGTGAAAATATATTGATCAAAATTTTTCGATATTTCGCAATTAGTTCTATAATATACTCGTATATTTTAAAGATATTGAGGACTATGTAAACTTATGAATTAAATATATCACACATGATCTTGATACATAAATACTTAATTAAATAATATTACGTAATTAAAGCCATCCGGCTACCTTATATTACGATGTTTTACTGCACTTTGAAAATCAATAGATAATTAATTTATGTTACGAAATATGTATGTTGAAATATTTAAAAGATACTACTTATTTCCGCATTTTAAAAAGAACATGTTACATACATACATTTTTTTTTATAATACTCATATAAGAGTAGCAGACGAGCTGCAGTCCACCTGATGGTAAGTGGCTACTGCCGCCCATGGACATCTGTAATCAGCCCCAGATAGGACTACATATTCCTACCTAAGGTCGGCCACAGATGCGCCGCCACCCCTGAGGACTAAGGTGGAACGCCTCGGAAAAGTATGTCTCCCTCACAACATCGTTCAAAACGAAACACAGCAGCGCTTAACACTGCTGTTATTAGGCAGAAATAGGTGTGGCGGTGGTGCCGCCGGAGTCGAACCACAAAGGGTTCTAACACCTTCAAAACATAGCAGAAGGAAGCTATTTACTAATCAGTATTTGAGTGAAACGAGATCAAAACGCAACAGATGTACAGACAAGGCTTAATTGCACGTATATAGAGAAATAGAAAAGAACCACGTATCTGTTGGCGATTATCGAGTGAATATCTTGACAGATCCCTTAATGGAATACGAGGGGCACCTCTCAATTATCTAGGAGAGGTTATTGCCAATATTCTTTCAGTGTAGGGCCGGTATACACATAACTGGTATATAGCGGAGGTCAGTAACATTTTGTCCGTATATTGCTTTGTGCGACGCTTCAGAGATTTTGTGAAGCGCATATAGCCGGCGATGAGTTTTTTTCACCTATTTGAACGGTTATGCAGTTTTTTATATATAATCGATGTAGAACATGAGTGTGTAGTCTACCTAATGGTAAGTGGCCACTGCCACTGAACTCTTACAAATATTAATCAACCCTAAAAACCAACCCTAAGCATCAGCCCTAATAAAATTTGTGTTTTACCTAAAGTTGGCTAGATATGCGTTGCTAGCCCTGTGGACTTCTGAAGTTTGAACCCTTCAAGTCATAACACAGCATCGTTTAGTACAGGTGCTATTAGATAGATATAGTGGCGGTGGCGCTTCCGTTCGATGGGTCATGTGGTTCTAAAACGGTCACGAACAAGAAGGGTCATGTTTTTTCGGTGAAACGGTGAACTTAGTATGCCTCTTACATATACATAAGGTGATCATCTTAGTCCCCATATTAGTTATCTATTTTGTACTGAGTGGGCTACAAGGAAACCTTATGAATACTTAATAATGTAATCATTGTTACCAATTTTCAAAAGGACGATAAACATAAGTAATATTGTATGTAAGTAAAAGTTTAACATAAAAATGTACTTGGCCACATACTTGATCGCTGGTTTCTCACAAAGAACCATCAGAATAATAACCAATAACATAACTCTATCTATAAATAACATTGTTTACAATGCCTTGCTAGGCAGTAGATTCCCGTATTTACATTCAGCGGAGGCAGCAAAATCGGAAAATATAGAGGAAACTAACGAGGGCAAAGAAAGTCGGTGACAAATGACCGGAAAACTACCACCGGTTTTCTAACAATGCATCGATGGACAGCGGTTTCCTAATTATATACTCGTAGATGTTTCTACGATTTCATGGAATTGCTTCATTTGTTACGGCTATGACAAATGTACTAGGACGGTTTGCTTTATATTGAACGTTTTAGATTGCTTTTTAGTGTTCCATGTTCCTTTTTAGTGTGATGCAGTGATAGCCTAGTGGTTAAGAAACTCGACCTCTCGATCGAGGGGTCCGAGGTTCAAATCCCAGGCACGCACCTCTGATTTTTATGTGCGTATTAGAAATTAATTATAACTTGCTAAACGGTGAAGGAAAACATCGTGAGGAAACCTGCATACCTGAGATATTTATAAAAAAAAATTCAAAGGTATGTGAAGTCTACCAATACGCACTTGGCCAGCGGTGGACTATGACCTAATCTTTTTCATTATGAGAGGAGACCCGTGCTCAGCAGTGCGACAGTAATGGGATGTTGATGATGATGATTATTTCAGTGTTCCGTACTATTATAAAGCTGTCTGTTTGTCCGTCTATCAGGGTTCTTTAGAACTGTAAAGGGTAGACACTTTACATGTTAACAGATGGTGGTATGGTGACTTTAATAACAACTATGGAGAAAGATCCGGCTTCAATTCTTGGTCTGGCACAGTTTCTTATATTTAGATCATATGGGTTAATTTGTTTATGCTGTCTTTCCATATGTCACTTAACTATAACGTAATTATATAATTATGAGGGATTTAAAAATATTCTTATTATGTACCTGGTAGGTTCTGACGTTCGTTAAAGGGTTTGAAATAATATTATGTACACTGTAATAATAAACAAGTAGATAGTATTGATACAGCTGAACTATATGCGAGCTTCTACTGTACTAAGATTGTAGAAAATTGTAGAATGTTTGTGTAAAACATCGCATAATAATGGAACCTTAGATGAAACTAAATGAGATTGTATAACAAACAATGATTAATCACAATACGAAATCGTAAAGTGAGTAATAAAAACATTTTTTTTACCTAATTATACAATGTCATCCAAATTAAAATCAAAAAATTGTTATTATGGGTGGCGATATTTTCCATTATTTAATTATTAATGCACGTACATGCCTTTTCTTTCTTTTCTTCCTTAGTCGTCGTCCTTTCCTTTCTTTTTTTTAAGATAATCATTTTTAAAAAGCTTAAATGGTGACCACCTCGGGTGTGTAATGGCTAAATATTTAAACATACTTACCTATCGCAGACTAAATTCTAAAATCACTGAATGACTAATTTTTAATCAAACACCACTCAAGGACATAGAAGTAAAAAACTCCATTCAAAACTGTTATAATATTCCGAGGTCGTTTTTTAAAATATTCATAAGTTTAAATTTTTCATCCAATTCATTTAAACGAGTTGACTCCACGCCATTGTCGATATCCCCGGAGAAGCACAGGTGCTCGATTTCAATTGAAGTTGTTGCGAACTCGGGGCTGAAGCGTGTATAAATAAACAAGAGCACGAACAGGTCGACCAGAAACTAAGGATCGCTTCATAAAGTTCGTAGTACAAAATAAAAGTTGAAGGTGGTAGAACCCTTTGTTCGTCTCCGGCGGCACCACCGCCACACCTATTTCTACCTTATAACAGCAGTGTTAGGCGCTGCTGTGTTCTGGTTTGAAGGGTGTGGTAAGGGAGACAGACTTTTCCGAGGCGTTCCAGCTTAGTCCTCAGGGGTAGCGGCGCATCTGTGGCCGACCTCAGGTAGGAATATCTAATCCTATCTGGGGTTGATTACAGATGTCCATGGGCGGCAGTAGCCACTTACCATCAGGTGGACTGCATGCTCGTCTGCTACTCTGAAAAATAAAATAAAAATACAAAGTTAATTTATTTTCTTTTTTACTGGGCTACGAATGGTACGAATTGATTCATCTAAATAGTGGGAGTAACGAATGTTTTAGTTTAAAGCAGACGGGTTTTTGTTTTTATAATATTTTTCCAGTTTAACTAAGGTGTTACTTTTTAAAATGCGTTGATAAGTTATACGGGTCCTATTACATCTATACAAAAACAGCAGTTTGAGGAAAAGAAATGAATATAGCCATTAGATACATTATACGAGTAGTATAGTATAGTAAAGTCAAAGTTTATTATTCAATGCACATTCAAAGTTAAGGATAATTTTAAGCTATTGTTTATAATATCCAAAAACAAGTTAACGAAAACCAACAAATTCATTTAAATCAGTTGATTCTATGGTATTGTCGATGTATCGGAGAAACACAGGTGTTCGATTTCAATTGACATTGCGAACTCTGGACTGAACCATGTAAAATAAACGCATAGGTCCAGCTGATACTAAGGGCTGATTCAGAATACTAACAGTGTAGTGTCAATGACCGGCAGTAGGTAATGTATAAAATCACTATAAAAAGAAGTTTAGAACTGACTGTACCACGCTTATTTGTTTAAAATTACGTATAATTTTATCAAATTATGAACTCTATTATATCTACACAGATTGCTCTAATATAACGACACAAGAAGCTTTTTTTATATTTTGTATGAAATTATTTTAATGATTATAAAAAATCTTATCTTTATTTTTTTCTCTTTAATATTATAATTTAATGTTTAATCGTAATTAATTAGTTTCTTCATAATTATTATCAATTTTTTTCAGTATGATTACCAATGTTATTAAAGGTCCTAGGTTTGAAGTGGCATTTTTTTGGCGAATAGAATAGAATAGAATACTCTTTATTGCACACTTACAGTAGAATTTAACAGTAATTCTACTGTAAGTGGCGAATTAGATAGTCTAGTCATAATTATGAATCGTTTGTCTAATGTTTATATTATGATTATATGACGCTAATTATTTCCTCATTCATAATACTTTTTTGTTAGAAAAATCAAACCCTTACAAAGGGCACTCGCTAGTGAACGCGACCTAACATCTGGGAACAATGTCGACGGTACTTCAGTTAATGTATTGCTGTGTTCTTTTAGCTCGCCAGCGCCTAGGGCCCGGTGTTCCGCTAGTATGCAAAGCATGGAGTTTTGTGAAACAATAAAATGAACGACCTATAGTGCTTGCTGTCGCTACGTCACCGTTTTTTTTGAAATCCTTTTCGCTTGTGCCATGGAAATGTTTCGAAGGTGTTCACTAATTGAAAGAATCATTGTTACGTGTATATTTAGTGTGTGTGTTTAAATATGTATGTAAAGATCGTATGTGTATGTTTTGACAATGCCGGCTGACTTATATAATGGGCGATTTTTTTTAATATAGAAGTAGCAAACGAGGCCAGTGGCTACGGCCCCCCATAGACGTCTGTAACCAACCCCAGGTAAAATCAGAGTCCTACCTTAGGTCTATTTTGGATTGGATTGGATCTCTCAGATAAGTATTAAGTATGTCTAAGGTACACCACACCCTTCAGAACACAGCAGCGCATAACGCTATTATTTATCGTCAACTCATTACTGTCCCACTGCTGGGCACGGGTCTCTTCTCAGAATGAGAAGGATTAGGCCATAGTCATAGGCCAAGTGGAAATTGGTAGACTTCACATATCCTTGACAACATTTTTTTTTAATTTCTTAGGTATACTCAGGGTGTTTTCCTTCACCGTTTCAGCTAATAAATTGATAATTAATTTGTAATACGTACATAACTTGGATACATCAGAGGTTTCGGATTTGAACCTCAGACCCCTCGATGAAGAGGCAAAGTTTCTTAACTACTAGGCTAATGGCGACGCTACTATTATTAGGTAGAATATAGGTGTCGCGGTGGTGCATCCGGAGTCGAACCACCAACGATTTTATTATATTCTGTACAATCATCGTCAAAGATTATTATTGAATCATGGTTTTAACTTACAAGTTTTAAAGTCACTTCTTCTTGATATTTGTCGTATCGTCTATTGAACATTTCTTTTACAACTAGAAAGTCGATGCAGCGTGCTCAATGAAGTGCAGCGGAGAATTTTATCTAGTTTTGGAGTTCTGACTGCTCCATAGCTTTTTCTTAACTCGAATTGGAATCTGTAGATTTGTTAGATTTTATAAAATGTCGAATTTTTCCTATTTACATTTACATTTTTATTCGACTTACTTAATTAAGCAATTTTAGTTTTGTTTTTATAATTTTATTAGTAGGTAAGCATTGTTAATTTAATTAATGTGTCTTTAATTACAAAATAACTACAGCTTACGATTATTTTTGTCGAATAAAAAAGTCGTTCTTAAAATCTGTTAGTACAATGACTTGGAAATATTCGAATCGAATTCGACAGAACTTTCTCTAAAAGAAGGCTATTTCTGTTTTTTGTTTTGTTTTTTTTTTCCATAAGTAGACGCTATTTATTTGTCACATCATTGTTGCCATATACAAAATATTTTTTAGATGATTTATTATATTAACTGAAAAATATTTACAATTATAATCAAACTTACAGAAAATTAAATTTCTGGATTATATTTAACTCCAAAATATCAGAGTTCTGTCAGAATGTGCTTTATGTAAAATCTCATGCACACATTACGAAGTAAACCCTTTCTTCAAGACAACAAATAAACATTTGTAAAATCACTTAACATTTAGCAAGATTTGAAATCCAAGAATTCGTCTATTTGTATTAAGCCCATCCAAAGATGTACAAGTTAAGTAAACAATTTGCACACCTCTTGTGTCAGCTGATAATGTTCAGCGCTGATTGTCAGCGCTGCGCAACTCATTTCCATCCATATACGTCGCTCTAGCAAACTTCCTGAGAGCAATTTCGTCGTATTTTCGTCGCTAAGCGTTTTGCTTCGTTTGTTGTTTAGTGTTTTCAACCTCTAGAATGGCGTTATTGTTCTGTATGAGATTATGTTTACATATTTGTTCTTGATGATCGTTATGTATCATACAGAATTTTATTATGTAACTGTCAATTTACCTAGTAAGGTGGAAATATTTTATAAAGCAAACTTTTTGTACTTACGGAAATATTAAATTCAAAATTTAATTATGAAATATTATGTATTATATCTAGTAGAGTAGTAGAGTCTTGAAAGTCCTTTTATTACTATTTATATCTGGTTGTAAATCATATAATATATGTAAGTCACTAAAATTTGTATAAAGTTATAGAATTATTACTTATTTCAAAAGTCGTAAGGCCCTGTATAGTACGAAAATTCTTTAAATTTTCCTCGTATTTAATTGGATTATATTGGACTATGGCCTAGACCCTTCTCACTCTGAAAGGAGGCTCAGTAGTGTGACGTCACGACATAAACTCCCTTATCTATGGAAAGAAAAAAAGATAAATACACTTCTCGGAATTGAATTGCAAAGAGTTGTACGAGTAAGTTGGTGATCATCAAGTAAATAATTTAGTGTTATAATCTTCATCAGAAAAGTGAATGAAGAGAATCCTAACAAATATTTCTATACAATCTATAAACGAATTTACTCGAACTATTTAGAACGCAATAGTTCTCAAAGCACTTTTGTCAAACAAGAAAACTATTCATGTGAACATTCCACGATGTAATTAAATAACCGAATGGGGAAGACCATTGAAAACAAGTTCCAACTTAAACAATAAAAGTCAATATCTCCACTGCAATAATACCAAAAAGTTTAAATTTACTCCCGTACTTAGAACATTCGACAACACTCATGTTAGTAAGGAACCTGTTATACCGATGAGGGGAAAATACGAGAACCAAAATATCTCAAAAACATAGTTTTGAAAAAATAAAATCACACTTACTGTATTATTTATATTTTGAAGGTGGGAAAACTCTTTGTAGTTCGACTCTAGAGACATCACTAACACACCTATTTCTGCCTAATAATAGCGGTGTTAAATGCTGCCGTATTCCGCTTTAAACAGTATGGTAAAGTGGTGAGTGGTGGAAGTGGTGAGGATCTAAATTAGTCCTTAGGGGTCGCAAGTATCAACGCGTCTGAGGCCGACCTCAGATATACGAGTAATTCTTATCTAATCTAGGGTTGGCTACAGACGTCCATGAGCGGCAGCAGCCACGTACCATCAGATTAACTGCATGCGCTTTTACTGCTTCAATATTACGAAAAATACCAGGAAGCCCCTTTATTTTATTAAATTACATAAAATTAATATTCATTTTACTATTAGATGCTCTCTTGATTTAAATTCTTCTAAGGATACTTGCAACAGTCGATAGGTACCGTGTGCAAAGTAAGGCGCATAAATTTAAATATTTGTCTGCAAAATCCGCAAGTGTAAAATTATTCAAAAAAAGGCGAAGTGGAATAAATTTTTACGTACGCAATTTTGTGTTTTATTTAATAAACGCTACAGCTTATGGCTTTTGTGTACGTGTGGGATTATATCTATGTCGGTTAATTAACTTATTCTTTAGATTTTAAATCTGTTTAAGATTGTTATTCTAAGATGTAAATATTTTGTGAGAAAAGCATTTATTTTAAAGAATATCTCTGCAGGTGGATAGATGAACTGATTAAATTAGGGATCTTTTTTTTTTTTAAATGAAAAAAAAAGTGGGCGAACTTTCGACTAATAGTACATAAAGTTCTAAAAATCAATATAAGATTGAATCAAAGCAAAGTTCTTTAATGCAAGCAGTATCGCAATTGTTCAACTTTGACGCTTACCAACTCCTTTCAAACAAAAAACGTAACTAAATAAATAACTAAAGTAAAAAAAATGTTTTTCTGCCAACGGTACTAACCAGGGACTGGAAAATTCTTTGGAGAATTAACCGAGCGAATGACTAAGTGAATAATCAAGTGTTCGCATAAAACTACCATTATTATGGGTTTGATTTATTAATGTATACCCCACACCAATGCATGAAGTAATTGGATGCACACACAGGGGAATTGTGAATTGAATACTAGTATAGGATATGAGGACTCATGGTTAGTGGAGTTTCCTTCCTTTAAGAAGTGATGTCGCATAAAAAAGCTGCAGAGTGGGAGAGGAAGATAACAATTAGGAAGGAAGAGGAAGAATTAAGAAGATTAACAATGACACGCAACAGGAGTAAACGGCGTGGGAGGAGGACGCCTATCAAAAGAGAACCGGATGATGGACATTCAGTTTCACTTCAAGAGGAGCTCCTGAAGAGGTTAAAAAAACAGGAAGGCGTATAACCACGGCGCTTGCGTAGCTCATAACCGCTTTATAAAGTATCGTTTGGTGTGGTCGACAATTGCGTGGGTGGTTGTTTAATGGCAAAGCATCATGCGTATTTTCATGCTTCGGAAGACATGTTCAGCTTATTAGTGTCATTGTATGTTGTATGGGTGTAACTAAAGTTGTTGAAGGTTTTATTTTGATTTGAAATGTATCTAAGATGGGTCGACTATTTCGTAACTGGCCCTAACTAGATCAATGTGGCGGAGTTCGTAGTATAGAGGAAATTAGTATCAAAACAGCAATATACATTTGTTATTCAAACCGTTTGATCGGCGATCAACCACTACAACCGAAACCATTGGGTTAACAACAAATAATTATGAATAAGAACATAAATAATTATTACATTGTAAACAAGTGTAACGTAAATTATATTATTTCCTTTAAATAACCAATTTAAACGTAGCACTGTCAAGTACAATACCGAGGCGGCTACCTCATACTTAGGAGTAACGCAGGTGAAACTTATAATTGGTTATTGATCGCGCTAACGCCTCTCCTTCTGTTTACGTCATTGTATACCGTCCATTATATTCTTGACGGTTACACGCCTATCAATTTCTGTATTTCCGAGTACTGAAAGGTACGTGAAATAATCTCGTATTTTATTAGGAATACTAACGTTTTTAGAAATAAATTTGAAAGCGGTAGAGCCCTCTGTGGTTCGACTTCGGCGGCACCACCGCTACACCTATTTTTGCTTAACAGCAGTGTTAAGCGCTGCTATGTTCTGATTTGAAAGGTGTGGTAAGAGAGATTCTTTTCTAAGGTATGTAAGCTTGGTAGGGATGATTTCAGATGTTCATGGGCGGCAGTAACCAGAACTACATGCTCGTCTGCTTCTCCTATACGCATTTTAACATATGAGCTGTCGTTCGATTCATCTAAATTGTAAAAATGACACAAGTTATGTAATATTTTAAGGCGTCGATTTTTTCGTCTTCCGTTTTTTCGTCGATTAAAAATGTTCTCTACAATACTCTTTTCGCTCTTTCTACTTAACGACAAAGCGACGTCAGATTCACAAAACATGTAAGATTTTACAACGTAAGGTAATATTTCAAAGTGAGGTATAATGAGATTGGTCTCATAACTTGTCCGTTTTATACCAGTCATGCAAAGTGAGGTGGTCAGGCGGAAATTTAATTTGATCCTGTGACTTCGCGTATTTGGTACCCCTAATTCTTTCCGCGTGATCTGAAAAATATGAAAGGTATGGTAGTGAAATGACATAAAACATGTACTAAGGGTTCGTACACAAAACTGCGATGCGACGTCGCATCGCAAAAATCTGCGAGCTCCCTCGACGCATCGCAAGAACTTGCGAATTGATTCGCATCGCACAGTGGTTGTTGTTGTTGGTCACCCTGAGAGACGCTACGCCGCACGATATCGCATCGCAGCAATTCGCATCGCAATTTTCTGCGTTGCGAATTCGCATCGCGTCGCATCGCAGTTTTGTGTTCGAGCCCTATAACATTGTTATCTCATAAGCTGATACTTTGGAGATTCAGTAGTCATTTGGTGTTTTATGAAGCTGCTTACTTGACTTAGCTTGCAACTTAGAAGTAGAAAATCGTAAGAAAACAAAATAAAGTCACAAATACTGTCCAACTGCTGGGCACGATTATGGTCACCTATCAGTGATACTAAATGATAATATTTTCCCTCATCGTTATTTAAAGTGCTGATTAGTTTCTAATGCGAAACAACTTTAAAAAACAGAGGAGGAGCGAGAAGAGGGGAAGAGAAAGAGACCACTATATTAAGAGGGAATTTAATATTTACAACCTACATAATAACAATCGTTGTTCCCATGCCTTAGTTAGAGGTATGATTCTGTGATATATCTGAAATTTTGTATATAGAGACTTTTTCAGATGTTCATGATTCTTTATAAAATTCAAAGTATGTTATAAGTCACACGGTAATTTATTAATAATTATCTTCGCTTGAGCAGCGTGGTCAAATATGGTCTTAAACTATCTCATTCACGTCACCAGACCCTGATAGTCGGAAAATAATAATAATAGATACAATACATTCTATCACTACATTTGCAAAATCACACAAATAGCAAAGCAGTATGCAATAAATTCAAGACTTTCCGGGAATAAATTGGCAATAGTGTGAAAAATAGCGAAATTGGTAGGAATTGAATGTCGGGAGATACCGGCGTCCGATTTCCAGGGATGATCGATGCTGTACATTGATCATTTGTATTTGTATTGCGGTAGATGTATTTAGGTTAGTGTGTATTTTACACACATACAAAGAAATATAGGGTGCCTGTATTTTTTGTATATTATGCGCCTGTGCTTTTTTTTGTTTTTTTTTTGTTTTTTTTTTTATATTTTTTTTTGTGTTTTTTTTTTTATTTTTTGCGCCTGTGCATTGAACATAAGAATTTATAGTTAATTGCAACAGCTTATTTTTTGAAAGTATGTTAATGCATTGATGATGCTTGAGTTTGCCGTTTGCTTTGAAAATATTTAAACATCCTGTTTATTTTTGTAAATTGAAAAAAATCGGCAAATGCTCCCAAAACCTTTACAACAGATATAATTATAATAATAAAAATATAACTTAAGTAGATATTTGAAAAATATAATTTGAAATAAAAAAATACAGTTGCAAAAAGTGTTTTCAAATCCTAAGATAGCAATTAAATTATAGTGTGAAACATTTCTACATTTCATTAAAATAGTGTAGATCCCGACTGATTTACATAACTGAAATGGCATCCTTAGAATTGGCAACTTATCTGTGATCTCTCCATAGATTAGTAAAGATACTTCGCCGCCTTGAAATTGAATGAAACCACAAACGGCTTATTAGTAAGTTCTTTTTTTGAATTCTTGACAATTAAAAACATTTTTAGAGAAACTTTAAGAATAAATAACTAATACTGCTTAATTTACATAATAAATAAATAATTATTTCAAATATTTTAGGGACATTTTAGCACGGAGACGTGGCAAAACTTTTTTACGCAACTATTTCAATTCTCAAAACTGGGTACATTTTCTTGTTAGGTGTGAGTAATCTTTACTAATCTATGGATCTGTTTTGGTTACAGATATCCACAGACGGCCATCACTTACCATCCATTACTACTAACCATTAGGTGGATTGTACACTGATTTACTTTAATCTAACAAAAACAAAGAAATATACTTATAACAAAAAAGTATTAGACCAATTTCACGAAACTCTGCGATTTGTAGTTCTACGGTTCTTACAATTTATTGGAAAGCTGACATCGAACAAAACGATAGTAGTGTGAATAATAGTGCGTTCCAGCGAAATTGCTAGAAATTGAAACGTTCCTAATATTTCCTAAAGTTATCTTCCATACTACATCTGACTTCTAGTATCGTAGGTGCAATGTATTATGGACATCAATCATTTTATTTTCGTGAACCGTAGAAAATAATTCAGTATTCGAAATCACAAACAATTTTTACCCGAGTGCAGAGGGTAAAGTTTTATGAGCGTATGTATGTGTCATTCTTTGGCATACCCTTGTTTTTGTTAACGAGGAGGAAACCTTCAAAATGTACCCGGTGCCGTGTGAGCGACACGGGGTTATGTGGGATGATTACCGCACTAAAACCCTCTCGATGACCGTCCTCGACACTGCTTTGAGGACTTTGGAATCTCCAAAGGAACGCAACCGGAGTCCTCTAAGCTTCTTGCCCCGTCGGGCTCTTTCCTGGTGAGTATAAAACTCGGCAAACTGGCATAGCCTGCAGCCCAAACTGCTAGACCGATTTTTACACGAAGTGTCGTTCGATATATCTAAATTGTGGGACTGCCATAGGCTGAATTTTTAATCAGTCTGTTTTTTTAATAATTGCGTTTATTGTATTTTTATGTTGCAGTTGATAATTATTTTGTATTACATAAGTTGGTATGTTACATGGTGGTTGGTATGGTACTTGCTTCGACAGTACATATACTAAAATTGGAACGATACAGAGAAGATTAGCATGGCCCCTGCGCAAGGATGACACGCAAAATCGTGAAGCGTTCCACATTTTTTCTGTCCCTGTAGTTTCGGGACCAGAATAGGGCTACGGGATCCCCTGCCTGTCGTAAGAGGCGACTAAAAGGGGGATTCCGGGGTTGCGGGCGGCAAGAGTGGGTAGCTCGAACCGCCCGGTAAGCGACCCCGGGAAGGGCGGCGGTATGTGTGGTCGCATACCGTCGTACGCACCAGACGGTGTGGCGAGCGTCAAGCTCACCTGGGCAGAGCCCGACGGGGCAACGCGCTAAGAGGACTCCGGTTGCGTTCCTCTGGAGATCCCGGAGCCCTCTACGCAACGCCGAGGACGGCCACCGGGGGGGTTTTAGTGCGGTAAAAATCCCACATAACCCTGCGTCGCTCCCACGGCGCCGGGTACCTTTTGAAGGTTTCCCCCTCGTAAACAAAAAAAAAAAAATGTTACATAATAATAATTTTAATATACTGAAAGTGTTAAAAACACTATAATTACCGTAATATTTTTTATTATCTAATTAAATGAATTAATTTGAATTGTCTTGGCTAGTAAGTTAATTATTTTTCCATAGGTAAGTATAGTACGTAAGAGAAAAAAATAGCTTTTAGATTATTCAGTCGCGTTCACCTACCACTTCCACGTAGCTCGTAAATGAATGCTTTTGTCTAAGCAAAAATAAGTAAGTCCATTGTCTATTCCTAATTCGATCTCATCCGTTGCCATGCCAACGGTCCCAATTTGCAAACAAAGGCACAGATAACTTTTTGCTCGTTCCGAACCATTGATGTTTATCTGAAATGAAGAAGTTTCTTTAAAGATTTTTTCGACAATTTTGTATAACAGATAACGTAGTTATTCGAAATCTTTTTATTCATTATTTGAGGTATCTGTCTCGGAAATTTTGCTTCAGTTCATATTTAGAAGTTGGCTTTTAGAAATTTAAAGCTGTAATTGGACAGATTCGTAATAATAAATAAAGAACCAATTATTGGTATCCATTGAGATATAAAGGAACGTAATTTAAAAGGTAGGACAATTCTTTATAAGACTCGGTTTTATTTGAAAAGTAAATGAGTATGTTCAAAGAAGTTCTGACACTTTAATGTTTGTTTAAACAAAATAAGCAAGGGTTTTACTATATGTGTAATTACACCAAAAAATATTTTTTTATTTAATTAAAAGTTGTCACTAAGTTAAAGAATTATTCAATGTAGTAATTTTCCGATGCTCTTCGAAAAGTAATATTGAAATAAGAAATAACGAATTATCTAATTTGTTATCTATAAAATCTTTGCTCTCCCTTTTAATATATTTCATGCTGGTAGAGCCCGCTTTGATTCGATTCCGGTAATACCACTGCCACACCTATTTCTGCCTAATAACAGCAGTTTTAAGCGGTGCTGTGATCCGTTTTGAAGGGTGTGGTAAGGGAGACATACTTTTCCGAGGCGTTCCAGCTTAGTCCTCAGGGGCAGCGGCGCATCTGTGGCCGACCTCAGGTAGGAATATCTAATCCTATCTGGGGTTGATTACAGATGTCCATGGGCGGCAGTAGCCACTTACCAACAGGTGGACTGCGTGCTGGTCTGCTATTCCTATATTATAAAAAAAAACAACAGTGTTAAGAGATGCTGTATTCTGGTTCGAAGGCTGTGATAAGAAAGGCATACCTATCCGAGGCATACCAACTTACTCTTCAAGGGTAGCAACGCATCAGTTGACAAACTCAGATACGAGTCTAATCTCGTCGGGGAATGATTTCAGATATACATAGGCGGTGGTAGCCACATATCATCAAGTGGAAGTATGCTCCTTTGCTACTGAAGCATTATATAAAAAGAAACGCTGGCGTCTATTTAGATCAGCGGTCGGCAACCTTTTAGCAGGCAAGGGAACTCAGTGGCAAAATAAACTAAAGGCGGGCCCAGAAGCCGAATATACCTGTATAATTTATCAAATCCCATAGAAAAAATGAAAATGCTCTTCAAATTGTTAAAAGATACAGAATTTCATTAGTACAGGTAATTAGATTACGTTTAAAAATTATGGAATTTAAATAGAAATTAAAATTACAAAATTACTACTACACTCGGTCATTTGTTTATTTCATTGTTCATTCGCGAGTTACACACTATTGACTATAGGGTTGTTTGCGGTTCGTTCATGCATTTATTTTGATATTATTAGTACTTATTTACAAAACATTCACGGGCCGCAAGTAAGACGTCTCAATAAAGAAGAGCCCAATCTTTGTAGAATACTCTTTGTAGAATCTATAATATTATGTAGTATGTTTATCATGTATGATTCAGTTATGTTAGTACTTCCCATCTATGGATATTTTATACGAGCCAATTAGCATAATACAACCACAATATGTCTTATTAGCAAGTAGAACTGGATTGTTATTTCAATTTACAACGAAAGCTTATAAAATCTTGTACAACGTAATTTAAATCTTGTTGCCATGTGCCTAGAGTTTGGATGTTTGAATCACTTAAGATGGAGAGCAGTGGTTCTCAAAGTGGAGCATAACACCCCTCGTACCTGGAGGAGAGGACGAAAATAAAATGAAATAGTGGTTAGAAACTTAAATCGAGTTCCACACATGCATCTCTGTTTTTGTAAGTTATCTGAGTATTAGAAGTTAATTACTTGTTGCTTAAAAGGTGAAGGAAATTGTGAGGAAAGTTACAGTTAAAGTTAAGACTGATAGTTCTTAACCAGTAATCCAGGATTTTTAGAAATATGGTCTAAACCTCTCAATCTGAGAGGACACCCGTACCCAGAAGTGGGACAGTAATGGGTTGGCAACGAAGCTGTTTTAAGGGCGACCGCTGTCCAGGGACCTTTTTGTCGATTTATTGCAGAGAAAAATGATTGTTAAGGGATAATCTTTTTGCCCACCTATTCCCCCAGAGCGCAATTTGACAATGTGGTCACTAGGAAATAATTGATTTCTTAAGTATCGGGGAGACGAAATAACTTTGAGAATCTCTGACGTAGAGTAACCTAATTATTGAATAGCAGAATCTCTGCTTTCATTCCGTTTTACAATGTAGGTTTCTTGAGATGGATTCCGTTTCCTAGTTCTTTTTATAAGAATTTTATAAATTTTCAAAAATTGCTACTAGATTGTTTCTTTTACCGACCTTTTAACTTTCAGAGATCAGAGATTTTTTGTATAGTATAATAGTTCCTATACAAAGTATAGTATAAGTAAGATCAAAAATATACAATTACGAGCTTTTGCCCGCGGCTTCGCTCGCGTTACGAAGTAATATTTTCATACCCTATTTTATTCCCTTGGGGGTAGAATTGATCAAAATCCTTTCTTAGCGGATGCCTATGTCATAACATCTACCTGCATGCCAAATTTCAGCCCAATCCGTCTAGTGGTTTGGGCTGTGCGTTGATAGATCACTATGTCAGTCAGTCACCTTTGAGTTATATATATTTAGATTATTGTATATGAACTTTGTTCCAGTAAAGTTTGCTTCCAGTAAAGAAGTCGTACTCGACTTTTGTACTTCTATTGAACCCTTGTGGTGGAACTATATACGCCTGAGAGTCCTTTAAAACATTATCAAGGGTACATACACCCTTGAGTCTACCAATTCGCACTTGGTCAGAGCTCTCACGTGCCCAGCAGTGGGACAGCAATAAGTTGACAACGAAAAATACGGTTTACATTCTACCATAATCCTAAAATCGGAACGAAGAAAAATAGGTGGGTACGGCATAAGAAAAAAATACGAGGCATCTGTCTTCAGCTTGTTATTATTCCGTGAAGAGGTCACAGGGATAGCTCACAGATTGTGTAAGGACCCTCAAATATTTCACGAAAGACATATTACTACGTAGGTTATATTTTACAGAGGCAATCTTATTTAGATACTTGGTAGAGCTAATATGGTTGGGCTTAGGAGTCCGTGTGAAACTGCTAGTGCAAATTGTATGACTACGCCTGCTAGGAACAACTTCAGAGCGGACTAGTAGTTTGGCGCGGACTATACTACCGTACACGTTTCTAGTATTAAGTAGACCTGCGTTTCGTTGGAAGGGCGTGAATGTCGGCTAGAGGTGCGCAAAATATATCACTAAAGTGAAAAGAGAGAGATATACCTTTTGAACTCAGTGATATATATCATTTTTTTATCTCAGTAGCTCACTTTAGCTCAGTAGCTCTGTAACGATATAAGCGACATTTTATATCAGTATTTGAGAGAATCAGATCAAAATGTTTTGACAACATTTTTGATTCCTATAATTAATACAAAACTGGCAAGAAATTATATATGAATTTCACAGCCAACACTATTTGTTTATCCCTGTTTTCATATTCTTAGAAAAGAAAAAAAGATTTTAATTTAGTGTTTAATACGCAATGCATTTGACTCAAATCAGACTCTCTCAGTCAGTCGCTCATTTGACTCATCACTCACTCGCGAGCGAGTATATCACTGTTGAGTCGAAGAAGATCTTATATCCGGAATCGTATGGACCTATGAACTCAACCATGTGACGTGGATATAAATATATAATTAAAAAACGGTGCAGTTGATGAGTGATTAGCTCTTTGGTGAAGATATATATCTTTTATATCACTCACTCGCGAGCTACCCAATTCTTATGTCGGCTGACTATGGGGGGGCATATGGGGCGATCATCTTTATCCTAAAAAGTGGCAGATGCGTCGCCACTCCTGATCGGTTTCAGGTAGGATCTGTTCTATATTTAGTTGATTAAAGATGTCTATAGGCGGCAGTGCCCATTTACGATGGTAAGGTGGCCTGCCTAATTTGCTACTTCAGTCTATTCATAAATGGATGAAAATTGTGCCTTTTATTTTAAATTTTTAATATTTCTTTTCATTAGGTTTTTTAGACGTTTCTTTAAATATTGCCCCTACTAATGTTATCTACGAATCTAAGATAATGTTCTTTAGCTAATGCAAAATTAAACCTTTTGATAAAATTGCACTAATTTATTTGTAAAAGACTGAATAAGTTTCGTGTATGTTGCGTTAATGTACAGATGTAATCGTAATTGTCATTTCTTTTCTTTAAAACCTTGCAACATAGCAAATATTAATTGAATATTTGCTCATTAATTCAACAAATATTTGCTGAATATGAATTACTAGCTGACGCGGCAAACTTTGTACCGCCTCAAAATCTATTTATTAAATATATGTCATATAAAATATAGCCTATGTTACTCGTGGATAATGTAGCTTTCGTATGGTGAAAGAATTTTTAAAATCGGTCCAGTAGTTTTTTAAGCCTATTCATTACAATCAAACAAACAAACAAAGTTTTCCTCTTTATAATATTAGTAATCTATACTAAAAAGAAATCCTTCTATAAAACTTTTATACTAAAATTCCTCTATCTCATTTCACTCTGTGGTTTTACGCTGCAATGTCACTAAACATAGTATGAATATGAATATCTCAATAAAAGTTACTACTCCAAGAAAAGTTTCACAACAAAGACGTCTTATTAAGCTTTATGTTGGATAATATTTTTCATTTCAACCATATTTTTGTGATGAATAAAATTATATTTTCATAGCCGTGATTCATCAGCATCTATAGCATTTTACTGCCCCACTGATGGTTTTATTTTACACTGAAAAGGCTCTTTTTATATAGGAGTAGCAGACGAGCATGCAGTCCACCGATGGTAAGTGGCTACTGCCGTCCATGGACATCTGTAATCAACCCCGGAGAGTATTAGATGACCTGAGGTCAGTCACAGATGCGCTGCTACCTCCGAAGACTAAGCTGGAACGCCTCGGAATAGTTTGTCTCCCTTACCACAACCTTGAAACTAGAACACACACAGCGCTTAACACTATGTGTCACACACACTGTGTGACGGTAGTGCTACCGGAATCGAACCACAAAGGGAACACACAAAAAAGACGTGCTTTTTGTTTGAGAAAATTACTAGAAGACTTAGGTACTTTTTACATATTGATAACTTTATTCAAAATATAATATTGTTTTTGTCAAATACATAAAGGTTGATTTTGTACCGACAGCAGTTATTGTATCTTCTCCTTTTTTAAGGGGAGGTCTCTTCATGCATTAGCAAACCTCTAAAAGGTGATCGCTCATCATTAAGATAACTACAACTTCAACCCAAGTTTCTGCCCAAGAACTCACATTATCTTTTGGTTTATGCTAATTAAATATTATCCACGAAATCTTACGAACCTCCCTTAATCCAGTGCCCAGTTTGTAGGAGATCGTCCAAAAGCCCTTAAGCTGTGAATTTGTCCTGAAGTTTCATCATTAGCATTAATAAATACGGTAGGGCAGTGCTTTGTGGGGATTTGTATTGAGTTAGTTAAAATGAAAAGTCAAATATATGTCGTCTTCAAAATTCTAATTCTACACTCATAGTCCCATACAAGGATTTATCTGTGTTATGTGTGCCATGGACACACGCAAGACGAATACTTGTGATTTAGATATTGCTCTGTTTGGGATTCAACCTGGAACCTCCTATGTGTCAGATCGGCATTATAACCGCTTTGCCATGCAGTTCGTCGATTGGTAGTTAAGATGCGGATTAACATCTGAGAATATTTTTTTAATAACACTTCATTATTTTTTTATAGAGATCAACCTGAATTGGGGTCTTGGAATTATAAAAGAAGAGTGTTTAAGTTGGTTTATAAAAATTATAAATCCTACATTATAAGACAACAATCAAAATACGAATACAGTTTGAAAGACATACTAATAATTTTATATAAACAAATCATTCAAACGGATTGATATAAAATTACTCATCCTGATGTATTTCCTATATTACACAAGTTTTAAAATTTAAACATAACCTTTTTAGCTCTCATTATTTCAACCAAAATCTTTCCCAGTCTTTGTCTTCATTCATAATTAATATTTAATTTTCAAAACCAGTGGCTAAGTTCGCAAGATATCCCATAAGCCATTTGAGCCCACCTCGTTCAACAAATTTGTCGTAAAGTTCCAACATTAGCATGAATAATTGCGATGGGCATCTCTGCCCTTTCATTTGCATTGAAGTTACTTTGTCTTTTAGTCAAATGGTTGCAGTTAAATTGGAGTATATTTTTAAGAGTGCATTTTTGTATTTTCTATTGTCATTTTTGTTCATTCGACGATCCGCGTGGTGGAGCGGTCACCATACTTGTTTGACGCGCAGAGAGTCCCGAGTTTGATCCCCGGTCAGACAGATATCTAAATGATGAATCTAGGTTTCTGTTTCTGGGTCTGGGTGTTAGTGTATTTGTGTTTGTGTGTGTCCATAGCATACATGGGATCCTAGTGTGGGGCTGTGAGTGTAGAAAGCGTTTTATTAACTCTAAAAACTATTTCAATTTGTTCGTTGTAACGTGCACTTTCTGTTTGAATGCGTTAATGAATTTTGATGTAATAAAACTAACCCGTACAGAAATACATATGAACACATTTAGATATTTGAAAAATCTATTACAATTTAACCATTTCGTATACCAAAATTCACTTTACCCTAAATTTCCGTGTATTTGGTGTATTTTATACAAACAAGGACGCTATATTCGGTATAAACACTATGTAGTAATAATAATGAAATAATTGCACGCAGCGCACCCGCAAGAATTGCTCGCTCACATAACTAGACGCAAAACAGCGTATAATATCAGCGTAAAATCCCTTGCATCTATTCAGTGGAAGCCAAAAGATAAGCAGAGCGCACAAGCGATGCAAATCGTGAAGTTTACATGAAACAAGTGGATTTAAGATTCAACATCTTTAGTGTTTGGAACTTACTTGTTGAAGGCGTGAGAGCATGATAGGTGATGCGTGATAAGATTTTTTATCTTATTTGCCACACTTTTTGGTTTTTAGGATATTTATTTTTGTGTGGTATGAAAGGTAGAGGTAACACATTTAATCTTCTCACATTGGGGATCCTAGATTCATTTTACTAAACATTGATAAGCAACCAAGTGTGCAGTTATTCTGGACATAATTGATCGCTGTTGCCTTCAGACATTTAAATTCACGTCAAGACGACCAGTCCAATCCGAGGTCATCTATTCATCATCATCATCATCAACAACCCGTTATTGGCCCACTGCTGGACACGGGTCCCTCTCAGAGTAAGAAGAATTAGGCCATCTAATAGTCCATCGCGCTGGCCAAGTGCGTATTGGAAGACTTCACATACCATTGCGATTTTTTAAAATAAATCTCTTAGGTCTGCAGGTATCCTCACGATGTTTTCCTTCACCATTTATTAGCAAGTGATAATTAATTTCTAATCTAAGGTCATCTATTGGTGTGCTGTTATCGTGAGAAGTTGGAATGCCTTGTGCGCGTAAACTCTTTCGTATCTTTTGTTTATCATGATAAAATATTTTATTTTACATCTATGAAAATTCAATTGACCTTAAATCTGGATCAGCATTGTATTGAAATTGGATATTTCTATTAATAATTTGTAATAATATTGATTCTGTACCTAGTATTAACAAATCAGATTTATTATACAAGCTCCAATCATCTTCGAAAAGATGCAATTCATGAAGCAAAAGATTCTAATAAAGCACCGGGACGAGTATAAATCGAATCAACCGACTAGAGGCAAGCATTTTTCAATATTTTCCCGAGAAATATTCCGAATTCCCGTTTTCCATACTACGAGAAAAGGTACGTAGGTGCAGTTTGAATTGTAAATTGATATCTCAAAAACTAACGGAATATGGAGTGTGGGTTCGATGTTTGGTATACGCTAGCGCCAAGGATATCTCGAAAATAACGTTACGTCATACTCGTACTAGATTGTACCTTGTTTGTTTGAAACAATAGATTTGTTTTCATAATATGTGTATCTATTTATTTATTAATACTAAAAAAATATGAAAATGTAGGTGGCGATGGTTCAATTTCTTTATTAGTATTTATTTGTACACAATATACGAGTATAATAACGAAAAATTATTTTGGTGCGGTTAATATGCTTTTTCCGCAGGATCGCTAAATCGAGAAGTTTTACTTCTTGTATAAAAAAAATCGGTTAAAGTCTTGTCTTAGTCGGCAGCAACCAATTCCAGTAGGTACTAAACTGGCCTTTTTGAACGAAAAGAAAAGTATGTGTATCTCATTTAAGTATTTTTAAATAAATCTCATATATCTAAGAATTTTGTATGGACATAAATGTTATTTATTTCCATACATTTTTGCATGAGTAATTATTTGAATATCCGGAAAACATGTTTCCTCAAATGTTAAATACATTCAACCATTGCCTCTCCCGGGAGATTAACGTAGAGCTGAGCGGTTAGCGTTAGTTTTGAGCAGCGGTTCTCAACCTTGTGTGGTCAAATATTAACTTAGGTTTATTATAAACAACTCATTATGGTCTTGCTACTCGTATTAAGTAGGGCACTTAGATGTTCGATTGATTTCACTATAGTAATTTAAGCTTTGCTAACGGAAAAAAATAAGATGGCGACCATGTTTATTTATTGCAATAGTTAAGTTATCGTCACTTTTGCTGTAGGCTTGTTCTAGAAACCGTACATATTTTATCTCACCGTACACCATAACCGTATTCCAATTTTAGTTTGCTCTCAATTCAATCTTTTATCAAATAAAGATCTTAGGAGAAAGCTTGTTAAAAAATTTAAATTTCCGCTTCACCTCAATGAACTTCTAAATTAAATAAATACGATATTATCAAAATACTCCGATGAGACGATTAATATGAACCTTTCTCTAAAATGAAACATGAAACATACAAAATCATTTATCATTTTCTAATTTTGTACTAAGTCCAGTTACAAAGATTGAGAACCACTAGCTCAAAGTGCAACTAAGACTAAAATATAGCGCTGGCCGCCACCAAATTAGATAAGCGGACGCTTTGGCAACTGCTACTTGCTAAAGTGCTTGCTTTACTTTGAAAAAAGATTAATGATTTTACTATTTTTAGTTTTTTTTCCAATAATTCGTTTAAATAACTATTTGTGTAAGAAGTTTAACTTCTATAGATTTATCTGGTACTTCATAAACTTTATGATTTTTGAATGTATGTGATTTGTTTTCTATTATATTTCCTTTATTTATTAATCGTTTATAAATAATAGTTTACCGTTTACTAGTCAAACTTAGACATGAAACAACCATCACAGTTAATACGTAGTCTTACCTAAGCTAAAATAAATGTATAGAAGTACTAGCTGACCCGGCAAACGTTGTGTTGCCATATAAATAAAAAAAAAATGTTAAGGGTGAATAACCCTTATCACTTACTAAAAATAGATGAAATATTTGAAACTGAAAGATTAAAAAAACCCTTTTCCCACGGACTAAATTTTGAATCTAAACCATTCTCAAGTTCCATTGAACACACACAACAAGTTTCATCAAAATCAGTCTAGTCGTTTAGGAGTTCAGTGACACGCGCACATAAGAAATATATATAAAGCACATAAGAAATATATATAAATTTATTACATTACATTTAAATTATATTGATTAAATTGTTAAAAACACAGCTTTGCTTATAAGGATCAAACTTCGGGAAGTTATGATTTATTTTTAAGAAGGAAAGGCCTTATTTTTAAGAAAATATTTTTACGTTCTAACCAAATTGTGTTATATATTTTTAACATACATATGATATGTAATAAATATCATTACCGTGGTATAGTCCGCGCCAAACTGTTAGTCTGCTCTGAAGTTATTGTGAGCAGGTGTAGTCATACAATTTGCTATGGCGACGTAATAAAATTCTATAATCAGAACGGACTATAACAGGTTTCATCCATTAAACAGATAGGCGAAGGTCCCTAATTCGAATACTATAGCACATAAGTAACATACCTATTTCTTTCCAAGTAAAAAAAAATGTTTACAAGAGCTGGCAATTGGTGATGTTATTTTCTTTTCATCCCATGTACATGATTATACGGAAATTACATGTGAAGAAACACGTATACGACTACTTAAGACCTCCTTTTATATTCGCGCCGCACAGCACACAATAAAAATGGTGTCAAAATATTTTTATTTCCTTGTAAGTATCCCTCGGGCGCTTAATATTCGTCTCATAAGAGACAAGAGAACGAGACGTGGTATGTGTAATGCGACTTATCAGGACAAAGATGTATGGGTGATGGAATGTACGAGCATATTTTGTAAAAAAATAAGTTTTTACAAATTTCTCATACACGATAATAATTAATAATAATAATTTGCTTATTAAAGAAAAAATCGTAAATGTCATAAATTACACTTTTTAAAGGTGGTAGAACCCTTTTGTGGTTCGTCTCCGGCGGCACCACCGCCACTTCTATTTCTGCCTCATAACAGCAGTGTTAAGCGTTGCTGTGTTCTGTTTGAAGGGTGTGATAAGGGAGACATACTTTTCCAGCTTAGTCCTCAGGGGTAGCGGCGCATCTATGGCCGACCTCAGGTAGGAATATGTAATCCTATCTGGGGTAGATTATAGATGTCCATGGGCGGAAGTAGCAATTTACCATCAGGTGGATTGCATCTGCTACTCTTATATTATAAAAAAGTATTTTATCTTTGATAAAATTCCGATCGCATCAGTGTTATACATTCCAATACCAGTTTGTACCTATACTTAGTGATGTTTTAAAGTGTGTATAAAGTTCAAAATCCGAAACTATAAGGATTAACGAAAAATTCTAAAAGGATTTACGGGGCGGATTTTGATGAAAATCGTATAATTTGAGAAAGTATCAGAAATTATAGGATTTTTTGGGACTTGTTTTTGATTATTTATAAAAAGTTGGGTCTTTAATATAAAAAAGTAATAGAAACATTAAAAGCTTTGCCCTTTTAACGCGATTCATAAGGTCAACGACGTGGGCGACGAATCGTTATACTAATTTTGTCTTAAGTTTAACATTACTTTATCTTTCTTTTCGTGTTTCGTTTTTTAATAAAGAATAACAAACGAGCATACAGTCCACCTGATGGTGGGCTACTGCCGCTCATGGACATCTGCAATCAATCCCAGGTAAGACAGTCGTACGTGATAAGTCGACCACGAATGCATTTTTCTTTTGAGGACTAAGTTGAAACCTCTCTGAAAAGTATGTCTTCTATCCACATAATTCGAACCAAAAAAACAGTGGTTAACACTAGTATTATGAAGCAGAAATAGATGTAGCGGTGGTATCTTCCGAGTCTAACAAAGAAGGTTCTCCCACCTACAAAATCAATTAATTTGTACAGCCATTTTTACGCACATACTTTATTAAAAACGAAAGAAAAAATACAAAAATACTTTGTTTATTACATTTAAATAACAGTAATAAGTACTTTATTTAAATACAAAGGAGGCTCTTCCAATATTTTTATATCTACGCCTGACTGTCATACGTATGATGTAGGTTGACGAAAATGCGGGAAATCACAATCGTAATATATGGTGTTGTGACGCTTATTAATATTGAAATTTATTTTATTATTATTACACCGTAATTTGACCCTTTGAATACATTTTCTTACATTGAAAATATTACATTTAATAATTATGTTGATTTTTATATCTAACCAACATAGTGAAGTAGTAATATAGTGAATTAGTCACTTTTATAGTAAGTACATTATTATGAAAGTGACTTGTTTATAAATGTACTAAGACATTATTACACGACTTTACTTATCTAAACTTTTGCAATATTTATACTATATATACTACGTTGGTGAACCTTTAATAAATAAATAAAGAGATTTTAGTTTGTTTTTTCACAATGTTTTCCATATATATATCCCTTAAACATGTATAAATCACGTCAAAGAATCATAAACAGATTTGAGATTATATGTTCGAAGCTCTATGTATTCTGAAAAGTTAGGTCTTGTACAGGAAAGTGTCTTAAATTTTACTCATACTAGTGAAATGATCCTTACATCCACATATTATTATTGTAAAACAAAACCTATAAATTATTCAGAATTTAAGCTTCGGTATATGCACTTATATTTCACGTATAACCTTATCTTACCTTATGTATTGTACATGTATATGTAGGTACCGAACCGTAGAACCGGTGGCTTAAATATTTTATATGCACGTTAGTTCACGATTGCTCCGAAATATTTTTGGCAATGTTTTGAACTGGAGCACAAATACCAGTAAATTTTTCGTATATTTTTCATCCATTTCAACGTTTAAATAATTTTTCATCTGAACAAATATCACTTTGTGTCTGATGGCAAGTGAATACCTTTAACAAAGGCAGTAAGCCGATGGAATGAAAACAGCCTCTTTATAAAATCAACCATTAAAAACAATGATATATTGGTTAGATTGTAACAAAATGAAATTCATGCACAGTTTTGAAGGTGGTAGAACCCTTTGTTGTTCGACTCCGGCGGTACCACCGCCACACGTATTTCTGCCTAACAACAGCAGTGTTAAGAGTTGCTGTGCTCTGATTTCAGGGGCGTAGTAAGTAAGACCTCAAGTAGGAATATCTTATCCTATCTGTTGTCGATTACAGATATCCATGGGCGGCAGTAGCCACTTACCATCAGATGAGCATGCATTCCGCTCATCTGCTACTCCTATTTTATAAACAGTACATTTGAATTACAACATTACGGATTTATAACACTTACTAAAGAGGTGAACATTTTAGTCTTCAGGAGTGACAGCGCATTAGTGATCGACTTCAAGTATAACTCCTGTTTTTAATACAATTGTTCACAGATAACTAATGGGTGGTAGTGACCACTTACTATCATATGTACTATTCATTGTTATATCAATGTTATGAAAAAAATTAAAACATTGATAATAATCACATCTTTAACAAATTTTTGTTTAGTGTAGGTACGGAAGTCTATCTAACCTTATCCAAGTGTCCATTATATACAAAAATATGAGTCTATGTGCAAAGTAAACGACATTTTTTAACTAGCTGACCCGGCAAACCTTGTGCTGCTATATAAATAAAAAAATCTTACAGCTAAACAACCCTTGTCACTTAGGGGTATGAAAAATAGATAGTAGCCGATTCTCAGACCTACTATGCGTATAAAATTTGGTCAAAATCGATAAAGCCGTTTCGGAGGAGTACGGTAACTAACATTGTGACACGAGAATATTATACATATATAAAATGTATCGAAAATGTGTTATAAAGATACTAGAAATTATTCTTTACAATTTTTCAGTCTGTAGATGCTGTATACCTATTTAGAGTATTTAGCGCGCTAAAAATTTTTCAACCCATGAAATTTAGCGTTCAAACGTACTTTAGTTTATTCAGCATGTGCTTTTAACCAATACCGATAAAATGATTGCTTTTGCCTTGCAGTTCATACTTGAGTTCGAAGCATAAACTTTCACAAATTTCGAGCTCAGGTAAAAGTTTTATTGAATTCGTATGAAGCTAGGGTTTGCTGGTTTAATTAATTCACCCTCTATTATGTGCGTTTATTTGTTTTCGTGGTATATTTTGTTGTTCTCCGCGGATAGATTCACGCAATATTAGGTATCGCTATGTAGATTACAATAACAGGCTGTAGGTATATGCAAAAAATAGGCACATTTTAATCCTATACGTTATATGTTTCATACCTATCGATAAAGCGGACGAATCACTGTTGAAAAGTAGTCATTTTCGCTTATGACATCTGAAAAATCGTTAGAGTAGCTCCATCACTGGGTTTGAAGTAGACCTGTCTTTGCACCTTTATTAAAAAAGCCCATTTCGTAGCGTACCTGAAATACCTCAGAAATGATATCCATTGTGGTGTGCGTATGTATTTGTGTGGCCATATATCAAACAATCATGCAGCTTACTTGGTGATAAGTAGCCCCGGGAAGGACGGTGGAATGTGCGAGCGTTAAGTTCACCTGGGCGGAGCCCGACTGGGCAACGCGCTAAGAGGACTCCGGTTGCGTTCCTTTGGAGATCCCGGAGCCCTCTACGCAGCGCCGAGGTCTTACCGCACTAAAACCCCCTCGGTGGCGGGTTTTAGTGCGGTAAGAATCCCACATAACCCTGCGTCGCTCCCACGGCATCGGGTACCTTTTGAAGGTTTCCCCCTTGTGAATGATGAAAGATGAAAAATGATGATAAGCAGTTATTGACTTACAAAATCAGCCCCAGATTACTTCTTCTTACTTGAGGGTCTTACTTGAGGTCAGCCACAGATGCTTAGCTGCCTCTGAGGACTAAGTTCGAACACTTCGGATACGTATGTCTGTTATACCACTGACCATACCTTTCAAACAGGAACAGCAGCGATTAATAATACTGTAATAAGGCTTAAACAGGTGTGACACTGGTTTGCAATAAGAGGACCCCGGTTGCGTTCCTATGGCGATCCCGGAGTCCTCTACGCAGCGCCGAGGACGGCCACCTGGGGGGTCTTAGTGTGGTAAGAATTCCACATAACCCCGTGCCGCTCCCACGGCATAAGGTACCTTTTGAAGGTTTCCCCCTCGTAAACAAAAAAAAAGTGTGACAATGGTGCCTACAGAATTTAACCACCTCTACTTTATCGCAAGTCACAAATATAAAGCAGATAGGATTCATATTAAACGCACGCATTAAACATCCGTGGCATGTTTAAAACTTATTACAAAGTAAATAGTAATGTTTTCCGATGAGCAACAATACATCAGAACCATTCGGATTCGTAAGTAAATAATAATTCAATTACACAATTTCCATGAACTTCCAATTACATGAATCTCAAGCCTATTTAAATATTCAAAGCAAATATTAAAAGACGTAAAAGCGTCCATTATAATATTAATGTTACATTTAATACATAGAAACTATTCAAACTATTAATAATAAAGAATAATTACAAACCTCATTTTTTATTTATTATCTTTTAATAACGCAATAAAAAAGTCTATTTCACTTTTGTAATACTTTTATTTTTTGACGCCTTTAAAGTTGAATAGCTCATACATATTTATTTTTTAAGCTAATAAAACATTTATTCATTGATCCAATATACGTATATAACGCAGATATCTTCTACATAAATTACTTATCAACTCTATAAATGACTGCTATTAAAAATTAACTTCACCATTAATTCATTCTTAAAAGGTTTTATTATTTTTTCTTATAATATAGGAGTAGCAGACGAGCATGCAGTCCACCTGATGGTAAGTGGCTACTGCCGCCCATGGACATCTGTAATCAACCCTCAAGCTGGAACGCCTCGGAAAAGTCTGTCTCCCTTACCACACCCTTCAAACCGGAACACAGCAGCGCCTAACACTGCTGTTATTAGGTAGATATAGGTGTGGCGGTGGTGCCGCCGGAATCGAACCGCAAAGGGTTCTACCACCTTCAAATATTCAAATAAAATTGAAGCTATTCAAATATTCAAGACAAACTCATAAGTTTGTAGAGCAAACTATGATTATAACGGAACTATTCGTACTAGTATGTAAAGGTAAAGTAATTAATTATTCAATTTTACTCCCAAGTGCTTTTCAATTCACACGTAACAAGCCTACTCAAACAAAGATTCGAAGACAAACAGTAACACTGTGTATATATATATATAGTGATCATACATTTACCTCTGTATACAGATAACTAATATTGGCTTATGAATGCTGTGATGTCACTAATTCAATGTTACATCATTCGCCAATTTGCGTGATTTGATTTTGAAACAACGTGGCTTCTGTAATTTTGAGGTACGAGTATAAATAGATTTGATCTATGTGCTTACGATCTGCTTTATACACATTGATAAATTAGTCTTATAATTGTTCCTGAGCTTATGAGATTAAGAATCTTAGCGTAGATTTATGTTTGGTACTCCTATGTACGTCTTTAATAGTTCATATTTGAAAAAAGATTAAAGATTGTACAAAGTACTAGAACCATGATTGAAAATGGCTTAATCTTTTATTGGTAACAATGTTATAATATGGGTTCTTATGTCATGCGACTGAGATATTTCAATTTATCTATATAAAAAAGAACATTTTTTCATTACATAAAAAAATATTGAAGAATGACGTCACTGAATTGTCACGTAAACCAAACGTGTAAGCAAAATTTAAATTCAATTGGTTGGGGTTAATTGGCTTAAAATTCAGTTTAATATTTAACCCACACATACGTTGAAGGTGGTAGATATATTTTTCCTAAGCGTTCCAGCTTAGTCCTCAAACGTAGCGGCGCATCTGTGGCCGACCTCATGTAGGAATCTTATACTATCTGGGGTTTACAGATGTCCATGGGCAGCAGTAACCACTTACCATCAGATGGACTGCATGCTCGTCTGCTACTCCTATATTATAAAAAAAATACGAACTAACAAAAAGCAAGTTAAATAAAACCTTGTAATATTACCAGATCCATTTATTACTCATACATAGAAACATGTATTTTACAGTTTTTAATCTTCAAGGTTTATGTGATACGACGCATTCCAATTTGCAACTTCAACTCAATTTCCAAGTTGATTCTCAGGGGTGACAAGATGTCGCTGGCTTCAGATAGGATTCTAGTTCTATTTCAAGTTGGTTATCCACTGTACCGTCTGTACCTAGTTTGTACGTTAATAATATTTACTAGAAAGTAATCATTGTCATGCTTATGGTTGGAAAATGAAATGTTTTTTTGTAAAATTATTTTAAACAGTCCAAACAATTAATACATATTAAAGTTGGTATATACATTTTGTACATCCTACCCTGTTTCACTTGCTACTGTATTATGTTGTCTTAAAATCAATGGTTGCCTGGAAGAGATCGTTATTTTAGTAATAAGACCGCCGGTTGTACCCTTAATTATTTGTCATTGTTGTGCAATAAATAATTTTTGTATTGTATTGTATTGTATTGTATTGGTTCCATGGGTTATATAAATATAAATTTCAGGAATTGATAAATAATTACCTAATCCCTTCAATTCTGGAAGGCGACCATCATCATGTATGTATCTGTATAGCCGGGAATCGAACCCGGAGGCCTCTACGTGTCAGACCTACACGGTGATCGTTCCGCTACGCGGGGTAACAAAGGAAGGTAAATATTTATAGATACAGAGAGGCTGTATAAAAATATCGAACTATACCATAAACCCTCAATAGCTAATAAAAGAAAAGTACCAATGGAAATGTAGAAAGGTAGATGATATCTAAACAATGAGAGATCCAGTTGAAGTTGGAAAAAATATTCGCTTGACCGATCACCCTCAGGCAACTCAGCCGGTAAATAACAATGCAAATTGAAGGTTTCAGAACAATGGACAGTTAGGTTGTATTTACACTGGTGCGATTTTTCTGCGACACCCCTAGGGCACCAAGGTACGGCCTATGTAAGTCATCAGGTTTTTGTAAATGATAGCGGTAATCGATTTTGGAATTTGGTGTAAACACGGCTAAGATTTTTTTATAAAACGCTGTTTACCTATATAGTGACGATTTTTGTATTTTGGGTTGTAAAGATAAGATTTGTATGTATTTTTATATTAATAAGGCAACTCAGCCGGTAAATAACAATGGAATTTGAAGGTTTCAGAACAATGGACAGTTAGATTGTATTTACACTGGTGCGATTTTTCCTGCGACACCCTCAGTCCTTCAGGGTATGAAGGTGCGGTCTATGACTTAGGTTGTAAATAACGGTGTATATAGATTTTGATTTTGCTATAAACACGGGGAAGAATTTGGTATAAAGTCGTGTTCATATCCTTAGGATAGCCGAACTATGATACTGACTATGATAAGTTTTGTGTGTCTTTTTTATGTCAATAAACGCGTTTTCCACATCTATATCTCGTGAAGTAGTGTGCAATGTGCATTTCGTGGAAGAGTGTTTTTGTTGGTTGACTTATACTTGAGGCGACTTTCTTAGTCATCAAACGTAGTAACGCATTTGATAAGCTTCAGGTGTTATATTGAGTGGATCACTTAAGTCCATGGGCAGTTACCCCTTACTATCAGTTGGAAAAGCTCATTTGCGAAACAAATTTTAATAAAAAAAAATGTAAATTACGAAATAAAACGCTCAAATGGTTCATACTCTGATTGAATTACATACTTATATTGTATTGTATTTGTTATATTTTACTTGAAAGAAAGTATAACAAATGCTTATAAAAATATTATAAAACGCTCTCAAACAGCTCAAGTGTGAGCACAGGCTTACAGTATTGAATGTGATACAAAGTTGATAAAAGTAGACGACGTTACATTTACACGGAAAGGTATCTAAAATGTAGGCCAATGGAAGGGACTGATCAGATTTACATAAGTTCTAACATTTAGCAGGTAACATAATATTTCATACGCGGCGTAAAGAGATAGTGGAGTTAATAAATATAAATGGTGAATTAAAGTTGAAAATCAGAAGCGCGCAGTGGCAGATAAAAAGTATTCTCTTATACAATGTGTATTGAAATTCGTCGTCATAAATATTGACGGTAGTTAAAGTATTGATGTGTGTCAAATCAACTAATGCCTGTTAATAATCAATCCATTTTTTACTACCAGCGATCGAAATTTGACACTATCTAGGATGTAGAAGTTGTTGCACATCGTCGATTTGTGGTAGACTAAACACTGGTTTGATTGATTATTTATAATAGGCGCATTAGAATTACTATTATCATAGCTTACCTCAGCTTACTTTAATTCTAGCAACTATGCAATGTATTTACAGATAGTTACGAACTAAGAATTGGGGCTACAGAATTCGCAAGTAGACTAAGTTTTTCATGCAGAAGGATGCGTGCGAAAAGATTGCAACCAATGTAGCACTTTCATAGCACACCACAAACTAGCTTAGCTTTGTAGCTTAGTTTCGATTTCGCACACCACTTAGCAATCACGTATCTGGTGAAAACCCTTAGCCTTATTTAATCAAAATAAAAATCTTCCTAAAAGGAAAGTGAAGGTAAAATCTATACTAAGCTAAATTTTGTCCTTGTACATTAGACGGGATATTAGCAAATTATTCAGTTACCGTGAGAGTGTTTGGTATATAATCATATGTAGAAGCCGAAAGTCGTGTATCAAGTTGCTATGCCGCGAGCGACTTGCCTTAATCCGAGGCCATTAAAATAGCGATAAATCTGAATATTATAACGGAATAGAGGATTTCGCTTTTCATAGTGTTCATGAAATACGCGTGTGTAAAGTTTCATGATATTTTTAATAGAAATATAACTTTTGTAGGAATGGTTATTATTTTTTTTTATTTGGGTCATTGTTCTTTGAAGTGGCCGTCATTTGACACGTCTAATTTAAACTCATTATTCATAATCTATTGCTGCATGCCAAAGATAGAAATTTAATAATAGTAGATAGAAATTATCTTTAAATCAATCATTATCCCAATGCTGGGCGTGAGTCTCTTCATAGAGTGAGATGGCTTTGGCTTACGTAGTAACTATTTATTAATCTGTGCTTTGGCCAGTGTCCTAGCCTTACGCGAATTGGTAGACTTCACACATGCTTGGGATTTCATACTCTTTCAATAATCATACACTAAAAATAACTCTTTAGCGTGTTGGTTTTCACGATATTTTCTTTATCCGTTTGAGCATTGATAATTAATTTATTATCCGGACCTTTAAGTAAGCTAATACTTTAAATACGACGAAAAATTTAATTCTTAAATATCAGTTTCGTAAAGCAATTGTTTCAGCTAAGTAACAGAACAACGTAATTAAAATATTTAATATGATCATAAATACGTTATGTAACCAAAATATCTAATAATATTCTGATAATATTATATCACAAGAAAGATTTCCGCCGTATTTAATTAATTTACCATCGGTATTTCGGCAGCGACCGTTACTCGTTCATTCATGAACGCTCATTGATCTTCTGAGCTCACTATTTACGAGTGTCACTAAATGTTATTTACGTTTCAATTTTGAGGCCGTTACCCGTAATAGCTGGCTAATTTGCCGTCCTGTTTGGACAAGTTTTATTGAATGTTGCTGTTAAGTACAGATTTATTTTAAACGAATGTATTCCGTTTTATTGATTAGACCTAATTCGTTTAATTTGTTGACTCTGAATTTCGCGGTATATCTAGTACTGAAAGCGCGTTTTACAGTTTTTTGGAAACATTCTTTCTTTTTAAGGATTTAGCTTATTTTACTGATTAGAGCTATTCGTATTCGTTTGAAATCTAGTTACGCCATACACATATACAATATTTATAACTAAGAATTAGTAAATGAGCATGCAGTCCCCCTGATGTTAACTACTAGCCGCCTGTGGACATCTACAGTCAAGTCCAAACAAGACTACCTGACGTAGGTCACGGCTGTGTTGCTATCATCATCAACCCATTTTTGTCCCACTGCTGGGCACGGGTCTCCTCTCAGATTGAAAAGGATTAGCCCATAGTCCACCGCGCTGGCCAAGTGCGTATTGGTAGACTTCACATACCTTTGAGATTTTTTTTTATAAATCTCAAAATGCAAGTTTCCTCACGATGTTTTTCTTCACCGTATTAGCAAGTGATAATTAATTTCTGATAAGCACATAATTTCGAAAAATCAGAGGTGCGTGCCTGAGATTTGAACCTCGGACCCCTTGATCGAGAGGCCGAGTTTCTTAACCACTGGGCTATCACTGTGGGTATTGCTATTGTTGATATCACTCAGAACTAATTTGAAACGCTTCGGAAAACTATATTAACTATTTCCATCTTACTAAATTATCAATTATAATTCTATCTATTTCCATTCTATCCCAAAAAAAAATATCTAGAAATGATAAATTAAGATATCTACTTTGGTTTTGAGTCTTCGCATACTTGTCTCCACGCACATCTAAGGCATCTATTAAACGTACAATATTCTTAACGTACTAGTATAGGGCTTTTAATAGAGGAAGCGATTTTTAATCGCTCATTTAATGGCCTATCACCGTAAATTAGAATGTATACAATAACAGTTGTCTTTATGTAATGCCACATAATGGTATGTGTTGTTAGCTTTTGAGCTATCAAGATTACAGCTATAATTATCAGAACCATTTGTGATTCGTCTCTATAAATCTTATATCATTTATAAGTATACGTTTGACTGACACTCTAAATATTGAACTTGAATTATGAAGAAATCCAACTACTTTATAATATGTCTCTCCAACTATTTAGATAAATCAAATGACATTGTTTATGTTAAAATCTGTCAAGCCGTTTGGGCTGCAAGTGGTGCCAAAGAATAAGACATACAAAAATATATACTTACGCTCGAAAAATATTATGTTATGCAGGCCGGTAAAAGTCATTACTCGATTCTCTGTTATTACTCGATGTTTTGTTACTTCGTTAAAGGAAGCGATAATTTCTAATACGCATATGATTTCGAAAAATCCGTAGCGATTTGAACCTCGGAACCCAAGCATGTTACACATGCTGAATACCGAATTTTATTATAATTATCATTGCGAGGAAAGATTTAAAATTTAGTATCCATAAATTTAACATATAAAGATGAATGTGTCTGTATATCATTCATAGAATCGTAGACTTTGCATTATGATCATGTGCTGATCTTTAGCAAAGTTGTTGTTTCTAATTTGGTATGACCGGTTTTTAACAGATGGATGGAACACTATCACTCCAATGAAGGTATACATTTTCAGTTGTATGTATGTCATTTTATTTTCTTAAACGCGAGCGAATCAGCGGGCGCTACGAGTATATAAATAAAATAAACACCTAAAATATATTTTAAAGCGTCGAACCAAATTTCATTAGCCCAGCCGTGTAATTTTCATTTCGTCTAAAGTTTACAAAGAGGCCTCTAGGACTCATTACAGTTTAACACATCTCGGCTACAAATCCTAACATTTTGTTAACAAGGGAAATGAGATTTATACATTTAAGATGGAAATAAGCAGCAAAATGGGATATGGTTTGTATATTTATGTATTAACGTTTTTCGCAAATTCGATTTAAGTAATAGCGACAGTAAGCGAATACCTGAACAACGTACTGCACGTTTGAAGATGGTAGAACCCTCAGTGGTTCGACTCCGGCGGCACCACCGACACACCTATTTCTGCCTCATAACAGCAGTGTTAAACGCTGTAAAAGGGAGACATACTTTTTCAAGGCATTCCAGCTTAGTCCTCAGGGGTAGCGGCGCATCTGTGGCCGACCTCAGATGGGAATATCTAATCCTATATGGGGTTAATTACAGATGTCCATGGGCGGCAGTAGCCACTTACCATCAGGTGGACTGTATGCTCGTCTGCTAATCTTATACTATAAAAAAAAACTATTTACAAATTTTACAATTTATGGGTTATATTATTTATGTCTTAAAGATATAACTGTATAATTATATGCCTTTATGTAACTAAAACCTGAAGTACATGATTAATTTAACCTCTTCATGTTATGTATGTAATGATAAAGTTATTACTGTAATAGTAATGTATAATATTATTAATAATAACGTACACTATGTATTAATGATTGTTACAATTTATAGAAGGCTAGCGAATTAATTATTAAGGAAGTAGCGGAGCGAAAGAAAATTTAGTTAAGGGTTTTCATACGCAATTGTATTCTAGACTTGAGTCACAGATATGTATTGTTTTGAAAATTTTGAATTTTATATTTTTGTGTTAGTGTTTGTGTATTCGTCATTACCGTTACTACGATATAATCTTATATATAAAATTCTCGTGTCACAATGTTAGTTACCGTACTCCTCCGAAACGACTTTACCAATTTTCACCAAATTTTATATGCATATTCAATAGGTCTGAGGATTGCCTACAATCTATTTTTTATACCCCTAAGTGATAAGGGTTGTTCACCCTTAACATTTTTTTATTTATATGCCAACACAACGTTTGATGAGTCAGCTAGTAGAATGTAATTTAATAGGTATTGATTTAAATAGCTAAACTAAGACGCCACTATTTCTAAGAAGTAACGATAATAGTAAATAATTTTTGTTCACTGTTATAGTTTTGTATTTTATACTGCTTTTATAAACTCATCTTAAATCTCGTGATAGTCTAATGGTTAAGAAACTCGGCCTCGTGATCAAGGGGCCCGTGGTTCGAATACCAGGCACGTATCTCTTATTTTTCATAGTTGTGTGCGTATTAGAAATAGAAGGTGGTAGAGCCCTTTGTGGTTCGACTCCGGCGGCACCACCGCCACACCTATTTCTGCCTAATAACAGCAGTGTTAGGCGCTGCTGTGTTCAGTTTTGAAGGGTGTGGTAAGGGAGCACTCGCTTATGACCAACATTTTTCATTATTTTTAAAAGTTTTCTTATTCGCTTTCGCTTATGACTTGGACCATGTCTAGAAGTATAATTGAGTTACTCTCGCAACACGTTAGACTACTTCAATGCCAGTCGTGATACAATAATTTGCTTTGTTAGTAATTTCAACATTATTATTATATAACGCTAATGGTTCATAGTAAAATTTAATGTGTCATATTATATGTAGGTGTTTTATGTCATCATAATCTTTAATAATATATTGTTGTTCTGCTGACTCTCGTTACAAATAAGTTAAGCTATACTCCAAAGTATGTCTCCCATACATAACACCAGCGCATAACACTGCTGTTATTAGGCAGTAATAGGTGAGGCGGTGGTGCCGCTGGAGTCGAACCACTGAGAGTTCTACCACCTTTACCTAATACTTATCTGCACGTAACATTGTTCCTATTGGACCTAAAATCTGGCACAGAATTTGGACAGCAAATAAATGTAGCTACTTAAAGGGACAATGTTGTATCTTGGGCATCTTTCCAAGTGCCGATGGCGGGGACAAACAATTATTTTGCAATTTTACATCACACGTACAAACAAAGGAATATATTGGGAACTTTAAACTATTCAGTGACTTAGATCACCATCATCATCATCAACCCATTACTGTCCCACTGCTGGGCACAATTTTACATTACATTAAACTATTGGTAATTTTGAAGGTAATCGAGCCCTCTGTGGTTCGACTTTGGAAGCACCTTCGCCAGACCTGTTACTCTCAGAAACATTTGTTTCAAATTAAAATTTTATAATTTATTTCAAGTCAAAATATTATTTTCATCTTTCAAAAAAGTGGCTGATATATTTCTCCCCGAGCTTTCCTTCGACGGCTGAATCGATTAGGAAGAGTAATGTTTAAGGCTAGCTTTCACCTAGAAAATATTTATGATCTTTAATAAGTAAATTAAGTGCTATTATAAAGTAGTTAAGTAGACTATTATAATAAAGATTGTATGGTGACAAAGCAATCAGTTCTAATAAACAGTTCTTATACCACTTATAATTTCGCAGACATTCTTCATAAAAGACGTTACATCAACGGAATAGCCGTCTCCAATCCAAGATATATGAGGTATTCGCTTAAGTATTCTATTTCCGAGGCACCATTCGCAAGATATGTAGTACCCCTGAATTATTACTGAATTCTCTCTTTGTGAGAGAATTAGAGTTAGCTCTCAGTGGAAATATGAATCCGGTTTGATCACTTCATTTCGTGGATTAGGTATTTATGAAGAATTCTTTTCTATGATAGGATTGCTACTGAATTTTTCGTTCACCTGTACCCGTATTTTTGATGTTTAGAAATTCTTGATATTATCTATCAAAATAAGAGAAATAAGCAACGTCGTATGTAAATGGACTGCAAGATGCATAGAGGCGTAAAGGTGGTTGAATCCTTTTTGTTAGACTTCGAAGAGACAGCTGCTACACTTTTTCTACCTCATGCGCCGCTACCCCTGAGGACTAAGCTGGAACGCCTCGGAAAAGTATGTCTCCCTTACCACACCCTTCAAAACGGAACACAGCAGCGCCTAACACTGCTGTTATTAGGCAGAAATAGGTGTGGCGGTGGTGCTGCCGGAGTCGAACCACAAAGGGTTCTACCACCTTCAAATTACCTTACCTTATATTCATTATTAAAATAACCCTTCCTTTACGGTCGGGTAAAAAGTGACTTATCAAGTTCTGAAGAGGAAATAACGAGTGTGAACTAATTAAGTACATCATCGAGTACATCTAATAACGGATGCCATATAAAACAGGTGAGAACAAAATGGGGCGACCGCTAAGCCGGCAATTACTCTGCAGTTAATTGATGAGCCTTTCAATATGCATGACGAATGCTAGGGTTGTCAACCATATTTATATTCCATTTATTTTATTTTGGTACCGAACTGATTTTTATTTGATGACGCGCGTGGCGGAGCTGTCACCGGTCTGACGCGCAGAAGGTCCGGGTTTGAACCCCGGCTAGACAGATCTAAATGATGAATTTAGATTTATGTTTCTAGATCTGGGTGTTTGTGTATTTGTCTATGTGTGTCTATAGCATTCACGACGCAGGAATCCCAGTGTGTGGCTATGAGTGTAGAAAGCGTCAATTATTTTTTATATTTTTAGTTGCTACGAATGGATATATAAAAATAGCATACAGTATAATAGTAGTTGCATAAGGTTTTTTTTAGGTAATATATCTCTACTAGTAATCTAAATGTGAGGGTATATTACCAGGACATATATGCCTTATAAAAACAGCATTAACTGTTGCTGTGTTCTGGTTTGGAGAGAACGGGAGAAACTCACCACGCATTGAATCTTAAAATTATGGTAGTAATGGATATAATATTATGTTCGATCTAAGGTAAAGTTTTTTTCCTCATTAACCCCATTTTGCCTACAGCAATTTGCGTTGTATTTCTATAGCGCCATACAGAGACAAAGTGTAAAGGAAAGTTACTTCAACTATTCTGTAAATAATTTAGTTCGACAATATTTAATTTATTTCAATAATATTTTTATAAAAATAAACATTATTTTACAAAGGAAACACAAGAAAAGTTATTCAAAGAATTTACTTAGAACGAAATTATTTATTTTTTTAATAAAATTTATATAAATAAAAATATTATTTTGTAGATTGACAACCCTATTCCCCTGATGACGTGAGCACTGCGACCGTAAGCAAGAAGTGCTATCCAAACCGCGACGACCAATTAGTTGGTGCATTTATTGTCGACGACTTTATGCAGCTTACTGGTTAAATTGATTTATTCCGTTTTAACTGCATTTTTTATATTTATCGAGGGTTTTGTATGGATTCGCCTATATGGACTTCTGCGTACGGGTTTTTGGTAATTTAATGCCACATTAAGATGAGCGATAATAAATATATTTGCCACTGGGCTGGCTTGGACATAAGTACTAGAAATCAAATCAAATTATTTATCAAATTAAATTATTTGGAAATAAGGTTGTACAATAGGTGTTTAATTAATAGTATCTGGATGACCGAGCTTTGCTCGGTGTTTTTTAAACGACTAAAAAAAGGAGGAGGTTTTCAATTAACCGTATTTGTTTTTTTAAACGACATTTTCTGAAAATAAAACCTAGCTAGATCGATTTATCGCCCCTGAAACCCCCTGAATACAAAATTGCAAGAAAATCGTTGGAGCCGTTTCCGGGATCGTTGATGTAAATATATATACAAGAATTGCTCGTTGAAAGGTACGAGTATTAGATAATGTTCTCTAATTTTGCTACGATGCAAATATAAAATTACTACATAAGTAGCTAAGAGGAGGAAAGGACTGTTAATCAATCAATAGACGGCTCTTAGAGGTCTTATTACGTAACTACTGAGGGTAGTGTCTTTGTGTATTTGTTACAGTCAAAGTGATCAATTCAGATATTATACGCAATATCTAGCCATTATGTATAATATCTACTCAATTTGGTCAAAGTGATAAATAACACGGAATTAATCACATTAACTAGCTATATAAACTACCTTCAAAGATTTGGATAAAGTAATAAAACAAGATTATAAGATAAAGTCATTAATCTATCACATTTTCTGGACAATTTAGTTATTATATCAGTCATTACGTATAATAACTATTTGATCACTTTGACTGTAACATATGCATGTAGGTACCCTTGAAAACTTAGTAAAAGATTCGAAATGTTATGAAGGGTGTGGTAAAGGAGATATTATCCGGAGAATTTCCAAATTGGTCCTCAGGGCTAACAACACATCTATGGCCAACTTCTGGTAGAAATCTAATATTATCTGAGGTTCCTACTCATAGTTAAAAACCCGAAGGTCGGGCTCAGTGGCGTGCCCTAGGTATAGATTAGTAAAGATACTTCGCCACCTTGAAATTGAATGAAGCCACAAACGGCTTATTAGTAAGTTCTTTTTTTTAATTCTTGACAAATAAAAACATTTTTAGAGAAAATTTACGAATAAATAACTAATACTGCGTAATTTTAGGGAGATTTTAGCTCGGAGACGTGGCAAAACTTTTTTACGCAATTATTTCAACTCTCAAAACTGGGTACATTTTCTTGTTAGGAGTGAGTAATCTTTACTAATCTATGGCCCTGGGAGAGAACCTAGAATTTTTATACACCCCTGATAACTAAGTAGCAACGCTTCAATAACTGCCACGGCTTATTAACCAAGCTTATTTTACCTGTAAGTAAATTCTCTGTCTTTCCTAATGGATCACTCGTCACTCCTCGCGCGTAACACCGATCGCTCACACATAAGAGCCCGTTAATCACTCGTTTTGGCGACAGTTTCCCCTTAAGACGTCAAAGGGTTTTCAGGGCTACAGGGAGAATACGTACTGGTTGTAGGTAATGTGGAAATTATTTTATTATTCGTTATCAACTTATTACTGTTCCAATCATAAGTCGATCTCTAGAGCAGGGCTGAGATAGTCTACCGCGCTGGCTAATTGTGAATTGGTAGAAGGTGTGTGATGGCATGCAGTGATAGCCTAGTGGTTAAGAAACTCGGCCTCTCGATCGAGGGGTCCGAGGTTCAAATCCCAGGCACGCACCTCTGATTTTTCTAAGTTATGTATTAGTTAAATTATTATCACCTGCTAAACGGTGAAGGAAAACATCGTGAGGAAACCTGCATACCTGAGAGATTTATAAAAAAAAATCTCAAAGGTATGTGAAGTCTACCAATACGCACTTGGCCAGCGCGGTGGACTATAGCCTAATCTTTCTCATTATGAGAGGAGACCCGTGCCCAGCAGTGGGACAGTAATGGGTTTTTGTTGAGAAGGCGTGTAAACCTTTGATCTACTTTACTTTTTGATTCATTGCTACTTCTACGAATTGTTACGCGGGTCCCTTCACGAGGGTTTTTAAAAAAGGAAATTTCGAAGACACAAAGAGAATTAGTTTATTTAATTAATTGAATTATAACACTGAAGTGAAAATACGGAGATTAAGAGACGTGTGGCCGAAATGGAAGATTAGATCTGACTCCCCGAGTGAGAGCCCACCTGCCCTTTAATATATTAAATAATGTATGTGCAGCACTAGGCACTGCACTCTAGCTTACATAGGCCCGGCGTAACAATCTCCCGCTTAAGTGAAAACTTACACGGTCGAAACGTGAAGTTTTCCACAGATAAAAGAAAAGAAAAATGGAAATTAATTATCAACTCCTAATCGCGGTCCGAGTTCGATTTCCTCAGTGCTTGATTCACGAGGATTTGAAGCTTTAGAACGAAGAAGATGGAACGGTTCTAGCAAATGAATGTGCCTTACCACGCACTTCAAACCAGAAAATATGTAGAGCGTATTATTTTAGGCGAAGATCATCTATATTCTTGAATGTTGCATTCATTCCTTTTTTTAAATTAGATTACACTAGAAACGGATGTTTTTAGAACACGACTGATTAAAAGTAGGTACACCATATATAAGTATAGATCTCACCGCCTTGTAATTGAAGGAAGCCATTAAATGACTCAATAAGCTGACAATTCTGTCAGCCGTTTAATGGCTGTCAAGGTGTAATTTACGCGGAAGAAGTGCGAAGAAATATCGTTTCATTTTTTAATTTTTCAAACACGAAAATAATTGACAGTGACAATTGTCAAAAGGTTACATTTTCTTGTTAGGAGCGAGTAATCTTTACTAATCTATGAACTACACCTATAATAATTATATTAGGTATACCTATAATATTATTTTTTGTAATATCAGAGGAGTCGCCAATGCATCTCTAATCTTGCAAAAACATTATTGTATACCTTACAGATTTTTGCAATAACTTTCTAAACTTCCTTATATATAAATATAACTAGTGGTGCCCGCGGCTTCGCCCGCATTTTAAAGAAGTAATATGACATAAATAAAACGGAAAATTTGTACCTGCATTGGAATGACAGTGGTGCCATCTGTCGAAAATTGATCTTACCAACTCCCAAACCCTCGTGGGATCTTGGACAACAACTTTGCTAAAGATCATCACTTGATCAAATCCATAGTTTCCGATTCTATAACTACTTACGAATTAAGAATGAATTAAAAAAACCTTTTCCCACGGACTAAGTTGTGAATCTAAACCATTCTCAAGTCCCCTTGAACACACACAACAAATTTCATTAAAATCAGCCCAGTCGTTTAGGAGGAGTTCAGTGACATACACACGCACATAAGAAATATATATATATATATATATATATATATAAAGAGAATTCCATATATGTAGCAATTCTTCATAACACAGTTATAGTTACTGTAACCCTCCAACACTCGCATTAGGGGATACTAAACGGAATAATTTATACAGCTAATAATTCAACGACTTACAGATGTCGTGTCGGTTACGTCACATGATTGATGGGCTAAGACTTACGAATATTTGTAATGGATATTAGACTCATCGTATATTTAAATGAGAATGGTTACATTGTCAATGTTAATTTTTATTATGTTTTTTGCATAGATTAGTAAACATATCTCACCGCCTTGTAATTGAAGGAAGCCACAAATGGCAGACACATACTCGTATGTAAAATGGCTGACTGTTTTCCTATTACTTCTCCGACTGTCATGGTGTAATTTACGCGTAATAATGCCGACATGTGCAGTTAAGTGGTGCAAAAACAATACGAAAGCAAAGAAAAAGAGTGCGCAGAAATATCGTTTCATTCGTAAATGCTCTAAAAATATATTTCTTTTAATATTTCTTTCTTTAATATTTTGAGAGTAAAAATTCTTAAAGTATTTTAAATACTAAAAACTTTTTAAAACCAAACCAAATTGGATCAATTGACCCTTACCACGCGTTTTCAAAACATCCCACAATTTTACGTTACGTTTACTAAATCCAATATTCTGTTCCGTTTGCTTCAGTAGACTGAGGAAACGTAAAAATAAGTAAGTGCTCAAGTCTTTCTGTCTGACAAAACATAAAGCGCCGTTTTGTGAATTTAGACATTTAATGTTACGTTACTGACACTATAGATCTGTTATAATCCGCTAGGGGCGCTAGTTTGAAATTGAATGGGAAAATACGTAAACAAATACCAAAACAGTCACAATTGTGAAAACGTAAAAACTCGTGGTAAGGGTACAGTAGAGTCTGAGAAAATCACGACCATACAAGTTTACATATATAATTATATACATACCTAGGTTAAATACAGAACCTCCTTTTTGGAAGTCGGGTAAAAAGCTAATTCATCGGTTAAAAACTGAATACATAGTCGCCTCACTACTTAATTTTTGTCTATATAAAAGAAAATGTAATCTAATAGTTCTTACTCTATTAGAAAGTATGAAGAAATCTAATTAGCAGTTTAAATTAGTTTTATTGTTAGAAATAATGTTGTTTCTGAAAACGACTCGAAACCGCGCACGTAAGTAATAACAGGAAAGACATCAGTTCCTTTGGGGCTGTTTGCGCAAGTACACTTGAGGCCGAACTAAGTATGAGTTGCTTCAGATTTTATTTAACAGAAATATTAACTGCGATAGAATTTCTATTCAATCCGTCTTATACTATTGAATCCGATCCGGTAATACTTAAGAAAAAATATTGTAACTGACAATTAAGGTGAAGGTTACTGAAGGTGGTAGAACCCTTTGTGGTTTGACCATCGCCACACCTATTTCTGCCTTATATAAGCAGTGTTAAGCGCTGCTGTGTTCTGGTTCGAAGGGTGTGGTAAGGGAGACACACTTATCCGAGGCGTTCCAGCTTAGTCCTCAGGAGTAGCGGCGCATCTGTGGCCGACCTCAGGTAGGAATATCTAATCCTATCTGGGGTTGATTACAGATGTCCATGGGCGGCAGTACCCACCCATCAGGTGAACTGCATGCTCGTCTGCTACTCCTATATTATAAAAAAAATGTGAGTGCCGCCGTTGGCCTATACAAAATAAATATATTTCATTACGTTTCATTTTATTTCAATGTAAAAAACAATTGTTGTGTACATACAATTTTAGAAGGTCTGTAGCGTGGAGGTCACAGGAGATTTTTCTCCATTATTAACCGTTTACTACGAACTAAGACTAAAATTAAGAAAATAAATCTAAATTCATCATTAAGATTGCCTGGCTTGGAATCGAACCCAGGTTCCATTGCGTGTCAGACGAGTATTAGTGAAACTAACACATGAAACTCTCTTTTGTACACAATACGTATAATATTTTCAAATTACTGTGAACCTGTGTACCTAAAAGACAAGGTACAAAACAGAAATATAATTAATGCCGGTGTAGTCGAATTACGAAAAAAATCGATCACCTGATAAAATATAAGAACATATTTCTATCATAGCAAATATACGTAATGAAAATACATTGCTGTATTGCTATAATATTTGTTAATATATTTATCTTTATCTATAACAGGAAATCTCCTCTTATCAGACAATCTGGCGACAAAAATACGTAAGATCGAAGAGCATTTTTACGTTCACCTAAACTTTAGTCATAAAATTTTTATTTTTATGGCTGTATGTGCGGATAGTATAAACAAATAAAAGTTCAATTATGTAAATTAAGTTAACAGTTATAGTGAAAAGCGTGTTGTATTTTAATAACATAGAATTATTTTCAGTACTTCATTTTTAGGGTTCCGTACCCAAAGGGTAAAAACGGAACCCTATTACTAAGACTTCGCTGTCTGTCCGTCTGTCACAGGGCTATATCTCCGGAACCGTAATAGATAGACACTTGAAATTTTTACAGAAGAGGCATAACGGTGGCCGCCAAAACAACAAATACTAAAAATAAAATAATGTTGAATATTAAAGGGGGTCTCCATTCAACAACCCGGTATATTTCGGCATTTTTCGATCACCTAGATCAAAAAATGCCGAAATATACCGGGTTGTACGACGGTTGACGTACTAGGAAATAACAAATTCGATACTAGGAAGACGGTTGAAATTTTTACAATCCATTTACTACTATAACTGGTATTATAATAAATACAAATAATAACAATAAAACATATTTTAATATAGTTATTTTAATTTTATTAATAATATGATACGTTGTCTACATATTAATCGTCATCACCTTAACGCCATCTATTGTTGTGTCATATAACTAAGTATTGTTGAAAATTATAAAATAAATAAAAATAAGCAAGAAGTAATATAATGAACATTTGGTGGTACGGAAGCCTCCATATACGAGTTCGACTCGTACTTGGCGAATTATTTATTTCACTTACCATAAATGTAAATTAAATTTTCTTAAAATAATTTAAAATAAGCTAACATCAAGTGATTGAACAGAAAATCTGCAATGTTTAAATGCCAATGCACCATTGACTAAGTGACGTCATTGTCAATCCAAAATGGCGAACGTCCCAAAATGGCGGCCTAATCATTTTTATGCAATCCCATGATATAATACGTATCAAATGAAAGGGGTTTCAGATAAGAATAAAAAACTGAGGTTACGTAAAAGATTTTTAAAATGATTTTAAAATAAATTTATTGAAGTTTATCATTTAAACTGATCGTCGTTATACGCTATGTCCAGTAAATACTATCTATATGTGTAAAGGAACTAGACCACAGATGTTTTCATTCGACAAAATGAACGCTTTGCTTTTTAAAATCTTGCAAACCTTTTGAAAATATAAGATTTTCTACGAACACCACAGCGCCGATTTAAATAAATCAATAGATAAAATGTGGCGTTGCGACGGAATTATATTAGTCAAATTCGAGCACAATATTTACTTCCTTTTAAGAGTAAAAAACATCATATTTCAAACATAAAATGTCAAAACCATTTCCGTGTTTTCAGGTTCGAACTAGTACGTTTTGCTTTTGCACGCTTTATGTTAGCTTCGCCTGTATGTATGTATGTACAAGTATATACGTAACTTTGTATACATTTTCGTATGCATACATGTCATTGCATGTATTGATGAATACATGTATGTATGCATAAAATTTTCAAACTAATCAGGTATGTTCATTGACACAAGTATGGATGTAAGGAAAGTATGTAAGGAAGTATCTATACATGTACATATATATGCATATATGTATGTTTATGACGGATTTTGAAATTTAATTTGAAATGATTAATTAGAAACTTTGCACACGTATTGAGAACTGATAATAAAATGATTAATATATTAGAGGTTGACGTGAGGATGGAGCCTGGAAGTGGATGATGGAATTCTTCAATAGCTATAAATAAGCTCTTCGAGTTTGGACTCATATGATTTACTTTAACGAGTCCAATATATTGCGCTTAGCAACAAGGATATAATGGAACCAGGAAAGGAGTAAGGGATACATCTTCGAGACATTCCAACTTAGTCCTCAGGGTTAGCGGCGCATCTGCGGCCGACCTCAGGTAGGAATATCTAATCCTATATGGGCTTGATTACAGATATCCATGGGCTGCTGTATCCGCTTACCATCAGGCGGACTGCATTCTCGTGTACAAAAATCGTTCAGTTGGATTATCCATCAAAGCGTGTATTCTAGTATTTTAATTATAATTTATAACAAATGTACGTATTTTATACACGCACAATATTATATACGCACAAATACATACTTACAATGTAGAATTCCACGTTACGGTATAAGTTATGAAATTGTTTTATTATTTTATTTATTTAAATGAAACGGCTATTTAACAGTCGCAAACGTTAATATAACTTTCAGAGGATCGGAATGAATTCCTAGAATAAAGATAAACACAGGTCGTCGACTCGAGTTCACGTGTATTAATTTAAATGTTTATTGTTAGTTGATAGTGTTTTGATTTAAATGATTTAAATTGTAAAATAAAAATGTTATTCATTTTGAATTTCGGACAACCGTTCCATAACCTTTTCAGTGAAATTCCTTTGAGCGTAGTGTTTTTTGCATTTTGTGCTCAGGTGATGGGTTTAGTTGATATATTTTTAATAATAATTTGGATACAATTACACCTTGTAATTTTTTGTTTTGTGTATCTAAATGATAAAGTTAATTTTTGTTTTATAGTAGTATTTTATACAATTTATGAGGCGTTTTTTAATCTTGTAAACAAGTTGTTTGAAGGTGGTAGGGTAGAACCCTTTGTGGTTCGACTCCGGCGGCACCACCGCCACACCTATTTCTACCTAATAACAGCAGTGCAGGTGCTGCTGTGTTCCGGTTTGAAGGGGGCTTAGTTCTCAGGGGTAGCGGCGCATCTGTGACCGACCTCAGGTAGGAATATTTAATCCTATCTGGGGCTCATTACAGATGTCCATGGGCGGCAATAGACACTTACCATCAGGTGGACTGCATGCTCGTCTGCTACTCTTATATTATAAAAAAAAACTGTGTACTAATAAGTTTTTATATAATCATCAACCATCTCTTTAATCATTCAATAATCTCTGTTAATCCGAAGTATATCCAGTCTTCAAAAAAAGCTCGCTATTTCTCAAACAAAAAAATGTATTGTCACGTTTTATGTTTGAGAACTTCACTTAACTTATATTACGTACTCAATTAGCTGTTATAACTTGCTTCGATAAAAAATGTTATTCAACATGACTGCCTTTGTTTATTTTTCTCGCTCTAATTGTATACAAAGAGCGAGATGTAAAAAAAATACGTGTGGCACTCGGAGACTGCCGCGGTAAAGCTATTGCATAGCATTTTTTATCAACTTATGCAAATTGCAAGCGTGATATTTCAAAAAGTCATTAACCCGCTATGCAATAGCTTGTTGATGTTTTTCAACATTTAAATTCCTTAAACGTAAGTTAAGCAACGGTGGGTGCGGACGAAAATTGGATAGGTGACCGCAAGTGGCAAAAACATATTAAACTATCAGTCGTAATGTACATTAAAATTATTAAAACGTACGTTAAGCAATGGTGGGCTCGGTCGAAAGTCGGATGGGTGACCGCTATTGACAAAAATATATTAAAATAACAGTTATAATCAACATTAAAATTACTAAAACGTAAGTTAAGCAACGTTGGTCGAGGTCGGACGTTGGATGGGTGACCGCTAGTGACAAAAACATTAAAATAACAGTTGTAATCAACATTCAAATTACTAAAACGTAAGTTAATCAACGTTGGTCGAGGTCGGATGTTGGATGGGTGACCGCTAGTGACAAAAATATATTAAAATAACAGTTGTAATCAACATTCAAATTACTAAAACGTAAGTTAATCAACGTTGGTCGAGGTCGGATGTTGGATGGGTGACCGCTAGTGACAAAAACATTAAAATAACAGTTGTAATCAACAGTCAAATTACTAAAACGTAAGTTAAGCAACGTTGGTCGAGGTCGGATGTTGGATGGGTGACCGCTAGTGACGAAAACATTAAAATAACAGTTGTAATCAACATTCAAATTACTAAACCGTAAGTTAAGCAACGTTGGTCGAGGTCGGATGTTGGATGGGTGACCGCTAGTGACAAAAACATTAAAATAACAGTTGTAATCAACAGTCAAATTACTAAAACGTAAGTTAAGCAACGTTGGTCGAGGTCGGATGTTGGATGGGTGACCGCTAGTGACGAAAACATTAAAATAACAGTTGTAATCAACATTCAAATTACTAAAACGTAAATTAAGCAATGGAGGGCACGGCCGACAGTAGGATGGGTGACCGCTAGTGACAAAAGCATATAATAGCAATTGTAATCAACATTTAAATTACTAAAACGTAACTTAAGCAACGTTTGTCGAGGTCGGATGTTGGATGGGTGACCGCTAGTGGCATAAACATATTAAACATCAGTCTTAATCAACATTGTTGTTAAAAAAAAAAATTAAAAAAATGTGTATTACTGCCATCTGTTTTCAAGTTGACGAATTAAGGTGTTAGGAATTTTCGTTACGGAATTTCTCGATTCGGTCGCCGCGCTCAAAGCCCGCGATAAAAGCTATGCAATAGCTTAAAAACATTTAAAACTGCAATATTTATCGAAACAAGTTACACATCCAATTAAGCTATAAAGCCGCTACAAAGTGTATGAATACAGACCAACATGAATTAAGGCCGAACCACTCGCCCCTAATTCATGATGTCGTTTGCTTGTACAAAATACATCAACTTCGAACAACCAGCTAATTGAATCACTCAGTAACGGAATAAAAAAACCGTCCTCTCAAAAAGAGTTTGCTATTTCCCAAACAAAATCTTGTATTGTCAAGTTCTATTTTTGAGAACTTAATTTAACTGATTTTATGTACTCAGTTAGATGTTATAACTTGCTTTGATAAAAAATCATATTCAAAACGACTGCCTTTGTTTATTTTGCTCGCTCTCATATTATAGAGAAAGAGCGGCATATAAGTAAAAATACGCTATTTTAAATCGCAATCTTTATCGAAATAAGCTCCATATCCAATTAAGCCATAAAGCGGCGTCTACAAAGTGTATAAATACAGACCGACATGAATTAAGGCCGAATCCACTCGCCCCTAATTCATGATGCCGTTTGCTTGTAAAAAATACCTCAACTTCGAACAACCAGCTAATTGAATCACTCGGTAACGGAATAAAAAAGCCGTCCTCAAAAAGAGTAGTGGCAATATTGTCCTTATTTAGAAGCAGGAAAGGGAACGTAAGCAATTTTAAACGTATAACAAGAAAATACGACCTTATATCTATCGACCAAGGTTTAGAGTGAACTGAACGGGATTCACTATCAGTTTTTGTCAAAGGTAAGTAGTTGGTAGGAAGAAAGGAGCCTCGAGTGAAGAGAAAATTGCCGTGTTTTATTTAATTTGTTCGAACTGTCAGTTATGGCGAGAAGTATTACGAGTTTAAAATTGGTAAAAAAAATACTGTATCCTTACCCTGAGGTTTTACGTTTCGACAAATATGACTGTTTTGGTATTTGTTTACGTATTTTCCCATATAATTTCCAATCAGCGACCCTAGAGGATTGTGTCAGAACTTGGAAATTTTATGGGCCAATAGGTAAACAAATACCAAAACAGTCATATTTGTTAAAACGTAAAAACTCATGGTAAGGGTACTGTTTTGTTTTATACAAGGATGTTAAACTTATGTGTTATGTTAAAGCATCGAAAACTCTTCAAGAACTAAGATAAAATTTATATTTACTACCTCAAGATGTTTTCCTGGATGTCCTGGATTCGAATCCTGGATCGCTCTGGAGAGAAAGTGTAATCGTTATGTAGCGATATAAATTAGGAATTATTAGGCCATAGACCACCGCGCGGGCCAAATGCGAATTGGTAGGCTTCACATACTTTTGAGAACTTTTTTTAAAGATCTAAAAAGTATGCAGGTTTGATCACGATGTTTTCCTTCGGTGATAATTAACGCACATAACATTGAAAAATCAGTGCATGTCTAGCATTTGAACCTCAGACCCCTCGATTTATAGGCCGCGTTTTAACCACTAGACTATCACTGCCTACTATTAATAAATGCAGAGAGATAATGATTAATTATTTTTATCCACAAATATTTATCCTCTGACCGCTCCAATATGAAAATGTTAAATTTATAACTTATTAATAAAGTTATTGTTTACTTTTGCGTTATTGTAAAATAGCTTCCGGTTATATGTTTGATTTTGGAAATTTTCGATGTAGCAAATTGATTGGTAAATAACAATTTAAATGTATAATTTTCATGTTCAGTTATAAATACTTAAACATCGTTAAAATTAACAAAAGCTGTACAAGATACAGTTTAATTATGAATGTAAACTCATTCATTATATTTATATCTTTTTATATATAACTTAATTTGAGAGTTAATAAACAAATCTGTTAAATAGAAACCTATGTATATGAGTTTAAGGATTAATTATTTTCTGTTATATATTTTGTTTCTAGAAAACACCATAGAGTTTAGGTAATAAGTGGCTATTATTATACCGACCTGTCAATTACCGGGGCGTGGGGAACTTGTCATATTAACTGTCATAATGTCAAATGTCATAAATCACTTGTTATAAGACGTATATGAAAAGTGTCTATCTTATGCACTACTCGTATTACCGTTGTACCATCGTTTTTGTATCTAGAACGGTTCATAAATTCCACACAAGTGGCCATTGTTAATAGCGGGACACTTGCCGGGGCGTGGGGTGTTTGTCACATTAACTGCCACAATGTCATTTGCATCCACTAACTTTTGGCTGCAAGTTGATCATAAGTTGTATATATGACACTTTATATTAACATTTGAATAGTAATACTACGATTATCTTACGTGTGAAATTGAAGAATATTTTAATGGCGACTCTTATGACACATTCTATCACTTTTTAAAACAAATTAGTATTAACTGCAAGGTGTGACATTTTAAAATTTCATACTTTTAGATATATCTTGTAGAAATTCGGAATTTGTATATACTTTCATTTAGTAACTTTTCCTCAAGTACTTACTATAGATATAAGATAGTTAACATATACAATTCGTTACGTTGTGTCAACGGTGACAACACTTTTGGAACGTCATTACTCATATTTTTATCACTGATACGTCATAAGCGTATATCTTATGCACTATTACCGTTGTACCATCGTTTTTGTATCTAGAACGGTTCATAAATTCCACACAAGTGGCCATTGTTAATAGCGGGACACTTGCCGGGGCGTGGGGTGTTTGTCACATTAACTGCCACAATGTCATTTGCATCTGCTAACTTTTGGCTGCAAGTTGATCATAAGTTGTATATATGACACTTTATATTAACATTTGAATAGTAATACTACGTTTATCTTACGTGTGAAATTGAAGAATATTTTAATGGCGACTCTTATGACACATTCTATCACTTTTTAAAACAAATTAGTATTAACTGCAAGGTGTGACATTTTAAAATTTCATACTTTTAGATATATCTTGTAGAAATTCGGAATTTGTATATACTTTCATTTAGTAACTTTTCCTCAAGTACTTACTATAGATATAAGATAGTTAACATATACAATTCGTTACGTTGTGTCAACGGTGACAACACTTTTGGAACGTCATTACTCATATTTTTATCACTGATACGTCATAAGCGTATATCTTATGCACTATTACCGTTGTACCATCGTTTTTGTATCTAGAACGGTTCATAAATTCCACACAAGTGGCCATTGTTAATAGCGGGACACTTGCCGGGGCGTGGGGTGTTTGTCACATTAACTGCCACAATGTCATTTGCATCCACTAACTTTTGGCGTGCCAAGTGCCAAGAGCCAAAAGCTATTGTATTTTAGGCTGTGAAGTTGTGTAGAGACTCAATGTTAACGTATGCGATGTTATAAATAAGCTGGAAAACTGCATTTTCTTCTCAAAACTTTGTTTTATGTAGCCTACGTTTTATATTAATGGCAAACATGCAAGCACTTGATGGTAAGTGTCACTGCTACCTATAGACCCTTGGATGGTAGGTGGTAGAGCTCTCTGTACATCGCGTCCTGCAGCACCACCGCTACGTCTATTTCTACCTAATAACAGACTTGTTAATCGTTACTGTGTCCTATACCCTTAGTATGAGTTTTTACGTTTTTACAAAAATGTCTGTTTTGGTATTTCTTTACGTATTTACCCATACATTTCCAATCAGCGCCCCTAGCGGACTGTATTAGAACTGATTGGAAATGTATGGAGAATACGTAAACAAATACAAAAACTGTCATTTTTGTAAAAACTTAAAAAGTCATAAGTACTAAGGGTACAAGTTTGAATGATGTGGAAAAGGAAATAAACTCATCTGCGTTCCTACTTCCGATAGGAATCTAATCTTATCTATAGTCAATTACAGATGTCTTTGAATTCTTACCATCAGGTGCTTCACATGCTTCTTTGCTACTCCAACAAAATAAAACAATGTTTTCCTATCTAATGCACTAAATTGTTATCATTCACAAACTGTGTAATTAAACTTTAAGCGTTAATCTTATCATACTTAAACCATGCATTCGAGAATTTACCATTAATAACTGTTAAATGTTTACAAATGACTGTTTATTCAGCATCGTTAACAATTAATCACTGCTCGTACTCGTAAATTGTTTGTATTACTAACTGTATATTCCATTTGAATTTCACTTAAACATGCCATAAACACGGATTGACGGAGAATTAATCTTAAAACTAATTCGATATGCGCATCTCAGAGCAAGTGTATCCCTTCTACAAAATGGCCGTCATAAAAGATGGACATAAACAAAATTCTTGCGTGCTTTTTACACATTGCTCGTAACATAGAATAACATTAACGTATTTTTATATAGATATCTTTAAGTAAATATTCTTCAAAATATATTTATGTCTTGTCACAATTTTCACTTGTACTGGTCTGGTCTTCATTTAAATCCTAAATGTCGACTATACGTACTAATATTAAATAATATTTTCTTTATGTAAAATAATCAATACTTACTATACTTATATTGTAATTTACTTAAGACATATTTTTGCTACAGTAAAAAATACAAAAATGTTCTGAAAAACTGTGTCAGTAGCATTATAATTACATGTATTACATATATTTTATCAATCCCTTTTTTTGTCATATATCCAGGGCCGGATTTGGAAGTCTAGAGGTTCTGAGAAAACAAAGGAGCGGAGGCCCCTAATTATTTTCCTGCATACATTACAAGACGTATCTTACGCTATTTATATCGGTGTACCATGAGTGAAGACCTTTCTCTCTCTCTCTCTGAGCTACTGAGAGGAGATTAGTGTCTAGAGGAAAGACAATAATTATTTATTGTCAATAAAAACCTTTACGTAGTACACCACTCAGTGGCATATGTTAAGTTATTATAAATATAATATTATAAACAAAAGTTTCGTCAAATTACACAGCCGTGTGTATCATCTTCGTCCACTCATAAAACACACGATCCAAATTCATCTCGGGGTGAAATCGCATAAAGTGTATTATCAAGGATAAATCCCTGCTTCAGTGGCATGATGTTAAGTGACTTTATGATCCATAAACTTTCTTTTGAATAGCTACGTGATGCGTACATTGGGTTAATTTCGAACGAGTGACGGTAATAAAGTTATTTTATTACCCCCGAGATGTTCATATAAATTTTTCAATGATAGATGAGGAATGTAATAGAAATGGGGTCTTTGGGGAAACAGTTTTAAAATTTTTATGCGATATTACTTTTCTTACCTTTATTAATAAGCTTCACAATTTGGGATTTTGATCTTGTTTTTTTAATGTTGATGTTTTATGTTACTTTGTTATTAAAAAAATAACAAGAAAATTGTTCAGTTTTTATTTATTGCAACTTATTCACACATCTAGAAGAAGCGAATTTGAAGTACATAACAAATGCATTTTCAGTATTACAAAGAAGCTTATTATGTAAACATTATAAGTATAAAGTACATATCAAAATTGATCCTATTAATTAAATGTGTTTATTCATACAAGAAAAGTCGCAACTAAGAAGTAAAAAACTATAAGTCTACGAAGCGTAGCGTTGTGGTAAGCGCTACGCTCGTAGCACGTAGCTGGTAGCTCGTAGCAAAGAATTTTGTTCAAACACAGAGTTTTAAATTAATCAGATTGTGTTGGCTCCGAACTGACTGCGGATCCAAAGTTAAGAACAGTGGAAACGAACTTACCCCGATTGCTCTAAAGTTGTTCTAAATTTGATTCAATCAATCGGGATTGTTCTACTTTTGCTTTTGATAATATTTTTATTTATTACAAATGCTTTAACTTCCCGTGTCAATATATGTTAGGAGTGATTATTGAACCACTAATGTCGTTTAGATACTTAGGTATTATATTTTTAGAAGAAAGTATTGGATACTAATTTATTTTATCACTAAGTGACACATTTATTTAACTAGTGTCACAATATTTACAGGTTTTAATAATGTTTATTTAATAAAATTCAAATAACGAAAATATGTTCTAAAGCAACCATAATGTTTTTAGATAGTAGAAACTTTAAATTTTATATCGTTTATTTAAAGACTACAGCTTTGATAATTATAAGTAAATTTTAATGAACCTCACTTCTACTTCAAGAGTCATTGAAAGCGAATATCTCAAGATTATTGCAGAATAACTAAATATTATTCCGTATGGCACACAATCTGATTAATATTTCAAAGGCGCTGACCCAAAGTCAACGTTAGAATTAATGATACAGTTGTAACATATACGAGTAATGTACAAATGCTTTGTAGCAAAGAATTCTGTTCAAACTAAAACTTTAAATTAATCAGATTGCATTGGCTCCGAACCGACTGCGGTTCTCAAACTTAAGAGCTCAGGCAACGAACTCGTGTCTCGATTGCTTTTAACTTGTTATGCCTATTGGCATTGTTTGAATTGTGGCTTTTTGTTTTCGTTGTAAATCTGTATTGAGAAATTACAGTTTTTTTCTGTCTGAGGTCAGTCATAAATAAATTGCTGTTTCTGAGAACTAAATTGGAATGCCTCATGTAATTTGTTAATGTTTTTCTAGATAGCGAAATACACACCCATTTTACAGATCAAAGCTATTTCTGTCTCATTAAAAACGTGTTAAGCGTTAAAGGCGTAGTAAGAGTGACATACCTATCGATTACTTTTTTTTTATAATATAGGAGTAGCAGACAAGCATGCAGTCCATCTGATAAGTGGCTACTGCCACCCATGGACATCTGTAATCAACCCCAGATAAGATAAGATATTCCTACCTGAGGTCGGCCACAGATGCGCCGCTACTCCTGAGGACTAAGCTGGAACGCCTCGGAAAAGTCTGTCTCCCTTACCACACCCTTCAAACCGGAACACAGCAGCACCTAACACTGCTGTTATTAGGTAGAAATAGGTGTGGCGGTGGTGCCGCCGGAGTCGAATCACGAAGGGTTCTACCACCTTCAAAGTTGTGACTTACAACTCTCTTAACTTAGTCTTTACGGGTAGCAATACATGTGGACCTTAAGTAGGACTAAGTCGTTGATTATAGATGTTAATAGCCAAAAGTGGTCACTTTTCATCAGTTCTCTCGTTTGCTACATCTATGAATAAGAAATCTATTAAAATTATTTTATTATTTGAATTAATTATTTTGTGTTATTTTAATTATGTGTTATTTTTATAATATTAAGTTCTTATTTATAGGCAGGTAAGAGTGTATGAGTTAGCATAAAAAAGAAAAAGAACGGTCTTGACGTTGGAGTTGTACTTTGCGCGGGAATAAAAAAAACGTGTGGCACTCGGAGACTGCCGCGGTAAAGCTATTGCATAGCATTTTTTATGCTATGAAAACGCTCAGAAGGAATTCCAGAAATACAATATATTCTTCCATAATCAACATTTACATTAATACATCTTTATCCACTATTTTATCATATCTCCATTATATAAGACATTGCAAATATCAGCTGACATTTCATAACTCCAAGCAAAACTGAACATTCTAAAATATAAAAAAAAATGTGTATTACTGCCATCTGTGTTCAAGTTGACGAATTAAGGTTATCAAATAAAATAATAAGGAATGTAAAATAATACTTTATTCAATATCCATATTTTTCTATTGACAGTCAACAACTCGGTTGCCTGGAGACTTGATATCCAACAGTCCTCCACCGCTATTTTCACTTACACCACCAGGGGCGCCGGCAGCATTTGGTCAAGGTGACAGCGCACCAGTATGCCATTTTCAGTTCTGACTTCATAATGGAGTCTACCTTATCTTCGGATGACGACTCCGAACTCCCATTTAACTCTTGGGTTGGTGTAACTGCGGACTTGTACCTTATCACCTTGTCTGAACTCCTTCGTTGGCGGTGCATTGTAATGTAATCTGGAAAGTGGGGCGGATTTCTTAAATAAGGCATACATATAGGTTCTTACCTCTCTGCCGAACATTAACTGATAAGGTGATAACCCTTTTGTATTAGGTGTACGTCTCAATCGTGCCTTGACAGTTAACAGTTTATCAAATAAACTTCCGCTCTTGCCGATATAAAAGAACATTCAGGTATTAGCCGATTATTTTCTTTTTGCACATTCAAAAATTTAAATTTTAGCTTTGTATATATTTCTTCAAATTCGTACCTGTATTTTATTTCCTCTTCTAAATTTTCTTCTTCTGTAAGCCATTCAATTTTTTCTTGAATCGCGTAGAATTTGTTCAAATTTTCTTGTAAAGAATTCAGTCGTATATTTATTTCTTCATTGTAAATTTTTTCTATTCCCGAAATGTAATTTTCGGTTCGTTTCATTAACCCACGTAATGTGGCTCATATTTTCTTATTATTTTTTAGTTCATTCGACATCTCGTCGCCAATATCAAATAAAATAATAAGGAATGTAAAATAATACTTTATTCAATTATATCCATGTTTTTCTATTGACAGTCAACAACTCGGTTGCCTGGAGACTGTATCCAACAAAGGTGTTATTAATTTTCGTTACGGAATTTCTCGATTCGGTCGCCGCGCTCAAAGCCCGCGATAAAAGCTATGCAATAGCTTAAAAAATCAAAAATTAAAGTTCAAGAAATCAAAGAAAGAATCAAAGAAAGAAAAGAAAAGATCGAGAAATCGTTTTATTCTTTTATATGCAAAAACAACTTATTATCTAGTTGCGTTAAGTCTCTGTATTTGTAGTATTGTTTTAAATTAATCAAACAATGTGCGCTACAAACCGTCTGCTGTACCTACCCTTAGTAGAAAAGTTTACTTAAAGTTTTTACGTTTTGATAAAAATGACTGTTTTTGTTTACGTATTTTCCATAGATTTTTAATCAGTTCCAATACAATCCGGTAGGGGCGCTGATTAGAAATGTTTAGGCAAATACGTAAACGAATACCAAAACAGTCGTTTTTGTAAAAACGTAAAATCTCGTACTAAGGGTACAGGACTCAATATATTTCGTTGGATAACGCCGTAAACAGCATGTCCAATATGAGCGCATAGTTAAATAATAAACACATAGTTTGCTTCTTTAATGCAATAAAAGGAACTTATTATATGTTGCGTAAAGCCTCTGTATTTGTATTAGAGTTTTAAATTAATCAAATGATGTTGGCTACAGACCGACTGCTGATCTAAAGTTAGTAGACACGAACCCGTATATTCGTGGGAACTTGTGCATATTGGCGGTGGCGCCTGCAAATTGTTTCATTCGTTTATTTAGTTTGTTCTACATGGTTATGTTTGGGAAACTTTTGTAATACTTATTTTATTTATGTGTTTTTTTGTGAAGTAAATAATTTGGTGTTACGGTTAGATTAAAATATAATAGATTAGAATAAAATGTATAGGTATAAATATACATAGGTGTAAGGTTACATTTACTATTATACTTCATTGCGTCAGTTCAACTTTATAAAAAAAAAAATAGTTTTAAAGTTTTAAAATCTTTCACTCTTTCGAGTGAATTATATTTTTCAATAATGCTGGCCAAATATTTAATTGTTTGTAACGCTGTATTCATGATTTAAAAAAAAAAAACAAAAGGGGATTATGGTGGGAAACGATAGATGACAAGGACGATGTATGTGGAGGTCCTGGAATAAATTAAACATAACTAGCTGGATTTAAGTCGTTATTAGCAGATACCCCCAAAAGAGGTAAAAATGTGTAGTTTAAATAAAAATGTAAAAATGGGGATCTGAAACAAATAATCATCGAGAATAACTCATAAATCCGGATTCTAATGGAATAAAAATTATGATTGTAATGGAATAATTTTCGGATCCAAAATTAAGAATTCAGTGCAAATGTAGTGCGGATTTAAGATTAAGATTGCTGTGGGAACGAAATATAATTGCGAATCTTAGTTAAGAGGTATGAAGTTAAGACCTTATTTTTTAAACTTAGTAACATAAAAAGTTACTTTTTAAGAGGGTAGTGCAGACGTAGATAGTTTACGGAGTCAAAGCTGGTGTAGTGGAAACGAACGCGTGTCTCGATTGCGTTGTACTCGGACATTGGTGGATTTATGTAACAACTTTCAGGTCAGTGTCTTCAATGCGTGGGTGGATGGACTCGTGTGTAATTTTATGCGGAGAATAAATTTTAATCCGTATGCGTGTAAAGTTTTATTAATAAAAACTATTGTTCTTTATCTCATAAATTAATATGTATATAAATGGATAAAGTTTTACTTGTTTATACATTATAAAAATACAAAGAAAGAATCGGAAACTTCTGGAAGATACTTTAAAATTTTATTATGAATAGGAACTATTATATTTTTTTATTTATAATGTAGGAGTAGCGAAGAAGCATGAGTTTCAATACAATAGTTTCTTCTTACTTTTTTGTTTTCAGTGTCTGTATGTTTCACTTCAGATATCATTTCTAGTTGTGATGATTTACACGTCTGATTCCTTTTACAATCGTTGTTTGTTTCATATCAGTAGCAATATGCGTGCTGAGATTTCCAAAACAAAATCGCTATTGATACAGATTTACTACATACGAGAAGAAATCCGATTTTTTGGCTCATATGGTTAGTGATTAGTAGTGATTAAGGAAATTTTTCAATATAATCAGTTTATGTAATTTTGTACAACAATGTAAAATATTGTTTAGTTAAATAATAAATTATATTATGATAAGGCAGACATCCGAGGCGTTCCAATTTATTGTCAGGGGCAATAATGCATCTGTGGCCAACCACGGGTAAAACTTTTATTTCTTGATAACAGATGTCCATGAATCCATTATTAAATACGAAAACCCAATGTTTTAATTATTTCACATTTGCCATTCAAGTTATTCACGAAAATGGCAAAACCGTTACTGACAAAACTATAACGCATATTTTATAACAAGATAAATGTCTATAAATATAAACGAGCCTATTCGAACATGAAATTCAGACACCAATGGTCACCCATCAACCTCCCGATACCTGATATTGCGTAACTTGTTACATAAATAGATACGCACAAGCCGAGAGGAAATGTACACTTCCTATACAATAGCATTTTTTCTTTTTTCTATAATATGGGAGTAACAGACGCGCATGCAGTCCACCTGATGGTAAGTGGCTACTACCGCCCATGGACATCTGTAATCAACCCCAGATAGAAATGGATATTCCTATCTGAGGTCCGCCACAGATGCGCTGTAACCTCTGAGGACTAAGGTGGTACGCCTCGGAAAAATCTCCCTTACCAAACCCTTCAAACCAGAACACAGCAACGCTTAACACTGCTGTTATGAGGCAGAAATATGTGTGGCGGTGGTGCCCCCGGAGTCGAACCACAAAGGGTCCTACCACCTTCATAATATAAAGCATATAAAGCGCTTTAACAATAAACCTTGTTCTATTATACAATCTAAACTTCACACACTAATTACTCACAAGCGCTTAACGTGATAAAATAACGAAACTGTAAACCGACACAATGGTTAATAAACAAATCGATCATTTTCCATTAAACATTGCTCATCTAACTGGCTATTTGAATCAGCTGCTTGTTCGAAACAAGCCTTTGTGTCGATTATGGTCAAAGGGACCATAACAAGCACAAAGGATTCGATATTGTTTACGTTTGTTGCTATTGCGATTTCGTGCTGGTAAAATAGTCTATTTTATTGGCAGCGGACGAAACGATGTATTGTATTTGTTTATTTGCAGAAATTGTTGTGTGTGTGTGTGCAATGCGTATGGAATTAATGATGTTAGTTGATAGCCTAGTGATATATGATAGCCTAGTTGTTGAAACTTGACTTCTCGATTGAGGGTCCAGGGTTCAAATCCCATCTCACGCATCTCTGATTTTTCATGTTATGTGTATTAAATTTTTATTATCACTTGCTTAAAGGGTGAAGGAAGACATCGCGCGGAAATATGTACGCCAGAGGTTACAAAAAAATAAAAAAAAATCTCAAAGGTGTGTCAAGTCTATTAATTCCCTCTACGTTGTCATGGTGGACAATGGCTTACAGTACCCTTACCAGAAGTTTTTACGTTTCGACAAATATGACTGTTTTGGTATTTGTTTACGTATTTGCCCATACAAATTCCAATCAGCACCCCTAGCGGATTGTGTCAGAACTAGGAAATCGTATTGGCCCATACGTAAACAAATACCAAAACAGTCATATTTGTCGAAACGTAAAAACTCCTGGTAAGGGTACAGAAGTGGCATCAGTGAGAGGTCGACGATAAATCACGTTTAATTATAAAGATAAACACTTATAGAAAACTGAATAAAAACTGTATATAAAAGACAAAACTGCAATATAGCAATGATGTTATGTATTGAAGAGCGCAGTAATTACTGAGCGCTGGTAATGGGGTGAAGGGCGCTCGAACGTCGCTTTAATTAGGGATTTCGCGAACTATTGACAGATTTCCGATCAAAACAAACTTTAGGTGTTACAGTTTTGTATCTTATTTTGAAGTATTTCGGTTTTTTGTTCAGATATACGTATAACACTGATATCAAAATGTGCACAGTAAAGAAAATCAAATTATCTTATGTAAATTCGACATTTTTGACTTTATTGATATGGACAGCAGTGATAGCCTAGCAGTTAAAAATCATCCTCTTGGTCGAGGGGTCTGAGATATAAATCCCAGACATGCCTTTGATTTTTAAAAGTTATATGCGTATTAGAAATTAATGATCACTTCCTTTAACTGTGAAAGTAATCGTCGTGAGGAAATCTGAGGGATATTAAAAAAATGTTCTCAAACACTTGTTCACATGTTCACATGTTCTCTTGGACCGTGCGATATCATAATCCTTCTAATTCTGATTGGAGACGCGTGAGACCTGTTTTTACTATTTCTCTCACATACCTTTCACTCAACTTACCTCTCCCACATACCTTAACTTTAGTTATTTGAAAACGGCTTTCAAAATCACGTTTTTTATAAAGATAAACAATTATAGAAAACTGAATAAAAACTGTATATAAAAGACAAAACTGCAATATAGCAATGATGTTATGTATTGAAGAGCGCAGTAATTACTGAGCGCTGGTAAAGGGGGTGAAGGGCGCTCGAACGTCGCTTTAATTAGGAATTTCGCGAACTATTGACAGATTTCCGATCAAAACAAACTTTAGGTGTTACAGCTTTGTATCTTATTATGAAGTATGCCGGATTTTTAGTCAGATATACGTATAAGGAATGAAATATAAAAAAATCAAAGTAATGAAAATTAAAATACTTTATGCAAATTATTTTTTTTTATAACATTGGTATCGCAAGTTAGTCTACTTAATGGTAAATGCCTACTATCGCCCATTATTAATTTGGTAAGTGGCTACTGCCGTTCCTGGAGATCTGTAATCAACCTCAGATAGGATTAGATTTTCCTACCTGAGGTCAGCCACAGAAGCGCCGCTACCCCTGACGACTAAGCTGGAACGCCTCGGAAAAATGTGTCTCCCTTACCTTACCCTTCAAACCAGAACACAGCAGCGCTCAACACTGCTTTTATGAAGTAGGAATAGGTGTGGCGGTGGTGCCGCCGGAGTCGAACCACAAAGGTTTCTACCTTTAAAAAAAAAAAAAATTAGAAATGTCTATGGACATTTGTAATTGTAACCAATTTCTTCTACTTTAAATAGCACACAGATGCGTTACAATTTCTATAGACTGAGATATTCAAGTAAAAGATAAAAACATTTGAAGGTGGTAGAACCCTTTGTGGTTCGACTCCGGCGGCACCACCGCCACACCTATTTCTACCTAATAACAGCAGTGTTAGGCGCTGCTGTGTTCCGGTTTGAAGGGTGTGGTAAGGGAGACAGAATTTTCCGAGGCGTTCCAGCTTAGTCCTCAGGGGTAGCGGCGCATCTGTGGCCGACCTCAGGTAGGAATATCTAATCCTATCTGGGGTTGATTACAGATGTCCATGGGCGGCAGTAGCCACTTACCATCAGGTGGACTGCATGCTCGTCTGCTACTCTTTTATTATAAAAAAAAAAAAAACTAGAACTGGCCCACGTTAGAAATAGGTATGGTGGTCACCTTTTCTTTTTCAAGTACTCTTCAGGAATGCAGGTTTCGTCACGATGTTTCTCATTACCGCCAAAACAAGTAAACATTTATTTCTAATATGTGCCCTGTGTGTAGACAAACAGACGGATAGATAGCGGAGGCTTACCAATACGGACCCGTTTTTACCTGTTTGGAACGGAACCCTAAATATCAAACTTGAAAAATAGCAAAAGTACTCTACCACCCACACACCTTTCATATGTTCTCCAGTTCTTTAGAGTTATTTGAAACCGACTTTGAGAAGGTAAAACTTTGAATTGTCAACGTCTGCGATTGTTTTGTTAAGCTCTGAATACATCGTAATTGTTCAAGTTGGCTTCATTTTCTCTTTGCGAAACAAACTTTATACAAAGTAATTTTGGTCCCGTATGTTAATATTCACGTCTTCGTAACCAATTTACATTTAAAAGCCTATGAGAGTAATATTGAATATTAAGAAGAAAATGATAACACTATAGGTTTGTAAAACAATCAATTTTAGTTTTTAGGATTGAAGTATGGAACGAGCATGTAGTCAAGTTGATAATAAGTAGTTACTGGTCAAGTGGAAATTGATAAGCTTAATACGTCTTTGAGATTTTTGAAAATGTTTTCCTTCGCCGTTAAAGGAAGTGATAGTTATTTTCTACTCATTTAACTTTAAAAAGTCCCATGTACCTGGGATTCGAACCTCGGACCCCGAGATTGAGACGCCGAGTTTAAACAACTGTTTTGAAGATTAATTAAATGTACTTTTTAATACGTGTAACTTATATACGCGCTATTTTACGCTACTATGTGCCCGGGATTCGAACGTTGGACCCCTGGATTGAGAGGCCCAGTTTAAACTACTGTTACGAAGATTAATCATTATATCCGATACCTTAATTCGCAAATCAGCCAACTCCACTATTTGTCAAAATATTTTTTTCATTTATTTTGATTTCGTTCAACGCCATTTACTATCAAAATAAATAAAAAAACATTTTGACAAAAAGTAGAGTTGGCTGATTTGCGAATTAAGGTATCGATATGCGCTATTCCCTGAGAACGAAGTTAAACGCCTTGTTAAGTTTTCGTAAAAATAAAAAAATAAACACCACTCGTAAAAAATTTTCCGCAAAGTTAAGTAAACTACTTAATAACTCCTTAAAATAATTACAGTAACTTCCTAACTTCAATTTCCACTACCCCACCGTAGCCACGCGCTAACAAATTCTGAAACATTATTCAGAAATTATTTAAATCAGACGTTACTTGATTCGTCCGCGTAATAAACCCCAATCATTTAAATTACTAAAGTAAAGAAGACATTGACATAACGAGCTACATTAGGGCACTTGTTTTATTATAAGCGAGTAAATAGTACGCTTAAGCGAGGTAAGAGCGGACTAAATTTGCACATATTATTAGAGTAAATAATGATATTTTAAACTAGACATTTATTATAAAAGCGAAAATCGGGTGATTTAAAAATTCTGACGATTTCCAAGACACTTCATATAATTTTAAAATACGTCAAACCCTTTGGACTTCAGAGGGTGTCAACGTATATACTTACGCTCTAAAATTTATTTATTTAACGCTCTTATGGAGCATTTTCTAGTTGTACTTGAAGAAAATATTTTCCTTCATCTATAATACAGGTAAAATTTATGTATCGAACTGAAAAATAACCCTCATTGCCTAACTTTACGACATGTTGGTAAATAAATATACTCTTCAATTTTTCAATTCAAGTAATAGTATATATGTCTCTGTCAATATTTATATATGTCTTTAATAATTTGTGTGTGATAAATACTTTCATATCATTTAGTTTTATTCCGTTTCATATGGTTTTATTAAATTGTCATTCATTTCATTACGTTTCATCTCGTTTGATCCCGTTACAATAAGTTGCATTAATTCGTCCAAAGTAAGGCTAGTACCTAAAGGGCTACTCGCGGCGAACAAGGTTGGAATACTTTAATGTTGTCAGATTTATCTTACTTTAAATTTAATTTCGGAAGATTTCACTGAGCTTGTACTTCGGACGGCACGTCTTAGTTTAATTGTCAAAGCCCTTTAGTGGATTATCAGGTTTAAGCGCCGTGTTATTAGATGGTAGTTATTTACTAAGTGTTGTTTTAAATTAGATACATAGATAGATAGATAGATAGATTATTTATTTCAAGAACTTAAGCAACAACAACATATTATAACACATACTAAACAATGAAATCCAAAAATACACATATGGTAACACAAACTTAATTAGGAACTTATTGACTAAATTTTCCTAAGAAATCAAATTATTATATATATATATATATATATATATATATATATATATATATATATATATATATATAGATATATATATATATATATATATATATATATATATATATAGTTAACCCCAATCGATTATAATATATATATATATTATAATCGATTGGGGTTAACTACTTTACAATTCAAATTGCAAGATTTGACTCAAACACATAATATGACAAGTTAAATATAAGCTTGTAATAAAATAAGTACGAAAGATATAAATAAGATACAATTTATACAGTTTCCGATATAAAATATTCAGCTAGCTCAGTAGTAAGTCAAACAACTTAAAACTATTACTATCTTAAGTCCGCCCATGAGTTTAGAGCAACTAAAAAGTTTTACATAAATCCAAGCTGTCTGAGATAACACCAAATGTACTCCCGTTACGGATACTGCATTTAGTAGTATTTTATAATATTTTAGACGTAAAATTATTTACTTACTATTACCGCCGGGTTTCACTGTCTTATAAACGTGACAATGAAATTAATGAAGTAATCTAATATCCTATACCTAATACATTACATTGTTTTTAAAATTCAATCTCAAAAATTCACAATTAATCGTTATGAGCTGCAGATTGTGGTAGATTAATATTTATGTAAAGATGTTATATAGATGTCCATAGTCCATTAAATAAGCCATCAAAACCTTCACGCCCATAGTTATTATGTAACATCACTATGTTACTGGCACTGCCCAGAACGCTTACAGTGTTCTTCGCTGTATGGAGACGCATTTTTTGGGTTTAATAGCTGGCAGACATTTCTCTACAAAAAGTTTCACAAAAGCTGACCACTGGGCATGTAAACCACGTCTCAGTTAGAAACGTTACAGATTTGTAACCTTTCTCTCTTAACAACTCTACTTCAAGTGTCAAGTATGTAGGTAAAAAATATAACATTTCGCTAAGATTAGAATGCACCTACAATAACAAGAGTCACACACCTCAGTGCCGGACTCACGATTTGTCTTACGATATATCTTTTACTGCGACCGAGTGGAACGGACAACTTGGAAACAAAAGAATCGGTCAGTTTTGCACTTGGGACATTGTGTTTTTATGTAACTACTGTGTTGGAGTTTAACTTTGTCCGGTATAGATTGAATTTCGTATTGATTTATGGCTTAAGTTGTCAGGAACATTGGAAATTTTAGAGATCATAAATGCTGTTACTCTTTTAATACTGCAAATATTTTAAAACAACAGCTACTATTACAGTCCATGCGATATTTTCATTTATATCAATTAACTACTGCTGTGTTTTGGTTAAAAGGGTAGTATGATAAAACATTTTATGAGGAACTTCAACGAGGTCCTCAGGATTTAACTCAGCTGACGTTGAGTAAGACTTTAATGATAATTGCAGGTTAATTACAGATGTTTATGGCTACTTATCATCAGATGGGCTGCACCCTGGTTTGTTAATTCAATTACAATAAAAAATTGGCTACAGATGATAGTAGCCTGAAGTTTTTGTTTTTTTTTTTTTTTTATAATATAAGAGTAGCAGACGAGCATGCAGTCCACCTGATGGTAAGTGGCTACTGCCGCCCATGGACATCTGTAATCAACCCCAGATAGGATTAGATATTCCTACCTGAGGTCGGCCACAGATGCGCCGCTACCCCTGAGGACTAAGCTGGAACGCCTCGGAAAAGTCTGTCTCCCTTACCACACCCTTCAAACCGGAACACAGCAGCGCTTAACACTGCTGTTATTAGGTAGAAATAGGTGTGGCGGTGGTGCCGCCGGAGTCGAACCACAAAGGGTTCTACCACCTTTGAAGTGATCTAAGTGTACTAATACCAATAATAATACATCAGTTTTCTACTAATTTTGTGTCACATTAGCTTTTGCTTGCGATATACCTATCTATAAATTATACTAAAAAAATTACCCCTTTAGGGTTTCTTAAAAATGCTTTGGTGGGATCTGTATATCATAAATTGACCCTGTCGTTCAATTTTAATGGTTCTACCTTCGGTATTGTCCGACATAAGTATTCTTTCACCACATATTTTACAATCAACCAACAAATTTACAACCAATTAATTTTACTTCACAAAAAACCCTCATTACTATAAGAATTCCACTTGAAAAACCAGGACACGTGTTTTTTCCTCTTCGAACAATGGGCAATTGTCAAAAGAATCACATGTGACTTTTATTCGCGACTAGAAATAATATCTCAAGCAAATTAGTATCGCAAACAGTGGAAATGAGAGGAAAAATATTTATTTGTGCGGATAAATATTTTCTTTCCTTGCATTAGTCCTTATTCCAGTTGGTCGTGCGTAGACATAACTATATAGGGTACTTTAAGGGTCTCCACGCACTATACGACCACTTTGTGGTTCGACTCCAGCGGCGCCACCGCCACACCTATTTCTACCTAATAACAGCAGTGTTAGGCGCTGCTGTGTCCCGGCTAGTCCTCAGGGGTAGCGGCGCATCTCTGGCCGACCTCAGGTAGGAATATCTAATCCTATCTGGTTGATTACAGATGTCCATGGGCGGCAGTAGCCACTTACCATCAGGTGGACTACATGCTCGTCTGCTACTCCTATATTATAAAAAAAACTCATACATGACCTACATACCTTTCAATTTTTACGAACTAGCCTGCAGTCCAGGTGTTGGTAATTATTCACTACTGTCTATATAATTCTCCCAGATGTTAGGCTAAAGCATTGCTACATCTCAGGACTAAGTTAGTACGCTTTGTATAACTTAACTACCCAAGTTGTGTAAGCAGTTGTCAAAGGGGTAAGTGCTTAAGTGTATAACACAGGATTGCTTCACTCCGTAACCATACTATCAACAATATGAAATAATATTATGCATCATCAACATAGTTTATAAGTTTTGTTGGGAATTGAAAATCGCACTATTGTAATTATTTTAGCATGTAAAATATATTTATTGTTATACCATACTACAGTACAGTGTACACAGACCTTTATTTTTAGTAAATATTTTCTTATAATTTCAAAACTATTTTTATAACGAAAAAAGTTGTTATTTTGGATTTTTGCTTCAAAAATTCAAATTTATTATTTCATTTTTATTTATAAAAGCTTCTAGTGACATTTACTCGAATAGTAGGTGTTTCTCAGAATTTCTTTTGTTAGCAGCAATACATAGTAAAAAAAAATCTAGAATAAAAATAGGGGGTTGTAAATAATGGATAGCAGCATTGTTAAAAACCTCGTTGATTATTTAACCTTGTTAAAAAATTTATCAATCATCGATTCATTCGGGCATCGATTCCTCATTATTGTATCTGTGCTAGACACGGGTCTCCTGTTAGAATGAGAGATTCAGGCCTCTGTGAACCGCGCTGTCCAAGTGCGAATTGGTAGACTTAAAATTTTCTTGACAATTTGTTTTTAAGAACACAGTCATGCAGGTTTAGTCATTTTTATACTATATTGCAGTAGCAGACGAGCATGCAGTCCACTTGATGATGTATGTTACTGCTGTCGCCCATGGGTATCTGTAAACAACCCCAGATAAGATTGCAAAACCTATCTGAGGTCTACTATTAAGTTGACGAGGACTAATGTAGAATGCCTCGGAAATGACTGTGTGGCGACCTTCCGCTACTCGTCAACAGATGGCGCTGTTGAATCACGCTATCGAAGTTTTCTAAACGTCTTGGATATATACACGCTCCGAACTGAGACTGTCGGAGCACGGCCGCTCCCCGGGCATGATCACCTAGCCCGGCGGGAGATTTCCCTTTGCCAAATCTGTTTCCCTTACAACACTCTTCAAATCAGAACACAGCAGCACTTATCACTGCTGTTATTAGGCAAAAACAGGAGCGGCAGCGATGGCGCCGGTATTGAACCACAGACGGTTCTACCACGTTCTATCACTCCTCTTCTTTCATCATAAATCCTTCCTAATATTATAAATCCGAAAGTAACTCTTGTCTGTCTGTCTGTCTGGTTGTCTCTTCTTCACGTCTAAACCACTGAACCGATTTTAATGAAATTTTATACAAAGTATTATATTAGTAAGGATTGAATCGCAAACTATGATCAAGTGATGATCTTTAGCAAAGTTCAAGGAACGAATTTTCAGTTTTATGTAAGTTAGTATGTTATATTTATTAACGCGGGCGAAGCCGCGGGCAAAAACTAGTAAAAAAATAAATCAACAGCCAAAATTGCCCGCTTACCTAATTTTACAACATTAGACTGTGCACATGATTCAGAAACAACACTCGTAGATCACAACACGATGTATTGACCTGCATCGGCGACAGTAAACTCCAAGTTGGAACATAAATTCGCTGGACTAAGTTTCTACCAATTGGAGATTTTAGTTTGTTTCCACTGCACTTCGGATATTTGGACAAATATTTATCTTATACTACTTGTAAGGGTGTCTTCCAATAAATTGAGATGCTGCGGATTGACGAAGATGTTGAAGGTGGTTGGTGGTGGTGGTTGAAAAATGCTTTGTGGTTTGACTCCGGAGGCACCATCGATATACCTATTTCTGCCCAATAACAGTAGCGTTAAGCGCTGTTGTGAAGGTCTGAAGGAAGTTGCAGAACATATTCATCCGATGTGTCCCAAATTAGTCTTCAGATATAGCAACACCTTCGCCTGATATCTGATAAATTGAATTGTATTTGAGATTGATTATAAAATTCCATAGATGACAATGACCGCTTACCGCCAAGGAGACTGCATTCTTGCTATTTCAGTCATATATAATTTAGTAATAAAGAATTCGCAAACATAATAATGAAATTACTATTACTACTTACTATTTTGAAAACGAACACAAACAAATTGTATTTTAAAACTCCCCGAAGCATGCTTTGACACAATAAAGATAATCCAAGCAGCCAACACTGACGAAAACTCCACTGAGTAATGAAAGAGAATGTCAATGTATATGTAATAGTGTAGCTACATACCTGTATTTGTGCACACCTCAGGCAAGTCAACCGTTAACGGGCAGATGAAACTCCAAAATGAAGAACCCGCTCCAGAAAGTTCTCGAACAAACGTAACTTTGGCGCTTGAGGCGGAATTAATATTTCGCGGAGTTCCTCTTTGATACGTGGCGCTGCTCGCTTGCCACTTACGGGACTCGCAGTCTTATGTTATAATTAAAGTTATTGTAGTTAAAAACGTGATGAGTAACAATGGATATAAATAAATCCGACGTCGTAGTTTTGTTTGTCGCATGTTGCTTTACGACATTTGCTGATCTTTTTTAATAGAGTCAAACATGGACTATTACAGTTAGTCCTAAGGAAATAAATAGACAATACTCCTACCTTTACCAAAGACATTAAAATAGCAAATTTCAAGGATTTTTTTAAATATAATTAAATATTTTAACCCTTAATAGGGTTAAAATGAAGGTTATTTAATATTAAATTAAATATTAAATTTAATAATATGAAGGTTATTTCATATTCCGACTCCAAAAGTACCACCTCAACACTTGCATCTGCTTTATAAGAGAAGTTCTAAGCGTTGTTGTCATCGGGTTTGAAGAATGTGGTAAAGAGAGACACTGAGACCAAGCAGTCCACAGTGGCTGGTCTCAGATAGGAATCCAACCTTATGTGGGATTGATGACAGAAATCCATGAACAGTACTATCCTCTAACCATCACAAAGAACGCATGACCGTCCGCTCTCAATTTTTCAAAAAAAAAAAAGAAATATTCCGCGAGTAATGATACAGTAGTTTTATCGTAATTCTTCTATAGTATTTTAAATTTAGTTCTGTCTTCTAAACGTGCCTATTTCCCAGTCAATCTTAGGCCACCATAAAAAACCGCTTAATCTCCCATTATTGTACGAAGGCGCTAATAATAATGTTTCCTCCTCAGCCATTGTTCACACAGTCGTTACACTGCTCAGTACGCTCCAAAACAGGGCGGCAGTGATTTATACTATTCGGAAGTCTTAAGCATGGAATTAAATTGTTAGAATGGCCTTACGTATTATAATTTGTTGTAGCTTATCCCGCGACTCGGAGAATTGCCTACTACTCAAATTTACTTAATTGTAAGCCTTAGTGATATTGGTGAAAATCTGTAGTATGACACCTGAGGGTATATCGCTACACCTATTTTTATCTAATAGCATAAGTGTTAAGCGAAGTTGTGTTCTGGTTTAAAGGATTGTAAGGGATAAGATACACTTATCCGCGGTGCTCAAAATCAGGGGTAGCATTTGTCAGTGTGTCAGCAGCAATCAGTTACGCATTTGTAATCAAAATTAGGTAAGATTCTGATATTTTCTTGAGTTGATTACAGATAGATAGTCAATATAGGAGTAGCAGACGAGCATGCAGTCCACCTGATAGTAAGTGGCTACTGCCGCCCATGGACATGTGTAATTAACCCCAGATAGGATTAGATATTCCTACCTCAGGTCGGCCACAGATGCACTGCTACCCTTGAGGACTAAGCTGGAACGCCTCGGAAAAGTCTGTCTCCCTTACCACACCCTTCAAAACAGAACACAGCAGCGCCTAACACTGATGTTATTAGGTAGAAATAGGTGTGGCGGTAGTGCCGCCGGAGTCGAACCACAAAGGGTTCTACCACCTTCAAAACCACTGACCACTTACCATCAGATGGACTGTATTCTCGTTTGCTACTTCTGTTATAAAAAATATTCTCGACCCGTTATGGGTAATTTTCGAATTTCTCCAAGTTTAGCTTTTCCATTAATTTTGATTCTGTGGTACTAAGTACGTGCAAACTTTGTGCGTTTAGAGCAACATTTATATCGCATTTGGTTGCTATTGAGCTTAAAGCTTAATAGAACGGAGTGTACGTATAATTTCGCACTTAGCTAGTGCGATGGACTATCTCTCAGGGATCTCCTCTCAGAATGAGAAGGATTAGGCCATAGTCCACCACGCTGGCCAAGTGCGTATTGGTAGATTTCTCATACCTTTTGAGATTTTTTTATAAATCTCTCAGGTATGCACGTTTCCTCACGATGTTTTCCTTCACCGTTTAGGAAGTGATAATTAATTTCTAATACGCACATAACTTTGAAAAATCAGAGGTGCGTGCCTGGGATTTGAACCTCGGACCCCTCGATCGAGAGGCCGGCTTTCTTAACCACTAGGCTATTACTGCCCAACAGTGGTACAGTAAAAGTTCACGACAAATGTAATATTACTTTTCAGATTTATTTAATCCGTTGACATTGACAAATATCTAATCCTTAAAAGCTAAAAGGATCCTCAGAAAATCTAATACCTTAAAGGATTAGGAATTTTTATTTCAATATTTTTAAGGACGCTAATCTCCGTCTTCTGTCTTAGTAACTCCCAAATGGAGCTTGTAATTTATAACTGAAACTCTGAAGTAGGTACAGAGTTTGTGCGTTTTATTTATATCGCATTCGGCTCTCATTGTGCCAAAAATTTAATGTGTGGAACTAAGAGTAATAATTTTATAGAGTGCGTGTATGCTGCTGAGACTTTACGAATTGTAGGCAGATTTGCTATAGTTTATTATTATACGTGGCGGAGCGGTCTCCATGCCGGTCGGATGCGCAGAGGGTCCCGGTTCGATACCCGGCCAGACAGAGATCTCAATGGTGAATTTAGATTTAAGTTTCTGGGTCTGGGTGTTTGTGTATTTGTCTAAGTGTATGTCCATGGTCCACGATACAGGGAATCCTAATGTGGGGCTGTGAGTGCTTTATAAATCGCTTTTTATTATAATAGTTTTAAAAAGTACTATACTATTAATTTCCATATTAAATTTCACCAGAGTTTTGAAGGTGGTAAAACCCTCTGTGATTTGACTCCGGCGGAAACACCGCGTCACCTATTTCGGGCTAATAACAGCAGTATTACGCGCTGCTGTGTTCTAGATTGAAGGGCGTGGTAAGGGAGACATACTTTTCCAAGGCGGAATGCCTTGGAAAAGTACTCTTCAGGGGTAACGGCACATCCGTGGCCGATTTTAAGCCTATACGCCCTATACCACGAATATGGCTAGCGTTCTCACTTGTGCTTATTGTTCATACTAAAGTAAACTCGCTCTATGTTTGTTATTACTCTGTGTAGAGCTACGCCTAATGTTACGTTGAGACAGTTCTTGTTGCTACCAATTTATTATTAGAATGGGACATGTTGAAAAGTTGTTACCTGGCTTCTTAGAATCTATAGTTTTGGGACAAAATTTAGGACTTTGGGACATTAAACTCGTTTATTACAAAGTTCTTGTTTTGAATGTTGTTCTGGATAATCTCAACGATGAAGTATATTAGTAGAGGAGTGAGTTTTTTAAAGTCTTTGCATTTACTCTAAGTCAAATAAACAAATTTTAATAATGTGATTCTAATAAAATATTTGGTGCAATTTTTATTAGGTTTAGATTCTCTTAATACTTATATGGGTACACTTTTTTGTTTTTTGTATTGACTACTCGATATTTTTTGCCAGATTCACGTAATATCATCAGTTCTTTGCCTAAACCTACGCTTTAAATTGATAATTCTAAAAAAAATTATGTAATAAATTAGATACAACCTACTAGACTACTTCCTTAATCAACTGGCTGCAAACCACTGTGGTAACGCCCTAAGAACGTGTCTAAATGGGTATAAACAGGTCTTAAGGACGTTTTTCTTGACACGCATGTTTAAGCTCGTACGCTTATCCATCACACGCACACGGGTTGGGTAGAGCACAGTAGAATTGTACTGTGGGTAGAGATTGTAGCCAGTTAACTCATGCATCTTGTACGCGTGGGCAGGGCACGCAGGTGCAGACGTAACATGCGTGATAGGTAAAGCGCCGTAAAAGTAAATCCATAAAAGAATTCACTTACTGATACCAAACTTTCGTAAAGTACAATCTATTTACTCGGAGAACTAAGAAACTACATTCGTCTCGTTTTAATTTAGCGAACTAACGGCGATACACTTCGCGGAAAGATGAACTGAAACTTGGCGCAACTCCTTGAAGAAAGTTCGCAAAATTATGCGTTAACGTTTAATAATGTGGTGAATTATAGACTTGCGTAGACACGAAACCCATTATTTTTGTGTAACGTAATTGTGAGCGTAATTTTCTTTTCTTTGTACAGTGAGCAGACTTTGTAATTTGGTGTTTTTCTTATTTTCTTACCGACGTTGACCTTGATATTACGTCATAATGAAATCAATATCACAGTAGGGTAGGTAGGCACAGGGTCACTGTAAAACTGTGAATGTTTTTAGGTATATTTCATGAACTACAAATTAGCTAAAAGGTGGCACAATGGGTCCATTACCGTTCTAATGCTAGATACAGGTACAAAGAGTAAATGAGAATGAGCTAAGTTATATTTCACAAACCAAACATTTACTAAGTAAGTAAAGCTCACATAAATAACCAACCCTAGATAAGGTTATAATCCTATCTAAAGTCACAGACAACTTGCTACCTCTGAGGACTAAGTTGGATCGCCTGGGAGCAATACAGTAGCACTCTATATTGCTAGTTCAGGCAGAAATAAGTGTGCTGGCATCTAATAAGTCCAACCACGAAGGTTTAGGCATTTCTACGAAGTTTTCAATTTAGTACGGTGCACGTACAGCCAAATGCAGTGATAGCCTAGTAAGGGGTAGTATAAGGGTTAAGAAAGTCAATCTCGATCGAGGGGTTCGGAATCGAGAGGTTCAAATCCCAGGCACGCACCTCAGGATTATTTACCTGCTTTTTTATTACCTGAGATATTTATATAAAAAAAAATCAAAGGTATGTGAAGTCTACCAATACGCCTAATCCTTCTAATTATGAGATGAGACTACCCAGCAGTGGAACAGTAATGGGTTTGCTGATGACAGCCAAATGCAATACGTAGAGTAAGTCTTTTTTCTGAGGAAAGATTGGGATTTTAAGGGCTGATAGACGGAATAACCTTTCAACCATTATAAACAAAGATTGTACCATAATACATCTTGTTAAGATTTGTGTTCTAAAGTAACCGTGGGCTTGTTTTACGCTAATTAAATTTCCCCTTCGTTTGTATTTTTATGTTCAAAGGGAAGTAAACAGGGTTTTATGTGGTTTATCTCTTTCGGGGTTGTTATTATGAATAGCGGGGTTTTTGGCTAATGTATACGAGTCGGCTCCATAATAGTGGAGCTGGAGGCAAAATACCAAAAGGGCATTCAATCAAAGTAAGGAATATATGAGCGGACGCGATACGCTGCCTTTGCAGTTTTTTAAAGATTCTTTTAACTATTCGTACATTGTCGAAAGTAAACATCGTGATAATATTCACACATACAATGACACATATACAAAAACAAGTTTCTCCAGTAAATTATAAAGATATGTCATACAGTTTAAAACTCAATGGTCTAACAACTGTTATTGTAATGATTTCAATCTTAAACAATATTGTATACCAGACTTTGAAATTTGACGTCCAAAAATTGGTTTACTTTGATTTAGTTTTACGGACGGACGGACTTAAGTCTAGCGTGTTATTTTGAGAGATAAAAGATAACCTGCCTGATATGTGTTTGACATGGAACAGAACTTGGACCATTGTGTTTTAAGGTTAGTAGATCAATTAGTTAAGATAAGTATTTTTTTTCCAAATCTGACAGACTTCTGTACCCTTAGTATGAGTTTTAACGTTTGCTCAAAAACATTCAACGTTTACGAATTAGCTCCTACAGCGTCCCCGTGGACCGTATGGGAACTAAAATTCCGCAGTATAAGTGTCAAAAACGGAACTATAACACTATCAAAATTAAATTAAAAATGTAAGCATAAATGCATGCTATTTATATTTGTATTATGTGTCGTTACAACTGACTATTCACTTTTTTAAAACCCATAATGCGATTTTATTCCGATACGGTCCACGGCTGTATGAGTGAATTCGTCAACGTACGTTTCCAAGTAAACTGGTAGAAGATCCCGATATAGGACGACATTCACCGAGCTGCTTAATTGATGAAACGTTTTTTATATCAAATTAAATATATCAAAAAGTATATTTAAAATGGGTTGACTAAAAAATTTCAGTTCAGAATAGTTTTTTGTTCTTAAAAAAATTACTTTTTTTGTTAATAGAAAAATGACATACTAATCGAAAGTATCAAGCCTTATAATATGTAAATGTTAGGTTGACTATTCTTTTCCTGTCACAACCCTTGGGTTGGCGGGTATAAACAGGTAATCAACCTACCAAGGCCTACCCAAAGACTGTGACGGGGATTGGTTTGTCCAAAAAATCAGACTAGTGAAATGTTTAAGAAAAAACAAGATGAATTAAAACAATCATATTCTGGACAGAAACTTAGACAACCCATTTGCAATATACTTTTTGAAATATTTAAGTTCATATAAAAAAGTTTCATCCATTAAGCAGCTCGGTGAAGGTCGTCTTATATCGGGATCTTAGACCAAACGTAAAAACGCATACTAAGGGTACTGATCTGGGTCTGGGTGTTTGTGTATTCGTCTATGTAAGTCCATGGCACTTACCACACAGGGAATCCTAGTGTGCTGCTGTCAGTGTAGAAAGTTAAAAAAACAGTTCTAGCATTTTTAATCGCCTAGAATCCATACAAAGCGTTGCTTTGAACAAGCCTTATTTTGTTAGAAGAAAGATGTGAGTTCATTGAGTGAAATGTTTGGAGAAGTCGAGCGTAACGCATTTTGCTATTTTTAGTTAATTTGACTAATGGCCATCTTTGTACCTTTGGTCATTAGTTCCCTTTTTATGTCCCTTTCATTACTTATCGTAGTTTTATGTCTAGACTATTCTAGCTTTTTATTATATAAGAGTAGCAGACGAGCATGTACTTCACCTGATGGTAAGTGGCTGTGGCTATTGCGCCCATGGACATCTGTAATCAACCTCAAGTAGGGTTAGACGTCCTACTTGAGGTCGCCAACAAATACACCCTTGAGAACTATGCTGGAATGCCTCGACAAAATATGTCTCCCTTACCACACCCTTAAAACCAAAACAGCAGCGTTTACACCTGCTGTTATTAGGCAGAAATTGGTGCGACGGAGGTGGTGTCGGTTCGTGGTGATTCGAGTTGTGTGGTTACACGACTCGAATCACCACGAACCACCACGGAGTCTTACCATCTTCAAATAGCTAGACTAAATATTGTATAAGACCATATGTCTTGTATGAATTTCGGATTGCTTTCGGTTCGGTTTGAAAGTTTAAAGAGTTCTAGAAGTTGGTAATGTTTTTAAATTGTGTTTAGTTTGGTAGTTAGTAATGGTTTGAATAATATTATGGACGATTCATTTTGCCAAATTCAATTTTATATTAGTTCAAAAGTATTTCTTACTTTTAGTAAATATACTACCAAGGGTTGACTGGTAGAGAATGCCATCAGGCATTAAGTTTGCCCTGTTGTACCTTAACCGTGTGTTTGTGTTACAATAAATATATAAATAAATAAATAAATAAATATATGGATATCGTATCTGCATAATTTTATGTTTGATATTTTAATGATATTTGGCATTTGGTATACCTTAAGTACATATATTTCTAGGAAGAAGAAAAATAATACTACCAATACGCACTTGGCCAGCGCAGTGGACTATGGCCTAAGCCTTTTCATTCAGAGAGAAGACCCGTGCCTAGAAATGGGACAGTCAGTTGACGACATGATATAGGAACTTTTAGAATGTAATAGTATATCATACACGATAACAGGTCAATCTAACGATAAGAAAAGGTAACCACCGTAAACTTACCCCAAGGATGGTCTGTTTTGATATTTTTTTAATTGTCAAGTTTATGGTGAGACACTTATAGTTCCGACCTTACCCGACCGAGGTAGCAAGGTGTCTGTGACCGATCTCAAATACGAGTCCTATCCTATTCGGGGTTAATTATAAATATTACCATCAGTTTATCTAATCCAAACTTACCCTTATACAGTCAAACAGACAGACACATGTTCAAATAACATACTTAAATCGAAAAAAACACTTTGTTGTTTTATATTATTTCGCGTTTAGAAAATGACACTTATTTTATTAAAACAAATATAACATTGGAGCAAAAACTTCTAAGTAAGTATGAAATTAGACTAATAAGTCCTTGTGGTTATTTGAAATTTTAACTAACTAAAGCTGAAAGCGCCTTCACTCCGACGCTAATCTACATCTTTGTCCAAATTCATTAGGCCAAGTTTATTTTCTAATTAAAACTTTTATTTCATCCTGCTGTCGCTTATAAAAATTTGAATACATATTTAGTCCGTTAGCGAATTTGTATAATGTTTCCGCGAAATAATCACTAGGCCGCATTCGCTTGGATATGTATAAAGAGAAAGCACAGTATAAGGATCTATATTAGCCTGTGGAAAAACCGTTTAAAAGGAAAGATTTGTTTGAATTTAATGTAGTAAATATGTTTTTCTGAATATAAACTTCTACTACAGACCTGGGGGCTACTCAAGTTGATATTCCACAGTCGCTTGCGCTGTAGAAACGCTAAAATGTATGAAATTATCGATGATCACGTGGTCAAAATAGCGAAGTAGTTGTGACTTCTACCTTACTATCAAGAACTTCATGCAATATTGACTAAATTCTCATTTGCTAACTCAGTAAAATTGACTAGATAATTATTTTAAAACCATAAAACCGACTGCTTAAAAATATAGCTTAATATGTAAGTTTCACAATATAGACGAATCCAATGACGTCATAATAAGCTAAAATCCGTCTAGTATCACATCTTATACTCGTATATAAAATTCTCGTGTCACAATGTTAGTTACCGTACTCCTCCGAAACGGCTTTACCGATTTTCACCAAATTTTATATGCATATTTAGTAGGTCTGAGAATCGGCTACTATCTATTTTTCATACGCCTAGGTGATAAGGGTTGTTCACCCTTAACATTTTTTTATTTATATGGCAACACAACGTTTGTCGGGTCAGCTAGTATTAATATATAAATACATACATACGAAAAACGGTCGAAAAATGTACTCCGTTGTCACGTAAAAATACCCATTATACATTGACCTACAAATCAATAAAGACGTCTAATTTACATTTTCACTAAAACCAAAAAATTGGCCCACAAAACTTAACTCGCAAGTTTCCAGCAGAAAATCACTTAACTATTCAAAATTTATGCACAAAAATCCGCAAAAAGAATCCTGTTAGTATAATACGCCTTTCCACACTGCGTTGAAAACTCGAAACATTGTTATTGAAAATTAAGACTAGTTATATTTAGTTTTTCAACCGCGGCACGCTAAGAGCTGCTAACTTCCTTTATGCGGTTTCTTTAACTATTCTCAGTGATAAGTTACTTTGAATAAGTGTAGATTCATTTTATTGTTTGCAAAGAAATAAGAACGGAAAATCTTACAAAAATGAGCAGGGAAGGAATAAGGGACTGTAAGAAGATACGGGGGTAAACTAACGCGGGTATTTTTATATTATCTTTTAGCATCTGTATGAGTTTAAGGTCGCTGGTTCTAATCCTAAATTAAATTTAGAAACTTGTGCGCTGCTGACAATAGTGTAGGTTAGGTTAGGTTAGGTTAGGTTAGGTTAGGTCTAAATAGGTCCGAATAGGTCCTCAAGACCTTCGTAATAAATATACAATACAACATATGTCCTGTGTCGAATTCCGAATGCCGACTGTCCGCATAATGTGTGTAATGTCAGAAACTTCAACATTCCAAGTTTTGAATTTTCTTTTTCGTATTTATTATCAGTATTTAAACCTCCTCAATACTGAACAAAATCATGAATGTAAATTAAAACGAACGATTAAAAACTATTTTAAGATAAGGCAAAAAGTAGGCTTTGTGTAAAATGGTGTGATAGGTGTAGGCCAACGTCCACCGCCAGTGTTCAAGTGTGGAATGTTCCGGGTTCGAGGCTCATACCACTCGATTCAAACGACATTCTTACCACTTGTCTATCGCGGCTTACACCCCTTTGTGTTTAGTTTTAAGTGAAAAAAATTAATTAATCAACTAAATTCGCTGTCCATCTATAAATAAATAGGCAGAGGCAAAACAGTATTTAATTTTGTTTGTCAATAAAATTTTCTTCTTATTTTATGATTTCCAAAAAGAAGGAGGTACTTTGTTCAGCTACATGTATTGTATGACTTTGAAGCGTCTAAAATTCAATGTAAGAGGACTGAGATACGAAACTCGGGCCACAGATTGTGAGGTCCAATATCAAAGCACTAGGATCTCACTGCTCATAAATACTATATATCAACTGGATAAAGCAGCGATACTCGTAGCTTAGTGGTTAAGAAACTCGGTCTGTTGATCTAGCGCCTCTGATTTTTCAATTATGTGCGTATTACAAATTAATTATCACTTGCTTAAGCGGTGAAGGAAATCATCGTGAGTAAACCTGCATACCTGAGAAATCTTGAAAAAAAAAAGAAGAGCTTCGTCAGCGCGGTGGACTATGGCCTAATCCTTCTCATTCTTAGAGGAGAGCCGTGCCCAGTAGTGCGACAGTAATAGGTTGATGATGACGATGTTGATCAATTCGATAACGTGTTCATTTACTAGTTCCTTTTCTAACAAATATATCACCATGTATTTCTAGGTGGTTTTTTATGTTTGTGAGCTTATTTGATAAGGTGTCAATTTAATAGTTCCTTCCTTTACATATAGAACACAACGTCTTTTTGTCTGTGTGTCTGTCTGTTTGTGCGCTTAAAATCAAAAACCTTTTATAATCTCTTACTTCTTCATGCCATTAACAATAGCAATATTATATATCATCCTGAGCTTTACTACGCCTAATATCTTTATTTCAGAGTTGGGTCAGTTGAATTTTATTTTGAATGTGTATTATTATTCACGGCGTGTCTTCTCAATGAAATTTCTTACCTAATGGCCCAATAATTTAAACGGATTCTGGAATATTCATCGTCAATTTCGCAGAAACGAGTCGACACTGTACTAATGTGGAGTTATGTTCCGTATGCTTTAAGAGATATGGATTTTAATAAAGAAGTAAGAGGATTGGTAGACGAAAGTTTTCTGTAGTTTCTGTTACAAGTTTCAAGCTCTTGGAAGTAGTTACTTTATGATATAAAGCTGCAAACCAGTATGTACGAGACGGTAAGAGGTCTGCATCCTGTAGACTTTAATTAATCAAAAATAGGAATGCTGCATTGCAAATCGAATCTGCCAATCGACCTGAGATCTAAGGGAGCTAATATTCAAGGCCTGGCGACCGACTCTCAACGCTTGTCGTCAGCGACTGTCGCCTGTCGACTTCTACCGACGGCTGGGACACGTTCGCTCACAGAGCGCGGCGACACTCTGTAACTGTTGACGACGGTTGCAAATTGTTGCGACCTGTTGCCGGCTGTCGCTCATATATTAGTACCCTATTACGTGTACCCGCGCTTAATTGCAATTCCTCATATGAATACCTCAAATAGAACTCCAATCCTATCTGGGGGTTTTTACAGATTAGAGTTCATTAGAAGTCAATGTCAATGTCAATAGGCAACACTGGCTATTATTATCAGTACATGAGAGACTCGGTTCCTAATTATCCATAAGGCTGCTCAGAAATAAATAGACAACGATTTAATTCCTAAAAGCCGTAAAGTGTTTTCACAAAATAGAGTGGCCACCTAGTTAGCGAGGTAAATTACGTTGGTGTTTTAATTTTATGATTAAAATCTCCGGCGCTACAATAAATTACGACGAAATGAATTTACTCCGGGCGCAGTTGCAGGCAGGTTGAGCCCATAATCCAAATTAATTCCATTCCAACTTTTTGTTCGCACTGTCGCTTTTCATTACATGTCTCGTGACGTATATCACGTTTGATAGCGGGCATCACGTTTTATAATGGTCATCATGTAGTTATATCAACGTAAATCACGTTTGACAGCGGTCATCGTATTGTATGTCAAAGTGTATCACGTTCGACGATGGTCATCTGTATTTCAACGGTAATCATGTGTGTCAACAGTTATCATGTATATCAAGGGTCATCATGCTTGACAACGGTCATCATTGTTAGGTTAGTCCTGTAGAGCATGGACCTGGATTTTGTAGATATATTAAATAATAACGTAATGATGTATTAAATAACAATGGATACTATGATTTATGTTTTTGTTTGAGTCCACGGGCAAATTTAAGAAGTAATTTTGCATGAAACTTTCGCTCTAGAACAGAGCAGGCTTATTGTTGATCAATCGAAAATGTCGATCAATAGTTATAGTACTTAATCAAAAATATTTTTCTGTAAAAACCACCATCAAACAACTGAAGCTTCTTATCGAAATATTTTATATAAGACATTTACACATAAACTCCATTTCAATTTTAAAGCCACACAAAAATATCTTAAACTAAAAATATGTGCGCGAGAAAAATCTCACTTACTTCCTGACTGTTAAACTATTCATTTACATAAAATTTCAAGAGAAAACTGTAAATAAAGCTGCCGCATTTAAATTTAAACAAATCTCTGCCTTCTTTTAAACATTTTCTTTGTTCAACTCCGAGCGACTGAGACTGCCAACTAGTGATTATTTCGCGCAAACATTATGCAAATTCGCTAACGGACTAAAGATGTATTCAAATTTTTATAAGCGACAGCAGGATGAAATAAAAGTTTTAATTAGAAAATAAACTTGGCCTAATGAATTTGGACAAAGATGTAGATTAGCGTCGGAGTGAAGGCGCTTTCAGCTTTGCTAGTTAAATAACTTAAAAATATGGAATTTTGTGTAAATTACCTTGATAAAATTTCATGCAATGATGAAGAATAAGAGGTAAAATACGACAATTTTGGATCACTATTGTTATCAAACCAAAAGGTTTTTTTAAATACTGAAGTTAAAGTTGAGTTGTTCAAGCGAACATGCCAAACTGATGGCAAGTGGCCATTATTGAGTCTTGCAAAAAATCTATTCAAAAAATGATTATCTTATGTATAAATTCGAGAATCTGACTAACAAGTCAGAGTACTGATTCTCGACATAACCGATTTTCACCGAATGTTATAAGCATATTCAGTAGGTCTGTTCACCCTTAACATTTTTTTATTCATATGGCAACACAACGTTTGCCGTATTAGTAAGGATATAATTGACTGGTGTTTGAGTGAGAGATTGTTAAATTGTCCGATTTTCGACATCAACATATCTGGTAACCCTAGTCACAATACGCATATTGCAGTGGTGATGACGTTGCAAGTAACATATCACATACGTTTTTGGAATATACGGAGTGAAATTAAGAGCAGACCCGCCTATGTATTTAAAATCTATACTTCGCATTTTGCTTTTAACCATCCAAAATATACTGTTCAAAGTATTACACATTAATATGCAAGGCGTATTTTTACAAAATTCAGAAATTATATGGAATAGTGAAAAATGTTCAAAGTTGTTACTTTTCCCCAGCCGACAATCAAGCGTTCAAGAGTTCATTTTGAAAAAAAATCATCCTGTTTCGTCATCAGATAGTGTATTTTAAGCGTCTACACGCAATCAAATTTCGCAACCACCATCTATATCCGATTATAAAACTTTACGATTTCAGTTTTATAATTTAAGTTATGTGAAGAAAATTCAGTTCTATGTATTTTTAATGAGCTATATAAGTTTCTCTACGAATTCTTCGCTTATTCATAAAATATATTATCATGAGAAATTCAATTAAAAGCCTGGAACTATGTACTACATATGAAACAAGTAACTAAGTTGTCTTTGTAGATACTGAATGTTACTAAATTATTTATTTGATTCTGTAACATTTTTGTCTCTACAAATTCAAATTAGGGTACATGTGCCATTAAGAATATTCAGAGCGGAAACTTATTCAGAATACTGTAACATCCCTAAGAAAACAAGTTTATGCGTACCTATACTATTTTCACGAAATTCGTATCATTTGTTAAGAAACCACAAGAAGTATTCAACCTTTCCTTAGGAAAAATAATGAATGCTGTAACGGTGAAGGAAAATATACACTACAAAATAAGATTTCTTAAAAAATAGTTCTCGAAAGTGTGGGAAGCCCACTAAATCGCACTTGGCCAGCACAGTGCACTGTGGCCTAAGTCCCTCTTACTTTGATGGGAGTCCCTTGCCCAGCAGTGGAACAGTATTGGGTTGACGACGACAGCTTATTGCTGTATGCCCCATGACTTATTTTAAAAGTGAATTTTTCAATTTAGTCCTCTACGACTGAAATACTTATAAACTTCATTGAACTAACTTATTTTGGCAAAGGGAGATCTCCCGCCGGGCTAGGTAATCGTGCCCTCGGAGCGGCTGTGCTCCGACAGTCTCGTTTCGGAACTTGTATATATGCAAGATATTTAGAAAACTTCGATAGCGTGATTCAGCAGCGCCATCTCTTGACGAGTAGCGGGAAGTTGCCACATTATTTACTTCAGAAATAATTTTAAATTATTTTTCGTCAAAAAATATCACAAAATATCTCGATAATAATATTGATCCTTTAGACTCATAAGGACTACTTCCCAAAACGTCCACATCCCATAAGGCCGACTTTTTAAGGTTTTACCATAGAGTCACCACTTCCCACGATGGCGTATCGTTTTTCGTATTCAACGTTTTTAGTCACAATATCTCCCCGTATGTGTTATATCAAGATCTAGATATCTAATCGCTGTCGGCCATCAATGTGACTAATTGGGCGTATAATTTATGCGGCCAGTAGCGCTGAGTAATGGCCTCACTTTGCTCTAAACCACCGTACCTAGAACCTGCGGGTTGCATGATCAATCTGTTTACCTGCATGTTGGTTGATCCTTAATCTTTTATAAGTTATTGATTTAAGTTCTGTTACTGATTGACGACCCTCCTACTACGACTACGTAAAACGATAGAATCAGAAGTGTTGTCTTTTCATCCATCCTTTAGATGTCCACTGATACATAGGCGCTCTACAATCCTTACTAATCCTTATCCTTACTAATATTATAAATCCGAAAGTAACTCTTGTCTCTTCTTTACACCTAAACCACTGAACCAATTTTAATGAAATTTTGTACAAAGATAGTCTGAGGTCCGAGAAAGGACATAGGGTAGTTTTATCCCGGAAATCCCACGGGAATTAGGGATGGCGATCTAAGATCGATTAATCGGAGAATCGATCTTTATATTAATCGATTTTTATATCTTTTTATTATATTTATATTATTCTTTATATTATTTCTTTTAAACGCGGGCGAAGCCGCGGGCAAAAACTAGTAGACGATACTTCAGTTTACGTCATCAGTCCACGTGATTGGCAGATAACCAGAACACGTTAACGACTTATAATTACCTTTTACTCTCATTGATTTTTTTATTATATTGAAGTAGCTAACGAGCCTGCAGTTCACCTGGTGGTAAGTGGCTACTGGTAATAATGGACATCTGTGCTCATCATCATCATCATTATCAACCCATTTTTGTCCCTTGCATTTTTATCCCTTGCTGGGCACGGGTCTTTGCTTAGAATGAGAAGGATTAGGCCATAGTCCACAGCGCTGGCCAAGTGCGTATTGGTAGACTTCACATACCTTTGAATGTTTTTTTTTATAAATCTCTTAGGCATGCAGGTTTCCTCACGATGTTTTCCTTCACCGTTTAGCCAGTGATAATTAATTTCTTATACGCACATAATTTCGAAAAATCAGAGGTGCGTGCCTGGTATTTGAACCTCGGTCCCCTCGATTGAAAGACCGAGTTTCTTAATCACTAGGCCTTCTGTGCTCACCTCTCGAAAATATTAGATGTCTCTTTGATGTTGGCCACAGATGCGTTGCTTTCTCCCTTCAGTATTTCTCCCTTACCACACTCTTCAAACAAAAAACAGGAGCGATTAATCAGTATAAAGTGCAGCAGTCATTAATACATCAGTCTGTAGCAGTGGTGCCGTTGAAGAAGTTACACAAGGAAGCTTCACTGAGTTAATAGAAATCCAAGAAATTGGTCAGTAAAACGAGCAATTAGCATTAGAGCTGGATTATTACCTTACCTGGGGTTTATTACGTCTTTGATTATTATTACAGTTACCCTCAGGTGGACTGTCTGCTCGTCTGCTACTGCTGTATTATAAAAGAAATATATCTGTCGTAGATCAGCGTGGTGGAATATCCTAGAGAGCTAGAGATATGGGAAAATCTGTACCCACCCAACAGTAAGACACAAGAAAGCTGCAGCCGCTTCGATACCAACAAAGTCTCCCACGTGAAAATTCTTATATTCAAAAAATTCTGGTTAATCCAGTACCATCGCAAGTCGAGTCACGTAGCGCCATGTAACATTGTTAGTGTTGGACTAAGTTCAAACGCCAAGTTGTGGTGGAGTTAAAGAAACAGTCCTTATTTCTGCGGCTAAAGGGTATATAAGAACTATGTACTAAAGTCTTAGTAAATACCACTTATTCCTACATTCGTTGAATTATTTATCTTTCAGAGTACTGTAATTTTTATTTTATATAAGAATGAAGTAGCAAATAAGTATGAAGGCCACCTGTACCCTTACCAGGAGTTTTCAAGACATCCTACAATATTACGTTACGTTTACTCAATCCATTATTCTGTTCTTTTTGCTTCAGTAGACTGAGTAAACGTAACAATAAGTAAGTGCTCAAGTCTTTTAGCTACCTCACATGTTCGCAAAAAAGAGACAAAACATAAAGCGACATTTTGTCAATTTAGACATTTAATGTTACGTTACTGACACTATAGTTCTGATACAATCCGCTAGGGGCGCTGATTGGAATTTGTATGGACAAATATGTAAACAAATACCAAAACAGTCATATTTGTCAAAACGTAAAAACACATGGTAAGGGTACTGATGTTAAGTGGTCACTGCCGCCCATGGCCATAACCAACCACATATGAAATAGCGTTTTCGCCTCAAGCCGATCTTCTTACGACTGATATGATCGCCTCATATGTATCTAAGCAAGTAATCACATTATTCACTTAGATACAACATACGAGTAAAAATTACAAATATTATTAATACTCAATTTATGCAATGTTTTCCTGCCAAATATCTTTATTTGACGGTTTCTGCTTACTAGTTAAATTTCAATTTCATACTACTTACTTATACGAAAAATTTCAATTTCCAAAAAAAAAACGAGCGGCCAATAATTATGATAAGGTTGTACTAAAAAGTGAATGGGCGCTAGTAACACTTACCACAAGGGAAAATGCATCTCTTTCACTACTTATTTCATAATAAAATATTTTAATCAGTCTATATCACGAACTATAAAGACCGGAGCATATTAATAGCCCCATGGGAATAACCCCACCATCCAAGAAATGTGCTCCTACCGTTGCAACAAACAAAAATTAAATAAAACCCAATTTAAAAGGAGTTAGACATATTATAACTCGCGGACTAACTCTACACCTGTTTGCAGTAACTTCTAAACCTTCACTTTAATACTTTATGTATACAAAGTTGATTTTTCAAAGCAATCGGGAAAGTCAATAAGCCAATAACCGCATTGTTTCCACGGAACTTTGAAACTCAATGAACAACATACAACGTTGCTTAGTATTTTACGTTGAAGTAATATTCTGTAAGATTTCTTATATTACCTTTACAAGTTGCTCATACGGTTGAAAAGATTTAAAACAATACGAAGTGATATTCTAGTGGCTAGAGACTTGGCTTCTGTATTGCCGGGGTCTAAGGTTCAATCTCGAAGAAGGAACCTCTGATTCTTACTAGTTATGTGTGTATTAGAAAATATTACCACACGCGTAAATAGTAAACAAATTCACCTATAAAAGTAATGTAAAATTGTTTAAAAAAATCAGGAGTGTGTGAAGTATACCGATACGCACTTGGCCAACGCGGTAGGTTAAGGGTCCTACCGTTGAAATAAAACAATAATGAAATAAAACGCAATTTAAAAGGAGTTAGACAAGTTATAACTCGTCGACTAACTCTACACCTGTTTGCAGTAACTTCGAAACCTTCACTTTAATACTTTCGGTATACAAAGTTGATTTTTCAAAGCAATCGGGAAAGTCAATAAGCCAATAACCGCGTGGTTTCCACGGAAGTTTAAAACTCAATGAACAACATACAACGTTGCTTAGTATTTTACGTTGAAGTAATTCTTTAAGATTTCTAATATTACCTTTACAAGTTGCTCATACGGTTGAAAAGATTTAAAAGAATACGAAGGTATATTCTAGTGGATAGAGACTTGGCTTTTGTATTGCCGGGGTCTAAGGTTCAATCTCGAAGAAGGAACCTCTGATTTTTACTAGTTATGTGTGTATTAGAAAATATTACCATTCGCGTAAATAGTAAACAAATTCACCTATAAAAGTAATGTAAGATTGTTTAAAAAAAACAGGAGTGTGTGAAGTATACCGATACGCACTTGGCCAATGCAGCAGATTAAGACTCCTATCATTACAATAAAATAACAATGAAATAAAACGCAATTTAAAAGGAGTTAGACAAGTTATAACTCGTCGACTAACTCTACACCTGTTTGCAGTAACTTCGAAACCTTCACTTTAATACTTTCTGTATACAAAGTTGATTTTTCAAAGCAATCGGGAAAGTCAATAAGCCAATAACCGCGTGGTTTCCACGGAAGTTTAAAACTCAATGAACAACATACAACGTTGCTTAGTATTTTACCTTGAAGTAATATTCTGTAAGATTTCTTATATTGCTTTATTAGTAAGTCCTGTGGTTTTTAAAGACACATATGGTGTATTTAAGAAAGTGTTAATATATAGAAAGTGATAGTCTAGTGGCTAGTAAATGGGTTTCTTAGTTGGGAGGTACGGGGTTCAAATCCCACGCACTCGCCTATAATTTTTCAATGTTATGTGTGTATAAAAAGTGTCATTTTTTTATAATGTAGGAGTAGCAGACGAGCATGCAGTCCACCTGATGGTAAGTGGCTACTGCCGTCCATTGACATCTGTAATCAACCCCAGATACGATTAGATAATGCTACCTGAGGTAGGCCACAGATGTGCCGCTACCCCTGAGGACTAAGCTGGAACGCCTCTGAAAAGTCTGTCTCCCTTACCACACCCTTCAAAACAGAACACAGCAGCGACTAACACTGCTGTGGCGGTGGTGCCGCCGGAGTCGTCCACAAAGGGTTCTACCACCTTCAAATTAATTTAACTACGAAAAATTAGAGGTACGTGCCTGGGCATCGAACCTCGACCTCCTCGATCGAGAGGCCGAGTTCTACCATTAGGCTACCACTGCCTGACGACACTCACTGCTAGTCTACCACCCAAAGTATGAATATTTACTACCATCCCTAACCCCAATGAACTGAACACCTTTGATTACTAATTAAAATGCTAACTACATATTAATAATTAAGTTATGGTCGTATGAAATATTAATGTAAATCCAAGTTATTACTCATTCATCGCGACCCTTCAACACGTACATTGGTTTGGGTAGTTGCGGTTTTGTATGCAATATAATTATAATGTGAATATACATATCTATGTGGGAAGGGAAAACTTTGTATCCCTTTTTACCACTCGTACACGGAGTTAAAGTTTATTTGTAGAAGTGCGGAAAGCCAAAAACGTATTGTTTTATAATTATTAAATTTAATTTAATAAAACATATTTTTCTTTTTACAGCCTTTTAAAAATAGTTTAACATGTGTGAGTTTTTGTGTAATTGTAGATTTCGAACTATATGAATTAAAAATTATTTTTACACTCAATATTAATGAATTCATCTAATGTTTTGCCTATTAGAGTAGAGTAGTTCGACATTTGATTAGAAATGTTAAACTTCGATCTTCGATTTGATATTAATGATAAACGTTATTCACAAAAGAATAATGCATAAAACGACCAAGTCAAAGTGTTCTTTATGAGTGGTAAAACCACCGCCACATCTATTCCGGTCATGTTTTACAAAATATGTTTTGATTTAGTTCTTAATTAGCAATAACGAATTATATTTAAAAAAAAAACGATATAAGTGATTTAAATCTATAAAAAAACTAGCTGACCCTCCAAACGTTGTGTTGCCATGTAAATAAAAAAAATAATTAAGGGTGAACAGCCCTTATCACTTAAGGGTATGAAAAATAGATATGAAGAATCGGCTACTGATTCTTTAGACCTACTGAATAAGTGAATATGCATATAAAATTTGGTGAAAATCGGTAAAGCCGTTTCAGAGGAGTACGGTAACTAACATTGTGACACGAGAATTTTATAAAAAAAATATACTCGACCAGACTACACTATATATAAACGAATATATTCTTCAAGCGGGATTTTTTTTCGCAATATTTTCACTACTTACAACGTTTTAAAAAATAATAAAAGCAAACCATCATATCTCTACATTCTAAGCGACAGTGCAAAGCCGTAAATATTTCAAAACATAGTCTTAATATCAAAAGTTACTCCGAAAGAAATTTGCAAGTCGGGTAAAGTAAATACCGGTCTCCTTTCTTGTGAAATCCACTTACAGTGAAATTTTAACCTGAAATAAAGTTATTTTAGCTGAGAAAGTTTCCGTGGCGCGCCCTCTGAAAATATGCAAAATATATTACCCACACTAAATCAGTTTCGCAACAAAAAACTCGAGCCTGCATCCAGAATGGGGTTTTCATTGCAAATGGAAGATTTCTCGTATACGTACAGTCAGCTACAAAAGTTGATGAACAGATTAAGGTATCAAAAACACCTATACACCCAAGCGTTCATAAGCAGCACAAAACTAGTACCATGTTAAATTAAAGTTTTTTTTGATATAGGAGTAGCAGACTGGCATGAATTCCGCATGATGGTATGTGGCTACTACCGCCAATGGACAGACAGTAGCTGAATAACATCATATTAGTAACGTTATCTATTAGTGCACATACGGTGTTCAGCTACTTCTAATGCTTTAGTGTTCATCAAATTATGATACTTGGGGTGTTTAGCTACTTATGAACGCTCGAGTGTTTAGGTAATTTTGGGATCTTCGTCTGCTCATCTATTTCTAGAGCTGACTGTACATAATGTGAGGTATAATTCAAAACTCCATGCGACTTATTAGGGAAGCGGGTTGCCAAACTTTTTGAGAATCGAGGACTTTCGTACAAGGTCTAAGGTTCTGTCAGGCGAATAACGCCTCTCAACTTGGCCCTCAAATTTTCATAAGCCTGTATCGAGGACAGGCCTAATAAGTATAAGTATATTTGATATAAAAGTTTTGGTAAAGTACTTCTTTATTATAGTGACTGTATGTTTGTCTTTGCTCTTGAATTGCAACAAGTAATATGTAAGAGTACAAGATAATGTCAGGATTCCATTTTTGAGGTATTACTACCATACCTGAATCCAACTTTTTAACCAATCTTCCAAAAGAAATGAGGTTATATTTTCATCACGTATATTTTTTCTGTCCCACAAGTGGGAACTCAGGCTTCGATCTCATGGGTAGCAAGTCATCTATGGCGAGAAGTGTGATATTCATATGATTAGAAATTATGTATTTGGACAGAAATAATGACCAAATTTCGAGCTCCTTTCATTTTCTATAGTTTCACTTATATCATCATCGAACTCCCCAACAAATATATTTTTATGTTTTACATCATCAACATCAATCATCAACAACCCATTACTGTCCCGCTGCTGGGCACGGGTCTCTTCTCATAATGAGAAGGATTAGGCCATAGTACACCGCGTTGGCCAAGTGCGTATTGGTAGACTTCACATACCTTTGAGATTTTTTTTATAAATCTCTTAGGTATGCAAGTTTCCTCACGATGTTTTCCTTCACCGTTTAGCAAGTGATAATTAATTTCTAATACGCACATAACTTTGAAAAGTCAGAGATGCGTGCCTGGGATTTGAACCTTGGTCCCCTCGATCGAGAGGTCAAGTTTCTTAACCACTAGGCTATCACTGAGTTTTACATCATATATCCTGAAATAAATTGAATGATGGTAGCCCTATTTCTATACATGCATAAAGGGTACGCCCGCCAGAGGCAGCGGTTGAATTAAATAAAATGAATTAAAGCTAGACCTACACTAATATCCCACTATGACTCGGTATGGTACGCAATTACTTTTCTTGTTGAGAACGAAACGATTATAGAGGATTAGTATTCTCTTTTAGTATGAGTACATGATGCGGTAGTATACCGGTCTGAATCGCAGGAAATTCGTATTGAAAGTTGGATGATTGTAAATTTGGATGATTGCTCAGAAGGGATTCCAAAAATACCATATATTCTTCCAAAATCATCAACATTTCCAATAATACATCTTTATCCACTAATTTATCATATCCATTATAAAAGACATTGTTAAAATTAGTTGACTATTCATAACTCAAAACAAGACTGAATATTCTAGAAATAGAATAAATATTTAGTAAATGACATAAATTATAAATAATCGGTAAATATGTGATCTATACATGAATCAGTGTGATGTGACTCATTATATTTAGTCATTATTTGGTGAAAGCTGTTCTCGTATTGAAGCTTCGTACATACAAAATTATTTTTAAGTGACAAAATTCAAATCAAATCAAATCAAATCAAATCAATTTTTTTTTATTCAAAATAGGTTCTTTACAGAGCACTTTTTGAATGTCAAACTACCACCACTTCACAAGGTGTTTCGTTATGGAGAAGAAGCGGCGAAAGAAACTCCATAACACACATCTTTTAAAAAAATGGGTTTTACAATGTTAAACTTAACCTAATGGTACATGTGGAACTACTTCAGACCACACCGTTTTGTCAGTCAAATAATCACTCAGTTTATAGTACGCTTTTTTACATAGCGTTTGTTTAACGACATGTTTGAACTTTTTTTCTGTGAGATTCAAAATGTGGTCAGGTATTTTATTGTAGTAGCGAATACAGTTACCCATGAAAGATCTAGCCACCTTGCATAATCTATGTTTAGGAATTGCTAATTTATTTCTATTTCTAGTATTAAAGTTATGGTGGTTACTATTTTTTTCAAACATATCAGTATATTTTCTTATATACATAATATTTTCATAGGTGTATTGACTATGTTCCGTCAATATTCGACTAACGTTAAGTGGTCACTGCAACTCACCATACCACTAACAAAGAATTAACTGCAACGCTTAATTGGCAGTACAACGATAAGTCATTTCGTGAGGTCCAAAGCTCCCTTGAAAGTATTTCCGATTATTAAGGAAACAGTGATGAAGAATCTTCGTAGATATGAATATATAAACTTGTGTCTCATTATTAGGCTATTAATGTTTTAAAATTAACAGCTTCCAAGTAAACGCATAAGGATAATACTTAATTATGTTCCTATCTAGGTCGCAGATTTTACTTATGCAGTGCTACAAGTGCAAGTGGCTGATTACAAAAACATAAAAATCAAGTGCTTGAAAGTAAAGAATTCGTAGACGAATTTAACGACGACTCACAATAAAATATGTCTAGCCGTTTGGGGTGCAGTATTTGCGTAAGATTGAGGTACATATACACATATAGATACAAACTCTCATCAAATCAAATCATCAAAAATCATTCATCATTGCCCTCCGCAATTAGGTAAAAACTGACAGAACCCGATTTTATGTCTAAAATGTTACTTGCCTGAAGAAGAAAATCTAGAGCACAGGATAACTTGAAAAGATTTTCCAACAAAATCAAAGAAAGGAGCATAGTATATTAATGAGCTCTATTCGATTCGTGCTCAAAGACATTTGCATAAAATTCGCACTTCGTAATGAAGGGTGCTTATTCAATGAGGCATCACTCTATAGTAAGTGTATTAAAGCTAGTGGCTTTAATATACCCTTAAATGGCTCTTATTTTGCATTTTATTTTACACTACTTCAAGAATGTGATTAATAATAAAATTTGTACTGAAAAAGTAAATAACTGGAAAATAGGTAAAGGTACGAAGTACTAACGTAAAATACATATATAATGTGTCTCATAGCAAAATTAGAAAATTAATTATAAATATATTAAAATTATTAAATTTCATATGTAATGTAGTGTTTAGTACTCATTTTTATTATTTATGTGTATTGCCTATACGACTTGTGAGATAATGCCAGAATAGAAGGCGTTCAAACTTACAACCTTTTCCTAACTTAACATTTCGAAGTATTATGAGTAACAGGGTACCGTACGCTAAAGGTAAAATAGGAAACAGCAAATATAGTACATCTATAGCTGCTATGATAGCTAATTTTTTAAATAAAACCTTTTAAAAATTGGTGCTAATATAAGGTACTAAGTAAAGAAATATACAGCACAAATTCATCCTGTTACGAATTTGGTTAAAAGTGCTAAAAATTAATAGGCAATAAACGGTTATATTGCAAAACGTTTAGAATCATGGAGTTCATGTAAACTACAAGAACAGCTATTCAAAGCAATTTGGTGATACTTATACAACATGTCTGAACTAGGCAATCATGTCCAACGATCGTCATTCCCTCCGAGTGGCGGAAATGACGGATAGGACAGGACACGGCCACTTGCTCAGAATGTCATCGCGAATAAACAACGTTGTTCGTAGCTTGTACAGTACACTTAAGGACATCATTTATTTGAAACCAATTGTGAGGAATATCACAAAGACATTAAATGACTACTTATTTATAAATTAATGGAATTACATTACACTACACGAACTATTCAACGCAAACTGGTATCTGTATACGACATGTCTGAACTAGGCATCATGTCCAACGATCGTCATTCCCTCCGAGTGACGGAAATGACGGATAGGACAGGACACGGCCACTTGCTCCGAATGTTAACGCGAATAAACAACGTTCGTAGCTTGTATGCTTAGGTAGACAATTTATTTGTATACATATTGAAATATCGTCACAGGGGTATATACATATAATTGTTTTTACTTTTTGTTTTAGTGTTCTTATTCTATAAGAAACTGATTATATATATCAATGACTTCTTGAGTGCTTATTTCCTAATTACATTACTTAAAATAATACATTAATAGTTGTTTAAACATAAAAATGTTATATAATACTGTAACATTTTAACACAACACTTAGGCGTTGTACGAATAAGAAAGTCATTTCTATCGATCGACCTTCCGTTGGACTGACAAAAGTGACGGATACAACAGTATTTGCCTATACATTTCCAATCAGCGCCCTTGCAGAACTGATTGGAAATGTATGAAAAATACGTAAACAAATACAAAAATAATCGTTTTTGTAAAAATGTTATACTAAGCTCATACTAAGGGTACAGGACACGAGGACCGACCCGCTTAACTTAACCTTTTTTTTACGTGGGTAAACCCTCATGGGTTCTCCCTCTCAGCTCCCCCTCTGCCGCGGGGGCAGCTGAGAGGATATGCCGGACTCTTACCGGCTAAAACCCCACGGTGTTCCTCTGGACGCCCTTTGCCGGGACCGTGGGTACGCTATAGCATTCGTCCGCGGTCCCGGCGGCGTTTGCCCACAGCAGGGCTCATCTGCGTTTGGGATGGAGTGGGAGTTTACTCCATCCGCTCATCTTTGAGGTGCGCGCGGGAACACCGCACGCGCCACCTCGAGGCCAATTTATGGCGTAGGACACCCCCCCCCACGACAAGGCGCACTCCAACTTGAGGGGGCGCTTAACTTAACCTAACTTAACCTCACTCGTAAAACCATTAATACTGGCAGTAGAAGTGTAGTCATTTACAAGTTTCTTTATTTTTCATGGGTATTGTGTAACAATCTGATTAATGTATTTACCGGTAGTGTGTTACGGTACACGGAAATGAGCAACATGGTACACCACTTACTAAGGTAATATATTACTACTTGTGTTTGCTTGTTTTCGATGTGTATGTGACATGAATAAACAATGATGTAAACGGTTTAGATATTGTACTACAAACAAAAAGTAGATGATGATATCTACTCATTACTCCTAAACTCGTCATACTGATGACTTTAGGTCTTTTTTCACAATTAGAAGAGTTTAGACCATAAAAAAATCAATAGGTAGTATAAATAAAAAATAAAAAAATACAAAAATATGTGTCTTGCCATCCATAATATGAATGTTTGCGCATATGTAAGAGCACAATTGAAACTTAACTTGATACATTGAACATTGATGTGATGACCTCACAATGATACAAAATTTACATACATATCTACTGATGATTTTTTAGGCGTGTAAGTCTTCTCATGATAATTTCCTTCACCATTATAACAAGTATAATATAATTAATAATAATACGCACATTACATTGCAAAATTAAAGTGCAGTGCTTGGGTTTTGAACCTTAGAAACCTGATTGAGAGGTCGAGTTACTACTGACGTTACAATGAAAATATTCCCAATATTGTATCAAAATACAAATTGATGTCATAAAGACCTTTCAAATATTTAAGGCGAGTGCCAAGTGGCGTTATCGTTGTTGGGAGAAATGAACCAAAAATATTTTTTCAAAGATCTTTCTTCCGGGAAATTCCCAATTCAACGGCTTGTAAAAATAATGAATTTCAATCGGTGCTATTCCGCTATTCATTAGAAAGCGAATTTTTGAAAGTATTTTAAAATTCTTATTTTGGAATATTTATTCAGTAACCCTCACGGGGTTTTGTTGTTTCGGGGAAAACATTTTATTAGCAAAGAAAATGAAATGTTCATAAACTTCTATAGCTCAATGCCAAAAAACAGTATCTCAGTTCTCAGAATTTGTTAAACTTGTATCAACTTCAATATGTTATTCTAGAGATCGAGGTACAAAACTCTGACTTGCCTATGTCAATGTGGTCTAATCTTTCAAAATATGCCGTATTTAAACAGATAAAAAAAATACACAAAAAAACATGAAAATGTATGTTGTCCGTTCTGTTAACAAGTAGTACAATTCCTGCTTCGGTGGTGGGTCCAATGCAATGAGATATCAATTGATGTCCTTCATAAAGAATGCTGCTTCGCTAATTCCAGTCCAAAACTAAATAAAACAATCCTTTAACGCCTGTTAGCTATATATCAATCTCAACCAATATTTTTCCACCACAGGATCCTTAGTATGAGTTTTTACGTTTTTATAAAAATCACTCTTTTTGTATTTGTTTTACGTATTTCCCCGTATATTTTATTTTACATTTCCAATCAGCGGTCCTAGCGGACTTTATCAGAACAGATTGGAAATGTATGGGAAATACGTAAACAAATAAAAAAACAGTTATATTTGTAAAAACTCGTACTACTAAGGGTACTGATGAAAATTTGTTATATTGTTAACTTTAGTTGCTAATAATGTGCGTAAATGACGACCTGCGTGGCGGTCGCTATAACGGTCTGACGCGCAAAGGGTTCCGGGTTCGATCCCCGACCAGACGGCTGATATGTGAATGAATTGGGATCTTTGTTATGAGCATGGGTGTTAGTGTATTTGTCGTGTGTGTGTCCAGTACCTTTACTATGAGTTTTAAAAACATCTCACAATTTTACGTTACGTTTATTCATTCCAGTATTCTGTTCCGTTTGCTTCAGTAAAATGAGTTGTCAAAAGCGCACCACTGAGTAAACGTAACAATAAGCAAGTGCTCGAGTGACGATGAACTTATTATCTCTCTCACATGTTCGCAAAAAAGAGAGACGAAACATAAAGCGCCATTTTATCAATTTAGACATTTAATGTTACGTTACTGACACTATAGTTTTAATACAATCCGCTAGGGGCGCTGATAGGAAATTGTATAGGCAAATACGTAGACAAATACCAAAACAGTCATATTTGTCAAAACGTAAAAACTCATGGTAAGGGTACGGGACAACCTTTTTTTTTTTTTTTTTTTGTAGACGAGGGGGAAACCTTCAAAAGGTACCCGATGCCTTGGGAGCGACAACGGGACAACCTAGATACAGGAAATCCTATGAGGCTGTGAGTGTAGAAAACTTAATAAATGAAGATGAAAGAACGATACGATAAATAGCTCTTTTAAAACACAAATAAATTTATCAGAAGAGCTGTCACTGTCACACTACGATAGTTTTACCTTCAAATTGTATTAAATAATTTGATTTCTGTTCCTCGAACCTCAAAGATACTCCAAGATATTTAATTTGACGAAGGCCACGTCAGTACTACGAAACCAGATGTCCCTTTTCAAATAAGTTGGTTAATTTAATTAATAGCTAGATATTTACAAGTTTCTAATAGTTATGACACCTTAAGATTAAAACAAACATACATACATAATTGCCGTAAGACCTACAATGAAGACCAATAATTATAAGTAGTATAAGTAGTTTTCTTACAATTATTATAAAACAAGTATCTTAGTTTCAGCATAATGGTCGGCTTCAGTTAGAACCTCAGTTCTGGTTATATGTATTCATAGGCGGCAGTGACTACTTGGTAACAGGTGGACTGCAAGATCCTTTCCTACTTCAATATTATAAACTACAATTTGCTTTCTTAACGACCACTAACAATAAACATTACAGCTCAATTCAATACCGTATTGAACTGCAGCACAAAGTTTCATGAAAACAAATTAAATTTTCATCACAACCCTACAAATGTATTCGGCATAGTAACCTGCGAATAAACCTTTATTTTCCCCGAAGCGCTTCTAATTTTGCCGCCAAAGAGATAAGCGAGTTTCTTCATAGCCTCAGACGAATTACTTTTATACTCACATCAACTGTAAAATCGTAATGTGTCTTTGAATATTATTATATTTCTTCTTTGACAAATTTGAGACATAATTATTCATAAAGCTTTTGTAAACTTGCTTTATTCTGCGCTTTGAAATATTTTTGAACATAATAATAGCTGTGCCTCGCAGTTTCACTCCCGTTAAAAAGGTTAAAAAAGTCTACCTATGTATTATACAAAAATCTTCATGACTAAATGATTTTTTAACATATTTTTCGGAAATATATACAATTTATGTTAATTCGAATATTTGAATGTAAATATTGATAAAAAACTTTGGAAATCGGTGCGGTACTTTTTGAGTTTAAGCATTACATGTAATAACTATTTATTAATCTGTGGCATTAGAAACATACTAAAATAAAAATATTTCGTCTTTATTATATTATTATAAAGTATATAGTAGACTTAAATAGTATATTATCGAGTTGTAGCTCATAGTCTAATGAAAACAAAGTAAATTTTCATCACAACCCTTCAAATGTATTCGGCATAGTAACCCGCGAATAAACACGAGCTTTATTTTCCCCGAAGCGCTTCTAATTTTGCCGCCAAAGAGATAAGCGAGTTTCTTCATAGGCACAGATGAATTACTTTTATACTTACATCAACTGTAAAATTGTAATGTCTTTGAATATTAATATATTTCTTCTTTGACAAATTTGAGACATAATTATTCATAAGCTTCACTAAACTTGCTTTATTCTGCGCTTTGAAATATTTTTGAACATAATAATAGCTGTGCCTCGCGGTTTCACTCCCGTTAAAAAAGTGTCTACCAATGTTATATACTAAAAATGATCATGACTAAATGGTCTTTAAACATTTTATTTTTCAGAAAGATACCCTATGTTGTTCTATAGCATGGTAAAAAACTTTAAAAATGGGCCCAGTAGTTTTTGAGTTCATTCATTACCAACATACTAACATATTAAAAATTATAAAGTATGTATATAGTAGAATTCAATATTGTATCGACTTGTAGCTCAAAATGTAATGAAAACAAAGTAAATTTTCAAACCCCCTACAAATGTATTCGGCATAGTAACCCACGAATAAACACAACCTTTATTTTCCCCGAAGCGCTTCTAATTTTGCCGCCAAAGAGATAAGCGAGTTTCTTCATAGTCTCAGACGAATTACTTTTATACGTACATCAACTGTAAAATCACAATATGTCTTTGAATATTATTATATTTCTTCTTTGACAAATTTGAGACATAATTATTCATAAAGCTTAAGTAAACTTGCTTTATTCTGCGGCCTTGCTTTGTTCTTTGCTTTGTTCCTTTAAAGTATTGTTTTAATGTATAAATATTTTTATATGATGTACATGTTTGATGTTTTTTCTGCCTAATAACAGCAATACAAATAGTATTTTGGTTTAAAGGTAAGGAAGACATATTTTTCCGATACGTTCCAACTTAGTCTCTAGGGGTCGCGGCGTTTTTGTGGGCTTTCTAAGGCTTATCTGGGGGTCTCCATGGGCGGCAGTAGCCACCTACCATCAGGTGCAATGCACTCTCATTTGCTACTTCTAACATATAAAAAGCACGGAGGCGTAAGAAATTTAACTACTGTTTGTATAGATGACCGCTATTCTTTGGCTTTACCACACCCAATCTTGCTTTATTAGTAAACCATCTATGATTTACACTTACCCATTTTCGATAAACCTTTGAAGGGTGTAATTGTGCGTTTCAACAAAATGTACATACATAATTGAAAATTATTCTTCAAAGGACTATTAAGCGCTTCTACATTTGCTAAAGAAATATTTTTCAATATAAATAATTATCGCTTTTTGAGCCCCATTTAGTAGTAATTTAAGGTCAAACAAAATTTGAGTTCTTCACTAAATTCAGACGTTAATTTGAAGTGAATAATAACTTTTTAAAACTTTAAACGATTTTCGAAAGCATATTTCAAACCACTCCCTAAGTCCTTAATATCTTGGCTTCTAAATTACTTCTAGGTTTATAACAATATTTCATTCCACACAAAAGGTCGAGAAGTGCAAACGCTAATTTACATTTGAATGCGAAGTTATTACATTAAAATATTCTGAATTGTCCTTTGTTATTGCGTTAAGTTTAAAACCATAAGGACGCAAATTATTTGACTGAAATTTAACTTTTCATTTATTTAACTTTTAATTAAATTTTAAATCCAGACATAATTTTATTATAAATTGGATAATCTTTTTAAAATTTATTGTAACATATACAAACTGTCAAAAATGATCTTTGGTTGGTAAAACTTTGGATAGATCGATTATTAATAACTGGTGTCAGTAATCGGCAGTAAAGTTAACAATAGAATCTTTGATTATAAAATTACTTACTTTTTTTTTTGTTTAAGTTTTATTTCTTGTATACGTATAAAATGTTATTTTACCTGTTAATTACTTAAATGTTTAATTCAATGAGGTACGTACTTACTATGTAAGTTCAAGTTATCCTTTCACGTCCAACTATTCAAAGTAACTACAGAACTTAGTCTAAGCATCGTGGCCTCCGAGCTACCGGTAGTCGTGTACCACTAACACTTTGACTAATGTCGCTCGCAGATGTTGAAGCTTGCGCAAGTAGGTTTCGACTTCTACTTTACCAAGAAACGATACAAATCCGTAGCGAAGCAGGTGCAGGATCTTTAAAGTGGGTTTGTGCCGCCCCGGGCAGAAGTTTATTTTGCCGCCCGTTATAAAGAATGAGTCCAAAACGATCATGAAAGGAAAGTTTTTCTAATAAGTTTGTTAGTAGGAAAAAACTGATTGTATGTCCAGGACCACATTGTCTCTGTAATGGGTTTTGCTGACAAAAAATCGCCTGTTTAAAAAAATGCCACCCCTAAACATCCTCCTCAAGCGACAACTGAGTATACAAAAGAGCTGATTTCCCCCACGCAACACCTCAACGTCTGCAAAGTATTTAATACTTGCTCAGACAGATATTTAAATGATAACTGTATATTTCTGTTTTTATATTCGTTTATATTTATGTGTCCAGTGCAACCACAGATACAGATAACATTTTAATGTGGAGCTATGAGTGTAGAAAGCGTTATTTTAGTACTTGCGCAAGTTACTACGCATCATCTTTAACCGGCTTAATAAATGTTAGTCATTAGTCGTATTGGCTTAACGTTAAGTTCACTTACCTTGCTTACCGCTAATGCTTTTACAAGCACTCGATGTATATGCAGTTTCACCTGAACTACACAAGCCCAAAAGTTTTCGCCGTTGGTATGAACTTTTGCATCTTGACAGTTCATATTCATAGAGTAAGTGTAAATTATTCAGAAAGAATGGTCTGACTGATTTTAAAAGAGCTAAGCGTCCTTAAAAAGACAGGTTTTTCAAATTCACGCAAATAACTCATACAAAATGGATCAGATGTAGTAAAACGGTTGCAAGATACACGTCAAGTCTACCCTCTTAATATTCTGACACGACGTGTATTGTATTCAGGAGAATATGTTAGGCTTATAGATCATCGAGTCAAGTTTGCTATAGTTTACACTGTTATTGTTTTACTACAGTTGGTCAGTCAATCTGCTTCTCTTCAATGGTTATATCAATCTATGTTAGCTGTACCCTTTGAATATTCTGTTACGGAGTAGTCCAGTGTCTATCACATCTTAATCTAGTTATTACAAGCAGTCGAGCAAAATGTTTCAGTGTCTATTCAATAATTTTCTCTTCACGTTGTCTATATCGTATATTTTCATATTGAAGTACCAAACTCCAGCCAACCTGATGGTAACTGACTGTGGCTGCCCGAGCGCATCTGTTGTCAACCCCAGATAAGATCAAAGTCTTATCTGCGGTTGGCCGCAGATGCGTTGCTACGCGTAAGCATGTTTATCTCATAGCGCTGAATGCCTTACAGAGAGCTTCCCTTTAAAGCAGAAAACAGCAGTTATTTTCACTTACTCGCATGCTTTTAAGCAGAAAAGATGTGGAGGTGATGCTCCTGAAGTCAATAAACTTTCAATATTTATTGTAAAATCAATCTGACGCACATGAAACGGTTATACTGTACGAGTTAAATGTACTGTTAATATCCGACACAGATAAATGTGCATCCGGCAACAGTCTCACCTGACGTATGTACACAGTGAGCCCACATCACGTTTGCTCTCTTGATCTAGCACGAAGCATACTATATCTGGTATCGCAGCTCCCAGACTTTAATTTGATATAGAATCTACCTATATAAACCGTTCTATTTATTGTTCTAGAGTAGCCGATGCAAAATTAATCTGTTTAGTGGAAAATTGTTAAATCAATTCAAGTTAGGTATATACTGTATTCAGATGCAGAGCATCCAAGGCTCAGCACAACTCAAACTAGAGATTAGGAGCAGTCAAGCGTACTTTCTATGCATTGTCTACATTGTATTCGTTATAAAATCAATCTGCTGTGCATAAAACAGATATACAGTGTGATTCATGTCATGTACGTAGTGAGCTGACGTCAAGTTTTACCCTCCTAATATTCTAATATGAAACAAGCCATATTAGGCACCGCAGCTCATAAAAATATTAGTTTTGTATAAAATCTATTTATATAAAAGGTTGTGACGGCAACTCACTTCACGTTGGGTTTGCCCTATAAATATTCAAAAGAAGACCATCTAATGCCCTGGGCTTTCACATTTCAATCGCAGTATTACAAGCAGTCGAGGATGTCTTAGTGCTGTCTGCAGACATAATATGTTTATCACAAAATCAATCTCACCCACCCACTTATGTGCGTGTGTGATGTGTTATGGTACTCATGCGAGGTTCATACATCACGTTTACTCTCTTAATATATCAGAGGAATGTGTATCTGGCACCGGTCTTACCTGACGTATGTGTACAGTGAGCTCGCGTCAGGTTTACCCTATTAATATTCTAACACGCAGCATACTGTATCCGGCTCCGCAGCTCCCAGACTTTAGTTTGGTATATAGTACGTCTATACAGTGTTATTTGGCAATTAATCTGTTTGTGGTTTAATGATGTAATTGAGCCATTCTAGTTTTGTCATCTGAATATTCTGATACTTAGAAATTTGACAATGAGATACACTTCACGTTTGTTCTCTTAATATTCTGATCAGAGCAGTGTGTATCCTGCGTCGGTCTCACCTGACGTATACAGTAAGCTCACGTTAGATTTACCCTCTTAATATTCTAACACGAAACATACTGTTTCCTGCATCGCAGCTCAGTCTCATTGGAAACTGAATTAATGTGGATTACGTTTTATTAAAAGTTTTCGCAGTAAAGTAGAACGATATTAAAAAAAATATTATTTTAAAAGCAACAATATTTTTTCTGCGATTAACACCACTGTGTTACTTGCAATAAAAAGATCCTAATAAGATCCATTCCAAATAATCAAAGAACTATTATGATCTGTTTGTGTATTATTTTTTCCAAGAAATATAATGCCGGAAAGTGTTTCTTACTTTATCCAGAATTTTTACTCCTTAAAATTAAACCCTTAATCAATATGTCCTATTCACCTCGTATGCATGTATACGAGATCAATACGTCAAGTTTACCCTCTTAATATTCCGACACGGAGCAGTCTGCACCGCACGAGCTTACAGTGGACCTGCGGTTTTGTATGCACTGTGTATACACCCCTTACAGTTTAGCCCATACAAAATCAAATTCCCTTTCTTAATAGATGAATGTTAGTATGAAACACGTATATTGTGGGGGTTACAAAGTGTGCGGTTCTATGCATCTGGCGTTTCAGTGTAATGTACATACTGCACCGTTATCAAAAGGAATGCAGTGACTTCAATAAAAGCCAGATTAATATTTGAACTATAATCTACAGTACTAATTCATATAGTCAATTCTTTCAAAATAAAAACACCGGACCTGCTTAACTGCTTCTTAATAATTTAGCATTTTTCACTTCCGAGTCCAAGTCGTTTGGGGCGTGCCAAAGAATGAGACGAAAAACATAGAATTAGAAGGTGGTTGAACCCTTTGTGGTTCGACTCCGACGGCACCACCGCCACAGCTATTTCTACCTAATAACAGCAGTGTTAGCCGCTGTTGTGTTCCATTTTGAAGGGTCAGGTAAGGGCGACAGACTTTTCCGAGGCGTTCCAACTTAGTCCTCAGGGGTAGCGACGCATCTGTGGCCAACCTCAGGTAAAAAGTCAAAAGTGCATCCAAAGTCTCTTCATAGGTTTGTTCCCCAAAAATTAACTATTTACTGCTATAGCTATATGTAAAAGTGATAGCATTTAAAAAAAAGAGGATAATTATTATTAAAAAAAGACACACCCACTGAGTTTCTTACCGGATCTTCTCAGTAGAGGCCGTGTTCCGATCCGGTAGTAGTTTAAGAAAAATATTGTAACTGACAATTTGTAAGTGCCGCCCTTGTCTTATACGAAATAAAATATATTTTATTTCATTGTTTAGTTACAAAAAACCTAGCTCTTATAGGTCACTCTAAAGTCATTGAGCAACTGAACAACATACGTATTGCTATTTATAAATCAAATATGTGCCTACTGACTTTCAAATGTACCAGACTGAATGCTTTATTCAATTTTTTGTTTCGTTTGATACGTATAACCTTTTTGTGTAGTGATACGTGAAACCTGTATTTTAATGGGAGTTATATTGTACAATGTTTGTAACTTAGATGAGTAAAATATATAGATTGATCACTCCTAACAAGAAAGTGTAAACAGTTTTGACAATTTAAATTGTTGTGTAAATAAAGTTTTCCATGTCTTTGTTTTAAAAATGTCCCCAAAATGTTTGAATACTTATTTATTTATCACGTAAATTACGTAGTATAAGTTAATTATACATAAACTTTCTCCAAAAACGCTTTTTATTTCTCAAAAATTCAAAAAATAAATGATCAAATCATCATTTTGTGGCTTCATTCAATTTCAAGGCGGTAAAGTATCTTTCTATTTTACTTATTAAAGGTTTGTAAACTGAACTACGCAGGTCTTTGAAGAGTCTCTCTGTGATGGAAATTAACTGACAGTTTCGCGCTTTTTGACTCGATATCCAAAATAAATAAATTAATAATTATTTGAAGCTTCAATATTATTTTATATGCAAAACCACCTAAGTGCACTAAAACGTTAATTCGAATGAGTACTTACCATTTAAATTTTCAAGAACATTAATTACTTTTTACTTTAGTTACCATATAATCAGGAGTTCTAGAAAACCTAGGAAATGCAAGAAACATCGGAACAAGTTAAATAGGAAACAAAATACTAATTAGACATTCCGTTTTACGCTGCATTTTAAGTCGAAATGAGCTGCGTTAAAAGCCAAGTACTTTCGAATTCAAGTGGAGACCCAATTGAATAAACTGTGGGGTTGCTATACTCGGGGGTATTTAGGTAAGTCCTGCTTGGGTAAATGTGCTGAGTATGGTACATCATTTGTATGAAACTTAGGAAGATAATTTACTTTTGATTTGTTATAAATATGTGTAGCAGATGAGCATGCAGTCCACCTGATAGTAAGTGCCTTCTACCGCCCATGGACATTTGTAATTGGTTGATTAGTATCTAGGCTTCTAGAAAAAAAATGATTCGTACCTGCGGTCGGCCACAGATGTCCCACTACCCTTGAGCTGGAATGCCTCGGAAAAGTCTGTTTTACCCTTTAAGAACACAGCAGCGCTTAACACTGTTATAATATTTACCTACAGAATAAATGGTAATATCATATAGTTAAATTACTGTTTTGTATTTTTAATTAACATGTAGATTAAGGAGCTCAAACCCACGATTTTTATACATACTACATTTGACATACACCACGAAACGTGGTCTTCTAAATTTATATACATTTTCCTGTATTGGGTACTCTATGAATCATCGTTCATAAAGTAAAAATCCCTTACAGGTACAATGAAAAATGACTTGCTATACACAACAATGGGTGTGGGTGTAGATGTCAATCGCATCGGCGTTGAAGTGCTTTGTTACCGACTAATCCGTCAGGCGGGCTGAATGGGCTTTGTAGACCAATGTGTAAATAAAAATAGATTTAAAAATTAAAACCAACGCTCACCAAAATTATGAAACAAGAAAATGTTTTGTAGTCAAGTTTAGAGAATAGATGCAGGCATTTGAAAATGGCATCTTGCTACTCCTTGTTAGAGGTAGCAAACGAGAAAGCAGTCCACCTGATGTTAAGGCAACAGTCAACTAATAGGATCAGAGTACGTATTATCTGATATTGGCCACAATTGAGTTGGAACCTGCGACCCTCTATGGAATAGTCCAGAATAACACAATTGCTATACATTTTAATAACTAACGCGTTTTGAAATACGAAGTAAAATATGTTGTAGAATTTACGAACAAACTAGGCTCAGATTTCGTACTCTATGAATAATCGTTCATAAAGGAAAAATCCCTTACAGGTACAATGAAAAATGACTTGCTATACACAACAATGGGTGTGGGTGTACTCGTAGATGTCAATCGCATCGGCGTTGAAGTGCTTTGTTACCGGGACTAATCCGTCAGGCGGGCTGAATGGGCTTTGTAGACCAATGTGTAAATAATAAAAGCGTGTTAAAAATAGATTTAAAAATTAAAACCAATGCTCACTAAAATTATAAAAGAAGAAAATTTCTTACAGTAATATTCAAAGAATAGATTGGCTTGCCCTTCAAGAGGTAGCAAACAAGCAAGCAGTCCTGATGGTAAGTGGCAACTGTTAGTAGCTAGGATTCATCATCATTATTATCAACCCATTACACGGGCACGGGCACGGGCACGGGCCCGGGTCCCCTCTCAGAATGAGAAGGATTAGGGCATAGTCCACCGCGCTGGCCAAGTGCGAATTGGTAGACTTTGAAAACGTTTTTTTTAAGATTTCTCAGGTATGCAGGTTTCCTCACAATGTTTTCTTTCACCGTTTAAACAAGTGATAATTAATTTGTAATACGCACATTACTTTGAAAATCAGAGGTGCCTGGGATTTGAATCACGATCAAGAGGCCGAGTTTCATAACCACTAGGCTATCACTGCTCACTAATAGGATTAGGGGACATATTGCCTGAAATCGGCCACATGTAATTTGAAAAATAAGCATATTTAGGTTGAATATTGAAAGTTTTGTATTTAATGACCCGTAAGACTGTTAAACACAGGAGCAATATAGCAATCCCAACAATCAACAAATATATTTCTAAAGCCAGTTCACCTTTGTTTTGAGTGGGTGTTGACGTCAATCGCGCATTGACGTCAAAGTGCTTTGTTAGCGCGAGAACGTCAGCGAAGCAAGAATGGCCTTTGTATATCGCAAAAATGTGAAAAATTTAGTAACTTTTGGTACTCAAATATTGATTCGATTAATACATCACCCTAATAGCTATCAAATTCTTGGAAAGTTACCCAAAGGAAAATCCTCAATCTGCTGCTTTCATAAAAAGTGTAGAGTTTGGAATGATGGACGTATTTAAAGGCGAAAAATAGTATTTCTCAAACTAGGGGCAATATTTCCCCAAATATATTTCTAGAGCAGGCTCTGACCTTTGTTTAGAGTGGGTGTGGACGTCAATCGCGCATCGACGTCAAAGTGCTTTGTTAGCGCGAGACCGTCAGCGAAGCAAGAATGGCCTTTGTGTATCGCAAAAATGTGAAAAATTGAGCAATTTTAGTTACCCAGATATTGAATTTGATGCACGAATAAATAGATAATACAGTGATGTGTAGTATAGCTATTTGTTGGTTCGCTTGTAGTTTTAGGAAAAAAGTTTAATAAAAATTTAGATTCGAATACTTCATTGCTCATAATTTAGGAGTAGGTATTACAAGTGTTAGCCGATTTAAATATTTTACTTTGTATTGTCGTGTCTTTTACCATTTCTGATCAAATTGTCGAAATTACTTTTTCCTTTAATAGATATTGAAGTCGTTTATATTTTTGCTTAAAAAGTATTTTGACATCAGCCAATAAGTTTATAAGTCGACACGAGATCAAGAAGTGGTACTGATGTTACTACACTAAAACTATTATTACCTCCTGCTACGTTTAAACGTTTAGTAAAAATCGGTAATTATAACATTTTTCATATATGTCACCTAAACTGTATGTACACCTAATAATAATAATAATCATTTATTTCAGACAATATAAACAAAGATACAAAAGTATAATTGAGTACAGAGGTCCATAAACCATAAACCATAAACCTAAGTAGATTTATTAGAGTCAATCTTCAAAATAAGTTAATACGTACAATATTAAAAATAGCTCCAAAAGTACCCTTCACAAAGTTTGTAACAGACCGAATACGGCCCGACGAGCACAAGAGCAATATTTCCCGTACCTCTAGGGCCTAAAGTAAGTCCCTGGCCCGAAAGATCACAAGGTCAGGCCCCGGGCAATATATCAAAAAGAAATCTCATACCAATTTAAGAGTATCGGGGAAGGGTAAAACAATCTACCTTTGTATCGTCGAGGGCCATAATTTAGCAACGTGAACCTTATCGGCCCTTCGTAGACCGTTTACAATTTTCGAATAGTTTTCCACGTGTCTAAAGAATTTATGAACCCACTTGAGTCAGGTGAAGCGTAAATCGGTAAATATCGTGGAGTTTAAAGCTCTTTTTTTGGGTAAGGACTGAAGTGGATTTAGGAGCTTTTACTTTTTTCATGATTTTTTAAATGTGGTAGCATTTTTTATGTCTTCGGAGGGACCTAGGTATTTTTGCTTAATAATTATAGTGTTAAGTGCTATTATATGAGTGGCAAGGGAGGCTCTTAAATAAACGAGCATACAGTTCAGTAAAGGACCACTGTCAATCTTAGAAACCTGTATTTAATTTCGAACACGATTTTAACTCTCCCTGTGATCTAAGTTATAATTTAACGTGTGATATAAGTGTCTCTGTTTTACTACATGATAACTCCCCCCCCTCCCCCCCCTCATCATACCCCTTAGATCCACTCTATACACCACTTGCACGAGATTTTACTTACGGTCCCTAAATATTTTCTTAAAAACTAAAAATGATAATCGTTGTAAAGTCTTTTACGTCGAATCGCCTTAATTAGTATCCAAAACTAAAAACTTAAAAAAGGGTAATACGAGTACATATCCACATAATATATGTATCCACATGGCACAACCAATTGAATGTGGTAAAACCCTTTGTGGTTCGCCTCCGACACCACCACCACACCTATTTCTCCCTAATAACAGCAGTGTAAGGCGCTGCTGTGTTCCGGTTTGAAGGGTGTGATAAGGGAGGCAGACTTTTCTAAGGCGTTCCAGCTTAGTCCTCAGGGGTAGCGGCGTATCTACGGCCGACCTCAGGTAGGAATATCTAATCCTATCTGGAGTGGATTACAGATGTGCATAAGCGGCAGTAGCCACTTACCATCAGGTGGACTGCATGCTCGTCTGCTACTCCTGTATTATAAAAAAAACAACCAAACACATAAGCTTAGCAACTGGCAGTTATTACAAATTACAGTCGTATGTCAGAAAATTATTTTAGAAATTTATTGATAGCGATAACAAAAAAATATTACACGAAAATAAACTAGAACAATCATTTTTATTCAACAACGAACAGATGTGACTAATAAATCTAAGAGTAGTGGAAAAAATTCAATCGTAAAATATCTACTATTTGCATGTGTCAATCCATATTTTGTTCTACCAATAACGGATAGCAGCATTTTTCATTCATTGAATTTAGAAAAAATGTACCTATATAATCATTTTTTGTTCCACTACTGGATGGTGGTCTATTTTCACAATTATATCGATACCGGTAAAGTAACCACGCCACTCCAATGCAGATTGGTAGACCTCACACACCTGTGAAAAAAAGATTGAAAGAAATTTCAGGAGTTCAGGTTTCGTCACTATATTGTCCTTCACCATTATAGTAAGTAAAAAATTAAATACAGGTTGGAATAAATTAGAGATCCGTAATGGGATTTGAACCTCAGACCCTTCGATTGAGGGGCCGAGTTTCATCACTAAGCTAGTACTTAGAAGCCTTAGAAGCATTTACTATCAATGAAACGAACGAAAACAAAATTAAATTGAATTCATTAATTTAAAAGCCTTAGATAAATTGACTTGAGAATTTTCAATCCCATTCGTTTATGTGATCATAACTCAAATTGCTGTGACTGATGTAGGTGCAACATTTTTCGCAAGACAGAAGTGATTTTTCAAGTAAGGCCACAGTACGAGCATCTTGTGTTTTCTGTTATTGTACGCGTATTCCGCGCACACGGCACACGTGCATTACGACTGTTTCATACTGGCGTTTTAAAACGCAATCCATTTTTAATAAGTAGCGTTTTTATTTTTCGTCTTTTTTACTTGTGCTGAGGATGTTCGTGTCTACGTATGTTTGTATGTATGTGTCATGCTTTGGCACGCCCTGCAGAACAATTGTCTTGATGGATTTTAAATTAAAGTGTCGCTGGATTTATCTAAATTGTGTTAGTGATATGCTATAGTTTTGAGTGTTTAAAAAATTAAATACACATATACTACATACATGCGCTCGAAATATATTATACCTTCCGTAGTAGGGTAAAAAAAGTTCATTACAATTTTAACTTGTTCATTTAATACGACATTTTAATATAGGTACATAGTTTAGCTTTTACCCAGAAATTTACGTTTTATGATTTTCAACATTATTGTTTGAATTAAAACAATAGGTATTATTTTCTTTTGTTCACAACAAACAATACATAAAAAACATGAACACATAAGAATTAATTAATGATGATTTAACTATTTTGAAAACTGTTGTATTATTTGCTTATTGACTGATGCGCGTCAACAAATCGCTAGTGTGAAATTATTTTACATGTGACAAATGGGAGTTTCATATTTTGTATTTTACACACGTGTATCGAATATTTCGAATCTAAAATGCATTTATTCTTAAATTTTGCAAGCTTTGTATCGTATTGTCATTGCAGTTACCAGAGAGGAATTTAAAACAATATAAATCATATCGAATACAATTTTAATATTATTGTAATTTTACGGTTAGTTTATCAAAGAAATTATAAGAATGCTTTATGATTCTACTACAGAGGCACCTTATCTATTTCTGTCACTGAGCTTGCTTTAATAGACCTGGAAAAAGATAAATTATATGATGAGGCATTCCAAGTATTCATTAACTTTAACTTAGTCCTCTAAAGTTGCTTCAGGCATCGAATACAGGTAGATCCCCTGTACTACACGGAGTTGGTTGTAATGTCCATGGGCAACAATGACTACTTGCTGTGTTTTGCATGTTTTGTAAGGTGGTAGAACCCTTTGTGGTTCGACTCCGGCGGCACCACCGTCACTCCTATTTCTACCTAATAACAACCGTGTTAAGCGCTGCTTGTTATGGTTTGAAGGGTGTGATAAAGGAGACATATTTTTCCGAGGTATACCAGCTTAGTCCTCAGGCGTAGCGGCACATCTGTGGCTGACTTCAGGTTGGTATCTCATTTTACCTAGGGTTATTACATATGTCCATGGGCAGCAGTAGCCACTTACCATCAGGTGGACTATATGCTCGTCTGCTACTCCTATATAAATAAAAATCCTTTGTTACTTTAATCTCAAAAAGATTATATGAGTGTGTTTAGTTAAATTTTGTAGTAATAAAATTTACTTACGACAAAATGTCTTCGCTTATCGCACAATGTCAAGTAAATAAAGCATAATATCCTCTTGGAATTGTCTGAAGACTTTACGTAACCCAAAACCCTTGTTTAGAATAAAATGAAATATAACCCTACAGGAACTTATTACAACATATATGTGAGTATTTTGCGACGCCGCTTCAGCACTCCTTATTAATAAGAAATAATAATCAGTAAATATTAATAAGGAAAAATAAATTTTAATTTGATATTTTATTGAAAGTTTTTTGGAAACCACAATATTTTATATTATAGATTTATTTAGAAAAAAAAACACTTAGGTATTCGAAGAATTCTAGTCTGCTGGGTACAGGGTTCTACGGGGTAGCAACGAATTAATAGATAACCTCATACTAGGCTAGGACCCGAATCGTATTGGAGTTCATTGTAGACGTCCATGGGTGAGAATAGACCACTATCCATCAGCTGGTAGAAGCCTTATGGTTCGACTCCGGCAGCACCACCGCCACACCTATTTCTGTCTAATAACAGCAGTGTTAGGCGCTGTTGTGTTCCATTTTGAAGGGTGTGGTAAGGGAGACATACTTTTCCGAGGCGTTCCAGCTTAGTCCTCAGGGGTAGCGGCGCATCTGTGGCCGACCACAAGTAGGAATATCTAATCCTATCTTCGGTTGATTACAGATGTCCATGGGCGGCAGTAGCCACTTACCATCAGGTGGACTGCATGCTCGTCTGCTACTTCTATAATATAAAAAAAGGTGGACTGCATGCTCATTCTCTACTTCAATATTAAGAAAAATATTACTTTTTTCTGAATTAGGTTAGGAACAGAACATCAACCTACATTTACTAACATCTCAATTCATTTGCCTCTTCACCAATTCAGAGAATGTAGAGATTGATGCCGCATAATCTGTCCATATATCATCCGAAGGCAGTTAGTTATAATTCACTCGCCGTGATAAACGCCTAAAAGTATAATAAATAACGCTGTGTGATAGATTGGGATCTTTACTGGTTGGGGTTCCGTGGCGGATTGGCGAAATATGTAAACCATAGGGTTTTTTAAATGTAGAAATAGCAAATAAACGTACAGTCTGATAGTCTGTAGGTGGTAGTCTGGTAGGTGGGTACTGCCGCCCATGCACATTTTTAATCAGCTCTAAATGAGATTAGATTCCAATCTAGGGTTGCCTACAGATACGTCGCTATCCCTAAGGACGTAGTTGCAACGCATAGGGTCTTTGTCATTTACCACAAAATGGAATACAGCAGCGCTTCACACTGGTGTTTATAGACAAAATGCGTGTGGCGGTGGTGCCGCCAGTCTCTAACCACAAAGGGATCCACTATATTCAACACTCCTATTTCCTTCTATTCTTGGTACTTATTTCTTTATAAAACTAAAGCCCTATTGCTTATAATATAGCCGTAAAAGTTACCCGCCAAGACGTTTTGCTGCAAGGCGTGCCAAAGAATAAGACCACAGACCTGTATTTGTTTTAGATACGGGTCTGTGAATAAGACATACATACTCACGACATTACCCTCCACTGGAGTAAAAAAATCCTGTATTATTGCAGCATAATACAGTATCAACTTGAAGTATAAGTTCTAAATATTCTAAGTTTAATAAAATAAAAGTTCGTTTCGACTACGGACTCTTTAATGTGCGTGGTACGATACGCACTTGTCCAATTTTTATTTATTTGAGAACGAATATTTTGTTGTGTCGATTCTAGGTTATTGTGATTACAATAGACTTTTCTAGTGATTTGTGCTTATACCTATATTAATCTATCATACTTTTATATACCTAAAAAAAGTAGCAAAGTATATGCCTACAGACATCTTTAAACCAAGGTTTTTTTTATAATATAGGAGTAGAAGACGAGCATGCAGTCCACCTGATGGTAAGTGGCTACTGCCGCCTATGGACATCTGTAATCAACCCAAGATAGGATTAGATATTCCTACCTGAGGTCGGCCACAGATGCACCGCTACCCCTGAGGACTAAGGTGGAACGCCTCGTAAAAGTCTGTCTCCCTTACCACGCCTTTCAAACCTGAACACAGCAGCGCCTAACACTGCTGTTATTAGGTAGAAATAGGTGTGGCGGTAGTACCGCCGGAGTCGAACCACAAAGGGTTCTACCACCTTCAAATAAGACCTACCTATTCTCTAAAATCGGCGACCCATTGGGTAATACAGTATTAATATTTTGAGCACTTTTTAATTATAGTGGCTACCCAGATAGGAAAGGAGTGTTATTTGAGGCCGACCATAGATACATTGCTTCCTTTGAAGACTTAATTGAAACCCACCTCTACGTTTCGAAAATTTACAAAGTATAATTCGACAATGCTAAAAACGCTGTTGTTATTTAGAAATAGATGTGACGATGGTGCCTACTAAGATGACTCACTAAGGGTTCTACTACTTTCAAATTTATTTACGGCAGAGCTTCAGGACAGGCCTATGTCCAATAGAACATTTTAATGACTGACGGGTGGAATTCATCAAAGTATCATCGCGTACAGAGTTCAATTCGAAAAAAGCATAGCCACTGACAAATATGTAGGTACTATCGAGCGCAAAATCGCTTTGGCGTTGTACACGCGTTAACAGCCTTTGAAAGGCCGGAATTTCGGTGACGAAAATTTTTGTTTTTGTGCTGTTTGTTTTTATAGTTTCATATAACGTTATAAATTTTTATTGGAAATTAGATGAGTGTTTCATGGCATGATTGCACTGAATTTATTTTTCGATAAGGGAAATATTGCAATGGTATTAGGAAATATACAGTAAAGCTTAACTTTATGCGTAGATTTATCTAGTGTTATATGTCATTAAATAAGCAAAATTTTCTACTTTCATAGCTTCATTAGAATTACTAGGATTTAAAAAAAAAGAATATAGATTTACAAGTTTGTTTTATGTACACTTGTCACATAGGACTGCAATTTGATAGTTTCGACGCGATACTACGACTCAAATGTTCCCAACAAGTATGTAATTATAATAATAAATATAGAACAGAAAACGAAATGTATTATATTTGTCTTTGTTTTTCTAGGGCTCAAACTCTGTATCCTATGTATGGCAGAGAGATATGGTGACTGACTTAAAACCATATAACTTTAAAACTATGGTAAAACCAATACTTACGCGAGGCGTTCTTACTTAGTGCTGTGACGTAATAAAATTATCTAAGACCGGTTATCATGATCACTGTAATAATTTTAGGTGAAACGATGTGTTGTATGATTTACATATGAGGCGATCATCGTACTCCTCAGGAATGGGAACGGAACTGTGATCGACTTTAAGTACAACCCCGTTAGATTTGGTTACAAATTCATTATTATAAAAAAAATCGAAAACTCAGTAATTGGTCTCCGTAAATAAATAAGTTTTAATTAAAAGATTCCTTAAAACTCACAAATTGGGTCTAATCGACGAGGGTTAAGGTGCGCCAAGTTCTTACATTTACAGAAATAATTAAACCCAAGGCCCGCGGGAATGGAACTCGTTGAATACCAACCGTCCCAACTATTTACCTTTTGACTGGCTTATTGAAAAACTTTTGGACACATCGCTTCTCAACTGTTTTGACTTTTGGCGATTTATGGGTTGCTAATTAATTTCTTGCGTATGAGGGATTCCTAGTCACTGTATGTGCATAACGAGACATACATGAGAACGAAGGTGGTAGAACTCTTTTGGTTCATCTTCAACGGCACCACCTCCACACCTATTTCTGTGGTGAGGGAGACATACTTTTAAGAGGCGTTCCAGCTTAGTACTCATATTTAATCCTGTCTGGGATATTTCTCCTCGACCAACTCGTGAACAATAAAGATCAAAGTGTAACACCTCGAGCAACCTTAAGAGAATAGGCCACTAACACTACCACCAGTTCATTTAAAAGCGTGGAGTATGCTCCAGGCCTCGCTAAGTTCGCTCACCTAAGCAAAGCCCAACGGGGCAACGCGCTAATAGGACTCCGGTTTCGTTCCTTTGGAGATCCCGGAGTCCTTTACGCAGCGCCGAGGTTGGTCACCGGGAGGGTTTTAGTGCGGTAAGAATCCCACGTAACCCTGTGTCGCTCCCACGGCACCGGATACCTTTCGTAGGTTTGCCCCTCGAAAACAAGAAAAGGCCTCGTTAAATGCTGGAAAAGACTCTTGCCCAGCAGTGAACATAAAACGGGTAACACCCACACAGGATGTCGGAGTAAGCTTCCAAAGTTAGCCCTTACCCAAACAATCAGGCTTATGGGTAGCCACAATGACACTTAAATCAAAATAAATGCTCATGTATTATATGTTTAGGCTAATAAAACCGGCCATTTAAACATTTTTACATCCACCAGCGACCATTTAAATGACAAATTGCACCTATTAAACAAAAGTCATGGTAGCTAGTTAGCGACGGATATTTACGTGAAACCACAGAATGAATACAAGTCATTTATAACGTTTTTATGCCATGAATGTGGAAAGTTTGTGCGCAATTTAGTTAATAATAAGTGTCATGTATCGTCTGTCGTTATATTACGTATTATTATGTTGTAAAAGTGTTTCTATGAAAGCTAATTGATACTTCGGGGCTGAAATGATGTAATGGTATTATTCCGTCGTCAATCTATTATTGTTCATTGCTGAGCACGGGTTTTTCCGTCATTATAAAACGTCTTACAATGTATTCATTAATGTATTGTAATTAAAAAAATGTCTTTAAATAAAAGTCATGGTAGCTAGTTAGCGACGGAAATTTACGTGAAACCACAGAATGAATACTAGTCATTTATAACGGTTTTTATGCCATGAATGTGGAAAGTTTGTGCGCAATTTAGTTAATTATAAGTAATTACTTACATAATTATGTCGTGTATCGTCTGTCGTTATATTACGTATTATTATGTTGTAAAAGTGTTTTCTATGAACGCTAATTGATACTTCGGGGCTGAAGTGACGTAATGGTATTATTCCGTCAACCCATTACTGTTCATTGCTGAGCGGGTTTTCCCGTCATTATGAAACGCCTAACAATGTATTAATTAATGTATTGTAATGTAAAAAATGTCTTTAAATAACGTCTTTTACGCTTTAGCTTGATATTTCGAAAATTGAAATGTACAATAGAATTGATTGAAAGAAAAAATCTTTTTACGCCTTTTTAATTTTTAAAATTAATTATTTATTCATATTTCCACATTAAGGTTTCATCTTAGACTAAGAGTTTTTTTACCACATTTTTTACGTTTTCATTGAGAATCGATATCAAACCTACGCTAGTACAAACTTGATACTATTTCCCAGCGTATTGTCTAAATGATTTTTTAGGATATTCATGACATACACACATAAGACATAACTCATACGTATAATTGTTACAAATATGTGTCCACACAACTCATACGTAACGTGTGCCTCACGTGATCCGCAGCGATTTAGTTACGAAAATCCGGAATGTGCTTTGATGGGATTGTATAACGCTTTGTGATAAGCGCAAGCGGATGCGTGTATTTGCAACGATAAAAGTATTTTGAAATTGTATTAGTATTAACTAATTAATTGAGAAATTATTAAAAATTATCAACTACAATATTAACACTAGCAGGTTGAGCCCTGGACAAAAATGGCTATTTTTGTTTTTGTTTACGTATTTCTCATATATTTCCAATCTGATACAATCCGCTAGGGGCGCTGATTTGGAAATGTATTTTAAACCAATATCAAAACAGTCATTTTTGAAAAAAATAAAAAACTCATATTAAGGGTACTGATCCGATTGTAAGGAAAAAAGGGACAAATGGGAGTTAAATTTGCGTGGAGTGGGTTAAATACGTCCATGTAATATGTACGAGTATAACTAAACATTTTAGTTTCTTCGCATAATATTGCATCGTTGAGTCACGGAAAGTCTTATGAGTAGCAAATAAGCCGTTGGTTGTAACTGATGGACGGACAAACATACTAGAAATCCTATTTGGGTTCAGTTTTTTGTTTTTCATACGGAACCTTTAAAAATATTGTAATTGACTATTTCTAGGTGATTGTTCGTAAAGCATTTTAATAAATATCTTAAATCCCAGAAAACTTGTAATGATTATTACGCCTATAATGTGTAAACGCGAAATATATCACACTACCACGCGTGCGCACGCCTACACACACGCACACATACACACACACACACACACACAAAATAACACACACACACACAAACACTGTTCTGTTTATGTAAGTGATATATTACACGAAAATGGGAGATGTCTCTGGTTCTTGAAACACAGTTTCAACTAACTCAGGAACCAGAGGCTTCAAACTTCTGAAATGTACTTACAATTTTATGTCAATAAAGTTATTATTATTAATAATTATTAATTTGGGGGGCATTTTATATTATAATCTCTATTCAAATGACTTATCTTTACGCTACGCTTATTACTATAACCATAGTGTAAAACTACATAACTGCTGTAACAATCATAGGAGTGTTCCATTATAGTAGCAAACTGTTATTATTGTAACCACCCTTCGGTTATTACTAAATCGAAGTGATTTACATTACAAGGGTACCCTTATTACTATCGCTTTGTCGGTTGTCAATGGGTTGATTGGTGCAATTAAACTAATATTATGATTATTGAAGGAATTTTCAACTAAAATCAATTAAGAAGTTTTAAGGTTACTCTCTGTGCTATTAGTATAAATTGATGATCCGTGGTATAGTTGTTGCAATACTGGTTTGCAATGCAGAGGTTCCAAGTTTGTTCCCCAGTTACGCAGAAATTTAAAAAAATGTGTATTTACTTACGTATGCGTGTAAGAAGCTATATTTCGTTAGTGTTGATTAAATGATTATCGAATTTTATGTTGTTATTAATTATAGACTTGGTTAATTAACTATTTTATAATAATTGAATGAATTATCATATCATATCGTGACGTATTATATCACAAAAATAATTTCATAATAATTAAATATTGATATCGTAATGTAACGCTCCAGCGTAACTGCTTCCGTTACAAGTATCCTGTTACGAATAATTGTGCTAATACTTTTCTCTCGACCTATACACAAGAATAACTTCAATAATAATAAATTTTATATCTATTTTGAGTTTTGATTATGTGAGCCTATTTTAATGTACATTACGTTATTTTTATTAGCTTTAATTAATTGAATATTAATATTACAACGTTATTTATATAGGATTTTCCAAACTTTAAAATCTCGTTATATTTTACATCTCGAATAATTCCCGTTAAACCCGTCAAAGGTCACCAGACAGTAATTAGCCCCGAAGCAAAAACAAAGTAATTCCGTTTATTCCAGAATATGTTTTTAGGCAACCCAAATGTATACCAGAATCGTTGTGCAAATTAATAACCGTTCTCAAATTGTATTTGCCGACGATTTACGAACGAAATTGTCCCTAAGCTAACAATCCTTTGCCTTTTCGACACTTTAAAACGGTTATTGCTAAATTAATTTATTGTACTCATTTACGAGTTTTCGTTTCGCAAAGTCCGGTGTGACCCGTTGAATAACGTTATATATTTCCTAAATTTAGTGGAATAAAAAAATATTAGAAGGTGGTATAGTCCGCGCCAAACTGCTAGCCCGTTCTGTAGCACTACCATGAGTTGGCATAGAAACGCCACTATAGAAATTGTAAATAGAAAACTATTGTCATTTTGCTAGTGAATAACATAACTACTATCGTTACGGTATTTCTTGACAACGTCTGTCAAATTAATGACTCATGGGACCGAATTTGTATGGCAATAGATCATAATGACATTCGCTAGCGATTTGATTTCGATAGGTTTTTTACGTATCGAGTTACGCCACTACGGATTTTAGTTCTACGAGTAACCACCAGAGGCGCTGTACAATTTTTCATACATTTATTTTACGCAGTCGCTAGCGAGTAATACTTTTGTAAACTCATGGTAGTGCTACTGAAGTTGTTGCGAGCAGGTGTAGTCGTAATTTGCTATGGCGATGCGATTCATTTCTATATTCAGTACCCGTACCATGAGTTGGCATAGAAACGCCACTATAGAAATGGTAAATAGAAAACTATTGTCATTTTGCTAGTGAATAACATAACTACTATCGTTACGGTATTTCTTGACAACGTCTGTCAAATTAATGACTCATGGGACCGAATTTGTATGGCAATAGATCATAATGACATTCGCTAGCGATTTGATTTCGATAGGTTTTTTACGTATCGAGTTACGTAGTGGCTCACACTACGGATTTTAGTTCTACGAGTAACCACCAGAGGCGCTGTACAATTTTTCATACATTTATTTTACGCAGTCGCTAGCGAGTAATACTTTTGTAAACTCATGGTAGTCCTACAGAGCGGACTAGCAGTTTTACGCGGACTATACAATCTGCATGGTTCGATGAAGGAGTTACCACTACTGTACACTGTAGTGCTCGGTGGAAAGGTGTGTATTGTGTATGCTATGTAAGTGATAGCTTAATGGTTAAGAAACTCGGCCTGTCGAATGAGGGGTCTGAGGTTCAAATCCCAGGCAAGCCTCTGATTTTTCAAAGTTATGTGCGTATTAGAAATTAATTATCACTTGCTTAAAACGGTGAAGGAAAACATCGTGAGAAAACCTGCATACCTGAAAACATTATATAAAAAAAATCTCAAAAGTATGTGAAGTCCACCAATACGCACTTGGCCAGCGCGGCGGACTATGGCCTAATCCTTCTCATTGTGAGAGGAGACCCGTGCTCAGCAGTGGGACAGTAATAGTTTGAGGACCTGACCATCTTAGTCCTCAGGGGTAGCAAAATGATCGTTTTCAGGTAGACCGTTCGTTCTACATAGAGTTAGTTAAAAGTACGCAGTAACTGTCAAATAGTCTGCATGTTTGTTTGCTACTCTTTGTTACTACAATATTAAACAGAATCGTCTCTTATGTCTCCCGTAGTCTAATTTGATTATCCCTTACAATTAAAGGCTAAAATTACTGAAAATTCTTCGCTAACGACGGTAACGCAAAACAATGAAAATTATTATTCCATTTCAGATAACCAGACCTTAGACTATAAAAGGTTGACTGAGTCTTGTGAATAAAATATTGCAATATCAAAAGTGCAGAAGTAGTATACTGAAATTACTAAAAGTACTTTTACATAAGGCGGTGGTTGAAACTTCATCTGAATATTTCGAGGTTTATACTCACACACTATGATTTTTCTAAGTTATGTGTATTTAGTAATTAATTATCACTTTCTATAACGATGGAGGCAAACATCGTGAAGAAAGTTAATCGCATAACCAGTAAGAAATAGTACTCCAAGGTATGTAAAGTCTACCAATTCGAAGTTTGCCGGTAAGTTGGACTGGGACCTTATTCTACTCAATTTGACAAAAGACCCATGCCCAGCAGTGGGACACTAATAAGTGGACGAAAACAATAACTTACATGATGCTCAAAGTACTTCACACAAGTATATCATCATCATCATCATCATCAACCTATTACTGTCCCATTGCTGGGCACGGGTCTCCTCTCATAATGAGAAGGATCAGGCCATAGTCCACCGCTCTGGCCAAGTGCGTATTGGTAGACTTCACATACCTTTGTGATTTTTTTTTATAAATCTCTCAGTTATGCAGGTTTCCTTGCGATGTTTTCCTTCACCGTTTAGCAAGTGATAATTATTAATTTCTAATACGCACATAACTTTGAAAAATCAGAGGTACGTGCCTGGGATTTGAACCTCGGACCCCTCGATCGAGAGGCCGAGTTTCGTAACCACTAGGCTATCATTGCCAATACACAAGTACAACTTGTACTTAAACAATATTTAGGACGGCGCTATCTATCTTTTCGAGTATCTATATTATGATCCAGATCTAATATTGTTTTGTCAACGATTTAGAATTCCAATAGCAATTTGGAACGCGTTGAGGAGTTGGAACCAATTATCTTCTGTAGAGACGTTCAGACAATCGAAAAAAGGTTTAATTAGGCTTTGTACAACGCTAAGATCGATCAATACTCTTTGAAGCGTACGGCTTGTTATTTATTTGAAACAGTGAATGCGGACACTTATTTGGGTTCCATAGGTATGTTTATTAAAACCTATATCGAGTCGGCCATTTTAATTTTAAACTGCTGTATTTATTACACTTAATAGGTAACTAGCACTATTGAAATTTTCACGTTTTTTGATATACCTCATATAGAAGTAACGAGCGTAGAGTCCACGTGATGTAAGTAGCTAAAGTCGCCTACTGACATCAGTAATCAACCCCTCACATAAGATTAGATTCTTATCTGAGATCAGCCACAGATACGTTGGTATTCTTGAGGACTAAATATCAACGTGTCGGAATCGTAAGTCTCCCTTACCACATACTTCAAAGCTGAACAAAGCAGCTCTGCTTTTATTAGACAAAAATAGGTGTGGCGGTGTTGCCTCCGGAGTCGAACCACAGGGTTTTACCACCTTCAAAGTATTTAAATTTAATTATGTATGTGTTTACCTAATAATCTCTCTTTATGTGTGCACGGAACCCACACGATACAAGCAACGCTACAATAATATAAAATATAATACAGCAAGAGGCATTTTACGTAACATTTATTATACGACTCAAAATTCCTTCACTTAACCGTCCTTTATAAAGGACCTGCTCAGTGCGGATAGTATGTGAAAATTACACATAACTAACCCTTCTATTCTCCAGTAGTCATTAGGGCCGGAAACTCTAAATAATTTCTCGCCTGGATAAGTCATCATCATTAGCATCACCTCATGACTGTCCCATTGTTTTGCCCGGGTCTCCTCTCAAAGTGAGAAGGTGTGAGCGATAGACTGCTGCACTGGCCAAGTATTTATTGATAACCTACACATACCTACCATATAAAACTCTTTTAAATCCCTCCAGTATGCAGGTTTCCGAACGATGTTTTCTTCCACGGTTAAAGCAAATCATAACTGATTTAATACGCACATAATTTATTAAATTAGAGGAGCGTCCCTGGAATTTGAACCTCGGACGCCTCGAATGAGAGACTGCGTTTCAAACATTAGACTTTCACTGCCATACCTAATTACCTCTCTTTGTGTTCACAAAATCCACATTATACAATAGCGCTACAATACTCGTAAAATAAAAAATAATACAGCAAGAGGCAATCTACGTAACATTTATTATACGACTAAAAATTCCTTCACTCAACCGTTCTTTATAAAGGACCTGCTCAGTGCGGATAGTATGTGAAAATGACACATAACTGACCCTTCTATTCTCCAGTAGTCATTAGGACCGGCCACTCTAAATGAGGTCCCCGATTTTCATAATTTCTCGCCTGGACGAATCTGAGTTATTATGGAGATGGGCTATTATTTAAATTTTCATTTCGTTCTAATAGTTAGGTCTAGGGTCTTATCAAGGGAAAGGATTATTTTAATTTTATAATTTGAAGAACTAAATATGTGATTTCTATGTTTATTATTAAACTTACTTTATTATTAAAGTAGTATTTTAATTATTACGTTTTCTAACCCTGAAGTAACACATCGTGTGCTGCCTATGTACGTCTGTAATCAACCGCAGATAAGATTAGATTCTTACCTGAGACCTAAGTTACCCCTGCGGACTAAGCTGGAATATCTCGGATTACTATGTGTCCCTTCAAACATTAAATAAAAATGAAAAGAAGTCAATCTCATGTATGTACCTCATTTCTCATACCTACGCTCGGCGGTCGCGCTAGGGTTGAACTTTAGCTTATGAAACTAACCTACAAATCAGACATAGCAGCGTTTACCAATACTTTTATCAAGCAGAAATAGGTGTGGCGCTAGTGATGAACCACAAAGGGTTCTACCACCTTTGTGTCGGCGTTGTTGCGTATTACTATTATAAGTACGTCAATACATATTGTAAATGTTTTTGTTTTTGTCCGACACTTTCTATGTCTGCAAATGTGAATGAACCCTTACTCTGAGTTACTTTTGTAAAAAGAAACATTCTTCCAACCAATTCAACTAAAACAGAACAATGCATTCCGTTATCAGATGTAAAATCCAGCCGAAACAACGAGTATGTATGAATACATTCTCGGAAAGCGCTATGAAAATGTATTTACACTTACCCCTCTGTCTGTGTAACAAAATAACAGTTTATGTGGATTGGCTTTAGTCCAGGATCTGTGCCTTGTATCAGACAACATCGCACTTCGGGATTGTATGGTTTAAGCAATATGCGATAGCGTTTAAGTTATCTCGAACTTTATATGGGAAATCATATTCTAAGTAATAGCCATAGATTAGTAAAGATTACTCACTCCTAACAAGAAAATGTAACCAGTTTTGACAATTGAAATTGAAGTTGTTCATCTATTTTCGTGCTCGAAAAATATGAACAATGTAGTTTTTAGAGCATTTACGAATGTAACGATATTTCTCCGCACTTTTTCTTCGATTTCGTGTTTTCGTACTACTTAACTGCACATGTCGACATTGTTCCGCGTGAAATACACCATTAAATGGCTGACACTTGTCAGTCATCTACATATGTATGAAAACGCCTTGGACGGAAAGTCGTTTACATATTTCACCGGTTACAAATATAAGGTACTAAGGGAGGTAGCATACGAGCGTTAGAAATATGAGCGTTAGAAGAATACATGGGTGACACCCATCGCAGATGGTCGTCGCGGGCGACAACGGCTCACGACAGCCTGCGCCCGTTGGCGACGGTCTTCGGTTGTCGTCGTCTGTCGTCGGTTGTCGTCGCCTGTCGTCGGTTGTTGTCGCCTGTCGTCGGTAGTTGTCCCTTATCGTCAGCGACCTCCGGCAGCTGCCGCCGTCTGTTGCCTACGTGTTTCTTGCTTTTGTTCTTAGGTTGGGTAGAATGGTTTTTTTTTTGTAAAAGTTGGATAAAAGGTTAACAGGGATATGTAACTCTTTGTGGTAGAAATTAATAGTGAATATTTCAATTCAATTGACCAACTGCAGTTAAAGATCCTGTCTTATTTTAGACGAGGTTCACATAAGCAATAAGTAAATACTATGAGCAACGGTGTCTACTTTATTAATACTAACTGAGATCTATGATTGTTTGCTGTTACTAAAAAAAAGACAGATTGTAAAAGATTATTCGAATTTTAATACTATTTTCATCAGAATACTTAAAAACGGAAGAACCAATTCTTCTAACGCTTGTTACTTAAACCACACACAAAAGCTAATGCAGTCCTAATTTGAGAGCTACAGTGTTCAGAATTTATTTTTTGCCCATACACGCAGCCTTGTTCAGTTGAGTCCAAAAAGGAGGCATATACGCAAAAGCGTCTATCTATTGAATAGTATGCGGTTCTTTACATACGTTTTGTTTGTACAGTCTATTTTCCTCCAAAGTTGGCTGTAAAAATAATAAAATATAGTAGTAATTTTAGGTAGTATTTTTAGGTTTTTAGTATTTTTGGGTGAGTACGGTGTTTGTGTAAATTGTTACATTATTATTTGCACACATGCATATGAATTTATTTTTATATTATTTTTGCTTAACTTTTTTACTTAATTTTGTTGATATAACGCTTCACAAAACGAGATTATTTATATTGAGAAGCTTTTATTTATTCACCGTGTCTGTTTAAATCGGTGAAATCTAGATCAAAAGTTTTTGTAATTGGTAAAATATAAATCTTAGAAAGAGATGAGGTAATTTGAGAAAAAGGGGGACTCATACTTATTTTATGCTGGTAGCACTTTAGCGACAGTGGGATAATACATGAGGAACAGTTCGTGTCTACGACAGTCACCGACAGTCACCAACTGTCGTGAACGACCGTGGTCAGTCGTCGATTGGTGACGAGAGGTATTTGACATTGATAGCTTCTGACTTTAGCTGACGGCAGACGGCGAATGTCGAAGACAGTCGGCTACAGTAGCTGACAAAAGACGCCAAAATTCGCTGACGACGAACGGTCATAGTCAACAACATTGTTGAAGGTAGTAGAACCCTTTGTGGTTCGATTCTGGCGGCATTTAAGGTGGTAGAACCCTGTGTGGTTCGACTCCGACGGCACCACTGCCACACCTATTTCTGCCTCATAACAGCAGCGTTAAATGCTGTTGTGTTCTGGTTTATAAGAGTGTGGTAAGGGAGACTTACTTTTCCGAGGCGTTCCAGATTAGCCCTCAGGGGTAGTAGCGCATCTGTGGCCGCCCTCACGTAGGAATATCTAATCCTATCTGGGGTTGATTACAGATGGCCATGGGCGGCAGTAACCACTTATCGTCCGGTGGACTGTATGCTCGTCTGCTACTTCTATAATATAAAAAAGTCGGTTAAGGTCGCTGAAAACAAGCGATGACAATGTACGATCGTCGCATGAGTAACAGTCGGCGATATAATTCTTGCATATTTTTATTTACAAACCATGTGAGAGCCTGATTGCGTGTGGAACCATACAAAGAAGTTTTCTTATCTATAATTCAATCACCATTCATTTAATATTTCTCCTTTGAACAGAAGTTACCTTGAACAAAACTATTTCTATCCATAAAAAGTATTTCTTAAAAATCTTTTGTCCAAGAAATTGGCAAAACTAGAAATTTAGATAGCACAGTGCCAAGTTAGCCCACTCCAGAGATCCTTGTACCCTCGAAGCATTACTTCACTGATAAATGTTTGCCAAAAACGAATCGAATTAGCCAAGTGTTTTTTATTATGTTAATATTTAAAAGTTAAAGTAGTAAATATGGCATGTCATTAACACAGGCCATTGTCTGGAAGAATACATTAAAAAGCGTAGTATGAAATCCTTATTTTAGAACAGCATAGATATCGCTTCTGTGATTAAACTGCTTAAACTCTAATGTCTATGTAAGTTGCCGAAGTTAGTCGACACAAGGCACGTATTGTCGATGATAATAGATGGCGAACGTCGATGATAGTCGGCGAGAGTCCCTAACAACAGGCGGTGAGAATCGCCGACGGTCACTGACAACAGGCGACACCAAACGGACGGTCATCGTCATGAACTCTTGCTCACTTATTAGCTTCCCACTTATTAGCTATATTCTTATCAGAATAATATAAACACGCTTAACGATACGACATTGAGTATTTTTCTTATTTCTTCCTCCTCACGGTAATAATTACATTTAAATCCTATCGATCTAAAGCCAGTAACTGCTAAGTAAGCAAGAAACAGCTTTATCCACAACTGCACAGTCAATAATTTAAAGAAATTCCGTTTCAACCCACAGTCCGAAATAAGATTCCTCGCGTGCATTCCGCTTGGATCGACATTAGAAACGTCAGAATGTGCCGTACTTCAATTTAGTGGATTGAAAGTTTTGTGCCACATAACTATGATTTATTGATCTCATAAAGTAGATAAACAGCATGGATTGAATAAAGAGAATTATACTTTTTCGAAAGTTATATTATAACTTTAAAAATATAATAATAATAATAAACGCTTTCTACTCACAGCCCCACACTAGGATTCCCTGTGTCGTGGGTGCCATGGACACACACATGGACAAATACACAAACACCCAAACCCAGAAACAGAAATCTAAATTCATCATTTAGACATCTGTCTGGCCGGGGATCGAACCCGGGTCCCTTTGCGCGTCAGACTGGTATGGTGGCCGCTCCGCCACGCGGATCGTCATATTATTAGTAATAAGATTATAAGTTCGATAAACTAAACGCTTGAACACACGGAACGTCAAATAGCAAAGTAATGATTTCAAACTAAGTCAAATCAATAAAAGTCAAAACGCAACAGTAAACAGATAAGCTAAGCAAGAAATAACTTTATCCACAACTGCACAGTCAATACTTTATAGAATTCCGTTTCAAGCCAAGCACAGTCCGAGATAAGATTACTCGCGTGCATTCCGCTTGGATCGACATTAGAAACGTCAGAATGTGCCGTACTTCAATTTAGTGGATTGAAAGTTTTGTGCCACATAACTACGATTTATTGATCTTGTAAATAGTTTATAGGTTTACGTGATATAACGTAGAATATATGCGGAGAATGCTACGCAGAGTTATGTTATACAAAAGTGATAGAATAATTTAAAATATCGTTTGCTATAAAATAAATATTCAGGTGATTTTCCACTCCGAAATGGGTTTCAAGATTTCCCTAACAGATGATGTATACTAAATAACCATTTATTTTATGATATAGGAGTAACGACGAGCTGGCAGTCCACCTGATGGTAAGTTGCTACTGCCGCCCATGGACATCTGTAAGCAACCCCAGATAGGATTAGATATTCCTACCGTCATATTTAAGGTTGAACACAGAAGTGTTACTGCCCCCTAAGGAGTTATCATTACTTCATTGGTTTATCGCAGAAATAGACGCAGTGCTTTCTGAGTTCAAACGTAGGAGCGTCACTATCATTACTTCGCTGTTATATGACAGAAATAGACGCTTCTGATGTTTTAAGATTTTCGCTATAAAAACGACGTTTAATATATGTAAATATGCGTTTCATCCGCCAACTCATTGGCGTGCCAAGCCACCGCTGGGTAACCTCGTAACCCATTAATTGGAAACATAAATAACCGGCCAACTTTAAAATCCCCAATTCTCATGGACGTTAAAATGTATTATCGCACTTCACTGGCGTTAGGTTTCCTGTTATTTCTTTTTTTGAATGATCCTGTGCCTGTTCTTTATTATTTTATTAAATTGAAGTAATTGCTACGATCATACACTTAGCCTGTACAATTACCATGAGTTTTCAAAACATCCCACGGTTTTATGTTACGTTTACTCAATCCATTATTCTGTTCCGTTTGCTTTAGTAGACTGAGTAAACGTAACAATAAGTAAGTGCTCAAGTCTTTTTGTCTGTCTCACATGTTCGCAAAAAAGAGAGACAAAACATAAAGCGCCATTTTGTCAATTTAGACATTTAATGTTACGTTACTGACACTATAGTTATGGGCTAGGGGATCTGATTGGAAAGTGTATAGGCAATAATTAAACAAATACCAAAACAGTCATATTTGTCAAAACCAAACCAACCAACCAAATATTTGTAAAAACTCATGGTAATGGTACTGATAGCAAGTGTTCTCTGCCATCCATTAACATTCGTTAGTAACATTATATTAAATTGTTTGATAAAATATACTCATGTGAGTGTACAGGCGTATTGCTACACCTGAAGAGAAACTTAAAATTGTTGTAATATTTATTTCAAATCATCGCACCAGCACTTAACACTGTTTTAAAAAAGAAATGTTGGTGGGGATGCGACGATGCCGTAATAAAATCATGGGCTATGTCCGAAACCCATTTTACTCCGAGAAATTACTAATACCGCAAAATGTGGTTGATGAACAAAGACGGCAAAAGAACACACTTCATTTTTCAGCAATAACGCCTACCTAACGCCAACATCAGCGCAACCCAACTTCACGTTAACGCCATATATATAAATATATAACGCCAACGCCAATTCATGCAAGTTTTCGCGTCACGTTCCCGTTGTTTGTCTAGAGCCGACGATTGCGAGGGGCTCGAATTGTTACGAACATTTTTTAGTTTGAGGTCACGTGACTGTAGTTGGTTATAAGGGAGTAACCGGCTTTATTTTTTTATATAGTTAAACCTAACGATAAGGCAGACCGGCTATCTGACGATCTAACAGGCTGGCTATTCAAAGTCACAAATGCATTGGCGACTTTTGAGTTGAAGAACCCCTTGTCATAGAGCTCCGGGATACCTCAGGAAGAAGTTCATACAACATCTTGCACGTTAATAACCACCTCTACTATAAAAAGCCCAAAAAATAGTTGCATCGGTATAGTTAGAGCGAAGAGATACCACCGCCTTTATACCTTTATTTAAAAGGTAAAACCAGTCTGGTTTGGCCAGACAAGTATCACGGCCAGACCTTTTTATAGCGCGAAGCAGTGCAGCAATACATGAAAGGGCTTATAGCGTATGCAGAGTGATATATACTTACATACAAGCTGACCCAGCAAACGTTGTGTTGCCATATAAATAAAAAAATGTTAAGGGTGAATAACCCTTATCACTTAGGGGTATGAAAAATAGATAGTAGCCGATTCTCCGACCTACTGAATATGCGTATAAAATTTGGTGAAAATCGGTGAAGCCGTTTCGGAGGAGTACGGTAGCTAACATTGTGCCACGAAAATTTTATATATAAGATAAGGCGACCAGCTTTGTCCGCATGTGTAGCAATTCATTTACGATTGGTTTCTATTAGAAACTGCATTTTATATAGAACTGGTTAGAATATTACAGATATCCATGTGTAGCACTGGCCACGTACTGTCAGACTTTAGTAATATAAAAAGGGCTACCTAATTGGCTCCACTCCAAACACTCCTATGCCTACTATGGGATTTTCTAGAAATGCAGTGATAAAACCAGGATATTCAAGATACATTCGACATAACACGAATTTTCTTGTATTACACTTATTTTATACAACCAAATTACATTGCATAGCAACATTAGGTTGGCTGAAATCCAGAAAAAGTATTTCAGACCAGTTGTTACTGGCCACGTATAGAAAGAAATAAAGTAGAAATAAAAAGAGGTACAGTCAGCTCCAAAAGTAGATGATCAGATTAGATTAGGCTTTCAAAAATTCCTGTACAACCAAGCGTTCATTAGAACCTAAACACAAATAGCACCATAATTAGATGAATGTTGTAAAAAATTCAAAAGTAGATGTACACAAAAGTGTCAAAAGGCGTTTAGCTTATCCCTGTAGACTCGGGACTAGAATAGGGCTAATAGGGGCATCGCGCTTGGAGGACTCCGGTTGTGTTCCATCGGAGTTCTCCACCAAGCGCCGAGGAAGGCCACCGGGGGGGTTTTACTGCGGTAAAAATCCCACATAACCCGGCGTCGCTCCCACGTTATTTTGAAGGGAAAAAGGGGTGTTTACCTACTTATGAACGTTTGGGCGTATAATTATTTTTGGAATTTCGATCAGTTAATCTACTAATGAAGCTGACTGTACAAATTCTTTACAATAACGGTGCTTGAAACCACAGACGCAATTTGTTAGGTTCCGCCCACCGCAAGTATTAAATGGATGTGCGGAAAAATCGCTTAAGTACACAACGTAATCGTAAAAGTAAAGATCCTTGCTTTATTTTGTAGGACGATGCGTGTTTTATGTTCCACTTACTGCTGCTTGAATCTCTCTGAAAGCGAAAATTTTAGCAGCAGGATAACTTCATCTAAAAATATATTTTTACAGAAACATTTAAACATACTTCTATAAACCATCTCATATATGTGGATCTCCAATACAAAAAAAATCACAAGTGCTTTCTACACTCACAACGCCACACTAAGATTCCCTGTATCGTGGGTGGCGTGTGTAGGATGGACACACACAAAGACAAATACCCAAACCCTCAGGCACAGATGTCTGTCTGGCCTGGGATCGAATCCTCTGCGCGTCAGCGGTTACCATACCGGGTAACCGCTTCGATACGTGGGTCGTCCAAGGTCCATAGTCACCGCGCTTGGCTGTGCGTCATACTAACTACAGTAGATGGACAACTTCGCAAGAAGACATGCCGTCTCATGGATTGACTCTCTTGACCGACCCATCTGTGACCAAACTCACTTAGGAGTCTCACTTCATCTGGAGCTGAATATAATTATCTATGGGCGGCAATGACCATTTACCTTTAGGTGGAATGCATGTTTCTGTGTTACTTCTATATTATAATAAAAAGTAAAGTATTCAACACAAAAGTAGAAATAGTTGCAAGGATGATCCTACCACAGTAAAACCACAAAGTTCCTACCACATTTACATTTCGCCAAGTCGTTAAGTCAAAAACGACTGGACAAAATACTCTAGAACGAAACGGCATGCTCAAAAATATCCAAGAGAATTACATTTTAGGGAGCTTTCAAACAACTATGTAAGTATTTGATATCTTCAAAGTTTCAAGTGTCAGCCGGAGACAGAACAACTTCAAGATAAGCTGAATGTCGCTGCACTTTACTTTATATCTGTCTGACCTAGTGTTTAAAAGTCAGTATAAAATGATCCTACTAATATTTAGCTTGTTTCAAAACTTTTTCAAGGTTAAACTTTAAAAAATATCATTTTTTTTTAGGTTGACTACTAGATAACGGGTATGCCGTCAAACTATTATAGTTCACTAGTGGTGCCCGCGGCTTCGCCTGCATTTTAAAGAAATAATATGAGATGCTAGCGAAGTCTGTCGAATCCAATGTGAAACATTCCGAAATCAACAACTACTTATGAATTAAAAATTAATTAAAAAAAACTTTTTCCCACGGACTAAATTGTGAATCTAAACCATTCTCAAGTCCCCTTGAACACACACAACAAATTTCATCAAAATCAGTCCAGTCGTTTAGGAGGAGTTCAGTGACATACATACGCACATAAGAAATATATATATAAAGGTAGATACGACTAGGTTGTATAAATACAGTTTATACACTACAAGTAGCATAGAAGTTCTTCCAGAAATTGATTATAAATATATTGAAGCCACCGAGAACTAAGTAGGAACAGTGGCCTATTATTATAACTGCTTTATGTTACCTCCAAGCTACTCTACTTTCCAAGCTAGAACACATTGAACTAAAGATCGGATATTGACAAAATTTCAATACATTTTTTTTAATCCCTCTTGAAATTCCATCTCGGATTGATTGGCGTTTGGCATATATTTCAGAACAACTTGTGGTAACAAATTGTTGGTGACACACTTCCTCTCAATATTCAATAAATACCGTAGAGATAATTACTAATATAACGCAGAAAAACATCTACAAATCTGTAAATATATCTACTCGAAAAACAAACGAACTTCCTTTAAAGTAAGTACATTTTAAACGCTAAAGAAAACAGTTTAAAGAGACGATTGTTAATAAATTTAAAAGTCTCAAGCTTTACGATATCAGCACTAAGACGATTTAGATCTTTCACTCGAATGTCCTCCATTGCGTCCAATCGCATTAGAGCGGTGACCAGAACATAAATAGTATCACTCGATCTGCCACGATTTATATCGTTTGTTCCGCGGAATAGTCTTCAATAAAACTGGTTTTAATTTGCACAATCGCAGACTTCACAAACCCTTGAGTCTTTTTAAAGAACTCTTAGTCGTATAGATTTCTTTGCTCTGTTTTTTTTCTGCACCGATTAAGCAAGTGATAATTAATTCTAATACGAACAAATTTGTTATACGCTGTCAAAATTTTCATACAAAAGTTTTCATTTTGACATCATCTCGTGTTTTTCCCTCATCGATTAAGCAAGTTATAATTAATTCTAACACGAACAAAGCTGTCACACACTGGCAATTTTTTCATTCTGCTTTACAATGACACCATCACGCATTGATTGAACTTAAATTAATAATAATTAGTAATAAGTCGTTAATGTTTTCTTCCTCATGTCCTAACTATAACTACTACTATATAGTCTAATACCTTTACATTAAACTTAGCAGAGATATACCACCAGTAAACAAAAATAAGTGTAACAATACCAACTCAAACTATAAACGAACTTTTGAATTAAAAGCAAAAACATTTTAAAGGCTAAAGAGTCGATTGTTAATAAATTTAAAAGTCTCAAGCTTTACGATATCAGCACTAAGACGATTTAGATCTTTCACTCGAATGTCCTCCATTGCGTCCAATCGCATTAGAGCGGTGACCAGAACATAAATTGTATCACTCGATCTGCCACGATTTATATCGTATGTTCCGCGGAATAGTCTTCAATAAAACTGTCAATAAATAGTCTTCAATAAAATTTTCTTGGCTAGGCTATGTTTATGAATATCTAGAAGTAGTGCGTTACTCTCCAATGCACGGGTCTCTTTATAATGTGAGAATGCTTAGGTTACATTTCACAATCCAGGTGCACACAATTATAGACTACAGGCCCATGTTGAAAAAATTATGGGTCATTTGAACCACCAGGTGACCTATCTAGAACGATATAAGAGCATAAAATAATAAGATTGAGCACTATGCCGTCACTTGTAAGCTGTCCAACTGAGTGCAGATGAGAATTCGAAAGTACATGTCGAGTGAGTACATTTTGGTCACATATTTTTGTACGGCATTCTTACCACCAATAGATCCATTAAAAATAATAAGAAAACGCACAGTGCCGTACAAAAATGATTCAGATTTTTTTAAGAGTTCTCAGGCGTATTGTTTACCTAGTAATGGTTTTCTTCACCGATTAAGACAGTGATAATTAATTCTAATACGCATATAACTGAAAAAACAGTCTGGTTTTCTAAAGTTAAATCACTTGATTGAGAGGCAGAGTTTCATAACCAGCAGGCTAGATGTTTTAATACCACAACAGTGAAGACAAATCCAAATATTATTACACGAAAAGACTATGAACAGGAATTCAACGAAGTTTTTTAATCTATAAGGGCCATTTGTTACCCAACATCGACCGTGGAGTGGGCTGGTCGTAGAGTATGATCTAGTTCACTTAATTTCAGAGGAGATCGGTGCCCAGCAGGGGGATAGACGTAAATAGGGTTTCACTAAGCCCACTGATAGGTACCCATTGCTTCGTAAAATAGGAGAAAGACAAAGCATACTATACCCGATTAACTTCATAAATTTCTCAAGATTAATTAAATTCTCAAGATAAAAGAACAGTCCTGCTTATCTCAACCATACTCTGTTTATTGTTTTTCTGATACATACATAAACCTTCTGAATAACAGAGCGACTTTGTTCCCACCCTTATTTTTACAACTACACGCTTATTCCGAGATCCAAGTCGTAAACAGGAATGCTTAGCGAACGCTGTAATCCCCGAGAAAGTCCCGACTATTGAATATTTCACAAAGTTCAGAATACGCAATTCAGGTGTACTACTCGAAACGTTTATGGCCCATCTACTTAATTTATAACTCTTTGACAATTTGCACGGTAACCAACCGTGTACACTTTTATGGACACTTTGGAAATCGTTAAAGTCAGTTACCGTTTGTAGCTTTATTCGTTTTAAAATGGCGTAGTGAGTTATGAATTTATGTTTCCAATTTATATTATAAATCATAGCGGGACTTGCAAAGTATTTTGGCTTTAAAAGTATTAATATAGGCGTTAAATTGTGAAGTATTTTAACTTAAATGTACCTTAATAATGCATTTAAGCGTATTGTAAAGACGGATGCTAATTGTCTTTGATTTTAATACATTTGACAATGGTAAGTATTTGCACTTTTATATAAAAATTACTTAGTATAAAAATACAAATCAAATTCAATATGGACATTAGAATAATTGTAACGGCTTTGTAAGAGGGAATTTTGAAATAGTTTACAGATTGTTACATTTACCCGGATTATTTCACATGAAATTGAGAAGAGTTCAAATAAAATCCCGTTCTTTTTGAATTGCCACTGACAAGCTACTACTGACGCGTCGCTGAAAATTAATTGACAACACCTCTGATAATGTAACTAATGATTTATTACAGTTATCGTGCTACAATAAAGTAGTCCAGCAGATGTAATACATTCTCATCCAGCTTAAGCTTCAAGCGACAAATATTGGTGGATTACAAATGAAAATCCCAGATTAATGCAGTTTTCAATGGTCTCTGCTAAGCCAATAAATTTTGAAAAGATGCAATGCTTTAACGGCATTGCAGGTCTAGAATATGCGATGGCGACACTGATACGTGGGGAGTCGTTAAACTCGTCTGTTTTACGACTCATACCCAATCCATATTTCGAAGATCCCGCCAGATACGAGACCGACGTTAACTTTATTGCTTCGAACCTTCTAGAAACTTCATATGGATACTGTATATGGATAACGTATCGCTATTCTGATATTTTATGGCCACTATTTTCTATTACACTTTCGGAGCGAACTCAGTTGTATAATATACGTTACGTATAGTGATTTCTATTAAATTGAATGTCTTGTACCTGCCCATAATCTGTATGTAGATTATTAGATACTATCAAGGTGGTATGTAATAACGTGTTTTAATTTCATATTAAGTAATACTAATGTGCATGCACTTCTTAAATATTTTATAATGCAACAAAAGCAGCTCTACTATAATAAACATATATTTCGTGTTATAAAAACCCAAATGTTTTGATTATATAAATTTATATTCCCTAGTGTCAATATACTAATGTAATAAAGGTAATTGTAGCTTCGAGCACGATTTTTATTAAGTACTTTACACTTTTATGTGAGTTAGAAAATCGCTTAAACATTTTAATAAATATTAAATCTCATTTTAATAGAATACGTCACAATTTAGACAGACTGTATTTATAAATAACCTTATTTCCGATGCTAATTCAAACTTTGATCCTCAATCTCAAAAGGATAGGAGAAAGAAATCTGCTAGGCGCTTGTAACATTTAAAAGTAAACACATAATCTTGGGATCCCTCATTCCTCCGTCCCTTTATTACTTCATTTTACGCTCGACGAGCCCCTGTAATGACCTTGACAGGGCCCAAACTTCGAATTTTTGTCTTAATACTTACGTTTTTGTAGATAAAAGTGTCCTGTGCTTAGGTTTTGTACGCATATAAGAATTTTAGTATGCAATATATGTAACATGCGTGTAATATAAGTATATTTTAAGTTCGTTTTCTGATTAAGTACGATTATTGTCAGAAGTTTGAGAAATATAGCCTTAAGTGGTATATTTTACTTCAACTCCTAGAGTATTATTTAGTATTTTTCGGATTTTGGAATTAAATGAAAATGGATACGGAAAAATTAATATTCGTTTTGTTATATTTATATCTGAACTCTAACCGTTACATCACTTGCAGATGCACAGCTCTCTGCTTATGAGATTATTAAAGATATCGTCACTAATATAGCCTAAAAGTCTAATATTAAGCAAATTAGCAATTAGGCAAAATGTCTACTATGTGTGTTAGACTTTTATCGTTTCCAGTGACGATATATAATCTTAGCAATTTTCAATCAAATACAAAGCTCTTACTTACTTACTTATACTTTGACATTACCATTAAATTTTCTAGGGTACTTTAAAAAGAACAAACAATTACTGACTAATGATTTCCAAAGTATCCATAAAAGTGTACACGGTTGGTTACCGCGAAAATTGTCAAAGAGTTACAAATTAAGTAGATGGGCCATAAAAGTTTCGAGTAGTACACCTGAATTGCGTATTCTGAACTTTGTGAAATATTCAATAGTCGGAACTTTCTCGTGGATTACAACGTTCGCTAAGCATTCCTGTTTACGACTTGGATCTCTGGAATGAACGTGTAGTTGTAAAAATAAGGAGTAAGGATAAGAAACTTGGTCTGTTGTTATTGTTTAATATCTTTTTAGGTGTAGGTTATTCTTATTTCTGTTATACTCCGATAGTATTATTAGGGATTAAATGCCGCTTTTTAATTAATAAGTATTAAGTAAAATAATGAAAGGATACCTCAGAATTTAATTGACTTTTTATGATTTGTTAGATCTAATAACGGAGCGTGAGCTCACTTGTTTTAGGTGTCTATCACTTTTATTTTTATAATATAGGTTTTTAAAAAATGAATATAGGTTAATATAGGTTTTTTATAACATAGGTATAATACGTGAAATGAACGAATTATATTATGTCTTGATTTTAGAGTATTTTTGAATTATTTTAAAAATGATGATGATGTTTTGATGTAAACAATGATGAGAAGGGAACTGCTGCCTAACGTTCAGTTTATCTCAATGAAAATACAATCATGTAATGTATTTTATAATTTGTTATTAAATTACAAAAACTGATTGGCATTGAGAGACCCCCTTTCGTAAGTAAAGAAGGTAATTACTCGTAACAGAAAAATAACCTCATTATTTCAGCTTCCATTTTGGTATCGAGCGATCGTTTTCCATTATTGTCGCTTCGGGCCAAATTATCTTAAGTAAAGACCTACATTACATCGAGAATGTGAGTATAATAATGAAATTTTCAATTAAAATCAGCGATCCGATATTATGTTTCGATTACGGCGGCACCACTGCCTCACTTCTGCCTAATTTCACTCATTTCTGCGGTGGTTATTCTGGCTAGTAGAGTGTGGTAAGGGAGACATACTTTTCTGAGGCTTTCCAGCTTAGTCCTCAGGGGTAGCGGCGCATCTGTGGCCGACCTCAGGTAGAAATATCTAATCCTATGTGGGGTTGATTACAGATGGGGCGGCAGTAGCCACTTACCATCAAGTGTACTGCATCGTCTGCTACTCCTATATTATAAAAAAAGCTTGTTTGTAAAATATTACAAAAAATCTTTTTGAAGACAAAACTTTTTGAATACCTAATTCAGGGTCAAAACAAGGGTCTGATTGGAAATTGTTTCATAGAGATAGATTGAAATCGTTTTTTTGTCGAGATAATGGAGTGGATTGTTATTGTCTACCCATTTCACGCGGCGAGACATGCGGAGCTAATGTTTTTCCTTTTGGGTAATAGGTTGTTATACTGGAAATTACTTCTTTACTCCCTGTTGGGTTGTGTACGAAAAGAGTAGTTTTTATTTTTATTTTATTTTAACTTTTTATTTAATTTTATTTAATTACAGAACACAAGAACAATGTGTCTACTCCTTTATTTGATAAGATATAGAAGTGCAGTGTCAGAGGACGCTACCTTCATTATATGATTATTTAGCAGTTTAAGTTAGCGTAGAATTACTCATTAGTATTCAATTAGGCTAGATTTTAATTAATATAAAGTACCTTATTACTCACTTGGTACGTTATATATACAAACAAATAATAATTATTTTAACAGACTTAATTAAATTATAGATAGATTCAACATTGACGATTCTTCATATACAATCCACGGAACACTAACTATGATCCACAAATCATTACACATACTGCAGCAAGTGCAGAAGTAATCCTTCTTTTGAATAGTAGAAAGTTTTAGGTTCGATTATTGGCTATGCAATATTATTCGTGTACATAATCATCTATGTCCATGTGGCACTATAATTGAGATAGTACTCAAGAACGGTGCAAGAAGGGTTCTTTATTGTTGCAAACGTCCACGGGCGACGGTTATTACTTTTAATCTACAATAATATTATAAAGAGGAAAACTTTGTTTGTTTGGTTGGTTGTAATGAATAGGCTCAAAAACTACTGGACCGATTTGTAAAATTCTTTCACAATTCGAAAGCTACATTATCCACGAGTAATAGGCTATATTTTGTATGAAATATATTTGATAAATAGATTTTGAGGCGGTACAAAGTTTGCCAGGTCAGCTAGTTATTAGAAAAACGTCGATAATAACTTATTTATTCGCAATATCCTAATTTAATTGATATTTAAGATATGTTGCAGTTTTAGTTAATACTGTAATCAAATAAGCAGTTTTAGGACACATAGAATGTATCAGTAAATTGAGTGAGACTATTTCTGTTCAGGGTAAATCTATAATACAATTGGACGCATTCGAAGAAGCTGAAATGAAAGATATAAATCTTAGCGCTGATATCGTTAAATGCTCTAAACTTTCAAATTGAATAGTAAGAATCGATGAACGATTCTATTGAAACTGTTTTCTTTTCTTACTTGAGATAGTTTTATTCTTTTAATCAATGATATGTATTTAAAAGTAACTGAAGATAAAGTAAAATACAAAAGAAAAAAATACAAATTATTTATGTAGGATAAAAGTAAGGTAATACGATACAAATGCATTGCTAACACTATGAATTTACACGATTATTTCATCATCATTTGTCAATTTAAACATTAATGTTACGTAACTGACACTATAGTTCTGATACAATCCGCTAGGGGCGCTGGGCAATACGTAAACAAATACAAAAATAGTCATATTTGTCAAAACGTAAAAACTCATGGTAAGGGTTCGAACCTCAAACCCGCAATACAGGTATTTTTTTACCATTTACCTATTTATTTATAAGCACATTATTCTTCTGGTATTCTGGTAACCTCGAATCCTCAGTCTAGGTAAATATTTTTTAACACCAAACTATTACATAGTAACATAAACATTTAAGTGTTAACGCATTTGAAAAGGAAACGAAATCCTCTACTAACGCTACTAAATAAAATAATGTGTCTCAAGTGCGGCTTTAAGTTCACATGGTTCCGTATAAAAGGTTCCCAGTGGACGCAATAAAAAACTAAACGCCTCTATAAAGGCGTGTGGTCAGTGCGTAGTAAAATAAAACTACGTCTAGGACATTTACCACTGACTAAGTAAATAAACAGACTCCTAATAAGAAACATTAAATAAGTAAGTATAAAGATAGTGAACCGTCGTTTACCACTGACTTAATAACTAAATGGACTCCTCATAAGTAAAATTGAAGTGTAGAGGCAGCGATGGTCCAGTTGAAACTCAGTCTCTCAATCGTGGTCTAAAAGCCAAATCACAGGTATGAACTACTAAATTTCAAAGTATGTGCGTCTAATAAATTAATTATCACGTACTAAAACAGCAAAAGGAAATATGAGCGTGAGGAAACTTTTTCGTCTAAGAGGGTTTTACAAAATGTTTCTAAAGGCGTGTGAAGTCTACCAATTCGCAGTGGACTGTGCCTAAACCGTTCTTAAGTAAAATATTATCACACTACTAACACGGATCTGTTAATAAGGAGAAAAAGTATAGTCTATACTATTACTATACTAAGTATAGAAGTCATACATTAACCTATAAAAGAAGCCCAGTGGATACAAAATAAAGCTAAACGCCTAGATGAAAAGGCATGTAACGGCTAGTTGGTAATAAAATAAACCCACGCAGAGGTCTTGTTTGTACGGAGTATCTCAAGGTCCACTTTCTTCTAAATTAATCTAACACGAAAGAATAGGTTGGCTTTATCATCATTTTCATCTACCCTACTCCTACATATGGACTTTTTCAAAGAATGTTAAGTAAACCCATCATCTGTAACTTGGTTGAATCTGCATAGTTTAACCAGGGAGGTGCCACCTTCACATCTATCTCTAATATAAAGCAGTTTGCGTTTCAGTGGTATCATATGGATGCTTCATCGTCAACCCATTACTGTCCCACTACTGGGCACGGGTATCCTCTAAGAATGAGAAGGATTAGGCCATAGTCTACCGCACTGGTCAAATGCATATTGGTAGACTTCACATACCTTTAAGACCTTTTTTAATTCGTATGGATGCTTGCTGACATACATATTATGAAGAGAACATCTTAGTTCTCGAGAATCGTCGCAAAGATAACCTGCATCAGGGAGAACCCCTGTATATATAAAGTTGGTTCCAGATGTCCATGAGTAGTAGTGACCACTTAACGCCAGATTAATTCCAGGAACTTTTACTTCTTTAATCTTATATAAAAACACTGATTGAGTGAGGATTGGTTGAGAAATTTGAGAAATTATGAAAGACACTTTTACCAAATATATTTTTTTTCATTGTGTAATTAGGATTCTTTTTCAAAAATTTTGCAATGCTTGTCTTACGAGTAGATCTCTCCCTCGATCTCCAAATCAAACTTAGCTATCATACTTAGTGTCCTAGAGGTAGATCTTGAAGGTAATGTATTAGCAAACTAATCAGTCTGCTTTGACCACATAATAATCGGAGTCCGTTACGAAAACCGACCACGAAATAGAATACTTTAGTAGTTTGTTCCTGCTAGTCCGAAATTTGGACGAAATTGCACCTGATATTGCTACATCACACAAACATCATTTTCTTGATCATGTTTTGGTTAGGCATTTGCCCAATGGGAATGTTTTTATTGCCATGTTCTCCAGAAAATGTATTATGTTTAATCCATTAAACATTGTACTTCTTGTAAATAAGTAGTATTATTATTATTTGCCTAATAAAAATTTCATTAGGCAAAAATTAATTTTGTAAACATCCAAATAATTTGGCCGAATCACAGTAATATTAATGATAAATTCGGTTGTAAGTATATGTGTTTATTTATTTTGTATGTCTAACAACTATCATTCTAACTATATGTAAGATTTTTTAAGTAAATAAAAAATCCACTTTCAGAGTTCTGAAAATCGTTAAGATGTTTAATCAAATTAGGGTCTTTTAATAAAGACAATATAGGTTCTTAGAAGAATCTAATTAACTTTTTATAAGCAATATAAGCAAAAAAACATTAGAATGTTGGCAGAAAGAAAGATATTTTAAAGGATATTTCCTTCGAGGACGATAAAACTAAACATCCCGACAAAGATGTGACGGTCAGTGCGTGAAAACCGCGTAGAAAGGTGCGAAATAATTCAAAGTCTCTTTGCTTGAAAATAGAATACTTTAGTAGTGTACTCCGAATATGGTTAAACATGTCAGCTATTGTCAACATTTGAGATGATGGGATAGTTGTCGGAAATTAATTTCAAGGTCAAAATCAAAGTCTAGAAAAAATAGTACATTATTGTATAAGTGTTGCTTAGTGTAGCTATTTCTTCAGTGCACCTGATGACATATGGTTATCTGAACTAACTCGATATAGAACAAGGTTTCTACCTGAAGCCGATTACAGACGCACTGAAGGATTAAAATGGTCACCTCATATTTAATTCTGGCATCCATACCCTTCCATCGAACTATAGTTCGACCAAGATGCTACCACCGCCATACCTATTTCTAGCGTAAAGTAGTTCTGCGTTTTGGTTGAAAGTTCCGGATTGAGTTACTATCATCATCACTAATCATATAAAAGACCTAAAAGGGAGGAATACCAACCTTTAAATTAGCTATTTGTGGTTTGGAAACCACGGCTAAATATCTTAAATACGAGTACGTAGAAATTAGTAGCACATAATTCATCAGACAAAGTTTTATAATTTAGTCCTGAACGATGTCAATGCACACAAATGCATTCATTATATAATTTTGATTGATATATTATAATTCTGTACCATGAACCAAATGCAACAAAGATTACATAACATTAGGGTTCCTCCTCACGTTTAATACTAGCCAAAAACAATAAAAACCTTAACAGCTCAATAAGAGACGTAAAGCGGTCAATGTAACAAAGTGTGCAGACCGCTCTTAAATAGAATGTTTTAGTTTGCTCCTTTCAGCTTTGAATTGAGACAAACGCGTGACGTCACTAACCTTTTGGGTGCTGTTACGTCTACACTGTAGCTTCGTACGTGTAAATCACTGTGTATATGTGTTGTGTAAGAACACGGACGATATGTGGATAGTATATTTGTATGTATTGACTTCCTTTGAAAATAAAGGTAGTAAGTATAACCGTTTATAATTGTACTATGTTTGCCAACACGGGCCATATGTGGAGAGTATTTTTTTTTGTAATATAAGAGTAGCAGACGAGCATGCAGTCCACCTGATGGTAAGTGGCTACTGCCGCCCATGGACATCTGTAATAAACCCCAGATATGATTAGATATTCCTATCTGAGGTCGGCCACAGATGCGCCGCTACCCCTGAGGACTAAGCTGGAATGCCTCGCAAAAGTCTTTCTCCCTTACCACATCCTTCAAACCGGAACACAGCAGCACCTAACACTGCAGTTATTAGGTAGAAATAATATTTATACGGATTGATTGATATATATTTGTATGGATTGGCTTTATTGCAAGCAGTATACCTGATTATATTTGTAGTTCGACTGCGGCAGCAACACCGCTGTACTTCATTATCAAGCTAATTCTTAAAGACTATATTTTTAAGCTGACAGGTTTTCATAATAGTTTATAAAATTTTCAGGCTTCCTCGCGATATTTTCATTCGCACATAAAATAGGTATTAATTAATTTCTAATACTCACGTTACTTCGATAATTTAAAGGTACGTGTCTAGAATTTGAAACTCAGACTCCCAAATTAAGAAGCCGAATATTTTTATATTTTTCCATATAAAACTGACAGTCTTTACTTTTTAAAATCCACATAAACTGCTACCTGTAAGACTCACAAGAACAAATCCATTCTTAAACATCTAGTAAACAGTGAACAAAACTTTAAAGAAACAAACAGAAGAACAAAATGTACTTTAACATTAGCAACAATTCTAAACACCATCCAGCCGTGGTGTAATAGCTTAAGGACTCAAGGGCTCTAAGAATAGACAGCATAAATCAAAATGATTTAGCGGTAGAGTTCATAATTAGGCGCAATATTTGCCATCTAAATAAAGTTTAACCAAATTAATATTCTGGAGGTTGATTATAAATATTTTTGAACTTACTTGCTCTTCTGATAGAGAATTTCTTATATGACGTGTTTCCATCTTATCCTTAGTAGTAAGCTATCTCTGGTCATCTTTGTGTCAGAACTTTGGTCGATGTAACTCTTTATAAATTGTCGTATGTCAATCGCATTTTGATTATGACATAAAATTAATGATACAACTTTTGCTGTCATTAAAATGATTAGATTTACAGCTTACTTTATTAACTACTTGTGTTAACTGCAGTTAAATACAGTACATCAAAAATCTTCCAGATAAGCCTATGTAATTTCTTTTTTGATCATACTGAACATATATACTTACAAGAGTAGAAACAAAATCCTGATATTCCTCCTCAATCCACTTATGAACAACGAAGAACACAAACCTATATAATATCTTACAGGGAACCAAAAGTTGGCCAAACATCCACATACTTAAGTATTCGTCAAACTTTCGAACAGTGTGTCAGCTTAGTACATCCCCGGCCCCGCCTGCAGCTGCATCTAAAGGGTTATTTCTCAAACACGTCGCGAACCGTAATGGCGGATCATTTATACCGCTGATCACAGCTGTCATTCGCTTCTGAAATACTATATTTCACGCTCAACTTGTTCCTGTCGCAGCTATTTATGCAAAATGATCGATCCATTATGATCGCAGGTGGTGCAAATTGTTAGATTTTTATAGTAATAAGTGCGGTCTAATAGTGGCTAATGGAAAAAGCTTTTCCATTCATACAAACGAATGCTAAGTTTCGTGGTTCTGTTGAAGATGAAGTTTCAATAGTGTGACGTATCGGGAGAGGTGCCGGTCGACCGAAGAAAACCTTCCAATGTTCTTATCTTTCAAATGCGTATATTTCCATAGAAGCTCAGAATTCGACTGTACATAGTCCGCAAATCGGACCTATATTTATACCCCGAATTAAGGTACGGAACGCGCGACAGGTCTCACTAGTAATATGCCTCTGTAGGCCAATGGCGTGCGAGCATATACCTATCTCGCTTCACGCGTCTCTTTCTGTCTTTCGGACCTGTCGCGACGTGTCCAAGGATAATTCGGGGTTCACAAGGTTACAAGGTTATAATGGTGACACGTGTAACTGGCACGTGTAACTGACACGTGTAACTCTTTTCGTTACTATTTATATTTTAATTATTTCTAAAACTATTCTAACTAATAAAACAACCTATTCTATCAAATTACATTCTTATAAATATCCCTAATACCTAATATAGATTATCTTTTATTTTCAATTAAAACTCTTATTATACATAACTTATTCTAACGGGTTGAAGACGTCGCTAACAATCTCCCCCCAGTGTTCGGCGGTCCGGACACTCCATCCTCAGGTGGCGGCGTCTGGTTCACCACGATGAGTCGGGACACCGGTCGGCGCAGCGTTCCGCCCCTTGTTCGCACGTCGACGATGCGGATTCTCCCGTCAGGCCCAGGGAATGTCTTCTCGATTTGCCCCCGCGGCCATGTGTTGCGCGGGAGCGTGGCGTCGGCTATGATGACTATGTCACCCTCGCGGAAGTCCGTGTTCTTGCCCTTGTCGGTTCGCCGTGGCATGAGGGTAGGGAGGTACTCCCTCATCCACCTTCGCCAGAAGTGGTCCGCCATGTGTTGCACGGTTTTCCAGTCGGCTCTCCCCACGAGACAGGAGTCGTCGAACTCCCCGAGGACTGCAGCTCCGCACGATCTACCAATCAAAAAATGGTTGGGGGTTAAGGCTTCTTCGTCTCGAGGATCGGCGCTCAAGTGGGTGAGAGGGCGAGAATTGACCGTATGCTCAACTTCGGTCAGTTGCGTGTATAAGACTTCTTCAGGCGGGCTCTTCTCCCCGAGGACGGCGACCAGTGCGACCTTCACCGACCGCACCATTCGTTCCCATGCTCCCCCCATGTGAGGAGCTCCCGGAGGGATGAACTTCCATAATATGCCCTCCTGTTCAGCGGCCTTGATGAGCTCTTCGTTTTTTATGTTCTTAATTTCGTTCTTCAGCTCGTTGTTAGCCCCAACGAAGTTCGTTCCGTTATCACTGAATATGACACGTGGGCTTCCCCGTCGAGCTGCCATCCGTCGTAGGGCCATGATCATTGAACTCGTGCTGAGGGACGCAGCTAATTCTAAATGTATTGCTCTGGTTGTCAGGCAGGTGAAGAGAGCACCCCAGCGTTTTTCACGTCGCCGGCCAATGGTCACGTGCATCGGCCCGAAGTAGTCAACTGCTGCGCAGGTGAAGGGAGGCTGGTTGTGTGCTAACCGTTCTCGTGGTAGGTCACCTGGTGGTGGCATCTGCGGCCTGGTCCTTCGCATTTTGCACCACTGGCACTTGTAGGCGACCTTCCTCACGGCCTCCCGGAGCGATAAGATCCAATATTTCTGTCGCAGCTCGTTGATGACAGTGGCGTGACTGCTGTGCAACAAATGCCGATGATAGTGCTCTATAATGAGCTGGGTTGTGTGCTCCCTCCCATCAAGGATCGGCAGTCCTTTTCCATTCGTTTCGATCTTCGATGTCCGGCTCCGGAGTCGAAGAATTCCGTCATCGTTCAGAGTGACGTCCACATTTCCCAACCGGCTGGAACGTTCGATTGGTTTATTTCGTTTCATGCTATTTATTTCGCGTTCGAATGCTTCATCTTGACTGTTTCTTATTAACGTCGCTTCTGCCTTCTTTAAATACTTGCGGTCGATACACAGGTGAGTTTCATTAGCCTTCTTTTCGGAGTTTTCTTTGTTGCATTTCCTTCGACACATGTCTATAAACATATGAACCCTGGCCGTCGTCCTCAGAAGGCGCCACCAATTACTGAACTTGCGAGGGTCGAGCAACTTCTCTTTTTCATTAACGGCGGCGATGGTGCAGGCACTCTTTTTCTTTATTTCAGAGTCATCTTCTTGTTTCAGTATCTTCTTTACGGGCCAGTCAGATTTCGGACCGTAAAGGAACGCGGGACCTCTGAACCATCTTGCCTCTTCGTTGAAGTCTCGTGGGGTGTTCCTAGTCGCATTATCAGCTGGGTTGTCCTTGGTGGATACCCACCTCCATTCGTTCGGCTTGGAGAGTTCTTCTATGGCGGCGAGTCTATGTGCAATGAACACCTTATAATGGTTGCGGATGATTGCTCGGGCTGCCCTCGGATGTTCCTTTGCATGTTGCTCCGCGTTGATGTTCTTCACGTAGATAGCCGTTGCTGGAGAAGACGCGGCGCCGAAGATTACAGACTTCATTCTATATTCTTTGGGCTTCGATCCTCGGTCTTCACCTCGCCAAAGAAAGCGTAGGCTGTCGCGGTCTTCCTCTCTTATCTGGATTTGCAGGAACATTTCTTTCACGTCAGCGACGACTGCTACGGGCCCCTCTCGGAATCGTATTAATACCCCAAAGAGAGATTGGAGTAGGTCTGGACCTGGTAGCAGCGCGTCGTTCAGGCTCTTCCCTTCATGCTTAGCGGCAGCGTCGAATACTATTCGAATCTTCCCTTTCAATGGATGTTTCACGGCGAAATGAGGAAGATAGAAAGTCCGGCCCATTGTGATGTTCTCCGGTGCTTCTTCGGCGTACGCGCTCGTCAAGAGGTTACCTAGTTGCTTGCTATATTCTTCATTGAGTGTTGCGTCTCTGTCCAGTTTTCTTTCAACACCCAGCAGCCTGTTGCGAGCTTGAGTGTAGTTATTGGGCAACCTCTCGTCTTCAGATTTCCACAGAAGCCCGGACTCGTATCTTCCATCTGGTAACTGCCTTGTAGATTCTTTAAGTATCTTCAACGCTCGTTCATCTGCATCGTTGCTAGGACGTCGTTCTCTTATTCCAATTGAGTCTAATTCGAAGTGCTTCTTAATTAATTCTTCAAGTGATTCTTCTTTATTATTTATTTGACAATGGTTGATGAAGTGAACTGAAGCTATCCCGGTGTGGCCCCCGTGAAGTACCCAACCCAGGCTTGTGAGAGAAGCCACAGGTTCGCTTCGTTTCCCTTTCACGATCTTCCTTGAGACTATGAGGTCCCAGTTGTCCTGACCGATGAGCAGTGCGGGCCTTCCTTTTTCATATACTAATTCATTCTTTAAATTCTTCAGATGGTCGCATCGTTCAATAGATTTCCCATCTACATATTGAGGTGACAACTTCAGTTCTTCAACGGTGCGCACGCCTCTCAAGGCTCGTTTGTCCCTCCTGTGTATGCCTCTTATCTTCAGATCCATTTTCTGTGACTTTTCTTTGGTGATTATTTTCCCACCGACGGTTTCCAATATTAATTCTTTTTCTTCCCCCGTGGCCCCAATACGTGAGGCGATGGAGGCGTCCAGCAGGGAAACCGTTGAGCCCTCGTCTAGTAGTGCTAGTACGCGGGCTGATCCTTTGGGTCCGTAGATATCGACAGGCATCATCTTCAAATAAATTCTTGCCCCATCCGCTGCGGCGTAGACGGGACGAACATCTTCTATTTCCTTCGCTTGATTACAGGGGGACGGTGCGAGCTTCTGTTGTTGCGTAGACGGTGCTGTTGTGCGAGTCAGCTCCGAGTGCAACAACGTGTGGTGCGGTCTCTTACATTTTCTGCACGGCTGTGCTTTACAATTCGTTCGTACGTGTCTCAGTCGCAGACACTTGAAACATAAACGCTTCTGTTTCGCTATTTCCCATTTCTCATCGGTTGTTGCTTCCTTAAAATTCTTGCATTCGGTGAGCCAGTGTTCTCCATTGCAATGGAAGCAGTTCTTCTTATATGGTTCCGATGACGTTGCTACAATGTGCGTTTCTTCTTCGTCATCTTGCGTTGTGTGGACAGGGAATCTTCTTTGCCCGAACCTCTTCTTAATCAGTTCGGGCGGTGCAAACGATCCACACAAATCAGCTTCAGAATTGAGGAACTTCTTAAGTTTCACCAGTTCTGGTTCATCGTGGCCCATACTGGCGTTGAAGTCGAACCATCGATACCGAAGTATGGGTGACAGCTTCTCAATGACGACTCTTGTGATCTCCGGTGAATATAAATACTGGACTTTCTTCAAAGCTTCTATCGTTGTAACGGCGTTGCTGACTTGACTCGCGAATGCGCAGATGTCCCTGGGTGCGTCGCTAATACGGGGTAAGTCCTTCATCCTTTCAACTTCTGCGAGAACTAGTTGCTCTGGTCTCCCGAAACGACGTTCTAACGCGGCGAGGATTTCTTGAGGTTCCGACGATGCGAAAAGCAGGCTTCGTATTGCTTCTCTGGCGGCTCCCTTTATTGTTCTTCTTAGGCGAGCCATGTTCTGTACGTCGTTAAACTGCTCCGCGCTGTCCATATATGACCTCTTGAAAGGCAGCCATTCTTCGTTAGATCCGTTGAAGTCGGGTAAGTCCCATACCTTATGAGCCGCAGTCGTTGGTTGCGTTGTGCGCGCGGCGACGATAATGGCGTCGGCGAGTTCTTTAAGTTCGCTCTTGTGTGAAGGTACTTCCTTTTCATTCGGGGCTTCCACGTAAGACGCGGTGTGTTGGACCCATTGTTCGATGTGCGAGTGACGTTCAGCTTCGAATTCGTTGTCTAATTCATCTTCGGAGTCGCATTGTGCAAGTTCCAGTTCGGTGCGTGCGAGGGCTGCGGCGGTCTCCGCGGCCGCTAGCTGCTTTTTCTGAAGTTCCACTTGTGCTCTGAGTTCTGCCTTGCGTGACCTTGAGGATCTGGTCGTCCGAGGGACCACGGTGTCTGAAGACGCGAACGGAGGGACGCTAGGCCTTCCAATGTTCTTCAGATGCGTGTGTGGTTCGTGGTGCGGGATGCTCGCGGGTGCGGGCATCGTAGTCGCGGGATTCGTGGACACGCTGCGTGCGGGCGCAGTCGCGGTCGGTGCGGTGCGCGTAGTTCTACTCGTCGTTGTGGTCGCGGTCGCGGTCATAGTCGTAGTCGTAGTCGTCGCGCTCGGTGCCTCGGTCGCGGTGGCGTCGGCGGCGGCTGCGGTCGCGGCTGTCGCGGCGCGCGTTCTTCTTCCATGCGTCGAGGCGGATGCGGCGGTTGAGGCGGTGGCGATCGTGTGACGAGATGTGGACGTTGACGCAGTCACGGTGTCCGTAGGTGTGAAAATCGACCAGTCCGTTCTTGATTCTTCTGAGCTTCGTTCTTCCTGCTTGGAGCGTGACGGTGACCTTGAACGAACGGTAGGCATCTTCGGTTTTTTCTTCTCTTCCCTATCCGACGTAGAAGGACCAAACAATGTGACGTATCGGGAGAGGTGCCGGTCGACCGAAGAAAACCTTCCAATGTTCTTATCTTTCAAATGCGTATATTTCCATAGAAGCTCAGAATTCGACTGTACATAGTCCGCAAATCGGACCTATATTTATACCCCGAATTAAGGTACGGAACGCGCGACAGGTCTCACTAGTAATATGCCTCTGTAGGCCAATGGCGTGCGAGCATATACCTATCTCGCTTCACGCGTCTCTTTCTGTCTTTCGGACCTGTCGCGACGTGTCCAAGGATAATTCGGGGTTCACAAGGTTACAAGGTTATAATGGTGACACGTGTAACTGGCACGTGTAACTGACACGTGTAACTCATTTCGTTACTATTTATATTTTAATTATTTCTAAAACTATTCTAACTAATAAAACAACCTATTCTATCAAATTACATTCTTATAAATATCCCTAATACCTAATATAGATTATCTTTTATTTTCAATTAAAACTCTTATTATACATAACTTATTCTAACGGGTTGAAGACGTCGCTAACAAATAGATTGGCCAAGTCCGTGGGACTGATGATATAAGAAGGTTCTCGTATGAAGACCACGTGTTGGCAAAATGAATACAAGATACACCACTACCAGGTGGACTGATAACCTAAATATGGCGGGAAACAGATGGATTCCGACGGCTCACGAACAATTAGAGTTTCGCAGATTATAAAATTAGATAGTTATATCATCAATTAAGGGGGGAATATAGAACACCTTGGATGAGTAGATCTCCCTTACCCCTTTAAACCGAGAAATAGCAGCGCTGAACATTGGTCTCAGTAGGCAGAACTTAGCGTGTCTCTAGTTATATTACAAGATAACCAAAAAACTTGAAAACGATACATTTTCACGATACCTAATTTCAAAATTAAGTGTGCAATATATCGCTAGTTACTAATTAAAATTCAACGCAACTAACATTTTCAAACTAAAAGTGAATACGAAAACAAGTGCATCCGTTTTTGCAATCCCTCTTTGTATTTCCACAACACGTATCAAATTATCTTGCAGCGAGTTGGTCCAAGAAGTTTATTTTAATTAGTCAGACACTCTTCTGGGAATACTGCTGCAATTAATACGAAAAGTTCCGACAAACGATAGTTCCGTGCTTGAGTATTCAGCGCTTATTATTATGTAAATGCGTTAATTTACCTGCTTAATGGATATTATGTTTTGGTAGTTGAGGTATCTTCATGAGCTTAACGGCCGTATTAATGTTGGAGCTCGTTAACTGACAAAGAGAGATTAGAACTGAATATTGGTATTGTAAGTTTTGAAGGTAGTAGAACCTTTTGTGTACAACCGCCACACCTATTTCTGGCTCATAACAGCAGCTTTAAGAGCTGCTGTGTTCTGGTTTAAAGGCTGAGGTAAGGAAGACATACTTTTCCGAGGCGTTCCGGCTACTAAGCCTCTACTCGAGCATGCAGTCTACCTGATCCGTAATCAACCCCAGATAGGATTGGATATCCCTACTGAGGTCGGTCACAGGCGCGCCTCTACCCCTGAGGTAGTCCTCACGGGTAACCTGAGGACTACCTCTAAAGAGGTAGTCCTCAGGGGTAGAGGCGCGCCTGTGACCGACCTTAGTAGGGATATCCAATCCTATCTGGGGTTGATTACGGATCAGGTAGACTGCATGCTCGTCTGCTACCCGTATATTATAAAAAAATGCGATCCACTTGGCGGTACGTGATTACAGCCGCCGATGGACATCTATAATCAACCCCAGATAGGGTTAGATATTCCTACCTGAGGTCGTCCACAGATACGACTTTATCTCTGAGGATCTAAGGTAGAACGCCTCGGAAAAGCAAGTCTCTCTTACCAATTCAAGTTTATAAATAAGTATAAAAACGTAACATCTTTGAAATCTCACGGCATTTCACCACATATTTCAGCGAATAATTCCAATTAGCCTCAAGATGAAAACACTGCGTAACTAGGTCAGCACCGTACCAGGGGGATTTCTTCGAAACTGCACTGTTCTTGCAGAGATCTTACATTTTCTTGTTCTAGTATATTATGCTTTTCCATTAGTATAGTTTTTGGTGGTGTGAGTGTATAAGGAACGTGATTCATGTGTGTTACATTTGCTATTGATTGCTTGAACTTGAACACGCTTTATGAAATTAGTAATGATACTTACACTATCTGAATCATGAACTTTTTGGAAAAATATTGTTATTGTGGTGTACTGCTTTGTTTCACATATTTAAGGAGATTATTAGATTAGATGAATACCCGTTAGTGATAATATTATGTCTTAATCCCTTTTTGTAGTAATCTTCAAATTTTGAACTTAGCGAAATGTCGTAGGCAAATTTCTTGTTAAGTAACGGGCTTAAAATTTCAAATCAAAGCTGCGTCTTTTTACGAAACTATTTATCTGTTGATTTTCACCTAGCCTAAAGCAATTAAGCGTGTATGCTTGTGTTTATTCATGGGTTTTTGACGTCACAAATTAGGTAGTTGTCGAATTACATATTATATTTGGGTAAATGCGTCAGTGGCGACGTAGCCAGGCCATCACGGTGAGACAAAGTCCTTAACTTCGATATGTTCCATTGTACTCATTATTTTAGTCCTCATTTTAGGAGTACTCTGAGACTAAGATTCTCCACCCACGAGGAAAGAGTCTTATATTAAAAAAACAAATTGAACATTTTAGGAGTACTCTGAGACTAAGATTCTTCACGAGGAAAGAGTCTCTTATATTAAAAAAAAAGAAAAAACAGTTGTTTCTCTGTAAACAAAGCAGAAATAGTTACAGTCGTCCAACATCGTGGTAGTATCGTGGCATCAATTTAAATTTGCGGTAAAACAATATCTTACGCTATCTTACCCTATTTTCCAGCAGATAATTGCAATTAGCCCCAAGATGGAAACACTGTAAGTGGGTCAGCTTTGCATCGGGGAATTTCTTGCTAGAAATTGCATTGTTCTAGCGACCTTAAAATTTTCCTGCGTCATCTTTTAGGATTTTGTGGGTTTTTAATGCTGCTTAAATTTTAACGTTTGATACTCGTACATCATTGATTTTATCAATATCTTAAGTACTATTAAGTAATTCTTACAAAATTTGTTTACGTAGAATTTAACTATAATATGTCAAGTAAAGTTTTAGAAAATTTTCTTACGACACCTTTAAAGAACATTTTTGGTAAGACTTTACTATATCACTACCTGAAGTCCTTTTTAAAAGTTATTTTTGCATTAAATGCACTGAATTGTAATATAAAGTTCCATTTACCATCTTTGTACCTTTGTAAGATTTATACCATCGTCCAAATATTAAGCAAATTCTATGATTTGAAAAATTCGTATGAACATCCCTTCTTCGTCTTTATGTTCGTCTAAGTTAACTAACATTTTCTTATCTTCTAATTACCTATTTGTCTAAAGTCAGGGAAGGAACTGAGCGCTTTGAGGTCATTCTCTAAATAGCGATGTTTTATTTTATGAAAGTCATAAAACATTAGTTTCTTCTTAGAATTAATTTTATAGTGGAACTATATTTTTACAACTTAAGTATCAATGGATACTACCCTGGTCACCACAAGGACTGATGCTTTTATTTTCTTCTTCTCAGTCAAATCTTTTTCAATCTTCACTTAAAGAATGCAGTGCGCTTTAATGAAGCACGGTCTTCATCATCATATTCTGTTTAACGGTACAATAACAAATAAAAGCTAAGAGCACTTTGATAACGTGACAATGCTCTACGAATAGCACTCCCACTAGTAACTGTTCCCCGTGTTATCGTCCATCAAAATTGTTTAATGGTTCCAAGGTTACGTTCGAGTGGCGAGCCAACATCAATAAATCTGCGAGGCGTGGCGTTGGAAACGCTATCTGGGTGTAAATGTCCCGTGGCACTGCATCACTGACACGGGGCAGTGGCACAAATCCTGAATGGTTTATGGTGTATCATCAGGGCATGCCATTGCTGCTGTATAAAGCCAAGTTTTAGTTTATGGCTCAGGAGGTGTTTTTTGCGCTGGCGTGTTAGTTTTCTGTGCCAGAATGGAAGTGTGTTGCGTTTGTTTTTCGCTCGGTGTTTTTAAGGAAATTATTGATTTGGTATATGTTGTTATATTTCTTTCATTGCTAATTGCCTTCTTCACGCTAGTAATTTTATTTAATATCTAAAATATGCTGTAATATGCTCCTATGCCTAAGGAGACAAAACAAAATCAAGTTACTGCTTAATAATTTTATATTCTTATTTAATAAATAGATGTAAAATACCTTAATATCATTTTTATAATGAATAAAGCCTATACTTAGAACTTTGTCACTACGCTTCCTGTTACAAGCTTTGATATCGACGTCAGCAACAACAAGAGAATTCACAATAGATCAAACTGTTGAATGCTTTCAGGTGATACTCCACTACATTGTCAGACTTCAACAATATATCTTCTAGCATTGTGTCGAAAGTGCGATTTAGGTGCAAATCTACCTTGCTCGCTGACAATTGTACAAACACAAATCTTGTCTTTAGGTTACGCACATATCCAACCAAAAGCTTTGTTTTTGAGTACGCAGATTTTGTATCTATCAAAACTCGCCAAGAGAGCTTTTTTATAATATAGGAGTAGCGGACGAGCATGCAGTCCACCTGATGGTAAGTGGCTACTGCCACCCATGAACATCTGTAATCAACCCCAGATAGGATTAGATATTCCTACCTGAGGTCGGCCACAGATGCGCCGCTACCCCTGAGGATTAAGCTGGAACGCCTCGGAAAAGTATGTCTCCCTTACCACACCGTTCAAAACGGAACACAACAGCGCCTAACACTGCCGCTGGAGTCGAACCACAAAGGTTCTAATATAAAGGAGCTAATATGTTTTCCTAGGAAATCAAAGTTCAAATTAGTTTCGTTTGCGTATTACGTTAATGTCCTACCCGGAAGTGACCATATAAAAGCGACTAATTTCCCACTTGATAAGTCCATCACAGAAGAAACCTAACAGACTCGAATCAATTAATCCACCCACATAATTGAACTCAATTTCGTCGTACAAGCCGAGAGGCTAATCGCAAATCAATAAAAAGTAATCAGCAGCTATGTAGCAGGAGTCATGTATAACAAATTTTAATCTTCGTTACAACCGCTCGGATATGCAGAGCGAACAATGAGAGGGCATCCCAAATTCGAAAACGGCCCATTTTTCCTGCAAAGAAACAAAACACGGTACAAATCACGACGCTCGCCCGACGCCTTTTGAATAATTCATAATTCACCCGCGAAATAATAGCAGGTGAATATTATTTTCCTTTTGTTGGCGTGCGTCATTGAATAGAACTGGGCGCCTGCTACCGACTGATAATAATTCATCAATTGTTTACTAGCTAACGGGCGGTTGGAATAAATCCGTGTTGGGTGTTTTTTGCAGCGTGTGGGTCCATTCTCGATCGCTGGCTTAATAACGTTTGCTTATGATGATACCTGAAATGCAATTATGGTTATTAAAATTATTTTTGGGATTATGCGGGCTTTTTAACTACTTTTTCGAATCGATCAAGGCTCTAAGTCTGTTAAATTTGTAACTTTATTAGGTTTCCTATAACTGCTTTACTATGTTGCTTACGTGGGTTCAAAGACAGCTAATATCTATAATATGTTTGAACTATCGTATCTTTAGATTGTCGTATGTATTTTCAATTAACGTAACTGATCACATTTCATGCCTCACTGAGTTCTATAGGTAGTATCGAATTCTTTACATATAGTGAAAATCTTTAAAAAAGGTGTTATTAACTTTCTGATTTTGGATTGTTTTCTATATTTAAAATACCACAGCTTTAGCTAGAAGCATTTATACGTTTGCTAAAGATGGATGTTTGACTTCCCAAAGGCTATAAGTTATCTATTCGCAATTTTATATTATTTTATATCACGGCGTGCGTAAATGGACGTTTTACGCACGCTTCGCGTGCGCAAAACCCCCATTTCCGACCCCGTAATATAAAATTTTATACAACACGCGGACGAAAAATGTTTTTCTGACTCGTGTGATTGCAGTCCTCGCCTGCGGCTCGGCCTGCAAACTCACACTTGTCAGAAAAAAATTTTTCGTCCTCGTATTGTAATGTACTATTTATATATAAGGTTTTATATTACGTAAATTTTACAACAATTAGGTAGAGTTTAAAATACACATAGAAATTCCGGCGTACAGTAACATAACCAATTCCCAACAAACAAATTCTCGTTAATGAAGGGCTAACAAATAAAACACTCACGTATACAATTACTTAATTTATTTACCAATCCATCATTATTTCAATACATTACATGCTAAAATCACTTCCGATTTAATGCACAATTAGGCGTATCCTTATTACATTACAATAGGGTTATAACAGTTAAGTTATCGTAAAGCCTCGACCACACTAAGATAATATAATATAAAATCATATTTCATAACTAATTACATGAAATATTGTTTTCACACTTTTACTTTTGTCAATAAAGTATGTTCTTTTACCAAAGAGAAAATAGTTTTTTTACTAACTTTCTTGACACGCATACACAAAAGATAATGACAGGAAAAACAATAAAATTACTAGAATTATTACTAGAATTATTTTCTTAAAAGTAGCGTTGATTTAAAGACCCAGTGTGGACGAGGCTTTTAGTTTGCGACCATAATTATGTAATTGTTATCAGCGACAGTACTGTTATAGGGTGAATTCATAAAGTTATAAAACTGAGTCTGGTAAATCGTATTTTGTTTTTAGTAATTATTACTGTCTCCAATTTGGCATACTGTTTTCAGGCGATATAAATACAAAATTAATTAAAATACTTTAAAATATAACAATATTGAAGAGTTTAAAGAAAATAATAAGAATACTAGAAATCATTCCAAATTATAATTAGTAAAAACTAGTATGTCCACTTTGATTTGATTTTTTTTTCACGTAGTTCATTTTCATTTGTCAATTTGTAAAAACTGGTCATTTTCATTTGTCAATTTGTAAAAACTGTAATTCTGTAATTCTTTTTCGTAACGAATAGGTTTCCGCTGAATATTCAGTTTATAATATGTTAAAATGTCCGATTATAGCAGTACCTGAAGAAATAGATGCTTACTCACTAAATATCATTTAAATTACAAATTGGATTAACCTATGTACATAATTATATGTTCTAGACAAAGGTCAAACCTCAGCTGCTCCGAGATGTGACTAATTAAATTTGTAGGTCGGAAACTACTTGACAAGGGTTTAAAACCAATGTCCTAGTGATTGTAGAATTCGGTGTATAGTTTGTAGGCACCACCGCTAGGCTATATTAATCTTATATATAAAATTCTCGTGTCACAATGTTACTTACCATACTCCCCCGAAACGGCTATACTGATTTTCACCAAATTTTATATGCATATTCAGTAGATCTGAAAATCGGCTACTATCTATTTTTCATACCCCTAAGTGATAAGGGTTGTTCACCCTTAACATTTTTTTATTTATATGGCAACACAACATTTGCCGGGGCAGCTAGTGATGGATATAAAGTTATATAAAATTGTGTAACTTAATCCGAAGATAATTCAGACGGTTACTTAATAAAAATAGTCACTGTCGTCTTCGGACACCAGAAGAGTAAGCAATGAATCGTCAGTATTAAGGAAAAGCTCTTTTTAATGTCCTTGACACGTTTTTGTGAGGTTCTTTCTTGACAAAAACGTGTCATAAATAGTAAAATGTGCTCTGATGGGTCCTCTAATTTAATATAGAAAATTTTGTATTTAAGTAAAAAAAAGTTTTTAACAAGATACTAGAGGTATTAAAGATTTTTTAATTCCCACAGGATTTTATTTTTATAAGATTGGAGTAGTAAAGGAATTTTCAAGCCGCCTGACGGTATGTGGTCTCTGCCACCCATGGATGAAGCCCATAACAGATGCGTTGCTACTATGAAAACTAAGATTTCCTCTTTCCACCGTTTCACCGAAATGCAGAACTGCTTCACGCTACAAATGCACAAGGCGATAGTACCCCTCCGACCGTACCATACTTTTGTACCTACATAATTTCATTGTGTAAAATAACGAACTTTGTCTGAATAATTTAATACTAAAATTAGTTTTTTTTATTATCCAACAAAAATATGATTTCATTTGTACACAAGAAAATAAATTTATAACCATTAATAGTGATTTTTCTTAGGCGCCATCTGAGATTAATTTATCAAGAAGCAGCTGAGCTGAGATCATTGTTCAAACATAAGAACATTCAGTAACATATTTATATATTACGGTTTAAATTCAATGCACCATCACATTTCCCTTTAATTAATATTTACATAATTATATCCTTGACAACCACTATACGTGACCACAGCCCATTACAAATCATAATTTATATACACGTAAGGCTAGTCACAAACCAGTGTGAGCCAATCTATGAGAAATAAGGCTGACCACAAAATATTCGGCTATGTAAGGGCATGTTCAGATGTACATCCCATTTTGTTATAACATATGTATTACTTATAACAATCCTGTTATTATGTAATTGTTATAACTAAATGCTAATAAAATAAATCTTAAATTATAAATGTATATTGGTATCGATTATAATCGGTCTTAGGTAGGTTTGATTTTAAGCTAGTATTAATTTTGAATGTATCAAAATCTAATTCTTGTAAATATTTTATCATTACAAAGCGACATCACAATTGAAATTATTAAAATTAAAGTTAAATCACTGGATTAATTCATTAATGGTTAAAACCATAGTGTGAATTAACCAATTATCAAATTACTGAATTATAATTGCATTAATGACTGACATTATACATATTTTCAATCACTATAATATAAACAAAGAGTGTAACAATTGAATTATAATTCATTAATGACTTTAATTATCATTTCAACCCATGATAATATAAACTGAGCTGACTAAATAACCGAACTATAATTCATTAATGATTGTATAAAACAAAGAGTTTAACTCTACAAATTTCAGTAAATAATTTTAAAATTGCCGTACTTACCCCATATTCATATTACAGACAAAAGAAAATTTAACAACCATTACATTTAACAGTTATTTTTAAACACAGCCTCGTATTAACTACTTATAACGAAACATATTTTAAAGCTATTATGCGCATAACAGTAGGTTAAGTTTATCATTATGTTTCACGCTCAATGATTGAGGGTGGGTTGCACCGTAAGCCTGTTTGAAGTTTGAGGTTTAATATAACCATAACTTGACGATAGCGACAGGAGTGTTAAATTTTGTGTTGCGCCAAGTTATTTGTCAATGTCATTTGTATCACTATCACCATTATTTTTAGTCGACGTTGACAGACAAACGAAATTTGACAATAGCCTAATGTTAAGTGTTTATTATGACGTCATGTTCGTTAACTAAGTGCAACTCATGAGTTGCTTAACCATAGATTTGACGGCTGGTTAGGCTTTTGTTAACGTTAAAGTTTCATAGTGCAACCCACCTTTACTGTATTTATATAATCAAAATAAAAGAATATAATTCCCATAGCATTATGAATGTGTAAATGTACATAATAAAACAATTCCGTTTTAATTTTAAAATTAATTCGGGTTTTAAAATAAATCTTTGGCCAATTACTACAGTGACTTATCCTGTTACCTTATTTCCTTTTTAATATATGCAATATGTAACTTTAATAAAGGTAATTCACATTGATTTCTCATACATATAAAAGTATAAGGTATCTGTCTTACTGTCGACGAGTACTAAAAAAACATTTAGAAAATACAGAAGTTATGAAATGAAACATAATCTATGTAATTGAAGAACCTTGTCTCTACCTCTCATACGTTTTGACTTCTGTAAATTACAATCGCAACCACTATAAAATACATTAAATCGAGGTTTAAACACATTACTTATATCGAAACAAGTCTTGTAGAAAATAACTTTAGTTTTAGACTATTTTATTTATTTATTTTGAGCGATGGCTCTTTACAAATCATTGAATTTTTAGACAACCTATCTTGAAGCCCTATGCATGTCTGCTTACTTCTTGTTTAGCTGAAACATTGAAATTAATAAACTATTTGAGACTTATTTGAGAAGTTTTCAAATTTCTAATAAACCTTAAGGCAAATAGTAAAATATTTTATTTAGTCGCTGACAGTAAAACACACGCCTTATTTTCATACAATTACTATTAACCTGTGCATAAACTAACATTCATTACGAAACTTTAATATTACATATAAACCAGATGTTTATAATTATTTACATACTAATTACACTTAAGTAAAGTTATGTACAACATAAATTAATTTTCTATATAATCAGTCTATTTAACAATATGGCTGCTAATTAAGAAATTACAAAATTATTATAACGTTCTTGTTTCTTACTCCATGGGTTTATTTATTAATTGGAAATTCAATTTTATAATCAACCTATTCGTTTTATATATTCTCGTGGTAGCTTAAGGGTGATAACACACGAGCGGCAGTTTGTCGCCGACAGTTGTTAAAAGTTGTAAACGACGGACGACAGTCGGCGGCAGAAGTTGATGACAGGTCGCGATACTTATAATAAAGGTGGCAGAACTCTCAGTGATTCGACTCCGGTACGACCGCCATGCCTATTTCTGCCGTGTAACAGCAGCGATAAACGCTGCTGTGTTGTGGTTTGCATGGCTTGTTATAGGAGGCATCCTTCAAAGGCATTCTAGCTTAGTCCTCAGGGTTAGGTTAGGTTAGAATCAACCTCTGGTAGGAATCTTATCATATCAGCGGTTGATTACAGATGTCCATTGGCGGCAATTGCCACTTCCTATAAGGTGAACTGCATGCTCGTCTGCTACTTCTATAATAAAAAAAAATATTAATTTTTCATTTAGGATAACAATATCAGGATTTACAATTTGGGAACGCTATCGTACCAAATTATTGTTTACAATAAATAATCGGCATCATTCGGCGACGATGTCAGCTGTCATCACTTAACCGTCGACCATCGTGGGCTGTCGCTCATGTATTAACATCCTAATCCTATCAATTGCCGTTGTAACAAAATAAATGCTAAAAATAAAATATTTTAACCGTAATAATAATTTTAACAAAATACTAAAATCGCTATAAAAGGAGTAAATGAACGATAGGTTACAATAATAAACAATGTACTAACTAAATTACCTCTTAACAAAACAGCTACCTTATCGAGGTTTCTGTGTAATTTTCTAATAGGAATTTTAGAAAATGTTGTAGTAGGAGGATTATAATTGTAGGTAAACATGATTCCGCCGCACCTGTAAAACAAGAATTCTATTTACTTATAAGGTCCTTAAAAAAGTACAGTTAAAGTAATATTACCTACCATTATTCAGGATTCAGGATTTAAAATAAAACACAATACCTTAGGTAGGTTGTTGTGTTTAATATTAAATCCTGAGTAATTACTAAAATATGTCTAAGCCGGTTATGAAATTGTCTGGATGTACAGATATACAAAACCATATTTTTTCAAGCCTAGGTAGAAAACTGGTGCTATTCGTTCGATAGTAAAATTTTGGAAGTAGGGTACACTCTAATTTGCAGTGGCCAGCGTATAAGACTATGGTATAAACTTCTCTCACACTGAGTCTCTACCCAACAATATAATATTGGGTTGAAAATTATCGTTAAATAAAAGTAATTCTAAAAATACCTGTTAAACTCCTCTCTAAAGCAGACGCAGGGTTAGCACTCCGCTCTCTCAATACTATCGTGTGGCTCGACGCTTTCCACACATCGAATATGGATGCTTCACAACTGCAAATAAAAAGAAATATATATATTCATGCCAAGCATGTAGAAAGCTCCTATACAAACGCACAAACCACAGATGTATTGTATTATCTGTGGCACAAAAGCAAAAATCGTTTGGACGTATTGCAAACACACGCGACAATTCTTTGATTTCATAAAAAAACAGACACTGAATTGGATCGCCTACAAGCGCTTGCAAACCTACACAAACCAAGTCAATCTTTCTATCCACAAGTTTGAATTTGTTACCATTTGTTGAGGTTTGGCAAGCGTCTGGACGCGAATATAGTTATATTTAACAAGTAGAAATAAAAAACAGAAAGGATTTTTACCGCCAAGAAAGTTATCGAATTTCTTATAAGAAAAAATGACATAACAATAATTTGGTCTTGTTTATGTTTGTAAAATATATTCCCTTCGTTGTAAAATATATTCCCTTCGTCCGATTCCACACAAAGATGTTACGTAAAAAGGGTGACTAGTCAATGGAATAAAATCCGAGACGCAAACAAAATTAGCCTACCTTTCCCCATACGTACATTGTTGACAGAAATACAGCTATATTTGCTAAAAGTAAACTGCGAAGAGACACCGGGGAAGAATACAAATGATCTGAACCGGCTTGTGCCAAGACACTTGTTTTATAACCGTAGAATAGCGAGAAATTTAAACAGCGATATTTTTATAATATATAAGCAGACGAGCATGCAGTCCACTTGATGGTAAGGGGCTACTACCACCTATGGACATCTGTAATCAACCTCAGATAAGATTAGATTCCTACTTGAGGTCTACAAAAGCTACAAATGCGCCGCTACCCCTGATGGCGAAGTTGGAATGCCTCGGAAAAGTATGTCTCACTTACCACACACTACAAACCAGAACACAGCAGCGACTAATATGCTGTTATGAGGCAGAAATAAGTTTTTCTTAACAATTGACTAGTTATGTACGTACCGTATCATTAAAGTTGGAACCGGCGATAAGACAGCGGCCTCTAGTTCTAAAGTAGATAAACTAGACGCATAACCATTACTGAAATTTAGCACATGGTTCGCTGTGAAACTGGGTACCTGTAACAAGGAATATTTTTAGAAATTGCAAGTAGAAATGGGCATTCAGCCCATCTGATGTGATGTGATCACTGTCTCCATGGACATCTGTAGCCGAAGTAGCCATATATAACAGGGGTTCTTCATGAAGCGGTTCGTAGATCCTATGCGTTGTCATTGAGAGCTAAAATTATCGCCGTATATGAAAGCCAGCCAGCATTCACACCCTTTCACAATAAAATGAAATGAAATATATTTATCTTGTACAGGCGTGCGAAGACACTTAAATTTTGTCAGGTTTTTTTAAACTACTACTACAGTATCGGAACAGAGACGCAAGATCTACGTCGCTAGAATTAGGTGTTGTGGTGTTACTTCTCCGGTCAAACTTTACGGATTCCTTGACAGAGGATGATTGTACTACTTTTATAATGATTATAATGCTTTAACTTACCATCTGTTCGTTGACATACCACGTGATGTTCGCCGCTGGTAGCGAGGGAGGGGATGAGCAGTTTGCCCGTATCTTGTCACCGCCGATGTATGTCATCCTATCTGACGTCACGTTCGGGCTTATTAAAGGTGGCTCTGTTGGCAAAAACGTATTTTATTTATTTTCAAATAAAACTAGTATCGAAGGTTGGATCCTCAAGAAAAAGTTCGGATATAAACAGAAACACAGTAAAAAGATAGAGTTATCTAAATCAGATAAAGTAAGCAGGATAAATAAAGTGACAAAAACAATGCATGTGACCAGATTTAAATTATATTAATGAGAAAAGATTATGTTATAATATTTTTAAATTATATAATTCAAAATGCTAAAAGTAGATTACTTCACAGAATTAGCAAGGTTTTACGTCATAAACAACAATGCTAGCCAAATGCGCATTGGTAAACATTCCACGCTTTTAAGAACATTTCAGAGATATTTATGTTAAATTAATAATATGTAGCGATATTCTCCTTCATCGTAAGCAAGGAAAAAAATGTTTATCCTCTCCCAGTATAACATTTAATTACAAAATTTAGTGGAAAATTTAAGGCTTCTGCGCATATTAATTTCTAAGAAAAGGTTATCAAATTCAACGCGATACATCTTGAAAAAGTGCTGACAAGACATCTATCTCCATACATTTATCCCCGAGTGAATGAGCTGCGGGGACACATCACGGTTCGATTTACTGAACACGGGTAAATAATGCGACCCGAGACTGATGGATATAGGAATCTGATATATCGCTGCTATCTTTATGCTATTTGAGTAGCACTTTTTTGTAGTTAGGTATATCACGTTTGTAACGTTCAGATATAATTGGTTGTGTGATAATACTTCTTGTATAGGATTTTTAGTTTTACTCATTTAAACAATTTTTGAAGGTTTTGTTTCGTACCTTCAAATGTTCTTTATTTTCATTTTTTCGTTCAATTTCTAACTTTTGGGTACGAAACCCTATAAAGTATATTGTGAATATTGTTATTGCTTCCCTTTTTGGATGACTTGTATTATGGTCCACACTCCACCGTGCTCCAAAAGCAGACAGGTAGACTTATCTACCCATTTAAAATCTTTAATTCCCTTTTAACTTTTGTGGAACATCTAGAAAGACTAAGACTATACACAGTGAATTTTAAGAAAAATTTATAACTTCGTCACATAAATACATCCCTAAAAAGGGCTGATAAGACATCTATCTCCATACATTTATCCCCGAGTGAATGAGCTGCGGGGACACATCACGGTTCGATTTACTGAACACGGGTAAATAATGCGACCCGAGACTGACGGATATAGGAATCTGATATATCGCTGCTATCTTTATGCTATTTGGTTATCAGTTTTTTTTTTGATAATATGTAACTTTTATAAGAATCAGATATATTGGTGGCATCTTAATGCTATTATATAGCAGCTTTATCAAAAGACAATAAATAGGTAACATATAAATGTTTGCTATTAATCTATCAGATATATTGGTAGTATAATAATACTACTTGAAAATTAGGTTTTATTTATTGATTACATTGTACATAATCCTCATATAATAATTTTAGAATAAATAATAATAACAAAATAATTATCACGTCTTTATAAGCATTTAGATACTACTTCAAGGGATTTGATTTAACAACATTTTAAAAATTTGTACTCAAGAAATTATTGAAAATAAAGTTTAGTTACAAAATATTTTTTTACGCAACCATAACTGAAGATTTGACAATTATACAACGCCTATTTTAGTAAACCGTTTAATACAAAAGTGCAGTAACACATACATTTGTCAGAGTTTACTCTCTGCGACATTTTACGGTTAAAATGTCAACTGACAAAACAACCTATGACTAACCCAGCGTCAATCGAACAAGGCATTCGATACAAAAAAGTGTCGAAATTATTCAGAAATAATCCGCAGAGCAGATTTAAAATCGAACCGGACCGTTTGTTTTTGTCGAGCTTCGACAGATGCCAGCTGCGATCTGAATATGCAATATTTCAGCAATCCTAATAAAGGATTCCGCGAAAATATCGCAAAGTGGGCAGATGTTGCGAACAGCGAACGTGAAGCCTTATTGTACCTCTGCTAGAAGCTGGGCTCACAATTTTAAGTCCGATTTTATTTTAATGTTCTTTTCTATTTCTTCACGAATGGATTATTTTTAATGTCTCATCGACAATTTATGGATTAGGAAACAAAGTTTACTATAAATTATATCGTTATTCTGATATCCATTCTATGAATAATTTAGTTAAAATTAATATCCTTACTTTGAATCGATTTCACTCGAACAGAGGATGACCACAACGTCCACATGACGTCACAGTACATAAAACAAAACTAGTACGCTTAATTTCATACAGCTAGTGCCGTGCCGTGCCGAACTGTACCGTCCCAATGAAGAAGAGCCTAAACCCGGCGAAAATATCGCTAAGTGGGCAGATATTGCGAACAGCGAACATGAAGCCTTTTTGTAGGCACCTCTGGTAGATGCGTTTGGCTCAGAATTTTAAATCGGCATGCAATTTTATTACATGATTTTATTTAACTTGCTTTAACAGTTCCTATATATGTGACGATCAAATCAGTTAACTCAAACCATTTGGGCTGAAATTTTGTACAATCCAAACAGATTGAATGACAATGCGTGATTAGTTTAGTAACATCATTCTATACCCCATGTAGCGTATGCTTCAATATAGCCAATTATTTTTCTTTCTTCACCCCATTCCAATTAATTTCATATCACAAACGAATTTTACATTAAATGTATTTTTCCGGCTAAATTCAACTCTTGGTAAAATCATCTCTTGGTAGGCGAAGTAGAAAATTGAAAACGTCCTCTGCTGGAAATTTGGAAATGACATCATTTGTTACAAAGGCTTAAACTCAACGTAGCGGAAATAACTTATTAGAAATAATTTCAGATATGAGAACATTGTCCTTTTCTTGGTGTATAGTTGTTGGTGAATATCTCGCTAAATTTTTAAATGAATATGAGTAGGTTCCCTTTGAATTTCTACTCTGCCAAAAAATAAATATATCACTGCCACATCTATGTCTGCGAAATAACAGCAGTATTACATGCTGGTGTGCTGTGGTATGAAGGGTGTGGTAACATTCTTTTCAGGGGTGTTCCAACTAAATCCTCAGGAGATTCCCATCCTAAACACGTTGCTACGTTTAGGATGGAAATCTCATCTTATCTGGGTTATAGCGACCACATGGTGTAAAGCGTTATACATACTGTACAAATTTCAAGTGTTTATCAATTACGGTTCAAGAAATAGTTGTAACGAACGGACAGAGACTAAGTAGTAGATTTACGGAACTCTAAAAACTGAAACGCAATTTCATATCCACACAAAAACGCTCATAGACGCATTTTTGCATGCACTCTAGAGGGATTAAAACAAAGTAAGCATAGATCGGCTGAATCGGCACGGATAGGGGCTTAGATACGAGGGACCGGATTCGCAAACAAAGTGCCGAGTTCAATCCCAAGTTTAAATAACCAAATGGATTATTAATATTCAAAGCAAATAAAACCGTGATAAATAATTTGTATAACGGATATTTAAATGTTTTCGCTTCGTATTAGTCCATTGTCGATCTGTATTACGATTGAACCGAGATTAATAATCTAAGTATTGTATATTTCATCAAAGCCTCCCAACATGATGTTTAAATGAAATAAGGGCTAAGTTTTTATAATATTTTGCATTTAAATACAAAATTTATTTTAACAGCGGATAGCTTAAGCGGATAGCGCGGCTCATATACATCTTAATTTAACTTCAAATTTTATTACTAGTTTATGTGTATTTGACATGAAGATTTACTATAATAAAAAGAATAATAACAAAAAAATAAAACCGACTTCTATGTCTCTCGACTACAAAGTAAAAAATAATTCAAATAAATGTTTGTTTAGTACATAGTTCTGAAGTCGTTTGTGGCTCGACTCTAGCGGCACCTATTTCCACACCACACCTATTTCTGCCTCATAATAGCAGCTTTAAGCACTGCTGGCTTCTGGTTTGAAATGTTATAACGGAGATATACTTTTCCGAGGCGTCCCAGTTTAGTCCTCAGGGATAGCGGCATATCTGTGACCGACCTCAGATAGGTAAACCTAATCTGATGTGTGGTTGATTACAGATGTCCATGGGCGACAGTAGTCACTTACCATCAGGTGGGAGGAGCCAGTTCATCCCCTTATCCCTCCCTTCCCATCCCCCTGTGGTGCTTCCGACGGCGTACTGTACGGGTCCGTTGAGTCTCTTTAAGCATCGTTGCCCCTGGGGGCGTGGTGTGTTGGCGCGGGGGCCAGGGAGACCCGGTGAAACGGTTGTCCGCTGGCCGCCCGCCGGTTAGTTGGGGACCCGAACCCGGGCAACACTGTTAACCTCTGGCCCGGGAGGCTGTCCCGCCAACCGGCGAAAAATCCCGTTGCGCGGCTACCTTGCCGGAGTAAGAGACCGGAGTGGAGCCGGGTAGTCGTGCACGGGGGGGACCGGGGGCCCTTCCGTCCCCCGCGCCAGCATCCCACATCACCTCCGTAGGCTCGGTGTCACGAGACTCATACTTTGTCCCGTGAGGCGTTGGCGGAGCATTGCAAATCCTTTCAAATTCCCGCCCTTTTTGGAACAACCAGCAACTATGAGAAAGCCTAATAAAAAGAAGAAAAGTTGCACAGCGGCGACCTCTTCCACATTTACTGTGGATATGTGCAATATCAGAGGAGTCCATTCCAATCTGAATGCCGTCCACCACCACCTTGAGACGGTAAAGCCGGCTTTTCTCTTTTTGACGGAGACGCAGATATCTACCCCGGACGATACATCGTATTTGGAATACCCCGGTTACAATTTAGAACATGCCTTCAGGCGTCGTGCCGGGGTATGTGTGTATGTTCGGGGGGACGTCTGCTATCGCCGTCTCAGCTTTCTCGAAGACAAGGACCTATCATTGTTGTGGCTGCGCGCGGACGTGGGAGGTCTTACCCGTGTCTACGCGTGCCTGTATAGGTCCTATAGCGGAGACGTGGAGACAACTCGATTATTCGAGCACGTCCAGTGGGCAACCGACAGAATGCTGCAGCAGTGTCCTTCGGCAGAGTTGGTGGTTCTCGGTGATTTCAACGCTCATCATGTTGATTGGCTGGGATCCCGGACCACCGACTTTGCCGGGAAATCTGCATATGACTTCTCCTTGGCATATGGGCTCTCTCAGGTCGTACCTGGTTTCACTAGGGTGCCTGATGTAGAGACCCATACTGCCTCTTTGCTGGACCTACTGCTGACTACCCATCCGGTGGACTACCAAGTAATGGTCAAGGCTCCCCTTGGATCCTCTGACCATTGCTTGGTAAGTTCGACTGTGCCCTTGTCGTACCCCGTGGAGACACGTCCCCCCGGTAGACGACAAGTTTGGCATTACAAGTCAGCAGACTGGGACGGATTCCGGGAGTTCCTGGCTTCGTACCCGTGGAGGCAGCTATGTTTCGTCTCGGGTGACCCTAGCTCGTGTGCTGAGTCTGTAACCGACGTGATACGGCAGGGTATGGAGTGTTTCATTCCAAACTCTGTCGTGTCCGTCGGCGGGCGGAGTCAGCCCTGGTTTTGTGGGTCTTGTGCTAAAGCGCTAAGCCTTAAGCAGGAGGCCTTCCAAACCTGGGCATCAGCACACGCTAGCAAGGACCCAAAAACCCCCGAGCTCCGAACCGCGTTTAATGCTGCCTCCCGTTCAGCGAAGAAGCATATGGCCAAGGCGAAGTCTAAGCACATCGGCAGAATTGGCGAGCGGCTACTTGGTTACCCCTCCGGGAGTCGAGCCTTCTGGTCGCTGGCCAAAGCTGTCGAGGGTAATTTCTGCCGGTCTTCACTACCGCCCCTGCGGAAACCAGATGATTCTCTGGCCCACACGGCAAAGGGGAAAGCCGATCTTCTTGGTACCCTCTTTGCCTCAAACTCGACTCTTGATGACACAGGGGCCACACCGCCTACCATCCCGCGGTGTGAGAGCTCTATGCCGGATATTCGCTTTACGCAGAAGGCTGTCAGGCGACCTGCTCTATTGTCCCTCGATATCAAGAAGTCGAGCGGGCCAGACGAAACCCCGCAGTGGTGCTCAGGACGTGCGCTCCCGAGTTGGCTCCCTTAACGCGCCTATTCTCGCTTTCCTACACCACAGGACAAGTACCGTCTTCGTGGAAGGTTGCCCTTGTACACCCTATTCCCAAAAAGGGTGACCGCAGCGACCCGGCCAACTATAGGCCTATAGCGATAACCTCCTTGCTCTCAAAAGCTATGGAGCGTGTTGTAAACACGCAGCTCCTTAGGTACCTGGAAGAGCACCGGCTGATCAGCGATCACCAATATGGTTTTCGCAAGGGCCGATCAGCTGGTGATCTTCTTGCGTACCTCACTCACCGTTGGGCGCAGGCTGTTGAGAGCAACGGGGAGGCATTGGCCGTAAGCCTGGACATCGCTAAGGCCTTTGACCGGGTCTGGCATAGGGCCCTTCTCGCGAAGTTACCATCTTACGGTCTTCCCGAGAGGTTGTGCACATGGACAGCCAGCTTTCTGTATGAGCGGCATATTAAGGTCGTAATTGACGGGTGCTGCTCAGACACGAAGCTCATCAACGCTGGCGTGCCCCAAGGGTCTGTATTATCTCCCACGCTTTTTATTCTGCATATCAATGATATGCTGCTAAAAATCGGTGGCATTCATTGCTATGCAGATGATAGCACGGGAGATGCTGTGTACACAGGCCGTGCGAACACCTCTCGGACATTCGTGGAAGAAAGCAGAATCCGACTTGTGTCTGAAATCGAGAACTCTCTGGAGCGGGTCTCGGAATGGGGTCGTCTTAACCTTGTTGAGTTCAACCCCTCGAAGACACAAGTCTGCGCGTTTACCGCTAAAAAAACCCCATTCGTCATAGCGCCTAAGTTCCAAAGTACCCCGCTCACCATTGGTAAAAGTGTAGGGATCCTGGGAGTCGACATCTCGTGCGACGTGCAGTATCGGAGTCATTTGGAAGTTAAAGCCAAGTTGGCTTCAAAGAAACTGGGCGTCCTAAACAGAGCCAAGCGGTACTTCACTGGGGGGCAACTCCTGCTGCTTTATAAAGCGCAAGTGAGGCCCCACATGGAGTACTGCTCGCATCTCTGGGCAGGGGCACCACAATACCAACTTAACCCACTTGACTCCGTACAGAAACGCGCGGTGCGAATCGTCGATGACCCAGTGATCTCTGATCGGTTAGAACCCTTAAGCCTTCGGAGGGACATAGGTTCCCTCTGCGTGTTCTACCGACTTTACAATGGTGAGTGTTCTGAGGAACTGTTTGATCTGGTGCCTACGTCGCCTTTCCTTCATCGCACCACTCGCCGAAGGATGAAGTTCCATCCACATCAACTGGACCCGTGGCGGTCCTCCACGGTTCGGTTTAATAGATCATTTTTGCCGCGTACGTGCAAAATGTGGAATGAACTTCCTCCTGAGGTATTCCCTCAGGACTATGACATGGGGCTCTTCAAGAGGGGTGTAAAAAGAGCTCTCCTTCAAAGCCGGCGATGCATTGGCGACTCCTCTGGTGTTGCAAATGTCCATAGGCGACGGTGACTGCTTTCCATCAGGCAGCCCGTCTGCCTTATCGTTAGGTTACATATAAAAAAAAAAAAAGGTGGATTGCCTGTCGTCTGCTACTCTTATATAAAAAAAAATACTCGTTCACTATTTTAATATTTAAAAAATGCATGCTTATTTCATACTCATGCAAAAATGCAGTTATTCAGTAAGTGCAGGATTATTGTAGTGTAGTTCATTATACCGCTTCGCTGGCTGAGACGTTAGACGCAGTGAGATTTGCTGGAATCCACCGTAAAATGTCTCACCGACGTTTTCCGATTACACGCTCACACGATTTCAATTCCGGGTTTAGCTCTATACGATCAATCAATTCCTACAACTACCGTGGTTTGTTTGATGTTATGTATAATGGGTTGTTGTAGATCTTTCCGTTAAGTAGTTACGGCAGCCTATTCAATTCCGGGTTTAGCTCTATACGATCAATCAATTCCTACTACTACCGTGGCTTGTTTGATGTTTTGTACAATGGGAAGCTTGTACATATTTTATTGTAAAGTAGTTACGGCAGATTGTTTGTAAACTACCATTTTCAGAATCATCCAACGACGAGTCATATCCCGAAATAATATATTTTAATGTTGGTCTTTTGTGATAAGACTCCAAAAGCCCCACCTATTTCTGCTTAATTACATCAGTGTAAAGTGTGATAAGGGAGATATACTTATCCGAGGCATTACAACTTAGTCTTTAGGGCAATGCATCTTTGGTCCACGTCAGCTGAAATGCATTATAGATGCCCGTAGGCGGCAGTAGCCACTTACCATTAATTTGATTGCTTGCTCATTTGTTAGTTATTTATTATAGAAATAAATCTGCATGCTCGTTTGCTACGTAAAAATGCAGTTATTCAGTAAGTGCAGGATTATTGTAGTGTAGTTCATTATACCGCTTCGCTGGCTGAGACGTTAGACGCAGTGAGATTTGCTGGAATCCACCGTAAAATGTCTCACCGACGTTTTCCGATTACACGCTCGCACGATTTTAATTCCGGGTTTAGCTCTATACGATCAATCAATTCATACAACTACCGTGGTTTGTTTGATGTTTTGTATAATGGAAAGTATTGCAAAGTGGATGAGAAAAGCAAGAGATAGAAGAGATCTCTGTGGAAAACTCTCGGGGAGGCCTATGCTGGAAAGCAAGACAATCAAGAAACTGGTGACTAAAAAAAATTAATTAATTACCTACAAATGCTTAAAATAAATAAAATGTAAAAAGAAAAAGAATGAAAACATACAATGTAAGCAATAAGATTGTTAATAAAGGCTATCATTATCATTATCATAATAGAAAGTAAACGAGTTTGTAGATCACCTAATGTTAAGTAGTTACTGCAGCCTATTTGTAAACTACGAGTACATTAAGGGTGGGTTGTATCATGTAACTTTAACATTTACAGAAGCCTAACCAACAGTCAAATCCATGGTTAAAAAAATAATTAGTTGCACCAGTTTAGTTGAGGTTGAAATTACGTCATAAGTAATAGTTAATTTTAACCGCTCGAATTCGATCAGTTAAAGTTACTGTATTTGTCAACTTCCCTATCTGTCAATGTCGACTAAAAATTGCGGTGATAGCGACACAAATGACGTTAATGACAAATCAATTGGTGCAACACAGAACTTTTACATTCCATGGCTACCGTTAAAGTTACTGTTATATTTAACTTTAACGTAAACTTTAACCGAGCTTTCAACGCAACCCACCCTAATTTATAGGTACATACTTTTTGGAAACGTTACAGTTATTTCCTTAGGCCTGCTGCCTATCTGCCATCAGTGGCCGACCGTAGGTAGGGATCTCATCTAATCTAAGATTGATTATTGACATCCATAGATGACAATAGCCACTTATTAGGCATGAGTTGGACTGTATGCGTCTGCTATTTCAATATTAAAAAACTACTACTCGTTAAGTAGTCAGTGCTATTGGTAAGTTAACATAATTTGAGAGTTAGAATAACATCACTAAGCGAATCATAAATATTGTTATGCAAACAAACCGTGTATGCAAATTTTCTGCTCAATCGGTTGGAGATAGTTTAAAATTCAATTGCATAACATAACAAAGAAACATAACATAACATGTCATGGCATTAATAAAGCAAAATATTGTTGTATATAATTCAGGAGTAGCAGACGAGCATGCAGTCCACCTGATGGTAAGTGGCTACTGCCGCCCAATTATCATCATCATCATCAACGATCATCGTCATAATTAATTTCTAATACTACTAAAGCTAATGCCACCCATGGGAATCTGTAATCAACCCCAGATAAGATTAGATTTCTAACCGAAGTTGGTCACAGGTAAGCCATTACTGTTGAGGACTAAGCTAAATGTCTCGGAAAAGTATACCTCCCTTACCATGCTCGTCAAAACAAACACATTACCGCTTACTACTGCTGTTATTAGGCAGAAATACTCGTAGATATGGTGGTAATGCCGCTGGAGTCAAACAAAGTGTTTACATAAAATCACTAAACACATTTACATAAAAACATAAGTTTTTACCATAACAGTTACTTACCAACGACCACCATTTCAGCAGCCTTGATGTCAGTGTGGAAGAGTGGCGCATCAGCAGACACTTCACACTGGTATTCCCCTGTCAGTGTTCTGTCCACTTCTGTCAGCACTACTCGATTTTGGTCGGATGCTGCTACCTGGATATAAAAAAGAAAATTCTCTCAAATAACTCGCTAACTTTTGTGTTCCATCTTAATTAAATCAATAGTTTCTAGCATTAGTACGTAGTTGCGTACTAATAGGCAGATAGAATAGGACAAATTTAAGCTCTAAGAGGATAAATTTACAAAATCCTTTCTTTTGTCCTTACCAGACATGTTACTTTGAGCATTAGCAATTGCCGCGTGAGTTGCTTTAAAAAACTTAGGTGTGATCAATCGCTATACGTTTTGAACGGTGGTGGCAACTTTTAGACTTTATATAGTAAAGTAAAATCGAAATTTAGCTTTAATTCTGTCGGTAAAACCCACGTTGTCGATACCTTGACCGAACGCAGTAAGCTACAATACCGTGATGCATCGATGCAATCGCTAAAATGAAAATCGCCAATGCTATCAGTATGTATTTGTCTTTTAAAAGGCACCCGGTGTCGTGGGAGCGGCACAGGGATAAATGTGGAACTCTTACCGCATTAAAACCCCCCCGGAGGCCGTTCATGGCTCTGCGTAGAGGACTCCGGGATCTCCAACGTATCCAATAACTACACAAACAGACAACAATATTCAATGTATTACTTACATCGACTTTAATCTCTGCGACAGGGAAGACCTTCGTAGCCGGCGACTCCTTAGGAACATATCGATAGAATTCTATCATGTTCCTGTACCATCGTATGGAGTAGAGCTGGGCACCTTCCAGCTCATACGAGCACATGAGCTCCGCGTCTCGGCCCGTCAGGACCGCCTTGGGCACGTGGATTTGTAGGGACTTTAGTGTTGTCACCGTACCTGGAAATAAGATTTTCATTTAATACTCATGATAGATTTTTGCATAATATAGGAGTAGCAGACGAGCATGTAGTCCACCTGATGGTAAGTGGATACTACCGCCCATGGGCACCTGTAATCAACCCCAGATAGGATTAGCCACTACATAACCGATTGCCTTGACATTGTGTACACACGTTTTTAGGGGTTTAAAAAGGACATAGATAACTTTTAACCTAAAAAATTACCGTTGCCGAGGGATAAATAAAAACATTTGAACGCGAGCGAAACCGCGGGTTAAGCTGTTTTTTATAAGTTCAATCCACGTTGCATTAGCTCCTCTCGTGTTTAAGGATATTGGTGAATTCAGGATCATAAGATTGAAGCTCGCACATCGGCATGTGTCCTAAGAATAATTAGTTTGGTCTTGTTTCGATTCTATCTATCAAAGAAACAAGGAAATAGGAAAGAAAGGAAAGGCATAATTCAAAATTTTTGTACGAGAACGTAGCAGATGAGCTTGCAGTCCGCCTGTCATCGTTCGTCACTGACATGGACTCCTATACTCAATTTCATATGAAACAGGAATTTTACCTCAAGTAAGAACCGATTATCATTAGCAGTGATAGCCTAGTGGTTAAAAATCTCGGCCTCTCGATCGAGGGGTCCGAGGTTCAAATCCCAGGCACGCACCTCTGATTTTTCAAAGTTATGTGCGTATTAGAAATTAATTATCACTTGCTAAAAGGTGAAGGAAAACATCGTGAGGAAACTTGCATACCTGAGAGATTTATATAAAAAAAAAAACTCAATGTAAAGTCTACCAATACGCACTTGGCCAGCGCGGTGGACTATGGCCTAATCCTTCTCGTTATGAGAGGAGACCCGTCCCCAGCAGTGGGACAATAATGGGTTGTTGATGATGATGAAGAACCGATTTTAATAGCCAAAACAAATATTACAAACGGATATTGTTCCAAAATTTTCGCTTTACGTCCTAATATTGGAATTACTACGAAAAACCTTTAAAAGTCCAATAAAAATATGTATATTATTTTGCCCTTCTGGTAATGGAATCCATAAAGGCTAAAAGGTATTATAAAGATCCCGCGCATATTAAATAATTACCAGATGGGATCCGTCAAATATTCCGGTAACCACACGCTAGACCCTAGACCCTTCCGGTAAGGGTAAAAGTTTATTTAACATGGTTAATTTTTCAAAAGGCGATGAGGTCATTCAAGGGATAAGGGCTTTTGAGCTTAACATATTTAATTTTATTAAAATACTCTAGGTTTTTTATTAACAAATAAATAATAAATAAACGCTTTCTACACTCATATCCTCAAAGTAGGATTCCCTGTGTCGTGGTTTCCATGGACACACACAAAAATAAGTACACAAACACCTGGACCCAGAAACAAAAATCTAAATTCATCATTTAGATATCTGTCTGGCCGGAGATCGAACCCGGGACCCTTTGCGTGTTAGACCGGTATGGTGACCGCTTAGCCACTCGTCAAGTATAGAAATAGCATATGTTTCCCTTACCCTTCAATCTAGAACACAGCAGCACTTAACACTTCTATTATTAGGCAGAAATAGGTGTGTTAAACCAAAAAGTGTTCTACCACCTTCAAAATATTATTTAGTTATTTTACAACTTTGTTTATAGTTAGTTATTTTCTCCTGAATGAGAATTTGAGCCGTATAATAGAGAAACAGATGTATTATCTAATAGTCCTAGCGTTATGTAGAGAATACGTGCTAAATTACACAAGAATTTTCTTTGTGTACACGCTATATTATCAATTTAGCCCCAAATAGTAACATTAAGCTTTATTTCGAAGAATTCAGTATTTACACTGAAAGAATGTGAGCGTTATTCAGAAACATTAAATATTTTTTTTATAATATAGGAGTACATACGAGCGTTCAGTCCACCTGATGGTAATTGGATACTGCTGCTCATGGACATCTGTAATCAACACCAGATAGGATTAGCTATTCCTACCTGTAGTCGGCCACAGATGCGCCGCTACCCCTGAGGACTAAGCTGGAACGCCTCGAAAAAGTATGTCTCCCTTACCACACTCTTAAAACCAGAACAAAGCAGCGCTTAACACTACTGTTAATATGCAGAAATAGATGCGGCGGTGGTGCCGCCGGAGTCAAACCACAAAGGGTTCTACCACCTTTAAAATGACAAACAATGACAGAAGGATATAACAAAAACGTTTTAAAAATAATTACGTGTCGGTAAACGAATCGTTTTTATATTAAAACGAATTGCAAAAGCGAACCGTTCTAAAAATCCTATAAAAGACCGCAGAACAAAATGAAGGCTTCACGGTCTGCCTTTGACACAAAGTGAAAGGGATTAGAAAAACAATGACGTCACCGCTCCCATCTCTCGTAAGGGTGCAAACAGACACTCTGCTTTTAGCGTGGCGATGGACGATTTAGCTGCTTTTTAGGGTCCCGTACCTGAAGAATGAAAACGGAACTCTATCACTAAGCCTTCGCTGTCCGTCCATATGTCCGTCTGTCACAGGACTCTATCTATTAAATTGTAATAGATAGACATTTGAAATTTCGACAGAGTTTGTATAACAGTAAGCGCTATAACAACTAGTACTAAAATAATAATAAAAAAAAAACAAAATAAATGGGGTCCGCCATTTTTTCACTTTATCTATTGAATCGTAATAGGTAGACACATAGATTAGTAAAGATTACTCGCTCCTGATAAGAAAATGTAACCTTTCGACAATTGTCACTGTCAATTATTCTCGTGTTTGAAAAATATTAAAAAAATGTAGTTTTTAGATCATTTACGAATGAAAAGATCTTCGCACTTTTTCTTCGATTTCGTGTCTTAACTGCGCATGTCGGCATTATTCCGCATACATTACATCATGACAGCCATTTAACGGCTGACAGAATTGTCAGCTGTTTAAGTCATTTAATGGCTTCCGTCAATTACAAGGCGGTGAGATATCTATACTTATCTATGGGTAGACACTTCAAGTTTTCACAATGGTTGCTTCGATAACAAATACTAAAAATAAATTACAAATTGGTACGAAAAAAATCGGCCAATTATTAAATGCAGTGATCAAACGCTACATTCGCAGCTACTTTTGAACGCTCTGTACTTAGCGTCCAAATAAACACGAAAAATGCAATCCAACATTAGAGTAGCCGCTATACATCGCCTTTTCAATACCGCGTCCGAACTCAAAAAGTCACCAAAACATGATGCAGTATCAATAATATCGCCGAAACGCGAATCGCCGCTACTTAAAAGATAATGTCTGCTAGAGCCATAACCAAACAAATCCAGGAGCTCCGTCGTAAGATTTAACGATAGAGGTACATTTTTACCTTGAAACCCTGAGGTGAGGAAAGTAAATAACCAGTTTATGGCAGCTCGTTAGAAGTTGGGTCATAAAGTGAAACGACAGTCGCTGTTATCGCCTTCCTTCAAATCATGGACTTATACTTCTGCAAGTTATTATTGCCTGGTACCTGTGTTGAGAATCAAAGTTCGTCTTTCATTGATTGGATTAATGATAAACATATTGTTTTATGTGACAAAATAAGGACAAAAATAGAGGAGTCAAGTTTGCCACAGAATCACAACAAAAAAAATTCAAATTACAATATTTGATAAGTAAAATTCGGATAGATTAAATATTGTTAACGGGCATTAGTGTTTAACACTATTTTTATACTGTTAACTATTTTTTAAAATCATCTGTTTCCGATTTCTTATAATTGCAAAATAATGACAATTTAAAAAAAAAAGTTTGGAAACATATTTAACGTCTTCATTTAATTAAAAAAAATATATTAAGAAATTTCAAAAACCAGTAGTACCTACCTATTAACAAATAATCTATAGAAAAGCCTAATTGTAGCATGGATTATTTTCATGTCGTAGTCTTATATTATTTAAAGCCATAGTAAAAGTTACATCACCTTCGTTGATGCGGCTGACTTCTTTGTTAAGTTTGTTGAACAATATTGCTTACTTTTCTGTCTTTGTTTTTGATAAAAGTTTTCGACGTTGTGTCGTTCACTCTTACTTCTGACCCGATGTCACCCCAGAGGAATGCTACATATCTGCTTTACTCTTTAAATCAGAACTCAACATAGCTATATACTACTGCTATGAGGCAGAAATAAATGTTTACTATAGCAAAATAAAATGATCAAAATCAACCCATCCAATACTTACAATTTGACACCATTAATAAATTATCAAATTTTAAATTTTAGTATGACAGAAATTATCATCTTCAATTTCTGGTAGATAAAACAATAGATAGATTGAGTTTTAATAAAGTACGTTAGACTATTACGACATTTTTGGAGTTTCGTACATAAAGTGTAAAAACGGAATAAAATGGTATTTGAGCGTGAAACAACAGACAGAACAAGAATCATATTTCATTGCTTAATTGTTTCTTTAAACGGGATCGAACCTGGAGCTTCAAAGTCAGATCTCTTTGTAGGTTCGACAATTGGGCGAGCTTAACTGTATTTCCGCTGCGAAACATGACTGACGCATACACTCCTTTTTAGTCTGAGGGTATACCCTCAAATCCCTCCTATAAGCCCATAACCGGATTAACCACACTATGTATGAGAAGGATTATAGACGCTTCACAATGCTGTCATATTTTTGGGTTCAAGGACATTAAAATATAAGCCATGATTTTCTAGCCCCTTGTACTATATTTTTTATACGTATTCGAAGTGAATTTGTCCATTTGAAAGAGTAGTGCTTTATCTGGGGAATTACCACCATACCTATATATTTATAGAATGAAAGATATAAAAGATCTGTAATGAGGTTTTTTTACTGAAAAAATTTAAGAGTATTCAATCCGACCCTGCTCTTAGATTTTTGTCTGCGTACGATACAATTAGAACTGATTTTAAAAAGCGGCATAGCTTCATATGACCATGTTAGCCCTCAGGTGTGGCAATGCACCTGGACTCAGCTTTAGGTATATCCTCTGGTATATGTATTTATAGTTTACCATCAGGTAGACTACACACTCGCTTCATACTTCAAATTTACTAATATAAAATAATTCGCCAAGTACGAGTCGATCTCGCACGTGGAGGCTTCCGTAACACCAAATGTTTATTTTTTATAGTAGTAAACAGATTATAAAAAATTCAAGTCTTTCTAGTACGGTTTAAGAGTTAGATCGAAAAATGCCCATAAATACCAGTTTGTTGTATGGCGTCTCCTTAATTTTCAACTTTTTTTACTTTTAGTATTTGTATAACATAATTGCCACCGTTATGTATCCTCTGTAAAAAAATCAAGCGTCTATCTATTACGATGACGGAAATAGAGCCATGTGATAGACGAACAGACGGAAAGACGGACAGACAGCGAAGTCTTAATAATAGGGTTCCGTTTTTCCGTGATGAATAAAAAAATATTATAAATGCCCCCGGGTAGTCATGAAAACCCAATATCAGATGGGCAAGCCACACTTTCATTACACAAAAAATTCCCAGCGTTTTTCAGATACTATAAAGTAAGAATTAAAAGGCTTAACCAAAATGCATGTCAGATTTAAAAGGAAAATTCGCGTTCATACAAATGCACTTATCTCGAAATCCCGTTACCCGTAAACCTTGTAATTTTCTGGCGAAATTTAAATGTTAACACGTGGAACGGAAACATTCAACAGATTAAATAAGCATAATTATTTTTTGCTCAGTCTGTATTTGCACGCCTGATGTTGCGTTTTGTATAATGGAATTGTTTACCTGTTTATTTTTAAACTTTTTTCTTTATGCGTGTTCGTATAAAGTTCGCTATAGACATGTCTTTTTTAAATAATACATTTGTTTGTGGTTTATGGCTAAGAAATTTTAGTGAAAATCTACGTGTTAAGCAAATATTATTGAATTGCGTTAAATATAACTCAAAAAACATTTTAATCCAAAATTAGAGAGCACTTCGGAAGTATGTCTCCCTTTGATAAGCGTGATCGCCCTTCAAAGTGAAACACAACAACGCTAAATGTTACAGATGTTGACAAAGAACAAAGACTTTCTTCATTTTCTTCATTGTTCATCTTCAGATTTTCATTTTGCCAGTATTTTGAATGAAAATTAATAATATTTGTTATCCCTATAACATATCTAACTTGAGAGTCAGACAAGCAATAAATATTAATAATTCCTTTCGCTATTACTGTCCATACAAATATTATCACGAACAGACCGCCAGTCTCCTGTCCTGTATGTGTCAATTAAAAATAATATTTCGCGTTACGTTCAAAATGTTTCGTTACGGTAGGATATAACGGTCAGGTAACACAATAAACTTGTGGTGATAGATGGTTTAGTAGTTTAGTTAGGTAGTTATAAAAATATAACATTTCTCGTCTTCTATCGCCTATTTGAAGGTGACAGATACCTTTGTGGTTCGACTCCGGTGGCACCATTTCTGCTTCACAACAGCAGTGTTAAGCTCTGATGTGTTCTGGTTTGAAGGGTGTGGTAAGCGAGACATACTTTTCCGAAGCGTTCGAGCTTACTCCACAGGGGTAGCGACGCATCAGTGGCCGACCTCAGGTAGGAATATCTAATCATATCTGGTTGATTACAGATGTCCATGGGCGGCAGTAGCCACTTACCATCAAGTGGACAGCATGCTCGTCTGCTACTCGTATATTATAAAAAAAACTATGATCAAAAATCCTTTGTTACTTGGTATACGTAAAAATACTTTTCAACATTCTATACAATTTTAAATATTAATGAATACTTCAGCGCCCGTAATCAACACTCAATCTATCCAAATTTTGCCCACCAAATATTGAAATTTGACAAATTCTAGTATGCTGAAACAATCAAATCTCTAGTTTTTGGAAGCAAAACATTAGATAGATTGATTATTAATAATGGACATAAGTCAACAGAAAAAAACAAAACTTAGATTACAACACTAGAATAAAGTAAATGTCAATGAAAGTTAAAAAAATCCTGACTATAGATAAAACATGTATAAGTAAGTCGTAGAAAAAAGTAGATATTTTCACAATCGACTCATAGATAAGTATAGATATCTCACCGCCTTGTAATTGAAGGAAGCCATTAAATGCCTTAAATGGATGTCATGGTGTAATTTACGCGGAACAATGCCAACATGCGCAGTTAAGTGGTGCAAAAACACGCCATGGAAGACAAAGTACGGCGATATATCATTCGTAAATGCTCTAAAAACTACTTTTTTTTAATATTTTTCAAACACGAAAATAGATGATAGTGACAGTTTCAATTGTCAAAACTGTTTACATTTTGTTAGAAGTGAGTAATCTTTACTAATATATGAATCGACATAACTATAGTTATAGTTCATACTTACATATTGAATGGAACAGTGTTGTCCCAAACAGCGGACAAACAGAGAGATAAAAGCTTTTAAATCTCCCAATTTATGGTTTGTTTGCGAACTCTGGACTATTCGGGATATTGTTTTAATTCTGAACGAACGGTATGCGGTGTCACGCGTTTCACTGATGGTGTGTTGTAGATCTATGTATTATCTGTTTCCTGCATTATCTGTTGGATCTCTTAAATATCTTTATCGTATACCAACGTACACAGAGACAATTTATTTTTAGGGAATGTATTTCGCATGTATATAGGTAACTATTTTAATGGAGTTGATTAGATCATTGTGGTATCATAAATAGATATGCTTACTGTATCTTGAATCATCCAATTTAGTCTATGTAATTGCCTTGTGGTCGTAAATAACACGGAAGTACAGGAGTAATATCAAATTTCTGATATTCCTGTTCGATCTTATGAGCAATGAAGAACAGTCAGTGTAACGTTTCACTTGGGCTATATTGACCTAGTTAAAGGTAGGGTCTACATATTTCAACTGGGGAGGTAATAGCGCCACTATTTCTACCGTAAAGCGGTTCTGCGTTTTGGTGGAAGAGTGGATGCTACCTGATCCTGTCAATTTCAGGTAACACTACTAATTTATATGGAATTAGTTATACGGGTATATGAGCGTTAGTGGCTTACCATCAAGTGGACCACATGTTAATTAACTCCAATGTGTGTGTGCTACATTAATTCCTTCCATTATGCAAACTAATAATAAACAAGAGTGTAAATAAAGCCTTAGAAAGGAAACAAGAGCGTCAAATATAACGTAAAGCGATTGACAAAACAAAGTCAGGCGCCATATATCTGGGGCGTTCCAGGAAATCATTGGATCGCACTATCGCATGCCAAAACAACGCCCCTATTCTTCAAAGTAACACCGATTGAGCCGACTTCTTATGAAACAAATATATCCACAACAACATATCTGTAACATTGGGGGACTGCAAACTATGATTCTTTTCTTATGTAAAGAACTAAGTGTGCATATATGTAGTTTAAAAAACAAAATCAAAGTGTCGGATGTAACACAAAGCGATCGACAAAACAAAGTAAGGCGCCATATATCTGGGGCGTTCCCGGAAATCATTGGATCGCACTATCGCCCGCCAAAACAACGTCGCTATTCTTCAAACTAACGCCGATAGCGAACTTCCACGCAAAAATATTATATTATGTCCAGATATCATTTTCCAAAACGTAGGATACTTGGTGCAAGCTTTAAAAAGAAGTGTGCGTATTTCCAACAAAACGCTATCAAATTTCGATCTATGGTAATAAAAACAATCGAATGATTGATTATTAATAACGGCGTTAGTAACGATATACTGCTTTATATTATCTATATATCTTTATGTATGCTGATATTTCTACAGCTTTTTAGAAGCATCATAATTGACCAAAGAATAATTAAATCACAATATAGCAGAGTAAGAACACAGAATTGCATATTTAAAAGTAAACGTTGATTTGGGTTGCACATTTACTCGTAGCTGTTTTGTATCAATACAGAATTACACAAAATATAAAACGTTTACCATAAAATATTCCATTCAAAAGCGCATCCCTCCAGAGTTAAGTTAACGTGCGAAATTTCTGCGGTATTATGCAGTCGATTCCACCGCAAGCCTCGATTCATATTTTAAACATGACACAAACACTATCTATGGGAATCACCTGCAATATTTACACAAAACTCAATTTCGTTCACACCGGACAGTGGAATCGGAATGGATTGACGTTTACTGCGCTCTTCTTTATTGCTACGACACGACACGACACGGCACCGACACCACGACACTGGCGATTATTTATAATATTTGGTCAACACCGTCACGACACGGCATCGTTTAACTCTTAATTAATCAATTTAATTATTAACTGGACGACAATTCATTTATTTCAAATATTATTTATTTATACAGCGTTTACTGCGTGCGTTCCTCAAATTTGGCAAAGCATTCTATGCTTTATGAATATGGTTTAAGATCACCTATAATATATTAATTAATATCATCACACATTGATACACAGCCGACGTTTATACAAAATATATTTTAGATGATTTACAAATAATAGCTCGCTAGAAGGACACCAACATGAAGTTTTGAATTCAACGATGTACCATTACACAGATTTATGCGATAACTGATGTCGTTAACGTAGCCGTGTCGTGCCGGTATCGTCCCTCTAAAAACAACTCAATCGTTGGACACGTTTAACAGAATCGATTCCGTCGAGTATTCTAGAACTGAATAAGTTGGCAAAAACTAATTTATTGGGAGCGCCATCCAATCCGCTGATACAACAATGCTGACACATTCAGATCAAATAAAACATCGCGAGGTATTGGTACCAGTGAAAACCAATTTCGTGTTACCGTACAAAACTTCGTTTGGTGCCGTTTTCAAATAAAACCTAACTTGTCATGTTTGAACAGGTTTGACGCCACATTGCGTTTTCTATCCGTTGAAAGTGTAATTGAAACTATCAATGTTTGTAATAAAACTGACATAAAATAAAATGCTGCTGTATTCTGTTTGAAGGATGGCCACGGAGCGAGTTGTACGAGGCAAACGGCTTTGTCTTCAGGAGTAATAACGCATCTGTGGCCGACTTCAGATAGGACTCTCACAGGAGCTCAGGTAAAATGTCAATATTATCTGACACTAACTACAAACATGACGGACGGAACAGTAGCATTACCATGAGTTGGCATAGAAACGCCACTATAGAAATTGTAAATAGAAAAGTATTGTCATATTGCTAGTGAATAACATAACTACTATCGTTACGGTATTTCTTGACAACGTCTGTCAAATTAATGACTCATGGGACCGAATTTGTATGGCAATAGATCATAATGACATTCGCTAGCGATTTGATTTCGATAGGTTTTTTACGTTACGAGTGGCTCACACTACGGAATTTAGTTCTACGAGTGACCACCAGAGGCGCTGTACAATTTTTCATACATTTATTTTACGCAGTCGCTAGCGAGTAATACTTTTGTAAACTCATGGTAGTGCTACAGGTTATTTACCATATAGTAATTAAATTGAAGAATTGACTTAAAACCTTATCAAAAACTTCAACTAAAGCGTTATATGTAAAGAATTTTACTCATAATGTCTGATAATTTGAAATAACACTTTCTATAGAAATCACTATATTGAGTATACTCAAGGCTGGAAGACGCTCTGCACATTTAATCTACTATGCCAAAACATATTTTTTTTAAATTTTGTATAAGGTAAATTAAATAATACGATGTCATCAGAATTTTTAATATTATGGCCACTGCCATGGGCTTGGGACGGAAGGCAGAAATTTATAAAATTTCACTCAATTACTTTAGGAGATACAAAGGTTATTTTGAGTATTTTACTCGATTTCAATTGTATTAGACATCAATCAATGTCTGAACCTGGACCGGCTTCAATCGCTAAATTAATGAAACTCACTGACAAATCAATTAATTAATTAGTTTATATCGTAAATTACAAGTTAGTAAACCTTTAAAGTATTACGGATATTAATCACAAAACTTGTAATCAATTCGGAAAATTAATTACAACTTATATCGAATCTTCGAACAGGAATTGATTCCGAGTTAAGTACAAACTGTAAGTTCACAGTTTGGGATTTAAGCACCCATACTACGTTTCGACAAAACTTCATATTCACCTGCAAATAACTACTAATTTTAGTATAAGGATATATTTAGTAACGTAGGTATTATATATGTATAGGTATTAGCAGTAATAATTTTAGAAAGTATGAAAAATTGTGGCGTGGCGTCGAAAGGGAGAAGAATAGAGAACTAAGGGAGAAATTAGAAAGTAGTGCAGATGGTGAAGATGTGCAGAGATAGGGTCCGAGGTTCAAATCCCAGGCACGCACTTCAGATTGTTCAAAGTTATGTGCGTGTTATTGCTATACGGTGAAGGAAAATATCGTGAAGAAACGTGCACACCTTAGAAATTTTATTAAAAAAAATCTCAAAGGTGTGTGAAGTCTATCAATACGCACTTGGCCAGCGCGGTAGACTATGGCCTAATCCTTCTCATTCTGAGAGAAGACCCGTGCCCAGCAGTGGGACAATAATGAGTTGATGATGATGATGAAGAAAGTAGTGCACACGAAACAATCCAACTTATGAAGATTAGGAGTAACAATAAAGCTGCAGTAGTTGAACTAAACTAAGATTTACTATCGTGCCATTTTCAAACTAGTTCAATGATCTACATTTGAGATATTATGGATATATTCTGTATTTCTATATGCATAATTGTCAAAGCCAATTTTCGAAGACCTTTAGAAACAATGGACCTTACCGAGTAAAATGAAATTTGGATATGAATAGATTATTCTCCAAATCCGTGGGCAGATCAGAGTTATACCGTAAATCCTTTCCGGCATTAAAACGTAGAATAAATATACAGTCCCTAATTTGAATAGAAATACACAAGTATCAAAACCATTATCATTGCTAGGGTTCGGCGAAGGGAGGGTCAAGACCTCCTCCATAATAAAGACAGTGTTAGATAGATGATCGCATTTAAAAGATCTTCATCATGATTGTTCTACAGAATGGATTTTCTTTCTAAATCTAAAGTATTCGATGAAAATCTTCCTCTATTTGTCTTTAAAACTGAAGTATTACATTTATCTAAGAGGCTATCGAATGAAAATGATTTATGAATCCAGTAATAATTAAGACGGATTTAATCATAAAAGTACTCAGTATGTAATCTATGAAAATCATTGTTTTATTTTGTCTAAATTTACCGAAGATCGAATTGAGATAATGTAATTACAATGTAATTACAGTGATTTTAACAGAAACATTAGTCCAAATATTAAGATTCCTATAAATTTATGGTTTTACTCGTGAACACTGCATGTCCCACAAACTTAAGTCTCATTTCCTTGGATCCAAACTGGTCTTAAAAGCGATCCCTCGCGACAAAAGTTGAAGGATGGTCATTAATCAACCCGTAAACTGACGGGCTCATGAAACAAATAGGTATTATATTTGTAACTTCTCTTTCTGAAAACTCATTTAAAATTGGCGAACACTTCGTTTTAGTCATCTGGCTTAATAAACGAAATGAGACTCGTGATCGATACGGTGTGATATAGCCTTGTCACAGTTATTTTTCAACGGTTTTCATCAGCAATGCGGTTTGTTGTGTAACTGCCTTTTCGGTGTTAGTCATAGAAGTAACGAACGAGTGTGCAGTCAAGATAAAGGTAGAAAATGGTTTAGCGGTTTTTAAGGTTCATCATTTTTTTAATCGTGTTAACAATAATTAGTAGAATATTGCTAGCACGAACAATAATAATTATTATTTTTATTAGTTTCAGTGAGAAAACGTAGAGTCAATTTAATAAAAATGCTTTACAAGCAGCTAACTGAAAAGCAAACTAAAATGGTATGTCATTAATGCTTGGACATCCATAACCGAATTTATAGTGCAAGGGTGCCTTATTGGCAAGAGAAAAGATTCTTAGTAGGATGTTAGACATGTATGAACGATAGGCATCACTTTAACGTTAAGTGCGCTGTACTTTTACCACTTCTAACATTATAGTATTCTAGCTAAGTTATCATTTTGCTCCACACCTTTAATTAGAACTCTCACAGGAGTAATAAAAAGCGATAACACATTATTATGAACATATACAGTACCCTTACCATGAATTTTCAAAACATCCCAGAATTTTACGTTATGTTTACTCAATCCATTATTATCTTCCGTTTGCTTCAGTAGACTGAGTAAACGTAACAATAAGTAAGTGCTCCAGGTTTTGTCTGCCTCATATGTTCGCAAAAAAGAGAGACAAAACATAAAGCTCCATTTTGTCAATTTACACATTTAATGTTACGTTACTGACACTATAGTTCTATACAATACGCTAGGGGCGCTGATTGGAATTTGTATGGCCAAATAGGTAAAAAAATACCAAAACAGTCATATTTGTCAAAACGTAAAAACTCATGGTAAGGGTACTGGAAGTGTGTAAGTTCTAAAGTTAAAAGGTAATTTTCTAGGATCCAAACGTCTTAAGCCTGATCGCGAAAGTTAGGAGGTCATTAATCAGCTCGTAAAACGACGGGCGTTATGAAACAAATAGCTATATTTGTAGGAGTGCCTTTAGGGATTCCTTCAAACTTTTTAACTTCTTTAAAGCTTACTTTGGTTTGGAATAGTTTTTATAGATAATTTTTTGAGAAGTAAATAAATTTATTCAGTTAATAGTTATGCAGTTAAAGCTAGCATTCAAAGAAATAACTAAAATGAACACTTCAATAGTTATGCAGTTAATTTATTATTTCCGCCTCTTGATAAGAGATGGAGCTACGCCATTCTTAATCACACTATTGCTTCTCTTGAAACTTATGAAGCATGGCATTGTTGGAACATTTGTCAACGTTACAAGATTTTATTAATTACAATTTATAATATAATCGAACGGAATACGGCTAATAAATACGGCTATATCGCTACGTCATGTGCATAAAAATTCTAACATAAACGTGAGTCTAAAACGTTGGAAATAGTTTAAAAAGGAGATATTTTTAACATAAAATATAATGCATGATATTAGAGAACAATTAGCGTTAATTACACCTTATAGGGGTTCAATACATATATGGCATAGGTACGCTTATACATGGCCATCACGGTTGAGTGAGTATTATACGAGATGATACAGATTCACTGCAACCTATAATAGGTATGACATGTATGCAAGATATAACTCTATTTACTATGTATGTTATTCAACCGTCAATAGAAATCATTTGTTTACTATATATTACGAAAACACAATTTCAACACTATAACATCATTTATATTATACGTACCTACGCATATAATGTGATTAATATCCATTTCGGAAATCAATAATGCTTGTTATTTGCACACATACTTTATTTGTTGTTATATCGTTGTTGTTTTTAGGATTCCGTATTTCTTTATTACCCAACTGCCAAGGGTTATGTTTTTATTTAAAAAAGGAGGAGGTTTCTCAATTCGACCGTATATATGATTTTTTTTATGTTTGTTCGGCGATTTTTTTTTACATTTTATTTGTTTTATTACCGTTCATTATATTCTATTTTCAAACTTTGCACATACTTTCCACTTTTTTATTTTTTATCCTCCTTCCCTTTTACATGCGTAAGTTATCTGAAGGAAATCGTTCTTTATTCCGTTTTTTTAGCGATATGACCACCAATTTTACTATTATTTTAATTTGATTGTAACTGTGCAATAAACACTATTTTTTCTATATCAATATAACGAATAATTTTCATTACGGAACAATGTAAGTCGTTTCTAAAATCCACAGTATATTACACGAAACCGTTTTCATACTTATCTCTGGTTTAAAATACCGGAAACATTTTCTTTGTGACGGTTACTGTTTTTGGCTTTGCAATCCATTTCTGAATTTCTGGACGTTTGTGTACATTCATTTTCGTACAATCCTGATACAGTCAAGCTAGTTAGGGTAGATAAAAGAAAAATGTGTCATGCCACTTGGTTCTTATGCAAGAGCTAGTGTTGTTTTTGTATTTATACGAATAGAATCACAATTTTTTATTTACCCTTTATATTTTATATGTGGAATGTGGTAACTTTAACGGGTTGATACTGTGTTGCATGACCGCGATTAGATACGGTTACTACCATTCAAACTTTCTCGTTAAGTCTATCTAATTTCGCTTGTAATTGCATATTACGGGATATACAAAGGGTAAAAGCAGAATCTGATTTTCCTGCTCAATTCACTTGTGAACAATGAAAACTGTGAAACATTTCACAGGTTACTGTAGCTACAGTAACCTAGCTAGGTTATTTCGTTATTCTTTACGTTTTGAAGTTGGTAGAACCCTTTGTGGTTCCACTCGGGCGGCACCACCGCTACACCTATTTCTGCCTAATAACAGCAGTGTTAAACGTTGCTGTGTTCCGTTTTGAAGGGTGAGGTAAGGGAGACATACTTTTCCGAGGCGTTCCAGCTTAGTCCTCAGGGGTAGCGGCGCATCTGTGGCCGACCTCAGGTAGGAATATTTAATCCTAATTGGGGTTGATTACAGATGTCCATGGGCGGCAGTAGCCACTTACCATCAGGTGGTCTGCATGCTCGTCTGCTACTCCTATTAATTTATTTCATTATAAAAAAAAACGTAACAAATTAGCTTTTGTATGTTTCACCTAGAAAAGTAGTCGATCAATTTACGCTTTTTTACACAAAATTGCAGTTAATTTCATTGCACACAACAATGTCATTACACATACATATGTAAAGATTTTTTTTATTTTAATTTATTCTTTTTCTGTATGAACTATTTTACTATTGTCTATTTATTTGTGACGTTTAATTCAATATCACATAAATTTAAATAGAAATATGTTTTAGTGGAATAAAAAACGTTAAATGTCGTTTATCTATTTTACAGGTTTGTTTATTTATTTATTCATTTATATCATTTTAATTTTATTATTGTACATATAATATAGATTAACAGAATAAAACCTCTATTTTACAGAACAACAACATTAGTTTTTTTCCACAAGAAAGATCACTATTATATATATATTTTTTTTATCTCAAACTGGTATTTACTATTGTAATTACGAATATCACACTAAGCTACAGCACATCATAGAAATTAATAGAAATAAACATATTTCATAAATAAAATTACTTTTTAGATAAATTTGTTGCATTTAAAAACGATGTTTTCGATTTGTTTATCTCATAATTTACTTTAAAAAATATTTTGAGTGATGAATATTTTAATTTAATATTTTGACCTTGACACGACCAACACTCGACACGATTTATATTAAAAACTTTCCATTTATTTTTCTAAATTAAAATAATTACTGAGAAGTACTGACGTCATTTTAGTGGGATGAAGGGTATATTTTTAAAGTCGCTTTAGGGCGATTACACACGACGCCGTAGAAGTAGAAGCAGCAATGCTGGAGCGTCGAAGAAGCTGTTACATTAATATGGTTTGTGTTTTTTGTGTAACATCGTGACGTGGAGTGACGCAGTGAGGTTAAGTTATGTTAGTTAGTTAGCATCCCGCACTGCTGCGACAAGAAACGCCAACGTTCGCGGCGACGCGTGTAAGCACCCTTACTTACATCGGAATGTACCTAATATTTCCCATAAATAGTGGGCTGTATCTGGGAACACGATAAATCGGTTATTTTGTGCTTATTAACCTCTAAGCAAGTGCCATTAACATTTTTAAAACTTTCACATGCCTCCTTCCATGTCATGAATTGTAAACGTAATAAAAATATACGTAAATAAATCGTTTTATCACTGACTTAAAATCCTATAGTAAGCGCACCCCTAACTGATGAAACAATAAGGAAAAAAACAACGTTTCCCTATTTATCTAAGTAAAAGCCGTTTTAAGCTTGTTTCCTTTAAATGAAAATGAATTATTGAAGACATAGTGATTGTATCCTAAAGACCATTCCTTCGTAAATTGTATGGACCTACCTTAAACGAGTGTCTTATTTATTTATTTATATTATTAATTAAATTTCAAACTGAAATCGTATCTAAAGTCTGAGTTAGAATGCCTCTTATTAGGACTATTTGCTTCATCGAATCTGAACACAAACACAAATAATTTAGGAGTTGGTACTACCGCAGTCGTATCATACGAATTTCTACAATTGTTTAAGCATAGTACATAATCCCCTTCGATATTTACTTATTTTACACCGCATCGTTGACTTCTACCCCGCACGGGTCTCCTCTCAGAGTGAGTTTAGATCATGGTATACGGTGCTAGCCAAGTCTGAATTGATAGACTTCACGCACCCTTGAGGACTATTAAAGGATTCCCAAATATTTAGTTTTCCGCACGATGTTTTACTTCGCCGTTTAGGCAAGCGATAATTAATTTCTATATGTACATAACTTTGAAAATTTAGAAGTTTTAAAAATTAATAAATAGCTCCTACGTACGAGATCAATCTTATCATAAATTCTCATTAAACAACCTAGCTTTCGTCTGCCTAGTTAGCATTAGTTACATAAAAACTAGCTGACCCGGCAAACGTTATGTCGCCATATAAATAAAAAAGGTCAAGGGTGAACAATCCTTATCACTTAGGGGTATGAAAAATAGATAGTAGCTCATTGTCAGACCTGCTGAATATGCATATAAAATTTGGTGAAAATTGGTAAAGCCGATTCGGAGGACTACGGTAACTAACATTGTGACACGAGAATTTTATATATAAGATATTGTTAAGTGCTCGTATATTTCTTCGAAAACATATACCATACTTCCATTTCATTAAACATACCCTTGATCGTATTTAATCTTTATAATTATGTGAATGCGGGTCATATATTACAAAACTTTGTATGTCTGAGAATTCATGACAGTACATAATTTAGAAGCGAACCGTCAGTTATTCACAAACAAAAGCGTAAAAAAGAGGAATTTTGGAAAGTATGACAAACGCTCGGAAAGTTGTGCCGAATTCTTTGGTCTTTATCAGCTTTGCAGCTAATATATCGTTGAGTCACATTATGGAGTGATAGCAAAGATTTGAAAATTAGCTGTATCCCTGATTTTTGATGATATGTGCTTATTGTAGATTAGTACTCTACTACTACTACTAGCTATGAATGAGAACATCGTAAATAAGTATATCTGGTAATTATGACATAAACTCTTATTTATTTATTTATTATTTATGCACACACAATATAGATACAAAAAGTAAAAAAAAAACACATATAAAGAAATAGTATGTACAAAGGCACTGCTTATTTCTGTAAGAAATTTCTTCCAGCAGACCTGTGAGTGGATAGGGGGTGCAGAATGGTAGAATCTGTGTGTACTTATATAAAGATGTTAAAATAACATTACATATTATACCATACATACATAGATATATAAATACTTATATACATATATCTTCTTACTATATTATAAAAACAATACAACAGGTTTTTTCACGATATTTTCCTTCATCATCAAAGCAAGTGATAATAATTAAATTCTAATACGCATATACGAGTACCATGTAAAATATAAGTACGTGTCTGGGATTTGAAACTCGGGCTTCTGGATCGAGAGGCTGAGTTTCAAACGCCAAGTTATCACTACTTACGCACATGTGACCAACGAAGTATCTTTATTGGGGTGTATGCAGCATAAAAAGAAACATAGATACGAGTACCCAAAACACATTCAGCGAAGCCGGAAATCAATCAAAACCCTCCTACTGACATACAAAATAACTGCTAGATTGTAATTACATTCTATATTAAGGGACTAGTCCATTCCATAGGTTATAACTCACAATAGACTATTTATGGGGATATTCGTATCCAACAAAATGACACAAGGGAATTTCCGGAACAATTCCAGGAATATTATTTGTGTGAAAATACCGCTGTTTAAGCGTTTTGCCGATGTCGATATATAACTCATCTCTAATTGATTTATATTACACCTTCTTTCTTTATTAATATTAGTTTGATCTCTACCGGGAAAAATAGTGCACATAGTATAATAATGTACCTTTGGGTATTCAATTTTATTGATCACAATTTTACTATTGTTATATTTTACCTATTAAAAGCTAAGGTCGTCATATTGTACTTAAGTAGTGTTAGGTCTATATTGTACTTGGTTTTGTCTTTACGGATGATATCATATTTTTTATCAAATAAAATTTTAAGATAAAAATATTGATATTTTTCTTCTAAAATTGTGATATCTCTTTTCCCCTTTGCATTATTTATGCCTTTACCTATCTTTAAATCCATTATTAAAACAGATACAACCTAATAACATTTCATTTGAATGTCTGTTAATATCAAAGATATATTATACTAACTATTATTATATCATATTATATTACCCTGCGTCAGTAGGATAATATATCTATGGTTAATATAATATTTAACTTTGTCATCATTAGCATTGTCCTATTGTCAATTTCGTTGTTGTCTGTCAAAAGCTTCAGTTTCGTGATATTTGAAATAGATTAAATCAGAATTTTTCCTTTATCTATTTCAAAGTTGCTGTGCGGTTTCCCTCTCAATTCACAAAGAGAAATGGCCCGGCGTACAATTCCGTCTCAATATTGTTCGTCGAATCAGCTATTCGATCAGACGTCGAGCGGAAGTAAGGGAGGCACGAAACAACAGACTCAGAGGAAATAAAAGGTAAGTTATTTATCTGTTTGGAAAACGTACTTCGGTCATGGGAATCTTCATGGGATAAGGCTGTGTAGCCTTTTTAACGCTTGAATTATGATAATGACGTGCTTAACTGTTAACTGATATAATAGAATCACTATTAGCTGGAAAATTTCAAGTGTATAATGGATTGTCAAACTTATAACGTCACACGTATATTCCTACAGAATATTACATGTTTAGGTGTTTTTCTCATTTGTTGATTTTACACAGTAGGTAGTAGTTGTCTTTACCATTCTAGAAAGCAACAAATTAAATATTTTATAACAGAGAATCGTGAATTTGCATCCATTCCTCCAATATCGTTAGTCACTACGTAAGTATATGTACGTACGTATAGTCAAGAATAGACATTCTTAAAAAAATCATTATTTTACATTTGGCTAGCGTTTTGAACAATGTCATATTCTTATTCTTAGAGTAGAATAGAGCAAAACCCAATAGTCGGTAAAGGGTTAATTGTGAAGATGGCACAAAAATTTCAAAACTCCTACAAAGCTTCTAGCCAACAAGAAAGCTATCAGAAAAATAAACTAAAACAACAGTTTAGGAAAATGAAGGTATGTCGTTATTTATCTATTTGCAAAAAGCACTTTGATCCCGAGGATTACTCCCATACATCCCCTTCTCGAGTAAGGAGGCCTAATTTATCTGTCTTCCACTCCGCTAGCTCGAACGCACCAGAATGATCCGCACCATTAAATTCTTCTCTTACATTTAAACTCCATGGATAATTTTATTTGGGCGAATAAGGTAAATAAGACTAATGGCTCGCTTATTTGTTTGACAGCTTGTTTATTTTGCTTTTAGGGGCCGAAGGCTGCATTTGTTAAACGGTTTACTTTGAAGACAATTTCCTTAAAGGGTTTTTAGGGAGACTTTGATGGAAAAAAATGAAAAATGGCATTTTTCGTTTTGGTCGACACAAATCGTTTAGAGGATTTGCTCAAAACTTTCATTTCCTTAGTAGTAATTAAGGATTTTTTTTTTTCTGAAACATAATTTTAATATTTATGTAGCACAATGCCATATTCATATATAACGTGTAATCCGCCTTAAGTTATGATATCGCCAACCGGTGACAACTTTATCCAACCTCAAATAGGACTGATGCCACTGGTAGAAAAAAACGTATTCCCGTAAATACTCACTCACTGAGTAAGTGAATAACTTCACTGAAAGGTACTGCTGATCTTCTCTTGAGCTAAAACCTTTAATCGCTAGAATAATCTTTAATCATACGTGGAATGACACTATTACTACATGTATCTGGAACCAAACCGCACATACTATTTTCAAAATAATAATCGAAACATAAATTACCTACACGTTCGCTGTATCTATACGTAGACGTTAAAGTAAAATTACCGCAGTGCTCTGAAATATGCGGATCGCGAAACTTTCTCTCCATTGTACGGAACCAAAACCGCCAACTCCGAACAATAGTTAATCACTTAAGTTTCCGATAATGTCTTACCTATATATCGCGGTCGGAATATACTGTGATATGTGGCCTTGATTCTATACGTGGCGTAACGTAACGTCAACGTGAACATGGCGTGACCTGTTTGCGAAATATTACGGAAAGGCCAAAGCGAAAAATTGGAACTGAACTAGAGGGAATTCAAATGTTTAACCCAAATCGATGTTTTGTTTCAGTCTATATGCGATTTTGAATTTTTATTTCACTGGTGGTTAGCAAACAATACCGAAAGTATTAAGGTGCACTGAGCCTCAATCAGTGATGAGTAAGTCAGAAAATATATTAAAACAAATGAATAAATTAAGAAACAAGATGAATATTCAAAAACAAATTTTAACAACGGTGCAATTATTGTTGATACATGCCCTTCCTTTTCAATCAATGCAACAATGCAATACATACTCACGTTAATATTTGTGAGAATAAAAAGGCAAATTCCACCGATTCAATTGTCGACGTAATGAGAAACAACACAAACTTTCATACCCTTGTTCGACACAATGTCAAAAATGATTCTGCGTGATGAAGCCAAAATTAACAATGAACGCTGAATAATATTTCCCATTGTACGTAATAAAGTTACAAAAACGACTTAGCGTGTCGTTGCCTGAATTCTCGCACGGTTCCCGAGAAAGATTTTTATTATTCAAAAGCTTGGTACTGACGGCTTGATGAATGTTGTAAAGAAGTTCAAATTTTATTTCTCGAAACGAATGGAAGTTACGAAATTTACGGTTTAACTGTGGGACGGAGAATTACGTAATGCCATTTGTTGTTTTGCTAGCCAGATACGCTTTTTAATAATGTCGTTTGTTGTAAGTTCGTGATTTACGATCTAAGTTTGTTGGACGAATTAAATAAAATCACAAATCGGTCAGTGAAAAGTTCAGTATTTTATATGGGTAAAATTTTGGACATGTTTATCAGTTTTAGAATTTCGTTCGCTTTATATTTGTAGAGAAGAGATATGTCGGAAAAGGCAAAAAATGCGACATAGAATAATTTTGAAAGACGAGCGATTAGTAACAGTCATTTTTGAAGTGTTACTAATGTATCTAGAAACTAGTGTAAATCAATAAGATCTTACTAAGATCTCAAGATTTTATCACTTATATAATTATTGTCTGCATCAATAAATAATTTAATTGATTGATCTGATAACAGTTATCTGATACACGTAATGTTATTTCATTATGTTATGTATATGTTTATTTCATTAATCTCAATAGAGAATCATACATTAATAAATGTATCAACTCTATGTATTTCTATTACTTTATCTTCATGAAAACATTTAAATCTAATTTAAGCAGCCCATCGCTAATCGTGCTCACATCACCAATCACCATTAAGCCCCGAGAGACAAGGGCTCACGTGAAGGGCGCGAACACGCAAATTGTCAGTAACGATGCCTAATTTACCCTCTCGTCTCTGTGTTTTATCTTTGCCATAGTATATTATTTTACGCGTTTTACGCGTATTTTTTATTAATTTAGTACCTTGGGTATAATTTATTGTTCATTTATTAAATATAATTATATCTAATTTATTAAGTTTTATTTATTTATTTTATTATTCTATTCAGATTTTGTTTAATGATTTGTAATAAGTGATGTTCTTGGATACCTAATATTTAGATCAGGAGGGCTTCTTTGTAGCCCTAAGTAATAGATATAAAACAAAAAATATTTACTTATAAATGAAATTCGTAAAATGCTACAAAATTATGGATAAAAACGAATATGATTGGGAGTGAGCCACTGTTTAATGTATTATATTCAATCTCGATTAAGATGAATTGAGATGGGTATCTAATCCGACTTAGAATTTAACCCTCCCTCAAGAGATCCGGTATCTTTGATCCAATTCCCTTAGTAATTAAAAAATAAGGGTTTGTTTATAAGGAACAAGGTCGTTTATTGCTTTCTATACTAACATCTACCACAGAAGGTGGTAGAACTCTTTGTGGTTCGACTCCGGCGGCACCACCGCCACACCTATTTCTACCTAATAACAACAGTGTTAAGCGCTGCTATGTTCTGGTTTGAAGGGTGTGGTAAGGGAGACATACTTTTCCGAGGCGTCCCAGCTTAGTCCTCAGGAGTAGCGGCGCATCTGTGGCCGACCTCAGGTGGGAATATCAAATCCTATCTGGGGTTGATTGCAGATGTCCATGGGCGGCAGTAGCCAATTACCATCAGGTGGACTGTATGCTCGTCTGCTACTCCTATATTAAAAAAAAATAAAAAAAATTTTACCCTATGATTCCCTGTGTCATGAGTGCCATGGAACAACAATGTCCAAAAAAATTGCTAGAAATAGGTATGGCTATGATACAAAAATTACTAGAAATAGGTATGGGTATGGGTGATACTATTTTTAACCGACTTCGTTGATACTTTTCTTTAGTTTGCCTGGCCGGGGATAGAATCCTGTAGTCTCCGCGTATCGTATTGATGTGGCGATCGCGACCTGATTCGGGTCGTTCATATCTTGTAATAGCAAAAATACATTAACGTTTGGATATAATTTGCTTACTTGTGAGCTGCATAATTTTATAAAGTTGCGTAATTATATAAAATTACGCAAACGGCCCGCGTAATTCGGTGCTCGTAAACCGAATAATGACGTTGTCATCACGATAAACAGCGCAGTCAAAAACAAAAGCGGAGTCCATTCAGTTCATACAACGTAATGGGGTTCTTATTTGGGTTCTTAGCTCGCCATTATATTACAAAGCGGGTGAGTGAAACCTCTAATGTTCAGGAAATTTATAGCAATTATCAAAGTTAAATACTGCCTGAGTCGGCAAATTGTTTCGATATAGAAATTTGTGTTCATAACGTTTAGTAAATATTTAGCAAAAAACATTAATTCCTGTATTAATATGTATTACAAATGTAACACATAATTTATCTCTTTTACAGTTAGCTACCGGTTTAAACTAGGTGAATAGTCTAACCAATTAATAATTACATTATTGTTTTTATTATTTTACCGAATTAAAAATATTACATATCTAACATACTATGTACCTAATTACCTTCTTTTTTTTGCCACTCTTGCCGCCTGCAACCCCGGAAGCCCCCTTTTAGTCGCCTCTTACGAAAGGCAGGGGATACTGTAGCCCTATTGTAGTCCCGGGACTACAGGGACATGTACCTAATTACCTAATAAGAATATCGAGTTAAGTTATTTATGTAGAGCTCAATTTTAACTTGTTCAGTGACAAGGGAAGTGTTATCAAAAAAATACTCCTCTCCTTAAAAATAGGCTATCTATGTCCCTCTGACAAGTTACACGAATCCAACGATATGTTATACACACACACACACATACACACGTACAAACATACACACAAACATTTAAACAAACAAAAACAAACGTAAATATTCGAACCATAAATAAAAATAACCCTTCTTAAAGAATTTATATCAAGACCGTACTTTTAATCCCAAATTGGCTCTTCGATTTTATTAATTACAGCGCAAACGAGGTTCTTAACAGCTACAATTAAGGGGACAAAGGGGTGAATGAGACCTCTAATGGTCGCCACCGTTGCAGGCAATATGTCCATTACTTCCGTTAAACCGTGTTTGTATTTAACGGTACTTTAAAAGATTAGTGACACTCAATTTAAAGCTTCAGGTTATATAATACTTGTGAGTTTTTAGTGTGAGTGTTTGTAATGCTTTTTGATTTCATCATCATCAACCCATTACTGTCCAGCTGGGCACGGGTCTCCTCTCATAATGAGAAGGATTAGGCCATATTCCACCGCGCTGGCCAAGTACATTTTGGTAGACTTCACATACCTTAGAGATTTTTTTTATAAATCTCTCAGGTATGCAGGTTTCCTCACGATGTTTTTCTTCACCGTTTAGCAAGTGATAATTAATTTCTAATACGCACATAACTTTGAAAAATCAGAGGTGCCTGGGATTTGAACCTCGGACCCCTCGATCGAGAGGCCAAGTTTCTTAACCACTAGGCTATGACTGCTTTTTGATTTATTTGCACTTTATTTTGCCTAATTTAGTTATTTCGTGTAGTAGTAGTAGTTAATTTAGTTATGCTTTCACGCAGAAGCTTAATGATATTTACAGTTTATTAATGATAACTCTGGTTTAATTTAGACATATAGAATATGTCTTAATATAACTTATAGTGTTAAATATTATTCCGTAATTATTTTTGTATCTCGAAAAATTTGCAATATTTTTGTGACCTTTTATTAATTTTTTTACTCCACTGCGGAAGGTAACGTTTTTCGAGCGTGTTTTCGGGACGTCCTGCAGCGCAAATGGCTTAACGGATTTTAAAATATCATGTGTGGTTGGATTACTTCTTTAATTATCTCATTAATTCTTTTCATTCTGAGAGGAGACCCGTGCCCAGCAGTGGGACAGTAATGGGTTAATGTTGATGATGAATGGGCTATAGTAATTTTTAAGCAGTGGCATTTTTGTTCTTTACAACGGTATTAAGTATTTAAACTAGACAGTTATTATACGAATATTATTATAAGAATTATAATAATTGTCTTGTTTTTATACTTACTCATTATACCGTTGTAAAAGTCCTAAATCATTGTTCTTCGTACTAAAAAATATTTTATCTATTAATCCAATTAACAACTAAATACAAAATTTTATAACAATATTATGCTTATATTATTTCAACAAATTGGGTTTCACAAAATAAACTGAGTTCAATTACTTAGTCAAATCTTTGTCAAGACCGTTCCGGTAATCGATTGCGTTCCATCCAATTAAAAGTAACGAAATAAATCAAGCACCGCTTAAATTGTTGTAATCACTTACGCAAAGAAGTTGCTTAAAGCGAGAAAATCGGTAACGATTTAACTTTGTTTCGAGCTTTAATAGTCTGGTGTGAAATAATCCTTATTTCTGAAATGTAATGCTGTCGTGTTTTGGTCGGAAAAAGGAAGTGTCTATACTCCTGGGCCTAAACTGAAATAATATTTTCGAGGTTTAATATTAGCGAATGGGTATTTAAACGAGTGACTGCAAATAAAAGTTTTGAGTGACAAAAATAATGAATTGCGGTTATAGTATTACTAAGCGATCCACAGTATTACTAAGGCTGCGAGTGACGAGAAATCAACAGAACAGCGACTTACAAACATTAATGTGAGTTACTTAAAATACGAAATGAGAAGTTTCATTTATTTTTGAGCGACCTAATATTTGTCTAAGTGTAAACATTACGTCCTGCGTTTTATTCAATATTTAGCAAATGTTTTTTTTTTAATACTGAGCAGCATTTTATGGTAAATTAAGTGTTTCGGATACAAAAACCACTTTGAAAAATACTATAATAAGTAGAATATTGTGTGCTCATGTCATTGATCATGAATAAAGGTGAGGTCTGAATTCAAACAGATTGAATTCATACACTCTGTATTTCCAGTCGCTCACTTAGGGGTCTGTACGTACAAAACAGGGAGCGCGGGGGCAACAACTAATACACAGCGTAGACGGATACAAACTGGTTTGTTGCAAGTAACATGGCGAGGCGAAGCTCGCACCTAACGTTACACTATTGAAATACATATGGAACACTTAGTAAAGTTACTATAACAGTATGTCATTATCAGTCGCTAAGTTATTTTTTATTCGACCGTTTTATAATTTCCCTTAGCAATATGAAAAAAAAAGAAAATGAAGTGAAAATTAAAGTAATCGTTGCAGAAAAAATATCCTGAACTAATATAAAATACTGAAATGGCGAAACCTTTTTTATTTATTGAGACAGCAAACGATCACGTAGTCCACCTAATGGCAAGTGGCCACTGATGCCCATGAATATCTATAAACAATCTCAGATAAGATTAAAGTCTTACCTGAAGTTTTCCACATATTCGTTGCTCCCTGAGGAAAGTTAAAACCCCTGTCTGCCCACACTCTTCAAACTAGAACACAGCAGCGCTGAACACTGCTGTTATATTACCTACCGAAATCACATACTAAAATTTGTCTTTACATCTTTGATAAGTAAAATTGAATAGATCGATTATTAATAGCGGTGGTCTTTTAGCCACCAACCGACCGCTTTAACTATAAAAAGTAACAAGTTTAAACTTCCTTTAAAGATTGACCCTAGCTTGAATTGGTGCTTAACCCGGCGAGCATGAGGTGAAAAAAGTTACATTAAGAATGTGGCAGGGTATGACATACCCTAAATGTAAAATAGTATAATAAACTCATTATTAACTTTTATTTAAATTTGTTGATTATCTTCTCTTAAGTATCAATTCATTACTAGAATTAAATGAAAGAAAGTTTATAATCATGAACTAATATTTTATTTTTAGTTTTTTTCTTACACTATGTAATAATAGTTAAAAAAGTTTAAAGGTTTATTAAAATTAAATTTTCGACTAAAAACATTACTCTTTGTAGTGTAAATTGACTTAAAACATAAAAAAATGAGATACTCTTCTAAGAAGAATTAATAATATATTTTTTAATTAGAAAAATCAATTTAGGCACTATCATTTAGATCAGCACAATTTTCACATGTAAATTTTGCATGCTCCATACATATGGGCTTACCACAAACGCTGCAGGAGTGTTTGGTTTTCCTATCCTTCTTGGATGGACAATCCTGGTATCTCACATATCGCCCTGGTACATTTACATGTTTGGGTGAGAGCTCGCCCAGCTGATTCAGGATTCGCTGGTGAATGTAGCTTGGAATATTTTTTTTTTCGATTTTCTTGCACGAAGTTGTTCGTATATCATTGATAAACCCAAATTACGAATAAATTCTGTTCTCATTATTCCGATGTCTTTATTCATGCTCGGTTATATTTTCTGACCTAACCCTCACATTTGGACGCTGACAATTCTTGTACCATTTTGAACCATCTTTGGATATATAGAAAGGCCCACGTACATGCCGAGAAGCTGATACTCTTGCACTGAGAAGAGACAAGGGTAATTCATCCACGGGATCGCTTTGTGGTTCATTAGTTACAGCGTCTTCTTGTCTAATGTTAGACGAAACGTCACCGGGGTCATCGCCCTCTTGCTCCGTGCCAGAATTCACTAGTGATCAGTTTCTCCTTCCGAACTGGAGTCATCTGAAGAATCAGTTGCAGCCTCCTCTAACATAGCACCATCCAATCCATTCTTCTTGTCTTTCACGATCCATTTCGACCAGAAACTAACATTAAAATAGAAAAATAAAGTTGCTACTAAAATATAAAATTAAAATGATATAAACTTGTAAACTAAAATCATAAATAATAACAAAAGTAATAAAATAACAATAAAAATTAATTACATAAAAAAAATACTTTAAAAATGACGTGGGGTATTACATACCCGTGACAGGTTTGCACACGAATTACTCAGCCGATGTCCGGCGCAACACTCCGATCAGGGCACTGTCCCCTCCCGCAAACCCTAGCCCGCAGGTACTGAGCGTACGAGTGTGGCCAGACGAATATTTAAAAAAATACATAACTTTTTAAGTATACCCGGGTATGAAATACCCTGGGTCATGCTCGCCGGGTTAACCCACAGTTCCAGTAAGTGTAGCATTTAACCCTATTTCTGAGGCCTAAGTACTATATTTATAGTATTTAACAACTCACTCTTGCTTCTTTCAAAAATTACATAAAATTTTCTACAATTGTAGACGTAAGTGAGTCTACGAGGCCATTTTGAACTATTTTTGTTACAATTACATGTATGCATACAATAATTGTTCATTGGAAATCAAAAACTACGTCACGTAACAGAGTGGACTCCGAAAACAAAACACTACTTCTAAAGATGTTGGCTCTGTGGTTCGACTCCGCTGGCACCGCCACCATAGCTATTTTTGCCTAATAACCAATAACAATTTGCCTATAATATCAGTGTTAAGCACTCCTGTCTTCTGGTTTGTTGGTTGAGGTAAGGAACACATACTTTTTCCGCACATTCCCGTTTAGTCCTCAGGGGTAGCGGCACATCTGTGATCGACCTCAGGTAGGAATATAGTCTTATCTGGTTTAATTACAGATGTCCATGGACGGCAGTGGTCACTTACTTTCAGGTGGCCTGCATGCTCGTCTGCTACTCGTATATTATAAAGCGTGTATAAAACTATTATACAGCATGAATCCACTTAATAAACGGTCAGTTTGATAAAGCCATTCAACCAAACACACTATTCACTGTCCAGCTGTATTCAGTCTTTTATTAGTTGATTGAATTCTGTAGCGGATGTGTCCATGTTTGCTCGTATTTGGATGAGAAATGCCTTTGAGGGATAATTAAACTGGTTTGTTCCGGTTTAAAGCAATTTATCAGTGCATGTCTTTGAAGCAGCTTTTAATTGGTGTTTTGCTTATGTGTATGTTGTACGCTTATACTTTTATGAAATTAAGGAGTAAATGTGCAGTCTGTTTGACAGAAATTACCCGGCAAACGTGATGCCATATAAATAAAAAAATGTTAAGGGTGAACAACCCTTATAACTTAGGGGTATGAAAAATAGTTAGAAGCCGATTCTCAAACCTACTGAATATGCGTATAAAATTTGATGAAAATCGGTAAAGCTGTTTCGGAGGAGTACGGTAATTAACATTGTGATACGAGAATTGTATATATAAAAATTAATAGATTTTTTTAATAAGATTATAGTAGCAAACGAGCTAGCAGTCCATCATGACATGGACATCCGTATCCTAAACTCTATATAGATCATGTTCTACCAATCACAGATGTGTTGCCACTCCCGAGTACGAAGATGATCGCTTCATATCTAAGTTAGCCGGCTTTCCGACCCTTTTAGTGGTCTATATGGATTAGAAATTGATGTAGCAGTGAGAACATACTGACTCTGCCACTTATCAAATCATTGTTACTCTTGAAAACTAAGTTTCAACTTGTGTATCTTGTGTTAGGTACTAAACTATATCAATTCAAGATTTTCCTCTCTAAATCACACTTCAAATCATAACGGTGGTGGTTGATCTAATTAAATATAATATTTCATTTCCTAGTATCTGTATTTATAATAAGTTTGGTATAAAATATATACTTGTGTTTTACACACAGATTTAATAAAGCTTCTCGTATCAGAGTGAGATCTAATATAATGTAATTAAATCTATATTGAATGAAAGTCATTTCTATCATTAAAATACATTTATTATAATAATGCTCTTAATATAATTGTGCTTCAAAACTTAAATTTCTATGTTCTCAGTCTAATTATTTCTAATAGAAATATAGACGTCAAGTTAAATAAATAACGTTAAAATTTTCGACGTTAATAAGTTTACAATAAAATAGCCTATTAATGCGAATAAATTGAAAGTCAGTCTGTTTAATATTTATACAAAGGTAAAATGACGCACGTTACAACGCTCCACTTAACGCCACGCTGCGTTGCGTCAAAGCGTCATACTCATAATGCTTGAGGTTAAAGTGTATTTATAATACAATTATGTTTTACACGTTGTTAATAATGTAGAAGAATAGTGGGTTTATACAGGCAATAGACTTACGAGGCGTTCCAACGTAGTCCTCATCGGAAAGCCATTACTGTCCCACTGCTGGGCACGGGTCTCCTCTCAGAATGAGAAGGATTAGGTCATAGTCCACCGCGCTGGCCAAGTACGTATTGGTAGACTTCACATACCTTTGAGTTTTTTTTTATATATCGGGTATGCAGGTTTCCTCACGATGTTTTCCTCCACCGTTTGGCAAGTGATAATTAATTTTTAATACGCACATAACTTTAAAAAATCAGAGGTGAGTGCCTGGGATTTGGACCTCGGACCCCTCGATCGAGAGGCCGAGTTTCTTAACCACTAGGCTATCACTGCTCTAAGCACGTTGTCCTCAGGACTAGCATTTGTAAACTACCTTAGGTAATCTCACCTACCCACCGACCTGGGGTCGATTATAGATATCTTTGGGCGCAGTTGCCCCTTTTTTAAGGTAGTGGAAACCTTGGATGGTCGATATGTGCGTCACCACCTTCACACTTGTATCTCCTTAATAACAGCAGTGTTAAGCGCTGCTGTATTCTTGTTTGAAGAGCGTGGTAAGGAAAACATACTTTTCCGAGACTTTCAGCTTAGTCCTCAGGGGTAGCAGCGTATCTGTGGCCGTCCTGAAGTCCTATCCATCTATTCTTATCAGGGGTTGTTGACAGATGTCCATGGGCAGCAGTAGCCACTTACCATCACGTGGACTACACGCTTAATTCACTATGCATACTGCTCTTATATTACAAAAATATGTGTCAAAAAAGAAATCATAATACACAAAAGCGATTTACTACAAACATAACAATACATAACGCCAAATGGCCGTGAACTATAGTTCCCACTACAGCAACTTAGGTATAAATAATAGTTTCACATTAGTGTAACTATTATTATTTGTGAACTCTGCCGAATGTTAGCATTGGATTTACAAGGGCAAAATAAAGGGTACTTCTTTCAGAAAATAATGAGGATTAAAAAGAAAATTCTCGCTAAAATATTATTTATTTTCAAGTAACAATAGACATCAAGCCATTCTGAGGGTTTACATAAAATATTACGCCTTTATATTAGAATATAAATGATATGACATAAAGTTTTCTTTATCTTATCTGCTGAGAGTTTTTTATTCTCTATCTGGGATTAGACATCTAGTCTTAAGACAGAAATAACGAATAACCTCGAATGTCTACCCTTAAGTGTATCCCCATCCCACCCTTTTGAATTTTGTGTTTAAATCTTAATATTTTACAATGTGAAGTCATCATCATCATCATCAACAACCCATTACTATCCCACTGCTGGGCACAAGTTTCCTCTCATAATAAGAAGGATTAGGCCATAGTCCACCGCGCTGGCAAAGTGTGTATTGGTAGACTTCACATACCTTTGAGATTTTTTTTTTATAAATCTCTCAGGTTTCCTCACGATGTTTTCTTTCACCGCTTAGCAAGTAATAATGAATATCTAATACGCACATAACTTAAAATTAGAGGTGCGTCGTGCCTGGAATTTGAACCTCGGACCCGTCGAATGAGAGGCCGAGTTTCTTAACCACTAGGCTATCACTGCGTTTTACAATGTGAAGTGGCTTGCCCTAATACTATCAGTAATTACAAAAATAATTTCTTCTGGGTCAGAATTTAATTAAATTTTTTGAAATAGTTTTAGAAGGTAGAACCCTTTGTGGTTTGACTCTGACGGCACCATTGTCACACCATTCTGTTTAACAAGCTGTTAAGTGCTATGTTCTGGCTCGAAGAGTGTCGTAAGGCAGACACACTTTTTCGAGGCAATCAAATATAGTCCTCAGGGATAGCAACCCGAGCATGAGTTAGGAGTCGAACCGGAAACCTTCGTTTATCAGACTGGCCTGGACTTGTGTATGTGTGCCACGCGGATCCTATTACTATAATATCTTCATTCCGATAGATACCTATATATCTCATAAAATGGATATATAGTTTGTGTAGAGCACTCTCACTAATAACTGACTGTATACAAAATGTGGCTATGTGGTCAGTATAGTAAACTAAAAGTGGTTACAGTGGGTAGCCCATAACTTCCATATTGATTATTTTATCGTTACTTAGTCTAAATAGTCCTTTGAGGATGCATATAAAGTATCCTATCCTATAATATTTGTTTTATGACCAACCGCGAAAAAATTTGGTTTATATAGTAATCGTTTTTGCGTTATTAGATTAGTGATGTCATTCAGAATCAAATATGGTCTACGCTTTAGTTTTGCGGACCAAATATTTTAAGTAAAAACTTGTTTAGCGGCGTTGTGCACTTTTCGTGATGGGTACAAAATGTTAAGGGATGTTAAGGGTCCGGGACCAGAATAGGGCTACGGTATCCACTGCCTGTCGTAAGAGGCGGCCAAAAGGAGCTTTCAGGTGGTGGACGGCAAGAGTGAGAGCTCTAATCGCCCGGCTAGCGACCTCGGGAAGGACGGCGGTATGTGTCGTCTACATCAGACGCTGTGGTGATACAATCTCACCAGAGCGGAGCCCAACGGGGCAGTGCACTGAGAGGACACCGTTCGCGTTCCTTTGGAGATCCCGGAGTCCTCTACGCTACGCCGAGGACGGCTACCGGGGGGGGTTTTAGTACCGTAAAAATCCCACGTAACGCCGCTCGCACGGCACCGGCACCTTCTGACGGTTTTTCCCTCGAAAAGAAAAAAATTAGGACTCGTGGTCTGATCGAAATTTCGTAAGACGGCATTGCAAACTGTAAAAGTCAAGATGTCATCCGGTGTCACGGTTACATCTACATATTAGAACTGATATACGAAAGTTTTAAAATAGTTGTCCTTTATACAAAACTAGCTGACCCGGCAAACTTTGTACCGCCTCAAAATCTATTTATCAAATATATTTCATATAAAATATAGCCTATGTTACTCGTAGATAATGTAGCTTTCTAGTGGAGAAAGAATTTTTAAAATCGGTCCAGTAGTTTTTGAGCCTATTCATTACAATCAAACAAACCAACAAAGTTTTCCTCTTTATAATATTAGTGTAGATTAAAGGAACAGTTATTTTTCTGAATTAAACGAAAATAATTAAACAAAATCACCGTAAACACATGTACCGTTTACCGTTTGAGATTTGAAACTCATTTCGCGGTCTCAAATTTCTAAACGAAACACATTACCTACAACGTGTGAGGGTATTATAATGTTCGCGGTTTATGCAATTGTTCTACTGCGAAATGGCAAACGATAAGCGATAAAAATTGCGATAAAAGTCTTGGCCTTTTATGAGCATCAGTGTAAACTGTTTCAAATAACTTTAATTATGGTCAAGAGTAATCATCAACTTTTGTAAATCGCAAACTTAGTAGTTGGCTTATGGAATCTATACGATATAAAGTAAACACTGCAATCAATAACTCAAAATAGAAATAGATTACAGATGCGTTCTATGCGTTAGGTGTCTTCACAACTAAGTTGTCTTCGTACATTAGCTTTTGTAAACCTGACAAAATAGTGTAAAAAGAGCTCTTCTCCAAAGCCGGCATTAGCGATTCCTCTGGTGTTGCAAATGTCCATAGGCGACGGTGACTGCTTTTCACCAGATAACCCGTCTGTCTCATCGTTTAGATATATTATAAAAAAATCAATATGAAGCAACACAAACGATGGTAACTTAATTGCCTATTTTAAATTTTTATATAGTTTATTTCATTTCTACTCGCTTCTCGCAAATAGACAACGATACGACAAGTGCCTCTGGAAGTAGGTTAAAAGCAACTTGCATTAAGGTGTCTTTACAGAGTCGATATACTTTAATGGCTCCGAATATGTGAACCTCTGCATACAGTGTAACATTTGTAAGCTTTCAAGGTATTGAAAATATGGAAAAGACTGGCTCGATTTCCATAGATAACGAAATAAATGAGAATAGGTAAAAGTCTATGGGTAGTCTGAGGCAGAAGTCTATTTAAATTAATAAATTGAAGGCTATCTGTGCTTTATGTAAAAATGCTTTTCAAAATAAAACTTAATCATTTTCTTCTTTTTATACGATTAATAAAATTTCTAAATTATATTTAATTTTTCTTTATTATAAGTCAAAAATATAAATAGTTTACACTGAAAGTGGGTTATTAAAAAAAACCGTTTTCAATATATCAAAGTGGTCAATAAATCGGTCTGATGCGCAGAGGGTTCCGGGTACGATCCCAAATCAGACAGATAACTGAATGACGAATTTTGATTTCTGTTCTATGTGCGGGTATTAGTGTCTAGGTTTTTTTTTGGTAAATTATAAAAATATGTGCCTATATTATTAATTACCATAAGAATAAAAAACCAACTGCTTTTAAAATATGTCCTGTAGCACTTTGACAATTTGGATAAGTCCAACACCTCATATGGTAAACTTCATGAAGCTGGCAAATCAAGGGCGTGCCAAAGAATGAGACATGCCTAAAGATATAAATACATGCGTAACTCGAAAAACATTACCAATGCACAATGCTAGACGAGTTCTGAGCCGTATAAGGAAATTCATTCCTGATAACGTCAGTAATTTGTCTTACATTGATACGTCGGTAGCGAGTGTTGAGATCGCTTTGGGGATTGGAGCAAAAACTAAACGGGAAACATGGCGGTGAGTGGAAAAACTAAACATCACACGGATCCTGAAGGATGTTTGTGTGTAAAAAGTGTTTACGCTATTTTAGAGGTCTGTTGTCGCACATTTCTGGTTTTCGGTAGTTACACAATGTGTATTTACATTAACTTATTAATTAAACCTGAGTGGCTACTGCCGCCCGTGGCAATCTGTAATCAATCCCAGATAAGATTCTTACTTGAGTTGCTATCCTCCGGTATTCATCAGGGACTAAGTTGGATCTGTCTATTCCCAATGATCACCTGGTTTACCCAGGTGATCATTGGGCACTTTGATCAGCTGGCACACGATCATCACCTGAGTGATCATAGGCGACTTCAAAAAATATAATAAAGATAAAAGAAATTGCCGTTTTTTTGACGGCACAGCTTATTTCTGCTGCATCGCCATTGTCTGCTGTTTTCGCTGCAACTGTAAGTAGCAAAATGCGGCAATACTGTTTTAGTTCTACGGCTACTATGTATTTAACCGCGGCGGCGATTCAGCGTCGACTGCTCAGACGGAAAAAAACGCTCCATAAGTTAACGTAACCCATTATATGTGGAAAAAAGAAGAAGAAATAATTCAATTGAAAAACTGTTAACACTGAGCGTATGTTTCACAATTTAACTGGCAATTTGTCACGTCAATACAATTCCTGAGTATTGAGATTGGAGATACGTTGCAGTGGGAATTCCAGGAAGTGACGCAATAGCTTTTTTCTTTTTGTTTTAAATTGCCCTTGTTTCTCCATCTGTTTTGCGAGTGTTTTATCATCTTATTTTGAAAAAAATGTATCGTTTTACGCTTGTTATTAATAAAAAAATCTAGGCAATACTTTGTCTGCGTACGATACGTACGAAATTTGTCAATTTCTGCCTACTACGAATTATGAAATTTGGTAGAAAAAAATGGAAAGGTTTTTTTACGTTTAAGAGATTTTTTATTATTATTGTGTTATAAAAGAACACATAAATGTTTTTTTATGGAAATATTCAGTTATTAATTCGAAGTTCAATTATAATTGAGATAATTTAAACAATAACGCCTATTCATTTGATTTTGCCTTGGAAATTACCGAGAAATATACCTAGTTGCTGATTAAACTAACAGAGTAACCCAATTACAGTAAAAGTTATAATTATATTATCTTAAATAAATCGTTGGGCGACATACACCTACAGTTAGTTAGACTACAAAACAGTAGACGATTTTAATTACTTAGATCATCATCATCAACCCATTATTGTCCCATTGCTGGACACAAGTCTCCTCTCAGAGTGGGAAGGATAAGGTCCACCGCGCTGGCCAAGTGCGTTTTCTTCACATAGCTTTAAGTTTTTTTTTTTATAAATCTTTCAGGTATGTAAGTATCCTTACGATGTTTCCTTTACCGTTTAAGCGAGTGAGAATTAATTTCTAATACGCACATAATTTTGAAAAAATAAGAGGTGCGTGCCTGGGATTTGAACCTCGGACCCCTCGATCGAGAGGCCCGAGTTTCTTAACCGAGAAGCTATCAGTGCATTTTACTTACATTAATTATTTACAAGTAAAACTTAATTACAAACACACGTATATAGAACGATAATACAATTTCTAAAATATTCCCGTATAATGCTCACATACATAATATAAGGCTCACTAGTTGTGGGCACTATTAACTGAAAATGCCGTAGCGAGTAACTTGCATTCGGAATATTCCCAATGCGGGATTTAGTTTTTTTGCATTTAGTTCAAAGCGAGTTCACGTTTCGTAAATAATAATATTCATAATTCACCATAACTCTTTAATATTCATCCGGTCTGTCGAATATCTAGTAGTTGGTATAATAAAAACCTGACTGCTTCAAAATAATTAACTGGAAAGTAAGCCTAACTTACTCCCACAATTTAGACGAATCCAACGACACCTCAAATGTTAAAATTCGTCAATCCGTTTGGACTGTAGAGGTGCAAAAGGTAGGTAGAATTACATAGGTATAGTCTGCGCCAAACTGGTAGTCCGCTCTGAAGTTGTTGCGAGCAGGTGTAGTCATACAATTTGCTATGGCGACGCAATCAATTTCTATATTCAGAGCGGACTAGCAGTTTTACGCGGATTATAGCTGAACGTATCATAAATTCGCTTTTGATTTTTGACGTAATTTGCACCACTTATCAACTATCGGATTACCAATTTTGCAAGAATTTAATATCTATAATTAATAACATAATTGTTTCGTGAATCAGAATTTCTATATAAATCAACTGCATAATTTGTGTAGTATCAAGTATGCGTAATTAACATATATTGCGTTAATCCATAGAATTCTGTATTGATCCGGTCTCTTGAACTAAATATTTGATCATTAATTCAAGAGGCCAAATCTATACTGTTTTGGTTTCAGCCTGTATTGCGTATTTTGATATGAAATTCTAGAATTTAGGAGTTAGAGAATTCTATATTCAGTTACACAAAACGTTTATAACTATTGAAGGTGGTAAAACCTTGTTACGACTCCGACGGTACCACCGTCACATCTATTTTTTCTCATAACAGCAGTGTCAAACGCTACTGCGTTCTGGTTTGAAGGGTGTGGTAAGGGAGACATACTTTTGCGAGGCGTTCCAGCTTAGTCCTCAGGGGTAGCGCATCTATGACCTACTCAGATAGGAATGCTATCTGGGGTTCATTGCAGGCGTCCACGGGCGGTAGCCGTTTACCATCAAGTGGACTTCATGCTTGTCTGCTACTCCTATTTTAAAAAAATAATAAAGAGTTGATGAAATGCAAGTACTTTCAGAAGCCGAAACATTTGTGTATGATGACTTTTACCAATAACGTGTAATAGACGAATCGGAGTGAGTTGCAAATGCTTTTATTCCGTTTCTTGCAAATTCCCAGAAAATTTCAACGCAAGTAACTTATTTTGGGGAATATTCCCAATGCGGAAACATCCGCATTCAGTTCGAATGCGAGTTCACGCTTCGTAAATAATATTTTCATAATACTTCAGTAACTCCGTTACGTTTATCCGGTTCCCTTCGGTACGTATTGTAGGTATATTTTGGTAACAAACTGTAGAATGTTGGACGTTGGGAATTTTATGTTTTTACATTTTATTGAAGTATAATGATTTTCGAATAAATAAGCTACCATTGAATTTGTATCATTTCTGTCATTTGGTTTGTATAAGTTGCTATAGTAAAAAAAATTAGGGTTCCTCGCGGCAAATTAAAATAAAGGAACCATTACAAGTACGTAACATTTTGTTTTCAAATCGAAATCTGTTAATCGTGTTAATTTATTTTAACAAAATTGTTATATTATCGTTTTTATTTTTAATGACGATAACTGATTTCTTAATCTTTCCCCATGTCTACTTAAACCTTCACTTTCACCGTAATAGTTTAGTCAAATTAAATATTAATTTACTGTAACTAACTACATATATTCGCACAGCCCTACTAGCGTCTTAAGGACAAAGGATTATATTTTACTTATTGTAAATACTTCATTCCAGAAACAGGGACTAAGTGCGAAACGGGGATTCTGTGGGAGTCCTTATCCGGGATTAAGGGCGCCCATAAAACACGCTAAGCCACTGTCGAGACTGCGCAAACAACATTCCACGGTCCTTAATATGATTTACAAGTAGGGAAACAGGACATAATATTCTGATTTTGGTTATAATAACTATGCTAACTAAACAATAAGTTAAATAATAAGCTTTAAAGGTGGTAGAACCCTTTGTGGTTCGACTCAGGAGTCACCACCGCTGCACCTATTTCTACCTAATAACAGCAGTGTTAAGCGCAGCTGCTTTCTGGTTTGAAGGGTGTGGTAAGGGAGATATACTTTTCCGAGGCGTTCCAGCTTAGTCCTCAGGGGTAGCGGCGCATCTGTGGCCGACCTTAGGCAGGAATATCTAATCCTATCTGGGGTTGATAACAGATGTACGGACGGCATTCATGGACGATCATGGCAGATCCATGGATGGCAGTAGCCACTTACCATCAGGTGGACTGCATGCTCGTCTGCTACACTTATATTATAACTTACACTTATACTTATATTATATGATAAAACACCTGGGGGGTAACTACCATATCTTAAAACAATATTATTTTAATCATACTTTTAATTTTTTTGCAGGAAATTTAAGTTTTTAAGCAAAATATGTCATATTTCAGTTGGTTATTCAATGGATAAGCGAAAAATTAATAAGGGTTTGAGTTTGTTCAACTGTGTATGACGGAATATTTTATTGTTTTAAGGAGGAAATAAAACTTTCCTGAACTATGATGGTTTTTGAAAGATAGTGGTAGGCCCCACTGTGCTATATAGAATTGGTTAGAGAATTACTTTATTTTACTACTTCAATTTTATACAAAAAAACTTTCAAGAAAATTATAATCAGAAAAGTTCTTTCTACTCGTTGAACTAAGAAAGTTAAGTATGAGCCATTGAAGTGAATATTATTTGTAGGCAAATAAGTTATTCTAACTGGTTTAGTCTAGTTTAGTTAACGATAACGGAATTGTATACTTACAACGATTTATTTATTGCTAATTAGCATTTGCTTTTTATTACAGAATATAAAAGGTTAATATTAAAGTTTAGTTTAATCTGAGGTTAGATTGTGAAATAATTTCAATCTGTTGTATTTATGTTTAAGAACAAAATCCTAAAAAAAATCAACGCTTTGCATTCCAGGAGTTCCGGCAGAAGTGAAAACTCTCAAAACCTAACCTGAATAATAAAATATAATGAATAAAAAATAAAACTAACATTATCATATTTTATATCACGGCGTGCGTAAATTGACATTTTACGCACGCTTCGCGTGCGCAAAACCCCCATTTCCGACCCCGTAATATAAAATTTTATACAACACGCGGACGAAAAATGTTTTTCTGACTCGTGTGATTGCAGTCCTCGCCTGCGGCTCGGCCTGCAAACTCACACTTGTCAGAAAAAAATTTTTCGTCCTCGTATTGTAATGTACTATTTGCTATGCTGACACCAGATGACATTTTGACTTTTGCAGTTTGCTTTGCCGTCTTACGTGACTGTAACATTTTTTATCCACCACAAAAAGTGCACAACGCCGCTAAAGAAGTTTTCACTTCAAAAATAAGATTACTTTCAGTTATTTATTGAACCATAGTTACTGTTATGATAATGGTTAACCTATTTAAACAATTATTTCAGGATGCGGTTCGTTGGAATAACATTATAATAACATTAACATTGAATAACCTATTGGTTTTGGCACTAAATTAAAAAAAAAGCAATTATTGTTGGGATGTTGGCTATTATCATTCATGTGGCTATTTCTTCGTTTTCACTGACAGGACCTACACTGGACTATGTTGAATCTGACCCAAAGGTTTTTAATCTTTGATATTTTTGGGCAACGTATGAAGGTTGCGATCAAATATGCGACCGCACCTTCGCCACTTTTACAATTGGGCACACACACCAAGAAAAACGATCTGTCAAGATGCTAAATTAGTAACTGTTTGTTGAAGTTTGGCAAGCATGTGGATATGCATTGATAGCAATCTTAGATCTTCAATCTTAGTAAATTGACATAATAGAAACAGATTAAACATAGTGTTGCCAGATTTTTTTTGTGAGGTTCTAAAAGCGACCCCTAGTTGTGAAGCATTATCAATGCAAAATGGCAGTTTAAACATTAAATTACTGACAAAACCTTTCAAAATATCGCCCATCGTCCATATTTTCAAACAATTGAAACAATATTTAGGAATAAACAACCACGTTTATTATTGTTTACAGATAAAATAAACAATAACAATATGAACTTCATTGAAATCCGCGAATATACGAATAGAATTTAGTAATTCACATTTATTTAATTAAATAGCGTCCAATGGTTTTGCACGTTCAAATATGGAATGAACTTCCTCTAGAGGTTTTATAATACTGAGCCTGCAGAGTTCTCTCAACTGCTGCCGAGCATGCGTACGGTGGAACGTGGTTACTGCCGCCCACAAACATCTGTAGTCGAATCCAGATGAAATCACCTCGTAGAGGTTTGCTTCATAGTTTTCCGAGGCGTTCCAGCTTAGTCCACAGTGTTAGCGGCACATCTATGGCTGACCTCAGTAAGGACATCTAATCTTTCTGGGATTGATTACAGAAGACTATGGGCGGCAGTAGCCGCTTACCATCAGGTGGAAAAATGCTCGTCTTTTACTCCTATATTATAAAAAATGTCCTTATCCATATAATTTTAAATCAAAATGAATCTAATGAATAAAGTTTTAACATATTACTATCTTCGAGCCTTATTTTTTGTTTACATCCTAATTATACGTAAAAATACTACATTATAATCATATTGCTCTTCCATCAATAGCCAACAGAACTTATGTTAATTGTAAGTGGAGTATAGAATACCTGCTTTGCATTTGTGAAGTTTGCGAAATCTAATTAAACCCGTAAGGATGGGAGACACGCAATAGTACCATTTGTCCTTTCAATTTTATATGGAAGTATTTTAAATAAAGTATAAATAATAATTGAATAAAATTCTATTTTTGCTTTGTAACCGTAGTATTAAACGCTACTATATTCGTATTTGATAAGTATAAGCTGGGACGTTTCAAATTTAGTCGTGAGATCAACCTTAAATAGATCTAATGTATTGGGAACTAACATCAAACCCGCCTGCGACCAACTGACAAATACTAATACAAATTCAAAACTGACCACTTACTATCAAGTATATAGTTCACGCCAAATTGCTAGTCCGCTCTGAAGTTGTTGCGAGCAGGTGTAGTCATACAATTTACTATGACGACGCTATTCATTATATACGACTATACACGAGTAATATTTTTTGCTAGTATAATTATGTACGGATTTAAGCATATGAGGTGTCGTTGGATTCGTCTAAATTGTGGATGTTACATAGACATACTTTTACAATAATTACCAGTTCTCAGTCTTCTCCATAACGAAACACCTTGTGAAGTGGTGGTAGTTGTTTTGACATTCATAAAGTGCTCTGTAAAGAACCTATTTTGAATAAAAAAAATTGATTTGATTTGATTTGAGTTTACATTATTTTATACTTAGTTAAATATGCCAAGGGCATTTTGCAGACACTTTAAATATCTACAAACTGACAGAAGATAATTGTGATTCTTGTTAACCAATATTCATGTTAAGATAAGGAATAACCGCTTTATCTAGGTCATGAGGCCAAATTAATTATGAGCAAAGTTTTGGGTCATTAAGCGAAGTAATTTAGGTGCTAGGTTTCGACCTAGTCTAACAGTTTCAACTATTCCTGTGACGTCATACATAACGTCCTTGTGGGATTGTACAAAGAGGAAGGCTAAATAGGGAACAGTAATCAAGGCTATCCCTAGAGTGGTGTCAAATTAACTATGAATGAAGTTTAAATTATTGAGTAGTATAATATAAGGCCTGATTGAGTTTGTATCACCGCAAGAACTAATATTGATGTAATCGATAGGATACTTTTATATTTATTTTACTAAATAAAATCTGCAAAATAATCTGTGGTCGCTAAACATAAATAAATATGCTCTGAAATACAACACAACACAAACAATTAAAATATTTTTTTGTTCAAAGTATTTTATTTTTTTCAATACAAACACGCGAGCATGCACACGCGCCAGTTTGAGGGGACATCCTATGATCTACTAATAATCAGGGAGAAAAACATTACCCTTCTCATTAGGCAGTCTGGTAGTAAATGTTGCATTACAAGACATATAGACACAGGTAGGCAAATTTATAAGAGTTTTTTCTTATGCCATTTGAGCATTACACCCTAAGGGCATTTGTCCACCGAGAACATGATTATTTCGGGCCGACTTTAATATGAAGAGACGGACATGCGGTGGACACGCGGCTATAGTACCTAATGTATGTACCGCCACTTCGGCGCCGTCAACTCGTTCTCGATGACGGTCCAATGACGGCGGTGGTGGGCATACGCCCTAACAACAGATGCTTAAATCTTTATAAGTTATCTTATAAAGTTTAACACACATAATATTTCCAATAATAATATTACACCCACTACCGATGTTGAAGTCCTAACAAAGCTAAAATCGGTTGGCCCTGGGGCGCTGCCAAATTAATTATGTGCTAACTTTAGGTCATTAAGTAGTACAATTTAGGTGCTAGGTTACCGAGTTTGGGCTGCGTTGCAACTATTTCTGTGACGTCACAGTCATTACTAGTTGCGGGGACTATGACCTGTACCTTGGTTGATAAGGTATTTAATATCGTAGTAATATACAGGATATGGAGAGGAATATGTTTACACCTTATCACCAATTGGTCACCCATGGAAATCTATAAATAATCAACCCCAAATAGAATTGAAGTCCTATTGAAGTCGTGAGGTCAGTCATAGATGCGTCGTTATTCCTTAGTACTTAATTAGAACACCTCGTTTAAAGATCCAGTGCCCTTAGTATGAGTATTAACGTTTTTACAAAAACTATTTTTGTATTTGTTTACGTATTTCCAGTACATTTCCAATCAGCGCTCCTAGCGGACCGTATCAGAACTGAAACGTAAAAACTGATACTAAGGACACACACTCTTGAAAACAGAATATAGGATTTAACTTCATAGACACAACTTTTATGGCACAAAACATTCTTCGAACTAAGTCGTACTTAGGATCAACAATACGCCCTATAACATTTGAAGGGCATAATAATCAAGTTAGTCCTTAGGGCTCGCTGCCAAATTAAATGTAAATGAAACTTTTGGAGCTGTTCTAATGTGGCATTTTCAGTCCAATTAGTACTATTAAGTGGACTAACTCATAGAACAAGTATGATACAGAAACTTTGTTATAATAGAACTTCTGAAAAGATATTAAGATTAGATGATGAATAAGACTTAACTATTTGAAGAGATATGTCAGATGTTTTGATTCTATTTTATATATTGAAGTAGCAAGCGTGCAGTCCACGTGTCAGTGTAAGTGGTCACTGTCGCCCATGAGCATATATAACAAAAACCAAAATTAAATCATCATCATCGACCCATTACTGTCCCATTGCTGGAAATCGGTCTCCTTTCAGAATGAGAAGGATTAGGCCATAGTCCACCGCGCTGACCAAGTGAAAATTGGCTGACTTCACATACCTTTGAAAAAAAAATGTTTTAAGGTTTTCTTTCACTGTTTAATTGTGATAATTAATTTCGAATACGCGCATAACTTTGAAAAAATCAGAGGTGCGTGCCTGAGATTTGATCCTTGGATACCTCGATCAAGAGGCCGACTTACTTAACTACTGGGTTATCACTGCTTTTTGACAATAATAACAGAGGATTAATCTGAAATCGATCACAGATGCGTTGTCACATCTGATGACCGCGATGGTCGCCACATATGTTAGTCAGGTATCCACACTCTTCAAGCGAAACGCAAGCATTACCTTCCACTAGAAATAAGTGTGATATGGTGTCCCCGGCCAATCCAATCTGATTCTACTAACTTTCAATGTAGTAAAATTGCTGGCGCTGTAAGTTCATAGTAGTGAAATTGGCGAAGCGCTTGATATCATTTAGAAAATGAACTAATTTATCTAAAGTGAGCAAAATACTAACAATGTCATAGTAAATATAATCAGGGTTGTCTCTGGGGTGCAGTGCTAAATTAAATACGAGGGAAGTTAAAACCATTTGCATTCGGAGCTCTCGGAAATTAGGCACTTAAACTAACTAACACTATTTGGTGAATATTCTTGGATGATTTAGCGCTGGTTTAATTTGATGATAGTATTATTCCTCTTAACTGCCGTGACACAGTATAGTTGAGTAAGGTTCAGGAATTTCTCTCCTAATATCGTTCGCAATTGCCAGCTGTTGCCAATATACATATTGTAGATTACGTTCAGTTTACTGTTATTTACTAATTCTCATTATGAACTTTGATTTCACTCAAAACACCTTTGAAATATTTTTCCAAATTACTTTGAAATTTTGTAATAGTTTTTTGTTCTCATGAATCAAGCCTAAAACGCGTAAAATGAAATAGATTATCACAACTAATGGTTTTAATTACGTTATTATGTAAATGACTCCACGTAATAATTTTCTCAAGCGCCCTTACTTTTTTTAACTTTCTCGTAATGTATGCGTCCTCCACTGAATTTATCAACCTATAATTTGTTTCATGTTTTAAATGTACAATCACAAAATTCTATAGAATCACTTGAATATTATTAAATACCAACATTCACACCCTCATAATCCAAGCAACCATAAATCGTAAAACTCATGAAACGATATAAATTGTTCCGGCGGTAGCTTTAATTTCGTTATAAAGTGTGGATGGCTCTAACTCAACTCAATTTGGTAATTGTCTGTTTGTTTCCTCTCAAACACGCCTCGGGGGCTGTTTTTACATACATTCACGGCCATTGCGTCGTTAGTCTCACCACTTTGTCATTTTTCGAGTACATCATCCGTCATATCTCGGTCGCTCCCACGATGTTTGCGTTGTCCCATTGTGGAAGCTGAATAAGAAATATTTCATATCTGTCACATTCCACAACGTCTATTGATGCTACTATATTGTTGTTGACACGGTGACTAACAATATGAGTTATATTTTGTAAGGATTCCAGAATATTTGTAGCGCAATAAAGCGTAGCCTAAACGGAATATCTGGCTTTATTAAAAGTCGTGAATAAGGGTAACGACAAAGATTTGTTGATGTGAGTATAATAAGTAGCAAAATATGAAATAATTCTTACGATGTAGTTTCAATGAACAACATTCATAGTAATATCAGATTTTACATTATTTCAAAATAACATTTTCTTTTTCTCTTTCTATATTTTTTCTGTCGTCTACTCAACGCTGAGGTTCTTGTTCACTAAGACAATGATTGATTGGACGCGGTGGTACTTTTTTCCACTGTAAATAGTCTTAGATATGTAGGATATGTTATCTTCATCTATCTATATAGTTAGGATGTACACAATTCATCATTAAAAACTGAATAAACTGAATTGAATTCCAGAAAAATCACAAGAGCGTATAGTTTTAAAAAATATTATAGAATATTTAGAACCATTTACACTATGCAATATCAGATTAGAATATGTTTTTTTTATAATAATATAGTTGTACAATAGCTAAAGTCTAATGACTGGCTAATATACCTCAACTACTCGAAACCACTATACGAAACTCTCCTAAAGGGATTTTTCCGTATTAAAACCTGATTATCGCATTAATTACACAAAACCTCGCGAAACCTACATACCTGAGAGTTCTCCATTATGTTCTCGTGAGCCTAGTCACTGTGCTAGCGGACTGACCTAAATCCTTTCTGGGAAGCCCATAAGTAGGAATAGATCGATGATAACGATTAAACATGACATCAGCGGCAACGAGCCATAAAACTCTCAGACATGTAAATTACTATTTACTATTATGGGGACGACAAGCTCCATATTCATTTCAGTAGTTCCGTTGCTGACAGACATAATGTAAGTAATTTAGCATCCTAGACCTAAATATTCGGCACAGTTGTGAGAAAATTTATATGCAAAATACATGGCGAGAACACAGGAATGGAAGATGAGTTGAGTTAAACCGTTTTATTCGTCTGCTAGGATTATGCAGACATTTACAAGTGTGAATAAGTGGTTTAGGGAAACTTGGCAATTAAAATATGTTAAAGCCTTTTTTAATTAGGGTTTTCATATTAAAGCACAACTGAATCAAGTAACATCATGTTTAGGTTCTTCTTCCAGTTTCAGCTCTTAGATTTTCTTTTGAAAACGTGAAAACAATAAAATAGATCCAGTTTAGTCTTAGTGTAGTTACCATACTAAAAAGTTTACTTATAATGAACATTTCAACTTTATCAAAAGAGGTAACATCTGCGACCCTTTTCAAATAAGACTCCAAGTTAATTTGAAGGTCATTATAAGATGTCCTTGCTCGGTAATGAGTATTTGTCATCAGGCGGACTACATGCTTAAGTATACCATTATGAGAAGCAGTTCAGTCATTTTCAAGGGTAACTTAAATGTTTCCTTGTATTCCATCCATCCATCAGCCTTTAATAATTCAATGTTGGACATAGGCTCCCCTTAATCTGCGCCACACTGACCGGTCTTGAGCCGCCTGAATCCAGCGGTTGATCGCCGTCCTTTTCAGGTCATCTGTCCACCACATTTTGAAGGTGGTAGAACCTTCTGTGGTTCGACTCCGGTGGCACCACCGCCACACCTATTTCTACCTAATAACAGCAGTGTTAGGCGCTGCTGTGTTCCGGTTTGAAGGGTGTGGTAAGGGAGACAGACTTTTCTGAGGCGTTCCAGCTTAGTCCTCAGGGGTAGCGGCGCATCTGTGGTCGACCTCAGGGAGGAATATCTAATCTAATCTGGGGCTGATTTCATATGTCTATGGGCGGCAGTAGCCAGTTACCATCAGGTGGACTGCTTGCTCGTCTGCTACTCCTATATTATAAAAAAAACCTTGTCAGAAGGCGCGCTCTACTCCTTTTGCCATATTAGTGTTAATGAAAGTGTAAATTGAAATTATTTTAAAATCATACACAGATCCTTTCATTTTATTTAATTGTACGGGTTGCTTACGTACCTATTGTTTTTAGGGAGGCTTGATTTGCATTTCACTTGGTCCATGTCTCCCTGAATATTGTCCCATAATTGATAGGGTACTGATCAAATAGCGGGATAACCATTCGAAGCGTCGAGCGGTCTCATAATTGAGTGTTTCATTCAATTGACTCCGATTAATAACTGTTTAGTGATTGGGTTAATCAGAATTGGATGTTTTAGAGTGTAGCGAAATAGAAATATAGTATTTAATCAAATTTGATTTTGATAGTGTTATTGGTCTAGACTAGTGGTATTGGACTAGATTCATATATTAGAACGAATAAATAATCGATACCACTATGTAAATAAATAGTAAGTATTATAAAAACTAAATACTCGAAAATAATTAACTATAAAGGAAAGTATACTACTTCACTCGCAAAATTCAGACGAATCCAACAACAACTTATATGTTAAAATCTATTAATCCGTTTGGGTTGTGGGATGCTAAAGAATGAGACATACATAGTTCGAAAAACATTATCCATCTCAGCCGGTTATTTATATCAAGGCACTAACAAGAAGCTATAGATATTTTTTTTTATTAATACCTGCATCTACAATAGCCCCTATAAAGGGGTTGTTCACCTGTTGTGCTACTTCGATGCACTGAATTTTCTAAAAAGCCCGTTAAAATTGTAACTAGGCGGGAAGAAGATCTCCCAATTGGCGAGGACATCAAGCTAGTCTAAGTCCGGAAGTTGTATTGTAAATTGATGAGAACACTTTGAAAGCGTGACTCAGAATAATTGAGGCGTTTTTTGTGCTACTATCTTTTGACAAGTTGCATAAAATCGATACATATTTACTGCATGCTATATTATTTAAGCAAAATTATAAAAATCCATTAATTCTTGGATTAAACCGAATTATATTTTCGTAAGGCAAGACAGTATTAACACAAAAATAACTAATTAGTACCCGATTAACATAACACCTTATTAAGCTCGATAGGGAAATAGGTTCCCATGTTTTCTTTAACAACCTTGTTTTGGATAATTGGAGGGATTAGACGTACGATCGTCCCTCGTTGAATACTAAATATTGAATACTAAACGGGAATTGTTTGGGTACCGGTGGATTTTATTACGAATTTTAAACTTCCTGTCCGCTAGTTTAGTTTTCACCAAAATTGAGTTATTTTAGGAATTTTGCTAACATGTCTATGTCGCAGCACTAGTTATTGTTGAGCTAATTTAAAATACATGCAACATGTATGCAGAAATGCTACAAACTCATGATAAAATAAATAAATAGGAAAAAACAAATAATATAAATATAGTTCCATGTGAAGTCATTGACATTAAATTCTCTTCGAGTTTTTATTGCATTACTGGGCACGGGTCTTTCCTTATAACCGGGATAAGTTTGGACCACGCTCGATCACGCTGCTCCAATGTGTATTGCTGGAGATATTAGTGGCTAAATGTCATATGCTTTTAAACCGTCTCTAAAGTGTTGATATTCTTTGATACAAATCTGAAATTTTGCCATCAGCGATTACCCATCTGATCCATACGTTGCCACAAATAAATTAAATCTTCAAAAATACCTTATTATACTATATATGTTGTTAGCAACTAATCATTATATTACTTATAATAGTTGTACCAACGTCATTAACCAACCAACGACCTAAATACGTATACACTCCGTGAACATTTATTGTCAAAATTACACCAGGAATTAGTTTAGCCGATCGCTACTCGTTGAATACTAATCGGGCTGAAGTAGCATCGTCATTTGGGAACCACTGGCCTTTGCCACGAGTTTTAAACTTTGCGACGGCTTGTTTAGCTTTCCTGAGGCCGAAGTTACGAAGTTGGTCTTTAGGGATTTTATTTGCATAATTCGGTTACGGTACATTTCAGATTATGGACGGTTGGAGGGAAACATTAACTTACCTGCGCTCAATTTGTAGTTTGTGCACCTTTGAAATGTATTGGATTTGATTATAGGTGACATGGGCGTAGCTTTCGTTTCTGATGATGTGTTCTGTAACTATGAAATTAATGATGAATGACTTGGCTTTCAAACCCCTGTTATATGACACAAATATGCTACTGACGTTAAATGAGATTCAGTTATAGCTACTTCCCTCAGGACATTTTGCCGATGGGGATTTATGTAAGTAAGGATGACTACGGACAGCTTCGGACCGCACCAAGTTACAACGGCCCACGGACCGTGGAAATCAAGTATTTTGTGATTCTCCTCCAAAAAATTGAATCACTATGTTTTCACCATACACGAGCAGTATAATGGTAGAATGGTACACTAGAATAGCTGCATTTTTCACCAGCAGGAATCATATTCTTTTAATCCCCTAATTGCTGAAGATTTAAGTTAGAGAATGGGTAACAAATTGTCCTTGCTATTTATTTTTCTAATCATAAATAATCATTGAAACTATTGAGTATCGATATTAAAGTCCTCTTCTAGAAGACGTTATTGTTGATTCTTGATTTAACTTTTAAGAGGTGACAAGTTTACGTTAATTCTTATAAATAGATACAAGCTTTCAAGTACAAAAATAAATACTCCACTGATATTTATAATGTCTCGCTTCAAAGGGCGTTAGTTGAATGCAGACAAGAAAAAGTATAGCAACCGTAGTTGCAATTCCATTAACGCTTCTTCCGATGAGTTTTTTTAATCAGACGCTCTCTGGAAATCCATTACGGTAATATCTTCATTTGAAATGCTGCACCTTATTGGTCGCTGGCGAATGAAATGCACTTTTGTGGTCGCCTTTGACGGTAGCGTTATAAGCATGTTTCCGACATACCACACAATAACTAAAAACCGTTTTTGAGATATATCGGACATCAATATCGATACACTAGATATATCCGATCATTATAGCGAATCTACTAATTGACAAATAAATGAAATTAATCACAAAAGCAAAAGTACTTTAAACCATTCGTTATCTGATATTTAATACGTCCTTATTTAACTTTTAATACTCACTGAGGTAAAAAAGAGGTAAGAAATAAAATTGTGTCGTTTGTTTTTGCATCGTTTGCAACACTACCAACTTAATAATAACAAGCCGTGCTCCTGATATTGACATAAGAAAACAGTTTTTCATATCGGTATCGTCTACAGTTTACCTATCACACCAAATAGTTTTGCAACTAACACTACCAACTCAATAATAATAACTCCTAATATTGCCATAAAACATTTTTTCATATCAATATCGTTTATAACTGTTTTCATAGCATAATCAAATATCGTTTGAAACTGTTTTAGTAAAACTGAAACTATGTAGCTTTAACGAAATGAAACGGTAATACTCGCCGGAAATATTCGTCAGTGGACACCGTTTGCATTCCATTTCATTTACTTTGTGCTTTGTAAGCGGATTGTTAGGTTTAATGGAAGTGTTTTTAGTATTATGGTTCATTGCTGTTTTATATTTAGTTTTGTCGCTTATGGCTCAATTGTAAGCTTCGTCTTCGTATTTGACGCCTGCTTTCTATTGTTAGTTTTTATTAACCTTATTTACTCGTAAGTAAGCCGTACCTGTTCGGATAAGAAGAGCTTACTGACAATTTAAGAGTTAATATACTCAATAAAATCTTGAGAAATTTGTGTTTTTGTAGCTGATTAACATTAAGCGAGCCTACTTCTCCCGGTCATCAGTATGATTATTTGCTAGAATTTTTATACACTTTACTTGCTGTAAATGCAACCGCCTCCAATTATCCTTCTGAATGAGATAGACACAAAAACACAGCTTTATTATATTTTAGCATCAGACAATTTCATATTATTCATATCTATTCAAATAACTATTTATATCTAATTTTCATTACCCTCCTGTTAGCCTGAAACTACAATATTAAAAAAAAAATCTTTGACCAAACCATTTTCACATATGACAAGACTTGCCAACTAGCCAAAATAATATTTCCACTGCCATTTCTTTAACCGTTTATTTTAGTTGTGTCCAACATGCCTTTGCTTTCAAAAGTGTGTAGCACTCGTGTAAAGAAAAATTAAAAACTGAAAGTAAATTGTGGTGAAGAGAGAAACATTCTTCTATTTCTGTTTTGTGCTCACTTTGTGGTGCTGTAGAGAGGCTTTTTTCCTATTTTGAGTAACTCTAAAGTTGAAGAGTTGTTTGTAAGATTGGAGTAGTAAACTAGTATGAAGTCCCTTTGATGACAACTGACTGCTGCAGCCCAAGAACTGAACCAATTGCCGCCCAGAATGCCGGAAGTACAATATATTCTTCCATAGTCATCAACAATTACATTAATATTTATCCACTAGTTTAGCACATTTTCGTTATTGTAAAAATCAGGTGACAATTCATAATAAAATGTAGTGGTTATATTCTCTTTGACTCACCAGCAATTATATGGGTTATACATGAATCAGTGAGATGTGTCTCCATCCTTAGTATTGTCTAAATCGGATATGTATGTGTGTGTTTTTGTACCTATTTGCGTATTGATGTTACTACAAAACAAAGGCACTTTAGCAAACTAAAAACGAACAAACTAAATTGAGGAGAAGAGAGAAATATTTCAGGTTTTTGGTAAGCTTGTGGCGGCTTTTTTATTTTCCAGACCGGTTTGGAAATTCCGAAAACTGTTTGGAAATACTCCTAGCTTTTGTGGTGTTGTAGTGGCGTTTTAACCAATTTTGAGTTTCTCGTAAGTTCACGATATAGTACGTTGTTCTGTAAAGTAAATTGCCATTTTCTTTTTTTAGTTAAAAGGATACAAACGAGCTTGATGGTAAGTGGATACTGTCGCCCAAAGATATGAAAACAACTGTATATATTTTTGTAACAAATTTTCAGAAGTCAATTAGCGTTCGACTCCTGAGTTCGACGATGGTTGCCTTATTATTAAGTCACCGGCATCCAAACCCTTCCACCGAAACGCACGAACTACTGTACACTGCAATAAATCGCGAAGGTATTTCCTCGATTGAAGGTGGTAGAATCCTTTGTTTTTCGACTCCGGCGGCACCACCGCCACACCTATTTCTGCCTAAAACAGCAGTGTTAGAGGCTGCTGTGTTCTTTGTGTGTGTGTCTTTCGAAGGGTGTGATAAGAGAGACATACTTTTCCGATGCATCCTCGGGGGTAGCGGCGCATCTGTGACTGACCTCAGGTAGGAATATCTTATCTGGGGTTGATTACAGACCAATGACCATGGGCGGCAGTAGCCACTTACCATCAGGTGGACTGCATGCTCGTCTGCTACTCCTATATTATAAAAAAATACTCCTGCTGAATTTTGTACAAATCATCAGATTGTATCAGAGATCAAACGTGACAATGTTCATTTACGAGTATATCGGAACCACTCCAAAGGAACTCTCGCATATCTAACTTCTAATTAAATTTGTTCTTCAAACGTCAAGATTTTGCCCTTAATTCCTTTTTAATAATTTTGTACGTCAGTGATGATATAAATAATATGAAATAAAATAAACTAAACAGAACAGCAGTTGAAATAAAATAAACAGAACAGCTTTTATTGCTAATTTTAATGACAAAGAGTTTAAGAGTAAAGAGTTTCAATTCATAGTAAAAAGGGTGGGGTGCTTGATATTTAATTGTTACAATCATTCTATTGGCAATTATCTATGAGAGAATAGTTATGAACCGCAGTAAAATGCATAAGGTTAATGGGAAACTGTTATCAAATTATTGCATTGTCATCGGTCCTTGATACGTGTGCAAAGCTTCAACTTAATCAGAGTTGTGGAAGTTGGTGAAAATTATGCTCAAAGATTCCGTTACATACATACATACATAGATACAACAAGCTAATAAAGTGTGTTCAAAATTCCTAGTATTGAATTGTTAAAATATATATATTATATGAATTTGATTTGAATATTCATTTGATCAGATAAATTCTCGTTACTAACTAACAAATTTCGAAGTATCCACCTATAGATTATAAAATAATTGGAAATTCTATGCATTTCATTATATTGAGTGACACGGCTTTATTTTTGGCACAAAATGATTAATGCGACCGTTGTATTTAAACGAAAATTGACGTGAATTATTATGTCAATGAAAACCGACAAATTGTCCGATTCTAATTGTTAATTATGACTAAACTTCAATTTAAATTTATTTTGAACGTCACTATTAATTTTCATATTGCATACAATAATGCGAGTAGGTTATAATATGTGATAATTATTTCAGCCTAAAAACTACGTTAAGCGCTACCGTGTTCTGGTTTGAAGGGTGCGGTAAGGAAGACATAAAAATACAGCCCTGAAAAAATAATAAAAGTGAATGAGTAAATAATTTAGCAGAGACCATAGCACTTCAATTGCCTTTAAATAGTATAATAATAAAAAAAAAACTTATAATCATTCGTTATTTTCGTGTCAAAGCATTAAATTGCTGATCAATATACCTTAGTTTCCGGGCATGTTCTATTTGCCCCAATCCTCTAACCACATGTACCAAACTCGGCTCATATTTAATTTGGCAGAGTGCCCCGGGGACAGCCTTGATTATTGTAACATGTTTGGCTTGGAGACTTGTCTTTGGACACTATTAGCAATTGTACTTTGGAGAAATTAAAAAGTAGATAATGAAGTTTAAAATACTTTTATTCGTTACCAAAATATCCAAAATTAATATTGTTTGTTTAAAAGCCTCTAAGTAGTCGAGATTAATAAGCATTTTCAAAAAATCTTCTTTAGACAGTAACGGTCGTATAACAATAGTAGATACAGATATAAATAATTAAGCAACAATCTTACAAAAAACTTACATTTCTTAATCGTTTTCGTATTAAATCATTAAACTAATATTCTATTAAAACGACTGAATTTCCGGACATGTTCTAATTGCCTCAATCCTCTAACCACATGTACCAAACTCGGGTCATATTTAATTTGGCAGAGTGCCCCAAGGGACAGCCTTGATTATTGTAACATGTTTGGTTTGGAGACTTGTCTTTGGACACTATGAACAGTGATATACGACCTGTTTAAAGGTTGTAGGAAATTAAATTAATTGGATTTTTGGTTATTTAAAAAAAAAGTTTACAACATTATTTCTTTTTCCGAAATTTTGCTCTACATATATGCAACAGCTTCATAAGATAGCCAAAATGCTATCATTTAATGCAACATTAATTCCCTTTGATACATAGACCGTGATGAGCGGAATACCTGAATATTGCAACGCATTTTCGGTATTAAATCGAGAACTGTTTAAATAAGCTTTACATACCGGTTGAGTACTATTTAATTTGAGGTAGCTGTTTAAATCAAAATTGAATTGTATCGATCTTGCCTACTTATGTTTCTTGTTAGGATTGGCCCTGGTTTTAAAGGTGCTTTTTTAAGATTGAAGTAGAAAAGCGTGCAGTCTACCTGATGGTACGTTGCCACTGCCTCTGTAACTATACAAGAGGATCAATAAAATGTACACCTAGATTGTTTGACTGTGTCTTAAATCCTTCTCATTCTCAGTAAAGTTCCATGTCCAGCGTTTGAACAGCAATTTAACATTGATTATTATAAGGGCAGATTGTGAGGTACTTTTGACATAATCATTAGGGTGCATCATAATATAATCATATATAGCGGCGCTTGTCGTGTCGCGCGTACATACGTCCGCACACGCGTCACCTTCTCACGCATGAATTAACTATGTGCATATGAAACAACTGAACACAAAGGAGCATGCGTGCAGTGCGACACGCGTGAGAGCGGATACACGGGTGGTAGAAAAATGCCTATAGTAATTCAGTACCTTCGCAAGCCATCTTTGTGTACATATAAAACGATAAGATAAACAGGGCACACGTGCGGATGGGACATTCATGCGAGTGTCAACACGCGCGACATGATAACACCTAAAAGCACTCTTCTGACGTCATCAAAAAATGAGCCAAATCCGCTCAAATATAGTTACCTCAAAATTGCATACTTAATGCCCGCGCCGCAGCCAAATAGGGCAACTCGCTAATTTTACTTTAATTACAGCCAATGAAACATTCTCCCAAATTGTTATTACGGAGAAATTGTCCGAAAGATTTATTGCTGTAAATACGTTTTGTGATGGAAAAACGTGCTCTGATATTGCGTTTTATTGCGCTCGTAATGAGTCATTAATATTTTTTAAAGAAATAATTAATGAGTTTTTTAAGCTTGGTATATTTGCAATCAATGGGAAATAAAATTTATTTTCTTAAATTTGTTGTCTATTATTTAATTTGTGATAGTAATTATATCCTTACTAATATTATAAATCCGAAAGTAACTCTGTCTGTCTGTCTGGTTGTCTCTTCTTGACGCCCAAACCACTGAACCGATTTTAATGAAATTTTGTACAAAGATAATCTGTGACCCGAGAAAGGACATAGGATAGTTTTTATCCCGGAAATCCCACGGGAACTAGGGATGGCGATCTAAGATCGATTAATCGGAGAATCGATCTTTTGGACCCAAAACATCGATTATTTTAATCGATATTAGTAAGGATTGAATCGTAAACTATGCATTTGATCAAGTGATGATCTTTAACAAAGTTGAAGTACGAATTTTCAGTTTTATGTATGTTAGTATGTTATATCATTTTCTTCTAAACGCGGGCGAAGCCGCGGGCAGAAACTAGTTGATAATATTTTGATAATTCATATCAGTATGGTAAAACTTTTTAACGTTGCAAGCTAATTTAATGTATGTAAATCACTAGGTGATAATAGCAGTGATAGCCTAGTGGTTAAGAAACTCAGCTTCTCGATTGAGGGGTCCAAGGTTCAAATCCCAGGCACCCGCACCTCTGATTTTTCAAAATTATGTGTGTATTAGAAATTGATTATCACTTGCTTAAACGGTGAAGGAAAAACATCGTGAGGAAACCTGCATACCTGAGAGATTTATAAAAAAAATCTCAAAGGTATGTGAAGTCTACCAATTCGCACTTGGCCAGCGCGGTGGACTATGGCCTAAACCTTCTCATTCTGAGAGGAGACCCGTGCCCAGCAGTGGGACAATAATGGGTTGATGATGATGAAATCACTAGGTAAACTAGAAATTCGTTTGCTTCTTCATTTTTGAAAAGAGTGGGTAAGTACTATAATATAACCAATGGACTAAACGATTAATAACAATATGATGTAAAATTAAACACACGAATGAAACAGATAATAATTAAAAAAATGAGTAATATTATTTTCTTTAACGACGTAATTTGAAATAAGCTGAGAAAACACATAAAGTCACAAGGAGTGATAGCCTAATAGCTTGAACTCGACCTCACAATCAGCAGCTCCGAGGTTCGAGCCCGAGGAAAGTAATAGGTCCACTATGACGACGACACATAAATTCCGTTTAAGTTTGAAAATTATTATATACCTATTAAAACCCGTCGTATACCCTTTAAATATCCCTTAAAAGCAAAACCCAATGCAAATTCGATCTGTACTTTTTGAGAAAATCGCGAACATACATACATAGATAGCGGTCGAATACAGAACCTCCTTTTAAATACATATAAATGACGAAAAGTTCTTCATGAGTACACTTTTATTTATGTACACATAACTAATTAAAACGCGTGAAACCAACAACGAAAAAACAGAGAATCCACTAGTGGCAGCATTCAAAATATCTGCCAACATCACCAAAAACAGAACAAAACAGAACAAACAGAACACAAACATGCCGCTAGAAACGTTTTCAAAAACTCGGAACATTTTACTTTCGCCGCTCGAATACGTTGAGCATCTGTTCTTTTTGTTCTAAAATAAAAAGAATGTATTTGAGTAACAAATTGCTAGTTTTTGTTATACTTTTGTTAGATCAACCACCACCTCAAATATGGCGATTTTGGAAATTAGTATGTCTGTATCTTATAACATATTTTGTGTGTCTTTATCTTTAACTAGCTGACCCGAAAAATGTTAAGGGCGAACAACCCTTATCATTTAGGGGGATGAAAAATAGATGTTGGCCGATTCTCATAGATACCGGATAAGCACAAAAAATTTCATCAAAATCGGTCAAGCCGTTTCGGAGGAATATAGCAACGAAAACTGTGACACGAGAATTTTATATATTAGATTTACTTAATAAAACTGTAACGTTAACTGTCTACTTGATTGTAACACACGTTTTACCATTATATCAGACCCCAAAAGCCTTTCAACATTCGAGGACTAAGGCCCTTTATTTCTAATCAATCTATCAATTGTTACCTACTAAAGATCAAAATTCGACAATGTCTAGTATAACGAAATCGTCAAATGTCGATCTTTGTTAGGCAATATATTGGATAGATTGATTATTAAGAATGAGCCTAAGTCGAATTGTGTATTCGCACAACCATCATACCAAAACACAGCATCGCTTACAAAGACGCTGTCTTCACTCATAACCCCACACTAGGATTCCTTGTCGTGGTTACCATGAACAAACAAAGACGAATACTTAAACATCTAGACCCAGAACATAACTCATCATCATCATCATCATCATTGAAATATTTAACGTTAACATCGTCGGGCTTAAAGGACATGTAGACCTGCAGATCATCCGCTTATATGTGATATCTACAATGCTCAATGTTGTTTGTATAGTGCTGACATCATATACACACAGACAGCCGTCCGAGTTACCTCAATACCGGGACCGGACTGAAGATCAGTGTCGTGTACCAATGTTTTTGCGACTTACGCTGAGTTCCGGTAACCTTTTTGCGAGCTTGGCCTGCTGCACAGTATGCAAAACATTATCCGTAAAATAGTAGGTATATTTATAAGTCGAAATTAATTTTGTGTATCTTGTTATAATTGATTTTGTGTTTTGTTATAATGATTGCTGTAGTCCTTGTTTTCGTAAATAATCGTTATTGTTATTATTATTATTAGATATCTGTCGGGCCGGTAACCCGGAACCCTATGGTAACCAATCCAAAACGCATCGAAGCTTAACACATATATTGTAAGGACGAAATATGTGTAGCGATGACTTCCAAAATTGACCTATAAATGTCTAAAAACCAACAACTTGTAACAGTCAAATTTAGTCCAACACAAAATCGTTCCGGTTTAGTCATATGGAACAGCGGAACGCCTTAAATTGGATGTTGGTACGTGACATATTCGAATTTAGTCATTCGAACCATAGATGTACTAACTAAATAGACTTCTAGTAAGTACTGTTTTAATAAGAAATGTTAGTAGTTTGAAATTTGGTCTTTTACGGGGGTTACGGGTTTGAATCCTTAAGATTTTTAGAAGTAATGTGCATATTAGAAAAAATACATTTATTGTTAATTGGAAAATGAAAACATTAAAATAAAATATGCATGAGAGTTCTGTAAAAAAGCCAAGGTTGTACATACTGTGTAATAATTTCAAATACCTATCTATTCACGGTTCAATTTTTGCAAGCCCTGTGACAAATTGACCGACGGTCAGACGGTCAGACGGGCAGACGGGCAGACGGACAGCCGGACAAACAGACAGACGGACAGACGGCCAGAAGGACAGAGAGCGGAGACTTAGTAATAGGATTCCGTTTGTACCCTTTGTATACGGAACCCTAAAAGACTATACCAGAGCCCAGCAGAGGGTCCACAATAGATCGTTCGGGTGGACTGCAAAATGAATATTTTTGTGTGGATATACTAATAGCAGTGATAGCCTAGTGGTTAAGAAACTCGGCCTCTCGATCGAGGGGTCTCAGGTTCAAATCCCAGGCACGCACCTCTGATTTTTCAAAGTTGTGTGCGTATTAGAAATTAATTATCACTTGCTAAACGGTGAAGGAAAACATCGTGAGGAAACCTGCATACCTGAGAGACTTAAAAAAAATTCAACGGTATGTGAAGTCTACCAATACACACTTGGCCAGCGCGGTGGACTATGGCCTAATCCTTCTCATTATGAGAGGAGACCCGTGCCCAGCAGTGGGACGTTAATGGGTTGATGATGATACTAATAGTCGTAGTGCAAAGGCCTGCTTAATTAGTTCAACGTATACAATTATCGGGTTGGTCTTCGCGCTGATTGGCTCTAACAAGCGCACGTAATGAGACCAATTGTATTCGTAGCGTGCTGTTATATAAGATCTATTTATCTTAATTTGGCCGAATTTATATGGACTACAAACCCTAACAGTATTAGTTTAGGTTACGTTATACAAATGATTTAGGTACTTATAATACGATTTGAAAAAAGTGTTTTGAGACAAAAATCTGTAGTAATTTAGTTGTGTAGGAATTTTATGTTATTTCATCTTCTTATCAATGTTATTTATATTCACCTAAAAATCTTTGGCATTAGCAATCTATTTTATTATATCGTCAATGGTTCACACATTATTATTCGACATAAGATAAAGGTGAGAACCAGTATGGTACGAACCACACCTATATCTGGCATGAAGTAGTTCTTGCATTTCCATAGGTATGATAGCGACTAACATAATTATGAAGCGACTTTCTTAGTCTTCAAGAGTAGTAACGCGTCTGAGGATATAGAAGTTCTTCTGCACCTGAATTAAAGTAGAACCATTGTTCTACTGACAAATGTCTTTTACCGAGGCCATGTCCCGTCAGGTGGACTGCTGGCTCGTTTGTAACTTCGATACTATAAACTAGAGTTATTATAAAAACAAAAAAATATATAATCAAATCAATCAAAAAAATGATTGATTTGATTTGATATATAACCTATGTCACTTCCACAATTTAGATGGATCCAACAACACCTCATATGTTTATATCCGTCAAGCCGTTTGGGTTGCAGTGCATAAAAAATAATGAAACATACTCGTACTTACGCTAGAAAGACAAATGGATAAATATAAAAGCAAGTACACAAGTATAATTAAGAGTTTTTTTTTTATAATTATACCTAAACGACGAGGCAGGCGGGCTACCTGATGGAAAGTAGTCACCGTCGTCTATGGACATTTGCAACACCAGAGGAGTCGCCAATGCATCGCCGGCTTTGGTGGAGAGCTCTTTTTACACCTATTTTGAAGAACCCCATATCATAGCACTCCGGGAATACCTCAGAAGGAAGTTCATTCCACATCTTGCACGTCCGTGGCAAGAACGTCCGTGCAAACCGAACCGTGGAGGACCGCCACGAGTCCAGTTGGTGTGGATGTAGTGGTTTCATAGTTTCAATTCCAATAGAATCTATTAGTAATAAATTAGTATTCAGAAGATGAACATTGCTTAGTAGAAGGTGTGACCTATCAATTATAGCGACAATCAGGCAGATACGCCGGGTTAAAATGCAAATCAGTCCTACCCTATTGTCTGTAAACCTACATCTATACCTATATCTGGTATACCGTCTGTGGTTAGTTGTGCTTTTGGACTGAGCGGAGCGGAGACTTAATTAATTGAGAAATATTTAGACGGATAGTTGTTTACGATTGTTTTTAGGAGCTGTAGCACTACCATGAGTTGGCATAGAAACGCCGCTATAGAAATTGTAAATAGAAAACTATTGTCATTTTGCTAGTGAATAACATAACTACTATCGTTACGGTATTTCTTGACAACGTCTGTCAAATTAATGACTCATGGGACCGAATTTGTATGGCAATAGATCATAATGACATTCGCTAGCGATATGATTTCGATAGGTTTTTTACGTTACGAGTGGCTCACACTACGGAATTTAGTTCTACGAGTAACCACCACAGGCGCTGTACAATTTTTCATACATTTATTTTACGCAGTCGCTAGCGAGTAATACTTTTGTAGACTCATGGTAGTGCTACTGGCATGGTTCCGTTTGTATAGATCTCAAATGATCGACAAAACGCGGTCGGAATTTTGATGGGTGACCGTTAGTGGTTAATCTGCGCTTACGTGCTTTGGAGAACTTTTTAAGCCGACAGTTCCAACTGTTCCAAGTGCTAAAGTTTGTTAGAAGCGTCACGTGTAGTTAAAGATCGATAATGACAATACCTCACATGCATTTAAAATTTGAGTCGTTTGTCTATTGTTCGAAGTTTACCAACATCTTAGGTTTTTGAAAAACACTTTATCTATTTTTTACGGTTAACACTAATCTCGATTATACATGGCGACTTGTTGAACAATTTAATAACGAGCTTTGTAAACACAATTCTTTGGTGGCGACTTCGAAAAGAGTGAGGAGTGTCACTGCTATAAATCACGTAAAAAAATGTTACGAAAAGCTTATGAAAACACTAAAGTGAAAAATGTACTTAAATGTTTTGTATAGCTATTTATATCGACAATGGAAAAGCTAAAAGTCTAACACGCAAAGAGGCTTATATGCGTGCTACACTTTTAGCCTTTCCAGTGACGATATGTATGTTAAATAAAACTTACAAATTCGTGGAAATCTGTAGCAAAACTTAATAAGTGCAAGTAGTTGAAGGTGGTAGAAGCCTTTGTGGTTCGACTCCGGAGGCACCACCGCCACACCTATTTCTACCTAATAACAGCAGTGTTAGGCGCTGCTGTGTTCCGGTTTGAGGGGTGTGGCAAGGGAGACAGACTTTTCCGAGGCGTTCCAGCTTAGACCTCAGGGGTAGCGGCGCATCTGTGGCCGACCTCAGGTAGGAATATGTAATCCTATCTGGGGTTGATTACAGATATCCATGGGTGGCAGTAGCCACTTACCATCAGGTGGACTGCATGCTCGTCTGCTACTCCTATATTATAAAAAAGTCAAGTTTACTCGTACTCAATTGTAGGTTTCCTAGTAAATTGTTGTTATTAGGTACAACCCGGAATTGCGATAGTACCGTCTCAGTACTATGGTTCTACTTTGAGTAGTATCAGTTGGTTGGTTATAATTGAGTAACAACCGTTAAGCCTTCGAAGCCGGCGAAGCGGTTTAACAACTTCCGCAGACGTTATGACCAATACCTCAGCTAGTAGATTTAATAGCTATAAATATTTTAGTTAAATTTAAAGTTGAGCTATTGAGGTAAACTGAGTTCTTTGACTAAATAACTGTATACACCTATATGAGGCCAAAATCTACCAAATTAATTTGAAACTAGTTAAGCTTAACTGCTTGAACTTAACTTTTGCTTACACGATTTGTTGCATGATAGTGACGTCATTCTAAATCAATGATCGGACGGCCCAAGATGGTAGAACCATCGATATACTACTGACTATAGAACAATATTTCTATTCAAGCCCATCGTATGAATATCAAATGTTACTAAAAACCTATTGATCTTAGACTAAAATTATCGCGGAATTGAGACATTTTATTATGTAACGGGTACCTACTCACGATATGCCTTTTTAAATTTCTCTATTGCCGATATTTCGAACCAAATTTATTGTGTTTTTTTCCAACCGGGTTACGTAGGTAATTAATGTAATGTTTCAAAAATTGACACGAATTAAAGTAGACTTTTTTGACTATGCTATGTTTATTTTAATCCTAGTACTAATAATATAAATTTCCACAAAATTCAGTGCCCCAGTTCAATTTTCTTTCAAATGTCATTTTAGTTACCAAAAGTAAAACTTTAGAACTGTTAGAATTACCACAATCGCGCAAGGTGTCCATTCATTCTCAAAGTTTAAGAAGAAACTTGGGTACCAAACGACTCACCGACTCATAACTAAATTCGCACTTGCGAAGCCTGCATAATTCGCGAAGACAAATAACCTCACGCCTCTACTCGCTTATGCGCCATTCCTATATCCTCACCATATTTTCCGCATATAAATTAACTCATAACTCAGCAGAATATTCAGGTCAACCAATGCTAAATCACTTGTAAAGGGTACTGACATTACATGTGTCAGCAGTCGTACTAATAAAATTATTAAGGGACTCTGTCCGAATGTTGTCGAATATTACGACTAGTTTTTGTTTTATCAGCTTATTTTATAAGAAACTAGCTGACCCGTTTTTAAATGTTAAGTGTGAACAACCCTTATCACTTAGGGGTATGGTAAGGTGGGTAAAATAGATAGTTGCCGATTCTCAGACCTACTGAATATGCATATAAAATTTGGTGAAAATCGGTAAAGCCGTTTCGGATGAGTACGGTAACTAACATTGTGAGACGAGAATTTTATATATAAGTTTAAACATTGAAGAAATACATATACATATGTAACCCTTCAATCCTAAATTCCGCACTTCTATTATACTTTAAAATCTCAGAAACCAATTGCCTTAGCTATTAAAGTTGATGCATATAATATTTCTACGAGTTTTCCAGTCGCGTTCAATAAAGAACATTTTTGAAGAAAATCTTATTGTATAAAAAGGCCTACAAACTTTCGAAGCGGGTTAATCATCGAAACTTTGAGCACCTCTCACTACTTTGTAAGCTAATATCTACTGATCTTTCAAAGTTATTCAAGTTTTAATACAACCAAATATTATTACTCGCTATTATTAGATTTAATATATTTTGGTCATATATTTTGTATGTTAGACATTTAAGGTGGTAGAACACGCTGTGGTTCGACGTCGACGGCACCACCGCCACACCTATTTCTAATAACAGTAGCGTTAAGCGCTGCTGTGTTCCATTTTGAAGGGTGTGGTAAGGGAGACAGGCTTTTCCGAGGCTTTCCAGCTTAATCCTCAGGGGTAGCGGCGCATCTGTGGCCGACCTCAGGTAGGAATATCTAATCCTATCTGGGGTTGATTACATATATCCATGAGCGGCAGCAGCTACTTACCATCAGGTGGACTGTATGCTCGTCTGCTACTCTTATATCATAAAAAAGGCTACGTCTGTTTTCAATTTATAAAGAATGTTATACCTAATGGATCCATAATGTGTCCTTAGACTTTAAACTGAAACCAAAGCTTTAGGCCTTGGTGAGGTGTCGGTAGCACTTAGGACAACGCTTATCCGATTTGCATACAATTTAAGGGGAACTGGACAAACCAATCTATTGTTACATCTGTTTTAGTGTTACATATTATCTAGTGTATTGAAATATATTAAAGTGTAAAATATATTAAAAAAGTAAAATTATTAGCGAAGTAAAAGATTTCAATTTAAAAATAGTCCATTTTCCTTACAGGGTGACTAGAAGGCGAGATGACGATCTTTAAGAAAAACCTTGAGAATAAAGTTAAATTGATCGTGGTAAATATTAAATAATATATATGTCGGAGAAGGACGGCTCTCATCGACATCATTGATAGAATCTATGGGTTTTGTGGGCATTGTCATAGGGTAGAGGCAGGCACAAATACTGGCTACTGCCGCTTATGGACATCTGTCACCTGTCGCACAGAAAACTAATCACCCAGGATTAGTTTTCTGTGCGACCACAGATGTCCACCTAACCTGTCTGGCCACAGATGCGCCGCTGCCCTGAGGACTAAACTGAAATTATGTCTTCCTAACCACAAAACCTCACCTTAATCGTTATAATTATTGAGAACTAGCTGACCCGGCAAACTTTGTACCGCCTCAAAATCTATTTATCAAATATATTTCATATAAAATATAGCCTATCTTACTCGTGGATAATGTAGCTTTCGAATGGTGAAAGAATTTTTAAAATCGGTCCAGTATGTAGTGTTTGAGCCTATTCATTACAACCAAACAAACAAACAAAGTTTTCCTATTTATAATATTAGTGTAGATTATAAAAAATAGAAACATCAATAGCCCTGAGTGATGTGACAGACATGAATATTTCTTCGCCATTTCACACAATGTGACAAATATTGTAGGAGCGACGGAGATATGACGAATGATGTGCTCGAAAAATGACAGATATAAAGTAACCCAACGACTATAAATGTAAAAACAGATCGAGGAGTGTTTTACAAGAAACAAACTAACAATAATCAAATTGAATGACGAAGTTTACAAAAGGCTAAAATTTTATGACGAATCATATAATTTCTTTTTTTTAAACAATTTTGTGGGGTGAAACCATAGTAAAGCAGCTAATTTTTTTAAATATTAAAACACTAAATTGAACGTGGTAAAAGCCTTTGCGTTTCAACTTTTACAGCAACAGCAGCGCAACTATTATATCAAAAGACTAAGATAGCACAAACACATAAATAAAACACTGTAATTAAATAATAATAATGATGAAGAGCTATTTATTGGTCGTATAAGTTCTTCAAAGACACCTATTAAAGAACTGAACGATTTAAAAGATTAAATAAAACCACTCAACTCCATAGTACAAAAATCTCACTTCTATATATAAAATCGATAAGAGACATTTGTGGCTCGGCAGCGGAATAACACGACGTGGAATAACACGAGATAACATCTGACTCCAAAGTGAGTTTGCCCGTTTTCGATATAAGAATCGAGAGAAATTTTGCTTTCAGTCCACTAACTGTATCTTTGAAGGGAGTCATCGTACATATACAGATGTTATTCTATAAATAAGAATCATGCGGATCATACAAAAATTGTAACATTAAAAACATCTTAGGCACTCGTGTCTTGTAGTACTACTATTACAGAGTAAATTAATTTAGCTGTCTATATACACATGACTTTAAATAAAATTCTTTGGGTAAAGAAAGAAAGTTATGTAGGTAATATACAACTGGGAGATTAAGCAGTGTTTACTTATAAGTATTTCTAATGCGCTAAGAAATTAAATTCCTCAGAAACCGGGTTAACTTAGCCTACTTGATGACAGGTAATACTGAGTAGTACTATAGTATAATAATATAGTAGCAGAATCGATAGTAGTATAATATATATATCCTAACGAACAATACTCTAATATATTATTTATGTGCGGGCAAATTCCTACGACTGAAGAATGATAAATTTAAGAACTCCCTAATATGTCCAGCGCACGTCCACATTTTACTTCCCGCTAAGGTTGTTACCGCAGTTTCCTCAAGTGGGGTTCAGACCTCATTATTTTTGAGCATAGCATTCGCAACACAGCGGTTTCATTGTTTGTGAGTGGACCCTTTGAAAGTCTTTTTAACACCATGCTTTCAATTGTTGCGCAATGATCAAAATAAAATTATGCGAAACGGTGTTGGGCTTTCTCGAATTATTTCTTCTTCAAAGGAATCCGGAGCGATTATTTCCTCAATGACCCTCGGAAGGGAATGTGACCGGTATTTATAAATAGCTTTGCTTATCGAAAACGTTTTTATGTTGATTGCGATTGAAGTATTTCCTAGTACCGTACTTCTAAGACCGATATGAAAATATAATACTTAGAGGTAAATAATACAAAAATATTGTAGAGCTATACAATTATGAGTAGCTAAAATTGCTACATATACCTATGTATAAAAAACTTTATCTTCATCATCATTATCAATCCATCATTGTAACACTGCTCGCCACGGATCTTCTCACAGACTGAGAAGTCATATATATGGCCTAGTGCCGTAGTCCACCGCACTGGCCAAGTGCGAGTAGGTAGATTTCAAATACCCTTGATTTTTTACCGTTTAAGCAAGTGATAATTAATTTCTAAAACGCACATAACTTTGAAAAAATTGAGGTGCGTGCCTGGGATTTCAACCTATCAAGGATTTTACATTAAAGAATACGATGTTCTCATTAAATTACGAGTATCTTCGACATTCCTTGCTCCCAGCATTTGTTATAGAAGAACAACCTTACCCTTATTTATTACATATAAAATTTTGTGTGACTTAATGCCATTTATTTCTTTCATGTACAGAAATGTTAAGGAAAAGTATGGCATTTTAATGTTTTGAATATTCTCGCAATTTCGTTTGATCTTTTGTTTGAATATTGGTAAGAAGTATTTTTTATAATAACATTATGTTTCATTTTCATAAGGCAATGTTACTCGTATAGTAGAGGATCCCAGTATATGACGACCTTCACCGATCTGGTTAATGGATGAAACGTTTTTTTATATCAAATTAAATATGTCAAAAAGTATGTATATCGCAAATGGGTTGATTAAAAATTTCAGTCCAGTATTTCTTCTTATTCTGAGAGGAGACCCGTGCCCCGCAGAGGGACACTTTACTGTCCAGATAGTATTGACGACGTTATACTAATTAATTTGTATTAACAATATCAAATATCAAACTTATGTTTTAACATATTTGGCAGTTAAAGTCGCCCATTGCTTACCATTGTAGTAAGTCAAGTTAAGAAAAGGTACGATTTCTTACAGAAACGCCGAGTAGGGTTGGAACATTCTGAAAATTATTTATTTTAATCGATTACAATCGAAGTCCGAACTGCACGAAAATATCAAAGACCAATTCGAGGCTCATGTTTCGAAAATAATTTTCGATTATTTTTTCCTATACTGGGCACATAGATTAGTAAAGATTACTCACTCGTAACAAGAAAATGTCACCAGTTTTGACAATTGACAATGTCACTGTGGTCTATTTTTGTATTTGAAAAATATTATAAAAATGTAGGTTTTTGATTATTTACCGTTACGAATGAAACGATATTTATTCGCACTTTTTCTTCGGTTTCGTGTTTTTGCACCACATAACAGTGCACCTCGGCATTGTTCCGCGTAAATTACACCATGAAAGCCATTAAATGGCTGACAGAAACGTCAGCCGTTTAAGTCATTTAATGGCTTCCTTCAATTACAAGGCGGTGAGATAACTATATTTATCTATGACTGGGCATAGTAATTCATGTACTTAAAAAATGTGATTTTCAGATTTTTTTAAATCAATTTATAAGCTCACTTAATTACATATTATCGATTAAAAATCGATTCTTCAATGAATCGATCTGAGATTGGCATCCCTACCGTCGAGGTCGAAGTGTCTGAGAAATGTTTCAGCACAGAATCCAGGAAATGAGAAGAATCTATCTACAGGACGCCTAGTTATAAAATGAGCGTAAAGTATTCAATTTTCAATATTAACACGCTATGCTTTGCTGTATACATAAAGAGCCTTGTTTTTCATTTTGCAAATATAAATTGAAGTTGTTATTACCCAATTGCGGAAGGTAATGTTTTATGAGCGTTTTTTTTCCAACCTGGGGGCGTACCACTATCTTTTAAAAACCACCATAGTTCAGGAAAGTTTTATTTCCTCCTTAAAACAGTAAAATATTCCGTCATAAACAGTTGAACAAACTTAAACCCTTATTGATTTTTCGCTTATCCATTGCATAAAACCAACTGAAATTGTCATATTTTGCTTAAAAAGTTAAATCTCCAACAAAACAAGGAAGAGTAAGTAAGAGTATGATTAAAATAATATTGTTTTAAGAGATGGTAGTAACCCCCCTGCTACCCAAACGGTTTGACGAACTTCAACATTACGATGTATCGTTAGAACAACTTGTGAGAGTGACGAAGGCTGTGTTTTTAAGGAGTTTAAGATTTTTGTTTTAATAAATAATAATTCACTATTTTATTATTAAATAAATTGTTATTGAATATTTGTTTTTTTTTTGACGTTACTTTTTAGGCATTCTTTTAGTATGCAAATATCAAAGAAACACACACACTCACACTCACACACATTTTCACTGTCGCTTATGTATATCGTAATTTCAAAGTTACCTCAAGTAAAGTAAGTAAAAATTATGTGACAATTTGTGGGGAAAAAAATTATGAACGCACGCAAACTGTTATTTTATTTATACAGATAATATAACGAAATGTTATATTAACATATTATATTATACAGATATATAAAAACCACACAAGATGTTATGTCGGCTTGAGTAAAGATTATATAATTAAGTAATTGTCTTAACTGAAACAAGAGAATCTTCAGCTAACGCTAATTAGTGGATTAAGATTATCACGTACAAAGACGTTTAACGATAATTGAGGGGAAAGAAAATATAACAAAGCTAGTGTTAATTAGAATTACGGTTAACGGAATTATAGAGATTAGTTTTCGGTAGGTATCATTATTTACTTACTACTTATCTTGTTTATGTTAATCATCATCATCATCATCATCAACCCATTACTGTCCCACTGCTGGACACGGGTCTCCTCTCAGAGTGAGAAGGATCAGGCGATAGTCCACCGCGCTGGCCAAGTGCATGTTGGTAGAATGATATAATCTAATAGAAATGGTATACAATTTTCCACTCGACTGAACTGACTACCGCCTATTACTCTTTGCTAAGAACTCTGAAAAACACTTTGTGATTCGAAGCCGGAAGCATCACTATCATGATTATTTCTGCCTCACAATAATAGTGTCAAGTGCTACGTATTTAGTTACAAGGCTGTGAGTAAAGGAGATATACTTATTCGAGGCATTTCTGAGCCCCCAGCCCTTCAAGGGAAATGACACATTTGGGACTGATTTCCCTTGGGCGACCAGTACTCCTATTTTTTTATATTTGAGCCTGACGATAAAGCAGACGTGCTACCTGATGGAAGGTAGTCAACGTCACCTATGAATTTGCAACACCAGAGGACTCGCCAATGCATCACCGGCATTGAAGGAGAGCTCTTCTTGCACCTTTTTTGAAGAGCCCCATGTCATAGCGCTCCGGGAATACTTCAGGAGGAAGCTCATCCACATCTTCCACGTTCGTGGCGAGAACTTCCGCACAAACCGAACTGTGGAGGATCGCCACGAGTCCAGTTGTCCAGTCCAGAACTTCATCCTATGGCGTAGGCGTTTGGGCGTAGGCACCAGGTCAAATAGTTCCGCGGAACACTCACCATTGTAAGGCCGGTAGAACACGCAAAGGGAACCTATGTCCCTCCGGAAACTTAAAGGTTCTATCGATCGGAAATCCTCGGATCGTTGACAGTTCGGACTGCGCGTTTCTGCACGGAGTCAAGTGGATTAAGTTTGTATTGGGGCGCCCCTGCCCAGAGATGCGAGCAGTATCTCCATGTGGGGTCTCACTTGCGCCTTATAAAGCAGAAGGAGTTGTCCCGCAGTGAAGTATGCCTCTTGCCTAAACATGGTACCCACTCGAGGACCGAGGATTGTAATAACAGATGTTTGTGGGCGACAGTTATCATTTAGCATCAGCATATTATAGGAAAAAGGAAAAAATGGTTGCAGTCATTTTGGTCACTGTACTTCATCTCCTCTACAGTTATTTTATCTACCACACATTTGCAATATTCATGCACATCATCGTTAAGAGCGGTTGAAGAGTTCTTTTAATATTATGCTAATACATTATCGATGAGAGTTCTCAAACTTCTCGAGCGTCAGAGCGCGATTCGAAAGATTACTTGCAAAAAAAAGAATCGATATATTATATAACTGATATAATATTGTTGTAATGAACCTTGAGCGTAAATATGTACTTTGGAAAAATTTATCGCTTCTTGTTCAAGAGGAATCTGTTAAATGGTAGCCATTTTCTGACGGAAAAGTGCTTGATATTGATTTTATAATAGTGCGTATTGCAAACTTAATATACCGTACCTATAATAGCGTTTTGTAGATCTGTAAGTTAAAATCCTTACTGTATGCGTTCTTATGATATGTACCACCTAAGGTAAGAACCCTTTGTATCTCGACTCCGGTGGCACCACCGCCACAACTACATCTACCTAATAACACCACTGTTAAGCGCTACTGTGTTCTGGCTTGAAGGGTGTGGTAAGGGAGACATACTTTTCCGAGGTATTCCAGCTTAGCCCGCAGAGGTAATAGCGGCTTTGTGGCAGTGCTTTACTAGGTAACAGCAGTGTTATGCGCTGCTGTGTTCCGGTTTGAAGGGTGTGGTAAGGGAGACAGACTTTTCCGAGGCGTTCCAGCTTAGTCCTCAGGGGTAGCGGCGCATCTGTGACCGACCTCAGGTAGGAATATCTAATCCTATCTGGGGTTGATTACAGATGTCCATGGGCGGCAGTAGCCACTTACCATCAGGTGGACTGCATGCTCGTCTGCTACTCTTAAATATAAAAAAAAAAATACTTTTCCGAGGTATTCCAGCTTAGTCCGCAGAGGTAATAGCGGCTTTGTGGCAGTGCTTTACTAGGTAGAATATGTATAACGATGGTGCCTCCGGAGTCAGAGTGTATCTACCACTTTCAGATGTCCGTAATCACACAGAGAAATTTAATATACAATTATAAGTGTAATGTGTTAGATTTTATTACAAAAACAAACCTAAATGTTATATTTACCTTATACGATTTAAAATAACATTATCAAGAACACATGCCCTAAATTGCTCAGTAAATAGATTTCATTAGCTTAAATTAAGCCACAGAATTTCCAACGTATCGTAACTGTTGTACTTACACCGACGAATAAATACAATCAAATTAACTGTAATATATGTTGTAATAATGAATTAGTTTCTAGTTTCCATAATATTTAATAATTGGCTAAGTGCGAATCGAGTTTGTAAACTGTGGGCTCCGTACCACAGTTTTATTTATTTATTTTTATTATTTGTTATTATACAATTCATAGGAGTAAAAACATTGTGGAGATTTGCATATCTATTAGGGTTCAGTACATAAACCAAAAAACACCGAGAAATACGGTTTACTTGTATTATAGCGTATATGGGTATACACCTATTACGATTCCAAAGATAGAGCCCTGTAGACGTACAGACACGGAGAAGTACTACTAGAGTCCCGTAATGAAATCCCTAATAATTTCATCCCTGAAAAGTTACAACACAGCACTAAATGTACCGTATAATAAACGCGTCAAAAAAAAGTGTTTACAAGCTGTTAAAGACTATTTAATTTCCATTAAGATTTCGATACCACTGTTATTTTATTTTAAATTAATCTTTAACACTGCCGATAAATTGGATACCGTTCAAATTTAAAGCTATGAGGTTTTTCAGGCGAATCACCTCATTAATTCGACGGCACGGCGTCACATTACAAGTTCTAAAAAAATTGCCAAGTGCGATTCAAACTCGCACAGGAAGGATTCCGTAGCACCGAATTATATTTTTTTTGAGTTGGATTTAGTCTTAGATGTAAATGCATTATAAAAAATTGAACTGTTTAACTGTTACGGTTCAATAAGCGAAAAACGATGAAAAATAGCGGTTTCTTGTAAAGCTTTTGTTATTTTTAGTATTTATTGTTATACTCTGTATTATAACTAAATTTTGTATTTCTATCTTTTATGGTTCAAGGGATAGAGACAGACAGCGAAGGTTTAGGAATAGGGTTCCGTTTTTTTATTTGGGTACGGAACCCTAAAAGTGACGCTCGCAAGAGGCCTGGCCGTATCTTTAAATTTGGAAATTGTTTTTCTGATTACATTCTCCCATCCTAAGGTTAATAGCTGTGTTGTTTTTCTTAAACCATTTAATATTGATAAGGTTTTCGTTTCAAATGGGGTACAGGTGGACTACTGTGTAAGCACGTAAGGTGGACTGCATGTTCGTTTGCTACTTCTTATACAACAACTTTTGAAGATGGTAGAACCCTTTGTGGTTCGACTCTGGTGACACCACCGCCACACCTATTTCTGCCTAATAACAGCAGTGTTACGTGCTGCCGTGTTCCGTTTTGAAGGGTTGTAGTAAGGGAGACATACTTTTCCGAGGCGTTCCAGCTTAGTTCCAACTTAGTCTTCAGGGGTAGTGGCGCGTCTGTGGCCGACCACAGGTAGAAATCTAATCCTTTCTACAGATATCCATGGGCAGCAGGAGCCACTTACCATCAGGTGGACTGCATGCTCATCTGCTACTGCATGACACGAGCATGCAGTCCACCTGATGGTAAGTGGCTACTGCCGCCCATGGACATGGTAATCAACTCCAGGTAGGATTAGTTTTCTACCTGTGGTCGGCCACAGACGCGCCACTACCCTGAGGACTAAGTTGGAATGCTTCGGAATAGTATGTCTCTCTTACCACACCCTTCAAACCAGGACACAGCAGCGCTTAATACTACTGTTATTAGGTAGAAACAGGTGTGATTGTGGTGCCGCCGGAGTCGAACTACAAATGGTTCTACTTTCAAATTACTACTACATATGTAGAGTACCTACTAGTATGCCCCTAATAATACGTTGAAAAGTACTTTCGACTGTTTTCGAGTAGCCAAGACCACAATATGACGTGCGATATTAATCCGGTATTTTACGATTACGATCGGATCGTAAAGTTGTTGTGACACCGCTATCACACAATTCTATCAGCTATAGTATGTTTATGTTATTCTAACTTAATTTAATATTAGATGGTAAGTAACTTAGGTTTTCATACGACAGAAGAGGGTAATGTTTTTCGAATGTATGGATGCATGTTTCATTTATTTGTACGCCCTACAACTCAAACGGCTTGTCGGATTTTAACAAATGAGGTGATGTTAAACTTATAAGTGATAAGGGTTGTTCACCCTTAACATTTTTTTTATTTATATGACTGTCAGCTATTCCAAAAAATAACTTCAATTCTACAATCCATAGAAATCAAACCAGCGTAAACAAACTTACAAGAAAAGATTCGCCAAACGATAGCAATAGCTCCTAGAGCAGATATAACAATTTCTATTACATCGTTTTTTTATCGACAAAAATAACATCCACATCAAAAGCTATCGAGTTCTCAGCACAATCCAATAACAATAAAAAGCGACATAAAACGTGTATTATTTATCGTCGACAACCGAATACTCAACGAAAGAATAATGGCACCACAATGTTACAGCCCCGCTAATCTAATAGGCTCGACAGATTTATGTAAAAAGAGAAATATGTCTGTGGTTTGTACGATAGTCTACCCTACTTTAATTTTAAATAAGAAACTTATTCTGGAAAGTCAAATTTATAGAACTGAGTCACTTTTAATTAGACAAAGGTGGTAGAACTCTTTGTGGTTCGACTCCGGCGGCACCAGCGCCAAACCTATTTCTGCCTAATAACAGCAGTGTTAGGCGCTGCTCTCTTCCGTTTTGAAGGGTGTGGTAAGGGAGATATACTTTTCCGAGGCGTTCCAGCTTAGTCCTCAGGGGTAGCGGCGCATCTGTGGTCGACCCCAGGTAGGAATATTACTAACTAGTTTTTGCCTGCGGCTTCGCCCGCGTTTAAAAGAAAATAATATGACATACTAACACACATAAAACTGAAAATTCGTACCTTCATTGGAATGACAGTGGCGCCATCTGGCGAAAATTGGTCGTAACTACTCTGGAACCTTCGTGGGCTCATGGACAACAAATTTTGCTAAAGATCATCACTTGATCAAATGCATAGTTTCCGATTCAATCCTTACTAATATCGATTAAAATAATCGATTTTTTTGGTCCAAAAGATCGATTCTCCGATTAATCGATCTTAGATCGCCATCCCTAGTTCTCGTGGGATTTCCGGGATAAAAACTATCATATGTCCTTTCTCGGGTCTCAGACTATCTTTGTACAAAATTTCATTAAAATCGGTTCAGTGGTTTAGGCGTGAAGAAGAGACAACCAGACAGACGGACAGACAGACAGAGTTACTTTCGGATTTATAATATTAGTAAGGAAGTAAGGATTCTATCTGGGGTTGATTACAGATGTCCAGGGGCGGCAGTAGCCACTTACCATCAGGTGGACTGCATGCTTGTCTGCTACTCCTATATTATATTAAAAAAAGACAAAAGCCTCAAACAAAAACCTTACACTGGAAAGACAAATTCAACTGATTGTCGTGGTTGGACAAAGATGGCAGGAATTTTTTATTATTTAACTCCGGGGGAACCGACGCCACACTACCTATCTAGCTTATAACAGTAATAATGTTCAGCGCTGCTGTGTTTTGGTTTTAAGGTGTGTTAAGAGAAACATACTCATCCGGAAGTTCGAACTTTGCTAGGGTGTGGCCAACTTCACATAGGATTCTAGGGGTTGCGGGCGGCAAGAGTGGGAGCTCGAACCGTCCAGTAAGCGACCCCGGAAAGGACGATGCTATGTGTGGTTGCATACCGTAGTGAACACCAGTTGGTGTGGGAGGAGCGAAAACTGCTCTCCCAGGGCAGAGTCCGGTCGGGGCATCGCGCTTGGAGGACGCCGGTTGCGTTCCGTCGGAGATCCCGGAGTTCTCCAACAAGCGTTGAGGACAGTCACCGGGGGGTTTTAGTGCGGTAAAAATCCCACAAAACCCGGCTTTGCTCCCACGTCCTCGGGTACCGTTTGAAGGTTTCCCCCTCGTTAAAAAAGGACTCTAATCTTATCTATAGTTGATTATATGTCCATGGGTGGCAGTTGACACTTACCATCAGGTGGACTACATTCTCATTTGTTATTTATCTATACTAAAATTATAAATAGGAAAACTTTGTTTGTTTGCTTGATTGTAATGAATAGGCTCAAAAACTACCGGACCGATTTTAAAAATTCTTTCACCATTCGAAAGCTATATTATCCACGAGTAACATAGGCTATATTTCATATGAAATATATTTGTTAAATAGATTTTGAGGCGGTAAAAAGTTTGGCAGGTCAGCTAGTGTATTATAAAGCAGTCAAACCAATGGTTAATGCGGTGAACTGGGCTGATCTATTCCTTAGCAACTTATAGTCCGCGCTAAACTGCTAGTCCGCTCGGAAGTTGTTGCGAGCATGTAGTCACACAATTTGCTATGGCAACGCGATTCATTTCTATATTCAGAGCGGACTAGCAGTTTTACGCGGACTATACCACGACTTATTTGTTACTTATCATACAAAAAGCGATATATCACAATCTACACTAATATTATAAAAAGGAAAATTTTGTTTGTTTGTTTGGTTGTAATGAACAGGCTCAAAAACTACTGGTCCGATTTTAAAAATTCTTTCACCATTCGAAAGCTACATTATCCACGAGTAACATAGGCTATATTTTATATGAAATATATTTGATAAATACATTTTGAGGCACACAATTTGCTATGGTGACGCAATTCATTTCTACATACAGAGCGGACAAGCAGTTACAAAATACAAAAAGCCATATATCACAACCATGAAGCATCGTAAAATTTCCCACAGAATTACACAGAAAAACACTTATAAATTCCCAAATGGTAATAAAGCAACCATTATCTCCTCACGCGTCGCGATCTTTGAGGAAATTTCCAACTTTTTCCTTTAAGAGAAAGCTCATATTATTTTCTCGAAACACTTCACCTTTAATATTGTAAGGTTCGGTGCGCGGCGTTAATAGTCAACCGGTGTAATAAAGTGATGTATGAATAACAGCTTCGGCGTAATAGATATGAACTATGATCATAAAGAAGGGATTTCAGTTTTGGACACTCTGCTTTTTTTTTGTCAAATGATTACCAAACAAGTATGCAGTTCATATACTTAAAGTGATGTATGAATAACAGCTCCGGTGTAATAGATATGAACTATGATAATAGAGAAAGGACTTAAATTTTGGGTACTTTTGTTTTTTTTGTCAAATGAAGTAGCAAAGAAGCATGGAGGTTATATGATCAGTAGTGGCAACTGCCGCCCTTTTTTCATATCGAACAAGTTCTATCTGAAACCGACCACAGTTACATTGCCACTCCTGAGGACTAACAGGGTCGTGTGTATGTTAGGCGGCATTCACAGTTCCACATCATTCAGCCAAATGCAGAACAGTTTCACACTAGGATTAGGCGTAGAGGTGACCTTCTCGATAGAAGCATACTGGCTCTACCACATTTAAAATTCGTAATACAATATATATCATATCATATCATATCATATCATATCATATCATATCATATCATATCATGTCATATCATATCATATCATATCATATCATATCACATCACATTACATCACATCATATCATATCATATCATATCATAATCATTAATAATGACAATGATAACGATACGAGTGAGGAGCGGTTACAAAATCAGTTTAACGCGCAAAGTGTTTCGGGTTCTATTCCTAGTTATACATACAATGATGAATTTAGATGATGTTCTGGGTCTGTGTGTTTCTGTATTCATGTATGCGTGTGTGTACAGTACTCACAACACTGTGAATCCTAGTGTGGGACTGTGACTGCAGAAAGCGTCTTTTTTTAAACCGAAAAGTGCTCCATGCTTTCCATTTTCTTATCGCTAAATATCAAAATAACAAAATATATCGCTTTGATTGATACAGTATAACTAAATATTTCCGTTTCATTATTTACCGGCACGGGTTATATCACGATCTATAAATAAAAGGTCGTAAGGCGTAAAGGCTTTTAACAGTAAATTGAGATTGACAAATGACGGGCGCCAAGGAAAAGATTTATCGCCGAAAATGTTGCAATAAAACGTTTCCCGGTAAGAACACACGCAAATAGTGGACGGGACACACGGCTGTGGGGATTGGTGAACTAAATGTTGAGATTTTTATTTATTTATTTCCATTTGATTTAAACATAGTCCAAATTTGGTTAGTATTTACATTGAACTTAAAAACCTATGTTAGTATAATTTTTCATAATTAGAAATAAATAAGTAACAAAGTGAACAATAAATCTAAAATCATTTTCTACACGACATTCCCATAGATGTAACGTGCACCATATTCCAGTGACTCATTATTGGGCTGTTGACCTTCTGACTAATGACGCTTACGAGGCTGTTGGTGCTGCTAGTCACACGTCGCATCAGGGATGCGGTCCTTTTACGTATGATCGCATAAAAATCGTCCACCCGCGCGTCAGTTAACATTCCTGATGCACTGCAGTAACGTGGCAGCCCCATCAGCACTTTAAAAGCGTCATTGTATTGAACACGTGACTATGGTAGAAGACTTGTATGATAGTAGCATTGGTGATAGTATATTAGAAGACTAGTATGAAGAACGCTTGATATTAGCAAGCAGCTGGACTTAGTAAATTGTGATTGTCAAATGATGGGTACCAAGGAAAAGATCTATCGCCGAAAATCTTGCAATAAAACGTTTCCCGGTAAGAACACACGCAAATAGTGGACGGGACACACGGTTGGTGGGACTGGCGAATTAATGTTTAATATTTTGTTTATGATGAGTAAAAAAAGTTTATATAGCCCACTTTTTTATAATATAGGAGTAGTATACGAGCATGCAGTCTACCTGATGGTAAGGGGCTACTGGGCGCCGATGGACATCTGTAGTCAACCATAGATAGGATAAGATATTCCTAACTGAAATCGACCACAAATGCCCTCAGGACTAAGCTAGAACCCGTCGGAAAAATATGTCTCCCTTACCATACCCTGAAAACCAGAACACAGCCTCGCTAAACACTGCTGTTGTGAGACAGAAATAAGTGTGGCAGTGGTACCCCGGAGTCGAACCATAGTGGGTTCTACCACCTTCACCTATTGTGTATATTCACCATCAGCTGAACTGATGTCCACTTATTATTATAAAAAAAACATAATTAATTTTTAATAACTTATTTTTTTAACTCAGTTTTAAATTATGCCGCCCTTTTGGGGTTATAGTTTTATTAAAAGCTTTCCGTTTTGTTACTTATCTCACGATGTACAATAATGTAATTGTTTTTCATCTTAACTTCTTTGTTCAAAGCTTTAATACTACGACTTGTGTAATGTTGATATTTTAAAAGAACTGTTTATTCCAAGGGTCTAAGAGCACATTGTACTTGAAAAACAAAACAGTGTCGGAGTTACAAACGGTATAATTTCATACTCGTTGAAAATCAAATTCAAAAACTAACAATGGCGTGAAATCATGTCTAGACGAATACCGTGGGTGTTTGCTTTATCGCGAAATATCACTATAATTCAAACTCGAATTCAAATAATCATAAAGTGGAATTGCTTTTTCACCTGTAGTTTTACTGTAGCGGAGTTGAGGCTTAAGTAAAGGAAAAGAAGTAAAAGGGCAGTATTTTTATAATATAGGAGTAGCAGACGAGCATGCATTCCATCAGTAATCAACCCTAGATAAGATTAGATTCGAACCTGAGGTCGGCCACATATGCTAGCCTTTTTTTTATTTTGTCGCCTGAAACCCTGGAAGCCCTCTTTTAGTCGCCTCTTACGACAGGCAGGGGGGTCCGATTTCGGCGGCATCACTGCCACACCTATTTCTGCCTCATAACAGCAGTGTTGAGCGCTGCTGTGTTCTGGTTTGAAGGGTGTGGTAAGGGAGACATACTTTTCTGAGGCGTTTCAGCTTAATCCTCAGGGGAAGCGGCGCATCTGTGGCCGATCTCAGGTAGGAATATCTAATCCTATCTGAGGTTGATTACAGATGTCCATGGGCGGCAGTAGCCAATTACCATCGGATGAACTGAATGGTCGTTTGCTACTCCTATATTATAAAAAGAAGCTTCAAAGTACGTACAGAGGACTAAGAAATACACTAGGGAAATCAGGGGAAATGGGGATTACAGTTTAATCGTGAAGCATTTTTATTGTAGAAATGCGATGTACTCAATTTGATGTTTAACAACACCATGTACATCATCGTTGACCCATTTCTCCCCTCTTGCCCGTGGGACAAAGTAGCTAAGAATAATAAGTGGCAACAATTGCAAGTGTATATTTTATTGATTTCTAAAATATAATAGATTTCTAAAATATAATAAAATAAATAAAGATGTGTTATTGCTTAAAATATTTTTATATTTCTTTGGCGTAATTTCTTGGCGTCCGTAAATATTATTCAAAAATATTATTATCACCAATTCTTTTTCCGTCTCGGTGCACCTAAAAATATAACACGTATCTTCAAAATAACTTCAAAAAATAAGAATAGAAGTAAGCGTTATAATGACGTACAAAGCAACGCAAACCTAGTTCGTCCAAAAAACAGCAAAGTACAAAACTAACAATGCCGCCGGGGAAATCACGGTTCCGACGACTGTTCGGGAGTTTTATCGCGAATTATTCCTGTCGTTTGTGCTTTCACGTAAATTTTTAACTGACTTTCACGAATCAAGTAACTTTTTGAAAAAATCCAAAATGACAGCGACAAAATTAAAATTTTAGCAACTTAAAACTGTTCGAAAATCATGAAATGTGTCGACGAAATAATTTCGAATTTCGTTTAGAAAAATAATGACCTAGGACCCAAAATAAGAAAGTTAAAAACTAACGGTATAATAATATTATGTTATGTACTCACTAAGTAAAATCACTTTGCCAGATAATGACAGAATACTGGAAAAAAATCTGATTCATGAACGCTCAAGCCCGAAAAGAGCAAAAAGAAAGCAATATTGGCAAATCAATAATTCGAGAAGAATGAAAGAATGAGTTTACAAAAGAAAAGAAGAATGGAAGTAAGCGTTATAATGACGTACAAAGCAACTCAAACCTAGTTCGTCCAAAAAATAGCAAAGTACAAAACTAACAATGCCGCCGGGGAAATCACGGTTCGGACGACTGTTCGGGAGTTTTATCGCGAATTATTCCTGTCGTTCGTGCTTTCACGTGAATTTTTAACTGATTTTCACCACGTACAGTTGCATGGATACAATACCCAGGCAAGAACAGTTTGGGAAAAATTTAAACTTCGAAATCAAGGCGCTTTTTTGAAAAAATCAAATATGATAGTGAAGTTAAATTTCTGTTCTGGAAAATTTGGATGCTTAGATTTTTTGAAAATCGTGAATTATGTAGGTACAAAAATCTCGTTTCAAAAAAAAGGAGAAAGAAGAAGAATATTAAAAGAATCACGTTCTTTCCATTTATACTCAGATATACATACACAGCAGCTAACTATCTAAAAATCACTTAATTTTATCGTAAGTGAAAGAATTCTCGAACAATATCTTCCAAGTATGATTGATGAATGCTCCAACTTAGTAGATATAGAGATAAGAGCGAAAAAAATCAATATTCACAAAACTATACATTGATAAGAATTAAACTATGTACAATTAAACATGATTCTTAACTAATATTTCAAAGTATAGATGAGCTGGCCAAGTAAGCAAGTTTCAAATGTTTACAATGAAATAGAAGACCCCGAGCAGTAGATAACAATATCTTTAGACATTTATTTATTTAGTCAATTAGTACGGATTACTCCAATTACACCAACGAACAATGATAGATAAAAATTACAATTTGAATAATTAACATAAAAACATTAAAATAATAATAATAAAGATATATCGTGAAATTTAAAACCAAGATAATAATAATTAAAACAATGTTCAAACAAAAAACAAAGAAAGAAAGGTTAAGTACAGTACCATAAATGAAAAATCGATAAATAGTAATACAGTAAATGTCCAAATTAAACCTATACAATCGATATTTATATGTCAATTTATTATAATATCATTCGTGGATTGATTGACATGTTGTAGTCAAACCAACAGTTGAGAGGCGTAAGGCTCGAAGCAATTGTAGGTAAAAATGACCTAACAAAGTTAAAAAATAACTTAAGGAAAACAAAACAAATATAAACAATATTGCTTCCTCATTTGACAAAGTAAAATATTACTACAGCAATGTTTTCAGAAATGATGACTGAGCAGAGGTTTTGATTGATGGATGTAGCTTTTAACAGTATCATGTAACGAAGAGTACAAGACAATATTTTACTTGCTTTCAACTAACTACATAAGCGGCTTCGATTTTGTAGACAAAAAGTACTGTAATTTTATTATCGTTAGTTAATATTTTATTTACAATTTGTGCCTGTTAAATCTAATACTCTATTAATCTCAAGAGGTATTAAAATTTACTACTTAGGAATAAAAAAGCATTTCTGGCTGTATTTAAGTAAAACTCTAATCCTATTAAAATAATGCATAAATAATAGACTGCAAGGAAGGAAGATCCTTTGTTGTACAATATTAAGATGAATATAGGTTTAAGAAATCTTTAAGATATACGTCTACATATGAAGTTATGTTTGAAGAAGTACATATGAAGAAATATGTATTATATGCTTTTATACGTCTACACAGCCGACAAACGAAAATAAAAATAAAATCATAGTTATATAAAGTGCGATAAATCCTTTTACAAACAAAAAAGAAAATAACATCTCATAGAAATCAGAAATATATTATTTTAGTTATTCATGAATCTAATATATATTGGATTCCATCATTCCATGTAAACCGAATTTGGAAGGTCAGGCGAGAATCATTTGAAGGAAATCAGATTCCGTACGGATCAAGGCAGTTTCCGCTTCCACGCTTGCTATAACCATGTCTAAAAAAGCCAGGAAATTTAATAATAACGACTTTCACGCTATAACGCTGGAATCCCAAGGTTTTTGATTGTTACCAAGAACCCTGCAGTAAAATGAAACTTCTTTCACTTCATACAAAACTTTATCAGTTGAGTCTACTCAAGGTTTTTCGATTTTTACGCAAGGACCCTGGGATAAAATTAATCATCTATCCTGAAAAATCATCTGTAATTAAATGAAAATCCACTCAAAACTAAGCCAATTTTTCTACACATAAGAATGTAAAATAATGGTGTCGTATTTTGGTTTCCATCCAACTATTTTGCCTCGCTAAAGATCGAGGGATGTTTGCGAAATTGACAGCCAACCTTTGCTACACGAAGTAGCACTTTAAGAAGAACAAAAATCTGGTACCATCCAATTTTTTTTAAACGATTAAATTGGCAAACGAGCTAGCAATCCGGATGACAGTATACAGTCATTGCCGCCCATAAAATCTGTAACGAACTATATAGGACAAGTGCTCCACCTACAGCAAATTCCTGAGTTTTCATTCCTGAGGAGAACACGATACATTATGTAAGATTAGTGCAGTTGAAATCGAAAAGGTCTTACAACCAGGAAGCTCATTAATCAAGTGTATTAATCCTACATTACCATTATAATAACTTGTACATAAATCATTTGATCTTAGGTGAGCCAGCACAGTAATCGGATTATCTAGGGCATTATGAGTCCATTAAGGAAAACACCTCGATAAAATTGTAACGATAGAATCGTGTATAAGCATCGGGCTGTATACACGAAGAAAACAGATTTGCGATAAAAGATAACTTCAAAAAATGATGATGATTTTAAATAAATTACTGAATAAGGTATACGCAATATTTTTGAAGCCCAAAAAATTTCAAACTACGTACATGTAATCATCGTCACATACATTTGAAGTCCTGCTGATTACAAATGTGTCGCCACCTACTTCATTAAACCGGTTCATATAAGTTCTCTTACCACACACTTAAAATCAGACCAAAAGCGCTTTACAGCATTGTTCCACAGCAAAAATAGGTGTGACGCTAGTGCCTTTGGGACCTAACCAGGTGGAGTTCTAGCGTATAATCATGTGATGAAGAAGTGAAAAAAATCGATACTTTTAAAGTTATTCATAATATGTGCATAATTTTAAAGAAATAGAGAAGACATTGGACATTGAAGATAAGAATGACAGAATTAATACTTATATCAACACTAGCTGACCCGGCAAACGTTGTGTTGCGATATAAATAAAAAATGTTAAGGGTGAACAACCTTTATCACTTAGGGGTATGAAAAGTAGATAGTATCGATTCTCGGAGCTACTGAATATGCATATAAAATTTGGTAAAAATCGGTAAAGCCGGAGGAGTACGGTAACTAACATAGTGACACGACAATTTTATATATAAGAAAGCAAATATTTGATAGCCTATCGTTCATTCGTTCGCAGTAGAACAAGCCAGTAATTCGCTTAGACGCTTGGTTTTCATCCAATGTTTTTGGCCAAATCTTATATGATTAGGATGAACCGAAATAATTTATTAAGTAGAATGTATGGCACAGTCAGCTGAGATGGATAAGAGTGCTTAGCGGGTTCGTTGATAGAGGGCAAAGAAATGGGGGAACTGTGATAGGAATAACATATAAGGATCTCAACTAGATTAGAAGATAAACATGGTTCGTATTTAGTGTTGGTTTTAGGTCGTACCTTACCTATGTTTGTTTAGTACTGATTCTGGTACTGGATACAATTATAGAGATTGGAATTTAGTCTGATTATATTTTGTGTTGATTTTTATTTGATTCCAATTAAGGAACGTTTTGTTTTATGTTTTATTTGGTTTATGGCGAAAATTAAAAAAAAAAGTAATAATTAATTTGTAGTACGTAACCAAATTCCCAAAGGATCGGATGTACATGCCTAGGATTCGAACCTTGGACGTCAAGAGGAAATATATACCACTACCGCTGATCTTAAAGTATTGCATATTTTTACGCTATGTGTGCATCTAAAGTCACATTTGACCTATTACACGTATGCTGTATTCGGCTATAGTCTTCTTGCTTCAAGTGTCTGATAAAGGAGTAATGATTTTACGAGAGGTTACCAGTTTTCCGTAGGAACAACGCATCTGTGGCCGACCTCAGATAGCTCTTAAATCCCATCTGGAGTTGTTTGCAGGTGTACAACCTCCTTCAGGACTTCAATCCTTTAAAGGATTGATCACGTATATGAGTAGCAGTGGCCCCTTTTCAAGTGGATTGCATCTTCTTTTGATAATTGTGTATTATTCAAACAAATTACATCAATAGTATAATAAAGTACTTCAAGAAACAAAACCATAATATTTCGAAATTATTATATCACTTAAGCATTTTACCACAGATCCAACGAAGTGGAACAAAACGTCTTACCATAGAAAATCCTTTTGTAAAATCCAATAAACTATACATTTACGACATCATATAAAATGTCTGCGATTCAGGCTTATTAAGTAGAAAGCCCATGGACATAAACATATGAATAAAATAATTCTAGCGTCAATAAAATCTTGGATTACTGGATAAGCATTTTGCTGATTTATCAGCGGGAAATATTTTTGTAGCGACTATAATACAATACACATTTTATGTGTACTGATATAATAAGATTGTAAGACAACAGTTTTCCTTTCATTTTTATGTATATAGGAGATGGGAGTATGGATTACTCTGCGATTTTTTAAATATAGAAATAGCAAACATTTATGCAGTTTATGTGTTAGTAAGTGGCTATTGCCGCCCTTGGACATCTGCAATCAACCCAAATAAGATTAATTTTATCGATTGATCGACCGCAAATGCAACTCTTGAAGCTACTATCTTGAAGCTACTAAGCTGGAATTCCACGGATAAGACAAGGTATTTTAACTAATTGATCTTGACCAAACTTTTAGAAAAGTTTTGATCATGTTAATGTACCTTGTACTCGTAAGTGTTACGAACTCAATACTCTACGGGATCAAAGAATTGGATTGTCAACCATTGCAAATCTGGATATTGGCGTTTTTTTGAGCGTCCAGTACCCAGAATATTTCAATCTGGGATTAACTTATGCAACACGTCACGTAACTAGAGAATTATGATAAGAAAAAAAACTGACTTAAAAATATAGCCTATGTCACTCCCAAGCACGACGTGCCAAGGAAGGAGAAATACACATAAACCCAAACATTACCCTCCCCATTTGTGTAAAAATCGCATATTTCAGCTAATGTAAGTCAATTTAGAGTAGAAAAAATATTTCGTTATTTCTTTAATCCGATCAACATTTATATACGCGACCTTATTATATAACGCCACGATAAAAAGAGAATATATATCTTATCTTAAAAGAAACGAGTATCCTCAAGGAATTTATCTCAAAAGGATATCCGGTTACATTTTGACCGGTCAAAAGCCCTTTAAATCTCTTATTGGACGCGTCTATGATAATCTTTGTAAGGGACAGTGAAAAGATCTGACATAATAGAAATTTTCCGGGATGTTATGAGTTCTGACTTTTTGGCTGTGTCAAAGAAGCTTTGTGTTTAGTAACCTAAATAAGAAATTGTAGATGATGGCATTTTTACTGATACTGGTTAATTTTATACTTAAACACAATAAAAATCTTAGTACACCATTTTTTTTATAATACATAGGATAAGGTTAAATTCCTGCATAAAGTCAGCAATAAAATAGTACCCATAAGGATGAAGCTTAAACATCTCATGTAGGTAGGTCTCTACCATATCAAAAATTTAAATGGGACCAATTTCCAGCTCGTACAATACAATAGAAAAAGAATTATTAAAATCGGTCCACAAACGTGTAATTCGTGTACATTCATAAAAAAAAAGTAACCGGCCGAATTGATAACAACCTCCTTTTTGAAGTCGGTTAAAAATATATTATGTTTAGGGTGGGTTGCACACTAGGCCCATAACAAGTTTGCGTTAAAGGTAACTATAATAACTATAATAATAGACGACCCGCGTGGCGGAGCGGTCACCATGCCGGTCTGACGCGCAAAGGGTCCCGGGTTCGATCCCCGGCCAGAGACAGATATCTAAATGATGAATTTAGATTTCTGTTTCTGGGTCTGGGTGTTTGTGTATTTGTCTCTGTGTGTATCCATAGCACCCACGATACAGGGAATCCTAGTGCGGGGCTATGTTTGTAGAAAGCGTTTAATAAGAGAATAGAATAAGTTATTTGAAATAATCAAAGTGAAAATATTTGACCCATGGTTAAAATAGTAAAGATATTTAGAAACTTTGCATTAACATTTAAAAATTTAAATAATAACTTTGACAATAACGTTGAAAGTAATTCCTTATTATCCGATTTTTAGTCATTGACAGATACAGAAATTGACAAAAAGAACGACTTTAACTGGCCAAAATCCACGGGTTAACGTGAAATCTTAGTTATGACGTCATGTTAACCATAATTAAAATGCTTCAACCGATGAATTGCTTTACCGTAACTTTAACAACTGATCAGGTTTTTGTTATCGTTAAAGTTATATGGTGCGACTCGTCCTCAATATTGAACGTAAGAAAAATATGGCACAACCAAATTTCATTTACCCCAAAATACCTGGCACAGCGAAAATACGGTACATAATCTATTTAAATCCCCAATTTTCATTTGACAAAATTACAGAAAGCTGAATAAAGAGAAAGAAACAAATGCGTCGTAAACGGTACTATCTTCATCTCAAGGGCCCCGAGGACATCTTTGCGGCGAACATTCTATTTGCTTCTGACTTTGTCTATTCAAAAACGCTTTGATGAAAAATCATTTTGGTAACTTTTTGACTATAAATATCATTTCGTATTTCTGCCTAATAATAGCAGTATGAAGCGCTACTGTGCTGTGGTTTGAGGAATGTGGTGATAGAGACATTCTTTTCCAAGGCGTTCCAACTTAGTCCTTAAGGGTAGCAACCCATCTGTGGCCGACCTTAGGTAGGATGCTTTTGAACGCTCAACGTGGATCCTTTAAGAAAGTGACGTGACTATTGGCTTATTTTGATAAATATATATTGTAATCAATATTTTCAACAAATAAACACATCTGGGGCAAATGAGTATAATACTGGGGATAGATGAGATCCGGGGCAATATAAAATAAACAAGCGCGACTGAATCCTACGTGGTAATAAAGCCGCTTGTGAACTCTCCATGTGGGTCCTTTGATAGAATTATGCAGTTCTTTTTTCTCAATCTGTCTCATAATCATTTAATTAATTTTCATCAAATGAAAAAAGTACATCTCAAAATATAAACAAATAAGATCGCTATATTATTGGCTTATTTTTGTGTTAAACGTTTTCAACAAACAAACACACCTGGGGCAAATGAGGATACTGGGGATAAACGAGATCCGGGGCAAGAAAGGAAGTAAACAAGCGCGACCGAATCCTACACGGTAATGAAGACGCTTCTGAACGCCCGATGTGGGTCCTTTGAGAGTTTTTGCGGTTTCTTTTCGAGAAAAATCGCTGAAGCTGAAGTGTTCAGATAATTATTCAAAGACTTTGAATATACCTACAGTTAAATAGAAATGTAGGTAGCCTTATATTATTTAAGCCTTATTTACATAAGATGTACGTATAAAATGGCACCTTATTTGAGTATGTAGGCTATAGGCATGTAAGCTTTTTTGGGATAAGCAGTTTTGTTTTAATACTACATTTTTATTTCGTTAAATTTAAAATTTCATCAATTTTAAATACGCATAAAAATAGAAAAACATTAGATTTTACCCTTTAAATTTTTGATTAAGTTTAAAACTAGAAAACAATATTTATTATTTCTAAAAGCTTTTCAGCCATTCAATTTACAATTGAATTTGATCCAAATATATCGAAATATAAAGCCCAAATATTTACTCAAAAGTTTCTGAATAATTTAATACAACTATAAATTACTTCCAAATATGAAACTACTTTTTTAACAACAACTTGATCATTCTTACTACAAAAATATATTAGCACAGTAGAATCATAGAAAGATAGATAAAGTACACATAATAATATGCTAATATTAATACGTTGTTCAAATAAAATATTATTAATAATATGTTAATCATTAATAGCTTCAAGAATAAGAGTGAATGGATGCTGTGGATACACACAAAGATGAGTACACAAATACCCAGACCCATAGCAAAATTTGAAAATCATCAACATGTCTGCCCGTTCGGGTTCGTTGTTGAACCCAGAACTCCCTACGTATCAGACCGTTATGGGCCTTCACCCCGGAGATTACCATTTAACATTATGTGGTCATCTCAACCTACGTAAAATCTTTGTTTTCGTCGTCGCCAACCCATTATTGCCCCATTAGGGGCTCCTCTCAAAGAAGGGTTTAGTCTACAGTATACCAAGCTTACCAAGCGCGGGTTGGTAGACTTTATACGCCTTTTCATCGAGATGATTTTCTTCATCATTCAAGCGAAATATAATTTACTTCTAATACGCGCATAATAAGATTACCAGGCTTAATAAATAGCAAATTTTAAGACTACACTTCAACCACTTAATTTCAATCACTAGACTATTACTATTTCATACACTTGTATAATCTCGCTTTGTCCTAACTATTAAAAAAAGTATTGTCATAATGAATAACTCTATAAGAGACTTTTCAAACAAGGAAGATGAAAGCAAGTGTAAATTCCAGTAATACTCCACAATTTCTTGAGAAATTCACGGTTGGGAATCTGTTTAAATACTCTGAATTGTACTTGACTTGAAGCGTTACTAAAACTTGGATCTTGACAGGTTCTTTAAGACTAAAATTGCTTAATTAATTATTAGCTAATAAGCTTTTCTTAGCAGATGTTTATTTTCATTATAATTTGATTTTCTGGATTAAGTTACTGAAACCTTTGGGTCTATTAGAAATGGAATTTTTATTACGACCTGAGCATGCTCATCTCTCCCCATATTAATTGAGTTAAAGACATCCAATGGGTTATTTAAGTTAACAACGTATTAATAGCATTCGTTTAATATTTTTAAATAAAAATCTAAAGTACCTTGGAATACCGCATATTAAACAATTTCTTTCCAACTTACGAATGATCCATTATCTGGATAAAGTGTCTGACAAATCAATGCAAAATTCTACTTGAAATCCTGTCTCATCACAATTCTATTATTCCTTTACCTAACTTAAAACCAGAACATCAAAGAAGTAAACACAGTTATTAGAGACAAAATAGATGTTGCGACGGTGCCCCTCGGCTCTGATCGAAATGTTCTATTACACATTTGTTCAGCTTCTTCTTGATGTTGAAATCACAGGATTAAGTACTCTTTCATACATACTTTGATACAAATACCAAGTTCAAACAATTTATAAGACATGATCCACTTACCGAAGAGGTTGAAAGTGATGCAAGATGTGCAGTAGAGCGCGATTTGGAGTAGCAAAGTCATTTTGATCATTTTGAAATTCTTTCTCTTACATAACCACTTTAACACTTTCTATCTCACTTTCACTAAGTTTATCACTAAATTCATTATTACACTATAACACACAATCTCTGCTATTGTAACTATTATGTCAAGGTTTGATCATATCAGTCACCTCATTACGAAGAATATCTTTTTCCAAATTTCCGTCCGAGAAATTCGTCGATTTTCGTAAAGTTTTCCTTTTTTGCACAAATATTCACGAATCTTTTTAAGCTCGGCGCCATGTTGTCGAAATCCAAGCTCAAATATGAGCCTTGTTCTGCTCACATCAGGTTTCCTGGAACAAAGTGGAGTAATATTATAAAGCAAAGAATTTGAATACCGTTTGTGTAAGATGCGAAATGAGATTTTGGATGCTTTCCAAAATCTTAAGCGTGCGATACGGATGCTTTTGATATAGTGTCACTATCGCTTCCTATCTGCAATCTTTGAAAGGGAAGTAATATAATATTTTGTTTATTAAGAAAATTTGGTCGTGTTTTTGTTATATTCTTCCCCTCCTTATATTCTTATCCTCCGTAATATTTTTTGTTGGTAAAATATTTTTTGATAATATAAAAGTAGGAAACCACGGTATGTAGCTGCTGCAGCCCATGGACCCTTGTAATCAACCCCGATACAGACGAACTCAACGATATTGTTTTGTTCTGTGAATAAACTATCCTATCAAATAATATTCGAATTAAATAAATTCATATTTATTTAAACGCTTTTTAGTAGATAATGCCAAATAGTAATACTTTTACAAATATGCATAACTTAGGTATATCACTCCAAAGATTGTGTCAAAACCGACGAAAACTATAATATTAAAATCTGTTAAGCCGTTTCAGCGACAGGCGTGCCAATGCTTCATACATACGCTCGAAAAAACATTACCCTCTTCACTCAGATAAAGCGACTTCAGTATTTAAGTAGGTGTGTACCAGGCACTATCGCCATGACTCATGGAACTCGTTATAAAGTTAGCTCATATCAGCGAAATTGTGCCGACAGACATACGGATTTTTATTAAAAGTTTCATCGTCTGTCCTATTTGTACAATCCGTTCAGTTTTTAATGTTCATTTTAACTGGATATTCACATAGTAACTAGTTACACGTACGTTTAACACTGATTATTTACTATTTAATTAATATCAATATTATGAATTCATTCACATTAGCTATGTAAAGCCTTTTTTTAATAATTCGTCAATCAGAAATTGTATGAGTTTTACTTTATTTTTATGCGACTGCGGATGGAAGGTAATGTGATGCGAGCATATCTACATACATACATGATCATGAGACATATATAAATATATGTTTGTATGTATGTATGTCATGAGAAAGGTATGCTCTCCAATTAGGTGTTGTTGGAGAGGACATTATGGGAGTAACATAAGTTAAAATTTTAAGCAGTCGGATGTAATAAATACTAGTTTTATGTCTTTTACAATCATTTAAAAAACATTTTTAACTACTTGACGTAAAATATTCAAATATTTGCAAAAAATCACATACACATACATATGCAAAACATATTTCACATTATTTGTAATTTCATTTTTGAATATATCGCCTTATAAATCAGAACTTCAAAGAGAAATAATGCACAATATTAAATAACTAGCCCTCTAATTATTCAACAAAGCTTTAGCACAAAATTCAAAGAAGAAAATTGTGGATAATTTTAGCGTTGCAATATAAGTAAAGTAATTTTAGTGCGAGAGAAGTTTCGTCTTTATTTAAGCAGGTGCTCCCTCGTTTGCAGAACTTGAGTCACTTGAGCGAAATTGAGTCTTTATTGTAAAGTTTTATTAACTATAGAATTATTAAAAAAATCAAAAAAACTACTGGTTATACATATTAATAGTTAATGTTACTCCTACAATTATAACGACAACATATTATGTTCAATATGTCGAGCCGTGTGAGTTTAATAGAGTACTGTACCCTTACCAGGAGTTTTTACGTTTCGACAAATATGACTGTTTTGGTATTTATGGGTAGTTATGGGAGTGACATAGACTACTTGACTTCCCCTAATAGTTCTTTTTTATTAGTTGTAATTTCGTTTGTAAATAATTACTAATGCGGAACCCTATAAAAATAGTAAGCAATTAAATCCCCTTACGCGAGAGAAGACTTATTTTGTATTTATACAGGTGTTCCATTCGCAACAGTTAGCGTGACTCATGGAACTCGTTATAAAGTTGGGTCACTTCAGCGAAATTGAGTCGGCGCAGACATAAAGATTTTTATTAAAAGTTTTATCGTCCGACCTGTTAGTACAAGCTGTTCACTGAATTTTAATGTTTGTAATCGCTTTGAATTGTGATATTGTAACGTGTATAGAACTGGAAATTTTTATTGTACTAATATAATTCACGTTAATTAATTTTGAAGCAATATTTTGAAGAAATTTTGTGAACTTTGTACAATTATTGTATTTTTTTGTGTAATTGTCCGTCTGTTTTTTTAATATTGAACAAGTTAGTACAAGCTGTTCACTGAATTTTAATGTTTGTAATCGCTTTGAATTGTGATATTGTAACGTGTATAGAACTGGAAATTTTTATTGTACTAATATAATTCACGTTAATTAATTTTGAAGCAATATTTTGAAGAAATTTTGTGAACTTTGTACAATTATTGTATTTTTTTGTGTAATTGTCCGTCTGTTTTTTTAATATTGAACAAGCGAACGAGTGTGTTTGAAGGTGGTAGAACCCTTTGTGGTTCCACTCCGGCTGCACCACCGCCACACCTATTTCTACCTAATAACAGCAGTGTTAGGCACTGCTGTGTTCCCTTTTGAAGGGTGTGGTAAGGGAGACAGACTTTTCCGAGGTGTTCCAGCTTAGTCCTCAGGGGTAGCGGCGCATCTCTGTCCGACCTCAGGTAGGAATATCTAATCCTATCTGGGGTTGATTAGCGACAGTAGCCACTTACCATCAGGTGGACTGCATGCTCGTCTGCTACTCCTATATTATAAAAAAGAGCATCCAGTCCACCTAATAGTAAGTGCTAGCCACTTATAATGGTTATCTGCAATCAATCTCAGATAGCATAAAACCTTCCTAGTAGAGGTCGGCCATGTATAGGTGGCTATCCCTGTGGACTAAGTTGGAACGCCTCGGATAAGTATTTTCCCTTACTTTCCCTTGAAAGCGGAACACAGCAACGCTGAACACTGCTGTTAAAGGCAGAAAAAGATAGTGTAGGTGTCTCCGGAGTCCAATCACAAATGATCTACCACCTTCAATTGTTTGTTAATACTGTAAATTTCATACTTTTACGCAAATATGACCTTGAAAAATTGTCACATATTTTTTTCAAAATTATTAGGGTTATGTCCTGAAAATTAAAACCGCGGTGGAGTCGCGTGGTAAAACTAGTATAGACTACGCTTTATGTATCATGTAATGTAACGTTAAATTTTCGTCATTAATTAACATTTCGTCATATAAACAAACAGATACCATTAACTGGGAGTTTGTGATTAATTATGAAACAAAACGCAATCAATGAACCATTATATTAACAAAGGTGTTCATTAACTTTGGACTCGTTACTGATAATTATTTATTATTTAAACATAATATTTATGTATACACTATTTTATAAAAGCATCAGCATGTAGTCCACCTGATAGTGGCCACTGCTGTCCGTCAACATCTGTTATTAACCCTAGATAGCATTGAACTCTTAAGTAAGGTATATTTCTACCTAATAACAGCAGTGTTAGGCGCTGCTGTGTTCCGGTTTGAAGGGTGTGGTAAGGGAGACAGACTTTTCCGAGGCGTTCCAGCTTAGTCCTCAGGGGTAGTGGCTGCGGTCGGCCTCAGGTAGGAATATCTAATCCTATCTGGGGTTGATGGTGTCCATGGGCGGCAGTAGCCACTTACCATCAGGTGGACTGCATGCTCGTCTGCTACTCGTATATTATAAAAAAAAGGTAGGCCACAGGTGCGATGCTATTTCAGACGATTTAAGATGGAATGATTTGGATGTCTACCCCCTGAAACACCATACACACCAGACTACGGTTAACACTTCTGTGCTTAGTTGAATTGACAGTAGAGACTGCTTAGTATCAGTTGAACTGTTATAATACGACACTCTATAATATATATATAAGCTAAACTTTAGAAAGAAAATATAACGACTTAATTTTACACATAACTACATGATACAAGAACGGATAGATAATTGCTTTATGCAGCTTGATGTATAATGGTTATTCTCTGTAACCTTACTATATAAAAGACCAAAAAATCAAATTCCGTAAATATAACAACCGCTTATGAACCGAGAGGAACTCTTACACTCGAAAGTCTTGAACCCATAAACGCCCCTTAACTTAAATATTAAATGAAAATGTCTTAAATACATATAACATCATTGAAAACAGCCCAAAAATGCCGAAGTTATCCAATAGCATTCGTAAAAAGGCCGAATTTGAAAATAATGGAATTTTATCCTTTTAGTCAATTATATACACTCACTAGTTGACCCGGCAAACGTTGTGTTGCCATATAAATAAAAATTGTTAAGGGTGAACAACCCTTATCACTTAGGGGTATGAAAAATAGATAGTAGCCGATACTCAGACCTACTGAATATGCATATAAAATTTGGTGATAATCGGTAAAGCCGTTTTGGAGGAGTACGGTAACTAACATTGTGATACGAGAATTTTATATATAAGATAAATATTAATAAATACGTATAAATATCTAACGAACAACTAGTACTTACGATATTGGATTACCTGTAACTTCTCATAAAATATCATTGATATACCACTAGTAATCAATAAAAATACGTTATTAATAAAAAAAACTAAAGAACAAATCTTACGCTACTCACATTAATTTCAATCTTTAATTACAAATTAGAAACTTTAAAAAAGATATTACATTTTAATGAAAATAAAACACAGAATCAAATATTTCAAGTACAAAGCTTTTTAAATGCCTATATTCTCATTTAAAAAAAACTTTGACATAACACTTCAATGTTATCTGTCATGCTACAACTATAATAATTCCCGAACGTTAAGCGCAAAGCGCTTTACAGCAGCTGCATACAGCTAATCTGCGCTTAAATTGGGACTCATGAGACGAAATGGGCCATAGCCGGGAGCGTGAAGCGCATTTTCTGTCCAAAACACATTCGAACACATCACTAACGTTTGGCTACATAACCTAGATTTTAATTACCACCGCGCGTGCCATTCTGGTAAGTCGAAACGTTACATGGTCAATAATTTGGACTCATTAGGCGCAATCACGCTTTCTGCTGCATTGTTTGCGGTTTAGCGGTTTTGTTACCTCCAGTCACTTTTTATTGGTCGTTTAATTTTATGTGTTACATGTGAATTAGTAGGTTGACGCGATTAATATTGAAACTCATTTTCTGTCCAAAACAAATTCGAACACATCACTAATGTTTGGCTACATAACCTAGATTTTAATTACCAACGCGCGTGCCATTCTGGTAAGTCGAAACGTTACATGGTCAATAATTTGGACTCATTAGGCGCAATCACGCTTTCTGCTGCATTGTTTGCGGTTTAGCGGTTTTGTTACCTCCAGTCACTTTTTATGGGTCGTTTAATTTTATGTGTTACAAGTGTAATATTCAGGCAGTTAATGCTGAAAACCTCAGTGCCGGCGTGTCCACTGACCTCCTTTCATGTTATACATTATAAGGAAAAAAGAAAAATTGTGATGTAAACTTAACGTCAATATGACAGGAGTGGCTGAACGGCTTTTGGCATTTGATTTACTTTTTTGCTTGAGACATTGCTTAGGACGGTTAGGCGCATCACATATATTCATGAAAAGTGGTATCGTACCTTGCTTTCTCTAAAACCATAAATTCATAGAATTTTGTTATTAAAATCCCAATTTGATCAAATTATTTTTAATAAAGTTCGTGTTTTGCTTATAATATTATATTTATTTATTTGTGGATTTGGTGGCACGGTGACACTTACAAATTGACAGTTACAATATTTTTTCTTAAACTACTACCGGATCGGAACGCGACCTCAACTGAAAAGATTCGATGAGAAACTCAGTGGGTTTGTCTTTGTTAATGTTGCAATATATTTTATTGTAGTTGTGTTCTAATTTAAAATAAGATGTTCCTCGTTCCTCGTCTAATAGTAGAAATTCATCTGTCACAAAACATTGCATGTTATAATAATTCCTATGAACAGCAAAACTCTCTGGCCGACCTTATGTAAACTGGCGCGAAAGAATCTTACTTATTGTGAGCTACAAATCTAAAAATAAAAATACGGTTATTCTTAATACAAATTATAAATCAACAAAGTGAAAACCTTGAGATGAAGCGGAATCACATTAAAAATACCCACGCTGAGAGCACGAGATAACATTAATCCAAGTCTTATCTCGAAATTGAAATATCAGCCCCAACTTACGTAGTTATTACGGGAATGTAAATGTGTATCAAAACGCCATCAAGACCGAATTCCGTAAAGCGTTCGCCTGAAAACGTGACGTGAAATTGTATTACATTGAACGATTCGTTTCTAAGGCGAGAGGAGTACAAGCTTTTACGGTTATGCATTGATTAACGTGTAACTGAGTGTATTAAACAAACATGTTCCTATATCAATAATTCAAATATTTGAGCCTTAGAGCCTTAGAGCTAGAATCTTAAATGATTTCAGGCTGATAGCCTAGTGGTTGAAATTGGGTCTCGCGATCGAGTAGTCCGAGGTTCGAATCCCAGGCACACACCTCGGATTTTTAGAAGTTACTAGTGATGCCCGCGGCTTCGCCCGCATTTTAAAGAAATAATATGAGATACATAAAACGGGAAATTTGTACCTGCATTGGAATGACAGTGGTGCCATTTGTCGAAAATTGGTCTTACCAACTCCCAAACCCTCGTGGGCTCTTGGACAACAACTTTGCTAAAGATCATCACTTGATCAAATGCATAGTTTCCGATTCTATAACTACTTAGAAATTGAAAATTAATTAAAAAAACCTTTTCCTACGGACTAAATTGTGAATCTAAACCATTCTCAAGTCTCCTTGAACACACACAACAAATTTCATCAAAATCAGTCCACTCGTTTAGGCTCCTCCTAAGTGACATACACACGCACATAAGAAATATATATATATATAAAGATGTGCGTATTACAAATTATAATTTACTTTAACGGCGAAGCAAAACATGATTTCTTTAAAAAAAGTTCTCAAAGGTATGTGAACTCTACCAATACGCACTTGGCCAGAGCGGTGGACTACGGCGTAATCTTTCGCATTCTGAGGGGAGACCCATGCCAAGCAGTGGGCCAATAATAAGTAGCTAACAGACTGTTTTAGTACTAAACTCACGATATACGCAACCGCAGATACGAAGGCGTCCGGGAACTCGATAGCACACAATCGCAAGTAGGTCCGGTCGGAAAGATAACGAATAAAGTTATTTAATGAATATTATACTGTACATAATATGTATTTTGTATATAAAAATAGGAGACCTGTCACTTTACATATACTGTTGAACCATAACATTTTCATAATTACCAAATTATAGCCAAATAAACACATGAAACACTAATTGATTGTGCAACAGAGAAAATAATATTCGAGTTTCATTTTTCTGTACAAATGCGAATTGAAATTCTAAAAATCCGACTAAAATAATTTTTATATGTGAAAATCTAAAATCCGAAGTGATCAATAAATCCGCTCAGAGGCTTATATCCAGCGTCAATATTCTCAAATTCTCCACAAGCGGGGTTCAAATCTGGAACTTTTTGATGAGACCTTTTTCGGAACGGGCGACTTATCTTTGTTATGAGTTGACATCATTTGAGGCGCTTTATCTATAAGGGAAAAATATGTTGAAAGATTGTTCAATATTCATAAGGCTCTTTTCACAAATAATTATTTTATGTATAAACAGTACCAGTATAATTATATGTAGTAATCAGTGACAGTGTAGTATTGAACCTCGGTCTACAAATCGAAGAATCAGAGGTTCGAACCAAAGTCACCTAGGATGTCTCAGATTTTATTTGATCCGAGTTACAAATTAATTATTATTTGCTATATCGATGTAGAAAAATATCGTGAGGAAACCTGCACGCCTGAGAGTTCTTAAAACTATCTCATAGGTGTATGAAGTCAACCAATTTGCGCTTGGCCAGCTCGGTAGGCTATGGTCTTAACCCCCGCCACCCTGAGAAAAACCCCTTATCCAGGAGTACGATAGTGATGAGGAATCAATAGGTTTATGACTATTCAACTGCGACGATAAAGCAACATCAATCGATCTCAACCGATCTACAAAGTTAAGCAACATCTTCTAAATCATCTACAGTATGGTAGACAGTAGCCAAATTTCATACGCACCAACGTGCTCTGAAAGGTACCTGAAGCATTATCATAAAAATATTCCATCCAGACCCTTATGTTTTTCTCAGAAAAGACAACAACAAAAATCTTTAATACTATGCTTTCATTTAATGACGAGCAGACGACAAAATATATTTTGCGCTAAGACCCCACATGTAAGTTGATCCGACTAAAACTGACCAATAAAAGTCGCTCAGAGGCTTATAATGAGCATTAATCAATTTTTCTCGCATATATTCAAACATAAGACATTGAGTAGCATCCTTTTGGTTTATCTACGTATATGGCACGAGAAAAAAAAGCGAATCATCAAATGTAGATATATACGAGTAGACGTAATAAACGATAAAAATTAGGTATTTATCATTATTTAGTCAGTATTTGCAGCGAAGACAAAAGACTCAAAATGTAATCCCGTACTCGTACACAAAAACAAACGTAAGCTGAACAAAATAGTTTTCGCTAAAATTGAAAATTTAAAATTCGGACTAAAACTGACCAATATAAAGTCGCTCAGAGGCAAAGCGAACATCAATATCCTCTCAAATTCTGTCGCAAGCTTCAAACATTGAACTTTTTGATGAGGCCTTTTTGGGGACAGGCGACTTATCTTTGTTACTGATTTAACGTCATTTTCGGAACTTAATTTATTATGAGTAGAGGACTCTTCAACAAATACTATAATCAGTCAATACAAGACAACAGTCGTATACTTCTCATTATTAATTATTATTTATAGAATGAAGTCGTTTTTTTTTCTCTATTTTTCTCTGTACTACAACGGAGGCTAAAACCAGTATTCTATATATAACACACGCTGACAATATAACTTTTTCGCTACAAAAGCGCTTATGCAAGTTAAAAATTTGAAAATCCCGACTAAAACTGACCAATCAAAGCCGCTCAGAGGCTTATAGCGAGCATCAATATCCTCTCAAAATCTCTCGCAAGCTTCAAACATGGAACTTTTTGATGAGGCTTTTTGGAGACGGCTACTTATGTTTGTTGCTAAGTTGACATCACTTGGGCAATTTATTTATAAGTACAGAACGCTTCCTATGTATTTGTGAATACACTCATAATAACAGACTTATACTTATTAATATTGATTATTTAATTCAACAGTATTTATTCCATTATTTTCCGTATAACTACTTAGGCAAAAATAGTATTTTATATTTAACGTACGTTGACAAAATAGCTTTTGCGCGATAAAGCGTTTATGCAAGTTAAAAATTTGAAAAATCCGACTAAAACTAACCAATCAAAGCCGCTCAGAGGCTTACAGCGAGCATCAATATTCTCTCAAATTCAAACATGGAACTTTTTGATGAGGCCTTTTTGGGGACGGGCGACTTATCTTTGTTACTGAGTTGACATCATTTGGGGCACGTAATCTACAGGGTAGGGAAAATTTATTTTAAACGGTATGACCATAATTTTAATGATAAGAATTAAAAGGGTATCTTTTAATACTAGTTAAGTATACTTATATGTATAAATGATCAAAATGAATATTGCTCATTTTAAAACGTAAAATGAATTGTTTGAATTTTTTTTATAATATTGGAGTAGCAGACGAGCATGCAGTCCACCTGATGGTAAGTGGCTACTGCCGCCCATGGACATCTGTAATCAACCCCAGATAGGATTAGATATTCCTACCTGAGGTCGGGCACAGATGCGCCGCTACCCCTGAGGACTAAGCTGGAACGCCTCGGAAAAGTCTGTCTCCCTTACCGCACCCTTCAAAACGAAACACAGCAGCACTTAACAATGTTGTTATAAGGCAGAAATAGGTGTGGCGGTGGTGCCGCCGGAGTTGAACTACAGAGGGTTCTACCACCTTCCAAAGTACATCTGTAGTTAAGCACAGAAGAGCCATGTCTGAGGTTAGCCACAAATGTGTAACGCCTAAGGTTTAAGATCGAACGCTTCGGATAGTAGACAGAAAGTCTGGAATTCCTATTACTCCGAACTCAGGAATTCCTATTACTAATACCAAGGGTTTCCACCAGTCTCAGGGTGGGTAGTAGGTAGTAGGGCAGGGTCATTCTCAGGGGTAATCCTATCTGGGGTTAATTACAGATGTCCATGGGCGGCAGTAGCCACTTACTATCAGGTGGACTGCATGCTCGTCTGCTATTCCCCTATTATAAAAAAAAAGATGTCCAAGCGTAGCAGTATCCATTTAACATAAGTTGGACTATGCCCGTTTGCTATTCACATAAAAAAGAATTAGTAACTACACATACAGTTACGAGTACTAGAGCATTGTATGCTAAAAGAGAAAAAGTCTCTGAAAATTTAAAAGGCATCCCAAATCTTATGTCGCTCATTTCGAAAATAGTAAAATCTGGTAGAGCGCGGCTTTCTCCGTAATGAAGCCGAGGGGATATTGGTTTTGCGTAAAAGAGCTCGCAGTAATTCCACCGCGAAATGAATCACAGTAAAACACGTCAACAGCGAGATGATTTACACGAGGATAATAAACTAAGAGATCTCGAGCGACGCCAGATGTAAGGCTTGTAATTTGTGGTATAAAGAACGTAAAGTTCCGTAGTGATATATCAAATATATTGTAATGTTTGTGTTGGAATTTTAGGCGTAAGACACGGTTATAATAAAGGAAATTTAAGGATTCCATTTTTAAGGATGACACACTTGTAACCAACCAGGTAGCATTTGTAAATATAGAACTACAGAAGTGACTAGTGACCATTAATTTAAAGGTAGAACCCTCTGTGGTTTGACACCACCGCCGCAATAATTTTTGCCTAATAAATGATTAACGCTGCTGTGTTCTGGTTTGAAGGGTGTGGTGAAGGAGACGTACTTTCAGTGGTAGCGGCGCATCTGTGGCCGACCTCAGGTTGAAATATATCTAATTTTATCTGGGGTTAATTACAGTTGTCCATGGGCACCAGTATCCACTTGCCATCAGGTAAACTGCATGCATGTCTACTACCCTATACTAGAAAAAAAATGTGAGCCGTCACGGGACGCCTGGCAGATGTGAAACATCGACATTATTTTGTAAAAGTAATATGCAGAAAAGAACATATTGTGATAGGAACTAAATATGTCATAATGATAAAATAAAATATTACGATTTTTTTCCAGATAACGATGACTATTTATTGAATTCGATTGCGCATGGCGACGCGTCGCCACACCGTACACACTACTGCATATAGATTGTATATATATACCATTGTATAGCGTGGCGACGCGTCGCCACTGCATGCGTCGCCACGCCAGAGACCGGTTTTACGTGCGGCTATAGATGTTTCACATCAAAAAAATTGATAAACTATATGATTTTTTGCCACTGCACATACATTATGTAAAAGAATAAAAATGCAAGATGCGCATAAAAAGCCCCTTGTCATGACATTCCGGGAATTGAATTTAATTCCCGGAATGCTATGACATAGGGCTCTTCAAAAAACGCGCAAAAAAGCTCTTCTCAAAGCCGACGCCGCGTTGGCGAATCCTCTGGCGTTGCAAATGTCCGTAGGCGACGGTGACTGCATACCAGAAAGACATGATTATAAAATAATTCGACAAGTACGAGTCGAACTCGCACATGGAGGCTTCCGTACCACCATTCATTATTTGTTACTTATTTTTATTCATTTTATTATTTTCAACAAAACTTAGTTATATAACACAAAAATAGATGGCGTTGAGGCGATGATGGATAATACGTAAACAACGTATAATAAAATTAAATATTAAAATATGTTTTATGGTTCTTATTTGTATTTATTATGGTAACGGACCAGTTACAGGGGTAAACGGATTGTAAAAAATTCAACCGTCTTCTTAGTACGGTTTAAGATTAGATCGAAAAATGCCGTAAAATACCGGATTGTTGTATGGAGGGCCCTTTAATATTCAACTTTATTTTATTTATTGTTATGGCGACCACCGTTATGCATCCTCTGTAAAAAATTCATGTGTAGCCCTGTGACAGACGGACAGACGGACAGACAGCGAAGTCTTAGTAATAAGGTTCCGTTTTTACCCTTTGGGTACGGAACCCTAAAAACTTCATGGTAATGAATAAAAAAATGGTTCATATACTTCGATCACTTATAGGAACTCATACATCAATAAAAAATACTAAAATAAACAAATAATAGGCCGAGTACGAGTCGAACTAGCACGCGGAGGGTTCCGTTCCACCAAAATTCCATTTGTTTCTTAGTTTTAGTATTTGTTATCATAGCAACCAAAGAAGTAAATGCATTGTGAAAATGTATACTGTCTACCTATTACAGTTAAATATATAAAGCGAAAAACGTCGAGAAATAGCGGTTTCTCGCAGGGCGACCCCTATTTATTTTCAACTTATTTTTATTTTTAGTATTTGTTGTTATAGCGGCTACCTTTATACATACTCTGTAAAAATTTTAAGTCTCTATCTATTACGGTTCAGGAGATAGAGAACTATGACAAACGGACAGACGGCCAAACGGACAGATGGACAGTCAGCGGAGTCTTGGTAATAGGGTCCCCTTTTTACCCTTGGGGTAGGAGACCCTAACAACGACAGATTGAAATCTCAGTGTAGCTTATATCGTTCTCACAATTTCGATAAATCCAACGATACCTCATATTTATATATATTTTTTTTTATAATATAAGAGTAGCAGACGAGCATGCAGTCCACCTGATGGTAAGTGGACATCTGTAATAAACCCCAGATAGGATTAGATATTCCAACCTGAGGTCGGCCACAGATGCGCCGCTACCCCTGAGGACTAAGCTGGAATGCCTCGGAAGTGTTTCTCCCTTACCACACCCTTCAAACCGGAACACAGCAGCACCTAACACTGCTGTTATTAGGTAGAAATAGGTGTGGCGGTGGTGCCGCCGGAGTCGAACCACAAAGGGTTCTACCACCTTCGATATTTATATTTAAAGTCTGTTACGCCCTTTGAGTTGCAGGGCATATGAAATAATAAGTACATACTCGCAGATAGTTATCGCCAGACTGCTAGTCCGCTCGGAAGTTGTTGCGAGCAGATGTAGTCATACAATTTGCTATGACGACGCCGATTCATTTCTATATTCAGAGTGGACTAGCAGTTTTACGCGGACTATACATGCACTCGAAAACATTACTCTCCACAGTCAAGTAATACAGAAGCAAGCAACTCAAGATTGTATCAACTATTTCCAAAGAAATTCTATCAAGAACCCACAACTTAAACATGTAAAAACCTAATTGAGAACATGCCAACAACGAACTTTAATTTGCCTTTGAATTTGCTCCAAGCTTGTAATATTTAAGACTTAACTTTTGTACATCAAATGCAGTTAATTGGCATAATATTATGCTTACTTTAATAAGGAACTTTAATGAAAGGATGTTTGCAATTTGTTAGAACTTGTTTGCCTTTCTTTAGGGTCTGTGATGTTTTATTATAATCTATGTCATAAAATTACGAGTTTTATTATACTGTCATCCATACATATTTGTAATCACCCAAAAAAATCTTGAATAAGTTTTTTTATAAGATAGGAGTAGCAGACGAGCATACAGTCTACCTGATGGTAAGTGGCGACTGCCGCCCATGGACATCTATAATCAATCCCCGATAGGATAAGAAATTCCTACCTAAAGGTTGCCACAGATGCGTTGCGATCCCTGAGGACTAAGCCGGAATGCCTCGGCAAAGATGTTTCCTTTACCACACGCTTGAAACCAGAACACAGCAGCGCTTAAGATTGCTGTTATGAGGCAGAAACAGGTGTGGCGGTGGTGCCGCTGGAGTCGAACCGCAATGGATATGCCACCTTCAAATAGTCCGTGCGTAGTCACTGGCATACATAGCTTTTCTACGCCTTAAAACTAAGTTGGAATGTTTCGTGTAAGTCCCCTTTACCACATCCTCCAAATTAGAATACACAACACTAAAACCTATAATTCAACTCTACCGGCATATAGGATTAAATCACAAAAGATAAGTAGAGTTAAATTGTAATTCTATCACTCTACTGGCAAATCTCTATCTACCCTCTTCACATTAGTGACGTCATTAAACTAGGAGGCTTACACAACATGCGAGCGGCGACGTATAGAAATAAACACAAAAGACTTAATAACAAGCTTTATTTATATTACTTCAGACCAAAGAGAAAGCACACAAAATACGATATTTTTAAAACTACCTCCATTTTCCATTCAGTCGAAGAGGAAATGAGGTGGAATTCGTTTCATAAAAGGTTTCTTGCGGCTCGCTTGATACTATTCATACTTTTGAATATCCAATAAAAATGAGTTCAGAGTAATTTTGTGGGTGTGGTAAATGTTATTGTTGAGTAAGTAAAATTGACCTTAACTTTATAATAATTTATGAGTATGAACTTTGGTAGGGTTGATATTTTTATGTAAGTTGTTTTAATAAAAGTAGTTGTAGTTTTTGAACTAAATGGAAGCAGTAAAGGAAAATAAAGTCAATTGATGATAAATGATCACAAATGAAGAAATCCTAAAGTTAATATAAGCGTTGGTATAATAGAAGCGTTGTTACCACTAAGCAATGATTTTAATATGCAGGCTATAGAGCTAACATTGTCAAGATTTTTTTAAAACCTTACAGCTTCACACAGATACTAACTTGTATTGATTGACTATTAACACACTATTGTTCTGAAATAACAACTTATTAGCAATTGGTGATATGTCGTCGATGACACTTTTCCTCCTCTTGTTCTGTTACTACTATTAAGTTGAATGTTCTTGCTACTAAGAACTTATAAGAAAAAGTGTAATGATGGACGACGGTTAAACTTGGGGTACAAAAGCTTCAATAGAACATTGCGAACATTCCTACAATGAGAAATTATTTTTACTCGTAACAATTACGCAAGCATGTATTGCCTAACAGGTGGCCCAAATACCATAAATAATATATTAATTGTAAAATTTATAAGAAAATAAGTAAATACATTTTATTTCCATTTCTTTTTATTTACGTATTCTCAATGTCCCACTGATGTAGCTATCAAACCGTATTGTAAGAACGCTGAACAAAATTTCGGTTTCGAAAATTTTCATTCGTATGGCTTAAAATCGTTGAAGCAAAATGGGGTGAATTATCAACCTTGAGGACGAAAACTGAATATTTGCGATAAACCCAATAGCAAGGGTGAAGACAAAACAAAAGTACTCGATATAATCTCTCCTTTGAACGGGAAGTGCGGATTTGTATGAATGAATGTATTTGTAGCTTTTGATATAATCCTGGATATATATGTTAATCTGTATATACTAACAGATATTTATACGGTATCGAGGTATGTGAAATAAATATATAAAAATAAAATTGGAGTGTCTGTCTTTAATATTGAAAAAACCGATTTTTACTACATGCATATGAATATATATACGGTACATACACCAAAATAACATCTTTTAAATTTTTTGTCTGCCTGTCTGTCAGTTTGTTCTGGCAAATCTCTGAAATGGCTGGAACGATTTTGACGGGACTTTTATTGCCAGGTGCCAGGCTACTTATATTTTTGAACTAGCTGTGCCCCGCGGTTTCACCTGCGTTATTTATTTTTAATTACCTTCCTCGTCAATCCATTACTGTACCACTGCTGGGATCGAGTTTCCTCTCAGAATGAAAAGGATTAGGCCATAGTCAATCGCGCTAGGCAAGTGCGTATTGGTTGACAACTTCTTTCTAAGGTTTTCCAGGTATGCAAATTTACTCATGATGTTTTCCTTTGTCGTTAAAGCAAATGATCATTATTTTTTTATAAAGGTTTTATTTAGTTAAATTACTTTAGAATATATATATAGAGTTTAGTTTAGAATGTAGTTTATATATATAAGTTATACATAATGTAAATATTTATGTGTTATCTCAATAAAGATATTGTCATTTATGAGAGACATAGGTTTGAGATTGGAGCCTCGCACCCTTCGATTGAGAAGCCGCGTTTAACCACTAGGCTATCATTGCTTCTATCTTTATCATTGCTTCTTTCTTATATAGAAATTAGAATTAGGCCCATTTCGAAATTAATAATTTATCGTTGTTCTTTCTGATCACGATTTCATTTATATCAAAGAGAACATCAATTAATATTTAACGCAGTAATTTGTGACATTTCTCCTTTGATAAGAGATGGCGCCACTTGTATTCTGAAACACGTTATCAATGTTTTCTTATTTTCCATAGCAATTGTGATAAAAAATAAAGTCAACTATTTCATACGATAGCTAACAGTCAAAAACTATTCACCAATATTGCGAGCACGAAAAACTATCGCTTTTGTACATTCGTCTTTGAGTATGCAAAACCGAAAAGCTTCATAAAAATGTAATTGAAAACACGACACCCTTTCGCCAAGTTTAATTTGCAACCGAACTTCGACCTGCAACGAAGTAACGATACGCTTTGAATATTTAAAGAGGCTCGGAATTTTTATGGGCACAATAAATAAAATATAACGTTATAAATATTCAACAGAGTGAAAAAACTTTTGTTGGTTTTATTCCGCTCTGTTTTCGCTTAGAAATAACAGTTATATTTTTTTATGAACATTTTAAGTGGTTTTTCGGAACCTATTAGGCTTGGATCAATTTAAATATGGGTGTTTTATAGCATTATGATACTTCGTAATGAAGTGAGATATAATCTTCTTTTTAATCCGCTTAATGGATGATTTAAAAAACATTCTCATTGCATTTACAACATATGTACTAGGAACTCATTTACAATATTCCATGCTTCTATACTCACTGCTTATGTTGTGAGTAAAATAGGTATCATATTATTATGACACATAAGTAACATATGCTAATACACGAGCGACAGACTGTAGTAACGATAATTGCTGACTGTTGCTAGCAGACGCTAAAGACAGGCAAATACAGTTGACGGCAATTGGTCGCGATTGTTGATGACGATTCGCGACAGTTTGTAATCATCAACGACGAGCGACGACTGCCGTCAACTGTTGCCACCTATCGTCGGCGCGGGCTGTCGCTTGTGTATTAGACATTAGACAAATTTTCCTGTGTTCTGATCTAAAAAGTGTAGTAAGTTTAAAGTAAAAGACATTTTCCCAGACATTCCAGGGGGGGGGTTAGTCCTCAGGGGTAGCAGCGCATCTGTGACCGCAGGTAGGAATCTAATCTAATTGTCAGACATGATTACAGCTGATGTACATGAGCAGTAGCTACTTAACGGCGTGGGTGTTTATGCGAACCGTGAGGTGACCTTCTTAATCTTCAAGAGTAGCAATGTCCTTATTAGCTTCAAATAGAACCATTACAATATTATATGGTTACAGATTTCCAAAGCGCTTAGCCTCATTTGGATGCATGCTCTTCTGCTATTTCCATATTATAAAACAGAAGACTAAATAATTTCCACGTAATGTCCGTTCTGTTACAGGCATTGTAGATAGAAGATAGATAATTTCCTCCTCCGTCCCATCTTTTACGAACCCACAATTGACAGTGATGTATCGTTCTGCAAAGCGTTCACACTTTGCTCGAATTAGGAACTGTGATTGTACAATGACCGCCTCCGGTGTATCAAGTGGTTTTAATAGATTAAATCCTGTTTGTTCCTACTATTTCAATATTTTCTAGTATGATTTTTTTACGTTGAAGTAGCCAGCGATCATGGATCCACCTGATGGTATGTGACATGGAAATCTGTATCTATATATATCAATGGTTCTATATGAAGCTAATCATATATGATTTCCTAATCGTGAGAGCTAAAATGTTCAACTCACAGTTAAGGCCGCATGCCCGCAAACACTCTTCTGAATCGCAAAAATAATATTTTTTAGGGGCGTACATAAAACAACTGTTCTAGTTGAGATTGTTAAAATTTTGCAAGTCTCGCAAAATGTCTATTTTTCTTTGCTATAATATATATACTATACTTTAGTAAATAATCTTCATTTCGTTTCATTAACAATGTTCTTATAGATATTTTAATTTAGTTTCTTTTAAGATTCGGTCGGCTTTTAAGTTGAATTTAAGATTAGTCCATCTTTTCTAAAGCTTAATTCCTATAAGCTGAAATTTCAAATTATCTTGAAAGATAAATGATTTCATATTAATTGATGAAAATAAATGCGGCAATTGTTACAGAATTAAGAATTAAACTGTATCCAATCTTATTAATAATTTACGACTAACAGTAAAATAGTAATTTGTTTGTTCTATTCTTAAGGTTAAAACATTACAAAATGTAAAACAACAACATTATTTAAATCTTAATTGCTTAACTTCTACTCGCCTTTCCAAACACATTTGCAAACCAAATTTAATTCCTATGATTCGTCTACTAGAAGATTAAGTTGTCACTGATTCTACTGTAAATGGACTGCAGTAAGACAACATACAAAAAACAGTATTATTACTAAAAAAACCCCGCTTGTTTCAAAACAATAAACTGAAAGCTCATGTCACTCCAACAATTTAAAGGTATTCAACCATACTTTACTAAAGAATAATATAAAAATAAAAAAAATCCCCAAATTTAGACAAATCCAAAAACATATATTATGTTAAAAGCCGTTATGCTCTTTAAGCTACAATGTGCGAAAAGAATGAAATAATGTGACATACATAACATACGCTCAAAAAACATTTCCCTCTGCAGTCGGGTATAAATCCACCAAGCCTTTTAAGCTGCAGGGTGTGCCAAAGAGTGTGACACACAAACATACATACATATGTACGTTTTGAAGGTGGTAGAACCCTTTGTGGTTCGATTCCGGCGGCACCACCGCCACACCTATTTGTGCCTTACTGTGTTCTGGTTTGAAGAGTGGGGTAAGGGAGACATACTTTTCCGAGGCGTTCCAGCTTAGTCCTCAGGGGTAGCGGCGCATCAGTGGCTGACCTCAGGTATGAATATCTAGTTCTATCTGGGTTTAATTACAGATGTCCATGGACGGCAGTAGATGCTTACCATCAGGTGGACTGCATGCTTGTCTGCTACTCCTATATCATAAAAAAATACATACACTCGAAAAACATTACCCTCCGCGATCAAGTAACTTCTATTCTAGCGAAAACAAGTACTTTCATATTAAGTTGTCACTGATTCGACTAGGACGGTAAACGGACCACGACAAGACTAAAAGGAAAAAGTGGAGGAAGTCAAGCGCGAAACGAGTATTTTCATACTCCCGACGTCCCAAGAGGACTTAATCCAGTATGTTACGTTCTCGATGTACGGAATTGCTGGTAAGCTTTTAATTCCAGCTTTGAAGTTTTTGTCCAGGAATGAAAAGAGAATTTTAAGGTAACGAATATGAAATGTTTAAAGATAAAATGTCTTTGTTCGAAGCGAAATCATGAACAGCTAAAGTATCACCATGATCCAATTTTTAACCCATTTTTTCCACACATAAGAAATCTCATCTTAGAAATCATTAGAAAGGAATTATGTACGTCTTTTCGTTTTTTTTCTTAATCAAGGAAGTAAGCGCAAGAATTTAAAATATTGTCATGATTCGAAAAATAAAGATAAATCAATGATTGGGATTTAAATCCAGATTGACGTTACCAACAAAATCTATATATCAAATCTATACCAAATTATGGAAGTAATTTGGTAAAAATTACTTAAGACACAGTCCAGAGCGCTGGCCAAATGCGAATCGGCAATCACATATACTTGAAATTTAAAAAAAAAAACTCTCGGTATGCAGATTTTTTCATGAAGTATTCATCTATCGTCAGATCAAGTAATAATCAATTTCCAATGTGCACAATGTACATGACTTTGATAATTCATAGTTACGTATAAATTGAATCTTAAATCACACATAGCTATTATAACTTTTTACAAAAATATTTACATGACTTCGAAAATTAAAAGAGCTTTATATTAACATCAAAATCTAAGCATCTAAAACCAAATTACTTCCAGTTACTCGCTCATGTATATTCCTAAGATTAAATGCTCCTCGACCGATCTCTGCCCAAGTCACGCCGCTATCAGAACGATCTCACGTGGACGACAATGCACTTTTATTATCTACTAGAACTTCTACGTTTCGAGCCAATGCCTCATAAATGACCTCATATGTCATAAAGATCGATACTGACCTGCCATACAGGGGATTCTAGATTTTGTTTAGATATCTACCGTTACCGTTTAATTTATATTTTGGGTTTGATATTTTTTATATTGAAATTATTAAAATATTGAAGTAGCATAAGAGAATGCACTTCACTAGATGGTAAGTGGATACTGCAACTCATAAACATCTGTAATCCACCCTCGATAAGATTAGACTTCGTGGTTGGGAACAAACAGACGTTGCTACCCTTGAGGGCTAAAATGGAAAGCCTTGGACAAGTATGTCTCATTACCATACCCTTGTAAATAGAATACTGTTGCGCATAACACTGCTATTATTAGGTAGAAATAGGTTTGGTGGTGTTGCCGCTACAGTTGACCCACAGGTGTGGATCATAGAAATGGTCATATCAAAGCCCGAAATCCGTAACCGTTTTAGCAACACAAGCCACTTATTGGCTACATAAGGTAAAAGCGGACCGCATTCAAAATAGTCCCTGCAATTTTTAAAAAAATAAATCGTCATTTAGTCCCACATACAGTATCTTTAGCGAAAAAAGGAAAGGAACGAGAAATTAGGTTCTTGGTAGATCCGCAGGCCGCGTTGAGAGGTTCTAGGAAAACCCGCAGGTTGCATTACCGAACGCTGCTTTAGAATAATAGTATACTGTTAAATAATAGACAAAGTACATTTTTGAACGAGGGTCGAATGATGAACTCTACAACTTAGGTTATCAGTACAATCGTCACGATAGTTATTAAGTTGAAATATTCTATCATTAAAATTGTAAATGGTACCTACAATATTCCTTCCTTTTCTATAACTTTAGCTATTTGATGCCATAAAGTCGGGCACGCTAATTAGCTGTAAGCATGTGGAATATTTTGAGCTAATTACGAAACCTCGTTGGCACATAACGTAGCTTTCCGTTGGAAATGAGTCAAGGTCTACACGGTCGCCGAAATTTCGGGTTGGCTTGGAATTTACTGAATAACATATTTTTTCTCTTAATAATATTTGATTACGAGCTTCACTAAAATTCCAGGCAGATTTCTGGTATATATGAAATTAGGCCTTATGAATTGCATGAATAATATATAAGGAGATTATAATAACATTCCACTCATACCAGGTTCAAGTGTCAAATGTTAAAATACGTCACAAGTTTTCAACAAACTGGGAACTTGATGGACAGATACTTTCGATTCAGATCGACATTTATGGGAAGACACCTAAAATTTTAAATACTTAAATAAATAAGTATCTTTGCAGATACCAACCATGGATGTAGACATAATGTAGAAAAGTACATTGACATTGGTAGACAAGTCCTTATAGGCAAGTATATCGTTAAATCCTAGACGAAAATATAAACTTGAAAATCGAATCCACTCTCTCTACATAGACCAATTATCATAGGACAATACAGCTCAATTTACATAAAGGTGACCTTAAACAATTTTCTACTTCTCCAATTACGTAAGCGTTGGACGGAGTCAGAAAATATTTAATCCTGCGACAAAAAAGATCTAGATTGAAGTAATTTATTACACTTCCCAGAATATCCAATTTAATAAACTAAGGCCACAAATCAAAAGTCGGAACGTGATTTCAATAGCGCAAAACCAAGCAATAACCGAATCCAAATTTTTGTTGCCATAACAAATCGTTGAGAAATGTTCGCAAATCGGCTCTTTTGTTACCTAATTCGGAGCTTATGTCCGTAACACAGCTGCGTCCAATTTATTGCTTAACCTTTCCTCCTTTGCAGATGGAATTGAAGACGATAAATTATACTTCAAACCCAAATAAGGCCCGTAAGTTACGATCCTCGCAAATACCCGTCTAATGGTCGATCAGCCCAGATAAATTAGATGGGTCCGCGCGAAAAACAAACGCCAGATAGCCATATTTGGATTACTTTCTCCCCCTTACCATGCAATATATATTTAAAATTGTGTGGCATTAAGAGGCCTAAACCTTTGTGGTTTAAGCTGCTCATACTGCCATCTGTTCACGTATTGTCTTATAATAGTAATTTTAAGCGCTGCTGTATTTTGAGATAACAAAACACCCGTGACCAACCTCACGTACTGCTCTATCTTATCTAGTATCTTACAGCTGTATATGGATAGCCACGGCCACTTAGTATTAGTTGGGCTGCATGCTCGTTTTCTGCTATTATAAAAAAAGTTTAAAAGAAAAGGATAAAACAATAAAAGTAAAATGGTACTAACAAGAAGTACCTACACTTGAAACTAACTACACTGCAAGTGGAAATTTCATATTTGTTTTAGTTGACTTTAATTAATCCAAACTGTCGTGTATTAAGTACTTCAAATATATTAGAACTGTTTGTAAAACTTTTCTTTTATGAATATTTACATTTTTGAGTCACTAACAGAACCACGATCACGACAATATTTGCATAGATCTTTTGATAAGCAAAAACGAATCATGAATTAGGCACGAAATCAACAAACGACTTATTTAGCATAACTTTGATATTATCGCGATGAATTAAAAGCAAATTAGCTTTTAAGTTACTATTTTCCGTATTCATTTGAAAAATGGAAAACGGAATTATTGGAATCATAATTTTTGAATTTGATTGAAAATAAAATAGTATACCAAAATAAGCTGAACATATCAAGGACGTCTCCAGAATTTGCTCAAAATGGTCAAATTTGTAGATAAGATTGTATTTATTATTATTGTTTTTTTACAATATAGGAGTAGTAAACGAGCATGAAGTCCCGAGGATAGTAAGTGACTACTGCCCATGGACATCTGAAATAAACCCAGATAAGATTAGATTCCTGACATCGGCCACAGAGACGCCGCTACCCCTAAGGACTAAGCTTCAAAACATCGGACAATAATGTCTTCCTTACCACACTATTCAACAGCGCTAAACATTGCTGTTATTAGGCCGAATATTATAAATAATGATAAAAGGTTTATGGTAATGGAAGACCAGATTAAACAGAAGCACAAAACGTACGATATCACATGTTGCTCTAAGTTACATAGCATTTGGGATTCTCAGCGGTGCACGTAATGTTTCGTAACCCGAGCGCCTACATGATTGATTCGCATAACAAGCCCAATTGAACACCATTGACGTGGGTCGTGAGCCAAATAACACGCTTATTATGGACCATTTGTCCTATTCTAATTCTTAACAAGTCAGGTACAAGATTTAGTGAAATGATTTTAGAAATGAGATTAAAGAAGAAATGAAGAATAACAGATTGACAGCGATAGAGGAAGAACGTGATAAATACGTAGACATATTAAAAATGATATTAAAATTAAAGTAACTAATTACAAAAGTATAATTAGATTGAATGTTGGTGGATTTCATATATTTTGAAAATTGTTGAGTATACAAAAAAATTGCTAATAGAAACTGAAATTATAATGACTTCTTCTAAAGTTACCTCTGTACGAATAACATTATGTAAAGTATATTTAAATGGGTAAACGTAAGTGTCTAGAATATCAAGCGCGCTTCTGGTGCATTTGATAATAATAAACAGCAATAGTTAAATCAGTCAAAGGCCTTTTAAAGTTCGAAACATCCAACACTGGTTAGCTACTAATACATACCCATTCCAACAATACGCATTGGAGAAGTAAGAAGTAATCTGATCCAGGTCTCCCCTAGTGGACTACACCCTAGTAGTAGTTGGTGTGCACAATCCATGCAAAACCATGCACCCACCCATGCACAATCGTGTGACATTAAAAAGGATTGCAGTATCAAATATACTTAAATATGTGCCAAACTTAGACGAAGCCCATGCGGATAAGCGAAAAAAATCATCAATTCTTACTACATTTCATAGTTTCAATACAACAAAACGAAACAACAATTTCACAACACAATTACTTATTTCCATCTTGAGACTAACTCCCTTATATTTCATTTTCTTTTTTGCTTCAACTCGTAAAACACCTAGTAATTTTCTTTTCTGTACAAAGGGGTCTAAATTAATTTAACTAAAACAATTAGTGGTACCCCGTCTATAAGCGGTCTGAATTTTTCATGAGTCTACCCAAACTTTCTTTTGTTGTTACTATTCAGAGGAAGCAAATTAGATAGTTTTTATTCCTCGCCAAGTTTTATGATTAAATTTGTTGAAGCAGATTCAATTTTCTCTGGAGACATCGTTTTATGATCGATCTTCCAGATATAATTTTTAGTAATAAGTGTTTCTATAAAAAAGTTATGGAAAAATAATTAAATGATCCTGAAAATATATTAATACTGATATAAATATACTAATATAAAGGTGGTAGAACCCTCTGTTGTTCGATTCCAGTGGCACCTTTGCTACACGTATTTCTACTTAATAACAGCAACGGTACCTAAGCAAGGTTGTGGTAAGGGAGACATACTGTCCGAGGCATTCCAGCTTAGTTTTGAGGGGTAGGGCCGCATCTGTGTACAACCTCAGGTTGGTATCTAATCTTATCTGGGATTGATTACAGAATACACCTATGGGCATAGGTGACAGTACCGATTCCTAAACACTTTGGCTAACTTTAAGAAACTGAACTTCACTTTTGTCTTTCTAGATTTAGGGGTACAATAACTAATTATTAATTAACATATTTCAATTTATTTACAAACAAGTACTTTTAAAAGAACTTAAGGCAATAAAAACAAATATTTTGTGCAAGTATTTAAAATAATAAAGAGAAAAACTAAAAAATCCTGACTTTGGAATTTATCGGACGTCTTTCTTCTCAGATAAGCTATGATCACTAAAACCTGAGATGGCTACGACTCTAGGATTTATTAATATCCGATGAAAAATATCGGTCTTTTCGTCCCAAGGCCCTTTGATTACTACAGCTTACAAGGCAAAGGAAAATCTATTATTTCAGCTTTTTAGCTGAATTGAACCAATAAATCAGTATGTTCTGCTTCTGCCCGATTAAGGATTTTAGTACACGCTACTATTGTCAAAATAAATTTTCCTCTTATAAGTAAAGAATTAATGTTTCTTCAATAGAAATAACTAAATCCTCTTGATAAAATTGTGCCTATATTGCCTTTGGGATATTTTGGGAGACTGCTTTTATAGGATTAAAGTTTATTATTATTACAATGCCATTAATAAGTATTATATCCGTTATAATAGATCCTAATTTTCGAGTACGTGATAGTAATATATCCAGATACCTATATATAAAAGGGTAGGCTGATAATCTACTAATCTTCAGATTCCGCTTGTGAGAAACCAGTGCCTAGAGGACATAATTGCGTGGGTTAGTTCCAAGAAATCTGAGATAACAATGAATGTTATAATATTAAGCCCTAATATATTTCAGATATGCTGTAAACCACTGGGTAGATTATTTTATATTATACGAGTATTACAATATAATTTGAATGTAAGTAAAACTTATAATTGGAATAGGATTATATAAAAAAGTTATATAAAAAACCTCGAACGCTTAATTATAATCAACTGTAAAAGAATATACAATTATCTACTACTATAAAATTAAATAAGATATTATAGAGTTCTGTACGCGAAGACAATCGTACTTATAGTAGATTTTTTGTGCTGCTGTTGTTTATATAGTCTGATGGTAAGTAAGATATTGCTACCCATAGACATATCCGATCAACCCGAAATAGAATCTGTACTCAGAACTAAATTGAAACACCTGGTATAAGTGTATATTCCTATTGATATCTATCAAACCAGAACACAGTAGCACTTAACACTGATAATGTTATAGTGACGTTGGTACCCCCGGAGTTGCAACATGAAGAATTACACCACCATTAAACCCTACAGTTATTAAGAAATCCCTACAAAGTGAACATAAAATGGTGGTAGACAGTTCGTACTACAAAGAGCTACCAATTACTTCCAAATTTAACCAACACAGTTGATTACCCCAAACAATTACCTTATTTATATTGTTGTCACACAACACTTCTTTGTATTGTCGCCGCGTCCCATGTAGTGTAATGGTCGTAAAAGTCTATAGCAAATAATTTATTCATGGGTCGTTTCTCGTAACGGCATGTAGAAATTCACCAAAAAACATTTCTGTAAAGCAACGCCAAGTTTAGCTAGAATGTGTGGATAAAAAGAAGTAAAATGTTGTCACGAGATAAAAGTGCGCAGATAAAACAAATTGAAAGATTTGACTTAATTTAATCGGCAACTTTCTAAGTTTTAATATAACTTGCGATAAGTTAGCTATGTGATGCTATAATAACTCCACTCTCTCTTACCGAGAGGTCACTAAGAAATAAAGACATGGGCTCTTCAAAAAAGGTGCAAAAAGAACTCTCCTTCAAAACCGGCGATGCATTGGCGACTCCTCTGGTATTGCAAATGTCCATAGGCGACGTTAACTACTTTCTATCAGGTAGCACGTGTGCTTTATCGTCTGGTTTATATATAAAAAAATGACAAGGAAATGGGCAATAACGTCTTTCTACGACGTTTATTACTTACTACGGTATTAATTTACTGTAGTTACCAACACAAAATTTTGAAAAAGTTAATCTGAGAATATAACCTGAGACCCCGCAATTAAGAGCTAAGTTTCAACCTCAAAACTATCTTCTCACTGCGATAGAGATAGAAAAGACTCTTTAAGAACGTTATTCAGCGTTAAAACTAAACTTGGCCGCCGCACTACCGTGCACCGTATGCAGAATAGTAGAAATACGGCTGCGGATCCCCTTAAATTTATTGTTTGACCTTTCGTTTCGCAAATGGAGACGTCGAAGACAAATCGGGAGTTCGGCGGAATGATCAAACCTCTCTCAATTTGGTGGAAACCGGTCAGTGCGGCATTAGGCACCCTTACACGTATTTTGAATGATGACTTGTTTACTCCGGTGTTCTGTAAACGGCTTTTAACACGGATGGGTCGGGCCTTACCATAATCGTAACTATTTCAATGCTTTTATGGATTTATATTGACGTTGATGTCCATTGTATACGCGGCCTATTTTTTTAAATGTTAGTATCGTTAGGATTTAAGATTGGAGTTTCCATTATATGATAGTAGGACGGTGCACCTTTATTATAGGGTAACGAAATGATAAAATATTTTGTTGTGAAAGTGAAAGGTGATAGAGGTAGAGAGATATCACCATCACACCCATTTATGGTGTGAAGCAGTTGAACGGGTGTGGATACATGCTCAGTTATATATATGAGGCGAATATCGTAGTTCTCAAGAGTGGCAATTGTCATAATCGACTCTAAGTATAAGTAGAACTACCTTCTTAAAAAATTGGTCACAGCATGTGCATCCATGGACGGCTATCACGAATTACCAGGTAGGCTCGCACTTGCCACGTCGTTTTCACAAATAAAGAGCAAAATATGTTATTCTCAATGTATTATAAAATAAAAAGTGACAATCTTTTTCCAATCCTACCTGAAAGACAATTTGATCTGCCAACGCCCACGAGGAAAATTCATAAAATTACTTTCATTACTCGTATAACGCGAATTCCACATACATTTACAAGATTTTATTTAACTTGCTTTGTTAGTTTTTATGTACGTGAGGATTAAACCTTGCAACTTAATTTTAAACCACTTAACTTCCGAAATACGCTACACGTTTGGTGATGGCCATAAGTTTAGTGACGTTATTCTAAACCGAATATGGCGGACGTCCCCAAGATGGCGAACTAACTTGATTTAAGGAATGTATAGAAATTGAAGTTAAATTTAGACAGATTTTATGGTGAAAAGATATTTCATATTGATATCAGATATACCTATTGACATTTCAGAGGTACTTTCATTTCACATATTATTATATATCCATAAAGCTACGTATCCGTAAGAAGCAGTGACAGTCTAGTGTTCGAAACACGGCTTCTCGATCGAGAGGCCCTAAGTTCGACTCCCAGGCACTACTGATATTTCAAAGTTAACGGTGAAGGAAAATATCGTCAGGAAACCTGCATACATGAGAGAACTTTAAAAAAAACAAAGGTATGTCATACCAATACGCATTTGGCCAGCACGGTGGACTATGGTTTAATCCTTCTCATTCAGAGAGGAGACCTGTGCCCAACAATGGGACAGTAATGGGTTGTTGACAATGACAGCTACGTATTATGGATATATGAGACAGTAAAAACATCAAAATAAACATACAACGCAATATATTCAGAATCACTAAAGAAACGATATAACCCAAGTCACTAACCAACATTGGGTTAATTGAGTTGTAATACCTTCCCCGAACCTTTTCGCCGCTGAAATCCACTGAGTTTTCTTATAAAAGTGCCACAAAGAACTATTGTGAGGTAAGCCAATTAAAGAAAGTAACCGAAACAAAAAGGAAAATATCTAGACAGGGGATCATGTTCCACTGAAATGTTAGGAAATCTAAAACAATTATAATTTTCCTTTTACACACTTTATTTGTGTACCTAAAAGTAATAAATACTAAATAAGTAAAAACTAGAATATGACACAATTGGTAATGCAATGACATTAATTAAAAAATAGGGTAAAAAGTAGGTTAGTTACAAATAGGGTAAGCAGTATGGTTAGGTACCGAGGTAGTCGAAATCTTTAGAGTTTCTTACCACAGACTGCAAAGGGTATTTTTTTCAATCTAAGTCTCAGGTAAAAATCTAAGTCAATGGTATTTGTACCATATAACCTTCTTTAGCACGCTATGCAATCCAAACTGCTGGAGAGATTTTACCAATGGAGGGATCGTTGGATTTGTCTAAATTGTGGGAGTGACATAATGTGTCAGGCTTTTTGTTTTTTTTTTTTAATACTTATCTAGTTTTATTATCTTGTTATTATTCTTATCTTCTTATTATCTTATTAGTGTATAGGTTTATAGAGAAGGCTCTCGTATACAGAGGACTTTCATTAAAAAAATATAAACGTTTAAATAATATCTAGCAGTAGAACATTAGTAATTGACGTTGAAAGAACACAATCCAAATTTAGTTAACAGAAACAGATAGATGAAAGGACGGACAAATGCATTTAATCAGGAAAGGCCGTTCGCAGATTTATCAAATCTCCAGCGAATTTGCGACCATCAATCCTACTGACAATTAAACCTCACAGAGGGATAGATCCGCCATTATTAATCTGAATCGAACACATTTGATTCAAATCGACTTTGGTGAAACACATTTCGGGGCTTAAACATTTTTGGAATGAGTTCGTCGGATACAAATGAATTTTGAGATTTATTTTGGTGTGTCTAATTGTACGCTGTGTGGTTATGTTATATTGTTCAATTATTTTGGTTGCTTTATATGTTTTACTATACTTATAATGTATTTTCATTTCAAAATATACATTTAATAGCAGGTTGCATAGTAGGCGATAGTAAGTAAAATATATAATTTTAAAAAGTCTTCGGATTTTTAATCCATTTGAAGAACCCCAATATAATCCACGTTTTGAATATTAATAGTTGAACCCTTATTATTAATAAAATCAATGTAGCCAATACTTGCCTGCTAAAGATTGAAATTTACCAATTTGCCAAACATAACATAGATTCGATATTAATAACAGACAAACAGACAAATAGTTATATAGACTACTCTCGGTCTTACTTTAGGACTCAGATATCTTTGCGAAATCAATTTGCGAATCCTTAACATGATAAAGCGACAATAATAATGTTTCCAAAACACTTAAGGAACAGAAATCTAAAAACCAAGTCGAAATCAACACAAACTTCTGAAAGCTCTAAAAGTGGCTAAAGCACGAAAGCGAAACTTCTGTGCAAATAACTGAGACTAATATACGAAAATTGAAAGCGAAGTTGGATAAGCCAATATCTGCGCAATATGTGTGTTACAGATGGATTGTAGATTCGGGGATAATATACTGTGTCTAAGTATTTCATATAAATGTATGTTTTAGTGAAAAAATTTTAAGTGTCTATTCTAACTTGGTACTTATCTTTATTGACATTTACCTTTAAAAATATATAGTCGTTAAAGCTTCCACAGTGGAGACGAATTCAACAATACCTTATATCTTAAAATCTGTCAAGCTATTGGGCTGTAAAGTGTGTCAAAGAATAAAACATACATTTCACTTGACAGACATAAATATACTCTTTATAGTCGGATAAAAATGAATGATAAAACAATTAAGTCCTAATCCAGGATGATTTTTACCAATTTTAGTGGATAGCACAGGAGCAATATTTCATTCTATAAGAATCCTAATTTGAAACAATACCACAATCTGAAAAACTTGTGCTTATTCATTTATCTACACAAATGAAAACCATTAAAATGTACAAAATACATTTAGAACGACAACGTTTGTTACATTTATTGTTAAATTAAACAATGTATATGCGATTTTCAACATATCGATATTCAAGATAGCGCATATAACCTACAATTACAATAGGCCAATAAGCTTATCTAGGCATTTCACAATATCCCCGATAGTGTACACACCGACAATAAATAGATGTGCTGTTTATGCCGAATAGTCTAATAATTCAAGTTCATTTCAGTCTGCCCGCCTCTTCGTCAGAATAAACTTCAATATCCACTTGAAGCTGAGCGTAGGAGTTCAAAGTGCTGGATAATATTCGTAAGAGCAATATTATTCGTACATTACTATTCTATTTCCTTCAATGGGTATACTTCCGCAGATTACGTAATACGTTAAGAGATTGTGAATGTTTTGTGATGCATATTATATTACGTAGCTCCTCTTGTGTGTGTAATATGATAATATGGTTGATAGTGTACAATTTATTTGGTAGTGTGATATAAATAAAATTTAGGTTAAGTATACTAGGGTTTTTTCTTGAAACAGAAGCATCAATTAAGCATACAGACAATACACTGATAACTTGCTTATATAGTCCCGACCTCAACCGAAGTATTTTAAGCAACGTCACGCCGTTGGACTTGATGGGTAACCGCCAGTGGAAATAATCATGCGCGCTTCCGTGTCTTATTATGATCACATACCGCTTGATCGATACTTTCGAATCCGATTAGTGGTACTGTCTAGCCAAATCTATTATTTTTTGTAGCAGGACAACGTTTGTCCGAGTATACTAATACGGGCTAAAAACTGCTTAGTAACGGTCGAAAAATATGAAAACACCTAGATTCTCTGATAATTATCTTACCTATAGTTGGAGCACAGACCTTAATGATAATGAAAGAACCTTAATTGAATTAAATATCCCTGAGGTGCGTAGGCTAGAACCTGTTCTAGGTATAGCATTACACGGGGAATATAATTCGGGAATAATCCGAAACCCTAACCCTTAACCCTACAAACAATTTTTGAGTTAACATTGTCTAAAACTAACAGATTATCTTTAGCTGTTTAGGCTAGGTTAGGTTACAATTTTGAATGTCAATATGCTGTTGTTATTATGATTTTAGGTTTTTTGTAATTGTTTAGTACCTTTGCCGAACCATTATCAGATTGAAGTAGAAAACAAGCATGCAGTCCACCTGATGGTAAGTGACCACTGCAGCCCATGGACACCTGTAGTAAGTTTAAATGGAACAGAGTTTCTACCTGAATCTTTTTTTTTTGTTTTTTATATAATATAGGAGTAGCAGACGAACATGCAGTCCATCTGATGGTAAGTGGCTACTGCCCATGGGCACCTGTAATCAACCCCAGATCGGATTAGATATTCCTGCCTGAGGTCGGCCAAAGATGCGCCGCTATCCTTAAGGACTAAGTTGGAACGCCTCGGAAAAGTATGTCTCCCTTACCACACCCTTCAAAACGGAACACAGCAGCGCCTAACACTGCTGTTATTAGGCAGAAATAGGTGTGGCGGTGGTGCCGCCGGACTCGAACTACAAAGGGCTCTACCACCTTCAAAAATCTGATCACAGATGCGTTATCACTCCTGAGGACTAAAATGGACGTCTCATATTATGGTCTTAATTATCAATGTAAAGTGAACTGTAATTTTAATAGAATTTAGAAACCGAACATATCAGTTATTGTGAAAGCTACAAAAAATACAAATTGTAATTTTATTATTCTTTAAACTAATATTTTTTTTCAATTATTTTCAAAGTAGAACTCAATCCAATTAATTTATTAATTATAATTCCGGAAACTGGAACATTTTCAGTGGTCCAAAACATTAGGTTCTGTACAGAAATTCGATTAAGAAAAATGTGGACAAATTATTTTTTGCCGTGAATATAATTAAATTGTTAATATTTGCTTCAAAATTCAAAGAACATTGATGAGAAAAATAATTAATTTGCTAATGGAAACCTTTTGATGTGCAAATTAAGTTGCGCCCCTTAAAACGTAGCGGCATTTTTGAAATGCGACAAATCACGCGAATTTAATATTAACTTAGAGAAAAAATTAGTAGCTTTTTTTTTTTTTATAATATAAGAGTAGCAGACGAGCATGCAGTCCACCTGATGGTAAGTGGCTACTGCCGCCCATGGACATCTGTAATGAACCCAGATAGGATTAGATATTCCTACCTGAGGTCGGCCACACATGCGCCGCTACCCCTGAGGACTAAGCTGGAACGCCTCGGAAAAGTCTGTCTCCCTTACCACACCCTTCAAACCGGAACACAGCAGTGCCTAACACTGCTGTTATTAGGTAGAAATAGGTGTGGCGGTGGTGCCGCCGGAGTCGAACCACAAAGGGTTCTACCACCTTCAAAATATATTATATATATTAAGCTATATTAAGAGAAAATACTTGCAGGTGTGAATTTGCAGTAGGGCCAGAATAGGTTGTCATGTGGAACCGCCGCACCATGTACCACTGTCTCACAATGTGGTAAGGTATGTGGCACTTACATGCTAAGGGATACACACTTATCCTAGGCGTTCCTTAGGGGTAGCAAAGCATGCGGCCGATCTCAGTTAGGACTCTCATCTTCTCTGAGATTTTTTTACATTTAGCCACCTATCATCGTGTTACTTAAGCTTAATATTTAAAAAAAAAAACATTTTTTTTATGCATTAAAATTTTGTATTTTGCTTTGCAACTACAAATACCGAATGCTCAAACAATGGATCAAATCGACTGTTGTTTTTGCGGCAAAATGACTGTCGTTGTTGTTTTCACGGCAAAGATATGTGTTACAAAACAAATTCACAACCACAAAAGGGTTAAGTAAAGGTTAAACGAGTTAAAATGTTGCAAAACCACTACTATTCTATCCCTATTCCCTTCAAATGAACACGACTTGCCCTTAAAACTGACACCTCAGTATTAAGTTACTGAGCACGTCCTACGGTAACCCCTACTTAGGGTTTCAAGGACCTAAACGTTTAGGATTCCTTGAAAAGTTTGTATTAAGGGATTATTTATATAGGATTAGTTCTAAGTAAGGAAAACTTACACTGCTGAAATAGTTCCGTGGTAAAGTTGTAAGATTTTCAGGTGAGGTTTGAGATTCAAATCCTAAGTCCAATTTTTCGAAGTCTACTTAGGTTCGTATTAGAAATTATTATCACTTTCTCTAACGGTAAAGGAAAACATCGTTGGGAAACATAATTGGATTCTTTAGTAAAGCACACCAATTCATACTTGGCTGGGGTGGTGAACTGCAACTTCCACCCTTAGTTCTTAAAGATTCCTTAATCTTTATTTCTCATACATACCATGCTGTGGTCCATCTTCTTCTCCATAACGAAACACCTTGTGAAGTGGTGGTAGTTGTATTGACATTCAAAAAGTGCTCTGTAAAGAACCTATTTTGAATTTGAAAATTGATTTGATTTGATTTGATTCATAAGACATACAATTAACCCTTGATCTTTTAGGGGAGACCTGTGCCCAGCTAGAAGACAATAATAACTAGACCATCAGCGTGGTAGTCGTCTGTCACTCTGGTTTCCCAGGTTCCATTCCCAGACAGACTGCTGATGTCATCTAAAAAGACAAATCTAGATTTGGGAGGATATCCGAGTGTGACGAGTGTGGGACAAAATTTTACTATGTATTTTTATCTTTATCTATCTTTAAATACATACAATATACCTTTTATTCATCCGTTGTTTTTATAACAATCTATGTACATAGATACAGCTGGCGGGGTGAATAAAATTACCTGTTGTTTTAAGTAAGAAATTTCTTAGAAAGTGATAGAATATCTTGTATTTCTTACAAAATATAGATTTCCGCGTACTAAAAAAATAACCTTATGGATTATTATTGTACTTCAAAAGAATTGTTCAAAAACCTCGATTAATAAAAATAGAATTAACAGTAAAGCTTTTGGTAGATCAGCATGCCTTTACATTTCTGCCACATCTATTTCTAACTTATAAAGTGGTTAAAAAGGTGGTACAACCCTTTATGGTTCGACTCTGATAGCACCTCCGCCACACCTATTTCTACCTTTTTTTTTTTTTTTTTTTTTTTTTTTTTTTTTTTTTTTTTTTTTTTTTTTTTTTTTTTTTTTTTTTGTCGAGGGGGAAACCTTCAAAAGGTACCCGACAACGTGGGAGCGACGCCGAGTTATGTGGGATTTTTACCGCACTAAAACCCCCCCGGTGGCCGTCCTCTGCGCTGCGTTGAGGGCTCCGGGATCTCCAAAGGAACGCAACCGGAGTCCTCTAAGCGCGTTGCCCCGTCGGGCTCCGCCCAGGTGAGCTTGACGCTCGCCACACCATCTGGTGTATACGACGGTATGCGACCACACATACCGTCGTCCTTCCCGGGGCCGCTGGCCGGGCGGTTCGAACTCCCACTCTTGCCGCCCGCAACCCCGGAAGCCCCCTTTTAGTCGCCTCTTACGACAGGCAGGAGATACCGTAGCCCTATTCTAGTCCCGGAACTACAGGGACAACACCTATTTCTACCTAACAACAGCATTGTTAAGCGCTGTTGTGTTCTGGTTTGAAGGGTGTGCTAAAAGATATATATTTATTCGAGGCTTTTCAACTTAGTCTTCAGGTGTAACGAAATATCTGTTGCCGGCTATAGATTGAAATGTAACCTTATTTTGAATTGATTACTGATGTCCTTTTTTCATATTTACGAGGGGGAAACCTTCAAAAAGTACCCCGTGCCGTGGGAACTATACGGGGTTATGTGGGATTCTTACCGCACTAAAACCCCTCCGGTGGCCGTCCTCGGCGCTGCGTAAAGGACTCCGCGATCTCCAGAGGAACGCAAGCGGAAGAATCCGCTTAGCGCGTTGCCCCGTCGGGCTCCGCCCAGGTGAGCTTAACGCACGCCGCTCCGTCTGGTGCGTACGACGGTATGCGACCACACATACCGCCGCACGCACATACCACACATACTCTTACCCCCCGCAACCCGGAAGCCCCTTTTAGTCTCCTCTTACGACAGGCAGGGGATACTGTAGCTCTATTCCGGTCCCGGAACTACAGGGACCACAGTTGATATCCTAGGCGGTAATTGCTACTTGCCGTCACGAGAAGCTCATTTACTTCTTGAATGTCATAAAAAAATAATTATCTAGGTGTATGAATAATGTATTTTCATAAAAATAAGATTATACCTAAGCTTGTAAGAGACACGTTCATTCAGTAAAATATATCGTTACCAGCTTATACAGGATAAAGCCTACAAGACAATGAGAAATTCCTAGACACCCTAAAAACTTGACACCCTAGTTAAGGCCAGGCACGTACAATCGTTCGGCCACTTTAGACCTATATGTATTGTGGGTATACCCTAACCTTTTTTATTAGCTAAGCTTCTATTATTTGACGGTTTTCTGATGATTTTGAATGGAACATGCTGAATAATAGATTGTAGGACTTGTGGCGACCCGCGTGGCGGAGTCACCATACCGGTGACGCACAGAGTGTTTTGGGTTCGATCCCCGGCCAGGCACATATCTTTTAGATTTTTTATTTTAATTTAGAATACTGTTTCTCGTTCTGTGTGTGTGTGTGTGTGTTTATGTACTTATTTGTCTGTGCTCATGGCACCCACGTCACAAGGAATTGTAATGCGAATGAGAAAGTGTTGTCTCTCTATTCTTTAAGATCCTAAATATCGATTTTTAAAATCAAAACGAAATATTGACTATGAGAAGTTATTGAGAGATAATGTCGGGCTTAAAAAGAAAAGTAAAATAACAAGTTTAACAATTTTTTTCAATTTTTACGTATTTTTTACCACACTTTGATCACACATAATTGGATCTAGATAAAAGAGATCCTTAAATAACATAAAAGAGCACTAAGAAAGGGTATTTTAAAGTTTATCTATTAAGGAACTAAAGACATAAGTGACAAAAGTTTATTCTTCACTAATTTGTAATATAAAACAATATAACGGAAAAGGTCAAGAAATCGTTACAATCCAGTGTATAAAGCGAGTAATATCTCCGTAACAGCGGACACAGATGTTTCTATCCTAATCTCATCTGAGGGTCATCTATCTATATTAGATTAAAACAGACTCGTACGCTTATGTTTTTGTTTATGTATCTTTTTGTATCTATTTCATGTTCATGTTTTACCTATGTTCGACTCTTTATGTGTATACTGTGTAAAAAAGTAAACGTAGGGCTTTTTTATAATATAGAAGTAGCAGACGAGCTTGCAGTTCACCTGATAGTAAGTTACTAGTGCCGCCCTGGACATTTGTAATCAACCCTAGTCAACCAAATATCTGTCTGACCAGGGTTTGAACCCAGGACCCTCTGCAGGGCAGATTGGTAGTGGCCACTGCGCTACGAGTGTAAAAAAAATAGTAGGTAGGTTTGTCCTGACCCTGTAGTTCCGGGACCAGAACAGGGCTACGGTATCCCCTGCCTATCGTAAGAGGCGACTAAGAGGGGGCTTCCGGGGTTGCGGGCGGCAAGAGTGGGTGGTCGAACCACCCGGCCAGCGGCCCCGGGAAGGATGGCGGTATGTGTGATAGCATACCGTCGTACGCACCAGACCTGGGCGGAGCCCGACCGGGCAACGCTCTAAGAGGAGTGCGGTTGCGTTCCTTTGGAGATCCGGGAGGCCTTTACGCAGCGCCGAGGACGGCCACAGGGGGGGGTTTTATTGCGGTAAGAATCCGGTAACACTGTGTCGCTCCCACGGCACCGGGTAATATTTGAAGGTTTCCTCCTCGTAACCAAAAAAAAAAGATAGGTATGTCCGTTTGAAGTAACATTTTAACACAATTATACACACTAACAAACTTTAGCCTCCGTGAAACCCCTTATTTTGGGACGGGATGCCTCACGGAATTTTTGTTTTTAAATAAGCAGTTGTTTCTCTGTTTGTAGGGCTGACACTAAAGGGATATTTAAAGTATTACATTTTCTTTATGAACAAAAATAAAAACACAATACAAAACACAAAAGACTGTTGCCCACTGAATGTTAGAGAATTATTTTCAATATTTTATAGTAACATGATAGAATCAAACGTGGATTAAATCTAAACTACACCGCAAATGTAAATCAATCTAGATTCAGGACTGGACTCATAACAAACTATTAATTTCTATTTCATAGTCACAATATTTAGCTTCTTATAAGTCACTCGCAGAACATAGTCAAAATTTATTATTATTCATAACTTTTTAATTCAGTGTCAGTATTATATGAATAATTTCGTAGAGTCTACTGTTTACCTTTTACATTTTATTCCTATCGTTTTATCTCCTACATTTTATTACTAAAAGAGAGAAAATTATTCTATTCTACACCACTTATACTACTCTTTGACTATCTATTGGCAAATAAAAGGCTAGCCAATTTCACACAATGCATTTCAGAAGTAAGAGACGTGTTTTTGTCCCCACTGTACCCTTGTGTTACAATCGTGATAGTCGCAGAACATCTGCGACCGGGTAGGATGTAATTGAAAATAATTTCTTGTTAGTGTTTATACTCTAATAGTCTTTTTAGTTTCAAGTATTGAATGGTCTACAGTCCAACTGATGGTAAGTCATCATTATCGCCGAGAAACATCTGTAATCAATGCTGGAATAAAATGGATATGCTATTTGTGGTCGACAACACATGAATTGGTACCCTAAAGCTAAAGGAACGCCTTATCGTCAATCCATTACTATCCGACTGATGGGCATATGCCTGCTCTCAGAGTTTGAGAACTTCTCTTTCTAAAACTCTTAGGAAATCTTCGCTTTGTGTTAAAACAAATGATAATTAACTTCAAATTCACGCATAACTTTTAAAAATACGTAACGCCATCCACGATACAAACCATGGAGCCTCAACTGTCAGGCCGATTCAACCACTAGATTATTTAGAATACCTCATTATACGTTTTATTTACCACACAAAAACAAAAAATATATAAATGACCGCACAATAGAATTTAAAGTTAATACTGAAACATTTATTTATTATTTTTATCTATTTAACTACTTCAATGTACTCGTAATAGCATAATTTTAAAAAGAGAAAATAAAAAATATTTTTCAAAAAAGTGCCAACCCTAGATAAAGTTCAACCCGACATTCCAGGTGTTACGGTTTTTATAAACAAGGCCGTTTAGGGAGGGACTGCATAATGTTTCGGAAACAATAACAGGGATGAACAAAATATATAACAAGCTGTCCACATAAAATCTGAAAGAGCCGCTTTGAAATATTTTATCGTGTTTAGAATAACTAAAAAGGTTTTAAAGAACTCTGTGGATCGACTCCGACGGCAATACCGCCACACCGATTTCTGTCTGATAGCAGTGTTAAGCGCTACTGTGTTATTGTTTGACGGGTGTCGTAAAACATACATTTCCAAAACACTCCAGCTTAGTCCTCAGAGGTAGCTTTGCATCAATGCCGATGTCAAGTAGGAATCTTATTTTAACTGGAGTTGATTACAGATGTTCTTAGGCAACGTTCGCTACTTCTTTGTTTTCTTGATTTTTTGCTCTGTCTCTTGATCGAGCAGTAAAATCCACGAAACCTTTCTTCAAAGCTGATAACATTATTTCGAGATGTTCAAACTTTTAATGGTATAATAATGAGTCTTATGATATTGGTACTATAAGCATGATAGCGACTATCTTCGCCTTTTTTATGATATGGGAATTTTTTATTGGAATGGAATGGAATTTTTTATTGGAATTGGATATGGGAATTTTTTATGATATGGGAGTAGTAACTAACATGCAGTCCACCTGATGGTAAGTGGCTACTGCTGCTCATGGACATCTGTAATCAACCCCAGATAGGATTAGATATTTCTACTAGAGTTCAGCCCCAGATGCGCCGCTACCCTGAGGACTAAGCTGGAACGCCTCAGAAAAGTCTGTCTCCCTTACCACACCCTTCATACCGGAACACAGCAGCGCCTATCACCGCTGTTATTAGGTAGAAATAGGTGTGGCGGTGGTGCCGCCAGAGTCAAACCACAAGGAGTTCTACCACCTTCAGATACTACTTACTATCAGATAGACTGCATACGTTTAATACTAGAAACTCCATTTAAATTTCCAATAATTACGTCTTGGAGACCACACTAAGACTACTCAGAGGCCCGTATCTCGTCAACATGCTAATTCCGAGTCTTCGAATTAGAATTCCTCTTATTCCCTAAATGAACGATCTGGGGAGTAAACGAAATTCTAAATGCGTTTGTGACCGAAGTAAATTTATTTACATACATTTTGGTGGATAGGTATGTATTAGTATTCCCTGAATAAATTTCTTCAATAAATTGTTTACCATATTTCCAGTATGGTGAAGCATTGGTCCATAGAATATTCCTGATGATGCCTGGGCAGACGTGCTTAATTTGAATAGATATATGCTCGTGGTCTGAGTGTGTGTTTGTTCATCTGTGTGCGTTTTTATGGCAGCCATGTAAAAATCATGATTCCTTAAAGTATGGTAAGCTAGGCTTAGGATATTCATATCACCTTTCATTTCATAATTAATTTTCTAAAATTTCGATACAAAATCCCTTAGTTAAATTTATATCCTCTAAATAGCATATTTTAGCATAATTTAAATATACGATGCAAGATAATATAAATGGCACGTATTTCCAAATTCCATCTTCGATCGCAAGCAGAGCAATTAATCAAACAGAGGCTTTTAATTGAAATTCGTACAATCTTGGCTTCGCTGTACAAAGACTCGTATAAAATAAACATGCACGCTTGATTAACCCGATGTGGTACATTCGATATGAAATGAAGCTCGTTTAAATCCAGAACAAATAATCTAGGCATAACGTAGTGAGATTTAACGAGCCTTAGCCTGTAGAATTGTGAAAATGCTGATGAAATCATTTCTGCATAATAACAGCAGGAGACAGACTTTTCCGAGGCGTTCCAGCTTAGTCCTTAGGGGTAGCGGCGCATCTGTGGCCGACCTCAGGTAGGAATATACAATCCTCTCTGGGGTTGATTACACATGTCCATGGGCGGCAGTAGCCACTTACCATCAGATGGACTGCATACTCGTCTGCTACTCCTATATTATTAAAAAACACCGTACGCTGTACTATGTATACAATGTAGAAACAAAACATTACTGAATAGGGTGTTGGAATGAATATTCGCTTTAGAACCCAGCATCCATATTTCTTTACTTTATAATTTTCGACTTTCCTCTACTGATGAATTTCGATAAAACACCCTGTATATAAACACAATAAACCTCTATACATTTTCAAATCACAAAAAACATTATATCATAATAAAAAAGTGAACATTCATTTTCTTGAAGTTAAAGAAGGCGGAAGTAGGATTATAAGAAATTCACGGATTATTCCGCGCTTAAATTTGAACTCGAATCTTTAGTTAGAATAGACAGACTTTAGTATTGTCAGTACGTGAGCACAATGCGTAGAGGGAGGCTTCTCCACTTCACGACACGACACGACTACCCCTACATACATACATGAACGACGACGACGACGGCTGCTGTAGATTTTACAGTTTTCCCAAGAGGCGTTTATAGCAACAATATTGCATTGGCATAGTTTTGTTCTTCATGTATTGCACCATATCTTGTCTTCATGTATTCCATTTAAAGCACATTCACCAATGTACTATGGTCTTCAAAACTAAGTATATACAAAAATATTTAATAGAAACGAATTTATTTACGGACTTTGAAAACTTACTATTTCTATAAAGATTCAATTATAAATCATACATTTTCAAGATTTTTATAAGAAACGTACATCCCGCTTCCATCATCCCCGACCACGTTTTACATAAATTTCAGAACAATTTATAATAAATCGTCGTTGACATTTTCCTTGGCTATGTCCGATCAGTTATTATATATAGTTGAAAGTATTTTACTGTAGCATACTTGCGTTTCTTTTTATTCATAGTAAGTTACGTAATATTCACATTGGCTAAGAATATCAGCGACAAGCATACAAGTCTGCCGAAAAAATTACATTTCACATCACTGCCATGTATAAAACGACACGACATCGCATGTAGTCGTGTCGTGTGTTGTAAAAATGGGCTTAGTCCTCGGTTAATACGGCGAGATTTATCGTCGAAGCCCGAGGAGAATGGGAGAAAAATTTCGCGAATCATTTTCCTTTGACCAGACAACGCTCCATTGCTAACAACTTCTATTACTCTACTAGTATTGATTCGCTCACTATAGGAATGTTTGTTTCGTATATTGTGCTTTGAGTGATTTTGTTGATGTAATTATTACTTCTAATCGTAGAATTCATTTTATTATTGTCTTAAGAAATGAATGATGAAATTATACAGACGCATAGACAATTGACATGTAGTGTGTGTAGGACTCCCAATTTTATAAGTTAGGTTAAGCTTAGTATTAGGACAGTCACAATAAAGACTTCATCTAAGCAAGACGCCTCTTTTACACACACGAGCCTATGATATCACTACATGGCGACCCTGCCAGGCCTGTTGATAGATTTTTCGAGTGAAATAGTACATGTGCCGTTCGTTAGTCTTTCAAACAACTTGGACATCCAAGCGGTAGCGGTCTAACTACTCAGTAACAAAACTATCCCTCACGCAATAGTATGCAATCGGTGGACTTCAGGGTAATAATGCATCTGTGGCCCACCTGAAATAGCCCGGTAATCTTGTTTGAAATTGACTACGAATACTTTATGGCAATGACCACTTACCATAAGGTGGATTACATGCTCGTTTTCTGCTAAAATTTAATAAAAAAGAATATTCGTTCACGTTCTGTAGTCGTGCATGCATGATAATTATGCAGTGTATCTGATAACAATTTGATACTATTATCAACTCCCCATAGAATTGGTGTTCTACCTGAAATCGATACCACAGGCGTAGCGCCCCTGGAGAATTAGTTTAGAACGCTGTCTATTTAACATATATAATTCTATTTACTTGAAGACACGCTTCAAGCCAGTCTCATAAGGCAGTAATTGAAGTAAAAATACATAGCTCTACATATTTTGCGGATTAAAAAAATCCCAATCAGTTATATTTTTTCTGGAAATTTAAAACCTCGCGTAATTCTATGCTGTCGCATTCATTTAAATTGTTCACAAAACTGTCTGGCTTTCACAATCAACAGTTTCACAAAGAGAATTCTTTGACCTGCAATTACAGGAATATTTTATAGCCGCAACAATAAACCGGTAAATACCAATAGTTTTCGTTATCGACACATAATTATCATACTGTTGTGCACGGGTCAGTACGAAGGTGCTTACAAAGTAAGAAGGATGCTGTAGTCCACGGTGCTGGCCGAGTGCAGATTAAGGATTGGTGCGGCAAAGAATTCAAAAACCCAAAAAAAAAAACTTTTCAATACTCTGAAGCTATAGGTATCCATGCGATTGTCCCTGTCGTCCCGGGACCAGGATAGGGTTACGGTATCCCCTGCCTGTCGGAAGAGGTGACTGAAAGGGGCTTCCGGGGTTGCCGGCGGCAAGAGTGGGAGTTCGAACCGCCCGGCCAACGACCCCGGGTAGGACGGCGGTATGTGTGGTCGCATACCGTCGTGCCCACCAGACGGTGTGGCGAGCGTCAAGCTCACCTGGGTGGAGTCCCATGGGGCAACGCGCTAAGAGGACTCCGGTTGCGTTCCTTTGGAGATCCTCTTCGCAGCGCCGAGGACGGCCACCGGGGGGGTTTTAGTGCGGTAAGAATCCCACATAACCTCGTGCCGCTCCCACGGCATAGGGTACGCTTTAGAGGTGTCCCCCTAGTAAACAAAAAAAGGTATCCATGCGATGGTTTTCTTCGCCGTTTAAACACGGGACAATGGATTTGTAATACAAAGACAAATTTGGACTATCAGACTGAAAAGCCGAATTTGTAATCTGTAAGCTTTTAGCAATGCTTTTAAAACTCCGCAAATACTCCATTATCTATAATACTTTTCTAAATAGACATGATAAAATTATGTTTTCCAATCAAATTTTGATTTTAATCTTATTTATTGTAATTAATTACAATTTAGGCGAAAAATATGTGCGTAAAATACATTTACTATTACATTTTACAATTTCATAATTATGAAGTTATCAAACAATATGAAATTAGCATACAGCCCAAAGTCATCACGTAATACAATTTTATGTATTAATTAATTGGTAACTCGAGTCACGGGCTCTGTGACAACTCGCAAATTGCTCGGGATTATAGCGGTCGCAGCGGATTTGAGCAGTGTGTAATCGCTGTAATTATCTCGGATTAAAACTTTCATTCCCAGCGGTAGGTGTTTTACTAATGAAGAAAGTTGCTAGTTAAAGCTTAGCGGCAGTTCAAGTCAACAAGCATTGTAGCTTTTATGTAAGCTCGCGTGGACTTAATGGCACCTTTTTAATTAATTATCTCATTAAACATTTTTTCTATTTCTTCTTAATTTAAATATGTCGTCTAGTGATAGTTTGTTTGATTTATCAGAAGATACAATTTTCACCCTATTGTTTAAAGATGGCAATTTAGCATCTTTGTCGAAATAAATATTGATCTTAATTTTTTATTGCTTTTTAATCATTGTTGTGCACGAAACAAGTACCTGTAGCATTACATTATAAATATAATAATATATAATTTGATTAACTTTTACCGACAATTAGTCCGAAATTAACATCCAGCTCAAAGTCATCACGTAATACAATTTTATGTATTAATTAATTGGTAACTCGAGTCACGGGCTCTGTGACAACTCTCAAATTGCTCGGGATTATAGCGGTCGCAGCGGATTTAAGCAGTGTGTAATCGCTGTAATTATCTCGGATTAAAACTTTCATTCCCAGCGGTAGGTGTTTTACTAATGAAGAAAGTTGCTAGTTAAACCTTAGGGCACTTCAAGTCAACAAGCATTGTAGCTTTTATGTAAGCTCGCGTGGACTTAATGGCGACTCTAAATTAATTATCTCATTAATTTTTTTTTTCAAATACTTCATAATCTAAGTACATATCTCATTTAAGGAGACTTTATTTGATTTCTTTTGAGATATATTTTTAGACGCAAGATTCTTTAAATACGGTAACTTATCGTCATTGGCCAAATCACTATTGTTTTCAGTTTATCATTATTTACTCGTATTAATCATTATGTTAGACGACGTACATGTGTTTAACATTATAGTTATAATATTTTTACCTATAATATTTACAATTAGATTCACTTTACCGACAATTAGTCCGAAATTAGCATCCAGCCCAAAGTCATCACGTAATACAATTTTATGTATTAATTAATTGGTAACTCGAGTCACGGGCTCTGTGACAACTCACAAATTGCTCGGGATTATAGCGGTCGCAGCGGATTTGAGCAGTGTGTAATCGCTGTAATTATCTCGGATTAAAACTTTCATTCCCAACGGTAGGTGTTTTACTAATGAAGAAAGTTGCTAGTTAAAGCTTAGGGCACTTCAAGTCAACAAGCATTGTAGCTTTTACATAACCTCGCGTGGACTAATTGGCGACTTTTTAATTAATTATCTCATTAAACATTTTTTCTATTTCTTTTTCATTTAAATATGTCGTCTAATGATAGTTTATTTGATTTATCAGAAGATACAATTTTCACCCTATTGTTTAAAGATGGCAATTTAGCATCTTTGTCGAAATAAATATTGATCTTAATTTTTTATTGCTTTTTAATCATTGTTTTGCACGAAACAAGTACCTGTAACATTACATTATAAATATAATAATATATAATTTGATTAACTTTACCGACAATTAGTCCGAAATTAACATCCAGGTCAAAGTCATCACGTAATACAATTTTATGTATTAATTAATTGGTAACTCGAGTCACGGGCTCTGTGACAACTCGCAAATTGCTCGGGATTATAGCGGTCGCAGCGGATTTGAGCAGTGTGTAATCGCTGTAATTATCTCGGATTAAAACTTTCATTCCCAGCGGTAGGTGTTTTACTAATGAAGAAAGTTGCTAGTTAAAGCTTAGCGGCAGTTCAAGTCAACAAGATAGGGCATTGTTGCCTTTACTTAAGCTCGTGTGTACGTAATGAAATTATATTTTCTGTACAAGTATCTAAAGAGCATGCAGTTGAAGTAGCAAGTGACCATTACATGGAAATCTATACTCAATCTTAGATAGGGTTATAGTCATACCTGTGGTCGGGCATAGAGACATTATTACCCCTGAGGGCTAATTTTGCCCGCACATATGTAACTCCCTTAGCACACACTTTAAAACCTGAAGACTAAGTTTGAGTGCCTTGCTTCTCCCCGTCATCACACCCTTTAAACCGTTACACTTTAAATTATAAGCAGAAATAAGTATGGCGGTGAAACTATGGGTGTCAAGCCACGAAGAGTTCTATCACTTTTATGCCCGTCATCTATTTTGCCATCATAATACCAATCACGATTTTCGTCAAAGTTGTAGTAAATATAAGAAGCATCAAATGCCCAATAAAGCGTTTCATTACCTCACATTACCATACTAATTCTCCGGATAAGTGCATTAATTTACGTTGCTAGTAAAACTTTACGTTGAACTAACAAAACTAAACTAAACTAAATTGTTTCGTTTACCTAAACTAGCACCGGACTAGAATGAATTATTGAAGAGCTTTAGCTTAGCTTTTAACTAATAACAGGTTTGTAAAGGTGAATTTAACTTTGTTAAGCGGCCATCATTAGAGAAGATTGAGGTAAGCGCCGGTAAAGTAATTGTAATTTTCACGAAGATAAAAGATTTTAGTAAATTACCCGCTCGATCTAGTAAATTTTGTGGTGTGTATTTTTTGTATTTTTTTTTTTATAATATAGGAGTAGCAGACGAGCATACAGTCCACCTGATGGTAAGTGGCTACTACCGCCCATGGACATCTGTAATCAACCCCAGATAGGATTAGATATTCCCACCTGAGGTCGGCCACAGATGCGACGCTACCCCTGAGGACTAAGCTAGAACGCCTCGGAAAAGTATGTCTCCCTTACCACACCCTTCAAACCAGAACACAGCAGCGCTTAACACTGTTGTCATTAGATAGAGATAGGTGTGGCGGTGTTGCCGCCGGAATCGAACCACAAAGGGTTCTACCACCTTCTAAGTTTGGTGTAGTAACCTGATAAATGGTTACTGTTACCACTGGATATCTGTCACCAACTCCATATAGAACAGGATCTATTTGAAGTCAATCACAGAGGCATTGCTACTCCTGAGGACTGAAATATTCGCTTCATATATGTCATCTTTCCACCATAACGTAACAATGTTTATGACGTTGGTACCTTCCTGGTTGAACTATACTGACTCTACCACAACAATAAACATTTTAATGCTTTTTACTCTCATAGCACACACTAAGATTTCCTCTTTCGTGGATATCAACAACACATACAAAGACTTACACAAACCCAGAAAAGAAATCTAAGTTGATCATTCAGATGTCTAACTGGCCGGGGATCGAACCCGGAACTCATTGCATGTCAGATTATTATGTGAGAACATCATCAATATCTTTGTTCCGATTCGTCCAATAAAAAAACGGCAGTATCATGCAATATGTCACCAGGCAAACAAAAACTATGCTTTTAACGTATTTCCCCCACCTATCATATGTAAACAAATTTATGCATATTAACATTTTATGACAACAAAATAAATTTAGATTCCAAATTAAGATATACGATACTTTAATGCATTTTCAACGTAAAAGCGGTGATGGTTCTTTATTGTATCGCTTATCCATAATTGAGTACGTGACGTCAATGGATACAATATAATATTATTATGGAGATTCCACATTTATTAGGATTTTGTATGCAAATTTCTGAAACTGTTATGATGCTGTATGCTACCAGTATAGTTTCAAAATGAATTATCTATGATTTTGGTTTTAAAATATAAATTCGTTGTAGAACTAAAAAATGTTCAAAATTTAAGAACAATTTTTCTTAAATCTTACCTTTTATCCAGTCACTTTACAAAAAAATGAACTACGAAAAATATTCTACTTTTCTAACTCGAACCGAAAGGCCATATGATTACTAGCTGACCCGGATAACGTTGTGTTGCCATATAAATAAAAAAATGTTAAATGTGAAAAACCCTTAGCACGTAGGGGCATGAAAAATAGATAGTAGCCGATTTTCAGACCGACAGAATATGCATATAAAATTTGGTGAAAATCGGCAAAGCCGTTTCGGAGAAGTACGGTAACTAATATTGTGACACGAGAATTTTATATATGATTATTATAAAAATACCTAAGTACCAGTAATTTACTGTAATCTACGTAATGTATTTAATTAATATCTCTTGCTTATATTTAATGCTCATTCAAAAACTACTTAATCTTATACAAGAGAGCAGATGGAGCTTTAAAAAGTTTTCTCACCAATCTACACTTCGCACAAGACGATAAATCTCGATGCATTAACCCGACGGACTAATGCTGTACTTTTCATTATTCTCACGTATTTCTACGTGTTCATTCTAAGTACCTGTCTGTTTCTAAGCTTAGTTCAGAAACTAAGAACGCAATGCGGTTTTATTTTTACCCCACTGCTATAATTTTAAGTATTTGGGATTTTTAAATAATAATTTCCAGTTTCGAATCAATTTTGGTAGTGAATATATTAGTATAATTATTTTGGGACGTTAATGGTTAACTATAATTTCTTTTATGCGATAAGAGTCTTGAATTAAATACACTCTCTTGCTTATATTTTAATGTTCATTCAAAAACTACTTAATCTCGTTGAAGACAACAGATGGAACTTTAAAAAGTGTTCTCAAAAATCTACACTTCGCCCAAAACGATAAATCTCGATGCATTAACCCGACGGACTAATGCTGTACTTTTCATTATTTTCACGTATTTCTACGTGTTCATTCTAAGTACCTGTCTGTTTCTAATCTTAGTTCAGAAACTAAAAACGCAATGCGGTTTTGTTTTTCCCCATTGCTATAACTTTGAGCAGTGTTTTTTTTTAAATAATAATTACTAGTTTCAAATCAATTTTGGTAGGAGATAAATTATTTTTATTATTATACCTATGTATAAATTACAATTTATTTTATGCCATAAGATTCTGCAATTAATTCTCACTTGTTTATATTTTTATACACTTTATAAACTACTTAATCTCGGAGAACGGAACAGATGGAGCTTTAAAAAGTTTTCTCACAAATCTACACTTCGCACAAGACGATAAATCTCGATGCATTAACCCAACGGACTAATGCTGTGCTTTTCATTATTCTCACGTATTTCTACGTGTTCATTCTAAGTACCTGTCTGTTTTTAAGCTTAGATCAGAAACTAAGAACGCAATGCGGTTTTCTTTTTCCCCATTGCTATAACTTTGAGCAGTGTTTTTTTTTAAATAATAATTACTAGTTTCAAATCAATTTTGGTATGAGATAAATTATTTTTATTATTATACCTATGTATAAATTACAATTTATTTTATGCCATAAGATTCAGCAATTAATTCTCACTTGTTTATATTTTTATACTCTTTATAAACTACTTAATCTCGGAGAACGGAACAGATGGAGCTTTAAAAAGTTTTCTCACAAATCTACACTTCGCACAAGACGATAAATCTCGATGCATTAACTCGACGGACTAATGCTGTACTTTTCATTATTCTCACGTATTTCTACGTGTTCATTCTAAGTACCTGTCTGTTTCGAAGCTTAGTTCAGAAACTAAGAACGCGATGCGGATTTCTTTTTCCGATTCAGTCAATATTTCTACGCTTGATAAAAAAATATTGTTAAGAAAAATATACTTAAATTCTTCCTCACATTCTAAAAATGACGTATTTGGGAACGTAGCTTCACGGAAATCTTATAGAATCACGGCAAGATTCATTAAGGGTTGACAATATTCCTTAGCTTTTTTACTTTTATAGGAAGATATTCTGTTGGTTTGGCCTTAATACGTTGTTTCATACGTTATCCGGGGAAAAGTAACCTTGAATATTTCAGATTTTTTACCTTCACGTTGGTTAAATCGTTGTTCGTACAGATGATAAAAATATATTGATTATTTTCGTGTATATAATATGAGCTTACTATGCCATCATAATTTTAACTAACGACTCCAAGCAATTTCACATCGTCATGAAGAGGTTTTTTATAATATAAGTTCGTTGTTCGAATGAAGTGGAACCACCACATTTTTGCATTTTTACAGCAGTGTTAAGCATTATTTTTTGGATCGTAGCGTGTGTGTACATTATTAATAATAACAATAAAGTCGTTTAATTTCTGCAAAATTTTGATACATCAAGAATCGACTTTGGGTATGTTCATATTCCATATCTATTTGGTAACCGTTCTTAAGCGACAGAGAACACTTAATACTAATAGGCACAAAATGGCTTCACTAGAAAAATACAAAAAAAGACTCCTCAAAATAGCCAATACTTATCACTTTCACAATATAGACAAGACCAATAATACCTCATAATATGTTAAAATCCGTCAGGTCTTTTGGAGTAGTCTTTTTGGAGTCAATGTTGGGAGTGCCAAAAAATGAGACATACGTACACACGCTCGAAAAACATTACCTTCCGCAGTCGAGTAAAAAGAACTAAAGCATACATGTGGAAATACGATAATATTTTATAACAAGGTTATGGAATTTCTTACGATCACCTAACGAACCGTGTCGTTTGCGCTACGCGACAGATTTCCGTCACGATGCGCTTTGACAAATACATAATTTGTACAATGTTACGACGAATCTCTGATTTTCTCAGAGAGTAATGTGAGCTATATTGTTTTGCTTTCGTAACTAACTGAAGTTTTCTTTTAAATATGAGCTGAAGTAGTATGTAAGGTTTATTTAAGACTAAAAATGATTAACTTAATGTAACCTAACGACCGTGTCGTTTGCGCCACGCGGCAGATTTCCAACACGATGCGCTTTGACAAATACATAATTTGTACATTGTTACGACGAATCGCTGATTTTCTTGGAAAGTAACGTGAGCTCTACTGTTTTCTTTTTCACAACTGACTAGAATTTTCTTTGAAATATGAGCTGAAGTAATGTGTAAGGTTTATTTAAGACTAAAAATGAGTAACTTAATTTAAGCTAACGAACCGTGTTGTTTTTACCAAGCTACAGATTTTCGTCACGATGCGCTTTGACAAATACATAATTTGTAAAATGTTGCGAAGAATTTCTGATTTTCCGGGAAGGTAATGTGAGATTCACTGTTTTGCTTACGTGACTAAATTCCTAGAATGTTCTTTGAAACATGAGCTTAAGTAGTTTGTAAGGTTTTTCTAAGATTTGTTTACTTTTCTTAACACGCTAAAAGAAGCTATTAAATAATTTTAAAGAAATAAGGCTTTATGTTTATATTTCTATCAAAAATCAACTCCATATACAACAGGGTTCTACCTGAAACCGATCACGGCAATCTACTCCAGAGGACTAAGATCCACCTTTCCACTGAATCGCAAAAAATAATGCTTAGGTTATACATAGATATGGTGTACCTTTAAAAATACTCGTACATTTGTTACACGAAGCTCTACTTTGTATTTCTTTCATCAATCATTAGTGAAATACCTACAGTTATCTGTTCACAAGAAATACTTTTCTAACCTCTTTATAAGATTGGCATATTTTCGTCACATTTTGTCATATTACTACAAACATTGATGTATGTATATTAAAGATGATTTAAGCTTATTAATTGACTCTAAAACATCTTTTTTACATCTATGTCTCCCTTATAACAAGTATTAAACGTTGCTGTGCTCTGATTTAAGAAGTGTTTTAAGTTTCTTTCGCTGCTTCTTCACGATTCCTAAACACCTTGCGAAATGCAGATATATCGAACTTTGAAAAGTTGAAAAGAGTTTTGTAAAGAATCTATGTATTTTGTATAACATATTTTTGATTTGATTTGATACAGTTACTTTGCCATTGCCCATAAACTGTAATGATCACATACGATCAGGTTTTGGATGCTCCTTTATAAAAAGATTTTCCTAAAGAAAGTCAGTATTACTACACCCTAGAAAATCCTACAAGAATTTAGTAGCCCGATTCCATCCTTATAGGATTGTTACTTAGTTAATGTATCCTTTACATTAGAAGTATGTGAGGTCCCTAGACCTTTGTAATAGGTTTTGTCTGCGTAAAAGAAAAGTTAGGAAGTCTTACGCCAACCATTTCCGTGAGTTATATTTGAGTTTAGTGAGGTAAGTAAGATTAATATTACCAGTACTGTTTAATATGAATTTCATCATACAAAAAATACAAAAAAATGTATAAAAGAATATGATTAGCATATCACGGCCGGTGTGTGACACATTAATCGGCTTTTTTTATAATTTAGGAGTAGTAGAAGGTTACTCCGCCTGATGGTAAGTGGCTACTGCCACCCATGGACATCTGTAATCAACCCCAGATAGGTTACATTAGATTCCTACTTGAGTTCGGTCACAGATGCGCCGCTACCTCTGAGGACTAAGCTGGAATACCTCGGTATATCTCCCCAGAACAGACCACTGTTAACACTGTTGTTATAAGCAGAAATAAAAAAAAACGTTTTCTAAAGGAAAAAAGTTTTTAATTTTAATAAAGCTGTAAGTTTGTATTACCAATATTAAATTATAACTACTCCTCTCGTTAATACTACGAGTACAAACATTCGTAAACTGAAAGTATAAATAATTCAAGTAACAAAATAGTAAAACATTTTATTACGAATGAAAAAACAGATATAACATATCAAACATAATAACATCAAACATTCGCGAAGTATCAAACACAAAGCAGCCCTTCAAACTTTCCAAATCACTTACCTAAAAGTGGACGATCGGCCATTTTTCTTTCCCTAACACATTCAAGAAGTACTTTGTTAGTAACTTTGAGTACTTATGAATATGAAGACATTCTGTTATCGGAATCTTTTTGGAAACGAACTTTTGCATATGGACTTGTTGATACATATTGAGTGTATATTATTCTATCTACAGCAGTAACATTTTTAGGATTCCGTATTCTAAGGGTAAAACCGGGGCAGTGTTACAGGGCTCCATCTCTGGAACCTTAATAGATAGACACTTGAAATTTACATAGAATATGTGTAATGGTAGTCTATAACGACAGCCGGATAGATGTCTGTTTGTCTGTCATACGGATCTATCTTTTGAACTTATTACAAATTATTTATAACGGTTGCCGCTATACCAACGAACACTAAAAAAGCTTGAAAATAAATGGGGTCACCATGCAAGGAAACCCTATTTTTCGGCGTTTTTCGCTTTATCCATTAAACCGTAACAGGTAAAAAGCTTAAAATTTCACATTGCATTTATGCGTATGGCTGTTATGATAAAAAATACTAAAAATAAAAAAATAATGAAAATTTTATAGTACCTAACACCCAGTAGGCCAGCCACAGTATCTACACTGGAAAAAATTCAAATGTGTTACTATTACGGCTCAACACATAGAGCCTTTAGAACCCTAACAATTAAAATTTATATCTCATCGTTGGCAATACGACGCATCGTGTTATGAATATAAAACATTCTTACATTATCGAAGTGTCTTCCTTTAGTTCCTTTCAACGAACTATCTCGGAAAGCAGTATAAATGTGTTCAGAAACTCCAATATTTATAAGTTCACTTGATAGAAAGAAGCGAAATGTTCGAAATATCGTGCATAATTTATTTCAAGATAGTAACCTACAGATGATATAAGGAAATGGTTTAGTATGCTGATCAGATAAAGGGAATATATTATACTCGTATGTACTGGGAATTATAAGTTGTAGGAATGAATATTGTAAGCTTGAACCCTTCATGGTTCTACTGCGAAAGTAATGTCTAATCTATTTCTGCTTAATAAACGCAGAGTTGTTGTTTACCAATGCGTACATTGACCATCTCGGTGGACTATAACCTAAGCCCCTCTCATATTGAGAGGAGACCCGTGCCCATCAGTAAGATAATGGGTTGACGACAAACGCAGAGTTATTTTTTTTTTATAATTTTGGAGTAGCAGACGAGCATGCAGTCCACCTGGTGGTAAGTTCCTACCTGAGGTCGGCCACAGATGCGCCGCTACCCCTGAGGACTACGCTGGAACACCTCGGAAAAGTATGTCTCCCTTACCACACCCTTCAAAACGGAACACAGCAGCGCCTAACACTGCTGCTATGAGGTAGAAATGGGTATGGCGGTGGTGCCGCCGAAGTCGAACCACAAAGGGTTTTACCACCTTTAAATGTGTTCTGGTTTGATGTGGTAAATCTAGTTCATGTTTCGTATATGAGAAATGATCCACGAAGCAAAGTGTAAGTAGTGGACTTCAGATATTATCTTATTTGGGTCGATAACAAATGTTCACGAGTGGCTGTGATCACTTACCATCAGAAGGACTTTATGCTAGTGGACATCCATACCCAATTTCATAACTAAAACTGATTCTAAAGTTGTAAGAAGGTGCAATTTTATATTTGAGGACTAAGTTGGAACGCCTCCAAATAGATGTAAGAATATCATCACCAATATGTTAAGACTCAATTTTAATATAAGACTCAGACTCTATGAGAATTTAAATAAGATTTATTTAATCTCACTCGACGCACGCATACAAATTTACTCAGTTTTGGTTGACTTTGAAAAAACTTTGGTTATCGAATATGAACTACCAGCTACTCGCAACTTTGCGTTCGTAAAAGCAAATACTTAAGGGTGCCCCGATACCAATCGATCAGGGTCATCGATCGACAATCGATCAATTGGGGTGTGCGTATCCTAATGCCTGCCATACTACTGTGCACCGGAGTGATCTACCTGTTCAGGTATGACTGGTACAGCGAACTGTTTGTGGGAATTGACTTATATAGTTTTTTTGAACCTGTGCAGGCGACCGGCGCTAGATCTTTTTGATCAATTCTTTCTGGTATCCGTACGGCGCGTCTTCATATTCAATCGATACCATCGTTACAGAACAGTATCCTTACCATGAGTTTTTACGTGTCGACAAATATGACTGTTTTGGTATTTGTTTACGTATTGGCCCACACTATTTCCAATCAGCGCCCCTAGCGGATTGTATGGAAAAATATGTATTTTCTTCATGATTTTTTTCCTTTTCCTTTAATTTGATACATAACATTACTTCCCAGAATTTGATCCTTATAAGCGACACTATCAGATAGTGGAATAATATAGAAGGTGTATTTTTTTCAAAATGAGCTCGTTCGATTCCCGGCTAGGGAAAAAGATATTTTAAAAACCTAATGATGCAGTTTTAGTTTTTATCAAAATCGGCCTCGTAACTCCTTTCAGCATTTTTCGCTTATCCTTATAGTTTCAGATTTGGCCCTGAAGGCCCGTTTGAAAAATTTACCCTGTATAAGTTGGCTTTTGCGTGATACTCAGACACACACAAACTTTAACAGTATAGACCCATTACTTCAAGTGTATTCTCAAAGAAAAATACAACGGGTCAATGCACGATTTAGTTCGCTGTTTGTATGAATATCACTTTATTCGTTGTTATTTATTCTTATTGTCATTTGTTATTCAGAAAATATCACTTATTCCGACGATAATGGAATCTTTTACGCTCTACATCGGAATTGTATTTCTTTGGTATTACTTTTTTCGACATTATTTTTATTTTTATTAGACTCTCGAATATTTTTCGCACTAGCGCTTGTCACAACTGATTTTCGAATCTGAGATATTTACTGTGTGTATGAAATATTAAAATAGAATTCGCAGACGAAGATAAAGTCTCAATTTATAAGCAATTTAAAGATCACGATCACTTTACAAATTTATTAAGAGTTTTTGGATCTTAGACGAATCAAGTACATTCGTTGTGTTTAAAATTCCTATTTATGTGATGGTAACAAAAAACAAACATAAAATATATTTGAAGGTTAGAGAAGATTGGTAGAACCCGTTGTGGTTCAACTCCGGCGGCGCCTCCGCCACACTTATTTCTGCCACCAGCCTTAAGCGCTGTTATGCAGACATACTTTTCCAAGGCGTTCCAGCTTAGTCCTCAAGGGTAGTGGCGCATCTGTGGCCGACGTCAGGTAGGAATACCTAATCCTATCTGCGATGGATTACAGATGTCCATGGGCAGCAGTAGCCACTTACCATCAGGTGGACTGCATGCTCGCCTGCTACTCTAATACTTAAATAAAAGTATCTTAAGTAGTTACTCTATATTCTGCTTAAAATATAAAAAAACACAGAATACGCATTGTAGGAATAAAGTATTGGGATACTTGATATGCCGATTTAATTTAAACATTTTATTTATGCAAAAAAAAAATCTTATCTTAATTACATTTATCGTACAGACATGTTGATATTATTATTAATTATAATTAATTATCATAAATATGCATTATAACTTCGCTCCCGCTATAATAATAGCTATAAGTTATTGTGGAGGCGAGGTGAGAATTTGCATCCCAGTTATTCCACAATAATTTATTTGTAGGCGCCATCTGTGTTATATAATCTCAGAAATTATATAAGCTTATGTTATTTTTTCTGAAATAAATATGAATAGGTTATTACTTTGGAGACTGAAATTGTTTTCATATTCGTCGTCTAGGATGACTGTAAAACAATATTTGTCAGAGATTTTTTATCTTATTTTATTTGTAACGACAATATACTCTTTATTATAAATGTGAAATGGCTTAATGTGTGAGCTGACTATCTTAGTCCTGAGAAAAGGCAACTATGATCGACTTAAAGTAGAACCAAGGAATTAGTTAGAGCTGTTTGCTGAAGTAGCAACATTATGAAAATTCTCAATAACATAAACGCAATAACCAACCAACCAACTATTTTTGTACTTAATTTTAATTGTTATGTAGTTTTCTATAATATAGGAGTAGCAGACGAGCATGCAGTCCACCTGATGGTAAGTGGCTACTGCCGCCCATGGACATCTGTAATCAACCCCAGACAGGATTAGATATTCCTACCTGAGGTCGGCCACAGATGCGCCGCTTCCCCTGAGGACTAAGCTGGAACGCCTCGGAAAAGTCTATCTCCCTTACCACACCCTTCAAAACGGAACGCAGCAGCGCCTAACACTGCTGTTATGAGGCAGAAATAAGTGTGGCGGAGTTGAACCACAAAGGGTTCAACCACCACCAAGGGGTACTATTAAAAAATAATGAAATGAAAATCTTTTTTAAGTTTTCTTTTTGTAACACGTAAATAAAACTCAATTTCAACTCAAGCGAAACAAAGCCTACGCAATAGTTCCCCCAAAAGAAAGTGGGTAATAAATAAGATACTTTATCTCAAGCTGCACTTCCGCTATACAAATACGAGAAGTATCTAGTATCGGGGAGTTGTGTTTCAAAAGAAGCGTCGAGTAAACATTGTTCTTTGTTTTCGTTACGATCTCTTTAACTCCCATTATTGTTACTTGTCAATCGTAAATTATCGTCATAGTAAGCAATGCAGTAAATAAATAGTTTTTTTTTAATAATAGAGTGCTATTTAATAAGTAAAACATTTTAACAAGGAAACGAAGTAAATATGGAAATGAATAATAGTTTAAAAAAACTAATAAAACACGCCTTTATTGCTAATAGAACTAAAAACTAGAAAATAAATCAATCAATCATAATGAATCGCCTCAAAATACAATTATAATAAAATTCAAGTTATTAAAATAATAATTCAATTCAGAGTAAAAAGCGTGGGGTGCTTGATTTTTAAATGTTACAAAAGACAGGGACGACAGTATGAAAGAATCAGCAAGTTACTTTTTGTAACTAGAAGTGGGTAATAAATAAGATACTTTATCTCAAGCTGCACTTCCGCTAGACAAATACGAGAAGTATCAGAGAGTTATGTTTCAAAGGGAGCGTCAAGTTAACAATGTTCCCTTTTCGGTTTGAACTTTTTATTTGACGTGTAAAACTTTTTACAAAGAAAAGTAAGAAGGGAAAGCAGTCGCGATTGATTCTAACTGGAAGTGGGTAATAAATAGGATAACCTCTGGATAACTGGAAATCTGTTCTACAAGTACTAGTAGTACTAAAACGTTTCGGAAAAAAAAGTAGAAACGGAGTAGTAACCCTAATTGGACTATTCGAAGGGTAACGTTTATCTAGTATATATACATATGTACTACATAAACATTACCAGAGTACTCTCTATACATTACCCTCTGCAATCGAAGAAATAATGAATATTTGGCAAACGGTAACACATCCAACAATCAACTATAATTGTTGTTGCGTACTTTTTATAATATAGGAGTAGCTGTCTAGCATGCAGTCCACCTGATGGTAAGTGGCTACTACCGCCCATGGTCATCCCCATTCTACCCCAGATAAGATCAGATTTCTACTTGATCCGCTACAGATGCACCGCTACTCCTGATAAAGTATATTACCCAAACCAAAACCCAGTAGCACTTTACACTGCTGTCATAATGCAGAAATAGGTACAGTATGATGCCGGCGTCGAGCCACCGAGGGTCCTACTACCATCTATCCCTTTATTCTCTTTGTATTTCATTGTTTTACTCCTAATGCTTGTTGAGTGAGCAATAAATAAAAGTTTCCACCGATAAGACACTTAAAGCTGCACTTGCGCTGAGCAAATACGATTGAATGGGGCTTTGTTTGTAATAGATCTAACTCGTTGAACGATAGAAATCCTTGAAGTTTAATAGTATAGTGGAAGCGTTGTTACTTCCGTGGAATTAATTAAGTTATCTTATACTAGAGAGTGATAGCATAAAAGAAAAATAACAGATTATAGATCATTTAACTAAATTACATTTAAATTTACAAAATTATAAACACATTTGTTCACAACGAGAACAAATAAATAACTCCGCTCCATTTACAAAAGCGTACAGTTTGAAAACAAGTACAGAAACACTTTTTCTTGTGTCAAACAATATATCATTAAAGTAAGAGCCGGCTTCGGATACAAATTGCTGCGGCTTAGAAAACAATTAGCAGAACTCTGTTGTGGATGAAGTGTTATGTGCCTTGTTTCTGAGTTTCGCTCCTTTAGACTTGAATTAAACCATGTGTTGTCGTCGTCTTCAACTCATTACTGTCCCATTGATAGGGGACCCATCACCATCAGGTTTGAAGGTGGTAGAACCCTTTTGTGGTTCGACTCCGGCAGCACCACCGCCACACCTATTTCTACCTAATAACTGCAGTGTTAGGCGCTGCCGTGTTCCGGTTTGAAGGGTGTGGTAAGTGAGACAGACTTTTCTGAGGCGTTCCAACTTAGTCCTCAGGGATAGTGGCGCATCTGTGGCCGACCTCGGGTAGGAATCTGGGATTGATTACAGATGTCCACGGGCGGCAGTAGCCACTTACCATCAGGGTAAAAAAAAAATCTGGCGATGCCGGGCTTAATTCCCGTCCAGACAGATAAATTTAAATTTTGATCGTCCTGAGTCCAGGCCAAGTATGTTTGTGTATTCGTATTTGTGTGTTTTCTCAGGAATCTTCCCAGGAATTTCTCCGTTCTCAGGAAGAATCTTCATATACCTATGTGTGTCTGTTTCATTTAAGCACGCTGTCCCTCGTGTCTTGTCTAGATCTTAACTGAGCTACAAAATTAAGCAACCTAGATCACGGTCGGAAATTGTGAGGGTGCCCGCTTACAGTAAAAAGCTGTCAGTCCTAGTTATCATATAGTGTTACTTACTCGTAGCACTGCTGTTAGGAGAAAAAAATTGGTGTAGCAGTGATGCCCCTACAATCGAATCCCAGAAGGTTCTAGAAAACACCCATAACGCGGCTTACGTAACATAGCCGAAATAAATAACTATTCAGAAAGTCATTGAAGCGTAAAATTATGTTTCCTTTCCGACAACCTTTGTAACGGACGTTAAGGGACGGTATGGAACGGACCCAATGCTTATTGGAGTAACGTTACGTATCAGGTTTTATTTTTGCATGGTTTGAAGTTAAATCTCTTTTCCTGTCACGGGGATTTCATGCATGTCCCGCACGAGTGCAATAATTCACTGCAGTTTCTCCGCGAATGATGAGTGGTACGCGTCATAGGAAAATTATCTACGAAATTATGGAATGCAAGTAGTACATGCGACCCGACTACAGCGATATTTAATGAAAAATAACTACAAATACAAAAAACATAATTTTAAATACATTGTTAGATGGCTCGAGATCGAACACGGAACCAGTTGCATTTAAAATGATGTGGTTACCGCTCTTCAAGTTATAATTAAGTTGAAGTTGCTAAAAACCTTTGTGATGGAAGTGTGGTGACACATTTATCTCTACCTAATTAAAAGAATATCATTACTTATTGTGGTCTATAAAAAAATATAAGCGCTACAGTCTTCCGTTTGAAGTGTGTGAAGACAATTACATACGGGCCATTTCAACTTACGACCATTATCAATAATCAGTCTTTACAATTTTTGCCAACCAATGACCGAAATTTAACAGTTTGTAGTAGGTAAAAATTGACACTGATTGTCAAATGGAACATTAATTGTTGTTAATAACAGTCTCTAGGAATAGAATCCAATCTGGGATTCATTGCAATAACTCATCAAGATGCAAGATACCCATGAGATGAAAAAAAAATCTAAGGTATGTAAAGTCTATCAATAGTCAATACGCACTTAGTCAGCGCGGTGGACTATAGCTTAATCCATCTCATTCAGAGAGGAGACCCGTGCCCAAGAGTGGGACAGAAATGGGATGATGATGATGATAATGACCCATGAGGTACGATAACCATTGAAATGAAATGCCTATTCAACTAAAAATGTATAAAAAAATATAAATAAACGTAGGTATTCCCTATACCTACAATCTTTATATATATATATTTCTTATGTGCGTGTGTATGTCACTGAACTTCTTCTAAACGACTGGACTGATTTTGATGATATTTGTTGTGTGTGTTCAAGGGGACTTGAGAATGGTTTAGATTCACAATTTAGTCCATGGGGAAAGGTACTTTTAATTATTTTTTTAATTCGTAAGTAGTTATAGAATCGGAAACAATGCATTTGATCAAGTGAAGATCTTTAGCAAAGTTGTTGTCCAAGAGCCCACGAGGGTTTGGGAGTTGGTAAGACCAATTTTCGACAGATGGCACCACTGTCATTCCAATGCAGGTGCAAATTTTCCGTTTTATGTATGTCATATTATTTCTTTAAAATGGGGGCGATGCCGCGGGCACCACTAGTATATTATAAAGGCTCTTAACCCATTAACTAGAAATACAATAGATGCACTTCACTACTCTTGAGACTAGAACCCGATATCTTGTCATAATGAACTACATTTAATGTTATACTAGGTACAAAAGTAGTGATAGCCTAGTGGTTTAAAATTAGACCTCTCATCCTGGGAGTCCGGAGTTCAAATCCCAGGCATGCATTTGATTTTGTTTTCAATTACAAATTAATTATCACAAGCTTCAACGGCGAAGGAAAATGTTGCAGAAAACCTACACGCCAGAGAGTTTTGTAATATATGTAGTCAAAGATGTGTGAAATTTACCAATTCACGCTTAGTAAGACTATGGCCAACTAACTGTTTTTATTATATAGGAGTAGCCTCGAGCATGCAGTCTACCTAATGGTAAGTGTTTACTGCCGTCCATGGACATCTGTAATCAACCGCAGATAAGATTTGATTCCTACCTGAGGTCGGCCACAAATGTGCCACTACTCCTGAGCTGGAACGCCTCGGAAAAGTATGTCTCCCTTGCCACACCCTTCAAACCAGAACACAGCGGCGTTTAACACTGCTGTTATTAGGCAGAAATAAGTGTGGCGGTAGTGCCGCCGGAGAACCACACAGGGTTCTACCACCTTCAACTTAACTAACCCCTTCTCACGCTCAAAATAGATCCGTACCTATCAGGAATAGGTTACCGAGATATTAGAAAGAAACTTTACCTATTATTTAATATAACATGTAATTTTCACTATCGACCCCAAATCTAGGGTCACATGGGTCCCTATCAAAACGAAAATGATAAAAGTAATAATGCCTGGATATAAAATTAAAATCTGAGATACCTTTACCGAACCGGGATCCCTGTGGACCTGAATTTAATCTAAGACGATTATCGGGTATTATGCGGGTAGCCATCATTAAATAATTTTATACGAATAGGTACCCTGGAAAATCTATCTATGTATTCAAGGTGTTTATTTAAGTTTGCTATCACTTATTACTTGTTTTTTTTTTATTATTATTATTATTTTTTTCTTTTTGTTTTCTTCTATTTTTTGTTTTTTTTTTTTTTTTTTGTTTTGGTATAGTATTTATATTTATAATATAAGGGGGTACAAAACATGTGTATACAAACTGAGCATATACTTTGCCAACAAACTGTATGTACAGTTTGGCAAACTATAATTAATTGTATCTTATGTGTACCAATCTTTTGAATTAAATAAATAAATAAAAAAAAACGAATCAAATCAAAACAAAATTTATTTTATTTAAAGTAGACTATGAGTATTTACAGAACTTTTTTTAAATGTCAATATATCTACCCCCACTTCATAAGGTATTTCGTTATGAAAATGGTAAAATCAGTGGTAAGACATATCTTGTGGTTAAACTATTTGACGAGTATATAGCAAACGAGTGTGCATTTCAATTAACGGTAAGTAGCTACTGCGCCCTTGGACATTTCTAATCAACCCTAGATAAGAAGAAAGTACTACGGCTTACCTGAGGTCGATCTTATATAATTTTAGTCGTAACTGAGATCGATCTCAAATGCGTTGTTATAGCTGAGGACCAAAGGATCCACTCAGACAAGTATCTCTCCTGCAAAACACACACACAATACCAATTTCGCCTAAAACCTATAACAGTTTTAAACGCTGCTGTTTGGTTTTGGTTTACCACACGGTAAGGGAGACATATGTAGTGATAGCCTAGTGGTTAAGAAACTCGGCCTCCCGATCGAGGGGTCCGAGGTTCAAATCCTAGGCATAGGCACCTCTGATTTTTCAAAGTTATGTGCGTACTTGCGCACTTGCTAAACGGTGAAGGAAAACATCATGAGGAAACCGGCATACCTGAGAGATTTATAAAAAAAAAATCCCAATGGTATGTGAAGTCTACCAATACGCACTTGGCCAGCGCGGTGGACTATGGCCTAATCTTTCTCATTATGAGAGGAGACCCGTGCCCAGCAGAGGGACAGTAATGGGTTGCTGATGAAGGGAGACATACTTTTACGAGACATGCCAGCTTAGTCCTCAGGGGTGACGGCGCATCTGCGGCAGAGCTCAAGCGGAAATCTAATCTTATCTGGGATTGATTACAGATGACCAAGTGCGGCAATAGCCACTTACCATCTTGGTCGAGTACATGCTAGTCTGCGACTCCTTTATTATATAAAAAACAGTAATTCTTAAAACTGATGTGCGAGTTGTAGATTTCATTTCATACACCTTTCAGAACTTAATTTTTAAAGAACTTCCAGTAGCACTACCATGAGTTGGCATAGAAACGCCACTATAGAAATTGTAAATGGAAAACTATTGTCATTTTGCTAGTGAGTGACATAACTACTATCGTTACGGTATTTCTTGACAACGTCTGTCAAATTAATGACTCATGGGACCGAATTTGTATGGCAATAGATCATAATGACATTCGCTAGCGATTTGATTTCGATAGGTTTTTTACGTTACGAGTGGCTCACACTACGGAATTTAGTTCTACGAGTAACCACCAGAGGCGCTGTACAATTTTTCATACATTTATTTTACGCAGTCGCTAGCGAGTAATACTTTTGTAAACTCATGGTAGTGCTACAGGTTTCCTTACGATGATTTCCTAAATTGTTATAGCAAGTCATAATTCATTGCTAATACGCACCAGTTTCGAACCTCGGTCTCTTCGATTGAGAGGCAGGAGTTCAACTACTAGACAATTACCACATACACTCGTAAGTACGTAGCGTTAAGATCTAAAAATGATGCTTTAACTACTACACATTTAGATCCAGATACAATAACTAAATGTAAATGAATTTATAATACAAGCCGAATTTCATAACATCGTTAGTTAAGTTACTTTTGGAAATTGATTAAAATGAAATAAAGTATTTGTTGACCTCATTCTGAAGGCACCTAACGTTGAGAGTCACGCATCGATGGTTACGAGTGGGTGAAAATACTTTATAGCTTTTTCGGCAATCTTTTTATAAAAATTCTATATACAGGTGGGATATTTATAGTACTAAATGTCTAATATTAAGCTGAAATATATTTTTTCGTTCAAGTTTATTTGTGAAGTTGATTTGATTGAAATTAGATAGGAATTAAAGATCAGAATAAATGACATTTTAAAGCATAGATAAGTATAGATATTTCACCGCCTTGTAATTGAAGGAAGCCATTAAATGACTTAAACAGCTGACAATTCTGTCATCCGTTTAATGGCTGTAATGGTGTAATTTATGCGGAACAATGCCGACATGCGCAGTTATAGACATGAAATCGAAGAAAAAGTGTGAAGAAATATCGTTTAATTCGTGAACGATCTAAAAATATTCTATTTTTTTAATATTTTTCAAACATAAAACACACACAGACAATTGAGACGAGACAAGACAGTGACAATTGTCAAAAGGTTACATTTTCTTGTTAGGAGCAAGTGATCTTTACTAATCTATGTTCTAAAGCCATGTTTTTAAGTATATTTATTATCACTTGTTATAAATAATTTGATAATTTCATTTGATTTGCCTATTAATAATTTCTTCATATGCGTATTCGTTATAATCCATCTTGAATAGATTTTTACCCACCAAACATTAACAATGTCTAGTATAAAAAAGGCAAATTATAATAAATAATTATAAAATATTTCGAAGCAAACACAATAGATATAGAACTACAGTCTACTCTAAATTTCAACTCAACCAAAAATATTTCTATTTTGCTCATTTTTTGTTATAATACTTTATAAATAGGTATATTTCAATGCAATCAGCCCTTTTCTTCAATTTCTACCCGAGTGCGGAGGATAATATTTTTGAATGTATGTTTGTATGTATGTCACATTATTTAGCATTCTAAAGGTGGGTTGCATCATGTAACTTTAACATTTACAGAAGCCTAACCAACCGTCAAATCCATGGTTTAAAAAATAATTAGTTGCACCATTTTAATTGAGGTTGATATTACGTCATAACTAATACTTAACTTTAACCGCTCGAATTCGATCGGTTAAAGTTACTGTGTTTGTCAACTTCCCTATCTGTCAATGTCGACTAAAAATTGCGATGACAGTGACACAAATGACCTTAATGACAAATCAATTGATGCAACACAGAATTTTTGTATTCCATCGCTACCGTCAAAGTGACTGTTATATTTAACTTAAACGCAAACTTTAACCGGGCTCTCGATTTAACCCACCCTTAGGGTGGATTTAAAGTTTAAAGTTAAATATAACAGTAACTTTGATGTTAGCGATGGAATGTAAAAATTCTGTGTTGCACCAATTTATTACCCGACTGCCAAGGAAGGGTTATGTTTTTCGCGCGTATCTTGTATGTTTGTCTTTCTTTATTTGATCCGATCTTACAAACGGCTGGATAAATTTCGACAGTTGAGGTGTCATTATATTCGTCTCTATGACCCGAGTGTCCTTAGATAGGTCTTAGAAAAAAAAAATCAAAAGGGCGAATTTTTGGCGCGAAATAGTAACACATTTAAAAAAAAAGTTAACCGAACCTATCGAGTGGGGTATCAAATGAAAGTAAATTAAACGTAGATTATAGAAACATATTTGTATATATATAAAACAGCAAGATGACTGACTGACTGACTAATTAAATGAATTTTTCATTTTTCAGAAATCAACGTACAGCCAAAACCGCTCAACTTAGAGTTCTGAAATTTTGCACATGGGTTCGCTATATAGCGTAAATAAGTACTAAGAAAGGTTTTTTGGAAATTCTACCCCTAAGAGGGTAAAATAGGGAAAAACTGTTTTTTTGAAATCCTTTAATTTTGAAGCAACTACTATAAAATTTAGTATTTGGCTTCCTGGGTAAGAATAAGGACACACCTATCTATCCCCTTCCGAAAAATTAACCCCGTAGAGGGTAAAATAAGGGTTAAAAGTTCATTTAAACAACCGTCAATTTTGGTTGCTTGTTGGATAAAAACAATGAAATTCTACCCCTAACGAGGTAATATAATCACCGGATAGATCTTTTATGGATCGTAAATGGTGGATATTTTTTGCGAAATAGTCACACGTTTTAAAAAAAATACCAAACGTGTTGCTATGCCAGAGATCAACGCGAAGGGAAACCGCTGCACTTTTGATTGCTGGAATTTTACTCATAGGTTATTTATATAGCCTAAATGAGCACTACGAGGATAAAATATATAGATAATATTGTTTGAACATCTTTTGAATTTGCAGCTTTCTGCATAAAAATAATAAAACGCCTATTTCACCGTTTTTGGAAATCCACTTCAGCCTGTTTAGTGCAGTCGGGTTTTTGATTTTTTAATTAAATTACTTGTTTGTTATTAAAATCATTTGTGTCGTTGTCACCGCAATTTTCAGTGGACGTTGACAGATAAGGAACTTGACAAATACTGTAACTTTAACCGTTCGAAATCGAGCGGTTAATTGTATGTGTTAGTTATGACGTAATTTCAACGTCAACTACAATGATGCTATTAATTCTTAGCCATAGATTTGATGGTTGGTAGGCTTCTGTAAATGTTAAAGTTACATGATGCAACCCACCCTTAATATTTAAGATAACGTTGGCTTCGTTAAAAAGTATCAAACATTACTTCCCTTTTCAGTTAATTATTTTAAAGCTTAAATTTATAACTTGTACTTATAGCTTACAACAACAATAGTAGTAACAAGCAGTGATAGCCTAGTGGTTAAGAAACTCGGCCTCTCGATCGAGGGGTCCGAGGTTCAAATCCCAGGAACGCACCTCTGATTTTTCAAAGTTATGTGCGTATTAGAAATGAATTATCACTTGCTAAACGGTGAAGGAAAACATCGTGAGGAAATCTGCATACCAGAGAGATTTATAAAAAAAATAATCTCAAAGGTATGTGAAGTCTACCAATACGCACTTGGCCAGCGCGGTGGACTATGGCCTAATCCTTCTCATTATGAGAGGAGACCCGTGCCCATCAGTGGGACAGTAATGGGTTGTTGATGATGATGATGATGACTTGCAACTTACTAAATTTTGAATTAAAGAACCAGTTACCATATTTTGGAATTACAGTTAACATCATAATTAAGGATCAAATTCGATTATGTATAATGGTAATACATTTAATTGATTGATAACACTTAACCACAAATTCATTAGCGACTTAATCTCGATTGATTCAAGTCCTCTTGATTAGAACAAACCTCAATTAGGATAAGAGGCTATTATAATTAGAAACCCAATTATATGTATTATTGGTTATTAGTTCCAGGAACTTCTAAAGATAAATAGGAAATATTTTAAAGATAAGGTGTAAGTATATTATATAAAACGATATGGGGGTTATACGTATAATATGCGTAGGAATGCATATATACGGAAATGCACAGTAGGAAATATGAAGAGTAATCCAAAAAGGCTAACCAATAACAACCAAAAACAACGCTTAATCTTTTTTAGGTTAGGCGTTGCTTTTTTATTAGGAAATTAGCAAAGTCCATAAATACCTATGCAGAAAACCCACGTTAGGTGCCAAAAAATAGTTATTATAACATAGAAATAAAAAAAAAAAACGATAAATTGAGAACTTCCTCCATTTTAAAAGTTGGTTTAGAAATGATCATGATTGTAATATTAAATTGACATGATGTTAATGAGTATTCCCTCAGCTTAAACAGTTAAATAAAAGTAGTTAGTAGTAAGTGTTATTTCACCGATACATAGAGTTAATAAAATGTTGGTAATGATAAAAGTGGATCTTATCACAGGGAAATTCCCGAGAGTTTTCAGACATCTTTGAGGTACCGCCTCATGGGAGATGTTTGAAATCTTTGAGAATTTTAGCCTCCGTAGCGCACTCGGTGCGCCCGACGGAGGATCAAAAAAAGCATCTTAGGTAAGTACATAATTCGTAATTTGTAGGGTTACGTACCCAAAGGTTAAAAATGGAACTGATTATTTTTTTATAATATCGAAGTAGAAAACTAGCATGCAATTCTTCTGATTAAATGGCCATTACAGTCGATGGTCATTTGTAATTAAAACCAGGTAAAATTGGTTTCTTAACAGAGTCTGGAGGCACTACCACCAGGCCTATTTCGGCCTTATGATAGCAGTATTAAGCACAACTGTGTTCCAATTTGAGAGGTGTATAAGGAAGATACTTATCTGGAGCGTTTCATCTTGATCTTTAGGTGTGTCATCATTATATATATTGCATAATCATTAGTGGCCGACTTCAAGTAGAACTCTAATCTTATCTGGGGTTAATTACAGATGTCCATGGGTAATAGTAGCCATTTAGGTGGACTGCATTCTCGTTTGCTATTTAAACTATATAAAATATAATTAGTTCATTATATTCGTATAACAATCTCAAATCTCAAATCTCATTTATTCAAAATTTATTCATATAGAATATTTTTTGAAAGTCAACAAACTACCACCGCTTCGGAAGGTATTTCGCTATGGAGAAGAAGCGGCGCAAGAAACTCCATTGTGACTAATAAGGCCTCTTATAAAAGTGCCACAACACTCGTATCTTCTATTATCATCCAGACTGATCGCCCTCTTAATGACATAGGACCAATGAGCTAGAGATAAACTAAGAGGTATTCAAGAGGTCATCTGCCTCATCGACCAATGTATGCGATGACCTCACAACACTTCAATATTATATTCTGCTCTATCAAACTAAATATTGCTTTATTTAACTTTTACTTTCAAGAAGTATAATAAACTATTTTCTCACTATCCATATACTTAGTGACGATATGCCGAAAAAGATGTTATGGTTTTATTTTGTAGAAATATAGGCCTTCTCAAAATAATATTAGTTCTGAAAATTTATAAAAGTTCTTTTATTAGATTTTCCTTAAAGTATCTAACGAAACCGTAGTTTATCTTTATAAATAAGGATTATTCAATACGATGCCGTATGTAAAAATACATTAATTCTTTATTAGTATAAAGAATAAAAAGTACACTAGTGTGTGCTTTAAAATCATTTTCAATGTGTTACGAATAAATTAGATGGCGAAAAATTAAAACAAAAACTTTGAATAACGGTAAACTTTCAATACAATTAACTTTTATTAAATATACAATAAGAAAAGCTCCAAAGGCAATGGAAATATTGCTTTTTAAAAAGAGTTTGATTAGTAAATACATTACTTACCGAAATCACATCACACTAACACCACACTGAAAAATCCTGTACTTATTCTAGTCACATCACTTAAACAATTTACAATTCCATTTACTATTCGATTAATCCGGAATGTTATCTTCGGAAACGATTTCTATGCAAATCGGAATCCCGATTTGAGAACACAACGCGACCTCCAAAATCCAATTAATAACAGACTCACGTTTAATCGTCAATTATCGAAATTGCTCTGTAGCGGCGACACGTCCGCTCGCGCCGACGTCTCGCGACCGACTGAATACTTGCTGACAATTGGCAGAAAGTGCAGTTTCGGGTTAGGGGTACGTCGTGCATTCCTAGCGATCACGACGTGCATTTTGTATATGTGAACTACAAAATCGTGTCGTTGAAGGTTTGGGTAGGTAAATGGCTTGATGGCTTTCAAGGCGCAATTCAAAGGCGTCTTGGTCGAGAGAGTTCGACTTGTGTGAGGTATTTAGAGCAGAAACTTGTAACTTCAGTATAATAGAACTGGAGAAATGTTTATTTAACCCCCATAATATAAAGGAGTCTTCAATAAAGGAGCAAAAAGCTTATTCGTAGCTGCTGGTGTATAACAGAGTTGCAAATTTACCAATTTTCCGGTAGAATCCTACCAATTTACCTTACAATTAAAATTATACATTTGATTAGATAAAATAATTTAAATAGTTAAATATATTAGTAGTGGTTTCCTTTACACCTCTTAACAAATAGTGTGAATCAAATAAGAATGTATTTTGAAACGGATATAAGTGTGTTACGAAAAGTGTGCTACGTGCTACGACGTAGCGGTCATCTGCCAAGTTCAAAAAAATAGTTTATGTATTCGACCGCTATGCATATATGTAATATTGTATTTATGTATGTAAAGTTGTATGTCCGCGATTTTCCCAGAAACTAGTGATCCAATTTTTATCGGGTTTTTATTCAAGTTACAAATATTATTACGTCATTTAAAATATTATACGTAGCTCAGTAATACATAATTCGTATGGAGTATAAAATATTATCGTCTTAGTTTGATTATTCTATTGAAAAGTGGTTGCTCACGGACATCTGCATCTGCTGCGGACGCTTTTTATCACCTTCTGTATAATATATAACTTAAGTAATCAAAAGTGCTTAGGAATCGCACCTCAGAGGCCCAGATTGAGAGGCCAAATTTCATCCACTAAGCTATGACTGCTTTGACAGCTAATCTTTTAGTCAAAAAAATGTATAGTGTGTACTACACTTGCTTAAGCTTATAATCTTGCGTTATGATACTTGTTTAATATTAAAAGTATTAGTAAGCTATACAATTTAAAATAACCTAGAAAACCCAAGTGTCCAACGGCCCCGAATCACAATAACAATGTCGGCGATATTAAACAATGCGGAATTGTTACCAAACGTCAAGAGGTAAATTGCGACATTGTTCCCGACCTCCACTTTGGAACTTTTTACATTTTTACAGCCTTTTATGTACTCTCTAACGTTACGTTGACTATTACACCAAGAACATTGTTTTTTTACTTAATAGAAATAGACAATTGCGATGTTTTTCTATTACTGGTTCGACTGCAGATGTTAGATAAATTGTTTACGTTCAATACGACTTCTCTATGAACCAGTTGAATAAATTGAATTTGAATTTAAATTCGAATTTGATGTTTATAAACAGTTATGTACCATTACCATTAGTTGGTAGGTTCGTTTGAGTCTTTAGTTTCGTAACATTTTTTTTAAAGTTAATAAAAACCATACTTCTTTACGCAATATCATAATAAAGTTTTGTATCTGTTTAGGAGTGTATTATAAATAATACTTGCTAAGACGAATTTCAAGGTATTAATGATCATTTTAAAATAACCTAGAAAGCCCAAGTGTCCACTACGACCCCGAATCACAATAACAATGTCGGCGATATTAAACAATGCGGAATTGTTACCAAACGTCAAGAGGTAAATTGCGACAATGTTCCCGACATCCACTTTGGAACTTTTTACATTTTTACAGGCTTTTATGTACCCCCTAACGTTACTTTTACAACTAAGTATTACTTTTACACCAAGAACATTTAATTTTACAAATAGACATAGAAAGTTGTGCTCCTATCATGATCACATACCTGCAGGTAAACTACTTGCGCATTTGTTGTTGATAATTAATTAGTAATTATAAAAAAACGACTTCCTAAAATAGCCATTACCACTCCCATGAGTTAAAGGTATCCAACAGCACATCATAATTGAAAATCCGTCGAGCGTTATGAGCTGCAGAGATAACATTAACCTCCACAGTCGGGTAACAACTGACACCACATATTACCCCAAGAAGTATTTTATTTATATAATACAAACAATCGTAATAACACATAATACTATGTCACAAAAACCTGGTATAAATAATTATATGACTGCTAACAAATTTAATGTCATGAATACAATCATTCATAATTCCAAACTTCTGTTGTTACTCTCGTAACAGTGCGTTATTTCACAAACAATTATACAAAGTTCAAGAGAAATTTAAAGGGATTACCAAAGCCATTGTGATAACAAAGACAAGCTACTCCAGTCTTACAGAAAGGGCAAACTTACCTTTACCATAGAGTAACAACTCTCATAGAAGTGAACGAACTTAAAATCACTGCTTGTTACCCTTTATTTTGAAGCGTGTTTTTGACTAAAAATATCAAATCAATTTGCAGTTAGAATTGTTATCTTAACATTTAGAGGCCAATGCCACTTATAGACGTTTTAATGAAATTAATCTTATCATCATCAATCTATTGCTGTCCCACTGCTGCGCATGGGTATTTTTTCAGAGTGCCAAGAATTAGACTATAGTCCACTGTACCGGCCAAATGCAGGTTGGTAGACTTCACATACCTTTTTATAACATTTTGGTTTAAAGAATATAGAAAATAAGTGTAAGTAGCTTCTTCTATCAAACGACAAAGGTTTCTAAACCATCGCATCATATTGCATGACTGCAATTTTTGCACAATATTTACAACCCAGCACTAGTTTAAAATCCAGCAATCATAAATAATAATACGCCAAATAGAGATTTACGCGAAAAGTATTCAGCTGGTTCCATAAGCCAATTACCGTTAGTTAATTAATAATGACATAATTAAACCGTGCCGTGAAAATTGGAAAACAATTACCCATAAATATAACACGTGAAGCGTTAATTTACTACTGTGAACGTCATTTATATTTATCACATTTACGTCTGATATACGATATAATTCACATCGAAGGTACAAACGAGCATATATTCTACTTTTTTATAATATAGTAGTAGCAGACGAGCATGCAGTCCACCTGATGGTAAGTGGCTACTGCCGCCCATGGACATCTGTAATCAGTCCCAGATAGGATTAGATATTCCTACCTGGAGTCAGCCACATGTGCGCCGCTACCCCCGAGGACAAAGCTGGAACGCCTCGGAAAAGTAGTCCACTTGATGATAAGTGGCAACTGCTACCAACGGACATCTATAAAATAGATTAGAGTACTCGATGACTGACAATGTTACGATACTAAGTTATAATTTTTTCTGTATTTTTTTTACTATATCCGTCAAACAAAACCATCCATAATATAGCAGTAGGTACTTGACATTACAATTACAGGACAGAAAATCGTGTATCATAAACCCCACACTGTAATTATTCATATACTACATAATAAGTTATGTGCGTCTTAGAAATTAATTATCAATTGCTAAACAGTGAAGGAAAACATCGTAAGAAAACCTGCATACCTGAGAGATTTAAAAAAAAAATCTCAAAGGTATGTGAAGTCTACCAATACGCACTTGGCCAGCGTGGTGGACTATAGCCTAATCCTTCTCATTATGAGAGGAGACCCGTGCCCAGCAGTGGGGCAGTAATGGGTTGCTGATGATGATGATATTACATAATACGTAAGTCCTCACACAGAAAAACTTGGCAAACCGAGAGATATGCTTTGTATTTCTCTATAACTGAGATTTTTTAGAATAAAATAGGCAGACAAACGAAAAAATAGCCACATTAAAATAACAAACAGATTACTATCAAAATTTCCTAAACAAACATATATGATTTTTACGTTATTTGATATTAATACAAAAAGGCCAGCTGTATACTTTTATCAACTCTATAGGTCATAGCCATTAAGAGATTTAGTCTCATTAAATATGTAAATATCGCAGGTGCAAATGGAAATTTCCTCCGTCGCCAGCAATTAGATTAATAATAATGAGAAAAACTCACTGGCCCAATTCAAAATTGAGTAATTACTTTGAATTTCCTCAAAATTGCTTCTTCTGTAGTACTTCTTCGTTTTGCTTCTCTGAACTGCCTTTGTTTAAATATTCTTGGCTCAAATATCTCATAAGCTTCTTAAATCTCTGTCGAATAAGTTAAAGTTTTGCAGCTTTGTATCGAAAAATATGTCAGGTTATGTAATAACAGGCGCTGGTAAGCTGTAGCAGCGGTCTGTTATTTTTTAGATATTTTGCAAATTATTTAGATAACAACGCAAATATAATTTTTAGATAGACAAAGATAAATTAAGGACATCAGATATTTAGTGATGGCTGTTGGCCATGATTCTAATCTAAATCTAAATAAAAATAGTTAAACTAAAATTTTAAAATTAATAAATCAATATGCAATCAAATTATCTAGGTCAATTGATTGAAGGGAGGAATTAATGGAATGTTGTGGACCATAAACCGCAAATACTTTTCAACAAATTGTTACAACCTTAGTTTTGAACAGATCTGGTTAGCATATTTACAAACAAAAACAATATTTATAAAAAAAAATAAGCATACCCTATTATTTATAGTTTTCTACTCCATTCAATCAGATCTACTTCCCTATCAGACATAAACCAATCAAATTACACCATCAGGCGTACATTACTCGCGAAACTAACGTCTTCAACGCTAATTGCTTCTACACAATCGGGTTCCGTTTGATTGATGGAGGTAAGTGTAATGAGAGTAACACTGATTAAAAGAGAAAACAATGTATAAAATTTAGTTACATACAAAGATTATTATTAAATTCTATTTCAGCTACTTTATACCGATTTTAATAACATAATTAACAATTTGATCTAACATCTTACTTAATTAATATGAGTACTTCAAGGCTTAAATCAACTCAAAATTAATTTTATTAATGTGTCAGACATTGGACCATAAACTCAAACTATATACTCAAATTATATAACACTAGTCTCTTAGCGTAACTGTCTACAGGCGGCGTATATAGGTAGGCATACTTATTTTAAATCAGTTGCTACCCTCACATATTAATGGATTACCGTCAAAATGTGTTACATATTTATCGAAGACTTACGCTTGCATCAATCAGTCTTTCAAATTGATCGGACATAAACCAATCAAACTAAATGGCAACACGCGAGCACGTTGCTCGTAAAACAAACGCTCTTAAAACTGATTGTTTCGACACAATCGAGTTCCAATTGCTTGATTTAAGAGACAAAGTAAAGTGAAACGGAACTGTTGAAGCACGAAGAAGGATAAGGAAAAACGTGTAGTTGTAGATATTATGTATGATTGAGGAAAGTATATCGCCTGTTCCCTAAAGGAATGTATCAGGGTTTAGTTTTGAGATGTATACGGACTATGTATTCGCTACGTCGCAAAAATATACTAATAATAAAGTATTAAAACGAGACTCTGACTTGGAATATTATGAATATAAACATAGTATAAGTTGATGTCTTCTTTATAAAGGTGGTAGAACTCAGAGATTAAAATTCAGTGCCAACGCTGCCATTATAGAATCTGCCATCTAAAATCAGTAACTTTTATTTCCTGATTGAAAGAATAAAGATTTAATTCTGATACAAGGTTCACAAACACGCTAATACTTTTAGGGCCAGTTAATGTTAGCGATAGACGACATTCTTCCAAATGCTTCGAACTCAATCTCTTACTGTGTGCCATAATGCGTGGTAGCGTTTAGATGTAAAATCCGCGTAAAACTGCTTAGTCCGCTCTGAATATAGAAATGAATCGCGTCGCCATAGCAAATTGTATGACTACACCAGCTGCTCGCAACAACTTCAGAGCGAACTAGCAGATTGGCGCGGACTATACCTCATAAGTGGATCATATGGTTGCATGACCCGATATCGCAACTTGAATTAAAATATCTCACGTAATCAAACAAAGAAATAATCGACTTTGCGTCTACCAATTCAATTACTAGTTGGGTAAGACAATTAATAGTTGGCTTGTCCTATATTTATCACGGCGGTTCACGCTCAACTCTAAGGGTATTGGTACGTTAATCTATAATCGATACCACGTTACCCTTGAAACGAGGGTATTGTCCGAAATGTGAAAAGCGGGAGTTATCCCTGTTTTCAGATAACTTCATTAGGGGACTTTAAACTTTCTGGAACGACGACGTTGATTGATAGTAGGAATGATACTAGGTATGGTACTTATTTGTTTGATTGAAAGATATAAGCTAAAAGTTATTTTATCGCTACAAATACTAAGTAGCATTAATCTACTTTTTTATTCTTATTACAGTTTAAAAAAAGTGGTTGACTTTAGAATACTATTTTTAGCAATAACAGTTACTCTATTATTTTTATAGTGAACACATTGAACACTTTAGTAAGTACCTACACCTAGAAGTTGAGCCCTTGTTGCAACGATAGTTTTCCAATTAATTGTTTAATACATTAAAAGTTTATAATGTAGACTAAACTCTATATAACATAAATGCGCTTTAAATACATAAGTTATTAGCGACAACTTTTCAAGACCTTTACTTACGTTCTATCTCGGTAGTAGACACATATAGTAGCATGCATTAAAACCGTTTTAAATATGGTTTGGGCTGCATCAATACATCGGTTCTTCAGTACGTCTAAATATTTCCTATTAAATGAAAAAATGACCATTATGTTTTAAAAATATTATAGATCTTGAACCACAAACTTAAGAATACAATTTAAGTTCGACAAAAACAGATGATGCAACTTTACTCGTACACAGTCGAACAAGTGTTCAAACAAAATGGCTTCAATCTCTTGTTTTATGAAATATGGATCACTTCATTGACACTGATGGTAATTTATTGAAATGTCACCGACAGGGTGCACTGGGGCTTTTTAGTAAATGTATCTGCTTGGAGATCCGATATTATGGTATGATTGATTAGAGTCTATATAGAATGGCTACGGAGGCGTAAACTGTAGGCTATCTAGGTTATATTCAGCTTTATGATTTATAATGATAATTAACGATAGTGAAGAACGATCTAGATCTGTCCTCATGCAATTATGACTTTTCTAATTGTACGATATTGTATAATTACTATAGAAATAACTTTTCTGTCTTATTCTTAACAAAATTTAGTTGCGTAGCCATTTAGATAGAAGTTCCCATAATGTATTCTCAATGCTCGACTATTTTAGCTATGGGAGGTAATTCAAATGCGACAGTGAGGTAAAACAGGAGTGACAGTTCATATAGGCGACCGCAGTTGACAATCGCTCTCAATCTCTTCTTGCAACGGGTTGCGACAGTGGTAATCGTTGACCAAGACTGTGAGCCGTTGGCAACACAAGTTGGCAACCGTGGTCGTGGTCGTCGGTAAGTGACCACTGTCACAAATGACGGGCTCATTAGTGAGCTTACACTGTCGCTCATGTATTACCTCCCGAAGAACAGTATGTACAAAATATCATCTTTCTAGTCGCAGTTCTTTAAACTGTTCAACAGTGAATTCATATTAAAATTACAATAACAGATTATAATTGAAAAAGCAATGTCATGAGCTTAGCAAATAGAATAAGCGTATTTTTATAGTAACAAGAAGCGTCAGATGTTAGCCGTATTTATTATCAGCAAGAAATAACCCCTAACTCACCTGTTTCAGGTAATTTCTCACAGCTCAGCAAAAAGCACTTCTTAGCTCGTGGCGTTTTTCTTCATAAAGGTAGTGTGCGATTAATAGCGATGTTTTGTAACTAAGGAACGTAGGGTATATGGAATGTCTCAGCATTTATGTTTTAAATGAAAAAAATATTTTAGTACATCTTTCTTTGGAAATAAGATGGGAGATATATTTGTCCGAAGCGTTCAAACGTAGTAGTTTAGAAATAGCATCTGTGGCCGACTTCAGGTAGGAATCTTATCTGGACAGACAGATGGACAGACAGCGGAATCTTAGCAATAGGGTTATTTATCCTTTAAAAAGCAGTTAAATTGTTGATCGCTATTTAAAGAAGCATCTCACCCGGGGCGTCATTACCTACTTTTATATAAAAGTATCATCATCATCATCAACAACCCATTACTGTCCCACTGCTGGGCACGGGTCTCCTCTCTTAATGAGAAGGATTAGGCCATAGTCCACCGCGCTGGCCAAGTGCGTATTGGTAGACTTCACATACCTTTGAGATTTTTTTTTTTATAAATCTCTCAGATATGCAGGTTTCCTCACGATGTTTTCCTTCACCGTTTAGCAAGTGATAATTAATTTCTAATACGCACATAACTTTGAAAAATCAGAGGTGCGTGCCTGGGATTTGAACCTCGGACCCCTCGATCGAGAGGCCGAGTTTTCTTAACCACTAGGCCATTACTGCTTTTTTAAAAAAGCAGTGATAGCCTAGATAAAAGTATCATACGACCATGCAATTCATACGATAATAAGTGGCTATTGCCGCCCATGGACGTGTATATTCAACCCTAGATAAGATTAGTTTCCTACCTGAGGTTGGCCACAAATGCACCGCTACCCCTGAAGACTGAGCTGGAATGCCTCGGAAAAGTATGACTTCCCTTACCACTACTCAAACCAGACCACCGCCACGCTTAACACTGCTGTTATGAAGCAGAAATAGGTGTGACGGTGATGCCGCTGTCAAACCACAGAGGTATTCCACTTTCCAATTGCAGAAAATTTAAAAATGAAATCTAATTTACAACTTAATATTATTATGATTAGATACATAATCATGTGTGATAAGGCTTCCACACAATCTAAATCAATATCCAATTATCTTCAGAATTTCAGTATTGAATATCTCAAAGGATTAATACAAGTGTTAGCACGTATTAGTATTGAGTTACAGTGATCGTGATAGCTTTAACGGATATTAATATGTGTGAGAATTAAAGTATAGTCAGCAAGTTAAGACTAGATATGTAATTTATGTTTAATCTTTGTTATTATTTGAGTTTGTATTTGAAGTAGTAAATTGGAATAGAAACTTCTTTGCGAGGCCGTTATTGTCCATTTGCTGGGTACAGGTCTTCTCTCAGAAGGAGAAATGAGGCAATAGTCTACCTCGTTGGCGAAGTGCGAATTGATAGACTTCATAAACTTTTGAAAGGTTTTTTTAGACGCTCAGGTATTTAAATTTTCTCACGATGTTTTTCTTCTCGTGAACGTTACGTCACATGTTATAGCAAGTGATATATTTTGTTTAGTTATAATTAATTTCTAATGTGCACATGATTGTGAAAAGCTTCTTAAGGGTAGGTGAAGTCTACTAATTCGCACTTGGCTTAGCTAAGCGCTTCTGTTTTCTGATTTCAAAGGTGTGGTAATGGAGACATACATTACCTAGGCGTTCCAACTTAGTCCTCTAAGTTAACGGCGCACCTGTGGCCGACCTCAGATAGGAATCGAATCCTATCTGGGGTTGATTACACGTTTCCATGGGCGGCAGTAGCCACTTACCATCAGGTAGACTGCATGTTCGTCTGCTACTCCTATATTGTAACAAAAACTAGGCTCTACAGTTTGTTTTAATATTCAAACCGGAGGTTGTCGTCATAAGCGGTATTTTCCGCTTACACTAGCACCACGCCCCAAAGGTGATAAAGGGCTCGAAGCCTCGGTAGCGAGATAATGAACAATGTATCATTTAATTATGAGAATCCACCCTACGGGCTGCCTCAAGGTAAACCTTTTCTGATATTTCCATTGAAACACGTGTCCAGTTTTTGTCACTTAGTCACCTAATTACGGTAATTTCTGCTTATTTACCTTGTTATCTACTATTAATATAAATATAGAGCATTTTATTAAATTTAAAGTATTACTGCTAATTTGTGTTAGCTTTGACTTCTGTAATATAGATAAATAAGATTTTAGTCCTACCTCAGATTTGTTTATAAAAGAAGAGTAGCAAACGAGCATGCAGTAACAGTACACTTGCTGGTAAGTGGCCACTGTCGCCCACGTACAGCTGTAACCAGCTTCACATAACCAGGGTCTTATCCGAAGCTGATCATAGATCCATTACGACTCTTGTAACCTATGATGGTTGCCTCAAGTATAGGTTAGATTTGATACTTTACCTAAGGGCGTACGTTAAGCCGGCATCCGCTCCGATGTCCTCGAACCTGCCGCTGCGTCGGTCGTATTCAACCGGTTTGTAGTGTCGACGCTCATCTGTTTTTAATAAATAGTCCACAAGCGTACTCAGTGTGTGTAAGAACCCGTCACCCGTGAGTGCGACTATGACTCTACTCATAATATTTTTCAATAAAATTATTGTTTAAAAACTAAAAACCACGCTAAAATCGCACAAGGAAAATTGTTAATCCTGATTCCTGGCGATCCTAATGAGGTGAATGGGATAAAATTATTAAAATCGTGTATTGTCATCGGTTCTTTATAAGTGTTCAAAATTTTAAATTAATCTGACCATTCAGAGTGAGTAAAAATCGAGTTCAAAGATTCCGTTACATACATACATACAGGTAAAGCTAATAAAAAAGCGTGGTAATAAAAACACGTGAGCACACCCGCGTCAGTTTTAGTACACGCTTTAAACATACGCTCTAATTATTTGTTATGTTTATACCAGTGCTTAAAGGCATAGTTGTGACAACCGTCACCGCGAAGAGCTGTATCAACTTCCAATACTGCAGTCTTCCAACTTTAGATAACATGACGGTTTTACGTCAATTTTAAAGTAGAATTGGGTCACAAAACTTCATTAACGCTAGCAAAAGTGATTAGAAAAAAACGTGTCACCAAAAATTTTGTGTTCTTAATCCTTTAAGCCCTGTTCGCAATGAGTGCAGTTACCCTAAATTTAAAATTCACAAAATTTTTAACTTTACTCCACAGCATATAAGGTATAAAATTGTTTCTTCCTTCATAACCGGCTTAGATTAAAAAAATGGAAACCTGTAATTTTGAAAAATGAAAATTTATTATCACTTCCATTTTGGATGACAGCGGATTACAGCGTTTTACAGGAAAGGAAAGAAAAATACTGAATATTTTTAATCTACGGGCATTAATTTGTATGTACAGATATTTTGATGAATAAGAAGTAAGTAAGTAAATTTTCTATTGTTTTTAATCGGCTAATTTATTATTAATCTTGGTAAAATAGCGAAGCATAGTATACATTTAAATTATCGAACTATACATCGTATTTTCAAAGCATAAGTAGTATTAATTTGTCCTACAAGTCACGACAATGGGCTTAAAATTCAGAATTGTAATAAAAAAGTATTCAAGTTTAACAATATTATTTAGCTTTACTTATTTTTTATGAAAATAGCAAACGAGCATACAGTTCTCGAATACGTACATACTTACCTTCAAAACGGAACACAGCAGCGCTTAACACTGCTGTAATTAGGCAGAAAGTGTAGATATTTGTTCAAAGTTTATTTATTCACGCTACCACATTTTCTCGAAAAAACTATTCGGCAAACATTTATGGAAGGGACTGTGGTAACACATTTTTTGGATTAATTAACGTGTCGTATGTTTTTGTGCCGGAAAAATACGACCTCACGGCACCATAGTTAGTTAATCTTTCGTAACTCACGTAAAAAGTTATTTGTCTGTACATATTTCATTAAGTCAAGTTTAGTTGGTCATTTACCAAAATAATAATAAAAACAAGGTGTATCTTTTGTAACATCAAAGAAGTACGAGTACCAAAGAAGCATTTCGGTTCACCTGATGGTAAGTGGCTACTGCCGCCCATGGACATCTGTAATCAACCCCAGTTAAGATTAGATTCCTACCTGATTCGTCCACAAATGCTCCGCTACCCCTTTGAGTTGGAACGCCTGAGACAAGTATGTCTCCCTTACCACCCTTCAAGTCGGAACACATAGCTTAACACTGCTGAGATTAAACAGATATATTATCTTCGTACCTTTATCTTTTTTAGATTAATCTTTTTGAAAAATTCACTCTCATTTTCCTGCATCACAAAACTTCAAATCTATAACTTATTAAAGCTGATTTTAAATCGATTCTATTCCTCATACTTATCTCACTATTTTAACTTCTATAAGGTCTGCGAGAAAATTAGGTTCACAGTTATCGTGCTATACACACACTCGCTCCGAAACGTAAATTGTACGAATCGCTGCCATTAAAATGAGCTTTAAAATAATCCTCTGAACAGTTGTGAAGAAATACGAGCGTGTGAACGCTCTTTTATTTGCGCGCAGATGTGTCCTGCGCTTAACTTGCAATCATGTTGAAAGTATGAATTGTTTTAGAAGAAAGTGTTATTTGAAAATTGATAATTTACGAGAAAATATTATGTGATTTTTGTGTTCACTCTCAGTATTAATACTCTTATAGTCAATTATCGCCTGGCTAAGACACTTTATAAAAAGTAAATTAATCCTATTTAACGTTAATTGAGTGTCGAAAACTTAATTCCGTTTATGTCTGGTGTTTTTATAGAAAAAGGCGATTATAGCGCCAGTTACTTTAATGTTAGGAACAGAAAAATATCAGTCAGTGCGAGTTGGATTCATCTGTAAAAAAATCAAGTCTACTTAGTACAAATTATGGTATACAGTCCTGTGCCCAGCCAATCCGTAGTAATAGGTTTCCGTTGTGACTTAAATTAGATTAGATTAGATAAGTCTAATTTATTCGAACGTTCTTTTAAAATCCCATATTTTTATGATGAGTACTTTAAATACTATTTTCGCTTTATACAGTTCTAAAGTAGAAATAAATTCTACTGCTTCCACAATAAGAGAAACATAATAGACAGCGGACAGCGTACACAGGTGTCGACACACGCCTCGAGAGACAACTGCCACATCCGTGCAACACTTGGTTCCTTTACACTCCAGGTGTTCAGAAATATATTTCAAGATAATTTTGTTAAGAATTGCAGAATTAGTATAAAATGATAATTTTATTACTCGTATTAAGTAATTTGAATTCTTCGAAATAGATTTCGATATGTAAGGAAGGATTTTAAAAAAAAAATCACCTTGTAATTAGTATACAGAAAATTGCAATGTACGCGTGTTGTAATTCTTGGACTGTCCAAAAGCTTGATCGATTTTAATAAAGTTTTACTCTGAATTGATGGGATCACTTGAATCGTTTTAGATGTAATTTATACCGATAGATGGAGGTGTTGATGAGGTCTTTTAAATTGTCCGATGTTTCTTTTTTTCTGTATTTTTTCTCATTTATAGAACCATGCAGTCCAATAATTTTAGCCTCCCAGCAGTATTCAATGTTTTTTTTTTTATATTAATGAATTAGTTATTACTATAGTGCAAATTGTAGAACATAGAACGCGAAAAGATAAGACAATGTCAGAGGACAGTGTAGACAGGTGTGTCGCCTCCGCCTCGCCTCGAGAGACAAATGCCACATCCGTGCAACACTTAGTTCCTTTACACTCCACGTGTTCAATACCAATACCAATAACCATCTAATACCAATAAGGCCTATGTTGAAGTGTATATTAAGTTAATCACAGGTTCGTTTCTAAATATTATTACTAAATTAAGTAATTACTACTACTTACACTGAGGTATTATTGAAGATTAAAGAAGCTATTTTTTAGCATTAGATTTCTCTATTCAAAACTTTACACTAGACCCTTAACTGAAAGCATCTTATAACTATTTTTTTCGACCAAAGCGACATTACTATAATATTATGTTCTTGTAATCTAGACCTAAAATTTTACCTACCCAACTTTATTGTACAACAAAAAGAGCATTCAGAATTTTCTGGGCAGCGTGCAATAAGCCGTGGAGTGGTGCTCAAGTGCCCTTGCCTTTCATCCCCGCTCGACTCCGCTCTACCCTCAAACTAAGGCATCGTCATAGGTTATAATAACGCGCATGAATATTCTCACGAAATATATGCTGCTGTTTTTGTAGATTCAAACATCTATATATTCGATACCTATACTTAATATAAAAGTATATGAATTCAAAAGAATCCTAAACTAGTTGGTTAACAACTCTTACTTACAAGGAAGTAGAAATTTTGATACGAGGTTTAAGATAGGAAAAATACGTATACATCACAATTATAAACACACAAACATACATACTCATGCACACAGGCACACTTGTATTAAAATATCTACGAAAGCGACGTATTTTTCGTAAACTCCTATTGTTATTTTCACGTTACTAAAACGTAAACATTTAATACTTTAAAATAAATAGTGTGTTTCCTGATGCTCTCGTAGTCTTAGAGTAGAAACTCATTTGCAACTTATTTTTTATAAAAAAAAACAATTCTAAAATTAAACAAACAGAACGTTGAATTATATTTATTTGTAGTAAGACGCAGATGTGACTGTTACTCGCTCCAGTGCGCCATTCCCGGCTCTCCCCGCTCTCCTGACGATCCGTTGCGTTCTGATTAGGGATGCTATGGATATATTTCGGATCTGGATATCGATATGGATTTATTAAAAATATTTTATCGGTTTCGGATAAAGTTGCTGATTTCATATGTGATTATTTCGGATCATCCAATAGTTTTGGATAATTTCGTTTACGGATATTAGATTTTTAAGGAATTATACGTAAAGAAAATACAAATAGGTGAACGAAACTAGTAACTTTGTTATTAAGTAACTCAGCGTCGGCTGGTTCGGTTGAAAAATTTCATAATAGTTCGTCATTCACTGCCGTTCTTAATATTCAATCTATCTTGGTGTTGCTTTTGACGATTACGACTTTTGGTAAAGTCATATTTTGACAATTAGTAATGTGCAGAAACTGTCATAATATGTCGATCTTTGTAAACAAAACATTGAATAGCTTAAATCTAAATAACAGACCTCAATCCGCCCTTATTCAATATTATTCAAAACTGATATTAAATCAGATTCGGTTACAGTTTCGGATATGATTTTATTTCGGATATCCGACACTTTCGGATCCGGTTACGGAGCTCCACACAGCCCTGGTTCCGATTCTCTTATCTGCGTCAGAATTTATTCGTGTACTATTTAAAATGTGCATCCAATTTCAAATAACACTCCCGCTTATCTTTTGCTCCACTTAAAGCAACCTCACTTGTATGTTCTAAACTTCTAATAAAATGAAAATATATTTTTATTTACAAGTATGAGTATTGTGGAAGTATTAGTAGTTATATGAAATAAATGTTCATTTAAATATTTCTGTAGTGTGAATGTACCATTTTATATGCAAACTATATATGATATTATGATTTAAAACTATACCATTGATATCTTTTTTAAATATTTTTTCTAGATAGAAATCCTGGGGGCCGGTAACTTTGCACTATAAAATAAAATAATATTTTAGTTATTAGATCTTAACAATTTATAATAGATTTGACGTGTACTCTGAACTGAACACCCGACCCTTAAAAACAAACAATTTTACAAAATAACATTTTTTTAAAGATAACATAAAAAAATGAAAGAACCCATTAAAAAAATAGCAATATATGGCAACGATTTTATTGTTTGATATATGGTTCAGGAAAATCTTCGTCTCTTTTGTAGGGTGTCGTTGATAATATCTCGTTCGGGACTCGAAGTGAAACCCATAAATTCAGGACACCTGAAATAGTGTAAATAATAAGTATCTAATACAAAATAAAGTTAATAAATATAATTTCTCTGTTTAGCGATTGGATTAAAGAAATTATCACTTTTTTAAATGTGATAATATCTTTTATCCAATCCAATAAACGTAGGTTTGCTTTTCAAAGTCAGATAAAATAATTAAAAGAAGATCTAAGATTAAATTTTCATTGTGAGAAAGAACGTGAGAGATCCTTTTGTAGCCGGGATTCCGTATATACCACTGCCACAGTATTACTAAGCGCAGTGTTCAAATTTGCAGTAAGGGACATACTTATCTAAGGCGCTTCAATTTAGTCCTCAGGGGTGGTAATGCATGTGTTGTCAACCTCTGGTCGCCAATCTGGTAATTTGAATAGTAGAACCCTTTGTGGTTCGACTCCGGCGCCCCACCGCCACACCTATTTCTACCTAATAACAGCAGTGATAGGCGCTGCTGTGTTCCGTTTTGAAGAGTGTGGTAAGGGAGACAGACTTTTCCGAGGCGTTCCAGCTTAATCCTCAGTGATAGCGGCGCAACTGTGGCCGACCTCAGGTAGGAATATCTAATCATATCTGGGGTTGATTACGGATGTCCATGGGCGGCAGTAGCCACTTACTGTCAGGCGGACTGCCAGTACCTACTGCAGCTCATGGACATCTGTCATAAACCCTAAATAAAGATTTGATTAGATTTTTTTATAATATAAGAGTAACAGACGAGCATGCAGTCCACCTGATAGTAAGCATGCTCGTCTGCTACTCTTATATTATAAAAAAAATCTAATCAAATCTTTATTTAGGGTTTATGACAGATGTCCATGAGCTGCAGTAGGTACTTACCACCCCTTACAAGAAAAAACTTAATATTGTGTGTAATAATCTGTTCACTTACTTATAAATCTCCGTCGTGATATGATTGATAGCTGGGCTCTTGCACCTCGTGCTCCATAGTGACCAGTACTTGAAGCCTTCTCGGTTGAAGATCTTCACCGCACACGCCGTGTCATCACGGATATCGTCATCCAGAAGTGCTGGAAGCAAGTAGAATTGTATGAAAACTTAGTTTTTTTTATAATATAGGAGTAGCAGTCCATCTGATGGTAAGTGACAACTGCCGCCCACTTACATCTGTAATCAACTCCAGATAGGATTAGACATTCCTTCCTGGGGTCGGCCACAGACGCGCTGCTTTCCCTGAAGTCTAAGCTGGACCGCCTGTGTCCCTTACCCATACCCTTCAAACCAGAACACAGCAGCGCTTAAGACTGTTGTTATGAGGTAGCTGAACCACAATCGGTTCTATCACCTTCAAAAGTGACAGCAAATCAGACATATCTGCGCATGTCAGCATTGTTCCGCGTAAATTACACCATGACAGCCACTGACTAGACTGCTTAATTACTCCACCAAAGTAATTAGAGAATCATGACAAAGTACTTATATAAAAGTAGTCCTACAAAGTTACTTAAAATCAAATCACATTGTTGCTAGATTAACAGTGGATACTTAAATCTTATTTAGTTTAACGAGACCTTTGACGAGTAAAATAGAAAGATACTTCACCGCCTTCAAATTGAATGAAGCCACAAAAGGATGATTTTATCATTTATTTTTTGTATTCTTGACAAATAAAAAATATTTTTAGAGAAAATTTACGCATAAGTAACTAATACTACGTAATTTACGTAGCTTACGCAACAATTTCAATTCTCAAAACTCTTTACACTTTCTTGTTAGGAGTGATCAATCTATGTATTTTACTCATCTAAGAACGAGACAATAAAATAAATCCACGGTACGAACTTCAAATGAAACGTCGGTAGTAAAAATGTCGATTCGAAAAGTCACAATGCCCGATTTATTTCCTCACGTATATTTTCGCTCCAGTGGCTAAGACAACAAAATGTGAGTGATTTCGAAAATACAATATATTTGTTACAGTTTAATAAATTCTATATAAAGATTACACTGATATTGTAACAATATTCGCGTACGATTATTTTTTAATATAGCCCATCTGTTGGTATATGGCTACCATGGACATCTGTAATAAACCCTAGACATTATTAATGTCCTAATTGAGGTGGACTACAAATTCATCGCAACCTCCTGGATATATCTGACCCACCTCGAACACAACAGGTTCCACCTGAAGCTGATCACAGGTTCCATTCCTGTACTATTCACTAAAATGTTGACTTACATATGTTATCGTCGTTAATAAGAAGCTTGGATATTAACGATATCACATTTTTATAACGTTACATTAAAGTAATAAGTGACTCATTTGATACTACAGTTTAAAAACAGATGCGGGTAGGTGAAGTGGGGACGACACCTTGGCGGCGCTCGAATTAACAGAGAGCGACATTCTGGTCGGAGACTTCAGCAAGAGCAGTCGAATAACGGAGATACTTGTGTAGTTATAATACTTCTAATCACTAGTGTGAACTTACTTACGTATAATTGTTATATCGTTACTCTGTACCGTTTATGTGACTATATTATTACATGACTTCAAGACCTTCAAGACGAGTTTGATTTCATCAGAAGTGTACAAGAACCAGCTCACAATCATGGACGGCGATTCGTAAGTACGAACATACTTGACACAGGAATAAAAACCGTGAGTTAAAACATTATTTTGTCATATGTGAATTTATCTTGGTAAAATAAGTAAAAATGGGGGTAGATAAATGTCGTTGATGTAAGGGCAAACTCATTTGAATTAAGAAAATGGATAGATTGAGACTAGTAATTCAATGAAATGTTAATACCCTCTGAAAATGATATACTTAAATTTTGTGAACAAACTTTACTCTTAGCAAATTACTTGTTAACATTGTAAACTGAGGTGTTTACTTCAAAATAAGTGCATTTTCTGTGAAGAAGTGTCTAAAAGTAATTTTGCAAGGCAGTTCTTGTGGTAAATCTGTCCATTTGGTTTAAAGTCTGTGGTGTAAAAGTAAATCCTAATTGTTCTAAAGTTACACCTACTTTGAAATATATAGAAATACACGTACTTATGAAAATATTTTAAGGATCTTTAATCTTAAATGTCAGGCTTTATAGATGTGGGAACCTAATGGTTGTTAATATAGGCTAATGTACGCCAGAAATTGCATACAGGTTAGATTTGAATTTATTTTTGATAACTTTTAATGTTTCAAACTGGGTTTACGTATATGCGTTTGTTATTATTGTATGGAGGGGACTATGCGGTAGCAACAAACGCAGTTACAGAGTACAGTATACCTACTTGATATAAGTGACACGTTTATTAAGTTGCAAAATTTTGATTATTCATAATTGTACAGAAATGTATAATATCTACGTGGTACATATTTAACTGACTGCAAATAAGTATCACGACCACGGTATTCAGTGGCTGAGTGTACCCACGAGGGAAATGGTAAATGAGTTTAAGGTTTATTGTTTTTTTTTTTTTGGATTAATTGACTATATTTAAAAATTCACATCTACATTGTTCACACTTTCATTTTATAAATCAATGAAAGTTTCCTTTTGATTTCATATACTTGATACGTAATTGTTATGAAAGAAGCATACGTTACGTTGCCAAATTTAGCATTCCATCAATTCTAGGCGAACTCACGCAGTACTGTGTACTACTGTGTTTTGACTCCCATAAAGTATAAATGCACATTAGTTAATGATCTATGAGAAAACTGAGAAACTTATGCGCAGCGGTCTTTGGAATATTATATATAAAAAAAACAACCTCCCATTTCACTTATACATAATATTAAATGTCTGTTTTAAATTTAGTATGCAACGTTTCGTGTTGTATTAATATTTCTTTACATCTCGTAATTTTAAACCTTTATTGAATTTGAATTTGACACATTACACGTCCTTTTGGTTTGAAAATTGGGCACTATTAAATACTGGTAAATGAAGTTTGTACCTTAAACGTTGAGGCGCTTAGACTATCGATATTATCAATTATGTGAGCCACTTACGAAATGATAAACGGGATCCACTTTGTATGGGATTGAGAATAAATTATTTTAAGTAAAATAATAATAATAAATTGATGCTTTTATAACTTGAGCTTAGTTCTATTTACAAGTTACAGCAATTAAGTTATTATACGTACATATTTAAAATGAGTCTTGCCTGCGACTTTGTTCATGTGGATTCAGAATATAGTTTGAATTGCATTTTTAAAACGAGTCTTGCCTGCGACTTTGTTCATGTGGATTCAAAATATAGTTTGAATTGCATTTTTAAAACTAGTCTTGCCTGCGACTTTGTTCATGTGGATTCAAAATATAATTTGAATTATACAATGCCCTCTGTCAAGATCACGGAGTACATTGGTAATTTGAAATTCTCCATTACCTGGTCATGTAATGTTTTAAAAAAAAATGTATATTTTTGACATCAACTTCGTAGTTTTGGTTTTAATGCATTTTCAAACATACAAACCGACAGACAAAATTTTTCTTTTTCAAATATATTCGATGTAAACACGTGAAGATTTCATTCTTATTATATGTATATCATAGCCGAATGAATAATAATGTTGTTTAATAATGTAATCAAATAAAACCATAGGTACATTTCGATGGGATTTTCTTATACAATAATTTACTTTTCATATAAATTTCATACGGTTCACAACTGCGTCATGTCTAGGTTTTCTCTATAGAAACATCGAACGTCTCCTTGAGAGTGTTGGTTGTAAATGATACATATTATATTAATATAATCTATACAGATATTACGCACTAATATATTTTTATTACAAACTATATAAAAGTCAGGTGAAGCCGAGGCGTTTGAAATATATATAATGAATATGAATTGTTCGGTAATAAGGTGTATCATAAGATAGTTTGACTGTTTGTTTGGCTGGCTGGTATAAAATCATGATCAACTTTAATAGACCTTTTTCAGGTCATAGAAATTTTAGGTTGTGATTGATAAGGAGCCACATGTTATGTAAAACAGTTATAGTTTTAAATCTGACGATCGTGATGAGACAAAATTAGAATTGGACAAGATTATTAAAATCATGTCATGTCAAAGTATTTCAAAATTTTTAAATAAATCTGACCGTTCAAAGTAGGTAAAAATCGAATTCAAATATTCCGTTACATACATACAGGTCAAGTTAATAAAAGCGTGTTTAAAAAAAATCTTTTATCAGTTGTAGACACAAATAAGTATAGTTAAATAATGGCCGGTTTCTGAAGTCATTTTTCTTGGTAGGTAGTTTACGAGTATGTATTCAATCTATCGGAAACTATCCGTTTGATAACTACCTACGAAAAAAAAAATCCGCTTCCGAGGAACTCAATGTAAGACAAAGTCTGTTTAAACTCCGTTTAGATTAACGGACCATTTTAATGTGTTTATTCTTTCCATAACATTATTTGATTTTTTTAAAAAACGACGTTTTGCGTAAAGTCTGGCAAATCTTCCTTAGTATAATGCATAACTTTTACAGTAAAATAGCCCAAACTATAACTTCCTTATGGGAATCTTGATTTAAAACTTTTGGTGAAAAAAAAAAAGTTAAGCTTATTACACAATTGACAAGTATGTCGCTGACGTGAACGCATGGGTCCTTCGCTTTATTAATTAAATTTTGAAATTCATGCAATAGTATGTATTATTATAACTGAATATAAATTCAATTTAATGTAATGAAATTTCTTTCGGACTTTCAAAAGTGGGTTATGTGGCCCTACTTTGAAAGAAATAATGTGAATTTGTGATAAATAACGTAAAAAATTGGGTTCATACAACTTATTACGTGTTGTACTTATTGTGTGAAATTCATGCTTTGTTTACCATTATTTAGTCTTTAACTTTGATATCATTCATTTCAAATATTCACGATATATTATTATTTTGATACTGCTTCATCAGTTGATAAAAGACGTACGTTGGAAAGGCAACTATTTGTATAAAATAACATTGTAATAATTAAAAGAAGTACTAAGTAGTAATAAAATAATGTTATAATAGTATTTTGAGTCGCACAGATTCATTTAGTGGCCAACTATAGATCTATCTATCTATCAGTATAACAGTTATTGAACAGGTTGTTGAGCATTCCGAAATGGACTAATAAGATAAACGTCGTTATTCTGATGCGTAACTTTATCGAATCAATAGTTGTTGGAGATTTAACTATTGGACTAAAAATCCAGACATAAGTAAAGTGGGCAGCTAGATGTTGTCATTACTGTAGGTGTAGGAAACTTTGTGGTTTGATTTTTATTTATCTGGAGTTAAGATGGATTAGTGCAGATGCCTCGAGCAGTGTGATGTTCGCGGGTGTCTCTTGGTGATGCATATGGTTGGGTTGACTCAAGGCATTGAGTACCTTGAAGACATTAAGTGAATATTGCATTTTTAGAGTAAATTTGAGTTGAGCACTGGCCGAATGTTATCGTAAGCAAGGTATAAAAACTGCGGTGATACATGACTAGAGTGATCCTATATGAACATCACCTAGTTATAACCGTGTTTTTTATTATTTAACAATGGTCTAATGCATTCGCTTCAATACCTGTCGCGCATATGACATTTATGTAAAGAGTCCTTATGAACTATGCCTGCAACAGAAATCCGTGGTGAACACTGTTGGGGCAGATTTATAACCTAGGTAATACATAACTAGTGTGATTCTATATGAACATCACCTAGTTTAAGCCTTGGTTCGGATCAACAGTTCGGGCCTTTTACATGCGAGTCGGTATTGCAAGAAAATGCGTATAGTTAAAGCCATGTTTTTGATAAACAGTTCGGGCCTCTTACGTGCGAGTCGGTATTACAAGAAAATGTGTAACTCTTCTGGACTTAGGCATTAAACAACTGGTTTTCTTTTGCAGCTCTTGCATCAGACCATACACGATCGAGGACGAACGTGTGAGCAGGACGGCCGAATGTTATCGTCGTTAATAAGAAGCTTGGATATTAACGATATCACATTTTTATAACGTTACATTAAAGTAATAAGTGACTCATTTGATACTACAGTTTAAAAACAGATGCGGGTAGGTGAAGTGGGGACGACACCTTGGCGGCGCTCGAATTAACAGAGAGCGACATTCTGGTCGGAGACTTCAGCAAGAGCAGTCGAATAACGGAGATACTTGTGTAGTTATAATACTTCTAATCACTAGTGTGAACTTACTTACGTATAATTGTTATATCGTTACTCTGTACCGTTTATGTGACTATATTATTACATGACTTCAAGACCTTCAAGACGAGTTTGATTTCACATATAAGTTAGTCGGCATCAACACCCTATTACCAAAACGCAGATTTTTTATGCTAAAAATAGGCGTTGCGTCGCGACTGTTGCTCACTGGTTGAACCATACTGGCTCTTCCATCTTTTTTTATTTTTAAGATTATGATTTTAACACCAGAGATTGTCTTTATTTTATATTACAATACAACCCAACTTTAAGATAACCTAAATAAAATGAAAAAGTTGTATTGACGAAGATTGCAGAAAAAATTACCACTTTAAATAAATAACCTACTTCCCAACATACCAAGTTATAACACCATCAAGTTATTTCCACTGTCCCATCAAAAAGCAATCCGGCCAGTTTAAGCGAACAAGCACCATCAATAAACACTTACATTCACATGCTACATTACAATCTCCGCCGGGTTTGCCCACCTTGCACCATTTGTTCGGAATCTGCGGAATCAAAAGGCGATTATGAAGAAATTCATGGATCCTTATTTACTACGTTCGTTGTAATATTTGTTCCAATATATCAAACTGTTAGATTATGTTTTATAATTTTAAAGTGTTTTTAATAACTATGGAGGGTAATTGAAAATTAGACGAGCTTACCTGTAAGCGAAGTCTGATTATAATTTTATGAATGGTGATCTGAAATATAATTGAGAATTACAATGTAGTATCCTTCTTCCCACTCGTCGGCATCGCGATTGTTTAGCCTTTAAAAACAAAAAAAGTTTAAAGACCACTGACACTGCGTATGACAGTGACAGCTCCGGATTCCTCACTTAATTTAGAGTCTATCATTTCCAACTTAGTCTCCTTGATAATATGCATGCTGTCTATATCTAGGAGACTCTTGTTCTTATTGTTGCAGTATGGGTTTTGATTTTGGGAGGGTGGGTAATTATATTTCAGATCACCATTCATAAAATTATAATCAGACTTCGCTTACAGGTAAGCTCGTCTAATTTTCAATTTTATTTCATGGTGATCTGAAATATAATTGAGAATTACAATGTAGATGTTTAGAGACAACTGCAACAATGGGACATGTAATTAAGTTAAAGATTTATTACCATACATATATATTATTATATGGATTTAATTACATTGCTGAATATTTATTCGTTCTGCATCATATGGATGAGATGTTGTGAAATCCATAGTGCTTAGTGAGATTTATTCTCAATAATAAAATATATATATATATATATATAAATACAATATGAAAATATCATATTAATAAGAAATTTTTCTCTTAATTAGGTATAATTATAAAATATACATAATTATTAGGATTGCTAACTGAATATTTACTCTTACTGTATAATATGGATGAAATGTTCTGAAACACATAGTACTAAGTGAGATTCCCTCTGAATTAGATGAAATAATATTCAGTGCAATAATAATGCAATATTTTTCTCTAAATATATTATTACTAAAATTGGCCAATAATAATAAACACCTTACATGAAACGAACACTATCATTCTGAATTAACACTTGGCTGTGCCCGTGTGATTTCATATACCTGGTAAACCCAGAGAAAAGAAATATATACCAAAATAATAATAATAGTAATATTGTAATTTAGTCAGTGTTAATAATTATTCAATTCAAGCTTTTGCACCTTGCAAAAAATAAATACCTACAAGGTCGAAAATATGTTTTCTACCCTCCATAGTATGTCATATGTCATAATTATGTGTAGAATGAATTACTTGGTCAATTTTATTGACACAAATAATACTATTTCCTTTGCTATATAGCAATATGTGTATAAATATGTTTCATATGTGATGTGCATTATATAATAATGTACTTTTATATAATACTATACTTAAATGTACCAGTAGGTACATTGTATGTATTCCAATTCCAAAATGGCTTCCTATTTTAATAAAAAATAGGAAGCCATCCCATGTTGAATATTAAGGAATTAATACCATTATTTATTGACAAATTATGATTGGGTATTTGATTTGATCTTGGGATGATATATGCCCCATGTGAGATAAATTTATATTTTATGTTGTAGGTATACCCGGTATAATATTGGGTGTTATACCTACTTTGTTTCTTTATATTAGTGTGCATGTTCAGGAGGGACATGATCATTCTTAGATCAATGAAACATTTTAGTTTTATATGACTTCCTGTTTTTGTAAGTATATATCAGATTTGCAAAAGTTACTTATACTTTTTGCTGTACCATGCTTATGCATGCCCTCTGTAAAGTTACATATCTATATGGTTGGTTGGAAAGCTTATGATGTGTTTCCTTTTGAAATCCAATCTGACTTTCCATCTAACATCTTTTCCTAAAAATGTGTGTAACTATCAGTTATGTGTATGTAAAATTTAATATCAGTTTTCATAGCAGTATTTATGTATATGATTATTTCAAACCCCATTCATGACTAGACCAGAAAAGCTTATCTTGACTCAAAAGTATTTATGCTGAGCATTCCCAGGATTAATTCAGTTTTAATAAGTCAAATATTTTATAACTTCCATGGGGTTCTGGCTTACTTAGCCTGTAATGATTACTAACACAACTGGTTCTAGTTACAGCTCTGACAGTGATAACTTATAAAGTTATTACCCACATTTTTCTCCATCTTAATTCTTTAAGAAAAGGAAAGTAGATAAATCTTCTATATATAATAATTATAATAATAATTTGTATATATAATATAGTTTTCTTTGTTCCAGGCCAGATGTCTGCCATGTGTGTCCTATATAGTAACGTTCATCACACATACCCCTAAGGAATTCCTATTAATTCTAGGGATGCTAGGTTTACATTTGAAAATTGATTGGACATGCAGCTTACTTTCTTTGTTTTATGTTTTATAAGAGCATCTAGGTATACACACTAGGCATAAAAGACCCAAAGAATATATCATATTAATGGCTGGCCATTCACATGATATAATAATATTGTTATTACTTTTATATCATTAATGTGTCACATATTACCATGGTGGACATTATTTACCCTTAGCCTAAGCTTCATTATGAAATGAGAACAATTTCAGTTTTAGTGTAACTAACATAGACATTATGAAGACTTAAGTGCAATAGCAATTCTCATATTATGCTTGTCTTTATTCCAGGATTAATGGACTGCTGTGTTATTTTTTGACCTGATGACTGGTGTATAAATGTATGATGCATGTTTCTATATAAACCTGGTGTTGCTAAAGGAAATGTTTAAGCAACAATATAAGTAGTATATTAATATTTGATTGCTTTTTGTAATGTTGGGAGTACCAGGCTTCTGTTGTAGAGCATTACATAGGCACCAATAATCTTTAGTCAATTTTTTCATGATGATCAGCCTCATATTTTAAGCAGTTTTACTGTACATGTAAAAGTGAAAAAAATGTGCAGATATTTAATAATTACCCATATGTTTGTGGACTGAACTTCCAAACCTTTAATTATTACTGTATTTATTCCTATTGAGTCACTGAAACATAAGTGTAACGAAATCCAAAGTGTTAATTTTGTATAAATTCTCACATTTGTACATAAAGTTCACTCTTGACATTCACATATTTGCATTTATGTCACATATGCCATATAAATAAGTAATACTAAACAAGGTTTTTGAATTATTTACAAGTATGGACATTTATTATTTAGCACATTTGTATTGTTATAGTATTGCAGGTATTGTTATAGTACCTGGCCTTAGAATAAATCATAAAGGTATTTGTGTCCAAAGACAACTCCAGACTTCTGGATTGATTATCACTGTAAACCAGTGTATTAAATAGATTATTTAAAAACTTCAATTCAAGTTACATCTATATATAATAGAGTTATATATGTTATGTAAGCTCAATGACTTTAAGTAGGTACTCTGTACCAGTAGTTAAGTGGTGCATTATAGTTCTGATTGTACTCCTTGATACAAATCTCCTTAGAGTTATACCTTAATAATACGAGTATTTCCTGAAATCCGCAATATCTTGAAATACATCTAATCTGGATGTTAGGATATTCATATACCTAGCCCACAAGATATCAAATCAAACAGCTTTATATAGCTGGTAACTGATTAAATTTTATTATACATAATTTGTATATATGTGAGTAAGAGGTACTACAATATAACCCATGTAATATTGTTTACTTTGAGCCATGTATAGGTACCTGTTATTTGCTTATAAAACAGCTGAAATTGAGTAGGAACTATATAGTATCCATAACAAATCAATGAACTCTGCTCAATTGTGTTGAGGTATTAACACAGAATGCTACTATCAAAGCTAGGACTTCAGACGCTGGTTCCAATATATGAGATACTTATAGTATTCTTTCTTCATGTGACCAAAAATATATTGGACAGATATATGTCAGTATCAATAAGCCGGAGTCTTGTTTGCTTAATCATTGTCCTCCTGAGGTGGTTCTTTTGAGAGAGCATGCCTTCTGTTCTATTTCAGGTTAACATGAAACAGTTGTCATGTATATACACCAGTGTGTATGTGATAATGTGAGGAGCACATCTATTACCATTTGAGATCGAGCATTGGATTAACTAGTATACAAAGATAATTTTGTCATCAATGTTGTAAGATTTTTATCTTGACGCCATATATTAAATTTTAATATCATATAACACAATTGATTTGTGTGGAACGACCAATCTCAACCAATTTCAAATTGGCAACGGGGTGCTGCATAAAACATTTATGTCACAAATGTCTATTTTAGACATTTTTTTCTGATAAGATAGTTAGTCTTCTATCATTTGTAATGCAGCTAAGTGAGTTTCAATGTCTTCAGTATGATTCCGTTACATGAGCTCATGAGCATCATGCTGTGCGGTGAATCCTGATAAGATTCTTATATGCACGGGGTTATATTTGTTATGGGTTAGCGCACCAGCAATGTGATGATTCCTATTTTCTGTTCTCCACCATGTATTGCACATATTTTTATCGTTTGTATTGTGGTGGAGCATAAATTACCTATTATGACCTTTATAGGTAGCACTAGTTAAAGTGTTATTCTGAGAAGACCATCAAAATGTACCAGGTTGATTTCCTCAGTTCTCATTGGAATATGTCATTCATCCAGTTGCTTCACACATACCTCCCAATTTTAGAGAACTCTGATGATATTATTGTATTCACTCGTTGTCCCAGTATGTTGACATAATATTTTCCATTTCTGTTAGGACACTGTTTTGTCATAAAGTTACAAATATGTTTTGCTATTTGCAATAACTCCATGAATGATTCCTGAAATTATAGCTGGTTCTGAAAATTATTTTGTCAGAGTTGGTATAACAGGGTTGGCATAACCTTGTGTTGTAGCAGCTCTAGCTTGGTGCTTATAAATCATTCATGCTTTATACTGTGTATTGTTAGTGCAATAGCTAGTGATGGAAGCATTCAAGCCATTTGCCACATATAAGTATTATCGCAGGTATCTCGTACTCAATGGCGAATGAGTGAAATGTTTAGTGTCAACAAGGTAACACTTGGAGTATCTCGTACTCGACGGTTCTGATGCTTTGTATATTCGACCACTTGCCACATAGAAATGTTAGCGCGAGTATCTCGTACTCAATGGCGAATGAGTGAACCGTTTAGTGTCAACAAAGTAACACTAGGAGTATCTCGTACTCGACGGTTGTGACTCTTTGAATATTTGAACATTTGTCACATATAAATGTTAGGGCCAGCATCTCGTGCTTAATGGTGAACATGGGAAACATTTAGTGTCGACAAAGCGACGCAACGAGTATCTCGTACTCAATGGCTGGGTGCATTTTATATTTGGACCATTAATTGCTAAATTATATGCATAAAAATGCAAGCATCTTACGGTTAATGGCGAATATGAGCACCGTTTGGTGTCTGTAATGTGCAACAGCGAGATTGGCGTGCATGAATAGTTTTGAAGTTGTAGATACGAGAAAGTTTTTCGAACAATATAGTTTCTTTCTGAGAATATGTTAGTTATTTAGGCATTTTTATAGTCGTGCACACATACTGTAAAAGGTGAATAATGCATTATTTTCTTACATACCTGGTAAGTAATTTGTACATAACCTCTGAACCGGTGATCCAATCCGAAGAATTGCTTCGTAAATTCCTGCTACTGCGACTACAACTACGCGGACGTGATTCTTCATTCCTAGTTTCCATTTTCTTCATTTTTTCACTAGCTTTGCTTCACTATACACGTTTAACAAAACTTTGAAAAAATAGTATCACGATGCCTTGGAAGCGCGAAAAAGAAGTGAGGAATCCGGAGCTGTCACTGTCATACGCAGTGTCAGTGGTCTTTAAACTTTTTTTGTTTTTAAAGGCTAAACAATCGCGATGCCGACGAGTGGGAAGAAGGATACTACATTGTAATTCTCAATTATATTTCAGATCACCATGAAATAAAATGTTACTCAAGTTGTGCATTTATCGTTATTTAGTATAGTCCGCGCCAAACTGCTAGTCCGCTCTGAATATAGAAATGAGTCGCATCGCAACAGCAAATTGTAGATATCCGCGGAACGAAGACAGCGATGCTCCCCCCCGGCACCCTCCGCTGCCCGCTCTCGCCCGTGGGTACATAGCTGCGTTAGTGTGCCCTTACTGTTGCTACGGAGTATATGCTTGTAGTTGTGTTCAACCGCATTGGCTCTCTAACTACACCTGCGCGCAACAACTTCAGAGCGGACTAGCACTTTTGGTGCGGACTATACCTACGCCCTACAGTCGGCTTGACGGATTTTAAAATAATTATGCATTGTTGTTGGATTCGTCTTAATTAAAACTCCACGAATAAGTGACATACTTATTCGTGGAGTTTTAATTCCTAATTCCTCACCAATCCGTAACACAGCGGCGCAATAATCCTAATTTAATATGTAATGTAATCCTAATTTATTATGGTAAATAACAATAAACCGAATACTACATACCTACCTGATACAGTCCGTAGTACTTCCTGCCGCCTGACTTCTCTGTGTAGGCATTCGTGTCCCTGTTGCTCACTTTCTCTATTAAGCAAACCCCTGGAATACAAAAAGTTATTTACAAAAAAATCTAATCACTTCTCTAATAGGTACATTAATCTTCACCGTTAGAACGTGAGATAATTTACTTCTAAACACAACTTAAAGTAAGATATTTCTTTATATAAGATTAGACAGACTTTTCCGGGGCGTTCCAGCTTAGTCCTCAGGGGTAGCGGCGCATCTGTGGCCGACCTCAGGCAGGAATACCTAATCCTATCTGTGATTGATTACAGATGTCCATGGGCGGCAGTAGCCACTAACCATCAGGTGGACTGCATGCTCGTCTGCTACTCTTAAGTTATAAATATATATATTATATATAACCCGTTCTACCTAAAGCTGATCACAGATGCGTAGCCACTCCTAAGGACTATGATCTTCGTATCTTAAGTAAGTCAACCGACATTCACACCCTCTCGCCGAAATGCCGAACTGTTTCACCTTAGAGATAGGGGTACTGGTGGCAGGTACTACCCCGATTTGTCCCTGTAGTTCCGGAACTAGAATAGGGCTACGGTATCCCCTGCCTGTCGTAAGAGGCGACTAAAAGGGGGAAGCTGGAACCGTCCGGAGAGCAACCCCGGGAAGGACGGCGGCATGTGTGGTCGCATGCCGTCGTAAACACCAGGTGTGCGGGAAGAGCGTGAAGGACAGAGCCCGACCGGGGCATCGCGCTTGGAGGACTCCGATTGTGTTCCATCGGAGATCCCAGAGTTCTCCACCAAGCGCTGAGGACGGCCACAGGGGGGGGTTTTAGTGCGGTAAAAATCCCACATAACCCGGCGTCGCTCCCACGTCGTCGGGTAGGTTTTGAAGGTTTCCCCCTCGAAAACAAAAAGAAAAAAAAAGAGTACCTTTTTATTGTACCCCGATTGACCCATACAGATTTAATCCACGTCAAACCACCCTTAAAGGTACCATCGAAGGTACCTAGGATTTGATCCTCGGACTCCTAACCCAAGTAATTCACACTACACTAGTTACGAACACAACATAACTTAAACATTTTAAAACAACACGCGAGCAATTTGAACTCGAAACACCTGTGTTTGACCGCAAATGGTATAATAGCATTACCGAATAGCCTTCTTACATGCTAAAGGGTATTTATATACACAAGTATAGAGTATAATTCTGAATTTTAATTTGAATTTAAATGCAAAAATGTGAACGTAAATATTGACTTTAAATTAATTATTAACCCAGCTTGTTGAAATATTTTAGGATAAGTTAAAGTATAATAATATAAATCAAATCAAAGCGTATAAGGAACTAAATAACCAAAACTTAGTCTAAAGTTCTCCGATTAGAGATGTTACCTGGGATATTTCAAAATAACAAACTATAGTAATTTGGATGTAGAAATAAACGTCAGTTATATGTTCATACAACTTGATACAACACATACAAACAAATATATAGACAAAACAAACAGAAAACATACGGAAAATAAATATTCAACTTTCAGTGTAACAGTACCGATACAAATATTGTCTAAAACTATTATATTCCCTTAAAAAGATGACGCTTTTTAAATAACGTTAAAATCAAATATATTTTAGTATAGACAAATACACATATCGAACAAATGAATAAGGACATACTCATACTCGAAGGTAGTATTCAGGTCACGCGCGCAAAAAGTTGGGATCGCCCAATCAACAGATTTTGTTTCCCACAATGCCGCACAAGAGGAAAATTGCTATTGTCGGTTTTTTCTGTGTAAACCCCGCAGCACATTGATGACTTAACATACCGGTTGTAACAACTGATTTGTTAACACACGTTTAGTTTTGAAGAGGAATTTCGATGGATTAATTTCTGCATGTTAATGTAAAATGAGTGACATGATTAAGTACTTGATTTGAGTCTAATGTATTTGGTGTAATTTAAGCTCTCATAAATGCAAGGTTGTGGATGCAAAATGCCTGTAATATAGCTTTAATTAACTTAAAATACGAGTAGTAGTAATCAATTATGTTAGCAAATCTGCACTACGCTACTGATAGAAATCATTATATAACATGAGTATAACAATAACCTGAGCCTTTAAATAATTTAAATAAATCATTTATGATACCTATTAAATTTTTAACTGCGATATGCTGCTGCTGCAGCAAAAATGGTTTTAACAAAAAATGTCTAAAGTATTAAAGTTTGTTTTACATACGCATACGCTGACTATTCGTGAAGTCACTGACAAAAGCTGGTAGATTTTATTTCAATGTCACATACTTTTTTTACAAAAGTCAAAGGTGTGCCACTTCCCTCATCCACATGAATGGTTCTCACTTTGAAGTGGTAAAAACAATGTTCTCGCGCATACAGAATAAAATATGTCTCTAGTTCCGGCTGAGGAATATTGGCAGCTAGTTTTTTCATTTGTCTTCTCTTTTTGGTTCATATTCTTGTATTTTTGGACGAAAGACTTAAAGAGAGCAGCGTTATTGTTAGCAGCGGATTGGCGGACAATGTTTACAGCTACTCGTATTTATTAATCTCAGACTGACTAATATGTCTTTTATATCACGGCGTGCGTAAATGGACGTTTTACGCACGCTTCGCGTGCGCAAAACCCCCATTTCCGACCCCGTAATATAAAATTTTATACAACACGCGGACGAAAAATGTTTTTCTGACAAGTGTGAGTTTGCAGGCCAAGCCGCAGGTGAGGAGGTCCTCGTATTGTAATGTACTATTTTAATTAAAAACTGCAAACGATTATACAATCTTAAGAAGTGGACATTTACAACCTAAAAGTAGATAAGAATTATTCCTGAAGTCACCGCTAGTGAGTACTGCCGCTCATGGACATTAATTATAAATCTCAGATAGAGTTTAAAACTATTACCCAAAGAGAGGCATTAAGTTGAAACGCCTATAAAAAATGCGCTACCTAGCCGCGTCTACACATCAAAATAAATAAAGGCTATTGTTGTTATAAGGCATGGTAAGTAACAGCAAAGCTAAAGGTGGTAGAATCCTCTGTGGTTTGACTCCGAAGGCTGAGGGTGGTGACCCTCACGCTCGTTTGCCTAATAACAGAAGGTGTTAAGCGCTTCTTTGTTCTGGTTTGAAGGTTGTGGTAAAGGAGAGATACTTTTTCGAGGCGTTCTTGCTAAGTCCTCACGGGTAACAGTGCACATGTGGCCGACTTCAGGTAGGAATCTCAACATATCCGGGGTTGATTACGGATGTCCAAGGGCGTCAATAGCCACTTACCATCAGATGGATTGCATGCTCGTCTGCTACTCCTATATTATCAAAAAAGTCATATAGATGTGATGGTGTTGCCTCCAGAGTCAAATCACTAAAGTTCTAACATACATAATATTTACAAATAATTCTCATTTACTCAATGTAACCGACTGTACTAAGCACAATTCATTATTACAACGAACTTTGAACTAGTAACTTATTCAAGGCATTATGCTAATACTAAATAATCAACGTCGAGTTAACAGCGTTACGTGAACTCTATAGAAAATTCACCGGAATTTTCCTGCCATATTTTAGAAAGTTGATTTATTTTGAAAAGCTCAGACTAATAAGATAGACTTAGCCTTTCAAGCGATACTTATATGCTTCAGTTAGTAAATGAAACTAAAGTGAAAAATACGTGATTTACGCACCTATATGATATATAATTTTTGTATGTGTTACATCATTATTATTATTTTTTGTACATGGCATGAATCATTCCGAATGCGTTTAAAGTAAAATTTCTGATAAATTGTCACGTTAATGTACAATATAAAACGTTTGAAAAAAATAAAAAGCTTACATGCTGTTAAATAGGCAAATACTACATAAAGAACACAATTTACATACATACATATATATTACATAAATAAATAATTGTAACGCGAGGCGTCGTCTACTTTTTTGGTCCGTGACACCTTGTGTAACCTAAACAACTTACGCCCCACACGGTTATTCGATTTTTGTAGGACCTAAATATTTAAAAACCCCTTTTATTATGTACTGCCATTCCCAAAATTTGACCTTACAGAGCGGCACTAACAGACAAAATAAAAGAAATTTGTAACTACTAAGTTACGATACGAAATATCCCCAACTATACGCTACTAACATGTTACTACGTTTACATGTATTAGGTAGGAAGAGACCGCGCCAAACTGCTAGTCCACTCTGAATATAGAAGTGAGTTGCGTCGCCATAGCAAATTGTATGACTACCCTGCTCGCAACAACTTCAGAGCGGACTAGCGGTTTGGTACAGATTATACTATGTTGAAGTATTTATACTTTAGTAACGTTTAAATACGAAATTACAAACAGACGCTTCAATTTACTTTGCTACTTTTACTTAATTTATTTGTATACAGTGAAGATAAATCACCTTTTTATTAAATGTATATCTATGTCATTATTGCATCCTATCCTTGACTATGCAGATGTTTGCTATCTAGATCTAACCGAGGAGCAACTTAATAAGCTTGAGCGTATTCAAAATTTGTTTATCAGATTCATATTTGGAATTCGCAAGTATGATCACATTTCAGAGTATCGAAAGAAACTCAAGTGGCTCCCAATCCGTCTTCGTCGGAATACTCATATTCTTTCTGCTTTGTACTGCGTCTTGTTTAATTCAAACAGTCCCAATTACCTAAAGGATCGATTTCATTACCTGCATCTCTCTCACGACACACGCTTCCTTCGTTCCAATGAAAATCTATCACTTTCAAATCCTTGTTCTTCATCCTTCTTCGGCAGATCCTTCACTGCAGTGGCTGTGCGCCTGTGGAATTCCTTACCACTTGTTATCCGTCGGGCACAGTCACTAGATTCTTTTAAAAGTGAAGTGAAGGAATTCTACTTGACACGTTAACCTGCTGCATATATAATATTTATTATTATTATTTGTATGTATTTACTTTATCGTTCTTTCCTATTCTCCGTATTACCACTATTTCTATCCCTTACTTTCTTCACCTTCTACACTAGCTGCTGATATGTTCAAAGATAATTTTCGAGTCGGTATATATTACATTTGTACACCCCTACCTGTATTTCTTGCATATATATTGTTTTCTTTCAACAACTCTAAGGTTGTCTGGAAGAGATCGCTTTTAAGTGATAAGACCGCCTGTTGTACCGTTCATTATGTTTGTGTATATTTTTCATGTATTCTTTAGTGTACAATAAAGCATTTTTGTATTGTATTGTATTGTATTGTATATTTTATTAATTAAAAGTGGTTTAATGATATATGGTCATTATTCCTGAAAGGCTATTTTATATATTAAAATATTCAATAACAACTCCAATAATTATTTTTTCTGTCAATCCATTCTATGACATCGTATTCTCTAAAAAAAAAACAATATAATATCCTTCTTTCTTTTTATATAGCCCCGCTACTCACTAGCAATTATTAACACAAAATAATTAAAAAAGTATTGTAATAATAAATATACCCTTACATTGAATAATTGATTTGAAGATTATCCGCTTATAGTAGGTCAGGAATACCAACTCACAAAAAACCTACTTTTTGTCCGACATGCGTCAAAACGCAAAAAGCAGTAGGTTTATTTTTCTAAAAACATTTATTGACTACGATGATTATTTCGTCGTCGTCTGCCAATTAATGTCGAACTGCTGGGCACGAGTCCTCTCAATATTAGGATCAGACCATGGCCCACCGCCAAGTGCGAATTGGTAGACTATTTGACCCTCCGATAATTATTTATCGTCTAATCTTTTTTTTTTATATAATATAGGAGTAGCAGACGAGCATACAGTTCACCTGATGGTAAGTGGCTACTGCCGCCCATGGGCATCTGTAATCAACCCCAGATAGGATTAGATATTCCCACCTGACGTCGGCTACAGATGCGCCGCTACCCCTGAGGACTAAGCTGGAACGCCTCGGAAAAGTCTGTCTCCTTTACCACACCTTTCAAACCGGAACACAGCAGCGCCTATCACTGCTGTTATTAGGTAGAACTAGGTGTGGCGGTGGTGCCCCGGAGTTGAACCACAAAGGGTTCTACGACCTTCATTTAATCGACCGTTATGTAAGTATATATGTAAACTTGTATGTCCGCGATTTTCTCAGAAACTACGGATCCAATTTGGATGGATTTTTATTATTTGAAAGCATATCTTACGAGGAAGGTAGTAGTAATTAAATACATTTGGAATTTTTCTTATATCAAAATATACTATACATGAATAAATGGAAGTAAAATCTTAAATATATAAAATGAATATGATAAAGATACACAAATTGCTACTAGCTACTTATTGTTATTGATATAGTTTTAAATAATAATTTGTAACAAAGGGTCGTTTTGTGGCAATTATAGCCTTGGGTTAAGATATACAGGGTGAATTTTGAATTCTGAAAAATGAACTCGTTCGATTCCCGGCTAACGAAAAAGAAATTTAAAAAAAAACTAATGATGCAGTTTTAGTTTTTATCAAAATCGGCCTCGTAACTCCTTTCAGCATTTTTCGCTAATCCTTATAGTTTCAGATTTGGCCCTGAAGGCCGTTTGAAAAATTCACCCTTTATATCAAGTAATTGCAGAACTCAAATGTAATCATAATTAATACAGTAATTATACATATTACAACAGGGTATATTTCCATTTCACGTTAATAATATCGATTTATCTGTATTTAGCACTTTCTTGATAACCTTAGTTCAATTAATAACACAAGATAAATCTATCTATAAAGAGAATAATTTGTATAATTTTCCTTGTTTTCTTAAATACTTACATGCTTATAATCTTTACAAGATTTCGTTGAATAATATTTTGATTCTTAATAAAATTCTGATTATGTACTTAAAAATAAACAGATCAGAAATGTGTTGGTACTCGTAATATGTAACTCTGTCATCAAGTTTTTTTTTTATATTTGAGCCTAACGATAAAGCAGACGTGCTACCTGATGGAAAGTAGTCAACGTCGCCTATGAACATTTGCAACACCAGAGGAGTCACCAATGCAGCTCCGGCTTTGAAGGAGAGCTCTTTTTGCACCTTTTTTGAAGAGCCCCATGTCAAGTAATATCGAACAAGTTCTATCTTACGCCAATCACTCCTCTCGATCGAGTGGTTCGAGGTTCGAATCCCAGGCACGGACAGGCACCTCTGATTACTCAAAGTTAGGTGGGTATTACAAATTAATCATCTCTTGCTTTAACGGTAAATGAAAACATCATAAAACCTGCATACCTGAAAGATCTTAAAAAAGTTCTCATAAGCATGTGAACCAATACGCACTTGGCCAGCGTGGTAGACTATGGCGTAATCCTTCTCATTCTGAGAGGAAACCCGTTCCCAGTGTGACAGTAGTGGATTGATGGTGATTTCAATATAAATAACATAACTAACGCCTTAAAATATCATATATGTGGTTAAAAACCTATCCGTTATTACATTTTTTGAATTCGGTCATGGTCATTTGGCTAGTGTAAACAGATTTGAAAACGCCGAGCGGAGACAATAGCGATGTACTACAGAATGACAAAACAATATCACAAACCCGGCGCCGAGAAAGTTTATTCATGGCAGTAATCATGAAAATAATGAACATTTTCGCGCACATCTGCATTTTACAGGAAGTTAGTATGTACTGTTTAACCAAAATCAAAATTCAAATTAATGAGGGTTTTTTTTATATAGTATAGGAGTAGCAGACGAGCATGCAGTCCACCTGATGGTAAGTGGCTACTGCCGCCCATGGACATCTGTAATCAACCCCAGATAGGATTAGATATTCCCACCTGACGTCGGCTACAGATGCGCCGCTACCCCTGAGGACTAAGCTGGAACGCCTCGGAAAAGCATGTCTCCCTTACCACACCCTTCAAAACGGAACACAGCAGCGCTTAACACTGCTGTTATTAGGCAGAAATAGGTGTGGCGGTGGAGCCGCCGGAGCCGAACCTCAAAGGTTCTTACCTTTAAAAGTTAGTATGTACTTTTTTTAACCAAAATCGAAATTCAAATAAACGAAGGTAGAATTTGTGGTTCGACTACGGTAGCACCACCTCCATATTTGTGCCTAATAACAGTGTTAAGCGTTGCTGTGTTCGGTTTGAAGGTGAACAGAAAAGATACTTATCCGAGACTTTCCAACTAGTCCGCCGAGTTAACCAGGTATCTGGGGCAGATCTCAAGTAAGAATCTAAAGCTATCTGAACTTGATTACAGATGACCATAAGCGGCACTAGCCACTTCTCATCTGGTAGAATGTATGCTCGTCTCCTACTCCCATATTATAAAAAAAACTTATTCGAGATATTCCAACTTAGTCCGTTGGGATGACTACGTATCTGTAGCCGATCTCAGGTTGAAATGTTATGTTGTCTGAGATTGATTACAGATATGTAGGGGCGGCAGTAATCTTACCATTAACCAGACTTATATGTACAATGGTTATACGTAAGATGCCATGCACATCATAAATAAGACTTGATTTTATTTAATAGAGTATTATTAAGCGATCAATCATGAATAATAAATATGTTCTTTGATCACGTTCACCTACAATCTTGATTGCGGATGTTTACAAAGTAATAATTACAATCCTATTGCTCTTTGTAATTAGGTACACGAAAATGCAGATGTACAGATTTTTCCCTTCAAATTCTGGAGTATATTCTAGATCTTTCTAAGCATGAAAAAGACAAAAAAAATTACAGCCGATCGAAAAAGATCAAAAATGATTAATTTTATTGAAAGCTAAAGTTTTATAAGCACTGATAGCCTAGTGATTGCAACTCGGTCTTACAATCGCAAAGACCGAAGTTCAAACCCCATAAACCATCTCTGCCAAATAAAGATATACGTTTGATATTTCTGCCTACTACAAAATTGTCAAATTTTGATCTTTAGTAGGCAAAAATTTGATAAATTGGTTAATAATACTGGGTGTACCATTTATATAGAAATCTGATACTATAATAAAAAACATGCACCGTATAACAACATCACAACATGATATTCCTCAACAAACAATGTTACAATAAATACCTAATTCTTATTCTAAATTCTCAACTCAGATGGCCCTAAGTACGAATTATTATATATGTGTATACCACCGAAACAAATACAGGCCTGTGGTGTATTCTAACTGTTTAATTCCCGCACCAATTTACACTGTATCTCAAACCATCTATCATCGACATAATTGTCTGTTCGTGTTTAGTACGTAAAACATTGGATAGATCGATTATTAATAAGGGCAAATAATCTATTTGCTATATATCTGATACTATAATAAAACATACATCGTATATCACTATATCATAACATGTTTTTCCTTAACAACTAATCCTAGCCACTTGCCAAATAAAGATCACAAAAACACACAATAAACGCACAATATACCAAATTATTATTATAAAAGGCAAACCCACTGAGTTTCTTAGCGGATCTTTGTAAGTGCCGCCGTTGGCCTATACAAAATAAATATATTTTATTTCATTTCATGATAAGTTCCCGAACCAAATTACACCGTGTTTCAAACCACACATCATTTGCGTAAAAAATTACAATTTCTAGTAGACAGAATTTTCTTTCGATCTACAGTACGTTTAACATTGGATAGATTGATTATTTATTAATAAGCAGCATTAGTCTATTTATTAAATATCTGATACTGTATTAACAAAATGTATCATATAACACAACATGATTTTCCTTAACAAAAAATTGTAGCCTAACAAAAAATACTTACCTAATAAACATCACAACGACGCACAATATAAAAAATTCTAATTACAAATTCTCAACTCACATGGGCCTAAGAACAAATCATTGGGTATTCCGACTCTGTTTAGTTCCCGCACCAATTTACACAGTGTTTCAAACCATGTATCATTTACGCAAAATCAGTATCGCATATCACTATTTGGCAACACGTTTTTCCTTAAGAAACAATACTAGCCACTTACCCATTAAACATCACAAAGACGCACAATATACAAATTCTAATTCTAAATTCTCTACTCACATGGACCTAAGAACAAATCATTGGGTATTCCGACTCTGTTTAATTCCCGCACCAATTTACACCGTGTCTCGAACCGTCTTGCATTCGCGCAGATAAAAACACTAATATACATAAATAAAACACGTTTGTTCATTTCGAATCGCGTGGATCGCCCGCGGTTCCGTTGTAATGTGTTATAATGTTACTAGTATGTCGTGCAATTAGGGTGATGTCACACTGTGCGACTTATAAACGGTAAATTGGAGTAGTCAAATTATAATATTTTTCTTTCGGCAGACTGGTCTTTTGTAGTTTTACCTACAAGTAACTGGATAGATTCGTGAAGAATAACGGTAGTACTATTTAAAGTAAATAATATTATTTTAAGCAAGCAAGAGATCTATAATAAACACTGAAATCATTTGGTACTTCATCATCATTGGTACTTCACAAATTGCTACATAAAAGCAGTGCTGTATGTAATAGATGAACATAAAAAAAACGCTTTCCACACTCACAGCCCCACACAAGGATTCCCTGTATCGTGGTGCTATGTATACACACAGAGACAAATACGCAAACACCCAGACCCAGAAACAGAAATCTAAATTCATCATTTAGAAATCTGTCTGGCCGGGGATCGAACCTGGGACCCTCGGCTCGTCAGAGCGGTATGGTGACCGCTCCGCCACGCGGGTCGTCGAATATCGGATTTGTATTAATGTGGATGCACCCTTACCCCGGTTGAAATGTCAATGTCAGCTGATTGTAGTTCGTTTTGTCGTGACGTAGGTAAGCGTTGTATACGGTTCCTGTTTTCATACAAACTTTTTAATGGATTTTTTTAATTAAAAGGCCGTCTTAGTCTTGTGCTTAATTATATTTGTTAATAAAATTTAAATTTGGATTACATTGCGTATTATAAAAGGTACAATTGTAACTTGCGAAGCTCGTGAGAACTCCGGGATAAAAGTATGAGTATGTAATAAACAGGGGGATTTTTTTCAAGTGAATTTTCATAAGAAAATCCGAAACTATATGGATTAGCCAAAAATGCTGAAAGGAATTACGATGTTAGTTTACACTTTAAAATGCGAGTAAAACCACGGGGCACCTCGTCATTATATAAAACAAAAGATTTTTATCTTTTATCTGTCCATTTAGTTTGTAATTTTTTTCTAGCCGTTGAAGAGTATATTTAATTTAAAATCCTCAATTTTTTTTTAAATACGTCAGAATTTCGACTACCGGACAAATATTTATATAAAATCGAGCAATTAGTATATTCAATTATACTGAGTGTGTTATATACCGTTTGAGTTACTAGTGAGTGTGTTCAAATTATTTTTAGCTTTCATTTGACATTGAACTCAAATGAGATTTAATAAGCTCTAAATACCTATGTGTGCGGTGCCAGTGGTATAATTAATTTATATGTAGGTACATCTGTTACAAACATGTATAGTTTGGTATATAATATACATATTATGTGTGTATATGTGGGGTCATTAAACTTTAAAGGGGTATACCCGAACTCATCAACGCAACACTTATTTTTTTGGTTTATAATATAGGAATAGCAGACGAGCATGCAGTGGACTGCATGTAAGTGGCTATTGCCGCTCATCATAAACATGTGTAATCGATCCCAGATAAGATTAGGTTCCTTCCTGAGGTCAGCCACACATGCGCCGCTACCCCTGAGAACTAAGCTGGTAAGCCTCGGAAAAGTATATCTCCCTTACCACACCTTTCAAACCAGAGCACATAAGTTAATAACACTGCTGATATTAGGCAGAAATAGGTATGGTGCCGCCGGAGCAAATGTAACATATAGTGTAGGTACATATCCTTATAAATATAAACTTATATAAAAAAATCATATCCTTATTAGATTATTGTATAAAGAAAAAATACTTCGCGACCATTTTCATAAAATATTAAAATAAGGTCCGGGAGGTAATAATTCTAGACATCCGGCAAAGTTTTTGCTCATTTAAATACTCGGAAATCCGGCATTGTTTCAAATATAATTAGTTCTAAGAAATACGAACCTATAGTAAACAGAATCAGGACCATGTTAATTAGCAAGTAATTTTCTATAGAAATCCCTAGAATAATTTGTCCTGATATAATCTTCGTTTTAAACGTGGTTTTTCCACAATTTGTTGCTATATTACATAATTATGCTGTTATTTTTATAACTACTGATTGTAAATTAAAATGTTGTTAATACCTACAACCATATGATGAGCGTAAAAAAGATATTGTTTTCCTTATAAATTGTCTACAGCGCATATTCAATGCTTTAAATTCCTTTTGATCTACTGTAGTGATCTACTGTTCTATTGCTAGGCAACGGGTCTCGGACTAAGAAGAGTGTTATCACTGCCATTTTACCTTTTAAACCATAATTATAATCATCCAAGGTTAAAACAAAATATGGTAACCTTCCATTGCATGCTAAAAGATGGCGCCACACAGTTCTGAATCGCACTATTAAAGTTTTATAAAAAAAACTACATCCGAGTTATAAAGACCTAGTGGAAAATCTCTCTGCTGAACCTAATACCTAGTTAGAAGTGGCTTTTAATAGAACAGGTTATTAAATGTTATCCTTAAACTTTTGTGTTTAATTTAGAAGCAAAAAGTAAGTAATTTGAGTATCGTAACTAATATTTACGAATCCTATTCCAAAACAGATATATTATGTATAGTTCGCGCCAAAATGCTAGTCCCCTCTATTAACTGGGAAATAAAATAATAATATTGAACAAGCAATAACATCACTAAATTACATCATATACGAGTACCTTATACATAATACAAACGTTATAATTATTATAATATTGATAGCAAAATACCTAAAAATTATTACATTCCTAATAATAGATACAACAATAGTAGGTAGGTAGTATAATTACATTTACACGTGCTTAATAAAGTTAACTATACAGTCTTATATATAAAATTCTCGTGTCACAATGTTAGTTACCATACTCCTCCGAAACGGCTTTAATGATTTTCACCAAATTCTATATGCATATGCAGTAGGTCTGAGAATCGGCTACTATCTATTTTTCACACCCCTAAGTGATAAGGGTTGTTCACCTTTAACATTTTTTATTTATATGGCACACAACGTTTGCCGGGTCAGCTAGTATAAGATATTTGTATCATATACAGGCAAAAATATTCCCTTTAAGTTTGTCGCTTACTACTAATTTATATAAAACATATCATTCATAATACATATGATACCTATATAACATAAAATTTAATCAAGTAAGTAGAAGAAAGTAGTAAGTAAAGTAAATTAAATATCTTTATTTTTTCAACTCGTTCGATTCCCGGCTAAGGAAAAAAATATTTTAAAAAACGAATAATACAGTTTTAGTTTTTATCAAATTCGGCCTCGTAACTCCTTTCAGCATTTCTTGCTAATCCATATAGTTTCGGATTTGGCCCTGAAGGCTTATTTAAAAAAATCACCCTGTATATAATTAATTGATTGCGTAAAATAAAATATACACTATTTAAAATTTGTTGTTCCAGGAAGTACTACCGCCACACGTGGAAGGGTATAGATATAGTTAGCAGAGTCCGCGCCAAACTTCTAGTCCGCTCTGAATATAGAAACGAGTCGCGTCGCAACAGCAAATTGTAGATATAAGCGGGACGAAGACAGCGCGGGTCCCCCCCCCCTGGGCAACCGTCCGCTCTTGCCCACGGGTACATAGCTGTATTAATGTGCCTTGGGCTTCAGATAGAACTTCTTTTCGATATATAGTTACAAATTACAATGCGCAGACCATACGCATGATGATGAATTGCATTCTCAGTAATTCAATCTCATTAACATAAGCAACACATATATGATGATACTCGGGTAGAGACTAGAGATGTATCCTTGAGTATGTATGAAGACGGTATTTTACGAAAAAATAACATATATGTACTTACAACTCCCAAGAAATGACTTAGAGAAGAGATCTAAGTCATACAGTTCCTTAGCCAACTTGCATCGTGTAAGCACTCGAGTTTCGCTTGTAAGCAAACTTATAACAAGTGTCAAAATCCGTAAGGTCTTCATAATGACTTTTAAAATAAAAAAAAATGTTTACAATAACTTTTTCTAAGGTCAACTTGAGAAAATACAATTAAGATAACACCAATGCATGCAGTTTCTAACTCTTCAATATGACAACTGATTATATTATGTTTCTATTAATATCTCAGTCTGAGAGACTCTTTAGATAATTTACAATAAAGGTATTTTAAATAAAATGTTAATTAGAAATTTCCTTACTGCAAGTTACTTGTGTCTATTTTTAATGGTTTTGTACTTAAAAGTAAAAAAATGTTTGTAGTTCAATTGCTTTGGCAAAACATTTGGGGTGATTTTCCTATCGTAAGTAATACGCCCACATGCGCGTCCCACCTTTTTAAAATATAGCAGTAGCAAGAATGCAGTCCATTTGCTGGTAAATGGTTAATGCCGCCATGAACATCTGCAAATAACCCTAGATACGATCTTATCCAAAAAAGCAGTGATAGCCTAGTGGTTAGCCTAGAAACTCGGCCACTCGATCGAAGGGTCCAAGGTTCAAATATCAAGCACGCACCTCTGATTTTTCAAAAATGTATGTGCGTATTAGATATTAATTATCACTTGATAAACGGTGAAGGAAAACATCGCGAGGAAACCTGCATTCCTGAGAGATTAAAAAAAAATCTTAAAGTTATGTGAAGTCCACCAATACGCACTTGGCCAGCGCGGTGGACTATGGCCTAATCCTTCTCATTATGAGAGGAGACCCGTGCCCAGCAGTGAGACAGTAATGGGTTGTTGATGATGATGATGGAGATCTTATCTTAGTAGGAATCCTATCTAGGTGGGAATCTCAATTCCTACCTACGGTCAACCACAAATACGTTGCTATCCCTGAAGAAAACGTTGAAATGTTTCCGATTGGTATGTCTCCCTTTACCACACTTTTCGAACGAAAGATAGCAGCGCGTAATACTACTACAGGCTAATTTTAAGTTTCAACCCAAGGGATTATAAGTGACGTATTTGAAATATCTATTTAAATATTCCACATTTAAGCATCCGTGTTTCCATGACAAAACAATGTGAAACGTTACCTTTCGCCAACACGTATATGTACGTAACACAGTTAGAGACTGGTTGGAATTGTCTAACGAGCGAGACCATTACCGTCTTAGGAGTTTGACGTGTCGTTGCGGTGAGACTAAGGGAGGCACTACATTCCTGATGGACGGTTTAACGACATTACGAAGTCATCATACTCTTTTACTTTTTGAATTACTTTTTAACCTTATACTTATTACTAGGATTTATTTACCAAGTTATCACATTTTCCTTGCCATCACTAATTTCGGATTTAACGGGCACAGAATAAGTTATCAGCAACCTATTATTTATTTAATTATTACCGACGAAGCGTTTTACGATTAATTTATAATACTCCCAGAATTAAAGAAAATCAGAATCCCTGGGATTTAAACACTGGACTAGTAGGTTGGGAAGTCGAATTTTATACCACGAGGCTATCATTGCTCATTCTGTACATAAACAGTATGTTTAAACGACCACTATTTCAACAACCACTCTATCTTTTAGTTTTTATTACAACCAGAACATAGTGAAACGTTACCTTTCGCCAACACGTATTTGTACGTAACACAGAGACTGGTTGGAATTGTCTAAGGAGCGAGACCATTACCGTCTTAGGAGTTTGACGTCTCGCTGCGGTAAGACTAAGGGAGGCACTACATTTCTGACCAACTAACGATATTACAAAGTTAAAATAGCGTTTCAAATATTCTTTAGCTTACAAGGGCTTATTAACCGTTTTATCTAGACCCAATTAAGTATGTAAGGGCCATTAAATTAAGTCATTACTGATTCATTATTATTTTATTTGCCCAGAATGACACGAAATTCAGAAATGCTAGACTGGAACTACAACCCTCTATATATATATATATATATATATTTTAATATATCGATTTTTATATCATTGTAAAAGTTACGTTTAAAATCCAATATTTAACACATACTCTATCTGTGTGTTTCTATTAAAGCAAAACGTTACCTTTCGCCAACACGTATTTGTACGTAACAAAGTTAGAGACTGGTTGGAATTGTCTAACGAGCGAGACCATTACCGTCTTAGGAGTTGCGTCTCGCTGCGGTGAGACTAAGGGAGGCACTACATTTCTGACCAACTAACGATATTACAAAGATAAAATAGCGTTTCAAATATTCTTTAGCTTACAAGGGCTTATTAACCGTTTTATCTAGACCCAATTCAATATGTAAGGGCCATTAAATTAATTCATTACTGATTGATTATTATTTTATATGCCCAGAATGACACGAAATTCAGAAATGATGGACTGGAACTACAACCCTCTATATATATATTTTAATATATCGATTTTTATATCACTGTAAAAGTTACGTTTAAAATCCAATATTTAACACATACTCTATCTGTGTGTTTCTATTAAAGCAAAACGTTACCTTTCGCCAACACGTATTTGTACGTAACAAAGTTAGAGACTGGTTGGAATTGTCTAACGAGCGAGACCATTACCGTCTTAGGAGTTTGACGTCTCGTTGCGGTGAGACTAAGGGAGGCACTACATTTCTGACAAACTAACGATATTACGAAGTTAAGAATTAAGATACTCTTTCAAATACTTTATAACTTTATATTGAGTTTATTAATCATGTTATCACACACATTCAATATTTAACGGATAAAAAAAAATTGTAATTAACCTATTATTTTAATTAAATACATATATATTAGTACAAAAAAACATAACCCTACTTTGGTTGTCGAGTAAAAAAGAAAACAAAGTTTTCAAAGGTATGTGAAGTCTACCAATTCGCACCTGGGCTATGGCGCGGTGGTCTATGACCTAATACTTCTTACCTAATATGTCTATGACCAGGGGAAGACAGTGGGGTTGATGACCTAAATTAGCATTTAATTAAACAGAACATCATATAATATTGTTAATGGCGTTAATTACAGTTGCTATATCTATTTTAATTTAACTCGGAACCAAACTACTATACGCTAATACTTTGTTAAATGAATGCCGACATTTGGTATTATGATGAATGTGATATTAACTACCATTGGTTAATGGCTTTTAAATTATTGACAAGCTGAGCTTAAAATGTATAGTTAATTTTGTGTTACTAAAATATGAGCTTTCAGGAAATGATGTATTTTAATAATATATATTACAAATAAATTCGTTTGAATAAGATCTTACTGAAAGCGTAAGTTCAAGATATTTAAAAGGTGGTAGAACTCTCAGTTGTTCGACTCCGGCACCACCACCACCACCACACCTATTTCCGCCTAATAACAGCAGTGTTAACCGCTGTTTTGTTATGGTTTGAAGGGTGTGGTAACGGAGACATACACATTTCCAAGGCGTTCCATCTTAGTTCGTAAGGGTACCGGCGCGGCCGACCTATGGCCGACCTTGGGTAGGAATCCAATCTTACCTGGAATTGACAGCAGATGTTCATGCACGCCATCAGGTGGACTGCATTCTCGTCTGTCTTAAAAAAGTCTGGTATAAGTAAGGTCTCACTGAAGGCGTAAGTTCAAAATGTAAAATCAATTTTTCTTTTTTGTGTATTTAGGGTTGCGTACTCAAAGGGTAAAAATGGAAACCTCCACACTAAAATATACTATATAATGAACCTACTCAATAGAAAAAATCCAAACAGCTACAACCTTACTGACTAAAGTATAGAGATAACTTTTAAGCCTGACGCTGTCGATACTTCGTAACAGGGTGTTAGCCGTCTAATTTATTGCCTTCATCCCTGAAAGGAGTTTTAAAATATTTTTCTACTATACTACCAATATAGTACCCAAAGTTTGTTGACAAATGATAATATAATTTGAATTTATTATTTTTGTCACATTGTGGTAGGTTTTTTGTATGATTAATAGTTCATTAATTATTTTATTATTAAGTGTAAATTATTTTATTAAAAAGTGTAAACTTAGTGTTTCTTAGTATAAGTATCTACTCGTTTTACGAGGGAAATATAATCTTTTGTAGCTCGACTCCGAAGGCACGCCCAAACCTAATCCTGCCTAATAACGGCAGTGTTAAGTGTTTTGCACGACTCATGATGCGAAGCATCAGAGAGTGCTTTACGATCGAAAAATTTTTTTCGCTTCATTTTGGCGGCTATTTTTATTATTATAGCCTTGATAGTTCATGGAATCAAGATATTTTGCATACTATTGTCGAGATAATTTAATGGTGATTAATTCCATACTTTTTAAAAATTGATTTACTGCAATAGAATTGGAAAAAAACACCAAAATAGGTCAAAAAAATTTCCTGTCCGTCATGTGTGAAACCTGAAAACACTGTAACTTGTGAAAAAATCCATCATTTGAGTTAAATTTTTTTTAAAAAAATTCTAATCGACGATTGTAGGTCACTGAATGCGAATGATTAATTAATTCAGTGTCGTTTAATTGCAATTAATAAAAAACGAAAACTACAAGACTGTATATCTATAGATATTATGTACATTTATTCCACCAGGGGCGCTTGTGCAGTACCTTCTTCCTACTACAGCTGTTTTTTCGGCAATTAATTTTGAAGGACTTAAGTTTTTTTTTTTATATTTCATAATTAAATGAGCATTATGAGTCGTGCACTTTTGGATTTTCCAAACTTTTGTGTTTCACTTTGATGGGTGTGGCAAGGGAGACATACTTATGCAAGGCATTCCTACTTAGTCCTCAAACAATGCATCTGTGGCCAACCTTAGGTAGGATTCTGGTCTTATTTCAGATGTCGAAATAAGACCAGATTTTTTTATATACTAAAGTAGCAGGAGGACTGTATGCTCACCTGCTACTTTAGTATATAAAAAATGCAAACAAAATAATTTTGAATATATGGAAGAAAAACAGATAAAAGAAAACATTAATTATATTAGGTTTATGATATTTAGCTTAATACACTATTTCGTTAAATGAAAATTTCGTTAAAACAGATTCAGGCATAAATAAATATACATAATATGCATATATCTTTCATCCATAAGGGATCCAATAACGACATTTGAGCCTAAAGACCTGAAACTTCAATATAGCTTTTCAATAAGCTGCTTATAAAAATGTCCTGCGATATTATTTTATGCTGCTAAGCTAGGAAGCCATAAACTTCAGACGGTTCACATTTAAGTACTGTAGGAAATGGTAGTTTAATTATACTTGATTTAAGTAGGATAACTTGACCTTTAGCTATATAACGTAAAAGGAAAATTAAAAAAAACATTTTAATTTGAAACAGATCTCAAAATTTATCATTTAAATGCATGTCTGATGGTAAGTGGCCACTCCCGCCCATAGATATATATAATCAACCCCAGATAAGATTGATTTCCTTCCTGAGGTCGCCCAACGATGCGCCGCTGCCACTGAGGACTAAGTTGGGATGCCTCGGATAACTACTCGTATGTCCCCTTCAAACCAGAACACAGCAGCCATTAACGCTGCTGTTATGTGGGGTTCTACCACCTTCATCGGTCCACCTGGTCGTTAGGCGTCATACAAAGAGTTCAATCACCTTTTCATCATCATTACGAGAACACATCATAAACCCATCACTGTCCTACTGTTGAGCACGGGTCTCCTTTTTGGATGAGAAGGATTACGCCATAATCCACCGAGCTGGCCATGTGAAAATTGGTAGACATCACAAACTTTTTTTAAATAATTCTCAAGTACCTATACATGTTTCCTCACGATGTTTTCCTTCACCGTATAAGCAAGTGATAATCATTAACAACCCATTACTGTCCCACTGCTGGGCACGGGTCTCCTCTCAGAATGAGAAGGATTAGGCCATAGTCCACCGCGCTGGCCAAGTGCGTATTGGTAGGCTTCACATACCTTTGAGATTTTTTTGCAAGTGATAATAGATTTCTATAATATGATAAATCAGATGCGGGCGTGGGGTATGAATCCGTACCCCTCGATCAAGAGGCCGAATTTCTTTAACCATTGTGCTATCACTGCTACCATCTGTTAACTATAGATAATTTTGTACTTTGTCTCCTCAAATATTAGTTAACATACTTAAAGCATAACATGAGGTATTTTCATGAACTTGTCAAGTGGTGTAAATGTTTATTTTGAGCATCATTTAAAGCGCAAATACAGGTAAGTTTATTAGTCAATAAACTAAAGCGAAAGTGTTTACTGGCGTCGGTTCTCAAAGTTTGCAAAGGGAACGTTGACTGAGGTAAACCCACAACTACCTTAATATAACATTGTACGTATTTATTTTAGTTTTGGAAGGTAGTAGAGCTAGTATGGGAAGGGACCTGTGAGGTGCCACCTTTTTAGGCTTCTGTCCCCAAAGCCAAGTGCGAGTCGAACTCGTACATTGACGGTTCCGTGTCACCATTTTTTTATTATTTTTAGTATTTTTATTGTAGCAGCCTTTGAAGTAATATTGTGAAAATTTTAACTCTATTTATTACGGTCCAGTAGATAAAGCGAAAAACGCTGAAAAATAGCGGTTTCTTGAATAGCGACCCCTATTAATTTCTAACTTTTTTATTTTTAGTATTTGTTGTTATACTGGCCACCGTTATACACATTCTGTGCAAATTTGAAGTGTCTATCTATTATAGTTCCAGTAACAGACTTAGCAACAGGATTCCGTTTTTACCCTTTCGGTACGGAACCCTAAAATGTGTTTGTTAGACTATATATGGCTACTTATTCTAGTAGGTATTTATTTCAACACCCAATACTGTTCTATGTTCAAATCGAAATCCACTATTCTGGTACCTCCACAAAACTTTTAATTAGTCGGCGCCCACACCTGTGTTATTTCTGATAAACGGTTCCCATTTATCTCAATGTTATCGAGGTTAATTACACTGTTCTTTGAGCTTTGGCTCCCATTACTTGTGACGTGATTATTATAATCTATAATACTTAGGATGGTAGAACCTTTTGTGTTCCGACTCCGGCGGCACTACCGCCTCACCTATTTCTGCCTCATAACTGCAGTGTTAAACGCTGCTGTGTTCTAGTTTGAAAGGTGTGGTAAGGGAGGCACATTTTTTCGAGGTGTTTCAGCTTAATCCTCAGGGGTAGGGGCACATCTGTTTTTTTGATTATTTTTTATTTATTTTATTAATCTTATTAGAACGGCCGAGGCCACTTACACTAACTAGACAGATCTAACATGATTTTAACGAGTCCAATGTGATTTTCGTAATGTATGGGCATCGATTTTTTTTTTATTATATAAGAGTAGCAGACGAGCATGCAGTCCACCTGACGGTAAGTGGCTACTGCCGCCCATGGACAAAGGATTAGATATTCCTACCTGAGATCGGCCACAGATGCGCCGCTACCCCTGAGGACTAAGCTGGAACGCCTCGAAAAAATCTGTTTCCCTTACCACACCCTTCAAACCGGAACACTATAACACTGCGGTTATTAGGTAGAAATAGGTGTGGCGGTGGTGCCGCCGGATCGAACCACAAAGGGTTCTACCACCTTCAAAATGTTATATTTAAGCGATCAAATTTCAACCACCGGTCGTTTGAAGTAATAATAAATAGAGTTATACGGATACAGTATATAGTGTCTGTAATACCAAGTGGCCAGAATAATGAGGGAACACCGTGTCCACTACGTAAATGGGTTTCCAGCACTCCAAACGGAAATTTTAATAATTGGGAGACTCGATAAAACTTTTAATTACTTATCGTCTCCACCTGTTCCCGTTATCCCAGATTAACGTCCTCCATTTATCCCGGGATATCAGGGTTAATTATGGTGTTTGACCTTCATCTGATCCCTTATATCTACGTAGGTACATACATAGATATAGCTACGTACATTCGCATATTCTTCATAGCCTCTAGGTATAAAGTGACTTGTCCCTGTAGTCTCGGGACTAGAATAGGGCTACGGTATCCCCTGCCTTTCGTATGAGGCGACTAAAAGGGGGCTTCTGGGGTTCTGGGCGGCAAGAGTGGGAGCTCGAACCGTCCAGCAAGTAACCCCGGGAAGGACGACGGTGTGTGTGGCCGCATACCGTTGTAAACACTAGGTGTGTGGGAGGAGCGTAAACTGCTCCCCAAGGGAAGAGCCCGATTGGGGCATTGGCGCTCGGAGGACTCCGGTTGTGTTCCATCGGAGATCCCGGAGTTCTCCACCAAGCGCTGAGGACGGCCACCAGGGTGGTTTTAGTGCAAAAAAATCCCACATAACCCGGAATCGCTTCCACGTCGTCAGGTACCTTTTGAACGTGTCTCCCTCGTAAACAAAAGAAAAGGTATAAAGTGACAAAGAATTAAAGTAACCCTTCGGGGTTCGGTTTCTGAGGCACCGTTGTCACACTAATTTCTATTTTATAACAGCAGTGTTGAGGCTGCTGAGGTTCAACCCTTGAGGCACCACGGCTCATTTTTGTCTAATAACAGCAAGGTTTAGCACTGTTGTTTGCTGATTTGAAGTATGTGAAACATATTTATCCACGACATTCCAACTTAATCCTCAGGAATAGCAACGTATCAGTAGGCGACCTCAGGACTCTAATCTTATCTGGGATTAATTAAAAATGTCCGTAAGCAGCAGTAGCTTCTTATCATTAGATGCACTGCATTTTCGTGTGCTACTTCTATATTAAAATTGCTATCAACCAGACTAACTGAACCACAATAAATCTAACGAGATAATTAAATAAGGGTGAAAGATGCGTGCTCTGATTACGTGTCTGGATGCTGGAAACCTTCCAATACTGGTTTCCATTAAACCGAAACCAACTTAATAGATTACGTTAATTAAAATGTATGTACTAGGAAACTATTTTTGTGCGAACATTTCACTAACATGAAATACTTTTTGGTTGTTTTCTTTTGGAATGATGGATATGTTTGTATCTTTCGAAGTCGTTTTATATTTAATACTAGCTGACCCGGCAAACTTTATACCGCCTCAAAATCGATTTATCAAATATATTTCATATAAAATATAGCCTATGTTACTCCTGGATAATGTAGTTTTCGAATGGCGAAAGAATTTTTTGAATCGGTCCAGTAGTTTTTGAGCCTATTCATTACAAACAAACAAACAAAGTTTTCCTCTTTATAATATTAGTGTAGATTAAATTATTTTTCAATTCAATTCAATTCCTATGGTATATGGATAGCCGAATGTTTGAATTTCGAACACGTATATTTTCTTACATAATTATTAGAAGTTAATTCTCTTATTCTCTTTTGCTAACGACCCGCATGACGAAGCGATCGCCATAATAGTGTGACGCCAGAGGGTCCCGGGTTCGATCCAGACAGACAGGTAAAATAAACGTCATATTCATCAGAAAACCATGAAAAAAATTTGATGATAATATTTTTCTTTTAATCTACCCAACCTAAAACAGCTTGGTAAGTGCCAAATCCATTTAATTGTATTAAGTGGATATCGACAATGCTGGAGTGCCCTCAAGACCTAAAAACATTCCGTTTTCAAAGGTAGGACCGGACCGGAATGGAACAGGGGATTAATTGCCAACCCTACTCTAATTTACGGATTTAATTTAAAGGAATTTAAAAAAAATGGCTCACCTTTTAAACATACCTCTTAAGTATATAAAAACTGTACTGTTTAAAAAATAATAACCTAAAAAGAAAAAAGGAATATTGCTTATGTCACTCCCACACTTAAGATGAATCCAACAACACCTTATATTAACCCTTTACACCCGAGATGATATGAGCGTGAGTTTCACTTTAAAAAAAAACCCACGTGATAGCTTCTTATTTTTCGAAACGCAACCGATGCCGATCGATCGTGAGGAGAGTATCGCACGTGCTACCGGCTAAGTGAGCGGGGTGCAGGTCGGTTGTGCTAGGGACTCGTCCAAAGATGGCAGATTTTTTCGACCTGCGCACTGTCACAGGTATATAATTATTTTCGGTATTAAATGTTTAGTATCTATTATTAATTATTGCTAATTTAAAAGCTAAAAGAACACTAAATACGTGGACTTTAGTAGTTTATTCGATTAACTTGCAATTTAGATACAATTAGGTTGCAAATTTCAACTGTTACGATCGTGTGCCTACGGTTGTTGGTGCAGAATAACGTTTGATGAAAATGGTTTTATTGCTATTACCAGTTATGTGTAAGTTTCGTCAATAACATTTTTTTTTTTGTTTTAATTTTGGGGGTACATTTAAATGACGATCAGATTTTGCCAGTGCGGGGTGAGGAGAAATATATCGGACATTGAAGATCTTAATGAAAGTGAAGAGCTTCAACCAAATAGATTAGAAGAGTTTCAATTTGAAGAATTGTGCCCTGAAACAGATCCAGAAGCACATGCAGACCCTCAAATAGAAACTGACCTAGAATTGGATCTGGAACTTGAGCCTGAACCTCAACCATCTACTTCAAAATCATACCTAGAAATTTCTCGCCGCCGAGCATCTTCACGTCCAACACATCGAAAAATAGCTTGGAAAAGAATACGTTTTCTGTCTTGAAAAGGTCTATACATCCCTACCAACATCTCCAGTAAAGTTTCCATAGAAATATTTTTCTTAATATTTTAATTGTGAGGCTCTTTATATGTAACCAGATGCACAAATATATATTATCTAAGAAGAACCGGTCGAAAACTTAATTTAATTACAATAGATATGGCTAAAGTTTTCTCCATCTGCATTATCATTGGATGTATTCCCTAGCCAAGAATACCTACGCCTTGGAGACCTGGATTGAAGACGGAGGCAATAACGGAAGAAAGAAGAATGTTGATTTTCATAGAATTACGTAGTTTAGGTTTCATTGCAAGACAGATTTTTTTATAAAGACTAATGAAAATAAAGACAGTGATGTTAAATATCTCCAAATTGTTTTAATTTTCATATATTTTTTGATAAAAAATTATTTTTTTTTTGCAATTTTCACGATCGTGAGTGTGACAGTTCCCATCGGAGACTCACGATCGTGCGGGTCGATTTCTGGATTAAGTATAAACTCTGGATTTTTTTTCGTATTTTTTGTGGATCCCTTAAGCTATATAAAAAGCCGTAATAAACGTTTTGAATCGGAAATTGCGAAAAAAAATCTTCGGGTGTAAAGGGTTATATTTCTACCTTTAATTATTTTATTTATATTCATATTCCAAATCCTTCAAGGCGTTTTGGCTGTAACATTACCCTCCAAACATATAACTGGCGGACTCGAACCAACAGTTTTTTCTTAAGAAAGTTACAAATACCAAAATGTAGAGGTAAATAAGAAAAATAAAAAAAATATAGAAAAATACATCAAATAAAGAGGACACAAATATAAAATAACGTATTAAATACATAAACATTTCAATCATGAAATATAATCGAGATATACTCATATATTTTTTTAAATTTTATACAAAACTTAAATTGATCTCAAAACGCTGGCCTTAAACGATCTCATTGTACCTTTAAAAGGTTCCTAATGATACGGAAGTGGTCATTAATTACCAACCTGATTGTAATTTTGGTTTTAAATAACAGGAAATTTCAAATTTAGAATCATTTTACCTTTTAAAGATATCCCATCTTCGGAAGATAAAAGTTTATGAAAGGAAAATAGAAAAAATGAAATATATTTTTAGAAACGCCCATAGTAACGACTTGTGTAGGTTTCATCATCAACCCATAACTGTCCCACTGCTGGGCACGGGTCTCCTCTCATAATGAGAAGGATTAGGCCATAGTCCACCGCGCTGGCCAAGTGCATATTGGTAGACTTCATATACCTTTGGATATTCCTTTTTTTTTAATCTCTCATTAACGCTGGTTTCCTCACGATGTTTTCCTTCACCGTTCAAGTGATAATTAATTTGTAATACGCACATAACTTTGAAAAATCAGAGGTGCGTGCCTGGGATTTGAACCTCGGACCACTCGATCGAGAGGCCGAGTTTCTTGACCACTACGCTATCACTGCTATTATAGGTTTAGCGAAGAGAAAATTTCTATAGAGGACATTAGGTGCTTTGAAGGTGTGGTATATGAAAAAAGTAGCTTATAAGAGACGAATGTTCCGTATTTTTCCTTTGTATTTATAGTAATAGAACACGCAGTTAATCTAGTGGTAAGTGGCTTTTGCTATCCACGTAGCTCTATAACCAACCTCAGATAGTATTAGAGTCCTATGTGAAGTCGGCCATTGATGCTTCGCTCCCCTGGGGACTAAGTTCGAACGCATCTGAGAAGTATTTATAAATATGAAAACTGAATAAACACCATAACCAAATATTTTATTGTAACTATCTATGGTTGCCATCAAACTCGAAAACTTGTTCGTTAGAATCAACAGTAACTCAATACTTCAAAAATAAGTGCCATGCACTATTAATTGTAAGTCCTTTTCAAATAGATGCTATGTAAATCTAATTTAAATGGTCTCCAACGCTTTGTCATGCGCAATAATATTCTTAGTCGCACATGGTCGATGCCAGAACAATACCTCAATTAGAAACAATGAGACAATTACCCTAATTTACAATAACCACATATAACATGTGTGTATTGTAATGATGTGCCAAGTCGGCCATTTTTGGTATTCGAGTACTTTAGTACTCATATAAAAAAGAATCGAGTCAGTACTCGAGTCCAAAGTATTCACAAAGTACTCGAATACTTTGCACAACATACAGTCCAATAGCACGGAAGAGCAAAAAAAAAAACGCAAAAACGCCACTCACTACACAAAATTAAACAAGTTTTTACTTGTACGAGTAGTAGTTGAAGTGTACGAGTATCGTCAGTATTCGAGTATTACTGGTACTCGAGTATCACTATTGGTACTGACTCGAGTCAGTACCAATAGTGATATAATGCAATACTGACTCGAGTCGACCTGACTCGGCACATCTCTAGTGTATTGTAGACAGCTTGCTTTATAAGGTGTGATATAATAACTATAACTATACTACTAAATATTAATTGGGTTTACCAAATGTACTAATACGTACTAATGATACCAAGGGAGTGATGTATTATGATGAATTGAAGTCTGGTAAAGGTTTAGAAATGAAAGTGGTAGAACCCTTTATGGTTCGACTCCGGCGGCACCACCGCAACACCTATTTCTGCATCATAACAGCAGTGTTAAGCGCTGCCGTGTTCTGGTTTGAAGCCACACCCTTCAAGGGATATATATTTTTCCAAGACGTTCTAGCTTAGTCCTCAGGGGAAGCGGCGCATCTGTGGCCGACCTCAGGTAGGAATATCTAATCCTATCTGGGGTTCATTACAAGTCCATGGCGGCAGTAGCAACTTACCATCAGGTGGACTGCATGCTCGTCTGCTACTCGTATATTATAATAAAAGCTCTTATATTTTTTCTAAAACTAATAAACTAACATTTGGCAATATAACGCTTGATAGTATTTACATAAAGTTCAGAACTTTCTGCAGAAATTCGGAAGCGAAAACTGATCGACGTCAAAAGGTATTTTCAATTTCACCTGCGATTTGCATATTCGATGAGACGATAGCGAGACAATGGATTTGCATAGAATGGACTAAAACAAAAGCTATATTTCTAAATACTCCAGATAATACATGAAGGTGATATAAATCTACGTGTATACAAGTTTGACGACCTGCGTGGCAGAGCGGTCACCATACCGGTCTGACGCTCAGAAGGTCCCAGACAGATTTCTAAATGATGAATTTAGATTTCTGTTTCTAGGTCGAAATATTTGTGTATTTGTCTGTGTGTGTCCATAGCACCCGCGATACAGGAAATCCTAGGGTGGGGCTGTGAGTGAAGAAAGCGTAAGCGTATAAACCTGAAAATGAGGCTATCCAGCTTCTAAGGAGCAGGAACGCATCTGTCATTGTACTTGAGTCAAAATTTTGCATTATTTGGTGTTACTTACTAAGTAATTTATCAGATGTCTTTAATGTCCTTAATAGTCTTATTAGTTGTCTACGAGTGACAGTAGTCACTAAACATTTGTTAATCTGCTGCTCTGTTGCTGCTACTACTAGATAAGAATGTTACAATTATGCCAAAGTTATTTCTGGTGTCGGAATTTAAGCGACGTCGTAAGGCATTTTCAATGTCCCCTAAAAGTACTCCTATAACGCAGCTGATGATGGGCAATATGCGAAATTGAAAATAACTTACAACAATTACAACAAGTAATTTTTTTATATCTACAAAAAACGTTTCTGCTGTATTATGTAAGAAGGTTTCTAGATCGACGTTAGAAAGCATTTTCGACTCCTCCTACTATTTGCATTTTTGATAGGAAGACCTCTTGATCACAATGCGGGTCTTATGTGGAATTTTCCAAAATCCGGGAAAGTATTTCTTAAACCGTTAAAACATGATCTCGCAGAATTATTTGGTAAGTAATTTATTGACGCGGAAAAGCACTTTCAGTTTCACGTACAATTTGAATGTTTAAAGAAACGGAATCTCTTGATGGTGTCGTTGGGAATTTAAAGAAAACCTTCTTAAATATGTGAGAGCTTCATTTGTTTGTTTTTTATACACATATCAAAGTAACATCATAAATGATAGTATCACCAAATCCTTATAAGCAATCTGAAGTTGACACAAGCATTGCTATCGTCCAGTACTATGTCAAAATACCTCATCTCCACGTGTCACATTCTTTTTCTTCATGTGCCTCTTCACTACTGAAGGTTGGCACTCTCTGTACATGGCCAAGAAAAAGAGTTGATCGACAGAGGTGATTTAAACGTGTCACATATACGAGTTGAAATGTTGACTTACTCCTAAATGACTAAAGCAAAATGTCCTTTTCTAGGAAAGTCAATAAGTCTAATGTCGTCAATAGAGTCGTTGTCGTCGTCAAAAGGGTCGTCTTAGAAAAATCTTAAAAAAAAGTTTTCAAAGGTGTGTGAAGTGAGAGGAAACCCTTGCTCAGCAGTGGAACAGTAATGGGTTCGTGATGATGATGATGAGATAAGTCTATATTTAGGTAACAGTTTTTAAATATATCCAAATAAATCTATACAACAAATACCATCAGACAAAAAACAGTACTTTTTAAAACTAAATGTATAGTACAAGCAGATAGGTATTATTCCGGACGAAGGAAATTAATAGTCGTCAGGCGGTATTTTCAATTTCACCTGCGATTTGCATATTCGATGAGATGGGACCATGATGGCGGATTTGCATCGAACACGAAAAAAGTCTCTCACAATATAACGAGCGTCATTGCTTTAATGTTCTACGACTCTCTTTGATCATGGATTTGGATTTTGGATTCTTAACTAAAACAATTCTTTCTTTAAAAAAATAAAAATGCAGCCTCGACAGCCTCGACAGAGATCGTTTCACTGAAACAATTTCATTTATTTTGTTTTTTTTTTTTCTATATAAATACTCATTCTTCTTTCTCCTCTCGTGCTACATTTTTTCCTGTGTCGTGGATGCCATGGACACATAACAAAAATCTAGATTTATCATCTAGATATCTGTTTGGCCGGGGATCGAACCCAGAATCCATTGCCTGTCAGAACGGTATGATTACCACTCCCCCACATAGCCTTTGATTTTTTTATCACTAGACAATAATTTGTTTGATCAATAAAAATATTTCCGCCAAATCAAAACAAAAAAACTTCAGAACATAGTCTTTGTACAGCTAGACGATCCTAATCACTAATACGCTGCTCCTCCTGATAAGTAAAATTAAATAATTCTATGTCATTATGACCTTCTTCGTCTCTTCTTAGAATTAAAACGCACCATCAGAGCTGTTAGGGCAAAAATTAAAGAACTGTTCAGCTTAAGAAGTTCCCATTTCGCTTGTCACTACCATAATCCCTGGAACAACGATAACAATGTGCCCTAATTACGCGTTACCGTAATCAAAGGCCAATGTACGGTATCCTATATCCACAAGATTGAATCAAGGCATGTTAGCATTCTGTGACGTCAAAGCAGCATTCCTTCGACTACTGCACGGTGAAGCGCATAGCATCCTGCGAGCAAAGGATTTTCGGTACATTGATTACAAGTTCTTCACTTTAAGCTCTTTTCTATTTAAAAAAACGTTGTTTAATTCTTTAACAATTACATAAATAGCTAAATAATTCCTTCTCCACTCATAGTGTCATTCTTTTATTTTTTCCTGTGGTGTACCATGAATATACACACAGATGATATAGCAAACACCCAAAAACAGACCTGAAATCTCAATTTATCACATACATATTTTTCCGACCGGGAATCAAACCTGGAACCTACTACGTATCAGACTAGTCACCGCTTCGCCACGAGGATCGTCGCTTTGATTATTTTTGTAACCAATAACTAAAAGGTAATTTTAAATTCATATTAGTATGAGTCCTCTTTATTACCATTTAAAAACATTCATATCTCTTATAAGGCAGGAATAGAAAAAACTTACAGTTTTATAAACTCTCGCTTCACCAGTTTACATACGGTAGGATGTATAGTCCATCATAATCACCATAATTACCATAATCCCTGGAACAACGATAACAATGTGCCCTAATTACGCGTTACTGTAATCAAAGGCCAATGTACGGTATCCTATATCCACAAGATTGAATCAAGGCATGTTAGCATTCTGTGACGTCAAAGCAGCATTCCTTCGACTACTGCACGGTGAAGCGCATAGCATCCTGCGAGCGAAGGATTTTCGGTACATTGATTACACGGTAGCTTGAAATCAAACGGTACGGAACTTTCATCATTTTAAGCTATTTTCCTGTAAATATTTTTAAGACTTTATTTAATACTTTAATCATTACATTAATAGACAAGTAACGCTTTCGCCACTCATAATCTCATTCTATTACTCTTTTCCTGTGGTGTAGCAAATACCCAGACCCAGACCAGAAATGTAAATTTATCATTTAGATATTTGTCTACCCGGGTATCGAACCTGGAACCTACTGCTTATCAGATCGGTGACCGCACCGCCAGACGAACGTAGCATTGTTTATTTTTGTGATCAGTACCAAAGCGTAATTTAAATTTCTTCTCAGTATGGATCCCCTTTATTAACTCTTAGAAGCCCATGGTCACATTTCTTTTAGGGCACAAGTAGAAGAAACTTACAGATTTAGTAGATTCCCGTTCATTTGTCACTACCATAATCCCTGGAACATCAATAACAATGTGCACTAATTACGCGTTACCGTAATCAAAGGCCAATGTACGGTATCCTATATCCACAAGATTGAATCAAGGCATATTAACATTCTGTGACGTCAAAGCAGCATTCCTTCGGCTACTGCATGGTGAAGCGCATAGCATCCTGCGAGCGAAGGATTTTCGGTACATTGATTGCACGGTAGGTTGAAATCAAACGGTAGGGAATTTCTTTTACTATGAGGTATTTTATGTAATTGTTTTTTTGTTAATATTTTATTATCCTGTCAAACATATTCCAACTTAACATTCAGGGTGTTATGGGAGCTGCGCGTGCGAGTCGAAATAGTCTGTTTCGCGAACGAATTAATAGGTTTATTTAAATTTTTACACAACTTACAACAAAAAATATATGATGTGATAGGTAGAGTCACTTTCCGCGATGGAGATGAACTGTTCCCATGGCGGACGACCACCTGCACGAGGGACGCACCTCGTCAGCGTTGGCCGTTCCGCGAAGGCACGATGCAGCGTAAGCACGGTGTAGGGCTGCGCGATTCATCCTTAACGTGTAGGGCTGTCCCTTACACGTAACTAGGCTAACAATACATCTGTGGTCGATCGCAAGTTTAGTTTATTGTCTTCTGGGGTGCAATACAAATGACCAAGAATGAGCAGCTCCTTTTCATCACGTGAACTGCATGCTGATTTCCTACCTTTATAAAAAAACAAACAAAATCAATTGCACATACTAACGTTTTTCACACAAATTATTTTTACACAAAATATTTATACAAATGATGTTACCAAATATTTTTTTTTTCATTTATTTAATAAAGAAGACTTACAAAATAAACATAATTTTAAATCTGCCAAACTGTAGGCCAGTTTGTCGGCAGTACACAGTATCAACGTTGCTTCGGAAGTGGAACCGCAGTTACATTGTTTATTTTCCGTTGAATATATTTAAACAAAGTGTTGATAAACCGGATCCAGGAAGCCGAATGAATTCCGAAAGAGGTGGGAGCCATGACACATGCGACAAGTTTACATTTTTATTGCGCGCTTACTGCGGAGACCGTTTCGCATCCGACTATGGAGTACTACTTGCAATGATCTAAAGAAAATAGTAATGACTTCTAAAAGTACCCTTACATCATCATCAACCCATTACTGTCCCACTGCTGGGCACGGGTCTCCTCTCATAATGAGAAGGATTAGGCCATAGTCCACCACGCTGGCCAAGTGCGTATTGGTAGACATCACATACCTTTGAGATTTTTTTTTTATAAATCTCTCAGGTATGCAGGTTTCCTCACGATGTTTTCCTTCATCGTTTAGCAAGTGATAATTAATTTCTAATACGCACATAACTTTGAAAAATCAGAGGTGCGTGCCTGGGATTTGAACCTCGGACCCTTACATTGAACACTAAATTATGAATCTATGTTATTGTCAATCTCTGACCTTCCACTTCTGGCCTCCCCTAATGTACAGAACTCGAAACGATACCACGACCACCAATTTGTTTTTAATAATATCTTTACAAACGTGTATGCAGATAGTAAATGACTACTGCCACATATGAACATCTGTTATCAACCCCGGATAAATAAGAGTTCTAGCTGAAGTCAGCTACAACTGCGTTCTTATCCCTGAAGCCTAAGTTAGAACGCTTTGGAAAAGTATGACCACAGCTTTCAGAGAGGAACACAGGAGCCCGTCACATTTATGTTATTACTCACATCATCCCTTATTCTATATTGATTTTGTTTCAAATGTCTACAGGCAGAAGTAGCCACTTAGCATTAGGTAATATTCGTTTAGTACCTCTAATAAAAAGCTTTACAAAAAACAAACAAACAAAACACAGTTGCTTCGGAAGTAGAACCACAGTTACATTGTTAATTTTCCGTTGAATATATTTGAACAAAGTGTTGATAAACCGGATCCAGGAAGCCGAATGAATTCCGAAAGAAGTGGGAGCCATGAGCCATATTTATATCTATCTTTTTGTATAAATTTCCACTGCTGAAGATATGCCTACATATGCCACTGATGAACCTTCTTATTGACGAAACTCAAACGAGTACCACGACCTATATCTTTGTAATAATATTTAATTAAGTAATGGTAAGTGGCTACTGCATCTATAATCAAACCCAGGTCATTTCAAATTCCAACCTGAGGTACAGATGCGTTGCTACCCCTGAGGACTAGATTGAAACTCCTCGATGAAGTATCTCTTACCACATCTTTCGAAAGGGAACGCAGCGCGTCACACTGTTATTAAGAAATAAGTGTGGCGGTACCTCCGGAGTTGAAACTCAAAGTTCTAGCACGTATAACTTCACTTACAAACGCCACTTCTAGCACACCAACATTCTTGTACAAAGTCATCAAGTGGAAATAATTAGGGCGACCACAAAAACAATTTGTGACCCGTAACGGAAATTCCCGGGAATTCAACGCGGCCGGTTGTTTTATATCTCGGTGGCTAGCATAACTTTGATGTTTCCTAGTGGATTTTCACTGCAAATGTAAGATACGCCTTATTTAAATGCAGCGATATTTTGGTATTACATCCGAGTAATGTAAAATTAACTTGTGATGTAAATTTTACAATTTGATAATTTTAGTCGTTAGTTATATCTTTGTCATCAACTCTATCTGTCTGTGGGCTCCTATTTTATCTTAGAATGAGCAAAATTGTCCTCACATTGTTTTTCTTTATCCTCAGGGTAAATGATATTTAAGTAATTTGTAACGCGCACAAAACTATTACAATTCCAAAATTCCTATACTGCGCTTTTGTCGACATCCACCTCATTTGTATTTATTATTATAAACTATATCATTATATACTTATTTTTGTTTATTATAGCTAATTAACATACAATTCATTTAATAGTAAATGGTATACTTAGCCCCAAATAGGATTGGAATGCAAGTAAAAGTGAGGTACGGTTTCAAATACGTATTAAATTTAAACGCTTATTCTTCAAGCAGAACACAACCAAGCTAAACTTGGCTATTATAAGGCAGAAATAAGGTTAAGTACGGAAATATAACCGTTCAGGGTAAGCTCCGTTTAGTTGAGCTCCATGTAAATATTCTAAAGAAACTGAACTTCCCATAACATTGTCACTAACACCGGCCACTCCATGGTGCTTGATAAATGGTTCTTTATTTACATATTTCGTGAGTTTCAAGCCAGGAAGTTGTTCTCTTATCCGCAAGATAGTTGGGTTTGGCATAGAGTGTGAAAAGGGTTCGCTCAATTTCCGTTTTCGCCACTTTTTGACTATCAGCAACCATCTCTGTCTGTGCAACACCATCTACACTTGCAGGAAAGAGACAGAGTGCATGCTAGATAGGGCCCCGTCAGACACATTCCCATTAAAATAGTTTCTCTCAAGTTTTCCGAGTGAAATGTGGAAGTTGCTTAAATTATTTTATACGTTGCCTTTGGAGCTTGCGGTAAATCAGAAATTGCATCTAAAGTTGACTACTATCTGCTAGTTTCATATCCGCTGTAAACTTGCGCATTTTATGAATTTAAATAATTTAAGTTTTATATCATAAAGTTCAAAACTTTAGTTGGGTGTTAAGCCAATTTATAACCCTCATGCAATCACCAAAGTCCAGTCAAATATTGCTTATTTAATTGTTAAAAAAATCTGTTTTTCTCATATATTGTGTATAGCCTAAGCTCTTATACCTATGACATTTTCATATCATTGCTATGGCAAGTTGTTGGAACTATCAAAATGTCCAGAGTCACCAGGACCTTACTTATTTCTGTCTGATAACAGCAGTGTTAAGTAGGATTCTATTCTTGTCCGTGATTGATTAAAGATGTCCATGGGCGGTAGCCACTTACCATGCTCATTTGCTTATTGTATAAAATAAAATTTAATATCATATTATTAGCCATAAACTAAGTTAGATGACCTCATATAAGTCTAACTTATGGATTACACATTATGAGCGACCCAACACCAGGTGCGAACACCTTTTGCTTTTAAAAATTCCAACTTATAACATACTTTAAAAGCTTTCTAAGGCTCAGAGTTGCACAGAAGACATAAAAATGTACCGAGACTTGGGTACGTTTTTACAACCCTTAAGAAGCTTAAGTCCTGGAGTGACGTTGCCACTTAATTTGTACAAGAAATTGATGAATAACGTCGTGGTTTTAGAAGTTGTAGGAAGGCAATTAGTGGTAAAAGGATTTGCTTTAAAGATTTTTGTATACGCTATAGGTTTATATAAGAGTAACGTATTACATTAAATTTATATAACGACAATTGAACATCTATGAACTATTCCAAGCCTTGCCTAGTGGTTAATAAACTCGGCCTCTCGATCGAGGGGTCCGAGGTTCAAATCCCAGGCACGCACCTCTGATTATTGAAAGTTATAATAATAATAATAATAAGCCCCTCACAAACCTAACTCCACGTCCGGTCCGAACACCAGTGACCACGTGAGGGGCGGACTTAGGCAGCTTTCAGCTAATTACTTACCTAAGACTAACGGAGCAATAGTAAAACAGTAGAATGCGATGCGTCTAAGAAGCGGTAATAAACTACCCCAGGCGGGTACCGGAGCGAATCGCGATGGAGAATCCCGCCCCGAGCCCTCGAGCTCGGGCAGTCCCACGTATTCTGGGGGGGACACCGTGTCGCAAACTTCTGCCCAGTATAGCACTGTTGCAGATCATAATCACGACTCAGCGTCAGTGATTGAAACAGTTAATAGCAGATCATCTTCAACCCCACCTTTGTCAGCAAATGTTGTACAGGAGGCGCAAGCCAATAATCCTGTACCCATTGCTGATTCCAAATGTGCGCGAAAAAAGTGGACAACTGAGATGAACCAATTTATTTGGCGCACTTACCTAATAGCAACCAATATGGAGACAGATACTCGGCACTATTTAGACAAACTACACAGTGAATTTAATCGTAAATTCCCAGACATGAATTCTTCCAAGCAACGATTAGGAGATCAAAGAAGAATTATTTTAAGAAACAAACTATTGGACTATGAAACCTTAGAGAGAATAAAATCAGAAGTTAACACATATATACAAACCCACTCTAATTTGCAAACACAATCAAACAACTATAGCCAAAACACACAACGCAGAAGAATGAAGTGGTCTCATGAGATGAATGAAACCCTAATAAGATGTTATTATGAAATAACGGAATGCGAAACGAATAAAACTGCTTATAGATCACAACTTAGAAACAAATTTCTCGATATATACCCACAATTTTCCGATCTCTCCGAACAGCATATTTCAGACCAAACACGATCTATTATACATAATAAGTATATACCAGAAAACAGACTTCAGGATATAGTAAGAGAAATACAAAATTCAAGATCACACCTAAACCTACAACTAAGTAACGGTAATAATGGCGGCACAGAAAGCACACCAGATAATAATGGTGATTTAAGTAACACATCTAATAACGAAAATAGTGTAATCACTCATACAAATAGGCAAAATGTTACGTCATGTAGTATCCAAAATCCAAATAGTTCTCGTATCTTAATTTTACCTAGACCACATTTAAACTACACAAACATAGAAAAAATATTCCAAGAAACATTAGATCGATTCAAACATTCTAGCCCAGTTAATCGACCACACATACCTAAACAAAAGACTTGTAAAAGATTAGCTTCCATAGTTAATTATATAAATACTAACATACTCCCTAAATATATATCGATTGATCATGACTTCATTTTATTTCAAACAATAATTTATACTGCAGCTTACACAGCTGCCGTATGTAATGGGGCTAAAATTAAAGAAACGGCAAATACATTACACCAAAACAGGCAAAATATACCGCCGTGGCAAAAAAGAATTGAAAATAAAATACAGTTGCTAAGAAAAGAGATAGGAAGAATGACCCAGCATATACGAGGAAATAGAAGTAGAAAGCTAGATAAACATGTAGAGGATATCAAAAATAAATATATAATTCATTCCAAACACGAAGGGCCAAATGTTACACCTGATTTGATTTTAGATACAATGAAACAAAAACTTAACGCTTTTACGAGTAGACTTAAACGATATTTAATTTGTAATTTAAGAAAAACACAAAACATTCAATTCATTAACAATGAAAAAGTATTTTACAGGCAGCTTAATTTAAACACACAAAATTCCCAAGTTATGTCACCGAACACTAATAACAGTAATAGAAATATCAATCTATCACCAACCGAAGAAGAAATGCATCAGTTTTGGTCCAAAATCTGGGCCGATTCTGTTCAGCATAACGCGTCTGCTAAATGGATCAAATCAGAAAATCTTGAAAGCATTCATCCAATGTCTTATGAATACGTACCAGAAGACACATTTTTAAAAGTTGTTAAAAAGTCTCATAACTGGAAAAGTCCTGGAACTGATAACCTTCATAACTTTTGGTATAAACAATTTACATCAATTCACACTATATTACACAAACATATCAACAACTTTATAAATAACCCAGAATTAATACCAGAATATATCATGCAGGGCGTCACTTATTTGATTCCCAAAGATAAAGATTCCGCTGACCCCTCAAAATACCGACCGATTACTTGCTTGCAGACTATATACAAAATACTTACAGGTTGCATATCAGACATTGTTTACCAGCACGTCACACAAAACAACATACTAGCAGAGCAACAAAAAGGGTGTAGGAAAGGTAGCCAAGGCTGCAAGGAACAGCTAATAATAGACTCAGTAGTCATGAACACTGCTTATACACTGAAGAAGGATATAAGCATAATGTACATAGATTACCAAAAAGCATTTGACTCTGTACCTCACTCCTGGTTAATATATATACTAGATCACTATAAAATACACCCAACAATAATATCGTTTCTAGAAAAAGCCATGAATCACTGGTCTACAAAACTAAAAACACAAAACAGTCATATTACATCGCACACTCCTTCTATCCCTATTCGGCGAGGCATTTTCCAGGGTGATGCGTTTAGCCCATTATGGTTTTGCTTAGCTATTAATCCTCTTTCTCATATGTTAAATCAAGCAAAGGCCGGATTCCGCATTAAAATCAATAACATCCAGACAACACTTACACATTTAATGTACATGGACGATATCAAATTATACAGTAACAAAACCAAAACACTACATGTTTTAGCAGATGCCACCCAGACATTTTCAACAGATATACAAATGAATTTTGGTGTAGATAAATGCAAGACACTAACAGTCACGAACGGCACATTAGTACATAATAATTACATCTTAGACTCAGGGCAAATTATTGATTCACTTGATCATAACACATCTTACAAATATTTAGGGATTCAACAAAATCAAAGAATTAATCACAAACTTATAAAAAAAGATATAATAAAGAAATTTCAACACAGATTTAACATCGTCCTTCGCTCTCAACTTAATTCACGCAACTTGATTAAAGCACTTAACACATACGCCATTCCATTATTAACTTATTCATTTGGAACTATTAAGTGGTCACAGACGGAACTTAAGAATATTCAACGTAACATAAACACATCCCTAACAACTCATAGAAAACATCACCCTAGATCATGCGTACAAAGACTAACACTTCCCAGAGCTGAAGGTGGCAGAGGAATAATAGACGTGGTCAATTTACATAATAAGCAAATAACAACTTTACGCAAATTCTTCTTTGACCATACTCTAAGATCCAATCTGCACAAAGTGATCACTGCAGCAGATACCGGACTAACACCACTTAACCTATGTGACAAAACACCGCAACATAATGAACGATTAGTTAATATACCAGACAAAGTTGCTGCATGGGAAAACAAGGCTATGCATGGGAGACACTTTAAAGATTTGCAACAGCCACACGTTGATAAGGCGGCGTCAAACGAATGGTTGCGACGTGGAGAGCTCTTCCCTGAAACAGAGGCCTTCATGATGGCAATTCAGGATCAAACCATAAACACTCGTAATTATCAAAAACATATAATCAACCCTAACATGTTAAATGATTTATGCCGGCGATGTCACAGTAGTTCAGAAACAATACAACACATCACAGGCGCTTGTAAATCCATTGTTCAGTCAGACTATAAACACAGGCATAATCAAGTAGCAGCAATAATCCATCAAAACCTAGCACACAGACATAATTTTATACCACACAAAATCGCATATTACAAATACATACCTAACACTATATTAGAAAATAATAATCATAAAATTTATTGGGACAGAACAATCATCACCGACAAAACAGTACATTTCAATAGACCGGATATAACATTATTGGACAAAATGAACAAGACAGTGTTTATAATAGACATTGCAGTATGTAACACCCACAACTTACTTAGCACATACACAGAAAAAATGGCCAAATACACTGAATTAGCAATAGAAATAAAAAGACAATGGCAAGTTAGCACAGTTAAGACAATCCCAATTATAATTTCGACAACAGGTGTAATTCCCAAAACTCTAGATACCAGTCTCAACATATTACAGATGCCTCCATCCACACAGTCACTTCTCCAAAAAGCTGCTATCCTCAATACTTGTCGTATTACCCGTAAATTTCTAGATTTATAACTGAAAAGTCTCCTCCGTCTACGCTTGGCTAAGGCCCGCGCAGCCGGATTAACTTTACCCCTTACAAGGGAGAATCAAAACAACATACAAAATAATAATAATTTCTTTATTTCAGACCCTTTTTTTTACAGTCCATAGATTTGGTTAGTACATATTTTCTTAAAACTATGTTAGTGTACAAAACAAGGGAGTTAGTGTTAAAGACAACTTAGCCTATGTTAGTAAGGACAATTAAAACAAAAAACTTAAACTCTAAGTACACACACACTTGTTGGCTCGTGTGTGTACACCATTCCAGCGGGCCCAGAGAGGGCTGTCTGGTTTGCATACCAATGTGCTAAGGAGGGCGTTGGTGGTCCCCATAACCCGCTTCATCATCGACGCCAAACGTTTGCGGACGATTGCGTAAAAGTCATCGATCCGAGCCTCCGCAAACATGGCAGACGCGCTACAGAAACACGGCTTCCCCAACACCACCCTCAGCACATTGTTATACTGCACGCGCAGAGCTCTGAGGGTCCGCTGCTTATAGTTCGCCCACAGACTGCAGGTGTAAACATTTTGGCAATAAGCTCTAAAAAGTGACAGTTTTACCTGTTTACTGAAACGCTTAAATCTGCGGGCCAACATATTGCCTCGGACCGACATCGCCCTCCTCTCTCTTTCTATGTCCCTGTCGTCCCCAAGGCACTCGTCAACTATGTGTCCGAGGTACCTGAACTCAGCCACCTGCTTCAGTGGGGACACATAACTCACCTGTTATGTGCGTATTAGAAATTAATTATCACTTGCTCAACGGTGATGGAAAACATCGCGAGGAAACCAGCATACCTGAGATTTATAAAAAAAAATCTCAAAGGTATTTGAGATTTTTTTTTATAAATCTATAATTTGGTTTTATAAATGTATAATTTGGTAAACACCAATACGCACATGGCCAGCGCGGTGGACTATGGCCAAATCCTTCTCATTGTAAGAAGAGACCCGTGCCAAGCAGTGGGACAGTAATGGGTTGATGATGATGATTCCAATGTCTTTTTAGAATAATACGTCGTCTATATTATCCCACTGCTATACACGGGTGTGGCATAAAAGTGAGAGGGGTTTAGGCCATAGCCTACTGTGCTGGCCTAGTGCAGATTGGTAGACTTCACTTGATTTTTTGCTTACAGGACTCCAATGTTTTTCTTCGCTGTTTAAGTAACTTTTACAGAATTTCCAGAGAGGAGGATACAGGATATGTTTTACCCGTAAAATTTTGTTTCAAAACCATAAACCGTGTTTCAAAGTTTATGCGGGCCGAGAAAATAAACAATATTTTTTCATGGTCTAAGATCCGAAGCTAAATCGAACTGGACCGAGCTGATAATAGAATGAAACTCATTTTATAACGAAATTAGTACATTGGGTAATACATTAAAAATGGGTTTGCTAAAATAATCCTGGACAGGATAATTTTAATTATTTTTTGAAAAATTAAAATTTAATTGAAAATTAAATTTTGCAACATCAAGATAATAAGAAAATTCTATTCTGAGTGAATGTTAAAAACATACAGAATGTGCAGGCTTTGGGTTGCCTATTAATTACGTGGACGAACTACTGGGTTGTCAGGTATAAACAGGTATTTCGCTGGCAACTACTTGCACTCATGATGATAATAGATAAAATTTTATATCAGTAGAAGCGCTGTTTTATTGTGAACACGTTGATATAGGGTTGTCTGCAAAATGAAAATTAATTTTTCAAAAAATAATTAAAATTATCCTGTCCAGGATTTTTTTAGCAAACCCATTCTTAATGTATTACCCAATGTACTAATTTCGTTATAAAATGAGTTTCATTCTATTATCAGCTCGGTCCAGTTCGATTTAGCTTAGGATCTTCTACTATCATACTTCACAATTTCCGCTAACTCGCAATGCCAATTTCATATGATAATATATAAAATAATAAGTTAAATATGCTTTGCAATTCTGTTTTCTAAAATCTCATTTTATAAAATTTAACAATTTTTTCTAGCTGTAAACATATAGAAAGTAAAAATAAGTATGCTCTAATGTCCGACAAAAGTAAATAAGCAAACTAAAGTACTTACAACTAAAGTACATTTCAAAGCAACAAAAATACTTTGAAATTCCGTTTTCTAAAATGTCCCAATGTCCGCTAATTCGTAATTACCATTCATAGAGGCCGACGCTCTGCTAACAAATGCGATTAACTTGATTGGGACACTTTATTTACTTTTTATGTGCTGCCTTTCCCGATGAGACGAATCTCTCTTCCAGTTAGCTTGGACTAATTTGATTAAGTTCTAGTAAGTTAAAAGGTTGGTTTGAGAAGGAATCTATACGAATAAATAAGGTTGGATTTTGTGTTTTTTTCCGACTGCGAAATGGTTTTTTAAGTGTTTTTACTCATATGTATGTTTGATTCTTTGGAAAGACCTGCAGCCCAAATAACTTGATGGATTCTAAAATAAGAACTGTCGTTAGATTTGTCTATATTGTGAGAGTGTTGGGCTAGATTTTAAGCAGTCGGGTTTTCTGTTTTTATAATAATCTCTAGTTGCTTATGTTGTATATAGAATCTAGTAAAAAGTACAGGCTTATTAGGAAAGAGTAGCGGCTTATCTGTGGCCGACTTCAAGTAAGGAGGTAGGAATCTAATCTTAGCGGGTTACATTGCAGATATCTGAGGGCGGCACTAACCGCTAACTATCTGTAGGACTACCATGAGTTTACAAAAGTATTACTCGCTAGCGACTGCGTAAAATAAATGTATGAAAAATTGTACAGCGCCTCTGGTGGTTACTCGTAGAACTAAAATCCGTAGTGACGTAACTCGATACGTAAAAAACCTATCGAAATCAAATCGCTAGCGAATGTCATTATGATCTATTGCCATACAAATTCGGTCCCATGAGTCATTAATTTGACAGACGTTGTCAAGAAATACCGTAACGATAGTAGTTATGTTATTCACTAGCAAAATGACAATAGTTTTCTATTTACCATTTCTATAGTGGCGTTTCTATGCCAACTCATGGTAATGCTACAGGTCATTCTCGTCTGCTACTCCTATATTAAAAACGCTAATAAAATATTCATTGCAGCACGAAACAATAAAGAACTCAATATATGAAAATACTCAGTACATGATAATAATTGCATGTAATAAACAAGTCATTTTGATATGAAATAAATTACTTATATTATCGACTATAACTTATGAACGACTCGTATTGTCATTTCGAGTGATTTCGAAACTGTTCAGTGGTTTTCAGTTGCATTTTCGGAACAAATTGCTTTTAAGTGTTGTTTTTATATTGACATTAAATAAATTACTGGAGATGCATTGACTGAGAATAAATCATTTTTATTGGGCGAGTGAATTTAAAGGGCGGTTTTAAAAATAATTCTTAGAGTATTACGATATTTACAATTGACGATCTACGTAGTGGAGCGGTAGAAAGGGTGTTTTAATATTATTTTCAATATGACATGTATTTGGAATACGAATAATAGTTACTACTAAGTATTTATAAACAACATAAAGCTTATAAAAAATCGCTAAATATACATAAATATACGCTTCGAATAGATAAAAATGAAAACAAATGACTCTTCCTTTAGGAAGTCGGTTAAAAAAGTGCAGATTAGACGCGCGTGCAAAAACACGCGTGGCTAGAAAAGGGCACCTGCACTATTTACTTTAAAATAATAAGTTAAATACAAAACCAACATTTATCTTTTACACTATTAACCAATTTAAAGTTCATTGTCACTAACTATAATAAAATGTGTATGCACTAAATTACACCATCGTCTCAGTGACTTAAATCCTTCACTATTTTAGCAAGCCGGCACTAAAGTTTTAAATTAGTAAGCCCTTGATGGCATCGTATTTGGCGCAGAATAACGCTTTCCCCTACCACGAAGTTATATTAAAAAGAAATACAAAGATAAATAAGTTCTCAACGAAAACTAAGAAATTTTAAAACGATACACACCGTCAGACATTACGACACGATCGATCAAACGATCAATATATCAAGATATTATTTAATTGATTTTTGTTATACGAGTAATTTATTGTTATTGATTTAATGTAGTTTACTTAATATCATATAATGGTCGTCATAATATGTGGGTTTGAATATTTAGTTTCGTGAAATACAAGATGATACAATGTTTTAATCAGCGTTTGTTATTAACTAATGGAAAAAGACTAACCTCAAAGAATTGTGGAAGGGTTCTTACTCCGTACCATTATGGGCCATTATATGCCGTATGTACGATTTCTTCTCTTTAGGAGTCCTTCGTGGATTAGGCCAAAGATTCAATGTTACCTCTGAGGACTAACTTAGAACGCTTCGGATTAGTGTGTCTTTATCACCACACTCTTCAGACCGGGACAAAGCAAAGCTAATCACTGATATTATTAGGCAGAAATATATAAGTCGGCGCCTCCGGAGTTGAACCACAAAGAGTTAGCACCTTCAAAAGTACTCGTAATATAACACTCACTTCAAAATAGAAGAGGGTATTAACATTATTGACAAAATCCGTTCGAGTTTCTCAAGTAGCTAAAGCGTCTTCAATTTTAAGAGAGGCCAACATCGTCTTGATAAATTACATTACGGTATGACAGCTCGACTGAATGGGGCCGGGACACGAGTAAGTGAGTTGTAATACCGAGTGAATGGATGACCTGTTTCATTCAAGTCTTTCAGCGCGCTGACAAAGCCTTTGTCATGTTTTTAATCAGATTTTTATGAGTTTCCCTTTAAATAGCGATATTCGTTGGATTTATACGATAGTTGAAATAAAGAGCGCGGTAAAGTTAACGGCGATTGCTTTTTAATTTTGGATTTTAAACTACAATATTTTAACACAATTTGTAACTGATGTTACAAAGACAAATATACCTCGCGCATTCAGTTTCGGTTTGACAAAATGCTGAGTAAAGGTTTGTAAAGCTTAGCTTAGTAAAAGTCAGTGAGCCTCAATTCACTATGAGCTGATCAGAGGCAAAAAGTCTAGAGCATCTAATTGTCCTGAACTCCAATATTAATGTGCCCTAGACAGTTCATTATTTTACAATTACATATTAGACTTTATTTCCAGTACTTATTGTTGATTATATTAATTATTAACTTTAATAAAATATAGATGGTAAAATACAAGTGAGTATATACAATAGGTACATATGACATATTTGAGATACAGAGGTAGAGAACACGTAAATAAGGAATTATTTTAATGGAAATTTCATTATTGCAGCTGACGGCTTAAAAACTTCATTTAATTTTCATCACATCAAACAATGGAATATCTTTGTCAATTTTACTAAAATTATTGTTCTACTATATTTTAACTTTTATAAAATAGCAAATGAGTTTGCAGTCCACTGGATGATAAATAATGTCTAACGCCAATGGTGATCAGCCAACTTCATAGAGAAGGTATTCTACCTAATACTAATCACAGATTCGTTGCCACTTCTAGGGACTTAGATGATCGCCAAAATACACAAAATTAAACCGATATGTAGAAATGCTTTGTAGACATACGTAGAAACGCTTGAAAGAGGTCTGGCTGTGGTAGTGTTGTACCTCCCCGTTCGAATCATACTGTTTCCACCACCATACTGTATTCCTAAAATACTATGTCTAATTTGTTTGTACTGATAATTTAAAAATCTGTATTTAATAGTCACAAATTCATCTCATAAACTAATGAATTAACTCTGAGGGTAACGCAAACGGAGCTGTTGAGCTGAGCTGAGCTGAGCGGAGATGAAAAGATGAGCACAGTCGAGAAAGCCACTTAACATTATATTGCGTGCTCGCCTGAGAAATAATAAGGATGCTTCTTTCAAAGTTGCAGCCGCCGGTTTAATATTAAACACCATTTTCACACATCACGTAATGAAAAATCCTTGCCTTTCATTTTATTTTGTTCTTTTATCTAAACGTTTAAAATAAATATTTATACTTAACTATTTTATATTGGAAATATAAAATAAATGCAGTATAAGCAATAAACACATAAAATAAGTACAAACGTTAACTCCGCTCAGCGTAACACGAACTAAGCTGAGCCGAGATGAAAAGACGAGGGCAGTCGAGTGCGCCACTCCACAGCATATTGCGTGCTCGTCTGAGAAACAATGAGAATGCTTCTTTCATTGTTGTAGCCGCCGGGTTTTATATTATATTTGTTCCACACTTGTGAACAAGTATAGTAGAATCTATGTTCTAGTGTTTATTTTTTGCTGTGAATGCGTTTAGGTTTTTATTCGTGTTTTATGTAAATGGGTTTTCCATATGCGTACATACTCAATCGTTTTATTCACTTCCATATCATCATCATCAACCCATTACTGTCCCACTGCTGGGCACGGGTCTCCTCTCAGAATGAGAAGGATAAGGCCATAGTCCACCGCGCTGGCCAAATGCGTATTGGTAGACTTTACATACCTTTGAGATTTTTTTTATAAATCGCTCAGGTGTGCAGGTTTCCTCACGAAGTTTTCCTTCACCGTTTTAGCAAGTGATAAATCATTTCTAATACGCACATACTTTTGAATCAGAGGTGCGTGCCTGGGATTAGAACCTCGGACCCCTCGACCGAGAGGCCGAGTTTCTTAACCACTAGGCTATCACTGCTTGCATATATATCCTGTAATTAACATCACTCTGGCCAATTCTAACCCTTCTAAATGTAAATCAATCGGTCTTCTGTCTGAATCAAATTGCTACTCACACAATTTACATTAAGTTGCATGGTGTTACAGGTCGTAGAATCTATAAACGTAGAATGTATAGCAACGAAGGGTTTATGCAGGGTTATGTGTAACACTTGTGCTCAAAATCTCGGATATCACAGATCTAGTTAGTCGAAATACAGAGCACGTACAAAAATATTTTTAAACGGTTCTTACCGTTTAACTTTTGAGTTTTGAATCAATATTATGAATATATAACACCCGAAAGAAGATAATCACCAAATCATTTTTTTTATACAAATGGTTTCGTATTTAAAACTACGCTCAACATTAAAATGCTGATTATACAAACGATATTTATATACAGAATATATAAATCCCAAGTCACAAGAACAACTTTTTTTTTTAATGTGTTATTTATCTACATAATATTCTCACATATCAAACAAAAACACACCAAAGCTTCTTATAAGCACTCAGTGGCCGAAAACTCAAAATACCAGCCGAACTACGTTGAATATGCTTTAGTCGACTCTTGAGCCGAGCCGCGCCGAGCTGAGATAAAAAGACGAGTGTAGTGAAGTGCTACTACGGACCGTATTGCGGGTGTAGTGCAACTCTTCACGAGTACACACAAGAACAATTACTTGTGTTTTTTCTGCCGAGAAAAAGAGCACAGACTTCTTTTTTATGTTTTCGGGGAAATTAAAGGTTGAAATTAAAAATAAAGTAAAATAAAACTTTTTAACTCCTTTGAGTTAAAATTCTGAACGGTCTTTTAACATGAAACAGGATAAAAATAACGGAAAAAATATATTAGTATAAAATTATAAGTAGTTCTTTTGTGCGATTTAAAGAACTTGGATTTACAGTTGAGAGATAAATAATCCTTATAAATATATATAAAATATTGGATAGGAATATACAGATATCTCAGGGACTTGTCCAGATTATAACTGATCTACAAAGTTTAGCAACAAGTTAACTTAGATAGGTGACCGTTGGGAGTTGTACGTTATGCGGTCGATCTCTTGCAACCAACGAAGTGAACGAATTAAATAAGTCCAAAACTTTTTCTAAGACTCGTGACCACACCTATTTCTACCTAATAACAGCAGTGTTAGGCGCTGCTGTGTTCCAGTTTGAAGGGTGTGGTAAGGAAGACAGACTTTTCCGAGGCGTGCCAGCTTAGTCCTCAGGGGTAGCGGCGCATCTGTGGCCGACCTTAGGTAGGAATATCTAATCCTATCTGGGGTTGATTATATATGTCCATGGGCGGCAAGAGCCACTCACCATCAGGACTGCAGGCTGGTCTGCTACTCCTATAATATAAAAAAACGTATTTATGTACCTACTCATTTAAGTATTTATCTTTCGATTATTTGAAAGTTAATCGATTATGGTTTCTTCCGAATGCTTTGAAGCTGCAAGCTCTAGCCGTCACGTGGTCGTAAACTACCTAATAAAAGTTGGTTTAAAACATTAATGAAATTATAATGGCATGTGTCAAGATGGGTCTATTAAATTGTGACGGCTATAGGCTATCGCTGCTTTTTAGATGCCAGTCGCTAGCTTTGTATAATTTCATAGAAAAATTAAAACAGGTTGAACATCATAGTTATATTCGAATACGAAAACGCACAACAAAAAATAAAGAAAAAGTTCCAATTCGTGGTTACTTAAAACATAATTAAGCGAAAGGTTTTACAACCGGTAACCATTCAAAATCTTTATTTAGGGGTTAATTATACAGCAATCACCCCTTTACAATTTTAAGCCAATAAATAAAACTTCCTTTCCGTTTCCCTTCGCTTTTGGACGGGTAAAGCAAAAAAAAAAAAAATGATTTGTCGTTTCAAAAAATATTGTGTTTTTTATAAAAGGAACCGAAAACACAACACAATGAGTAATATAGAGCGCAAATATACAGAGTGGACTTTTGTACATTTAAACTTTAACCTAGTCTAGGCAAGAACCGACTCTTTATAAAAGGCAGGTAAAACAAGACTTTAGTAGCTACTGCCGCCTTTGGATATCTGATTAGATATTCCTTAGATATTCCTGCCTGAGATCGGCCACAGTCGGCCGTTACCTCTGAGGACTAAACTGGAACGCCTCGGAAAAGTATGTACCTCTTAATACCCTTCAAACCAGAACAAAGCAGCGATTAACACTGCTGTTATTATATACAGGAAGAAAAAGGTGTACGGGGACGTAGATGGTTATACCATCAACATATTATTACTAATAATTTATTTGCCTGCTTACTAAGCAAATACAGTAATCGTATTTCAGAGAGATTTCGTCTTTTGTTCAGATTATGGCAATTATTTTCTTAGTCGATGCCTCCATTTGTGTTAATGGCCTTAATGTTTCTTCGCCTTATATAAATCTTTATAGGATTAACCTTCTTTACTCTATTCGAAGGAAAAGAAAATGTTTAGAAATAGCTTATTAAGGCTTAAATGGTGTTTGATAATTTTAAGTAGAAAAACAAATTATTTTCTTATTATATTTATGTCTCAGAATTGAATTTATGGACCGAACTAAAAATAAATATGGTCTGAGATTAAAAACAGTAGAGGATAATTTATAATATTGAATACTCAATAAGGTATGTTAAATATATTTCAATATACCTATACTAATATTATAAACAGGAAAACATGTTTGTTTGTTTGATTGTTATGAATAGGCTCAAATAGTACTGGACCGATTTTAAAAATTCTTTCACCATTCGAAAGCTACATTATCCGCGAGTAGTATAGGCTATATTTTATATGAAATATATTTGATAAATAGATTTTGAGGCGGTACAAAGTTTGCCGGGTCAGCTAGTAATATTATAAAGAGGAAAGGTTTGAGGCTCCGAAACTACTGGACCGACTTGAAAAAATATTTTACCATTAGAATCCTTGACTATCTGCGATGAACATAGACTATAGAATATTTCCAAAAATGTCGCGAAGGGTATCTAGTGTTAAATTTATACTAACTTCAAAAGATATAGGCTACCTCGTATAAATACATATATCTTCTTTACCACATACTTCCAACCCGAGTATAACAGCGGTTACACTGCTATTATAAGACAGCAGCAGGTGGCGTTGGTGCCTCTGTGTAAACTAAAATGCATCCTATCCCATTCCATTCCATCCTAAGCGCCCCACCCCATCCCATCCAATCCCGTCTCATTCCGTACCGTCCCATCTCATTCCATCCCATCTACTATCCCAATCTCAAAACTCAATTTCTATCATAAGCATCATTGCAAATAACTTGCTACTTTTCATCAACGATATACACTCCATATAGGCTAAGTATGTGTATACATATAGTACGATTACCCAGCATCCATCAAATCATAGCAAGGTATGATTAATCTCGATAACACATTCATGGTACACATTGCATCTCGAATGGAGAGCGAATCTCTGAGATGAGCCAAAGCATTTACATTTTCCGATTGACCATTCAGCATAAAAAATATCTTTATGGTATCCTATTCTAGTAAAAACAATCATTTATATTGCACGACTCATGATGCGAAGCATCAGAGAGTGCTTTACGATCGAAAAATTTTTTTCGCTTCATTTTGGCGGCTATTTTTATTATTATAGCCTTGATAGTTCACGGAATCAAGATATTTTGCATACTATTGTCGAGATAATTTAATGGAGATTAATTCCATACTTTTTAAAAATTGATTTACTGCAATAGAATTGGAAAAAAACACCAAAATAGGTCAAAAATTTTTCCTGTCCGTCATGTGTGAAACCTGAAAACACTGTAACTTGTGAAAAAATCCATCACTTGAGTTAATTTTTTTTTTTTAAAATTCTAATCGACGATTGTAGGTCACTGAATGCGAATGATTAATTAATTCAGTGTCGTTTAATTGCAATTAATAAAAAACTACAAGACTGTATATCTATAGATATTATGTACATTTATTCCACCAGGGGCGCTTGTGCAGTACCTTCTTCCTACTACAGCTGTTTTTTCGGCAATTATTTTTGAACGACTTAAGTTTTTTTTTTTTTTTTTAATATTTCATAATTAAATGAGCATTATGAGTCGTGCACTTTTGGATTTTCCAAACTTTTTAAAAATACATGCAAGAATAAAGGATGAATCTTGTAAAGTTGTGACGTGACATATTTGCAGACTGGATTTTACTTATAATTTATTAAATGTATTTTTCATGTGACGTCACAATACTGACACCCACTCATTGCTGCTCATGGACATCTGTAACCAACTCAATAAAGAACAGGGGTACTACCTGAAGCCGACCACATGAAGGTCAACTGGATAGAACCCTCTGTTTCTACTCCGGTTGTACCACCACCTTACCTATTACTACATAGTGTTCGAGACAGCAGTGTCCGTGGTTCAAATCCCAGGCCCACACCTCTGATTTTTTAAAGTTATGTGCGTATTAGAAATCAATTATTACTTGCTAAACGGTAAAGGAAAACATCGTGAGGATACCTGCATACCTGAGAGATTTATAAAAAAAAACTCAAAGGTATGTGAAGTCTACCAATACGCACTTGGCCAGCGCGGTGGACTATGGCCTAACCCTTCTCATTATGAGAGGAGACCCGTGCCCAACAGTGCGACAATAATGGGTGGTTGATGTTGATGTGAACAGCAGTGTTAAACACTACAATGTTTTGGTTTGAAGGGTGTGATAAGGGAGACATACTTATCCGTAGCGTTCTAACTCAATCCTCAGGCGTAGCGGCGCATCTATGGCCGACCTCAGGTGGGAAATAATCTTATCTGGGATTCATTACAGATGAATCCCAGACAGGGCGGCAGTAGCTTACCATCAGGCGGACTACATGCTCGTCTGGTACTCCTATGTTATAAAAAAAACTTATTTATTGAATTAACTTTATCCCTCTCTAACGATCTACCTAAATATACAAAACGTACATAACCAATGGACCAAATGAAATTATTTAAATACGGAAACAGGAATTTCAAAAAGCGATCATCGTTAAAACTCGATATATCTTTTAACAATATTTGAATACCGCCGATATTGGGCGCTGATGTTATTAATTACAAAGTAATAGTTTACGAGGTAAGCCGGAATAATTCGATTTTTTTATGTTCGATGCGGTTTCTAAAATTATATTTATTTAAATTTTATACGATAACCATAGGATATAACGATAAAAATCGCATATGAATATGGCATATTATTTGTATGTCTGAGTTATATGCCAGCGGACATATAGTCAGCTTCGTTAGTAAATGAGTAGATTAAAATTCCAAAAATACTTATACAAAATAGCGTTCATAAGTAGCTAAACACCTTATAGCATCATAATTAGATGAACATCGTAAAGCGTCAAAATTAGATAAACACTGCCTAATATTTGTTTATCTGAGTTATATGCCGGCAAATTCCAAAAATACTTATACAAAAAAGCGTTTATAAGTAGCTAAACATCTTATAGCATCATAATTAAATGAACATCGAAAAGCCTCAAAATTAGATGAACACTGACGCGTCAAATGTAGCTGAACACCGTATGTGCAAAATGGTTAACGTCAATAATATGATATGTAATTGTTCAGCTAGTTTTTACAACTACTAACGACCTTTTTTTTTGTTGACGAGGGGGAAACCTTCAAAAGGTAAAAGGTACCCTACTCCATGGGAGTGACGCCGGGTTATGTGGGATTTTTACCGCACTAAAATCCACCGGTAGCCGTCCTCAGCGTTTCGTGGAGAACTCCGGGATCTCCAACGGAACACAACCGGAGTCCTCCTAACGTGATGCCCTTCTATCGGGCTCTGACATGGGGGGAGGAATTTACGCTCCTCTCCCTGGTGATTACAGCGATATGCGACCACAGAAACTGCTGTCCTTCCCGGGGTCGATTGCTGGACGGTTTGAGCTCCCACTCTTGCCACCTGCAACCAACTACTAACAACCTAACATCCTAACCTAGTGATGTTAAATTTTATATTTGTCAGTAAACTTAACATCGCACAGTGAAATAAAAAACTGGATTAAAGCTTGTTATTTATTATTTTATAACATAACTTCATCTACAAAATAATATCAAATAAAATGTACTTAATAAATGCGAAATCTAAAAGCAGGTTACTAAAGTGATGTGTTGCATTATTTATTCAACACTGACATTACCACCGTAAAGAAAGACATCCCTGTTTTTATGAACTGAAAACAGAAAAAATACATTACATCATTACAAAAACTTCGATATAAAAGCATTCTCAAAAGTCTGTCAAGTCTACCAATTCGTATAACCAGCGCGGTGTCTAACCTAAGCCTTGTCGAGAGAAGATAGACATGCCCGGCAGTGTGAAAGTACTTCGTAACAGCAGTGTTAAGCGCTGGTGTGTTCTGGTTTTAAGGTGTGGTAAGAGACACATATTTTTCCAAAGCGTTCCAGCTCAGTCCTTAGTGGTAGCGACTCATCTGTGGCGGACCTCAGGTAAGAATATAATGCTATCTGGGGTTGATTAGAGATGTCTATGAGCGGCAGCAGTCACTTACCATCGGGTGGAAAGCCTGCCCGTTTACTAGTTCTATATTTTAAAATACCTCATACAGATCTATCACCTATTGACTCTAATTTAAAATAACATACCCAAGTAAAAGTCGGCAATGACAGTGTGATAGAACCAAAAATATAAATGGGCATGCGACGACTGAGGGCCATTTTGAAAATCTGTACATTGACCGTGTGTTTTCTGTTGAATATATACCATTTCGTCGTCACGGCTTCTTCTAGCTTTTCACACTGAAAAATTACATAAAAAAGGTAAATAGGCTAGTTTAATATGTAATGAGTAAAACATACGCGTTCAAATTTTTTTATTTCCGATATTTCATCATGACCACCATCCATGCAACTGGCTCGTAATTAACGCTTTCTACACTCTCAACCCCACACTCGGGTTCCCCGTATCGTGTGTGTCATGGACACACACACAGACGAATACACAAACACCCAGACCCAGAACAGATATCTAAATTCACAATTCAGTTATCTGTCTAGCCGGGGATCGAACGCAGAACCCTTCGCGCGTCAGAGCTGTATGGTGACCGCTTCGCCACGCAGGTCTTCAGCAACATTTCAGGAATAAATAAATTAAAACCACCATCTTAGGTACTCAAGAAATATATGTATATACTTACCTCATTTTCCACTTCTTGTCCCAGTAGGCAAAACATTAACACGACCAGAGTGTAACAAAACTCATGGACATAGTACTTCATGATGTCCGGCGATAGTTTGTCCTGAAAAAATATTAACAATGAACATTTTCTATTAATACAGTAGCATAGAGTCCTACTTTTTATAACTGGTAATAACGACTTCATTTTATTTATTATTCTTTTATTTATTTATTCTTAATGTAAACCTTATAATATAGTCAATGGCATTCTCTAATAGTCAACCCTTGGTGATGGCAAAAAAATTCGGGTGTTGTATACAAAATAAATCAAAAAAATTTATAATCCCAGATATAATATCCATAATATATGATACCAGTACCCTTACCATGAGTTTTTACGTTTTGACAAAGATGACTGTTTTGGTATCTGTTTACGTATTTGCGCGTACAATTTCCAATCAGCGCCCCTAGCGGATTGTATCAGAACTATAGTGTCAGTAACGTAACATTAAATGTCTAAATTGAAATGGCGCTTTATGTTTTATCTCTCTTTTTTGCGAAAATGTGAGGCAGACAAAAAGACTTGAGCACTTATTTATTGTTACGTTTACTCAGTCTACTGAAGCAAACGGAACAGAATATTGGATTGAGTAAACGTAACGTAAAATTGTGGGATGTTTTGAAAAGTCATGGTAAGGGTACAGAACACTGCTGCGCTTAACACAGCTGTTAATAAGTATGTCGGTGGTACCTCCGAAGTCAAATCATATACATTTCTACCTTTTTCTATATTGTAAAATAGTAATTTTTTACAAGTTTAAAGTTATAAGTTACTTACAGAAATAGCAATCTTCACAGAGCACATACAAACTAGTATTATAGCAGCGATTATCAGCGCTAAGTAGAACGGTTGGCATATGATGTTCAGACGGTTGGTAAACCTGAAAATTGTTAAATGAAGTTACTACGAGTACAAACTTTTATGCGCTTAAGTTAGTTAATCTCAACTTAGCCCCTCGATCGTAAAGTCCGAGGTTCGAATCCCAGGCACGCCCCTCTGATTGTTTAAGACATATCTGTTTATTAGAAATTAATAATAAGTTGCTTAAACGGTGAAGGAAAACATCATGAGAATATCGGCATACTTGAGAGATCTTTAAAAACATCAGAAATGTATGCAAAGTCTACACATTCGTTCTTAGCCAGCGCGGGGGACCTAATCCGGCGCCTAATCCTTCTCATTCTGAGAGGAAAGCTATGCCCCGCAATGGGACAGTAATTAACGCTTAATTGACGCTTATTACAGCTGTTTTTAAAGCAGAAATAGGAGCGTGGTCAACTGCAATGGTACCACGTTGGAGTTGAACCACAAAGGATTCTACCACCTTCAACAATATCGTAGATACTCGTATGACTCGCGCATGACATAGCATGGATACGAGTGTGCTAAATATTATATTCACATGTACCAATAACATTCAAATCAAATAATTTTTTATTTCTTCAAAATAAGTTATTTACAGAGCACTTTTTGAATGTCTACCATTATACTCCTAACCCAGAATTAAAGACCCATTCTTGGCTTCAAGACATTTCTCTAGACACAGGAAACAGGAACACCGGTCTAGTACTCTACAATACACTTCAAATTAGAGAAGCTCGCGAAGGCTTCTTTTTTATGTTTTCGGGGAAATAAAGGTTGAAATGAAAAATAAAGTAAAATAAAACTTTTTAACTCCTTTGAGTTAAAATTCTGAACGGTATTTTAACATGAAACAGGATAAAAATAACGGAAAAAATATATTAGTATAAAATTATAAGTAGTTCTTTTGTGCGATTTAAAGAACTTGGATTTACACTTGAGAGATAAATAATCCTTATAAATATATATAAAATATTGGATAGGAATATACAGATATCTCAGGGACTTGTCCAGATTATAACTGATCTACAAAGTTTAGCAACAAGTTAACTTAGATAGGTGACCGTTGGGAGTTGTACGTTATGCGGTCGATCTCTTGCAACCAACGAAGTGAACGAATTAAGTCCAAAACTTTTTCTAAGACCCGTGACCACACCCATTTCTACCTAATAACAGCAATGTTAGGCGCTGCTGTGTTCCAGTTTGAAGGGTGTGGTAAGGGAGACAGACTTTTCCGAGGCGTGCCAGCTTAGTCTTCAGGGGTAGCGGCGCATCTGTGGCCATGGGCGGCAGTAGCCACTCACCACCAGGTGGACTACAGGCTCGTCTGCTACTCCTATAATATAAAAAAGACGTATTTATGTACCTACTCACTTAAGTATTTATCTTTCGATTATTTGAAAGTTAATCGAATATACTTTCTTCAGAATGCTTTGAAGCTGCAAGCTCTAGCCGTCACGTGGTCGTAAACTGCCTACTAAAAAGTTAATTTAAAACATTAATTACATTATAAGGGCATGTGTCAAGATGGGACTATTAAATTGTGACGGCTATAAGCTATCGCTATTTTTTACACGCCAGTCGCTAGTTTTGTATAATTTCATAGAAAAATTAAAACAAGTTAAACTTGAAAACGCACAACAAAAAATAAACAAAAAGTTCCAATTCGTGGTTACTCAAAACATAATTAAGCGAAAGGTTTTACAACCAGTAACCATTCAAAATCTTTATTTAGGGGTTAATTATACAGCAATCACCCCTTTACAATTATAAGCCAATAAATAAGACTTCCTTTCCGTTTCCCTTCGCTTTTGGACTGAAGCAAAAAAAAACATGAAAATGAATTGTCGTTTCAGAAAATATTGTATTGTTTATAAAAGGAACCGAAAACACAATCCAATGAGTAATATAGAACTCAAATAAACAGAGCAGACTTTTGTACATTGAATTTTTAAGATAGTCTTTTTTATAATATAGGAGTAGCAGACGAGTATACAGTCCACCTGATGGTAAGTTGCTACTGCCGCCCATGGACATCTGTAATCAACCCCAGATAGGATTAGATGTCCCTACCTGAGGTCGGCCACAGAGGTGCCCTACTACCCCTGAACACTAAACTGGAAGCCTGCTGACTGGAACAAAGGCGGCAGGTAAAACAGACGCTACCGCCGCTTTTGGATATCTGTTATCAACCACACATAGGATTAGATATTCCTACCTGAGGTCGGCCACAAAAGCGCCGTTACCCCTGAGGACTAACAAACGTTCGGAACGCCGCGAAAAAGCAGTTCTCCCTTGCCACACCCTACAAACTAGAACACAGTAGCGATTAACACTGCTGTTATTATCATCATCAACCCATTACTGTCCCACTGCTAGGCATGGGTCTCCTCTCAGAAAGAGAAGGATTAGGCCATAGTCCATCACGCTGGCCAAGTGCGTATTGGTAGACTTCACATACCTTCGAGATTTCTTTTTTTTATAAATCTTTCAGGTATGCAGGTTTCTTCACGATGTTTTCCTTCACCGTTTAGCAAGTGATAATTATTTTCTAATACGCACATAACTTTGAAAAATCAGAGGTGCGTGCCCGGGATTTGAACCTTGGACCCCTCGATCGAGAGGCTGAGTTTCTTAACCACTAGGCTATCACTGCCTTTTTATATTATGCTGTTATTATATTAGGCAGAAAAGGTGTGGCGGTGACGTAGGTGGTTAGACCATCAACATATTATTACTAATAATTTATTTGCCTGCTTACTAAGCAAATACAGTAATCGTATTTCAGAGAGATTTCGTCTTTTGTTCAGATTATGGCAATTATTTTCTTAGTCGATGCCTCCATTTGTGTTAATGGCCTTAATGTTTCTTCGCCTTATATAAATCTTTATAGGATTAACCTTCTTTACTCTATTCGAAGGAAAAGAAAATGTTTAGAAATAGCCTATTAAAGCTTAAATGGTGGTTGATTATTTTAATTAAGTAGAAAAACATGAATTATTTTCTTATTAATTTTTGTATCGGAATTGAATTTTTGGATCGCAGCAAAAATAAATATGGTCTGAGATTACAAACCATAGAGCATAACTTATAATAATGAATGTACTATAAGGTTTTACGCTTGGTTTCACTAAATTACTATTAGTGGAGCGCCTGGGGCTTTTTACCTCGGATTAGAGTTATAGTGAATGAATTAATATGATCGATGTTGGATATTGTTTTTAAAACTATAAATTGCAATGTTTACCCAAAGTTTTTTTGTGCACTTCATTTTTTCATTGTTTAAAAAAAATATTTAAAAAAAAACTATGTTTGACCATATATTTTCACTTTAAACAATAATATTTTTTATTTATATGTTAAATATTACCTGAGTAGACATATAGGAACATTTTTCAAAGATACCTGTGTATAAAAATAGCCGTATCTAGGGATCTCGAACAGGTAGAAAAACGTGGAAGGGAGAGCGGAGCGACAGCTGCTATGTACAATGGAATTTCTCGGCCAGTTTAGTTGCAAGTAAGACGTGTTCTGTGAATATTGTGCTTCTATAACAGTGAAAATTTGGTTTATTAGTGAAAAAGTCTTGTATATTTTTGTACTGGAAGGTGTATTGAAGACGCCGTTTTTATATTGAACTATTACAAATTATTTTGTATTGCTTAATTTGTTAAGTGATTAGATTGAAAACTACAGTTCATTATTGAATTAATTAAATAATAAATAAATCGAAAATAAAGATCAGTTTCAATAAAAAAAAATATATGATTAAAAAAATGCATTTAAATATATGATAATAATGAATCAAATGCAATTAATTAATTAATTATTGTTTTTTATTAGATTTCAAACAATGGATAAACCAACGGCTAGCAGTATGGCTGATCAAAATAGCTACATAATATGTATACACCTGGGTTCATCTTCCCAAACAAATTCAAATTTAGGTGAAATTATAAAAAATAGTCGAGGAGTAACCTTTTTACAAGCTGCTTCAATCGAACGACAAGATGGATTGTTACCTTACCTACAAACTGAATTTGTTTATGCTCATTCAAATTGTCGACAAAAATATATTAATAAAGAGTATTTTGGAATGTATAAAAATAAGTTACGTGAAAATCTCTCATTATCGCCTCCGAAAAAAAAACTTCGAAGTAGCATGAATTTCAATAACTTCAATTGGGAAAAAAACTGTTTTCTTTGCGGACAAGAAGCTGATAAAACAAAACAAGTATAATTAAATAAAGCTCGGCGTAGGCAGATTTCATACATCAACACTCCAACTTTAAATGAATCCGTCACGAATTTTATAGCTGTCCAGAAAACTGCTTATTATCAAGATATCCATAAAAGGATTTCTGATATACTTAACCGACTTACAGACACTTGCAGCAAGATATCATTCGGATTGTTATAATTTGCTGAAAAATTCAATTCACCTCAGTAATGTTGAAAAGAAAATTAATCCGAGAATTTCGATGGTAGATGCAGCAATGGAGTTAATATACAAGTACATAGAAGAGAATGATGATTGCCAATTTACCATGCAAGAGTTGAAAAACGTCATCACTACAGAGCATATCCCGGATGAAAACCTATTAAAATAAGACTAATAGAACGCTTTCACGATATTATCATTTCACCTAAATTTGGGTCCAATACCATTATATGTTTTAAAAAAATTAACCATGATGTAACCGTGTGGATGCCGATGAAGTAGTTTAGCATGTTTACAGTGCAGCGGAAATAGTTGTTCCAATACTTCACCTATTATACAGATAGATGAAGTAGAAGAAAATATTTGATGTAGACAACAATGTAATATATTTAAATAAACAGATTTTGCACTAATATTTTTTTTTTCTTTTCATTAGTCATAATTAATTACCTGATTTTTTTAAATGTACACAATAGAGTACGTTTCACTTATAATTAAACTGGCCGAGAAATTCCATTGTACATAGCAGCTGTCGCTCCGCTCTCCCCTCCACGTTTTTCTACCTGTTCGAAATCCCTAGGTACTGCTGTTTTATACACAGATATCTTAGAAAAATGTTTATATATGTCTACTCAGGTAAGATTTAACAAATAAATAAAAAAAATACTGTTTAAAGTGAAAATATATGGTCAAACATTATTTTTTTTATAATATTTTTTTAACAATGAAAAAATGGAGTGCACAAAAAAAATTGGGTAAACATTGCAATTTATAGTTTTAAAAACAATATCCCACATCGATCATATTAATTCATTCACTATAACTCTAATCCGAGGTTTTACGATTTAGAATGCTCCAGGCACTCCACTATATTTAGTTCAATTGAACTAAATACATAACATAATTATGTTAAGTATATACAAGTTCAATAAATATGGAACGCCTCGTATAAGCATATCTTCTTTACCGCATACCACAAACTTCAAACCCGAGTAAAACAGCGTTTAGAATGCTATCACAAGACAGAAGTAGGTGTGACATTGGTGCCTGTACAATCGAACCACTAAGTGTACCACCTAAAAATGCATCCTATCCCGTTTCATCCTAACCGCCCCGCTCCATCCTATCCCGTCCCATCCCATTCCATCCCATCTCATTCCATACCGTCCCATCTCATTCCATCCCATCTACTACCTCAATCTCAAAACTCAATTTCTATCATAAGTATCAGTGCAAGTAACTTGCTACTTTTAATCAACGATATACACACTACATAGGCTAAGTATGTGTATACATATAGTACGATTACCCAGCATCCATCAAATCATAGCAAGGTATGATTAATCTCGATAACACATTCATGGTACACATTGCATCTCGAATGGAGAGCGAATCTCTGAGATGAGCCAAAGCATTTACATTTTCCGATTGACCATTCAGCGCATAGAATATCTTTATGGTATCCTACTCTCGTAAAAACATTCATTTATATTTAACAATACATGCACGATTAAAGAATGAATCTTGTAAAATTGTGACGTCACATATTTGCAGACTGGATTTTACTTTTAATGTATTAAATTTATTTTTTATGTGACGTCATAAAACTAACCCCTAATCATTTCTGCCCAAACTGCCCATTGACATTTATAACTAACTCAATATAGAACCGATCACATGCAGGTCAATTGAAGGTGATAGAACCCTATGTGGTTCAAGTCCGGCAGCACCACCACCACACCTATTTCCACGTAGTAACAGCAGTGTTAAACACTACCATGTTCTGGTTTGAAGGGTGTGATAAGGGAGACATACTTATTCGAAGCGTTCCAACTTAATCCTGGCGTGGGCGGCGCATCTGTGGCCGACCTCAGGTAGGAAAATAATATTATCTGGGATTAATTACAGATGTCCATGGGCGGTTGTAAGCACTTACCGTCAGGTGAACTGCATGCTCGTCTGCTATTCCTATGTTATAAAAACATCATATTTATTGGATTTATCTTTATCCCTCCCTAACGATCTACCTAAATATACAAAACGTGATATACAGAGCCAATGGACCAAATGAAATTATTTAAATATAGAAACAGGAATTTCAAAAAGCGATCATCGTTAAAACTCGATATATCTTTTAACAATATTTGAATACCGCCGATATTGGGCGCTGATGTTATTAATTGCAAAGTAATAGTTTACGAGGTAAGCCGGAATAATTCGATTTTTTTATGTTCGATGCGGTTTCTAAAATTATATTTATTTAAATTTTATACGATAACCATAGGATATAACGATAAAAATCGCATATGAATATGGCATATTATTTGTATATCTGAGTTATATGCCAGCGGACATATAGTCAGCTTCGCTAGTAAATGAGTAGATTAAAATTCCAAAAATACTTATACAAAAAAGCGTTTATAAGTAGCTAAACATCTTATAGCATCATAATTAAATGAACATCGAAAAGCCTCAAAATTAGATGAACACTGACGCGTCAAATGTAGCTGAACACCGTATGTGCAAAATGGTTAACGTCAATAATATGATATGTCACTGATCAGCTACTTTTTACACTGTAGTGTTCAACTACTAACAACCTTTTTTTTTGTTGACGAGGGGGAAACCTTCAAAAGGTACGCCAACGCCATGGGAGTGACGCCGGGTTATGTGGGATTTTTACCGCACTAAAACCCCCCGGTGACCGTCCTCAGCGTTTGGTGGAGAAATCCGGGATATCCAACGGAACACAACTGGAGTCCTCCCAACGCGATGCCCTTCTATAGGTCTCTGCCCTGGGTGGAGCTATTTACGCTCCTCTCACATCACATAATCTCCCCTGGTGATTACAGCGATATGCGATCACACAAACCGCTGCCCTTCCCGGGTCGCTTGCTGGACGGTTTGAGCTCCCACTCTTGCCGCCCGCAACCAACTACTAACAATCTAACATCCTAACCTAGTGATGTTAAATTGTATATTTGTCAGTAAACTTAATATCACACAGTTAAATAAAAGACTGGATTAATGCTTGTTATTTATTACTTTATAACAGAACTTCATCTACAAAAGAATTTCAAATAAAATGTACTTAATAAATGCGAAATCTATAAGCAGGTTACTATAGTGATGTATTGCATTATTTATTCAACACTGACATTACCACCGTAAAGAAAGACATCCCTGTTTTTATGAACTGAAAACAGAAAAAATACGTTACATCATTACAAAAACTTCGATATAAAAGCATTCTCAAAAGTCTGTCAAGTCTACCAATTCGTATAACCAGCGTGATGTCTAACCTAAGCCTTGTCGAGAGAAGATAGATGTTCTCAGCAGTGGGAAAGTAATAGGTACTTCGTAACAGCAGTGTTGAGCGCTGCTGTGTTCTGGTTTTAAGGTGTGGTAAGAGACACATATTTTTCCAAAGCGTTCCAGCTCAGTCCTTAGGGGTAGCGGCTCATCTGTGGCGGACCTCAGGTAAAAATATAATGCTATCTGGGGTTGATTAGAGATGTCCATGAGCGGCAGCAGTCACTTACCATCGGGTAGAAAGCCTGCCCGTTTACTAGTTCTATATTTTAAAATACCTCATACAGATCTATCACCTATTGACTCTAATTTAAAATAACATACCCAAGTAAAAGTCGGCAAAGACAGTGTGATAGAACCAAAAATATAAATGGGCATGCGACGACTGAGGGCCATTTTGAAAATCTGTACATTGACCGTGTGTTTTCTGTTGAATATATACCATTTCGTCGTCACGGCTTCTTCTAGTTTTTCACACTGAAAAATTACATAAAAAAGGTAAATAGGCTAGTTTAATATGTAATGGGTAAAACATACGTGTTCTAATTTTTTTATTTCCGATATTTTGTCATTACCACTGGCTCGTAATTAACGCTTTCTACACTCTCAGCCCCACACTAGGGCTCCCTGCATCGTGGGTGCCATGAACACACACAAAGACAAATACACAAACACCCAGACCCAGAACAGATATCTAAATTCACAATTCAGTTATCTGTCTAGCCGGGGATCGAACGCAGAACCCTTCGCGCGTCAGAGCTGTATGGTGACCGCTTCGCCACGCAGGTCTTCAGCAACAATTCAGGAATAAATAAATTAAAATCACCATCTTAGGTACTCAAGAAATATATGTATATACTTACCTCATTTTCCACTTGCTGACCCAGCATACAAAACATTAACACGACCAGAGTGTAACAAAACTCATGGACATAGTACTTCATGTTGTCCGGCGATAGTTTGTCCTGAAAAAATATTAAGAATGAACATTTTCTATTAATACAGTAGCATAGAGTCCTACTTTTTATAACTGGTAATAACGACTACATTTTATTTATTATTCTTTTATTTATTTATTCTTAATGTAAATATTATAATATAGTCAATGGCTTTCTCTAATAGTCAATCCCTGGCGATGACAAAAAATTCTGGTGCTGTATACAAAATAACTCAAAAAAATATATAATCCCGGTGGACTAAGCGGAAACGCCTCGGGTAAAATGTAAAAGTACCCTTACCATGAGTTTTTACGTTTTGACAAATATGACTGTTTTGGTATCTGTTTACGTATTTGCCCGTACAATTTCCAATCAGCGCCCCTAGCGGATTGTATCAGAATTATAGTGTCAGTAACGTAACATTAAATGTCTAAATTGAAATGGCGCTTTATGTTTTGTCTCTCTTTTTTGCGAAAATGTGAGGCAGACAAAAAGACTTGAGCACTTACTTATTGTTACGTTTACTCAGTCTACTGAAGCAAACGGAACAGAATATTGGATTGAGTAAACGTAACGTAAAATTGTGGGATGTTTTGAAAACTCATGGTAAGGGTACAGAACACTGCTGCGCTTAACACAGCTGTTAATAGGTATGTCGGTGATGCCTCCGAAGTCAAACCAAAGCATTTCTACCTTTTTCTATAATATAATATAGTTATTTTTATACAAGTTTAAAGTTATAAGTTACTTACAGAAATAGCGATCTTCACAGAGCACATACAAACCAGTATTATAGCAGCGATTATCAACGCTAAGTAGAACGGTTGACATATAACGTTCAGACGGTTGGTAAACCTGAAAATTGTTAAATTAAGTCACTACGAATACAAAATTTTATGCGCTTAAGTTAGTTAATCTCGTTGATGAAACTTAGCCCCTCGATCGTAAAGTCCGAGGTTCGAATCCCAGGCACGCCCCTCTGATTTATTAAGACATATGGGTCTAACACATTTGAGTGTTATGTTAAGATAACATTATTAATAAAAGTAAACACAACCATATTTCATTTTAATTTTACCATGTCAACTGCTTAGTAATAAATAAATGATTCGTACATAAAAAAATATTAAATGGTAGAAAAGAAAAAAAATAAAATATATAATTTTGTCCCCTTCTGTGGACTGTTCAGATTCGTAGTCGGTAGATTTAAGCATGTATATTTTATTTTAGTATTCAGTTATCGTTATAAATACTCACAATATCAATGTAGAATATTCTTAAGACAATTTTTATTTGATAATTTCAATAACGTCCTTGTGACTTTCTTCCACAATTTCGAATAAACAAACCGTTACAGGTATTTGCAACTTTTCTGTGGTCCAAAAAATTAATACGTTTAAAATTCCTACCAGACGTACCGTAACAGAAATATTTTTTACGTGGGCAACCTTCGACAGCTATCGTTCTCCTGCGCCTGTTACACAAGATGAACGTTAAATGTCGTAGTCCAGTAATGTAAATTTATATATACTCTTCATTTTGTAAAAGATCAGTGATACTTTTCTGTTCCAAGTATGTTTTGGCAAGTACGCGTTTATTATATTTATGATTATACGGACAGAACGCGTTTTAGGGAGAGTTTTTGAAATCTCGTTTACCAGCTTTGTAACCGTGTAAACTAAATAGTAATCTTGACTTTGGGTTGGTATATCTTTTCTGTGGACATCTATTCTGTTACCTTGACTGTCCACAGGAAAGTAATATGTCCACATAAAATACTATTATTAAGATTTTATTTGTTTACTAAACCAAAAAAGGTGCTTTGTGAATTCTAATTATTTATTGCATGTTACCGTAACCTAATTTTTTTTGGTCACTAGATTAAAATCTCATTTTGTCCGTAAACTAACTCGTAAAGGTGAAAGATGTCTTTTGAAGGAATTTAGCAGATTGCTTCGAATAAAATCCATGGAAGCAAGTAGCTTGAATAACAAAATTATTTAGCTTGCTTGGTATGGCTTGTTGCAGTTATAATGCCTCGTTCAAGTAGATCTAAGGTACAACTCAGCGATGAAGATAAGAAAAAAAAGAAGACGCGAACAGAAGAAAATGAGTATGCGAAGAGCTAGAGTTAAATTGGACACTATTTCTATAGAAGAAGGACGCAAAAAGGATAGAGAAAGATATCATCATAAGAAACGAGACGGTTTATTAAAGTCAATTAAAGATTTTACACCCAGACATCAGAGACAAATACGAAAAATGTGGCGTGAAAAAGCAAAGTTAAGACCCGAACAGGAAAAGATAAGAAAACGTACCATGGATAATTTTAGATGAAAACACAGCACCTTCTTCCACTTGCGCATCTCCGGCGTCATTTGTGGCGAATGGGAGGGATGTGTCAAACATTGATAATTTTATTAGTGGCTTGAAAGATAAATGAATAGATATAATGCATATAGAAGAAGCCCAGATTCTTAAAATACAAAGGATAGCAGATGCAAACACATGTCGTCTGTTTAAAGGAACATTTCAAATTCATCAGATAGCATGGAGCTCAATGGATCCTAACGTTCTTCACGTTAGAAAACTAAGCTGTATTTCGTGCGTAGCTTAACACCAACTGTCCACATTTCGAGATTGGTCAAATGCAGATTACGTATATCTCAGATACTTCAGATGTTTCATCAGAAGCTAATTCAAGTGCATCATTAGAAGACATTCTGCCAATCCCGCCTTCGTCGCATAGAACTGAATCGGCATCTACTTTTTCTGGACTAGGAACAGAACACACACCGTCACTATATTTTTCAGAGTATGCAGCGTCTCAGCCACCTATTCCAAGAAAACGGATTATTTTAGACAGTAACTTTTCCGATGAGTCAATTACGCCACATAAGAAGCCTAAAGTGAAATGTTTTTTTGCTCTTAGCGATGAAAACAGATGTTAATAAGTTATAAAACATAATATTTGTTTTTTTCTCATTTTTTGTTGTTATAATAATGTCATTGCTTTATCATTACATTCATTGTTTTTTAATCCATTAATTTTATGAATAAATCTTTTGAGTTTTTATGAATGTGAAATACTATTTTATATATATAATCCTGTTATAATATAAAAATACAGTTATACAAAGATTACTCAGTAAGCATTTATTTTTAAGAAGCTATATTTTTTGTTATTTTTTATAAGTTTTTAATACTGTTGTATTTTCGAATATGTTAGAAAATGTTGTTATATTGTAATCAACGATGTCGTTAAGCAATACGATAATTATGAATGATAACAGCCAAATATATTAAGGTAGGTTTTGATACTTTCTACTTTTCTGTAGAATTGTGTCTTTTCTGTGGTCGTCAAAAAAATAAAATGTCGAATATCTTGTCTATAAACAAAAAACGATCTGTTTTGAATCTTTTTCTATATTATGTTGATTTATAAAAAATAAATGAGACTGATTTTGAAGAAATGAAACACTTTTTTATTTCAAGATTTTTTAGGTCCCGTTTTGTGTATGACCCATATCTCTTCGATCACAAATAAGAACTAGATACACAATCCCATACAAAAATGCACTTCAACAGTGGCGTCAAACGTGTTTATAAAATTCTAAGCGACAGAATCTAAAATTAATGCAAAATCAACCTTATCACTATTATTTAAAGGTGTTAAAAACTGCTTACCAAAAGCAATAAATTTTTACAACATAAGCTAGCTGTCATAAGCTATCATTTTGACAGGTTTGTGCACCCAAATGTCTATTTGGGTGCTCTTTTCGTCGCCCCGTTTTTTTGTCGCTGATTGTGTATCTAGCTAGTTCTTATTAGTGATCGAAGACATATCTGCTCATTAGAAATTAATAATTACTTGCTTAAACGGTGAAGGAAAACATCATGAGAATATCTGCATACATGAGAGATCTTTAAAAACATCAGAAATGTATGCAAAGTCTACACATTCGTACTTAGCCAGCGCGGTGGACCTAATCCGGCGCCTAATCCTTCTCATTCTGAGAGGAAACCTATGCCCAGCAATGGGATAGTAATTAATGCTTAATTGACGCTTATCACAGCTGTTTTAAAGCAGAAATAGGAGCGTGGTGGTACCACCGGAGTTCAACCACAAAGGATTCTACCACCTTCAATAATATCGTAGATATGATTCGTGCATAACATAGCATGGATACGAGTGTGCTAAATATTATATTCGCATATTCATCATCATCATCATCAACAGCCTATTACTGTCCCACTGCTGGGCACGGGTCTCCTCTCAGTATGAGAAGGATTAGTAGTACATAGTCTACCGCACTGGCCAAGTGCGTATTGGTAAACTTCACATACCTTTAAGATTATTTATATAAATCTCTCAGGTATGCAGGTTTCCTCACGATGTTTTCCTTCACCGTTTAGCAAGTGATAATTAATTTCTTATACACACGTAACTTTGAAAAATCAGAGGTGCGTGCCTGTGATTTGAACCTCGGACCCCTCGATCGAGAGGCCGAGTTTCTTAACCACTAGGCTATCACTGCTTCACATAACATATTCACAGGTACCGAAAACATTTAAATCAAATTTTTTTTTTTTTATTAAAAATAAGTTATTTGCAGAGCACTTTTTGAATGTCAACCATTGTACTCCTAACCCAGAATTAAAGACCCATTCTTGGCTTCAAGACATTTCCCTAGACACAGGAAACAGGAACACCGGTCTAGTACTCTACAATACACTACAAATTAGAGAAGCTCGTGAACGTGCCGCCTCAAAGCAAATGGTGTAGAGAATGTCTTTTACACGGCAATATACGATAGAGAAAAGGTAGAGATACAGTAAACAATTTATTGCAATTGTCATCTATACATAGGATATTAAAGCAAAGTATATAATATGTGCCGTTATAATATATATGCAATATATATAGCTTAACGAGTGATGGGCTCTGTTAATTCAGTCCGAGGTTCGAGTCCAAACGGCCCCAATATCAAATTTTCCAAAGTTAAGTTTTCATTTTTGAAATTAATTTATCACTTGCTATAACGATTAAGAAACCATCGTGAAGAAACCTACAAACCTGAGATTAAAAAAAAAGAAAGCAAAAGGTTCACAAAAGCGTGTGAAGTCTATCCATTCGCATTTAGGCAGCGCGAAGGACCATGGCCTAAGCCCTCTAACTCTGAGAGGAAACCCGTTCCCAATAGTTTGTTGTGACAATAGTAGCGAGAATGACAATATATTTTAACATGCACATTAGGAAATGTAATAGTAAGCGCGCATGTATTTCACTTAATGGTAAATGCGACCGCTAACCATGAACAACTTCACTCCAAATAAGATTAGAATGCTAGAGTCCGCGCCAAACTTCTAGTCCGCTACGAATATACAAAGGCGTCGCTTCGCAATATCAAATTAAAGATATTAGCAAGACGAAGACTGCGCGGGACCCCCCCGACACCAGTCCGCTGCCCGCTCTCGGCCACGGGGACATAACACAGTTAGAGTGCCCTTACGTTAGAGAGTATATGCTAACTAAACCACGCAACAACTTCACAGCGGACTAGAAGTTTGGCGCGGACTTTACCTAAGATCACAGATGCGTTTCTACTCTTGAACACTGAGTGAAAGTGAAGGTGGTAGAACCCTTTGTAGTTCGACTCCGGTGGTACCACCGCCACACTTATTTCGGCCTTATTACAGCAGTGTTAGGCGCTGCTGTGTTCCGTGTTGAAGGGTGTGGTAAGGGAGACATACTTTTCCGAGGCGTTCCAGCTCAGTCCTCAGGGGTAGCGGCGCATCTGCGGCCGACTTCAGGTAGATATGTCTAATCCTATCTGGGGTTGATTACAGATGTCTATGGGCGGCAGTAGCCACTTACCATCAGGTGGACGGCATGCTCAAAATGCGGCAAAAAACACTAAGTTTACTATTACTTAGCTGGTTTGAATTTCCTGAATATAGATGCATCTGAAGTGCGAACGATTTCCAAGATACGGCTCCATGAAGCCAATCAACCTAATCCGATTAGCACTTAGTATCTCACAGGAGAGCTTCGTATTTATGCTCAGGAATAGATTATAAACTATCGATATAATAGGATTGATAGTGTGGTAAGGTACTTATACGAAGCGATATAACTTAGCAACGTATCTATGGCCGACCGCAGGTAAGGCTATCTATCTGAATTTGATAATCGGTGGCAGTAACAACTTACCGTCGGATTGCAAGCCCATTTGCGACTTTTTTATTATAAACAAAAAATAATTTATGAATGATAATTCTTGCTTATTTTTTATCTCTTTTAAGACAAGTATTTCATATGAAACGACTAGATTATGGTTTTTAACGATTTATCTCTACATTATTTCTAAACACAAGAAATTAGGAAAACCCATAAATTTCAAAACACGATATTGTTTATCATTATTAACTGTTTTTATAATACTGTCTCTCTTGTCCTGAGTTTCTCTCAAATGAGAAACATTAAATCATAGGTACTTACCATGTTGGCTAAGTTCGAATTGCTAAACTGTATATACCATATATAACTTTTACATTTTTACTAGGTCATAGTCATCGCTCTGGTCAAGGCAACATCTTCTTTAAAAACTTTTTTTAAATTATTTGATTAATATTTGATTATACAAATTATTTGATTAATTACCTCTTAATCTTAACATAGCGATCAACACACTGTGTCAGAATACTGGTGCAATAGTCCTGCCATTTTTTATTTCTACTCCCCGCAATCTCATATGCCAGTTCATCCAGATGCAGCAGTATGAAGGTTAAGATCCTTAGCTGACGTATTGTTTGACCAACGAGGAGTATGATAGTTGATTGAAAACCTGGGTATGCTGTTAAAATACAATAGAAAGTATACAAACATTTTTAATACGAGTAATATAGGTTAAGGAATCGAGCATGCAGCCCACCTGATGGTAAGTGGCTACTGCCGCCCACGGATGTCTGTAATTAGCACCATTATGAAGAAGACTTTTGAATACAATCACATATGTGACGCCATATCAGAGGACATTATCTCATAGCCAGATCCCCACCATTTTACCGAAACGCAAAATAATTTATACTAGAAAAAAGTGGCGTTAGCATACTACCCAGAACTCGTCAAGAAGATAACACATGTTTCTGAATCACGCTATCGAAGTTTTTTCCACATCTTGGATATATACCAATTCTCAATTGAGACTGACGGAGCACGGCCGCTTCCCGGGCATGATCGTCTGGCGCGGCGAGAGGTCTCCCTTGCTAAAGTAACTTCCCGGTGGACATACACGTTGTACCTTTTAAATTATATAAACTATGTGTGATTATATTAATATATTATCATGTGTTACATACCAATACAACATAAATACCCAGCGTACGCGTGGAACACGAACGAAGCCACATATACCTTGAAATTGTCTAAACTCCAAGGAAACCACATGTCGAACGCTGAAATGTTATACATTTTCAATATAGTTCCAGTGGTTATACATTGGTACGATAATATGGTATGTTCTAGGTTCAAATTCGAAATGTACTTGAAAATAAAATACATACATATTAGAATTAATTTGATTGAACGGTCTAAGTAAAAGAAGCCTTAAGTAAATGAACTATTACTAAAAAAATAATATGATAAAAATGTTAATTAATGTTAAAAGGTTAACATTAATAAATGTTCACTTTCATAATTTAGCATTAATTAAGTATAATAGAAGATATTATTATAATGAATTTTCAAATTTTATATATTCAAATATTACTAAACTTTCTAGTCAGCTTAACTAGCTCTTAGCGTAAAATGAACTAGATATTAAAATCTGGGACCAACTAATCTTACCTACACTACCTTAGTTTCTTAAAACTACGCTATTACGAACTCACTCTACGAATATGTATGGGATCTTTAACGGAAGTAAAACTAAGTTAAAACTTACCCAAAAGACGAAGAGACTCATCTTCGCGTATACACATTTCGTAAATAGGACCACAAAGGTACAGAGTAGCGCTCAACCATACGCTGGCAACGTAGGATTTCAACAATACCCGCGTAAACTTCAACAATTTCTCCTGAGAATTCACTACCAAGTCCTTTAACTCTGCCAGTTTTCCGTGTTCCAGTTTCTGACTCAAAACATATTCAATGAACGGCATTTCTAGTATTTCGTCTCTGAAACCCATCTCGCTTAGGAACATCTGGAAATCCTTACGGAAAATCAAACATATACCTAATGTTATGTACATAATGACTCCCGTGGTCCATATACACGCTCCTTGGATGCACACCAGCAAGTTCTTGTAGTTAGAAATTACGAAGCCAGAGGTAAAAATAAACGTTAAGAAACCGAGAATGAAATTGAAAATCTGGAAAAATAGCCATCTTTTCGAATTCCAATTCCGTTTCTTGAAGATTGGAATCCCGACAAAAGAGAGAACCCGGTCGAAAACTTTGAAAGTTTCGTCCATGTCGAAAATGTAAGTGATTTATGAAAATGATATGTGCCGTTTTAAAGGAGGTAAATTGGTACAGTCTGGTAGAGAAGTGTTGAGTATGTGAAATTCAGAAGTGCGCTCAAGACACACAAAGTGAATTTTCCACTTTAAAATTTTATGTTACTTCACAGTTTTAACTAGTTTATAATAAATCAAAATGTCTATATTCTAATGTTACCGAATCGCAGAACGCTGCGATAAATGAAGGCACTTTGGAAGAGCTGTATTATCTAATGCAAATTCATTTATATGAAACCATGACCACTCTGTCAAGAGTGAATGTATGAAGTGATAATAAATTTATCTTTAATTTCATAAATAATTAATTCAGAAGACAATAGCTGCTTCGTAACCGTAATACTCATAGTTTAAAATCAAACTGAGTGTTACTTCGTAGGTGATACTCCGTCTAATTCATTTTATTATCATGAATACGTAACTTAGCTGCATCTTCAAGTATTGAAACTGGTATAAAAATCTGGTAAATAAGATAATGTTACCCCAAAAATCATTTTTTTTATAGTTTAACCTAACGATTAGGCAGACGTGCTACCTGATGGAAAGTAGTCAACGCCGCCTATGGACATTTGCAACACCAGAGGAGCCGCCAATGCATCGCCGGCTTTGTATGAGAGCTCTTTTTGCACCTTTTTTGAAGATCATATTTGTAATCTGCAATCTGCACCTATTTTTTATTATGAAAAAGTTTTATTTTCGCAATATATTTTATGTTCGCGACTGTATCTGTCACACCAATCATCTTTGGGGGTTTTACTTAAAAAATGATAAAATGACAAAATGATTGTGTGGGAACCTAACATTTGTTCTTTTGTACCGTGAATACTTAAATGACACCTCTTTGATGTTCCACCGAGAACATTGTCAGGCCTCTTTTTATTAGCCTTTGAAATGACAAAGATGGATATGTAAGTGACGTTTGCTTACTTTATGTAATATAAAGATGTTTTTGTTTGTTTTTTTTATATATATTATATCATCGTTTTCAATAAAAAAAAATGCGAGCTTATTGATTATGTTTTGACTGTAGGAGTACCTACTATTGTCCCTGTAGTTCCGGGACCAGAATAGGGCTACGGTACCCCAACCTGTCGTAAGAGGCGACTAAAAGAGGGCTTCTGGGGTTACGGGCGGCAAGAGTAGGAGCTCGAACCGTTCGGCCAGCGAACTCGGGATGGATGACGTTATGTGTGATCGCATTCCGTCGTACACACCAGACGATGTGGCAAGCGTCATGCTCACCTGGGCGGAGCCCGACGAGGCAAGGCGCCAAGAGGACTCCTCTAAGCAGCGCCTAGGACGGCCACCGGGGGGGTTATAGTGCGGTAAGAGTCCCACATAACCCTGTGTCGTTCCCACGGCACTGGGTACCTTTTGAAGGTTTTCCCCTCGTTAGTAAAAAAAGGAGTACCTACTATGATAAATAATATAAACATGTTATAAGATTTTTAAGGTTTGGTGACATTACAATTTTATACCCTTACTATTCATTGCACAATCTTAATTATAGATTTAGGTTAAGGCGTTTTAGTAATATAATAGAAAACCTAATTTTCTAAAAGTCAGTTTAGCTCCTATCTAGGTTTCATTATCGACTTTCTAAATATTTAATTTTTTTTTGGAAAATAAACTACATAGTTTAAAATAGTAAAACATAAAAAATTGTCCGTAAAATTGTACTAAAAATTAGGTACTATAAATTAGTTAGTACGAGTATAAATGTTCTATACATTCATTTCAGAATAAAGATATCAAGTGAATATAAAGCTCATCAAAGTTTAATTAAACTTGAAGTGTCTGTAACGAATTGCTGTAAAGTTAAGTTGTGAATGAATAATTAAGTTTAAATCATTGTATGATTTATATCTTTCATTTTAATAGCATAAAATTATTATGATAAATTATCTTTGATTATAAGTGTACGTACTTATGAAGACCAAATTTTTTTAAAGATTCAATTATTATAAAACGAACTTGCAATAACTTGATGGTAAGTGGTCACAAGTGCCCATGGAAATCTGTAATCAATCTCAGATACAATTAGTATCCTACCTGAAGTCCATCAGAGGTGTGTGAGGATTTAACAAAGATAAAGTTCAAAATAAAACAGACATCTGGTTTTCCAAAAAAAAAGATTCTTCGTTTCTCATCTTTAGTGAACATCGATGATCTTTAGTGATCTTTTTTTAAAGTGTGTGGTCCTAGAGACCTTTCCAGCTTCACCCAGTTTTGGTGGAGAGAGTAAGCTCAGCCGGAACAAGAATACTATGGGCTGGAAGGGAGGGGATAGTTTCGATCACCTTTGCCGGTTTCCTAAACCGTCCTCCTTTGTCACTGTAATTCCAGGACCAGAACAGGGCTACAGTTTCTTCTGCTTGTCGTAGGACGCGAATAAAAGGGAGCTTCTGGGGTTCCGGGTGGCAAGAGTGGGAGCTCGAACCGTCTGGACCGCATACCGTTGTCCCGTGGAACCCGACGGGACTACGCGCTTAGAGGACTCCGGTTGCGTTCCTTTGGAGATCCCGGAGACCTCAACGCAGTGTCGGGGGTCACCGGTGGAAGGGGGAGGGGAGTTAAGTGCGGTAAGAATCCCACATAACCCCCTGTCGCTCCCACGGCACAGGATACCTTTTGAAGGTTTCCCCTTTGTCAACCAAAAAAATACCGTCCTTGTTTGTTAGTGGAAGGGAAGGTTGCGGACTCAACTAACCGACTTAATAAGCCAAAAATGTGTTTAGAAAAATAAGTCATTAACTTTCTAAGTAAACGCTGACGCTTTTACCGAACACACAATTTACGGCCATTTTATTGCTACTAACTACACTGAAGATTTTAGTAGAAATCTCGAAGGTACTAAATTTTGCAACAAAATATCGGCCATAAAAATGGATTTTATGGCAAATAAAGAACAAACCGGTACGGGCACTTAATCTTTGGTCACCGCAACTTCAAACATTTTGCTTACTTTGATCGTCAGTTAAAAAGTTGCTATTCCCATTAAAAATAGATTTCCTATAAGCTTTCATATAATTTTTTGTCTGTAAATTTTTATCTATCCCGGCTAATCCTTGGAAAGCTGGGCCGATTTTAAAGGGTGCTTCACTGGCAGTTAGCTGTTGTTAAAAGGAATAAATAAGATATTTCATTTTAGAATAAAAATAGGATTCCGCGCAAAAAATGAAAACCCATGATTTAGGCTTTAAACGCGGATGAAACTCGAAGGGGGCAGTTCGTTTGATATACATACATTAATATGAGTTTTTTTTATAGTATAGGAGTAGCAGATGAGCATGCAGTCCACCTGATGGTAAGTGGCTTCTGCCGCCCATGGACATCTGTAATCAACCCCAGATAGGATTAGATATTCCTACCTGAGGTCGGCCACAGACGCGCCGGTACCCCTGAGGACTAAGTTGGTACGCCTCGGGAAAGTCTGTCTCCCTTACCACACCCTTCAAAACGGAACACAGCAGCGCCTAACACTGCTGTTATTAGGTAAAAATAGGTGTGGCGGTGGTGCCGCCGGAGTCGAACCACAAAGGGTTCTACCACCTTCAAATTTAGAGATATTTCTCATTATCAGTCAGTACTTGTTTGAAGCTAAAATAGCGGCTACAATAAAAAGAACTAGAAATCAGTACATTCATTTACTTGAAAAACGTTGTCGTATTTGATTGATACTTGAGAAACATGTGCATCCACACACTTGTCAAAGCTAAACAAATTGTCACTGTCTGACTGTCTAACGTATGGATAGTGTTTGTGTGCCAAATTGGACGAAACGAATGAAGCCGAATGTTTGTAGAGTTTTGGAGTTTGCAGTAAATAACAAGGCAATGCCAATTAAAAAGAAAAGTAAAATATTAATATCATCGATATACTACTAATAAAAACGATTAATATATTTTTAGAGAAATTGAAGTAGCAAGTGGGCATTTGTAATCAAAGCGTATAATTTAGTTAAGTCTTTCGGATTATAGACCATAAAATAGCCTCCCTTTAGTCATCGACTCCACAGATAAGTAAAGAGCGTCATAAAACTACCAGATGACGTGCGCTTCATAAAATGACGTCATAAACACATGAAACGGAGACGTCGCAACACAGAGTTCAAATGAAAAGAACTTTCATAATAGCGATTTGTACCTATGATTTTACTATATTTTTGTAGGGTACTCATAAATCTTATACATAAAATGTATGCGCGTAATAATTATATGAATTGATGATTATAGGAATTTAAAAATATTTTAATATTAGAATTAATTTGAATAGTATATGTTTTAGATTTACTCATAGATCATTATTACATAAGTACTATATTTTAATTGTATTTCCGAAATCCGCATCAGTTTTTTTCCATCTAATCAATCTCAGATAAGATTTGCCTCTTGCCGGTCGGTTACAGAAGCACTGTTTTTCGTGAAGACTAAGCGGAAATGCCTCGTAAAAGTATATCTCCTTACCACACCCTTAAAACTATACACAACAGCACTTAACATTGTTATTATTAGGCAGAAATAGGTGTGGAGGTAGCTAAGTTTACTAATCTATCAGATAAACTATAAATCTTTACTTATACCGTAAGAACCCGTTCGCCACACTGACTCCACATTACTAAAGAGCATCATAAAGCTAGCAGATGACGTGCGCTGCTTCTCGTAAACTGTGTCATAAACATCCCTTTTAGTGGACCATCAGCATTACTGCTTTGGACGAAAGGTTGAAGACCTTTTATAAATATGACCTATAGATTACGTTATAAGTATTTATCTCATCCCATTAGGTATATTATGCACTTATTTTCTGTCTATCACAGATAATGATATTTAGGTATGATATGGAACGAATATGAATAAAAATATTTCAATTTTGTGTAACGCTTTATAAAATTTAATAGTTATTATTAACTGATACATTTGTAGAAAATAAAAAATCCGTCTTCAATTTCGAAGGAAGTTTTTGAAAAAATATTTAAATCACTGTCGTAACACTAATACCGAAAATATTATGTTATTGTGTCAATTAAATAAATGTAAATAAAAGTAATTTAGAAATAACTATATCCTTAATTTTTTTATTATGAACTATTATCATTTTATTACAATTTCAAAAATGCACAATAGTTTATTAATCTATCAGATAAACTATACATCTTTACTTATACGGTAAAAACCCGTTCGCCACACAGACTCCACATTACTAAAGAGCATCATAAAGCTAGCAGATGACGTGCGCTGCTTCTCGTAAACTGTGTCATAAACATCCCTTTTAGTGGACCATCAGCATTACTGCTTTGGACGAAAGGTTGAACTTTTATAAGACCTATAGATAGATTCTAACGATTAAGTTATAGGTAAGTTTAGCTCGTTGTTCATAATCAATCTATCCTACGTTTTGTCTAGCAAAGATGACGTTACTTATCAGACGTTATCTTTATTATCAAATTTCAAACTTTTCTGCGCAAAATTTTATAGATAACGCATTATGAAGATAATGATCATGTCAAATTAGACAGGTTAAATAAAATAAATAGAAAAATGAAATGAATTTGTATGCCATAAAAATGTTACATTTTTATTAAACATTTAGAAGATTTTGGACAATTTTAGAAAATTTAACATTTTACGACTGTAGTTTTGACATGCGAGTAATTGTAATCGTAAACATTATTTTTTTCTAATTTGTAGGTGAACAAAACACTGAAGTAAAATTTGATCAAGAAAGGATTTTCCGAGGAATTACGTATTTTAATTGTATCAATGAAAGTCACCTTGGAGGTCTTGAAGTCGTGTAATCATATAGTCACATAAAAGGTACAGAGTAACGATATAATAACTATACGTAAGTAAATTCACACTAGTGATTAGAAGTAATATAACTACACAAGTATCTCTGTTATTCGATTGTTCTTGCTGAAGTCTCCGACCAGAATGTCGCTCACTGTTAATTCGAGCGCCGCCATGGTGTCGTCCCCACTTCACATACCCGCATCTGTTTTTAAACTGTAGTATCAAATGAGTGAGTCACTTTAATGTAATGTTATAAAAATGTGATATCGTTAACATCCAAGCTTCTTATTAACGACGATAACAATTGTTTATCGCTAAATACATATTAAATGTTAAATATTTCAAAACTAACAAATCATAAAAATGGAGGCAGCTTGAGATCAAAGCCGCGCAAACTAATTCGTCGAAAATAATAAAATTATTGTTAAGTTTTTTTATTCACTAAGTGTCGTGGTGAACCCATTACTGTCACTGCTGGGCACGGGTCTCCTCTCAGAAAGATAGATTTGGACCACAGTCCACTGCGCTGGTCAAGCGTGAATTGGTAGACAGCTCATACACCTTCGAGAACATTTTCTTAAATACACTAAGCTCTTAGCTATAACTAATGAGTTTCCATTATAATTATTACGCTATGATTTTATAAGTAAGTCCTTTAGCAAATATTTTCAATAGGTTCAAAGCAAAATACCTTCAGAATTATAATAATTATAGCTCCCGGGCAGATTTGGACAGATCCTTCTTTAATTAACGTAAACCTCATTTTTAATGAGATTCGGGTATCTTTCATGATAATTCAAATAATTTAACGCAAAAAATATTATTTTTTTGGAAAGCTATAAATCGGATTTTCTGATCGAGATAATGAGTGGAAGGTATATGTTTAATTAGGTAAGATAATGAAAGTTGTTTATCTTAAGATTTAACTAAAAATTTAACAATATTTCATTTTTAAATTTAAGTTGAAGTTCAAAATCGGAGTTCAAACTCTTACTGTAGTAACCTGTAGGACGAACCGACGACCCAAAGATTATTATCATTAATTAAAAAGTGCTTTTCAAAATGAGTTAATTTCCAATAAAACCCATCCTGTATTATGTATTTTGTTGTCTAATAATCGCTTATAAGGATCCAACTCTGCGAAATAATGATCCAACGGATGGGTAAATGTCGTCTCTATTCTGATATCAATCCTATTAGACACTCTTAACTTTCTTAAGTAACTTTTTTTATAATATAGAAGTAGCAGACGAGCATCCAGTCCACCTGATGGTAAGTGGCTACTGCCGCCCATAGACATCTGTAATCAACCCCAGATAGGATTAGATATTCCTACCTAAGGTCGGCAGATGCGCCGCTACCCCTGAGGACTAAGCTGAAACGCCTCGGAAAAGTATGTCTCCCTTACCACACTCTTCAAACCAGAACACAGCAGCACTTTCTAATTTCATCACATAATTTAAAGTAAGTACCTCATATTATACTTGTAAGTAAGTTGGACTTATAACATCTTTGAACCAGAACATCCACAACTACTGATTTGACGACCCACGTGGCAGACCGGTCACCATGCGCTCCTGGTTCGACCCTGACAGACTTTTGAATGATGATATATTCATATGTTCTGGATTAGACTATAATTTATTTTGATATGTAACACTAGGGTGTTTGAGTATTCGTATATAACACCCACGATACGGGGAATACTAGTATATAGCTATGAGTGTAGAAAGCGTTTTTTACCAAGAAAATTACCCTCTTCCGTCAAAATCCTAACAAACAAAATGATCCACAACTCACAAGGTCGTCAAATAGTAAAACGCCCATACACAAAGGAAATTTGCAAGCTCCCTAATGTATTACACAATACTACCAAGTCTATGAACGCCATAAATATTATGGTGTTATTGTTATTTTTCCCGCTGTTATTCTATGTGCCGGAGTGATTTATCATCTGACACTATCGAACGCTTTAGTTAATTGACTGTGCTGTATTCCGTTATTAGGTAGTGTGGATGGATGGGAATAAAGGTTTCTCTTAACTATTAGGCTTAGAACTCACGAAATGATTTTATTCCAACTCGCGGACGCGGAATAATTGTATTTTGTAAAGAAAACCACAAGTAACTTTTATAAAAAATATACACATTTTCAAAACAATAATCTATGTATCAGTGAAATGTTTCATTTGGGTTGCGTAATCAGAGGACGCAATGTTATATTTTGGATGTCAAGTTAAAAAGTGTAAAGCTAAATTCAAATAGGTGTCTTGTTCAACGGCCTTCAAAAAGAAAAGGGTGCAAACGTATTCACCATACTATTATAAATCAAATATTTATTGCAATATACTTACTAACGACACACGGCAGTGCATTGGTCAAGTTCACAAAATGCAGATTATAGACACAAAAATCTTATTATTACATTTATGTACACCAAAAATTCGTATTCTTACGCAATTAAATTTCTTCCTCATCTGCAACAAAATGCTTAGTCCCGCGAAACTGGGAACTGTAAAAATATATTTATAAATAAATTTTCCTGATCCGCCCCCCAGTGCGTGAGCCGATGCAATAACAACACACTTGGCAATGTTGCCAGGGCGGCGAAAATAAAAAGATTACCCAAAAACTATTTGTTCGTATTGAGGAATTATTCAGAGTTGTTAATAGATGTTTAGATATTATTTTAATGCAACGCTTATTTATCGTGTATATGATAATTAGACAACTATATACAAATATTTGGTATATTATTTTCTTCTACAGGCTCCACAGCGAACAAATATTTCTAAAAATTCTTATAAAAGAATCTTAAGATATATTGTTACTTGACGGCAAAACTGAACTAAAATATAAAACTGAAAGACTTTTTTTGTCTATCTATTCCCTAGGCAACTACTCTCTAACTCTCTCTCTCTCTCTCTATTCTGGCCTAAGGCAGCGCGCATTAGGAAATGGGCAAAGACCTTTTTTTGTTTTCTTATTTTTAGAAAGCAGCTTATATCCACCTATCTATTTCATACTACCTGCGACCCGCCACTTCCTGAATATCCCTTATGACTAAACTTGGCTTCATTGAATAATCTAAATCAGTTTGCCTCCGAATAAAAACTGAATTACCTATATCGACAATATATATTAATAAGTAATATTAAAACTTAGTTTTACTTACTTTTGACAAATAAAACATTACTGTAATTAGGAGTTGTACCAACTCTATACAGATATTCTTATTGTTGTCTTCCCTTCAAAGTTACTGTAGTGCTTAGCAATACTCCTGATTTACCGGCTTAATATCACAAATGTATTGACCGAGCTGTACCCCATCACGTGTCATTGTACACAGTTTATTGGCACTTCAGTAACGTAAATACACATTTGGTTTGTTTTGCTGGGTTGCTTATTCTTCCATCTTAGGTCATTCTGTTGTAATGAGCTTGTTCCTGTCGAAATCGAGTGTGGAGTAGTCATTACTGCGGTGGTCTCTATGTGTAATAAGGGTCTTACATATATTTTTGTAATATTTAAATATATCGTTTAGTGTAAGTTAAGAAAGTAGACAAAAATTTGAACTTTCTGCCGAGCCGATAATTAAGATACAAGTAATAAAAACGGTCATTACAATTATATTTTGATAAATGTTTAAACTAATTTTAAATGAAGAACGTTTTATTTATCGCATGGACAGTCCAACTCGCACTTAGAATTTTTTATAAATATCAGATATTCCCAATCTTCGGTTTCGTTAAAAAAAATTACCATCGTTCCTTGCTACAATTTTCGGATATTCGTTAAATTAAGAAAAATATTTGCTATCTATTAGTATCTTGAACACCTGTAAAATGTTTTACTTAGTTCAAAGGGATCTTTGTATCTTGTTCCCGATAGACTACATTTTATAAATCTTATCATCAGTTCCCATCATAGAAACGAAATCCAAATGAATACAAAACTTGAGTTCTATTTTTTTAAGTTTTTATATAACTAGCTTCATTAATTAATTAACTGATTTAACTGAAATTGTGCATACACGTTTTGTTTAGATGACACTGTCAATCTATTGGTATAGTCTAAATTCAATCTGATGGAGCCCTTAAGGGAATATGTTGAGTATAATTTATTTTGATATGTATCAAATAATATATTATCATCAAATGAAAAGGCTTTCTGAAAAGTAAATTAATCAAATGACGTTACTACGAGTAATCTTATTTTGAAAAAAAGTTTGTTTTTTAAATAGGGACTGAATTGATCATGTGGGCCTTTATGGCCAAATTTCAAACTATAAAAAATAGCGAAAAATGCTGAAAAGTGTTACAAGGCAAACTAAAACCATCGAGGACTAAATTTCGCGCAAAATTTCGAGAACAAAACTCAGTGACTTTATCTTTTCAGCTTATTTTGGGGGCGCGCCGTCAAGTCGCAACTGGGGTGACGTTTTAAAAATGCTTCCCCGTCTTGACACCGAATGCCGTATACATTTTGAATTTTTGTTTCACTGTCAGAACTATCTTGACAGTTTTAGTTGTGTTCCGTGTCTTTTCTACCTCATTTTGTTGATATTTTAACGGAAAGTAAAATACTTTAGAGTACTGTATTTCCATTTTTTTTTCACTGGAAACATATCGTATGTTTTCATCATCATCAGCATCATTTATGATGGTTGAACCCTTTGTGATTTGACTCAGGCGGACCACCACGCACTTATTTCCGCCTAATAACAGCAGTATTTACCGCTACTGTGTTCTGGTTTGAAGGGTGTGGTAAAGGACATATACTTTTTCGAGCTATTCCAGCATAGCTCTCAGGAGTAACGGCGCCTCTGTGTCTACCTCTAATAGGGATTTAATCTTATCTGGGGTTGATTTCAGATGTCCAATGACCTATTTTTGTTATAATATTTTAAAGTAACATGCTCATCTGTTACTTTAATATATTATAAAAAAATAGGTCCAGTATGTTTGCTTGGATCTCCTCGTAGAATCGAATAGGTAGAAATTGATATATGTAATACGTTTTATCAAATCATTATGGTTTTATCCCTTTTTAACAGACTTCGAAAAGGAGGCGGTTCTGTGTTAGGCTGTATTTCTTTTCTTCCCTTGACTATACCCTTGTGTAAAGCAATTGTTTATTATTATACTCAGGTTCACAGTCTTAAACTTTCATGACATCATGTATTGCGTGAATTGAAACCAAAACCTACAAAAGACTTTGAAAGTGATCATACATTATTACAGTCCCTAGCACTATTGTCTTGGCAGATTATTAAATTGTCTATTTATATATTTATATTGTCTTAAAAGCAATTGGTCCGTTTATATAAATACTGAGTTATATTAAAAAATAATGTGTTTTTTTTATTTGTAAAGATAGTTAATAAACCAGGATATCTGGATCTAGTGTGGTAAGAGAAACATACTTTTCCGTGGCGTTGCGATACCGCATCTGTACCCGAACTCAGGTAGGAATATCTAATCCTATCTGGGATTGGTTACAGATGTGACCATGAGCGGCAGTAGCCACTTATCAACAGGTGGACTGCCTGCTCATCTGCTACTGCTGTATAATATAAAAATATCTTTATTATTATTTATGTAATGTGAGACTTATACACCTATTCAATAAAAATATAGGTACACGAAAAATAAAAATAGAATAGAAGAGATATAGACATAGAAATATATTGTTAAAAAAATAGCTACCGAATAGTATTCAAAGTTTGATTCGTAAAAGATTAAGGATTCGATTCCCGGGCATGCAGACATGGAAATTGTATACTTTAAAAATAGTATATTACTATTCTAGAAATGTTTAAAACATTAGGCCAATACTATTCTCAAACTCCAATATCGACATGTATATAAACGCACCCGGTAAACATTTTCTGTATTTTAGCGAAACTCAACAAGAAAGACAAGCGCAAGCAAACACAATAAATCATTTGTCGTCTATACGCGTGTTATTCACAAACCGCTCGATATAATGAATATTCTATGTATGGATGACATATTTGTCACAAACAAGGAAGTACGAAACGGAGACGAACTTCGGAATCACATTTTGAGTGTTTTGGAGTTTGCAGTAACTTTTATGGAAGTTACTTGAAAATTAAACGCATTGTGTAATAAATGCTTTAATGTTTGTTTTCGTAAACTGATTTGTTACCTTTCTTTTTGTTTAATATTTCTAGTTTGAAAGTGGCCCGTGTTAGAGAATCTGCGGCCCTTGGGTACACATGGATTTGGGGGCCCGTTGAAAAATATTGATATATAAGAATATTTGTAACCCTAATTGCGTTTCAGTTATTGAATTTACATATGGTAAATTGTTACACTAAAAAAACAGCATGATGAAAAACTGGCACGTTAAAAGCTGTATTTTTAGTTAAAATACAATGAAACGTAGCAACAAGTCATGTTAATAATATAATATTTACACGTGGAGGTATATCTGTCGTGGGCCCCATGTATAAGGACCCCGTCAAGTCTAGGGCCCTGATTTTGGGGCCCCGTGAACCCATATATTAAAAACTCATACGTCAATTTTATTGACCAATTTTTTCCTTTATTACCTTTACGTTGTGATTGTTAATTAAAAACAAATTGTTCATTCTCATATCAAAAAGTGGGACGATATTCTTCAAACACAGCTACCTACTATAGCTCGTACATACACCAAAATTTCGTGATATTCTCGTGCATATAAACCGAAACGCTACTGAGACCACTCCTAGAATTCTCTGAAATATTTGGCACGGAATTGTGAAATACATTTTGTTCCTGGAATATTAAAAAATTCGACCCCGTCTCCCACTTTACTTGTATAATAGTGTGAAGTAGTGTTTTGGCCAAAATTTTGCAACACGTGGCAAATTTAGCACAAGACCATCTGACTTGAAATATGCAATGTACTTTGCAAACCTTACACCCTGTGTATTCAGCAATTTCAAAACTATAAGAGTTTTCAGAATAGTAAGTTAGGAGCTGGCACTCCCATTTGCAACAAAATTCAACGAAATTTTACACAAAATACCATATGCAAGCATGCTGATCTTAGCAAATCTTGTGGGCAAAAGTAGCTTGGAATGAAAAAATCGTAATTTTAACGATCACCACATAGTAGCAACATCATAGATTAACACGTTCGCTGCGTAAAAAAAAACAGTAACTTTCAGCTAGTGCGACGGCAGTCCAAAAATGCATCCACTTGACTTTCTTATTGTGCGTGGCAGGCCTTTTCGACCCGACACCTCTGGGTGGTATTGAAGCCCTATTATCTTAGTCAAGGCGCATTTTACATTATAAATTTTTATACTTTTAAAATCCTCATGAATCACTTGTCTATACATTAGTCCCGCCCCTGGCTCCTCCAAATAGAAAATTAGAAATTAGCAATCAAAAATGTCTGGTCGATAAGGCCCGATACCGCACTAGAGTGTAATTTCTGTAGTGATGGGATAGTAAAAGAAAAGAAAATATCGAGTCATTAATTTTATTAAATTTTAATAAACACAAGCCGAGCCTTTTTAATGTGTTACACATAAGTCAAAAATAGTAATTATAAAGGTAGACCAAAATTTTATATAATTACAAAGATTTTTCTTAGGGATTTCGAAATATGAACCACCGTATTCTTCTTCGTTATCACTATCATTTTCTAGTACTATTTTGTTTTTACAATGCGCCATTGTAACGAAGCTTGCAGGAAACCGAGTAGCGCGAGCGCGTCCTCCTCTCGAAGCTAGCACAACACTACTAGCGGGTCAACGCGTACGCATCTGCACAGTGCGGCAACAGGTCGCGAGCGGTCATCCACCAAAACAGGCCTGCCCCCGCACTGAGATAACTTTTTTTACGTTCTATGCGGCGGAGGTCGAAAAAGGCCTGCCGTAAAAATACCCAAGAAACAGGTTTCGCACTAGCGAGAAAGACCTATTTTTCCTGTGCGCATATTGGTTTGGCACCGCGTCGGGCCGATTGTGGGTGAACCGCAGTGAACGTGTTAATAAAGATTATTCACTCCTAACAAGAAAATGTTGAAATTGTCACTGTCATCTATTTCCGTGTTTGAAAAATATTTAAAAAATGTAGTTTTAGATCGTTTACGAATGAAACGATATTTCTCCGCACTCTTCTTCGATTTCGTGTTTTTGCACCACTTATTTGTACATGTCGGCATTGTTCCGCGTAAGCATCATGACAGCCATTAAATGGCTGATATATTGTAAGCCGTTTAAGCGTTTTAATGGCTTTCTTCAATTAAAAGGCGGTGAGATATCTATACTGCTAAATAATAATTAACTGAAAAGGAAATTTTGTTGAAGGAAACATTTTGTTCTCACAATTTTTCTAAAGAAACCTCCGGCGTCTAGGTTTTAGCATGATGTTTTCCTTCACTAGTAAAGCAAATGATCGGCAGGGCGACCTTTTCTTGGCCTTATCGCCCAAAATAGATGTCTTAATTGTGGTCCTAAAACATATTACGCTTTAGAAGCAATCATTTTAATCTCAACGCCGATATCAACCTCACCGCAAAAGTGCATAGACAAGTTAATATTGTAAATAAAAAAAGTTTACATAAATATGCAAAAACCCCACAAAAGGTCGTAGATTACTACATAAAATATAACGTTAAAAATAAAACCGCTGCGTCAAATTGATACCAGAAATATCGGTACATAACTCCGGACTTACCGAATTATACCAACCGTATAATACCGGAAGTGTCGTTCGACTTTTCATAGCTATTTCGTACAATATAGAGTGTATTGGAGATAAGCTGCTTAAGGCACTTGTTGCACTACGACGCGAGAAGTATCGCTCGGATGACAGGGACTTATATTGCCCGTTTTTGTGCAAACAAATTTTATCGAATAAATAGTGCTGGACATATTGTGTATGTATAGAACAGTGTTTGTACTGCAGAGTATAAAATGCAGCATAATGGCGTTAGAACGTTTAAATCGAATAAGCCAAAAAACGTGCAGTAAAATGCTATTTGAACCCAGCCTAATTTGAAACGATTTGCTGCAAATTAGGCTGCTTCAATATGTATCGTGCATACGTTACATAGTACGGCTAGTTAGAATTTGTACAAGGACGTTATAATGACAAGAAAACCCCTTTGAGAGGAAGAAATATGGCAGTCATCAAGTAGACAAAAAAGTCATATGAAATATAAATTAACAAAAAAAATAGCAGCGACTATTTTTTACCCGACTGTCCAGGTAGGGTTATTGATTTAAAGGTTCCATACGGATCAATGGTTCCTAACTCTTATGGAAAAAAAATTCGGGTTCGATCCTGCCTCAAACCAACACCTACCAGCATCAGTGTTCCGTAATAATCACGTATGCGTTTTACTATCACGACGATAATATTTAAAACAATAACATTCAATACATCTAAAATAATTATAATAAAAAATCTATAGATAATTCAACCACTGACAAGTATTTATTTTGCATTTTTTGTTTAACTATAAAATCTTTTACCGCTACCTATATTGCAGTGAGACACTTGCCTTTGCATGTATGTCTCCCGTATTCGGAGCCACATTATTAATATTCAACGCGGGAAAATGATTTAAGGCTGTACCATGCAGTATTTGATATTTTCCGGGAAAAGTGGAGTAACGAATTGTTTTTCTTTTACACATCGTTATGTTTAATACTTTAATCCTCGTTAGTCTTTTTAAGTGATTTTTTTGTGAAATGTATTTAGCTTTGTTTAAAGTAAAAATATAAAAAAAATCATCGGGTTGCACTCCGGGAGTGCCTGCAGAAGTGAAAACTTTCGAAACCTAACCTGAATAACAAAATATAATAAATAAAAATTTAAACTGACGCCCGTTGATGCATTTCTTCTTTACTGACACCGGATGAAATCTTGACTTTTGCAGTTTGCTTTGGCATCTTACGAATTTTCGATCAGGCCACGTGTCTTGACGCGGGTTTAACATTTTTTAACCATCACAAAAAGTGCACAACACCGCTAAAGATATTTTCACTTCAAAAAATATTTTGACAAATGTATACTTGTGAATATAAATATGGGTCATAGATGTATTCATTCGTGAAAATCTGTACTTATGATGCATTATCTATTTCCAGCGTAAAGCAGTTCTGTGTTGGAAGGGTGCGGATGATGCCAGTCTTACAAATAAGAAGATAATCTTGGGAATGATAACGCATCCGAGATCAATTTCAGGTAAAACCACCTTTCTTCGTGGAACTCTATACTCCAAACCAATTGGTTAAATATAAATTCTGTTTCTTTACAAATCTTTGTTTTTCAAAGTAACCGCTATAGATCGTCAAATCATCAGATTCGTACCCTAACCAACTGGTTACAGATGGTTTACCATACCTTCAAGTGACCTACGCGCAGATTCTTTTTCTTTTTTTTTTTTTTGTTATCGAGGGGGAAACCTTCAAAAGGTACCCGACAACGTGGGAGCGACGCCGGGTTATGTGGGATTTTTAGCGCACTAAAACCCTCCCGGTGGCCGTCCTTTGCGCTGCGTAGAGGGCTTCGGGATCTCCAAAGGAACGCAACCGGAGACCTTTTAGCACGTTGCCCCGTCGGGCTCCGCCCAGGTGAGCTTGACGCTCGCCACACCATCTGGTGTGTACGACGGTATGCGACCACACATACCGTCGTCCTTCCCGGGGCCGCTGGCCGGGCGGTTCGAGCTCCCGCTCTTGCCGCCCGCAACCCCGGAAGCCCCCTTTTAGTCGCCTCTTACGACAGGCAGGGGATACCGTATTCTAGTCCCGTAACTACAGAGACAACGCGCAGATTCACTACTTCAACCAAAAAATAACAAACTTGTAGCCATAAACAGAATTTACAAATCTTTGTTTTTCAAAGTGACCGCTATAGATCGTCAAATCATCAGATATCCCAAGGCGACAATATTGTGACAAAAAGTCAATGAAAATAAATTAAATGTAAATAACTTACGACTTTCGGATACAGCGAAACGGATCCGTTGGGATCAGGATCCGTTAAGAATTCGCACCAATCAAAACTTGTCAAAGTCATTTTTGGAAGTTTATTGAAAATTTATTCAAAAGACAGAGGTCCCAAAAAGTTGCGCATAACTTTACCATTGGAACTCTGTCGAAGTAAATTACGACTCGTTATGATACAGCCGGCCTTTTATTAGCTTTTTGGAATTATTAAGAGCGTTTTTTGATTATTCGAGTTAATATTATACTGAATTTGCTTGGTAATTTTACTTGACAATCGCAAAGTAAAAGTATTTTGGCTTGCGTAACTTAGCTCAATAAAGATTGTTATCTGAAATGGCGGAATTTGTATTTACCTCTCGCTCTTTCTCTATAATGTGTACGCAAGAAACATATGGAAACGTAAACTCTAAATTTTGATTATTTAACCTTCAATCTTACTTATTTTTATATATACATGGTTACTGAAAATTCGATACATTCCCTTGGAGGGGTAAAAGTAGAGGTCATTTGCAATAGGTTTTGTCATTAGGTACCCTAGCCGATTGTCCCTGTAGTACCGGGACCAGAATAGGGCTACGGTATCCCCTACCTGTCGTAAGAGGCGACTAAAAGGGGCTTTCGGGGTTGCGGGCGGCAAGAGTGGGAGCTCAAACCGTCCAGCAAGCGACCCCGGGAAGGACAGCGGTTTTGTGTGGTCCCATATCGCTGTAATCACCAGGGGATGTGAGAGGAGCGTGAATTGCTCCCCCAGGGCAGAGCCCGATAGAAGGGCATCGCGTTAGGAAGACTCCGGTTGTGTTCCGTTGGAGATCCCGGAGTTCTCCACGAAACGCTGAGGATGGCCACCGGGGGGGTTTTAGTGCGGTAAAAATCCCACATAACACGGCGTCACACCCATGGCGTCGGGTACCTTTTGAAGGTTTCCCCCTCGTCAACAAAAAAAAAAAAAAAAAAGGTACCCTAGCCGCTAGTGATTTGTTTTTGAGATATACAAGTTTTTGTGTTTTTATTTCTAAATATCGATTTCAGGCAAAAAATAAAATGCTCCTAAGTGAATGTCCTATTTTGATCCTATTTATGTGCATAATCTTATACCTAACATCGCAACACTTCCTTAAAATGACAATACGCTGTAGTAGTACTCTTAAACTTTACGTTATGGAGGTCAATTTGCTAGAGTTCAATAAAAAAACCTTTTTTATCTCCACTTCAGAGTGAATTTGCATAAAAAGGATGTATGGAATGTGACGTACAAATTATTAAAATAATAGCCCTTGGGGGGATGGGATGGGGGATTTGAACCTTGAACCCCTCGATCGAGAGGTCGAGTTTATTAACCACTAGGCTATCACTGCTCATAATTTCTTAGAGCTGATGAATGCATTGTTACTCCTGAGACTAACATGTTCGCCTCATAAGTAAGTTAGCCAATCTCTTCCACCAGAACGCTAAAATTGCTTTGCACTAGCATTCTTTTGTAGATAGTACCGATCAGTCTTATCTTCATTATCCAAAGAATGCAATCTCTAAAAACCTCCAATCTGCCGAACAATCAGTCAGATTCGCAATCCAAACAACGGAACTCCACAGTACCTACGTAGGTATGTCACAAGGTACCTAACATAATGGTTTTAATTTCCCCGGCGCTATTTGCCCGCTGTTCAAATATTGGCTAAGAGCATTGGACCGCTCTACGTAGAGACAATCTCACATTGAGACTTAACCCTCTCGTGCGAATCTGATGTTAAAAAATGGTTGTTTAATTAATAACATTTTATGTGTATTTTTGCAGATCTCTCCTGACGGAATATTACGTTAAAAATGGTTATTGTTTAAATAACAAATTTACCGTGTATATTTATGCGGCAAATTATAAGAATTATCAATACTGTTATGTAACACCATGAAATCGTATTCACTACGGTAAATTTGTTACGGTTTACATACAAAATGAAATATAATACTGTAATTACTAATAGATGAAACAGTAAAATAATGGAACTTATTTTATTTAATGAAACAGAAGTACATAGATATTTTTCAGCCCTCCTGATGGTAAAAACTGCCACTCATGGGCATCGGTATTAATGAACTCCAGACGGTATTAAGGTCGTATTTAATGACGCTATCCCCAAGCACTAAGTTTGAATTAGGGTTGTTGCGAATATCAGCATCAGCATCAGCATCCGCTGATTATCAGCTTTCTTTTAAATATCAGCATCAGCATCCGCATCCGCAACAAAAGATGCTGATATTTAATGCTGATATTGAAATTGTAACGTGTTCGTTGAAGGCGGGACCGAGCTTAAATCACGTGGAGTTTTAGCCAATCACAGAAGTTTATAAACACAAGTTGTCATCAAACAATCATTCGATTGTATTGACAACGTAATTTGGTCAGATATCAATAACTTTCCATCATAGTTCAATGAATCAATAACATAATTATGTATTCAATTCATAATGCCACATCCAGTGAAAAGTGCAATATGACCAAATATTTCGTTATTGAACAAAGATACGACACAGTGTAGTTTTTGTAAAAAAAATAACAAATAAATGCCGACTTCTGTGTCACTGCAGAGTGGAAGTTGGTTTGGTTCTGAAGTCGGTGCTAAATATATTTCGTTGGATAACGGCGTAAACAGCGTGTTCAATATGAGCGCCGGCTTCGGAGATATGTGCTGAGCCAAAATTTGTTTCAGTTGATTTTTGCTTTGTAGTGACATGGAAGTCGATTGTGTTTTTTAATTAATTTTTTTTTTCACCTTTTTTAGTGATACTGATGACATACTAAAAATCTTACAAATGCACTAGTCGCCCTTACGATTTTTGATAGTTCCCCTCGATTTCTTTGGTGATCAGACCCTTATTTTCTTATAATGGAACTACTTTGGAAATATCTTTTTTCCAACAAAATAAAAATCATCCAGTTCGGTTCATAAACGACGAAGTTATCCGCGAACAAACATAAAAAAGACATATGGTAGAATTGAGAAACCTCCTCATTTTGTGAAGTTGGTTAAAAAAGGCTGTTCTCGTAAGGGACGTACAAATACCTAAGTATAAAATATATTTATTATTTAGTATTTATAAATATCAGCATCAGCATCAGCATCAGCTGATCTAGTAAAAACCTGCATCAGCAACAACCCTGGTTTGAATACCTTTAGTAAGTAAGTATCCCTTACTACGCCCTTCAAACCAGAACACAAAATTCTTTAGACTTATCTTAAAATCAACATGATTTTATGAAAAATATAAATAAACACTTAATAAAAAACATATCAATGTAATTATTTTTAATCTACGCCAATAAACTTGTTTTTCGAATGGTCAAGCCTGTCAACTATTCCTATCAAATTATGTTTCGTAATTCTTTTTTAGGGTTCCGTACCCAAAGGGTAAAAACGGAACCCTATTACTAAGACTTCGCTGTCTGTCCGTCTGTCCGTCTGTCCGTCTGTCACAGGGCTTAACCGCTTAAACCGTAATAGATAGACACATGAAATTTTGACAGAGGAGGCATAACGGTGGCAGCTATAACAACAAATACTAAAAATAAAATAAAGTTGAATATTAAAGGGGGTCTCCATACAACAAACCGGATTTTTTCGGCATTTTTCGATCAAACTATTAAACTGTACTAGGAAGACGGTTGAAATTTTTACAATACGTTTACTACTATAACTGGTATTATAATAAATACAAATAAGAACCATAAAACATATTTTAATATACTTATTTTAATTTTATTATACTTTGATTACGTATAATTGTCGTCCCATCGTCACCCCAACGCCATCTATTTGTTTGTTATATAACTAAGTATTGTTGAAAATGTACGTTTCATTTATCATCACCCCAACGCCATCTATTGTTGTTTCATATGACTAAGTGTTGTTGAAAATCATAAAATGAATTAAAATAATGAACATTTGGTAGTACGGAAGCCTCCATGTGCGAGTTCGACTCGTACTTGGCGAATTATTTTTTATAATATAGGAGTAGCAGCCGAGCATGCAGTCCACCTGATTGTATATGTAATGAACCCCAGATAGGATTAGATATTCCTATCTGAGGTCGGCCACAGATGCGGCGCTACCCCTGAGGACTAACCTGGAACGCCTCGGACCAGTCTGTCTCCCTTACCACATCCTTCAAAGCGGAACACAGCAGTGCCTAACATTGCCATTATTAGGTAGAAATAGGTTTCGTAAATGTTATTAATTTAATATTGTGTCGTAATAAACCGTCCGACAGGGAAGGGTTAAACGGTTCCCGTCTTGTATTGAAGAGACTAAATACACCCGTACATCATCTTTTGTTATAGTATTAAGAGCAGAAACATTGGTTCGCTGCTGAGTATTATATTGTTTTGTGAGAATATTATATCAGTATATATTAGTTGGAAAACGGTTCTGATACCGGAGATATTCATATATTTTATTGAAATCGTATTGTGTTTAAATTAAGTAGTTTTGATTTATAACTGGTTGCTTTCATGTTGCATCTTCTATGAGAGGGTGGCAACTGAATATTAACGGAAAAGACGTTTATTAATCTACCTACCTACTGTACAGTATTCAACTACCATAATGCTGCATGGCAAAATGTAGGATGTCTTAAACGAGCATTCAATACACCTAATGTTATCTGGCTAGTTCTACCTATGTAATTACAATTTCGATCTATGTTCAGTCAACTTAATGTATGTAGTATGTATAATAACTATGTCTTCCTTAACTAGCCACACGCAATACAGCAGAAGTAAGCCCTGTGCTATTAGGCAGGAATAGGTGAAGATGTGGTGGCTTCGGAGTCAAACCACGGTAGTTTTTATCACAATTAAATGTTACATTAGTATGCGTCTTTATTCAGTCCGAATAAATATTGTTGTTAAGCAATAAGTAAATTCATAACAATTTATTTCTTTAAATGCTTCATATGTACGATATTTTGAGTCACAAAAATATTTTTCAACGAAACACGGACACAAAACGCCTTAATAGCCACTTACAAACTGGCAAAGCATTTGGGATTTCAGAACAAGATCTTAAAAAAGCAAATACGGCAGCTAAATAGGTTAATACCAGACCTGCGACAGGGAGCTGCAAACATAACTTTATTACACAGAATATATGTAATAGTTTCATAAAACTTAACGGCTAGTATTTGCTTAAGTACCGGTGAAAACGTAGGAGTAGTGATGACCAGCGTAATTAGACCCGTCGAATAGCAAAGAACTCTACACTTCGTTCCACATTCTTTTGCCAAGACCCCGAATAGAGAGGTCAGGTTAATTTTGTACCCCATTCTCAAGACGACGCATTTTCAGTCTTAGAACAAAAGTCGTTACATGGATTGCCAAAAAGGCTGTAAGGCTGGAAGAAATAGAGTTCAGAATTGCGGAGCAAATTTCTAGCCTTAAAGTAATATTGAGTGACGAAACGAACAGTAAAATCCTTGAAGTAGAAATAAGATTGTTATTCGGAAAAATGTGCAAGGTACAAAAGAAAACGCTATCGTAAATTAATATTACGATTAATATTAATAGGATTATTATTAATAGGTTTTAGAATATTTATTTCAAAGCAATAGAAACAATTCAGATCAGATGATTTATAGAAATAAATTTAAAAAATCCAATGACTTTTATTTATTATTTGTGCATGTAACATTTACAATACTCATGTTAAAGTTTAATTTGTACTTAACACTTTATTTAGAAACCATCACATATTTATAATATAACCGTTTCTTGTCACACGGTTTTATGTTTGCGCGGGACTCATCCATATTTAAGTTGATGCAGTCTCGTCGTGTCCCGTATAAATGTGGCTTACATGACAAGAAAATTATCTATGAAATTATGGAATCGTGGCACGCATGCGGACCTAACCTATGCCTTTCTACAAAACAGCGTGATAGTAACAATCCTCCTAGCACCTTTCGTGAAATAATGTAATAATTTATATTTGTATTGTTAATATAATGCACTTAAAACTCTATAGATTTCTGTGTGCGCGCTTGACTGTTTCACCGCTGAGGTTTTGTTGAAATGGAGTTGCAATAGTATTCAAATTAAATTTTCCGTGATAAGTAAAATTATGGCAACTGATACGTAACTCAAAAGTACTGTAAAAGATTTTTTTATTTGAAAGTTATTTTTCATTATCTACATATAATATCAAAAGCGCATGCAGCCTACCCCATTAAGGGATAACATAATAATGGTGCTACCGATGGACGCGATTAAAAATGATGTATCAGAACAAAAAGACGACGTAAAACGCTGGATTCAGAGGGCCGATTGGAGTGGCTCCAATTATCCAATTATGGAAGGTCTATATCGAGCAGTAGACCTTAAAAGGATGATGGATGGATATAGAGTAGAAAAAACTGGAACAAATTACAGATGCGTTTAGATGCAATTCTTAAAGACAATTAACATAATAATTTAAGTTAATTTTTACTTTAAATATTCCTAAACTAGTTTGCCTGGGTTGCAGTCAAGCAGCGCATTATGGGCCTTTTTTTGAAGCATGCATTACACTCGCACGCGTGTTTCTCACTCACACAGGAATTAACTTACTGCAGTCTCCGCGTGGTTAAGAAACTCGGCCTCTTGATCGAGGGGTCCAAAGTTCAAACCCCAGGCACGCACCTCTGATTTTCAAAGTTATGTGCGTATTAGAAATTAATTATCACTTGCTTAAACGGTGAAGGAAGACATCGTGAGGAAACCTGCATACCTGAAAATTCTTAAAAAAATCTACCAATTCACACTTGGCCAGCGTGGTGGTTCTAGAGAATGGTTCGGGAGCATTACTTACGTACGTATTTCTTGTTATTTTATTATTACTGTTTATGCTTATGCCTACCACATGCTATCGCCAGCACCCATTAGGCATTAAGTTTACCCTTTGTAACCCTTAGTTTAAGGTGTACAAAAAAATAAAACAAAAATAAATGCAAGTAGCATGCATGCGGGTGGGATGTGTATGCAGGCATATGCATGCGCGACAAGCAAAACGCTCTAATAACTATTTATTAGATGAAATACAATTCGAAATTTAGGTAACTTTCATACAAAATCGAACTTATTCCAAAATGTATCCACAGTGCTGAAACTAACAGTTTTGCGAAGCGATTTTCTCAGCTGTGAATAACGAGTTCCAAGAATTGCACACCTCATAACCGTGAGACATTTTTACTATATTTATGTTATTACCTTACAAGTTATATCAAAAAAATTCATTAAATGTATGTAAATTAAAATTTGCAACATTGGGGAATACTCGTTTGAAATATTTTCAACGATATTTAATAAAACATGTGACAATCATTTTGGTAATGGGTTTCCATTGATTTAAAATGCTTTTAATAGTATGTGAAGTGTATTTTTTATTCTGATAGAAGACACATGCCCAGCAGTAGAAAAGCAATGAGTTAAATGCACTCTCATTAAAAGTCCTCTCAGGTGGTGGTCACAACGCAGCTTGTGACGAGCTTAAGGAAGAATCGCCTATTCTATATTGATTCGATTACAAATATCTATGGATAGCTTATTATATTATGGATAAATTATTTGCATCCTCGTTTGCTATTAATTTTATAAAAATATACCTGAACAAATTAATAACTTAACGATTCTATCGGTGTATGAAAGTCCAACAAACCAATCCAGTAGTCCCCAAGTTTCCATTATCTAGTTAAATCATAGACGATACAAGCTCTATATTGTACAATAACTAACTAAACTTGGTCTAGATCGCTAACAAGGCGTTCTAAGCTTAAGGACGCTCAAGTGACAATATTGGGCGCTTCCTTTGAAGCTGTCTATACAAGTGCACAGACTAGCTAGAATATAGAGATAATATTTGTATTGCAATTTTATATGTCATACTAATTTTTAATTTATAAAAGAATACTCTTAATGAAGCATGCTAGTAAATGTTTATTTCAATTTTTCTTTATAACATCACAGACGATACAAGCTCTATATTGTACAATAACTAACTAAACTTGGTCTAGATCGCTAACAAGGCGTTCTAAGCTTAAGGACGCTCGAGTGACAATATTGGGCGCTTCCTTTGAAGCTGTCTATACAAGTACACAGAGTAGGTAGAACACAGAGGTAATATTTTTGTATTACAATTATTATTTTAAATGTTATATTTATATTTTAATTTAATAAAAGACGAATCTTAATGATGAATGCTAGTAAGTTTTTATTTATATTTTTCATGCTATATATTGTAAAATAACTAAATAAACTTGGTCTAGATCGCTAACAAGGGGTTCTAAGCTTAAGGACGCTCAAGTGACAATAATAGGCGCTTCCTTTGAAGCTGTCTATACAAGTGCACAGACTGGCTAGGATATACGAGTAGAGGTGAAATTTGTATTACAAATTTTAAATGTATTTTTTTATAATATAGGAATAGCAGACGAGCATGCAGTCTACCTGATGGTAAGTGGCTACTGCCGCCCATGGACATCTCTATCAACCCCTGATAGGTTAGATTACTACCTGAGATCAGCCACCGCTGCGCCACTACCCCTGAGGTTTAAGCTGGAACACCTCGAAAAAGTGTGTCTCCCTTAAAACAATAACACAGCAATACTTCACACTGCTGTTAATAGGTAGATATAGGTGTGGCAGTGGTGCCACCGAAATCGAACCACAAAGTTCTACCACCCTTAGTCATATTTATTTTGAATGTTATAAAAGAAAAAGCCTAATGAAGCATGTTGGTTAGTGTTTCAAATCATAAACTCAATATTGTACAAATGTAAGTTTGTACAATATAGAGCTTGCTTGTATCGTAGAACACTGCTAGTAGAACTTGTAGAACACCTCGTTTTGCTATATTTCTTTATCATACCTGCGGTTATAAATCAAAACTAGTGGTTAAGATGGTTAAGCCCCTCCAGTTGACTTCACAGCGCTCTAACTGTTGGCAACACCAACAAAAATATAAACATAGCGGTCATGTGGCAACACCGCGCGTTCTCTTCCGCTCGCCACCATAAAGAAGCCTTTTTTTTTCTCTCGAGGGGGAAACCTTCAAAAGGTACCCGACGACGTGGGAGCGACGCCGGGTTATTTGGGATTTGTAACCAACGGAACACAACCGGAGCCCTCCAAGCGTGATGCCCAGCGGGCTCTACCCTGGGGGAGGAGTTTTCGCTCCTCCCACACCATGTAGTGTTTACGATGGTATGTGTGCAGGGGGCACATTACTATAATTGCTGGGTTGGAAGAATTGAAATTCCTTGTTTGTTCTTGTTCCTTTTATTCCTGTTTGTTCCATAGGTCTGTTGCCAGTACTGAATGAAAATTTGAAAATCTGGCCTATTTATATCCCCGACTCAAGTACCACAACTAGAAGCAGGTTTAGGCAGGAATATAGGCCTTTTGGCCAATTACAACTATTTCCCGTTATTCTATGTCTAAACCTGTACGGACCTGTACGAACCTGTTCAAACTGTGGCCTTGAATCGATGATTCACAATAATAATAATAATCTATTTAGTTTGTTTAGGAATTTACATATTTCTATTTAAACTTCTATTAAAACCTAAACTATTGCAAAACCTATTATAAATGACACCTATACCTATGCCCTATAAACTATTACGAAATATTTATTTTAATACATTTACAAAACTTAAACTATTATCTATTTTCCCTATTCTATCAAATCCTATTATATACTATTAACAATAAAACATAAGTAAAACACTATTCAAACATAATAAAAACATCAATAAATTACATTAAAACTATCAGCTGTTTACGTAACTACGTCTTACTGCTATGATCAGCTGATCGAGTTGAAGTCAGCTGTTTAGCGTCGGCCATTGAACTATACAATATTAATCAGCTGATCGTGTGTTACGAATAATGAAGTCTTTATTTATTACAACTTATGAACTATTATTAACTATAAATTAAGTAAACAATTTCAAACTTATAATTACGTCGAATCTTGAGTCAGCTGTTCGCGTCGTCCCGCACATTTCTCCCGCCGTGCAGCTGTGTTGCATCTTCTGTCGGTGCTGGGGCGACGTCTTCTATAGGCAGCACTACCAGCTTCCTCACTGGCCGGCGTAGAACTCCTCCCTTGGTTGCCACGTCGACTGTTCTTACTATGTTGTCTGGACCCGGAAATGTTGCGATGACCCGACCTCGAACCCATATGTTCCTAGGTAGGTTACTATCCAATATTTGTACTAAGTCGCCGATCTTCACTGTTGCCCCTCTTCCGTGGGGCTCCCGCCGGTGTTGAAGCTCAGGAAGGTACTCTCGAAGCCATCTTGTCCAGAATATGTCGGTTAATCTCTGCGCGGCACGCCAGCTGTTTTTGCATATGGTGTCGCGGTCGTTGAACTCTCCCGGGGTCGATACTCTTCCGTTCCCGCCGAGTAGGAAATGGTTCGGTGTAAGCGCTTCTGGGTCCTCGGCGCTCACTGACACGTGGGTGAGAGGTCGGCTGTTCACTGTATATTCCACCTCTGCCAGGAGCGTCGTGAGGACTTCTTCTGCTGGATGTCGTTCGTGAAGCGTTGCTTGCAGTGCAGTTTTCACGGAGCGCACGAGCCTTTCCCACGCGCCTCCCATGAAGGGCGCGCCAGGTGGGATGAATCGCCACGAGATGATCTTCTTAGCAGCCTCCTCCGATGTGGCTGCGTCGATCGCCTGCCGTAGTTCCTTGTCAGCGCCCCTCAGGTTGGTGCCGTTGTCCGACCATATTTGCGCCGGACGTCCACGGCGCGCCATCATCCGCCGGAGCGCCATCACCGCAGAGTCGGTGCTGAGCGATGCTGTAACTTCTAGATGAATAGCACGTGTGGTTAGACAGGTGAAGATAGCTACATACCTCTTCTGATTGGTACGCCCGACTGTTACTGTAAGCGGCCCGAAGTAGTCGACTCCTGTGTATGTGAAAGGTCGCTTGTGATGTGCCAAGCGACACGATGGTAGGTCTCCGGTTCTCGGGTACGGCGGTGCTTGAGTTTTCATGCGGCATCTGAGACATTGTCGTATTATAGTGCGCGTCACCGGACGTAACCGTAGAACCCAATACCTTTGTCGACACTCGTTTACCGTGGCCTCGACTCCGCTGTGGTGCATCTGTCTATGGATGCTGTGTATCCATAGTTTGACTGTAGGATGGTCACCGTCCAACACCATGGGGTTCTTGACCTCATTTGTGACGGCTTCTATTGCTTCGATGCGGCTTCGGAGTCTCAGGGCACCATTTTCATACTTGACACTTAAACGATGTAATCGGCTATCTCTGTCTATAGGCTTCTGACGTTTCATGTTATCTATATCAACCTGAAATGAACTTTCTTGCGACGAACGCATTAATAACTCTTCTGCTTCTCGGAGGAGTTCTGCGGGCACGGAGATATAACACTTGGCTTGTTCTATTTTTCTATGCTTTACCTGTGGAGCCACCGGTGTCTTCTTTTGACGTCGCCAGTCGGGGTCCGCTTGAGCGTTTCGTCTAGTCCTCTTGTAATTAACCCGCTGTTTAGACGTCCTGCAAAGCTGTATAAACTGTAAAACCCTTGCTGTAGTGAAACGTAATCTATCCCAATTTGAAAATCTAGACATCTCCGGTAGACCTTCAGCCAGCTTCAGACCTCGTTCTGTTACTATGTTGTGTGTTCTTTCTTCACCTGTAGGTTCTGATGGATACGACGCAGAATTCTCTATTGGCCAGGTGCTCGAATCCTCGTGTAGGAAGTCCGGTCCCCTATACCACCTGTGGTTCTTATTGAACCCTATTGGGACATTTCTTGTGGCATCGTCCGCCACGTTGGACTTCGTTGGCACCCAGCGCCACTCACTTACCTTTGTACCTTCTTCTATAGCCGCTATGCGATGTGCCACATACGACTTGTAAGAGCGCGAACCAGCCTTGATCCATGAGAGTACTGTGCGGCTGTCCGTCCAGAACGTTCTTGAGTCCGGCTTTCGTTGATGTTCTTTAACGACGGCGTCGGCGAGGCGAGTTCCCATCACTGCAGCTTGTAACTCTAACCTAGGTATAGATGTTAACTTTAAAGGTGCCACCTTGGCCTTGGACATAATTAGTGATATGCTGACGTCGCCGTTGGGTGCCGTTGCTCTCCAATACAATACCGCTGCGTAGGCTGACTCGCTGGCGTCGGTGAACACGTGGAGCTGAAGGGATGTAGCGTCGCTGTACTGTAGGTATCTTCTTGGTATTGCTATATTCGAGAGGCTTCTCAAGTGTACCATCCAGTCGCGCCACTGTTCCGCTATGTGATCTTCTATTTTCTCGTCCCACGATGTCCCACGCCGCCAGAGTTCCTGTAAAATCTGCTTAGCTCTTATAGTAACTGGTGAAGCAAAGCCTAACGGATCAAAAAGCGACATAACTATACGTAGGGCTTCTCTCTTCGTCGGTGTTTTCCCATCTATAAGTTCAAGAGGCACACGCGTTAAATTGAGGTTGAAGGTAAGTTCGTCTGTATCCGGTTTCCATACGATTCCTAACACACGTTCCAGCTGCTCTCCCGCCTTATAGAGTTCTATGTCCTGTGACGACTCCTGTTCCCCTAGTGCTTGTAGTAGCGCGGGCGTATTGGACTTCCACTGTTTCAACTCGAAGCAAGCTCTTCTGTGTATGTCACGCACGCTTGAAGTGATACGTATGGCTTCTTCGATGCTTCTAAAGCTGTCCAGGTAGTCGTCGACGTAATGCTTCTCTATAATGGCGGAGGCTGCTTCTGGCTCGGTCTCTTCATACTTCTTAGCGTTCAAGTTCTTGACGAATATTGCTGTTGACGGCGAACTTGAAGCTCCGAAGATGAGTGATGTCATTCTATACTCCTCGGGTGGTTGATCGTCACGACGGTTCCCTCGCCACAGGTACCTAAGAGCGTCTCTGTCTTCTGTTCTCAACTTCACTTGCATGAACATTTCCTTAATGTCAGCTGTTACTGCAACCATATGCTGTCGGAACTTCATCACGACCCCTGGAAGTGATTGCAGTAGATCTGGACCTTTCAACAGCAAGTCGTTGAGTGCGACACCCTTAGTCTTCGCTGCGGCGTCGTGTACCACTCGGAGTTTATCTGGCTTCATTGGGTTCACTACCGCGAAGTGCGGTAAATACCAAGTTCTATTGGGAGTCTTCGTCCTCGGTGCAGGCTCGGCGTATCCTTTCTTGATAAGCGCGTCCATCTGTTCTGTATACTTCTGTTTTAATTGAGAATTACGGTCAAGCTTCTTTTCTATGTGCATAAGACGTGTCAACGAGTTGTCGTAGTTGTTAGGCAAGTCGACCTCTTCTTTTTTTCCATAGTAGAGCGGTTTCGTATCTTCCTTCTTCTGTTTGGGTTGTATTTTTCTTTAAGATACGTAAGGCTTGCTCTTCAGGGTCCGACTGTGGCTTCTTTGGGTTGATGCATAGCGAGTCCATTGCGAAGTAATGTTTCATGAGATCTTCAAGCTTATCTTCCTGCGGCGCTTCTGTAATGTGTGACACGAAATTAGCGGTACGTCCAATAATTCGGTTGTGGCTTCCGTGAAGTACCCACCCAAGTGGCGTGAGAGACGCTACCGGTTGGTTCTTCTTTCCCCTTCTCACTCTTGATGCTAGAAGGAGATGCCAGTTGTCTTGACCGATGAGTATGGTAGGCTTCGCATCTTCATAGGAAAGTACGTCGCTAAGATCTCGCAAGTGTTCACATTCTTCAATCTGTTGTCTTGCTATTTCCTGCGGCGACACGTGCAGGTTCTTGATAGTTCTCGCTTGAATGCTTGCTGTGTGATTGTTCAACCCGTTGAGTGTAATGCTAACTCTTCTTGACTTCGTTTCAGCTGTTTTCAACTCGTTGATTGCTTCTATACGTAATGGGTCGATGGGTCCCTTTGCCCCTATTTCGTAGGCAAGGCTGTCGTCTATCAGCGTAACTGTAGACCCATCATCCAATAACGCGTAAGTGTTGACCGTATTCTTGGGACCTGTTGCCTGCACCGGGATTATTTTCAAAAAAGTTTGCTTCTTTGTAGGTCTGGCTGTAGTCCACGCGGAGTTGATGACCTCTGTTGACTTTTCTTCTGTTTCTGCCTTTTCTGTTCTGTTGAAGTGTAGTAACCTGTTATGGAAATACTTACAACTATTAATACCACATGGCTTCGTTCGGCAGTTGTGAGTCTTATTTCTGAAGCGTAGACACCGAAAGCATAGTCGTTTCTTCTTTGCTATATCCCATCTTGTGCTTTCGTTTGCTTCTTTAAACTGTTTGCAGTCCGTCGCGATGTGACCTGTTTCTTCACATACGGGGCATTTCTGTATAACTGTAGACTGCTTTTCTAATACTGTATGTGTCTTCTGAGGACGTCTATTACTATACATCGGCGGTGCCATCTGTTCGGGGAGTGCATAGGGTCCGCACAGCTCAGCTTCTCTCTTCATAAATTTTTCAAACTTCAATAAGTCAGGCTCTTCTTTCGGTTGTGTTGCAGCAAAGTCGTAATATCTGTAACGTAAAGTAGGAGTAAGCTTGTCCACCATTACCTTAGATACCTCCGGATTGTAGAGATAGTAGACGCATTTCAATGCCCGAAGTGTAGACACGGCGTTTGTAACCTTAGTAGAGAACACGCAAATATCCCTAGGCGACTCGCAGAGGCGCGGCAGTGTTCTCAATGTGTCTATTTCGGCCATTGCTATCATCTCCGATCTACCGAATCTCATTTCCAAGGTCTTCATAACATCGGATGGGTGCGCGTTGGTGATCAATAAGCTTTCAACTGCTTCCTTAGCTCTTCCTATTAGATGTCTTCTTAACCTATTAATATTTTCTACTATTGAAAAGACTCTTCTGTTTCCATATATGCTGCTCTAAAAGGTAGCCAGTCCTGATAATTACCGTTAAAAGTCGGTAATTCAACAAACTTTGAGGACCGCTGGCTAGCTTTGATGGCCTGTGTTATCGCTGACGTAAGTTGAGAGAAGTCTGGCTGCGCGTGGACTCCCGCCGGTGCTTGAGCTCCCGCCGTTGTATGTACTCGCGGATCTGGTTGGGTATGGTGCGCTGTACTATTATTCTGTTGAACCGGCCTTGTCTCTTCCGTGATGGCTTCTATTTCTGTTTCTATTTCGCGGAGAGGTAGGTGCGGCTCGTCGGCTATGGCTAGCCTCGGTTGCGCTTGCTGTTCCAACCAGTCGTCGACCCTGGTGTCGGCTTCTGTTTTTGAGTACTCGGAGACGTCGTCATCGTCGTCTTCTGCTTCTATAACGGCGAGGCGTGTTGTTGCAAGTTCCACTTGTAGACGTATAAGTTCTTCTTTGGCCTTGGCTATCTTGTAAGCCTTTGTCCTTGAACGCGTGGATCCGGCGCGTCGACTCGGAGCGCGCGAACCATGCTGACTATGTGCTTCTGAAGGCTTCTGCATTACTGTAGGTGAATCAGTACTGGCGGTGAGCTCGACGGAATTCTTGAAAATGGTCGCAGCCGGCCTGGCCATCGTGGTGCCAGTGGCCACTGACGCTACTGTACCCTTCGTCGTGACGGACGTGTCTGTAGCGGAGGTTCCCCCAGTAGTGTCGGTCGCGGTGGTTCCCGTGGCCGACGTTTCTGTTGTGGTGCCCGTAGCGGAGGTCCCAGTGGTCGCGTCAGACGAGGAGGGCTTCGTTTCCGTCGAGTCTCGGCGCTCTTTTCCCACGGAGCGTGTGATCGGCATTCTTCTTGCTAATACACAAAAATGACAATTGGAACGATAATATTACTTACTATTCTTCAATTTCTTCAATATCCGGCTCGAAGGACCATTAAATGTGCAGGGGCACATTACTATAATTGCTGGGTTGGAAGAATTGAAATTCCTTGTTTGTTCTTGTTCCTTTTATTCCTGTTTGTTCCATAGGTCTGTTGCCAGTACTGAATGAAAATTTGAAAATCTGGCCTATTTATATCCCCGACTCAAGTACCACAACTAGAAGCAGGTTTAGGCAGGAATATAGGCCTTTTGGCCAATTACAACTATTTCCCGTTATTCTATGTCTAAACCTGTACGGACCTGTACGAACCTGTTCAAACTGTGGCCTTGAATCGATGATTCACAATAATAATAATAATAATCTATTTAGTTTGTTTAGGAATTTACATATTTCTATTTAAACTTCTATTAAAACCTAAACTATTGCAAAACCTATTATAAATGACACCTATACCTATGCCCTATAAACTATTACGAAATATTTATTTTAATACATTTACAAAACTTAAACTATTATCTATTTTCCCTATTCTATCAAATCCTATTATATACTATTAACAATAAAACATAAGTAAAACACTATTCAAACATAATAAAAACATCAATAAATTACATTAAAACTATCAGCTGTTTACGTAACTACGTCTTACTGCTATGATCAGCTGATCGAGTTGAAGTCAGCTGTTTAGCGTCGGCCATTGAACTATACAATATTAATCAGCTGATCGTGTGTTACGAATAATGAAGTCTTTATTTATTACAACTTATGAACTATTATTAACTATAAATTAAGTAAACAATTTCAAACTTATAATTACGTCGAATCTTGAGTCAGCTGTTCGCGTCGTCCCGCACAGTATGCGACCACACATATCGCTGTCCTTCCCGGGGTCGCTTGCTGGACGGTTCGAGCTCCCACTCTTGCCGCCCGCAACCCCGGAAGCCCCCTTTTAGTCGTCTTCTACGACAGGCAGGGGATACCGTAGCCCTATTCTAGTCCCGGAACTACAGGGACAACCATAAAGAAGCCTGTACGTGTGATAGTAAATAATAAAAGTTTCTGCCTCCAAATCAACAAAGCTTTTAATAATACAGTCGGCATCAAACCCCCAACACTAACACCTTTCTGTAAATTCATCAATACCCGAATTCGTCAAGTGCGAATTGATAACATTTACAGACCTTTGAGATTTTGTTAAAGATCTCTGAGGGATGCAGGTTTCCTCACTATTTTTTACTAGTGACGATGAATTTATAATACGCACACAGAAAAAAAATCAGTGTTAACTTATTTTACTTGTAATATCTCATAAAAAATTGAGTGTCACAAGACACAAAGAAATTATAGGTAGAAAGGACTTACCCATTAATCTTTCCTTGTAATATTTTTTATTCTTCATAATCTTAAGGCTTCAAATTTATGGCTATTAGATAAGAAACGAGGGAATCTTCCGCTTTTAAGAGTTTTACTTTAATAATAAACCGCTTTATTGTTCTAATAAAGTGCTGTTTTGTGACGTCACGTTTCCTTAACAGATGATGTAAATAAAAAGAGAATTAAATTTAAGTAATATTATCAAAGCATGTTTGCATTCCTAATGCGTGGCAGAGCGGTTACCATACCGGTCTGACGCGCAGAGGGTCCCGGGTTCAATCCCCGGCCAGATAGATATTTGAATAGTGAATTTAGGTTTCTGTTTCTGGGTCAGGGTGTTTGTGTATTTGTCTCTGTGTGTTTGTCCATAGCACCCGCGATACAGGAAATCCTAGTGTGGGGCTGTGAGTGTTGAAAGAGTTTTTTTTAAAGACGTGCAAAAGTAAGCGATGTCGCGGTCGGGCGTTGGGTGGGTGACTGCACTTTCTTGTGCGCGTCCGTTTTTTTAATATAGCAGACGAGCCATGAGTGACTTCATGGTGCTGTTTGAGCGGAACCATAAACGGTGATCGTTTTCGAAAAAACGTAAACTCTAATACAAAGGTTACTGATAACTAGTATTTCCTCCACTTTTTCTTTACCTTTACAATAAAACTTACCAGTACATTCCGTACTTACATAATTTAAATGTAATACAATTTATAAACTTGCTGTTCATACAAGTACTATGAGAAGCCTAGACGCGAGTTCCAGACCGAATAATAAAAAGTTAGACTTATAATAAATTCATGAACGAACTAGAGTAGTTCCGAACACTCGTTCCACCGACAGTTTTTCTTATTCACGCCATTGCTTTTAAATTCGGAATTTCGCCATTTAAATTTTATACCGCCATTCGCAAACATGGCGGGTCACAATTGCCGCGAAAATGCGGTAACGGCCGCCGCTGGCTCGATGCCCTCTGTTCTGTGCCGACTGAGTTATATCTAGTTTGCCACACTCTTTACTGTAATTTCAAAAATCGCAATAAAGAGTGAGGTAATAAAGATTATAACCTGAGGAAACAGCAGTAACGCTTGAAGCTTTGACGCTTGATACTCGACTCTCAATGCTCGACGCTTGATGCTCGACGCTTGACGCTCGAAGCATGATGCTCGACGCTCGACGCTTAAAGCTCGACGCATGATGCTCGACGCTTGACGCTCACCGCTTGACGGTCGCCGCTCGACACTCGACGCTCGTCGCATAATGCTCGACGCTCGATGCTCGAAGCTCGACACTCGACTCATAACGCTCGACGCTCGAAGCTTGAAGTTGACACTCGACTCTCAACGCTCGACGCTCGATGCTCGACGCTCGATGCTCGAAGCTCGACGCTTAACGCTTATAGCTCGCCGCTCGACACTCCATCCTCATCGCTCGACACTCGACGCTTGCCGCTTGCCGCCTAATGATTGACGATTGATGCTCGACAGTTTTACATTAATAATCCAACATTAAGATTTCTTATGTCACGGATACTGTACATACCCAGAAATACCCGACCAAGTAAACAAAAATCTCATTACAGACTTTCCCATTAGTGATAGAATATAAAAAAAAACCGTTTAAAGTGTTAGCACTTCACTCTTATAAGTCTTTACATTGTTTTAGTGCTAGCACTTTCTGGATGAGTCCAAAATTCAGCATTTTAATTAACCCATTCCATACTATTAAATACTAAACAATCAGAAATTTATATGATTCAGTATTTTCAAGAAACTTTCTGATTTTTGCATGAACTTAGGTCTACGACTACTAACGACGACGACGACGATAAACTCAGTTAAAATAGGAACAAGATAATTGAGATACCTCGGAAAATAACAGCTTCTAACTGAACCGGCTTGTCATTACGGTTATTAAGCAAGTTATTTCAAAGTGGACTTTAAAGTACTTTTTAAATCTTTATAAACGGATCCTTTTAAATCGCAGTCCCGAGCGTGAAGAGGAAGCACAGGTCTTGTCTGAATAAAGGCGAATGACGAGTAGAGTCTAATTTTTCCTCACTGCGAAGGATAATTTTATCTTTTTTTTTAAACGCTTTCTACGCTCACAGCCCCACACTAGGATTCCCTGTATCGTGGATGCTATGGACACACACAGAAACAAATACAAAAACACCCAGACCCAGAAACAGAAATCTAAATTCATTATTTAGAAATCTGTCTGGCCGGGGATCGAACCCGGGACCCTCTGCGCGTCAGACCGGCATGGTGACCGCTCCGCCACGCGGGTCGTCAATAATGTTTTTAGTGCAAGTTTTCCTAATACATATGTATGGATGCAACTAGATCTCAGTTTTCACACGCTACATCCAAACGGCCTGATGGATTTTAACATATGAACCATGGTTTGATTCATCTAAATTGTGAGTGTGACATAGGCTTTTTCAAGCAGTCGGATACGTTATATTTTAAATCAGTTCTTCTGTTTTATAATATTTACTAATTCGTTTTTTGCCAAGGGTCGTCTATATTATTGAATATTTAATTAATGGATTTAAACACTGCCAAAAACAAATAACTTGAAAGGTTGTTAAGCTAGCAGGATTTAACCGGGAAGATGCCACCGCCAAGAGTTAAAGGGTTTCATGCCGTCTAACTTAAAAGTAAGGTTGCCATCTTAGTCCTCGGGTACGGCAAAATATCTTTAATAGGCTTCAGGTAGAACCACTCTTCAGATTCGTAGCAGCATTAAAGATCATTTCATATTATGCGACAAACAATCGTGAATGGGCATAAACCTCAGTTTTGAAGCCACGGCGATACGAAAGTAAGTATAATATAAATTTAGTCTAATGGGAACTATTTTCGTGTAAACATATGCGATTTAATTATCCACCTTCAATCTTTTATCTGCTGATAGTAGAGCAACAGGCTTAAGACTAAGAAAACAGTTGACGAAAGAAAAAATACAGCTTTTTTAACTTTTAATAAAGATTCTTTCTCGATCGGACTTTGAATGTAAATGGAAGTTTCCATGGCAGTCCGTTGGAGCGTTTAAATTAATATTGTCTATTCTTTGTCTATCGGAAATGATTGGAAACGGGCTTTCTTTGTATTATCGTAATAACTCTTTACAAGAAATGAATAAACATTATTATAATTAAAAAAACCGACTGCTTTGAAAATTTGTTTTTTTTTATACTTAATATAGAACATTTTTTTTTGTTTACAAGGGGGAAACCTTCAAACAGACTAGTATGCAGTCCATCTGAAGGTAAGTAGCTACTGCCACTCATGGCCAACTGCAATCATCCCAAACAAGACCGGATTCCCATCTAAGGTCGGCCACAGATACGCCGCTACCCCTGAGAACTAAGTTAAAATGCCCCGAAAAAGTTTGTCTCCTTTACCCTTCAACCCCTATAAATATAATAAATAAATACTTACTTTATTTAAATTAAATGTTGGCTTTACAGAAAAGTAATTTATATATTAGATATTAGGTTTACAGAAACATATAAAAACTCGTACCTTATCTAAAGACGTCTTGTTAATAAATTCCCCGAAGCCCATGTCAACAACGTAATTAACTTTTCATTTAGTAAAACAAAATGGCGCCGCTCGTTAAATCTTAGGATAATAAACTGGTCCACATCCTAGCGAAGTAAAAATGTTCCCAGACACGACTTTAATTAAAATAAACTTTTGTTTTCATTTACTTAGTGCTCATGTTGCAGCCGATTTAAGAATTAGGTTTTTTGAAGTGAAAAATAGTTTAGTGGCGTTGTGCACTTTTTGTGATGGGTAAAAAATGTTAAACTCGCGTCAGGACATGTGGCCTGATCGAAAATTCGTAAGATGGCAAAGCAAACTGCAACAGTCAAAATGTCATCCGTTGTCAGCATAAAAAAATATGTCAATGGGTGCCAGTTTCATTCTTTATTTATTATATTTTATTACTCAGGCATAGGTTTCGAAAGGTTTCACTTCTGCCGGCACTCTCGGAGTGCAACAAGTTCAATTTATTAGTCACAAGATAGCAATGATAGCAATTATGGTTGAAACTCGGCCTTTCAATCGAGGAGTCCGAAGTTCGAATCCCAGACACGATGTTATTTTTTATTTATGTGCGTGATAGAAATTGATTATCATTTGTTGAAACCATGACCATAATGTCGCGAAGTAACCTTCTCGCCTTAGAGATCTGACAGTTGTGTGAAATCTACAAATTAGTCAGCGCGGTGCACTATGACATTACTATTACGTTTTATTATTAAGCAAATCAAGCCAAAATAGTAATAAAGATAAAAAACAAAACAAAAACAACATTTCATATATTTCATATGATTATTGTCATTATTTTTCAGCTTTATATTTTTTTTACTATGTATTTAGTTAAAATAAATATCCAATCCAATGAAAGTTCCGTTCAACAATGTACCTAAACCTATAGTAAAGCCCTAAGCTCTAGGGAGCCCTAAGTTGTGATGTATTTGTGTCAGTTTCATGGTTCCCGAGGGTACTCAGGTTTAGCACCTAATGTATCATCATTAGTCATTCTATTTAATTGCAATCCGTACAACCCATAAAACATTGTAAATGTTAAAAAGTGTCTTTATCAATTTTTACCTTGTCTGTAAATGATGTAAATTTATAATATTGTCGCGGGGCGCTGTGTGTTCGGCGGTGTGGTGGTATGCCACGCCGCCACCTAACCTGCGACCGTATAGGGGTGCGGGCGTGATGTTGTACGGACGGCCTTCTTCCGTCCGGCGCCGGAAGCCCGCTCGTGGTGATAGTCGTCGCGTCGGGGAGTTGCGCCTGTCCCGTGCCGTAGAGAGGGTAGGTGCGGGGAAGGGGTGACGTGCAATAGAAACAATAATTGACGTGCAATAGAAACAAGAGTGTAGGCCAGCCAAAGCCTCTTCCCTATCCCGACCTGACCCCTACTTCCTCTTCTTGAACAGGAACGCTTCCGTCTTCCTTCTTTTCCCCAGGAGTCTTCTTCTTCTCCAGGAGTCTTCTTCTTCTTCAGGAGTCTTCTTCTTCTTCGGGAGTCTTCTTCTTCTTCAGGAGTCTTCTTGGTATTCTTCTCTGCTGAGACCATGCTTAGGCCGGAAAACTGGTTTTCTGAGCTACCCCAGAGCAATACCGTAAAGAGAGCCGCGCTTTTTTAGGCCCATTTTCGTGTCATTTTTACTTTGGCTGACCTAGTTTTCACCCTTTCTTTATTAATTTCCCAAAATTTACACATATGTATTATACATCATTGGAATCCTCATAATTAGCCCTATCCAACTACATACAGTTACATTTCCATCCCTAAATGAGTTACGAAGTTATTCCCGAAAATATTCCAAAAATGTACAAGTTACGTCATTTCACATGTCAATAATCCTAATTATCTCGAAATTCTCATAATTGATTCTTACTATTCTTACATCAATATGAAGCTAGAAACATATTCTAGGAGATAACATAAACTTTAGAAATATAAAACATGTATAAAACTCAAAAACATAACCTTAAATATCATTTTCATAAAAATACCTAAAACCTCTAATAAAATGCTACAAATGCGACCGATAGCGCCATCTACCGTGTCTTATCCTAAAACTTAAAACTTACGTAACTTATATAAACATATTTAGTCAGACTTATGTAACATTATAAACAGCTTAATTACATATCTCAATTAAATAACTTTAGTTAGTCGCCGACATCCTCCCCCTCGTGCGTAGCACCAACTCCTGGCTCGGCGACTCCATGCTCGTGGCTCGACGTGACGACCGCCTCCCCGCAGTCTGGCTCGCTGGTCGATGCTCCACCGCTTGTGTCGTCGACCGCTTGCTCTTCATCACGCCGTGCTGGTACCAGCAGCACCAACTTGGAGCTGGGACGTTTCAACACGCCCCCCGTAGTGCGCACCTCCAGTACCCTGGTGCGACCGTCGGGCCCAGGGAAGGTTCGGACCACCTCACCCCTCGGCCAGGCTCCTCGTGGCAGCGTGGAGTCCACTATTAGGACCGTGTCTCCACACTGCAAGTCCCTTGTGGCAGCTCTCGCGTCGACTCTTCTCGGGATCAGAGTTGGAAGATACTCTTTCACCCATCTGCTCCAGAAGTGGTCGGCTAGTCGCTGCGCAGTCCTCCATGTGCGCCGGCCGGTGAGGTCTTCGTCGGTGAATGTTCCCAATCTTGTGCCGGAGGATCTCCCAATTAAGAAGTGATTGGGAGTGAGGGCACCTTCTTCGTTGTCTTCGTCGGCTTCGATAAGAGGTCTTGAGTTCACCAGGTGCTCCGCCTCCAATAGCAGAGTGTGCAGGACTTCTTCCTTGGGATGCCTTTCCTTGAGGGTGACCGCCAAGGCCGTTTTGATGGAACGGACCAGGCGCTCCCATGCCCCGCCCATGTTCGGAGCCCCAGGTGGTATGAATTTCCACCTGATGCTCATCCGGTCGGCTGTGGTGATGATGTCTTCTTTGTTGAGGCTGGCGAGGGCTTCTTGGAGTTCCTTGTTGGCCCCCACGAAGTTGGTGCCGTTGTCGCTGAAGATCGTCTTCGGCATCCCCCTTCTTGCTGCCATTCTTCGTAGCGCCAGGATCATGGAGTCCGTTGACAGAGATGCTGCCAGTTCCACGTGGACGGCTCTGGTTGTGAGGCACGTAAACAGAGCGCCCCACCTCTTCTCATGACGCCGACCCACCGTGATGCTCATGGGCCCGAAGTAGTCCACGGCGGTGCATGTGAACGGCGGTTCCCCATGCCGTAACCGTTCCAGCGGGAGATTCCCCATCGGCTGGAGTCGTGGCGTGCCGCGGTACACCTTGCACCGCTGACACCGATGAACCGTCGCCCTCACCGCAGACCGTAGCCCCAGGATCCAGTAGCGCTGCCTCAACTCGTTGATCACCGTCGCATGGTTACCATGGTTGAATACTTCATGGTAGTACGCGATGAGCAGTCTGGTGATGTGGTGCTTGCTGTCTAACACCACAGGTTTCTTGTCTTGCCGAGTGTGTCTTGCCGCGTCGATTCTTCCTCGGAGTCGTAGTAGTCCATCTTCCATGACGACATCCAATTTCTTAAGCCTGCTATTCTTCTCGAATGGCTTCATCTTCTTGACGCAGCGTAGTTCATCTTGGAAGCTCTCTTCTTGGCTTTTTCGTAATAGGATCTTTTCGGCTTCTTTTATTTGGTCGGGTTCGAGGGGAATGAATCTTCTTTCTTGGGTGTTCTTGTTCACGGGCTTCATTGCTACCTTGGCTTTCTTCTTATTTCTTTTCCAGGTAGGATCTTGACGCTCAGACTTGCGGGACACGTTCACTGCGTGTTTCTTCTTCCGGCATAGGTCGACGAACTGTAGTACCCTCGCGGTCGCTCTTACTAGTCGAGTCCAACTTGAGAACTTGACTGGGTTCGGAGTTGGATGCCGATCAACGGGCTTCGTTGCCCCCACAGTTGACCTCTCCTTCTCTTCTCCCGTGGGCTCCGCCTTGACAGTACGTGGTTTCGGCCAATCTTCCTCCTCTTGTGCCAGGAATGAAGGTCCGTTGAACCATCTGTGTCCGCTCCCGAAGTCCTTGGACACGTCCCTCGTTGCGTCGTTACTATCGAGATTCTTTACCCGACTTTCATTATCGTGCTTCAGTGCCGGATCCCCATCCAGTTTCTTCTCGATGTTCCTTAACCGGTTTTCCGCTTGCTTGTAATTGTCGGGCATTTTCCCTTCCTTGTTTTTCCATAGCAAGCCGGTCTCCAAACGCCCATTGTCCACTCTCTTTGTCGTTTCTTCTAAAATTGCCAGAGCCCTTTCTTCTATGTCTGTGGTCGGTCGACGTGGCTGGATCCCCAACGAATGTTCCTTGATGACCTTTTCTAAATCCTCTTCTTTAGAAGACACGTGCGCGCAGGTTACGAAGTTCACAGGTCTTGATGCTGCTCCATCGGACCCGTGTAGCACCCACCCTAGGTAGGTCAATGATGCTACGGGTTGCCTTACCTTACGGGGAGCCCTTGCGTGTGGCTCTGGACACGATGAGCTCCCAATTGTCTTGTCCGATTAACAACTTGGGTGACTCTTCTTCATAATACAATTGTTTCGACATTGGCTTGAGATGAGCGCATTCTTCGATCCTTCTTATTTCCAACCTTTGAGGCGTCAGGTTGATGTCATCTATCGTACGGGCCCCAGAGATGGTTCTCTTCTTGATCTGGTGCATTCCCTTCAATCTGACGTTGACCTTCATTGAATCTTGCTTGGAGATGGTCTTCCCACCTACTGTCTCCAAGGTGAGTGCTTCCACGGGTCCTTTGAGGCCGATTTGTCTTGCAACCGCAGAGTCGAGAAGCGTGACAGTTGACCCCTCATCCAGTAACGCCAGGATCCGGGCAGCTCCCTTCGGTCCATATAGCTCAACAGGAACCATCTTCAAATATGCCTTTGCTGTCCTTGCAGTGTTCACCGGGAGCATGACGTTGTTCGCAATTTCTTTCTTCTCTTCGGGCTTCGGGTGATCCCATCGTTCTTCATGAAGCACGAAGTGATGCCACCGCTTACATGTCTTGCACGGTGGACGCCGACATGTTTCCTTCCGATGTCGTCCTTGGAGACACTTGAAACACATCTTCGACTTGGTAGCGACGTCCCACCGTTCCTTCATTGGCAGCTGTAGAAATTTGCGACATTCGAAGAGGTGATGCTCGTACTGGCAATGTGGACAGGTCTTCTTTTCTTCTACTTGTTCGGACGTGGTGTTCGTAAATTGACGTTTGGGAGGCTGGCGCGGCTGCTGCGTAGTCTCCTGCGTCGCGTATGGTCCACACCGGTCCGCTTCCCTGTTGAGGAACTTCATTAAATGCACCAGGTCTGGATCTTGATCTTCTGCGTCGGCGGCGAAGTCGTACCACCGATACTGCAATACCGCCGGCATCTTGCTCACGATAATCCTTACCATTTCCGGTGAGTGTAGATACTGCGGTCTTCTTAGCCCCCGTATTGTCGCGACGGTGTTGTTCACTCGACTGGCGAACACGCAGATGTCGCGCGCATTTTCGTTGATCCTAGGAAGATTCTTTACCTTTTCCAGTTCCATCAGGATCAGGGCTTCTGGTCTTCCAAACCTTCGACGAAGAGCTTCTATTACTTCTTCAGGAGGGCACTCTGAATATAATAGGCTCTTGATAGCCTCCCTTGCCGTGCCCTTAATTGACCGCCGCAGCCGCGCCATATTCTGTGCTTCCGTAAACAGCGGTGCGGTGTCCTCATATACCGTCCTGAAGGCGATCCATTCTTCGCTTCTTCCATCGAAGTCGGGTAATTCATGTACGTAGTTAGGTTGCGATGCATTCCTCGGAGCAACACTAATGGCCTTTATGATGGCCTCAGCCAATTCCTTGGTCCCGTTGCTTGAAGGTTCCGCTTGGTCTTCAGGCTTGACGATAGTGACTGGAGGTTGACTGGCTCGCCCCTCCCCGGACGCCCCCAGTCGGTGCCCCTCCCCGGACACCTCCCCCTGATGCCCCTCCCCGGACATCCTCTCCACCGTCGACTGCACCCATGTGTGGATGTTCGCGTTATGCGACCAGTCTTCATCCTCGACCTCGGACTCTTCATTCTCCACCTGGACCAGCTCCCATTGCGCCTTGGCGAGTTCTGCAGCTGCCTTTGCTTCTTCCAGCTGTCGGCGCGCCAATTCCAGCTTGGCGTCCATCTCCCGACGTTTCGTCGACTTTACCGACCGCGTTTTCCGGGTTCCAGCTGTTGCAGCAGTTGGAGCAGCTGGAACACCTGGAGCAGCTGGAACAGTCGCCAAGGTGCCTGAAGTGACTCTAGACTCATATGTTGTAAGCGTACCCTCAGTTGCGGTGCCCGATGTCCCCGAAGAGTCAGTTGTCCCCTGCACGCTGTCCGTGGCGCGGGGCGCAGTCGACTGGTTCGGCGGCGAGGTTTTCCTCTGGCTCCGTGTGATTGGCATGGCGGCGTCAGTAACCCGACGATGTGACGACTAGCACGATGATCCGGCTCGAAGGACCAGCTGTTGTCGCGGGGCGCTGTGTGTTCGGCGGTGTGGTGGTATGCCACGCCGCCACCTAACCTGCGACCGTATAGGGGTGCGGGCGTGATGTTGTACGGACGGCCTTCTTCCGTCCGGCGCCGGAAGCCCGCTCGTGGTGATAGTCGTCGCGTCGGGGAGTTGCGCCTGTCCCGTGCCGTAGAGAGGGTAGGTGCGGGGAAGGGGTGACGTGCAATAGAAACAATAATTGACGTGCAATAGAAACAAGAGTGTAGGCCAGCCAAAGCCTCTTCCCTATCCCGACCTGACCCCTACTTCCTCTTCTTGAACAGGAACGCTTCCGTCTTCCTTCTTTTCCCCAGGAGTCTTCTTCTTCTCCAGGAGTCTTCTTCTTCTTCAGGAGTCTTCTTCTTCTTCGGGAGTCTTCTTCTTCTTCAGGAGTCTTCTTGGTATTCTTCTCTGCTGAGACCATGCTTAGGCCGGAAAACTGGTTTTCTGAGCTACCCCAGAGCAATACCGTAAAGAGAGCCGCGCTTTTTTAGGCCCATTTTCGTGTCATTTTTACTTTGGCTGACCTAGTTTTCACCCTTTCTTTATTAATTTCCCAAAATTTACACATATGTATTATACATCATTGGAATCCTCATAATTAGCCCTATCCAACTACATACAGTTACATTTCCATCCCTAAATGAGTTACGAAGTTATTCCCGAAAATATTCCAAAAATGTACAAGTTACGTCATTTCACATGTCAATAATCCTAATTATCTCGAAATTCTCATAATTGATTCTTACTATTCTTACATCAATATGAAGCTAGAAACATATTCTAGGAGATAACATAAACTTTAGAAATATAAAACATGTATAAAACTCAAAAACATAACCTTAAATATCATTTTCATAAAAATACCTAAAACCTCTAATAAAATGCTACAAATGCGACCGATAGCGCCATCTACCGTGTCTTATCCTAAAACTTAAAACTTACGTAACTTATATAAACATATTTAGTCAGACTTATGTAACATTATAAACAGCTTAATTACATATCTCAATTAAATAACTTTAGTTAGTCGCCGACAAATATGTTCACATATTTTTGTGTAAAATGTTTTTTTATCAAAGATTTTATGTCAATTTTCGTCTGTAAATACATATTATACGGAGTGCCTTGCTATGATTTTATTTAAGAGTTAAAAAAACTGATATCCATATTGTAACAGAGTAGATGGTTATCCACCAATTTCTTTGGTTGCGTTCTTTTGGAGATCCCAGAGTCCTCTGTGCAGCGCCGACGATGGCCACCAGGTTTAAGTGCGGTAAGAATCCGACATAACTCTGTGTCGCTCCCACGGCACCGGGTACTTCTTGAAGTTCCCCCCTCGTTATCCAAAAAAAGTTTATCCACCAACCAGCCGTCACAAAACATAAAGGTACTAGTCATTTCTTGAAAATCCCGATTTTCATTCTCCCCACGACACACATATTTAAATTCAGCGCCAACTTGAAAGCTGCGTAAGGGATTACACTGAATAAATAAGTCCAAAACTCTGCTACCTTACACAATACATTTTATTATCTAGGCTTAATAGCGGAACGTGTGCGCGCATCCCTTTACCTTAATTAATGTTTTGTGACCCATCCGAATATATCATTTTGTGTCAATTGTTACCTGTATACAAATAAATGTTTGTGGCTTTGTTTGTCCGTTCAGAATAAGACAGAAGGAAACGGTCTAGGAAACCGGTGACGGTGACCACAACTATCCTACCCCTCTAGCCCAGCGTTTCCCAACCTTTTTCAGTCCACGGACCCTTAGGAAATCAAGCATAGTTTTCACGGACCCCCTTTATAAAATAAACAGCGAAAAAAACGCAATCCCAAATATATTTTTTACAGAACAGCCTAAACAAAATTTGAAAAAATGAATTTATGTATTTTTCTTTTTTTTTTATAGATTAATAATAGTGTTATACATCATTGGATGCATTTTTTTTAATTTTTTGAAATACCGTGTGCTTAGATCATATTTTTCTAATAAAACTGGTTTGCTGACTTTTCGTTTTGCGGCCCTTTTGCATTTAATGAGCGATTTATAGGCTATGAGCGATGGTCCAGAGATGACACCGCGGACCCCCATACATATACTCGCGGACCCCCAGGGGTCCGCGGACCACAGGTTGGGAAACGCGGCTCTAGCCCATAGTGTTCTTGTCCCGCCAATTAAACCCGGTGAAGCTGAAGAGGTCGCTAAGGCCACCAGCAACTATACAGTACGAGAAAAAAACAGAAAAAGACATTCACAAACTTTTCTAACTGAATATAAAGGTTTTATATATAAAGTTTTCAATGTGTATATTGATAGCTAAATCCGAAAGTATATGTAAGGAATTGCCCAAAATACTGAAGTTACGGAGCCGATTACGATATAGGTTGAATGCTCTATTCTATCTCCTTTATATAATTAAAATGAATACAAAATACTCTATTTAAAGCAATAACGTGGCAAAAATATTAAAGTTTATATTTATTTCATGAACTTAGTTTACTTCCGAGCACTAAATTGAATATATTACCAAATGCAAGATTACCTACATAATAAATAGGCCAATAAAGTTATTTCTCTATATACGTAAAGCAGTAGTTAATAAAAGGAATAAAGCCGAAACTCCTCAGTCGCTATCTCATGTACGACCTCACAAGGTCTTCGAACAACAAAAGAATTTTTCGAATGCCTCCAGAACAATTTTCAATCGCGTCACACGCTAGTATGTCTGTTCTTTATGAGTTTAATCAAGACATTCCTGTGTCCTCGCTAAATCACTCAAAGTACACCCTACGACCATAAATCGTTCGTTATCAGTTGCTACTATTTTCATTATGTCCAATGTTAATTGTTTTAGCTGCTGTATACAATTAAAGTCCGCATAACTTCGTTTTTTATGGTAATACTACAAATTACTTTCTTGTGAAAGGAAATTTTATTACGCTGTTATTGTAAGAGATTCTCATATTTCTTTGTGTCTGTTGAAAATCTCTTTTTGATGACTACAACAGCGCTTAACACTGTTGTTATTAGACAGAAATATGTATAGTAGTGAATACTCCGGAGTAGAACCTCAAAGGATTCTTCAAGTGAATCAAATTGTCATGCACCTTTAGAAGAGCCTTAGTCCGCGTAAAACTGCTAGTCCCCTCTGTATATAGAAGTAAATTGCGTCGCCATAGCAAATTGCATGACCACACCTGCGAGCAACAACTTCAGAGCGGACTAGCAGTTTGGCGCGGACTATATGTGATTGTTCCTTCGTATATAAAATCGTATCGTAATCGTATTCGTATATAAAATCCATGAATTTAGAGACCCTGGCGAGCAGAAACTGTTTTAAGAATGAAATAGGCGCGATGGGATCACCGCATTCAAAACACGAAAAGTTCATCTTCAGAATATATTAAACTGTCACTCTAGTATCCTCAAACTATATAAAAATATATCTGAACAGAACAACTAAATGTGATTTTAACAATAATTGAAAATATCAATGTAAAATACGTAAACGTTTAAGATTCTAAAATTAGGAAAACAAGTAGATAATAAATCAATTATTAGGTATCTAATAATACGGAACCCGTTATTAATTAATAGGTTTTATCATTAAAGTGAAACTTACCAAAATTCGACTCTATCGTACTTTGATAGTTTGAATCGAAGTATGATATCGATATGATGAGGTAAAAAAAACAAGCTGATACTTAGTTCTAGACTTATATTTAAAACGATACTCTACACCCACGTTTCCCAACCTGTGGTCCGCGGACCCCTGGGGGTACGCGACTATATGTATGGGGGTCCGCGGTATCGTCTCTGGACCATACATAAATCGCTCATTAAATGCAAAAGGGCCGCTTTACTGCTTTACAACCATTGAATTTACTGATTTGAAAAGGCATTCTCTACTCTTGTTTATACAAAAAAAAAAACAAATACAGAAACAGATTACAAGTAGAATCTGATTTGAGATTACAGCTATTAAGCAACATCAACCCGAATATCCCTGATACAGCAAAAACGCAACACCAACCTTCACATTTTTTTTTTCATATTTTTCATAATAAACAGTTATTTACCGAATTCGTTTTTATGATGTTTATTTTATTAAGGGGGTCCGTGAAAACTGTGCTTGATTTCCTAAAGGTCCGTGGACTGAAAAGGCTAGGAAACGCTGCTCTACACCAAAATGGAAAATACAAGTACATTTTCAATTATCATTTTATTATTGTCTATTGAATGAGGCTCTTGAAACATAGATTTCTACCATGTAACAAAACTAATGTAAACCTCTGACAGAGTAATAGGCCGTATATATTTTAGAACAATATGGAGACCTTTAAGATATTTTACTGTTTTTAATTACATCTAAAATGATAATTATCAGGATTCGAACTTTGATTTCGAAGTCTAGAGGCCCAAAGTACGACTGGACTACTTTTATTTATTTCAATTAAAAATATGTACTCTCGGTATTCATTCCAAAGAATAACTACACATAAACAGAACAGAACAAAATAATCACTAGCACTTACTCCTCGTGAGTGGCAACTCATCTGTAATCAGCTTCAGGTAGAATCCTTGTTATATATGGAGTTGATCACAGATCTAAAGTAATGGTAAGGTACCATTAGGTACACTGCTCCTATTGTCCCTATAGTTCCAGGACCAGAATAGGGCTACGGTATCCCCTGCCTGTCGAAAGAGACGACTAAAAGGGGCGGCTTCTAGGGTTGCGCGTGGCAAGAATGGGAGATCGAACCGCCCGGCCAGCGACCCCGGGATGGACGACGGTATGTGTGGTCGCATACCGTCGTACACGCCAGACGGTGTGGCGAGCGGCATGCTCACCTGAATGGAGCCCGACGGGGCAAAACTTAAAAAGACTCCGGTTGCGTTCCTTTGGAGATCCCGGAGTCCTCTACGCAACGCCGAGGACGGCCACCGGGGGGGTTTTAGTGCGGTAAGAGCCCCATACAACCCTGTGTCGCTCAAAAGGGTAGACTGCTCCTTTGCTGCTTCAATGTCACATAAAAAACTTGTATTGTAGGAATAACAACATGATATTACAGTTTTTAATCTTATTCTATAACCCTTATAATCCCTTTGCTCTACGTAGGTACTTTTCAAAAATTTCACTGAAGTCACTTGTCTTTGCATGATGGTCACTACATCAATATTCATTGCATCTTTTATATTTACTCATATAGTCGCCTACACCAGGTGTCGGCAACCTGCGGCTCTTTCGATGTGAAGCTGCAGCTCTTTAGTTCCATGCGCAAATAAGATTTAATTTATTAAAAAAATGTTCTTACTTCGTTTTTTCGTTTACTTAATTTATTTAGTAAACGACGTTAACTTTATTTATGCAAGTACTAAGGCGAGGCTTACTAAGGGCGAGTATTAATTTTGTGGCTCTGTAAAAACTAATTTTGTAAATTGTACTTTTTGCTCTTCCGACTGAAAAGGTTGCCGACCCCTGGCCTACACCTGTTAGACAATAGGAACTATTCTAAATAAACTAACAATATGTAATAATAATTACTGTATTTAAACACTAATAGCCTTAGGTTCAGTAGATCTTAAAACTCTAATGGAATAGAATGGTGAAAATCTGTAGAACGTTCTTCCCCGAAGAGTTCTTTTGTCCCTCGGTGGCGATGCCCTGTTCGGGGGATGTTGCCAATCTGGACATCTGAATAGAGAAAATATTAATTTGAATCAAGGGTAAAAACATAATATTGTTTTTACAACATAAAAATAAAAAATGCTCTTTATATATGGATACACTAGGATATTTTAGGTATGCAAGTTACTTCATATTTTTACCCCACCGATAAAAGCAGGGATAATTATTTTGAATATACACATGTATTTTAAATATCAAAGGTGGTTCACTAAGATTTAAATCCCTATCTATTACTGTCTCAAAAAACGTATATTTTTGACTGATAATGTTAAAAAATTGGCCAATATAAGAAACGAAAAAACATGTTTAAACAAATACGATTAAAATCTTTTTTAATTTTTCAGCAAATTTTGATATTACACACAGTAATTTGAAAATTGTTTGTTTATTTATATGTTAATAATCGTCCGCGAATAATGGAAACAAAAGCCGAATTGCGATATAAACAAACATTATTGCACCTAAATTCTTGTACTTACTTCGTTGTTGTCCTATTTGGAAATTTCCTACGTTTACTCACATTTTAGACTTATCATTAAAAAATTGTGTGTCCAAAATTCTAAATTTACAATTTGATGATCGTTCCTGGATGCAGGCAACTCTTCCGATTAAGTTCGGTGGCATAGGTATCCGCAGGACGGAAAGTTTGGCGCTCCCGGCTTTCCTGGCCTCTTGTCATAGTACGACTACCCTCATCGCCGACATCTTAAACATTTCTATGGATGATGTTCGGGTAGCGTACATGTCGGAGGCTACGGAGGCCTGGAGTGCTTTATTTCCGTCTGAAGATACCTCAATTATAGACAAATCTAAACAATACATTTGGGATATGCCAGCAATTAAATCTGTTTTTGCCTGCCTTCTTGAACGATGTTCGGATAACTTCGATAGGGCCCGTTTACTAGCTGTTGCCCAAAGCGAGTCAGGCTATTGGTTACATGCGCTACCGTCTAGTAATATTGGCACCGTGCTGGATCCAGTTACCTTAAGAATTTCTGTAGGTCTCCGGCTCGGTGCCAAGGTATGCGAGTCTCACTTTTGTCCTTGTGGGCAGGCGGTGGACACATTGGGTCGGCATGGCTTGTCCTGTACCAGGAGTGCCGGTCGGCTTTATCGTCACGGGACTCTTAACGATCTTATTCGTCGGGCTCTTGCTACCGTTTCTGTACCAGCGACACTGGAACCTTCTGGTCTATTCAGAGACGATGGCAAGAGACCCGATGGTATCACTTTGGTGCCGTGGAGTCTCGGACGACCCCTGGTATGGGACGCGACCTGTGTCGACACTCTAGCCCCATCTCACGTTGGTAATACCTCTGTGAGCGCTGGGGCTGCAGCCGACCATGCCCAGATACTAAAGCGCCGCAAATATAGTAATATATTGGATAATTATTTGTTTGCGGCGCTTGCAGTAGAGACAATGGGTCCATGGTCATCTGACATGAAGAAATTCATGTCAGATATGTCGACCAGACTTGTCCTCGCTTCTGGTGACCAAAGAGCTGGCGGCTACTTCGCCCAAAGATTGAGCCTAGCAGTGCAGCAAGGGAACGCCGCCAGCGTTTTGGGAACCATGCCTCACACGGCAATTTTAGATGGTTTGTTTTATTTATAGTGATTATTGTTTTTATTCCCCCTTTTTTGTATATATTATTATGTACATAAACATTATTAGATTCCCCGAAAAAATCAAACATGCAAAATGTTACTCAAAAAGTGATATTAGTTTTCAACTTCCAATCAAAAAGTGTATACGAATAAATAGCACCTTTCAAAGTGTCATTTGAATTTTTTCGATAAAACTTGTGTTTGAAAATTCACCTGAATTTTTCATTTCACTTCAAATAAAAGTTTGTAAAAAATAGTGTCGAATACTAACACCTTTTAAGTAAATTATATGGATGTTTCGTATGCAAAATATTTTTGCTTGAAAACTACCAGATATACGATTTTAGGATTTAGTTTTCGTTCACAGTTATACTTTTGAAATTTTGTTATAAAAAATATTCAATGTTATGTACTGCTTGTGTTTTTTGTATATATCTGTGGTGTTCATGTTTATTAGAAGGTATGACAAAACAGACTTTTCAGACCAAAAATAAAGATGCTTGATATACTTTGGTAGTTCGAGTGATTTTGGTACGCTAAAGACCCTATGTAATTAACTAGAATCGCAGTCTTACTTTGACGACCCGTGTGGCGGAGTGGTCACCGGACATACCGCTCTGACGCGCAGAGGGTCCCGGGTTCGATCCCCGGCCATGTATAAATCTAAATTATGAATTTAGGTTTCTGTTTCTGGGTCTGGGTGTTTCTGGGTCTGGGTGTTTGCTCTGTGCGTGTCCATGGCACCCAGAATACAGGGAGTCCTAGTGTGGGGCGTTGAGTGTAGAAAGCGTTTTTAAAAAAAATAATAATTATCTGCTAAGATGCATTTCTGCTCCTAAGGACTAAGTTAACATCCCTTCAACACTCAACACTAGCTTCACACAGCAGCTACTATTAAAAAACAGAAATATTATAGATATAGCGGTGCCTTAAAAAACTTACTTCTCAATATCCGGCAAAGTCTGCCCTTTACACCTGGCCTCCCAGCGTGACCAGTACTTGAAACCTTCCAGCTCGAAGACCTTCATAGCGCAGATACCGTCGTCCTTTATATCATCATCTAGCAGAGCTGTAAAAAAAAATCTGACACTTTATAAATGTAAGGGGAATTCCTTTTATTTGGTGTACTTTTATTTTCCGTTCAGTTGTTAGTGAAGCCTAATCCATACCAATCCACAAACTAATTCATATTAATCCATACTAATCCGTAGTAATCCGTACTAATCTAAAATTAGCTATGACTATCCTTTGCATACTAAGAGGAAATCCTCCCCCATAATTGGGACAGTAATGAGTTTATTATAATCAGGCAGGTCAAGATGTTTAAAACTGGTTGTTCTAATTCTGTCGTTGCCTATAATTATTGTAGCACTTACTTTGGACTTTTTTGTAATGTTTAATTGAAATTGTAAAGGTGTGAAGAATGTTGGCAACCTTTTAATAAATGAATAAAAGAATAAAATACTTTTCTACCCGAATGCGGAGGGTAATATTATCTCTAGTATGTATGTATATATGTTTTATTCCTTGGTATGTATGGTTCTTTCTTACAGCTACAGCTCAAAAAGTTTGACAGATTTTAAAATGTTAGGTGTCGTTTGATTCGTTTTAATGAGACTGACATTTTTAGCAGTCGGGTATTTTATTTTTACCGTATTTAATAAACATAATTACAACTTTAATCTTTTACACAATAATAAATATTATTATTAAACACTGAAAAGGGAATTCTAATAATACATATAATTTACTCTCAAAACCTAATTTTATTTGCAAACATTATTACACAACTCCAAACAATGACCTTAAATGTGTCAGTTGTTATCTACATACAGACCTATAATAAGTATGCCACCTGACGATATTTGTTTACGACTGTCGTAAGTAATTGTTACGTTGAGATAACAATCACTGACAACATGTATGTGCTTCATGATATATAATCACAGTATTGATATGGGGATTTACTTTTTATAGGTTTGAAGTATCAAACTAACATCTAATTTGACGACTCGCGTGGCGGAGCGGTCACAATACCGGTCTGACGCGCGAAGGGTCCCGGTTTCGATCCCCGGCCAGACAGACATTTAACGATGAATTTACATTTCTGTTTCTGGGTCTGGGTGTTAGGGTATCTGTCTATGTGTGTGTCCATGGCACCCACGACACAGGGAATCCTAGTGTGGGGCTGTGAGTGTAGGAAGCCTTTAGCGCTTATTATTAATTTAATTTAATTCCTTGTAGCACCTTGTAGTTCACCTGATGGAAAGTGGTAGCTGCCGCCTATGGACATCTGTTATCAATTCTATATACAACTAAGATGTAAATCAGCTAATACCTATTTACTATTTGATCTGTTTTACGTTAGAAATAGATGTCTTTTCTGTTTTCTGATGTAATCAAGTACTATTAAATGCTGTTGGGTTTTTGTAGTGTCTCATCTCTTCATGTGTAGTGTGAAGTTGTTATAGTAAGAAAGACTAACATATGAAAGCGTTCCAGCTTAGGGATAGTAACGCAACCGACGCTTAGCCGCAGCCGACCTCAGATCGACCTGTTGACGACCCTAACCTTATCTGGGTTTCAGTAAAGATGTCCATGGGCGGCAGTAGCCACTTACCATCTGTGAAATGCAATCTCGTATGCTTCCTCTATTTTATATTAAAAAAAACCTTGAAAACCTCCCATCTCCAAATACTTAATTCAGCTATCACTGCTTACTTAAATGACTTGTAAATATTTTAAGCTCACCTTCACACGAGATATCACACTTTCCTCCCTTACGGCCTTCTTTGCACCACTCACTTCCTATCTGAAACAAGTTGCAAACATAGTAAATATCATAAACGCACACTCGCTATACCAAACTTTGTTATTTCTTTTTCTACATAATATATTATTATTTATTATAGTTGATTTAATTGTATTCAAGGAGGTTTGAGCGGGGTACTCAGTAATACGGGTTGTACTCAGTACAGGCATATAATATGTTTTTTTATTTTGTGGTACAGGGGCCCTGGCAAAGATTTGGAAACATAACTGTGAATCTATAATTTTTTTTTTCGTTTTTCATTTTCATAGCTATTCAGCATTATTTTTATTATTTGATATAAGGTTATTCAATTAATTTATATAAATATATTGCACATATGACAGCTAAACAAAGCTTTCTTTCTTTACCGCTAGATTAAAAGAGGTATTTAATAATATAAAGATCATTATCAATCCATTTCAGTCCAATTTGTGAGCTTAGGCTACCTCTTTACAGGGTGAGAAAGGCTTAGGACAGCGGTCGTTAACCCGTGATCCGCGGGCCACGTGTGACCCCCAAACCTCTCTTATCGGCCCGCGGGTCTTCCTAGAACCCTTTTTTGCGTGCCGCTAACTTACCTAGAACTACAGCTTGCGTGCGTTATTTAGTGACTTTTTATCAAAATTTCAGACAAAGTATTTATATTTAATGACCTTTTCGAATGTGGCCCGTCAGTACCTTATATGGCTCCTATGAAACCCATGTTGTCAAAAATCTTGCTGATCGCTGATATAAGAGATAATCCTCCATGGTAACTAATTACGCATTCTTTGACAAGTACGAGTATTATTATCTGGTAGCGTATATTTAAAGTATTTGTATAATATAAGTAAATCTTACTTGAAACAGTCCATAGTACTTTCTTCTAGGCGACTTATTGACGAATGCTGCTGTGTTTCTGTCACTCTCCTGCTCGATAAGGCATACCCCTGAAAATGTTACAACATTAAATAATTTAAAGCCCAAAATGAATATAAATATGTAATTATAGCGACTATAAAAACACATACTACAATAGATACTATATAATACACACGATGTAAATTTCCACAGATAGAGCCCTGTAATAGACCAAAAGACTCTGGAAGCTTAGTAATAAGGTACCCTTTAGGTACCTAAAAGTAGCTTGAAGTGATATAGGCCAAACGCATCACTACACCACTGTGTATCTTACTTCACTTATCACTATAAGCAATGGAGAAAACTATTTGAGTACAAAGCTAAACAAAAAAGAGTACAGATGTCCCACATCGCCCACTTATTATTAAAACCTTTACACCTATTTTAAATAATATCTTATCTGTACCATTAGTATGAGTGTTTACGTTTTTACTGTTTTTGTATTTGTTTAGGTATTTCCCATACATTTTCAATCAGTGATACAGTCTGCTAGGGGCACTGATTGCAAATGTGTGGTCAAATACGTAAATAAAAACAAAAACATTCATTTTGTAAAAACAGTCATTTCTGTAAAAACGTAAAAACTCATACTAAGGATTCTGTATCCGGCACATTACAACGTTTGCAACAGGAAAAACAAAATGAATGTATATATTAACAAGATTTTTTCGTCAGTCAAAAGTCACAAGATATAAGCCAAATCATATTTATATTGTTATCAAAATGTCTCGTTAACATGCCTATTTATAAAGTCGACTGAGATATTATTATGTAAAAATATTAATAACTACAATAAAATAGCAGTGATAGCCTATTGGTTAAGAAACTCGGCCTCTCGATCAAGGGTTCCTTGGTTCAAATGCCAGGCATGCATCTCAGATTTTTAAAAGTTATGTGCGTATTAGAAATTAATTATGACTTGCTTAAACGGTGAAGGAAAACATCGTGAGGAAATTTGCACACAAGAGGGATTTTTAAAAAAAACCTCAAAGGTATGTGAAGTCAGCGGGGACTATGGCCTAATCCTTCTCAATCTGAGAGGAGACCTGTGCCCAGCAGTGGGACAATAATGGGTTGATGATGCTAAATAACTGCACGCATTGTTGACAGAGCGTAGCGTGCGGAGGGCGAAGGGGGCAACCCGTACGGGAGAGCATTTTTTGAGAAGGGGCGACAATATTTAGTTTTTATCCAACTGCAGAGGGTAATGTTTTTGAAAGTATGTATGTCTCATTCTTAGGCACAACCTGCCACACATAAAGTATCTGATACTTCTAAAATGTCGGAGTAACATAAGTAGGTTACATTTTTAGGCCGTTTTTTTATTTTTATAATAATTCTCTAATTATACTATATTATACTAATTATATACTAATATAGTAACAATATATACTAATTATATTCTGATAGCAAAATTGTGTTATTAATGTCATGTATTACATAATACACAAATAGGAATCGAAGTAAAAAAGTAATATTAGATAAAATATTATTAAGTTAATTACGAGTAATAAAATCATAGTTACGACTTTAAATCATAGTTTGACATTGAATTAAATTAAAACTAACCTACAGATACAAAACTAAAAATAAAAAGTAAAGACATAACATGTAAATCACAAGGCATTTTAAGAATTCTATCAATAAATTCTTTCAATAAATTAAAAAAAATCCTTTAAATTTAACGAGTTTACAAAGAACAACATTAGGTACTTACACGCTAGCAATAAATGCAACGGACCCAATTAACCTATTCAAAGATACAGTGACTATTCATAATTAGTATTCAACGTAATACATTAGAATGAAACGTTCGTATCTATTTGAAATGTAGGTTTTCAGTTATTGCAAAATCACCGTCCATAGACTATAAAAAATATTAAATAAATAATTTTAATAAACAAAAGATATAGTTCCTTTTTAATGCTCCTCAATTGCTCCAAATAATTATCATGTTTTAAAGTTACATTGTGATCTGAATTAACTATAAAAACATCAAAATGTACAATTTTCTCTGCGTCCAACAAAATTACAATCAATCAAAAACTGTTAATTTGGATGGAAGGTGAGGATGGGTAAATTTCAATAGAATTTTTTAAAAATGGCTAGAATCGCTCGTGATGATTACAGACATATACTTCAATTCATATTTATTAACAACAGTGATATCCTTGTGGTTAAAACGCGGTTTGTCAATCGAAAAGTCAGATATACCTAAAGGTCTCATAATTGTAGATGAACCACTCGCTCTTACCTAGTTACCTGGATTGATAGACCTTTAAAAAAGTTGTACGCCAGCGTGGTGATCGAAGGCCTAATCCTTTTCATTCCGAGACCCGTACCAAGTAGTAAAATTATAATAGGTATAAAAACGATAATAATTATACTTAATTAAGACCGCGACGTGTCTGAAACCGACATTAGGTATACCTCTATTCCTAACTTATACATTTCAATAGATTTACAGCGGTCTAAGTTGTAAGACTAATTGAGAATAATACAGTGATCAGCATCCCATTACTGTCACATAATGGGCTCGCTACCGATCTTCGCTTATGGTGGGAATTATTTCACGCCATATTTCACGAGTCCATTATGCTAATTAATTGCATTTGAAGGCTACCACTTTTTTTGGTTCGATTCTGGAGGCACCACCGCCACACCTATTTCTACCTAATAACAAGACTGTTCATTTAAGCGCAGGGGGTTCATTACCATATCTTAAAACAATAATATTATTACCACGGCCTGTTTTAAGGAGATCGTGGTACGAAAGAAAATAATGTTCATGGAATATTGAAATAAAACTTTCCTAAACTATGATGGTTTTTAAAACATGGTGGTAGGCCCCCAGGTGTATTGTGGTTCCAACTTAGTTCTCAAGACTAGCTACGTAGCTTGTTTATGTCCATGGGCGACAGTATTCTCGTATCATCTGGTATACTACTTGTTCGTTTGCGACATCTCTTACTCTTATATAAAAAGGCTCTCAGAAAATCTAAGCTATATTTTAGCCAGTTTTCCTTAAGGCAAGAGATAAGTTATTTCTAACATTAAATCCTTAAATTCATAGTCGGTCCCTTATATTCATATAAAAGACTAACAATGTACAATTAAATTTTATACACAAACATAGTCTACTGAATACCGTAAAATAATTGCGTAACATTATAATAAACTTCATACATAATTTTATGTATTTAATTATGATACAATACAATAACACACACACTACTTCACACAACGACTAAATAATTATTATTATTCGGCTTTAAAATAACTTTACGAGCGATGATAGTACAAAACTATTGACTATTATCCACGCTATGATATTGTATACCGAAAACCGGAACAAAACATACAATGTATATAGAACACATTAAAAAACCGAAACTCACAGTTACTTAGAAAAGTCCTTGGGAAACTGTTTTTTAACAGTTCACGAGTCAGCTGGCATCGAGTAAACACTTTGCATTCGATTATCGTGAATGATAATGCGAGAATAATAAAACAAGACACACGTCCGCTCGCCATGACGGCTCACTTCGAACTGTGACGATAACACTACATTGTTTAAAATGAAATGTGCGCAGACGCACCTTTTGACATTTGGCTTGTAGTACGGGAAATCCAGCGATCACTTTTAATGTGTATCAGGTTGTTGACAAATGTAATGTTATTATTTGAAAGCGTGTTTTTTTTCTTCTATTTTTCTGTATAATAGCATGTTATCATGAAATGTAAATAAGATAAATCTTGGCGCAACCGTCAATATGGCATTTTATTGTACTCTATTTTATCTACTATGGTCTGCCAGGCAGCGGGTTCTATGTTCGAACCGCAACCATGCAAATTTGTAAATAAGTACATAATTAGGTTACTCTTTAAGTTATGGATGTTACTTTAATTGGTTACTAAAACTTTTATTGTTAAGTTAACATTATAAAATATTGTATTTATTTAACTTTTTGAAGGTGGTAGAACCCTTTGTGGATCGACTCCGGCGGCACCACCGCCACATCTATTTCTGCCTCATAACAGCGTTAAGCGCTACTGTATTTTATTTGGAAGGTGTGATAAGGGAGACATACTACTCCGAGGCGTTCCAGCTTAGTCCTCAGGGGTAGCGTCGCATCTGTGGCCGACCTCACGTAGGAATATCTAATCCTATCTGGGATTGATTATATCCATGAGCGGCAGAAGCCTCTTTCCATCAGTGGACTGCATGCTCGTCTGCTACTCCTATATTATAAAAAATGCAAACTTGTAAAATATACATAATTAATTTAGATTTTTATTAGTACTGGGTGTTACTTCGCTTGTATTTGTGTGTCTACATTACACCATATACGTATGCTTATTTTAAAAGAATAATTAGTTAGTTAAGTTTTGTGGTGCATCACTATGATATGAATATAAACAAAACAATTCTTAACTATTTCAATATCTCTTTAAAATGAATAACTCATTGTTGAAATGAGAAAAAAATAACTTACTTCAAATAATTTTATGCAAAATACCATTGGATATTTAGTAACAGTTTAGTAGCAATGTTTTTGTTTCCCAATTCAATAAAATATCACACCCTGTATATATGAGGATATGAGCCACCCATTACATTTAAAACCATTTCAATAGATTAAAGCGTTGACCTAATTGCTAAATACTTTAGTCTCTACGTGTAGTTTTTTTAAAAGACATTTCTTTTCTAAGTAATACATGTAGTAATGGAGTATGTTAAGTGGTTACTTTGGCGCGCCCAAATATATTTGTACCCAACCCAGTAGGACGAAATTCCTGTCTAAAGTCAATCATACAGGCTGTTCTATACAACTATAAATGTTCATATAGAAGTTTGTCTACAGTATTTTTGATAATATAAAAATAGCAAATTAGGGTATAATTACACATATAAATGACCACTACTACAATCCATCTGTAATCTTTGTCACATATAATTGAAACCCTACCTGTTGTCATCCACAGATGTATCGCTACCTCTGAAGACTAAATAAGAATGCATCGTATATAAGTAAGTATCTCACTCTTCAAACCAGAACACAGTTTAACACTACTAAATAAAGATAATAAAATTAAAATTAATTAAATGTAATTATGTAGATACAGGAATAAAATATACATTATAGTTCTGCAAGTAGGCTTACCTACTTAATTATTTTATGCTAATCTCAAATTAAATAAAACAAACAACTAATTTGTTAATCTTTTATTTAATAAAAAAATGCAATCCATAAATTATTATTTACATCGTTTTAAGACTAATTAAAGCAGAACCAAAGTTCTTCAAAACATTTACATAATGGCAAACAAACGTTACTATAATTATAATTACACATTACTTAATTGTATTTGCACCCCACACGTGTTATAAAACCACCAAAGAAAAAATAGTCTTATTTTAAACTACTTAGCTCATATTCACTATTTAATATAATATTTTTCCAATTTTATTGGATAAATAAATTAATAAATAGCATTGTTTTATAATTGAAATTTATATTCGTGGTCTTAAATTAAGAATATTTTAAGTCCACAAATATAATCCGCTTCTTACCTTTTAACTTCACTGAAGCACAAAATTTAAAGTTAATAATGTCAGATAGGTATTTTTGACTACTAGTAACTGTCCTTGAATTTAATATGAACAAAAACACGAATGCAATCCTGTATGAAAGAAGCAATTCAAAATAAGACAAATATAACACAATGACTTCGCACTAATTTATTAACAAACCTACATTCAAAATGCCACAAATAGCTAAGAGCCTCCTGTTAATAAATTAGTAGTATCTATTTAAAAAAATAATCTTCACAGAAGATATTAAGTTAAAGTTAAAGAAGCCGATAGAAAAATATAATTAGTTACAATCTCTCAGTCATTTTTAAGACTAATTCCCAATTAGTTATACTTTATGTTAAATGTCTTCATAATTAATTAGCTGTAGTTGACTACGTTTCAACTAATGATAAGAAGATTTATATTATATACTCTTGAGACGCTCAATTAGGTCCCTTATCACAAGAAATAATTATTTATAAACACAGATTATAATGTACAACGTACTCGGAATATAAGATTACAACTGATTTTCCTGGAAATATTAATAGTTAGAATATATTATACCAATAAAATTAAACAAGGGCTTTGCAAACAGCCCAATAAAGTACATCGGCTAAATTATTTCTCGAATACAACAATAAAAAGATATTAGTATTACAATAAAATGCTATTAAGCGAATGTCTTAACAGTTTCAACATAATTTACAATTGTCTTTTAGTATACAAGTATGTTTACAACCAAACGTTTCTTATGTAATAGAATTATACTTTAAATACAATTTATTACACAACATCAACAACCAAATAATTCTTAATAACACAAAACCGTGTACTACTCCAGAAAAATAAATCATGACATAAAGAGACATTTAGATGGAGAGAGTTTCTCGCACTCTCGCGAATGCTTAGACGAACAAAATGTTTTATATTCCTTCGATAATCGTATCTTCGAGACGAGAAACTCTCTCCATCTAAATGTGCCTTAAGACTAGTCCAACACTTTATACCGAATCATAAAAGATAAATCTTTCAACAATATATTTGTCAATAATCATAATAATAGAAGAACATGCAAACATGTGATCACTGCCAGCCGTGCCACCTAAAAACAACATCAACTAGAACAAGTCTTAACCGAACTTAATCACAGATGCTATTCTTGACACGGAGGACTAAGTAAGACTTCAATATATGAATGTTTCATTTCACGAAGGCACGTCGTTCTTATGTTGTAAACACAAAGGCCTGGGGGCCTACCACCATCTTTTAAAAACCGTCATAGTTCCGGAATGTTTTATTTCAATATTACATCAACATTATTTTGATTCGTACCACGACCTCCTTAAAACAATATTGTTTTATTCCTGCCGAGTGATGTAAAATGAATAATTTGTCTATTTCTTATCCAAGAGAAAACGAGACATCAACACTAGAGTCGTCTCTTTCGCACCATAGTCTTGATTGTGTTCCGTCATACGCAGTTAAACAGACTTACTTAATTTTGTTTGACATATACATAATATTATTATTATTAATTAAATTAAGTTAGACACCATTATCCAGTTTTCGTGTATTAGTTGTATAAAAGTAACTGAAATTGACATATTTTGCTTAAAAAGTTAAATTTCGTGTATAATTATTTTTGGTTGAATATATTTTAAAACGTTATTCAAGTTTAACACTATTATCCAGTGCAAAGGAACGTTTGACTTTAATTGTCATGTAGCTTGGCGATTGCAAAATTTGACATAAGTACAACATTAAATAATGACATTTTGTGTCACTTCATGGTACGAATTCGGTACAAAACAATGAATGATTTCACACAAAACCGCTTGTTTTAATATTGTTTAAACAATCTTAGTTTAACAAGATCGTGGTACGAAATTTCAAGGTATGATTAAAATAATATTGTTTTAAGAGATGGTAGTAACCCCCCTGGTAGCCAAGATCAATCTGTACTAGTTTTGACGTGTGCGTCAACGTTATAGCATGTATCGTCTAGATAAACACACACTAGTATCTCGTATATGTATACAAACCACCACAAAATAGGACGACACGCCTTCATAAAATACAGTATACATAAAGTAATAACATCAAATATCAATATTTCAATAACCCGAAAAGATTTGGACTTCTAGCGCAATTGTCAAAACATTTATGCCTCAAACTTTAGAAGTAGCTGTTAACATTACATAACTTGCTCTTAGATTTTCCTCTTGCGCCGTTTGCTGTCTAAAGCACCTGTGTGGTTGAAATTCCGTTGGCTTTTTAAGCATTTTCCTCACAAACCATACTAAACCAATGACAATGACCATCAAGCCGAGAGCTACGCCAACGAGAGCTGAATTGAGTCCTTTCATTCCAGATTTCATTTCTAAAGGTCCAACCGATTCTATTAACTGGGGTACGATGCAAATAGGTCTTGAGTCATCGATTTTGTACTTTGATAAAGTCGCGCAGACTTCGTAAGGTCCTCTAATGAAGCCCTCCATGGATATTTCTAGAGTTGACCTGCAAGGTGTGTCCTTTTGAGCGACGAGAGAACCTCTTGATAACACAGCAAGGACCACGTAGCAATTATGAAGGTATTTGATGTCTGGTGTCGAAAGCCTTTGGGAGCGAGGTAGACTGTATTGTGGACGTGTTGATGGTAGGCCCATGACAGAAATCAATACCGTTAGCACTCCTGCGCTTGTCACATTGGAGCGAACTTCAGATACTCTGTAACAAATAATACGTAAGCAATTAAGCATACTTATTAGATTTCTGATGCTAGAGGACTGGTCTTAAAGAGAAGCATTAAGACCGGTAATCTATCATAGACCTACTCGTATATAGATATATCTTAATATATGATATGATATATAGATATATCTTAATACAAATAAATAAAATAAAAAGATGTTATATGATAACTATGCCTATCTATACCTGATTATGAAGGAAAGTTATAACAAAGGAGGTTTCTGACATTTTTCCTAGTAGTCGGCAAATATTGGATTAAATTAAACTGAAAAACCACGCCTGTACAATGCAAGCATATAAAGTGACTAACTTAGTGCAAATTCTCAAACAGATGTGTTCTTGAAAGTCACTACATGATCATATTATTATAGACCATGAACTCCAGTTAATAGGTATTTGAAAATAAAAAAGAAAGAACCTTTTAAGGAAAATGTTTATATTTTTCCTTAACCGACTAGATGTACCTTTTGATATGTATGGAATTATACCATTTTAATTTATTTTCGTTTGTATTCTTGTTGGAACTCATATACCTAAAAAAGTTAAAGCAAATAATAATTTCTTAGTTTCCAATATGCACATAACTTCGAAAAGATTAGAGATACGCGTCCAAGATTCGAACGTTGAACCCCAGAGAGAGGCATTAAAAGTAAAATTATATTGATATATATATTTAACATCAGATATACAAGCATAAACGTTTTAACTTAGACGAAACAAAAACTATTTCGTTTACAAATTTCAAAGATATAAACATTAACTTTAGCAGTCTAATAAGTTCTTTCATCCATGGTCGTAATGATACAGTTCTCAGGAATCTTAAATAAACATAATATTTTAACAATTTAAGACAAGTGACTTATTATTTGTTATTTCCACTTAGATAATGCTGCGATTTCCGGAATTCATTTATTTAAACATACGTCAGTAGATAAACAAGCACTTAAAACACAATAATCGAAAAGTATAAAAAAGCTTCTAAAAATATAAATCTTAATAACTTTGACCGCCAAACCTATTTCTGTCTAATATGCACAATGTTAAGCGCTGCTCTGTTCTGGTTTGAAGGGTGTGGTAAGGGAGACATACTTCTCCGAGGCGTTCCAACTTAGTTCATAGTTAGTACTTTCATTTTTCAAATGTGTTTCAAGTGGAATTACTACCTAAATTTGAATCCTTATAAGCGATACCATCCGATTGTGGAATACAAAGTGTAGTTTTTTTTTCATAATGAAATCATTCGATTCCTGACTTGAGAAATATAGTATTACTCATAACTCCTTTCAATATTTTCGTTATACCATATAGTTTCGGATTTCACCATCAAAACACATTTGAAAATGCATCCGGTATAAAAAAGAAATAAACATAATAGGTACAAGTAATATAATTATAATAATTAGATATTAAGAGGGATCTCACCTTAACATAGACCTGTCAGGTACGGTGGGTACCGACGGGATCGGTGTGACGTAAGCAGCCCTTTGACGTACCACTTGGGGAGCTCCACAGCCGAGGACTAGAGCGACGGGTATGTCCTTCGTGTCCATCTCCTCCAAAGCTATGCAGAACCTATATGGCAAAACATATTTTTACTGATAATTAAGTGATGTTTGCCTTCGCTAGAAGTAGTGTTGATAAATCTATTAAGGAAAAAGTTAAGTTAAAGAACTATTCTGAACGTGGTAGAACCTTTTGTAGTTCGACTCCGGCGGCAACCTAATAACAGCAGTGTTAAGCACTGCTGTGTTCTGGCTTGAAGAGTGTGGTAAGAGAGAAATACGTTTCCGAGGCGTTCCAGGTAAGTCCGCATAGGTAACGGCGCATCTGTAGCCGACCTCAGAAGTGTAATCCTATCTGGGATTGATTACAGATGTCCATGGGTGGCAGTAGCAACTTATCATCAGATGGATTGCATGCTCGTATGCTACTCCTATATTAAAAAAAAGGAATGGCAGTAACTCACGTGTACAGATCAACAGGATTGATCTTCAACCCTCGTAGCACAACGTTGGCGGGTGGTGCTCGGTGACACGCCACGTGCTTCGGCTGACCGTCGCCCCTGGATACCGTGACGCCAGTGCACCTGTACCGACGACCTGCTGGCTCCACTATCCAGGATAAGTGGACCTCTTCGTCGTCGTACCACGCGTCTACGAGACGGACCTAGTGAAAAAGTTAAAATTATATGTTTATCTTCATTAAAAATTACGTCTGTTTATGTGAGTGAATTTTGAAGGCAATTTGTTCATTTACAAGACGTTTTGACATATCATTTTATATAAAGAGTAATGTTCCTAGCCATCATAGCTAACCTAACCTTTTTTTTTCTTTTTAGGGGGAAACCTTCAAAAGGTACCCGACAACGTGGGGGCGACGCCGTATTTTGTGGGATCTTTAGCGCACTAAAACGGTGGCCGTCCTCACCTCAGCGCTTGTTGGAGAACTCCGGGATCTCCGACGGAACACAACCGGAGTCCTCCAAGCGCGATGCCCAGATCGGGCTCTGCCCTGGGGAAGCGTTTGCTCCTCCCACAACATCTGGTGATTACGACGGTATGCGGCCACACATACCGCCGTCCTTCCCGGGGTAGCATACTGGACGGTTTTAGTGGCCTCTTACGACAGGCAGAGGATACCGAAGCCCTATTCTAGTCCCGGGACTACAGGGACAAGCTAATCTAACCTAATCTAATCTACCGCAAACAATCCATTTAGCGTGTTTTAGATAGTGTAGTGTATGACCTTAACCGTTTTTAATCTTAAAGATCTAAGCATAGTTTAACTTAAATAAATCTGTAGATTAATGATGTCATAAAGTAATATAGAAATAATAGTTATTTTGCTAATAAAATATTTTAAATTATGATACAGGCTATACCTACTTAAGTAAATACCGGACTAATTGCCTACTTATTTGATTCTACGATTCTACTATTAAGAATCTAGATTCTTAGTCATGGACAGAAACCTAAATACATTTTAAATAAATAGAATACGATTAATGGATAGTAATTAACTTCACTTTAATGACCGGCTTATTGTTCGTTACGTTATTTATTAATTACACAGTCTTTCTATTACGTTTGTGTTTGAAATAGAATGATATATATTTTGTTTGTATACTTATAATAAAGTAGATGGGGGAGCAGTGTCGAGACAAGTCTCACAATATGTCACTAAGAGGAGAGGAGGTCTAAGAATATCCAAAATGATCTAAATAAATACAGCCCGTTAATAAATAATAATTTTTAGGGTAGTAAATTCTTTTCCGAATAGGATAAATATTCAAGAATAACCCTTATCTGACATTTTATACTTTAATATATAGTTTTGAAATTATCTTTTATGTGCTTTATAACAACAATAGTTAAATAAACATACGATTACGTACATACGTTTCAATTTAATTTACTTATGCTAATTAACTATTAATTGTAATACGAAGTAATTTCCGTATTTCAATAGTTGATTTGTATCGAAACAATTGTATTCTATCGAATGCTCAAATGATACAATCGGAAACGCCAATAGTCTTTTGTAAGCAACGACGCCTGACAAAAGTTTCATAGCAAACTAGTTATGTACGTTGCTATAAATACAAATGCTTGTACTTAATTGGCAGGCGTACGACGTGTTTCTGTTGTATAAGTCTTATTAAATTCGTTATACTCGTATTATTAAAAAAAGCAGATGATGTAGCTTAAGAATATAGACAATGAAGTAAATACAAAATGAATTAAAAGTTACATTTTTTACAAATCGCGTAACATTGTTACGGTACGTTCAGTAAAATATCGTGTCAATGACCCGAAGAAAATGTTATAGATCCAAGAGTTATATTTTATTATAATATGCTTTAGCTTAATACTGTTCCGAAAATACCATTTCCCGCGAAATATTACTTTTCCGATGAAGAATTTGCTTATTACCCGCACATATATGAAATACCTTAATCTTCAAGGACATCTGAGAATTGGAATTTATTTCAAAAGGAAACTGATATATTTAAGAATTTTCCATGTATTAAGGTTCACATTTATTCAAATATTTTAGGTAAGTAAATATCTATAATTGTCTGTATATTAAGGGCTGGTAAGGAGTGTACCTACATGTATTGTGTAGGACATATTATTGGAAGTACCCACCCTTAGATTTATTTCCAAAGCAACAAATGTAAACGTGGAATGGGAAACACTCATAGCCTGACAATAGAATATTTTGTGTCGTGGCTTCCATTGACACATATAACTAATACTTAAACTAAGAATCAGTACCGAATTGTAAATTCATAATTAAATATCCGTCTAGCCGCAAATCGAACCTGAAACCCATTGCGTGTCAGATCAACTGCTCCGCTACGCGGGCCATCAACATCAGGTAGGATTCTTACCCTATTTCTGTTACCGTATAACCTTACCTGTTAAAAACTAAAATCATAAATATCTTACCTTAGACTTAGAAATAGGCAGATCTTCATCAGACGGCACTTCCAGCTCTTCATCGTACATTTCGTCATCCAAGCCATCAGGCTTATCTAGATACACGTCTGTATCCGTCGCATCACTTATCTTGTCTTGAGTGACAATCGTATTCTCTACGACCTTATTATAATCGTAATTCACTTCGTCGACCGCTTTCGTTTCAATGTGTTCGAAATCATCGCATAATTTGTTTTTAGACAATCGAGAGAGCTGTGCACCTTCTAAATGCGGTGGGGTGGCGCAAACCACGGCCGATTTATCTGACTGAGAAAGATTTTTTGCCTCCCGTAACCACCGCGCAAACCCCGCCATTAAACAATCGCAATTCAGTGGATTATCTGCAAGAGAATTTATCTTTATGAGTTCCAAAGTATTAATGAGGTAAGTTATCACAAGATTGTTTGGTAGCTGTCGAAATAACACGCAGTGATTATGAATTGAGTTTTTGAAAAGGTAATTATGTTTGGCAAATGATTCTGTTTCGCAAAAATATAATGCAAGTCACGTAAGTTATAAGTCAGCTAAACTGTAAGTATCGAAGACTTATGACATAAATAGTTTTGACAATTATCAAGTTTGATAAAAAACAATTCACAAGATGTATCAGGAAACCTAGAACAAAAGATTGAATCCTTACGGCTGACTCATTAATCCAAATATTTTTTTAAACTTAAACGATACCTGACTACACGGTTTCTACATTATAGTTCCACACTAGGGTTTCTTGTGTCGTAGATACTCACACATAGGCATGTAAATAAACACCCAGATTCAAAAAATATATATTTTTTGCTTACCCGGAAATCGAACTTGAAACATTGACTACAGAATGTGTTATCGTCGAACTTCTATTTTTTTATCAAATACTAACTCAATAGCATCCGTAGGTTTCAAATGCATTAAAGATATTTTCAAATAAAAGTCTCATAAATAAATGGCCACAATATCTCGTGTTGGAGTCACGGAACAATATAATAGACGGAGTTTCAATATCGCACAAAGGGTCAGGGGTTGTGTTCCCAGTTCCCACGGACATCGGACATACGGGCCTTTAGTTAGGTTAACAAACATTAAATATAATTTATTGTTTTGGTTGTTGGAAGTTCAATTATTTATTTAAAAGGAGTATTGTTGTATGTTATTTTTATAGGTCCTAAATCTGACTATACCTAATATATGTAAATAGGTGTGATTTTTGTAACATTCTCAGATAGGATCCCATTTGAAGACCAATTTTTTACTGTCAGTAAAGTGTGTTAGTTTAGTATAGCTTATATATCCATGTTGATCCATGACTCTAGAGGTTGATGTTTTACGACCATAAATACGGTCGTACGTCTCTTTCTTTGACACACAGCCAAGCTTCACAGATTTTAAAATACAAGGTATTGTTGGGTTAGTTTAAATCGCAGGAGTGACATAGTGTACATTTTAAGCAATTAGGATTTTTACAATAATTCTTTAGTCATAAAAACTATTAGTTTTACTTATTGCTTGCTTGCCGAACTACACAACAGTGTGTCGCCATAAGCTGCGTGTCATTGTATCCCCATTACGTTGAATACAACGACGCAGCTCCTTATATTGCGCAAAGATCATCGATCATAAATATATCATCAAGAGAACAAATCGGTGCGAATAAAGATGATGATTTTATGGATAAGTTCTTTAGTGAAAATAACTGTTATATTATCTACATAACATACATATCTATATACTATATAACTGTTATATAATCCTATCTTAGAATTCTATGAAATTCTTCTAATATATTAAATGGTATTATTATTGACTACTACCACTAATCAATAATAATACCATTTAGCTATCGGAGTAAGAAATTTTCAAAAACTTAAATCTTTATAAAAGTATGTGACTTTTAAAGACCTTATGTTACACCCGTTAGTAATAAATGTAGTGTTTTATCTTAACTAAGTTTTGTGTACAATTTAAAAATTCTTCCCTAACTAAATTTGTAGTATCTTCCCTAACTAAATTGTCAAATTTCCAACTGTTTCCAGTAGTTGGGTCGCCTAAGACATAGTCCGTACCAAGTATTTATCATATATGTTAAAAAGAGGATTAGAACAGTAAACAAATATGCAATCTACCTCACATCATGCCGCCCAAAAACAACATTTTAAACAAGAGTTCTACCTAAGGCCGATCACTGATGCGTTACCATTCCTCAAAACTAAGCTGTTCGTTTTCAATGAATGTCAACCGAATTCCCACCTAAACGGAGGAATTGCTTCATGATAGAAATAGGCGTGGCGGTGGCAGCTCCACGGTTGAGCTGCAGTTGTACCTTTCAACTGTTCTTACCGTCAATAGTAAACCGAGTCAAATCCTTATGTTGCGCGAGTGCCCCATCATCAATCATGGATATGTCGTTGTCGTGAAGCAGCAACTCTGAGAGCTGGCGTAAAGACTTCAAGGGTTCCGCTGATAAGGACCTTAGAAAGTTATGAGACAAATCCAAGTGTATGAGATTTGTGAGCTGAGCTAGCGATGCACCTGAAAAAATGTCTTTATCAATATCACAAATTAACAAATAAGGTTGTGAATGTCATTTCGATATGCCATTTTTTAAGCTCATTATTAATTTTCAAAAAATAAAAGTCTACTTTTAATGTTGTCTTTCTGCGTGCCTGTCCGTCTGTCAATATGTCCGTTTATCTCTTTATCTGTTTTCGTCTCTATCTGATTCCTCTATTTCTTTGACTGCTAGTTTATTCCGTTGTGTGAGTCTATCTATTATTAAAGTCTATCTATTTTTCTGTCTGTCGGTATTTTTCTGTTAGCCTGTCTGTCTGTCTGTGTGTCTCTTTTCCCCTTTATCTGTACATCTGACTGTTAGTGTATCTAACTGTCTGTCTATCTGTTTATCTATCCTTCTGTCCATCTGGCCTGTCCGTCTATCTATCAAATCAGTACCTGCATGAGTTAATCTTTAAAATGAATCCGACAAAACTTTGACTTTGAACTTTAAGAAGATTAGAATGCAAATGAAAGAAGAGCCAGACTTTGCCGGTACACTCGTAATTTAAGTTCAAAACTCTTTTTTAAAGCGAAATACGGAATCAGATTAGCCAATGATTAGGTCCGGGATGAGAATAAAGTCCATTGTAGAAAGAACTGTTCATTGGGACTCACTGACGTTTCAATTTCCTGTTGAAAAGGAAAAATCGCAAAGGGAGAGCGTAGAACCGGAAATAAAGTATCGTAATCTAATAAACATTTGATTTCACTGTAACTCATTGTAATGAGTTGGCTTCTAAACTTCAAATTCAATTTATATTGGAGTAGGTAAATATATCTGTTATCAATTGACGATTGGTCTAATATCGACAATGCTTTATTTTATGGTAATTTTTTACGTTACGTTAGACGTTCCGTTGACGTGTTACGTTTTAGGAACTTGCTGCTTTTAATCGCGGTATAGGAATATGTACTGAATTAATTTTGCATCGAGTTTTTCGCTGTTGAAAGTAAAATATTTTACATAATATTAATTATTTAAAACCACCAACATTAGTGTGCGTTACCAAATATCAGCATTGCACGTAGGACGCGAAAGGTTTCAGCATATTTCCCACCCAATTATAACTTCCTAATTGTTGTACTTGGAGGTATACAATTTCGTATATAATTCATTGTATTTTTGAGCATGCATGACTAAATCTGTGTTTGAAAATTAACTATAAAATTTAAATTTAGGCAATATCCCTCAAATATGTATTTAGTGGTGGTTAGTAGATAATAATTAAATCAATCTTACCAGATACAGCGACTATTTCGTTCTGAGATAGATCCAAATGTGTCAAATTGGTCAGATGCTTGAAAGAATAATCTTCTAGTACATCTATTTGATTGTTGTGTAGATTCAGGTGAGTAAGATTTGTTAGACCTAAAAAGTCATAAATAGTTGTAAAAAATGGAAAACATCTTTTTATTTGTTAATCTTTTGTATGAACGATAAACCGTTCGCCAAGAATCTATCGGACACTTATCAACTGATATCTCTATTGTTTAGAATAGATATTTCCCTTCAGACTATGTGACCATGTCTGGAAGCGGCTGTGTTCCAGCAGTCTCAATTGTAATGGTGTAAAAACTTAAGAAAACTTCGATAGCGCGATTCAGAAATATGTATATGGCGCCATCTCTTGATAAATTGCGGAAAGGTACAATAGTTTGAAGTGTTTGTTTAAATTATTGTATAAAAATCGAAATGATATAATTTGGAGCAGCGTTCGTGCTACAATATTTACGATTAATCAATGTTTAAATAAAATAAATGCTAATGTTTTATAATATTATATAACTAACCTGATAAAGCACCACGGCGTATGCTAGCAAAAGTATTATCGGAAAGTTGCAAAGTTTCTAGAAAGCTCAAACACGGAACTGTGTTCGGTCCAACGGGTCCTTCCAATGCATTGCTCGATACATCCAACTCCTTCAGTAGTTGTGCTTGCTGATCATGAAAAGAAACTATATTTAATTCACATACGTACTTGCCCCGTACAAAGTTTGGACTACCATGATTTATTTCTTTTTTCTATATCGGAAGTGTGTTATCATCATTAACCCATTTCTGTCATTCTGGGCACGGGTCTCCTCTCAGAATGAGAAGGATTAGGCCATAGTCCACCGCGCTGGCCAAGTGCGTATTGGAAAACTTCACATACCCTTGAAAAAATTTTGTTTTTTTTTTTCAAGATTTCTCAGGTATGCAGGTTTCCTCACAATGTTTTCCTTCGCCGTTTAAGTAAGTGATAATTAATTTCTAATTGCACTTAACTGTGTAAAATCAGAGGAACGTAAATTAAACTAACCAAAGTAAATGAAGCTACGGGAATTAAAAACAAAAATACCGTTTATACGCACAAAACACATAAACTTATTACAAACTTTGATAGCTCACATTTTGAACAAAATATAGCTATCGAGATCTAAATACGCTCCCATTTTGTACCTATCAGACCGCATATTACTATCGAAATATCTCAATACACATTTCAGTGGGCAGGGTCCCAAAGGCCTCGCTTTCATTACCTCCTGCCGGAACGTGTACTATAGTACACTATAGTGCATTATTGTGTACCATAGTGCACTGCATCCGGCCGCAGTTAGTTATCATTTATGCATTTATAGAGTGCAGTGGATTTAGAGAAATTGTGGAATATTGTGTACGTTTTATCATGTATTATAAATACTTTTGTTTAGAGCGTAAATTCAATAGTTTATGTAATATCATAAATAAAGGTGGTACATCACCACGTTTTTACACGCTGAAAGTTTCGTGTTCGACGCTCGGCTAAGCAAACACCTAAATGGTCTTATTATTTCTTTTATGAGTCTTAATATTTACAATTACAGTAAGTTACAAGTCTTATGCTAAAATATTACAGTTACACGTATATCTTCTTATTTTAAATTTTATTCGATTAAAAAATATCGTACCCTTAGTAATAAAAATCTGAGCAAACATATGCTCTTTATAACCATAATCATCTTTATTTAATCTATTCTTGAGTTACAATATATACGAGTAAGATGTATAATTGTATATGGTATAGGCACGTACTAAAACAAATCGAGTGCTAATACATATCCTTTATAACTTTATCCGTACCTATATTTCAGTGTAAATTCTAATATTTACCTTCAGCGAAGCTAAAGCAGGCACTTTAAGCAGGTTTCCTCTTAGCCTTAGAATCAAAAGCTTTTCAAGGGGCTTAAAAGCTTCTGGCGCGATGCTCGTGAGCTGGTTGTCGCTTATGTCCAAGTATGTTAGATTTTGGATACCCTGAAATTAATACCTTACATATAGGTAATGCTTTTTATTTTAATATATAAGTACATACAAAAATATTGACGGCTTTTTGACGGCATAATAAGTCGACGCAATTTCACGCAATGCTGTGATAGGTTTTTCAAAATTATGTACGTCGTTAATCCTTTTACATTATTATAAATTACCGAAATATATTATAGTAATTAAAAGGAATAATTAGTGTAATATAGTTTTCTATATTTATTATACCTTATTGACTTATACTTTTTGTTTCTACGTAGTACGTGTATGTAGATTAATTATATTTTACACATGCAGGTACACTTACCATAGAGTGAACTGTAAGCTTATAAGCTACTTCAATCTTACAAAAAATAAATGTATATATGTATTTATATTCTCTTATCATATTATATCAAATCACGACAATATTTTGAACTTAGTAAATCCAAACATAAAATTCAGATACCAAACTCCATTTACTTATACAAAAATACTTCATCAACTTGTCACTTGTCAGCACAAAGTGCCGCATGGTCACATGCGTTCCATGACTTGGCGTAAACATGTACATTTTATTCATCCTGTCTAGACGGATTCCTACTCAGCATTCTCAAAAACGTAGCATTGACAAATCAGTTTCGAAAATCTTAAATTAAACGCTTGACTTCGTACTTTCGTTTTGCTAAATTGAATCCGTTTAAATGTCTATCTGTCAGATACTTCACATTATAATACTTACTCACAGCTATGTCTTTTTTTGATATAAGTATCTCATATATAAAATTCTCGTGTCACAATGTTAGTTACCGTACTCCTCCGAAACGGCTTTACCGATTTTCACCAAATTTTATATGGATATTCGGTAGGTCTGAGAATCGGCTACTATCTATTTTTATACCCCTAAATGATAACCCTTAACATTTTTTTATTTATATGGCAATACAACGTTTCCCGGGTCAGCTAGTATATTTATACTATAGGCGTAGCAGAGCATGCAGTCGTAATGGTAAGTGACTCCTGCCACTCATTGTCATTTATAATCAACCCTAAATAAGGTTCTTAACTGAGGTCGGCCACAGATACGCCGCTACCCATAAGGACTAAGCTGAAATGCCTCGGGAAAGTATGTCTCCCTTCTACATCTCAAACAACACTTAACACTATAGTTTGAAGGTTGCGGTTGAGATTTGATAATACAGCCTTCAAACTCTTTAAAATACTTCTTGTATTTAAAACTATATTTTTAGCTTTTGGCTTTCCAGCTTAGACCTCAAGGGTCTACTACATCAACTCACGGTCCCATTATATTTATTAATCAAAATTTTGATTTTTTGTTCAAAAATTTTAGATATTTATGTCGCAGAAATATAAGTGAAAATTACCTTGTCAATAAATTTTGCGTTAATGAAAAGTTAGTAAAAATCATATATTCTAATACCAAGCAAATTATTATTTAATTCAATTTACCTTAAACGAATTAGAATCCAAGGCGTGAATCTTGTTGTTGGACAGATCGAGGCGGTCCAAGTAAGACAAATGGGTGAGCGCTTCCGTCGGTACGGACGGCAACTGATTGTTTGGCAAACCTGGTGACAAATATCGGTAGGGTAAGGAAATACAATATTCTTAATGGGACAAAACCTGTAGCTATAATGCAGTAATACTGTTTGTTGAGTTTCGCGAATGTGTGTGTGTGTGTGTGTGCTTGTGAATGCAGGTCGGGCTACCGGTTGCTGTGCTTGAAAAATGCTTCAAATAAAATAATACACCATAAGGTTCTACGCCATAAGGCAACAAACCTTAAGATACCAGTTTTGATTGCTGTATACGAGTACACATACAAACACATTCAAAACAGAAATCTAAATTCGTTTTAGAAAGTACTTATTAATTCTAAATATTATAACTTGTGGTCCCGAGATAAACCCACTTACAGCAATGTTCCGCATAACGGTTGGCGAATTAGAAGCCACTCGATATTACCAGCCCGTGCAACCCGATACCAGCCGGCTCGGCCACTGACGCTGACGGCAGTGACGTTACAATTTACTACTATCATCTTGCACAAGCTGGTTTCTTGCAAACTAATATTAGGTATATAAATGATGAATTTGGATACCCCTATGGTGTTTGTATACCTGTATATGTCTGTTATCATGCCACCCACTTCATTAATCTTAATGTAGTCCTATATTTATTTAAAGAAACACATTATTAATTAAATATGATATTTTAAAACCTACCTAAAGCAAGTAACGTAGCCGCAACGCTACTGAAAGCGCCTTGTTGTACCCGTTTGATGTCTCCGCTCGATATTACCAGCCCGTGCAACCCGATACCAGCTAACTCGGCCACTGACGCTGAGGGCAGTGACGTCACGCCCCGCAACGCACAGTCCAGAAGCGATATCGCGCTGTTCTTGTTACGGGATTTCTGTTCTCGAAGATGACGTCCGATTATCTGGTGACAAAGATAATTTTATAATTAAAATATATTTGAAATTAACTACACTATTCACCTGCGGATTTTTAGGCTTCTCGCAAATCTGTTACCGTGGTTACCAAACCGTCACAAACTCGATCGTGTGGATAAAGCCATTTGTGTTGTGTTAAGAGATTTGTGTAGTTTTACAAGCGCTTGTTTCATGCTCATGAGTTGTATGTTAAACGTTTGTAGGGGGATGGTATTTCCGGCACCCGCCAAGTATGTAGACACAGCATGAAATGTTACACATCATGTAAAATACACTTCATATTACATTCAACAGTTAAAGTAGCTGAAAACCGTATTATTAATTAATTTATCGCTAGGTTCGTTTCCTTTAACTACAGCTTAAAGTACAATGAAATAGTGTATACTGAAGTATGTAGCATATAAGACATAAATTATAATAGACATAGTATATAAACTGTATTATGCTATTTATTGATAGTTAATTTGGATATCAATTATATCAGGTACTAAATTAAATTTTAATATTGAATAACGTACAACGCATAGAAATTGTGCACGTCTTGTACTTAAATGCTTCCTTTCTACACTCACAGCGCCTTACTAGGATTCCCTGTCATGAGTGCCATGGACACAGATGGAAACAAAAAGTCCCAAACCCTAAATCGCATACATCAAAATTCATCATTTAGACATCTGTCTGGCCGGGGATCGAACCCGGAGCCCTCTGCACCAGACCGGTATGGTGACCGCTCCGCCACGCGAGTCCTTATATAAAATACTAGCTGACCCGGCAAACTTTGTACCGCCTCAAAATCTATTTATCAAATATATTTCATATAAATTATAGCCTATGTTACTCGTAGATAATGTAGCTTTCGAATGGTGAAAGAATTTTTAAAATCGGTCCAGTAGTTTTGGAGCCTATTCATTACAACCAAAGAAACAAACAAAGTTTTCCTCTTTATAATATTAGTGTAGACATCAAATATTGAGAACGTATTTTTGAATATTTATCTCCTAAGGGATCCAAATAAAATGAATGCTGCTATTTTATATTTTTATACAGGAATTATTTATAAACTCACTTTGTAAGGCATTATAAAGTGTGAAATTCGGCTGATATTCTGTAATCCCTCACAAAAAATACGGAAAGCTTTGAACGATTTGCTTTATCGGAAAATTGACTATCAATTTAATGGCCAATCATTTAAAAATATTCATGGCTTTTGCAATGTTATATCAGTAATAAGAAGATAGGTATAAAAATACATATAGTAGAAATATAATTGCGACTTACTTGTGTAAAACATCGTACTCCAATTTAAATAAAGCTCAAGGTTTTGAGGCCAAGGCCAACAATATTTTATTGTTTTAAAGGATATTTACTACTAAATTAGTTTGAATTTAGTTTATTATAACTTCGATTTCGAGGCAGTCATAGATTATTATAAATTGTGTTGATGTAAGTACATAATATTGTAGTCAATTTAAAACGCTCTAAAAAAACACGCTTAGTACACTCACGGCCCACACTAGGATTCCCAGTGTCGTGGGTGCCGTGAACACACACATAGACAAATACACAAACACCCAGACCCAGAAACAGAAATCTAAATCCATCATTTAGATATCAGTCTGGCCGGGGATCGAACCCGGGACCCTTTGCGCGTCAGACCGGTATGGTGACCGCTCCGCCACGCGGGTCGTCAATTAAAATAAAATAATAAATTAAAATAAAATATATATGTAGTGCTTCTGCCTTTGATGGAAAATAAAGGTCTCTAAGGAAGGGATCTGGGCTGTCCCAGATTAGTTACTATAGTATAAATAAAGACATGTAAAAGGCATCGTGTATTCGTCCTTTAAGTAACCCTGAAACTGCAACTGGGATATTCTTGATCCCATGTATAAAATATATTTCCTCAAGTATTATAAATTAAAATAAATTTAAATTCCCTCAAAGATAACCCCAAATTTAGCAGTGGGACTTTAAAATGATTTCAGACAATTTTTATTAATGTACAAATAGGCAAAAACAACAAAGTTTAGTAACCTTTTTTCTGTTTGCGAACGGATTTTGCATTTGAAGAATTTTTTGATAAATCAGGGAAAATTAAAATAAGTTTATAGACGAATTATAACCGCTGTACTAGCTATTTAAACCAGTTATTTGATATTAAACGACGACAGTTAAAAATGTTCTCTATTGACAACAAATTTGTTTGTATGACCTAGCCTAGCCTAATGGCTCGTCACTTACTAATTACTTTTCAAGTTAAACCCTAGTCTAGTATATTAATTATTCACTTTAATTAAATCCACATCTCTCTTGACTTGCCCTTCAGTTGACAAATTAAGGTTTTATTACTAGACATGTGAACGTTAAGACGAAAGACGTTACATTGCTATTTCAGGGTTAGAAGTCACGGATTTTTTTTATAATTATTAATAAGGAAAATTATATGATTTCTGACGTTGAATAATATAATATAATAATGCGTATTAAAATACTGTTTTAAGTACATAAATACTACATTCATAATCTAGCACTAACATTGTCGAGGGCGCAAAGAAACGTACAAGAATAAATAAACAACAAAACCCAATTCTGAAATCTATATTCATAATTTTGATTTGAACCTAGGCGACAATCGTAAACTATTATATCGATATAAGAACAACATTACGTGAAGTATCAGTAATTACTTAAAAAATCTTACTAAGGGCGTTTAGTTTATCTAGTTCCTTGGTCTCAAATACCCCACATCACGAATCCAAGAAATAAATTATCCGCGAACAGTCGAGGGTTAAATTTATCAATAATCAAACACTATTAAACCATAATATATTTTTCGATATACTTGTTCTGTGGAAAAATGAATTTGTAGGAAATTGTAGAACAATATTGGAAGGTAAACTGAAAGTTATCTGATGTTTCCCCCACGGACTGTGATGACTGGCTTTTAGGAAATGGTCAGACTATCTATAACTATGAATTTATTATAACTGTTCCCGTTATCGGCATTCCCAAAATTTAGGGAGTCATTGATCATAAATGTTTAATTTTATATTACCTAGTTATTTATTGTACCTACACATTTGAAGGTGGTAGAACCCTTTGTGGTTCGACTCCGGCGGCACCACCGCCACACCTATTTCTACCTAATAACTGCAGTGTTAGGTGCTGCTGTGTTCCGGTTTGAATGGTGTGGTAAGGGAGAAAGACTTTTCCGAGGCATTCCAGCTTAGTCCTCAGGGGTAGCGGCGCATCTGTGGCCGACCTCAGGTAGGAATATCTAATCCTATCTGGGGTTTATTACAGATGTCCATGGGCGGCAGTAGCCACTTACCATCAGGTGGACTGCATGCTCGTCTGCTACTCTTATATTATAAAAAAAACAAATATAATTCATAGTACGAGTAAGTAGGTATTGTTTACACAACAAAACATGTTATGAAAAAATTTTGTTTGGCAATGATTATAAACTAGATAACTAAAGATTTTTATTATCTTCAGATTCTTATTACTAAATTAAAGATTGCCAAGATTTTTCCTTTATGTTTCATTATTAACTCAAATTGTTCACTGTTGTTGTATTGTAGTAACCAGGGCCGTATTAATAATGCCGGGCCCCTGGACACAAAAGAGTTGGGGGCCCCATTGAAAACTAATAATTAAAATTTAAATTAAGAAAGGTGATTGTAATTTTTAGCAGAAGTCGTGAAAACGAATATATTCACTTTTGGATCCCTCCTAGTATCGGGGGCCCTGGGCGCCTTCTCCCTGTGCCCATATGAATCGGAATAAGTAGTGACGGGCGCCTGCCTTTGTGCCCATATGGTAGAATCGGACTAAGTAATCTATACTAATATTATAAAGAGGAAAACTTTGTTTGTTTGTTTGATTGTAATGAATAGGCTCAAAAACTTCTGGACCGATTTTAAAAATTCTCTCACCATTCGAAAGCTACATTATCCACGAGTAAGATAGACTATATTTTATATGAAATATTTTTGATAAATAGATTTTGAGGCGGTAGAAAGTTTTCCAGGTCAGCTAGTGACGTATATTTTTAACCAGGTCGAGATCGGAGTATAACCGCACCGATACCGGATAAGTCTGAAATCACCCTTAATTTGCAGACTCAAACAAATGGAAAATTGAAACCCCAGCAGACTGATACGCAAAACTGAAGTTAGTTTCAATTAATGTAGTTTGTTTGTTTCCGATACTCCACTAACAGAAGGTTACAGCCTGTTTACATTTACAAATATCTAATTTAACTACGATATTATATTGAGGCGCCTAAAGCAAAGTTTTATTCGGTTTTGTTCGGTTTATTCTTCTATATTTCAAGCCTGCAGTTTTATTTAAATACCGATATAATATTTAAACTGGTATAAAAATAAGTAGGTACTTTATTTAATGTCATATTCCAAAACTGTTTGAAATTTAGCGCCTTTGTCACTCGTCACAAGATGGCGCTACTAGAATTCTGAAATTTCTGAATCATACCATCGAAGTATGAGTACCTACATGTTTGATTTTTCAATGAAATCAAATATATGAGTCGCTCAAACAACGGGAACGGCAGTGTTGATTATTGTTTTAACAGTAGATTTAGTGTTTTATGTATCTTTTTCCTGTTTTCTGTTTGACTCCTCATTTTCACTTCAAAGGTTTGGAATCACTGCGAAGTGGATTAAGGGACTGGTCAGAAGCTAATGGACCAGTTTGCCTACGAAACTATCCCATCTGATGGTAAGTGGTGATTGCCAAATAGACGTCTAATCAACCACAGATGAGATCAAATTCCTACCTGAGGCAGGCCACTATTATGTCGTACTTCTGAAAACTAAGTTGAAACACTCGGATAAGTATTTCTCCCTTATCACACCCTTCGAAGTTGTATTAGGCAGAAAAAGATGTGGTTCGAAATCGAATTACAAAAATTTCCACCACCTTCTAAACCTTAAACCAAGTATAATAAAATATTTAAACAATTAAGAACTTGAAATAATAGAGACTTAATCAACTTTTGAATTTTCATTTTTAAAATGAAGCTCAATGTTTCCAATCTTTCAATCTTCATGAATCCATTTTTCATTTTCCGCTCCATTGTTATACGGAATCCGGATTTTTCCGTTATCTCTGCCCACAGAGTGGGCATTCAATGAGTTATTAAAACCACTGATCTATTGAAATGTAGAGTCCTTATACCTTACAGACCTCTAGGTTTCGTAACTGACTTTTTCTGAACTTTTCTTCTTTTAGTCGGTGGAAATTACCTTAGAAAAATCTATCCATTAACTGGAGATCAAACGTATAATAAGTATTTAATTTCGAGTTTTAATATATTAATTTTAATATTAGGTCAATTTTTTAAGCAGTTGTTGCTTTTTGTTTGTATATTTTTTATTGTAATATTGAAGTATTTTAAGATGGTAAAACCCTCCGATTCGCCTTCGACGGTACCACTGCTACACCTATTCCTACCTAGTACGAATGTTAAGCAGTAATGTAGGAAGCGATACGGTAAGGAAGATATACTTTTTCGAGGCATTCTGACTTACATTTCAAGGACAGAGCGATCGTAGACTGACTTAGGTAGTAATCTTATTTTATCTAGGGTTGATTACAGATGTCTATTGGCAGCAGTAGCCACTTACCATGAGGCGGATGAAATGCTCGTCTGTTGTCCTATCTAAAAAGGTGAGAGAAAATGTATGCTACAACTAAATATGGCTGGTATATAACAGAAATAGGTGGTTACCACAAAGGATTCTACGTCTTTCCTACATAGAGATATATTCATGAAAAAAGATATCCTAGACATTATTCTAACATAGCTTAAAGAAGATGATAAAATAACATGACTCGAGAAAATCCTGTCGCCTCGCTATCTCAGATATTTCAGAATTCCTAGCTCCTTTAATTAAATACTAACTTCTTGGATCTTAATTATTAATCTGTCGCGGAAAACACACTTGAAATAGGTATTTTATTAAGCTTATAGCGCTTCCAACTCTTATTAAATGATATATACTATATGAAAAAAATTATATAAAGATTCTACCAGACTGGCTCCTTTTAATATCAGACTTGTTTATCCTCTTGAAAAGGTGGTAAAACCCTATTGTATTTCGACACCCAAGGTACCACCGCCCCAAATATTTCTGCCTTATAACAGCAGTGTTAAGCGCTGCTTTGTTATGGTTTGAAGAGTGTGGAAAGGGAGACAAACTTTTCCGAGGTGTTCCAGCTTAGTCCTCAGGGGTAGCGGCGCATCTGTATCTTATCTGCGATTGATTACAGATGTCCACGAGCGGCAGTTGCCACTTGCCTGAGGTGGACTGTATGCTTGTCGGCTACTCCTATATTGTAAAAAGACCCTCATTTATTAAAACCCGTTAAGCCATTAAAGTTGTAGAACGTGATAAAGTCTGAGACATACATAAAAAGAAAAAAATGTTAAAAATCTATAAGAAAATAATTACGATATAAAGTAGTTCCAAATCCCATATGGATATTATTTCCCGAAATATCGAAATTATGTTCCGGGAAGAACACAATATTGCTCTATCATAATCAGTCAGAGGCACTTAGGCCGAGGTTACATTTGAATTGGCGTGAACCCTTCTCAATGTCACGTTGAGGGTGCAAGTGCCATGCGATTGGCACTTGTTTACATACGTCAGATATTGTTTATATTTTGTTTTGTATAGCAAAGGAGCACACAAGTGAAGGTGGTAAAACCCTTTGTGGTTCGACTCCGATCGCACCACCGCCACACCTATTTCTGCCTAATAATAGCAGTGTTAGGCGCTTCTGTGTTCCGTTTTGAAGGTGTGGTAAGGGGGACATACTTTTCCGAGGCGTTCCAGCTTAGCATTCAGGGGTATCGGCGCATCTGTGGCCGACCTCAGGTAGGAATATCTGATCCTATCCGGGGTTGATTACAGATGTCCATGGGCGGCAATAGCCTCTTACCATCAGGTGTACTGCAAGCTCGTCTGCTACTCCTATATTGTAAAAAAAAATCTATCTTAAGATAAGGCCCGTGGAGGTCTGTAATATATCCTAGACAGAATTGCAAAGGCTTAGAAAAATCTCGAGTTACTTGGGTACTGACTTAGGTAGGCACCTAAGTTACGGACATGAGGACCAAGATGGTCGCCTTAAATCAGCTGACATTTACACTGAAACTCAGAACTGCTTCACACTAAAATTATGTGTTTCGGTAGTACCTCCCTAGTTCAACCGTAGCAGTTATACAATCCCTCTATATATCAATCTATCCTTTTATAGGCCTTTAATACTTATAATTTCTTCTACACAAATACCCAAATTTAGTTAACAAATATAAATCATCGTATGAGACCGGCCGGGAATCGAACATGGATCCTTGCATGTCAAACACTAAAACAGGTAACGAATCTGGCATAGTCAATATCCATAACTTATAGTACATAGGGCAGACATTTTTCCCTCTAAACGTTTGTTTGCCGTTAGTGATGGGCTCGCTATTTATTTTACGGACCACTAGCGCTATGGGATTGAGATTGTCCCAGTTTTGTTTACGGCAACTTGCGTAAACACCGCTGATGGCTGCTTCGGAAAACAATGTGTTTCTATCCATTATATATGAGGATTTGTTTTATTTGTGTAACGTTTGTATGTATGGAATTTCATGTCTACATAGTTAGTATCGTATCTTAATATGTATAAACTATGTAGAAAACGCGTAAAACGGAATAATTCTCAAAACTAAAAATAAACATTTACTTACACAACACACATTGATTCGACTACCATTTCAAAGTTATATTTTTCTGCAAATTTAAACAACATCAACATTATTTAATTCTATCTAAATAGGAAAATAGATACGAGGTTTAAACTAATCTTATTAATGATTGGAACTAGTTTTCTGAAATTGAATAACAGTCCAAGAAACGTACAATAATAGGAACATGAATCCTATTTGAACACTGAAACAAGTCAACCGTAATTAAGTAATTAATTAATAAGGGTGGGTTGCATCGAAATCCCGGTTAAAGTGTGCGTTAAAATTAAATATAATAGTAACTTTGACGGTAGCGATGGATGTAAGAATTCTGTGTTGCACCAATTGATTTATTATTAACATCATTTGTGTCGCTGTCACCGCAATTTTTAGTCGAAATTGACTGATAGGGAAGTTGACAAATACAGTAACTTTAACCGATTGAAATCGAGCGGTTAAAGTTAAGTATTAGTTATGACGCAATTTCAACCTCAACTAAAATGGTGCAACTAATTATTTTTTTAACCATGGATTTGACGGTTGGTTAGGCTTCTGTAAATGTTAAAGTTACATGATGCAACCCACCCTAAGTAAAACAAAGTTAAAAACAAAATACAATAAAATCAACAGCTCGACTTCACGATGAACATTAGCACTAGAATAACCCGCTGTTCATACTTATGACCAGTACAACGTCAACACGTAGAGAAATTTCAAACACAATATAGCAAACGACTTACAGCGTAATGTTCCTCAGCGAAGCGAACGTGTGCAGGTTGCAGAAGCACTTAGCACAACAACGCTTCGCTACGCTACGGTAATTGCTGCATATGACAATGTCACTTCACTACGCTGCGTTCAGCTTGCAGATGTATTTAGTTTCAATTTGCATGGTGTTATTATTTAAGTGCTGATGAAATACAATTAAGATAATTACAAATTAATTGTTGCTACGATAACTAGGTATCTATCAACTATCTAAATAGCCACTTTAAAAGCAAGAACATTCCATTATGTACTATTTTTTTACAGAAACTTTATTTCGAAGAAATAAGTGCGCGGACACATATAATTTGAGTTGCTAACTAAATGAGATCAATCAATAGGAGTACACCAACAATCAGTTTAATATTTGATCGTATACTACTATTAAATGTATTTTATTTTTTAAATCAAGAAAATGAAAAATGTTCGTAGAGTTCCACTACAAGTCACCGTCGGCACAGAAAATTCTAGATTTTAACAGCAGTGTATTCCACCTTACTTCCAACCTCAGAGAAGAATCCTATCTCGATTTTTATCGTTTAACACCTATGAGCGGTAATGACCACATATAATCAGCCTGCTTTCATTTAATGCTTTCATTATAGTTATAATGTAAAAATAAAATCTTGTTTATATATTGGAGCACAGTTAAGTAACATGTCTTTCCTACTTATTGTCACAAATACATATGACCAATTCATTCAATTTTAAAAAAGTCGTAACAAATTGTACTTCAGTACATATTGTTCCCCGCTTCCACAGTAACAAGTATGAAAACGCTCATAAGGGATTCCAGAAATACAATATATTCTTCCGTAATTGACATTGTAAAAATCTGTTGACAATTCATAACTCAAAGCAAGACTGAATATTCTAAAAATATAAAATAGAATAGTATTTAATAAGTGACGTAAAGTATTAACAACCAGCAATATAAATGGATCAATGTGGTGTGCCTGTAACTGTAAGTGACTTTTGAAGTATTCCCCCTCGTCCAAAAAAATTAAGAGATACATACCTGTAGTGCAGTATGGTCACCAGCGCATCTGAGGGTGTGGGGGAGGTCGCAGGAGCACTCAGCCGAGGGTCGCGCGCTCAGCTCCGGGCAGCGCCACTCCGCGCTCCCCTGGCAGACCACACAGAGTACCACCGCACCCATTAGCCACATTCTGGAAGGAGGAAACATTTTTTTTAATATATTTTGAAGGTATAAAGGTGGTAGAACCCTTTGTGGTTCGACTCCGGCGGCACCACCGCGACACCTATTTCTACCTAATAACAGCAGTGTTAAGCACTGCTGTGTTCCGGTTTGAAGGGTGTGGTAAGGGAGACAGACTTTTCCGAGGCGTTCCAGCTAAGTCCTCAGGGGGAGCGGCGCATCTGTGGCCGACCTCAGGTAGGAATATCTAATCCTATCTGGGGTTGATTACAGATGTCCATGGGTGGCAGTAGCCACTTACCATCAGGTGGACTGCATGCTCGTCTGCTACTCTTATATTATAAAAAAAAAAAAGGTAGTTCCTCATAATCACACAAAGGTTTAAGGTGGTAGAACTCTTTGTGGTCCGACTCCGGCAGCACCACCGCAACACCTATTTCTGTCTAATAATAGTATTGTCAAGCGCTGCTGAGTTTTGGATTGACGGGTGTGGTAATGGAGACATGCTTTTCCGAGGCGATCCAGCTTGGTCCTCAGGGGTAGCGGCGCATCTGTGGCCGACGTCAGGTAGGAATAGGAGGGAGAGGAGACACGGGATATTTATGTCGTGGGTCATTGAGTTATCTGTCTGTTTTAGGTGATTTGTAAAATTAGCAAGGTCAGTTAGCCAGCAGGGCAAACGTATATTTGGTAGGAGGTTTAGTGTTCCATACCCAAAGGACAAACATGGAAGCCTATTACTAAGACACCGTTGACTGACCGTCTGTCAAAGGGCTCTATCACTTGAACCGAAACAGATAGATACTTAAAAAGACTACAGAGTATATGTCTAGAACCGCTATAACAACAAATACTAAAAATTAAGTGTTTATAAACAAAACTCAGCTCCGAGTACTAGTTTTAGAAAAGGATTACTACTTTAAGATGTTATAAATGGAAATTGTAGATCCTTTAACAATACGAGCAACTAATGCACTTATCCTCAAAGTTTTCACGACGTCGGCCAAATCAAAATTTGCTGAGGTATAATTCGGTAATTTTCCAAGAAATAACATCGCGGTACGGTATAATAAAAAATTGGGCAAGTGGGAGTCTAACTCGCATACGTAGGGTTCCGTAGCGCCAATATTTTCACTATTTTTTTATTTTCAGTATTTGTTATTATAGCAGCCATTGAAGTAAATGCATTGTGTAATTTTGAACTGTCTACTTATTGTAGTTCAATGGATAAAACGAAAAATGACAAAAAATAGCGTTCCGTTTATGGTGACCCTCGTTTACTTTTAAGATATTTTATTTTTAATTTTCAGTATTGTTATAGCGGCCACGATTATACATAATCTGTATAAATGTGTCTATCTATTACGGTTCAAGAGTTAGAGCCATGTGACAAACGGACAGACAGCGACGGTTTAAATAGGGTTCCATTTTTACCACGCTTTTATTAGCTTGGGTTGTATCTATGTATGTAAGTATGAAATCTTTGAACTCGATTTAACCCACTTTGAACGGTCCGATTAATTTAAAATTTTGGACAATTCAAGAACCGATGACAATACACGATTTTAATCATATTATCCCATTCTCCTCATCAGGATCGTCAGGAATCAGGATTAACGATTTTCCTTGTGCGAGTTTAGCGTGGTTTTTAGTTTTTAAACTATAATTTGGTACGGAACCCTAAAACCGAAATAACATGTGAAAAGGCAATTCCGGTGATATTCTGTGGTACTTGTGAAAGAATTGCTACTACAATGCGTGTGGCTGCGACGTAATGGGGCATTTCCACTGAGTGACGACCGGACGACGGTGTTGCAACGCGAACAAGTCGTAGACTTACAGCGGGCAAATTAGTTTTTGGTTTTATTCATACTTCTTAAAGTAAGGTGTTTCTTATTATGATTCTTATAATGAACGTGATCTTAAGGTATAAATATCAAATTTTTTGATGGACGTTTATTTCTTATTATGCAAAAAGTATGTCCAAAAATATCAAAATTCAAAGCCAGGACGCCCAGCTCACCACTGGGGCCTAACATTCAAACATATCTCTAGTCCAAATATCTAAATATATTTATATAAAAATCCAATTAATTGTAATATAGAATTAACTATAGATTAATTTTGGTGCTACCGAAATCAAATTGTAGCACAGATTCTGTTAATCAGTGCCAAATTCTTGGGTTTTTTATAATAAAGAAGTAGCAAATCAGTATGTAGTCTACCTGATGATAATCAGCTAATGCCGCCCATAGGCATGTGTAATTGAACCCAGATAATATTAAATTCCTACCTGAATCAGTCATTGTTATCCTTAAAGACCAAGTTTAAAACTGTTGTTCTCAATCTCTCTTCTCAACTCACAACTCACACCCTAAAATCTATTAGGTGTACTTTGTCAATTTGAAATTTTAGCCCGCTCAAGTCTCTCCCTTGATTCCTAGTAGCATACATCGAGAATAACAGCGAATTACAGGACTATTGATAACAGTAGGTGATGGACGGCCATTGCCCCACTACCGAGGACACCTCCACTTACTGTAATATGAACAATGTTCAGGATTATCTGATGTTTTAAACGGATATACTAATTCTAACTTTATTTATTCATTTGAAAGTTTTTGTTTATAGTATAGATGTAGCAGAGAAGCATGCAGTCAACCTGTTAAGTGGCTACTGCCGCCAATAGATATATGTAAACCAGATAATAAAAAAAAAATCCTAGAATACAGCTTACCACTTCTGTAATTAGGCAGAATGTAGCGGTGGATTTTTTTATAATATAGGAGTAGCAGACGAGCATGCAGTCTACCTTGATGGTAAGTGGCTACTGCCGTCCATGGACATCTATAATCAACCCCAGATAGGACTAGATATACCTACCTGAGGTCGGGCACAGATGCGCCGCTACCCCTGAGGACTAAGCTGGAACGCGGAAAAGTCTGTCTCCCTTACCACACCCTTCAAACCGGAACACAGCAGCGCCTAACACTGCTGTTATTAGGTAGATATAGGTGTGGTGGTGGTACCACCGGAGTCGAACTACAGAGTGTTCTATCGCCTCAGTGCCTACATACCGTCTAGTACCCAAATTCTTACTTTTTACGTAACACAAGGGGCGTAAAACCTTACAGTCAACCTAACAGCAAATAACATCAAAGGAGAGTCCTACATAATTATTATGTATTTTAGCCGATTTTATTAAGGATTATATCATAAACTTTATATAACATTACAAGGTCATTTATTAATATAGTTTATATTGTCTGAAATAAATGATTAAATATATTAAGTTGTAATTTTCCGTTTAAGGGTTTCCTAGAATTTTTTGACAACATCCACAAAATGTTTCCTGGAAACTTCCCTTAACGGATGACAAAACTGGATATTGAATAGTACGTTTGGGCTTGGTTTTAATTCCTTCTGTTGAGCCAAAAACAAAAATAATAATCACTTCCATAATCGTTTTTTTCGTCCAAAAATCTTTTACATTTTTTATCATAAAGCTGTAATTAAGGTAAAATAGATTTCGATTTGTTATAAAGTATTTTGATCATAAAAAACAAGTATGTAACAATTTAAGAGATAGAGCCCCTTGGCAGGTGGACGGACGGACAGACAGCGGAGACCAACAATAGGTTTCATTTTTGAGCACGGAATCCTAAATAATTATATAATAATTTAAAACTTTAAAGAACCAATGAAAAAAATCCTACAACAAAACACCGACAGGAAAATTACCAAGAGTGAAAATTACAATGTATACAAAGTTAAGTGCTTCAATTGTCGCCTTATCGATGTAATCCCTTAACGCAAGGGACAATCTGGGACCACAAAGGATCCCCAGTAAGAACTAATAAAATATTTGTAATAGACCGCCTCTTAAGGGCAAGCCCATGCCCAAGTAACTTAGCCTGTACCTTATGCGATGGTATTAAAATAAGTAAAATTATTCTGGTAATCCTTCTGATAAAATCATCTTATTTCTGATTTACGGCCGCATTCTACGAAAGGTAATTCTGAAATGTTTTATAGATTATTCTGAATTTCTCTATTTTTTAATTGAATTAGTAAAGTAATACGCTTTATGTTTTAAGTTGGACAATGACAATGTTTAATTGAATAATATATTAATGTAAACATTCATACTAACAGTTCCAAATTAACAGTAATACATTATACAATTTCAGGAGTTCGAAACATTTTGTCAAAGTAAATTAACATGTTTTAAAGTGACATTTCCACGAAAACCATTACCTCATACCTCGTTCATACCCTATCACGCTTAAAATATTTTTATAAAAAAAGGTTAGAAACGGTGTTTGTAGGTCTTTTTTACTTTGTTCACAAATGCCATCTCTGAACACTAGCAGACGTGCGACTTTTAACATCCGCGATCGACTATTTATATGATAGCATAACGATCATAAGCTACACACACCTCACACTCAAGTGAACGCCAATTCAAACTATTTTTGAACGCTCAACTGATCGTGAATGCGATGTAGATTAATGCAATTGCTAAAACGTGTGTTCTCGATACCACAAGTCGCTAGTCGCTAGTCGCAAGTCGCTATAACGCGATACTACGTCCTGCAATCGCCAAAACGCGAGTCACTCATGCTAAAAGTAGTGCGTCTGCTACATCCGTAATATATCATAAGTGTTAGTGCTTTTGACACGGGCCACACAATGTACACAGTTGTGTACTAACATTGTCTTATTCCGTAGTTTTCATTCCCACTGCCTTTTTGGATTATGAAAGTTGTACATTAACGTGAAAATCTTGGGGAAGTCCCATTGTCTTATTAGATTTGCTAGGTTATTGTATAATTATCAAGTACAAATTTAGAATATAAATATCTTAAAACTTATAATAAGTACTCGTTTAAAACATATACATAATATATAACAACATCGTGTTTGGAAGTGACACTTCGATTAATTCATAAACGTTATCTATCTATAAGTAATAAGACATAACATATTAGTAATACTTTTAAATGTTAACTTAATATACTTGAAAATCATGATTTACTCATATAATACAGATACTTGTTCACATTATTGTCTATATAACCTATTTTAATACTCATTTGGATCAAGTAGTTTACCCCATCCTCCCCAATTAAAATTAACCTATCCTTTAAGACATAGTGCAGTGAACCAAGCGATTTATTAGCACAATATGTGTCCCCAAGAGAAATAGAATTAGCCGCGTAATTTACACCAGCCGTAAACAGAGCATTACATGCTCGGTACTTTGGGAACCACTGCTTGTTTACATTTCAAATTGAACGACTTAATTTAATTTTACGTGTTCTTTGTTTATGTGTTTAAGTTTGTTTTCACTAAATTAAAATACTTTCACTGAACTCACCCACAGACTGTAGAAATACAGTAAAGTGTACATTTTATTAACGCAATGTATGTGTTTTAGAGAAATAGAATAAGCTGCATAAATTTATTGCAACAGTAAACAAAGCTAGCTTCAGAATTAATGCAGTATTTTATATTTGCAGGTTTTTCTATAGATGTATAGAAAAATGGCGTCATATTTTTTATCTAGAAAAATATCAAATTATTTATTAGTTTTTGTTTATTTATTTACCAGTTTAAGTAAGAAACAATTATTTGAAAAGGTTGTTATATGGCTTGTATCTTTACAGATAAGATAAAAACGAATTTAGTGTGCACTTCTTGCGCATAAATATTATTTAAGGTAAAAATTTAAGGCACTAAAATGGTTTTTTATGTTTTTAAAAAGAAAGCAGTACAACACATTATAGTACTAAGACGTCAAACAAACTTTAAAAAATCTCTGTCCTAATAGCAGGCGTATTGAAATCGCAAACAGACAAACAAACTTTGAAAGAATATCTCACCAAGATATTTGTAATAAGTTTGCCGATATAGTGATATTATTATAAACATTGTACACAAGTCTTCAGAATTTTTGTAGTAGAAAATTGAAACACGTTATTTCATAACTAAAAACTTTAAATAGTTGAATCTTGAACTGTATACACGTAAATATAAATTCCAAAGTACGTTATACGTTATAAGCGTGCAGCATAAAAAAATTACATATTTAATACCAAATTTAAAGTAAAAAAACTTTAAAAAATTCCCAATCCCCGTTGAAATCGCAGTATCGCAAACAGCTACAAACTACAGTTTCCGTGGAAATCGCCGACATCAATGATCGGCAAAGCGGCGTCGATAAAAGGTCGTTTAGTTCGTGTTTCCCTCGCAGAGTGACAAACTTTGCCTGTTTTCAGTGCGCTTAGAAACTTTGAAGGAATACCTCTCTATGGTCGATGGCTTAGAAGTATTTGCGATAGATGCCGTATTAGAGTCAATACAATAAATATAAGTCTTTAGAGTTTTTGTAGTATAAATTGAAATATTTAATTTCCTATCAAAAACTGTCAAAGAATTCAGAAGAAGAAAAAAAGTATTAAGTTGAATCTAAACTACGTATACATAAATATTACAAACAAAATACTTAAATAACGTACGAGCACTAAAATATTAATTTACATGTTTTTCAAAGCAAAAAACTAGAATTAGTAATTTCTTTAAAAACTTTAGATCCTTTAAAACGATCTCAATCTCCATAACAGGTGTATTGAAATCGGAGCTTCGCAAACAGCTACAAACTACAGTTTCCGTGGAAATCGCCGACATCAATGATCGGCAAAGCGACGTCGATAATAGGTCGTTTAGTTCGTGTTTCCCTCGCAGAGTGACAAACTTTGCCTGTTTTCAATGCGCTTTCAAACTTTGAAGGAATATCTCTCTACGGTGGCTGACTTATAGTTAGTTATGATATGTATGCCGCTCTAATATGAATAATATATAAATAAATAGGATCAAATTTTTATAAAAAAACCAAGCTTTATTCATAGATTAGTAAAGATTACTCACTCCTAACAAGAAAATGTAACCAGTTTTGAGAATTGAAAATGTTTTGCCACGTCTCCGTGCTAAAATGTCCCTAATTTGAAATAATTATTTATTTATTACGTAAATTACGCAGTATTTGTTATTTATTCGTAAATTTTCTCTACAAATGTTTTTACTTGTCAAGAATTAAAAAAAGAACTTATTAATAAGCCGTTTGTGGCTTCATTCAATTTCAAGGCGGCGAAGTATCTTTACTAATCTATGGCTTTATTATAAAAAAATAAAAGTAATATAAAGCAGAAAGGGCTTGCCCTTAAAATGCGTGCGTTGCGTGCGCCCGCGCAACAGGATAGCGGTAATTGCGCTTCACACTCCTCGCGCTCCTCGCGTCTGCAACGCGCACGCAGCTTTCACAGGTCAGAATATTCTTTTTATTTTACACCACCAATAATAATGTATTTTAACTCGTCTACTTAGTAAGAAAGTACTTGAATTTCCATAAAGTTTATGGTAAATTTTTACACAAACTTTTTAAATTATTTATAATAAAATAGGAGACTATTTAATCTAATTTCATCGAAACTACAAATTTTTAAAAAGAACTTCCAAAATACTTGATTGAAACTATGACTCGTTTTCTTTCTACATATGAACTGTGTTAATACAGGACACCTCATTTAATAAAAAAAATCCAAGAGTATTAAATTTACTAAGGTAGAATATTTTTTTTCATTATTAACATCAATATATTTATTCAAATATTATTTACTTAATAACTATACAAAAAAGTACTTCGATAATAACTAAACATAAATTTTATCGTTAATTTTTACAGAAACGATTATCGTCATTTTATTAGTATTAATATTATTGATCCTTAATAATCTAATTTTACTTTATATCAAAAATCAAGAACATAATTATTACACGAAATTGAAAAGATAAAAAATATTTAAAGTATTTACTATTAAACAGTTTTCATAAATGGCTGCTTGATGCCATTACTCTTATTTGTAATTTCATCAGTATTTACAGATCACCTTATTTTATAAAAAATCCGAGAGTAATAAATTTACTAAGCAAATCTTAAATATTAAATAAAAAGTCCGTTATCTAGTAGCCTCTTAGTAACAGGCCCAAGGGATTAAATGCACGAAACGGTTAATAGCATCATTCAATTTTAAATCTTGATTTTTATGCGTTACCAAACGATACCACACTCCACACTCTTCAACAGAAATACAGAACCACTCATGACGTCAAAAAATAATAGTTCTAAAAATATTAATAAATAAATATAAATAAAATTATTCGTAAAAAAAGAAGAAGGTAAAAAAAACATCGTATTAATTATAATATTTCAGAACTTCCTATATGAAATAACTCATCGAGGTAGTGCTTAAAAATAAAATGTATATTTACACTCCAGCAACTCTTAACCACTAACAATGATTTTCAAAACTTTGAACAAACTATATTCCGAACTAAGTTCGCAAGCCTCGTTGGTGTTCAACTAAATGATAAACTTTTAACATCCACAATATTTATTTTCGAATAAATTAGTTGGTCCTGTTTGCTTTATTTTAGAAAATAATTTAAGTGGAGTAGTACCCTAAGAACTCAATTTTTACGAAAAAGGTATATAGCTTTGAAATTTATGGCACGGAATATTCGCTGTTTAAAAAAGTACATAAAGATGTGTAAAACGAGGAATTTATTTTAGAAGGTTATTCAGTATTCGATTCTCGACTAAATACCTAATCAAATAAATCAAAATGTTTCATTTTTGACAAAGTTATCCATTAACCTATCTGACAAATAATGTGATCATGCATACCTAAATTAATTTCATAAAAAATATGCCGTGATTTTATAGATAACTAATTTTTGCCCGCGGCTTCGCCCGCGTTTAAAGATTCAAAAGATCCAAAAGGTCCAAAAGATCGATTCTCCGATTAATCGATCTTAGATCGCCTATCCCGGGTCTCAGACTATCTTACAAATTTCATTAAAATCGGTTCAGTGGTTTAGGCGTGAAGAAGAAACAACCAGACAGACAGAGTTACTTTCGGATTTATAATATTAGTAAGGATTTCCACCTTTAACGACATTTTCATTGCGTTTTATCTGTAATTTATTAATACTTTTTCAAGCGTTTTTTATTTTATCATATGAGCATATATCATGACCTGGAATATTTTTCGTTTAACCTTTAACAATGTATGAATTAGAATCGTTAGATATGTTATTCAAAATCAAATGGTTCACTTTGCCTCAAGCAGCGCTACCACTAACATTGATTCTCGCAACTGAGAGCTTAGAACAAAACTGTTCAGAACTAAGTTTGCAAGTCTAGCTTAGCATATAACCAAATGCTAAAGTTTTAACATACACGATATTTGTTGCTGAATATCTTAGCACTATAATGGATGCTTTTGCCATATTTACAATATTCTAAAATAGCTTTTAAATAAGAGAGTAGCTACGAAGGAATCACACAACGGTTTCTTACTATTATGATGAACATTAATTAAAGATTCATTTGTTAGCTTTTAAGTAAAACAACTGACTAGAAGCAACATTGATTTTCTTCATTTTGTATAAAACTATGTGGGAGAATGCTTCATTTCATATATAAATATTCCGTTTTTAAAATCACATGATATTAATTTCGAACTACCGCTCCGTATTAACAAGTGGCTACCTGTATCATGGTATAAAAAAGGGGCGCGCAACTGTCAACAGATCAGAAGTTGTCCAATAGTGGGCACGGCACGGTGGTGCTCTGAACTGTTTGGTGTTTTACTTGGGTGTTATTGTTACTATGGTGGCATTAACGCTTATTCATTTAATTATTTTAACTATATTTTATAAATATTGGTTAAATTAGTTGAATCGAAATACCACTGTAGATCTACCTACCGGCGCGCCCACAACTATTTTGAACTAAGTTTGAAAGTAAAGCGTTTTACTAAATAAAAAAGTTTTAATACGTAATATTCGTTTCTAAATACATTTTAATCGCTTAATTGATGCAAGTTCATCATATTTATGATCATTAATAAAAACATAGTTCATTGATTTCTAAAAATTGCAATAATTTACTGTATATTCACTTATCTTTATTTTTTAAACAAAAACCTTTGTTTCAATATTTTTTAATTTTATAAAATACAGAATTAGTGTCAAAAATATATCACATTTATGACCTTATTGGCGCAAAAATTTCACTAAAATAACATTCCTACGTTTTTCTTCATTTTAATGAGCCTTGATACCTGTTTGTTTCTTTAACAATACTAATTTTATAGCAACAACTTTACATACTAATACAGTCATTGAGCAAATGTTCTTCCAAATAAAAGCATCTATTTCCGCCGAAAAACACAAACTCACAACTCTTTGTAACTTTATACTCGTACAAAACTCCGCTTTGCTTAGTTCGGTATCACCTAAATAAACAATGTATTATAACAAGTAAATACCCATTTTATATTATTTCAACGCCATTTATAGACATAAGTCTATAAGCATTATTTAAAGCATTGAAATAAAACAAGCCTCAAAATAAAAAGTCCCAAAATTGAAATATAATAATTATTTTTTATTTATAAGTCATAGATTAGTAAAGATACTTCGCCGCCTTAAAATTTAATGAAGCCACAAACGGCTTATTAGTAAGTTCTTTTTTTTAATTCTTGACAAATAAAAACATTTTTAGAGAAAATTTACGAATAAATAACTAATACTGCGTACTTTACATAATAAATAGTAAAATATAATTATTTCAAATATTTTTGGGACATTTTAGCACGGAGACGTGGCAAAACTTTTTTACGCAACTCTTTCAATTCTCAAAACTGGGTACATTTTCTTGTTAAGAGTGAGTAATCTTTACTAATCTATGTTATAAGCACATAACTTTGAAAAATCCGAATGTGTGACTGCATTTCGAGTCTAGGACCCGTCATAAACAGAGTGACTTTCAAACCAGTATGTTATCACAGGTTACTAGCAAATAGTTGTACCACCCTTTAAATTTACACCTTAATTCATAGTCATCATCATCATCAACCCACTACTGTCCCACAGCTGGACACGGGTCTCCTCTCAGAATGAGAAGGATTAGGCCGTAATCCACAGCGCTGGCCAAGTGCGTATTGGTAGAAATTCATAATAATCATATATTAATAGGTATACGCCTCAATATTTACGAACTTTGGAAAAAAGACGTTCGTATTAAAACGTCCATTTCACAACCAGTACATTCACAAACAGAGTAGTTTGTTTGTACAATTTAAAATAACTTATAACACAAACTTTCCCACCTGAAACAACCGCGGTACAAAGCGCTTGAGTGTTCCTTGAAATGAAACCGTTTATTTCGACTGAACAACTACGATAACAATTGTTTTTGGAAGTTTAAAACTCCCTTTGTTAGTTTATCTGAATAAATAACTCATCATTAGAGGAAATCTTGCATTAGAGGAAAATGTGAACCTGCACACCTGAGAGATTTATAAAAACATTTCAAAGATATGTGAGGTCTACCAACACGCACTTGGCCAGCGCCGTGGACTATAGCCTAATCCTTCTCATTCTAGAAGAGACCCGTGCCCAACAGTGGGACAGTAGTGGGTTGATGATGATGATGACTATTAATTTAGGTGTAAATTTAAAGGGTGGTACATATATTTGCTACTAACCTATGATAGCATATTGGTTACAAAGTCACTCTTTTTATAGACAGGTCCTAGACTCGAAATGCAGTCACACATTCGGATTTTTCAAAGTTATTTGCTTATAATACGTTGACGACATTAACTTATAAAAGGTGGTAGAACCGCTACTATTTCTAGTGTGAAGCAGTTCTTGCGTTTCTGTTTAGATGCTTCTTAATATTCAAGTGTGACAGGTGAAAATACCAGGGTTTAAGTCCGGGAAATAGGTAACAGCGTCTTGCAACTCTTCCAAGTACTCATGCTTATTTGTACGTAATTTTTTTACTTGTACGAGTAGATACATGTGGAGACAGTCATTGTCCTCGGCAGTGGCAACGCATCTGTGATCGGCTTCTGGTAACCTGTTCCATATGAAGTTGATTACAGAAGTCCATTGCCGGCAGTTGCCACTTACCAAGTGAACTCCATGAGCATTTCCTACTTTCGTCTTCAATAACAAATTTTAATCAATTGTGAAGGAAAATATCGTAAGAAGGTTTACTTCTTACGCTGTAACCACTTATCATCAGGTGGACTGCATGGTCGATTGCAACTTCGATCTAAAAAAAAATTAAAAGAAGTACGTTGCAAACAATAATAGTAACCGCTTCATTTTAAATGATTACCTATGAATTTGTCTGACTGAGCCTAAATAGAATTGATGTCACACCAGAGGTCGGATATGTTACCAATACCCCAGAGGAATACTACAACGTCTCATTTGCTAATGCATTCCACTATACCTTACGCATCAAGCCAGGACACTGAATTATACGGTACAAATCGAAGTATCAAACGAGCATCCAGTCCACCTGATAAGTGATCAGTACCCTTACCATGAGTTACTACATTTCGACAAATATGACTGTTTTGGTATTTGTTTACGTATTTGTCCATACATTCCTATCAGCGCCCCTAGCGGCCCTATTGTATCAGAACTATAGTGTCAGTAACGTAGCATTAAATGTCTAAATTGACAAAATGGCGCTTTATGTTTTGTCGCTTTATATTTTTTGCGAACATGTGAGGCAGACAAAAAGACTTGACTTGACTGACACTTACTTATTGTTACGTTTACTCAGTTACTACTGTAGCAAACGGAACAGAATAATGGATTGAGTAAACGTAACTTAAAATTGTGGGATGTTTTGGAAACTCATGGTAAGGGTACAGGGATCAATAGAGTGTAATTGAGCCCAAATAGAAGAGACGTCCAATTGACGCCACCCGTACATAGATTTCTCTCTCATTTGGACCTCGTGTAAGCCTTGTATTTTTTGCATATGCATATTTTCTGAGTATAATTTCTCATAAGACAGTGTTTGAAATTCGGTCTCTCAAACTGGTCCAAAGTTCGAATCCCAGACACGTTTCTTATATTTGTTAAAGTTATGTGCGTATTAGAAATTAATTATCCCTTCCTATAACGGTGATGGAAAATCGAGAGGTTCTTTAAAAAAAATCTCAAAGGCGTGTATAGTCTACCAATTCGAAAGCGGTCAGCGTGGAGAACTATGGCACAAAACTCTTTCAAGCTAAATGGAAACCCGTGCCGCTTGACGACGATGACTGCAATTTCAATGCCACACGATTCAAACTAGAACAACAACGCTTCACATTGTTTTAAAAAGACACAAATAGATATAAATGTACTATTAGAGTACCTACCACGTACCTTCTTAACTTACTGCATTCATTTCAATTTCTGATATCCTTCAAAACCTAATTACAACCAAATTTGTTCCACATGTTCCAATAAGAAAAAGTAAATGCACGTTTGCAGTCTTCGTCAATACAAAAACCTAGAAAGCATAAAACAAAACTTCCAAGTGGCAAAATTGCAAAATTAATGCAAGCACGAGCAGACCCTTGTCGTATTAAACAAAACATGCCCTAAAATTTCTGAAAACAAACGCCTGGAGCTTTTGCGAAGCTTGCTGAAGCTCGACTATATAAGTTTCTCTCTCTATAATGAGAAATGCATAAAGAGGGCATGTGCAATAGGGCTCTTCTTTATAGATACGATACGACTCCGGTGCGGCAATGGAAACGATATTAAAGGACACATAGTTCTATGAAATAGAGCTGTCTCACTGGGCCAATACGACTCCGACAGGTCGTTGGCGGGCACCACTGATGGCGTCGTGTCGTGGTATCGTATTTAAAAATATATAAATATGTTGTATTTACATGTAAACTCCCACTGTGTGAAAATATTACTTGACATCTACCACACCCTTCACTAACCCGGAAAACAATTTTGTAACAGGCACAAATTGTCAAACGTCAATCTATAATTAATCAAAGTATTGGATAGGTTGATAATTTAGTAGCAACGGTAATTAATAAATAATTAAATTTAAATAAATTGTCCTGAACTTAAAAAATAACAATTAAGAGTCAAAAACTAGACGTGTTGTGTCACTGTCGATCAAAAACGAATAAAGGTGGCAGTTTCTTGTTGTCGCCTATGTCGTGCCGGTGTTGTATCGTGTCGTAACAATAAAGGATACCCCATAGGTTATGCGATGAACCACTTGTGCCCGTGCACAGAATTTCAACACTTTTACGAATGGAATAAACGTTAAAATCCTTTGAAGTGTTCATATTATGCTTTACCTCCCAACTCAGTTTAATTGAGTTTCAAGTTTTTGAATCTACAACTAGACGGACTTTTCATTATTGCTGAACAATAGTCTTTCCAGCAGTGCCCACTGTTGGGATCATTGTCAATTATTATAGGGAATTGCGTTAATTGTTCTTTAGATTTTTATTGTGTTAATAGTAAAAAATATGGTAACGTAGTGAATTGGGTCGATCTGAGGGGGGGTCCAAGATTTAAATCCTAATCTAAAAATCACATATTTTTTTAAGGTATCTTATCAGAAATAATCGCATACTATACAATGTATGCGTCGCAAATAACTCGGAATGTGACAGTGCTAGTATATTATCCCGGAGAGATACCACTGCTACACTTATTTCAAGTGTGAAGTACTTGCATTTTGTTAAAAGGGTGTGGGTACCGTCTTACACGTGATACGATTATCTCAAGCTTCTGACATAGCAACATATCTAGCAATCATGTAAAACCCCTGTATGGAGTTGATCTCAGATGTTCAGTGACCTTACCTTAGACTCCATCATAATTTTCTACTTTCAAACTTCACACACATAAGTTAAGTAATATTATTAGGGTAATGAGAGACCGCATCTTCCTCTGACAATTAATTATGACCTGGATCCCGTATACTGATTATATCTAGTCACCTCTTCAGTGATTCAATCCGGCCCCTATTAATCTTCCATTCGATGACCGATGGATTTGCGGAATTCATGGAAACTCGGTCATGTGAATACCCAATAGTCAATACCCCTAGAATCACGGAGATATGTATTGTTTTATTATGTACATTAATATGGATAAGAATTTGCAATAAATATTTTGATGCATGTTTTCATAGCCACAATTATTGCAAGGAAACTTATCAAAGCTCGTTAAATTTTGAATTTTTTTTAACATACTAGGTTACTTGTTCTACTAGAATAAAAGGGTTTGGACGAGCTTGTCGGCCATAGTTATCATAGTAGACCATAGTGAAGGTTGGCAAAATTTATAAATATACCAAACCAACCGAACCAAAATTTTAGATGAAATAGCTACCACTGGAATCAATCCAAAAAGTGTTCTACTACCTACAAATGTACATCAAATAACACGTAATTCAAAACCACAGGTACAGCAAAGCAGCAGGATGCGGCAAACCGAGCTGCTGGTGTTACTGGTGCTGGTGGCGGTGGTGCAGCACTCGGAAGGCCACGCGAAGACCTACACCCGCTGCCAGCTGTCCCGGGAGCTACTGAGATACAACTTCCCCAGGAGTTTGCTGCCTAATTGTAAGTATTATTGTTGACTAAGACAAATAGAAGATATTGCCACGCGAACATTGTTGCACACGAGCGCTAGGAGAAGCATAACTATTTAAATTAAATTGCACACTAATGATACAATTAGCAGTTTAGCTGGCGTAAAATTACTCATTAGTCTTATAGTAGGCTAGATTGTCATTAATATAAAGTATAGTCCGCGCCAAACTTCTAGTCCGCTCTGAAGTTGTTGCGCGCGTTGAGTCTGATTTATGGCAACTGGTATCCTATGCAAATCCAATTTGGCAGAATTTGATATGATTGAATTGCGTTGTTCGAGAGGTTAAGTGTATTTTGTTTTTATAATTGGGCTTTAAAGCACATTTTTTTAAAAAAAGATAAGATTGTCAAAATTATAAATCAAAATTGTAAGCATAAATATTTTTTATAACGGGATTAATTTAATGAAAAAATAAATAAAAATTACCAATAAATACATAATTTCTAAACATTTAAATAGGACACGACAAAACCCAAAAACGTACATAAATTAAAGGAACAATAAACTCCCGTTTCGACCGGGCATAAAGGATTTAATCAGACAAGTAGGAAGCGTCCAATTTCCTTCAGCGTATCGGAGACAGCTGAATATATTATACTCGACGTTTCTTGCAGGTGAAAGGAAATGGCGAAACTTTAAATCATGCTACTTTTTTATAACATAGGAGTAATAGACGAACAAGCAGTCCACCTGATGGTTAGTGGCTACTGCCGTCCATGGACATCATAGATAACATAGATATTTCACCGCCTTGTAATTGAAGAAAGACATTAAATGGCTTAAACGGCTGACAATTCTGTCAGCCATTTAATGGCTGTCATGGTATAATTTACGCGGAACAACGCCGACATGCGCAGTTAAGTAGTGCAAAAACACGGAACCGAAGAAAAAGTGCGCATTAATATCTAATATTTTTCAAACACGAAATTAGATGACAGTAATAATTTGAATTGTCAAAACTGGTTACATTATCTTGTTAGGAGTGAGTAATTTTTACTAATCTATGATGGACATCTGTCATCATTCCCAGATAAGATTAGATTCCTAACCGAGGACTACGGAGGCGCCGCTACACTTGAGGACTAAGCTGGAATGCCTCGAAAAAGTATGTCTCCTTTACCACACCCTTCAAACCAGAACAAAACAGCGCTTAACACTGCTGTTAGTAGGTAGAAATAGGTACTCTTATCTAGTATCTATCTCGTAATAACTACGTATGGATATATAGACAGAGATCTGTCTAAGATCTAAGTGAATATGTTAGAAGTCACTTAGTCTCCTGCTTAATGCATCAGCTCTGGGAATCATATGTAAGTGCTGAATGGTAAGTACTGACGTGCATTTGAACTAAGTTTGTGTTCATTTGCTAATTGCTCACAAATATGTATAATTCTCGTATAATATATAATAAAGATAGAAGTGACGTGTCTGTGTTGTGGTTTAAAGGGTGTGGTTAGACTTTTTCGATGCATGCAGCTTTGACCTCAGGGGTAGCGGCGCATCTGTGACCGATCTCTGTTAAGAATCTATTCTTATCTGGGTTTGATTACAGATGTCCATGGGGGGTATAGGCGTTTATCGTTGAGTTGACTGCATGCTCGTCTGCTACTCCTATATTATAAAAAAAATATATAAATTATATCGAAATAATAAAATCATGTATGTATTCTAATGTCTCGAGAGAAAAGACAATTTAAGGTATATAAAGTGTAATTGAAATAAAAACCCGATCAATACGTTTTAGTTGATTTCAGTTCCTTACATACAAAATAGCCCAATTTTTTTTCTTCAGTAGAACTGAAGTATTCTAAGTGTGGTATCTCTCTGAAACCTTTTTTTTTTTTTTTTTTTTTTTTTTTTTTTTTTTTTTTTTTTTTTTTTTTCGTGGGGAAACCCTTCATGGGTTCCTCTCAGCCGCGGGGGCAGCGGAGAGGATATGCCGGACTCCTACCGGCTAAAACCCCACGGTGTTCCTCTGTACGCCCTTTGTCGGGACTGCGGGTACGCTATGCATTCGTCCGCGGTCCTGACGGCGTCTGCCCACCACAGGGCCCGTCTCTGTGTGGGATGGAGCTGGAGCTACTCCATCCCCTCGTCTTTGAGGAGCGCGCGGGAACACCGCGCGCGCCACCTCGAGGCTAATGATGTATTTGACGTAGGACACCCCCGTGTCCTACGCCAATGCCTCCGTTATGGGGGTAGGAGATGGGCGTGGGGAGCCCTCCTCCTACGCCCGGTTTTCCGGCTGCGGATAGGGAGGTCTGAGGATTTCTCTCTCTCCCTCTCCGCAGCCTCCTTCTGCGAGATGACTTCCTCGCAGAAGGATTTTACTCCTTTCCAAGACCTGTCGCTCCCGACCATAGCTTTTACCACGGCAGGGAGCGAGAGGTCTGGCCCCACTGCAGCGACGAGTACACGGCGCTGGCTGTCCCATGCAGGACACTCCTCCAGTGTATGCTGCGCCGTGTCCTCGTCGCAGCTACAATGGTGGCACTGGGTGGTTGGCTCCCTTCCGGCTATGCGGCACAGGTACTTTCCGAAACACCCATGTCCCGAGAGCACCTGTGCCATCCGGAAGGTCAGCGATCCATGCCGCCTGTCCATCCAGGCTTCTAGCACCGGACGGACAGCCTCCACAGTCCTGAGGCCAGCCGTAGGTTCAGCCAGCCTCTCTTTCCACTTTACAGTCATGGACTGTAGAGCGCGGAACTTCCGCTCTTCCTCCTCCTTGGGCGTGGGGTGTTCCTCCCGGAGCCGGAGGTCTGCGCGCCATCTATACATCGCAGCACAGACCTCCGCCTCCAGATCCCAAGGAGGGCACCCCGCCAATAAGCACGCTGCCTCGAAGGAGATGGTGCGGTATCCACGAATGACCCCGACGGCCATCACCCTCTGCGGTCTTTTTAAGAGGGTGATATTCTGCCTTGTCAGGGCCTTCGCCCATACGGGTGACCCGTATAAGGCCATGGACCGCACCACCCCTAAGTATAGGCGGCGGCTACTCATACTAGGCCCCCCGAGATTGGGCAGCAGCCGTTTCAACGCAGCTGCCGCTCCCATTAACCGGGGGGCTAAGCGAGTGAAGTGCTCGCGGAAGTTCCAGCGGCTGTCGAGGATGAGTCCCAGATATTTCATATTTGACCCAACCTCGACACGGGTTCCACTAATGAGTATGTGGGACCCCCGCGGCGGTGCCCTCCTTGGCCCGTGAAAACACAGGGCCTCGGTTTTGGCGCACGCCAGTTGGAGCCCCAACATCTCTATCCTGTCAACCACCAGTGCCACCGCTTCAGTGGCAAGACGGGCAGCCTCCTCGTAGTTAGACCCCCGGGCAGTGACCAGCGTGTCATCCGCATAGCAGGTCACAGTAGCCCCCGGGGGTAGGTTACCCCGCAGCACCCAGTCGTATCCGATGTTCCACAGAAGCGGACCAAGAACCGACCCTTGTGGAACACCGCACGTCATCTGCCGACTGAGTGTGTGTCCTCCGTGCCCCGGGTACGTTATGTACCTATCGGAGAGATAGGCTCCAACGATCCGGCTGAGGTAGAGAGGCACCTTATGATACTTTAGTGCCTCTCTAACGCTGGCCCACGGCAGGGTGTTGAAGGCATTTGCTATGTCGAGCGAAATAGCCAACATCACCCCGCGTCGGGCCACCGCCTCATCCGAGAGGGCCTTTACGTGCATAATAGCATCGATGGTCGATCTGCCCTCTCGGAAACCAAACTGATTGCCGGATAGGTTCGGCCCTACCTCTCCTAGATGCCTGATGAGGCGACCTGCCACAATACGCTCAAAAAGTTTGTCTGCCTCATCAAGCATTACTAGGGGTCTATACGACGAAGGGCACTCTGCGGGGCGTCCTTCCTTCTTAAGAAGAATTAGGCCGCCCGTTTTCCACTGTCTTGGGACCGATCCCGACTCCAGACAGGTATCACATAGCCTGCGAAATCGGTCCCCAAGCTCCTCAAGAGCTATAACCCAGGCGCGGCCAGGTATTCCATCCGGCCCCGGGGCCTTATTCTTTCCCCGGAGCCTTAAAATGGCCGCACCTAGTTCCTCCTCCGACACCTTTGGCACCTCCGTTTCCTCCGATCCTGAGGTGTGATCGGAAGGTGCCATTGTCGGAGGAGAGTGTGCCACTCTGGCTGGAAACAGAGTGGACACCACCTCCTCCAGTAGCTGGGGCTGGAGAGTCTCAGTCAGAGGGGGCGCCCAAGGGCGCATTTTTTCCCTTACGATCTTATAAGGGCGCCCCCACGGATCGTGACTAAGGGTCTGGAGAAGCTCCGTATTGGCCTTTTCCTTTGCCTGGCTTATGGACAGCTGTAGGGCCAATCGTCGCTCTCGATAGGCCTCGTACAGCTGCTGCTCCACCGAGCCGTGATCGGACTCACGTCGGCGCAACCTGCGGTGCCTGGCGTACTGGCGTCTCGCCACTGTGCAGTCTGAGCGAAGCACTGCGATTTCGTGGGACCACCAGTACACCCGGCGTTTTGGGGGATGCGGCTTGGCACGGGTCATGCTTGCGTCACAAATATTCGACATGGCACCCCGGAACCATTCCGCCTCCCCTTCCACCTCCACAGGTTCAGGGGGAGCCAGCCAGGCCTGGACTATGGCAGCTTCTACCAGAAAGTCTTTATTGAGACTCCCCAGCACCCATCTCGGCGTCGATTTCTTTGGGCGACGACGGCCCGGGTGTTCTGGCGAGGGGGACACGTCGAACCGGATGTATAAATGATCAGACAGTGTTTCCACCCCCTCCAGAACATTCCAGCCCCGGACGATGCTTGCCACAGCGGGGGATGCGAACGAGACATCCACAATAGAACCCCCCCGCTGTCGCACGCATGTGTTTGCCGACCCTTGATTTAACACTAAGAGGCCGGTTGTCGTCGCCCACTCCTCCAAGACCTCGCCGCGAGCATCCGTCTTAGGGGAGCCCCATGCCGTTGACTTGGCGTTGAGGTCCCCAAGGACGAGCACACGGCGAGTCTGAATCTGTCCTATTAGGGTCTCCAACTCGCCCAAGAATTCCTCAAATTCGACAAGTAGTTTGTTGGGCGAGAAGTAGACCCCAACGAGGACGCAGTCCCGCCACTGCACAGCCACATAGCCCTTGCCCCTCTTGATCATAGTTAGGGGCGGCACACTAAGTGTTCTGGAGCTCGTAATGGCGACTAATCCATCTTGGTCCCCCACCCAGTTGTTAATTGGGGGGACAAAGTAGGGCTCCGCCACCACCGCCACTTCTAGCAACCACTCCGCCATACTCTGAACTAGAAGGTCTTGAGCAGAACGGCAGTGGTTGATATTAGCCTGGAGTAGGCGATGGGCCATACTTAATTGAGTTGTGTGGCCATTACCTCCCCAGTCCCTCCTTCAGATGGGGGACTATCGGCGGCTGCCAGAGTAGATGTGGCGGCATTCGGAGCAGCAGTACCAGTAGCTGGCGCGGGAACGGGAGCAGGAGCTGTAGCGGCTTTGGCGCTCTTCCCTTTCTTTTTCGGTGGGGAGCACGCTTTACTCCCCAACCGATGCTCGGCCGGCCTATTTGCCGCCGCGCATACCGAGCACTTAGGTGTGCCGGTACATGCATTGGCTTTGTGGCCAGGTTTACCGCAGCGATAGCATTCTTCGCTGCGGTCAGCCTCTGCGGTGCACTGTGCTCTGACGTGCCCGCTGAGCAAGCACCGGAAGCACCGCAGTGTTCTTGGCTGCAGCACCTCCACTCTTGCTGAAACCCAGCCTATTAACAGGCGGCCGAGACTACCCATCTTTTTCACCGCCGTGACGGGAGCCCGCACCCAGACGGAACTGACGCCCCGAGGAGTGGGTCTAATTATACCCACATTTACTGCCTCCTTGGGGCAGCCTCCATCCCGTGCAACGGCGACAGCGACGTCCTCCTGTGATACGGAGTCGTCCAGGCCGGTGATCCGCATTTCTGCACATTTCACCGGTCTGGATACTATGGCGACTCCGTCATCGAGCGTCTCCCGGAGTTTCTCAGCAAGGGAGTCCGCCTTGTCGCCGCTAGAGGCTCCTGGTACCTCCAAAATGCGGGCACCTGTAGCAGCAGTACGGAATTTTAGACCGCTTATATTAAGGCTCGGGAGGTCAATATCCGCCCTCGCTTTTGCCAAAATTTTGGCAAAAGTTACTCCTTGCTGTTCGGCTGCCGGCTGCAGTGTAATAACTACAGCCGCGGAGCGAGGAGGGCGGAGCTTTACAGGCCCTGGCCGATTGGCTTTTGGCTTTTCGACCTTCTCGGCAGGAGTTTTCCTCTTCCCCTTACTGCTCGTTGCTGCCTGAGCACCCACCTGAGGATTTCCCTTCTTCTTCTGTCCCCGCTTGGTAACCAAAACCCACTGGCCCTCCTTGGGTGCAGGTGTCAGCGGGGGAGGTCGGTTGTCGGCCTTTTTTGAGGCTGGTACAATGTCAGCCTCCCCTTTTTTCTTCCTACTCCCATTCTCCTTGCCGGAGGCCTCCACCGGTCTCGGCACCTCTCGCTTGTTACGCGGCTTAGAGGCAGCCTCGGCAAACGTGTAGCTGCAGTCAGGTGTACGCGAAGGCAGTCTACTCTCCAACGCCTCTAGGCGCGCATCTAGCATGCCCCCAACTTGTAGCAATATGTGCCTAGACAGCTCCTCATTGCTGTTAGCCGTTTGAGGCGACTCTTTCCGTGGCGAGCTATTTTTAAGGCAAACTAACTCTTCCCTGAGTTCTGACATTTCTCTACGGAGATCTGCCATCTCTCCGTTCAGGCGTGTGTTTTCCGCCTGCAGTTTGGCAGTTTCTTCCGTAGAAGACCTAGAATGTAAGGCTTCTATTGCCACTATCAATGACTGGGCCGCCTCCTTCAGGGCCTTGTGAAAAGTACCCTTTAGGTGTTTCGACTTTGCCGTCACGTTAAGGATCACGCTGACATCCTTAAGGGCCTTCTCCTTTAATTCTAAGGCCAAACGATCGTCTTCCACTCCTGCTGAAGCTACGTTTGACGTCAGCTGTGCCTGTGTCGCCCCTTCACTGCAGGTCTCTGTTTGAATGAGGAACTCTTTCCTCCTGCTCTTAACTTTCGCCGGAGCAACTGTTGCGACTGGCGCAACATCTTCATCGCTCGACAGCGCTGTAACCGAAGGACTCAAATTTTGTCTCCTTCGGCTCCTCCACAGGCGGTTCCGGCCGGTACCCACCTGTGTACTCCCACTCACATCCGATACGGATGCCTCCCCCTCATCAATGTTTTGTGTGTTATGTGTGTTTGTGTGTGTGCGTGTGTTTTTTGTGTCGTGTGCTTTTGTTCTTTCTTTTGGTTTTTTAAATTGATCCGCCATTGTTGTTCCCACGAGTATGGGGGATAAGCGGTCCACCCGGGCAGTGCCCCCTGTACCCGGGTAAGCCTGGGCGTAACCCACCACGGTGTCGGCCGGTACCGTGGCGGGAGTCGCACTAGTGACTGGCCTCCCCGCCAGCCATGCATCCCCTCGCGGTGCGCCGCCGCTTGGGATTAGGGTGATTTTTTATAGAGGTTTTCTTCCTCGCAGTCCGGCCAATTAAGGCAAGACCCTCGGTCCCACCAGAGGCCGCGAGACATGACCACGACACCTCTCCTGGGTGGGATTACGATATCGACGGTAGCTAGGCAAATTACCGTAGCCTGCACGGTGGCACAAGTGCACACCGAGCCCGTCCAGGGCTCTCCCGATTGGAAGAGACTCCTCGTGCAGGCTATTCGCCTTGCACCTTCCCCGCCTGGTGGAACCATTTTGAGTCCCGACGAGGGTGAGCCACTCTTAGTCTGGACCCTCCCCACCAAGCCTGTCCGGTATGGGAATCCCTACCGGCATAGCCTTGGGGATCGTAGGGCCACGCAAGCCCCTCCACCACGACAAGGTGGCAGCTCCTCGGAGGGGATCTCTCTGAAACCTATATTAACTAGACATATCGTTTTGGGCATAGTGCACTTATAGTTCAGTATATTTTTTTTCACCGCGAATAGTCAAATTTGGGAAGAAATATTATATCAATTACTTACATATAACTCAATTTAAAACACATACAAAAATACTAGACACAATTTTAGTAAGTCTTGAAATAATTTACCAATTCATCTACCGTTCTAACTGAAACTGAAACATTAATTTAACCCATCATGCTGCACCTCAAATCCAACCCCTAGTGAATACTCCAAATGCAAACTTGAAGGAGCTTTCAGATGCATATAATCACGCAGTTTCACCCCTTAGAGGAATTCGTGAAGCTAGTAAATACATACTGCTTTGTCTGCGAAGGCACAATGTTAGACAAGTTTTGTTATGTTCGCAAACTAGATACTTAATTATATATTTATGTAAAATGGGCGTCGATAACCAAATTCAAAAAAATGATTGAAGTATTTCGACAAAAACTAAACAACAGAATTAGAACATTAAAAAATCTATTATAAACGGGCCGTCACAATCGAAAGTTAACTTCGCAAAAAAATAGTCAAACTGTGTAATTTTGCTATCAAATAATGTCGTTTATGAGAATCAATTTATCGAATGATAAATGACAAACAACCTTAACGTTATTTGACTTAAAATAGTGAACTGAAAAATATTTACAATTATAATACAGAAAATTAAAAATAATAAATTAAACTATAAACATAGATAAGTAAAGATTACTCACTCCTAACAAGAAAATGTACCCAGTTTTGAGAATTGAAATAGTTGCGTAAAAAAGTTTTGCCACATCTCCGTGCTGAAATGTCCCTAAAATATTTGAAATATTTATTTATTTATTATGTAAATTACGCAGTATTAGTTATTTATTCGTAAATTGTCTCTAAAAATGTTTTTATTTATCAAGAATTAAAAAAAAAGAACTTACTAATAAGCCGTTTGTGGGTTCATTCAATTTCAAGGCGGAGAAGTATCTTTTATAACCTATGACTATAAATGTAAAATACCTTATTTACAAAATTTACATATATACAAAAATGAATGACAAACTAAGTAAATGTATTATATTCAAAAAGCAATTATTCAAATAATGTCTCTTACTGTTAATACATAACCATAAACTACTTACATTTTTAGGATTCGAACTTTGAACACAACCAAAATTTCATAAGGCCATCTAGATTAATAATCTTACCCAACTCCGTCCCGATTTCAAAGTAGCTTAGAATATAATAAGGCTTCTACAAATTGACTTAAGAAGGTAAACGCTAGCAGAATAGCGGTTCTGAATACCTCATGATGGAATTGTTAACTCTTTCGTATATAGGTCACGAAAATTGAAACTGAATTCAAGTAAGAAATTAATGAAGTGGGCAAAATATTAACGTGGGGTAACATGTCCTCTAAGGTAACTAGTACTAGTTTCACTGGGTACTAAAATTGGGTGGAATGTAAATTTGAAGGAATTATAAATATAAAATTTGCAATAAGGGTAATAGAACGATAATGTTTAGACTCCGGAGTACGTTGTGAAGCAGTTCTTGATTTTCCGGTGAAGGATATGGATATTATGGATAACAACAATGAGCCTTGGTTTGACTAGGTAAATTTTGATTTACTATATATTCTTATCTTATTGGCATAAAAATTCTTGACCACTTTGCACTGTTACTTTTCATGAACGAAGAGTATTGGATACTCCTATTGGACATAAATCTTAAATTTGATCGACCAACAACTTCTGATAGAATATTTGTACGTATTGAAAATACCGGGTAATTGCAAAGAAAATTAACTAAGCAACGTCGCCAACATAACGTCCGCACACTGAAAACAATTCATTTACAAAAAGAAAATTTAAACCCAAAAGAAAAATCCACAGCGACCCGGACATAGCCGAAACAAAGCCCATATGAATCCCGAAAAAATTCATTCTCAAAAAGTCGCACAAAGAGCCTTCGCAAATAAAACGGGGCAGTTGTTTAAGCAAATTAAATTCCGCGACTTCCAAATACTTAATTCTAATAATAACATTAAGGCTTCCTCGAAAACCGAATGAATTGCCCCCGGGATCCTAATAAGCATTCACAGGAAACTTTACTCCGAGATCTCCGATTTGCATAAAAAGGGTACATCATTCAGATGACAAAACATTTCGAGATCCCCTTTCATTTAAGTTTAAAATTGTTAACGGAACCAGTTTAATTGACACTGTACAAGGCGACCTCTCTCGGGTGTAATCCGAATTAATTCAAATTAATACAACTGACTCAAATCAAAAACGACCATTCGGTGCTCGGGATTGGGTTAGCATTGATGGGGAACGACAATGTTTTATATTTATATATATATATAATATATATAGCATTATGGTGCAATCCATATTTAAAGTAGAATCGAATTAAAAGCGAGTTAATATCGTTTTGAATTGATACTAATCAATTCAAAACGATATTAACTCGCTTTTAATTCGATTCTACTTTACTAACACTCACTCTCACTAGAGAACGTATGAAAAAATTGTAATTTCTTAAAAATGAGGCTTTTCTTCAGTTTCTCATTAATTAGTCTTGATACTTACTTACAATACTTTCCAGAATTTGATCCTTATAAACAGTCTGGTGGCGCAATAATAGTGTTTTTTTGTATTCGAAATGAACTCGTTTGACTCCCGGCTTTTTTATTTTTATTAAAATCGGCCTCGTAACTCTTTTCAACATTTTTCGCTATACCTTATTGTTTCAGATTTAGGCATTCACACATGAAAAATCACTCGGTGCAAATCGTTATTAAAATTATTGTTCAGGATGGATTCTACGATAGGAGGAATCAGGAGAATTCTTCTTCTTCGATACATAGATAGATAGCCTTTAATTTTTCTGCACATCCCTAAGGTTGACTGGGAGAATGCTAAATAGCATTAAGTCCGCCTTTTGCACCACATTGTTTTTAACATGGTCAATAAAGAGTAAATAAAAATAAATAAAATAGTAATTTATTGTCATTTTTTTCAATGTAAGGGTATATCACAAACGTTACTTAACGATATATTGTTTTCGCAGGGATCTGCCTGATCGAGCACGCAAGTATGAGGACCACGGACAAAGTCACCAACCACAACAACGCGTATACCAGCTATGGTCTGTTCCAGGTAAGTAATAGCATATACATATTATTATTTAAAGGTAGTTGACGCTGTTGTAACCTAACGACAACTTCCACGTAATAACAGAAATGTAAAACGCTGCTATATGGTCGCGTACGATACGGTACAGGAAATATACTTGATAGAAACGAGTTAGAAATCTCTGTGGTTCAACTCCGACGGTATCAATGCAACACGTATTTCTACCTAATAACAGAAGTTTTAAACGCTTCTGAATTGTGGTTTCAAGGGTGTGGTAAGGGAGAGATTCTTATTCAAGGGATTCCAACTTAATCCTCAGGGGCCGCTGTACATTTGTGGGGGACCTCATATAGGAATATACTCTTATCTGGGGCGGCAACAGCCACTTACCATCCGGTTGATTGCATGTTCATCCGCTAAGGTATACCTTATATTATAATAAAAAGACATTGGAATTTTCCACAAGTATGGAAGTCTACAAGGGTCCAACCTCAAGTCACTCACACATGCATTCCTTATTAGAGAAGACTACGTTAAAATGAATTAGTGAATCCTTGCAAAAGTGAATCCTTAGAAGAAACTTCAAACTTAAACTCAGCAGCACTATTATTGCTGTTTAATGGAACAAGGTAAAGTGGTAGTGTTGTTACAAGAAAGCATCAAAAATTTCTACCTACCTTCCAATTTGTTAGAACAATTATTAGTAGAGTGTTTGACACTTTTAATGAAAATACTGTATTCTAAATTTGTTTCTTCAGTGTAAGAATTTTCAGTTAAATATTATGACAAAGTCTTATTAACCCTACGGTTTTAATCAAGTTTTGATACGTTAAGACGTGGAACTATTGACTCAAGTTTTAATATAAACTTTCAATACAAATTTTAACTTAAACTTTGTTTAAGTTTACTTTCACTATGTCGAGCTATGTTGAGTAAACTAAGCAACTTAATTATTACTTCGATGTTTATTTTAAGCTTAAGGAAGATTATAAACTATGTACAGATAGTACCTACTTATCGACATATAAATAAATATAGTCCTCGTAAAACTGCTAGTCCGCTCTGAATATAGAAATGAATCGCGTCGCCGTAGCAAATCGTATGACTACACCTGCTCGCAACCACTTCAGTGCGGACTAGCAGTTTGGCGCGGATTATACCTTATCAACATAATTATAAATAAATAAAATAATAATTTTATAAACGACATGTTTCGTAACTGCTGTTATTCTAAAAACGTGATATCTCCATTATTTAATTATGTAATTATTCAATACCCGTCTTTATCCGTGAACCTTGTTTATACAACCTTTACATCATAAAACTCCCAAGGGACTCTCCGTGAATACCCTCTAAGGAATAAACCCGAATTGGTACAAATAGAAAAAAGAAACAAAGAAAACAGGCAAACAAAATTAAAAAAATGAAAAATTCAGTGTTAAGAAATACGCAACCTTCTAAAATCTCTATATACAACCCCAGATAAGATTAGAATCCTACTCGAAGTCGCCTACAGATACGCTGCTACCCCTGAGGACTAAGTTAGGACGCCTCGGACAACAGATAGTAACCACACATTGCTTAGTTTAACCTTAAAATATACAACGAAGAAAAAAGATTATTTCACATTTTCTTATTTTACTTTTTATAATTGCATTACTTACCTGTCAGGTAGACTGTACTCAGAATACTTAAGGTTTATTAAAGATGAATCCCTTAAACGCCCGCTAACCTAATATTAGGAGGCCGAAAAATAATAATGAGGTTTTAAAAACGTTTTATTATTAAAATCTGTTGCCAAGTCTAATACGGTGATTAAATTATAATGGAACATAGCTATCGCCTGCGGACTCGTTCGTACTAATAATGAAATATATAATTTTTCGTATCGTTTATCATATTTTAATTAAATTTAAAAGATGGTAGAACCCTCTGTGGTCCGACTCCGGCGGCACCACTGCCACACCTATTTCTGCCTTATAACAGCAGTGTTAAAGGCCCCTGTGTTCTGGTTTGTAGGGTGTGGTATGGGAGACATATTTTTCCGATACATTCCACCTTAGTATTCAGGGGTAGTGGGGCATTTATGGGCGACCCCAGGTAGTAATCTAATACTATCTGGGGTTGATACAGACGTCCATGCGCTGCAGTGGCCACTTACCATTATGGAGTGCATGCTCGTCTGATACTCCTATATTACAAAAAAGATTTATATAAACAAACGTTAAATATTATTTTGTTATTAGACAATGTTTCCCAACTAATAAAATAATACGGGGACTCCCTTTGGGGTTAATTATGTTCAGATGGAAAGAGGAATGTAAACATGATATTCCTGTTCGGTACAAAATTTTGTAAAACGTTAATTAGGACAAGTCTATTAGCGTTCGGTTCTCGAGGTCGAAGTATGTATCAGTTTTAGGATTTTTTAGACCCATATCTGAGTTTGTCTGGAAGTTATATACGGGTAAATTGTGCCTTTTACTCCTAATTATACAAAGTTAATGTTTATGTGTAATATTTCTGATAATTAGCAGGATTACGAAAATGAGTAATTTGCACATTTATTTGCGATTTTTATATAAGAGGTGGTATAGAAAATGTAACGACTATGTTTGAGTTTCAGGGGTATGGTTTAAACAACAACGCATCGGATAAGTATGTCTTATGCGAAGCGTTCCAACTTAGTCCTCAGGGAGATTAACAAGAAGTCGGTTGGTTTATCCGGGGTTGGTGACAGATGTCCATGGGCCATGGCAGTCCAAGGGTGTTCACGGGGATCATGACCCCCAAAACCGACGAGTCCGACTCGCACTTGATCAGTTTTTTTTCGTGGGGTAACCCTGCATGGATTTCCCTCTGCCGCGGGAGTAGCGGAGATGATATGCCGGACTTTACATAAGTTAATACTTAAGTTAGAAAGTTAGTAAATATTGGTCTAATTTAACCTAATTTCCCATGTGATAAAAAAAAATATGCTGCGGTCGCGCCTGGGCAGCAGTAACCTTTTTTTTCGTGGGGGAAAACCTTCAAAAGCTACCCGACGAAGTGGGAGCGACGTCGGGTTATTTGAGATTTTTACCGCACTAAAACCCCCCCGGTGGCCGTCCTCAACGCCTGTTGGAGAACTCCGGGATCTCCGACGCAACACGACCGAAGCCCTCCAAGCGCGATGCCTCGATTGGGCTCTACCCTGGGGGAGCAGTTTTCGCTCCTCCTACACCATGTAGTGTTTACCACGGTATGCGACCACACATACTGCCGTCCTTCCCGGGGTCGCTTACTGGACGGTTCGAACTCCCACTCTTGCCGCCCGCAACCCCGAAAGCCCCTTTTAGTCGCCTCTTCTGACAGGCAGGGGATACCGTAGCACTATTCTAATCCCGGAACTACAGGGACAAGGACAACAGTAACGTACCATCAAATGAACTGCATCTTGCGCCTTCTATGTAAAATATTATTCCAACAACAAAAAATATTTACTTTACCAGCACATGTATATCCAAGTTTAACAGTGAGCGATTTATCAAATTAACCCCAATGGCACATTAATTTGGTTTTCAGCTGTAACTCTATTATCCGGTGATAATGTGATCGTTAAAATGCAAACGCCGATCGCGTTAGTCCCTTTTGATTTGTTACTTCAAACGTGGCAAATTTATTATTTAAATCACTATTTGAAAACTGAATAATATTGAGGTGTGAACTGTGTGAAAGTAATTTTGATTTTGTTGGATGGTTGACCGCATTATAACCACAAGAGTATGTGATTTTGTGTTTGTGAAATTCTTAAAAAACATCTAAACACAGTAACGATCATATTAGTAGGCTAATCTTATATATAAAATTCTCGTGTCACAATCTTAGTTACCGTACACCTCCGAAACGGCTTTACCTAATTTTTTATGCATATTCAGTTTTGGTAAAAATTTTATATACATATTCAGTAGGTCTGAGAATCGGCTACTATTTATTTTTCATACCCCTAAGTGATAAGGGTTGTTCACCCTTAACATTTTTATGTATATGGCAACACAACGTTTACCGGGTCAGCTAGTAATACTTATTATTATTGATACCAAAGAATACATCGTTCCTTTAGGAAATATGAAATAAAAGTATACTACGAGTACTATACGAGTATTACGTGTAAAATAACTCCTGTGCGCCGCTTCTGCCTGACTTGAAACAACACGCTCATTACCATCCCTGTTATATTGAAATCACAGTTGTTTTGCCCCCTGTGAGAATCATCTGAACTCTGTGTTACAACATCTCTTGTTCTTCGTTTTTCTCAAGTGGATGGAGCACGAATACAAGAACTGCGTTTTTTCTCTTCTACGTCACGTGATAAAACATCACAAGCTAAATTTGCTGTTATTCGGTTTTGCGACGCTCTTTCTTGGCTCGAAAAGACACCGAGTGATCTTCTCAGAGACCGATGAATTTTTTTTAAAAAGTTCCATTGGAATGAGTACCACGCTGCTTTGAGAGTGATCGGATTATAGCCCCGGGATAAAACCTGTATGGCTTTCATCGTCATTAAACTCACAATCTTATCCCATCTCACCTAACCTCGAATCTTCTTTCACTCACATATGATGCAATAGCAGCAGGTCGCACGCAAGCCCTTGTAGGTCGTCGTTGATCCCTGAGGGTCGCCATAGCCCACTTCGGCTTTCAATGATTTAAACCATCTATGGATTGATTTCCGTAGGTACGAATTAAACTAAGCATATTCATACAAACTTTCACCAATAAAATTGCGTTATGGTGAAATACAATTGCATTACTTGTGAACAGACAAGTTACCAATGAAAACCTCCATCTCTGACAAGCACAAAACGCTTTCAAACGCTTTCTACAATCACAGTCCCACACTAGGATTCCCTGTATCGTGGGTGCCGTGGACACACACAAAGACGAAGATACAAACACCCAGACCCAGAACAGATACCTAAATTCATCATTCAGATATCTGTCTGGCCGTGGGTCGAACCCGGAACCCTTTGCGCGCCAGACCGTTATGGTGACCGCTCCGCCACGCGCAACGTAAATTTGATTCCCCGTTGTTTTAGATAAATATTGTAAGTTGAAATGAAAATCAATCCTGTACCAGTTAAATAGTAACATAATAATAAAATAACGCTATTTGCGCACATTTCGAACACACATCGATTCTATTTACATATTAATGATAGATTAGTGCCGAACTGATTGCATACGAATCGTATACATACAGGATGGCTTGAAATTGTGATAGCAGGGCTGTCACGGTGGAAATTTGTTTTTATCCCACTGCTGCGCAATAGTGGGCAAAACTTCAAGTCTTGAAAAATACTGCTAAAATACAAGGCTTAACTTAAAATCGGATCTGATTTACTGTGTCAATAATTAGAAATTAGACATTAATAATTCATTAACCTTATCCTGAGGGAAGACCCGTGCGCAACAGTGGGACAGTAATTGATTGACGAGGCAAAGGCAAACTAACGCAAGCCATACCAACTTAGTCTTCATGAGTCCCAACTCATCTGTGGTCCACATCAGAAATCTAATTTAGGATTGATTACAAATATCCAAAGGCACCACTTAGGTACTATAAAAAGGACCAGACTCCTCATCCAGACTCCTTTGCTGCTTCTATCTTAGATATATCAAAACTAATATTCAAATCCCAGGCACGCACCTCTGATTACGTGTGCATTAGAAATTAATTATCACTTGCATATAAAGCAATCACTCACAAGGTTCATATCACTTGCAAGGTGAAGGAAAACATCGTAAGAAAACCTACATATCTGAGAAATCTTAAAAAAAATCCTCAAAGATATGTAAAGTCTACCAATTCGTACTTGGCCAGCGCGGTATACTATGGCCTAATCCGTTTTATTCTGAGACCCCTGCCTAGGAGTAGGACAGTAATGGGTTGATGATGATGATAAAACTAAACCAACGTACTAGAAATGTGTATGTAGAAATAATGATTACTTTATTATTTGCTATGAAATCTCACATACATCCACAACTAGATAAAGCTCTACGCCATATGATTATAGTACAGTAGAGGCAACCCTACGAGAAGTGCTGAATTCGCTATCAAATTACCTGATTTTGCGACGGACGTATCGTGAATATCCAAACGTATTTATCAACCTGAATTTGCCTCACAAAGCGGTTTTGACTGACAGATAGCTCCTTTGTTCCTCTTTAGTTTATTGCAAGACCTAACAGCAGCTATCTATCAGAAGATTCACTGGATATCTTGATGAAGCCATTAGTGGTCTTCTGCTGGACACGGGCCTCCTCTCAAAGTAATAGGTATTCAATAGGGCATAGTCCACCACGTAGGCCAAATATGGATTGGGAGACTTCATTCACCTTTAAGCCACTCGAGATTTTTCTGTCCCGTTGATTGTCAGTCGAGGTCATGATGCCTCTGAAGAATTTCCAACTTCAGATTACTTAAAAATGTTTTTTCAAGCAAGTGTCATGAGGAATAAAGGATATTACTTAAATCCTACTTAGTATGATCTTAAACTCGTCAAAAACAAATGGATTTGTCTAATCCATTACTGCACAGGCACATTTGTGAAAATTACCAATATTGCATTCCTTAGACTGTACTGCCATAACATCACCTATTTTCTTTCCAGCAAAAATAGGACCTAACTCATGGACGAAAAAAATATATATACAAACATTGAAGGAGAATACTACTTAAAAGTAGTAAACTATGTCTGTTCGCATATTATTAATTAAATTAATGTTAAAAATCAAAGTAGTGCTCACAGGGTGAAGTAATAAAAGTCTATCATTGATTTTAAAAGCGGGTACTATCAGCTGTAGAGCTAATCTCTAGGGTTATTGGCTCTTGAACTTATGTCAGGAAATATTGGAAACTTCTTACAGAGGAATTTCTTGAATAAGTAATTAGGATGCTTTTTGTTCTGAAACCAGATTTATTGGTGAAATTTTCAGTATGTCTTAAGATTATCGATAGCAAAAGGCGTTTATGAAAGTAGAATTATGGTAAATTGTATCAAATTTGGAAATTCTCAAAGAAGTTTTGGATTCATCAGAAATGGATGAAAAAACTCAACAACAAGTAATGGATTAGACAAATCCATTTGTTTTTGACGAGTTTAAGATCATACTAAGTAGGATTTAAGTAATATCCTTTATTCCTCATGACACTTGCTTGAAAAAACATTTTTAAGTAATCTGAAGTTGGAAATTCTTCAGAGGCATCATGACCTCGACTGACAATCAACGGGACAGAAAAATCTCGAGTGGCTTAAAGGTGAATGAAGTCTCCCAATCCATATTTGGCCTACGTGGTGGACTATGCCCTATTGAATACCTATTACTTTGAGAGGAGGCCCGTGTCCAGCAGAAGACCACTAATGGCTTCATCAAGATATCCAGTGAATCTTCTGATAGATAGCTGCTGTTAGGTCTTGCAATAAACTAAAGAGGAACAAAGGAGCTATCTGTCAGTCAAAACCGCTTTGTGAGGCAAATTCAGGTTGATAAATACGTTTGGATATTCACGATACGTCCGTCGCAAAATCAGGTAATTTGATAGCGAATTCAGTACTTCTCGTAGGGTTGCCTCTACTGTACTATAATCATATGGCGTAGAGCTTTATCTAGTTGTGGATGTATGGGAGGTTTCACAGCAAATAATAAAGTAATCATTATTTCTACATACAAATTTCTAGTACGTTGGTTTAGTTTTATCATCATCATCAACAACCCATTACTGTCCCACTCCTAGGCACGGGTCTCTACTCAGAATAAAACGGATTAGGCCATAGTCCACCGCGCTGGCCAAGTACATATTGGTAGACTTCACATATCTTTGAGATTTTTTTAAAGATTTCTCAGATATGTAGGTTTTCTTACGATGTTTTTCTTCACGTTGCTTAAACGCAAGTGATAATTAATTTCTAACCCCGAGTTACCCGAAGAACTCTAAATATGTATTTTGATGGTAAAAATATGACTTCCGATATTATGCTGTGGAAAATGTGGCTTACATTCGTTTTATAGCGAAGTAATCACTCTAAGAAATTTCTTAGCATATACTCATATTTTCTATATCATTAAGATTTAACATACAGTGAAGAACTTCCGTGCTACGAGCGGCTGTTTACACATAATATATTAGGGACAAGGAAGGGTCGCCATAGTTTCTCACTCAGTCCTAATAAGCCTCGGGCGGCACCAATGTCTATTATCTGATGATAAGAGGGATTTAAGTTTGCGATAGGGTTGTTGACGGGTTTTAAGTTGGGTCGAAGAAATTGGTCGAAATGAGGTTTGGAAACTTATGTAAATGACTTATTTACTTACAGCGGACATGCATTTATTGCTGTTTTGGGGTATGTTTTTCTGTTCCATGTTTTGGGGTATAATATTCTTTTGTTTTATTTACTAATGGATTGGATTTTAAAATCATATGAAGACATTAACTCAATCATCAGCAAACTATTTTTATGTTCAATGTTAACTTTCGGACTTTTCCTTTGCCAATAAATACAAAAAAATATTAATGTGCGGCTTGAAATATTGCTTAAACTGGGTACGACTGCTACAGTTTAATCACCAAAATAATATTTTTTTGGTTTTTCTTTTTCATTTCGACATAAAATCTCCCCAACAATCCATATTGATAAGTCCATATCCATATATAACACAATCGCTTGTAACGACCGCAATTATGAAATATTGATTGAAACGTCCTAATAAACCCTCCGATCGTATTGGAAGCCACATAATGTAATTCCCGGATAACGCAGCCTGAGCATACCGCAATGAATCAAACTTTCCCATTAGCATTCCACAAATCAATCAAAGGTATCAAAGAATAACAGAAGCGGTGATAGCCTAGTAAGAAGTAAAAATAACATAAAGAAACACAGTGATACCCTAGCGAAAAGCAGTAATAACCCACTAAAAATAGTAATGGCCTAGTTTACCAATTAACCCGGCGAGCATGACCCAGGGTATTTCATACCCTGGTATACTTAAAAAGTTATGTATTTTTCAAAATATTCGTCTGGCCACACTCGTACGCTCAGTACCTGCGGGCTAGGGTTTGCGGGAGGGGACAGTGCCATGATCGGAGTGTTGCGCCGGACATCGGCTGAGGAATTCGTGTGCAAACCTGTTACGGGTATGTAATACCCCACGTCATTTTTGAAGTATTTTTTTTATGTAATTATTTTTTATTGTTCTTTTATTACTTTTGTTATTATTTATGATTTTACTTTACAAGTTTATATCATTTTAATTTTATATTTTAGTAGCAACTTTATTTTTCTATTTTAATTTTAGTTTCTGGTCGAAATGGATCGTGAAAGACAAGAAGAATGGATGGTGCTATGTTAGAGGAGGCTGCAACTGATTCTTGAGATGACTCCAGTTCGGAAGGAGAAACTGATCACTGTAGTGAATTCTGGCACGGAGCAAGAGGGCGATGACCCCGGTGACGTTTCGTCTAACATTAGATAAGAAGACGCTGTAACTAATGAACCACAAAGCGATCCCGAGGATGAATTACCCTTGTCTCTTCTCAGTGCAAGAGTATCAGCTTCTCGGCATGTACGTGGGCCTTTCTATATATCCAAAGATGGTTCACAGTAGTACAAGAATTGTCAGCGTCCAAATGTGAGGGTTAGGTCAGAAAATATCATAACCGAGCATGAATAAACATTGGAATAAAGAGAACAGAATTTATTCGTAATTTGGGTTTATCAATGATATACGAACAACTTCGTACAAGAAAATCGAAAATAAAAAAATCCAAGCTACATTCACCAGCGAAACCTGAAAGAGCTGGGCGAGCTCTCACCCAAACATGTAAATGTACCAGGGCGATATGTGAGATGCCAGGATTGTCCATCCAAGAAGGATAGGAAAACCAAACACTCCTGCAGAGCTTGTGGTAAGCCCATATGTATGGAGCATGCAAAACTTACATGTGAAAACTGTGCTGATCTAAACGATAGTGTCTAAATTGATTTTTCTAATTAAAAAATATATTATTAATTCTTCTTAGAAGAGTATCTCATTTTTTTATGTTTTAAGTCAATTTACACTCCAAAGAGTAATATTTTTAGTCGAAAATTTAATTTTAATAAACCTTTAATTTTTTTTAACTATAATTACATAGTGTAAGAAAAAAACTAAAAATAAAATATTATTTCATGATTATAAACTTTCTTTCATTTAATTCTAGTAATGAATTGATACTTAAGAGAATATAATCAACAAATTTAAATAAAAGTTAATAATGAGTTTATTATACTATTTTACATTTAGGGTATGTCATACCCTGCCACATTCCTAATGTAACTTTTTTCACCTCATGCTCGCCGGGTTAATAGTGATCATCTTGTGAGAAACTGTAAAGCCTTGTAAGAAGCAGTGATAGCCTAGCCAGAAGTAATGATAGCCTAGCCAAAAGCCAATAGCCTAGTGAGAAGCAGTTATAGCCTAGCCAGAAGCCAATATCCTATTGTGAAGCAGCAATTGTATAGTAAAAAGCTGCGACTTATTTAATGCGACTGCTTTATTTTAAACATTCTAGGTTAATTATCAGAATCAATGAATCTGCGGTCAATTTTAAGAGGGACTCTTTTCCTATTTATGTGTGAACATTTTTGTCTATGTATGGACATGTATGTTGTGTTGACAATCACCACTTAAATGTAGACTGTCCTGTTCCTTTCCTTCTCATACAAAAAAGGCTCGTTCATACAACCACAATTCAACAATATATCCCGAAACACATTCATCTGCATATCACCATTCTACGTAACTCCTACCTATCGTTGATGTTCGACGTATTAAAATGTCATTTACATGCGCCCCATGCTTCGTTCACATCGAGATAGTAGCGAGCAAACAACTATTTGATTTGCATACACTGATAAATTTGACGCTATGTAATATTACTACCAAATTCCGCTGCGCTGTTTCGTGAATGAAAATTAGATAGCGAGTTTGATCGTTTTTAATCTAAATTTAGTGTGTAAGTTTATTTATATGGTTATATAAAATTATAATGATGACTTTTTACGATATTTATCCAATTCGCATGATATTTATTGTAATGGTGATACTTTATCACCTTTTTATGAATAAATTGAAATTTCCATCGGGTTTATGTCGAATTATACATTCCAATAACGTTCGGTAAATTTTATTTTATCTTTCCTATTCATATATTTGTATTCGGAGCTATATATTTATATTCAGCATTCATATCTTTTTATTCGTTTTAAAATACTTAATTTACATTTCGCCCTAGAATTTATTATTCAGTTCTACTATAGCGTAAAATAATATTTACAGTAACTCAAATTTTAAAATGACCAATCATTTGGAACGTCGTTGAAGAGCTTGTAAACAGCTCTATTATTTTCGCACTAGCTATTACTAGCTCAAGGACTTAGTCTCATGCAAACACACACTACAATTAGCTTTTCCGTGCAACATTAGCATGATTTAGCACATTAATCAATCTCACTGTGATCGCGATGGCACTTTGGCAAATGGCACCTATTCGCGTCAGAACTCATACTGATTTATCTCTGACAATCAATTAGTATGAAGGCTTAACTTTACTGTATATGATTTTATAAAGTATCATAACTTATTTGCTTGCATGAATCTCGTAAGAGGCGACTAAGGGACTCTAGGAAAGACGAAACTACATATATTACAGCCAAGTTGAGATATCAACTTCATGATTTAAAGAGTACTACGATCACTAAGACGCATAGTGAAACGCAAATTGCTCTCTAAGAAAGACGTACACAAATTTATGGATTTTTTTCTGAGACATTTGTAATTATTTAAAGCTGATTTATGTCGGCCTGTCATCTGCTTTCTATATATGATTGGTAGTATTGCTATTTTTGCCTTGATTTCCCTTCAACCTATTACCGATAATGTCTATTGATCGGCCTTTTTCCCGATCTTATCTTGCCAAATTGAATATTTTTTCTATGTACCAACCTTTATAGAAATTACTTTTACTTTTCACCGCGAAAACTTCAAGAGATGCCGTGTAAAACGAAAACTTACACAGGGCAGGACGGGAAGCAACACTTCTACAAGAGTACTTATCCTTTGTACTTCACAATAGCTATCATCTTATCATCGTAGGTACTTCTTACTTCCATTGACCTAAAAAGATGTCGCAACAAATCAAACGCTATCAATTGCATCTTGTTCCCATGCCCGTCTCAATTGCATGCAACGGATGCCACCCATTAGGGCTTTACTGGCTAATTCTCCCGAACTAGGCCGCTGCACTCCCCTAGGATCCGTGAGGCATTATAGGTACAGGGTCGTTTGATACGGTTTACTGCTATTTACAGTTTAGAAGCTACTAGAAATCCTCCAGTAAATGTTATATATAAAATTCTCGTGTCACAATGTTAGTTACCGTACTCCTCCGAAACGGCTTTACCGATTTTCACCAAATTTTATATACATATTCAGTAGGTCTAAGAATCGGCTATTTATTTTTCATACCCCTAAGTGATAAGGGTTGTTCACCCTTAACATTTTTTTATTTATATGGCAACACAACGTTTGCCGAGTCAGCTAGTTACATATATTTATAACACATTTACCTATTTAAGCCAATCTGTACGCCTTATATTATTTTACTTGTAAGTTTTTGTTGTTTTTCTCTGTAAGTAAATGTTTTATAATTCTTAAAAGAAATAATGAAGATGTTAAACCTTATTTAACGACAAATGACTACGCCGATTTTCACCACATTGCAACAGAGGAAAATAATTATTTGATTTGGTGTGATTTGCTGGAGGCTTTTAAGACAAAGACAATTAAACAATGCTAGTTTTTGAAGGTTATGATCAAATGTCCTTAAAATGTATGGTTATATTTTTTAAAAATAAGCAGTGGTAGAAATGGTTGAAAGTCGACCTCTTAATTGGAAGGTCCGAAGTTTAAACCCCAGGCACACACCATGCACAAAATAGCGGTACTTACTTAAGGGGGTAGTCGAACCAAAAAGGATCTTCAGAAGTAGCTTTTCCAAGAAGAGTTCAGTTATCCAGACCATAGATATAAATTTAAGAGATCCACATTTTTATACTTTTTTATATAGTTTGGATCTGGTAATTATTTTTGGATCCATTTTAATAAGGATTGTATCTGCACAAAGTAACGTTTGATACTACTTAGGCATTCTAAGAAGGCATTCCAACATATGTGTACCAATTAAAATGTGTATTTTGGAGAATTGCCTTTACACAATCAAGTGCCTCAATTCCAGTTTGGGTGATCACACACTCATCAGAGCGACATAGACTTAAGATTAGCAATCTCGAGGGAAAGTATTAGTTCGCAGACGGTATTTACCGACCGCCGCCTGATTTCAATCGTTTCGATTTGCAGGAACGCTGCTTAGTGGGTTGTGTATGTTGTAGGATGTAGAGTTATCTGGCACTTCGTGAAATACCTTCCTATGTGTTTTGAGGAAAATTGTATTGAGATATTCACTCAAGAGATAGGTACTCACACATACTATACTGAATTTATAACCAAGACTTTAATTATTTCCGTTCCTATTTTTCTGTAGCAGTAAAATTAAAACAAATATAAAATCTACTTCAATATTACTACAAAGTAAAAAATAATTAAATATGGATTCTTGCCATTTCTACAACTAAATGGTACTTGAATCAACTTATCTTAAATTAAATATTTATAATTGAAGATCCCGTTATGTATTTTGGTTAGTGGATAATATTTAATAAGATAATAAAAAGTTAAAAACTTACTGTATAATTTTTGGTAACATTTATTAAGCCAGCAAAGCATTGACGAATCCTTGGCGTAATAACAACCCGATCGGACATGTTTCACGATTTATTATTATAACAAAATAGTATTTATATAAACCTTTATATTTTTGTTGATATGTCTTTCGTATTAACTTTTTCATAATAATGGAATTCCTTACATTTAGCCTATTCGAGAAGTAACGGAATAAAACATTAGACGACAACACATACGTACTTCCACATACCGATAGATTCTACGCGATGTCTCCGCTCTTTGTGGGATCCCGATTGAGATTTCCTCGGTGATTGAAAATGTAGTAATACGTATGCTACCGTACATATCCGTTCCCAGGTTTGTACGCAAACGCTCGCAGGAAATGGATCCCTTTCAGTGAATGGAGCAAAAATGTGGATTGCAGAAACTAGAAAATATTCACGTTAAACGACTCCCGCGTATTAAAAGATTTGCAAATATTTAAAATCGTATTCTGTTTAGGATTATATCTTTGAGCAATGCGCTTTGGGGATGTACATCTTCCAACGTATGTGGATTCTGTGATAAACACGCAAAGGAGTATTATGAAGAAAATAAGAAATGTGTAAATATGGTTTATTTTAATCTTAATGAAACTGAGTATAGTAAAGGAAATAAGAAATACTTAGGTCTCATTTTATTTAATCTAAATGAATATTTTCTCTCAGATGTCTAAATATATTTTATGTGGTTGATAATATGAAAACATACATTTGCGAGACTTTGAGACATTTACTTGCAAATTTTAAGATGAATAATTTATATGCTTTATATTATTAGAGACAGTTTTCACATTCTTAGTTAAAACTATGTTATGCCCCACTGCTGGACATAAATCTACTTCCTCCCACAGAAATAGAGGAGAAGGAAATCTGAATCACTGATTATGGATAAAAACATATAAAAAATGAAATATATTAAAGATACTACTACTAGCATTGACAAAAGCTTAAATAAATAATTAGTTTTCCTTGCATTCTGATTTCATTCAAAAATGTAAGAAACTAGTAGTGACCGAAGTTCGCCCGCGTTTTAAAAAAATAACATGACATACATATAACTGAAAATTCGACAGTGGCGCCATCTGGCGAAAATTAGTCACCATTATTATGACGCGTATTATGCATAAGCAAGAGCCTACGAAGGTTTAGGATAAAAGTTTTGTCAACTTTGCTAAAGATCATCACATGAACAAATGCATAGTTTACGATTCTATAAAGCACATACAGACAACCATTCATTTTTATATACATAATTATAGAAAATTCAGAACCGAATCCAACTTAACTAACTCCTAGATTAATTTTGGAAACCCCAGGCATACTGACATTCTATTTAAACTTCGCACGCTGGTCCTGCAGTTAATTTCGCAGACATCGCATTTTGGTAGTTCGCAAACATTATTTGATTATAATTGGGTAGAAATCACGTTGTACGGGTAAATGATATTAGTAATTAATATCGGCTCGTCCATCGAATTGTTTGTTTTGAGTGACTTAACTATGTTGAGTGTGTGGAATGCTTTGTATTTATGTATGAACTTTTAAGCTTTGGATGTTTTGTTGTACCACTAGATGACTAGTATTATATTCTCCAGGAATATGTGCTTTATACTCAAATTATACGTATTTACTTTCTCTAAGATTTATAAAAAAAAAATATCTCAAAGGTATGTGAAGTCCACCAATACGCACTTGGCCAGCGCGGTGGACTATGGCCTAATCCTTCTCATTCTGAGAGGAGACCCGTGCCCAGCAGTGGGACAGTAATGGGTTGATGATGATGATGACTTTCTCTAAGAATAAAAACAAAATTATAATCCAATAAAGATGTTTTTTACAGGCACACTTTGAAATTTTGAAGGTCATAGAATCCTTTGTGGTTCGACTGTGAAGGCACCACCGCCATATCTATTTTTGCTTAATGACAGTAGGGTTTAGTGCTGTTGTGTTCTAGTTTGAAGAGTGTGCTTAGGTAAAATACTTATCCGAGACTTATAACTTAACCCATAGGGGTAGAAACGTAGGTCGGAATCTAATCTTATCTGGGGTTAATTACAGATGTCTTAAACTTCTCTATTACGCAACGGATAAATAGACACAAACACCCAGACCCAGAAGAAATTATAATTTATCATTTAACGTTGTTCCCATGATACATCTACACACATTAACCAGTGCCACTCTAGTTCAGGATCGAACCCGGAACCCGTGTCGGGTGCCTACTCCACGACACATCGCATCGCGAATACTAAGGAGTACAATCCTTTAATAGAACGGAGCGATAGTTCGTGCTGTTTACACATGCAAATTTTTCGCAAGCAGACATATGGAGCGGATTTGGTAGCAATCCGACCACTTTGGAGCGAAAGCTTTAGATTCGTGGGAATGGATCCGATATGGACCACTATTGGTTTAAGATTAGTTGAATGTAATGGCAATATTTCATGATCTGCATCATGAAATATTGACATTTTGGTGAAAATTGGCACTCTTTTGAGGTATTTATTCTGAAAAGAACTGTGACTCTCCGCGGTTTCTTGTTATTTTCCTTGTAACACATTCGTTTAAAAAAATGATGGCCTGAATTAATTCTAAAAGCAGGCAATACACGAAAAAAGTTCGAGAATCTCTGGTTTCATTGGTTTTGAGAAAAGGGTAAGGTCTAATTTTCCTAAAAGGTCTAAAATGAGATTTTATTCCCATCGTTAATAAAACCCTTATACATCCTATGATTTATTATTAAAATACAAAGTAACCCGATAAAACAAAGATGTGTTTACAAATGTACAGAGATACAAGGATAATACAGAGGCTACAAATACACATATTTTGTAGATTTAGTGCAAAGGGTATGCTTAGTGTCACCATTCGTCTCGTTTTGAACAGGACTGTACCGTTTCCAGCATCCCTCGCGTTCCAAAAAATAACTCGGAGACACAAAAATGTCCCAGTTTAGGAAAAATGTAAATAGTGACACAAAATTAAACTGGGAGGGCCTTTTGGGGCCTTTACTTCACTGCAGAGGGTTATGTTTTTGGAGCGTATCTGTGCATGTATGTCCCATGCTTTGACATGATTTGCAGCCCAAACGGCTTACCGGATACAACATACACGGTGTCGCTGGATTAGTCTAAATTGTAAGAGTTTAAAAAGACTATAGTATATTTAATCAGTTGGGATTTTTGATTTATTAATTCTCTATTTCGTTTAGTTCCTTACAGGCGGCGACAAATTCAACTTCTGCCCCTCGAAAAGCAAACCCACACTGCACCATTGGCATTATTAGTATTTCCCATTACAGGTTTTTGTTTTATCCCGTTTTAAGTAAAATAACATTGTAATACTATTACTAACATTGGGAAAAGTCCCGTTTAAAGTAAAACCATGGTCAATATAGGTATGCGGGTAGTAACGAGTGGCACTCAGTCAATGCAATCACGACGGTGCCGAATCAGACAACAGACGGAATCAAGACACGATATTCCCAATGCGTTGGATCACGCTATCTTGGTGTCGAGAATATTTGAATACTTTGATGTAAGCACGCGTATATATTATTACGTATGTATACGTTTGCGTTACGTAACGTTACGTTTACTGTGTATGTTTACTGTGGTAGAGCCAGTGGGGGTGGTATTGCCACAATTATTTTTAGCGTTCTGATTGACTAACATATTAGGAGAGCATGTTAGTGCTTAGGTATGACAAGGCATCTGTGATCGGCTTAGCCAGGTTTAGCCAGAGTAAATTGGTTGACTTCTCACTCGTTATTAGAAAATTGTCTTCATCCTTTAATTACACGACAACAAATGTATACGCGCATGTATTCGAAACAATCGATGTTAGTTACCCGGGATTTATACCTCAAACCGTCATACGAGATTAAACCATTATTCAACCTCATTAATATCATTATCGTACATTAGAAAGACAAAAACAATTTTTACATAATATTAGATACCACAATTTAGGAGCACGTATATGTCACTTCTTCGACTTTCTGCTTCTTCAAAACCTTATACAATTTCAATACAACTGTTATTACGAACAAAGATAATAACAATAAAGTTATTTGATTTGATTTGATTTGAAAGAATAGAGTTAACCGCCAGACAATCATTCGAATTTTAATTCCAGTAATTGGATTCGCATAAAAATCAACCATAGAAATATTACTCGGAACAAAGCGACAAAGGTAAACAATTTTGATCGCGGCAGAATTGCGAAGGGATACGGGATCTGTTTACAGTTTGCTAATCGAATAAACCGAAAATTTGCATACCTCTGTTTGCGTATCCAACTTCTGTCTGTGTCAACATGCTCCCAGAGGTTAAAGCTGTAGGTAAGCTGTGTAGCTGAATCTTGATTAGAAGAACTGTTATACGATACGAAGGAAATGTACCGAGTTTGTCCGGACTTACCTCAGCTAATTCTAAAATGAAGTAAAACCAGATTTTATTTAATTAATAGGGTTGTTAATTAAATGAAAATAAGGAATATTATTTTCTATTATTTTGAAGGTGGTAGAATCTTTTGTGGTTCGCCTCCGGCGGCACAACCGCCACACCTATTTCTACCTTATAACAGCAGAGTTACGCGCTGCTGTGTTCCGGTTTGAAGGGTGTGGTAAGGGAGTTATACTTTTCCGAAGGGTTTCATCTTAGTCCTCAGGGGTAGCGGCGCATCTGTGGCCGACCTCAGGTAGGATATGTAATCCTATCTGGGGTTGATTACAGATGTCCATGGGCGGCAGTAGCCACTTACCATCAGGTGGACTGCATGCTCGTCTGCTACTCCTATATTATAAAAAATATATATGATATGTTATTAATTCACGCATATAGGTAAATAGGCCATAATATTTTGTTATAGGTACTCCATATAAAGATTTTAGAAAAATATATCATTGCCCAGATTCATTCAAACATTACTACACTAAACTATAAATAAATCAGATATTCGAGAAATAAATAAACAACATGCAACCAATGAAATTCTCAAGTTGTTTTTTGGTGTGTTACTCAAGTATTCGGTGGACAATACCAAAAATCTTACTCCCTAATACTCCACAAACCACATGCCATTGGTGGTCATTGTAAAAAGCGTCCTTCATAACCAATTGTCATACGTCAGCGCTGTAAAACATCGGAACGGAATTCAGCTAAACCAGTCCTAACAAGCCGAAGCGTTGTTCCTAAGTAGTCAGTTGTTGTGCGTTTTTTTTGTAAACGGTTACGTTACTGAATAGGTTTTCATATCGATGTAAAAACGGTTTTTCATATCGATATCAGGAAGAATTCTTGGTCAGTTACATACATTTGGTTTTAATAACGTTATAAAACTGTTTTTGTCTTTCATGTTGATATTAGTTGCAGAGGCTCTTCAGTAATAAGCTATGCTCGCCATCAGTATATAGAATGACTAGTTTTATTTAGTTAACCAAACGCGCTCGTATTAACGTTGTGGCTTCACAAAATCGTCTCGTTTTCAACATAGTGAAGTGTAAAGTTGAACAGAGATATACAAAACATAAAACTGCGGACGCTTTCCGTTATCGATTGCGTTTAGTTAATTCATTTGGTATATTTGTTGATTCGTTAATCATTAGCCTTAACAGCTATCTGTATTCAGTATATCGATTTGGTACGATGTATGAAACGGTTTCATGTTACGATATATAATAACCATGCCTACAGCAAACAATAAGAAATCGAACGCCGCATCTCCGATATGGCGACGTTTATTCGACACTTGATCCGTGTTCCGTCGTCGGATCTTCGGATCGGCGCTGCAATATCTGTAGCGTCACTTCATAAGACAATCGCTATTGGATTTTATATCTGACATTTATTGGACGGCTGTAAATAAGTTTTCCGTTTTTGAAATTTCTAAAGCTTCGGATTTCTGAGGGAAACGCTATTTCGAAAATGCAGTAAATCTTTTCGAAAATCGTATCTAGTATACGGAAATATGGAAAGATGAAATTGCATGAAAGAAAATTCAAATAACATTTGCCACCGAAGTATATTTTTACTCCTTATCTGGTCAATGCCGTCCGTATCTGTAATCAACTCCAAATGGCAGTGGTTAGCAACCTTTTCAGCGACACGGATCACATAATCAAAATTTTGACGGCGAAAAAAGTCGTCAGCTAAAATCACAAAAGTATCTAAAATTTTTCAGTTATACAACAAAAATTGTAGCTATTGCAATCTACGACATTTAAATGTTATTATGGCAAAGGTATTTCTTTTGGAATTCAATAGGATAAATAAGTTTTAATTTTTTTTTTCTGGTCTACGATTTTAATTTAAAGTGGTCCATAATAAGCGCATTTACCTTATCAATCCTTCTACTGTGAGAACATACAGGCTCTACCAATACGGGTAATCAATAGAATGCTCACTGCTCGTGTTGCAACGAAACCTTACACGAGAATTAATTAAAGCCGTCGCGAAAAACAGTCGAAAATTCAATGAGGGACTTAAATTATGACCGCAGTAGTGTTACGTGGAATTTAATATTGCTAAATTAACATGGCTGGTGAATTGGCGGCATTTTCTGCAGTAGGGATGTCGATTTTTCCCGAAAAATATCGATTTTTATAGTGGATTTCCAGTGGAAATTTGGTCAATCAGATAAAAATCGTCGTAGTCGACAACCCACCACTGTCCTTGCTGGGTACGGGACTCCTCTCAGAATTAGAAGGATTAGGCCATTAGGTCCACCGCGCTGGCCAAGTGCGAATTGGTAGACTTCACATACCTTTGAGATTCTTTTTTATAAATATCTCAGATAAGCAGGTTTCCTCACGATGTTTTCTCTTCTTTGCTAAGGCAAGTGATTATTAATTTCTAATACGCACATAATATTCAAAAATTAAAGGTGACTGGGATTCGAACCTTGGACCGCTCGATCGAGACGCCGAACTACAACCTCTAGGCTATCAATGCTATCTCTAATTAAAAATCGATCTTCGTATTTTATTTCTGCGCTGGAAATATATCAGCGAAAAAATTAAAGTCACTCGTCTTTCCGGAATTTTGGGCGAAATGAACGTTGATGAACATGAAAAGTAAGATGAACGCGAAAAATCATGGCTAGTTTTATAGAAAATTTAAATGTCAATTTTCGGTTATAGAGATAGATTATTTCCATGGTATCAATTAAACATCGATACGTTGGTACAAAAAATCGATTTTTCAATTGATTGTTCGTATTTTGTACAGTAAATCGATTTTTCAATAAATGGGTGATATTTTTCGTACAAAAAAACGATTCTTCGATTAATCGGTCAAACGGACATCCCTATGCTATAGTAATCTGCGTCGCATCGGATTTTCCGTACCGCGAAAAATGATTGTCCCTCATTAAAGCCGGTTCCGATATTAATCGCTTAACCGCAATGAGTATTGCATTATTTTATGTTTCACACGCGCAATATCGTTTGTCTGTTAAGGGTGATAATTGTTTTTTACACTGACCGAAAGAATTTAACAGGAAATTATTATAAAAACCAAAATACCGACCGCTATGTTATCCCCACAATGGAAAACGACGTAGCTTAATACGTTAAATCCCTTAAATTATGTTATGTTTGAACTGTTAAGTTAGCCAAAGAATAAGACACACATACATACGGTTAATAACATTACCCTCTGCGGTCGGGTAAAAGATGATTTTACACTATAAACACTGTATCCACAATAGATATCTACATTCATCTCGTTTGAGATGCTAAAGAACTTTTAATTTATATGTATTTCATAATTAAATACTTGTATTCTGGTTTCAAGTACTTGTAAGTTGTAATTAAAAATAAGAAAAATAAATAATTAATTCCTAAACTAAATAAGCAACATGAAAGCAGTTAAAACATCCATCGCACTTGGATTCTAAATAAAATTTACAATAAATGACAATATACTTTAATTACTTGTCAACGATGACAGAATTTTATTTAGAATAATAATACGTTCCATAAAAAAAAACTTAAAACCAAAAATTAAAATAAATAAACTAAATTAATTAATTCAAATTAATTGATTTATTAACAAATTGATTGAATTAATTCGTTTATTACATAATCAATTAATTAATTCAAACGATTCATCCTAATCGATTAATTTGGTTTAATTAATTAATTGGATTCAATTAATTATCAATTTAATTAAATAATTCGTTTAAAATACGTAATGTATTTCTGGAACTTAAACGCGTCAAATGTTCGGCATGTCAGCAAGATTTCCACAAAAGAGTTACACAAAAGTACGCAGCAGAGCGTGACAAGAAACATCCCACAGCCAATTTAAAAATTTCTCATATTGAGAGAGGCGCGCCACCCGGAAAATTGTGACCGTAATTGAGTAGTATGGGAATTCGTTTGGGAACAGTGTATATGGAAAAATAAGAGATAAAGCACTTACTTTGTTTTCGACTTTTAAGTGGTAGAAATATTTGTGGTTCGGTTTGGACGGTTATTACGTGTTTTATCCTAAAGCGACAATGTAGCCGATATGTCGGTCTGGAATGTAATAAGGCGAAGCGACATAATAGGTATATTCTATATTATACATTATATAAAACATTACAACATCGTCATCATCGTCAACCCCTGTCCCACTGCTAAGCACGGGTTTCTTCTCAGTATGAGAAGGATTAGGTACCACCACCACCTACCAATCCACCGCACTGCCTATTGGTCGTATGCAAGTTTCTTAGCGATGTTTTCTTTCACCGTTAAATAAAGTGATAATTCACTTATAATATTAAATAGCTTATTTGAATTCTTTAACTCATATTATCGTTTCGTGTTATTTATTTTATTCGTGTCTCAAAACTGGAATAATAAAAATCCTAAAGTTTTTAGTCTCCTGAAAGGGTCCAAGTTGCTGTATATGGCAATCGATTTTGATTCCATTTGCGGTCAATATTAGATTTGCATATAATTTTGGACAGATTGTTTATTTGGCCTGGACTAGTGACCTATGTTTCAAGTTAGACAATGACGTCATATTTTTAATTTTATCGCATACCAATGCAACAGAATTGCTTCCTATATTTTGGCGAGATTTGGTTTTATTTTACTAATAACCTCCATTTAATCTCCCGGTTTAGCACTGGTAGTCATGTTACCTTTTAAAAATCAAAAATTAACGTACCTACGATTACTAAGAATATTAGTTTTAAGTCAGCAATTGTTTGTACTTACATATAAATGAGAACTATGAGCTATGATTAACAGCGCTTATTAATTACCCTCCACAAAATTTCTAAGTGTATTTTTCTTGTCATGCAGGTGCATGACTTACCTACTTGCGTTAATTAACCCGGTGTAGTCTCTTTGCGACCGCGTGCTCGTAGTTTTCATGACAGGAAATGCACCTATGAAATGATAACATCAAGTGTCACGCATGAGCACTAAAACCGCACGTGGCAGGAAAGAGGTCCTTAGAAAGCTGATTCTGTCGCGCGTGTCGAATGCCAATCATTACACTCACACACACACACGAATAACTTGATTCATCTTCTTCACGACCTGTGTCACCTGTTTTTTATGCGTATGAAACGATAAGGCACGCGTGCGTTTGGAACACGCGTGCGGTCGTAAACACGCGTGACAGTAGCAGTATATTTGATTAGGCTTTGAATAGACACGCGGCAGTCGCACCACGAGTCACGTTGCCGTTACGAATTCTAGTCGCGCTTAAACGTAATTAAGCGAATATTCCAGAAACAAAAAAGTCGTTCAAAATTCCGATACGCATCTCCATTAGGGGCGCGATAAAAATGCAAATTCGCCGCACACCGCCCGCTGCATTTTGTATTTTGTCAGCAAACACGTTTTTAATTAATTCGTTAATTTATTTGGGCGCATTGAAGTCGCCAGGAGCGATATTATCCATTACGGGGCATACGCTGCGGTTGTGTTGATTGAGTTCCTCGGTCGGATCGATCAGCATAATACTTATCACTGTTTGATATGCAGGATTTATCGCTGCCTTTTATTGAATAGCTTTAAAAGGCACTGCGCTTGCAACGTTAATGATTTTATAGACGTAAATGAAATTTTAAAAATACATATGCACTTTTTAAACCTCGCTGATGGGCACGGGTTTCTCTTCATAAATTGCTAAAGCCACTCCATGAAGTTGCTTTAATTGCATGAAGTTGCTTTAGTTGCATTGGCAGCAAATACAGGTTAATGGTCAACCTGTAACGAATGTTTCCTAAGGGTTAACTACTGTTACTCAACGATAACAACTAGGAAATACGCTTTAGGATCATTAATCCATTGCAGTCCCACTGCTGGGAACATGTCCCCTTTCATAGTCCACCGGCCAATTGCAAATTTGTAGACTTCACACATCCTTGAAAAGATTTTTTAAGAACACTCGGGTGAACCTACTGTTTACCGTTTGCCACCGTCATAGCACGTGATCATAATTTTTTTTGCGCATAAATTTCAAAAACTCAGAGCTGCGATATTCGAATTTTGGACTCCCCAATTGAGAGACCAAATTTTTTACTACGCGCGTCTTTAGCTACCAGCGGTCACCCATCCAAAGTATACGCGCGAAGTTCTTCATCATTTTTATGATTACGACACTACACAAGCAAACCTACACCCAAATGTTTTTTTTTTTTTTTTATTAAAATATGCATATTATATGTTTATTTCTTTTGCAGATAAACAACAAGGACTGGTGCAAGAAAGGCAGGAAAGGCGGCCACTGCAGCATGAAGTGTGAAGGTAGCTAATTGAATCACGCGCCCTAATTAATTGGTCCACACCTGCTGCTAATGCTCACATTTGCACTGCAATTATCTTGCACTGCTCTGTTTTAATTCAATTTAATCTAGGTTTAATTTAATTCAAAAGTATAGGAAACATATGATGTATTTCAGTAGGTATTTATGTAATTTTTGGTATAGATTAAAAATTGTTTACAAAACAAAACTTATAAAACAATAAACAAACAAAGTTTACAATACGAAAGGTTAAACAAAAAATAGAGTTCTATAAAGGTAGCAAAGGACCATGCAATCCATATAAGTAAAAATGTAAAATAAAATAAGTAAACCTCTGTGGTTCTCCGGTGGCACCACCGCCACACCTAAATCTGCCCTATAACAGCTGTTATAAAGCATATAGTTTGAAAGGGTGTGGAAAGAAACACATACTTTTCCAAAGGATTGCAACGAAGTCCTGAGATCTCTCAGAAGATGTGTCGCTACAGCGGCGCATCTGTGGGTGACCTCACTTATTGATCTAATCTTATCTGGGGTTGACATCAGTAGCCACTTACCATCAAGTGGACTGCATGCTCGTCTGCTACTATATTATAAAAAAACCTTCTAATAATAATTTTATATCCCTACATCCATATTTCAGATCTGATCAACGAGGATTTGGCTGACGACGTGCGTTGTGCCAAGCGCATCTACGATCGCGTCGGGTTCAAAGCCTGGCCGTCCTCCTACGCGTACTGCAAGGAGAAGAGCATGCCCGACCTGTCCCGCTGTTAAATGGTCATTACAACATTCAATAATACGCAGATTGATAGATTATATCTAGCTATTTTCACTTTTATGTACAATCTGCTCCTAGATTTGAATTACGATTTTGATTATCTCATGTTCTAGAATTCAGACATACATCAATAAGTATGTATGTCAACATTATAATATATATATAATTCCTGTAACGCAACATTATATGTTCGCCGAGTAAAGACGAATAGGCAAGAATGCATGTAAGTATGTTTATAACTTTCTCAAGATTCCGTACTTGTCAAAACTCACCACCCGTCGATTCTCGGCGGAATCAATGAATTATTATGGTTCTTTATTCGTTTGTACCGTTTACATATTCGTCCTTATTTGGAAATTTAATTAGCGAATTGCTCGCAATAATCTAAATAGGGAGAAATAAAGATGACTTTTTTTTCAAATAATAATGGATATTTTAAAAAGCTGCTAATACCAAACAAAGTAATTTAAGTGACATAAAGTAAATATAAGATATCTTATTTTTAATTGTTAAATTAGGATCGAGTTTCATAAATTGTAATCGAAATTTTTATATATTTTTGTCGACATTTTTATATTTGTAAGAATATGGAATACCATGGAATTAACCTTTATCAATTTTCATAATTGAATTTAGGTTAATTTCGTTAAGGACCGTATTATTTTATTAATAGTTTAATTAAGTAGATTAGATTTTAATTTTATTTTCTATTATTTTTACTCTTTATTGTAGTATTATATTCTATGAAAATAAAATTTAATAAATAAAATGTATATTTCATTATTATTAATATTACTTTAGTGATAGCGTAATAGTTGAAATTCGGCAACTCGTGCGAGGGTCCGAGGTTCAAATCTCAAGAATGCACCTCTAATTTTTCAAAGTTATATATGTATTAAAAATTGATTCTCACTTGTTTAACGGTAAAGGAAAACATTGTGAGGAAATCTGCATACCTGAGAGATCTTTTAAAAAAAGTCTCAAAGTTATAAAGTCTACCATTACGCCCTTAGCTAGCGCGGCGGACTAAGACCTTATTATGAGCGGCGACCCGTTCCCAGCACTAGGACAGTAAGTTGCCTACACACGTCGATAGATTCCACCTCACATACCCATAAAAAGCGCTAATATCACTAAATAGGTCACAACTCGTACGAAGTTACGATATTTAGCGCGTAAATGTAAAGAACAAAGATGCTTAATCTATTTTACATCTCGATAATTCGCAATCAGTTCTGTTTGACTCGAGAAAATGTGTAAATTGAATTTGCAAACATTTATTGTTTGAGTAACGTTCAATACGCTCCGGTTTCGAAATAAGGAACTTTGGATTTGTAAAACGAATCTTTCAAATAATACAAAAGATATATTTTAAAACTGAAGCAATAGATAAGTATGCTCATTATATTTTAAATAGTCCCTGGCGCCAATGGACATTAGGTATATGCAATCTACCTTGGGTTGATCATAGAACTTGGAAAGCTGTCTTCTAATTTGATGGGTGATTCGAATCTGTAATCAAAGTCAGTTCTTCAATACTATTATTTATTACAAAAGTAGCACATGCAGTCCGTCGGATGGTACCCCATTCCCAACACCAGATAAAGGTATTGACCCATACGATTTCCTAGTTCTGACACAATCCGCTAGGGGCGCTGATTGGAAATTGTATGGGCAAATACGTAAACAAATATGTAGAGTTTTAGGTCGCTGGTTTCTAATCCGAAATGAAATTTAGAACCTTGTGCATTAGTGACAATAGTATAGGTGAATAAATGTATAAATACCGTAGAGTGGTGCGGTGCTCCCTTCGGCGACCGATCGACCGTAATGCATACACACTCGCGTCTCCCAAATAGGTCCCCAGGACCCCCGTAATAAATATAAATTATATTATACGTCCCGTGACGAAATCCGAATACCGACTGTATGTATTTTTCGTGTGAGTAGTGGAAGAAACGTCAATATTTAAATTTTGAATTTATTCCTTTTTTATATAATCAGTGTTTCGGCCAGTTTAGTCCGAAATACTGAACAAAATGCCAAAACATTCATATTTGTCAAAAAGTAAAAACTCATGGTAAGGGTACTGAGGTTGGCCATAGCTACCACTGAGAACTCAGTTAGAATGGGTAAGTATGCCTTACACCCTTAACATAGCTACCACTGAGAACTCAGTTAGAACGCAACGGGTATGTATGCCTACACCCTTAAAACCAGAACAGACTTCCTATACTGGGACGCTCGCAGATTATACGAATAAATACATACATCTTATGTAACCGTAAGGTCTAATAACGAGGAAACAGTCCTACCAAGAGTTACTGAAAACCATTTTTTTAACATAAAAATGAACAAGAGGTTAACTAAAGGTATCCTCTTATTATACAAATATATAGTACCTGTATATATTTCAGATCATAACTTCCAAAAAATATATTTACCGGTAAGCCAAACAATTGATTTCTCATTAACAATGTACGTATAAGCTGTTTATTAACGAAACACAATAGCTTATTCGTGATAAAATATGGCTACGATAAATTATATTATCGCCTGAGTAAATCCATAGCCGTTATTGACTTAATTAAGCTTGTAATTATATCGACGGAGATAACGACTTATGTATTTACGATGTGTTGAAGCACCATTTCCGTAATTAAGTGCTTTATAGCGTAATCTTTGTGAGCACTAAGCGTTGATTTTTTATAATAAAAGAGTAGCAGACGAGCATGCAGTCCACCTGATGGTAAGTGCCTAATACTGACCATGGACATCTGTAATCGCCCCCAGATTTGATTAGATTCCTACTTGAGGTCCGCCACAGATGCGCCGCTACCCCTAAGGACTAAGGAACGTCTCGGAAAAGTCTGTCTCCCTTACACCCTTCAAACCAGAACACAGCAACGCTTATACCTTCTGTTAGTAGGTCAAAATAGGTGTGGCGATGATGTCGTCGTCGAATAGAGGGTTGTACCATCTTAAATTAATTTATAAAATTGATACTTATTTAACCAATAAAATAATAATTATACTTGACTAGTTATTCTATCCCATACTAGAATAGATCTGAGATTCTTATAATATTTACACTATCTACAATTCAAAGGAGCTGAAAGATCTAAGGGAAGCGCCTGTACGTGTAGCTGTAGCAACGTTGTGCATCCGGGTTAATTCAGCAGAACAAATTCTGCCAGGCGTTAAGCAGAAAGAGTTGGGAATGTATAGAAGGGCATTTTATTTCATGAAAATGTTCTTATCGTAATGAATTTATGTTATTAAAGAGAAACAGTGAGAGATAAATATATATGCAGCAATTTTGATTTAAATGTCACTGACACGCCCTCAAGAGATAAAGTTCAATAAAATCTTGTTATTTTTTTTTTTATATGCTATGAATATTTGGTAATAATAATAATTTATTTTCGTAAATTGTTTGCGAAATTAAATTAATTTGTATAAATCCTCAGTTTAAAATGTGCACTGTCATCTAATTAATCATTGTTAGAAAATTATAAAATAAATATACGTTTATGGATTTTTTACAAATATACAAAAGTAAAAGAGTCTTTTAAAAAATCTTAAATTACAAGCCACAGTATTTATAACTCTCGGCTCAGTGGCATGACCATAGTAACAAGTTTAAAAAATACCCACAGTCGCCCTACCTACTTTTAACAAAAATCCAATTTAAAATAACTTTTATGTTTTTAATAACCACGCCTTAAGTTAAAAAATCCTTACCTACGTTTCTTTGGACCAAAATTCCTAATTTAAAATAAAACAACTTGTCCGTTCTATATATTCATAGCTCTGTAACCGAGTGCGGTGTGCATCGGAATGTGCGGTGGAATTAGCTTGCGGCTGCAAATTTATCCGGCGACGCAAAAAATACTTGCACACTGTTTGCTAGTATCCTACTTGTTAAGCACTGCTGATTTCGACTGTACAATCTTCACTGCGAGTTGGCTTGTAAGATTTTCAAGAACTATTTTCCTTCAGTATTTTTATCGGCAGATATCGGATTATAATATTATTTTTAAGAATTATTTTTACTAGAACACATATTTAATGAATTGTTGATACTGTTGCGTTGTCTACACTCGTAGGTTTATTATAAAATTTCTTGTTGTTGATGTGTCAAGTACCGTAAATACTTGCACACTGTTTGGTAGTATCCTTCTTGCTAAACACTGCTGATTTCGACTGTACAATCTTCACTGCGAGTTGGCTTGTAAGATTTTCAAGAACTATTTTATTGGTTAGTAAGAGTTTCAAGAACCATTTTAGTAGGTAAATATTGATTTAATTTGTGACATGATTGTGAGACATTTTTCCACGAAGCATATTGGAAATATTATTGCGCTTTCTACCCTCATAGATTGAATTTCTTCTATTATAGAAGTGACAAGTGCACACTTGTTTTCAGTTTTCTAGAACTTTTTATTGGCAGACATTGGTGAGAATTTTTTCAAAACCCATTTCTTATAGTAGAAAAGTCGAGTTATGTAAGATTCTTACTGACTAAAATCCTCGGTGGCGTCATTGCGCATGTAGCAAAACCGTGGTATATCTCGTAGAACACACCGGTACGTCCCTTGGGTGGTGCCCATTGGATCACCATCGCCATCTTCATGTAACTAGACGTTATCGTCTTCAGGGGGCCTACCACCATCTTTAAAAACCGTCATAGTTCAGGAGAGTTTTATTTCCTCCTTAAAACAGTAAACTATTCCGTCATACACAGTAGACCAACTTTAAACTCTTATTAATTTTTCGCTTATCCATTGTATAAAACCAACTGAAATTTTCATATTTTTCTTAAAAAGTTAAATTTCCTGCAAAAAAAGTAAAAGTATGATTAAAATGATATTGTGTTAAGAAATGGTAGTAACCCCCCAGATGTTATCTTCTAAAAGTTGAAATTTTATTTTTTATACATATTTTAAAACACAAACTAAAACTTTAATATACTCGTTACCCTTCAGAGAGCCGGATATTAGGTACTGTTACGCCACCTGGTGACGCCCTACTGCACCAATCTGCAATTTCCCATATACTAAAATATATGTTCTTATTTTCAATAGTATGAAGTGGTCAATGTGGCATATGAAATTGTATGTAATGTTGATGGATCGGAAGCTTGACAAACTTGAAGCGTAAGTTGAAATGTAAGTCATTTTCCACTTAACCTAATAGCTGATGTCTATGATCCATTTCGACGACGAATTGGCAATAACTCGTTACTCAAAAACGCTACTTTACATTAGAAGAAACGCTACTTTAAATAAGAAGAAACGCTACTTTAAAAAGACATAGAACGTATTACCACGCTTTAATATTTTGCTCAATTTTGAACTTAAGGACCTGTGATCATTTAAAGTCCTAATATGCAAAAATCGCTTTTTCGTAAAAAAATGAGATACGAGTTATTGCTACTACATCGTCGATTTTTGTCAATCTTACTGGCTTGATAAAGCATCGCATCTCTTATATAGTAGTAACATTAGACGTACATATGTCAATTAATTTATAATGTTTTGTCTGGGTTTGGTTGTATGTGTTAAAAGTGCACTGTAAAGAACCTATTTAGAATTAAAAATTTTTTTTTTTTATTTAATTAGTGTCTTTCTAAATGTGTTGCTTTGTTGTTTAACTGAATAGGATAGTAATATAGCCAATGCTACTCCTACAATTTAGATGAATGTGTTAAAATCCTTTAAGCCATTTTCAAATCAAATCAAATCAATTTTTTTTATTCAAAATAGGTTCTTTACAGAGCACTTTTTGAATGTCAGTTATGCAGAAGAAGCGGCGAAAGAAACTCCATAACACACATCTTTTAAAAAAATATGTTTTTTACAATGTTAAACTTAACCTAATGGTACATGTAGAGCTGTAACTACTTCAGACCACACCGTTTTGTCAGTCAAATAATCACTTAGTTTATAGTACGTTTTTTACATAGCGTTTGTTTAACGACATGTTTGAACTTTTTTTCTGTGATATTCAAAATGTGGTCGGGTATTTTATTGTAGTAGCGAATACAGTTACCCATGAAAGATCTAGCCACCTTACATAATCTATGTTTAGGAATTGCTAATTTATTTCTATCTATTAAACATATAATACATACATATTTAGGTATATACATACGTACTTGGGTAGGTTAGGTTAGGTTAGGTTAGGTACATGAGCTCCAAAAACATAACCGCAGTTCGGTTAAACCAGTCAGTCATTGGATTACTTACAATAATTTAATTGTTGAAAGAAGTTCTTTTATTTATACGAGTAAACTATTTTTATTTATAAACAATCCGAACTCCGAACATCGCACGCTCATTACATTTTTCAAAAGACCGGAAATGGCCGCGACGCCGGAGGTTTGCAGTTCAAATATCGCAACATATTCGTGAAATTCATAAAATTTTGCACATTCATAAAAATAAAATCTTTTCGTATTTCATACAATTTGAACACAATTTTAGATACTACAGTTTTATGGGAAGTTAGTTGCAATGGGGTATGTAGTTCGCTGATGTTAAGTGGGCACTATATAAGTACATAAGCCATACCAAATGGTTCAGGAGTTCTAAGAAGGAATTAAAATCCCATTCACATACCTCTAATTTTATAACGGGTCAAGGATTTTAAAACGAAAACTCAAGGGTGTGTCTAGTCTACCAATTCGCACTTGTCTAGTGCGGTGGATTTAGGGCTAAAGCAGTATGACAGTAATAAATTGAGGACGACGACTGCTAAAAATTTAAGAAAAAAAACCAAGTATATTCTCTTTATTTAATAAGTAACTCAGGCTTAAATAACTTACGAACTCATAAATAAATATCACTTAATTTAAAAAAATAAACGTACTCTACTTGCTACTTTTAAAAAAGTACAGTTAAATATAGAACCTCGTTTTTCCAAGTCGGTAAAAACAGTTCTATGTAGAATTTGTGTCTCAAAAATATACGTCAATCGTATAAAATCAGTCGGCACTCGTTACGTCTCAAAGGGCCGGATATTGCGACGCCACCTGGCGGTTTGCAGTTTTCAGACGGTGCGGTTACAAAATATGTGCGACGTATGTAGGTACATATGTATGTATGTACCTACTCGTGAAACCTGCGAGCGTTCTACTATAGGAAGTCTCCTCTTTCCGTTTGCTTGAGGTGTTTTATTTTGATATGTAATAAAACACGAAAATAACATTACCACAAAATTTTTTTAACAAAAAATACAACCGACTTCTATGTCACTACAAAGTAAAAAATAATTCAAATAAATGTTGGTTTAGTACATATTTATGAAGTCGGCGCTCAATATATTTAGTTGGATAACGATGTAAACAGCGTGTCTAATATGAGCGCTATATATTAAGGATAGTTATTCTTACTAGTTTTTTAAATAATTATGTAAAATTTACAAAGTTACGCACAGTTAAATGTATTGGTTAATTAGATGTTTTTAATTTTGTCTTGTCTTCCATAAATCAATTTTAAACTCTGTAAGTTACATACATTATCCTTTGAAACTTCTTAAACCCATAACACCACACTCCGATATTCTGTACCGTGGATACCACAGACACACAAATATCAGTAGACAAACACGCAGACCCAGAACAATAAAAAAATCAGTCACGGCTACTACCAGACCGAGGAACGAACCCCGAACCTTCTGCATATCAAACATAGTCACCACTCAGATACGCAGCTCATCAATCAAACAGCTCAAAATATTTATTACTCGTGATAGCAGCTCAAAACTTCCCGTTGAATTACTTCGTGTATTGAAAAAATAAATAAGTGGTCCCATTTGCATTTTGCAGCAGTATAAAAATATTTGCACTTTTATTTATGCACCAGAACGCATAATGTGAAATCCGTGAATTCTGCACTCGCAAAAATCGTGATATACCGAATGGCGCAAATATTTTAAAGATCAGCGAAATTGAACATAATGTAGAATTTTATAATTTCAGAGCTCTCACATTTATTCCAGTCTGTATGAAATTCTTTTAAATGTGTTCAAAAGACGCAATAATGTTTTGAATCAACACTGTAGACTGTTTTGAAATTATTTTTAGTTGCTTAACGGTGAAGTAAACCACCGTGAGAAAATCTGCTCGTATGAAGTCTTCTACACATTTAGACTAATTCTTCTCAATTGTAGATGAAACCCCTGTCCAGCAGTGGGACATGAATGGATTGACGACGACTGTCGACTAGCCTAAGCATTCAGTGATTGCTTGCTATCTTTAATTCCTCAAACATTCTAGTAAGAGCGACCTATAAACCTCTCGCCTAATATTTCTTCTATATCTTTTTTACCAATTATCAATCCTTCGATCGATCCTGTTAATTTTGTGTTACTCCGCTAATAATTCTTACTTTATAACATAGATTTCTGCAAAGTAACGCCTGATATAATTTATTCGTATCTTAATCTGAGCATTGAGCATATATCAACATGTAGCATTTAGTATTGAGCAGACATCGACATCTAGCATTAAGTATTATGCAGGTATCTATATCTAACATTTAGCTCATATCGATATCCAGCATTGATTATTGAGCAGTTATCTATATATCTATCCATATCTAGCTAGATTTTAGCTAGAACATTGAGCTATTTGTTAGTCTACGACCTCGTCGTAAAACTATGCATTTATTATAAAATGTTTAACGAATTTAAATGACCATTATTTCACCTGGAGACGTTTTAAATGTCTGTATTGTTTTAAATTGGGGCTAATGGGCAATAATTAAGGCAACTTAGCCGAGATAATCACCATTGATTAATCTTAATCGTTCGGAATATTGATACCGAATGGAGTCGACTGGTTTTTGCGAAACCGCAAATTGGGGCCTTTTTATGCGATGAAACTAAAGATTCGTTAGGTGAAAACGAATGGGATATTTTAGGAGCATTTCTTTATTAAATTTTATATATGGATTTATTGCTATTATTATTCTCATGAAATATTTAACGTGTAAGTTTAAACCAATGAGGTCACACCTATTTCTGACATGATGTTGTTTCGCATTTCGTTTGTAGAGTTTGCTTGCTGCTGACTTACATAATTATGGGATGACCATCTTTGTCAGACGCGACAACACATGTAACGAATGGACGAAATTATTTTCAGTGTGCATGAGATACTGTGAGCGAGATGTATGACCGAGTTGTCTTTAATTTAATGTAATTAGTTTGGTACCGTATCAATTTCAGTAAAACGAAATAAATTAATAAATCTGTGATCGGCTTCAGGTAAAACCTATACTATAAGGATTCGGTCTTACTCTCATATAGGATGCTCACCACTAATAAAAAAAATATAAACAACTCAACACTCCGTATAGTAATATAACATTCACTTGGTCGTATTAATCTCCTTGGTAATTAGCCTGTAATTTTTAAAAGGCTTTCACGCGGTAAGGCTAACGGTAGTAGTACGGTTTCGAAGGCATCACCGCCATACATAGTTCTCGCTTATGTATGTATGTCAATTACTTGTTATAATTCAAATAACGGTAGCGAAATAATTATCAATTTACAAGTGCTTATAATAATAAATTCTTGCAAAATTTAGTCATGACTAGATTGCTAAAATCCAACCAAGATAAGAATATGGCTCATTGAATCACAATGAATACTATAGAATAGATATCTGAAACCTGTTGCTTAATCGACGTAGAGTTACAGATTGTTATTCAACCTGGCCAGTCCACTAAGCTGGCTTATCGATGAAAGCTATAGTCCACAGGTACTCAAAGTTATCTCTTTGTACACTTTTAGGATCAATTTTCTAGCGCTCCCAAAGGACGGCGAAAAAAAATTTCAGTAACATTTTTTTTCTGAAGGTAGTTGAAATGGTCGTGTTTCTGCCTGGAAAAAAGAAACCTACCTAATCACGTGTTTTACTAAATATATCATATGTGGAGGACATTTGATCTATTTAGTAAAACACAAATCAATCGTCGCCCCTAGCCCGCTTCAACTTCTTTAAACGCTACTGTATTCTGTTTTTTTACATGACAGCAGCATTTTCGTACGCAATATGAGAGATATGTACTTGTAAGTCTCATTGTTTGACCTGCCCTTTTTTTGTTTTTTTGTTTACGAGGGGGAAACCTTCAAAAGGTACCCGGCGCCGTGGGAGCGACGCAGGGTTATATGGGATTTTTACCGCACTAAACCCCCCGCGGTGGCCGTCCTCGGCGCTGCGTAGAGCTCTGGCTCCGGCTCCGGGATCTGTTTGACATACCCTACAGCCCACGGCTTGACGAATAGCAATCGAGGTGTCTTATCGTTGCAGTCGTGTAAATTATGGGAGAGACAGCTATATTTAACCAGAAAACTACGATCCCAATATGCCCAGCTAAACACGGTAACTATTTAATCCAATCAAAAATCATATTTAATTAATCAAATCCATATTTTTTGTGCAAAGGCCTAGTGGCTAAGAAACTCAGCCTCTCGATTGAGGGGTCCGAGGTTCAAACCCCAGGCACGCACGTCTGTTTTTTCTAAGTTACGTGCGTATTAGAAATTAATTATCACTTGCTAAACGGTGAAGGAAAACATCGTAAGGAAACCTGCATACCTGAGAGATTTATAAAAAAAAGTCTCAAAGGTATGTGAAGTATACCAATTCGCACTTGGCCAGCGCGGTGGACTATAGCCTAATCCTTCTCCCTCTAGGAGGAGACCCGTGCCCAGCAGTGGGACAGTAATGGGTTGATGGTGATGATGATATTTTTGTGTATGAAAAGCTCTCATACTTACCCTATTTAAAGACTAATTTGTTGAAAATAAAAACTTAAGCGTGTACCATTGCGGGCCATAGTCACAGCATAGATAAACTATTAACAAACCAAACATCCAGGTTGTTAAATCGGCGCTGAGCGAAGGTATTCAACCTGAGTCCACGGCTAAGCTGGCTTATCGCTAAAGCCGATGTAATAGCCAATATCTACACCAAGCTTAAATTTCTAGACTTTAAGACTATTTAACCCGTCTTGAAGGTAGTACAATCCTCTGTGGTTCGAATCCGGTGACACCACCGCCACACCTATTTCTACCTAATAACAGCAGTGTTATTCGCTGCTCTGTTCTGGTCTAAAAAGAATGGTAAGATACGAATGGGAGAAGGAACCAAAGTAAAGGAACACTTAACTTAGATTTATAAAGAAGTGAGGATGGTACCATCAGAGTCGAATCACGAATAGATCTACCACTTTAACCAAGAACATCTGTAACTGGAAAAGTCTTGGAGTGTACAACCACTCTGCTATCTGCTGCATAAAGTAGACTATATGCTTCAATCACTAGTTCTTATTAGTGATCGAAGATTATATGCGATTTATATTAGAAAAGACTTCTATATTGTACTTTGTTCACCAGTATACTGTTAACTGTTATACTGTTCAGTAGGAGTATATTAATGTTGTTTCTCATTGATCGTAGAGATAGGGGGTCGCAATCAACAAGCCTACGCGAACAGCGCGATATTGTTGTACGGCACACTGGTGTTCCAACGAGGCCCCCACTTTCCCACGTAGGTAACCAGGCTGTTGTAAAATATAGGACAATTTAAAAACTGGCGAATAGTCTCATAAAAATAAAGAAGCGTAAAATTTGTTGCTTATACGAGAAGAATTTGTAAGTAAACTGCTAAAAATATTTTTTGTTAAAAATACTTATAATAGGTATATAGTATTTTATGTCGATATCTATATATATAGGTATATGAGCGTAATTACATACGCACGTGAGATATTATAGTCTTCGACACCTAGGTAACCAGGGTGTTGTAAAATATAGGATAAATGGAATAAAATTGACGAAAAGACCCATAAAATAATGTAGCGTAAAAATTGTTGCATATACTTAAGAATAGAATTTGTGAGTAAACTTCTATATTTTTTCTTATTTTATACAGAATTCTGGATGAAAGTAATTTCGTTAGCATATATTATAAAGATATAAGAACACAGATCATTTTAGGTTTATAGTTATCATACAAAGTTGTAAAGATATCGCTATTTTAATGTGATGTTGAGTAGATGCACTCGCAATCAGATGGCACATGAAAAATATAACCAAAATGGCCGCGACAACTCAGCGGATAATTTAACCCTCAGTTTCTAATTTAAGAATTGCCGACATTTAAATTTAACTTACTTTACATTACTTAAGATATTAATACTACTGCTTCTGTGTTACAGTAATAATTGAAAACCGCATAGAGTGCATATAGTGTCCTATTTATATTATTTTCTAATAGGACTATCCTTTAATATACGTGAACATTGTCACCCCATCCCTATCGGAAACTATCGTGAAATTACGAAACAAGCTTGCTCGGAGAGAGCATATGAATATTTTGTTTATTCAACATCGTTATGATAATCATGGGTAGGTTTCTATCGCCATACTATCGCTATCGCAACACTCATCCTCTTAGAACAATGTACGGGTTACGGAACTTTAATGATTTACCTTTTGCCCACTCAAAAGTTTTATAGCCACATAATATATACAAAATTAAAACAAATGTACAGGCAGTTTTAATTTGTAAATGTAAATTCGAGTTGATTTGCTTAAAATTTATAAAAAAAATACGGACGGCAAACGCACAATAGCTAAACTAAAATGTGATGGTTTCAATTTTTAAAAATCTTCTGCTGTCTTCGATGTAGGTAAATGTATGATAAATTATGAATATCTTTTTGTTCAGCTTAAATTAAACAAACATGCAGTCCTCATCATGACAAGTGGTTTCAGCCGCCGATGAAGAACCTGTATTCAACCCCAGATAACATTAGAGTCCTATTTGAGATCGGCCACAGATACATTACTACCCCGTAAAACTAAGTTGGAACACCTCGGATTAGTATGCCCTACCACATCCTTCAAACTAGCGCACAGCAGCGCTTTACACTGCTATTATTAGGCAGAAATGGATATGGCAATGGTAGCCTCAGTCGAACTACAAAGTGTTCTACCGCCTTCAAAATGTACATACCTACCTATATCATACCCATATATAGATGTGATCAAACGAAACCTGCAGGTTACAATAAAAAGCTAACAATGCGTCGGTAACGTCATCCCTGTTCGGATTCCCACGTCGGATGGGTCGTTGACACCCGATCGATTGGAAGTGGTTTTTTGCCAGATTCCCGTGATGCGGTGGAGCTAACGAGCCAACCTTTGTTTATCGGATGCCTTGAAGGACGTTAGTGTTGCCAATGTGGGGACTTTTGCCGTTAAAGTGGCAAAAATATTTAATTATTGTTCAATAATAATGAAATAGCGTTTTTAATGTTTTGTGGGATTTTTGTAGGCAACACAAAAAATTAATTAAGAGTAACCAAAAAAATCAGTATTAATAAACAGTGCAATTTTTATTTCAATATATATAGTTCGCGATTCGTACGGCAAACTACCCAAAAATGGTCATAGTAGGAAGGTTCCGGATTCGATTCCCATCCAGACGAATGCCTAAATAAATGATTACTTTGTTTGTGTGCATGACACCTACATGGGAAATATTTTGTCTCCAAAAATATGACGGTAAAGTCGCGCGGAATATAATAAAAACAAACCATAAATACATGATTCCTAAAAGAAAAGATAAGATAAGCAACGCATATTTATCTTTAAAACTGTTTTTTATTATCTTTTTTATTAATCAGGGACATGTTGACCAATTCATTTATAACTATGATTATGGCCACCATATTGAGCCGATAAAATGTCATCTTGTCCCGTTGTGACCTATAACAGTCGATAGAAAAGATCAGATAAAGATAGAACCAAATAAAGATAACACAATGAAGAATTCATAGATCAATTTACAGCGTAAAGGCTAATTTTAATTGATTCCGCTGTTATATTTTGTAGTTTTATTTACAAATTTCAAGTAACGCACTGTATTTATATATTTTCTGAGTGATCACTAAATATAAGGTAATTACGGTACCTACCCAATGTAAATAATAGCCACTTCTTCATCGCAACGGCAACCAATCTGTCATCAGCTTTAAGTAGACATCGTTTTATATGAAATCAGTTACAGATGTGTATAGTGACAAGTAGAGTGCATGCTCCTTTGCTATCTCAATGTAAAAAATATTAGATATATTTAGGTTTAAAATGAAATTTCAAACGTACTACTTAATAATAGCAAATATTCTTATTTGATTTTAGTAACCTATTCGTCGTCAACCCATTATTTTCCCATTGCTGGACACGGGTCTTGCAGAATAAGAGGTTTAGGCCTAGTCCACCGCGCTGGTCAAGTGAACTGTGTGCGAACTGGTAGACTTCAGAAAACTTTGAAAATCTTTTTTAACAACTTTTAAAAGCTTCCTACGATATTGTTTTCTTTAACTTTATAACATGTAAGCAGTGATGGCCTAGTGGTTAAAAAACTCAGGCTCTCGATCAAATCCCAGGCACGCACCTCTGAATTTTCAAAGTTATGTGCGTATTAGAAATTAATTATCACTTGCTAAATGGTAAAAGAAAACGTCGTGATGTCGGGAAACCTGCATACCTGAGAGATCTACCAATACGCACTTGGCCAGCGCGGTGGAGTATGGCCTAATCCTTCCCATTCTGAGAGGAGACCCGTGCCCAGTAGTGGGACAGTAATGGGTTGTTGATGATAACATGTAAATAATTTTCCAATACTCAAACTGAGGTGTGAAAGTCGGTGTTGCGAACTTGCCTTTAGAACCTCGGATACCTCGATCGAAACGCCACGTCCTAACCAACAGGGTTTAATTGTATACTTCTGAATGGTATAAATAATCTCATAACTATACAAAAGGACACAGCTACTTCATAAATGCTCAAGACCCAACATTTCCACATACCCTTATACATACCCAACTATAATGTGAATCCCATACGATTTTTAATATAACCGGCAAGCAGTCCAAATATGTACGCTTATCAATATTCCGAGATCACCCCAGTTGTCGCATTGTTTCGTCCATAAGGAGAGGGTTTCTGCGAGGTTGTGTAAGGCACGCAATAGTACGAATATAAATAATGTACAGAATATGCTATTTACGCAAAATTATTGTAGTTAAAAAAAAACTAAAATCACACAAGGAAATTCGTTGATCTTAATGATCCTGATTATGGGAATGGGTCAAATATATTAAAATCGTGTATTGTCATTAGTTGTCAAATGTCACAATTGTCAATTGTTCAAAGTTGATAAAAATCGAGTTCAAAAATTTTGTTACATACCCAAGCAACATAAAGTACATACAGGTTAAGCTAATAAAAGCGTAACAATAACATGTCAACACATATCTTCGAAATAAAGCAAAACATACTCGTATGTTAAGGGGACTTAGGGAACTTTAATAAAGAAAATTAAATATTTTAATAAAGTAAAATTTGTGTAAATGTGAAGGAGCGAAACAAGGTCAGTTTAATTCTAAAAATTTGAACAATTTTCAAGAACCGCTGACAATACACGAATTCAATAATTTTGTCCCATTGTCCTTCGTCAATTTGTCCATTGTCAGGATCATCAGGATTAACGATTTTCGGGGCGGTGTTCGAGCGCCTTAGTGAACGTTCATGGCAAAGTTACTGCACGATAGATTACAACAAATATTTACTTTTTAGTTTGATTAATGATAAATGCGTAGTTTTTTTAACGCCCCTAGCGGATTGTTTCAGAACTTGAAAATTGTATGGGACAATACGTAACCAAATACTAAAGCAGTCATATTTGTCAAAACGTAAAAACTCATAGTGAGGGTACAGGACCTTAAGCTACAAGATTGTAGCCTAAACTATCACTCACCCGATAATAGCCGATGAACGGCTCTCTATCGGTTGCACTGTTGGCCAGTTTAAAGGTTGCGTTAATTACCTATAACAATAACCTTGACGATAACGTTCGACTGTAAAAATTCTGTGTTTCACCAAGTTATTTGTCACTAACATCATTTCTGTCATTATCACCACGATTTTTAGTCAACGTTGTAAGACACGGAAGTTGACAAAAACAATAACTTAAACTGACGAAAATCGACGGATTAACGTTAAGTGTTAGTTTTGACGTCATGTTAATTGTAACTAAAATGGTGCAACCCATGAATTGTTTAACCATAGATGTGACGGCTGGTTAAACTTTTGTAATGGTCAAAATTACATGGTACATGGTCCCTAAGATATTCCTAAGCAATTGACAGTCCGACAATATTTACCATAAAGTTTGTATTTAGCGCCTACCTAAGAAGGAAGTCACCTAAAGAGTACAGTAACTTATACTTTGCTAAACAGTTACTTTGAAGTAAATATCCTCATATTTAAAGCCTACAAATGTCGTCATAAAAGTTTATTCATACATTAAATATTTATTAAGAAAATTATAACTTTAAATAGACTAACGGAATAAATCTACTTACATTATTATTGATAGCGTTAAAAATAATAACTTTTTAGATTTTGATATCCTAATTTAGAAATGTAGGTCATTGTAGGTACTCATTCTATGTCTTACTTTCGTCTGTCCTAGATTTGAAAATTAATATCTTATAAATTATTCTTAGTAGCCGATTATTTTTTTTAATTATAAGTATATACTTATCGAGGTGAATATATGAAGAAACACAAACTAATTAGCTTCCCTAATAGTATTGTAAATACTCGAAGTATTTTTTTATAACTTATAATAATACATGGAATCGTCTTAATAGTCCAACTGTCTCTTCATAATAAAACAACATCTTAAACAACATACTCTGACAGCTCTCCTCAATGAACTGAATACAACAATAAAACAGCACCCACCGGTTCTCAAACCTTCGGCGAGCCGTTAGTCAAACAGCAGTGTATCAAACAGTGGTCTAAAATTGGAAAGTAAAGGTACGCTGTATTCACGCCTACACGTGCGTGGGGGCCGAAGCCACAATGACACGGGCTTGTGAACTGCTGCGCGTATAGTCATAAGCGACGCGTGAGCGGAAGCGGTTTGACAACTGCTGGACCTTATAATGTTACATTTCAAAAAATTAAAGAAATAAATTAAATGTTCAAAAATAAGACGCAGAAGAAAGAAACATATGAATACTCCTTTAACATTTATTTACCTTCTTTATAATCCAAGAGACAATTTTATCAATGTCTTTTATAAATACCATACATAATGTATCTTTTTATAGTATCAATTAAATTATATTAAGAATTGATATAATTTTGTTATTCAAGTATTTGTATTAATAAACGATACTTATAAACTATTTAATATTTACCAAAAATAAAACAAATTCCGCCCGCCCGCTTCATACCTGAAACAGATAAAAAATAGGTTATTGTAAAAAATCTTTGTCTACATAGGTAATTACTTTTTATTATCACACTTTATGTAACATTTTTCCGTTAAATACAATGGTAACATTGATAACCTTGTGAAAATATACTTCTATCATTAAAACCGTTCACGGAATTTCTTCCCAATTTAAATTATTTTTTAAACTTGTCGTTTTCCGCTTCCGCCTATCAATATATCCATAGCCATAACCAATTTATTCACAAGGCATTATTTAAAATTATATGACACATTATTTAAAATATCTACCAATAAAATATAAAATTCTATATCTACATCCGACCGTCGTATGTAGTTCGATACCATATGGGGAGAAGCTTTTTGCATATTCCTACAATTTGTATGGTTTAAAACAGGTTTTGGGTTCCAAAGATTTCAATAGAGATACTTAATAATGAATTTGAAATATCATAAATATGAAACGCAATAGAAACGTGTTTCTGTGTCCAATTTAAAGTCAATAGATGAGTAAAATAAAATAAAGATAATCAGGGAATAAAATGTTAAGAGAGATGACATATTGTAAAGGTGGACGAATGCTTCATGATAGTTTATGAAGTCCATATGATTCAAAGTCTATATGATTTCGAAGTCAAAAACTTGAGTTAGTGGATTTTAAGATTGTTCTTGATTATAAAAAAAAGAGAATAATTATTATTAAAAAAAAGACAAACCCGCTGAGTTTCTTACCCGATCTTCTCAGTAGAGGTCGCGTTCCGATCCGGTAGTAGTTTAAGAAAAATATTGTACCTGACAATTTGTAAGTGCCGTCGTTGGCCTATACAAATAAATAAAAATAAATATACCACCACATTTTAATAACATAATATACTTCACAATTTTAATAAAAAAATGAGCTTCAAGTTGAAATAGTGAAAGGTGCTTAAAACCTTCGTAGCTTGACTCCGAAGACACCACGGCCACACCTGAATTTGCCTAATAACTGTGCTAAGTGCTTCTGTGCTAATTTGAAGAAAATGGTACGGTGAAGTCACTTACCTTTACAATGAATTACAACTAAGTACCTACCTACTGAAGGGTAGAAAGTCACCCTTTCGATCCGATTTCATTAATAATGTGCGAAGTTCCTACGAGTTGAACTCGCATATGGAGGCTTCCGTACCACCAAATGTTTATACAATATTTTACGTATTTTTATAAAATAACCATATTTAAATGTGTTTATTGATTTTATTTTATAGTAGTAAACGGATTGTAAAATTTTCAACTATCTTCCTGGTATGGTTTAACAGTTAAACGAATTCAAAGTCAAAAATAATCCATTAGAATTGTATGTCGTAGTGTCTACCGCTCTCATGAAACCATTTCAACGAAGAAAACTTTTCCCTCAGAAGCCTAGTTTTCGCAGTAAACGCTTCGAATATGTGTAGTGTACTTGGTAACTACAAGTATTTGTGTTCAAACTTGTTCACAACTAACGTAGGTAAACAACAAAACCTTACAAACATGGGAATAACAGGTAATTTCCCAACTGTTAAAGCTTTCTTTTTGCCTATGGACGGCCTATGTACTTCTGTAAACCTCTAGCGGCTATTCTGCCCCAGGTCTCTGAACTTTTTTTTTATAATATAAGAGTAGCCTACCTGATGGTAAGTGGCTACTGCCGCCCATGGACATCTGTAATCAACCCTAGATAGGAATAGATATTCCTATCTGAGGTCGGCCACAGATGCGCCGCTACCCCTGAGGACTAAGCTGGGACGCCTCAGAAAAGTCTGTCTCCCTTACCACACCCTTCAATACGGAACACAGCAGCGCCTAACAGTGCTGTTATTAGGTAGAAATAGGTGTGGCGGTGGTACCACCGGAGTCGTACCACAAAGGGTTCTACCACCTTCAAAACTTGGGATGCCTTCAAACACAGTTGCTAAAAAAAGGTCACCAGAACAAAACAATCTATGATATGTGTATCAGTCAACAAAAAAAAAAACAAAAAAGATCACCGAATCACAGGCGAACCATTTACACTGGGGGCCTCCATTCAACTTTCCGCCCCCGCGCCTCCGACGACCTTAGTCCGCCACTGCTGTAACCAACACCATTTTGAAAAGGAGCTCTACCTAAATTCAATAACTGTAGCTTTGCCACTCCTCAGGACTAGGGACAGCCAGCATTTACACTATATCACCGAAACTGCTTCATGATAGAAATAGGTGTTGGCCGTGGTACCTTCCCGGTTGAACCATACTCTTTACCCCGCCTCACAAAATTGAAGTTAGGAATTAAAAAGCAATGTAGTTGTATGGACTACAATCTTTTACTCATATGTTTAACGCTAACGCTTCGTTTCTCTAAAATTACAAATTGCAGAACATTTAGATTTTAATATATTAAAAATTAGATGACAATAATTACCCTCTCGTGGCAGTAGAAAACAGCGAAGATGTCAATTCTAAAGTATCTTGCCAATTTTCACAACTTAGTAATAACGTAGTGAATCATATTAGATGTCTGATTAAGATCACTGTTCGGACTTAATAAATCCACACTTATTATTGAACCTTCTTTAAAAATTCTTCCATACATTTCAACGCTCGGCTTTAATCCAAGCCCTCTAATATTGTTAAGACATTGCTGTAAATATTAATCAATATTTGGTATAAAGCAAACTTCGTAAGAAACATAGTTTATCATTTTCAAAGATGTTGTAGTCCTGTAGTCTACGACACTTGACAAGCTACGCTTAGATAGACAGCAATGCGCCTATGATAACACATTTAAAACATGTTACACATTCAACAATATACTTTGTACTACAAGCGTTGATTAACACAGCAATTATGCGTATGCGCCAGTCTACAATGGGCGCGGGCGAGCCTACGCCGCTATGAATGAATGTGTCATACTTTGTTCCGCATTTTGATGGTTTATTAGCTCATTATTATCCCACTGCTGGGCATAATTCATCTTTAAATATTCGAGAGGTTAAGCCAGACCTTCATGCGTGCGGGGAATGCGTTGGTAACTTTCACACACCTTTGATAAGATTATGAAAGAACTTCTAGTTATTCAGGATTTTACCCTTAATTTCTAAAATTGTACGTATACAAAAGGGAAAACGCATTTGTTGGGTAGCTACCAAGAGATTTTTTTAAAGATTGAAGTGACAAATGAGCATGAAACTAACTTAATTTCAACATGATTCCCAAATTCTCTTCGCTATTTTCTATAACTGGAAATAAAGTTGTAACATGAAAATCAATTATTTAAAATTTATGTTACGTAGTCAAAGGTACCAAATATTTACGGCATAAATTGGTGCAGTTATTCATGAAAGAAATTACCTTTATACGAGTAATGCATAACATCAAACTGTAAATTTATAGTACAAACCACAAAATTCATAAAAATATTTTCGATACTTAATTCTTGGTAAAACTCTCACAGACACATTACTCGAGGGTATGTTTATTACGCACTGATAAATATTTATACGATTATGTAGATAAATAAACTCAGAGGAAAGCAACGGTTTATTGTCAAGCTACGTATTACGAGATCTTCCGCCGGTTTTACGAGCTATGAAGCTGTGCAGTGACGGTATGCGGGAGTGGAGCTGACACGACACTTGGCTTAGTAAAGAATAGTGTAGTGGTTGAAGCTCGGCATAGTCGGTGAGTCGGTTCAAATCCCAGGGACGCACATTATGCGCGTAAACATATGTACGAATTAATTATTATCACTTGTTATTACTGTGTAGAAAAACATCATGACGACGGGTCCTACGTAAACTGGTGCAAGTGCGTTTTCACAACTTTACAGTAGAGCGATTTGAATGTTCTAATGCGTGTAAATTTAACATTATTCAACGTACATAGTTAAAAAAATTGAAATGGTATAATTTTAACTGCATTATACGTGAATAATGTTAAAGTTATACGCATTAGAACGTTCAAATCGCTCTACTGTAAAGTTGTGAAAACGCACTTGCACCAGTTTACGTAGGACCCGTCGATGAGGTTACTCAAATTTCTTTTCTATTTTTTTTTTCAAAATAAAATAATCACAGTACTTCTAGTATGATTAGTCAAGATAATTGGCACATCTAGTTTAATTGCCTATTCTATGATAGAATCTACTAATTCGCCTCCGTGTTGAAACAAAGGTCGTGGGTTCAAACCCCGGCATTTATTATTACGACACACCATCTGTTCGTAGGTTGGCAGATTATGAATATTTAATTTATAGGCACATTTTAATATAATACAACCGATTGAAGATACATTTAAATTGAAATATTAACAATTCTAACGAGATTATCAAAATCCTTTTAGTAGATTTATTAATAAAATTGTGCTTTTTATATTAGCTAATGCTTTTTTATAACAGTTCATATGATAGTAAATCTTTAATGCCGCCCGTGGACATCTGTAATCAACTCCAGGCAAGATTTGAGTTATACCTGAGGTCAAACACAGGCGATGCTACCTCTAAGGAACAAGTTGGTACCTCGGATAAGTATGTCTCCCTCACCAGACCCTTCAAACCGGAACACAGCAGACCTGGACACTGCTGTTATTAGGTAGAAGTAGGCGTGGCGGTGGTGCCGCCGGAGTCGAACCACAAAGGGTTCTATATCTTCAAGTGTATTATAACATTTATAACTTTAAAGACTTACGGTCTTATTCATAAAAAGTTATAGCACACTTATAACGTCGCTATAGTACGATTGTCAAAAAGTGTTATTCATAAACGCATTTTAGGCACTAAACCGTTCTATAAACCTTCTATAACTTATAGAGCCCAGAACCCTACTATAACAGTGCTATAAGACAAAGATGGCCGACTCTCTACAGCTGATTAGTGATTACTAACCTAATTTGACAATACGTTTTGAATAAATTTTAAATGTCAATGTCTGTTTTGTATATAAACTTGAAATTATTTATTTTAATATCCGATAAAAAATATTATTATATCGCTATTTTAAATTACAATGCAAATTTTACAAAGCTGAGATATTATTATAAATCTAGAAAACCGTCCACTTCGAAGAACATTGCTACAAAGAGTGATCCGTTTTCTTTAAACGACGAGACTTTCGGAAGCGTTATCAATCGCTTTAATAAATCGACAGTAAATTTTATAATTGATCTCGTACGTAAATTAGATCGCAGAGGTTCTGGTACACCTTCTGAAATACGGGGTTTACTGCCATAAGATATTGCGAATGTTTACAAAACGAAACTTAATTGAATTTAACTTTATATAATTATATCAATATTATATAAAACATTAATATCCAAACAATTTTCACTCCTTTATCTTTTAAAAACTTTTGCTTCACATCCCAAATTAACAAATAAAATATTTTTAAATTCGCGGTATTTACAAATACAATGACACTGACATGTTATTTGGTTTTATCGACAACGCATTGACAAGAATGTCAAGACAGAATATTTTTTTAGTACAAAATAATGTCATTTAATGATGTTTATCTATGGATATTTGTCAATTTGTTCGCCGAACTTCACTATAATGGCAACATTTTCATTTATAGTTGACTTTAGCGACACATTAGTTATAGAAGGTTTATGGAACGTTTATGAATAAGCAATTTTATGGAACGTTTTATAAGCTTATCGAACACTTTAACTAATGAGTGCTTAAAACCTTCTATAAGCATTTTTTATGAATAAGACCGTTAGTCTATCTTTGTAGTTATCTATGTCTCCAAATTAGGTATATTCATATTTCATAGGCCTCAAAATACATTAGTATCGTAGACAATAATTATTATACGAATATGACTCAGACATTTCGATTCATAACATTAATGGCTAAATGACAGTTTAGGCGAACATCCTACAAAAACAACATTAGAACACAATGCAAAAACTTTCATTATTATGCCGCTTTAAGGGCGTGTGCACACTGTGCGGTTTACCAGGTACTGACAAACGACTAACGAAATTTAACGACTAACGTTATTTAAATGCGGTTTCAATTACATACTTATAACTGCCACAGTATTTTTATGGACTTCGTTTGATTCTTGGGTTCTCTCTTAAATATGCTATGGAAATCTTAAATACCTAAGTGCAAATAATTGCCGCAGTTTTTACCGTGTTTTGCAGTACCTACCTATGTTTTTCAAAAATAGTAATTATACTGTATCGAAAATATACGAAAAAATGTGTATTTTCTATCTATATAGAAAATATTAAGCTTTGTCTATACAAAGCTTAATACCGCTTGGGGCACAAAATAAAAATATACCCGATTTACACTAAAAATACCCCAATAATCTACTCCCATTTCTCTACATTACCGCGCTATGAGAAAACGCCCTAAATCTTCAGAAATAACTGTGCTCACACACTACGTTTTTATACGCTCTACGCAGTGGGCGTCAACATGACACTCATGACGAAACGCTTCGACGTATGACATTATCATCTGTAATCACTTGTTAATTAGAAAGGTAGGCTTATCGCAACCTCGGCCGTTGTTTGAAGAAATTGTGATGAAAGATAATATAGCGGTTTTTGTTGACATTTACATTAGTGTGTGAAGGAAATTTTATATGAGCTACGTAGGAATTAAAGGTGGATTTTTGTAGGAGTAGCAGACGATCATATAGTCCACCTGGTGGTAAGTGGCCACTGCCGCCCATGGGCATCTGTAATCAACCCCGGATAGGATTACATATTCCTACATGAGATCGGCCACAGACGCGCCGCTACCTCTGAGGACTAAGCTGAAACGCCTCGGAAAAGTATGTCTCCCTTACCACCCTTACTACTTACCCTTGAAACCAGAAAACAGCTTCGCTTAATAATGCTGTTATTAGAAAACGGTGTGACAATAGTGCCGCTGGAGTTGAATCACAGAAGGTTCTATCACATTATAATTCTTTATGTAACATAATATATAATGCAAACTGTAATTACTAATTACGTATACTGATACGAATTTCTATCTCGGTACATGACATTATCTATTTCTCTGATTAACAGAAATTAAGAGAAGTGAATTCATCTTTTAACACAATGAAATTGGACATTTAAGACGCGATTAACAAATTTAACGAGTTTTTTCATCTTAAAACAGTCAATCGAATTGGTATATATTTCACTTTATAAAGATATAAACATAAGGTGAAAGGTCACAGAATGATCAAAAACAATGTCTTCGGCTTTTCCAATCACAGTGGATTATTAATATTAAGTGGTCAGACCACATTTTTAATAATCCATTAATAGATTTTACGAGTCTATAAAAGTAGGTGAACTTTAATGAATAGAAATATAATCCGACAAACATTTGTGTGCGTGTGGCGGTCGGGAAGTCATATCTTACTGTCGCGAGCCATTTTTCAATTTCCCCATTTTTAGTAATTTAATAAAATTACGAAATTTAAATGTCGACCTTACGTTATTTGTCAGTAAAATAATGCTAATATTTTTTTCACGTTCTTAGCAAAGATTTGTAAAAATATATTAAATATTAATAATTTTATTCTATCGTTAAAATTTTCCACTTCTTAGGTAGGTATCTAGTTTTGACAAACTAGCAACATTTTATTTAAAATATTTCTCAGGTATGCCATGGTATATCTCAGGTTTCCTCACTATGTTTTCCTTCACTATTTATGCAAGTAATAATTGATTTCTAATACGCACTTAACTTTGAAAAATCAGAGGTGAGTGCCTGGGATTTGAACCTCGGAACTCTCAATCAAGACTATTACTAGTATCACTACTATTACAAACAGTGGTATAGTCGCGTAAAACTGCTAGTCCGCTCTGAAGAAATGAATCGCGTCGCCATAGCAAATTGTATAACCACACCTGCTCGCAACAACTTCAGAGCGGACTAGTAGTTTGGCGCCGACTATACTAGCTTAGTGGTTCAGAAAACGTAATAATGAATATAAAACGCATATTTAATCCGTTTCTCGGTAATGCCGCGCGGCCGTGACGCCGCCCACAGATACATTAATGTCAAAATAGACCACAGATGTTTGTAAATTTTTGTAAGTAACCTTAAACAAAGTAATGATATAATTAATATTGTGCAGAACTAGGTAACTGGAGGTTTCTCAAGGTTTTGTCGGAAAATAAATGACTCTATTGTATAAAGCTCAATTTATTCTTAAGCTTTCTCGACATTTAAAAAAATATAGTGTGTGTGCTTTGTTAATTTAAATATTAAATATACAATATTTTAAAAGTAAGGTAAACGAAATTATATGAGTTTTTGACATTCAAAAATTCCAATTTAGAAAGCTTCAGAAACTTCAGAACAACAACAATGCAAAGTAGCTTTGTCAACATATCGGCCTTGATTTAATATTATGTATTATTTGTTTTTAAACTGTAGTTAAATATAATAATGACGCTTTAATAATGACGTATTGACAATCGTTATATTATCTGTGCAAACCCGTCTTTGCTTTTACGCGCGAAAAAAACTTATAAATAAATAGAGCTTCCATTTCTAGATAGTCGAGTTGTAAAAACGGCTGTCATAGTGAATAATTCATCACTAACTAATTAATATATGACGGCCGCATGACAAATTAGGTGGTTTATAGTGAAAGTCTCGTAATATGCTAATTTTGTATCACGTTAAATAGTCACTTACATTATGTATTAGACTGTGTCAACGATCTTGCGTTAGTTAGAAGTTTTGTAACATACGGCAAAATACTGGTAGATGTTTTTGTGTGGGTATTTGTATGTTTTATAGAAATATTAGTGTTTCACACCTTGTTATATGTATTTCTATAATTTTCAGATATGTTGTGATTTATGTATAAACGAAGCAACAATTTAGTACTATTTGTTTAATTGTAATGATTGAAATTATTTTAATAGTCAGCAAGTAAGGCTGGTAACACACGAACAACAGTACTTAAGCTAGTTTACAATTCCGGTGTGGGAAGTCGTTCGTGTATTAGTTTCCTAACTTTATCTTTACGAGAAAATTCTTCCGAATTAATGAAATTGTATTTTATAGTTACCAATGTCAACGTCAGTTTTTTATATCGTGAATACCCCCATGTTACCTAAAAATGGTTATTTTAGTTGGTTCTTCACCACACAAAAACAGACAAATTAATTTATTTTTATTTTATATATTTACAAACTAAATAGTAATCCCATAGAGACACTATTTCGTGTTTTATTAAGCCGTGGATTAGCAGTGAATGCCGCGCGACACAAAGGCGGGGATGTGGAGCGTGAACTGTTCAGTCCTGGCCGGGGCCGGATTTAGCCAGGCGGGGCTTCTGATCAGGGGCCTTCAGAAGAGGGCCCCACAATAGCCCAAAAATATCAAAATTCAACGAATCAACGACTATGTATTACGTTTCGTATTACCCATTTTTACCATCAATACTTGCACTTAACCAATTAGATAAATAATGACTACATTTGTTGAAATAATTTTATTTGTGGGTCATATTTTTTTTTAAATGACTTGTCGACTAACCAGGTTCCTTTTTACGGAAAATAATTAGCGCCCTCCACTCCTTAATTGCCCCAGGACCTCCAAATCCGGCCCTGAACTCAGCTTCCTGCTCTGCTTCTCAGATGTTGTATTGTTTAGTATAATAATAAAGTAGCACTAGGACCGTTCTCTTGATGTTAAGTCCAACCTCTTTGTACCACCTATAGTCCAAATGTTAAGTGGAACCTCACAGAGTTCTACGCCTTTGATCAATGTGGTATATAAGTGGAATCACAGAAAGTTTTTAACGCCTTTAAATTTTAATACTTGTATGAATCACTAAGATTTGTATTACTTTTAGTCCAATAAATGTAAACTTGAAGCTCGAATAATAGATTAATACAATCGCATACGTTATTATACTTAGAACTAAGTAAAAACACCTAGTGTAAACCTATCTACCTTAACGTAACTTTCAACTCAAATTACAATAATTTAAAACTTTATAGGGTAATGGGTAATTAAAATTATATACATATAATATTCGAAATAATAAATGTAATAGGTAACTCATGTAGAGTCTAAACGAGAGGAATCCTACCTAGTTTATAATAATTATTAAATTAAACATATTAAATATCGATAATAAACGATAATAAACTTATAAACTAGCCAAAGTAGTACAAGGTACTAACAACATCCTTAATCTTTGCTCCTTAACCTTGTGTAGTTCATCCCCATATAAAACGGTATTAGTCAAGGATTAGCTGACCGGGCCATTACCTGTGGGAATCTGTCACAGGCAGACATAATTCTCCTCTGACCGCCTGATTGATCTGACCTCAGCACCATTCATTATCCAATAATCCCTAGATTCTTCTACGGGAACCTAGAATCTAATAACGGACCTTACCAACCCCTAATAAGGTTAGATTTAGCTATCTAAACCATTTTGGCAGACCCCTGAATCCACGATTTTGGTAAGAGCGCTTAACTCATAGCACAATAAGTTATGGTGTAAAAGGAGTAGGGGATTTAAATCTGTATAAATAGCTTCATTTCTAACCGTATTAGTTTAACGGGCCAAATTTTAAACTACGGATCTAGAATATTTTCAAATTTATGTAGTTTTTCTTCGTTATTTAGTAAGCCAAGATGCAAAATCTTTGTGAAGTCTAAGCTTCAGCTTCTTGAGGTAATTCAGGAAAAGTAGAGCGTTAATGTCTAGAAAAGTAGATTTCAGATTTTCTTAGAAAATGCGGGAGTATTATGAATATTTGTATAAATAGCTAATGTTAATCTTTGTTAAGAGACAGATTTGTTATAACATTAGAGTCTACAGTAATATGATAATTACAAAAACATTTTTCAAAATATTTTTTACAGAATACTTGCACAGAATTCGTAAAAAAATACCAATTAATAATAATTCTATTTATTTTATTTAACACAATGTGTCTTTGTAACATATTATATCTTTGTAATATATCATTATATATTTTCCTTCTTTCGGCTCTAAACCCTTTTACATGGGGAAGAAACCTGCAAACAGTGGAATAACTGTTTAATAACAACTATACATTTTATACGCCTACTATTCCACATATCAAAAGTGTTTAAAAACTTTAATTATAACACTTAAAACTAAACAGTTGAAACAACCAAACACTTTCGAACCAATTCTTGATTACAATAACTATTTAATAACGACAGTTACATTTTATACTACTCCTACTATTCTACATCAAAAGTGTTTTAACAACTTTAATTATAACACTTCAAACTAAACAGTTGAAACAACCAAACACTTTCGAACTAATTCCTGATTTTTCAAACTAGTCAAACATCTTAATTAAATCGCTTGTTATGTTCCACTATCTGGCGGTCGATCTCCGTAACGTGGATAGGTGGTACGCATACTAAACACGGATAATTAGAATATCAAATACTTAGTTTAAATTCTTTAGATGTACACAGTTTAACCCAAATACCACAACGCTGTGACTAATTTACACATATTAATTGTATTTGCATGTAATGTTTGTGTAGGCGTCCAGGCAAAGCGCATTCGAAGGAACTGATACTATAATGTTATGCTTTGTTTTTAGTAGTAATAATCTATTAGAAAGAACTTTTGATCTCTTATATTAGAGTTCAGGGTCCCAGAAACGTATGATTCTTACTGAAGCCGATCGAATAAGCGTTGCCATTCCTGAAGAATAAGATGGTAGCATCATAAGTAAGACAGCTGTCATCCACATCCTTCTACCGAAAAAAAGAACTGCTTCATGTTAGAACTAAGTGTGGCGATGGTATCTTCCCAATCGACCTATACTAGTTCTACCTTTCGAAGGTGTGTCAATTTTACCAATACTTTACCATCGTGGCAAATAATGGCCTGTAAATTTATAAGTACTATACGTACATACCTCCTACTTTTAAGGCCTCGGAAAAATATGTCTCCCTTACCACACCCTTCAAACCAGAACACAGCAGCGCTCAACACTGCTGTTATGACGCAGAAATAAGTGTGGCGGTGGTGCTGCCGGAGTCGAACCACCTTCTAATACACTCCATTAATATACTAAGTGCGTTTGTAAACACTTGAGATTTATTTGTTAAGCATTAATTGGCAATAAAATTATTCTTTCGTATTGAAATAAATAGTCTCCCTTATCTGTACATTGAAATACTTGTATATTCAATTAATGGCTGTTTAATTAATAAAGCTTAACATTTTGTTATCAACAAAGTAGAAACCAATTAGGAATTGTTGTTTTATTACCGTGTTTGCTTAAATATAACCACTGTTTGGCTATTTGCAATCGATAACAAAATTAATTAACCTTTTTTAATTTGTTGGAGTCTTTCATGTATATTCATGTTGAAATATCTTTTTAACCGACTTCCCAAGACAGGTAACTCTTCGTTTTAAAGAAATATAAAACTGACTTTACTATGAATTAAAAAAATAATTGCTATAAGTCGGTTGGATACAGAGTTTGTGTTGGAGAATTCCCGAGAAATCCACAAGGACTCGAGATGAGAAAAACGGAGTTGAGTTGAACGGACAGAAACAAAATATGTTACAAATATCCAAAAAATATACGTAGCTTTGTTTTAGGGTTTTAACTACACATCAATATTGAAATTTAATTTTACAACATTTAACTTAAATGTATCGCGTTAATATATATGTATGTATACGTAATTTAAGCATACGTCGTGAAGTTTCTACTATATTGGGCAAATATGTACTAACAAATCAACAACCTAATTGAAAATACCTATAATCTACTTTTTGATACGTATAATTACTAACACACAATTAAAAAGAACAAGTTGTGCAAGATCATTGATATCTGTTTCAACGGTTTCTAGCGCTATGATGGATGGCGTTGAGACCGGGTCGCCCACGGCTCCCGTCGACCACAATTAGTACTGCAAGGTATTTGGGTTAACCGATGCATTCGTAAATTACATTGTATTTACGAAGAGGAACTAATGGGTGATGGGAACTGGAACAAGGATTTAGAAGGACTAGTTAGTGATCTTGAGAGGTCTTTATGACTCTTCAGAAAAAGAAAATGAGTTTTTAGGATTCCGTACGAACCTTCAAAACAACAAACTGATTGAAAATACCTGTAATCTACTTTTTGATACGTATTAATTATTCACACATACTTAAAAAAAAACAAGTTGTGCAAGATCATTGATATCTGTTTCAACCGTTTCTAGCGCTATGATGCATGGCGTTGAGACCGGGTCGCCCACGGCCCCCGGCACAATTAGTACCGCAAGGTATTTTGGTTAACCGATGCATTCGTAAATTACATTGTATTTACGAACAGGAACTAATGGGTGATGGGAACTGGAACAAGGATTTAGAAGGACTAGTTAGTTATCTGGAGAGGTCTTTATGGCTCTTTAGAAAAAAAATGCGTTTTTTAGGGTTCCGTACGAACCTTCAAAACAACAAACTGATTGAAAATACCTGTAATCTACTTTTTGATACGTATTAATTATTCAAACATACTTAAAAAAAACAATTTGTGCAAGATCATTGATATCTGCTTCAATTGTTTCTAGCGCTATGATGGATGGCGTTGAGACCGGGTCGCCCACGGCCCCCGGCACAATTAGTACCGCAAGGTATTTGGGTTAACCGATGCATTCGTAAATTACATTGTATTTACGGACAGGAACTGATGGGTATGGGAACTAGAACAAGGATTTAGAAGGACTGATTTTGTGATAATCTAGTTAGTGATCTTTAGAGGTTTTTATGACTCTTTAGAAAATTGTACTAGTTTTTTTAGGGTTCCGTACAAAAAAGAACCTTATAGGATCACTCGTGTGTCTGTCCGTCCGTTGGTCACAGCTAATTTACTTAATTATTTACTTAAATATTACAGGAAAATCTATAAGAAGTATTTGGTATTAAAGGAAAACGAACAAAGTTACTTGGTAAACATATTTTCCCATACATTACGTATGGAAAAACATGTTGTTTATTTACACTGTTAAATTTGTAACGATCGTACTCTTCGCGAGAACTCCCTACTTGCCTGGTTTTTTCATGTCATGGTAGTGGAAATAGAGTTTGCAAAACTCCGAAAACATATAGTAATGATTACTGTCTTAATATCATGAGTTATAACTAAAAATAGGTCGAAGGTCTTCGAATGCACATTCACACGTCAAAGTTGATATAGCCATAATACTTTACATTCTACTGTTTATATCCCATCGCTGGGCAGGGCATCTGTGGAAGGACTGGACCACATTCCACCACGCTGCTCCAATGCATATTCATGGAGCCTGAAGAAGATAACAAACAAATACCAAAAAATACACAAAACCAAAATATGCGTTGCAAATTTATTTTCACTAACTGGAATGGAAATAAAATAAAGGATTTTTCGTTACAATCGAATAACGAGGCGATCGGATTCGGTTATTGAAACCACTAGAAATCCGTGACAAATGACCATTGTCAATGCTTAACACACTTGCTATTTATTTTGATGATTTCGTTATTTTAACAATTTAATAATATTAAACAGCAAACGAACATGCAGTTCACCTGACTGTAAGTGGGTAGTGCCACCTATGAACATTAATCAACCCCAGATAAGATTAGATTCCTATCTGAGGTCGGCCACAAAGGCGTTGCTAGGTTGCTACCCCTGAGGACTAAGTTAGAACGCCACGGAAAATTAGGTCGCCCTTAAAACATACCAGTGAAAGAACCACAGTAATATAAGGTAAATATATTCACAAAAAAATAAAAAATACATTTTTACTATAGGTACATAGCTATATGAAAATCGTTCCATTTATTCAAACCATATTAAAATGCGAATAATAAATTGTGTGCTAAAAAAAAATTTAATAGCGCAAAATATTTTCACATCAGCGAAAAGTCGGCGGCCTTATATGAAAATGTGAAATATGCATTTAGTGCTTTACGAAACCGCGGCAACCCGCAAGCACGTCCCGGGGAAATTAATTGAATGAAAAGCGCCCGCCCAGCCGCAGAGTGGAGCATCAATATTATTTATAGAATACAACTTACGGACCAAGACTTATTACTATGAAACATTTACAAGACATTAACCGATTTGAAGGTGGTAGAACCCTTTGTGGTTCCACTCCGGCGGCACCACCGCTACGCCTATTTCTGCCTCATAACAGCAGCGTTAAACGCTGTTGTGTTCTGGTTTGAAGGGTGTGGTAAGGAAGACATACTTTTCCGAGGCGTTCCAGCTTAGTATTTAAGGGTAGCGGCGCATCTGTGGCTGACCTCAGATAGCTAAATTATCCTATCCTATCTGGGGTTGATTACAGATGTTCATGGGCCGCAGTAGCCACCATCAGGTGAACCTCCAAATATAAGAGAGTGGAATCATAACTCAGCTACACTACTTCAATACGATATTTCTATATGTATATTGAACTCTGTCGTTAATCTGCCTACGCTATGCGTAGGTTTCAGTGACCAAAGGCTTCATTGACAACTTTCTCGATATGCCATGGGAAAACAGATATCACCGGATATAAACCGTTTTGAATGTCAATATGGTTTTGATTGTTTTTGGAACAGATAACCCGTTTTTATTTCGTTTGTTTATGTTTTAACCTCAGTCGATATCAAAATACTCTGTTATTAACGTCACTCCATATACGAGTAGAATTACGGTTTTCGGGCTTATTAGATTAATTATTGTATATTATAAGCTAGTATAAAAGCTAATATTTTTAATAGATAGCAAATGGGGGTCATTCGAGGGGTCCGAGGTCCTCCGATTTTTCAAAAATGATGTGCGTATTGGAAATTAATTATCACTTGCTTTAACGGCGAAGGAAAACATCGTGAGGAAACCTGCATACCTGACAGATTTATAAAAAAAATCTCAAAGGTATGTGCAGTTCACCAATACGCACTTGGCCAGCGCGGTGAACTATGGCCTAATCCTTCTCATTCTGAGAGGAGGCCCGTGCCCAGCAGTGTGACAATAATGGGTTGATGATGATGCGTTCCACCTGATGGTAAATAACTATACCACGCATGGACAATTGGAGACCTGTGAGATCGGCAACACATGTGTTACCTCTGAGGACAATGTTTAAACGCCTCTTGTAAGCATGATTCTTTTACCACAGCTTTACCAACGCAGAAGACGACAACGCTCAACCATTTTTTTACTATAATGAATTAATTACATTTATGGAAATATTTCCAGTTATAACTTGTAACCAATCAAATTTGTCATGAAAAATTAAAATAACGCAAGTCTACAGATTATTAAATCACTCGCTTTATATTATAAATAAAAAATGTTTTAAAATACACGTTTACTTTTCAAAATGATGTTAAAAAACCAGCGCCAGGCAAAAATGCTTTTCAATTAATTAATATAATTGGTAAATCTATGCGACGTTTCATATAAAGTAATCTGTAAATCAATATCATCCTTGCTAGAATAGAGATAAAACATTTAACTATATTCTACAATCTACACTTCATTAGTGTAGATTAAGATTAAGAACTAAGATTTATGTTAATACAATTTGCTTTTCGTCCTAAACTCTAAAACATTTAGATTCGAGGGAATGTGATTAAAAATCTACGCTATCGACTAATGTACTTTTTGGCACGGACGAGCTCTATCTAATCTATCAAATCAAGTTCGGTGTACTAATGGAAACTACGATAGGATATTCCGTTGAATATTGATAATGAATACACAAACAGGAATCGAATTCTATATTGCTTTTATTTCCGAATAAATAGAATTAAAAGACTCATCGTAGATTCTATAAATATCTAGTTGATTTTTTTATTTCATGAAACTGTTTTTATAAGTTAAAAAAGATGTAGTATCGTTGGGCCTCTAAAATGTTTTTTACACTTAAATAATTTAGGATGACGTCATGTATGTGATGACGTCATTCTCCTCTTTATATAAGAAATAGCTTATGAGTCTTATGAGTATATCATTTCGGTGTTGGCGCGATCATATACACGAGAGGTCAGTGAAAATGGTTATTATATAATTTTCCTCCGTTTAAATAAAACAAATATACCTACCCTAAGTTTCAGTATTTGCGTAACAATATAATAACATACGCAAATATGTATATAATTAATATAATTATTTACGTAAAATAACGCTGAACTTATTAACTAAATTTGGATCAACGTAAATTCCGAACTGCAAAACTTGAGCGTCATATAGACACAATTAAGTATCAAAACCAAGCCTATGCACTAAGTTAGTGTTCACGAATGAACAATCCCAGCACTATATCATCCCGGTCCAAGTTAGTCCACTAGGCTCCGAACTTGTCATGCTATGAGTATTATGAGTTTGGTATATAGGTATTATGAGTTGGGAACTTCCTTGTTTGCTACTTAACTGTTTACTGTTCTATACTGAAATTATAAAGCTATAAAAAAAAATTGTTTAATTGTGCTAATCTTTGAAAGTATCAATCTACATCATAGATCATTTATTGGAGAAAGGAGAAGGGTTTAAGTTATACATATTAGTAATCTAGAACCGGAGATAAAATGGATCTCTTTCTAACATGAGGTATCATACTCGCAAGAGGTCAGTAAAAATTATTATTATTTTATTTTCTTTTCTTTAAATACCAAAAATATACCATAAGTTAATTGCACAATAAAGCATATGATTGACATATTATATATTAAAATAATGCAACTGTTAAATAAGGCAGAATTTATTACCTAAATTCTAATAGACGTAAATTCTAAACTGCAAGACTTGAGCATCATATAGACACAATTAGGTATCAAAACCAAGCCTATGCACTAAGTTAGTGTTCACGAGTGAACAATCCTAGCACTATATCATCCCGGAGCAAGTTAGTCCAGTAGGCTCCGAACTTGTCATGAGTATTATGAGTTTGGTATATGGGTATTATGAGTTGGGAACTTCGTTGTTTGCTAGTTAACTGTTTACTGTTCTATACTGAAAGTATAAAGCTGTAAAAAATTGTTTGTTTAATTGTGCTAATCTTTGAAAGTATCAATCTACATCATAGACCATTTATTGGAGAAAGGAGAAGGGTTTATGTTATAAATATTAGTAATCTAGAACCAGGGATAAAATGGATCTCTTTCTAACATTAGGTATCATACACGCAAGAGGTCAGTGAAAATTATTATAATTTTATTTTCTTTTCTTTAAATACCAAAAATATACCATAAGTTAATTACACAATAAAGCATATGATTGACATGTTATGTAATAAAATAATGCAACTGTTAATTAAGGCAGACTTGATTACCTAAATTCTAATAGACGTAAATTCCGAACTACAAAACTTGAGCGTCATATAGACACAATTAAGTATCAAAACCAAGCCTATGCACTAAGTTAGTGTTCACGAATGAACAATCCCAGCACTATATCATCCCAGCAAGTTAGTCCACTAGGCTCCGAATTTGTCATGCTATGAGTATTATGAGTTTGGTATATGGGTATTATGAGTTGGGAACTTCCTTGTTTGCTAGTTAACTGTTTACTGTTCGACAGTTTCTTTAGGATTAAAGTGGAACCGGTTTTACGGGCGGCATGTGTGTACTATTTTATATTTTACCCTTTTAATAGAAATAGAGATTTTTTTTTCAAATAATTTCTTAAATACAACTTATGTAACTATAATGAACTTTAACGCATTATTGTAACTCTTTTATGTCCCACTGCTAGACACTGTCTTCCCACGTTCAAAGGAAATCTGGGGAATACTTCATCACTCTGCTTTATTAAAAAGACAGTTAAGATTCTTTCAACCCTTTTGTCGTCCCCTTTGACTGTTAAGTTGTAGCTTACAAAAGTCCACGATATTTTTTACTACTCTTAATATAAAAGATACGTTTTATTTTATCGCCTGAGTCCACTCTACATAAACTTCTTCTATCGTCTATTATCTAGAGTGTTGTAGTTTTTAAAGCGATCAGTGCTCAATAAATCTTGAAAACTTTCGGCAGCCTCATGGGCCGTTTATCTCTCCTATCGTTACATCTAAAAGTAGAGCATTTGCTCTGCATTTCGAATAAAAGGCTAAAGTATTATGTAAAAGACCATGAAGTATTTTTATTATCTTATATTTATATTAATGTTTTTCGAGCGTATCTATGTGTCTGTTCTTTGACATGCCCTACAACCCAAACGGGTTGATGGATTTAAACATATGAGATGTCATTTGATTTGTCTTAATTAGCTACATTATTTCCCCTTTTGAGTCACTTGGTCTTAGTCGGTTTTTATTTTTATTTTTAACTAGTTTTTGCCCGCGGCTTCGCCCGTATTTAAAAGAAAATAATATAACATACTAATATACATAAAACTGTAAATTCGTACCTTCAACTTTGCTAAATATCATCACTTGAACAAATGCATAGTTTACCATTCAATCCTCACTAATATCGATTAAAATAATCGATGTTTTGGGTCCAAAAGATCGATTCTCCGATTAATCGGTCTTAGATCGTCATCCCTAGTTCCCGTGGGATTTCCGGGATAAAAACTATCCTATGTCCTTTTTCGGGTCTCAAAGATAGTCATCTTTGTACTAAATTTCATTAAAATCGGTTCAGTGGTTTAGGCGTGAAGAAGAGACAACCAGACAGACAGACAGACAGAGTTACTTTCGAATTTATAATATTAGTAAGGATTCCTGGGGAATTACCCTAAAAATCTAAAGTCTAAAAGTTACACTACACATCCTAAAAAGATCAACGTATTCAGATACTAAATTCGATTACTCCTTCAATATCAATAGTACACCAACCTACCTATTACCTTGACTGCAGAAACCCGAATTAGTTACCCAGCTTTATAAACCGTTAATTAACGTTGCGTTTATCCGCAAAAGCTTTTAAGCGTGACCATTATTACATGGCACCGTAAGCACACGCATGCTTCCGGTTCTAAATAACAGTTATTAACAATAGCTGTTAACGCGTTATTAACAGCTTTTATCGCGCAGCGTTGCATCCAATCAACTACAATCCCGGGAGGCGCAAAAATGTAAATAATATCGCCAAATTGTTGTATATTCTAGGCTAAGGAATACGTTACTTTATGTTGTGTTGGGCACGACATTACTAACTATGACCACCGTCAACATGCGTATGATATATCCAGCTCTAAATAACCGTTATTAACAATAGCTGTTAATGCGTTATTAACAGCTTTTATCGAGCAGCGCTACATCCAATCAACTACAATCCCGGGAGGCGCAAAAATGTAAATAATATCGCCAAATTGTTGCATATTCTAGGCTAAGGAATACGTTACTTTATGTTGTGTTGGGCACGACATTACTAACTATGACCACCGTAAACACGCGTATAATAGATCCAGCTCTAAATAACGGTTATTAACGATAGCTGTTAATGCGTTATTAACAGCTTTTATCGCGCAGCGTTGCATCCAATCAACTGCAATCCCGGGAGGCGCAAAAATGTAAATAATATCGCCAAATTGTTGTATATTCTAGGCTAAGGAATACGTTACTTTATATTGTGTTGGGCACGACATTACTACCTATGACCACCGTAAACATGCGTATAATAGATCCAACTCTAAATTCATATTCAAATTCAAAATTCAAATCCTTTATTTGCTAGAACACAGTTATTACACAGATATTATGTACCTACATCTTACAGTCCAGTGTGTTCTACCTGTATGAGGTTTGCAAAAATTCAACAAAAGTATATACAACATAAATTAAAATTTGTTACTAATTGAATTATAATACATGTATGGCATTAGTCGATTAATAATAATTATTATATAATAAATAAATAACGGTTATTAACGATAGCTGTTAATGCGTTATTAACAGCTTTTATCGAGCAGCGTGGCATCTAATCAACTGCAATCTCGGGCGAAAAAATGTTAATAATGTCGTTCTTATGGCAACCAATACCAGCAAATTGTAGTACATTCTAGGCTTAATATGTGACTTTATATGTTGTTGGTTACCATATTCATATTATGATCCTCATAGGCATGCGTGTTATGCTTCTAATTCTATATAACGGTTTATTAACAATAGCGGTTACGCGTTATTAGCAGCGTTTACCGCAGAGCACTGCATCCAATAAAATGCGTGTTCGGGTGATCTCTACGGAACTGTAAGCAGTGATTTTTGTAATTGGTTTTAAAAGTTGGCAAGCCCGAAAATTCGTTTCATATTGTTTATTATTTTTATAGTATCAGAAATCAATCACAGATAGTCAGCCGAGATATAAACCCTTCCACCGAAACGCTAAACTGCTTCACGCTAGAAATAGGTGTGGCGGTGGTACCTTCCCGACCCATACTGATACTACCACTTTTCAATCAATATAAATATCCATTAACCTCTAAAATCTCAGTCTACATATACTCCTATATTTAACAAATTGCTTTTAACTCTTCAACACCAGGAGTTAGAGCTCACTTATTATACATTTTGTTGTAGACAGCAATAGTTTTGCATGACAAAGCCATAACGAACGCGAAGATCAGATAATGAATGTGTCATTCAGTACCGTGTCACAATAGAATCGATAACATCGAATCGATATTCAACACTAGAATAACAATACATTGTGCTTTATTTAGTTTACAGGTAGAAAGATGCAATTTTATTATCATGATCTATTTTGTTTTGTGTCGACGGTAGAATAATTCTGTATATATCTGTTAATTTCTGTACAAAATAATTTGTGTATAAATTATGTTTTAATATATACTAGCTAGCTACCGATCCCAGCTACGTATCTATCACTTGCTTAACCTATAAAGGAAAACGTGCGGAAACCTACTCGCCTGAAAGATCTTAGGAAGTTCTCAAAAGTTGAAGTTGAAGGTGGTAGAACCCTTTGTGGTTCGAGTCCGGCGGTACCACCGCCACACCTATTTCTGCCTAATAACAGCAGTGTTAGGCGCTACTGTGTTCCGGTTTGAAGGGTGTGGTAAGGGAGACAGACTTTTCCGAGGCGTTCCAGCTTAGTCCTCAGGGGTAGCGGCGCATCTGTGACCGACCTCAGGTAGGAATATCTAATCCTATCTGGGGTTGATTACAGATGTCCATGGCCGGCAGTAGCCACTTACCATCAGGTGGACTGTATGCTCGTCTGCTACTCCTATAGTATAAAAAAAAGTGTGTAAGGTCTATCAGTCCCACTCCTGCATAGCACTCAGAATTGCATTGCAAGTTTAAAGTCTTACTATATTAAGTGCGTTGTAGTAACTGAAAACTGAAAACAATTCTGCTGCATTTTCAGTAATTATATATTACAGTTCATGAGATTGAACCCTTGTCAGTAGGACACAGAAGCTCAGTAACGGGTTCCTTTTTACCCTTTGAGCACGGATCCCTAAAAAGATTGCTATCAATACACATTACTTATCCATGTAAATATGATATAAGTTTTAATAAAGCCATAAGAACACTCTTGTTGAATCAGATGCCATATCGAATAAACCAAACACCATTACCAAGTTCCAACTCCTTCATTATTATGCATCTAGCACGCATAACTGTTTGTTTGTAAAGTTATAGTCAACTAAACTAACTTTGTTAAAAGACAATACGCCTCGTATTGTGATGATCGTTGTAGGCGTGAGTCAACTCTGAAGATTAGTCAACGAAATTTCGGATCCGTCCGAAAATAAAAACAAATTTCGAGGAATCAAACATCATATACATTTTTTTGGGCGAGATCACTCCATATCCGTTTATCGTTTATCCGACCTTTTTTTTTTGTTGATGAGGGGGAAACCTTCAAAAGGTACCCTATGCCGTGGGAGCGGCACGGGGTTATGTGGGATTCTTACCGCACTAAAACCCCCCCGGTAGCCTTCCTCGGCTGCGTAGAGGACTCCGGGATCTCCAACGGAACGCAACCGGAGTCCACTTGGCGCGGTGCCCCGTCGGGTTCCGCCCAGATGAGCTTGAACCTCACCACACCATCTGGTGTTCACGACGGTATGCGACCACACATACCGCCGTCCATCCCGGGGTTGCTAAAGCAAAGTAACGCCATTTCGGAGGTAGGTAGTGAAAAGTAGGTAAGTAGTTCGGAGGGTGTAAAATAGTGCTAAAGGTTTTAGACAGGTACGAAACTTTGATGACGGTTGTACGGAGCAGTTCTTGTAAGCCAGTTGAAATATTATATTCGAATTATATTAATCGATAGTAGCTAGTGTGTCATAAGATTAATTGGTCCTATTATAATACATTTGATCCTAAGTCAAATTAATGAGAATGGTTGAGAAGCCCGAGCTGTAATTAGTCAATCAAAATTATATTTGCAGCCCTCTAGAAAGACAACTTATAAGACATCGGCCGTAGCGTAGAAGTTTAATAACCTCTCACTCTTTAACTATCGACGAAAAAAGATTTTCTTATACGAAAAAAAACTGTGTTTGTAAGGTTTACCAATCAATAAATTCATAACTTTTGCTCAATTTTATTGCCTAACTCAATATCTCAAAATAATCAGTACCAAATGAGCTTTTTTAGGGTTCCATACGCAAAGAGACAACTCTGGGCAGACTCTCTCCGCAGTATACGCCTCTCTGTCTGTCACAGGGCTCTATCTCTCCACATCGTTACTAAGCCAATTTTTATCACCTTCAAACTAATCCTTACTTTCCAACTATAACTTTACAACTATTGCGTATGTGTGCACCGTACTTGTATTGTCTTATTCTTTTGTTAGTGTTGTTAAATAAACAACCCTAGATTTGGTTCGTGTGCCAAATACTTAATGAGGTCGCAGAGATCGGGTAGCGAGATTGTAATCACAGTCGTAGCATTCAGTCACATTGAGAATGAGACTAAATCTATATTGTTGGTAGCTGACAATGAGAACTAGAAGTATAGCAATTACGTCTTATGAATAATGTAAGGATGATATGATGCTTTTCTAGTATAGAATATTATTTTCAACGTTGGCGAACCTTAAGTATCGATTCGAATACCTTATGAACGAACATTGAAGAATATACTATAGATATTCGAAATATATTGTCACTATACATTACATAGGATTTTTGACGTTTCATGCAAAAAATACATGGTTAAAACATAATGCTTAAAACATAGTGCTAAAATGTCCCTAAAATATTTGAAATAATTACTTATTTATTACGTAAATTACGCAGTATTTATTCGTAATTTTTCTCTTAAAAAGTTTTTATTTGTCAAGAATTCAAAAAAATAACTTACTAAAATAAGCCGTTTGTGACTTCATTCAATTTCAAGGCGGCGAAGTATCTTTACTAATCTATGGGTTAAAATAATAATTACGTAATAGCCAGTTTTTTTTTAATTATTTTATTTGTAAGTACTTATAATCAACTTTCAAAACTTCAGGTTTCAAATTCAGGTTGAAATAAGTAGTCTTCTGTACTATGTCTCTTTTTAATGCTTTCTTTTTTATGTCTCTGTGTACACAAATTTGTAAAATAAAAAAAACTATTATACCCGCACAATAGGTTTAATTAATACATATCATCTTTTGTAAGTAATAACTTATCATTATTTGGAACCTTATTTTTTTAACTCTGCACATAAGTAAGTTTTCATTAAAAGGTGGCAAAAGGCTGAACCCCCCTTATAGCACAAGCGATAGTTGCATGAGCTAATCTTGTCTTAAGCTACTGAGCAGTTGCTTAAGCCGGACAAACTCTCGCGTCCGTTTTGCCGACCAACAAGCAGTACATGTTTGATTTCTTCGAAAAATCTGTCAACACTACACGTCTATATATCTTAACATCTGTAGCTACGTAATAGTCAACGAGTAACTTTTGACAGTCGTTAACCAATCATTCGATCTCCAAAGCTACCAACTCAAGCAATAGTAGCCACTTATATAGTGGCCAACGGTCCATCAGCTTCAATCCACATCTTACACTCATTAAAAAGCAACCAATAAGATTTATCATCTCTTGACACAAAGCTATCAAAACCATTTACAAAACAGGTCACAGAAGGTTCAAATTAATGCTTTTCATAACGAATTTATGAGCATTATGACGCTTTAATTATCAACGATTATACGTGGGAAAACAAATTTCAAAATTCTAGTTAACAAACAATCAATAATAGGCCTAAAACGGTCGTTATAAGTTATGATTTTGATCACTTATGTGTAAGAGAGTGTATAATTTCGAAATGTCGACGTTCGGTCTATTATTTTCACCCACGCGCTCATTCAAACATTTTATATGCCACCAAACCAGTAAGATTACCATGAAGAACTATTTCCATATAATATTTTCGATTGCTAAACTAATTTTACGCTCTGGTCCGCGTCTATTTTATTGCTTTTAGAAATATATTATTATTATGATTGTAATTGTATGTATGGAAACCAGTTAAATAATAAATTTAATATGGTCGCGTGGCACAATGATAACCATATAGAGTTCCATTTTCGATTCCCGGTTAGACGAAAATCAAAAAGGTGGTTTAGGGTTTATGTCCTGAGTCTGGGTGCTTGTGTTCTTATGTGTGTGCGTTTTGTGATACTCACGAAAAAAATAATCCTAATGACGTCCTAGGAGTGTACATACAAGAACGCTTCTAGAGTTATTAAAAATAATTATTATATTCATACCAACACGTACCAAGCTTACCTACATGCAGTACACCTGATGTTATGTGGGCATTGCGGCCCACGGTTAATTATAGTTTACCACCTGAGTGGATGGATAACTCTGTAGGATGATATTGATCACATCTCCTTTATTTCCTACAACATCTACTAGAACGGAGAATTTTATATTTTTTTCTTTTTTTGTAATATAGGAGTAGCAGACGAGCATGCAGTCCAACTGATGGTAAGTTACTGCCGCCCATGGACGTCTCCAATCAACCCCAGATAGGATTAGATATTCCTACCTGAGGTCGGCCACAGATGCGCCGCTACCTCTGAGGACTAAGCTTGAACGCCTCGGAAAAGTCTATCTCTCTTACCACACCCTTCAAACCGAAACACAGCAGCGCCTAACACTGCTGTTATTAGTAGGTGTGGCGGTGGTGCCGCCGGAGTCGAACCACAGGGTTCTACCACCTTCAAAAATAATTATCTATTATAGTAGTAACAAACGAGCAGGACAGCAACCACCTGAAGCAACTGCGGCACATGAACATCTCAACCCCTCCTACGTTAATATCATAACTGCAAGAGTGGATAGGACAGGAGAGCGTGGGCAAAGGGGCTGAAGGGCGAAAAAGGCGAGAAAAATCGGCAGGGCGCAAGAGAGAGAGAGAGGAGAGAGAAGAGAGAGAGAGATAGAGAGTAATAGAGAGAGAGAGAGATATATAGATATTATATATAGATATATTATATATACGCCTTTATACGTAAATATGGATAAAACACATTAAAATAAGGCAATTTTTGCCATAAAAACGAAAAGGTACTTTTGTTGGTTACGATATTATATGTAGGAGGGGTCCATCTATAAACAATCTCAGATTTTACCTTAAATCGTCCATAAATGCGATGCAACCCCTGAGGACTTAAGAAACGCTTTAAAACGTTTTTGGTACAATTATGTCTCCCTTTCCACATCCTTCCTTCAAATCACAATGCAATGCTTAACTCTGTTGATATAAGCAAGACAAATTTCTATCCTCGTATTAGACGTATTTATTTCAATTTTTCCGGTCGAATCACGTAGGGTTCTACCAACTTTAAATCTATAAATGATAATGATACTAAATATCAAATTATGAATATTGACACTTAAGCACATACAAATTATGTTAATGAAAAAAAACTTTGAATACTGAACATTAAAATCTGAACGCTACTCATGTTTCTGGTAATGTCATTATAATAATTAGTTTGGTTAAATTCTAATTAATACTCAACGGGCGTAAATGACTGTTAAGTATTTTAGTAACACATTCTGATTACGATAGAGACGCAATGTCAATATTTAATTAGTAATCATACTCACTTCTGATGTTCTGATTAATAACAAAGACACAAACATGGGTGTGATAAGAGTAACAATTACACGAGGTAATTCTTAGGTAGAAGTTCAATCTCATTTCATCATCATCATCAACCCATTACTGTCCCACTGCTGGGCACGGGTCTCCTCTCAGAATGGGAAGGATTAGGCCATAGTCCACCGCGTTGGCCAAGTGCGTATTGGTAGACTTCACATACCTTTGAGATTTTTTTTTGTTTGGTGAGATGGTTGATTATTAGCTACCAGATGAAAGTAGTCAAGATCTCTTATGAACATTTGCAACACCTGGGGAGTCGCGAATGCATCGCCAGCTTTCAAGAAGAATTATTTTTGCCTCTTTTTAAAAAGCTCCATGTACACTCCAGAAATACCTCAGAAGGAAGTTTATTCCATATCTTGTGCGCTTTAGAAGATTCTCACATTAAAGCAATATTAATTTAACATCGACTAATGTCACTTTTATCTTAACCAGTTATTTTATATTTTCCGCTTTAAAAAAGAATCAATTTAGATAATAAGAGAGAAAAATAACACATATTCCTACCTGTTGAAGGTCGTTGCACTTAATATAACCTCAGGTCGCATAAACATATCAGAAATGTTTGTTTGGTCGCGCCAAAATACACGAATGGGAGAATAAATGTCATATGATTTTGAAGGAGAAAAAATAAAATCTAAATTATAATATTGCCGTTATACTGATTTTATTTAAGTTCAATGACGCTCGTGGCTTAGTGGTTAACGATGCGATGCAAAAAGTTTTGAGTTCGATTCTCGAAATTTAAATGACAAAGATTGTTTTGGATCCTTTGTTTTCTTTTTTCTTATTATGTGTTAAGATGATTTTTTTTGTTCTTGTCTGATTGTTCTGTACAAATATGTTACAACATGTAAAATAAATTCTATTCAAACAATTTACTTGTTTAAAACTTTACTTGTGTTTTGAAATACCAAAATAGAGTTCATTTTGGAACTATGAAACAAATAGGCAACCATCGCTGCTCTAAAATAGAGGCAGTAGATTATTAACGTGGATTAAATTAAAATAGAATTAAATCCATTGACACTTTTCGATGTTTAAATATTGCTGTGTTAATTGACGTATAACTCTCATCACGAGTAAAGTAATTTGCATAATATATCGGATACATCAAAGACTACGAATGTATAATTAATTAATTTATCTCTCTTTTCCCGTTAATCATCATTTTCACTCATAATAATGATTTAGAAGATATCTGGTTACAACTGGTTTTTGAAGTATTATTACGAATTACTCATATTATGTGATGTTAAGAAGTTAGAAGCTTTGTGATGTTTTCGAATATTGGAGACCTTTTTTAAAAACCTAAAAAGCGTATAGAAATAGTACATTACAATACGAGGACGAAAAATTTTTTTCTGACAAGTGTGAGTTTGCAGGCCGAGCCGCAGGCGAGGACTGCAATCACACGAGTCAGAAAAACATTTTTCGTCCGCGTGTTGTATAAAATTTTATATTACGGGGTCGGAAATGGGGGTTTTGCGCACGCGAAGCGTGCGTAAAACGTCCATTTACGCACGCCGTGATATAAAAAATATTTATTTCTAAAGATTTACTTATTTACTCGTATTTACTTACTCCGTAAAAAATCTTATTTTGAGTAAATGTTTTTTTCCTAGTTGTTACGGCACCTTTCACAGAAGAATATTGTAGCACTAACCGTGCATCTATAGAAATGATTTAAAGTTTTGAATCACTCCGCGAAATTTTGAAAAACTATCCTTTTTATCTACTTTACCCTATAGAGGATGTCTTCGCGTGGAGAGGGTGGTATCGAATTGTCCATGATAAGACAAAAATGTATTTAAAGAAGAAATTGTTAAGGACCCCTTATGTGGAGTCTCAGACCAAAAAAAAATTGTCTCACAAAAGAATGCATTGGAGCACATGTGTGAGTAACTAAACGCTATGGTAGATCCCATGAATGTTAGGAATGTGAACTTTTTATGAGATACCCCAAATGTATTGGAAGTATTTGCACTATTTAACGATGCACGTAGGCATTCAAATGCTTAATATCTGAAAACAATGTTATCTAGTTGGTAGAATCCACTGTGGTTCCGGCAGCATAACCGCGCCCCCATTTTTGTCTAGTAACAGCAGTGATAAGCTCGTGTTATACTTTTTCGAGGCTTTCCAGCTTAGTGCTCACGAGTAGCACCGGGTTTGTGGCCAACCTCAGGAAGGAATTCAATCTTATCACTCACTTACCATCATATGGACTACTTGCTCTTTTCTACATGTTTATTGAATAAAACTACTTTTGCGAAATCTACTTTTATGTGGTTATGACGACAGTTGATTGCAAGGAAAGAGTTTAATACGATTCTATTTTCTTCGGCTTTTATCTTACTACTTTTGTCTGAAGACGTACTGTCACTAATAAAGACTGATATGACCTGCTAAACTTTATAACATTGACATTCTTGTACTTAATAACGTAATTAGCACTGTTCCAAATGTGTCCATAACATAAGCCCTTCACCGTTAAGTTGCCGTTCCTGTTAGAAGATTACTTTTAATAAACATTAGCCGTTAAGCCTTGTCCAATCATAAGAAAGATTTAACGAGTAAACCCTCCGTGGATTGCTTTTCATCAAAATGTTCTTCCGTTATTGAGAATCATGCATTTACCTACCAGAGCTAGTCATCGATGTGTATAATGCTTAAAAACCTCGCATAAGATATAGGTTTTTTATATAATATAGAAGTAGCTAAGCATGCAGTCCACCTGATGGGCTATTGTCGCCCATGGACACTATAAACAATCCCAGATAAGATTAGATTCTTACCTGAGCTCAGCCACAGATGGGTGACTACCCATGACGACTGCGATGGAAAACCAAAACACAGCAGCGCTTAACACTGCTGTTATTAGGCAGAAATAGGTGTGGCGGCGGTGCCACCGGAGTCGAACCACAGAGGGTTCTATCACCAAGCGGTAGTAGCCACCATCAGATGGACTGCATGCTCGTCTGCTATTCCTATAATTGGGAAAAATATTTCCGAAATGTAAACGAAATTTACATCAGCTAAACTGCACCGTTACTAAAAGGACTGACATTTCGCTGACTCTCTCCGCGGTTAAAACCCTCAAGTTACGTAAAGTGACTCATAAATCTCATAATATAAAAATTGGCCAAGTGCGACTTGAAGTCGCACCGAAGGTTCCGTACGATGATAAAGTAAATGCATTGTGATAATTTGAAATGTCTACCTATTAAGATTCAACGAAGAACGCCGAAAAGTAGTAGTTTCTTTTGACCCCCACTTATCTTTAAGATTTTTGTATTTGTTGTTATAGCAGACGCCGTTATACATACTCTGAAAAATTTCAAGTGTCTATCGATTACAGTTAAAAAAATAGAGCCCTGTGACAGCGACAGCCCGACAGCGGAGGCTTAGTAAGGTTCCGTTTTTACCTTTTAGGTACGATACCCTAAAAACCGCAAATAAAAATCACCAACCGACAGTGATTTACAATGTGTTAAGTTTATAATTAATTCGGCTCCATCGATACCTCCGGCGTACAAGGCAAATCCATTAAATATCAAAAGGTACTTAAAGCTAATTACGAATCTTGGAGCTAATGTTTTTTTGTCGTATAAATTATTACAGGTTGAAGATGTCAGCTTTGGTTCATTAACTTTTCCTTTTAAAAGCTACTTTTCCTTTTTAAAAGTGACTCCTCCTTTTTTAAAACTGAAGTGCATCTTTGATTTTGTTGTGAATCGAGTTTCTTCTTCCGCATAATGTATTGCATTACCATTGCATACATATTGAATGTTTTGATGATTTTTAAATAATTCGCTGATTTAAGTAGTATTCTGAAGTTCGTGGTCTAGTTATTATCTGAAATTTGGCTTTTTGGAACGAAGTTTGCTAACGTAGCTTGCTGTAAGAGTAGATAGAAAACGTCACGGAAACAGCGTTATGCCTTTCACTCATTCTCATCTATTTCTCCTTCTTCATTCTCTCTCTCTCTCTTTCTCTATTTATATATTTAATATATGAGTTTATATGTGTTAGTGTGTGAGTATCAAGATTTAAGCAAACGACCATCCTATGCGGCTGGTATAACCTCAATATTGAATTAATGGAAATTTCGCTTACAATTTATATGGCTATGTTTTAAATTATATGTAAGTTCTATTGTTTCAATATTGCAATTTTACAATATAGACTAAAAAGCATAGGTATATTTTTTCTTACAAATTAAAAATAATTATAACGTGTTTTAATAGAGATTATAGTAAAGATAACTTAATATCAATTTGTTCATATTAGTTCGGTCTTGTTAACACAAGAGCATTCAATCTTACATACAATAAGACCGTTAAAAATGTTTTATTAAGTCATTAAGTATGAAGATAGTAGAAGGCAGAGTTAATGAGCCTTATCACATAAGTCGGTTACGGTAGAACAACCCGTAAATTTGAAAAAAAAACACTAACGCCAGTATCAAACTCTAGGGTAGTAGAGGGTAGAGCGGAATCTAGCACGTTATAAAAATATAGTGAAGGAATTAAAGTAATAAAATACTTAACTTTAGTTCAAAGTAGTGATACAGATATAACTTAATGAAGAGTACAGATAAGAATAAGCCTTAAAGGTACTTCAATTTTATTTGCCTTAACAATTTGTTTACATTAGTAAGCGTTATTATACATAGTATGAAGAGTACAAGTAGATTAAACTTAAATTTGACTTATAAACAATGGCATTATATCATTCATTATAAAACAATAGTCTTATTAAAATACAGACAACCATATGTCCTTACAAAAAATCCCGCCTACTCTTAGAAGTAGGCGTGACCATGTGATTATTTAGATTAATGTTGGCTCAACAAATGAGTTGAAGTGAACCTTCGACGCACTCACCTTTCCAGTCTAATGATTTCCCATTGTCAGTAAACAGGCGCCCACCGGGCCGCTGCGAACACCGGTCACAACACTATGCATGACGTCACTTCCTACACTCCATTCATAAACTAAATCGACTATCGATACGTGTCACTGGCACTTGCCCGCTCAAAAATTCAAATTTCGAATAAATCACTTAAACGGAACCGACACACTAAATCGATTAAGTGGTTCATAAAGGACAAAATTCAAAATTGGAATAATTATTTTTCCTTTTTTCGTTTTAAAGGTTTTTAAGGCGCGTGTGTGTCAGCCGCCGTGCGCGCACGTTTGAACGCATGGAGCCTCCGATCGCCCCCGCGATTTTTGACGCGTGGGCGCAAACAGACCGGCGCGGCCGCCTCCCAAAGTGAATTTGCGTAATATATTTAGGTAATAAAACACCTCCGATAAACTCGTCTCGACAAACTGTCTTTATGCGAACGCGCTTAACCAACCGTTCCGTGTTCACAGACGACCGTCGACAGCAGGGGACCGCATGAAAATGGCGAGCTTTCTTTATAAGCTCATGTTAGAATTTTAAATGAGTATCGAATAATGCATTGGACATAAAAAGCTATCGTCGGCTAACAATATTATGTGAGCTGGTGCGTTGGGAAGCGACTTGTCGAGGAGGCCCTTGTATGGTGAAACGAGTTCGTCTGCAGTCCCACACGTTTCGACTTTTTGCCGCCCGCTGCAGGAAAGAGCTAGGGACATCTTCGGCCAGCGTAGGTTGACACTCTTCGCCCCTTAGGTAGGTTGGAAATGGGTATGTTAAGTGAGTAACAAAAGGACTAGTGGGTGTCTCGGAAAGCTGGTCACTTTGTGCCAAGGAAGGAGCATTGTACGTACAGGTCGTGTGCTTGCAAACCACGTCTCGGTTCAGGCTTCATACATTCGTAATGAAATCGTCGCCGCACTCCCAACTCCTAATTAGACGTCTCCTAGAGCCAAGCAACGCGCTTAAGGTACTTTTTAGCGTGAAAACGACTCGCTTTTGAGGACATTCGGTTAGGTTGAGAGGATAAATACCTTAGTTGAGGTGTTAAGGTATTTTACGGCATCATTCAATTGTATTTTAGAAACATTTCAAGAATTTTCCTTAGTAAAACCTTTTTGACATTTAAATAACTTTATGCTTATCTAACAGAGTATCATTAGTAGCTATCTACCTACGCAATTGTAATGTATTGTTTGTTAGGTATATACCTTTACCTAAAATATTATAATCATTTTTGTCATGTATATATAGTTTGCTATATAGTTTGTTGTATATATATTTAGTTTGTCATGTATATGTAGTTTGTAAGTTTGTAATGCTTGATATATTATGAAAAAAATATATAAGAAGAATAAAGTTGTTACATCTCTATCACAAAAGACCAAAATTGCAAAAAACTTAGTAGGTAAAACCTGACTATGATAAATCTTACTCTGAAAAGTATTCTAGGAAACATTAAAATATTCTTATACGAAATTCTTATCCTTCTTATCTATCAATTATTTAAGTACCTATTGTTAAAATTTCATAGTTACCCAGAATGTGTAAGTAAATCCACATAACTGTAAAATCGGTAAAAATCAGAGGTGCTTGGGATTTGAACCTCGGCCGAACTTCAACCACTGAGCTATCACGGCGGGAATAGAATTTGCATAATCACAATATATTCAATAAATATTAATTAATGTCATGAATATGTTATAAATTTTAATTGAAATAAAGAAGCATCGGTAAATTAATTTGATGACTCTTTGCAAAAATAACACAATGTTTAATTATGTTAATTAACTAATAAGCTTCCACGATTGTTAATTATAAATTATATGTATTCATTCGAAAATTCTCTTATAAATAATTTCATCAAATCATTATAATTTCACTATTTGTAGAATTGTAAGGCTTTAAAGCTATTTCAACATTATAATTTGCTGAAAATATTTTTTAATTTCTTTCAGTGCCTAACATACCTACTCGCAATGAAATGAAATGTAATGACTTAACTCGTAATGATATAAAAACCTTAAAAAATCTTAAAAGTGTAACGTAACTTAAAAAACATATGGATCCATTAGAAAGTAATAATTTAATAGTTAAAAACCGACAATTATGTACCTAGTTAAAACTTAAAGAAAGATAAGCTTAGAAATAAATCTAATTTGGTGAATTGTAATTCGTATAGAGAAATAAAAATAGTGAAAATAGCGCTTTTTGCAGGCAAATTTGCCTTTCGGGCCTCATCAGGTACAAGGTCCTGGGTACGGGCCTCGTCCACATATGCCCTTATGATAAAGATCGGACCTCCAATTAGAGCCCACGAGAGCTTAGAGCCCACTTCATACTGCTAAGCTTCCACCGCTACATCTGTTTCAATTTCATAGCAACAACGTAAAACTACAACTCAATTATTTTTGTTAATATCAAAATTGCATTAACTGCTATAAATAAGAAAGTAGAATATTAACTTGAAGACGTCGATATGATATTCGAGTATATACGCTTTAATTACGCTTAATAAATTATTTTGACCGTAATTATCATACAAAAATGATTTAGTAATGTTTAAAATATTTTAGGCGGTGTTTTCGTGTATATTTTAAAAGTAATGTGTTATATGTGTTGAAGCAGTGTTAGCCTAGTGGTTAAGAAACTCAGCCTCATTATCGAAGAGTCCGAAGTTCAAATCCTAGGCAGGCACCTCTGATTTTTCAACGTTATGTGCGTATTAAAAAGTAATTATCGCTTGCTTAAACGTTGAAGGAAAACATCGTGAGGAAACCTGTACACTTCAGAAATCTAAAAAAACAGTTTTCAATGGAATGTAAAGTCTACCAATACGGACTTGGTCAGCGCGGTGGACTGTGGCCTAAACCGTTTCATTCTGAGACGAGAGCCGTGCCCAGCAGTGGGACAGTAGTAGTGGGTTGATGTTGTGTTATACGAGCGTAATTATGCAGATATATATGAATGTATACCTCATTCTTTAACACACCCTTGCAGCTCGAACAGCTTAACGGATTTTGGCATAAATATCCGGTGTGTGTGTGTTTCATTCGTTTAAATTGTGGGAGGATAACGTCACTACTAAGCCACACATGCACTTTCCTTCCGTAGATATTGTTTCCTAATTATTTTTAAACGGTCGGATTTTATCGATAGGTTTATTGTTTCGTTGAAAAACAGTCGACAAGATTTTCAAACATGGTTAGAATAATTATTTAACTAGAAAACATCTCGGGCGCCTCAAACTTTAAATCTTGCCAGGGGCACAATACTTATAAAACACTTCCAAGTATATACCTACTTTCGTGATACAGATGACTAACTATATATCATTATCTATTATTTATTTATATTTCATTTACTTATCTTTGTTCCTCCATATCGTCCTCGTTGACCTCTGCTTTGCCTAAAATTCAACTGATAGAAAATGGCTATGACCATTCTCTAGCACTCAAATAGGTAAAGCAGAGCTTTAAGCAGAGCGTTAAGCTTTTTGTACCACCTTTAGGTATAAGAAGTTTAAGTAAATGAATATTTCAATGTTTCTTCACTATATTTTTATACAATTTCGCAATGTTAAAAACGAATAGGTGTATAATATTATGTTGGAGTTGACAAAGCTCGCCGTCTCGTCGGAAAGCCAATTAAGAATCTCATACAGTTCAATTAATCGAATACGCAAATTGAGGGAACCCTTGTGGCTTTGATACAGGACTGAATAAACATGTTGCATACAAGCATTTTATCACTTATTTATAATTGACATGTTTAACGATAACTTCATCAAACCAATGCTATCCCACTACTGGACACGGATTGCCTATTATTATTTTGAAGGTGGTCGAATCCATTGTGGTTCCGGCGGCATCACCGCCACACCTACTTCTGCCTCATAATAGCAGTGTTAAGCTGTGTTCTGGTTTGAAGGGTATGGTAAGGTAGAAATACTATTCCGAAACGTTCCAGCTTAGTCCTCAGAGGTAGCGGCGCATCTGTTGTCTACCTCAGGTAGGAATATCTTATCTGGGGTTTATTACAGATGTCCATGGGCGGCAGTAGCCACTTACTATCAGGTGGACTGCATGCTCGTGTGCTTCTCCAATATTATAAAAAAATATGTTTAACCATTAAGAACATACTTTTTTAATTCGTAGAGGTTCCTGACGATGTTTTTTCTTTCACATTTTAAACAAATGATGATCAATTTCTACTACGCACATACCTTTGAAGATTCAGAGCTGCGTTGAGGGGGCGAGATTCAACCGCTGTCGATCTGTGCTTAATAAATAAAAAATTTAAATGCGTTTATCAGTTTGTGATCCTTAATAGATGCAGGCAAACATCGTGAGGTATCGCTAACATGGTTGAATGGGCCCTTAACTTTTTTTGTCTGTCTGAGACCATAAATCATAATTACCTAGCCTAGACAAAGTCTTCACCTTTTTCATTCAAAAAAGAGAACAGTGCCCAGTAGTTAGACAACAACATTAAATATGAAAATTATAATTGTATCGTTTACATTGTAGAGAACTAGAGAACATTTCTGAGTAGAGAACCTTCATTCCAGTAGGTATAGAATATTAATATAAATAACACTGATAACAGCGCTTTGTTTGCTGTCTCGAAGCTAATTTCGATAGGACGTCAATAGATATTACGTTGTCGTTCTATTAATTTGGATAAGTCTGCAATATGATTGTAATTTTTATTTAACGACACATTTATTCAATAAATATCTTCAACAATGATGTTCAAAAAATAAATTACCCCCTCTAGAAAGTCTGTCGGCCGTTGATTCTAATTTCAAACAAAAACTGTTTAAAAAATTAGTTTTAATTTGAGTATCAAATTAGGTTTTTGGGCATAACTTCAAGGATAGATTTCTTTGATATTTTATAAATATCTATGGTCATTTATGCCGAATAAAGAGGTCTTAGACCATACCTACATAATTGCAACATCACAATAAAAAAAATATTTGCGTAGGCCAAGGACAAAATAATAACGATCTGTTATAAGCGCGCGCTTTACACTCTCATAGACTTATGCTGGGTACACATTAGTGATTTATATACAAAGAATTACATTTTGAAGATATTGAATCTGTTCAAAAAGAGATTAAACAAAATAAATAAGAGCCATATTAAATAAAAAGTAATAAACAGTAATTAATTTAATATGAAATTATTTAAATACATCATTTATATATTCGTACAACTTCACTTCAAAGGTGTTTTTTATGTAATAGGTAAAATTAATATGCAGTACGCTGATTCTTACTGTAATGATATTAAAAGCTTGTAAAAAGTAGCATAATATCCACCCCATATTTAAAGTATATCGATTTTAATACGTTCTAAACAGAAGTAGGTATAAGTAATTCTACCGCCTTATCAAAGTAAGATATATAGAAAAACATCGGTTCTTATTGAGTTGTATAAATTTGTATAAAAATAACATCATAAAATATCGCAACGAAAAATTTTTGTGTGCTCAGCACAATAAAAACATCAATCAGATGCCACAACATATCATGTTGCACGCAGTCGGAACATATCAACGTAACCCAATCCCGCACGATTTCGCTGACTTCCCTCCGGAGTGCTGAACCCACGCCACTAAATAATGTGTATCTTACAACAAATTATTACCAATACGCTCCACTCCACTTACTAGTTCCGTTAAACCGATAATTAAGTGATAATATTGTTTACTTTGACCCCAGCGTTCGACCCCTTGATAACGGATGGGAATTTCGTCATTTGGTTCGGAGCGTGCGAATCGCAACGGTCAATCATGGAATGCGTACTGTGAGCGACAAAATGAATTGGTGTGTGATTTTTGTGTGTTTGTGCGTCTCTAGTGCCGTGAATGGATTGAGAAGTACGTATAATTATTTGTTTAACAAATTGCATAGTATGTTAATAGAAGTGTATTCATGAAATCAGTATTGTTTTCAAATGATACAACTGCATGAGGTAAACCTAATAAAATGTACATTAAAAAAACTGAGTAATATAATATTCAAGGGATAACAGAAAAATAATTATTAATTTCATATTTTTTTGTTTGCCTTAGTGCATTTTCGTTATGGTAACCCAATTCTGAGGTAGTTTTCACAATATCATAGAGCTTTACTAGTCCAGTAGATTTTTGTGGTATCTTTGAGATTATATTAAGAAAACTTTAATGTTACAAAATTTCATAATTGTTGCACAACGAAAGTACCTAGGTACTACTGCCATAAATATTACAATGATATGGCGGTTCTGTGATCTATTAATTTTAGATTGAAGGGTAGTTAGACAAATATTCTAATATGAAGTTATTCAAGCTTTCAGAGATAGCACATTTTTTTTTATGATTAACCTTAAATGTAACTTTCACCTTCTTTGGATTCGGCTACAAACCCATAACTTATTTACTTCTAATTACCACTCTAATGAGTGCACGAAACACATTCCTATTTTTACATTGACGAAAAACCTGCAATAAACATGTTTGTATTTCTAAATTGTCAAATTTAAACAGGCCTGGTTACTTTTTGAACTTTCAAAGCATAGTTATCAGAAATGTAGGTCCTGAGTATTTGATAAACAGCTGTTACTTCCGTTCTACCCTAAGCGCCTATACTACTTAGGTATAGAACTTTTCTGCTTGATACTTTCATACAATTCTATAAATCAATAAGGCTATTTAGCTTTAAAATACTTATACATATTATATCCTTCTTAATCGTAATGTTAATTATTCTTAATTATTCATCGCTTAATTAATAAGTAATTATCATAGAAAAACTAATTAACGTTTTATGAGCTCTACTTTTATTCATCTACTTAATTATTTCTTAGTCATGTTACGTAGTGTATTGCTTAAGTGACATTTTAAACCACAAACAACATAACAACACGAGGAAAACAAAATTTTAATACCTAGTAACTTCTAGCAAGTAACTTGCCGTTATGAAGAAATTAAATCTAATGTTTCCTTTTAGCTACACAGAACCGCTGAGTTAAGCTCTACTTTGCTTTATACAAATAAGTACAGCTTCTAATCATCGTTCATTTATTAACCTTGAAACCTATTTATTCATTATCAACCCACTGCTGAGCAGGGGTCTCCTCTCCGAATGACACGGATTAGGCCATAGTGCACCGCGCTGGCCAAGTGCGTATTGGTAGACTTCACATACCCTTGAGTTATTTCTATATAAATCTTCTTCCTTCACCGGTTTAAGCAAGTATAATTAATTTCAAAATCAGTGGTGGATGGCCTGGGATTTGAACCTCGGATCCCTCGTTCGAGAGGCCGAGTTTCTTTACTATATATTATTTTGGTACAAGTAAAATGGGAAACATCGTGAGGAATCTGAGAGTTCTTAAAAAAGTATTCAAAGATGTGTGAAGTGAAGTCGACCAAGACGCACATAGCTAATGCGATAAATTACTATTGACCTAAATTTATTTCACTCATATTGCACTTACTATTCTATTGCTTAGCAATAGAGTAGTTGCAATATATTGTTTAAGTTATTACATTACAACTTATAACGCCAGTCGCCATGTCATTTGAGTACCTACCGTTAAAAAGTATTTTAATTAGCAAGTAAAAAGTTTATCCATGAATTAAAGAAATTATAAGTCTCACTATCGCTATTCGTAACAATAGCATCAATAGTTTAGGATACAATATTAACAGTAGGCTCACCGATCAGCCTATACCAAAATCGTAATTTGTACATTTTATAACTGTAGGTAAATTCTTCATTAAGTAAATAAATGGTTTATGATACTTACGATTCATATTTATTCACTCCATACTAGTTAACTATAACAGTAATATTGCTTATCGCTAGACTTTGATTCATATTACGCTGCCGCTGCGTATTATTCATTAAGTCGCAACATTTATCATAACAGTGATACTACTGAAGCTTCATTACCTATTATAAGAACTTATTAGGAAGCTATTATCTATCTGCTCTTACAGAAAGTGCCTGTGGTATGATCATTTTATCTAAAATTGGACATAGGCCAAAGGAATCTTCACGATTCATGTTCCAACTCTTTAAGTCTCGAAGACTATAATAATTAAGAAATTCGTTGTACAGACATTTATTAATATGAAAGTACTATTTAAGCAAGTATTATTAGAATTCAATAGAAAAGGATATTAGTTGAGTGATCATTATTCTAAAGCCGCGATATCTTTAAATGTATAGACACAAATAATTATATTTACAGTTAGTTAACAAGAGCGTGACGTTATATATAAAATTTGTTATTGGAACGCAGCCCATACATTTATCACGGAAAAGTTCGGAAACGACTTCTACCTGGCATGCGGGTCACCAGTTAGTGATATATTGGTGCGAACGATTTTGACAAATGGTTACGGCTGCCCAGCTCTAAAAATTTTAATGCAGGACATGATTTTTCATGATATGTAGAATGAATAAAAGTACTTTTATAGTTGTCTGTTGATGTAACTTGAATGGTTCATGGTTCGACTTCAGCTGCACTAAAGCCATAACTACTGTTATTTCTTAAAATATCAATATTTGAGCTGCTTTGTTTCAGTTACATTTACATTTAGGTATAAGAAGTTAATTTATAGGAAAATTTGCATCTCTGATTGACCTAAGTTTATTAGACTTATTTTTTTTTATTTGCTTAAATATGTACCTACTATTTAGCTTAATACTCCGGTTACGTCACCCGAAGACCTTTTAAATAACAATAAAGAAAAATGGTTAGCTGCAAAATTTTAAAATCACGTATACTGTTCATATCAGTATCATCATCATCATCATCATCATCAACCCATTACTGTCCCACCGCTGGGCACGGGTCTCCTCTCAGAATGAGAAGGATTAGGCCATAGTCCACCGCGCTGGCCAAGTGCGTATTGGTAGACTTCACATACCTATGAAAACTTTTTTTTAATAATTCTCAAAGGTATGCAGATTTCTTCACGAAGTTTTCCTTCACCGTTTAAGGAAGTGATAATTAACTTCTAATACGCACATAACTTTAAAAAATCAGAGATGCGTGCCTGGGATTTGATCCTCGGACCCCTCGTTCAAGAGGCCTCGTTTCTCAACCACTAGGCTATCACTGCTTTTACCGTATTAGTATATAGAAAGAATAATAAATAATAATGTTGTAGCATAAACATCTATGCAGGAATGTCCCACATAATCCTCTTCAGGTTGGCAATCTTACTTTAATGGTATATATTTTACCTGGCACCCAGTAGCGAGGAACGGACTCGTGTAAATATCGTGTAAGCAAAATGGAAATGATTGAGTATTGAAATCCGATGACGTGGAACAATATGCGTGAAACGTTGACCTGGCTTCCGTTAAAATTATCTGACGTTTTATTTGCAAAATGTTCAAGACCTTTTGCATATATTGTTATTTTATATGTCTGTTCTGTTCATCAAACTGACTCAAAATATACCAAATAATTAAGTTATTAACATATTAAGATGTTGTAAATTGACTATGGTAGTCCGAGACCCATATACAACCCATATACAAACAACTTTTGTAAGTAGCGTTGTAAGAGTTATATACAGAGTTCAAGAAATATTTCAAGGAATTGAAAGTAACAATACAAGCTTAAGTAAACGACAGCATAACAATATGACTTTCCTGTTTACACTGATTCTTTTTACTACACTTTCATAATATATGATCTTAGCTGTCATTCCTAAGTAAATATTCTATCAAAATAATAATTACACAATAAAATACTTAAATCGATAATTAAACGTATTCATTTGACGCATCACGCAGAAACTGAAGAAAATTTGGTAAAGCAGGAATTTCTATGTAACTAAGCATTTTGGTCATATAAATAACAAACCTAAGTATTAAGAAAAATACGTAAAATTGATAAGATAACAACCATGTCATAGGAATATATTTTTACGAATAACGAGTTGTGTTAAATTTTATCCTTTAATTTTTTCAGATGCGCTGAAAGATCCAAATATTTGTGGATCACCAACATGCAATCGTAAGTATAGTATTAGTATTAATTAATTAATGTATATAAAATGTAAATCCGTTATTGGCTTTAGTTTATAACGTAAGATAAGTATGCTTGTACCATGTAGCTGTGGATTTTATAAATAAATAAAAAATTATAAAATTATTGATGTGACACTTTAACTTCACCCATTATTTTGCCTAATCGGTACTTAGCATAATATTCCATACACCGCTATAATACATTGAAATGATTATTATTTAGTGAATTTTCTGAAAGTTTCACTAATTATCTCAATAAAGTTCAGAATAAATAAATGTGATATACTTTATTATATGCCTAGTAACATTTATTTTTGTTATATAAAATTGTTTATACTTTCTTTATTTTTACTTTGATGATGCCCTTGGCCTTGTGTATGCTTGTGTCCATTTAAGAAGGAACGAGGAAACTAAACGTTATGTCAAAATTTGTCAATATTCTTAAAAACAACTTATTAGCTATTACAGTTAAAACTTGGAAATTCATCTCTATTTATATGCAATACGTGCTATTATGATTGCATGTAATATTATTTGACGTTTTGACGTTAAAGTCTGTGAACTGTCATTACTTTGTTTACAAAACAAACCTATACTGCTTGCGTTAATTCTTCTTCACAATTTATGAGGATAGAAAAGGGTCTTAAAGTAACTTAAAAATGTATCAGTTATGGCACAAAAGAACAGTATGGTACAAAATGGTCAAAGGCAAGAGGTAAATACAAATACTAGGGTTATCTTAACTATTTCTTGTTATAATTTTGGTTATAATATATTTTGTTCATGCAACGCCGTTACCGCAACAGAGTTTACGTTGTCGACTATGAAATTTTCAAGGTAGTAGAACCCCTTGTGCTTCGACTCCGGCGGCACCACCGCCACACCTATTTCTGCCTCATAACAGCAGATTTAGGCGGTGCTGTGTTCCGTTTTGAATGGTGTGGTAAGGGAGACATACTTTTCCGAGGCGTTCCAGCTTAGTCCTCAGGGGTAGCGGCGCATCTGTGGCCGACCTCAGGTAGGAATATCTTATCTAGTTGTAACAACTTGTAAGCGAATAGGCCAACATCACGCTTGTTTTAATAACCTTTTCTTTACAGCATCACAAAAGTTCAACTATCTAAAGTCAATGGTCTATCATTATGAGTACAAAGTGAATGTGGAGACATACTTCGCTGGATCCAGCAATAACCGGTCTACACTAGATCTGCGATCTGAAGTATGTATCAAATTTAGCAATAATTTTCTTATATATGTAATTATTACTTATGTACTCGAATTTGTCATGTAATGCCACGGGCATAGGCACAGATCAAGGAATACTACACAATTTTTGGTATATATTTTAAATAAAAAATTGAAAAGTACTCCAGCACTAACTTTTCATAGATAAAATGTGCTGTCATCAAACCAATGGTTCACTTAAGTCTTTGAGGCAGTACATGCACTACAATAATGAATTGTGGCCCAGTGGCGGACTAAGGTTATTGCAGGCCCGGGGTGGAAAGTTGGATAGAGGCCCCCAGTGTTAACAGTTGATTTTACAAAATGACATATGTGTCATAGAATTGTTCAGTGAACCTTTATATTTCGCTGACTGATACACTATTCATAGAGTGTTTGGGTCTGATGACGTTTTTTGCAACTGTGTTTGGGGGCCCCCTAGGATTGTAGACCCAGGGCGGGCTGCCCCTTCCGATTATACCGCTAGAGTTGTGGCCTTACTTTATTATAAGTTGTCTGGAACAAATCTCTTTAAAAATTTAAAACAAATTGATTGTGTGAAGTAAATTTTTAGTTGTTCACAACATTATATATTATTTATGTACAAAAATAATGCAGTGATAGCCTAGTGGTTAAGAAACGCGGCCTCTCTATCGAGGGGTCTGCGGTTCAAATCCCAGGCACGCACCTCTGATTTTCAAATTTATGTGCGTATTAGAAATTAATTATCACTTGCTTAAACGGTGAAGGAAAACATCGTGAGGAAACCTGCATACCTGAGAGATTTATAAAAAAAAAATCTCAAAGGTATGTGAAGTCTACCAATACGCACTTGGCCAGCGCGGTGGACTATGGCCTAATCCTTCTCATTATGAGAGGAGACCCGTGCCCAGCAGTGGGACAATAATGGGTTGATGATGATGATGATGATGATGTACAAAAATATTGTATACTAATATAGCATATTAATACAAAGATATATAACATTTATTTTGTTTTCAGGTGACACTGCAATTCATAACTCCCTGTGAAGGACTGCTACAACTAAGCGACGTCACACTTATTGATCAAGATGAGTACTATCCTGTGGAGAGGGCAGAGAAATTCATCCATGCAGTCTCGTTACATACCCTCAGGTTTAACATTTACTTAATATTCTGTTATTTTTAAAGTGGAGAAAATTAATATGCACAAATAAAGTAAACAAATAGTTGATTGACAGAGAAATTATAAATTAAAAAGGAATTGTGAGGAAATAAATGTACTTAAAAGATTTTCATAATGCTCTCCAAGGTATGAACCTACTACCCTGTACTTGACCAGCATAATGTATTATGGCCTAAGCCGTTTCTGATCATAGAAATATATAATGAGTTGTGCAAGTAGTAAAAAATATTAACATTGTAATGCTTTATATTCCATAGGCCCATACTATGATTTATGTATGATTTTGTATTATGGTTTCAATGGACACAAAGAAAAGATTATTACAAAAATACCCAGAACCAGAACAAAATAATTTCTTCTGTTTTCAGTTCAATCAATTCATCATCATTCAATATGTCTTATTGGAAACAAATTACGAACGCTTTGCATGTAACCATGATCATGTAGATCATGGTTACCACTCTAATATTGGTATCATCAGGAAGAAATCTGTAATGATAATCATAAAGTTAAAAATACACCCTATTTCTTATTTCCAGGTTTGCATTTCATGATGGGATCATCTCAGAGATCTGCCCAGATGAATCAGAAGAGGATTGGGTGCTCAACTTCAAGAGGGGTATTCTATCCCTCTTTCAGAACAGTATGAAGAGATTTGACATTAACTTCAATGGAGTTGAGGTAATGAAAATTACAATAACCTTCAGAAAATAATTATGTTAATAATTGGCTTACTTTCTTTTACAAATTTAATAATTTAGTACTATACCTTTGTTTATGTATAATATGTTTTATTTTAATTGGAAATATATTTTTAGTTTTATCTGAGAAGTAAACTAACAATGTTATATAGCCATTCTCATAAGGAAATTAAAACAAATCAAATTAAATCAAATCATTTATTTGCAGAATAATTTACAACATACCTAATTATTTGTATACATTCATATTATTTAATATTACATTATTATTAAAAAAATTAATTGCTTTATGATAAAGAGAAAACAGTAGGAATGTTTTAATTTTTTTACATTTTCAAAAATATTTGTTTGCAGCAAGATATCCATGGTTCATGCAATGTGGACTACAAAGTAAGAGGACAAGAAAATACCAGTCTTATCCTAGTGAAGAAGAGGAATCTCGCGGAATGTACTGACCGGTACAAATATATGTCCATCTTGCAAACCGTGCGGTATGACTTTCAGAGTGTGAGTAGTCCAGCATCTATATGTATAATATCTAAAATACACAAAATTCTTGTGAATAAAGTATAAAATATACTGAACTTATAAAAGAAAAAGTTGGAACATGTTATTTATCAAAAATCTAAATTTTGAAGACATAAGTAAAATAAAAAGAGTTTGGTCAGGGCAGATAATCATGCATTCTGTGCATCAGTAGTGCCAGTTCGGAACTTTTATATTGTAGGTTTATTATAAAAACATTCTTAGCGTAATTCAGAAGTCTCGATGGCGCCATCTCTTGACCAGTTGCGAAACCAGTTCCCACAACGTTTATTATTTACTTACACTTTTTATTATAAATTAGTTACTTATCTACTTTTGTTCATTTCAGAAATTCCAAACCTGGCCGGTACTCAAATCCGAAAGCAAATGCCGCATAACTGTCGACCATCATATATACAAGGAGGTGAACTGCCGCGAGCGTCATCTATTCGAGCCGTTCTCGGGAAGAAACTCCGGCGCAATGACCACTGTCATACAGGACTTGGTGCTGATACGGGAACCGAATAAGACAGATTCACAGACTATGGAATCTGAACGACAAAGTCAGTGAAATAAGTTTACAACAACTATATCTTAAATAAGATTTAATTAATTTAAATATAATGTAATCATTTATGGTTCCACTCGGGAAGCACTCATGTGTGTTAGTTTATAGAGTGTGGCAAGAAACACACAATGCTTTTCAACTTAGTCCTCAGGGCTAGCAACGCATCTGTGGTCGATCTCTCAATTCTATCTGGGATTGATTATAGATGTTCAGGACAAAAGCGGTCGCTTACCATCAGGTGTACTGCATGATCTTCTACATCTGTTTTATAAAGAATAGACGATGTAAATGATAATATTATTTTATTTCATGACTTAAGAAATATTTTTTTCTTGCAGCCTGGACTGCTGTCCAAAGACGCTCCAATATCCTTCACCATCACTCACCGTATGGAAGAGCTGAGACTGGCGAAGTAAAATCGGCCAGGGATGTACTAAAGTTACTTTGTCTGTAAGTATATTTTTATGAGATGTCAACTTCATTATTGATATTTTTTAACCTCTGTATTAATTAATTACTAAATTATATTTTAAAGTATAGCTACACTCCAAGTACAAAATAATTGCTTTAAAATTTTCGCTGACTGTAATTAGTAATAATTTGGAAACTAAATAAGTTACTAAATAGTTTCTGCATTTGAACAATGATAAATTATTCGGTGAATTTTTTTTCGTGTATTTAAGAGTGCATATAAGTCTAGCGTATGCGCTACTGCGTCCGTTTGGATCGCTTGATGCGTATAGATTTCATGTTCGATTTTGTGTTTTTGCACCACTTAACTGCGTATGTCGGCATTGTTCCGCGTAAATTACACCATGCTAGCTGACAGAATTGTCAGCCGTTTAAGCCATTTAATGGCTTCCTTCAATTAAAAGGCGATGAGATATCTATATTTATCTATGCCCGTAAATTTGAAAATACACAAGCTTACTTATCTATGGAGGGAACAGACGAGAGACACTAAGCATATACAACGAGCAACAGCCTGTGCCTGCGCCCGCCGCCAATGGCTGTCGGGAGCCGCTGACGGCGGCTGCTAGCCTTGCGCCCCTGGCGACAGTTATTGGTCGTTGACGACGAATAATAATTGCCGTCATCCGTGACCGACTGCCGGCGATCGGCGGGGCTGTCCCTCCTATATAAGCTCCATAAATGTTTAATTCTCGGTGTTCGCAGGGTGAAGCCGCACGCGGAGGGCGCGGACGGGTCGGTGGAGGCGAACATGGACAGCGGGTCGACGGTTGGACTCTGGGGGCGGCTGGTGCGGGCCGCGCGCGCGCTGCACCACCCCGCGCTCGCGCAGCTGCTGGCGCGTGCGCCGCAGCTGTGCGCGGCCGCCACGTACGTAGTGCACACATATAGTCCGCTCTGAAGTTCTGTAACGTAAGGACACACTGACGCAGCTATGTGACCATGGGTGAGAGCGGGCAGCGGAGGGTGCGGGGGACCCGCGCTGTTTTCGTCCCGCTTATATCTACAATTTGCTATTGCGACGCGACTCGTTTCTATATTCGGAGCGGACTAGGAGCTTGGCGTGGACTATACTACATGTCAGCGGGACGCCGAGGAGGCTGTGGGAGTTCGATGGTAGTTCGTGTATTGATTGAGCACTTTGTTCATTTACGTTTATTTGTTTATTAAACTATTCCTTTTATCGTTGTGGCGACTTCCCGCAATGCATCAAGAGATGTCGCTATACGTTTCTGAATCAACCAATCGAAGTTTTCTTAACATCTTGTACAATATGCAAGCTCCGAAGTGAGAACTCCGAAACGGATATCTACCTTTGCCAAAGTATTCTAAACAGATAATACGATAAATTAAACTTAGTCATTTAATTAACTGAAACACTTTTGGTACAGGATCCCTAGTATAGTTTTCATCATTTATTAATAACAAGCTGATTTTTCGTGAGTAGCTTCGTTTCGACAAGACGCCCAACATTTTTCCTTACAGCAATGTTGGTAAATGGTAGCTTGATGGGGCAGCAAGGATAAAATATGTTGACCGGACGAATTCTAAAAATTTATTACTAACCAAATTTTTCTTTGTTAATTATCAAGATAATTATTTAAATAACGTGAAAAAATATTTGTCCTACAAAATATAAGGTTTTTATTAAGGCGTCCCCCCTCTCCAACATGTATCATAAACAAGGCCATGAAAAATAATTACTAACCAGCTGATTTTTTTTTATTGGCTGTCTACCATTTACATAGTCTACCATGCACATTGTCCTACAAATTGCATAGTATGTCATCTCGGACCTACGCTGAAAAGATGTTAATTCCGCAGGATTATTTTTTTTATTAGTAACTGTAGGACAAAGGTATCACGTGATAGGATAATATAATTTTTATCTAAATAAAACAATGTCCTACAAAAAAAAGGGTAACTTTTATTAATCCTACAAGATTTGTAATTTAACTATAATATAATATAAATAAACTATAAAACTGGCGGACTGGAATAACGTACTTCGCAATTTGTAGGACAATGTGGGTAGTAAGCTGTGTAAATGTTAGACAGCTAATAAAAAAAAATCAGCTGGTTAGTAATTATTTTTCATGACCTTGTTTATGATACATGTTGGAGAGGGGGGACGCCTTAAAAAAAACCTTATATTTTGTAGGACAAATATTTTTTCACGTTATTTAGATAATTGTCTCGATAATTAATAAAAAAAAATTCGGTTAGTAATATTTTTTTTTTGATTCGTCAAATCAACATATTTCATCCCTATTATTTTAGTTATAAACCACAATCGAGAACTTTCGTACGAGAATTTGTTGGGCGTCTCATTGAAACGAAGCTATTCTGGAACACTCAGCTTGATACTAATTATTTTTACATTAAGTATTAGTACTACAACTTTTAAGTGTAGGTCCGAGATGACATACCATGTAATTTGTAGGACAATGTGCATGGTAGACTATGTAAATGGTAGACAGCCAATAAAAAAAAAATCAGCTGGTTAGTAATTATTTTTCATGGCCTTGTTTATGATACATGTTGGAGAGGGGGGACGCCTTAATAAAAACCTTATATTTTGTAGGACAAATATTTTTTCACGTTATTTAAATAATTATCTTGATAATTAACAAAGAAAAATTTGGTTAGTAATAAATTTTTAGAATTCGTCCGGTCAACATATTTTATCCTTGCTGCCCCATCAAGCTACCATTTACCAACATTGCTGTAAGGAAAAATGTTGGGCGTCTTGTCGAAACGAAGCTACTCACGAAAAATCAGCTTGTTATTAATAAATGATGAAAACTATACTAGGGATCCTGTACTATTTGTAATTCCACTACAACAGCACTATGTCATAAAGTCAAAAAAAAAATTGTCAAAAAACATTTATCCATACAAAATTTTAGCTTACATGTACCGTCCTCCCAGCAACTATAAATACTTAAGTATTTTTCATAATTTTACAGCAAACACATAATGGACGCGTTACCGTACATAGCCAGTGCGGGGTCCGTGGAGTTGATCAAGGACATGATAGTGAAGGAAGAAGTGGATAAGGAGATTAGACACGAGTGGCTCATGTCTATGGCGATGATACCAAGGTAATGTGTACTGCAATCGAGTATGGAGGGTAGATTCATGTCGCTAGTGGCGCCACCAACTGACTCACTCTTTTGTATTCACTATGTTTACGGGTTAATATACTTAATTATATGTTATATTATGATATATAAGAAGTTTTGTCTGTTCGTTCACATAACGTAGATTATTTCACATTGTATTTTTTCTTCTAAAATTTATTTACAATGTAAATCATTATAGTTTCTTATTATTAACCTTACAGGGCACAGACCCTGTAACTTATTTAAAAAGTAATGATAAAAAGGTATACTTTGATATTAGAATATATTGGGGCGTTACATAATCATATAGTTCAGTATAAAATTTCCGAGTTATAATACCGAATTTATGTGTTACAGGCCCAAAAAAGAAATGATCGGAAGTATGCTAGAGTTGTTACAACACCAAAAAAATGATAAAGTTATCAGTTTTACTGTCTCTTCGATGGTGCATTCATACTGTAAACATAGCGGTAAAACTTGTAAGTATTATTTCATCCCCAATCACCTGTAGTAATAAAGCCCAGCTCGGCGGTGGGATAAAAATTATTAATACTCTTTATCGTAATTTTCAGGTTCAACAACTTGTGACATGTGTTTTCTTAAAGTAATTATTAAGCCTAACTTAAAACCTTAATATTATTTTGAAACTTATAAAATACATCAGAAATTAATATTTCTTCTTAATATTTTATTCTTTTAATTTATTATTATTTATAATTTAATTATACTTACATTTAGTTTGACTTTAGTATTATATTTTTATGATTATTGAGTTATTTAATAAATAATGTATATTGTTTTGTTGTACTGTAAGATAAATTATAAAAACATCTTTTTTTTAATTATATTTTAGTGCGAGAATGTTGCGAGGATGTAGTGCCACGACAGATAGTGGAAGAGTTCCAGAACATTATTATAGATATAACGAATAAAGGTCTCCATAATGCAGAACGTGCTGATAGAGATAATGTAAGTATAAATTATAGAAAAAATATTGTGTGTGTAACTTAATTTTGATTTCCCAAAATTGATTCTTATAAGTTGTGACTTATAAGAATCAATTGTGTGCAATACGATGGTGGAAACATACAGGGTGTTTTTTTTTCCAAAATGGGTTCTTACGATTGCTTGATCGATCAAATCGATTTGTATCAAAATCTGCCTCGTAATACATTTCAACATTTGTCGCTAATCAATACACTTTCGGATTTCGCCCAATTGAAAAATTCGTGCTGTATATAAACCGGCATTTTGATATACCCTTTTAGTCATACAAGTTAATTTATTTATTTAATTACAGGTTGTAATAGCAATCAAAGCGCTCGGTAACATCGGTGGCTTCAAGCAAGAGTTTTCAGACGTTCTAATGAACATCATAGGGGATGCGTTGGTACCGATACCAGTTCGATTGACCGCTGTAGATGCGTTCAGACGGACACCTTGCACTGAGACCAGGTAATATATTTTATTAATGTATTGCATTGCATTTTTTGTTGTTGTATGATCATAATATTTATTAATACTGATTAACAAACTAGGAGTTTAAATGGGTGATGTACGAAATCTTACATAGAAGCTTATTATTAGTTATGAAAATTAGTACCAAAAATTAGTAAAAAGGGAACAATTATTGTTTAAATAAGGAATAGATCGACAGTATTGAAACCGTGCACGGCTTTTAATATTTTATGTGTTAACCCTTCTTTTTTTAATGAAAATCCCATCAAAATCGTCAACCATTTTCTATTTAGTAAAATGTATCAATGTCTGTATATTTTTAAATGTATGTATGTAAGTGTAATGTATGTAAAGTTACTTCCGATGTAAAAAGAGAAAAAGAAATTGGTTTGACCACGAGTACCCTTACATTTGTATATTTTCAAATCACGGATAGGATTTTTTTAATGTCTTATTCAATGTTCTAAAACTAATCCCACAGAGAATACTTCCTGGAGACATACCGCGCGGATAGCGTAGATGTGGAGCTTCGTATAGCTTCGTACCTGCAAGTGATGCGCTGCCCCGACCTCAGCACCATCCGACAGATCTTCCACTCGCTCCGACACGAGTCCGTTAACCAAGGTATGGATTGTGTGGAGGATTTGAAATGCTTAAATTAAGTTTTTTATATTCCTTTATTTATTAAAATTAATTAATTAACGCCCATTATTCATAATTAATATATCTAATTTTTACCTACCGAATATTTAAATTTGACAATGAAAAAGGCAAATTCTCAAATTGCAATCTTGGTCAGGCAAACATTGGATAGATTGATTATTAATAACGGGCGCATATTCCCTATTTTTAACCGACTTTATAAACGATAGATTAACTGTTGTGAAGAATCTATTCTATTCATGATTTATGCTGTCAATAAGTACTTTAATTTTATACTCACGGGTGAAGAACTCCTATAAAATAAGGTAGTCGTTATTTCGCAGCCGTTTATAATAATATGCACCGCCTTACTAAAGTAGTGGAGCTTGATTGACCCAGAAAAGTTATCCCTATACTGGATTTTATATTAAATTTATAAAAGTGATTTTACATAAAATGCATTTACTAATGAAATACCGGGATATATATGTTTTTAAATAACATCTACTATCAGTTACTACTAATTTTGCCTCTAATCTTTACCCAAATTCAATCCATAACACTTTAAAAATATGTTAAGTGTTTTTTTTTTTCATTTGGTGTACAATAAAGATTTTTTTATTGTATTGTGATTATAAAACCTTACTTATAGTGGCAACATTCGTATGGAGTCACCTGAACAACGTGGCCCAGTCGTCTCTGCCCTCCCGAGTGGAGATACAAGGGCTTCTCTCGGGCAACACGGTACCGCAACTAGAAGATAGTCCCGACTTCAGAATGTTCTCACGGAACTATGAGCAAAGTGTGTTCTTCGATCAGTATAACGCTGGTAAGTTGTTAATTGTATTTAAAGTTATTGTAATACATTTCAACTTAAAAAAAAATTAAATTCTGAAAGTAATTCGTGCAATTTTTATGTTTTTAAATGTAAAAAACTAGCAAGTTACTTATATTAAGTGGGTTTTGCCGTCGATATATGTTTTTAAAAGTTTTTAACTAACAAAGTACTTATATTGAGTGGGTATTGCCGCTTGTAGATACCGGTAACTATAGGACAATCAGAACTATGCAAAGTGGACAAAAAAAATGTATTTATTTTGTTTATTCACTTACAATTGTCACAGTATTCTTACTTTACCACCACCGGTACTCAGAACTATACCTTTCAAACCAAATCACAGTAACATTACATTGCGATTAAATGAATATTTACAAGCACATAATTACGAAAACATGGAACAGTCAAAATCTCATATAGCACCTTAAATAATTCTACAACTCGTATATTGTAAGCGGTTTCCAAAAATTCCAATATCATTAATAAATTTCGCTTTATTCACAGGTGGGAACTACGAAGCTAATGTAATTTTCTCACCGGACTCCTACATACCAAGATCAGTGTCGCTCAACTTGACCATCGACATGTTCGGAGAATCAATAAACCTGTTAGAAGTAAGTTATTAAAAAATGCTTGAAGGAACAGTAAATACTAAGTCCATCGATTTCTATCCATCACGAATGATGAAAATCACATTTATAATACGCAAGATTGCATCAGTAATTTTTAACGTAGAAATTACTTCGACGATATGAGATATACAAGTGCGTCGTAGATGTTCACGACGCGACATCGCACATTTATCGTCTTAAAGTGTCACGATACAACACCGTATCTTTTTTTTTATAATATAGCAGATATATAGAGATATAGAGATTTTATGATATAGTAGCAGACGAGCATGCAGTCCACCTGATGGTAAGTGGCTACTGCCGCCCATGGACATCTGTAATCAACCCCAGAATCAAGGCTCGGAAAAGTCTGTCCCCCTTACCACACCCTTCAAACCGGAACACAGCAGCGCCTAACACTGCTGTTATTAGGTAGAAATAGGTGTGACGGTGGTGCCGCCGGAGCCGATCCGTTAGGGTTCTACCACCTTCATTCTTTATTAATCTTATGTGTTTTAGCCCCAAGTCAGAGAAGTTTTGCTACCTTCTGCTGCAAACAGTATTTGTTTTATTGGTATTTGCCTATTCTCAAGTCGTCAACCCATTATTAATCTCCACTTATTATTTTCTAGATCAAAGCCCGCGGCGAAGGCTTCGAACGATACTTCGAGCGTATCTTCGGCAACAACGGACCGCTGAACAAGAATAAAATCAACGAGAAACTCAGCAAACTGCGCGTTTTCCGATCAACCAACGAAGCTGATGACGTTCGAGAGAAGATCGATGATCTCGGATACAAGAATAATGCGTTGAAACACCGGTTTCCGATGGCGGAGTTAGGGATCAAGGTGTTTGGTAACGAGATATCGTTTTGGAGCGCTGAGGGCAATGATGAGATTGTAGCGTCGTTAGAACGCCTGAACCCGAAGTTGCGGATTTTGGAGATACTCTCTGGGAAGGTATGTCATGATTTGGATATTAATTACTGTCAATGTATTTGTATGTATTTTAGTTTGGCATAACACTTTACTTTTTTGATTAAGCTGACTATGTATAAATTGTTTCAGTTAATTTCAATTCTATTTATTTTATTAAACAAATAAAATAGTAACCTAAAGAAAGAGGAACGTCATGTCATTTTAAGAATATGTAGACATTTTAATACCTTAGTATTATAAGTTTTAGTAGAAAAATATATTACTTTAAAATTAGTTGATATATTACCAATGATGAAAATAATAATAACTTTGGCCTTATTCAACCGGGCTGGCTAATTGTGCCTTCATAAGTCTTTTAGAAATTCATGTAATCGTTCAGACCTATAAAATTCTCCACAATATTAACTTCTTCTAGGAAATATCTTACAACAAAGCGTCACTATTCGTCGATACAACGTTCTCGGTGCCCACCGGCTGTGGTTTGCCTTTAAACCTGAACCTCATGGGCACTAGCTATGTAGACACCAAAATGTCGGGTACTGTCGTGGATAAGTTCACACAGTCTGGTAATCTGGACTTTGAAGGGAAGATACGGCCGAGGTGAGTGAACGTTATGCTTTATTGTAGTACAAGCTTATTACGGTAGAAATACTAGTGTTTTTATTGTAGTGCCAAAGCCTATCATTTATTGTCGCCTTGCCTATAAGTGGTCATGTGGCTTCATTAAATCACCATTTAAAATATATTTTTTAATTTATGAATATTTATTTGAGGCTTAATGTTGGTACTATTAAATAAAATGTTTGAAATGTTAGAAAAAAAATGATAAGCCTACTTGCATGTTTCATTCCTCGTAAATGAAATTTAGTTCTTCAATGTGTGTTAAAACGTGATAATCCACAAATTCTCTTTTGAAAGTTAATTTCAACCTAATGAGTTATCATAGGTGAGCAGTGTCATCTGCGTAGATGAGAAAGGATACACATGTCCAAAAGCGATAGGAACAACTTTACATGGTACTATGTAAAGTTGTCCTTGTCGCTTTTGGACTGCTTTCTGTCAATTATATAACACAATTCATTGTAAAACTACTCAAATCGGTATAGAAATGTTAATGAATAATTTACTGTTCTACACAGTGTGGCTGTAAACATAGCAGCAACAATGGGTGTAACCGCCGGGGGGCTATCCTCATCTGGTATCAGAGTGTCAGCGCGACTGTACACAGCTACTGCAGTGGAAGCTAAACTGTCTCTGCGAGGGCTGAACCTGCTCAGACTGGATCTGTCCCTACCCAGGGACAAACAGGAGATATTTGCTGCTAAGTAAGTAGAGTAATATTTAACTTGCAAAAAAAACAAACTACATAACTACATACACACTAAGGAAAACTTAAAAGATGCACGTAATTTCTATGCTACACCTTATACTAATTCTATATTGACTTCGTTTAAGTTGAGATTAAAATGCCTGGTAAAATTAGACAATCCTAATGGATAGTATATTAATTTTACATTCAATGAACTTACGTACGTGTGTACGTCTACGTACGAACACGGCACTTATTACGCACATATCAAAGATTTATTAGAGGAATCATTTATTGTGAACCATTCATTTTTAATCTATTTATTTATAGTTTATTTATAATTTCACATATTATTCTTTCTAGAAAGAATGATCTTATTTGCAATATAACAATACCACATTAACATTATATCTGTTTGTGTTAGTGTTATATCAGTGCTTGCTATAATTGTATTTGTTTTCAGATCAGAACTTATAATCTTGCACGGCGACCAAGAAATGCAACAACAAGGCCTGAACAAGAACCGAATAGAACAGAACACGTGTAGTTGGACACTCTTCGACAGAGCTATTGGTATCAAGTTCTGCGCTGCTTATCAGGTAAGCACCTCACACCCTGATTTTAATTATTAATCTGTTTTTTTTTGTAAGCTTGTAACTTAAATGAATTCAGGAAGTATTTGAAGTATTGTTATAAGTTAATAAACAATCGCGCGACATAGCTGGATCGAGCAATTATACAGGCCACTATTTTGTAATAATAAATCAGTCATGTCAAATCCTTCGGACTATAATTTTCGCTACACGTATATATATTTCATATGACAGTAAATGGTCATTGCCGCTCATGCATATCTGTAAAGTACTCGATAAAAGGGGTTCGCCTGAAACCCAGATGAATTGGTAATCCTGAAGACTAAGTCGGTCACTTTATCTGTCCGCTAATTGACATCCACAGCCTCCAAAAACCAAATTATTATATCACGCCACAGGTATATGTAGCGAGCTATTCGGTTGAACTATCATAAAAGGTTGAGAACCACTGATTTACATTATCAACCTGTAAAATTTAAATATGTTTATTTTCGTTTTAGTTCCCCAACATGACAAATCTACGGGACGCACCGTACTTCATAATGAGCGGGCCCTCAAAATATGTATTGTCGTTAGAGAAGGCAGACCCTACCGCCAACGTATACGCCTTCCAGTACAAGTGGGACAGGAACGAAACTACAGATGTGCTCGGCTTCTCATTCGACACGCCTAATAGTAAAGTAAGTGGTATTTTTAATTTTAATGTATCTTTTTTAAATCACCTTACAAAGTAAAATTTTACAATAATAACGTTTAAAAGAACCTGTTATTGCATTTGTCTTATATTTATATTTTTTGACGATTATTACAATTACTATATACAATTACAATTAAAATATGTTGTATTACTCCGAGGATTTAAAATAAAATATGCACAATGCACACAAAAACGTATAGACGCACGCATATACAAATACCTACACACATACACACGTACACATGCGAGCATATAGCTACACATTATCCCATAAGCACGTACATTCACCAGAATATACGTATACGCACACACTCTTGCGTATATCTATGATATACAATCATATTTTTTTCACTGTGTAAATCTACCATGAGGTAAAGCTTTTAGAACCACCTATAGCTACGTATTTCAATTGAACATACTATAATACACATAAAAGTATTCCCATATTTTGAATCTAAGACACAACTCAATTATGAAAACATTCCAAAGTCTCTTTTTCACGTGCAATAAGAAGTCTTATTATATTTTTAAGGAAAAACGTATGTTCGACGCAGCAGTGAGCATCTCGAACACATCAAGCACAGCCGCTATAACGTTCCAATCAGCTCAAAGCACGCTCAAAGCGAAAGCGATGTACCGCAACATGAAGTACGATAAGACGCTAAAGGCGAGTCTAGATGTGGACGGCAAGAAACAGTTCGATACGCTCATGTCGTTGAAGCGGCATGACATCAAGTACGGGTATGTGTGGATACCGCTCGCGTACTGGGTGGTGAATGATCAGAAAGTTGCGGAATTGTCGGGTAAGTTACTTTTTAATACACCAGTAGCAGACGAGCATGCCGCCCATAGACATCTGTAATCCACCCCAGATAGGATTAGATATTCCTATCTGAAGTCGCGCCCGCCCCGCACAGATGCGCCCCTGAGAACTAAGCTGGAACGTCTCGGAAAAGTGTGAATGCCTTTGAAAAGTATGGCTCACTTAATACACCCTTCAAATCAGAACACAGTAGCGCTTAACACTACTGTTATGAGGCAGAAATAGATGTGGAGGTGGTGCCGCCGGAGTCGAACTACAAAGGGTTCTACCATCTTTAAAATATTATTAAAAGGTTTAAGGTAAGAATGTAGTTTGACTCTAAAAAAACTTAGTTTTGGTTCTTTTTCACTTAAAAGGACGATTAGTACTATCTTTTGTATTGATGAGTGGGGAAGGAGAGATATTTATGTGACATTTTCCAATTTGGTCATCTGGAATGGCAACATATCTAAGGACTTTCACGTAGGACTCCACTTCTACATAGAGTTAATCAAAGATATCCATTGGATGGCAGTAGCTATTAGGCGGATTGTACTTCTTTATTTAAAAAAATAACAATACTTACTATCTCACAAGAACCAAAGGTGATATACTCCATGCTAAACTGCTTGGCCGCTCTGCAGTTGTTGCGAGCAGGTGTAGTCATACAATTTGCTATACAGTTTTACAACGGAGGTACTGCCGCTACAGCTTTTTTGTGGAAGAGTGTGAATGCCGGTTAACTTACATGTGAGGCAACTGTAGGGAACTTCTGAGGAGAAGTAGCATCAATTCACTGCTTCAATTCAAAACTACCACAAATCAAAATTACAGTTTTTTACAGGAGAGCTAATTAAAAAAAAGTACTTTATGCCTTTATAAAATTAATGTATAACACAGGTTAGTTTTCGAGATGTGGCACTTTTGTACAAAAGAGGGGTGCTTTCAGCTCGTTTGTCGACGCGCAACTAACATGAGGTTTAGATTATATTTCGCGTGTTGAAAACGAAAATTCAAAAGTAACGGTTGCGTGGGTTTTGTATCTCAGAATGCAAAACCAATGGGAGTCTTTTTCAAATATAAAAATATAAAGGGTTACGATTGCATTTTTGCAATAAAAATATTTTTTTATTTGCGGTACTTTTGAATTGAAGCAGCGACATATACCCTTATCCTTTATGGAGTTGGTTACAGAAATTCATTGGTGGCACTGACGACTTACCATCAGATGGCCTACATGCACGTGTTACTTCAATCCTATAAAAATGTATCACAATCATTACATTTTACACCATATTCCAGGTACAGTCAAAGTAAAATCTAAGGGCGGCGTCACACAATGCGACATCACAGCCGACTTCCAAACGAAACAACTCGCGAGTCGTATGGTAGGGTACTACACTATGAACGGACCCACAGAAAGCATCGAGCTTCAACTCGATTATCAGTTCTACAAAAACCCAAAACAAACAATAAAAGTGGCGGGCTTGTACAGCGAACGGGCTTTGGGCTTCAGACACGATTTGTATGGAGAACTAAGTATGGAGTTCACGGCGTATCCTGAATATAACTTCTACTCCATTCTGAGGAATATGGTGAGTAAAATCATACTTAACCTTACTTAATCCTTACTGTCTGTCTGTCTGTCTGTTTGGTTGTCTCTTCTTCACGCCCAAACCATTGAACCGATTTTAATGAAATTTTGTACAAAGATAGTCTGAGACCCGAGAAAGGACATATGATAGTTTTTATCCCGGAAATCCCACGGGAAATAGGGATGGCGATCTAAGATCGATTAATCGGAGAATCGATGTTTTAAACCCAAAACATCGATTATTTTAATCGATATTAGTAAGGATTGTAAACTATGCATTTGATCAATGATGATGATTTGATGATGATATTTAGCAAAGTTGAAGGTACAAATTTTCAGTTTTATGTATGTTAGTATGTTATATATTTTTTTTAAACGCGGGCGAAGCCGCGGGCAAAAGCTAGTAAGTCTCATAAATTTATTAAGTAGGTTAACCTAACCCGACAGTGATAGGTTGGTTAAGATACTCGGTTTCCTGATCGGTTTTCAGGTTCAAATATCAGGCACCTCTGATTATACGAAATTATGTGCTTATTAGAAATTATTTGTCACTTGCTTAAACGGTGAAGGAAAACATCGTGAGAAAACCTGCATACCTAAAAAATCTTAAAAAATGTTTTCAAAGGTGTGTGAAGTCTACCAACACGCACTTGGCCAGCGCAGTGGACTATGGCCTAGTCCTTCTCATTCTGAGAGACCCGTGCCCAGCAATGGAACAGTAATGGGTTGATGATGAATTGATGATGATATGATAATAATAATAAATAAAATATAATAATAAAAACTACTATTTCATATCATATTGCTTCATATTATATTTAATTTAATATTAGTATTTTTCTATGACTGAAGTAGATATCAACATTGACTCTTACTTAATTACTCAAGTTATTATTAGATCTTACGTTGTAAAAACTTATCAGTGCCCTGTACGTATCAAACATTACAACTATTGAACATTGGCCTTACTTATCATCTTAATGCTATTGACTAAGACAAATATAGTACAGGGTCTTATTACAAACCGTTTTAAGTATAGAAAGAAATGTACGATAATATTAAACTAGAGAATTAAAGAAACATTAAACCGGACTGCTTAAAAATTATGACCGGTGTCACTCCTACTATTAAGACGAATCCAACGACACGTCATATGTTTTTTTTTATAATATGAGAGAAGCAGACGAGCATGCAGTCCACCTGATGGTAAGTGGCTACTGCCGCCCATGGACATCTGTAATCAGCCCCAGATAGGATTAGATATTCCTACCTGAGATCGGCCACAGATGCGCCGGTACCTCTGAGGACTAAGCTGGAACGCCTCGGAAAAGTCTGTCTCCCTTACCACACCCTTCAAACCAGAACACAGCAGCGCCTAACACTGCTGTTATTAGGCAGAAATAGGTGTGGCGGTGGTGCCGCCGGAGTCGAACCAAAAAGGGTTCTACCACTTTCAAAAATTAAGTTAAAATTTTAAGCCGTTTGGTCTATAGGGCGTGCTAAAGAATGAGACATAGGTACATAGGTGGTAAACCCTTTGTGGAAATTCTGTTACCACCGATCAACCATCCAATTCACTGACTCTTTCCATTCGAATATTAAATTTGAATTTTGCATAAAATCTTATCTTATTATCCTGACGCTGCTTTTATATAAACTTGAAATTTTAATATTAATTAATGACGTCATTGCAGAAAACTCAAAACCACATCGACATAGGTTTCAACGTGAGCGCCACAAAGGAGTTGAAAGACGATCCGACATTTACGTTCACGTTCAAACGTATCGACAAGATCAACGGCCTCAAATTGGACACGCAGATGGCCTTGCACAGACCCCGGCCTATGTTACTCGAGTTGCAGTTTGAAGAGGTATAGTATTAATATTATTTACTAGCTGACCCGGCAAACTTTGTACCGCCTCAGAATGTATTTATGAAATATATTTCACATTTACTCACCTTTTAAACCTTCCCTGGACTCCCACAAATTGTTCTAAACTAAAATTAGCCAAATCGTTCCAGCCGTTCTCGAGTTTTAGCAAGATTAACGAACGGCAATTGATTTTTATATACTTCAAACTTCTAGTCTGCTCTAACATTTCGCGATTATCCGTAAAGTATGGGCACACTAACTGCCCTATGTGCCCGTGGGCGAGAGCGGACAGCGGAGGGTGCCGCGCTGTCTTTGTCCCGCTAAAATCTACAATTTGCTGTTGCAACGCGACTCGTTAGTATATTCAGAGCGGACTAGCAGTTTGGCGCGAACTATACTAATCCTAATATTGAAATATAATATTGAAATTCTAATATTTGAGTATTTTATAGTACTTTTATGTGCATATAAGTATAATCAGTTGATAGATTTGAGTGAAAAACCGGTTTACCACACAGTTAAAAGTAAGCAAATGTTTCTTTATATTATAATATGTTGCTGTTTACAGGATTTAATTTATAAACAATTGTTGTCGGACTTATAAGAAAAGTTAATTTAAAATTGGATAAATAATTTAGTAAAATTTCCAATAATGAAATATTCCCCTAAAACTTACCTTTATGTTAAATTTGTGATAGGCAGCATAATTGTCTTACCTTTGTTTAGTAAGTTTCTTTTGAAAAAATATATAAAGAGTTTTCATTTTAGTTTAGATTAAAACATAACAATATGTTATGTAAAGAAACTTTTGGCTCTGTATTATATTTTCAAGAATTCTTCACTGCATATATCTTACTATAAACCAACAATAACGAAATCTATAACACATTTTTCCAACAGATCGGTCCAAAGTACTCAGCGAAGGCGTTGCTAAACTTCAACCCTAAATCCCGAGAGATCGTGATATCGGGCTATTTGTTCGCACCACCGGGCTCCCAGATGTTCATAGATTCGGAACTGAATGTGACACTACCCACACTACACCCCTGCACGCTCAAGGCTAAGTTGCACGAGAAGAAACAGAATGAGTTTCAGGTAAATATAATGAAATGGAAATAATACATATACAGACACATACACCGCTTTAATACACAAATAATAATAAGAAATTACTTTGTTACCGTGTTCGTGTTTCAGGATTAAACTTAACTACTAAGAGATCTTCTTTATCGGTACAGTACAGTTCTGTCAGAAACCGTTACATTCCCGTAAAAATGCGCTTTCAGAAACCCTTTCTATTCAGAAAACCTTTTCTAGATATAAACATAGTTAAATAATTGACTTTTAATTTCTTCTTGTTACATGGGAGCTTAAACATTATTGTTTTTTACTTGGGAGCTTAAACATCTCCCTTGAAGTTACATAGATTATTTTATTTTGTACTTAATCTTACTCCCGTAAAGATATTGAAATACTCTTGACACCACTGTAACCTTCTAGAGAACTTTAATACAGATAAATAAATATGTCACATGACACATCTTTTATCTATCTATATACCTTTTACTATAATTCCTAATATCTTTCAGCTAAACGCAATGGGAATATGGTTCACGGGCGTAGACTTCAACGTAGACGCGCTCTACCAAGACCAGTCTAAGACTAACCTGGCCTCTCATCGCGTTAAGCTTCTAATAAATAGCAGTCACTTCAAGGACGTTGCAGTTGATCTGAGATTCACACAGGACAATCGACAGATCACGTTTATCGGACTTGTGAGTAGCTTTGATAAATAAGTAAGAATAGTTGATGAATAAGTAATATAAGTCGGGTTTGCGCTCAAAAGTGTGCAATGTGGGTGGTATATTTGGCTTTTGCTGCTCTTTTAGGGAAAACTACTACATAGGGAAGAAAGAAAGAAAACTTGTGCATTGCTGTAATTACAAAACATGTTGCAGAAATAAAAAAAACATGATAAACATAAAAAAATGAAAAAAATATTTAAAGGTACACAATACCACAAAAAAATAATCAAATGATGAAAGATATTTATTTTTACAATAATAGTAATAATGTATTTATTATGTTCTCTGCCATTCGCGAGACAAGTATTTGTGGTTTTTCGTCGAATGTTGATTCCAAAAGAATGGCAATAAGCCCTTAACATATGGACTCAATGCTCTTATTACTATAGCACATTAATTTAGAATGTTTTGTTAAAGACTTACCGCACAATTTTTTCTAAAATAATTCCTTGTAATGTTCACAGGGCGAGTACAACGAAGACAACTACAGGTCTCTCATCCGCTACGTTCTACTATCGGAGCAAAACTTCACTGTTTACGCTGAAATCGACGTTGGAGAGAAGGCGTATAGTGTTAACTTGAATGCGGACCTTAACAACAACACTAATGTTAATATGGATGTACATTTTGATCAGTGAGTTGTTCTATTTTCAAAATCTCTCTATCTCTATTGCACTTCTTTCCTCCCTTTCTCTCTCCGTGATTGAGGTTAAATCATTCCTAATGCTGATTACACTTGATAAAAAATATAATTTACAAGTATTTCTAAAGAAAGATGAAATAATGGTTTAATTTTAATATTGTTAAAATTATAGACATTCTTTAATCCTGCTTTGATCTTATATAATTGATTATATCTTGATTTCATTAATAAATAAACTATTACTTACTAATATAATTGAATCGTTGTGGTTAAAAAGGAACATTTATCTGTTTTATTAGTGTTTATAATAATAATGCTAATTTTATATAAGTTCATTTAATAATAATTGGGAAATTTTATATTTTGCATACCTCTAGGAATATATAGGTTTTTTAACAGCGGATTGATTGAGCCAAATTGATTTGGTTGTATTAATTGTAAATTAAAACTATTTCTTTAACAGGTTACGCGATATCCACGTATCCTACCAGCGTTGGATGATAGGTCGTCAGAAGCGATTGAGCGCTGCCTTCAACTGGGATGCGAACCGGGACCCCTCGCAGAAGTTGAGCGTGGATGCACTACTGGACAATCGGGGAGACTGGAGCCATGCGGGGCATGTCACTTTGTACTACCCGGGTAGAGTTGTTAACGGGGAGTTCGACTTTGTGTTGAAAGGTGGGATTATTTTAATATTTTTTTTAACAAAAATCTTAGTCAATATACCATTCGTCTAAAATTTTTCGAAAAACTGTTTAATTGTTTTCATGCAATGTAAAGGTTATATTCGAAGTCGTAATTTTATCCCGAAATTGTAATATAGGTGGTCTTTATTTGTAATTGTAAAAACCTTCATTATTGTAATCGTTTTTCATCACACGCCATTATCGCCTAAGTCAATCTTGATATAATTTAAAATTCCTAACTTCTGTTACGTGCCTCTAAGTACACAAAAACAGAGACAGATCTTTTTTTTTCTTATATTTCTAAGCTAAAAGTCTTAATACTTCTAAATAATAACGCTTTCTACACTCACAGTCCCACACTAGGATTCCCTGTATTGTGGGTGCTATGGACACACACAAACACACAAATACCCAGACCCAGAAACAAAGACCTAAATTCATCATTCAGATATCTCTTTCCGGGGTTCGAACCCGGGACCCTCTGCGCGTCAGACCGGTATGGTGACCGCTCCGCCACGCGGGTCGTCGTTCTTTTAGTACTATTTCAACAAATTATATATTTTTAGATTGGTTCTGTGAATGGATGGTGCGTATGGGCTGGGCCAGCTCGTCGGCGGTGGAGTGGCGAGTGCGCGCGTACTCTGAAGCGCACGCGCAAACTGTGTACGCGCTGCTGTCTTCACTCAGTACACCTTTTGCCGGCTGGCGGGACACTAGCTTCAATGTTATGTGAGTTATTTATATTAGAGAAGTTGTAAACGAGAATGTAATGATGGTAAGTAGTCACTGTCGCCCCTGAACATCTTCGAACAATCCTAAATAGGTGACAATCTCCTCCGTAAGAGGGACCCCAATGTATCCAGTGAGTCCCTCTTCAAATCAGGCATAGCCGCATTGCTTTCTCTAAGCATTTAATAATATGTGTCTTGCCATACCCTCGAATCCAGAACACAACAGCGCTTGAAGCTGTTGTTTTAAAGCAAAAAGTGGTGTGACGAGGCTACCTTCGACGTTAAACCTAAAAGGGTTCCATCATGCTTACCACCTTTTGCCGGCTGACGGGATACTAGCTTCAATGTTTTGTGAGTTTTATATAATAAAAATATAACGAGCAAGAGCACGTGATGGAAAGTTACTACTACCGCTGATGCAAATCTATAAACAATTCTAGATAGAATTAGAGTTCTACGAGTTAAATTCTTCAATTTAATTAAGTGCAAAGTTTTTCAAGGGTTTCAAAATATTTAAGGGGTTTTTAGATATTCTATATCTACTAGACAAACTGCGTGTACATTTATAAATTACAATAATTTGCTGTCTAAAATTTGGTATTTCTTAATGATTTTTTGTAAATTAACGCCGATTTTAAAAGCCATTTTTTAAATGTATTCACAATTAAACTACCGTCGTCTAAGTAATAATAATATTATGACTGTAATGACTTCTAAAATAATAATGAATCTTAAATTTTACGACATTTCAATTTATTTGACTACAGTGTTAAACGAATAGACTTCTTCCACGAAAACGTAAAGTATGAATGAATGATTAGATGATTGATTGAATCAATAACTAAATATATCGATCACTAGGTGGCGCTACCATGACAATCTCCAGGCGCTCAACGGCAGTATGAACTGGCAGGAGGACTACTTAGCCTTCAGCCTGCTAGCAGACTATCTGTTCACCACATACGAGTTCTATGGAGAGATCAACGCACTGGTCAACTCTACGATACCCACGTTGCCCAAAGCGGCCGCTATTGCCAAACATAGAGTGATTTGGAAGAAGACAGCTGATACTGTGTTGAGCTTTCAGGTTAGTTTTGTTTTGTAGAGAAATGAAGCATTACAAATTTCTGTCATTTCGATATTTAAAAATAGTTTCTAAGGACCTTTTGAATTAAACCTATTTGGATAGACCTTCAAGCAAAAATAAAGGTCTTCAAATGGAGTACATTTGTATGTTGAAATATTAAAATTAGTATATTAAAGTAGTATAAATATTTAAAAAAAGCCGCTAGCGATAACACACAAAAGTCTCTTTGAAAGTAAAATTTGAATTTTACTTTTACTGTGACAAAAGCATCAATGTTAGTGTTGACCTTAATATTTTCTTATTTCAGTACAACGAAGAAGGTTTACTTATGATCAATTCCTCGTGGGCCATTGACAGGAATGCAACGAGAAGTAACATCACCGGCAAAGTTATAATGATCACTCCCTTCCAGGTAAGAGTGTAACATTATATTTACAATTATTGATGTAGAAGAGAAGTTCTTAATGTTAGGAATTTATATTATTATTTAGGCATACTTATCCTACTACCTTACATGCTTATTATAACGGTAACGAAGTAAATCTACGTTGTACGAACCTTAACGTTACCTACGTATAGTCCGCGTAAAACTGCTAGTCCGCTCTGAATATAGAAATGAACCGCGTCGCCATAGCAAATTGTATGACTATACCTGCTCGCAACAACTTCAGAGCGAACTAGCAGTTTGGCGCGGACTACACGTACGTAAACCTCACGTACAGCGTAGGGTTTACTTCGTTGCTACTGTAATAAAGAGAAAATATTTGCTTATTTGTAATCCATGAGCTTTAAAATCTTAATAAATTCTATTAATAATCATAATTTCACAATTAAAAGCTATGAAGAAGTGACATGAGCATTAATATATTTACTCTAAACTAAATGAAAGCACAGGATACAATATTCTTGAAACATCATTTAGTATAGAAATTTGGATTATAGGTTTCTTCATTATCTTCTATTTACTACACTTATTATCTGTATATTACTATTAGTATTTGAATTAATAAAAATGTATAATTTCAGGGATACTCCAATGGATACTTGCGAACTGAGTTCATTCTAGGCAATAAAAGAGATATCAAAGGCGTTACTTACCTCGATCTAGAAGAAAAAGTCCTCAAGATTATTGTCGATGGTGTGTATAAAGTTTTACAGAAGACTTTATTTTAGTGTTTTATCCAGATAGCATTGTTTGTATTACTTTTGCTAGCACATATATCTTGTATTATGAAACTTGGAAGCGGACCTTGTCTGCATACATTACCATTTAAGAGTATATGAAAATGGTGACGTCACTATGACACGTGATATATGTTTATACACTTATACCACAATAACATTATGGTAGAAACACAGATGTAAAAAATAAATAAATTAGATTTATACAAAGACACGTATATAACGAATAATTATTAAATTATTTGCGTGTGTGCATGTTTGTTCGTCTTCAGGTCACATGCGCCGTATAACGAACTGCATGTTAGCGGTGAACGTATCGAGCCCGCTAACAGCTCTACCGCACGCCACCGCTCGCTTCGGCTTCGTGGAGCAAGACCGACATCTAGTGGCTATGGTGATCACGCCTAACTCTACAACCGGTGAGTATGTCTACCACTGCCGTTGTACGGAAGTTGCTACTTGAAAACTAGTAGAACAATTGATTGGGAAGTTGCCATCGTCACTCCTATTTCTCGTGAAGTGGTTCTTGGGTTTCGGTTGATGGATGTGGATGCCAGCTGGTGCATATGAGGGGATCATTCTAGTCCTAAGGGTTTTGTGATCTGAGGGTTTTTAATAGAACCCCTCTTCTGTATGTAGCTGATTACAGATATTAATGACCACAGTGACCATTTACCATTAGGTGTACTGCAAATAGCTTGCTTTTCCTTCTTATAAAAAATCCTACACAATTCTATCATTAATTAGAACTGTATTGTATGCTATTGCATGCTTCTCTAATATTACCTAATTAAAAACAAACACCCTTAAAGATATGAACCCAAAAAAACTGTTTTGTGATTTATCTTTCTATAGGTATCGAAATACTTCTGAAATTGTTCTCCTTGCAAGACTTCAACATATTCGGCCATGTCGCGCTGCCGATACAGTACCTCAACAGAGCTATGATCACCGCTAAGAGGGCCCCAGAGGAAGTGAGTGTTATTGATTTTACTTGTTTACTAATAAACAACATTAATATGAAATTTATAATTATAACAAACATTGAAGTTTTTAATTTAGTGGAGTTTGTTAAAAACAGATATTGTCTCACGAACTTAAGACCCAAAATGCTATCTTAAATGTTTGTTTGTTGTGTACCTACTGTAGAATGTTTGTTGAATGTTTAAGATACATCTGATTATTGCAAAACTCTTTGGAATGTATAACAGTGGTTTTCGGAATTTATAGCAGTACTGTATTCAGATTAAAACCTAAGCCACAAGATACATAACTGGCGGTTTTCAACTTAACTGGTCTTGCTCCAAAAATCATTTCGGGAGAAACTTTCGATAGAAGCGCCATTTCATGACAAGTCGCCACACTACTTTTGAGGTGTAAATAATGAAAGGATTTTTTTTTTCACAGATGGACTTCAGAGTAGGCTGGGGAGCTATGGACTTCGGTTTCACGGGAATATGGCACTGGCATAGTATACTAGACTTCGTGTATTTATACAAGCTGTATACACCACTCGAGGGCTTCGAAGAGAATGGTCTTGTCTTGAAAAATATTTATGGGAATGGACTTGATACTGAAGTGTCTATGAGATTGTCTAAGCATAAGGTTAGTTTGAAGATCTTTTGAAAGCGAAGCAGTAATTATTCTACCTACAATTATTTATTAATTGAGAATCACTTTCTTACCGCTTCTTACTCAAAATGATAAAAAAAATAACAAAAAAGAGCTTTTACTTTACTTTTACAAAAAAGATATTCAGATGGGTGTTCATTTTTATTTTTTATTTATCTTTTTTACTTAAAATAAAACGATTTTGCCATATATTTTATATAAACTACATATTTTTCGAGTACTACTTTAGTGATGCATGTTCTTATCATAATAGATGACGCTATCCGCATGGATACAATTAAATATAGCGGGAACTACTTTTGGGATTACTTTCCATGTCAAAAAGTTGATTTATTATAATAATGATGTTATATAACTACATTACAGATTAAGATGTATAGAAATTAATACATATCTAATACAAATACCATTTGTTGCAGTTCGGGATAGCAATCCTGCTAGTGGACCAGGGCAAAGGCCTGCTGGACGTTTTCCACGATGTATACAACCATGTGCCGCAACATCCTGATATGTTCGTGGACAACTTCGACACCGCCGCCAGTGTTACCCTGGATACACTCTACTATCCCACTGTTACCTTCCACGGACATCTGATGAAGGTAGGATCAATTAATTTTTTATTATTAAACCTGACTAGCTAGCACAAAACGCAAAAATAAACAAACACGGACTACCTGACGAAAAGGAGGTATAGTTATCGCTAAACTGCTAGTCCGTTCTGAAGTAGTTGCGAGCAGGTGAAGTCATACAATTTCCTATAGCGACGCGATTCATTTCTATATTCAGAGCGGACTAGCAGTTTTACGCGGACTATAACATCACGTATGGTCTTTTGCAAAATTAGAGGAATCGTTAATGCATCGTCCATTTTGTTCAATTGTGTGTAATTATCTGTCAAGAAAAAATACCTACATTTTTTATTATCAAGCCAGAAATGCGTTACAAAATTCTAGAAAGGGGTACTGTTATAGTACTCAAAGCGTTTCAGTGTGTTATCATACAAGGACATAATTTCATTACCATTGCATTCAAAGGTATTAGTAATAGCCGACTAGTGTATTGTATGTATAGTATAGCATTTTTGAAATTTTAACTAACTATCTATCATTTTAAAATGACATATTGTTAGGGGTTGAATTAAAGAAATATAAAAATAAAAGTATAATATTTCTCATTTCAGTTTGTTGGCCCCAACACGGAGGATATATTGGAGGCGAATGCAACGCTACACTTACCCGACAAGCCTCCTATTGTTTTAACTGACGTCTTCATAATGGAGGTATGTCTCTTTCTCACCCTCTCTCTCTCTGTCTCTGTGAGTGTGTGTGTGTAACTCTGTCCGTATGTGTGCGTGTGTATACTTATACCTTTATATTTTCTCTCTTTTTTATGTATGTGCTATTTTCCTATTGATGTATTTTTATAATGTCTAAGTTTTTGAATATGTGGTTAAATATAATTTATTCTCAAAAGAATTGGTTACAATTCACTTAAATGAGAACTTAAGATTAATAAATTACATTCATAAGTAATGAACATGAGGGTAGATTGAAAATATTATGTGGATAACAAATATATACATAATAAAACACAAAGATTTAGTTTTTCTGTTTTTATAATCGGTTCCTTAAACTATTGTTTTATTTTTCAGGAATACACAATAGTACGAAATACTCTAAACTTGGTGACACCCTTCCAAGCGATAAAGGAGCTGAAGTCCGTTTATACGGTGGACATTGTGTTCGGCGAGAAATTCAACGTGACCTGTGTTGCGCTTCTGTATAACGGCACTTATTGGCATGAGGTGCGTACAAATATATTTATGTATAACTAGTATATAACACACTATATTAGGTCCTTTTTGCCCGACTCTGAAGGGTAATATTTGCTCATCTATCCCTAGGGAACAGTACTTTTTTCGGTATTAAAGCTTACCATATGTCCTTTTCTGGATCATTGACATCGCGTGTACAAAATTTTTGACAATTGACTTAGTAGCTAAACAAATTTATAATATTAAAGTATGAATAGGATGTCCCACTCTTTAGCACGCCCTGCAGCTCAAACGTCTTGACGGATATTCCTTTAAATTGCGGAGGTGACATACACTGTTTTTAGCAGTCGGGTTTTTATAATAATTCACTATTAATTTAAGTTTTCTTCTAGACTATTAAATAATAAAAAATAAGCATTATTAATTATCATGTAATACTAATTATTACTATTTTAATAATTTAAAAGCGCCAAAAAATTGTTTGTAGATTTATGAACACCAATTGTTATAATTAATTATTTTGTCGGTAACTATTTCAAGATGTTTGGTTCAATGTTTTGGCATGTTTTGGTATGTTCTACAGATATCGTATAAGATCTACTACGAGTACGAGTGCGGCGCGGACGACGCCTACCAGTCGTACCTGGCGTCGGTGGGCATCGCCACACCGCTGGCTGTGTTGCCAGCTTTGGGTAAACATTATTAAACTTATTATTTTTCGTATATTTTTTCTTTTACATTCAAATGGTTTTTTTGTGTGGTGTTTACCTAAAGTATTTTTTGCTTACATTACAATTATGTGAGACGGCTTCCCTGTAGATTTATTAACTACCGGGTCCTTTAATTAATGCTCAATCTATCCAAGTTATGTCTAACATAGGTCGAAGTTTTATTTTTTTGATTTACGTCTAGTAGGGGGAAATTGTGGAATGCGCTTAAGAGATTGAACCCAGGAGACTGCCAATGTGCTGTTCTTCATCAACTGCGATCAGAACTCTTGACTAAGAGCGAAGACCATGACTAAGATTCTTTACTATGGAGATGGCTTACATCCAACAGTACATTATAAAAACGATAAGTGTGTACTTATCGTTAAATCATAATATAATTTAAGTACATCCAGCAGTGTTGCTAGATGTACTTAAATTATATTATGATAGAAAACATAATTTTATCTGCGGTTTCAAAATAATCCGTTTCTTAGCTTATATTTAAATTTTGAATTGTTATTAATAAATATATTATTTTCATATTCTTAGAGGCCAGAGTGTCAGCCCGTCTGGAGGATGCTCTATGGAAGTTAGCAGCCGACATCGCCATGCCTTCTTTCATAGTCACGGCTCTAGCTAGACTTGAGGTATCATTTTTGTAAAAATTAACTATTTTCTATGTAAATTTATTCGTAACAATGAATATTAAATTAATGTTTTCTGAAAATTATTGTAAAGATGTACCATTAACAAATATACCAAAAAAATGTTGCTTAATAAAAATTTAAATATGTTTCTTCATAAAAATATTTTCATTTCACTATAAATATTTTTATACTAGTGTAAATATCTGTGATAAATATTACATCTATAATAAAAAAAATATAGCGCGTAACTAGGACGAGAATATTCTCTCTCTACTCTTAAGTACTCTTAAAATATAACAAAATTTTAAAATATAGCGCTATTATGCCTTCTAAATGGTTAAACGAAGTGAATGGAACATTAAGAATAGAATGAACTAAGCCAATACAACTCACTCTCCAGTTAGACGACCCGTTCGTGGAGACATCGGGCAGCCTCAACCTGACGTCACCATACTTAGAGGACTACTTCATCAAGATGGAGTTCAAGAAGGACTTCTCAGACCTGGAGAATGTGGTCGGCGGCGGCATACACATACGGCAGGGGAATCAAAGCAATTATGTAAGTTCACAAATATGTTTTTATTGACAACAAGAATCATAACGAAAACTCTAAACAGTTTTCGTAAAAGCTATTTTAATAGCGTTGAATATGGAAAAAATAAATGTTGCCAGAATTGCTGGGTTATTGGATAGCTTGCCTGAAATTCGAAAATTATCTTCAACCTACTTAGATTTAGGCCTAATACTATGTCACTGGACTACTTTCGTTTAAAATTATGAAATACGAGTATTTAAATTGGAACTCTGTACGAGTATTCGTTAGTTTCGGAGACCTCGTATCAAATAAACTTATAGTTTTCGTCTACCGATCGAAACTCTACTATAATGGTTATAAATATTTGAAAATTTCATTATTGGTGTAGTCTGCGTAAAACTGCTAGTCCGCTCTGAATATAGAAATGAAAGGCGTCGCTATAGCAAATTGTATGGCTACATCTGCTCGGAACAACTTCAGAGCGGACTAGCAGCTTGGCGCGGACTATAATATTCAAATTCGTGGATAACTACCAAATAAAAAAAATATCAGTTCAAATAAGATAGCGTTTAACCCTTTTGTATTAGCCTTTATATAAAGAAATCTATATCTACGAACGTGCAAGATGTGGAATGAACTTCCTCCTGAGGTATTCCCAGAGCGCTATGACATGGGGCTCTTCAAAAAAGATACAAAAAGAGCTCTCCTTCAGCCGGCGATGCATTGGCGACTCCCCTGGTGTTGCAAATGTTCATAGGCGGCGTTGACTACTTTCCATCAGGTAGCACGTCTGCTTTATCGTTAGGCTCAAATATATATAAAAAAAACTATAATTCTCTTCCAGGCCTTCGCGGACGTAGTATGGCGCCCACCTCCCAACCGCCACATCCGCTTCCAGTCCCGAGCCGCCCTCCCGCCGGCCCTCCCGCCCTCGCAGCTGTCCCTCCTCTACGGCGAGGAGAACTCCCAACGAACCCTCACCGTCGACTTCACTAACGATGACAACTACTACTCGCTGAAGGCCGACCAGAGGCCCACGTCGCTCAGTGTTGCGCTGAGCAGCCCGCATAAGGGATTCCGGTAAGTAAAGCCCGCACCAAACTGCTAGTCCGCTTCGAATATTACGAATCGCATCGAATAGCAAATTGTAGATATTAGCGGGACAAAGACAGCGCGGGACCCTCCCGGCACCGGGAAGTCTATAATAATAGTGTTACGAATATTAAAATACCATTCATGTTTTGTAACATAATCATTGTAATTAAATTCTGAATTATTGTATCAATGCTTTGTATATCTACCTTTATATCTTTATAAATATAGTCATTCTAGTGTTATATTGCTGTAACTACCACGCTAAATAGGCAGCAGATTAGAAGTTGAAGCAAAAAACAGTGATATTTGCATCTCTTCTCTACTACCTGTTTAAAAAGTAAAATTTACAACTAGTGCCAATTCGTACTTGTCATAATTCTTGAAATATTTGGTCCAAGTAGTTTAAAATCGTGATTGAGATTGTTACGATTCATAAATATCGATTTTATTCGCAGCGCAATGAAGATAATCGGCGAGTTCGACAACGACGACATAAGAGGTTCATTCGTGACTGATACTAACGAATATGCGATTACCGGCAAAGTTACCAAGCGAGATCCGCTAGAGGTAATATAAATAAAATTAAATTTTATATCAACGTATCGGTTTCACGCAATTTTTAGCATGTTTACTGTTTATGGTAACCGGCTAAGTATGATTGAAAAACTATAACACCATCATCGTAAGTATTATTTCTTTTCACCATTTCTGACTTATAAACTTATGATATAACAGTTGTGCTGGAGTTGCCATTTACAGGTTTAAAAAGTGTAATAAAATCAGGATCTACTGTGATAAAAACGGAAAAGTACACATGACAATCCAACGTTTAATATATTTATTTCAGTATCATAAAGAGAGTATTTTTTTCATAAACTGTAGCTGAAAAACAAAATCAATCAAATTAATAGGAACTCAGAGCCGATTTTGAGGAGTTTATCCCTAATACTCTTTATATCATTTTTCAATATTTCCTATACTTGCGAACTTGACTATTCACATCCACATTATTAACAAATCCACGATGTATTTTATATCAATATAACCTGCGGTGGAAATTCTTTAACACATTAGCTTTTACATTTTTAACAAATTCGTTACGCTTATAAAAAATAATAGTAAAACATTTTTTTTTCCTACAGCTCTCCGTAACCCTGGTACCGAAGGGCCAAGGGCCAGCCATCACGGTCCGCGTGAAGTACGAGACCTCTCCCACTGCGTACATATTCGCCGCGCATGTGGCCGGCCCCGTGCAAGCCACTGTACACGCTATGGCGGAGATCGAGAACAACTTCACCGACATATACTTTAAAGTGAGTTATTTGCTTATTACTATGCACTAATGTTACGTACCTCTCATTCATCATCTAATATATATCTATATAGTCGGATACATAACAATTGAAGGTGGTAGAACCCTTTGTGGTTCGACTCCGGCGGCACCACCGCCACACCTATTTCTACCTAATAACAGCAGTGATAGGCGCTGCTGTGTTCCGGTTTGAAGGGTGTGGTAAGGGAGACAGACTTTTCCAAGGCGTTCCAGCTTAGTCCTCAGGGGTAGCGGCGCATCTGTGGCCGACCTCAGGTAGGAATATGTAATCCTATCTGGGGTTGATTACAGATGTCCATGGGCGGCAGTAGCCACTTACCAGGTGGACTGCATGCTCGTCTGCTACTCCTATACTATAAAAAAAATAAGTTATAAAGTTGGCCAGTTAAAGTCAGGAAGTCATAGTCATATAGAAAAGATTACCAACAAAATAATTCCTATTTTTACTTTCTAAGGTCCTTGTGATTTTACCTTTTGCACATGTATAATAAATGAACTTAGTTTTGTTAAATACGCCATCGAAATATATTTTTTTACGCTAGTGGTACTTAACTACACAGACTTTTTATAAATCTCACTTTATAAGACTTATTTTACTGGTGTGATACAAGATAGTAAATTTTCTAATCATTTAAAAATTATTTGGATTCTTTATTAATGAAATAAAAAATTGACATAACTAAAATAAATTATTATGTACTATTGGACAGTCTTAGAAATTATTTATTCAGTTGCAAATATTTACCTCTTGTTTATTATTAATATTTTAATTTTAACATACATAATAAACGTTCCAACAGGTGGACGCCCCGCGTTTGAAGGACATGTACTTCAAATCGCACGTGGTCTCGTATCCCGACTTGAGGAAGGTGATGAGTGTTCAAGCCGCCACTCCGCTGAAAAGGCTCAAGTTCTTGAAAGGAGACGCTGATTTTGTGTAAGTTTTTATTACGATTTTTTTAGGGTTCCGTACCCAAAGCGTAAAAACGGAACCCTATTACTAAGTCTTCGCTGTCTGTCCGTCTGTATCTCTGGAACCGTAATAGATAGACACTTGAAATTTTTACAGAGGATGCATAACGGTGGCCGCTATAATAACAAATACTAAGGGACGACCAATTATTTTTTTCGTGTTAAATCATTTTTGATAGTTATTTCGAAATAAACAAAGTTTCTTAGTAAAATAGCATTTTAAGTGGTTAAAAGTAACATAAATTTATTTGTGGAAGTCCATGTTATGAAGTTTGGATAAAAACTATTTATTATAATATATCAGTACTTTCTAAATAATTTCAGATTTGGACCAAAAACTGGGTACCTGCTCTGTAAATATGACTTGCCAGATATGAAAGGCGATGGGGATCTTAAGTGGAGTTTCCTGCTTGGCGATTTGTATATACGGGTAAGTTTTAACTTTAGATAGATCTGGTGGAATATATGGTTCGATATAATTATAATTATTAATGAATTTCTTATATTATCTGTGGACAAATTAAGTATTGACGAATTTGAAAACGAATGACACTATACAGTGCGATTTTTTACAAAGAATTTTTAAGGTCTTAATGGGTTGAAGCCCCCGATATGTATATGAGAGTTACAGCCCCTATGAAGTCTCTAAGAATAATATTTTACTTACGATATTCTTGTTACACATTAAAATAGGACAGTGTTTCGTCATTATTCAGTCATAATAATGGTGTCTAATCCAGACTAATTATTCAAAATGTGTCAATATATGTGACTTACCGCCCCTAGGGAGTCTAAAAATCCCTTAACAGCCACTAAAAGTCGAAAACTAACGTCTATACTCTAGTATTATATCAATAATCAAATAACGTAATACAAAATTGAAAATCATCTGTAAGGTATTTATGATATGGACCTCTGTATTCAGTAATACTTTTGTATCTTTGTTTATATTATTTGAAATAAATTGTTATTATTATTATTATTATTAAAAGGGACTTTGTATACCGTAGGCCATAGGACAACAACTTGTAGAACAACTTCAGAAGAGTGTGGACCTGGACATTTACTTCGGTAACAGTACAGCTGGCGACGGACTTATAAAGACCAATGCGGGCTTCAGAATGGACCTCGATCATATTTGGGAGTGAGTCAATTGTATTTTTCTACGGTTTATTTTAGTAGTATCAGATAACTTAGTTCTTATTGTTGTGTCAAGTGTAAAGTTCTTAACGGTTACATAAATAAATATATGTCTTCAAAATAATCGAAAATTCGAAATAATAAAATAAAATCTCAAAGCCAGCAAGTACTATTTCCAGTGAATAGTTCATTTTTTTGCTATGTCTAATTATAATAACCGGTGTCTTTATAAGTATCTGTATTGAACATAGACAATAGTAGTCTGTAGGCTAGGTACTACTTCTATAAAATTCATTAATTTCATTAAAACAGGCTAAAGCGTCTCTGTGCGATATTCAAAATTAACAAATATTACCCGCTATATATCCGATATCGATCTTTAATTAATATTTAACCGTTTTAGTCTATTTACCGTTGTCCTGGCTAAATATCTGCTCGAAATATTCTTTAAATTAATCTATTTTAAATTGCCCCAAATTTCATATTATCCAAAACTTCTTTAATATAATATCTCCTATTAACAGGATTGGTGCAAACGCCTCATTCGGCTACATAGTGGACACACGCATGAACCTGGTCATCAACGCCATACTACCCAAACCCAACGTGGATGTCCACACGCTATACCTCGACGGCAATATGGGATCAACTGAGAACCCCACGAAGACCGTACAAGCTATATATAAGACAGATGTCACTGATGTGCTAGCGGGGTTGAAGGGCAAGGTATGTGGTTTGTTTGTTGTTAATATTTGTATAACATTTTATGTGTAATATATTAAGTTCATGTATGCAGTTTATTTTCATGTTTGTTATAAAACTGCAATAATAATAGTATAGTGTATAATGTGTAAAAGTGGAAGAAATGCAATAATAAATAAATCAATAAAATTAATTTATTTCATGCAACTAAAGACCCATATGCGGTTAGTACCAGATTACTTAGAATGCTTATAAATATATTATATGTACAAGCTATAGATAATCGACTTTACCTTGATTTACGCTATCCCGACTTACGCGAACCCTAAGTAGCACGGTTTCAAATCTCGTCGATTCGTCTTTTTTTAACTTCAAGCAAATCTCGGTTATAAGCATAATGCGGCCCACTCATTGCTCAATTAATGTAGATGTAGAGACAAAGCATCGTTACATTCGAAATCATACAATGTCACTTATATTAGAGTCCCATCCCGACGTACATTATCGTTCACTCGCACCTATCGCGTAAGTTCAATGTAATATTGTGTACTTATCAACAAAATTGTATACATTTCACAGTACAAACAAGAACTAGAAGAAATGGATGTAAACGCAACAGTTATCTGGACGGCGAGCTCCCAACACCAGAGCGTCGATAACATCGTAGCGTACAAGTGGGACGTTAACGGCTCGGTGTTCGTGGATTACAGCCTTACCACGCCCTTGTATGAGGGCGAGCCTACCTTCACCCTTATCGGGTCGTATCAGAAGGATATGGTACGCGGGTATAAAGTTGTCAAGTAAGTAATGATTGAAGTTTTGCTTGGATGCTTCATCAGTTTTTGAAAAGCGCCCCACATTTTTTCACAATTATACCATTTACCATTTCCTTAATTCCTAGATTGAAAATTATTTTCTACTTGCTAGTTGATTTTCCAAGTTTTCCAAGTTAGCTCTCAGGCAACTCATTTATAACTGACCTTAGGTAGGTATTATATACTAGCCGACCCGTACCCATTTCGTTGGGCTAATAAGAACTAATAGAGAACAACATTTCTGATGAATGTTCGTCTATACTGAATCGTTTACTAAGCGCACGCCGGTAAAGCAACATATCTTTCCCAATTTCCGCTGACTTGTATTATATAATCATATATATTTCATTATTTTTCTTTGAAATTTTTGTTCAATCATAATAAAATAGCTTATAGCACTCAAGAATAGTGTAGCTTTCTGATTGTGAAATAATTCTCATAATCGGTTCAACATTTCTGAAGATTACTTACAAACACACAATCAAACACAGTTATAAACTTTACCTCTTTATAATATTAGTATAGACGAAATATTTAAACAAATATATACACAGGAGCCTAATGCATCGTCCCGGATCTCAACAAGTGGGCGAGTTGGATCTCCGCTACGGCGGAGTTAAACATACGGACGGACACTTCAATTTGTCTACACCCTTCCACGAGCTGCCTTGGCTTAAGTCTATCTTTGATGTGAGTTCTTATTACAAAAATATTTTTATACCAAATAATGAAGTTCAGAGGTGTTGCTGATATATAATATAAACTTTTATGTAAAGACGTGAAAAATGACGAATAAACCTAGAACTGTTTGAAAAATTGAAGCTAACTAATATTCGTGTTTTTTGATCTGCGTCTAAAGAAAGATAAGAAAGATGTGTCGGCAGATCTCTGCTATATAACTGTAATATTTGTTAGTATGGCAGTTTAAACTAAGTGTTTTTCACGGATTATTTTTAATATACAATTCATACAATATGTCATAGAATACGACATAAATATAAATGTCATATAAACTGCTAACTTCGATTAAAACAATTCATCTTCAAAATTATTTTATAGTATTCTTCTAAACGTAATTATTTGTACGCCAACCGCTTATTATCCTGCTATTATCATAAATAAGAAATAATTTACGTATTAATTATCTTTAAACAGATCAATAACGTAGAAGAGTTCTCCGATAACAAGGTAGACTTGTTCTGGCCGAACAAAACTGCTACTATCAACACGACACACAACTACAAGAAGGAAGACAAAGGGTTCACTCAAACTGGCATCATATCACTTTCCGTTCCATTGCAAACTCAACATTTAGTCAACACGGAGTATTACTACGTGCAAGGAGAGAAAACTAGCAATGGAAACGCAACAATTGATTTCGACAGAGAGAGATTCGTTAAGGCATCGTTCAATCAGATACTCAGTAAGAGTGAACGGAATCTGGATCTTGCTACGATGGACATCGAAGTGGAGAATGTACACACGCCTGTCGGTGTAAAGTACATACATGAATATGACGACACGGGAGATATAGTAAGTGACTGATTGTTTTAAGGTATTGCTAAAGGTACTTTAAAATATGGTAGAATATGTTTCGACTGGGAAGGTACCATGGCTTTCTCATTTTTACTTTAAAGCAGTTCTACGTTGTGGGCCGTAAGTCTATGGATTAGGTCCGTCAGATAGACAGATGCAATGATTTTTAATATCTGTTTTTTAGGTCTTTAGCATGCATGATATTTTTGTGAATAAGTTTGGTTATTTTATGATTATTACCTCCAGCATAAATAATTGAAAGGAACTCTCTTAAAACAGCTATAAATTGATTAGAGATTAACGATTTTGAACCAATGGGTCTAGCATATCTCATTTGCCTACATATTATATTGAAAAAAATATTTGATTAATAATTGGCCAAATGCAATTTGAACTCACTAAAAAAATTATCCTAACACTACAAAATTTCCTAGGACGTGAAACAAGCTACAGTCTTCCATCTTCACAACGCCACAAAGTTCAACGTGACAGGCAAGCTGGACATGTTCACTTACAAGATCGGCAAGAATCTCAAGTTCACGGCTATACACGGGAACCGAACCTGGACCTTCGCGAACCAGTACGAAGCGGTTGATACCTCGCTGGTGCAAGGCAGCAATATCACGTGGGCGGAGGACGTGTGGTTCAATTATAAAATACACGTCACCAATATGAGTGTAGTACGTATTTATTATTTATGTTAATTAAAATAATGGCTGAAATTATTTTTATGACCCTTGCTGCGTATGAGACTATGAGTTTTTCTGATGAGAGACTTGGGAACTATCTTGTAAAACGTTTAAAAAAAATTATGATTGAATATTAAACTTGATCTCTCTTTAGTATGCGCCGTTATATGCGTGAGAGGTTAATGGAATTTTTTAATGGAGTCTTAAGTGGCGAGGATGGAGACCAGGGCGGTGGGAGTTACCTTTAAGTAAGCTTATTAGCACATTTTTGTCTCTTTTTTGCTAACAGTGTTGTTTTCTTTGGTAGCCACTGAAGAGATTTAATAAATATGATTCTGGTCAAATTACGACCACTAGACAAAAAGCTCGTAGTCTTGTGGATAGAATTTTTAAACGTTGGTGAAACTTTTCGCCCTTGCCAGTTACCATTTATTTATTAAAGATAATGTGTCTTGTACTTCCAGGAGGACACCGAGTCGCAGCAAATAGTGATGGACGTGTGGTACCCGCTGCGCACGTTCCGCGTAGAGGCGCTGTACCACCTGCAGGACAGCTTGCTGGACGGCCGCGCCAAGATGCTGTGGAACGTTCGCGCCGAGAACCGGACAGCGGAGATCCGCGCGCGCTGGGACAGCCCGCCGCTGCCCGACGGCAACCGGCACGACGTGCTGCTGGCGCTCGCGCACCCGTCCTTCAGGAAGGTCAGTCGCCGCGCCGCCGTAGCGCTGCAGCGCTGCAGCGCGGACAGCCGCCGCTGCCCGACGGCAACCGGCACGACGTGCTGCTGGCGCTCGCGCACCCGTCCTTCAGGAAGGTCAGTCGCCGCGCCGCCGTAGCGCTGCAGCGCTGCAGCGCGGACAGCCGCCGCTGCCCGACGGCAACCGGCACGACGTGCTGCTGGCGCTCGCGCACCCGTCCTTCAGGAAGGTCAGTCGCCGCGCCGCCGTAGCGCTGCAGCGCTGCAGCGCGGACAGCCGCCGCTGCCCGACGGCAACCGGCACGACGTGCTGCTGGCGCTCGCGCACCCGTCCTTCAGGAAGGTCAGTCGCCGCGCCGCCGTAGCGCTGCAGCGCTGCAGCGCGGACAGCCGCCGCTGCCCGACGGCAACCGGCACGACGTGCTGCTGGCGCTCGCGCACCCGTCCTTCAGGAAGGTCAGTCGCCGCGCCGCCGTAGCGCTGCAGCGCTGCAGCGCGGACAGCCGCCGCTGCCCGACGGCAACCGGCACGACGTGCTGCTGGCGCTCGCGCACCCGTCCTTCAGGAAGGTCAGTCGCCGCGCCGCCGTAGCGCTGCAGCGCGGACAGCCGCCGCTGCCCGACGGCAACCGGCACGACGTGCTGCTGGCGCTCGCGCACCCGTCCTTCAGGAAGGTCAGTCGCCGCGCCGCCGTAGCGCTGCAGCGCTGCAGCGCGGACAGCCGCCGCTGCCCGACGGCAACCGGCACGACGTGCTGCTGGCGCTCGCGCACCCGTCCTTCAGGAAGGTCAGTCGCCGCGCCGCCGTAGCGCTGCAGCGCTGCAGCGCGGACAGCCGCCGCTGCCCGACGGCAACCGGCACGACGTGCTGCTGGCGCTCGCGCACCCGTCCTTCAGGAAGGTCAGTCGCCGCGCCGCCGTAGCGCTGCAGCGCTGCAGCGCGGACAGCCGCCGCTGCCCGACGGCAACCGGCACGACGTGCTGCTGGCGCTCGCGCACCCGTCCTTCAGGAAGGTCAGTCGCCGCGCCGCCGTAGCGCTGCAGCGCTGCAGCGCGGACAGCCGCCGCTGCCCGACGGCAACCGGCACGACGTGCTGCTGGCGCTCGCGCACCCGTCCTTCAGGAAGGTCAGTCGCCGCGCCGCCGTAGCGCTGCAGCGCTGCAGCGCGGACAGCCGCCGCTGCCCGACGGCAACCGGCACGACGTGCTGCTGGCGCTCGCGCACCCGTCCTTCAGGAAGGTCAGTCGCCGCGCCGCCGTAGCGCTGCAGCGCTGCAGCGCGGACAGCCGCCGCTGCCCGACGGCAACCGGCACGACGTGCTGCTGGCGCTCGCGCACCCGTCCTTCAGGAAGGTCAGTCGCCGCGCCGCCGTAGCGCTGCAGCGCTGCAGCGCGGGACAGCCGCCGCTGCCTAACGGCAACTGTAGTGCTGTAACGCTGCACTAGCACAGCTTACGGGACGATCGCGCGCGGCTGCTGTTGATCGTGCGCGCCGAGAACCGCACGGCGGAACTGCGCGCACAGGATTGTCCGTTCTTTAGGTTTACCATACCCATTACTTGAGATTACGCAACATGAAGAGCATCGACCTGATATACAAGCTTGTCGAACCCGTTCTTTTAATACGTCTTCTCCCGCTTGTATCGATCCAAATATGATACCAAATTTACGTACCACGTACCAAGTACTAAATTTTATTATTAAAAACCACTCGCAACAATTTATATCAAAAATGTTTTATACTATTCTTAAAATGCGAACATTTTCATTTCGAGTTCTCCACTTATGTGGCTCACATTTATTTATTTATTTATTATAATGATACACTTACACAAATTAACATTGACACTATTGGTTCTTCAAGCCAGATAAATGTTAAAATCAATATTTTTCCTTCTACCTAAAACGGTTAAAGGTAAACGGTTAAGTCCACAACTACTCTTGAACTATATTTTTTATTTCTAGGACGTAACTCTCAAAGGGCAATACGTGACAACACCAGCAGTGATGTCAAACCTGTCAATGGAGCTGCAATACTCGGACTACGAGAATGAGTACCTCAAACTGAACACCATTCTCACAGACAACTCAGTCGGACCAATAAGAGACTACAAGTTCGCGTTGAAGTGCACCCACCCGTCCACTAACTTAGACTTGGATATGACGTCAGATATCAACATACACAGCAGATGGTACTTCTTGAACAATTACTACAAGTTCCAGAAGACGTTGTTCTACGAGAAGTTGAGGAGCAATAAGCTTTTGATTGATTTGAACAAGAATATTGTTAATTGGGAGGTAAGTCTTTATGTTCAGTGTCCAATGCTTTTTCATTTTAAAAGTAATAAAATCTTTTGTGGTTTAAAATCGACTGCTACAAAAATCTTACACAGAAACTCCCTAGAGAACAGATGACCATTAAGTTGACCTTCTAATTTAGTCCTCTAAAATAGCAATCCCATTTTGATAGTTTACATATCAATAAAATTGACGGCAATAATTAGTTATTATCAAAGAAACTGCGTGTAAAAATTCATGGAATGTTTTGGTTCAATAATATAGAAAAGATTTTCGCTCTAATTTACAGTATAGCATAAAATCATGCAATGTATATAACGTGTATATTTAACGAAGTTATATCAAAAAGCTTGGGCTGGCGACCGCCTAAGTTAGAGATTTGTTGGACGGTCGCAGATAAAGGCTGGCGATGTCGGCGACGGATACTGACAAATGTTTCCGACGATCGCATACTGTCACGTCCCGTTGTCTGTGAACGTCATTCCTAATAGCTTTGCGCATAATAGCGCCGATAACTATCGCCGACTGTCCACTGTCACGTGCATATTAGATCACTGTCACTCATGTCCTACCACCTTAACACCGGGCACATTTCACAGCGTATAAACGAAACGTACTACTACAAAGTGAACGGTTCCTGGGAGCTATCGTATCCGCGCTACCGGCTGTGGGGTGGAGTGTTACGGCCCGGTGGTAACGACACCGCCTGCGCAGAGCTGTCGATGCTGCAGAGGGCGCTGGTGGCGCACTACAACAGTACTGACGGTGAGTTAAATAAGTATGGGTCGCGCCAAACTTCTAGTCTGCTCTGAATATAGAAATGAGTCGCGTCGCAACAGCAAAATGTAGATATTATCGGGAAGAAGACAGCGCAGTTAGTGTGCCCTTACGTTGGCTACGGAGTATACAAGGTGAATTTTTCAGGCCAAAATGCGAAACTATAACGATTAACGAAAAATACTGAAAGAAGTTACAAGGCCGATTTTGATCAAAACTAAAACTGCATCATTAACTTTTTTAATATATTTTCCTTAGTCAGGAAAAGAATGAATTCATTTTGAAAAAAAAAACACACCCTATTTTATTCCAATATCGGATAGTGTTACTTATAAGGATCAAATTCTGGGAAGAAATAATAAATGGTAACTAAAGGAAAAGCCTCATTTTTAAGAAAATACATGTTTTTTTTATTTTACATTGGTAACTAAGTTCCCGCTATTCATTAATTTAAACATTTCGCGTATTAACAATTTTTTGTACCCTAACGTGTCAAATCATTCCAAAGCAAACGTTTTATTCTCCAAGAATTTATATTTTCATGTTCGAATTATTTAAGGTTATTTTGCACACCATATGTTTTATTTTTACAGATGTATCTTACCATATGATAGGCAAAATCGTAGACACACGATCCGCTAGGCTCGACGCTTGGCGAAACTACGACGAAATCACTACTGTCGACCTCGCTACCTACGTCCGCCTCAACCACTCACGTCTTTTAACCAGCTCTGTTGTATGGCGACCTGAAATCTTCAGTGAAATCAAGAGCCAAGCGGTTAGCACACTAAAACTCCTCTACGCACAAGTCAATGAAACTTTAGTCATAATTAAAGAAGCTCCTATGGAAGCACATCATGCGTTAAAGAACATTTGGAGTGACGCCAAACCACGTGTGAGAGATTTCTTAGACGATCTGAACGATCTGCATGTGATCAAAGATGATCTAGATGAGTTCCAAAGATTCCTAAACGAGTCGTATGAGAACAACGACTTCTATGTAAAAGATATTGTTGAGTTCACGTACTACGTTCTCGATGAGATGGCGATACGTAATCATTTGGAGAGCTTGCCAGGTTTCGTTAACGATATGTGGGGGATGATGGGGACCACCAGTCAGTCTATCAAGCAGAGTCTGACCTATGTGGTGGATACCATAAAGATGGCATACGCAAACTTCCTCGATTCCATGAACAAGGTACTAGAAGCTGATTTCATGGAATTGGTATCTGAAAAACTGGAAACATGAATACTACAGTACGATAACTTTGTGAGAGACTTACATATGAAGTTCTTGGAGTATTGGGAGGAGACCTGGGTTAACGCGACCACGAGATTAGCTAAGTATTGGCAGGATATATTGAAGTCGATCGAGCCTCTGTTCTTCAAGATGTTGCACTATACCGAAGCGTTTGTGGTGACTATTTGGAGTAATGTAATGGACTTCTTCCACGAAAGGACGCACGAGTTGACGGACACGCCGTACTTTAACTACGTGTCTACGTTCGGTCATGAAATGGATCGGTAAGAATAATCATTTTATGTTTGTATGTCACAAACAAACCTTTGTCATAAAATTTTAATATCTACGAATAGCGTGGCACGCCGCACTTCATACTGGTCACATATTATGTATACTGACTCGTGCTCTAACTTCGTTGTCCGGTAAGACAAGCACATACTTTATGATTAAAGTAGATTTGTTCTGAAATTGTTTGTGTTTTTATATACGGTCCTTATGTATATATATATTCATATTCATGATACCTTCAATATATGATTACCTAGTTTGTAGCTATAAGCGTAAAATGCTAAATTTATATCTCCCAGGATATACAAAGATATAATGAACAACGACATAATAACGAACATAAAGAAGTACTCGAAGAAGCTGTGGGGGGTTATCTGGAGTAAGGTGGAGAAGTTCATCCCGTTCAAAGACGAGTTTACGCAACTGTACGCAGAGTTCAGGAACGCCTGGGAAAACTTCCTTAAGACTCCTCAAGTCGTTTATGTTAAGGATAAGGTGGGTAGATATACTTTTCATTACTAATTGTATGACACTTATGAATATTTTATTCTTTGTAATCCGCCCACATCTCTTTTTTTAATCCCCTATCAAAACGTTAAGAAAAAAACGCTAGCAGGATTTTTTTATATACATACAGCATGTATATATTTATTAATGTATTGCCATATTGCCCTATTGCTTTGCACGTGCCGTTTCTAAAAACGAGAAAAAAATAAGGCAATATTTAACTCACTAGTTGGTATTTTCACATATTTTTACATTTTTTGTCCTCGTAAACTAACAATTCCGTTCTAATTTTCATATCCACGACCAATATAGACGACCATATCCACGACAATATAATTTAATCGGATTCTCGACAGTCGTAGAAATAGAAAATCTTAAAATAAAGTATTAATTATCTCAATTTATTTCTGTAGTACAACGAAGCATACGTCCGTTTGAAGTGGTGGTACGACTACTTCCTGATCGGTGAAGCGCTCGACGCTATAGAGCAGATCATATACGATAAAGTCACAGATTTGGCCAGAACCGCTCTGCAATATGAGGAGTTGTAAGTATTATTACATTTTTTTTATACAAATTATAAAGTAACTAAAACTATCTGGTTTTTCTAGACTCTAGAATTAAACTGTTACCATAAAAACCACCTTTTTTGCATGCATGCTTAAATCCAAAACAAATAAGGAATAGCTAAAAAATCTCAAGGGAATTATGGACTGATTTTGGTAAAAACTAAAACCGCATATTTTTTTAATTTAATTAAAATTTTACCGTCCAAACTTGGAAACGAACGAGTTTATTATGAAAACTTGCTATATTGTTTGTATATTATGTACAAAAAGTGCACCATAATTTAGGCTGCAGCATAACGCATTATAAATCCAGCAATAGAGTAATGTTTCAGCACCTGCATGAGAGAGGTTACCATACCGATTTTACAAGCAGTAGATTCAGTTCGATTCCCGGCCAGATATAAATAGATTTACACTTCTGCTATGGGTGTTTGTGTATATGTATATGTGTATGTGTCCATGTCACTACAGAAAGCATCGTTAAACGTTAATTCTAATTCAAAACTGGCGCCAGAATACTGACTGACGATTTATTTATTTTAGACACCGCACACCAAAAACAAACTTCATATTCGACCCTCGTAAAGGTGAAGTTCTCCTCGAACAAAAGCTCCCGATGTCCTGGCACGCGTTCAACCGCACGCCGGACTTTACCGAGATCGCCGAGTACAAAGCAGTGCGAGACTTTATGGACACCTGGCTCGTCAACAACAAGAGCATCTGGTCGTACTACTACGAGATACGACCGTACATGGATATCAATAATGTGCTGCCGCCGTTTGCTGGTAATCTATACATATAAATAAAATTGCAGTGTCTGTTTTTAATATTGAAATAACCGCTTTTTACTACACGCATATGAATATACATACGCTACATACACCAAAATAACATGTTTTACAATTTTTGACTATCTGTCCGTCTGTTTGTTCTGGTTAATCTCCGAAATGGCTGTACCGATTATGACGGGACTTTTATTGGCAGGTAGCTGATGTAATAAGGAGTAACTTAGGCTCCTTATATTTTATGTTATGTATGTTGTTAGATTTCTTTTATAATACTGTTAACTGTAACTGTACTTCATTTAACTAAATAAAAAAGAGTATTTTATGCCAAAGGAAAACACACGAATGTAACGTTGTGATGGTTTCAGATGGTTTTCTTGCCAATAAAATTGCGATCTAGTATCGATATTTACTTGGTTAACAATAAGTCGTTAGATTTAAAGGATTTCAGACTCTTCGTGAATCTTGAAAATAGACTGAAGTGGTTGACAGATAACTAACAATATCTGGAGGCACGGCAGTGCCTCCGCCAAGTCGAGCCAAAAAAAGCGGCACGGCTGTACCATTCTTTTCTCTAAGCAATTCGGCCCATTTTTGACCCCCTGTAATAAAATATATTTTATATGTGACTTGAAATTGACTTTTGCCTGGAAAACCACATGCAATTGCAATATGTAACATATGTAACACATTTACAGCTTAACTTACTTGTACGAGATAAGCAGGTAGACCAATTAAAAATAGGTTGCTGTAGTTTGGTAGAGTTCGTACCAAACTGCTAGTCCGCTTTGAATATAGAAACGGGTTGCGGCACAACGGCAAATTGTAGATATTATTAGCGGGACGAAGACTAACAAACATACGAGATAACAAATCAACATTTATGTAATTCCAAACATTACATTTATTTATTCATACAATTAATGCCTACATTCTATTTTATACATTACTAGCTGACCCGGCAAACGTTGTGTTGCCATATAAATAAAAAAATATTAAGGGTGAACAACCCTTATCACTTAGGGGTATGAAAAATATATACTAGCCGATTCTCAGACCTACTGAATATGCATATAACATTTGGTGAAAATCGGTAAAGCCGTTTCGGAGGATTACGGTAACTAACATTGTGACACGAGAATTTTATATATAAGATTGACAGACACTCTTAGTACCTTAAAATGTATGTATGTAATATGTATGATAAATGATAATGTTCCCAGGCATGGCAATGATGACGGGTCAGGGTACACTGGTGACGTTCGACAAGCGCGTACTGACAATCTCCGAAGCGGGCACCTTCGTGCTCACCAAGGACTACCGGCAGAACAACTTCACGGTGCTCATCGAGAGCAACGACCAGGGAAGATACGATCTGGTCGTTGTTGCTAAGCGGAATCTTATCTATATCGATCTGCATAAGGAGGTAATGATTTTTACATGTTCTTACTTGACAGCGGTGGGTAATGTTTTTCGAGCGTATGTATGTATGTGTGTATGTATGTATGTAGGTCTCAATCTTTGTCACACCCTGCAGCCCAAACGGCTTGACGGATTTTCACTGGAAAGACTTAAAGTCTAACATGCAAGAAGCCCCATTGCTAAAAGTCTAACACTTTGTTAGATTTTTAACCTTTTCAGTGACCATATGAAATTTTATTGGATTATTCGTAATTGTGGAAGTGTCAGGCTATATTTATATGCAATCGTTTTTTTTTATAATGTTTAATTTTGTTTTTATAATATCTCCCTAATTATTAACGCATAAGAGTATATAAGCTCAAGGGCGAAGGTGTATATATGTGAATTGATATATTATTGAAGTTCAAAAACAATTATATAGGGAATTACTTTAAAACTAGATAATTATTATAAAAACGAAAGACCCGACTGCTTAAAAATATAGCCTACGTCACTCTCACAGTTTAAATGAATCCAACAATCTTCATTTGTTAAAATTCTTCAAACTGTTTAGGCTGCAGGGTGAGCTAAAAAATGCGACAAACATATTTACATTCGAAAATCATTTTTGGTTAAAAATGACTTATGTTAATTAACATTAAATTTGATTTACAATTTTTTTCATTTTGTTTTTTTATGCATACATTAACCTTATTATTATTTTTTGTAGCAAGTATCGTTAGGCCGTACCACCCCACTCACTCTACCGGCTATGGTGGATGACTTAGTAGTGGACAGACAGACCGACACGCTCACAGTGGAGGGGCAGAGCGGCTTCAACATACAGTGCAACATGCTGTTCCACACTTGCAAGATACAGGTCTCAGGTGAGGATTGTTTAATATTTGATATGAATCATGTTTGATATGTTTGGGTCAATAAAATAAATAAAATTAAGTGGTTGTTGTGTTATAGTACTTGGTATGGTCATTCGTTTATAAATAGACCGAAAAGTGAGGTTTGTAGTCAATTGCATTGAATTTACTTGAACGTTGTAATAATAGTAGGAGTGATAAAATAGAAACTAATTTTAGCAAATGTGTATGTTGCCAATTTAAAATGTCAGGCATTTGTTTCAGTGTAGTATTTTAAAATTTTAAAAAGAAAATAAAAGTACTTTATAAAATAAGTTTGCAAAAAATATATCAATGAAAAGTGAAAATAAAAAAAAATATACACCAAGGTATAACACAGGATATAAATGTACATGTTACAAAAAAGGATTACATAAAAAATTTGGTCGTCTGTTCGTTGTTCATATTTGGCCATGTTTTTAGGAAAAATGAAATGGGCTGTTTAGTAATTATTTTTTTACTAATAATTGGCAAAAAAACGTATTGTACGTTAAAGTCCGTGCCAAACTTCTAGTCTGCTCTGAATATAGCAATTAGTCGCAACGCAACAGCATATTGTTCGACCCCATTGGCTCTTTGACTACACCTGCGTAGAGTAACTTCAGAGCGGACTATAAGTTTGGTGCGGACAATACCTATTAACCGTTCACCAGGTTGGTACTACGCGAGCCTGGGCGGCCTACTCGGTACATACAACAACGAGCAATACGACGAGTGGCAGCTACCCGACGGCACCGTGAACGCCCCGGCGGACATGTTGGCCCGCGGGTGGGCGGTGCCGCTCCGAAGCCCCGCCCACACCGCGCCCGCTCACACCCTCGGGCCCGCCAACGACACGCAGTGCGACAAGTTCTTCAGGAACAAGGTCTCGCCGCTAAGACCCTGCTTCTCGGTGGTGAGTGAAGAGTTTAATAATAATATAATGTAATATTGCCAGTCTACTCATAGTCAGTTATACTCAGTCTAGTCATACCATTAGGCAAAGAGCACTTAGAGCACTTAGAGTGCCTTCAAAATTAGCTAATTTTGTCGTGCGGTAGCGTATCGTGTTAAATTTATTCTACTCAGTTTTACGATGGACTCTGACTTTTTCAAGGATAATAAGCGAGTATTACTTGGTTGTAGTGTTACTGTAAAGGTTAAAGACATCTAGACTACCTAGCCTAGCTGTAAACCTAAAAAATAATAATGAAGTAGAATATAGAACATGGACGTATGTAGACGCGTGGACAGTGGTGCGTTAGAGATTCAAACGCGCACGACTGTTGCTCGCGGTACTTTGTCGATTGTACTTCCTTTTTGATGTTTTTCAGACCACAACCGCTATAATAAGAATATAGATTTGTCAACGTATATATCCAATATCAGAGAATGTATCCATTGTGTTCGCTAATACTTGCGATGTCAATTAATGTTACAAATTTAAGTAGGAATACTGTAATAAGCTATTAGCAGTCTATACCGTTAGTTGTTCGGTGTTGTTGCAGATCGACGCAGTACCATTGCAAGCGGAGTGCGCGCGCGGCGTGGAGGCGTGCGCGCTCGCCAGCGCGTACCTCGAGCTGTGCGCGCAGCAGCACGTGCCCGCGCACATCCCCGACCCCTGCGTGCAGTCAGTACACGCACACTGTACACACGCATACACATACATACACCTACACTCGCACACAATACAGAACTCGCAGCCGCGCGCGCCTCACTCACAGACACACACTCACAAGCACACATATACATACACTCGTACCCAACACAGAACTCGTGCTCTCGCGCGCCACACGCACACACTCATACAAAACATACGGACAATTCCGGGCACGCACACAAACACGCTCGTGCACGCATGCACGCATAATAACTTAGATACACTTTAGGGAGTGTTCAATTGCCTATATTACAGGTTTTTTACCCAGTTTGGACAACTGACGATGCATAATTATGTTGAATAAAATACTATTGTATAAATATTACCCCCAAGAATATTAAATGATACCTTTGTAATGCTTCATGAAATAAAAAAAAATATTAATATTATATATTCCCGAGCGCACACAGGCACGCACACACTCGCGAGCGCACACAAACACTCACTGTACACACAATGCACACAAAACACACATATTCTTGTTACACGCGGATCTGCCGCCATTATACGTGCACGCGTAAAACACGCTTAACGGAATGCCATTGTTTCACACACATATGGGCTACTCCATACCGTATCGGATTCTGCCATCCAGGCACACTTAAAACATTCACTCTGTATTTAATTTATGAAGTCGTACATCGGAATTTATTTTTTATTTATATTTTAACGCATCAAGTGTTAATTACATGGATTAAGCCTAACAATTTTGTTGGAGTTTACTCCTTAAGAAACGATTTGAGTTATAAGGCCCGGTACGGAAATTTTATGAGGAGTAAAATCAAGTGTAACACGAAAAGTTGAGGCGTAACGTAGAAAGAGACAAACATATATCTGTAGGATTGAACGTGTAAAAGAATGAGATGGAATACATTACACAGCGTATCTCATTCTCGGGGTCTCCTCTTTGCGCGATACTTCGTAGTCTCACTGTATAGTTCACTACCTCCAGTCTGAGAGTTGAATGTGTGCGTATGTTTGTACGTGTGTGTTGCGCGCCTGCGTATTTGTTTCTCTTATCATTTTAGCAGATGCGTTCATTTACCCTTTTTTTCTATTCGATATATATCATAATTATCGTTCGTAAGGAGTAAACTCCAATCGTGCGTCGTAGCTGACACACACACACTTTTTTTTTTTTTTTTAATAATGTTCCTTGTCTTCCCTAGATGCACAACTCCACAAGGTGACATAGTAGAAGAAGGCTCGTTCCTAGAGCTACAAAACCCGCCGAACTCTTCCGACGTGGTGTTTGTAGTGGAAGCGCAGTACTGCAACAAGAATCTGCGGAAACTGAAGAATATGGATCTGTTTATAGAGACCTTCGATAGCAAGTTGCAAGGCAATGGGTTCTCGGATAATAGGTGATTTTATAAAACTGTTTTGAGGCTTTTACTTTTATGCAATTTTTAGAAAAGATTGCAAGTAAACTTTTACAATGCTTGAGCACATCGGCATCTAAAATCGCTACGAAATATTCCAATATAAGCTTCCAAATAAATTATTTTAAAATTTTAATGTTTTTTGTGGGTGATTATTATAACTGAAATTAGTTCACCCAACTAACTAAAGTTAATTTTGACTAGATTATGTTTAGTTATTTAAAAAAAAAATCAACTGTTTTTATTCTTAACCAAATAACGTCAGTTTGCGTAACTAAATTGTGTAAAATACTAGACTAACTTTAGTTAAGTTAAAATTGAAAATATTGTATTTTCGCAGATATTCGGTAGTAGTGTACGGAGGGCGTGGCGTGTACAAAAAGCCGCGAGCGCTTTACGTCAACAACAAGCTGTTCACAAACGCCGTTGATATTCCACGACACTTTGACGCTTTCCAAATTGGTCAGTCTATCTATCCTTACTAATATTTATTATCATCATCATCACCAACCCATTGCTGTCCCACTGCTGGGCACGGGTCTCCTCTCATAATGAGAAGGATTAGGCCATAGTCCACCGCGCTGGCCAAGTGTGTATTGGTAGACTTCATCTTGAATTTTTTTTTTTAACTAATATTATAAATGTAAACTGACATTTAATTATTTGTTTGTTACGCTTTCGCAGTTTAACCATCAAACCGATTGTCATTAAATTTTGTAAATATATCGTCATGGGTCCAGAAAAAGAAGTGGGACACATTTTTGTTTCGAAAACAAAGTAGTGTTCCCGAAGGATAAATAAAAACACCTATTTTCATCAACCGCTAAAAGCTACGAGTAGTAAAAATGTGATGAAGATACATTACGTTTTTGTTATTCTATATAGCATAAATGTGCAGTTTTTTAACATATTGTTCAATAAAATATATTCCCTAATGTGTATTTCTTGCAGAAAAGGGTGACCTAGTGAAGTCTAATACCACATCCCGAGCGGATGTGTTCGGTGCGTTACGTTTCGCCGCCTCACTACCGTTCCGGCCCGCTGCGCCGCGTCTGTTGTTACTACTGCCTTGCACACGATGTGACGCCTCGCACATGCCGGTAACATTAGCAGTCTATCTACAATACCGCTAGGAGTCTAAACATATTGGGTGATTTTTCAAATGGACCTTGGATTAGCGAAAATGCTAAAAGGAGTTACGAGGCCGATTTTGATATCGCCTTTATTATTCTCCTTGACATATCTTTTTATGTGTATTAATTAATTTATGTGTTATTATTTATTATGTTATTGTAATTTTGACAATTAATTATTGACATTCATTTGATTTATTTTTCTAGTATTGATATTATAGTTTGACATTTTATTGGACTTTTACATTATTATTATTCTTGCCCTATTGTTTAATTTAATATATTTGATGTTTAAGGAATTTTTGACTAATTTGAATTTTGATGTAATTTTTATTTATTAACAATTGATATTTAATATAATTATCAATATTTTAATCAATTTCACTGAACTATCGCATTAGGTTTGCTTGTAATGTTAGATGTAAGTTTCGAGTTAATAAAATAAATAAGTAAATAAAATAATTTTGGCAGTTGGACTACTCGACATATTTCCACAATCTGATGGAGAATTCTGTCACTCTTCATATCCTCATGGATGACGAATTCACACTTTCCAAGAAGAGAGTGGCAAAATATCTGTTCGGTAAGTATAATTTCCCTTAATTACATTAAGTTTACTTTTAAATTTATCTTTATAATTATGTAATGCTTAAGTTTTTGTGCCTGAATTTACGCACTGTAAAATTTGTTTTCATGTAATTGAACTATCAGAAGACCATTTTAATCTTCCGACGAATCTTTGATCGACTTAATATAGAACCTCAGTTTTGTATATTGGCTATAGATATCCGTAGATGATAGTGGCCATTTACGATGGTAAACTCCACCTGATGGGTGGAGTGCCAACATTTGCCAATTCACCACAATCACCACTTTTTATATAAAAAAAATTGCTCGACTTGGGGGGGCACTGCCATGCCCCCAGAGGATAAAACTTAAAATCTTCTTTCAGAAATTTTAAGTTTTATCCTCTGTGAATTAAATTGTTGAATTTAGTTGATTATTTATATTATTTAAATTGTTTTAGGTGTGGATAGTACACTGGCGTATACCAACAAGGATTACGAGAAGTTGCTAGGTGACAGCGGGTTGAGGAAACAAGTCAAGTTGCCGAAGGATAAACTTGGTCTTTGCACTTCTTTGGCTCTGGAGACCAATGGTAAGTTTACTTGTTTTTTGTTTATTGTTTTATATAAAAATTAAGATGTATCGAAGCGATGAGTGATTCATTCAATTGTCAATTCACTCTTTTTATTTTGAGAGATTTTTATATGGAATATTTAAAATTCTATGTGTGCACCGTCTTCGACATTATTTATTAATATTTCCGTTTCAGTAATTTAAATGGTTTTGTATAAGGTCATAGGTGAAATATGAATAAAATAAGAAGTAGCTTCAATGACGTCACCGCTTGCGACGCAGTCGCGAACAGTGACGTCATCTACGACATCAGGCTAAAGCTCGCGATCACCACCAGTGTGTGGTGATTTCTCGTAACAAGAGATGACATCACATGTTTCTTATACATTCTATCGAAGTTTTCTCAAACTCGTACTCATTTCCTATGTGTTTGAGCAGTGTGTAATTGTGTGTTCATTGTTCTCCTGCAGGCACGGTGTGGGCGGGCGGTAAGCTGTCCGGCGAGCGTGGCGCCGCGCGCGGTTCGCGACCGTGGCCGGCGGCCGCGTGGCGCGCGCGCCCGCGCCTGCGCCGCGCGCGCTGCGAGTGCCGCGCCGCGCGCCTGCACTGCCGCCCCTGCGCGCCGCACTCGCCCGTACGTACACACGCACACACACCCCCCGCCCGCGCTGCGAGTGCCGCGCCGCGCGCCTGCACTGCCGCCCTGCGCGCCGCACTCGCCCGTACGTACCACGCACACACACAACCCCCCGCCCCCACCGCCCTCGCTGGTCCCCGCCCTCTCCCCGGCGCCTGCACTGCCGCCCCTTCGCGCCTCGACTCTCCCTACTACACAGCCCTTCCAACCCCCCCCTCCCCCCGCCCTCGCTGCGAGTGCACACGTAGACATACGTAGAGTGAGCGCCCCGCCTTAGCCTCTACATAAACACACTAGCACAGTGTACCTATGCACCTGTCCCAGCTGAATACGGAAATGTTTTAAATACAAAACCAATCAAGTACACTATGAAAATCACAATTGATACTCACTAAATATTGTAGACAATACCTCGTACTACATAACAGAGGTAATAAAAATGTTAAATGAAATGTCAACTTACTGTATGTTACAGTTGGACATATCCTTCTGGAACACGGACGACATCGACGAGCTGATCGACATGGCCATGGACCCTCCCACGATGCCCGCCTTCAGATGATAGCAGACAATTTAGCAAATATTTAGTTCTATTCCTTAATGTTACTAGAGTTTCTGAAGCGGGCTGCCCCTCAATTTATCAGTCTTTTTTGTGTACATAAGTTTAGATTATTTGGACCTCAATCCAGGACCTTTATAATTAAGTAGTTAATATTCAAAGATTTACTAAGGTTTGTATTTGTGGACACAATTTCCAAGTGTTACCAGTTCTACTAAGTGTATACTAGATCAGTCTGTAGTGGGGATGCCCTACCTGGCAATTCTAAATAGGTCAACTACCGTAATGTACAACAATAAATGTTAGTATGCTTGTGTAAATTATTCCACTCTTAAAGCGCTTCATTAGAATTATTTTAAATATAATTGTGTTTTATTAATAACTCCCAGCTCCTATTTATATAGAACTCGGTCGGATGTCACTGCTTAAGTGACGTTACCTAAACTTTATCCGCTTGCTGGACCATCAGTCCAATTTTTCATCCTCTAGATTAATTACCAGTAAAATTTACAACCTACAAGGTCCCTTTTTTTATAGGGCCTTCCGTGCATAGTATTAATGCACAGGTTTAAGTCATAATATTAATGTAACAATATCATCATAAAAGATAAGAAGTATTCCTGTAGGAAATATTTACAATGTTTCTGTTCAAGAGATCTTTTTTAAATGTGATTTCTGAAATTTGACTATTCCTGTGATGTTTACTGAGTTGCCTCCTGAATATATAGTTTTATTATGTTTTCCCCAAAGGATATGTTTTGTAGATATAAAATTAGCCATTATGAATCATTGAATAATTTAAAATTAAATACAAGTCATATTGTCCTTAAAAAAAGGAATCAACGACCGTTTTTACTTCCTTTATAATCTGTAAGAATTAATAGTCTGTTCTCTAATGTAACTGTCAGAAAGACAAAACAAATGACAACATGATTTTTGACAAGAACTGACAAAGTGACACTGCGATTTGATGAATTATTAAAATAATAAAGTGGAATTCTTCAAATATGCGAAATTGAAATTTCAGTTTATAATTAATATCAGTTATCGTGATTGTGTAAATAATTCGATATTAGTTGCTGATGACTAAAATATAGTATATTATTGAAATTTAATATTAGCATTATTTTTAGTCAAACGTAAAACCGACAAAGAAAAGAACAAAAGGGTAATCTGAATAATCTTTTCACTTCATAATCCACATCATATTCACATTATACTGATTGCTTCTAATTATATCTTCGTACGAGTGTTACAAATTACACAATATATACTTTGTGTCATCGGCTCCTATTTCACGTAATTGACTTCGATGATTTGCAGATTTAATTTCCCGTTCGATACCGAAGCAAAGTATTGAGAGTATTCAAAATGTCAGCTGCGAATACAGAATTATTTACTACGCGTGTGCGGAAAGCTACTCGAAAGATCCATTCTGTGAGCGACGCGCTGGTTAATGCGAAATTTGCGATTTGTAAGTTTTGCAGTTACCTTTATTATACATTAGAATAGTGTATTGTTATGCGCTAATTTCGAACTACGCATGACGACGAGCTTGCAGTCCACCTGATAGTAAGTAAGTAAGTATCAACCCCAGATGTGCCGCTACCCTTGAGGACTAAGCTGGTACGCCTCGGAGAAGTTTATGTCTCTTACCAAAACTATTAAATACCAATTATTTTTTTAAAATAATCAATAGATGTTAAAGGCTTATTCAATTAAATATAATATCCGAGGTACCTCAGGTAGGAATATCTAATCCTATCTGGGGTCAATTACAGATGTCTATGGGTGGCAGTGGCCACTTACCATCGGATGGATTGCATGCTCGTCTAGTACTCGTATATTGCTTATTATATTTTTGTAGTCATGGATCCATCAATAAATTTCATATGGTTTATATATAAACTTTAAAGCAAAAATTTGGCTACATTTCCTATAAGGTTATTTGATCTGAATTATAGTCAACTTTATTTTGATGCCTCACAACTGACACTAACACAATAGAACTTCTCTTTAAATATTGTTCTATAATGATATAATATAGAATACACCATGAGGTATTCCCGGAGCACTATAACATGGGGCTCTTCAAAAAAGGTGCAAAAAGAGCTCTCATACAAAGCCGGCGATGCATTGGCGACTCCTCTGGTGTTGCAAATGTCCATAGGCGGCGTTGACTACTTTCCATCAGGTAGCACGTCTGCTTAATCGTTAGGTTATACGATAAAAAAAAAAAAAAACATCAGGTGTACCTTGTGACTACTTACAGTTACATTTGGTTATACAATGACACTTTTATAACGTATGTTCCAGCTCTGACGGATGAAACAGTATGGGGTGGAGGCCTGTTTGTGTTTTATCATATCTTTGCATTCTTGGAGGATGCCAAGCAGAGACTGAATATGGCTGACTTTGACAAATTGTTTGTGGACAAAGTATTGTTCAGGTAATAAAAATTCATACAATGTCTTTTTATCACTATCATATCATAACAAAATCATCATCATCATGAACCTACTTGTATTCCACAACCATGTCACAGTCCATCATCATCTGGCTAAATGCATATTTATAAACTCTATGCATCTCTAATAACTTAACAGAATTCTTAGGCAGGTAAGTTTCCTCCCAATGTTTCTCTCCACTTTTAAAGAAAGTCATAATGAATTTCTAATTCAGACGAACTTTAAAAAATGAGAGGCATGTGTTTGGAATTCACCCCCATCATGAGATGCTAAATATCAACCCACTACTGCCTCTACCACTGCTATAACAAAATATCAATGGATCATTATAGAAAGCATGCCTTTGAAGAAGACCTCAAACACTACCTTGGTGAGGACTGGCAGGCAATACCTAAATCAGCAGCTCTGGAGAACTATTTGCAACACCTGCATGATCTGGAGAGGGACAACCCTCAGCTGCTGATGGCATATGTGTACCATCTGTACTTGGGCTTGCTGAGTGGAGGCCAGATCCTGGCAAGGAAGAGGAAAATGTTTGGCGATAGTGAGTATTCTAATTACTATTATTAAATGCTAATGTATACACCCTCAAGAATTTTGTAGGTAAAGTTTTCGGAAACTATTCAAACTGGTGTGAAATGTAGATAACTAAAAACTTGCCTTAGTTTGTCAAGTCTTTCCACACAAGAAAATTTTGTTAGTTTGTATTATTTTTGTCATTTATAGACTAGAGATTTTTAAGACTTTATTTCCCAGAGAATTCATCTTTGGTTATTAGGCTTTAAAAGATTTCATATTATTATGTTATTAATTATTATGTTATTGAGATGTACAAAACTACATACTTCATTTTATTATGCTCCTAAATTAAAAACAGTTTACAATCAGTTACAATTTTATTTATTTTAGAAACACCACAAGACGAAACATATGTGGACAAGGTTACAGACTTCAGTGATGTGGATATCGGAAAACTGAAAAATAACTTCAGGGCAGCAATGAACTCTATAGCCGACCACATGACAGTAGAAGAACAGGAAGCATTTATCGAAGAGAGTAATCAAGTGTTTCTCATGAATAACCTCATTGTTAACTCTGTTGCAGGACAAAACCAAGTCCTTTATAACATATTCTACAAAACATCTGCGGTAGCTCTCTTTATTGTTGGTATAATACTTGCTTATAAATTGCATAAATAAATTATGGTTTAGAACCCTTGTTATTTGTCAAATGTTTATTAGATTTTATGCACATTTAGAGATTATTCTTTCTGGTTCCTATATCCTGTGAAACGTCGGATAGTAGTTATAAGCATAAAGCTGTTATGTAGAATGTGATATAAAATTTTTGATTATTAAAGACTGACTTCTTAAATTGACACTGTTTGTAATTTTTAATAATTTTCCTATACACTGCATTTTGGTTAGACTGAATTGGGATACAAGATTTTATGACATAAAATATGAACATTTAATCATGGTCATTAAATATCAACACTAATCTAGTATTGGCAAACAATTCTCTTTTGTTCTTTATCCTTAAAGCAATTCATTTCTAATGTCTCTGAAATTCGATTCTGAAATTATGTGGGATACTGAAATGTTTAATATAATATACATACATACAATTTTTACCATTATAATCATAAATTATATATTTATAATTATAGTTGATAATACTATTATTTCTTAGCAAGGAGAAGGTTAATTGAAAATAAGGTAAATGTAACAATAACTCTTTATTCATAAACCTAAATAAAATACAATATCTACATCAATAAAAATGCCCATCATAGAGTTTCAATCTTTTAACAATTATAAAATGCTTCTGCATGGCAATAAATCTGTGAATTTGTTTGGTTGGTTGACTATATTATTTTTTGTCCTCAAGTCCAAGTTGGAACTTCAACTCCTTAGTTGTTTCGTGGGCTTTTTGTAACGCCTGTGCTAATTCAAAGTACTTCTTTGATTGGTCAACATCCTTTGCAACTCCATCACCTTTTTTATACATCAAACTGACATTTGCACAAGCATAAATATTGCCAAGCTCACAGGCCTTCTTTGCCAATGCAAATGCTTGCTTCATATCTGGTTTTATGAGGTATTCAATGTTTTTATTTTTTTCTGGGTTGTGTGGGTTAAATTCATTTACATTCTTCGGGACTCCCGTTAAGTACATTCCTGATAAGTAGTGGCACGCCATTTCGTCATTTGCATCACAGCTTTTCTTAAGATAATTGTAACCTGTAAAGAATAACAGATATTAAATGATGAGGTAATAACTCAATCATGTTTCTCGGCTCCATATATAGTTTTTCAATTTTTTGCAATAACTAATTATCAAGGGAAATGCTTTATGATTAAAACATGTTTTTCACACATCAATTCAGTTTGAACTTTCCAAATTAAATTAGGAAGTTTCATAATTAGCTAGATCAGATGGGATGGCCAGTAATCCATATCTCCTCTACTGATATGAATTGGGGAAGTGTGGTGCAAACCCATGTCAAGCAGTGAAACATAAGGGTTACATCATCAGCTAGATAGATAGATTATGAGACAAACTGAATATTCCTTCAATTAGTTTTAAGAATGATTCTATCAAAAGCTACGCAATGTTGCATTGTACTACATTTTTGACTGAATTATAAGGTTATGTTTTGGTTTTTGTTTTGTTTTGGAAGTGTAAATAGTTTCAATGAAAAAAGTGTGTAATGTACCTTTAGGAACATCTCGTTGTACAGTAGAAGCCGGGCCAGTGGCGGTCAACAACATGCCGGCATGAAGACATGACGTTCGCTCGTTCAGTTCACAGCCCCTCTCGAAATACTCCAACGCTTCACTTGTATCGCTCTTATCTCTCCCCCGTCCTATTAACGCATAGTTCCCGTACTTCAAACACGATTTCCATACTTATAATCCACACAGTTAGTCTTATAAACCGTAGCTGCCTTTACAAAGTCCTTCTTTATAGCTTCCAAGTAGTCCGCGAGAAGATGACACACTTCCGGCTTTTTCTCCTTGTAGCACCCAAACCGGTATTCGATTCCTAAATTCTCTACGTATTCCTTAACTTCCTCTTCTTTTTTTAAATCGTATCCAAAAGCCATTATCCGTAATTTAATTTTGAGGCGAGCCGCGAGGTTAGGTAACTTCCATACGTCACTGTCAAAAATGTTACGTTAATTTACATTCTACTGTTATCTATGGTCAAAATTCAATTGATTACAGCGAAGTGATATTTACTGATAACACGTTTGCACCGACATCTAGGTTACTATACTCTTTGGCACTGAAGATGTGTTACTCAAAGAGTTTAGTAACCTATATCCTAATAAATACATTTTAAACTTATCTTTTTTTAATTAAGTAAAACGTAAAGATATCATAGACTAGCATATCGATTTCTCAAGAAAAAATCTCCGTTTATTTTATTATTACCCTGTAAATTATTATAATGTCGTCAAAAGTCAGCTCAAGAGGTAACTTCAATACCTAGATACCAGGAATTTTATTGACGAAGGGAATGCTCTGTTAAATTTTCATTTACTGCTACAGTAACTATATCTGAAATAGACTCATTGCTCATTAGAACCGATTTCAAAAATCATTGTTTTGTTGAAATAAATCGATTAATCGGTCTCAGAGCATCCCTAGTGCGATCTGTTGAGTTTCGGATGTCACTTGTTATTTGTTATGTCATTGTCAATTTGTCATTGAGTATTTAAGTTTAATTTTATTGGTGTTGTTGAGTATGCACAGTTTAAACGTGATATTCGTGTAATTAATTAACTTCAAAAAGTATAGCAGAATATTATGTAGGAGAGTTTTTTCTCAGATAGGAACAACAAATTTAAATACCATCAATTATCTGAAAGTATTAACAAATCTCTTGTATTATAAAAATGAGTGAAGTCAAGAAAATCAAGGTAAGTTGATAAAATTTAAATTTTATTTCCTCTTATTAATGTAGGATAATAATACTTATCTTCCGTGATCAGGCATAACAGTAACAGTTGTTCACTCATACGGTTGAGATTGAATCTGTTTACATATTGATAAACCTTATCATTTTAACAAACAGCTATTAATTAAATTCGTTTGTTCTGGAACAATGTATGTTAAGATATCCAATTATAAAATAATAAAATAATCATGCACATTGAAACTGTAATTTGCATAACCTAATAAATATATTAAGCATGAAAAATTAATTAGACCAGCAATTTTTAATTTCATTATTATCGTACTGACTAAGAACCTATGTAAGTAACATATGTCATCATGAACTTATATTATATATTCCTTATTGATATTGAAGGTGGTAGAACCAGCGCTACACCTATTTCTGCCTCAAAACAGCAGCGCCGCTGTATTCTGGTTGAAGGGTATGGTAAGGGAGACATACTGTTCTGAGGTGTTCCAGCTTAGTCCTCAGGGGTAGCGGCACATCTGTACCACTGTACATCAGCTGACCTCAGGTGGGAATGTCTTATCCTATCTGGGGTTAATTACAGATGTCCACGGGCGGCAGTTGCCACTTACCATCAGGTGGACTGCATGCTCGTCTGTTACTTCTATATCATCCTAATGTATAAAGAATTCATTATTTATTATACTTAAAGTTTAGTATGAATAAATCTTATGTGACTATCTAAATCAAATCCAATAGCTATCATTATAAACTTCCTAACACTATGACAAAATAGTCCGTAGTTATAATCAAACTCTTTCAATTGACAGATTGGAATTATTGGTGGGTCTGGGTTTGATGACCCCACATTATTTGAGAACCCAGTAGAACATGACATCACTACTCTGTTTGGGAAACCATCGGACTCCCTACTGGAGGGGTCAATTAAAGGAGTGCCTTGTGTGTTGTTGGCAAGGCATGGACGGAAGCATCAGTTCCAGCCTAGGTATGGTCATAATTTGAAGCTTACATTAAATTTTCTTGGTACTTAAAGATGAAAACAAACATCCACCTTTTTACCAGCTATATATAAGTTGGCCATATGCATGCATATGCACTAAGGAACATGTTTCTATGGTGACTGGGACCCGAGTTGGTTACATAAGCATTGCTATGTCTAAGGATTATGATTGAACACATATTTCTATGATGATTGTCATACTCCAAACAATGATCATTAAATAGGTGGAAAGTTTCTGAAACTTGTATTAACAAAAATTTACAAATATGGTTAGTCACATTACAAACAAAATAATACTGTAACCAAAAAGCGGCAACCCTACCTATTTCCTGTGAGGGGCTAAGTACTTATTGCAATTTGTCCTCACAATAAAGGATGTCTCTCATTACCACTCCACAAATCAGATTCAAAGATGCAGATAGCTAATAAAAGTAACACATCGCCATAACAATTGCTATTTCTGCCAGTATAGAATAAACATGTAAAGGATACTTAGATGCAATCTAGTATATTTAAGATATGTTTAGACCTCACACAAAACATATTTTTGGAGTTTGGTTCACCATATGCTGAGGGGGATTTATATTGTTGCTTTACAAATATGTTTTTTTTATTAATTTAATCCCAAATAGTAGTCTTGTGATAACTAAATTTTCAAATAAAACGTAAATATAATTTAATATTGCAATAAAATTCTAATCACCAATAAAACATTCATATACTAAACTCTACTTTATATTTCAGCGATGTTAACTACCGCGCGAATATTTGGGCTCTGAAAGAGTTGGGCTGCACGCACATATTGGCTACCACTGCAACGGGATCCCTGGTCGAAGAGTACCGCCCTGGAGACCTAGTCATTCTTGACGATTTTATTGACAGGTATTATTTATGTGTGATCCTTGATGCTTTAGAGGTATGAAATATTATGACACGCATGACACAGAGATGCTAATGTATAGTGCCACCAACTTATCTGTTCAGTTGACAGGGTCGCTAGTGCAGCGTCCAATGTTACCATATAATTATATTTGCCTACTGAAGAGGGAGCTCAACAACTTTGAGACCTATGATTTTTACTAGATAAAATATGTAAAAAATATTTAAAAAGATAAATAACCTTCGTAAACATCCTAAAAAAAAGAATTAGGTTAATAATGTCAAATTTTAATTCTTAAATGATATTCTAGGACAGGAAAAATAAAAAGTTCAGAATTATTAACTATAATTATTTATATTTTATAAAAATAATTATGGTCATGATCTCTAACTTCGAGGGGCTCCACACCAGACATCCCTGAGCGAAATAATGACGATGCGCCTGAGGTGCCTGTGCCAAGTGATTTACATAATTCGTCATCGGAGTCACTTGAATCGCTTTCGCTATCACTATGCAACTTAATAATGAATGGTTCTTCTAAATATCCATCATTGTTCCTGTATTTTTCTTCAATTCTTTTTACGTGGTGACAATGGTTTTTCCACTCTTCTTTTGTTATTTTATCGAATGCATTCTGAATTAACTGGGGCATTTCAGCACTAGATTTACCAACATTTCGCTCAGCGACATTTCTCTTCATTGAACTCCAAACCATCTCGATTGGGTTCAAATCACAGTGGTATGGCGGTAACCTGAGAACAGAATGGCCATGACTTTTTAATAGATTATCTATTTCATATTCAGGAGCTGGTTTATTACGCTTTATTAATTCTTGCAGTTGAGGTTTCGTCATTTGCTCAGAAAATTCTATATTTCTCTCCCTCAGCCACAATTGCATGACAGCCTTAGTGTGGTTTGAATTGGGACATTTATTAACACAAATGCTGTGATAGGGGGCATTGTCCATCACTATAAGAGTATGCTTATGCAGGTTCGGCAGCAATTTCTTAATAGTCCATCTTTTAAAATTATCATTATTCATTTCATCATGGTAGTCACCGCTCTTAGTGTTTGATTTAAACACAAGAAGAGCATTCTCTACAAAACCTTCTTCGCCTCCTGCATGAACTATAATCCACCTATTCCCTTTTGATACTGGCTCCAAATCACCTTCAACATCTGGGCCTTGCCAACATTTGTCAGTTGAGTGAGATGAGTGTATATAGGTCTCATCTAAATAAACGACGGGTTTTTTTTCTCCAGACTCATTCTCACGATTTTTTTGTAAGTATGCAGCCCTCCACGCAGTTATGTCATTACGCTCACATAGCACTTTTCTATTTGTTTTAGTTTTTTTAAAACGAAATCCTATTTTATGCAGCAGTTTTCTAAGTGTTTCACGTTTTGCAGAGAAATCAATTTCTTCTCTAAGTATGTTTAATAATTTTGGTATAGTCGGAATTTCTTTCCTAAATGAATAAAATTCATGAATTTTTCTCCGTATGACGCCAATGTCAAAATCATCAATGTCCAATTTTCCTGTTTTTCTTTCTCTATTCTTACCGGGAGTAGATAGTTTGACATTACTTTCTTCAGCTTTTTTCTTTTCATTCATGAGCTTGTAAACAAATCGTTCGCTTACTCCTGTAGCAAAAATATAAATACATGAAGTATAAAAAAACATTTACTACCAAAAATACTCAGTGACACTTTAACTAAGTAAAATAAAATAACTGAAATATTTACGCGGGACTTTCTATTAATTAACTATCAACACTTCATAGCAACACTAACCTGTCGCAGCTGCGACGCGTTCTGTCACTTTCTCAAACGGTATTTTCGGAGCTAGCAGGCGTTTTTCTTCCCTCATGAAATCTAAAACCTTTAAAATAATGACCCGTGCATCACTTTTGAGAGGCTTAGGCATTTTTAATCACTTATTACAATTATATTCGAATCAAAAAACAAAGAGCACTCACACTTCAAAGAATTGACAGCGGAATGACATTTCAAAATGGCGGTCGGCTTTGTTTTAGTTCCAGATTTGTCTACTGAACAGAAAAGTTGGTGGCACTATACGGCAGTTTCGGCGGCCGATTTCTCGAAACCGATGTTTAGGAAGGCTTAGATTTTAGAGTAATTACCAGATTAAACTATATTCTGTGATATACCTGATTTGGAGGCCTTATCATACTGCATGTTTTTTGTAATCATTGAATTCTGTCTAATTCCGTAATACATGTATATCATTCGTATTTTCTACAGCAAGACCTTCTTATTATGCCGACCTACTTTTACTTCTTCAAAATACATATGTTCACGACACAGAGAATTAGGAATCTTGCAAAAATTAAAAAGACGTCAAAACAAACCCTCGTTTGCAGGACATGGGGTCGCAAATGCACATTCTTCGACAACACGGCGGGCGGCCCGCGCGGCGTGTGCCACCTGCCCGCGCGGCCCGCTTTCTGCGCCGCCGCCCGCCGCGCGCTTTTGGCAGCGGCCCGCAAGCGCGGACACCCCTGCCACGACACCGGCACCGCTGTCACTATACAGGGACCCAGGTAAGGTTGCCACATATATTTCAGTAGTGTAGCGACTTCCCGCCACTCGTCGAGAGATGGCGCTGCTCAATCACGCTATCGAAATTTTCTAAACATCTTGCATATATACAAGTTCTGAACTGAGCTTGATCACCTAGCCCGGTGGGAGATCTCCCTTTGCTAAAAGTAGGTTTTATTAATGTGCATTTTGTTTTCAATTTTTGATTTAAAGTAAATAAAAAAAAACAAAAGTTGTATGTTGTTAGTTTTAACAGTTGTGTATTTACACATAAGTTAGAATTTGGATGTTGGCAAATTTGTAATCTCCTTATAGCAGAACTCCTATTTTATTTGGGTGGTGCAGTTTACAGACCACTTTCACTACTTCTATCACAGGAAATTCTTTTATTTAAAGGTTTTCCAGTCGTGCAGAGAGCCTGATGCACCGCCAATGGGGCGGCCACGTCGTCAACATGACCACAGTACCTGAGGTAAACTATTATGGAGTAATCATTAATAGGCGCAGCTATAGCTTAGTTGAATCTGAATTCCAAAGTAATTGCGTGAAGTGTATTCTTGTCTGGATTAAGAAGGGTTGAAATAAAATTTAAGTTTCAGAATGGAAAAATGGGCATTTTGGCCCTGGATTGTAATAGGATATTTTCCTAAAAATATGTACATTTTGACAAATGTTTTCAGTTAATAATATAGGAAATTAGGAAAGGTCTAGGAGATTAAGCATGTGCATACTGCACTAGCTTATGAAGCCTATGAACCTTTAACCTTTTTATGTCCGCTCTGAAGTTGTTGTCATACAATTTGCTATGGCGACGCGATTCATTTCTATATTCAGAGCGAACTAGCAGTTTTAGGCGGACCTTTATTTTTCTTCATCTAAAATATCTTTACAAATCTCATGTCTCTAGCGAACCGCAATTTACGGCTTCAATTAGGAAATGCAAGGATACCGTATGAAAAATAATAACAGAACGTAACGACAACTGACAGGTGGTGCTGGCTAAAGAAGCTGGTCTGAGCTACGCGGCCGTGGCGCTCGTCACCGACTACGACTGCTGGAGGGAACATGAACAATCGGTAAGGAAATTGCACTTAATAACCCAGTGTTTCTCAAACTGTGACTTGCGATGCCCTGGGGGGTCGCGAAACTTCAGTAAAAATTAAAAATCATACAAAGTTAAGGTATTTCTACTAATAAAATATTAATGAAAGAACATTTGCTGCTTACTCATGTATTTACTGATCTATTTTGATGACGTTTAAATATAATAAAATACAAGCGAGGGTAGTGTCAATATTTTCATATACTATGGTTTCATGCTGCGAAAGTTTAAAAAAATCCATGCATTCATCTAATTAATTAATTATCCCCTAGTCTTGAGGCCAATAATTCATCTTGTGCCGAAAAAAAAGCAATTGCCACTTTACAATATCCTATGCTTAACCCCTCACAACATGTAATTTCTTTTATTTACGTATAAATTAATATCTATAATGACTTCAGAAAGATATAAAATAACATGCATCAGAGATGAATGTGGAAATAAACCCCTTCAATTTGATATTTCAGGTGTCTGTAAGCGAAGTGTTGGCCATGTTCGCTAAAAACGTGAAGAAAGCCGCAGATGTCATCCTCGACGCCGTTGAGATATTAGCGGCCGAAACTGATCTTTCATACTTGGATGCACATCAAGTAATTATAAACATTCTTATGATTTTTAGCTTTAACTTTACTTAATTTGTTAGTTCGCATGTACCAATGTGAGGGACATATCTTACAATTCAATTTTAAATCAATTTACCCCACAGACCTTACATACAAGTCTGTGATTAACCTAAACCGATTGAGCTAGTTTGCTTCAATGAAGTTGCAACTTGCATACATGCTTAATTTGGATAACAATGCCAGATTGATTAGTGACTACATTCTAAACCCATTATAGAGAACTGCCCAAGATGGCGGATAATTATTTTTATATATTTTATAAAGGTATCACTATCAAATGAAAGGGTTTTCTGAGCAAGGGGATTATTAAAAGGTTTTCAATTTTTGTCTCTGAACTAAATTTCTATGCTCTTTTACGAATACTTAATTAAGTTTAATATTTCATTTCATGTTTCAATTTCTATTACAGGAGCTGGTGGCTTCTTCGATAATGTCGAAGGAATGACCTTTATATGCAAGTAGATTAAGAAAATATGTTATGCATTTATGTTATTTTTGATAAATAATTTAATAACAAATGTATCAATTAATAATAAAAAATAAAACCTATTTTTTGCATACAATAGCTATTTATTGAATACTTAAAAATTGACATACAAAATGGTGAAATTTACTCTTACTATAATTATGTAGAACTCACACGCTTACATACTTATGTTACCTTAACCGATTCACTAACTGTTGCTATTTTACGTATCTTGTGCAAATGTTGGAATATTCCACTTAACCCACCTAACCATCGCATCGAGGAGGTTTATAAGATTTTTTTATTTCACTCTTCCATTCTTCTTTGGACGACTAGGTGGGATAAGTGGAATATACTGAAATATACTTATCTTAATTCATAGCGTCAAATTTGTAAGCTTTATCCCACTACCTTATTTAAAATTACATACTATAATATATTATTATATGGATAATGTATCTTTTTCACAATTGAGTTTTGATCTATATCCATTGTGAACGATAGACGCTACCCGATCGTAATTCGGTATTTATTGAATAGTCAAAATTTTACTATTTTAGCGTTGAAAAAGTACATCAATATTATTTATCATTATACGACCTGTAAAAAGGTTTTTTTTTTTTTTTTCAAAGTAATGTAGAATTTAATTAAATTTGCAATGAGCGTCCAATGTGATTAACCTACGAACATTTTGTGGGATCAGAAATCACACATCGCTTAAATATTGTAATTCAAAATAGATTGTATCACTTTGTAATATGTACACACACTATTATAAATTACTTCATAGTTTAAACATAGACAAGTGTTCACCAACATGAAACAACAAAAATATTATATTATAAAGTGATCCGAATTCTACATTTGTGAAATAAATGCTTAAATATTGCAATCCAAACAACAATTTTAACTTTGTGTTATTTCATTCGTACACAAAAAATACATGAGAATCCTTAAATTTAGTAAATATCTATCTAAGTTTCCTTCCTCGTTTTATTAACAATCAACCACACGTAATGGTGGTTACATTCAAGTCTGGACACCATAACTGTACGTATTTTCGCCATGTAGCTCTTAACATACATCGCCATTTCCCCTTATAAATCATAGAATTGCAAGTGACACCTGCCACCCACGGACATCCATAATCAACTCCTCCAATCTCTAATTAAGTTATAACAATTCATTTAAGGGACTCTTCACTTTAACACCTTTCAAACCAGACTACAAAGCTTAATATTGTTGTTATAAGACAAAAAATATGTGGCAGTGCCTCTTAAGTCGAACCAGGGTACATTCTAACAAAACTTTTGATTCAAGCTCATGACAGCACTACATTTTTATACGACATCAAATTACTGCAGTTTTATTTAGAGCCGACTATAAAACATTTTCTATAATGACTTAAGTTTGCCCTTGTTACAAAAAAATATCTGGTCAAAACGCGGGTCATTGACCAATAGTGGGATAAGAGGTGATTTATCTTCACACAGTCAATAGTTTCAAAACGATGCTTAACTAACTAAAACGACTATCTAGCTTACTGTAATGTAAAGACGTGAAATATTTCGCCTCAAATTCTTGCTCCATTGATTTACCTGTAAAATAAAATAAGAAAAATGTGTGATTTATAAAATAATCATACACAGCTCAGGTTTATAAGGAGAAAATATCGTTTATATCTTTTGTGAATTTTATAATATAGAAGCAAGTGGTCCTAATTCCGTTATGGCTTGATAACTTGGTCAGTCGAATGACAAGTGATGTGGTGCTATTTCTCAAGTTTGTTGTTGATTTAATCTGAGCACAGATACATGCACATCTTTCGGTCAGTCGTTCAATGTTTAAAACTATGGAGAATAAAGGTAAATAGAACTTCTCCATATGGGGTATCGGTTAAATGTGTCGAGATTATTTCGGGCCGAATTTAATATGACATGTCGGACGTGCGGTGGACATGCAGCTATAGTAAATGTATGTACCGCTATTTCGGCGCCGTCATCTTGTTCTCGGTGACGGTCCGTTGGCGGCGGCGGCGGTGGACATATGCTCTAATACCATCCAATTAACCAATCGAACGATTTTCGGCGGACACTTTTGAATACATAGGCATGGTCCTTCTTATCAATAAACTTTTTAATTATAAAGATGATTGTTTATAATATAGAAGTAGTAGACGAGCTTGCAGTCCACCTGATGGTAAGTAGCCATTGCCGCCTATGGACATCTGTAATCAACCCTAGATAGGATTAGATATTCCTATCTGAGGTCGGCCACAGATGCGCCTCTACCCCTGAGGTGGTCACTAGCGGTAGTGCCGCCGGAGTCGAACCACATAGGGTTCTACCACCTTAAAAATGATCTTTATAATAATAAAGATGCCGTGGTACCTCGCGCGCGGTGCTCAGTTCTTGGTCCAGGGGTTGCGCGCGTGCTGTCCGGGGATCATGTCGAGCAGGTACTGGCGCTGCGCCTCCGCCACGCGCTGCATCTCCGCCATGGCCGCGCCGCCGCCGCTGTTGCCGCCCTTGCTCGCTGCACACACAACGTAGCATTACTCATGCCACTAAACGTTATATAATATCGTAATAACGATATAATCATCTATTTGTCATTTTTTTTGTTTTATTTATTTATTTATTTGTCTGTGTACACAAACATAATAAAAAGAGCATTATAAATAATATAGTACAGAGGCCTACTTATTCCAACTTGAAATTTCTTCCAGCAGCTCCTATGGTGGTATACTTTTCCTATGGTCGAAATTTATATGATAGGCAAACATAGTGTGTACAAAATAGATATGGTAAGATAGATATCATAGACATATGTTTTATAGAACTTTAAGAATGTATAATAATATGGAGTATTTAATTAAAAATGTTACAAATCATTTATCAAGATATATAAATTTTGCATGACCAATGCAGTACAACATACTGTCCTCATTATAAATTAATTATCCTTGTAAAAATACTATATTCTAGCAAATAAATAATTTGATTTGATCGGTGATACTAAACTTGTGCAAGGAACACAGGAAGCACGTGTGAATTCAAAAAAACATTAATTTCGACTTCACCATAAAAAATTAGACCCTAACGCCGATATAAAAATAAAACCATATGATTGAAATTGCATGGTAATTCAATTAATTTCTTTCAAATCATTTCGATTTTCGACAATATCAATTTTTAAAAGGTAATGGCCGAATGTTACAGGCACTGAGGCACATCACTTTACTAGATGCACATTCATTTATATTGCTGGTTGTTAATACTTTACGTCACTTATTAAATACTTTTCTTTTTTATATTTTTAGAATATTCAGTCTTGCTTTAAGTTATTAATTGTCAACTGAATTTTGCAATGTTTTTTAAAATGGAGATGTGATAAATTAATGAATAAAGATGTGTTATTGTAAATTTTGATGATTATGGAAGAATATATTGTATTTCTGGAATCCCTTCGAAGCGTTTTCATAGCTCAGAAATAAAGTTTAATTAGTCTGTAATTTGATTCACACGATTTTACCTCAGAGCTAAAATTACTTCAACTTAACTTTAGTTTGATAAACGGATCTTATGATAATTTCGAAACATATTAGCAATCACTTATTCAATTAGCTTACAAAAATAATAAAATACGAACACTCAAAGCGATGAAACATAAAATGATACTTTGACTTTGGTAGGTGTAGATGAGCGACGAGATCTGCATCGTGTGGGGTGCGTTGCCCAGCGGTGGGGTGTGGGGTGTGGGTGTGGGTATGATATGGCATGGCGCAATACGTACAACGCTTACCTAGCGCGGCCTGCGCCATGGCCAGCTGGTAGGTGTAGATGAGCGGCGAGAACTGCATCATGGCCGCCGCCGCTGCTGGAGTCATGCCGCCGCTGCCTCCGGCGCCGCTAAGACCTAAAAATAACAAATATTTTATAATATCTAGTCCAAATGGAGTCATTAGGCAGTCCTTTTTTCAGCATTACTTAAAGCAATTTTAAATACCGGCAACAAAGGAATTAAAACCGCGTATTGTAAGTACCAATTACAAAGGTGAGTTACATTGTCATTACATTACAGCGTAGAACATTGCGGCAGCGCGCGACGCTATAAAGAGCATTTCTTATCAATCGTCAAAACATTCCACGTTGTGACGGACGCTGTTGTCGATTTTGACGGTGCGGCAACACAATGCTTTTATGTGTGTTCGACCCTTGTTGAAACCTAAAACACCAACCTCTAAGCAGCTGGTGTTGCAGCGCCTGCATGGCCGCGGCGCTGTGCTGCTCGAACGCCATCTGCGCCGCCGCCGCCGCCGCCAGCTGTTGACATACAACAACATCATTATATATAATTACAACAATATTTAAAAAAATATTGAAATTAAATTAAATGTAAATAAAATAATTTCTGTTATGAAATCACTTCAGTTTCACATCTTGTGTAAAGTTCTAATTTTTAAGTAATATGATATATATTGTGATAAACTTTGTGGCTATTTAGTGCGAGGGACATTCCTATTATAAATTAAAGAAAAAAATTGATATTTCAAATTGTGTTTTCATATTTTATATACATGTTTCATACCTTTAAGTATATACAAATAAGTATAAATAAAAAATACAATAATTTCGCAAATCCGTTCTACAAGTTTTAACCATTTATTGTTATAATGACCTGAAAATTCATTAATTCATTATTCAAATGTAACATAATTTCCTTTACATTAATAATATACAAATGCCACACACCTGATGCTGCTTGCTGCTGCTGCCCTGCGACGTGCTGCTCGAGGACGATCCTTCAACAGGCGAAACGGCGGATAATACTCAGTATTGTCATCACACACACACATTACGTACTAAGCTAGTAGCTTTAGCCAATGGGTATGTTATACCAGTATTGAAATCAAATAAAATAAAATATTAAAATTTAATAAAGACTGAAGGTTTTCTATGATTGAGTTTTGTATTTACATGTTAGGTTTATAATTTGAACTAGTATTAGTAGTCATGCCTATGTGATAGTAGGTTCCTATTACATTCTACGAGGGACAGGATGAGGGTTCATATGATTCTTACTAATAATAGAAAGTGATTTAGAACTAAGATCAGATACCAGAAGTGTTTTAGATAAAAAGAAAAGGTGAAATATCACGTAATGCCGTTTTTTGTTTTTATTTTTAAAGGATATTAGTATGATGTAAGTTATATAACATCGAGGTAGATAGCAAATCCTTTGGTTCATTTTCAAATTTAGTAAAAGTTACATATTAAACAATTACAATTAAAAGCATGTTACAAAATTATCATTATCATATCATATCCACCTTTTGTTACTGAACGATTTTAAAATACTGATGCAAATTAACAAAATAAAATTTATTTTCAAAATGTAATATTTTTAATAGTATTTTTTTAAATAAATTCAAATTTATACAATCCAAATAAGCGTAGGTACTTTAAGAGTTTTGGAAGGTAAGGTATTTTCCGATACTGAACCGAGTATTTATCGATATATTGTATGGGTGACAGGTGTGTGTGTGTGCGTGTGCGTGTGTGTGTGTGGTGTGCGGGTGTGTGTGCGCATAGTAAGCAGGGCGGTCCAGTTACCTTTACCTTTCTTGGCGGGCACGTCGGCCGCGTCGCGCGCGCGCTCGCCGTGGTGCCCGCGCAGCGACTCCGACGAGCTGATGCTCCTGCTGCGGAACCGCACAATCATATACTCAACTATTGCTCCTGGACTCATATCGTTATGTTGATAGATTCATATATTGGTATAGAAAGCGATAGACAGTAATATTTTAAAAGAAAATCTAGGTTTCTTAATCTTATCACTTGCTGCAATGGTCAACAAAAATATTGAGAATTCTTAAAATACATTTACATGTCACACATACACTGTGAAGTCTACCAATTAGCTAGAACGATTAACCCTATAATTTTCTCAGAATTAAAGCTGAGAGGAAATTTGTGGCCAGACAGATAAATATTAAGGTCATTTCACATATCATACATTTGTAAAAGATGTAGACTTCTTTTAGGTTTTTATGCCCATGTGGGCCATATATGTTCTTTTTATTTTTATAATTTATAATTACATATAAACGTGTATAGAATATCAATGCCATCGGAAGACAAAAATGAATGTAAAATAATTTATTGTTTATGAAAATGCTTTAAATGTGGTTTTATATATTTATAACAGAAATGGAATTCTACAAGTAAGTCAAGTAAACTCTTTGCCTATCCTACTGATTTTATTTTGAAAAGATTAGTTTTTAAAAAGGTCTTGAAAATAACACTTTTAACATAACTTGCATTATATTTTATTAAGATAAACGTAGGAGACAGAAAGAGACGTCTTCTGCTAAAAATACACTCGGACATGTTTTTCAAAACGTACCAAAAAGTATATAAGTGTATAAAGTTACCTGGGCGGCGCGGGTTGCGACTTGCCGGGCGCGGCGGCGGCGGGCGGCGGCGCGGCGGCCGGCGTGGCCGAGCGCGCGGAGCTGCGCGACAGCGACATCTGCGGGACACAATATTAACATTTTTTCATACATTATTTTAATGCAATAATGTACACGCACAGATTCATTACTAAGGTATCTTGTCTACGTATGGTACATATTTATTGTTGAACAATTTTTTTTATAATATAAATGACTTTTTATGCAACTGATTCTATAGACACACTTACACTTTCTACACTCACAGCCCCACACTAGGATTCCCTGTATCGTGGGTGCTATGGACACACACAGAGACAAATACACAAACACCCAGACCCAGAAACAGAAATCTAAATTCATCATTTAGAAATCTGTCTGGCCGGGGATCGAACCCGGGACCCTCTGCGCGTCAGACCGGCATGGTGACCGTTCCGCCACGCGGGTTCGTCAGACATTTTTTTATAATTGTATTTTTATAACTATTTATTTTCATTCAACCGTATTGTTAGCAGAATAAGAGGAACTAAATTTTGTAACACCTGATTATGTACTTATTCTATGCAAATAAAATATTCTATTGTATGTTATGTTTATTTAGCTGGAGGTCAAACCTGAGACTCTGTTCACGTTAAATTAGTGTGCCGCTTTGCCGTAAGCACTATTCGTCTAAATAACATGTTTTTGCTAAAAGAGGTATGAAGGCTTTAACCCCTAACTGTAACCCCTTCTTAGAACAGCATATGTCTGATTATGTCTATTCTGAAGAACAGTATATAGCTGATTGGTGCACAGACAAGTATAGGTGGACGTGCGCGTATATGCGTTTGTACGTAAGTGTATGCCTACTTCTATGTGTCTATATATCTGTGTGCGTATGTGTGTGTGTATGCGTGTATTACACGTGCGCGGGCAGCGGCGCGTGGTCCACGTGCGTATGTGTCTGTACACTTGTGGTGTGTGCGTGCGTGTACCTGCGGCGCGCGGTGCGAGTGCGCTACGTGTGCGCGGGTAGGGGCGCGTGCGTATATGTCTGTACATGTGGTATGTGGTGTGTGTGTGCGTGTACCTGCGGCGCGCGGTGCGAGTGCTGCGCGTGCGCGGCGTGCGGCGCGTGCGCTGTGTGCGGAGTGTGCGACGCGTGCGCGGGCAGCGGCGCGTGGTGCGCGTGCGCGGCGTGCGCGGGCGGCGGCGCGGGCGGCGGGGACGCGGCCGGCGCCGCCAGCCGCCGCTCGATCTCCTGCTCCTGCTGCAGCGCGCGCACGAATGCGGTCTTGAGGCGCGCCGTGTGCTCCGCCTGGACACATACAAAACACGACCATATATTAAAACATATATTAAAATATATTAAAACAATATAAAATATATCATAAAGATAGTAGCAAAATAATACATAACGTAAGAACAAATATAAAACTGATCAAATATAAAAACTTCAGAATATACCTTCCTTCAAAACGTGGCACAATACGGATGTGTATGTGTTTGTGAGTATACGTTAAATACGTACTTAATGTGCGTAGACACATTAGATAGGATGGTGTAGATATTGTGTTCAGGTGTGGGGATGGTGAACTTTGAGCTTACATTTGGCGCTGCTGAAGATGCCAGATGTGCTGTGCAAGCGTATGGGTATAGAAGTAGAAGATGAGTGTAAGTTTATGAGTGTCCTCTAGTACAAGCTTAACGACTCCGCATATACCAGGTTTACAATGCAGGAAGTGTATACACGTTAGAGTTGTATAGCAGGCTCGCTTCCCAGCGCCACACGCACGTGAAGTGTGTAGCCTGTGTGTGTGGGCGCGTACCTTGAGCGCGCGCTTGACGTTCCCGGAGACGCAGAGCTCGCAGAGGCGGCGCGCGTGCGGCGCGCAGGCGAAGGTGGCGTCCTGCTTGCGCGGCGGCGCTCGCTCCCAGCGCCACACGCACGTGAAGTCGCCGCCGCACTGCGCGCACACGGCGGGCACGCTCGACCGCGGCATGCTGCGTACAAACGGTAACAACATTCATATCAAACAAAAGACCTCTCGTGACTCGACATTGTGGTGCGTATAAATCTGGCGAATGCGCTACGCATGCACAGCGCACGTGTACCGCACGGGAACAATCGCTGCGTCTGTACGACGCACCTGTAACTATAACTTACGTGCGATTCGCAGAGTGCGCGCGCACGCAAATCACGAGCATGCAGTTGAAAGAGCACTTGTGTGGTCACGCACAGCGCAGAAGCGGCTCGTTTACAGAATGCACCATATAATCCACACGCGCATTCATCAGATACGATAGATACCCTTGGATGCGTCGTCACCATAAGTGCAGTAAGTTTGTTCCAGTGGCATAAAGCTTTCAATATAATTTATATTATTATTATTACCTATTGAAGTTTTTTTTAATTATCTTTGGCTTTCATTTGTGAATTTTTAAGCACCACTTCTGGATACAGGTTCCTCTACACAACTAAGAAAAACTTGTAGTATATCCCACCACAGTACTTCTTTACAAATTGATAAAAATTAGGCTTAAAATGGAGACAAAACATTATTCTAGATGTGTATACAGTATTGTTACACTAACCGCTCCTCATTAGTGAGGTAATCAACAACGTGCTCGAGGCCCACGAGGTACACGAAGTCCGTGTTGCTCGGCGACGGGATGAAGTTCATCTCCGGCGGCGGCGGCTTGGGCGGCGGAATCTGAAGAATAAAGGTGGTGATGTAAATCGTTTTGTTTTAAAGTCATAAATTAGTAAAGATTACTCACTCCTAACAAGAAAATGTAACCAGTTTTGACAATTGAAATTGTCACTGTCATCTATTTTCGTGTTTGAAAAATATTAAAAAAATATAGTTTATAGATAATTTACGAGTGAAACGATACTTCTCTGCACTTTTTCTTCGATTTCTTTGTCTTAACTGCACATGTCACTTATAAACATTATATTCGTTATGGTCACTTTTGACCTCGCAACCTCTTGGGTCGGTCGCCCCGTCAGGCTGAGTATTTTGAAAGTCTATATCTATGTCTGGGACGTCTTACCCCCCCGGGCGCACATATATTGCGGCAGTGTCAAGATAAGGGCTCTGGGCAGGAAATTCGGGTCTCGAGGATATCTCTTTGCCCGGGCAGTTACTCAGGTGGTCGAATTCCCCCCTGGATTTATAATATTTAATTATAACAATATAATTTTATTTAAACATTGTAATATAATGAACAAGTATCAAAAATAAACTAACCCCATTATTAAGTGGGTGGTTCGATACTTGTCGCGTCGTTACCGAGCGGACGGTCGGCCCCCTGATGGTCGGGGGTCGCCAACCCTGGGAGCTCCCGCGGGAGCGGGCGCCCCGCAGGTGTGATCGTGTAGGGGCGCGAACCCCTTTAAATGGGAGTATGGTCCGGCCTCCGCCCGCTCATACATTGTGCGTGCGAGGCGGGTCACGAACACCTCGACCGTCTTTTGCAAGTCCTTGCACCCTATAGTTACGCCAGTCTGTAGTCATTATAATCAATATAAAGTATAACCTACCTGTAGCAGCGTCTTCTCGAGCTGCTTACGGAGAGCCAGCTTGGCGGCGGCCTGGCGCTGCGCCGGAGTTTGCGTGTCCTCCGAGCTGCGAGAGCTCGTCTGCTGACAAACACATTATGCTTCACTACTAATAATAATAATTACACAAATGCACACGTCAATTGTCTGCCTATACTAATCGTGTAATCCTGTTTTGGCTAAATCTACAACGTATTGTATATATTGTAAAAATATTATATGTATCGCTGATGGATTACCTAATAAATAAATAAATAGCGTATTTTGAAGAATTTATCTATGTTTTTTTAAACACAAAAATCAAAGAAATCATTATTTAAAGTGTTAAGCCCGCCCCACATTCTCGCGAGAACGTGAGGAAAACCCGATTTGTATAGGCTCCACATTCACGTTTCTCGTTTTCTTGCGTGAATGTGGAGCGAGCTTTACACTTAAAAGTATTGGTACGCTAAATATGTGAGTAATGATGCAAAAGTGAGATACATTTTATAATCCACAAAATATTTTTTACAGTGTATACTGTAAAATTAAATGAAATAATTAATGAGGGGACAGTAATTGAATTGTCTAAGGTTTCTAATGTTTGCAAGTCTCCAAAAGTTTTTTATTACCTCATATATCAGTCCTATTCTGTCATATAATTTCCATATGATTCCATATGTTATTTTAATATTCGTGTGTCATTTCCGATCAAATTAGTTTATTTCAAACAAAATAATTTCAATGTAAAGCATATTTTGATTGTTATATCTTGCACTACACGTAATAATTTTTAATTGTATTTTTAATTTAATAATGTAATTTTATTATTCAAATTATAGCCTATAGCAAACAAATAAATTCGTTAAGCGTGAAGCAAAAAATAGTTAAATTTTACACTACAATATTTTCGGCAGTCTCCGATTATAAGATTTAAGCGAAATAAAGATAGAAAATTGAAGAACAATTGTATCAATTAAAAATGAAACATCACTTTTCATACTCACTGCATCACTAGTGCTACTGGTGACTGACGAGCTATCCTGTGTGGGCTTGCAACACAGATTTATATAACTTTATTCACTTCATTATTTCGCAAAGCCGAACCATTATAGCAAGATAATCTGGTAATGTCAAGTAAGCCAGTTAAGTATTCTTATATATAGTCACAATAAGTCATTATCGAAGATTTTGATTTTATCTGGTTTAAATTTTATTGGTCAAGTAAGTCGGCCAAGTATACCTAAACGTATAACACGTAATAACAATACATACAATATGACAACTATTATGATGGTGTCATATAACGAGATTATTGAAGATTTTGACGCTTAATTTTTGGTCAAAAATATATCATACTAAAAACACTGTATCGTTACAATATTATGAGGGAATGTTCGCGGTTTAGTGAATATATGAATACCTTTTGTGGTTGTGCATGTTGTGTAGCTGGCGGCGGTGCCGGTGTGATGGTCACCGATGGGGTGATGCTGGCGCCGCCGCTTGAAGACGACTGTGAAACGAAAAAATATATATAAAGTAAGTGGTAAAGTTAGGGTTTTAATTTTATTGCAGTGGTTATTTAGTCTATTAAAGTGAGTAGATTTTTTATTCTGTGGTATTTTCTTAAAATTAAGAATTTAAAACTGATGAATGCAATTCAAGATTTCAATTGAACCATTAAAATTTAAAAAAAGTACTGATCTACTAATTTGCACTGTGTTTCCCAGGTACAAAGTTAACATTGTGTACAATACAAATTAATTGTAACTTACTTTACGGTGAAGAACTGGTAGGAAACCTATACGCCTGAGAAAGAATATAGGATGAAAAAGTTCGCAAGGGTGTGTCAAGTCTATAAATCCGTATTTAGCCAGCGTGGTGGACGATGGGGCCTAAAACATCTTTTGTTAGGAGACTCATGCCAAGCAATGACACAATAATAGGTTGAAGACGACGTTATTCCATTCACTCTGAAAGACGATCCGTACCTAGCATCTGTACAGTAACTATTGAGTAATTATTGAGGATGACGTCAGCTCCTCATTTTGAGAGGCGATCCGTATCCAGCATTGTTATGCTGTTTGTCCTCCGCCACCGTCACCAAGCCGATACCGTTAATAAAATTAATGACAGCGCCGAAGTAGCGGTACAAACATTTACTATAGCCGCTTGTGCACCGCACATACGTCACCCGAGCACCGTCATCCCGGCCGCCGATATTTCGAGTAGATCGGAGTGACCGCTAGATCGGCATCGAGATTTTGACGGGCCGATGTGCCGGCAATATAAAATACATTGGAACTTGTCCATACATTGCCGTCACACGCGTGACAGCTGGAACAAAATAAACCGCGGATTTCGGTCGCGGTGGACAAAGTATCGCCGTCACGACATATAAAAATCGGCCCCAAAATAATCTCGTTCTCGGTATCGGTTCGGTGACTGTGCAGTGATCAAACGACCTTACAGTAGCATGTTGTGTAGTGTGGCGCCTCCGAGCAGGCTGGCCGCGCGCCACGCCGCTTACTTACGCCGTAACTTAGTTAATGATGACGTCAGACCCTCATTAAGAGGCGACCCACCAGCATCTCCAGCATCGGTACAGTAGCACGTGTTGTAGTGTGTGCCAAGACCTTCATTCTGAGAGGCGATCCGTACCCAGCATTGTTACAGTAGCATGTTGTGTAGTGTGTGCGTACCTGCGAGCGGTAGGGCCCGGGCGTGAGCGTGGCGCCGCCGGGCAGGCTGGACCCGCGCCGCGCCGCGCTCGCCGTCAGCGACGTGCCGCTCGACGAGCCGCTCGCCGCGCCGCTCGTGCGCTGCACACAACGTATTATAGCGCGGACTTCTAATCGTAGAATGTGGAGCGGCCTTTACGCTTAACAGTATTGGTACGCTAAATATGTGAGTAATGATGCAAAAGTGAGATACATTTTATTATAATAATACCCCTACTTTTTAGAGAACAAAATACTAATTACTTTTCTTAACATCACAAAGCTTTGTTGTTTTCTTAAAATTTTTTTTTTTCTGAAAACAAATTTGAGAGCAAATGATATAATTTTTTTTTTATATAGACCCCAATAGATTGAAACTGTAAATCGTGGTAACAATTTTTTTAAATATGTACTATGTACACAGGGTAAATTTTTCAACTGAGCATTAATGGCAAAATCTGACAATATAACGCACACTAAAATACTGAATACTGATAGTTGAGGTCTTTATACGAGTACTAAAAACCTTTAAAGTCAAAATTTCTCAAAATTATTTAAAAAAGTTGCGCAATAAGTTTAACAATTTAAAATTAAACTTAACATTTCTTATTGAATGATTTTAAACGTTGCTCTGAAGGTTAGTCTTCCTCCAATAGTACTTCAATGCTCATTTGCTTTGTCAAGTCAAAATTAAATACATTTTAGTTTAAATGAAGTACATACCTTGTTCTGATGCGCGGGCGGCGGTGCGGGCGTCACGGTGACGCCGGGCGGCACCACGCAGCCGCTGCCAGCGAGCGCAGTACCCGTTGTATCCTACGAAACAATATAACTTTTATTAATAACTAGCTGACCCAGCAAAATTTGTACCGCCTCAAAATCTATTTATCTAATATAGCCTATGTTACTCGTGGATATAGATGGGCAGAGGGTTTAAACCCAATGGGTGGCTACGGGTTTAAACCGGGTATTTTGGGTGAAATAGGGTTTAAACCCAAATAAACACCCAAACAGCGGGTGTAAACTATTGTCATTCATATTTTTATTTTCTTCGTGTAATATCATTTTTAAAAAATAATATTGTAAACAATTCACTAAATATGCGCTCTAAAAGCACATATTTCATTTAACTACGCTGTTATAGTCATGTTATAGTCCATTCGGATGTGTTACATTTTTTTGCAATTTTCGAAGACCCGATTTTATTTTATAGATGTCAATGATTAGTGTAAAGGGCTTAGTGTACAGTTAAATCCTAATTTGTGGAGTCCCAACTGTTGTCCCTCGGCCGCCATCTTGAAAAAAGGGGCACTAAGCGTTTTTACGCTCTACCAGGCAAACTATTCGTCGCACAGAAATTTAGTAAGAACAATTATGGTTTCAAATTGATTTATCTATAATTTTAGTTCTATAACTTTTTGTCGTTAAACCAAAAATAACAAAGATAATAACAATAATAGATTAAACTTTGGGAAGACTTTTTTTAACTTTTTTCTAATTAATTTACAGAAAATGACATTGAAACATTTTGATAGAGTTTTTATAGTCCGTCAATTTAGACATAAAAATAGTAATCAAATAACATAAAGCTAAATTTCCGTAGAGACCTTGGGTTTACCATCACAAGTAGAGTTCTAAAAGTCCTCATCGATGTGTGTGTCGGCACTTATTCGGAGTCAAACGTCAAAATTTTCGGCTTTCTGGATTTTTCTCGAAAACGGTAAATTTTATCGAAAAGTACCTTGGACCAAAGTTGTAGCACTTAAAATTTTCTATAAAATAATGTTTATATTTTTTTTCTTAAAGCTATAATTATTAAGATATTACGTAAGAATTACATTTTACATTATATGCCCATATTCCCACACCACCTGTGCAATAGTATACGAGAGGTATATTTATTTGTTTTAGTTGTGCGATATTTGTTTCGTCAAACAAATAATAATTAAAAATGTAATAAAAATAGATGAACCCCTAAAAATGTTATATTTAAAAATGTAAAAACATTAGAAATACAGTAAAAACCTATAGTATATCTATTAAATAAACATTTGAACTATTTTAAAAGCTTTGTGTAGATTTTATTAACTCATTTTATAAACACCCAGATAAATACCCAGTGGGAGGAAATAAACGGGTATTTATTGGGTTTAAACCCTGCACAGGGTTTAAACCGGGTTCTTTGCCCATCTCTACTCGTGGATAATGTAGCTTTCAAATGGTGAAAGAATTTTTAAAATCGGTCCAGTAGTTTTTAAGCCTTTTTATTACAATCAAACAAACAAACAAAGTTTTCCTCTTTATAATATTAGTATAGAAGTATAGAAGTATAGATAGTATAGATAATAAACAATCATTAGCCCTATCAGTGATATATTTGATTATCTTTCTTCCTAGGACTTATCTATTATTTTTAAAATTACATAATAAAGTCGAAAGTATAATAAACAATCAAGGGTTATGACTACAAACACCCCTATATATATGCATATGTTCCATTGTACTTATTGTATAATTTATATTCTGTCTTATAAATTTTATCAAAATAGAGGTCAGACATATGAAAGGACAGCTTAACAAATAATTCAGAGAAAACAGCATTTAACAGAATTTATTAAATGCAAAAGAAGTAGGGTCCGCACCAAACTGCTAGTCCGCTCTGAAGTTGTTGCACGCAGGTGTAGTCAGAGAGCCAATATGGTCGGACACAACTACAAAGATATACTCCATAGCAATAGTAAGGGCACACTATAACTTATAACTGCACTATGTACTCATGGGCGAAAGCGGGCAGCGAGCGGATGCTGCATTGTTTTCGTCCCGCTAATATCTACAATTTGCTGATGCGACGCGACTCGTATCTCTATATTAAAAGCGGACTAGAAGTTTGGCGCGGAGTCATAAATTCAATAGAATGCATACCTTAGCGGGCGGCAGGCTGGTGGCCTGCTGCGACTGGCGGATCTTGCGCAGCAGCACGAGGCGCGTCTCCTCCGCGCGGAGCTTCTCGCGCAGCTCGCGCAACCGCCGCTCGCGCTCCCAGATCTCCGCGCTCGACAACTCCTGCACACGACACGGGGAAATTAACCGACTTCGAAAAGGAGTTCTGAGGTTCTGAGTTGGGTGTGTATTTTTATTTTTTATTGATTATTTGAGATGATTCAAACTTCATTATATACGGCCAGTTTCCGAGGTGATCCCATTTCATAGAAATTGATAAATTTACGCTTGTTTTCTCAGACAACTGAATAAACAAAAAATCTTGTAAACTTGAATAACTCGAGAATTTCTGGCCTGATTTTTTTATGACTTATTGTCATCACGAGCAACTAAAGTAGTGTAATCTTATTAAAATAGAACGTTTAAAACCTAAGTTGGTACATCATAGATAACAAATGAAGTGGATGTTAAAGTTCTAATTAACATTTTTCTATTTACATATTGGAAAAACATGTTTCTGGTATTTTTTTTACAGCGGCCGCGGCGGCTCGTGCTCGTCCTCGGAGTCGTCGTCGTCGCGCTCGGCGTGACCGACACGTGCCCGCTGTGTACAGCTCGGCGGTGACGTCACAGCGTCACGTCACACCACTCACCCTGTGTCCGGCCAGCGGCAGCGGCGGGTCGTTCTCGTCCTCGGAGTCATCGTCGTCGCGCGGGTCGCGCGGAGACTCCGGCGCGCTCGGCGTGATCGACACGTTCACGCTAGTGTTCAGCTTGCTGCTAACATCTGAAAATATGTTTATTTTTGGATTAATGTGCTCATTTATTTCAACATTTACACAATACCATTGTCCAATGTTTACTTCAAAATTAAATGTTTCGCGCGTATAACACACATTTTTTATTTTTCGCAATCAATCCTCAGTTATTGTAGTAAAATAACTTATTTTCATTAAAAATGTTAACTCTAGCTATGCTAAATTATTTACACACATTTAAAACGATAAAAAACTCTTTATTTGGCGTACTTAATTATTTATTTCCTAGTCTGTCGTAAACTGTTCTTATGAAATGAAAAATAACTTTACCAGTAAATGGAGCAGGTGCAGGCATATTAGGCTTGCGGTGTGGTGGTGCAGCGGGCAGCAACACAATGTCAGGGCTTTCCGCATAGCTGCGGTGTTCCGAGCGCGGCCGCAACACCCTCTTACCACTGGCGCCCTGGTAATACATTCCTACTATTTATATATGTTTCATGTGTGTAATCCTTCATTTTGTTAAGTGTTTCAGATTGCCAGATGACGTCAAATAGACACCAAATGAATGTTCTATTTAGTTCTATTTATTATACTAAGATTGTTTTAAATAAGAAAATTTCACGAAATAATTTACATAAGTTATTTAAGATATTTTATCTAGTGGTCAGCGATGATAAACAATTGTTATGAATACTGTGCTTTAAATGCTCAATTTTGCCATTATTTAATACTTGTTGTCAGCAATGACCACATAATGATAATACCTTGTTATGAATAACTTCACTTGACCTTCATAATACAAATCAATTAGTCATCTGACAAACCTTTGTACAGTTTCCTCAAACTATTCAACGAAATAATGCTATTTGAATAATTATTATCTAACAGGTACTTGTTTAATCATGAAGATGTTATTTTTGGAAATATTAAGAAAAATGTATGCATCTCATTTAAATTCGTATTATTGTAAATGTAAATGTAATTACTATTATGTTTAGTTATAATGTAAAGTGTAATGTATGGTGTAGGTTGTTAAAATATATACTGCAATTGGAGAATCATACCAATATACTTACTCGCTCAATCTTAGGTAAGGGATGAAATAGAAAACAGTTTATTATTATCATTGTAGTATGCATATGCAGTTGGAAAATAAACATTCGCTTGCAAATAACAGTTCTGGAGACATTTTCTCCAATGAGATGTATAAAAATAGTAATGCAATAAAGATAATATAATATTATTCTCAAATAATTAAAATTAACCTCTATGTGGTGTAAGTAAACATGTAAAGGATATCACTATCTGTGCTAGTGACATTCCATTTCTATTATTTATGCAGTGATCATATAATCTACGGAACTATTAGCTGTGAGTGTGACGTGAGTGACACCGGCGATCAATTTTAGAAGATAAAAGAAATACGTAGAAAATATTCTCCTGCTTAATGTAAAAAGAAGTATAATATTATTTAAACTAGAAGTAAAGGCTTTAAATGTTGTTTTTGTTATTTCAGGTAAGCTATTCTGTTTAAAATATGTTAATTGTAGTAAACTTGTGTATAAAAGTGATGAATAAAAGATTTTGTTATTTCAGAAAACGCAATTACGTCTTTATTTCACCTGAGTATATACCATTATAAAACAACATTTTCCGCAATAAAAATACAACAAATATGGAGAAGTTAAGATTTGATTTTTGTGTGAAAACATCAGCAGATGGAAAATCAAACATTATTTGCATAACCTCAATAGGAACACCTGATGGCCAAACTTTTGGCATACCGGCCGAACATCAACCTGCAAACTTACACCAACTTATAACAAATACATCTAATAATGCCAAGATAAGAAAAACATTGAATAAAAGATATCAAACAAGGAGAATATGGATAACTTTAACTGATGAAATATCAAAGGTATATTTAGATGAAGAACAAAATATACAATTTATGGATTTTTACCTTGAAGAGATTAATGAAAACATAAATGATTCAAAATCATTAACTGAAAGCCCAAATAAAACATTGGAAAAACTACTAGAGACATTACTCGAAGAAAAGCATAGAAAATCTGAAAATTTGGGAAAAATTGCAAAAGACTTTGTGCTTGAAAAATTTACTGGTAAAAACGCAAACGCTCACCAATGGATTAAGGACTTCAACAAAGAATGTAAACGTTTCCATATTGATGAAGACAGAAAAAAAATTGAAATTTTAAAACAATTCCTAGAATATTCAAGTGTAAACTGGTACAGTTGTATGTTAATGAAATTTACAATAGAATCAGAGTGGATTAGATGGGAAAAAAACTTCTGTGAAACATTCGGAAACAAAGGTTGGTCGCCGATCAGATATGCTCTTGGATTTAAATATCAAACAGGCTCATTGCTTGAGTATGCATTGAAGAAAGAGAAATTGTTATTAGAGGTTAGGAAGACGATTGATACAGGTACTCTTATAGACCTTATAGCCGCAGGCCTGCCTAATTACATGAGTGACAAAATTGACCGAGAGATGTTACAACAAACGGAAGATCTCTATAATGAGATCGGCAAATTAGAACATCTTGTTGGGAAGAACAAATATGAAAAAAAGAACTACACGCACTCTGACATAAAAACAAAAAAAAATGAAGAAAAGAAACCATGCCAAATTTGTGTCAATGAGAAAAAAGGGAAACGTTTTCATCCTGAGGAAAACTGCTGGTTCAATGCGAAGAATCAAAAATATGTTGTGAAAAGCGTGAATAACTCTGAATTAGAAGTTGAACTTAATGAGGAGAATCCAAAAAACTAGAAGTATCACCATTAATAAAAATAAAGTTATTATTAAATGACACTTTAAATGTTACTGCAATTTATGATTCTGGTTCAAATGTATCGTTAATTAATGCAAAGTTATTGAAAATACAAAATAAAGAAGAAGACACATTTAATAAGCAAACAGCAAACTTAAAAACTATTAATGGTGAGAAAAAAACAAAAGGTATGGTAACATTGAAAATAAAAATATATGACATTGAAAGAGAAATGAATATTTTTGTGATAGATAATGAAAATTTTCACTATGATTTTCTCATTGGTTTGGATTGTATCAAAGAATTTAGATTAATACAAAACGAAAAATTGAATATCATACAATGTAATAATACACATAAAGAGAATAAGATCCAAAATGAAGAGGATAACAAAAATAAATACTCCGAAACAAATATTTTGAATGTCGAAATTCCTGATGTACTAGGTGACAAAAATGAACAAGATGCGACTCTAAATTCTGAGGTACGGAAACAAGAAATTAACTATTTAAACCAATGTGAAATAAATTTCAATGAGCACATAAATTTCAATGAATTTGAAATTTCAGTTAACCATCTAGATTTATGTAAACGAACTGAAATTGATAAATTGATAGAAACATACAAACCAGTCTTCGCTAAGGACAAATACGACGTTGGTACAGTACGAGGTTATGAAGCTCACATAGACTTGACAGTAGATCAATATTGCTACAAGCGCCCTTACAGATGCACAACTGATGATAGAAAAGAAATTGAGAATCAAATATCAAAACTATTGAAGAAAAACTTAATTGAGGAATCATATAGCCCTTTTGCTGCTCCGGTCACCTTAGCATACAAGAAAGAAGATGGGAAAAGAACAAGACTGTGTATTGATTTTCGAGAATTGAATAAAATTGTTGTCCCTCAATCACAGCTGATTCCAGCAGTTCCCGTTGATTGAAGACTTGATGGTAAAGACCGTAAACTGTGAGTATTATTCCACTTTTGATATAAATTCAGCATTTTGGTCCATTCCTTTGAGAATTCAAGATAGATATAAGACAGCTTTTGTCACACAAGAAGGCCATTTTCAGTGGACATGCCTTCCATTTGGTTTAAAGACGGCTCCAGCTATTTTCCAAAGAATATTGAGAAATATAATAAGAAAATATAATCTCTCAGATTTTACAGTAAATTTCATAGATGATATCTTGGTTTTTTCTAAAAGTTTCGAGGAACACATAACACATATATCAAAACTACTTGACGCAATATTAACAGAAGGATTTAGACTGAAATTGTCGAAGTGCACTTTTGCAAACAATCATGCCAAGTATTTGGGACATATAATAAAAAAAAATTCAGTTACACCTCTCAAAGATTATTTAACGGCTGTCAAGAACTTCCCCATTCCAGAAACAAAGAAAAATATACGCCAGTTCCTGGGAAAAGTAAATTTTTATCATAAATTTATACCACACAATGCAATTATCCTGGAACCTTTACACAATCTGTTACGGAAAGATGTTAAATTTATATGGACCAAAGAATGCCAAAAATCATTTGATAAAATAAAAGATTTACTATGCTCGAAACCAATTCTAAAAATATTTGACCCAGAACAACCAATTAAAATATACACTGATGCCAGCATTCAAGGAGTGGGAGCTGTGTTAAAACAGGAAGATGAAAACGGAATAAATAAACCTGTTGCTTATTTCTCAAAGAAATTGACCGACACTCAAAAGAAAAAAAAGGCAATATATTTGGAATGCTTGGCAATTAAGGAGGCTGTAAAATATTGGCAACACTGGCTTATGAATAAAGAATTTATAGTATATTCAGATCATAAACCATTAGAAAATCTTAACATCAAGTCTAGAACTGATGAGGAATTGGGTGATTTGACATACTACTTATCACAATACAATTTTAGGATAAAATATAACCCAGGACAGTCAAATCAAGAAGCGGACTGCTTAAGTAGAAATCCAGTTTTAGAACCTAGTGACAATACTGAAGATTTTTTGAAAGTTGTAAACTTAATAAACATGCAAGATATAAAAAAGGACCAAGACACAAATATAATTGTACAAGACGGAAAATCAAAGTTTATACTGGAAAATAACATTTATTACAAAAAGAATAAAAGAAGGAATAAAATTATACTATCAGAAGCATTTAGCAAAACACTAATTAAAAATGTCCACAATACTTATAACCACATTGGGAGAACCCAAATGATAAATAAAATAACTCCTTTCTATACAGCAAAGAATATCTACACAAATATTAAGAAACTCTGTGATGAATGTGACATTTGTATTAAAAACAAATCAAGAAGAAATCCAAAATTTGGTTTGATGTCCCATTTAGGCCCAGCAACCCGTCCTTTTGAAATTGTATCAATTGACACTATTGGAGGCTTTGGAGGATCAAGGTCTACAAAAAAATACTTACATCTCTTGGTTGATCATTTTACACGATATGCATACATTTTGACATCAAAAAATCAGAACTCCAATGATTTTATCAAGTTGATAGAAAAAGTGACACAAAGCAATAATATAGATATGCTATTAACAGACCAATATCCTGGCATAAATTCCAAAGAATTTAAAGACTTCTTGAAAAAGAAAAATATAACAATGGTATTCACTGCTGTGGACGCGTCATTTTCAAATGGCCTTAATGAAAGGCTGAACCAAACTTTAGTCAATAGGATAAGGTGTAAAATAAATGAAGGGGACAAGAAAACAGCATGGACCACTATTGCACAAAAATGTGTAGAAAAATATAACGAAACAGAACATACAGTTACTAAGTTTACCCCAAAATATCTTTTAGAGGGAGAGAATATGGATATTCTGCCACTGGAATTGAAAAAAGGATGTACAGTAGAAGATCTGAGAAAAGATAGAGAGCTAGCATTCGAAAATTCAATAAAATCTCACAACTATAATAAAAAAATATATGATCTAAAAAGAGAAGAATATAAATTTGAAGTGGGTGATAGAGTATATGTAGAAAATGGGAACCGGCTAAATAGGAAGAAAATGGATGAATTAAGGATTGGACCATATAAAATCCTAAGGAAGATTTCGAATTCAGTCTATGAAGTTGATGCTGGACATAAGAAGGCGGAGTCAAACTTCTACCATGTTACAAAGTTAACTCCAGTAATGAGTAGCTCTTGATGGAACAATCATTATGATGTTGTTCTCTCCGAGGGTGGGAGATGTAAAGGATATCACTATCTGTGCTAGTGACATTCCATTTCTATTATTTATGCAGTGATCATATAATCTACGGAACTATTAGCTGTGAGTGTGACGTGAGTGACACCGGCGATCAATTTTAGAAGATAAAAGAAATACGTAGAAAATATTCTCCTGCTTAATGTAAAAAGAAGTATAATATTATTTAAACTAGAAGTAAAGGCTTTAAATGTTGTTTTTGTTATTTCAGGTAAGCTATTCTGTTTAAAATATGTTAATTGTAGTAAACTTGTGTATAAAAGTGATGAATAAAAGATTTTGTTATTTCAGAAAACGCAATTACGTCTTTATTTCACCTGAGTATATACCATTATAAACATATTGTTAAATTTAAATCTTGAATGTTAATTGTTACAGATAAAAACATGTGTGTTTGTACCCTTAAATATGTGTAGGTGTAAAAATAACTCAATGAATTGATTGGTTTTCATATGAGAGTCATGGAAACCTTTGACAAGATATTTTTAGTAATTGACTGTAATACATATAAAACAGAATTATGCAACTTTCTTTGCAATACAAATCTTACAATAGAAATATATAATGTCCTACACTATACTGATGTTGAATATCTCAAACTATAGCCTTTTTATATAAAATGTTTACTATTGTAATTACATTATGTTTGTTTGCTTTTGTAATGTATTTTTAAAATTTTGATTATACCTAAAATGTTCAATAAATCAACAAGTGAACATGTTTATATTAAGTTATAAAAAAAATATATTATTTGCAATAAAATTAAGTAGAATATGATGTATGTAGTAGGCTAAGATATATTCCCCTTCATTAATATCTACAAGGATTATGTTGTTAACACAGCTTTATTGGATAAAATTCTTACAAGTACATAATTAACACCCTCCCCATTAAGATTAACTTAATTTAGGAAGCTCAGGTTACAAACTTACACAAAACTCTCTGTAAGAATTAGGCTATTAGAGCAAATAATAAAGCTTTCAGTAAGTAAGAACCCAAAATTTAATTATCCTATCTTTCCCACTCGATTTTGCACAGATTGCACAGTCATTTTGCACAGATTGCAGTCATTTTGCACAGATTGCACAGTCATTTTGCACAGGTCTCCTATACAATGTAGATTAGTGTGACTGTAATTTGGTTTACTAAAAACTTACATGAGGTGGAGGCTGAGCTGGGGTAATAGTTAAACCACTGGCTGTGAGTGCCCTCAGCTCATTTAATTCTGGTGGCAGTGACCTATGATAATTAAAAATATTAATATATTGTACAACATTTGTCAGTTATGTGCCATATGTAACACAAACATAAGTTCATAGAAACCTTTACTCAAATATATTTTTCAAAACAAGTTCAACCCAGGATACAAGAAATAAATTTGATCTTGTTTTCAATTGCACCCGATTTGAATAATGCATGGATTTTATATGATTCAAAATGCAATTTGTATATTTAAAAAATAATGTTTTATATAATATTTGCAATTGTGATAAAGTAAAATAATTAGACACGTAATTAATCACAATAGACTAATTACTTTAATCATAAAACAAACATCATGTGATCATGTAAATTCAATACAAGGGCATATAATAAGAAATTAAAGATTTATGTTGATTATAAAAATAACCAAAATAAACAAGCATATGTTTATTGAGACATTACCTGACGGTCAAGTCGACCGCAGAGTCGTCTACGTCCATTGTGGATAAACCTACAAAACAAATTTGTAATTAATATCCAATCCATCGAAAATCAATACAAATAAAGTATGAACTTATCCGGCTAAATTAATTTCTACTAGCCAAAAATTGTTCCTAAATCATACCGTGGTATAAATAATGAAGATTGGTCACCGAATTAATTATCAACAAATCATTACAATTTAGGGAAGAGCAAATAAAGAGGACCAGGTGACAGATTTTTGACAATGATGGCTATCGTTCAGTGACAACAATTTCGAATTACCGCTGTTATGCATTGTTTTAGTCTAAATCACAACTAATACAACAATTTAACAACGTCATGTACCTTTTGGTTCAAGCAATGTTAGTAAGTTATTGAAAAAATCACGATAAACTTTAATAAATCAGTTTTAAAAACGTTCGGTACAACCACACACACAGCTCAGAACAGGAGAATATAAACAGATACAAAAAACATATTAACAGAGGCATAGTAGCACAGACAACTAAAACTCTACAAAATATGTTTACATTCACTATTAGATTTCACATGTATTCATATTAATTATAATACTTAAACAACGTTAAACATGCATATAATGATTAATTCAATATTTTTTAACGTTTTTGTATGCAATAAAAACGTACGCAAGTTAGTATTTGCATAAATTGGGTACTTGACAGTTATAACAATAAAATATGAAATATGTTGGATATGATAGCTTATAAGTAAACATAAATTATGCAGTATTTCGTTTATTTTTTAATATGTTCTAAGTATTTTAATTTTTAAAAAGAAATTTTCGATTTTTTATCTGTGGATTTTAAATCCCAAAACGGCGACAGTGCTGCCTCAAATGTCATGTGACGTCACTACATCGAAACCTGTCGATCACATCGAAACCTGAAGTATGTGTAACGTCGAAGTTTATTTCTATATTTTCAATGTGTTGACGTCACGCTACGAAATGACACTTGACCGCCTGTTTTGGCGTAACGTTCCGTTTACCGTAATAAAAATATGTTTTTTATTAATAAATAGCCCTTTTTCGAAAAAATGATCAATGAAAGGCATATATAATACGTATATGAATTCATTAAAACAGTTTCCCAAAAAGTGTCAAGTAGCCAATAACGAGAAACGTCATTGTCAGTCAGTTGTCATCTCAACTGTCAATTGTGCGCACATTTGTAGGTTACTTATTTGTTTTGTTTACCCACATGTTTGACTCAGGATACTTGAAGATTCATAACATAATCAAAAAAGCTTTGTAAGAATATTACCAAACACTATTACAACATGCCTGGCCCAGACTTACTGTCGAGCCAAGGTCTTCGCCTGGATGGTCGTAGACCCAATGAACTCCGCCGGATTCGATGTAAGCTTGGAGTATTTACCCAACCAGACGGCAGCGCGTACTTAGAGCAAGGCAATACGAAGGTTTTAGCTGCTGTTTATGGGCCTCATCAGGTAAATATTAGATTATTCTTTTTCTAGCCAAAATTCCAACCTGTTTGTAGTTAAAACGTTAACAAGGCATTACTTAAAATTAGTTGTAATAATTTACCTATAATCTAAATTTCTTTAAATGCCACAATCACATTGCTAGCCTGCCACAAATTTTAATTCTTAATTCAATGGTTGCGCTTAATCAATTGTATTTGTGGCTTTCAGGCATCAAAATCTAAGCTTTCTACAGAAGGTGTTGTTGTAAACTGTCAGTACAGCATGGCTACATTTTCCACAGGTGGGCTCATGTATTCTTTATTTTTTGTGAGCAGCATAGAAACAAATGCTGGAATGAATATATGAACCATTATCTACCAGTTACCATATTATTTGAATACAAAAGTTCATTTATAATTTTTTTATATAAAAGGCCATTCCTTATCAGAAAGCCTAATACTAAGTCGTTATTCAAGACATTTTACCAATAATATAGAACTTAATTAAAAGTGGCATTTGATAGTCAGCATAACCACACAGAAGAATGGTTTCATAATTATAAAATTGTTTGTTTGTTTGAAGGTGAAAGGAAGAACAGGCCAAGAGGTGATCGCAAGTCTCAGGAGATGTCCCTGCATTTGAGACAAGCTCTAACAGCTGCAATCAAAACTGAATTGTATCCTCGTTCACAGATAGACATCTATGTTGAGGTTTTACAGGTTTGTAACTTGGCTTCCGTAGTTATACCTTAGATATAATAGGCAATGAGTGTACTGTTTTTAATACGGATGTACATGATTTTATTTATGAAAGTTAGTCATATTTATCACTGGCAAAATGTATCAAATATGATCTGTATATGTAAAGTGCTTCATGTAAAATAACTTTCTGATGTGCCCGTCTATTATTTCTGCTATTTTTATGTGGTGGGTATTTTGTACTAAAGTTTTAGCTGTTTTTTTAATAATCTTATTTGTTAAAAATGGAACCCTATTACTAAGCCTCTGCTGTTTCTCCATTTGTCCTTCTAACAAAGGTATAATTGTAATGGATAGCACTTGATTTTTTTACAGAGAATGTATAACCCTTTACACCCGAAGATTTTTTTTCGCAATTTCCGATTCAAAACGTTTATTACGGCTTTTTATATAGCTTAAGGGATCCACAAAAAATACGAAAAAAAATCCAGAGTTTATACGTAAGCCAGAAATCGACCCGCACGATCGTGAGTCTCCGGTGGGAACTGTCACACTCACGATCGTGAAAATTGCAAAAAAAATTAGTTTTTTATCAAAAAATATTAGAAAATTAAAACAATTTGGAGATATTTAACATCACTGTCTTTATTTTCATTAGTCTTTATAAAAATCTGTCTTGCCAATGAAACCTAAACTACGTAATTCTATGAAAATCAACATTCTTCTTTCTTCCGTTATTGCCTCCGTCTAAAATCCAGGTCTCCAAGGCGTAGGTATTCTTGGCTAGGGAATACATCCAATGATAATGCAGATGGAGAAAACTTTAGCCATATCTATTGCAATTAAATTAAGTTTTCGACCGGTTCTTCTTAGATAATATAAATTTGTACATCTGGTTACATATCAAGAGCCTCATAATTAAAATATTAAGAAAAATATTTCTTTGGAAACTTTACTGGAGATGTTGGTAGGGATGTGTAGACCTTTTCAAGACAGAAAACGTATTCTTTTCCAAGCTATTTTTCGATGTGTTGGACGTTAAGATGCTCGGCGGCGAGAAATTTCTAGGGATGATTTTAAAGTAGATGGTTGAGGTTCAGGCTCAAGTTCCAGATCCAATTCTAGGTCAGTTTCTATTTGAGGGTCTGCATGTGCTTCTGGATCTGTTTCAGGGAACAATTCTTCAAATTGAAACTCTTCTAGTCTATTTGGTTGAAGCTCTTCACTTTCATGAAGATCTTCAATGTCCGATACATTCATCACTCCGCACTGGCAAAATCTGATCGTCATTTAAATGTACCCCTAAAATTGAAACAAACAAAATTGATATTGACGAAACTTACACATAACTGGTAATAGCAATAAAAGCATTTTCATCAAACGTTATTCTGCACCAACAACCGTAGGCACACGATCGTAACAGTTGAAATTTGCAACCTAATTGTATCTCAATTGCAAGTTAATCGAATAAACTACTAAATTCCACGTATTTAGTGTTCTTTTAGCTTTCAAATTAGCTATAATTAATAATAGATACTAAACATTTAATACCAAAAATAATTATATACCTGTGACAGTGCGCGGGTCGAAAAAATCTGCCATCTTTGGACGAGTCCCTAGCACAACTGACCGTCTGCACCCCGCTCACTTAGCCGGTAGCACGTGCGATACTCTCCTCACGATCGATCGGCATCGGTTGCGTTTCGAAAAATAAGAAGCTATCACGTGGGAATTTTTTTAAAGTGAAACTCACGCTCATATCATCTCGGGTGTAAAGGGATAATGTGAATAAATTATAACTGAGATTGCTTCAATAAACAATGCAATTGTAGTCCAAAGCATTGGCTTTTGTATCTTGTATAATATATACAACCGTACCCTCACTGTACGCTCATTCATTGCTAGTAAAAAAAAAAATAGAAATCTGCTATTTTCCATTAAAATCTTTATTGAAACAAATTGTAAAACAGCATAGCCAATAATTGAAAGTGGTAGAACCCTTTGTGGTTCGACTCCGGCGGCACCACCGCCACACCTATTTCTGCCTAATAACAGCAGTGTTAGGTGCTGCTGTGTTCCGTTTTGAAGGGTGTGGGAAGGGAGACATACATTTCTAAGGCGTTCCAGCTTAGTCTTAAGGGGTAGCGGTGCGACCTCAGATAGGAATATCTAATCCTATCGGGTTGATTACAGATCTCCATGGGCGGCAGTAGCCACTTACCATGAGGTGGACTGCATGCTCGTCTGCTACTCCTATATTATAAAAAAAAAATATAATTTTGTCGCATAGGCGGACGGTGGTGCGTACTGCGCGTGCGTGAACGCGGCGACGCTGGCGCTCGTGGACGCGGGCGTGCCGCTGCGCGCGTACGCCTGCGCGTGCTCCGCCAGCCTCGCGTGGCGCCACGCCGCGCCCGCGCCGCTCGCTGACGTCGGACACGTGGAGGAGGCGGCGGGCGGCGTCGTGCTCACTGTTGCTAGTCTGCCCAGTACTGGTTAGTTCTAACGGAGTAAGAGGGGGGCAAAGGAGGCGGTTCGCCTCGGGTCTCCGGTCCTGGGGGGCCCCCAAACACAGTTGCTAACCCTTCCGTAATAAAAAGCTATTAGATAAAAAGATAGACTGGGAGCATCCATTCAACTTTCAGCCCCGGGCCTCCAACAACCTTAGTCCGCCACTGGTTAATAGCATTGTAGTACACGCAGGACTCTCTTCAATCGTTCACTTTTGATGGACTGATCATGGTTTTGCGACACATGCTTACTATGACTAGTTTGCGAAGAACAGTTGCGTAACTACACCATAGGAAACCTGTGGTAAAATCATTGCATGGGGCCCTAATAAATTCTCGCTCACGAATACGTATTTTAGTGATTGTTTGATCCTGGGGATATTTTTTTCACAGATTTTTTTGTCACTGTTTAGTTCACAGCCTCTCGGACCAGAAGCCCATGGCATTTTGCCAGTCCTGCCATATGGTGTTACAAATTTATTTTTTGTTGCAGGAAAAATTGGATTATTAGAAATGTCACATAGACTGCATATGGATTACTATGATGTGGTCATGAGCAGAGCTTTACAGGGTTGTCGAGATATAGAGGTAAAAAACGATTGTGTATGTGAGTGAACAAATTCAAAAGGATCATTACGTATAAAATTTATTTCAATTCTTTTAGGTCATACTCGACAAGGCAGTGAGGGCGCATTTGGCAGAGGGGTGGACAAAGCAAGACCTGGTCACAATATGAAATAAAAGATATTTTAATTTTAACAAGTTATTTTTCTAACACCCTAATATTAGATATTTTCGCTTCGGATTTTGTGGTAAAAGGGCTGATAAAAATAAAAAGTATTTTTTAGACTTACATATTTATTAGAGATCTGAACAAAATATGAAATTAAATTATATGTACAGTCTATGTTAAAAACTAACTAAATTAGAGGTAAGTTAATAGGTACACACTGTTTTCATTACATAGCTTATTTTATGGTAAGAAAACTTAATTTTAGAACCTTTCTATGGCAAAAGAAAATGACATGCGATATCAGCACATTAGTATAGCGAAAAATTGCGTAACCATTCAGCCTAAAACATTATGCAAGGAAAATAGAAAGAAAAAATAAATATGTACTATGTAAAAATATCGGATGTAAAAAAATCAGTCCATCCGTTTCTATGATTGCACACAACGCACATTTTAAAATAAATAAAAACTCACTTTGATAAATAAAAAAGTACGACGTATTGTACTTGTAAACTCAATTTAAAACCGAATATAACATAATAATAAATATTCTTTCTTTATTTTATGTAATAAAATTGTGATAGTAAAAACTTAGTGTACTTTGTAACATCTCCATTGTAATATCACAATGCTTGAATAATTACAGTCATACAATGTATAACATAACTGCAACAACTAACTTCAAGCCGACTGCACACCGCCCGCGGCTCCGCTTAACATCGTTAACGACATAAACACATTTCAATATGCGGATATACAAAAAGTGAGTTGCTAAGGCACTCAACTACAATTACAATCTATTCATGTATATATAAAAACTTTATGCGTAAAGCAAATTGCTAATAAAAATGGGGCTTCCAACAGACAAAATTAAAGAAAGAAAAACATGTGTAAAACTCGTTCACCAATGCATGCAAAACTTCATTCAATTCCAAAGGAGACTTAACCTAATTGTATATTAATAATGCGAATAAATGTTTTGTCACATTCCTATGGCTCTGTTACTGCTAAACGATAGTAATGTGGTAGAAAAGTCTAAGCTTGATTGCAGGGCGTGGCGTTAGTTGGCCGCGCGGGCTGGTTCACTAGCGGCCACTTCTGAAACAAAGAACATTTATATAGTTATAGTACTTACAGTTACACATTATCTATAGCATATATTTTGTAGGTGGTAGAACCCTTTGTGGTTCGACTCCTGCGGCACCACCGCCACACCTATTTCTACCTAATAACAGCAGTGTTAGGCGCTACTGTTCCGGTTTGAAGGGTGTGGTAAGGGAGACACACTTTTCCGAGGCGTTCCAGCTTAGTCCTCATGGGTAGCGGCGCAACTGTGGCCGACCTCAGGTAGGAATATCTAATCCTATCTGGGGTTGATTACAGATGTCCATGGGCGGCAGTAACCACTTAGTATCAGGTAGACTGCATGCTCGTCTGCTACTCTTATATTATAAAAAAAATGTACTTTACATATGCCTATGTAAAGTTATAATATATTACCATATAAGCGCGTTCGAAACGCTGATTCTTGCGGTAGCGCGTGGAACTAGTACCATTATTATCGTGGTTTTCCGCCAGTCTAGCTCATATGAGAACTGTCACCCTAACCATTTGCAAATACTTAATTCTAAATACTTTAAGATTGCATATGATGCATTATTGCAAGTACATACCATTATTTATTTTGTTAGGAGTATTGTGCGGTGAGCTCTGTGTCTCACTAGTGCTACCATCGGCTTCGGCAGTTTCACCGGCTGACGATGTCGGTGCCTGCAAACATTACATAATAATATTATTAAACAAACAAAAATAATTCATTTAATAAAGTAATAATTGGAATAATTACAGTATACCCGGGGTAATCTGATAACTGTCTAATCTGGCAACCATATTTCACTACTTAACCAAATTTTCGAGATTGACCATAATTATAATTGAACAGGCATGCATAACTTGCATGCAATAATGATAATTAATATTTAATGAACTTTATCTTATGTTTACTATCTGTGGTATTTTTGGTTTAATTCAAAAGTATATCATGCATGGCAGCATAGCATGGATGCTACTTTTCTTTAGGTAAATCTTAAGGTACGCCTATTTTTAAAGTTTTAGATAACGATGCCTTGAAAAGATTAATTTATTACTTTAAAAAAAACATTATCGACATCGCCAAAATGTTTGTAACCGCGGGTCTACTGTATTTATTTATTTATTAAGCCTAATTTATCATAAAATATTGTAAAGAATATAACACTTACTCTGTTCCTATTAACCATGACTCTCGGCTGTGGGATTTTGGGCGCTTTGGTTGGGTCAAAATGACAGTCAAATATATCAATCAGTTCCTTTACATCTTCCTTCTTGGCAGACACCGATAACGCCGATAATTGTTTTTCTAAACCTGTAAATAGACCATAATATACTGTTTTGATGTTTGTTCACAAACTTATTAGGACAAATTAAAATTGAAATAATAAATATAGCAAATAGTGATGATATTAGTTTTGGGGAGGTGGTATGTTACTTAGTTTATTTTATGCAAAGTAATGCCCGTCCATTAAAATTCGAATGGTCCCTTAATACAATTTTGTTTTAACAGAGACTGATCTATTGAATTTTTTCCTTGTATATTTGGTATTAGGTATTTGTTGTCGTGACTTACTGCAACTCGTCAAAAGATAGACAGACTTTTCCGAGGTGTTCCAGCTTAGTCCTCAGGGGTAGCAGCGCATCTGTGGCTGACCTTTCAGGTAGGAATATCTAATCCAATCTGGGGTTGATTACAGATGTCCATGGGCGGCAGTAGCCACTTACCATCAGGTGGACTGCATGCTCGTCTGCTACTCCTATAATATAAAAAAAAAGATAGGGCTTCTGTATCACGCTTTGGCGATTTTCCACAAGATGACTAAAACATATCATTCTATCGACGTTTTCTCAAAATTTTGTACATATACAAGCTCCGAACTAAGACTGTCTGAGCACGGCCACTCCCCCGGGCATGATCACCTAGCCCGACGAGTATAACCCCTTCAATGCGAGACGTCGTCACTCACCCTCCACCTGCTGCTGGTGCCAGGCCTCCTTGAGCTGGTCGTAGAGCAGGCCCGCGTCGGCCAGCAGCCGCCGCAGCTGCGTGAGGCGCGCGCGCTCCGGCCGCGATGAGCGCAGCAACGGCGCGAACACCGGCCGGAACGTGTTCTGGCTGCACGGGGAACATGAGCCATACGTTAGTTATGGTGTGATAAGCAAAGTTTTTATAAAGTCTATAAACAATTTTATAAAAAATTTATAATAATGCAGTAGAAGATAAGAGTTTTTAAAAAAGTGGAGGTCAATACCGCTCATGGATGTCCATGCGTCTAATTTAATTTAGAACATGTTCTAATTTATACTGATCACAAATGTATTGGCATTCCTGAGGAAAAAGATAGTTGCCTCATAATGTCAGTTAAACCGGTATCCACACCAATCCCCCGAAAAACAAGAAATATGTGTCACAGCGGAACTTATCTTTTGCCTTGTGAGATATTACAGTTCTTTATGTTCATTGTTCACAAGTGGATGTAACAGGATTGTCAGACTGGCTTTTGCTGTTGTATGTCCCATGAAATGCAAGATTAGGAAAGTTACATAAACTTATTGGGCAGTTGTACATTGCAGTCATTGTATCCAAGCACCGCGGATACAATATTCAATATGGCGTTAAAAAAAAAATTTATATCACGGCGTGCGTAAATGGACGTTTTACGCACGCTTCGCGTGCGCAAAACCCCCATTTCCGACCCCGTAATATAAAATTTTATACAACACGCGGACGAAAAATGTTTTTCTGACTCGTGTGATTGCAGTCCTCGCCTGCGGCTCGGCCTGCAAACTCACACTTGTCAGAAAAAAATTTTTCGTCCTCGTATTGTAATGTACTATTATTTTTTTTTTTTTTTTTTTTTTTTTTTTTTTTATAATGTAAGAGTAGCAGACGAGCTTGCAGTCCACCTGATGGTAAGTGGCTACTGCCGCCCATGGACATCTGTAATCAACCCCAGATAAGATAAGATATTCCTACCTGAGGTCGGCCACAGATGCGCCGCTACCCCTGAGGACTAAGCTGGAACGCCTCAGAATAGTCTGTCTCCCTTACCACACCCTTCAAACCGGAACACAGCAGCTCCTAAAACAGCTGTTATTAGGTAGAAATAGGTGTGGCGGTGGTGCCGCCGGAGTCGAACCACAAAGGGTTCTACCACCTTCAAATTATTAGCTTTTACAAAACATCTTTAGTACTCCATATAGAAAACCGCTCAACACAAGCTTCAAGCCCATTCGCTACATCAATCTTATGTTCAAAAATCTGCAATACAACAGTGTGTGTGCGTTACCGTTCGAGTATGGTCTTGAGGCTGGCGAGCACGTCGAGCTCGGTGCGCACGGGGCGCGCCCAGCGCCGCGCCGTCTCCACCATGTCCTTGCTCGCGCCCGCGCCCTCGCCGCCCGCGCCCACCTCCTGCTGCTCGCCTGCACCCACAATCATTACTGCTATATCGTATCTAGGATAGCGTATCGTAGGTGCCATGAACACACGGACGCATACAACACTCAGACTCAGAATAGACATCCAGCTCATTTGAGATGCCATATACTTTCACATATTTAGCCATATGTCACCAGTCATAACATCAAAGAATTAGTTGGTATCAAGTAATTCTTCGATGTTTAGTTCAGTCATATAGGTTCAGTCATATAGGTTTAGAATGCCAATGTATGAAAAAAATGTGTTTCCTGCAAAATTTTCCTTCTTTCATTTGTCACATAACATTACTTCCCAGATTTTATCCTTATAAGCGACACTATCAGGTAGTGGAATAATATAGTGTATTGGAGTTTACTCCTTAAGAAACAATTTGAGTTATAAGGCCCGGTACGGAAATTTTATGAGGAGTAAAATCAAGTGTAACACGAAAAGTTGAGGCGTAACGGTAACCAAAATATGAATCAAGAGTGCTTTTATTAATTTAAAATACAGTAAGTTCAAATCCCATATGAAAGTAATTATTACAATAAAAATAATTAGCAATATATAAAACATTAAAACGTCATTAACTAATTTGTTTACATTTTTGCATAAATTAAGTTTTAGGTTTGATCATTTATAAACACTGAAAAATATGAACATTGGCGCCATAATATGATTAACAATCTTTTATGAACGTTTTTAAAGAAGAGTAACATATAAAATCAGTAAGCAATTGAATAAGATATAATATTAGCAAAATAAGTTTTTAACATAAAGAGGCTTTTGTAAGTTACTGATATATTAATTTAACTTATAAAAATGGATGCATTATTGATCAGCACCATCTATCAACGATAAACGGGCAAAATCAAAACAGTATTATTTAATATTTATTACAGAATTATTGCTAATGAATTATGTTCAAAATAAGTTATATAAAATTAGCAATACGTTTAAAATGAATTCTAGAATTATAAAACATTCAGAAACAATCCAAATTACATATAATAACATGTTTATTGAGTCTCATATAAATTTCATCCGTAAATTGCAACAAGGATATTTTATAGATGGCAAAGAAATTATAATTATTAAGTTTTAAGTTATAAAACGTTTAACATTGTTTTAAATATAAATAATTATATTATATTAAAATTTACTTTAATATAAACAATTATATTAAGTTACCATTATAATATTTGGAACCAAAATACATAGATTGATAAACTTGCAAACTTACAATTTATAAAACTTGCCACTAGATGGCGCTATTTTATATTATTTTGTAACATACTTTATGTAATACGCATTATTGAAGTAATATAAATAATCCGAATAATTACAGATATATGTTTGTTTCTCTTATCATTTTAGCAGATGCGTTCATTTACCTACCCTTTTTTCTATTCGATATATATCATAATTATCATTCGTAAGGAGTAAACTCCAATCGTGCGTCGTAGCTGACACACACACATTTTTTTATTTTTCAAAATGAACTAGTTCGTTTCCTGGCTAGGGAAAACGATATTTTAAAAAACTAACATGTAGTTGTAGTTTTTATCAAAATCGGCCTCATAACGCCTTTCAGCATTTTGAGCTAATCCTTATGGTTTCGAATTTGGTCCTGAGGGCCCATTTGAAAAGTTCACCCTGTATATTTATGTCAATTTTGTGTAAATGCCTAACTCATATGGCTGCGTTCACCCAAGGTTAATTGACAAAGAATGCCATTAGGCATTACATCCTCCTTTATTGCCCTTAGTTTAAGGTGTTAGTGTAAGGTGTTTAAAAAAAGTATTCATATTAGTTTCGTGAAGCACTCACCCTGCGCCAAATGTTCCACGATACGATACGCGGCTGTAGCGCGGTCTAGCGCGCTATCCACAGCCAGAGCGTCCGCATCGAGCAACACTCGCGCGAGCACTCGCAGCGAGACAGACTTAACGGTGGCCTTGCACTTGTCCGCTGCTAGCGCGTAGCTGTCCGCGAAACCGGCCACGATCGACGAGAAACGCTCCAGCAACTTGTACCTGGGGTAGAGGACGCACGTGACAAATTCACATTATAATAGATCCTCAATTAAGCTAATTTGTGTATCTCACACTTAGAGTCAATTATTTACCAATGCCCCATACAGATCGGCGAAAGCAAAAAAAAAAATGACACAGAAAAAGTAGATGAAAATTAGATCATTATTTTTCTGTTGAAACATTGCAATCTTAGTTTCAGATTTTCTATAAGCGCTTTACTGCCTCCTGATAGGCCTTCAGTGCCCGCAAGGGATAAGCTTTTTTAAAAAGAAACAGAATTTAGAAATCTAATGACTTAAAAGGTTTAAAAAGATCTCAGAATTAAAATTACCGGGTGAGAGCCTCCAAGAGCATGGTAGGGCTGTGGCGGCGAGGTTCGTGGTAGATCAGGATAATGCTGCCGTCACCTTTTTCCTTCTCTAACCAGTCTAAAAAGTCCGTGAGCGCCGAAATCTCAGACTTTGTTTTCAATATCTGCAATAGATAATATTGTAGACTTTACTTGATATTCTTGTAGTAAATGAGCATTTAGCCCGAATTTTTGTATCACATATTTAATGTAACATTACATAGAAGGTAACATAGTAACATATTAGAATGTTTCACCTATCCTATAAAAGTAGATAAGGAAATACTAAATGAATCAAACCAAGAGATAGACTGCAGTGTCTTTCATTGTGTTTTAAATGACATTAAACTCCCCTTTCTTATGGAGATCATGTTTAACAGTGACCTTTTAACAGCAAATGGGTAGATTGCTAAGGTATAACTAATACATGAATTTAAGCAATGAAGTTGTAATATATTTCTCCATATATTCTGGAGTGTCTTCATAAAGGGCTGTATGTAGGACATCAGTAATTTTCATGTTCTAATCTTTTAATGTTCTCCTCCAATTACATATAGATACATGATTAGGAAAAGAGCATGTAGTATGTGTTACCTTATGCGTAATGGTGTCCTTGAGCATCCGATACCGTCCGACGGTGACGACGCGCACGTTGTGCCGCCGACGAGCGCCGGGCCGCAGGTCGCCGTACGGCATTATGTACTGCGAGTACGTCTGCTTCGGCGTGTACGCTGCTATCTGACATATCTGCGACAATATTGTACGTACTGGTTCAAATATGGAACGTCCCAAAACTCCATGCAAATTGGTTGTACAGTTTTTGAAAAAATCGCGCACATATAGTCCGCGTAAAACTGCTAGTCCGCTCTGAATATAGAAATGAATCGCGTCGCCATAGCACACGATACGATGACATATCTGCGACGGTATTGTATTTTCGGTTGAAATAGGAACGTAAAAAACTAAAACTACATTCAAATTGGTTGAGTCGTTTTTAAGAAAATCAGTTTGGCGCGAACTGTACATAGATCGAATACAGAACCTAATTTTTTGAAGTTTATTGAAAATTAGCATATGAGTATAAATTAAAGTATGAAAATTGAAAAGACTAAGAAAGTAATTTGAACTAAAACAATAACACTATTTCTCTAGTGTCTATTGAAAATATAATTTTATTTCTATATAACACTCTCTTAAAATGAAATTATCAAGAACATGGGGTAAATTGATCTTTTGTGTAAATATAGTGGGAAATATCTCTCTTATAATATTATGTATAGATACTAACAAAAGTTTTTTTTAATATGATAAAATAAATTTTCAAATAAAAGTACTGACTGATAGAACTATTGAGCATGTATAGAAAGCATTATCTTTATTTTATTTTGATTTACACCCTAAGAATTAAAATATATTTAAAGAGAATAAATTTTGGATGAAATGTAAAACTAAAATTGTTTATGTCTCAAGGTTCAAAACAAATCATGATTATGTACTCTTTATAAAATAGGTATTTAAGTCAGTGATATAATATGTTAAGAATGATGAAGTCATTTTAAATAAAGCAAATACAGGTAAACAACAGAATAGATAATTATTATGAATCATATCATTATCTCATTTTATTATCTTCAAGTAAAGTGAATTGTTTAACAGATATTTTATATACATTTGATAACACCATTAAATAATTTTATTGTTGAATTTATTGTGTTTATTTCAATTTCTTATGTACACACAATACAAAAAGAGAAATAAAGTCGTAATGAAATATTATGTACTGCTATATATAGCTACTGCTTTATTGTTTTTGTGATGTTATAAGCAGATAGCTATGGAATGTATGTACAAAAGTAAAATAACCAAATAGAAATGGATGTTATAAAGACTAAACTGAGTAAATATGCCTGAACACAATATTATATTATAAACTGAATATTAAATGATCACTTATTTATTTATTTATTGTAACACTAACAGAAAGTTAGGCTACAAAAGTGCAAACATAATGCCTGATTGCATCCTATACCAGTCAGGGAAGGTGAAGGGAGAAAATTTTGCAGCAAGTGTTAAATAACGTAAACATTATAATACTTACTTTAAATATAATATTATAAGTAATAAATTATAATATTATATTTTAAGTATTTATATTTAATATTATAAGTAATAAATATACATATATTATAAGTAATAAATGTATGTATGTATAATACAATATATGGCAATTTAAATGAACGAAATATCTTAATATTTCATTCATTTAAATTGTCATAATTTGTAATCTTTTTACCACGCTTTTATTAGCTTGGGTTGTATCTATGTATATAATGGAATCTTTGAACTCGATTTTTACCTACTTTGAACAATCTGATTAATTTAAAATTTTGAACAATTATCAAAAACCGATGACAATTCACGATTTCAATAATTTTATCCCATTTCCCTTATCAGGGTCATCAGGAATCAGGATTAACGATTTTCCTTGTGCAATTTTAGCGTGGGTTTAATTTTTAAACTATAATTTTTATTATTTTGAAAACTACTGTATTACTGGACTACAAACCTCATCAATAAGTCTCCTGCCAGTAGTGTCCATGTCCCAGCCAACCAGGACATACTTGCCGGGCGGCAGACCAGCTGGCTTCTCCGCCAGCGCTGGCAGCAGCTCTGCTGGAGCTTCCATCTCACCACCATTCACCTTCGCTTCTGACACCATTGCCATGAACACTCTTTATTACTAAACTGGTGGACAAAATATTGAAAAGATTAAAAACAATTGTACGCCAAAAGCAAATGACAATCTAAAGGCATTTTTTGTATATTATTTTAAATACTTTGTGGTAATTTCATAGCAGTACTAAAATACACAAAATATGCATGTAATTGCTTGTTACAGTTTTTAAAAATATTATATTATGTATATTGTGTTAGTTACAATGCTGTAAGTGTAAGGTCAGTCAGTGATGATTACTTAATGTCAAATGAACTATTATATCGACGACGAATTGGCAATAATTCGTAACTCAAAAAATGCTACTTTACATTAGGAGAAACGCTACTTTAATAAGAAGAAATGCTACTTTAAGAGACATAGAACATATTGCCACACTTTAATATTTTGCTCAATTTTGAACCTAAGGACCTGGTGTCTTAAGGACGACCTGTGATACGTCATTTTAAGTCCAAATATGCAAAAATCGCTTTTTCGTAAATAATTGAGATACAAGTTATTGCCAATACGTCGTCGATATTCTGATTTAACAAATAAACAAAACTAAGAAACACATAGTATCCCCTTTTGTCTGGTCTTCCCCATACTACTCAATGCATATTATAAACATATCATTTTAAGTAGAAAGGAATTTAAATTAATTAATTTATTAAGTACTTACACTTAACACTATTTAATTCCACTAGGTTTCAAAGTACTTATTTATCCAATTACTATCTACTTAACAATACTTGTATTGGAAGCAAATACTTGTCATTAAATATAACTATAAAATATGACTAATTTCTAACAGGCATTATGATAAGTTGATCAGAGCCTATTCATTAACATATTTATTTAGAATTTAGACATTTTTAAGTAGACTGGCAAAACCTTCTTTAATATATTTAATATTAAATGTTAGATTTAATGGCAATTATGTACACAAAGTAATGTTTTTTTTCTGTTTACTTATTTACCAAAGTGTATTTAGATATGTGTGGAACATGTTAGATTTATATATGGGATATGAAAGATTGCAGCTGTAATCCATTACAGGATTCCTTATTTGTGATTAATTCACAAAAAAGGAACAAAAGTTAAGCACATGATTTTAATGTGGGTAGATCAAAATATTTTATAATAAGAAAATCGAACAAAATTAAGCATAGCTACTTATTAGGGGTGTGCATTGTTGTGCTTTATTGTTTTCCCATTAAAAAAAACATTTAAAAACATGATAATATAAATGTTACGATTATAATACAAAAAAACACACATGCATGATTATCTATTATTACGAAAATGTGTAAAATATAGTAGATACTTCAAAAACAACGATAAACCAATTTTGTGGTTATATGATTCATCTCCCAGGTTACGGCGTTAGTTTACCAATATTTTTTTTCTATAGAACCTTTCACATGAAAATTGTGGCAGAACATTAAAAGTCGGAGGACCGGCATGCAACCCTTTTCTTATAATCGAACACATGTTAAGTTAGAACTCCACACTGCACCTTTTTATGGAAAAAAGTCACTTGAAAATAATCGATCATGTGAGACTGAAATAAAGTTTGTACAGTTTCCCACCCGGTTATCGGCACTCTCACGCGAAGAAAACAAAAGAGTAAGCAAATAGAACTATCAACGTTGATAATAAGTCGAGAAATATAAGGAAAAGCAAGGAAAAATTAAAAATTAGGACACGTGGCGCTCTTTTTCTACAGACATTTTGCCCCACCCCACTTTGTCAAAATAATACAACCATCAACTCACTTTTCAAGTCTGATGCCCCACGAACTGGCGTTATTAATTAAATCTTTAAAATAAGAAACACTTAAAGACTGTAAAAGTCCAATAAATGGAATAATTTAGTAAAAAATATCACAAATTCTTAGCACGTGTGCGGCAATTCGGCAAAACGCAATAGGGATTGCATGAAGCTGTTGCTTTTAAATAAAAATCGATATACAGTGAATGCATCGAGTCTTATCTTTTATGAGAAAATCGATATAATTATACATATTTTTTCCCCGAATTCAATTAACACAAAAAATAATTTGAAATATAATATAGCCAATTAGGTACTATTTACATTTTATTAAAAATAAGTTATTACATTACATATTATGTATCTATTTTGCGAAGTGCACAGTAAGGCATCCTTACCTTTTGCGTTAAGTATTGAATCAACTTTAATTGAAGCAAAATTAATAATATGTACAATTAAAATTACTTTATAGTTTCATTATATAAAATCCGTAATACTTTTTATAATACTTTTACTTTATTTATAATTTATTATGAATAATGTGTCATTTAAGTAAAACTCAAAATATTTAATCATTCTTTTTTCAAAAGTTTTTTGTTGTTACTTTTATTATTTTGGCAAATGACTTGTGAGGTTGTTATAACTTATTTTATAAATTCAGAATATTAGCAAAAAAATGTGTTTTAGTTTTTGATTGTAATCATTCAATCAGTTAACATAATAAATAGGGGAAGAATTGATCATTTGCGATGTACTATTGATACTGAAACTCAATGTATGGTTATTCCCCTGAATTAACTTACTTTTTTGTATTATTACACAATATTATTTGTTTATACGAAATATGATTTGGATAATAACGTTATAACAATAATAATAGTATTAGCAATCATGTTTTTATAATACTTTTCTATACGTTCAAAATCGATTTGAAAGAAATGCTGACGTTTATAATGTTCCATTGTCTTATATCTTTTAACGTAACTTTGGACTTGTCATATTTAATTCAAGTATTTTATTCATTACACCCTTGCTTATTAAAAGTATTTTATTCGAGAGCAAACAGAGGAATAGAATACAACATAGTTTACAAATAATCGAGCAAATCGAACCGGATCTGTGTAAGCGATGTATACTCGATGTCAAATTTATAAAAAAGTAATATTTAGTCTATATCTGGTCGTTTATAATCTTTATAGTTTATATTGTCATTATTGAGATTTTCTCCCATACTTAGGGTAACATCTTATTGAGAACATAGAGCTTTATATTATATTATGTAATTGTTGATTATTATTATATAATGGCTATCTGCCAGAGATTTGAGAAATTATAAAATTAAATATATGAAGAATAGAAGTTGAGTTTAGCTCTAACACTTTTTCTGTCTATATGATTTGGGGAAAATAATTAATTAAGCTGGCATCATGATTCTTGCAAACTGTGGAGTCTGTGGATAATGGATATGGCAATCGGAACTGCCAAATGCCAACTACCTGTGTTGTGATTGTGTTTGTTTAAAAACATTTTCATTTTTAAACTAAATAATTTTTAATACTACAATGTTTGATATCAAATGAATGTGCTTTCTGAATGGTTTGAACCTTCATTATTCTTAATTAGGTTAGATAGTGTGTATTAAGAAACAGAAGTGGTATCATAACCTTAAATATTTGTGTTTGTGTTTTGTATTGAGTGAAAATGTTTTCGATATGTCGCCAAACGCACCCGGCGACGGGTATCGAGTACGCGGTGAGTTGCTGCTTCTTCAACAGCGAGGAAGTGTGCCTGGTGACCGCCGGCGCGAATATTATCAAGGTGTTCCGACTCCTGCCTGAGGGACATACAAAGAGATTAATGCCGGTAAGTTGCCTTTTATACTTGTATATTTACGGGTTAAATGCTTTTAGTTTTTACGTAAGTACACTGGTAGATAAGTCGACAATTGAAGTTTTCTGTAAATATTCTCCTTATGAAAATTATATTTATCATATTTTTCTAAGCGAAGGTTTTCGGATACATAATGTATGGTGTTCAAAATGTAGTAGACAGCTTGTAGTAGTAATTAAGATTACAATTTTCAATACTAATGTTTGCTACAATTGTTTAGTGTCAAGTTAGGAGTAGTAAATTCCGAAAGTTTTGTAAGTTGATAGAAATTATATTACAAATTGTTTAATTACTTTCAGCGGGTCAACCAATACCACCAAAGATGAAGCTGGAGTGCCTAGCAACCTACACTCTGTGGGGCAATGTGATGTCCATATCGTCAGTGAAGTGCCCCAGTGCCGGTCGGGACCTACTGCTGGTGTCCTTCAAAGAGGCCAAGCTCTCCGTGCTACAGTATGACCCACAAGTCAATAACTTGATCACACTCAGTATGCATTACTTTGAAGAAGATGATATGAAGGTATTTTTTTATTATGAGCTGTATTTCAGTGTATATATATGGCAGAAGCATTTCTTGGTTAATCCTTGCTGTTAATCTTTGTATTTTTGATAAAAATCTAAGAGACCTTTGTAGTACTAAGACTATTAGGTATGTATAGGATGTATATAAAGAGCAGATGGACAGACAGAAACATAATTGATCCTATAAGGGTTCCATGTTTCGGTTTTTTCAAATGGAACAATTTACTATGGAAATTGAAATTCTCAAATAAATTTAATGTAATATTAATTATCTATTTTTTTCGTACATTCTTAGCATTCATTCCTTGTAGTACTTATATTAATTCAATTATGATTAATGTTTTATAATTTTTTTCAGGGTGGGTGGACAACACATCCACACATACCGTGGGTGAGAGTGGACCCAGACTTCAGATGTGCCGTGATGCTGCTGTATGGAAAGAAACTGGCTGTGTTGCCTTTCAGGAAGGACATCACCTCTGAGGATGGAGATCCACTTGAAGCTAAGCCTCTCAGTGATACTAAGAAAAATGTAAGGGTAGTTATAAGCTGGGAGTGAGTTAAGACTGCTACATTCAAATATATTTTTCAAAAAGTCGTCTTGCTTATTATGTTGCCAGGAAATTAATGAAAATAGTGATTGGTGTAAGCATCTATTTCTATTTTAGTCCTATCTTGATATACATAGATTCATTTTTTGGTACAAGTTATCTGATGATTGATGATTGATAACAAATAAATATAATGTTGTAAAAGTTATGGTAAATATAAAATGATCTTGAATAAAACAGAAATCCAATCCTACAAACTGTTTTTCAATCTCATATTTAGACAGCCCCTAGTGCCAACATTTGTACATATAGAAATGTTGAAAAAATAATGCCAAATTATGGTTTCATCAATTTTTTTCTGGTTATTGTGTCTTCAACAGGCAGCACAAGCTGTAACAAGAGCTCCAACCCTCGCATCCTATGTTATTGTACTGAAAGAACTGGATGAGAAGATTGATAATATACTAGACATACAGTTTTTGTATGGATACTATGAGCCTACACTGTTGTTGTTGTATGAGCCTGTCAGGACTTTTGCTGGGTGAGTTAAATGGTTTTTTTAGCTGTCTTGTAAGTGCTAGAATTGTCAGTAGCCTGTTGAAGCTATGTATGTAGCTGAGCTTGTGTTTGCTTAAAACTGCGAAGGAAAACATCGCGAGGAAACCTGCATACCTGAGAAATCTAAAAAAAAATTGCCAATTTGCACCTGGCCAGCACGGTGGACTATGACCTAATCCTTCTTATTCTGAGAGGAGAGACCTGTGCCCAGCACTGGGTCAGTAATGGGTTCAAATGTGGCAATCATTATCTTGCAACACATATTATCAACTTTAATCAGGATTCCTATTTAATTATGCATACAATTAACTGATAAATTTATATCTGTTCTTCTTCATATATTCACACTTGTGTGTATCTACTGTACACACTGGGTTTTGTTTTGAACATTTTGAGATTAGAAAGTGGTTTTTATGTATTAATAACTTATAAAATACGATCTGTGTTTTCCTAGTCGAACAGCAGTGCGCAGTGATACCTGCGCGATGGCGGGAGTTAGTTTGAACATGTCTGCGCGAGTGCATCCCGTCATTTGGGCCATTGGAGGCCTACCTTTCGATTGCATACAAGCTGTGCCTGTTCAGAAACCTTTGGGTAATAATTTTTCATACATACGCTATACTACACTACACTATATAGTTTCTATCTTCCCAGTCTAGTCCTATCATAGTAATTTATTGTGTAAATATCCTAACCAATTTGCGTCGGAATAAATAGGTCAGTTATATTAAGTGAAATTTATTTATTTTCAGGTGGATGTCTTATAATGGCTGTGAACTCTTTGATATATTTGAACCAATCTGTCCCTCCTTATGGAGTCTCACTCAACAGTATTGCAACACATACAACCAATTTTCCACTCAGTAAGTATGAATAAGAATAAAACTAGAGCTACTTTCAGACCATATTATTATGCCAGTAATCTTCTTGCATCTTACATCAATTTTTCAATGTGCATGGAAACCAAATAGGTATCTTTGTGGCCTAAGAAGGTCTATGTCACATTCTCCATGTTCATCCACATCCTATTGAGATAGGTAATTGATATGGATATTTTACTTAAGAAGTGAAGCAAAACCCTCCACCCAATTAAAGTGAAATAAAAATATTTAATACTATCTCTCTTTCTAGGGATTCAAGAGGGTGTGTGTATAACGCTAGATGGCGCTAGGGTGGCCGCGTTGGGTGACACACGTTTCGCGGTAGCGTTGAAGGGTGGGCAGCTATATGTCCTAACTTTACTATCTGATTCGGTCCGAAGCGTTAGGAGTTTCCACTTAGATCGCGCTGCGGCTTCAGTGTTGACTTCTTGTGTAAGTATTCACTAAAGATATATATAGATGAGAATGTGAGATTTTGTTTTTTTGTTAAGCTTTCACGCCTTAACTACACAAATAATCATTACAAAATTTTGCACACACATTATCAAAGGTTTATTACAAAAGGACAGAGTACCTTTCATACCGGAAAAAAGTGCTGTTCCCGAGATTTAAATAAAAACCTCTGACTGCGAGCGAAGCTGTTGGAGAAAAACTAGTGTTATATAAAGAAATATTAAAATAGTATTTTTAATTCTGTATAGTAATATTGAAGTAGTGTATCTTTCTATAAATGTTAGATGAATATGATTTTAAAACCTGCATTTGATTCTTAAATGTCTACAGAACTGATCCTTTATAAAACAATAATATTGTAATCTTTTTATAGATGTGCGTGATTGAAGAAGACTTCTTGTTCCTTGGCTCTCGTCTGGGCAACTCTTTGTTACTAAGAGTGACAGAGAGGGAAAACCGCATGTTGTTTTCTGTGGACAAACCCTTAGAGGCGACTGTGGACCTCACTGTATCTGATACTGGTAAGTTCAAATGTAAATTATGAGATGTTTGTTATTCTTTATTGCTGCCTTATAAATGTGCATTGCTTAAAATCTGTATTGATATTGAACATAAATAAAGGTTGGTAATATATGCACATACAATTCCCACTCTTCAGTTTATACTAGATAAAATGTCCAAGTAAATTGTATTTAAACATAGTAGTTAAGTTTTGCATTGTAGGGTACAACATATTTCTAAGTATGTGTTATGAGAAATAAAGTATCTTCAAATCGAATTGAATCGAATCATAATTTTGTAGATTTCCATAACATAATTGATGTTATGGAGTTGTGTTGTGATAACGAAAAGAAGTTGCATTTAATATTATTGTCAAATAAACATCTATTTCACTGAAAGCGCGCTGGTTAACTCTTAATCTATATGTTTATGATTTTATGATTCAATATTATTTTCAGACAAGGAACCACAACCAAGCAAAGAGCCGCAGCCTGCACCCGATCCCGCGGCGAAGAAACGTCGCTTAGACACGATCAGCGACTGTGTTGCCACCAATGTGATAGAGATCAGCGATAAGGACGAACTAGAGGTGTATGGCTCGGATATACGGACCTCTACGCAATTGACTAGTTATGTTTTTGAGGTAAGTAACTATACTTGTCTGTGTATTGTCATTTAAATAAGCTAATGACAGGTTTAGGTATTCGCCGAGTACAGACGAATAGGCGCGAATATGAGTATTAAAACATACGGCATATTTCGTACTGGCCACAGAGCTCCTTTGCTCTTCGCGCAGTGTTTAGCGTTAATGAAAGAGTTATGTCGTTATGTGTTACACGTGCGTGGATATTACTTAATCGTCATTCTTACGTGCCAGTCACAGCTACAGGCGGCGGAGACGGCAGTGGACGTATTTAGGACTATTTAAATTAAAAAAAAATGTTCTTTTGTCTTGAAACGAGTGCGTTTTTAGATCAAGATATTATTCAGTCAAGAATAGGGGTGCATCCACTTAACCAAATAAGAAGAGAATTTGGCAAATTTCACACTTTATATTATGAATACAGGAACTATTCCGATATTTTTTTTTAATATACGAGACCAAGTAATACACGGGCGCAAGTTACAAAAAAAATATTTATTGAAACAATATTATTTGTTTCAAATACGTCCCCCGATTCCGCTGCTGCGCGGCATTTGTTTCAACCGCTCGACGCATGCCGTGCCGCTCGCCGCGCCGCTGTTGGCTGTGGTCTGGCGGTTAGGCGAGCTACTCGACCGATTTTTCGCTAGTATCTGAACGTGGTATTATGTGAGCACTTGTTCAGGTGTGCGACTCGCTGCTGAACATCTGTCCGATCGGCGACGTGTCGATGGGCGAGCCGCAGCTGCTGGGCGAGGGCGCTGGGCGCGGCGCCCAGCCGCTGGAGCTGGTGGCGTGCTCCGGCCGCGGCAAGAACGGCGCGCTCACCGTGCTGCAGCGCGCCGTGCGCCCGCAGCGCGTCACCGCCTTCGACCTGCCCGGTACGACGCGCACACACGCACGCACGCACACACACACACACACACACACACGCCCAGCTGCTGGAGCTGGTGGCGTGCTCCGGCCGCGGCAAGAACGGCGCGCTCACCGTGCTGCAGCGCGCCGTGCGCCCGCAGCGCGTCACCGCCTTCGACCTGCCCGGTACCACGCGCACACACGCACGCACGCACACACACACACACACACACACACGCCCAGCTGCTGGAGCTGGTGGCGTGCTCCGGCCGCGGCAAGAACGGCGCGCTCACCGTGCTGCAGCGCGCCGTGCGCCCGCAGCGCGTCACCGCCTTCGACCTGCCCGGTACGACGCGCACACACGCACGCACGCACACACACACACACACACACACACGCCCAGCTGCTGGAGCTGGTGGCGTGCTCCGGCCGCGGCAAGAACGGCGCGCTCACCGTGCTGCAGCGCGCCGTGCGCCCGCAGCGCGTCACCGCCTTCGACCTGCCCGGTACCACGCGCACACACGCACGCACACACACACACACACACACACACGCACACACACACGCACACACACACACACACACACAGAGAGAGAGAGATACAAGTAAGCACGCACATACGTACGCGCGTGCACGCTTTCGCTTTACACATGGATGCGCACACAAACACAGACCCTAGCTGGCGGATCTTTTAACAAATCAAGGCACACAAATACATATACTTAGTTAAGCATATGCAAACAATTAGGCACGCATATACGTACACAAACTAAAAATCCTACGTCCGCTAACAGAGCATCAGTGTCTATCTTCCGCAAATTAACACTGCATTAAACTCAGACAAGGGTTTCTGATTTCCCGGCATATTTTTTTTTTCCCGGTTCACGGGATTTCCCGACCACATTTTCCCGGGAATTCCCGGGAACTCAGGAAATTTTCAAAAAATTATGAATTCTATGTCTCCAACCTTTCTAATTCTTATTTCTGGGCATTACCTGGTAACTGGGGGAGACCTGGACTGTATTATACTACGCTACTCTGCTATACGGATTCGTGGAAAGATGTACAGATTAGTGGCCGAACCATGTCAAATGTTTTATCCATTATTCATATGGCCTCTAGCAATGTTTAACCACTGCTAACCAAGTGCTACATTACCTGAGATCGTCGAATTAACGTGTGATACAAAGCGCAGCACCGCGCCTAAAATTTAGCCATTAGCGGTCATCAATATAGTAGTAGGCCGAGAAGTATAATCGTGCTGTTATCTAAACTTTACGGTGCTAGGCTTTTCAGAGATGCCAGATCAACTGTAAGTACATCGAGATTTTAATCTGTGTATAAAGAGCCGCCTTTGTGTTAGTCCGAGTACATAGTAATAGAGTAACTGTAATCCACCCCGGCAACAGATGCACCGTTACCTCCTGAGGACTAAGCTGGAACGCCTTAAATTGTTTGGTTCCCTTGCCGCACCCTTCAAACCGAAATAAAGCAGCGTTTAATACTTCCGTTATTAGGTAGAAATAGAAGTAGGTGTGGCGGTGGTACCGCTGGAGTCTAACCACAATGGATTTTACCATCTTTAAAACCTACGTGATATCTACAATGCCTCACAACGGACGGGTCTTAAAATGAACAAAGGGACAAGGCAAACATTATGCCTACGATTCCATGTCACACCCGTATAGGTTGTTGTTGTGCGAATGGGGTTAGTCGAAGAATCCACCTCAACTAGTTTACGTGCGAAAAAATATGGAGTGCTTTCTTACCCCAAATTCCTCATTGCCTGAATTTGAAAGTATTCGTGATGACTTATGGTGACAAGATAAGATCCTTTACTGTAGGCTTTAGAAGCCTCAAAGCCGAAAACTCAAAGTCGGGGGAGCTATGCTCGGAGTTAGGTGTAGCTTAGCCAGCTGAAGTGGCGATGACCAACCACATCACTCAATAGGACCGAACGATATAAACAATGATAGTCTCGCCCTCCAAAGAGTTTAAAAGAAATAATAAATACAAAACATATGCTATTAGTAGTGGTTAGAAAGGGCTCTGAGTTTAAAATCCACCGCATTCGGACGCACAGCGGATCCTGAACAAAAATAATAATAAAAGATAAACCAAGTATAAATCGGATGGAATTCAGTATGAAAAACCATGGCTGCAGCGTCCTTTTTATTTAAAGGGTATAAGCGGAACCCTATTACTAAACCTCCGCTGTCTGTTCATCTGTCACAAGGCTCTATCTCCTGAACCGTAATAGATAAAAATTTGAAAATTTTACAGAGTATGTATAATGGTGGCTGCTATAACAATAAATACTTAAAATAAAAGGAACCGTTATTTTTCGATGTCTTTCGCTTCTATCTATTGAATATAACAGGTAGACTGTTAAAATGTTCATAATGCATTCTTCAATGGCTGCAATAATAACTAATACAGCAAATAAAAGAAATAAAAATTTTGGTGTTAGGATACTCTCGGGCTGCGACTTCGAATTGCACTTGGCCAATTTTATCTACATAATAAGAGGCCTATGTCCGGCAATGTTCCTCAAAAGACTAATGAATAGATGGATAAAATAAGAGAGCATTTAGTGCCTCATTTGCAAATGTATTTCTTACAATGACATTATTTTTAATTTTTTTAACATATTTCATTTCCGTCAGCTTGTAAGCACTACCATAACAATACAACAATAATTACAATATAGTTGAAACTTCGGTATTAATTTGTGCTTAAATGACATATTCTTACGCAATAAGGTCTACTATAACATTGTTAATATGTTCTCATTGAGTATTGCATGTTAAAATAATCATAAATGTTAATATCTATGAGTAATTTACGATTTTTTAAGATTATTTTGGACCTTTGAAATTTCCCGACTCATCGTGTTTTTCCCGGGAATTCCCGATCCGGGAATTCCCGACCAGAAACCCTAACTCATACTGACATATATTGTTCCTGATTGATATCTCCCTATATCTTTCTCCCTTTTGCGGCATATTATCTCTCACATTGTTACATATTCCACACATAACTATAGACAACGATGAAGTATTTTTTGTATACGTATTTAAATCATTCTTTATTTCTTGTATCAGGTTGCATAGATATGTGGACAATAATTGGCGAATCACCGGAGTTGTCGCGTGATGTGCATAAAGATATGGAGGGTACGCATGCGTACATGATATTAACTCAAGAGGATTCTAGTATGGTAATTAATTTATTTAATTTAAGTACTAAATTAATAGACAAAAATGGAAGTAGGTTTACTTCGTTTGTGTTTTTTTTTTTGTTTTTGAGTATGATTTATTATTAATTTGATTATACATTTTGCACATATGTTCTTTATACACAGAGTAATTTTGATAATTCCACCCCTAAGGGTGCAAAATAGAGGTTGACAAACTGTTTGAACATCTTTAGATTCTAAAGCTGATACTATGAAATTTGGTTTTTGGATAAAAATAATAAAACACGCGTTTTGTCGCTTTAGGAAAACCAAACCCTAGCGGAGTAAAATAAAAGTTGACATTTTGTTTGAAAATTATCAATTTTGAGGCAAACTCTAGGAAACTTTGTATTTAGCTTTCTTGATAAAAAAAAACGCCTATTTCACTGATTTTGACAATGCTACATTGCTTTCTTAGGGATTTTGTTTATATTATTATATTACTTGTTATATGATATCTTGATCAGCTGCTCACGGAAATCTCTAACTCGATTTAACTCATATAATCTAAATATTCCTTTCCATAGATCCTACAAACGGGTCAAGAGATCAACGAAGTGGACAACTCTGGTTTCATGACGAACTCGCCCACCGTGTTCGCGGGTAACCTCGGCAACAACAAGTTTATGGTGCAAGTCACCACCACAACTATAAGGCTTGTTAGGAGTGAGTATATATTTTTTATTTATGTTGGTATAGTCCGCGTAAAACTGCTAGTCCTCTCTGAATATGTCCGCTATGGATCGCGTCGCCATAGTAAATTGTATGACTACACCTGAAGAATGAGAGATTTATTTAATGTTTAATTAAATTTTCATTCTCTTATTTTAGTCATATTTTTTGACACATTTGCTCGTCTTCTTGATTTTAAGTTAAAACTTGACTTGGTAATCGAAATATTGCAGATGCAAACAGACAGTAACAATCACGCAATTTTAGTTAATGTTTATGAGCGTTTGTCACTTCAATTACGTGAAAATTGACAACTATTTCTTATAAAACACGAGACTATGGCGATGTTGTCACAGTTGAAACTACGTAATCTCGCTTTAATTTATTTGTTTTTTTTTTGTAATCTACACTCCAATCGATCGATTGTTTCACATACATTGTTTCGCAGACGGTGTGCTCCTACAATCGATCTCGCTAGACTGGCAGGCTCGCAGTGCGGCCGTGGCGGATCCGTACATCTGTGTCGTGACTACCTGTGGCCGAGCACTGGTGCTCGCGCTAAGGGAACTCCGCGCTAAGGATGCTACAGTTAGTATTAGTAGATAGGTATAGTCCACGCCAAACTTCTAGTCCGCTTTGAAGTTGTTGCACGCAGGTGTAGTCAGACAGCCAATGAAGTCGAACACAACTACAAGCATACACTCCGTAGCAAAAGTAAGAACACACTGACGCAGCTGTGTACCCGCGGACAAGATCATTTTATAAATAAATAAATAAAATAAAAACCAGCCAGCGGAGGGGGCTCGCGGGGATCCCGCGCTGTTTTCGTTACGCTAATATATAATTTGCTGTTGCAACGTGACTCATTTCTATATTCATAGCGGACTAGCAGTTTGTCAAAGACTACAATACGTGCCAAGATCAGTGTGCACACGCCAAGGATCCAAACGTCAAGGAGTGATTCTAATTAGTCATCGTTAACATTCGCATTTAATTCAGTCTTCATAATAAAAGTGCTTCGCATGTAATGAGGTATCGAAATAATACAATTTAATAGTGAAGTTATCTGTAGAGTGGAACAAGAAAATACGGAAATGAGTAATTTTTACGGTGCCAGATTTTTATGACCCTAATCTAGGTTTGTTTACATGAATTATCTTCGCATTGTGGCAGAGGTAAAGTATGTGATCTGTGACTTCTATTACTACTTACGTTTATGAATGTCGGAGAGTACAGAACGTGTCGTGTTCCAGTCGGCACGCCTGGCGCCCACGAAGCAGCCCGTGCCGCACCGGCCGCCGCTGCTGCGCGCCGTGCCCTACCGCGACCTCAGCGGCCTCTTCACCTCCGCTGACGAGAACATACAGGTATCTACACACGCATACACACGCACGCATGCACACACACACACACACACACACACACAGAGGCACGCGCACACACTCGCAGACACACACATGTATGAATACGCGCACCCCTAAACACAGACATTTGCTTGCATATCCTCTGACATGTACGCGCACACAAATACGTACGTATACATGCACGAACGAATACGCACACAAACATACACGTTAATACACACAATGTGAAATTGTAGGGTATTTGCTAATTGAAAACCTATCCTAAATTCAAAACTATCGCAAAAATAAAGAAAAATAACGTTTTTAATATATTAACAATATTTTATTTTGTGTGTAACAAAAGTATATAATTTCTGTGCTATTTATTATGAACAGACTTTTTAAAGAGATAAACGGCGCACGCGTATAAAAATCAAAATACCAACTAACTCCCTTATAAGCTAAGAATCTTAATATAATTCTTCACGTAACATTTACTGATGCTCGTATCATTAAATTTTTATTTAGGTGAAAGGCGAATTCACTGGAAAAATGAAGGGGAAGAACGTGAAATCTGAAGGGTTCAAGCCTGGAGCCATTTACGAGTTGAACGATGAAGACGAACTCTTGTACGGTGGTGACCAGACTCCCGCTTCTATGGCTAGCGTGAGTACCATTAGTAGTTCTATATAGTGTACGTAATGTATATTGTGTCATTAAATTGTAGTATTTATTATTATCAATCTAAGTATGCCTAAAAAATCGACCTTTACGCAGGTTGCCATATCATGTCGATTGTTATAAAAAATATGATTGTTTTTTTACTATTATTTCTTTGTGTCGAAGTAAACTGCGTTCGTTTACTTATTTATTTAGGGATTTGTTTTGTTTGGCGAGTATGGGCGAAAACTCAATCCATTATGTCGCCACGCTGTGGTTCTGTTGCACGGTGAACTTTGCGCTTCTGTAGACTTCCTCACCACCGCACGCATTATAAAGCACACGCCGCCACAGTAACCGGGCTTGTTGCCGTGGCAAATAAAGACAAAACAATGTTCGCCATATACGGTGCGGGCGACTCGCCTTAGTCCACGGACACTTTGCCAACAGCGGCCGGCAAAGATGGACGCTAACCATGATTGTTGTAGGGTCAGCGCCAAACGTCTAGTCCGCTCTGAATATGAACGCTTTAACTCTGAACGCTTTGTAACAGCAAATTGTAGAATTAGCAGGACGAAGACAGCCCGGCCCCCGGCACCCGCTCGCTGCCTGCTTTCGCCCCGCAAGTACATAGCTTAGTGTGCCTTTACTGTTGCTACGGAGTATATGCTTTAGTTGTGTTCGACCCCATTGGCTCTCTGACTACGCCTGCGCGTAACAACTTCAGAGCAGACTAGAAGTTTGACGCGGACTATACCAACAGTATTAAAACTGTAAAATACAGTCCACTCTTATGTAGAGCCCTAAATACCTTGTGTGCACTAGCAACAAAACAATAAGCAATTGTTTCTCCGAAGTTAGTTAATCAAAATTCATCATAATATACAACCATACGCGTTAGATTTTAAGTTGGATTTATAAAGTACAAAAAAAGCAATAAAATGCTCGATACGTCGCCGGCGCGCTGCGCGTGTAGGAAACCTCTTGTATGTATGGGTCACGTGGGTGGACTCGTAGTAATGATGAGTGGTACGCAATACATGAGAACTTCGTCTCTCCGCAGATAATGTTAGCGGAGCAGTCTAAGAACCCGGGCGTACCGCGGCGCATCTCCCGCTGGTGGAAGCGGCACCTGGCGGACGCGAAGCCGACGTACTGGCTGTTCGTGGTGCGCGACAACGGCAACCTCGAGCTGTACTCGCTGCCCGAGATGCGCCTCAGCTTCCTCGTGCGCGACGTGTGCGCCGGACACCGGGTGAGGGACTGGCATAATGCGTTCAACACTAACATCATTAACAGCATTACTGGCATCGAGAATAACAACATTAATATGATCATAATTATCTTCACAGTAATCATGATAATTGTTATCATTTCCGTTATCAAAGTTATCATAAATGTTAACAACATGATCATTATAAATATGAATGAACACCAGACTTTTATTTGCACTAGCGCCAATGAAAACAACCTAAAGATGCCTTTATACGTGCACTGAATATCGGGTTAGTTGTGTGACAACAATAACATACGCATCAACAAAATCATCATTTAAATCTCCATTATGGACATTCGTAACATCCTGCCATCTGTACCATTATCAATAGAATTATTATGATCGATAACTACAACATCATTATGATAAGCACTTTTATCAATCAACTTTATTATCAAATCATCATCACCTACATATTTACCAACATAGTATTTATAATTACTATTATATGATTCTAGTTTAAAAACAACTTTGACAATGTAATTATATTTATTCCAAAGCTATTACCACTATTTACAAAAATATTTTTTTTTAACTGATAGAAAATCCAACCTAGATTTCCGTAGAGGGCGAATAATCATATGAGTACTATTGTGTTCCTATAACCTCTATTAGTAATTATTCAAAAAAATGTTGTTTTTTTTCAACAGATCCTAGCTGACAGCCTGGAGTCTGTCCCGATCCCCCCCACTCCCGAAGAGGAGGAGGAGATGTCCACACCCCACGGCTCCAACGTCGACACGTTGCAAGAGATGCTCGTCGTGGGACTCGGGAATAAGGGCTCGAGGGTGTTGCTGCTGCTGCGGTGTAGTAACCACCAGCTTATGATATATCAGGTGAGCGGTGGGGAGAAGTGAGAGGGTTGAAATGTGGGGAGGGAGAGTCAGAGAGTGTTAATGTAGGGAGGGAGTATGAGAAGGGAGTATAAGAATAAAGAAATTTTTATGATTACAATGTTTACTTAATTTATTACTTTTATTATTACAGGCATACAAGTACCCTCGCGGTAACCTGAAGATGCGTTTCTCGCGCGTGACCGCAGCGTTTCCGTTCGGGTACCGCAGCGACGTGCTCACCGCGCCGGAGGACGGCTACGAGGCGGCCGCGCTCAGGGAGAACGTTCGTCAGCTGCGATACTTTGGTGAGTTTGTTGTTATTTTATTGTTGACTAGTTTTTGCCCGCGGCTTCGCCCGCGTTTAAAAGAAAATAATATGACACACTAACATACATACAACTGAAAATTCGTACCTTCATTGGAATGACAGTGGCCCCAACTCTGAAACCTTCGTGGGCTCATAGACAACAACTTTGCTAAAGATCATCACTTGATCAAATGCATAGTTTACGATTCAATCCTTACTAATATCGATTAAAATATCGAAATATCGATTTTTTTGGTCCAAAAGATCGATTCTCCGATTAATCGATCTTCGATCGCCATCCCTAGTTCCCGTGGGATTTCCAGGATAAAAACTATCCTATGTCCTTTTTCGGGTCCTGTCCTCAGTCTATCTTTGTACAAAATTTCATTAAAATCGGTTCAGTGGTTTAGGCGTGAAGAAGAGACAACCAGGCAGACAGACAGACAGAGTTACTTTCGGATTTATAATATTAGTAAGGATGAGTAAGGATGATCTGACGTTATGGCTGTTAATGCCATCTTGTGTGTGTCGCAGATTATGTTCTGTATTGGGTTTGCCGTAAATACTATCTAATATTGTGTTTGCTGCAATCACCATTTAATAATATTATGTTGGCCGCGGACTGCGTCTTATATTCGTATGTAATGCAAATGCAAATAATGGCCGTGGTCACTATCTCTTTCATTATTTGTCGGAGACCATTTTTAAAGTTATAAATACCCTAAACATAATTTAATTCGATGTATTTGTCGCAATGTTTAATATTGTGTTTGCTGTCCACGTCCTACATTATAATAGTTTTCGCCTAAGGTTCGTTAATCGTTAAAAAATATTCCTCAATATTTTTTATTGATAAAACTAAAGCTTATCAATATTTACCAAATGATGAAACACAAGATATTTTAACCGTTTTGTCCTAGTCCATATAATGATGATAACGCTATTTTGGTGTAAACACAAACCATTCTGTGAGCGCAGGTAACGTGGGCGGCTACAACGGCGTGTTCGTGTGCGGCAAGACGCCGTACTTCCTGCTGTTAACTGGCCGAGGGGAGTTGCGAGTGCACCCGCTGTGCGCGGACGAGGCGCCAGTCAGCACCTTCGCGTCCTTCAACAACGCCAACTGTCCACAGGGGTTCCTCTACTTTAATGCTAAGGTTTGTGATACAACCCGCCTCGCAACCCTAGATATGATTAGATTTCTACCTGAGATCGGACATAGATGCGAACCCCTTAGGGCTAAGCTGGCATGCCTCGGAAAAATATGTCTCTTACCCAGATAAGATTAAATTCCTACACTTCACCGCCAAGGTTTAAAAAAAAACGCATTCTACACTCACAGCCCCACACTAGGATTCCCTGTATCATGGGTGCTATGGACACACACAGGGACAGATACACAAACATCCAGACCCAGAAACAGAAATCTAAATTCATCATTTAGATATCTGTCTGACCAGGGCTCGAACCCAGGAACCTCTGCGCATCAGACCGGTATGGTGACCTCGCCATGCGAAACGCTAGGAAATGAATTATCCGTAAAATATCACTATATTAGTGATGAAAGAAATAGATTAACACTGCTATGAAAGGTACGAACACTATGGAAAAACATAACGGAAGTTTATATCACCAATCATGATGACACCGTGATGCGATGCAAATGTCATTACAATTACATTACGTCGCAACGTACTAAAATGCGTCGCCGTATCGTGTATTGTCTTCTACATGTCGTCATCTGATTCTCATCTTACGCCCGTAATTAATAATTAATCTATGCAATATTTCACCTACTATCAAACTAAGATTAACATTTGATTTTTTTTTCAAATTTCGAAGTCTGATGGGCAAAAATACTTATGGGCATTAATAATTTCCGTCTTGTATACAAATCTCTATTCATATTCCCAGGGCTCACTACGTATCTGCGTGCTACCAACACATCTATCATACGACGCGGCGTGGGCGGTACGTAAAGTACCACTACGAGAAACTCCCCACGCGGTGACTTTCCACGTAGAATCCCGTACATATTGCCTCGTGGCCTCCGCAGCAACACCAACCAACTCATACTACCGGTTCAATGGAGAGGACAAGGAGAAATACACAGATACTAAGGGCGATCGGTGAGTGTTTGAGTTTTTATAATATTTGAGTAGCAGACGAGCATGCAGTCCACCTGATGGTGAGTGTGCTAGCTAGTGTAATATTTAGGTGACTCCGTTGAGTCGCTAACTCGCTGAATAGTGACGACGCATAATTCTTTGATTCGCACTAAAAATACACCAAATGTTATCCTTTGTTCTCTATTTTATCTTGTACCTTATCCCGTTACTACAGTTCATGACTCTTTCCTACTTGTTTGTTTTTCCGATTTAAAGTCCATTTGTATTTTTCGTCTTCTTCAAGGTTAAAATACTATAATAATATGGATATTTTTCTATATTTAAAAGTTATTATGAATTTTGTTGGTGAAAAGAAAAAACGTTGATGTTATATTGAATTTAATAATACTTTAAATAAAATAACAAATTGCAATTTTCCCTAATTGCAGGTTCCCATACCCAATGCAGGAGAAGTTCTCGGTGATGCTGTTCTCGCCGGTGTCCTGGGAAGTGATCCCGAACACCAGGATAGAGCTGGACGAGTGGGAACACGTCACCTGCTTGAAGAACGTCGCCTTGTCGTATGAAGGCACTAGGTATGACTTTCTTTTCACACTGTATTGCAAAATGCACTGTAATTACAGTAGATTTACTGTAATTTTACTGCTTTACTGTATATGCTATACTGTATTACAATTTTACAATGTATGAAAAATTCTGTAAGTCATTTTGATGTTAAAAATTATATGATATCCGCGTAAAATGAAGCGCATTTTGTTCAAACACCGTATTTGACTTTATGATTCACTGTATTTTCATACCACTGTAGTAAATTTTTAATCAGTGTACTGTAATATTAGTAATATTACAAATCTGACCAGAAAACACTGTTTTAAAATCACATCACAAAATCACATATAGGGTTGGCGATCTGAGACCGATTAATCGTAGAATCGATATTTTTGGACCTATAAAGTTGATTATATTAATCGATCTCCGGTAATGGATCGATCCAGTGAATCGATCTTGCATCCTAGCTGAAAAGATCGATTTTAGGAAAATCGATCCTTTGGGCCTCAATTTTTTTTGAATCTGTTTATTGAAATCCGATTCAAATTGATTCAAGATCAAGAATCGGTCTTTTTCAGTAAGAATCGCCTTACCTATTTATTAAACTAAATATATAATAAAGCACAGGAGATTAAGCCGTGTGCTATATCAAAAATAACAGTAAGTAGTTACTGCCGCCCATATAGGGACATCTGTAATCAAATTGTAGGAGGGCCCCCTGACTACTTATACAAGCTACGCGGTAACATCGTTAGCGTGATTCAGGGGACATACAGCGCCATCTAGTATCACTTATTGTAATTTAATTTTAACTTGTCATTTTTTGGTTAAGATGTATTTATTTTCACGGAAGATATTATGCAGCTATTGAAATGTATAAAATGTATTTACAGATCAGGTCTCCGAGGTTATATTGCAATAGGAACAAATTATAATTACAGTGAAGATATTACCTCCCGAGGAAGAGTAAGTATAAATTGACTAATAAGTAAAGAATAAAAATGAAAATAATTGTTGAATTGTTTGAAACTTATTCGCAAGTTCGCAATTTATTTTTAAAATCTTTATATTTATTAAACATTTTATAAGGCAATAGAACCAGTGGCGTCACAGGTGGTACCACCGTCACACCAATTTTTACGTGAAGCAGTTCTGCCTGTTGTTGGAATGGAACAGTTGATGTGGGCCGACTTATAGAGACAACCATATTGATTCAGAATTAGCAACACATCTGTGATCAGCTTATGATAGAGTAGAGCTGGTTACAGGTGTTAAATAGGAGTAGCAGACGAGCATGCAGTCCACCTGATGGTAAGTACCTACTGCCGCCCATGGACATCTGTAATGAACCCCAGATAGAATTGATATTCCTGAGGTCAGCCACAGATGCGCCGCTACCCCTGAGAACTAAGCTGGAGTGGCTCGGAACAGTATGTCGTCCTTACCACACCCTTCAAGCCAGAACACAGCAGCGCTCAACACTGCTGTTTTGAGGCAGAATTAGGTGTGACGGTGGTGCCGCTGGAGTCGAACTACATAGGTTCTACCACCTTCAAAACATTCATGTCCACATGACTACTTACTATTAGGTGGATTGCATGTACTTCAATATTACGAAATAACCATAATGACTCCCACGTCACACGTTACGCCACATCATATATTTTCTTTTTCAGATAATAATATACGACATCATAGACGTGGTGCCTGAACCGGGACAGCCTCTTACGAAGAATCGTTTTAAAGAACTGTACGCTAAGGAGCAGAAAGGGCCCGTTACAGCTTTGACGCAAGTACTAGGGTACTTGATATCCGCTGTGGGACAGAAGGTCAGTTTTAAGTAGTTTTTAGGGTTTTTAAATAAGGATTTAAAGTCAGTTATTCGTTTTGAAATGTGAGTTGTGTGTGCTATATGATATTACAGATTAATTTCAATTTGTGAAGTGATGACATACATTTAATACATTTTATAAAATAGATGATGTATACTAGTCGGTGTATGTGCTTGCGTGCGTGCGTGTATGTGTGTGTGTGTGTGAATGTGTGTGAGGGAATAAATTAAAGTTAAATTATGAATGCAGGCGATTTTTTCGGCGCTATTTCGTTTTTATGACGTACTTGCATAGTGGTAATTTCAATTTTTATTTCCAAAAGCTTTAAATGAGTTATTATGAGATGTATTATATTAATTATGGACAATAATAAACTCATAGTGTAATAATATTTTTTATACTTTAATGAAACATTTTTTTTTATAATATAGGAGTAGCAGACGAGCATGCAGTCCACCTGATGGTAAGTGACTACTGCCGCCCATGGACATCTGTAATCAACCCCAGATAGAATTAGATATTCCTACCTGAGGTCGGCCACAGATGCGCCGCTACCCCTGAGGACTAAGCTGGAACGCCTCGGAAAACTATGTCTCCCTTACCCACACCCTTCAAAATAATTAAAATTCAAAATAATTCAAAATATAATGAAACATCCCACAGATCTACATATGGCAGTTGAAAGACAACGACCTAGTGGGCGTGGCGTTCATAGACACTCAGATCTACGTGCACAAGATGTTGGCGGTGAAGAACCTCATCCTAGTCGCTGATGTGTATAAGTCCATATCGCTGCTGAGGTATCAAGATCAGCATAGGACACTGTCGTTGGTTTCTAGGGATTTGAGATCTGCCCAGGTGAGTTTGAATATTTTGTTTGAATTGTTTTTCGTTCTGTTTTTAGATCTGTAATTTTAAGATTGTTTTAATACCCATTGGCAAATTAGGAATTAAGAACATTGATAATAAATGTCAAATATAAAATAAAACAATTGATAAATTTTATATCTACTATCCGATTGGTTACTTGAATTCGCTAATTTGTGTGATCGATCTTATTTGTAATGATTAAAAATAAAATATATTCATAAATTAAATCGCTCATTTATTGATTCCGCTTTTAGGTTTACATTTCTAAAAAAATGTACCTTATAACCGAAGAACTTGGTTGACCTCTGCGTAATAAGCGTCGTCGTAGACGCGGGAGGTCAATTAAAATGGATTTTTGATTTTTGTATCTGAGGAGGATCCAGAGACAAGAGTGAGTGGGTGTAGGAATAGTATTGTGGACACTTTCAAACGGGTGAAACCGTGCGGCATCACTGATAATAATTTAATATAAATGAAAATTGACACACTTTTACATATTAAAAATGTTGTAACGAACACTTACTAATTTAAATTAGGCATGGAAGTCCATTTGCAAACTTCTATCGCTTATATATTTTTTTTCTCGTTAGATCTACGAGATGCAGTTCACTGTGGACGCGCGGCAGCTCGGCTTCCTGGTCAGCGAGGCGGACGGCAACTTCGCGCTCTTTGCCTATCTACCGCAGGCCCGTGAGAGCTACGGAGGTATGTGATGACGGTGACAATGATATAATTAGAATTTTGCATGGGGTTAGTGTTGACAATTCTATATAGATACCTCATGATTACAAAGGATAATAGATAGAAATGTTGTCAAAGAACTTCTTCCAGTTTTATCAAAGACATGAAGTTTAAAAAGTAACAAAAACTGATGTGCAATGCTTAAATTTTTTTTTAACTTGCAAAGATTGTTGCTAATTTTTAAATCCTATCTGGAGTTACTCGCAGTTGTCCATGGCAGTGTCCATGTAGTATCTTATGGTCCGCGTGGTCGTTTTCGTACTTCCATATTTTAAAACGTATAATAATTTAGCAAATGTCTCCTTTCCCCAGGTCAGCGGCTGATCCGCAAGTGCGACTACCACCTGGGCCAGCAGGTGCACGCCATGTTCCGCATCGCGGCGCGCCAGCCGCCCGACGCCGACCACAAGCGGCACGTCACCGTCTTCAGTCAGTACACGGACCGTTATTACCGTCATGATCGTCAGCAACGTTGTCGGTGTTGCTACTGTCATCATCGTCGCCATCATCGTCATCGTCGCCATCACCATCGTCATTGTCGTCATCACCAACATTATCATCATCGGCGTCGTCATCTTCATCATAGTCACTGTCAACAACACCATCGTCGCCGCTGTCGTCATCATCATCGTCATCACCATCATCATTGTCGCCATCGTTATCATCATCGTCAAGGTCTCCATCGTCGTCGTCGTTGACATCATCTTCGGCATCGCCATCATCATCGGCGTCGTCATTATCATCGTTGCCATTGTCGTCCTTGTCGCGATCGTCATCATCATCATCATCATCATCGTCACCATCATTTTCGTTGTTGTCATCATCATCGTTATCATCATCCCCATCATCTTCATCATCAGCGTCGTCATTATCGTCACCGTCACCAACATTATCATCGTTGCCGTCGTCATTATCAACGTTGCCATTATCATCATTGTCGCCGTCTTCATCATCATCGTTATCGTCACCATCATCGTCGTCGTTGTCATCGTCGCTGCCATCATCATCGTTCTCATTTTCATCATCGGCGTTGTCATCATGATGTTTTTACTTATGTATCAATAATCTGTATTTGTATTTAATTGTTTCTAATAATAATTTCTAACTTATTAGTAAGTAATCATGTCTTGTTACTAAATAATCATAATTGTATTTTACAGCGACACTAGACGGCGGTCTGGGCTACGTGTTGCCGGTCTCCGAGAAGATGTACCGGCGGTTGCTCATGTTGCAAAACGTGATGAACAACTACTGCTGCCACATCGCCGGTCTCAACCCGAGAGCGCATCGGTATGTTTATATTTGCATTGTTATATTTCAGGGGCGATAATAAGACTTCTTTTTTATGAAAAATAGACCGTCTTAGAAAGATTCTAGTTGGGTCTGAAAGTGGTAGAACCCTTTATGACATACTTTTCCAAGGCGTTTCAGCTTAGTCCTCAGGGGTAGCGGCGCATCTGTAGTAGACGTCAGGTGGGAATATCTAATCCTATCTGGGGTTGATTACAGCTGTCCATGGGCGGCAGTAGCCACTTACCATCAGGTGGACTGCATGCTCGTCTGCTACTACAATATTATAAAAAAAAGATTAATGGACGTACAGTTCGTGATCAGGGGATCCCTTATAGGTCTGTGGGATCCCTAGTAAGCGGAATCTAATTTACCGTCTTATCAAGGATTGATTATAGATATCCATGGTTGGCAGTAGCCACTTATCATCAGATGCTTGCTCATTTGCTATTTCTACATTATAAAAAAATAGAAAACGTCAATTCCAAATTAAATAAGTAAAATAGCGTGTGGCGCCCTCTTGGACGATTTCCGGTATATCGAAACGATGCGTGGGAATTACTTATCCTTTTTTACTCTGATCACTCATATGCCACAGTTGTTTGAATTATGAGTCATGAGTGTGGATGAGGATTATTCGTATCTCAAGGTATGATCAGTTCAGTGAGTTAATGTCTCACTGTCTGTTGTTCTAGTATCTTAAGGTATGTTCAGTTCAGTGAGTTAATGTGTGTGTTGTTGTAGTACGTACAAGAGTCCGCGTCGCGCGGCGGGCGGCGGGCCGGCGCGCGGCATCCTGGACGGCGACCTGGTGGCGCTGTACGGCACCATGCCCGCCGCCGAGCAGCAGGACGTGAGTACACCGTCTGTGGTGGATCCAGGGAGTCCCAATTCCACATATAAAGTCTTATCACTTAAGTGAAGTGACTTATGAAGCGGCAGATTTTCACTATTGGTTGATCTTACGTTTGTTTGACTTATTTCGGAAACTGTAAACTTATATTTTTTACACAATTTTGGATAAAGCTTTCCCTTGGTTAAACGGACCCCCCCCTCCCCTCGGATCCGCCACTTCACGATATATTTTTTTTTAATATTTCACAAGGACTTACTCAATATTACTATAATAATGTTAATCGGTCCTGGCACTCTTGAAAACTAGTAATAATAAAATATGTATAGCGAAATGTTTTAGAAAACAAAAACTGGATAATTTTATTTTATGTATATTGAGAGGTACAATACAGTATTTGTGATATTGAGTACGTATAACCATTTTTTTTACTTATATTCACAGATTGCAAAGAAAATTGGCACGAAGGTGGATGAAATTATGACGGACCTTTATGAGATCGACAGACTGACGGCTCACTTTTAGTTTATTATACTAACTAGTACTGTAAATAAATAGAATATACTGATATTATTTTTAAAAATGTGTTTTATTTCACCAAAACTTTATTCCCATAAATTTTGAGAATTTACGGTATTACACCCCATAAATTATTACCTCTTAAATGAGTATCTCAAATTAATAATCAATATTTTTTTATATTGCGAAGAGCGTAAATTATTAAATGAAATAAAAAGAAGTAAAAAGATGAACATTCCATTACTCTGAGAATATTTCATATAAAAGACTTATGAGATTGTAGGTTGCCAGAGTAAAAACTCAATACTAGTTTCAGTCTTGAAAAGTTATAATAAAAAAAGTTATAATTACTGATTTTCTTCTACATTTTAGAGAATGTAGACTTTAAAATGAACGAAATTTATTATTGTGTATACGTTTTGAAATAACGTATGATATCTCTGGATATTCGATGCTCTTTTAACTTATAGTTTTTTTAACTGATAAATTTCATTGAAAAAAGAAAGTTAAAAGATCATTATTTTAAATATAAAAACCGTAATTTTTGTAACATGTGGAATAACTTTTGATTGATATATTTTAACCGACTTCAAAAAAGGAGGTTTCTCAATTCGACCGTATATATTTTTTTTTTTTTTTTTTTTTATGTTTGTTCGGCGATTTTTTCACGATGCCGCGGCCGATCGACATGATTCATACACCATTGTATGTGGCTAGTTTCACAGGGGGTCCCATTTCGAGGAAATTTGAAAATTTCCGCCAGTTTTCCCGGAAAATTGGAAAAACCCGATTTCATATAAACTCGAATAAGTCGAGTATTTCTTAACCAATTTTAAGTTTCTTTTTTTCATATGAAAGAGAGTTTCGTTGAGGTACTTTCCTACCTTAACATTAGTATGCTCTGATGATTAGAATTTAAGTTATGGGGTGGAACTCATCATCACTACCCCTGCTTTTTACATATTTTATGACAACTTACCTTCTGCCCACACAATTCTCATGAAACTTAAAATGAACATTGAGTATCTAGGTTAACATGATATGATGGAAAATTTGACCTTCTACTCTTCAACTCTGATAATGCAGAGGTGCCTCCTGCCTCAACCATACAAGTTAGCCATTTGATGCTTATGAATATTCAATAAGGTTGATAGGTAGAGATATATGATGGAAAATTTGACCTTCTACTCTTCAACTCCGATAATGCAGAAGTGCCTCCTGCCTCAATCATGCAAGTTAGGCATTTGGAGCTTACGAATATATGATGAGGTCTTTGAGTAGAGACATATGATGGAAGATATGACCTTCAATTCTTCAATCCTGATGATGCAGATGTGCCTCCCATGTAAAGTATATAGAATATACATTTGTTGTAATGAAGTTGCTAGACAGAGACATATGATGAAAAATTTGACCTTCAACTCCTTTTTCTTTTCTTAACTATATTGGACACGCTGTTTACGCTGTTATCAAACGAAATATATTGAGCGCCGACTTCAGAAATATGTACTAAACCAACATTTATTTCAATTATTTTTTACTTTGTAGTGACATAGAAGTCGGTTTTATTTTTTTGTTATTTTTTTTTTATAGATTATTAATTACAAAAAAATACTTGAGCCAATAAGTTCGAATCCAAGTCAGGCAGTTGTCAAAACTCAAAAGTCATATATTTGAAAAACTAAAACAAAGTAGCGTTGTCGCCTTGTATTGTTTACGGCGATGGAAATATTTTTCCGAAAAATATCACAAACAGATGAGAGAATATTATTATAAAGATGGCAAATATGACGCAGAAATTAGAACATTACCACAATCAAGTAGCATTAGCTAGAACAGAAATCAGAAATTTAAGGTGCGACATTGTTTAATAGTGAGACGAGTATTTCTCTTTTTTTGGTGTTATATCCTGTAAATGTTTTCAGGCAGAAACTTTCAGCGTTAAAACATGAACATAGGAAGGAAATGAAGTATCTTAAAGATATTTTGGATGGCCTTAAATGTAGTGACTGCGCGTCAGATGGTATGGAGTCCATGTGTACTATACCTATGTTTTTATTTTTATTTCGCGATTATAAAACTAGGTCAGAGCCAGTCAGAGGTTCACAAAATCACAGTGGTTATCAATTTATTTTTTCAATCAGAATATGTCTGTTACATTAGTGTATGTAACTTGCCTGCATTTATGTTTAACATGAAAATTCAACTTTCATGTTTGTGTATGCAAAACTTAACAATTATTTTTTGAATTTTTAAATTACTTATAATTTCAATATAAAAGTATTTTTTGTAATATTATCCTATAATTTAATGAAAAGTTCGGGGGGATTACGGTTCTTACGGCGCCAAGATTTGAATCCGTATAGATTTCGATGAGACAAGACGAAAAGTAAGAATTAATTTTTTTGATATCTCGCTTAGTTTTCGAGATATCGATACTCAAAAATTATTCGAAAATTTCGATTTTTTGCGTTTTAAACGTGAAATTGCCGAGGAACGGCGCGGCGGAAACGGGTGCGACTGGTATCTCCGGATAGGGGAGGACGTGCAGAATACGGTAGAAGAAAAATGACGAGAATTCGTTAAGAAACGGCGGAGGAAAATGAGAAAAACCAAAAATTGATTTTTGAAAAACGGAGAAAATTATATTTAAAAATTTAGAAAACGGAGAGAAACGGAAGTAGTATGTGCGAAAAGGTATCGTTAAGACGAGTACAATGGTATTAAATAATTAGAAATCGGGCAAGGGACAACGAAGTTAGAGGTGATTGAAATTTGAGTTGGTATTGGTTAGGTTAGGTTAGGTTAGGTTAGGTTGCGGAGGCCCTGACAAGGCAGAATGTCACCCTCTTGAAGGGACCACAGAGGGTGATGGCCGTCGGGGTCGTCCGTGGCTACCGCACCATCTCTTTCGAGGCGGCGTGCGTATTGGCGGGGTGCCCTCCTTGGGATCTGGAGGCGGAGGTCTGTGCTGCGATGCATCGGTGGCGCGCAGACCTCCGGCTCCGGGAGGAACACCCCACGCCCAAGGAGGAGAAAGATCGGAAGTTCCACGCTCTGCAGTCCATGACGGAAAAATGGAAGGAGAGGCTGGCCCAACCCACGGCTGGCCTCAGGACTGTGGAGGCTGTCCGTCCTGTGTTAGAGGAATGGACGGACAGGCGGCATGGGTCGCGTACCTTCCGGCTGGTGCAGGTACTCTCGGGGCACGGTTGTTTCGGGAGATACCTGTCCAATACGGCTGGAAGGGAGCCAACCACCGAGTGCCACCATTGTGGCTGTGACGAGGACACGGCGCAGCATACACTGGAGGTATGTCCAGCCTGGGCCGATCAGCGCCGTGTGCTCATCGCTGCAGTGGGGCCGGACCTCTCTCTTCCCGCCGTAGTTAAAGCCATGGTGGGAAGCGACAGGTCCTGGAAAGGTATGAAATCCTTCTGCGAGGAAGTCATCTCGCAGAAGGAGGCTGCGGAGAGGGAGAGAGAGAGAACCTCAGACCCTTCTATCCGCAGCCGGAAAACCGGGCGTAGGAGAAGGGTTCCCCACGCCTATCTCCTACCCCCATAACGGAGGCATGGTGTAGGACACGGGGGTGTCCTGCGTCATAAGTAGGCCTCGAGGTGGCGCGCGCGGTGTTCTCGCGCGCACCTCAAAGATGAGGGGATGGAGCAAACTCCAACTCCATCCCAAACGGAGACGGGCCCTGCTGTGGGCAAACGCCGCTGGGACCGCGGACGAATGCTATAGCGTACCCGCAGTCCCGGCAAAGGGCGTCCAGAGGAACACCGTGGGGTTTTAGCCGGTAAGAGTCCGGCATATCCTCTCAGCTGCCCCCGCGGTAGAGAGGAACTTTTTTTGAGGAGAGGAGGATTTTTTCAATAAAATTCCAACATTTTTAATAATGTATTTATTAATATCTTGAAAACTAAGCAAGATATCGAAAAAAATTATTCTTTGTTTTCGTTTTCTTTTCCAAAAATCTATCGAAATACATCATTAAAAGAATTTTTTTTTTTTTATTTTTCGATTTTTAAATATCGATATCTCGAAAACTAAGCGAGATATCAAAAAAAAATATTCTTACTTTTCGTCTTGTCTCGTCGAGATCTACAAGGATTCGCATTCAAATTTTGGCGCCGTAAGAATCGTAATCGTGCCAAAAGTTCTATAAGACTGAAACACAGCAACCCCCACTGGTTTATTTAGCATCACTATTTATCTATTTTGTAACAAAGTCAACAATATTGATCAACCATGTTATTGATACATAACTAAATTGTAAATATTAGAGAATTTTGTACCTAAAATCTATTATATGTGAAGATGCATCTTAATTCAACAATGAATACATTCAACAATGGATCCTTATTAATATTTTTTATTTTTACTAACTTGTCAGCTATTTGTCATATTATTTGTCTTAAAATTCAAAGCACATTGCAATAGTTAAGGATTGATCATTATCAATGCTTAACAATTGCAAATGTGCAACATGCACATAAGATTTGCCATTTTAGTTCTTAAAAGGTGGAAAAACACCTAAGGCTGATCTTAGACAAGATAAGATTGATTCCATCATCATTACATTAGTTCTACTTTAGGTAATATGTTAATATGTGTAACGAGATGCACTGGTCACGTTTATCAGAAAAAAGACAGGTTGTTTTGATTTGCTAAAATATGATGATAAAAGCAAAATTTGGTTAGGACTGATGATATTAATAATGGTATGACCTTAACCATGACTATTATATCACAGGAGATAAAAATAATTTGAATATTTACACCACCAATAATAAGGCCAGTATTGGTATCAATAATATAAAAGAAGACATTATAATCATGCTCCTCAGGCATGATTATATCGGCTGGCAGGAAATCTCTATGCTATACTGGTAACATATAAAAATGATTAAAAAACAAAATTTTCAGCAACAACAGTAATAAATCAAAACAATTGCAATGACCAATCCCCCACAACTGATGATGGTTGTATACCATTTCGACCAATTGGATATATTCACACTATCTTTGAGAACAAAAGGGGAGTGCCAAGACAGCCATCCCTCCTGACCAAGAGTACTGGCACAGTGGTGATAGATTCCAATGTGTTCAGTAACCCAGCGCATGCTCTTGAAGGACTCGAAGAGTTTTCGCATATGTGGTAAGTATATAGTTTTAAAAATTATGGAGTATTGGATGAAAATGAAAGCTTTGCTTTTGTTTTTATAAATGTTCCTAATTGAAATTGAAGATTGCAAACAGTAAAAAAACTCATTCAATAAAGATTTTTAATAATTAAATAAGAATTTAATTAATTGCCCTGTTTAAAAGTTGATAAAAATTGTTATATACTTTACTATGCATGTTTGTAAATAGTGAACTGGTTTATATTGTTGCGTTTTATTTGAAGCATTTAATCTATACAATTAAATTTATCTTTCTGTCTGTTTTGTTCAGCTAATGTTTGAAACCGCTAGGCAATTTTATAAGGAGTATTTATAAGCATAGTAGATGTAAATTTCTAGAAGAAGGTAGATGATAGTTATAAGGAGTAACTTAGCCTTACTCTTCTTTTACAAAAAGAGTACATAAGGGTTTTGAATCAAAATCTATTACATCTTCTGAGTTTCTTTTTACTTATAACGAGACCAGAGTCGCGGGGCACAGCTCATAAAGAAATAAATCTTCTTTTTCCTTTTATACAGGTTATTGTACCATTTCCACAAGACAGAGGGTACGAAGACCCCGGCGAAGGTGACTCCGCCCCGCCTGGGCGAGCGGCGCGGGGTGCTCTCCACCCGCAGCCCGCACCGGCCCTGCCCCATTGGGATGTCTCTAGTTAAGATACAGGCTATTGAAGGTAACATATACGAATATAAAAATATGTTGTAACATGTCCTAATAAGAATCATTTTAATTAATTATTTTGGTCTAAGATCCCGATATAAGACGACCTTCACCAAGCTGGTTAATGGATGAAAAGTATTTTAAGTCTAATTAAATATGTCGATAATTATATTGCAAATAGGTTGTTTAAAAAATATCTGTTGTAAATAAGTAAATATTATAATCTTTATATCCAAAAAGTATTGTTATAGGTTACGAAACTCTTTGGTAATGTTTTCTGATATATCTTTCTTGTCAAATATTTAGAGAAATAAAGATGTGTCTGAGCTAAGAAAATAAGATTTTATTAACAATATCGGTTCAGAATATGATCTGATGTTGCCACTGACCTCCATGGCCATCTACTACTAACCCTAGATAGGGTTAAATGAGATTAGAGGCTTATTTAAAGTCGGCTTTGTGGGTATTGCTACTCCTGAAGACCAAGTAGAAATGACTGGGTTTTTTTTCGCCACTTTTTGCGAAACCATATTTTTACTATTTTTACGCCATAGATCTGAATACATATAAGTCCTAAACAAAAATCTCAAGTCATTAAACATTTGCTTAGCCGGGAATCAAACCCGCTACCCGCCTGTAGCATATCAGCTATTCCTAAAATAAAACCGCCGTGTAGCATATCAAAATAGTGACACAATCGCACAATTATTATATACTTACTTGTTCATGTTACATAGGTAATAAGATCCACTTCCTCGGCATCGATATGGTGGATGGCACACCGTTACTAGACATCAAGCCATACATCCCGCAATATGACTACCCGGCGGTGTTCGAAAACGCGTCACGAGCGAGACCACCCATTGAAGGGATCAGTGATATATTAGAACCGATGAACACTTTGGGCGTTGATGAACAGGACTATAATACTAGCAGGTTTGTGTTTTTTCAGACTCATATTGAATTCATACTTTTCCAAGGCATTCCAGCTTAGTCCTCAGGGGTAACGGCATTACTGTGGCCGACATCAGGTAGGAATATCTACTATACTCAGGTAGGAATATCCTATCTGGGGTTGATTATTGATGACGTCTGGTCGAGGTTGTCGTCTGAGGAGTCTTTATATGCGGTGAGACGCAGGAGACAGGAATTGTAGAGTGGGAACGGATTGAGGTTGAAGGAGGGAATGAGGAATCAGGTAAGATTTTAAGCGATTTTTTTCGTTGATATAATTTTAAAGATGGACTCTATTAATTATGTCAATTTTAACATAAATATTATTGATACTGAACTTTTAGTAGATACTAGCAATTAATTAAAACAACTAAGCAATGATACTATGTATGTATTGACGAGAGGCATGAAAAGAAGAATTCAAGGTCAGTCAATCGACACGAAGGAAAATAAAGGTGTTTCTAAACATACTCGGCAGGATCCACCGAACATTGTAGAAATATTGAAAAGTGGAAAAAATGACTTTGAGTTAAAAGTTTAACTTAAAATGAATTATACTGAATGATTCTGAAACTTGTTACACACCTTTCGAATTAGTGTTGGGTAGAAAATGTGTGTTACCAAGCAACTTAGACAATAATGTAGTAGAGCCTATCTATAACTTCGATAATTACTCCAAACAGTTAAAATATAGACCACAAAAAGCCAATTTAGATGCTAGGAAAAATTACGTAAACGTAAGGAGAAATATAATAAGAATGTTAATGAAATAAGAACAAAGATTTAATTTTAGTAAAAAATTAAGGAGGAAATAAAATGTCACCAGTGTACAACGATCCTTACACTGTAATAAAAGATGATACGCCTAACGTCATAATTAGTGTGAAAAGCAAACCTGTTACCATACACAAAAATAGGACTAAACGATATTATGTGTAAGAATTATTAATATAAATTAATATATAACTATTTGTTGAATGTACCTTTGTATGTTTGTATATATTTTTTAATTTCTTAATATAGTAAGTAGTTACTAATATTTTAAGATACTTGACTTCTAGAAGCTATAATTCAAAGAAGAATTATATTATTTTAAAAAGGATATTAAAAAACATGTAAAATTACATTTTTTTTTCATAAAAATGGAAGGTGTACTGTGTGTGTAGACATGCATGTGTGTGAATTATAAGATCTGGTTCAGTAATAAAAGATGCATCGTACGGACCTTTATTTAAGATTATTTACGACGGCCTTTTGTTTACGGAGTACCTTCGAACCACATTACAATTGGCGGGAATAGCCATTTACCATCAGGTGGACGGTATGCTCCTCCTATATTATGAAAAAAAAATGTTCAGTTATGTTGATTCTAATAAAAATGTCGCTTTCTACACTCGCAGGCCCACACTAGGATTCCGTGTTGTGGGTGCTATGGACACGTACAGTGGCCACCAGACCCAGAACAGATATCTAAATTTATCTGATATCTGTCTGGCCGGGGATCGAACACAAATATCTCTGTTCCGACTCATTTTACGATAAAAACAGTTACGCGAAAAAATATCAAAATAGCATGTATTTTTATCATACACTTTTCCTTAACGCCGGTATTAGCCAAGTAAACACAAATATTACTTACTATACATGTTTTCCCAATGAGTGTTAAAATACTAAAGGCAAATAGATTAATCATCCTTGTGGTATAGTACGTAGTCATTTAGTAGTTTCACTTGAAAAGAATTCCAGATGTGAAAATAGACGATTTATAGATATCGATGTTTTTTTTTCGAATTTTAAGTTTGCTACTTGTACGTGTCTTTCTTTGTTGTGATGATTCGCGTGGAAGAACGGTCACCGTACTGGTTGAGTGCGCAGGGTTCCGAGTTCGATCGCCGGCAGATATTAATGATAGATTTAGATATCCGTTTTGGGTCTGGGTGTTTGTGTATTCGTCTTTGTGTGTATTCATGGCACCCACGACACGGAATCCTAGTGTGGAGTTGTGAGTGTAATATTGTTTTTTTACAATTGTACCTAAAAGCAGTTTTATGATAGTATAGTGTAAAAATATTTCGCTTTTATTAATACGCAAATACCATCAACATCCTTATTGACATACGAGTTGTGCCCCGCGGATATACCCGCGTTTACAGGTGTAAATAAATCCTCTAGAGATTTCATGGGTTTTGACTTTTCGCTCGGAACCCTAATTATTTTTCCAAAAAAAAAAGGAGGTTGCATATGTTACTCCCTATAACAACATTTAAGTGACAATGAGTCCCGATAAAATCTGCCCAATCTTTATGGAAACTAACCGGAACAAAAAGAAAGACAAATATTTTTAATATGTAATTCTATATATTTTTATATCAAGTTACTAAAATGCTAAAATGTGCACATTACAAACAGCATTTCGATTATATATAAATATATAAATACATATAAATGTATAGATAAGGAAAAATGATATAGAATAGATAAGGAAAAATGTGTGTATATATTTGATAATGTGTCATGTTGCGATTAAAAGGAAAATATTTGCATTCAGATGTTGCTTTGCGATTGCATGAATGATGAGATTTATAAGAAATGATGGTTTTCCTTAAGGATAGGTACCTTAATATATTTGATTTAGTTTAGACGGGCCAGTTGAAAGTAAAATCCATTATCATAATTATCACTTTAATAATAATAATTTACATTCATGAAATACTGTTACAAAAACATTACAAGTTTAGTATTGATACAATGTGATAAATGCACTACAATAATAACAAAATAGTAAAAATAAAACGTTACACGAATATAAAATCTTACTTATCACATACAACTAACATTAGCGTGCAAAACATAGTTTATGACCGTAATAATTATTTTTCTTACAGTGTGAGCCCTCGGTTGACAAATCAAATCGGAATCGACACGGCTAGCCCCGCGTCTCGATCACCGTACGACGACGAGATTCTCTCACCTGACAATCAAGATACTCAGCTTAATAATCTCATGGCACCCTTGTCACCGTCGTCTGAATCTCCTTCGAGCGTAGACTTATTGGACGGCGCTGTCGTGACGTCGCCAACACGAAGGTTGGACACTGAACGCGGCGCCCCCGACGGCCAGGAGAGATTCACTCCGCCACAATCCAATCTCCTGATGAACGCGAACCAAGACGGCATAAGGATCGCGTCGTGGATCGCCAATCCACCCTCCCAAAGATACCACGTTATGTTCAATGATGACACGCTAGAGCGATTGCACGAATTGATCGGCGCTAGAGCGGAATCGTTTAAGACGAATATAGAATGTTTGCTCTCTGAGGATCCAAGGTCATTGTATGTGAGGACAAGGTACCCCGATCATGAGTACAGCTGTGTGCTAGAGGACCTTTCTATCAGCTGCTCGTTCGACGCGACAGCCGGTGTGTGCACAATCATTGCAGTGCGAAGTGCAGAAGAGTTGCAGGAAAATTGACTCCACACTGTTCTCTCAGTCTACGCTTAAATTACTGCCTAAATTATTTATTTTTGCAAGCTTGATTATAATTTGTTTGTGTATACTGTGTTTTATTTCGAAAATGCTTTTTGTTTACACGTTTTTATAAAATAAAAGGCTTTCACCTAAACCAAAATTGCCAATAGTTTCTAAGGCTGTTAATTCGAGATATCTTAGTTTGGCTCCGTCCAGCGGTATTGTCTTGACTGTATTGTCGTTATCAAATTCTATTACATTCGACAGTTCACTCCAGTTCGTACCATCATCAGAAAATTTGTATTGAACTCTAAGAAAAGTTCCATTACTGGCGTCGTTGCGGGGATAGTATTCAATTTTGTCCAATTCGTAAACATCGCCTAAATCAAAAGACAGTTTTAAAAATTCATCTGTCTGAGGATTAGCTTGCCCTAATGTACCCCAATTGGTATGCCACATAGAGTTTTTATCACTATTTACCAAATTGCATATTTCCTGTGCAGGTTGACATGGTAGATTACATGTCACATTTACTCCGGTGACGACATACTTAAAAGGATCGGTACTTGTAGTCGCGTGTACATAATCACTCCACTCAGATGACCCGTCTCTATTCACTGACCTAATTCTGAAGGAATGCTGAGTCTCGCATTTGAAATCTTCAAATAAGTAATTTATTCCTTGTATGTTACTGTAACAGCTTTCGTCTCTTTCTATTTCATAATAATCTGCGTCGGCTTCAGTCTCCCATTTAACCGTTATAGAATTATAATTTATTCGCTCTTCATCTACCACCAAACTTCGAGGAGGCCGTAATTTCTCATTTATAGTGGAACAGCAGCTAAATATTCTGCCTGCGTTCACGAAATTCTTGATTTTTATGCTTATTTCACTGGATGTTACATCCAATTTATGAATTTTAATCAGTAAGAACTTTTGCAGAACTGTGTCATCGAATTCTTTAAGATAAGGGTTTATTACGAAATCATTTTTAAAATAGAAAACATCATGCTCCTTTTCAAAATCTTCATCATTTTCGACTTTATTCATTTCGAGTGACTCTCCGTTTATCGCAACTTTAATATCATTCGCATCACTGGATGCCATTATTTGTAATAAAGTTGTTCTCTCTTTTGTTATGCCTTCATACGCTCCAGTTGTTTGTTTTATTGTTATCATTAGATCGCCAGGTTCATTGGTCTGTGGACCAACCATTGATATTTTTGTCATAGCAAAGTGGTTATTTAAATAATCGGCGGATATACCGTCATCTTCGTAGACAACAAAGCTGGACTTGCCATTGGGATACAGAGTAAATATTCGATTGTCTCTTTTTATTTCGAAGGGATTATTGTTGGCATTCGTCATGGGTATAATTGCCCCATCTTTTACAAATACTGGTATCTTCCAAAGCGGTACGCTAATATTGTTAAATATTTTTCCTCCTTGATATTTGTTCCCCGTGAAAAAGTCTATCCAAACTTGGTTAGGATCTGGGAGGTAAATTCCATGACGTACAGAGTCTCCATAAAATTCTTCAGCACTATAAATGGGCGCGACCAGGAGACTCGGACCCCACATAAATTGATATTGACAGTCAGTGGTATAAGCCAATCTGCTATCCGGGAATTCAAGAAACATTGCTCTCACCATCGGTAAGCCATTGGTCGATTCATGACCTATGGTATAATTGTATGGCATTAACATGGATTTCAATTTCAGATACGCTCTGTTTATTGACGTAGTTGTTTCGTCAAAACTAAAAGGGGTTTTAGGAATTCGACCCCATCCGTCCATGTTCAATTGTAGTGGAGTAAATGTTTTCCATTGATAATCTCTTACATTTACATTACTATCTTCGCCTCCATATATTCCATCCATATCTGCACCTACAATTGGCTGACCAGATAGTCCTGTTCCAATGTACGTAGGAATATGAAAGCGGATATATTCCCATACACCTCCAGTCTGGTCGCCACTCCAGATGCCAGCATATCTTTGTGTCCCTGCCCAACCATCAACCATTATAATAAATGGTCGCACTCCAGAATTTGTTTTTTCTGTGAATATGCTAGCAGCATTTTCAACAGCATTCAATCCAAAAGAGTAACCACATCCTATCCATGCCACGTCACATTTAAGGGCTACGATGTTAGCTACGCCCACTTCTTTGCTTAGATCGCGTTCTCCTTTCTTAGGATTCATGGGGTCAACTGGATGCAAATTACTTTCTGTCCAGAGACCCACTTGCACTCCATTTTCCAATGAATACTCCGTAAATTTTCGAAGATTTTCAATGTCACCATCTAAAGAATCGCTCTGCCCGTATCCAGATCCATAGCCGTCATTTGGTATGAACCATCCTAATGGCATGTCGTGCCTTTTGTATCTATCAATCATCCCTCTAGCTGAAAATTGATAATTATCTTTCTCTCCGTTAAGTGATTCTAAAATGCCTGTATTGTTATCGATTTCATTCGGTTTGTATGTTTTGTAATATAAGCCATCTTCAAATAATATTGCTCCTGGCTCGTCAGGACTAACTTTAACCCAATAATCGCGATTAAAAGCATTTAAATGTGCTTCGTAGAAGGCGTACTCAGGCATCATAATTGGTTGCCCTGTGAGCTCGTAGTAATCCTTCAGAATACCGCTTGGTTTCGCATTAATAAAGATGAATGCGTCAAAATATGAATCATCGTGTGACGTTTTAATAATTTCATTAGACTTAGACCCAAAGTCATAAACCCCAGGTTGCCAAGTATTACGTAATACACCGTACCCATATGAAGACCAGTAAAAAGGACAAGGGGAGGAAACACCTCCGTCGTCCCATTTGTTAGTGTTGACAATGTTGATACTTTCGCCTTTGTGGCTAAATCTGCCGTTTTGCATCCCACCGCCGAAAAAATACTCATCACTTCTTTGAAATAATGTCTGTGTCGTTCTATTATCTTTGTATGACAAAGGATTTGACTCAATTAACAAATCTTTGTTCATTTTTTCGTCATGAATTTTCATTGTTCCGCTTATCTTATCGAATACAATTAGCAAACCGTTAGCATTTATTATGTAGTGAGAGTCGTTGTCACTGATATTTGATTGCTCAAATGCTTCATACCCGTAGTCGCTGATTTTCTTAATGGTTATCTTTGCAACATCTTCGGGATTATTTGGTTCGGGATAATCTAAGAAATCCCCGGTCGGCGACATATAAAATCTTATAACGTGGTCATTTAAAATATTCAACCTAGCTACTTCTCCGGTTAGATATTTAATAAAATAATATGTTTCTGTTTTCTCGATCGATTCTATTCCACCTACTTCATCAGGACTTAAAGAATTTGTGTTATTTTCCATATTTATACTATAATAACTTATCAATGGTATTTTTCGGTGGAGTATTGGCAAAACAGGAAAATCTGCAACAAAAAACCGGACTGGTGAATACAAAAAATATTAATTTATACTCCATGACAGTAATCACTTTCGTATGTATAGGTATAGCGAAGATTTGATTACTACCTATCTATAAGTTATAATTTTATGTACCTGCCATTCAGCATTCTTATACTATTAGGTTTGTTAGTTAACAACTACATCGACATTTTTACATTATTTATTAGTCTCTACAATACAATATTGGAAATAATCAAAGGCTTAAGTTTTTTTCGTTACATTAAACATGGAAATCGCTTAAAACGGGGAATTTTCGCACAGATGTAGATAACTTTACAAGGGGCGATATCGCTCTGCCGTCTGGGGTCTGTCTGCGCTTTTTTCTACTTTTGTATATTTGTAGCACCTACTACAATCCTCGAAGTATATGCGTTTAATCCTAGATGAGTTTTATTTTACTAACCTAAGCGTTTAATAGACAAATACCGTTCCCGTAACGGTAAAAGTCACTAACAGAAAAAAGGGTTAAACTAAATAATTTTAATAAGTATAACCCATAAATTTCTCTAAGTAGGTATATTGAAAATTGTATCTCAATAATTAATACATTTTAGTTCCTTGGATTTTAACGGTACCTAATACGTAAGCTTCCGTAACCAACCTTTATAGTGCCTTTTCTTATTTAAAATCCCAAGGTCATATAAATCCTTCCAAATAAAATAATACAATATGGTCATAAGAATATAGATAAAGATAAAGATAGTAGCATAAGAATATAGATAATTATACTGTGACATGGTGGAGTCAAAACAAAATTACGACACTTTTAAACGGAACCATAGAGTACGTACTCAAGATTGTTACGAAATTTCTGATTAAAGACATTTAATCTCAAAAGAAATTTTGCAAAATTTATAATTTTGCAAAATATTAGAAGAACCAAAGTAATCGAAACTTTGTTTGCTGGCGAAAAACATTTATATTTAACCAATAAATCTTAATACTTAACAACAAACTATAATAAAAGCAGTGATAGCCTAGTGGTTAAGAAACGCGTCCTCTCGATCGAGGTGTCCGAGGTTCAAATCCCAGGCACGCACCTCTTATTTTCAAATTTATGTGCGTATTAGAAATTCATTATCACTTGCTTAAACAGTGAAGGAAAACATCGCGTGGAAACCTGCATACCTGAGAGTTATAAAAAAATATCTTAAAGATATGTGAAGTCTACCAATCCGCACTTGGCCAGCGCGGTAGACTATGGCCACAGTATACCTTATACTGTGCTATGGCCTAATCCTGAGAGGAGACCCGTGCCCAGCAGTGGGACAGTAATGGGTTGACGATGAAGATGATGACGATGAAACTGTTATAATACTAATCGACGAAATAACTTCTAACATTTTCTAAGGATGGTTCTGTAGTAACGACTATTTTCGCCAGCAAACAAATTATTCATTACTTTTCGGTTTTCTTAATACTTCTAACATTAAATAAATGTTTTATTACGCAGGTTATTATTTTACCATTATTGTATTGCTACAATTAACTAAGTTATACACATAATATTATACTATTTTTTTTCAACTTGTAATAATTACTTGGATCACGCATAGTTCGACCGATGGATCGTTTTGTTTAACATTTATAATATAGGAGTAGCAGACGAGCATGCAGTCCACGTAATGGTAAGTGGTTACTGCCGTACATGGAGCCAAATCAAGCCCAGATAGGTTGTATATTCCTACCTGAGGTCGTATAAGTTATAATAACAGTGGTAGAGTTCCAGAAATTCATTGTAAATTTCTTTTTCTTTCATAACCCTCTTTTGAATTTCTTAACAACAATTATTTTTTGGGTTATTAACGAAAATATAAAGTCACATTTTACTTTGTTTAAAACAAAAAATATTTTTATGTTCTTAAAATTCCTTGAGACCAGTAGGTATATTTTTCTATATGTAATTCTGAATCGAATTAGCTATCTCTTATATTTTTAGGAGTTTTACGACTATTTTTTACGTTTTTTAACTTGTTGACTACACCATAATTATGTTCTATAAAACTTTAAGTAAGAATTACCAAACTATCAAATGTTTTAAATATATTGATTAATTGATCGATGTTTTCTGTTTGGTATTTAGCTACAGTTTTCATTTTGATAAGTTAAGATAACCGACTTTAAAATTTGCTTAACTTAAAATAACGGATACTTCAAAAATGCTTAATACAACAATCATGTACGCATGAGGTAATCATAATAACAAACATTCAAGATCAATATCTATTATTTTCTTAATCCTTCAGCTTAAACCTTACGTAATGCTAAGGGACTAATAACGTTTAAAATGCTCACCTGTTTACCATAAAATCAAACTGCCAGTTTATAACAGCACTGTTACGATGTTTGAAAAATAATAGACGTAATTTGATCGAACGCGTAAAGCTACATGACCAAACACTATACGACTCGTGTATTGGCGCCAGCCAGACTAATGAGAATTATGTTGCTCGGCGCTTTTATCAACATTCACGAAACACGGTATACATAGTATATGTATGTGTATACACCATATCAAGAATGTATTTCCAAGTATAACATGAAATAAGATCGATATGTCTGTCCGAAGCTGAAGCCATATTTTAAATAAGTAAGTTTAATGTTGATATGGGCTTGACCTTCTTTAATCAAACTTGTAATGAATTGTATTCGAAATTTGTAAATAATATTTTTTTTGCGGCACAAATAATCTTAAAGTGATGTCATTCCTGAAAATTAACCTTTTGTATATACCTATAATTTTCATTTTGGTAAATAATTGTCAATTTTTAAACCAGACAAAAGAAAGAAGTCGCAGGAAAGCCATTGCATTTAATTAAAAAAGGTGTACATACCTGTTATGGAAATCTTGCATTGATCCGTCACCTCCTTGGTTTTGGAATGAACCTTGACGTATCCAAAGTTAATTTAAGTCAGGTCACGGATACTTCATGTGGATCTATAACCACAAGGCTTTAATTCTGAATATATACCTATACCTATATTTTGAATATATATAACAGTATTTCCAGTTAGGTAAAAGTAACCGTGAAGGGGAAGCTGGAAGGAGGATGGTTTCCCAACCAAGCTACCCTTGAGCTACTTGAAAACATTTCCAGCAAACCTTTCAGAGCCTGTAAAGCTTTAAAAGAACATAGAGTCTGAAAGTTACTTTTAACCTTCGATTTAGTCCTATTTAATATGACTTGAAGATTTAAAATACTTTAACGAGCAATAAATCGGGATAAATAAGTGGAGTCTTTTTCATCACTAGAGTAGGTACAGGCTGCAAGAGGGAAACATGTCTACTCGTATTATTGTTCATAAAGAAGCTAAATATAAATGTCCCGTTACTGGGTATTCACGCGAACAAAATCGCAGCTAAAAGTAATTTCCCGATTCTAGAAAAAACTGACAATGTTTAGATAAACGGATCTGAAACAAAACCCGTTTTGTTTTATTTTTAACTTTGTGTGCATAAACTGTAATTATACTAACCAGATTTTTACGAGTTTTGAGGTACATAAATACATTGACTGACCGTCTCAACGGCGAACGGCTGTTTTTTTTTTCAAAATTCTCAAGATCGTATTTATGATTGATTACGTAGCCACCGTGATAGCAGCAGCAGCAGCAGTAGCTGTACGTAACGTACGTATGTAAAAACGCTACCTGAGTTTTGAGCTTAACTTGTAGCAATTGCAAATGTCGAAAATGTCGATGGTTCCCGCCTATGGTTCCCGCGGAAAGTTGTAGATGACAATAATATTTCTAAAGACTTAATAATACATTTATCCTTAATGTTTCTGGTATTCCTAGATACATATCTTCGCTGTTTACTTTAAAAGAGGTCAACGTATCAATTTGGGTAATAAATACACAGTACAACGTTAAACAATTAGCAATTACAATCGAATGAGACCTAATGAGATGGATATATGTTTTTCCCAGAAACACTTATTTGCACTGAGTATACTGTCCTATTTTAATGTCTAGATACAATTATGTAGTAATTAACAGATGTTATGTATTTACTGGTGACCACGTCTGTGTAAAGGAGTAAAGGACGTCCCCTGACCAGGTGGACAGAACCTGAAGAGGAAAGGAGTAACCGCTGGATTCAGAAAGCTCAAAACTGGTCAGAGTGGCGCAGGTAGGGGAAGCCTATGTCCAGCTGTGGACTTTTAAAGGGTGATTGATGGATTGAGGTATTCATATAATAATTTTACGCTGCGGATCTTTAAATCTTGCAAATACCTAGCTTGCAAATATATTGTAACGTAGTTGTTATATTGTCTTTGTATATTGTATTATTTTAAAGGGTTATTTTCCTAAGATTGCCATTCTCATTTAGGTAAGATACCGGTCACAAGTTTACCTACCACCTATACTAATCTACAACAAAAGATTCATGTTAATCGTTAAAATCCAAGCTGGGCGACGGCAATTGCAGATTAAATTGGTCATATCTTGTTTTAATTAGCGACATCGCACACCATTCTTTGAAATGGTTATACTTTGAAACTTCATAACTATGTATTTAATTTTTAGTAATTGGGCTCTCCATTTGCACTTTATAACCTTTACAGACAGGACTCTGAGGAGGTATTGTAGACCACCTCCACGACAGATTTACCTTGTTACTTTTTAACTTTTAATTTTACTAAATAAAAAGTTAAAAATTTACTAAATTAACTAATTTTAATAAATTAAAAGTTAAAAAGGAACAAGGTAAATATCATACTTGGAGGTGAAAATATTAAATAAAAGTTTGGGATGTATATAAGGTAAGCGACCTTAGTCCCTGTAATTCCGGGACCAGAATAGGGCTACGGTATCCGATGCCTGTCGTAAGGGGCGACTAAAAGGGGCTTTCGGGGTTGCAGGCGGCAAGAGTAGCTCGAACCGCCCGGCAAACGACCCCCCTTGAAAAAAAAGGTAAGCGACCTTGTTTTAAGACAGAGAGAGAAACATTAGAATTGCTCCAGACATATTTAAAAACAGTGTTTTTAATTTTTTTTTTTAAACATACATTGAGAGCGCGTCTATCAAGTCAAAGCCAATTAAATTTTATGTGAGACTGAGCAGTAGCATAGTGGTATTAATTTTCACTAATCAGGGTTAAATTTAAACATAATACTTTAGTGTCATTAACGTTATTAAAATTAATTATTGTATTATTAACGGTGAGCATCGAATACAGTTTTTTGAGATTTTTAAAAAGAGGTAGCAACATTGATACTCGTAAACAATCTGCAGAGTAATTTATTGAGCAATGACAAGTATGTAAACGTCGAGACGAGTAGCTTGGCGAGTATCAACTCGTGTCTATTTATCTGTACTCAACACGTTTATAGTCAAGTCCAGATTACTTTCAGAAGTAATAAAAATTAATGCGTTGAAATTATCGAGTAACAGTAGTTCTTTCTCTTTTTATAGACAATACAGATTATATCCATATTTCCTTTTAATAATCGATGTGTGAAAATAGAAACAATCAATGAGTGAATTTTATTATTATTTATTCATTGTTTAAAATACTCATCTATTTTCCAAGTATACGTCTTGCAATTGGACTCTACTTGATTGCTTCTGTATTATACTTTGGCATTTGCAGTACATAATCGATTATTATTTTTAAACATTAAAATCGATTTCAGACAACGAACACATTTGAACAGTTGAACACAATTGTCATGTCATGTTTGTCATGAATTGTCATAATTTCTCTACCATCAAATTTTGATTACTCACTTTGTTAAGATTCGAAATCAACATTTTATAAAAGGAATACCTTTTTCGTTTTGCACAATACAATAAGCAAAGGTATGTTTAACTAAAACGCCATATTCCTAATCTCATATACGTTAATTTTCTTACGTTCGTTCTAACCTTTCATACCGGCTTAACGAATTGTTTTTCAGATGTTTCTTACGCGTTCCGAATACGATCGTGGTGTGAACACATTCAGCCCCGAGGGCAGATTGTTCCAAGTGGAATATGCTATCGAGGCAATTAAACTGGGGTCCACGGCCATCGGCATTTGCACTTCGGAAGGTGTAGTGTTGGCGGTGGAGAAGAGGATCACGTCTCCGCTGATGGAGCCTACGACTATCGAAAAGATCGTAGAAGTTGATCGGCACATCGCTTGCGCTGTGTCCGGGCTGATGGCAGATTCTAGGTGAGGTTTATGCACCATTAGATTTGACATGGAATTATCTTTTTCATTATTGGTTTGTAATGTGTGTATTGGTGTATTAGCGAACTAAGGTGTGATCACTGCATTACTTATTTTAACATATCTTTAGTGCTTTGATCAAGAAGCATGGAGTGCATTACTCAAAGTCTGGCGATGCATAGAGTACACACTACACAAAAAGTTTCAACAGGTTTTTCCTCCAATTTCACTGAATAAAGAAATGCAATATCTATGTATAGTCCGCGTAAAACTGCTAGTCTGCGTTAAACATAGAAATGAATTACGTCGCCATAACAAATTGTATGACTACACCTGCTCGCAACAATATCAGAGTGGACTAGCAGTTTGGTGTGGACTATTACGTCTCTATTTTCTGATCATGAGAATTAAATCCCATACTTAATTTGTTCTAAACTAAATGAGAATGCTAGATTTTTACAGCATTTAATATACAAAGTGCAACAGTTAACAATTAGAGGTCTTAAATGTTAAACTATGTCTTGTCTCTCAGAGCAACAGATCATGGTAGGAAGACATTATAGAACTCTTAACCTGTATCCCTAAATCTGTGAGGAACCTGCCCACCTGTGAGATATTAAAAAAAATATCCTCAAAGCTGTCTTGAAGTGTAACAATATAAACTTAGCAAATGTGGTGGACTATAGCTTCATCTTTGTTATTGTGAGAGGACACCCGTGCCCCGCAGTGGTTCAGTAATGGGTGGACGACAAACATAACAATCTTTATTTTGCAGAACTTTAATGGAGCGCGCCCGTGTGGAGTGCCAACACCACTGGTTTGTGTATAACGAGCGCATGAGCGTGGAGTCGTGCGCGCAGGCTGTCTCCAACCTGGCTATCCAGTTTGGTGACAGTGATGATGACAGTGGCACTGCTATGTCTCGGCCGTTTGGTGTGGCTGTCATGTTTGCAGGTAACACATTGTTACAATAATTTGTACTAAAGATATGTTAGTTGAGATTTTTAGGATGTGTTATAACAGCTGAATCCAAAACCGAAAATGAAACATTTTTTGGCAGAAATCTGAGCTTTGGTCGGTCAGTAGATGAATCATTTGTTTTCAGCACTGTTTGTTGTATCATTAAAAAGCTTCTTCTTCTCAAAGTGCCTCTCCGACTAGCAAAGATTATTTGTTAATTCCATAAACTTTCTTTAATCCTTAGCAAAGCGAAATAGTTAGGTACCACTTGCTATTCTTGAATATCAGAATCAGAAAATAGCTCTGAACCAATAGAAAGTATTTTATATCTTGTGTTTTAATTCTAGGTATTGATGAGAAAGGTCCTCAACTTTTCCACATGGATCCCAGCGGCACATATGTCCAGTATGATGCCAAAGCCATTGGTTCAGGCAGTGAAGGAGCTCAGCAGAGCTTGAAGGTAAAATTATTTGATACAAACAGCTTATAACATACATCAGTACATCACTATTAAAAGTGTATAAATATAATAGCACTTAAACAGTTAACGCTTTTAAACAGTTTTTGATTTTTAACCAACTTCCCAAGGAGGAGAGATTATCTATTCCACATATTTTTTATTAATAAATTATCTCTTTAAGAATTAAAATTATAATAATTATTATGAATTTAATATTTAACGTCTTCTTGTGTGGTATTTGGGAAAACCAATGTGAGTGATTTTTTAAAAAGAAATCTTAATTTTTTTTTATAATATAGGAGTAGCAGACGAGCATGCAGTCCACCTGATGGTAAGTGGCTACTGCCGCCCATGGACATCTGTAATGAACCCCAGATAGGATTAGATATTCCTACCTGATGTCGGGTCCTACCCCTGAGGACTAAGCTGGAACGCCTCGGAAAAGTATGTCTGCCTTACCACACCCTTCAAAATGGAACACAGTAGTGCCTAACACTGCTGTTATTATGCAGAAATAGGTGCCGCCGGTGGTCTAACAACAAAGAGTTCTACCACCTTCACACCCACCTTCATAATTTGAAACCATTTAACATCACACATCACCATCTTTTATTATTTTAATCAATTTACTAACAAGTCTTTAAATATCTCTCATACAGGAAGTGTACCACAAGTCGATGACGTTGAAGGAAGCTATCAAGTCTGCACTGACCATCCTGAAGCAGGTTATGGAGGAGAAGTTGTCGGAGAATAATGTAGAGGTGGTAACCATGACGCCAGGGTCTATGTTCCACATGTTTACACGGGAGCAGCTCGCTGAGGTTATCAAGGACATACCCTGAGTAGTGTACAGTAGAGTTGGGGTTTAGTTGGATTTTAGGCTTTCTCTTTTGGTGATTTTTATTATGTACTAGCTGACCCGGCAAACTTTGTACCGCCTCAGAATCACTTATGAAATATATTTCATATTTACTCAACTTTGAAACCTTCCCTGCTGCCACAAATTATTCTAAACTAAAATTAGCCAAATCGGTCCAGCGATACTCTTCAATTTATATATATAGATGTGTTACCATACGATGCGTTTGTTGTATGGACTTCATTTTTGAATATTGGTCTCCTATTAGCGCTACTCCAAACTTTCCAGTCTATTGTCAGTCCAATGTCAATGCTATCTGATAATTCTGAAAGCTGTTTATTTTTTTATATTGACACTAACAATTCATTTGTTTTTTGGAGTCAATTTCTGAAAATGTCTATCCATTGGCACTACACTAACATGTCCACAATTTGATCCATCGTCAATGCAGCCTGATAATTTTTTGCGTAATCTCTTACCACAGCAATTAACTTTAATTAAATAATAAAAAAGTATATAATGGTATAAAAGTGTCATAGTCTTAAAGATTCATGTTCTTTTCAGTATTGTTGAAGAGTTGTAATTTGTGAGGTTCTATTTAGTTTACAGAACAGTTTTCGCATTTAGTTTTTTCCCCTTTTTAACTCCTCATTAATACAAAAATGAACACGAGACATATAAATTACTTATTTCGGAAAAATGTATATGTTTTTAGAATATCGACAACAAATGGTTATAATCAAATTTTAGTAATTTTTTTACTAGTAGATTTTTTAAATGACAATATCATGCCTGGAAGAGAAAGCCAAAAATTTCAACTGAACTTAATATAATTGAGTAATGTATGTATGTAAGAGTAATATTTGAAGTAAATTGGATCTATTATTTTCTAATTTGAGAACAAAAATCATGTTTTAAAAATGATTGTATTTTTACTAAACCTACAGTAGAGACTTTGTATTTCTTTGTATGTAGATTTCTTTGAAGTATATTTTGTGAGTATGTATGCAGTTTATTTGAAATATTACTTACTGGGTGCAGGAACATTTAAGAATCTTACTTGTAAGTATTCACTCCTAATAATAAATCTTTTGAACTATTAGTATTGTGTATTCTTTTATATTCCTTAGAATTGATCTTTATTTTCTCATAAGGGACATGAAATGTTAAGACGTAAAATTTTTATTGGTAAGTTGAAGTGTGTAAAGTATATCAATTATGTATGTTAATTACGAAAGTAGATAACTATAAGTAGCAGGTAGTAGATATATCTGTAATAGATAATCGTATTCATAATCGGATGTAGTTTGAATACATGAAAGGAACAGCAATAAGTATTTTTGTCAATATCTTACACTGTAGCGCCATCTGCTTGGCAGAGCTATACGAAGTTTCAACTAGGCTTTCTTATCAGTGAGTGTGAGAGACTACACATATTCTTGTTTTCCCCAACAAATCTTCAGTTCCAATATAAATGTTTATTTTTTTTAATTTATGTAAGCTACATAATCTAACCAGATTATGTATGTACTAGGTATGCGTATATTTGCGTGTCTGTACATATAAATCCTACTACATCATAGGGGGTCTTTTTTATAATATGGGAGTAGCGGACGAGAATGCAGTCCACCTGATGGTAAGTGATTACTACCGCCCATGAACATCTGTAATCGAACCCAGATAGATATTCCTATCTGAGGTCGACTACAGATGGGCCGCTACCTCTGAGGACTAAGCTGGAACGCCTCGGAAAATTATGTCTCCCTTACCACACCCTTCAATCCAGAACACAGCAGCGCTTAACACTGCTGTTATGCGGCAGAAATAGGCGTGGGGGTGGTGCCGCCGTAGTCGTATCACAAAGGGTCTAAAAATGTTGAAAACACTAGTCATGCCTTGAATCCTCATCCCATTTTCCCTTTGCATAGATGATAGCAGCAATACCAGAGCTTCAGAGCAGCGAATCCAGTTCCCGTAATACGCTGCAAGACTTGTCCAAACTTCGGCTTGGAAGGCAAACTGTTTGACATTTTACATTTATTCATTTGTTCAATATTTTAGCTATCATTAATAAACTTTGATTTATTTTATTGCATTGCTTATAATTTGTCGCAAATATTGTTTGATACATTTAAAACATTCCTTAGGTTTCTTTTAAACACAGGACATTTATGGATTTTTTTTGTTGTTGTTATGGTGCGGAGTTAGCTGTGAGCATAATTAGTTTTTTTTTTAAATCGGCCCGTAATTCCTTTAAGTGTTTTTGCTATTCTTTACGTCGGGTCCACAAGCATTGCATCGCATTGGCCGCAAACTCCAAACCTTTACGTACGTTTGGGCTTCATCTAAAGCTATGCTACAAGCGCTTGCAAACCTACACAAACCAAGTCAAACGGTCTATCCATACGCAAAAATTTGTGACGTTTTTTCCCGTTTGGCAAGTGTGTGGATGCGACATTACAATTACGAATTCGATCATCCATGCACTCTTAAAAATACATTCACTCTGTATATTTAAAAGTTTTTTACTTTTCCTATTTTTTCTAGTGACTGGTATAATTTCTAATTTTCAAAACAATAAAACAATGACTCCATTATTGATTTTAGATTATATTCATGTACCATTTATTTGTAAGTTTTTTTAAAATATGTTGCCTTAGATTAAATTGTTTACAAACTTAATATAAACCCGCTAAAATTGTTACAAACTAAGTAACCAAAACAACCTTACGACGAAAACATGAATTAAAAATATAAAAACCTATTTATGAACAAAATTCACAAGAAAACCCACAAACATTAAAAAATATAAATGCATTTAAAACTTAACGTTTAACATGAACACATCGTTGACGAAACAATATTAAATTACTATTAATATTAGTCTTAATGTAGGAGATCCTATTAACTTGCCCGAAATTGGTATACATTGACAGTTAAAACTTACTTATGAAATGCATATAATTTATATTTAAAAAAATATATTTAAAGATCTACGAAATACGTCCTAACGCAAATTAAAAATACCCACAGTGGATATGTGAAAAGCATCTCGAAAAATATCACAATTTTGGAATAATTTTATTCTAAAAGGATAAACTACTTGTAAAATTGAGAGCTCATATTCGGTAAACCCTTATACGACATTTAGATAATCGCCGAGTACAAGTACTCACGAATACAAGAATGTAAACAACTTATTTGGTATTCGCCACAAATATCTGTCCGCTTTGACCCGGTGTCAGTTTTTTGACGCGATTTTATTCGGTTTAATCAAACCCAAATGCCATCCGTCTTGAAATATATAAACGGCTTTTTCATCGTCGTATTCGTGCACGAGTAATTCGGCAAGTTATTCGGTGAATTATTCGCCGATTCTAAACGAGGGAATAAAATACAAACTACGTTTTATGATAATCATTGAATATCCTTACAAGTATTTGGCCAAGTACGGTTCTATGTCAAGTGGATCGACATTCGGGCCGAGTCTTTCTACAGGCTCGCCCTCTCTATTAACGATGAACTTAGAGAAATTCCACTTGATAAAGTCACCCATCGTACCACCTTTGGCCGTTTTCAAAAACTTCCATAGTGGGTGAGCATTTTCTCCATTCACTTCGACTTTTTCGAAGATGTCAAATTTGACTCCTCTCTTCTTGGTGAAGCCGATTATGTCTGTAGGCGAACCCGGCTCTTGCCCGCCGAATTGGTTGCACGGGAAAGCGAGAATCCTTAAGCCTTGATCAGCATATTTCTCGTACAGTAGATTCAGTTGGTGGTAGTTCTTATCGGTAAGCCCACACTCGGATGCCACATTTACTATCAGAACCACATATCCTCTGTAATCCGCGAGATCTTTGTAATTCCCGTTAATATCTTTGACGGTGAATCCGTATAGAGATTTTATAATTTCGTTTTTCTTCTGATTTCTTTGTGGAGGATCGCTGTTGAATTAAAAGTAAAATTAATATGGATTGCTTAATTTTTAACTATTACTAGGATGCGATCTCAGAAGTCATTTATATAGCATCGGAAAAGTATCAAAAACTAAATTATATTTAATTTTAATGTACATATTGAGTTCCAAATTGTGCTTGAACAAAAGTAAAATATTTAAAAGGACAAAGTTTTATTGGAAATATGTTGTAGCCAAATGTTGTGTTGATAAAGCAACTTCATAAATAATTTTAATTTAATATTTATTTATTTATCTGTGTATGTTTTACTAGGTCATTTGAATAGGAGTACCTGTACCCTTAGTATGACTGTTTTTGATCTTGTTTACGTATTTCCCATATATTTCCAATCAGTTCTGGTACAATCCGATAGGGGCTGATTGGAAATGTATGGGCAAATACGTGTGGCCAAAACAGTCATTCTTGTAAAAACGTAAAAACTGATAAAGGGTACTGATTACAGAAGTTATTTTTTTTCCATTACCACACTGTTCAAACAATCTTTATCCAGGACAGAAGCTCTTAACATTTCTATCAAAGGCAAAAATGGTTGTGACAATAGTGCCTCGCGTCGAACCACGAAGGGTTTTACAACCTTTTAATATTTTTAACTCACTCATTAATCCCATGGAAAGCCATGAAAGTCTGCACAGCCTCAAACATATCATTAGCGAGTATCTCTGGGTTCTCCATGGCAGCAAAGTGTCCGCCGTCTTCCACGGCGGTCGTCCGCAGATAGTTGCGGTACTTTAGCCGCAGATTACAATCCGGCGAGAACATGAAGTCGTACTTGAACTTTATGCCCCATGTCGGCACGTTGGTTGGTATTCTGGAATGAGTTATTGTTATGTTCTTTATAATGTAGGAGTAGGAGACAAGCAAGCAACATGTTAAGTGCCTACTGCCAATGGACACCTGTAATCAACCCCAGATAATATTAGATTCCTATCTGAGGTCGCCGCAGTTTAGGTCTTGCTTTATAAGCATTGGCATGTATACCTAGATAATATCATGATATATTTAGTGATGTGAGTTGATGCCTGGAATTGAATTAGGGGTACATAATTCCAATTGAACTCTGGATTTAAGACAATATGTGTATATCAGAATTCCATAGATATGTGTCAATAATAGTCACATTAAATCGTATACACAAATAAAATTAAGCTGTTCTGCCTGATTATCAATATAATCGTAATTTCTAATGTTCTTAGTGTTTGCATAGTATATACAAGGTATACCATGGAATATGGGATGAGTTTATATGGCTTATACGAGTATTAAAGCAAGCTTTTAATAGATTACAATAATTATTTTACGCATTATATCTGTTTTTAAACGAAACATATAAAAAATATTATCTTAGTTAAATATTATTAGATATATTATCAATTCTGTGTTAACAATAAAAATATAATCATACAAAAAGAATAATTTAAAACGGACTTACAAATCGTAATTGTCCTCATAACTTTTAAGACCCGTACTTTCAGCGTAAAGTCTCATTGAAGTAGTAATGCTGTTAGACACCCAGTACACCATCACGTTATCTAGCAAGTGTGTCAACTCGAACTTATTGAGGAGGTTGCCATCACTGGCCTTCTTGTATTCAGGGTTTGTCCATGTGGAGAACTTTTCTAAAATGTATGCAGCAAGCCCAGCTGGGGAGTCTGTTAAAGCTATACCTGCAATTGGAATGATATTGTTACTAATTAAGCGATTACAAGCAGTGATAGCCTAGTGGTTAGAAACTTAGCTTTCCGGTTGGGAAGTATAGTCCACGTAAAACTACTAGTCCGCTCTGAATAGAAATGAGAAGCGTCGCCATAGCAAATTTTATGACTACACCTGCTCGCAACAAGTTCAGAGCGGACTAGCAGTTTGGCGCGGACTATACAAGGTTCAAATATCAGGCACGCAGAACTGATTTTACAAGTTATGTGCGTATTAGAAATTAGTTATCACTTACTTATGCGATAAAGGAAAACATTGTGAGGTATGAAATATATTTGAAAAGGTTTGTCGGTGAGTTCTACCAATTCGTACTTGGTACATGGTGAACTATGGCTTAAAACCCCTCTTATCCATGAGACACATGCCCAGCAGTGGGACAGTAATTAGCTGACGACAAGCGATTACAGTGGTTATTAGTTAATATTAAGCTTAGTGCCTATTAGCTAATTTTTTAGAATATTTGGAGACAATATTATCATAATTGTTAGAACACAAGAACAATGTGTCTACTCCCTTATGTGAAAAAACAAAGAAGTGCATTGTCAAAAGACGCCACCTTCATTATATGATTATTTAGCTGTTTGAGTTAGCGTAGAATTACTCATTAGTCTTACATTAGGCTAGATTGTAATTAATATAAAGTACCTTATTACTCACTTAGTACTTTATATATACAAAAAAAATAGATAACATACCTATGGTATCCGGCTTTGTTGCCTGAAGGTGAGCATAGCCACTTTCTTCAACCAGGTACATGAAGTGATTGCTCAAAGGATACATACGACCTTGTAGTTCAGGCTCTACTATCAGACTAGGCCAAAGTGCACCTGAAATATAATAACAATAACCTCTATTGAACCTACAAAATAACAAAGAAACATAAACTAACAACAATACAGGCCTTATCGGTAAAGAGCGAATTCTTCCAGGCAACCTTACGGTGCAAAGTTACGGATGAATTAAAAATAGGTAGGGTGCAAGTAAGAGAGTAATTTTAAAACAGTAATCTTTAGCGGACTAAGGAGAGGGCGGAAGTGGCGGTCCACCCCGGGCCCCCCAAACACAGTTGCAAAAAAAATTCGTCAGAACCAAACAATCTATGAAATATGTACAAATCAGCGAAAAAAAAAACAACTTTATACTTTGGGCCATGGGATTTGTGTCTTCAGACCAGTCCTGGAGACCTGAGGTTATCTATTGACGCGTTCCTACCCCTCAAGACAAGTTTGTAAAATTACCGATAATAATATCGATGGTCTAAATCTTAATACTTTAGAAAATATTAACGCAATTTTATCAATAATTCAAAATATTTATTCAGATGGACCTTTTTGGTAATATTATACCGAAAAAAAAATCAAAGAAAATTTACCCAGGAAAGTGTACATAACGCCTAAAGGATGAAACACAACCGGGAAGTTAGTGTGGAACCCTAGGATGTTGTCGGGGAACAGTGTGGCCATGATGCTCCCGACAGTGTAGCCGATATCGCCGCCGTGTATGTAGTACTGCTTGAAACCAATCCTCCTCATCAAGTTGCGCATCACTACTGCCATCGCTACTGTGTCCATGCCTGACCGAGATGGGGCCTGCAAATGTCAATTATGTATTAATTATTTTATTGGGTTAGTAATTGTTAGAACAGAGTATAAGGAGTACTATGAATATAGCTAAGGTCTTTTTTTATAATTGTAGTAGTCAAACAAAATAATTTAATGAACTTAAAATGATTTTGGCAAAAGATTGCAAGATTGAAAAGGGAAATCTACAGTTACAGTTTGGAGCTTGTTTTTGTACAACATGTTGGGAAAACTTCGATAGCGTGATTCAGAAACGTGTAGCGCCATTTCTTTACGAGTCGTCGAAAGTCGCCACATGATAAATGTTATAAAAATCTGGATTTATTACATGTATACCAGATGCCAAAAGATAACTTGTATATTTTGACCTTACACATATAAGGTAATCTTGGTAATTTATTTTAATTATTAGAATTAAGTGTGTGATGTAAATAGATACTCTCTGTCATTCTCTAACTATGCAAAAATTGTTCTATCACTGTGTTGTTTTCAGGTAGTATACAAATATATGTTTTAATGTGCTTAAATTCATTAAATATTATTAATAGGTACCTCCGAGAAACCAAAGCCAGGTAGACTCGGAGCGATGATTTCAAACACAAATTTGTGTTTGGGATTCAGTGTGGTCAGCTTCGGTATTAACTCGTAAAACTCTCGGATAGAGCCCGGCCAACCATGCAGAAGTAGTATGGGCACCACCTGTAGACATCATTTATTGTATATTCATAATATGGGTTAAAGGATGCACCTATTTGAAATAATTGGTGAAGGAAAATGTCAAAAAATTAATACATTACTGTCCACCGAAATTATTTTTTTTCATTCTTTTATTTTTATGTATTCATCCATTTTTATTCTTTTATGTTTAGATTAAGAACAGTTTGGATCAGGGATATCTAACTTTGTCAAAATATCCAACATCATCCATTCCGTATTTTCAAAGGATTCAGTCTATTGAAAAAGCAGACCTCTAAGGGTTTCTGGTTTTAATTTGATAACATTTCCCTTATGTTTGTGGCAATTTAAAACGTTAAAAATTCCAAAGTTCGGATTAAAACTTAGAACTTATTTGTCAAAAATTCTTCTAATTTTTACTTACTTTCGCATTAGTTGAGATATCAGGCTGCACGTGCATGAAGTGAATGTCTAACCCTTGTATTTTGGTGATGTAGTGGTTGTACTTATTAAGGAAAGTAGCCCTATGTTTAAAATCGTATTTATTTTGCCAGTAATCCAGCACTCTGGTGAGAAAGTGAGTGTTGAAGCCGTATGTGAAGCCAGCGCCTTCTACTGGAGTAGGGAAAGGTCTGCGGTGAAGAAGTCGCTCCTTTAGGTCATTGACAATCTGAAAAATATTCATTATATATCTGCCACATTGGAAGAAGAATGTTTACCAACAATCATTGCTTATCAGCCGATAACAGGCATATATAAAGCCCTTTCTTTCGTCAGCGAATATTTTTAAATATAATATAGGAGTAGCAGACTAGCATGCAATCCACCCGATGGTAAGTAGCACAGATATATACCCAAAATAGGTCTGTGGTAAGTAGCTACTGCCGCCCATGGACATCTGTAATCAACCCTAGATAGGATTAAATATTCCTACCTGTGGTCGGCCACAGATGCGCCGCTACCTCTGAGGACTAAGCTGGAAGGCCTCGGAAAAGCATGTCTCCCTTACCACCTTCGAACCAGAATACAGCAGCGCTTAACACTGTTATTAGGTAGAAATAGATGTGGCGGTGGTGTCGCCGGTGTCGAACCACAAAGGGTTCTACTACCTTCAAACTCTCCTCAAATCTTGTCTAAACTAAACAATACTAAAGTTTTGAAAGTGATTTGAATGTAATAAAGTATAGGAATATCCATTTAATTGTGAACTTATATGTAGAATTAAAAATAAAATCAAGTAATTGGTAATATTTATTGTTCCAGATGTTTGATGACCTTAAATGTTTTGTTTACACTAATTCTCTTTGTATTGTGGTAGAGTTATATACAAATTGCACCTGAACAATTACAATGATGTAAGTGTTGAAACAAAGATACACTATGCTTTGAAACGGTTTTAATCACCATAATAATATCATGTGATAAAGAATTATCAGCAGCAATTGCAAAATAATTTTACGACTTATTAATGTTCCACGATTTTCATATGCAACTTATAATAATACATAGATGAAGAAAGGACTTTAAATTCTTTAGGCTTCGAACTTGCGGAGCGTTTTTCTTCCGTCTCCGTGTGCGGATGCGGAACCGCAACATACGTAAAAATATGAAATGGTAAATGACAGTTGCAAGTTGAAAACATCAAGGCGATATATTTGACGCGCGATATCTGTTTCTTCCAAGTAACCGGGGAAATATCGTCTCTTTCTGTGGAACGTTTATTTTCTTTTGAAAGTAGGAAAAAAGAACAAAAGAAAGCAAATGCTCCGTAAGTTTTCACTCTTACTGTATTATTCTTATGTGGAATTAATAAAAAATTGGATTACGAGCCAATCTGAATGTTGACTCAATTCAAACAAGGATTTTTTAGGCTTTAAATAACTGTAGCTTAGCAACCAAAAGAGTTATATCATCGTTACAAATGTACCAAATGCACCTAAAAATACACAACAAATGTAATATTTTATGAAGTAAACTCCCTTAACTTACCTCTTCCGAGAATTCAATATTGTATGGTCTTATGGTCGTGTCTGGATTGGCATCCATGGGGTACTTCCCCCAGTACTGATTCAGATCAATCTTTGACACATCCGGAGGGATTGTGGCCATGTAGTAGAAGTAGAGAATCACTGCTCCAATGACGAGAGCAGTAGTAATTGTCATGAATGTAGACTGCAAAAAAGATATATTACATTTTGGCTAAGTGTCTTGAAACTTGGCATCCCAGGAGTCTGAGGTTTAAATCTCAGGTGCACCTGGTGCCTCTGATCTTTCTAAGTATTTAATTAGAAATAATTATTCATCATCTTCAACCCATTAATGTCCCACTGCTAGGTACAAGTCTCCTTTCAGAATGAGAAGGATTAGGCCATAGTCCACCGCATGGCTAAGTGCATATTGGTAGACTTCACATACCTTTGATTTTTTTTACGATTTCTCCTGTATGCAGATTTCCTAACAATGTTTTCCTTCACCATTTAAGCTAGTGACAATTAATTTCTAACTTCTATTTCTAATTTCTAATCGTTTATTACACCATTCAAACCAGAAGATATCAGAGCTGCATTGGTCTTATTAGGCAGGAGTAGGTGTGGCGGTGGTGCCGCCGGAGTTGTACCATAAAGAATTCTACCTTTAAGTGTTCCTTGATTCTCTAAATTTGTTTTTGTATTACGATTTTTGTCTCGGTTAGAGGTCACAGCTTTATATGGAAAAGTTATATTACTTATTAATTTTTAAACTTTTTAAGTTTATATATATTTATATGCCTTATTTGGGCCTTTTATTAGTGTGGTTTGATTCAATTTACTAAACCAAGTTGACTCAAAGCTACCTCCAAGCCATATTTATGTAATGCTATGAATGCTTTACAAAGTTATGAGATAAAATAAAATAGAAAACAGGAATCTTAACATAAAATATTACAGAGATTATTCTTTTAGGAAAAAAAAATGATGGTCTAAAAATGATAAATGGCGTGAAATTCGTAAACTATTAATTACATTACATTAAAATAAATATTTAGTTGAAACTTTAAACTTACCGTCGAATAAAATGGAATATCTTCCGATTCACCATTTTCTTTCTTTTTGTCCTTCTTGGTAACAGGTGGTTTGGCTGCCATTGTCTGGTAAAATAATTTAATTCTCTATGCGATTGGTATCACAACTTATAATCTATAAATAGAATCAAAGCATGAAATATTAAAACAATCGTATAGGTCATAAGTGAAGCCGCCTACAGCGCCTATATGGGATATAATATTAATATCATGTACACAAATCAAACTGAAATAAATCACCAAATCCTGTGAGAAACACGATTCACACTTATTATTAGAAGTAACGTATCTTATTAGAATATTTTGTACCCACCGGCCGGCGAAAGGGCACAGGTTAAATCGTTCTTATCAGCAAAATAGACACAAAGGAACTTCAATGAGCTCTCTGATCGATTTTTACCGACACGATTGACAATTCAGTTTAAATCAGTTTATTGATTTTATAAGTACAGGGTTGCCACTTTGTCTTACTCAGAGTAATAAAGAGCTTTGTAAATAGATTCTTGCAGTAATTTTATAAATAGAATGTATTTTTGGGACTTAATAAATTACAAAATTACAAAATTTTAATTTTAAATTTCATTTGTCATGAACCGATAAAAATTTTAGTGACCATACGGTCACACAATGTTCCTTGTACTGTTCATCGCGCTGCCGCGATTATTGCTCTGCCGGCCACACACTAGCATACTCGCGATATTCAGCGTGTTTTCTCATTCCTCCAACACAAATTATAATTATCAACATTTTTGTAGGCGCTTTAATTTTCTAGTTTTGGTCAAAAAATATTTTATTTCTTTTGATTCTACCTAATATAACTATGCTCTAATAATCCGATAGGTGGCGATGTTAACTGAACGTGTAATTAAGAGCTATGTCGATTAATCAGGCTTTCTGTAATTCTGTACTAATTCATTTTTTAATTAAAACCATGTGCATCCTAATGATAATTATGAATTAAATAAATCTTTAATTCATATTGTGCAAGAATGCAATAAATATGCCCTATTATCCCGATAGGAGGCGATGTTAACTGGTGGTGTACTTAGGAGAGATCATGATTTATCAGCTCTGTAGCAATCTATTGCTCTGTAGTTTATAATTCTGTATTCGTTTTTTAATGAAAATAATGCGTATCCTAATGATGTTTATGAATAAAATAAGTATTTTACCTGTATTAATAAAAAGTAAACAAGTCGTGGTTGCCTATTCGTCAGTCATTAACATCGTGATGTCGATTTTGTTATCATTTTAATGCATTATCTATATGTATTTACACGAACATTTAATAGTCGGCACACGAACTTTACTTACAAAATTATCTTTTATTTTTTCTCTCTTCATGTTAGAAATGCGATTATTTGGTATCTAGGTATAAATTGTTTTAATGTTTTCCCTTTCATAAAGCCAGGTTTTTCTTTCGCTTCATCTTCTTCCATTAGCTATTTGGATTCGTTTATTTTGTGACCAATGCAAGGTGTTGGCGTAGCGCTTTCGTGTCGAGTCGTCATCTTACGCCCGTTATTAATATTTAATCTATCCACTGTTTTGCCTAACGAAATTCGACATTTGACGATATTCCTACTAGAGGTTGGCCACAGATTGTTGTGTTGCTTGCTATATCCTTCTAAAAATCAATCCAGAGCACAGTAGTGCTTATCACCGTTCTTTGGAAATAGATGAGAAGATACCTTGAGCTTTTGAAGTTGAAAGTCGAAACACGAAAGATTCGACCCACTTGGAAGAATAAAAAATATTTATAAATAATTAATCCATTTTAAATTCAAGACTAAAATTTAATAAGCCAGATAAAATATTACATTAATGCAGGTGTAAGAAAATGGAAAATAATAGGTAAATCGCTCCATTGGGGCGAAGCGAGCATAAGCCGGGAGGCCGCAAGCCATTAATTGAACGTGCGGGGCCAATATGGCGGCAGGCTCTTTTTTAATTTTTTCCATTGAATCGTTATCCCGTGCTAGGGTTGCTGACTAATTTTATTTTGACAAAATAAAGATGGTAAAATAACTGTGTTAAAGTAATATGCTGGGCCTTTTTATTGTTTTAAAACAGAATTAGAGAACTCTTAAAGTACTTAAACTTTGACCACCAAGAATTTTTAAAATTATATTTTTCTTGATATTACTTATATGTTTATTTTCTTTTGTATACAAATTATTGTTAAAAATTGCATCTTTATAAGATTAAGTAATTTTTCTTAATCGTATCCTCACTCATATCATGTGTATCAACACAAGCATAAATACGATGTTAATATATAATTCGTCATACAATTCTTAATAGTTAAGTAGGATGATCGTCAGATCTTTAGCGTTAACATGAGTGTGTGTCTGACATCAGGTAGGTATAGATATTGCGGATATCTATAAATATTTCGGAATAGATAAATCGATCTGGGGTTGATTACAAATGTCCATGGGCGGCAGTAGCCACTTACCAACTAATGGACTGCATGCCCGTCTGCTACTCCTATATGTATTATATAAAAAAATATCGTAACAGGCCCAACCAGTAATTATAAGGAAAAAGTTCAGTGCTGCAGCCCTACTTACCACCCACCACGCTTTCAGCGCTATCACGGCTCTCAGCTCTGTCACCGTTTTCCATTTTTCCCGCCTACACCCACTTTACTCTTAAATGTCATAAATCAATTCAAGTCCAAACAAAACTATGCCTTATTCCAATGAAATAATACAAACAACGATTATAATTTGATTGTACGTGAAGTTTGAGATACGGCCTTTCGTTGCATTCATGAGCTTAACAGTGCGGTTTTTCGAATGAAATCCTCTTCGGAAACTGACATCCGAATTTAATATGAGATTTAGCGAGTATTAATAGAAATCGTTTATTATTTTGCTATCTTGTCCCAGCCGATAATATGTGGCTGATAGTTTAATTAACTTCATTGACATAATGAATCCGGGTGTTCGGAATCATTTACAGGGAAAATGCTGTGCTGTATATTTGTGGTTTATTGTCGTGAATCGAAATTATAAAGACAATTATATAATGTAATTGTTATTTTCTATGCATTATGAATAACAATTACTTATTTTATTAACGGATGGTTTAGATTATCTTAGATTATTCTACGAGTCTCTACTGTTATTTAACTTGGTATTACCTACTTATAGAGGTTTTATGATGGAATTCTTTGTAACTCTATTTCGGCGGCACCACTGCCACACCTATTTCTGCTTAACAGTAGTGCTAAACGGTACAGTTTTCTGGTTTGAAGGATTTAAGTTGGGAAGACATACTTTTCCCGGGCATTCCAGTTTAGTCATCGTGGGTAGCGGCGCATCTTACCCGGGTTTGATAACAGCTGTCCATAGGCGGCAGTAGCCACTTAGCATCAGGTGGACTGCATGCTCGTCTGTTACTATTATCGTCAAAAGTCCAAATAGTCAGATGGCAAATACTCTTAGATTGTTAGAGTAACGATTTCTTAGACATTTTTTTAGTGCCTAAAACCATTTAGTATTGGGTGTTTATATACCGCTTTGATATTTATAATACTTTCACAAAAATAATATTTACTTATATTCGTTATATATTAAGTTACGTTACGTCTTAGCCATAATTTCATGGTGACACTACTAAACCGTCGTAAGACACAGTGGGAGTGCGCTGTGCTGATAAGGCCCCGCGCCTGACAACTGCTCCCAAGGGGCTGCCCTGCTTAATGCAGCTTACCGACTTTACGTATTAGCTGTAGGGACTACATATAAGTTACGTAAATATGACGTCATATTTGCCACCTCTCTCTATTATCTTGAATCCATATTATAAAACCAAAAGATTGTTAATGAATGTTTGAATTTGATCGGCATTTATTGGGGATTTTTTTTATGATTTATAAATTTAGCTGATTTTCTTACAAAATATTATTTTAATAATTACACAACTGTAAGTATTAATTGTAAAAATTAAGATGAATTAAAGTACTTACTTATCTACTTTAATTTTATGTTAATTTGATGTCGAAATTTGAACCCGGTTTATGTGTCACCATGGTCAATTTCTATGTTACCACGCTCCATGCAACTAGGTTAAAAATAGTATAAAATTAATAGCAATAAAAATATTTAGCAGCTAATATAAACACTATGACGGACTTGAATAATGTTATTGACGTTTTTGAAAAAAAGTTAATTGAAATTCCTGATGCTGTCCTCGCATTACTTAATTTAGCAAATAATATCGTTATTATATTTTAATAAGAGAAAGCAACGTCCATAATGATCAACCCCAAGTATGAGTCCTGTTTCTTAATATGTTCTAAGGCAATAATAAGGTTTTCAATTAGCGGTTGTTCCCCTGGGTGCGAAGTCTTAATAAAAATGAAAAAAAAAACACAAATTATAAAGTTAAAATCCTGAAAAATCTATGAACCTATTCTATTTACCTTCTATGGGATGCAGTGGCACGTAATTCCTTGTTAAAATTAAGTCTAATTTTTCCTATGATTCAGATCACATACACATTCAATCACATTCAGGTCTTTAAGTACAATATTAAAGCGTCACTGGCACACAACTAATTTTATATACCAGGTTGACATAAACGTGATGATCCAAGGTACATAGTAAGGGTGGCTGTGCGATTGGGGCGCGTTAAGCGGTTCCGATTTAGAAGTCTCGCTTGACGCTTCGCTCCCAGGCGGATGGGGATTACTACGACGTTGCTGAGATGTAAGGTTGTCACAATAACGTTAAAATTTTAAAATATTTAATGTATTTTTATATATAATCTAGAAGTAGCAGTCGAGCATGCAGTCCAACTGATGTTAAGTAGCTTCTGCCGGCTATGGATATCTGCAAATCCCCATTTGCAATCCCCAGATCAGACCAGATTCCCACTTGAGGTCGGCCACAGATGCGCCGCTATGCCTGAGGACTAAGCCGGTATGCCTCAGAGTATGTCTCCCTTACAACCCTTCAAACCAAAACACGGTTGTTATTAAGCAGAAATAGGTGTGGCGGTGGTGCCGTCGGAGTCGAACCATCGAGGGTTCTATCAATTTTAAGCATAAAATAAGATTCAAAAACTTTTGTATCTTCAGATTTTATAATAGTTTAATTTCTTGCGCGCGTTTATATTGTTTTTTTTTATATTAAATATTTAATTTAATTTAAGTATAATATAGTTTTTGTTACGTAGGTTTTGTGAAAATGTAGCGATGTAAACGTTGCCTTGCTTTTTATGTAATTTAAAATGTTACAGTGCAAAATTACGCACCTTTACGAAAAATATATGTAAATGATAATTTACTCGGTGCTCTGAACATGTGCTCAGAAGAGCCTTTTGTTTAAAATTATAATTAAGACGAAGGAATATTACATATAATAACATTACACAACTTCACATTCTAATTACACTTGTAAATAAAATTAAGTGGATTTAGGAAATACTTAATAAGTACCTACTAAAATTTTAAAATTGAAATTCTTCATCAAGAGAATGAGCATATTCAGAGAATTTTAAATTTTCCAGTAATAATTTCTAAAGCTATTTTTTCTACTTACGTTTTTTATTGTTTTCGAAAGTTTACTGCAGCGTTTTTCTATGACATTTTTGCTTAAGTAAGTGTTATAAAAGTATTTCAAGTCACAACCCTGTGAGAGCTCGTTACGTAGCCTCCACGGAGTCATCAGATAAGGGCGGACGCTCAAGTTTAATTGAATCCCTCACAAAGTTTCCGCCACCCTACCCTGCTCTGATTGGCGCGGGGCTCAAAGACATTGTTCGCTGGGGATGCTGTATACTTATAAGCTAAGTATATATAGGATTAGTGTGCCATGTTGGTTTAATAAGTGACAGAAAGGGGGTTGATGGTGTATTTAGATGAATGGAGAGGTTTTAAGGCGTAGTGGAAAGTACGTCTATCTTCACAGAGACTCAAATTTAATTTTTAGTATAGCGAAAAATTAAAATGAATTTAGACGTTTCTAGCAGGTGGTAGAAACCTTTGTGGTTTGACTCGTGAGACACCACTGCCACACAGCATAGTTAAGCACCGTTGTATTGCACTCGACAAGAGATGGCGCCACGAGTATTCTGAATCACGTTATCGAAGTTTTCTAAATATCTTGGATATATACAGCACGGCCGCTCCCCGGGCATGATCACCTAGCCCGGCGGGAGATCTCGCTTTGCCAAACTACTTTAAGACCACCCGTAAACGAGAGACATCCATATGTGATTTATAACGTTGTCCTCAGGGGAAGCAATGCAGTTGTATCTGAAGTAGGACTCTAATCATTGTCCCTGTAGTTCCGGGACCAGAACAGGGCTACGGTATCCCCTGCCTGTCGTAAGAGGCGACTAAAAGGGGCTTCCGGGGTTGCGGGCGGCAAGAGTGGGAGCTCGAATCGCCCGGCTAGCGACCCCGGGATGGACGACGGTATGTGTGGTCGCATTTCGTCGTATATACCAGACGGTGTGGTGACACATCTGGGCGGAGCCCGACGGGGCAGTGCTCTGAGAGGACACCGGTCGAGTTCCATTGGAGATCCCGGAGTCCTCTACGCAGCGCGGAGGACGGCCACCGGGGGGGTTTTAGTGCGGTAAAAGTCCCACATAACCCCGTGTCGCTCCCACGGCACCGGGTACCTTTTGAAGGTTTCCCCCTCAAGAAAAAAAAGGACTCTAATCGTATCTGGGGTTCATTATAAATGTCTAATGTCGGATTACGTACTCGTTTGCTATTTTTGATGTGAAACATCTATAGCCGCACGTAAAAAAGATTTCTGGCGTGGCGACGATTACCTTTAACTACATAGACAAATGTTCTATAAGGGACAGAGCTATTAGAACAATGTGATAAAAAAAGACAACTAGTGTTTGACCTTGCGTTTCAAGTGTACGCAAACGTAAATATTGACCATGGAATATAGTGACCAATGATTACTTCAGTCAAAACGGGACATCGATTTTTTTATGTCAAATACTTTTTACTTGAAAAAATATAGTTAGAAATAATAAAAAACACGCTTTTATGATAAAATTAACTAAAAAGTTGAAAATAATTTTCAATCTAGGAATCATTTAAGGAAAAGTAAATAGTATAATTGTGCAAAAAATGTGGGGCGCTTTATGAAAACTGATAAATGGAGCACCCCATGTTTTTTTCACAATTATAATATTTACTGTTACTTAATTGACAATGGCAACGGTTCATTTCGGAGACAACGGCACGAAGCATCGAAAAAAGGGACTGTCCCGTTAAAAACGGGACGTATGGACGTATATTTCTCATTGATACTCATGCTTGTCAAAGACAATGAAATAATGGAACAGAAGGTAAAAAATGTCCAGAACTGTCGATAATAGTTTTAGTACATCGTTTACGTAGAAATGTTATAGTACAGTTTAACTAAATAAATTATTATTATATAAATATAGAATTTGATGAAAGAATGTATCTATACAGATGTATCGACTGGTTTAAAATATACGATTTAAAAATTGTTTATATTTATTATCGTATATTAGTAAAGATTACTCACTCCTAACAAGAAAATGTACCCAGTTTTGAGAATTGAAATAGTTGCGTAAAAAGTTTTGCCACGTCTCCGTGCTAAAATGTCCCTAAAATATTTGAAATAATTATTTATCTATTATGTAAATTACGCAGTATTAGTTATTTATTTGTAAATTTTCTCTAAAAATGTTTTATTTGTCAAGAATTCAAAAAAACTTACTAATAAGCCGTTTGTGGCTTCATTCAATTTCAAGGCGGCGAAGTATCTTTACTAATTTATGTTTATTATTTTCAGTTTTATTTTACACACGACCATTAATTGCAAAGTTGTGTACATTTTATAAATGTACTAGCTGACCCAGCAAACATTGTGTTGCCATATAAATAAAAAAATGTGAGCCGTCACGGGACGCCTGGCAGATGTGAAACATCGACATTATTTTGTTAAAGTAATATGCAGAAAAGAACATATTGTGATAGGAACTAAATATGTCATAATGATAAAATAAAATATTACGATTTTTTTCCAGATAACGATGACTATTTATTGAATAAAAATTTATTTTCATTAAATACAAAAATTTACGAATTTATTTCAAATCGTGACTACTTAATTCGTTTAATCAGTGACTTCGGTAATAGTTATATTCGATGTTGCCTCTGAGGACGGTATTACTGTGACAATTGGTCGATGGTAACTGAAGTATGTTACAAAAATATTGGACATAACATTATCAAGATGTCTAATAAATACAGCATCTATTGTTGTTCCGTATCTGGTGGTAGCTTCTCTTGGATTGCTTGCTTAATGCACAGATAAATGCATACTTTAATTATAAAAAAATAATTAACTTACTGATGACTTGATGGTGTGTCATAGTGTGATTTTGCTTTCTTTGCAGAAGGCTGATCACTTTCACTCTCTAAATTATCACGGTCAGACATTTTATTATCAGAAAAATAAGCGGGCAATACTTAAAACATACAAAATACGTCAAGTGGTGTAAAACGAGTTAAAACGACTCCAGTCGCTCTCGCGCGGCGTAGTAATACACACGAATGTCACTGAACACGTTAAACGTCATTATTTTGAATTTTAAGCCTCAAAATGCCTTCTTGTGCAATGCATAAATGCAAAAATTATGCTCGAAAAGAAACAAGATTCATGGAATCACCTATCACACGTAAATGAAGAGAAATTATTAAATTTTGTTTATTTTTCGTGTTCGATCCGCCATGATTACATGAGTAACCAGAAAGAGACAAAGTATGTTTTTGTCAATGAAAGTGATAAAGACGCAAATGCATGACCATGCATTTTGCGTCTTTATCACTTTCATTGACAAAAACTTTCATTGATTGAATTGAACTGTCATAGATCAATGAAAAAATTTTCATTGATCTATGACCATAGATCAACAGAAAAGAAGTGACATTTTATTGAAGCTCACGATGTTCATACGTGTATGTTATAGTTTAAGATCCCACTGCTTAATTTTTATATTAGTGTGTTTTAGTCAAAATATAACTTTTTATAGTTTATTTTAATAAAATAAAATCGATATATGGGAAATTCTGTATCCTAATCTCTAAATTTTCTTTGATATCTGTGGTAAATAATAAAAAATATTACCATAAAATTTATATAGGATAGTATACGGTATTTTAAAATTTCTTTAATTGAATAAATTAACCTAAACATAATTTAATAAACAATCTTTGTATAGCCAGAAATTAATCCTCAAAAAGACCACGGTAAGATTATATAAAATTCGCATGTCACGATGTTAGTTACTGTACTCCTGCGAAACGCTCTTACTGATTTTCATCAAAATTTATATGCATATTCAGTAAGTCTGAGAATTGGCTACTATCTATCTATTTTTCATATCTCTTAAGTGATAAGGGTTGTTCACCCTTAACATTTTTTTATTTATATGGCAACACAATGTTTGCTGGGTCAGCTAGTACATTTATAAAATGTACACAACTTTGCAATTAATGGTCGTGTGTAAAATAAAACTGAAAATAATAAACATAAATTAGTAAAGATACTTCGCCGCCTTGAAATTGAATGAAGCCACAAACGGCTTATTAGTAAGTTTTTTTTTAATTCTTGACAAATAAAAACATTTTTAGAGAAAATTTACAAATAAATAACTAATACTGCGTAATTACATAATAGATAAATAATTATTTCAAATATTTTAGGGACATTTTAGCACGGAGACGTGGCAAAACTTTTTACGCAACTATTTCAATTCTCAAAACTGGGTACATTTTCTTGTTAGGAGTGAGTAATCTTTACTAATATACGATAATAAATATAAACAATTTTTAAATCGTATATTTTAAACCAGTCGATACATCTGTATAGATACATTCTTTCATCAAATTCTATATTTATATAATAATAATTTATTTAGTTAAACTGTACTATAACATTTCTACGTAAACGATGTACTAAAACTATTATCGACAGTTCTGGACATTTTTTACCTTCTGTTCCATTATTTCATTGTCTTTGACAAGCATGAGTATCAATGAGAAATATACGTCCATACGTCCCGTTTTTAACGGGACAGTCCCTTTTTTCGATGCTTCGTGCCGTTGTCTCCGAAATGAACCATTGCCATTGTCAATTAAGTAACAGTAAATATTATAATTGTGAAAAAAACATGGGGTGCTCCATTTATCAGTTTTCATAAAGCGCCCCACATTTTTTGCACAATTATACTATTTACTTTTCCTTAAATGATTCCTAGATTGAAAATTATTTTCAACTTTTTAGTTAATTTTATCATAAAAGCGTGTTTTTTATTATTTCTAACTATATTTTTTCAAGTAAAAAGTATTTGACATAAAAAAATCGATGTCCCGTTTTGACTGAAGTAATCATTGGTCACTATATTCCATGGTCAATATTTACGTTTGCGTACACTTGAAACGCAAGGTCAAACACTAGTTGTCTTTTTTTATCACATTGTTCTAATAGCTCTGTCCCTTATAGAACATTTGTCTATGTAGTTAAAGGTAATCGTCGCCACGCCAGAAATCTTTTTTACGTGCGGCTATATATGTTTCACATCAAAAAATGTTAAGGGTGAACAACCCTTATCACTTAAGAGATATGAAAAATAGATAGATAGTAGCCAATTCTCAGACTTACTGAATATGCATATAAATTTTGATGAAAATCAGTAAGAGCGTTTCGCAGGAGTACAGTAACTAACATCGTGACATGCGAATTTTATATAATCTTACCGTGGTCTTTTTGAGGATTAATTTCTGGCTATACAAAGATTGTTTATTAAATTATGTTTAGGTTAATTTATTCAATTAAAGAAATTTTAAAATACCGTATACTATCCTATATAAATTTTATGGTAATATTTTTTATTATTTACCACAGATATCGAAGAAAATTTAGAGATTAGGATACAGAATTTCCCATATATCGATTTTATTTTATTAAAATAAACTATAAAAAGTTATATTTTGACTAAAACACACTAATATAAAAATTAAGCAGTGGGATCTTAAACTATAACATACACGTATGAACATCGTGAGCTTCAATAAAATGTCACTTCTGTTCTGTTGATCTATGGTCATAGATCAATGAAAATTTTTTCATTGATCTATGACAGTTCAATTCAATCAATGAAAGTTTTTGTCAATGAAAGTGATAAAGACGCAAAATGCATGGTCATGCATTTTGCGTCTTTATCACTTTCATTGACAAAAACATACTTTGTCTCTTTCTGGTTACTCATGTAATCATGGCGGATCGAACACGAAAAATAAACAAAATTTAATAATTTCTCTTCATTTACGTGTGATAGGTGATTCCATGAATCTTGTTTCTTTTTCGAGCATAATTTTTGCATTTATGCATTGCACAAGAAGGCATTTTGAGGCTTAAAATTCAAAATAATGACGTTTAACGTGTTCAGTGACATTCGTGTGTATTACTACGCCGCGCGAGGGCGACTGGAGTCGTTTTAACTCGTTTTACACCACTTGACGTATTTTGTATGTTTTAAGTATTGCCCGCTTATTTTTCTGATAATAAAATGTCTGACCGTGATAATTTAGAGAGTGAAAGTGATCAGCCTTCTGCAAAGAAAGCAAAATCACACTATGACACACCATCAAGTCATCAGTAAGTTAATTATTTTTGATGTGAAACATCTATAGCCGCACGTAAAAAAGATTTCTGGCGTGGCGACGATTACCTTTAACTACATAGACAAATGTTCTATAAGGGACAGAGCTATTAGAACAATGTGATAAAAAAAGACAACTAGTGTTTGACCTTGCGTTTCAAGTGTACGCAAACGTAAATATTGACCATGGAATATAGTGACCAATGATTACTTCAGTCAAAACGGGACATCGATTTTTTTATGTCAAATACTTTTTACTTGAAAAAATATAGTTAGAAATAATAAAAAACACGCTTTTATGATAAAATTAACTAAAAAGTAGAAAATAATTTTCAATCTAGGAATCATTTAAGGAAAAGTAAATAGTATAATTGTGCAAAAAATGTGGGGCGCTTTATGAAAACTGATAAATGGAGCACCCCATGTTTTTTTCACAATTATAATATTTACTGTTACTTAATTGACAATGGCAACGGTTCATTTCGGAGACAACGGCACGAAGCATCGAAAAAAGGGACTGTCCCGTTAAAAACGGGACGTATGGACGTATATTTCTCATTGATACTCATGCTTGTCAAAGACAATGAAATAATGGAACAGAAGGTAAAAAATGTCCAGAACTGTCGATAATAGTTTTAGTACATCGTTTACGTAGAAATGTTATAGTACAGTTTAACTAAATAAATTATTATTATATAAATATATAATTTGATGAAAGAATGTATCTATACAGATGTATCGACTGGTTTAAAATATACGATTTAAAAATTGTTTATATTTATTATCGTATATTAGTAAAGATTACTCACTCCTAACAAGAAAATGTACCCAGTTTTGAGAATTGAAATAGTTGCGTAAAAAAGTTTTGCCACGTCTCCGTGCTAAAATGTCCCTAAAATATTTGAAATAATTATTTATCTATTATGTAAATTACGCAGTATTAGTTATTTATTTGTAAATTTTCTCTAAAAATGTTTTTATTTGTCAAGAATTCAAAAAAAAACTTACTAATAAGCCGTTTGTGGCTTCATTCAATTTCAAGGCGGCGAAGTATCTTTACTAATTTATGTTTATTATTTTCAGTTTTATTTTACACACGACCATTAATTGCAAAGTTGTGTACATTTTATAAATGTACTAGCTGACCCAGCAAACATTGTGTTGCCATATAAATAAAAAAAAATTTAAGGGTGAACAACCCTTATCACTTAAGAGATATGAAAAATAGATAGATAGTAGCCAATTCTCAGACTTACTGAATATGCATATAAATTTTGATGAAAATCAGTAAGAGCGTTTCGCAGGAGTACAGTAACTAACATCGTGACATGCGAATTTTATATAATCTTACCGTGGTCTTTTTGAGGATTAATTTCTGGCTATACAAAGATTGTTTATTAAATTATGTTTAGGTTAATTTATTCAATTAAAGAAATTTTAAAATACCGTATACTATCCTATATACATTTTATGGTAATATTTTTTATTATTTACCACAGATATCGAAGAAAATTTAGAGATTAGGATACAGAATTTCCCATATATCGATTTTATTTTATTAAAATAAACTATAAAAAGTTATATTTTGACTAAAACACACTAATATAAAAATTAAGCAGTGGGATCTTAAACTATAACATACACGTATGAACATCGTGAGCTTCAATAAAATGTCACTTCTGTTCTGTTGATCTATGGTCATAGATCAATGAAATTTTTTTCATTGATCTATGACAGTTCAATTCAATCAATGAAAGTTTTTGTCAATGAAAGTGATAAAGACGCAAAATGCATGGTCATGCATTTTGCGTCTTTATCACTTTCATTGACAAAAACATACTTTGTCTCTTTCTGGTTACTCATGTAATCATGGCGGATCGAACACGAAAAATAAAAAAAAATTAATAATTTCTCTTCATTTACGTGTGATAGGTGATTCCATGAATCTTGTTTCTTTTTCGAGCATAATTTTTGCATTTATGCATTGCACAAGAAGGCATTTTGAGGCTTAAAATTCAAAATAATGACGTTTAACGTGTTCAGTGACATTCGTGTGTATTAATACGCCGCGCGAGAGCGACTGGAGTCGTTTTAACTCGTTTTACACCACTTGACGTATTTTGTATGTTTTAAGTATTGCCCGCTTATTTTTCTGATAATAAAATGTCTGACCGTGATAATTTAGAGAGTGAAAGTGATCAGCCTTCTGCAAAGAAAGCAAAATCACACTATGACACACCATCAAGTCATCAGTAAGTTAATTATTTTTTTATAATTAAAGTATGCATTTATCTGTGCATTAAGCACGCGTATATTTGGTGTGTTTTGAGCGCCACCAAATGTAAAATCTACTATCTTGGTAGATTAAAATTCACATAAAAATCATTGCATACAATGTTTTTAAATTATTAATTAATTTTAATGTCATTCTTCTCAGAGAATAAATTTATTAAGACTGACAGAATTGTATTTCAAAATCAGCTGATGGCGTGCAGCGCACGAAAGTTTTTTCTTATTTGTTATAAATATGAACATTAAAAAATTAATTAATTTTTCTAATCATAGTGGCATTTATTGTGAAACATTCATTATTGATACTTATAATTTACGATTTTAGTAATATATTGAAATAACTAGCTAAGATTCTTGAGTTTACTAATATATTGGAGCCAATTTATTTTTTTCTGTATATTTTAATAATTACAAAATAATTTCGATGTTTCACATCTGCCAGGCGTCCCGTGACGGCTCACATTTTTTTTTATAATTAAAGTATGCATTTATCTGTGCATTAAGCAAGCAATCCAAGAGAAGCTACCACCAGATACGGAACAACAATAGATGCTGTATTTATTAGATATCTTGATAATGTTATGTCCAATATTTTTGTAACATACTTCAGTTACCATCGACCAATTGTCACAGTAATACCGTCCTCAGAGGCAACATCGAATATAACTATTACCGAAGTCACTGATTAAACGAATTAAGTAGTCACGATTTGAAATAAATTCGTAAATTTTTGTATTTAATGAAAATAAATTTTTATTCAATAAATAGTCATCGTTATCTGGAAAAAAATCGTAATATTTTATTTTATCATTATGACATATTTAGTTCCTATCACAATATGTTCTTTTCTGCATATTACTTTTACAAAATAATGTCGATGTTTCACATCTGCCAGGCGTCCCGTGACGGCTCACATTTTTTATTTCATAAATCTCATTTTAGTGAGAGCGTGAGAAAAATCGACATTACTAATAAGTAGTTCCTCATTACCGTTGAAATAAAAAGTGTTACAATTTACGCGACCATTTGCAATCATCGTGCGTGTCCGAGTATGTTATTTCGTATAATACAGTGTTCCTCAAACTTTATCAAGGTACAACCCCCTTAGTATAAGAAAATATTTCGTGACCCCTTACCATCTGCTGTTTGTTAGTTGAATTTAATTATTTTCACAATATTTACACAAATTTATTTCTGAGACAAGCCGAAGATTTGGTGGTAGGTATATAGATGCAGCTCAATAGATCATCCACTGAAGCTTACCAAAATGGGCATGACCCTCAGTAATGAAGAAAACGAAGAAGAATACGAAATTTATACATAATGTTTATTTATTTTTCATCATTAGCTACCGTTAAATACGTCATTAGTTTTTGATAAAAACTCTTACTTTTTTGTTTCTTTTTTGCTGAGATTTCGCGAACCCCTTATAGAAGCCTTGCGTATTCTCAGGGGACCGCGAGTTACACTTTGAAAAGCACTGGTATATTGTATAACTTTTATTAACTTATCTCTATACGTATACGTTGTACTTCGGACTTTATTCAGCCATAATTTAGGTTTGGTTTTAAAGAAAGAAAGAAGGCTTGAAAGAAAGGCTGACAAGGTTAGTCTGACGCCATTCCGTATTAGTTCCGCTGAACAGAACTAGGGCGGCGGATGTTCTAAGATTGTTTTAGATAGGTACAGACAATTTTGTATATATATGTTTTTTATTACTGATAACCTAGTAATATAAAGTACGACCTTTTATACGAGGGGTTCAAAGTTTGAATTGATTACTACGTTTTTTATTGTTATTTTATAATTAATTTATAAGTCATATGCATGTAAGATTCCATCTGGAATAGAGAGAAGGACAATACTAGCTAAGAAATCTTCGAAGGTGGATCTGAATGACTAACGAGCCTCGAAGAAAAGACCGAGTTGGAGGCAGACCACAAGAAGATTTTATCATTGATTTATGATTATTGTGAGTTTTCAATAAAGTTATTCTATTTTGTAAAATGAAGTTTGTTGTTAATTTGAATGTATTCTTAAAATTAAGAAGAAGCTAAGTATCAGGAATAAATGATATGTACATATTTGACGACCCGCGTGGCGAAGCGGTCACCATGCCGGTCTGACTCGCAAAGGGTCCCGGGTTCGATCCCCGGCCAGACAGATATCTAAATGATGAATTTAGATTTCTGTTTCTGGGTCTGGGTGTTTGTGTATTTGTCTATGTGTGTGTTCATAGCATCCACGACACAGGGAATCCTAGTGCGGGGCTGTGAGTGTAGAAAGTGTTGTTGTTGTTTTATATTAATAAGTGGACATTATTATTTTTTTATTTCATAAGTTTTTGGACACAAAAAATCATAAAATACAGAAGTCAAAGAAATAAGTTACAAAGGACTGCTTATTCCACACTGGAATTTCTTCCAGCAACCTTGGGACAGGAATTTGCATGCGAAAGGCAAAACTTGTGTGCAAAAAAAAATATTATTATATTATTCATTTATTATTTTTATTTTTTAGTAATTGAACATATAGAGTTTGAATAAATGAATACCTGATTTTAAAAAAAGTCGTTGCGTCTCTAAATGCGATCAGAAAACGGCAGTCATTTCTAAATTGACCCTCATAGATAACAACTGAAATGTTATATATTTGTTTAAATATATTGTGGCTATTGTGCAATTATTGTATTGATATTGCAAATTTGAAAAGAGCAAGGCCTTCTTGCGTATATTAAAAAAGCATTGATATGTTTTCGAAATTCTATAACTTTGAATATAAATTGTGTATTTATTTATGAATGTAATTGACAGGTGAGTTAGTTATAAGTTATTAATAAGAGTATTACGTTAAAAGCAAAATGTAGGTATATATTTTTTCTTTTTAAACATATGTAGAAGTACTCGTTATTTCAAATTGAAAATAGTGTGATCACAGTGTGATCTATTCATTATTAATATGTACAACAATCATCATCATCATCATCATCATCATCAACACGTTACTGTCCTACAGTTGGGCACAGGCTTCCATTTATAATGAGAAGAATTAGATGTCCTAATCCTTCTCATTTCCATCACCATCTCATCTCCATCTTATTCCTAGCAGTGGGTAAGTAATAATGACACAGTATTAGTATATAAGAATCTATATACTAATACTGTGGTAATGAGTTGACGTCGACGAATAACTATAGTACTAGGAATCGTTGTTTAGCAGTTACTCTTGCATATTTGGCATCAGATATAATGCTAGTTCAATTGCCCGTGAAACAAAAAATAATGTGGCACAACCATGTATTTATAGGTCCATAAACCACGTATTGCAAAAACTGGTACGTATCAATCCAGTAGCAGTATTGGCAGCAATTCACGCATTTGATTCACATCACGACATAATAAGCCATTTGGAGCTTGCACAATGTGTTAGTGCGAATTCCATCAGCATTTGATTGAGTAAGACATAATTAGATTAGATTAGGTTCTATTGTAGTATTATTTACAGTGTCAATTTCAAGCAATTGGGATTTCAAGATTTTTATTTAGGTGTTATCTATCATAAATTTATATTTTTTCATGTAGGTATATAATATAGGAGTAGCAATTACTGGTAGTGGAGAGAGTGGTTAGAAACTTATAGATATATGATTTTTTTTATAATATTGTGGTAACAGATGAGAATGCAGTACACCTGATGGTAAGTGACTACTGCCGCCCATGGATATATGTTATCAATCTCAGATAAGTTTAGATTCCTACTTGAAGACGGTCACAGATGCGCCGCCCTAAGGACTAAACTGGAATGCCACCGAAAAGAATGACTCCCTTACCCCTTACCACACCTTTCAAACCAGAACACAACAGAGCTTAACAGTTAACACTGCTGTTATTAGGCGAATATGGCGGTTGTGTCGTCGGAGTCGAAGCACAGATGGATCTATCGAAGAAATAGGGATTTTATTTAAAGCTACTTGCCACTCCTGAGAACTACGATAGCCGCGTCATTTGTAAGACAGCATCCACACCCTTTTTTGTTTTTTTTTTTTTATAATATAGGAGTAGAAGACGAGCATGCAGTCCACCTGATGGTAAGTGGCTACTGCCGCCCATGGACATCTGTAATCAACCTCAGATAGGATTAGATATTCCTACCTGAGGTCGGCCACAGATGCGCCGCTACCCCTGAGGACTAAGCTGGAACGCCTCGGAAAAGTCTGTCTCCCTTACCACACCCTTCAAACCGGAACACAGCAGCGCCTAACACTGCTGTTATTAGGTAGAAATAGGTGTGGCGGTGGTGCCGCCGCAGTCGAACCACAAAGGGTTCTACCACCTTCAAACCTAACCCAACCTCAACCCTTCCACCAAAACTTCATACTACAAATAGTTATGACTCAGTTCAAAATTTTACCCACGGATGTAACTTCCCGGACGCTTTTTTTTTTGTTTTTAATTTGGAAGTACTGAACTTATTATTAATTTGTCGGAAGTTCAGTTTGTGTGTGAATGTCGACTGACTCCAGGCATTGCCATCCGCAACGTTGGTACTTTCTATCCGACCGTAATTAAAGAGCTTGTAACTACATACATATGTTCGTTCGACTAAATAGTGTGAGTGTTCTTAAGAATACATATTTGTATGAAACAACATGTATATTATTGTGCATTATGGAACATAGAAATTCATATCTGTTTAAGGTGTATTATCATAACCCCAAAACGTTATTGTAATATATTCATATCTTTGGACAAAACAATACCTAATGCAGCAAAATAACGAAACCAAATATTTCGTCTTATTAAATTATTATTTCTACTTCATGTGCAGGGGCACATTACTATAATTGCTGGGTTGGAAGAATTGAAATCCCTTGTTTTACTCTTGTTCCATTTATTCCTTTGTTCCATAGGTCTATTGCCAGTACTGAATGAAAATTTGAAAATCTGGCCTATTTATATCCCCGACTCAAGTACCACAACTAGAAGCAGGTCTAGGCAGGAATATAGGCCTTTTGGCCAATTACAACCATTTCCCGTTATTCTATGTCTAAACCTGTACGGACCTGTACGAACCTGTTCAAACTGTGGCCTTGAATCGACGATTCACAATAATAATAATAATAATCTATTTAGTTTGTTTAGGAATTTACATATTTCTATTTAAACCTCTATTAAAACCTAAACTATTGCAAAACCTATTATAATTGACACCTATACCTATGCCCTATAAACTATTACGAAATATTTATTTTATTACATTTACAAAACTTAAACTATTATCTATTTTCCCTATTCTATTAAATCCTATTATATACTATTAACAATAAAACATAAGTAAAACACTATTCAAACATAATAAAAACATCAATAAATTACATTAAAAACTATCAGCTGTTTACGTAACTACGTCTTACTGCTATGATCAGCTGATCGAGTTGGAGTCAGCTGTTTAGCGTCGGCCATTGAACTATACAATATTAATCAGCTGATCGTGTGTTACGAATAATGAAGTCTTTATTTATTACAACTTATGAACTATTATTAACTATAAATTAAGTAAACAATTTCAAACTTATAATTACGTCGAATCTTGAGTCAGCTGTTCGCGTCGTCCCGCACATTTCTCCCGCCGTGCAGCTGTGTTGCATCTTCTGTCGGTGCTGGGGCGACGTCTTCTATAGGCAGCACTACCAGCTTCCTCACTGGCCGGCGTAGAACTCCTCCCTTGGTTGCCACGTCGACTGTTCTTACTATGTTGTCTGGACCCGGAAATGTTGCGATGACCCGACCTCGAACCCATATGTTCCTAGGTAGGTTACTATCCAATATTTGTACTAAGTCGCCGATCTTCACTGTTGCCCCTCTTCCGTGGGGCTCCCGCCGGTGTTGAAGCTCAGGAAGGTACTCTCGAAGCCATCTTGTCCAGAATATGTCGGTTAATCTCTGCGCGGCACGCCAGCTGTTTTTGCATATGGTGTCGCGGTCGTTGAACTCTCCCGGGGTCGATACTCTTCCGTTCCCGCCGAGTAGGAAATGGTTCGGTGTAAGCGCTTCTGGGTCCTCGGCGCTCACTGACACGTGGGTGAGAGGTCGGCTGTTCACTGTATATTCCACCTCTGCCAGGAGCGTCGTGAGGACTTCTTCTGCTGGATGTCGTTCGTGAAGCGTTGCTTGCAGTGCAGTTTTCACGGAGCGCACGAGCCTTTCCCACGCGCCTCCCATGAAGGGCGCGCCAGGTGGGATGAATCGCCACGAGATGATCTTCTTAGCAGCCTCCTCCGCTGTGGCTGCGTCGATCGCCTGCCGTAGTTCCTTGTCAGCGCCCCTCAGGTTGGTGCCGTTGTCCGACCATATTTGCGCCGGACGTCCACGGCGCGCCATCATCCGCCGGAGCGCCATCACCGCAGAGTCGGTGGTGAGCGATGCTGTAACTTCTAGATGAATAGCACGTGTGGTTAGACAGGTGAAGATAGCTACATACCTCTTCTGATTGGTACGCCCGACTGTTACTGTAAGCGGCCCGAAGTAGTCGACTCCTGTGTATGTGAAAGGTCGCTTGTGATGTGCCAAGCGACACGATGGTAGGTCTCCGGTTCTCGGGTACGGCGGTGCTTGAGTTTTCATGCGGCATTTGAGACATTGTCGTATTATGGTGCGCGTCACCGGACGTAACCGTAGAACCCAATACCTTTGTCGACACTCGTTTACCGTGGCCTCGACTCCGCTGTGGTGCATCTGTCTATGGATGCTGTGTATCCATAGTTTGACTGTAGGATGGTCACCGTCCAACACCATGGGGTTCTTGACCTCATTTGTGACGGCTTCTATTGCTTCGATGCGGCTTCGGAGTCTCAGGGCACCATTTTCATACTTGACACTTAAACGATGTAATCGGCTATCTCTGTCTATAGGCTTCTGACGTTTCATGTTATCTATATCAACCTGAAATGAACTTTCTTGCGATGAACGCATTAATAACTCTTCTGCTTCTCGGAGGAGTTCTGCGGGCACGGAGATATAACACTTGGCTGTTCTATTTTTCTATGCTTTACCTGTGGAGCCACCGGTGTCTTCTTTTGACGTCGCCAGTCGGGGTCCGCTTGAGCGTTTCGCCTAGTCCTCTTGTAATTGACCCGCTGTTTAGACGTCCTGCAAAGCTGTATAAACTGTAAAACCCTTGCTGTAGTGAAACGTAATCTATCCCAATTTGAAAATCTAGACACCTCCGGTAGACCTTCAGCCAGCTTCAGACCTCGTTCTGTTACTATGTTGTGTGTTCTTTCTTCACCTGTAGGTTCTGATGGATACGACGCAGAATTTTCTATTGGCCAGGTGCTCGAATCCTCGTGTAGGAAGTCTGGTCCCCTATACCACCTGTGGTTCTTATTGAACCCTATTGGGACATTTCTTGTGGCATCGTCCGCCACGTTGGACTTCGTTGGCACCCAGCGCCACTCACTTACCTTTGTACCTTCTTCTATAGCCGCTATGCGATGTGCCACATACGACTTGTAAGAGCGCGAACCAGCCTTGATCCATGAGAGTACTGTGCGGCTGTCCGTCCAGAACGTTCTTGAGTCCGGTTTTCGTTGATGTTCTTTAACGACGGCGTCGGCGAGGCGAGTTCCCATCACTGCAGCTTGTAACTCTAACCTAGGTATAGATGTTAACTTTAAAGGTGCCACCTTGGCCTTAGACATAATTAGTGATATGCTGACGTCGCCGTTGGGTGCCGTTGCTCTCCAATACAATACCGCTGCGTAGGCTGACTCGCTGGCGTCGGTGAACACGTGGAGCTGAAGGGATGTAGCGTCGCTGTACTGTAGGTATCTTCTTGGTATTGCTATATTCGAGAGGCTTCTCAAGTGTACCATCCAGTCGCGCCACTGTTCCGCTATGTGATCTTCTATTTTCTCGTCCCACGATGTCCCACGCCGCCAGAGTTCCTGTAAAATCTGCTTAGCTCTTATAGTAACTGGTGAAGCAAAGCCTAACGGATCAAAAAGCGACATAACTATACGTAGGGCTTCTCTCTTCGTCGGTGTTTTCCCATCTATAAGTTCACGAGGCACACGCGTTAAATTGAGGTTGAAGGTAAGTTCGTCTGTATCCGGTCTCCATACGATTCCTAACACACGTTCCAGCTGCTCTCCCGCCTTATAGAGTTCTATGTCCTGTGACGACTCCTGTTCCCCTAGTGCTTGTAGTAGCGCGGGCGTGTTGGACTTCCATTGTTTCAACTCGAAGCAAGCTCTTCTATGTATATCACGCACGCTTGAAGTGATACGTATGGCTTCTTCGAGGCTTCTAAAGCTGTCCAGGTAGTCGTCGACGTAATGCTTCTCTATAATGGCGGAGGCTGCTTCTGGCTCGGTCTCTTCATACTTCTTAGCGTTCAAGTTCTTGACGAATATTGCTGTTGACGGCGAACTTGAAGCTCCGAAGATGAGTGATGTCATTCTATACTCCTCGGGTGGTTGATCGTCACGACGGTTCCCTCGCCACAGGTACCTAAGGGCGTCTCTGTCTTCTGTTCTCAACTTCACTTGCATGAACATTTCCTTAATGTCAGCTGTTACTGCAACCATATGCTGTCGGAACTTCATCACGACCCCTGGAAGTGATTGCAGTAGATCTGGACCTTTCAACAGCAAGTCGTTGAGTGCGACACCCTTAGTCTTCGCTGCGGCGTCGTGTACTACTCGGAGTTTATCTGGCTTCATTGGGTTCACTACCGCGAAGTGCGGTAAATACCAAGTTCTATTGGGAGTCTTCGTCCTCGGTGCAGGCTCGGCGTATCCTTTCTTGATAAGCGCGTCCATCTGTTCTGTATACTTCTGTTTTAATTGAGAATTACGGTCAAGCTTCTTTTCTATGTGCATAAGACGTGTCAACGAGTTGTCGTAGTTGTTAGGCAAGTCGACCTCTTCTCTTTTCCATAGTAGAGCGGTTTCGTATCTTCCTTCTTCTGTTTGGGTTGTATTTTTCTTTAAGATACGTAAGGCTTGCTCTTCAGGGTCCGACTGTGGCTTCTTTGGGTTGATGCATAGCGAGTCCATTGCGAAGTAATGCTTCATGAGATCTTCAAGCTTATCTTCCTGCGGCGCTTCTGTAATGTGTGACACGAAATTAGCGGTACGTCCAATAATTCGGTTGTGGCTTCCGTGAAGTACCCACCCAAGTGGCGTGAGAGACGCTACCGGTTGGTTCTTCTTTCCCCTTCTCACTCTTGATGCTAGAAGGAGATGCCAGTTGTCTTGACCGATGAGTATGGTAGGCTTCGCATCTTCATAGGAAAGTACGTCGCTAAGATCTCGCAAGTGTTCACATTCTTCAATCTGTTGTCTTGCTATTTCCTGCGGCGACACGTGCAGGTTCTTGATAGTTCTCGCTTGAATGCTTGCTGTGTGATTGTTCAACCCGTTGAGTGTGATGCTAACTCTTCTTGACTTCGTTTCAGCTGTTTTCAACTCGTTGATTGCTTCTATACGTAGTGGGTCGATGGGTCCCTTTGCCCCTATTTCGTAGGCAAGGCTGTCGTCTATCAGCGTAACTGTAGATCCATCGTCCAATAACGCGTAAGTGTTGACCGTATTCTTGGGACCTGTTGCCTGCACCGGGATTATTTTCAAAAAAGTTTGCTTCTTTGTAGGTCTGGCTGTAGTCCACGCGGAGTTGATGACCTCTGTTGACTTCTCTTCTGTTTCTGCCTTTTCTGTTCTGTTGAAGTGTAGTAACCTGTTATGAAAATACTTACAACTATTAATACCACACGGCTTCGTTCGGCAGTTGTGAGTCTTGTTTCTGAAGCGTAGACACCGAAAGCATAGTCGTTTCTTCTTTGCTATATCCCATCTTGTGCTTTCGTTTGCTTCTTTAAACTGTTTGCAGTCCGTCGCGATGTGACCTGTTTCTTCACATACGGGGCATTTCTGTATAACTGTAGACTGCTTTTCTAATACTGTATGTGTCTTCTGAGGACGTCTATTACTATACATCGGCGGTGCCATCTGTTCGGGGAGTGCATAGGGTCCGCACAGCTCAGCTTCTCTCTTCATAAATTTTTCAAACTTCAATAAGTCAGGCTCTTCTTTCGGTTGTGTTGCAGCAAAGTCGTAATATCTGTAACGTAAAGTAGGAGTAAGCTTGTCCACCATTACCTTAGATACCTCCGGATTGTAGAGATAGTAGACGCATTTCAATGCCCGAAGTGTAGACACGGCGTTTGTAACCTTAGTAGAGAACACGCAAATATCCCTAGGCGACTCGCAGAGGCGCGGCAGTGTTCTCAATGTGTCTATTTCGGCCATTGCTATCATCTCCGATCTACCGAATCTCATTTCCAAGGTCTTCATAACATCGGATGGGTGCGCGTTGGTGATCAATAAGCTTTCAACTGCTTCCTTAGCTCTTCCTATTAGATGTCTTCTTAACCTATTAATATTTTCTACTATTGAAAAAGACTCTTCTGTTTCCATATATGCTGCTCTAAAAGGTAGCCAGTCCTGATAATTACCGTTAAAAGTCGGTAATTCAACAAACTTTGAGGACCGCTGGCTAGCTTTGATGGCCTGTGTTATCGCTGACGTAAGTTGAGAGAAGTCTGGCTGCGCGTGGACTCCCGCCGGTGCTTGAGCTCCCGCCGTTGTATGTACTCGCGGATCTGGTTGGGTATGGTGCGCTGTACTATTATTCTGTTGAACCGGCCTTGTCTCTTCCGTGATGGCTTCTATTTCTGTTTCTATTTCGCGGAGAGGTAGGTGCGGCTCGTCGGCTATGGCTAGCCTCGGTTGCGCTTGCTGTTCCAACCAGTCGTCGACCCTGGTGTCGGCTTCTGTTTTTGAGTACTCGGAGACGTCGTCATCGTCGTCTTCTGCTTCAATAACGGCGAGGCGCGCTGTTGCAAGTTCCACTTGCAGACGTATAAGTTCTTCTTTGGCCTTGGCTATCTTGTAAGCCTTTGTCCTTGAACGCGTGGATCCGGCGCGTCGACTCGGAGCGCGCGAACCATGCTGACTATGTGCTTCTGAAGGCTTCTGTATTACTGTGGGTGAATCAGTACTGGCGGTGAGCTCGACGGAATTCTTGAAAATGGTCGCAGCCGGCCTGGCCATCGTGGTGCCAGTGGCCACTGACGCTACTGTACCCTTCGTCGTGACGGACGTGTCTGTAGCGGAGGTTCCCCCAGTAGTGTCGGTCGCGGTGGTTCTCGTGGCCGACGTTTCTGTTGTTGTGCCCGTAGCGGAGGTCCCAGTGGTCGCGTCAGACGAGGAGGGCTTCGTTTCCGTCGAGTCTCGGCGTTCTTTTCCCACGGAGCGTGTGATCGGCATTCTTCTTGCTAATACACAAAAATGACAATTGGAACGATAATATTACTTACTATTCTTCAATTTCTTCAATATCCGGCTCGAAGGACCATTAAATGTGCAGGGGCACATTACTATAATTGCTGGGTTGGAAGAATTGAAATCCCTTGTTTTACTCTTGTTCCATTTATTCCTTTGTTCCATAGGTCTATTGCCAGTACTGAATGAAAATTTGAAAATCTGGCCTATTTATATCCCCGACTCAAGTACCACAACTAGAAGCAGGTCTAGGCAGGAATATAGGCCTTTTGGCCAATTACAACCATTTCCCGTTATTCTATGTCTAAACCTGTACGGACCTGTACGAACCTGTTCAAACTGTGGCCTTGAATCGACGATTCACAATAATAATAATAATAATCTATTTAGTTTGTTTAGGAATTTACATATTTCTATTTAAACCTCTATTAAAACCTAAACTATTGCAAAACCTATTATAATTGACACCTATACCTATGCCCTATAAACTATTACGAAATATTTATTTTATTACATTTACAAAACTTAAACTATTATCTATTTTCCCTATTCTATTAAATCCTATTATATACTATTAACAATAAAACATAAGTAAAACACTATTCAAACATAATAAAAACATCAATAAATTACATTAAAAACTATCAGCTGTTTACGTAACTACGTCTTACTGCTATGATCAGCTGATCGAGTTGGAGTCAGCTGTTTAGCGTCGGCCATTGAACTATACAATATTAATCAGCTGATCGTGTGTTACGAATAATGAAGTCTTTATTTATTACAACTTATGAACTATTATTAACTATAAATTAAGTAAACAATTTCAAACTTATAATTACGTCGAATCTTGAGTCAGCTGTTCGCGTCGTCCCGCACATTTCATGACATGATTTTTCATATAAAGTAGGTATTTTTCCTTACTTTCTTTCCACACGAATATCATACCCTCCACTCATCCTCCTACTCTCTCCCGTATCATCTCTATATTCACGCGAAATTTAATCGATCGTTCACGCGCATTAATCGTTTTTACTGGGCAGTTACTAGACCAGGGCCGACATCTTATTTAATTTGGTATAAGTAGAAGTATTTATTACATAATACCCAGATACCTACTTATTATTAACACTTTGTGTATAGTACATAGAGCTACGTAGTCCGGTGTTCAACGCAAACATTTGCCAACAAAAAACTGCACACTAACCATACGTGTGAACGCTACTCTCATTTTTGCCGAGCGATTGGAAACAGAAACAGTAGATTTGGGTCCTCGTTAGGAATGTATGCGGTGCACTTTTGTTATGCAAATGTGTAACTTAATAGGGGTTTACGTAACTGCCTTTTACAATATAATGTAGTGCGGGCTTTAAGGAAAAGGTATTACTACTTCGATATGGTATTTGGGCTCCTTGCATTATGTTTTAAGTGCTTATTACGCTTATCATATATATGAAAGATTTATAGTAAGATGTGCTTGTTTTCTTAATTCAAATCTTATAGAGATGCATTCTTTTTATAATATAGGAGTAGCAGACGAGCATACAGTCCACCTGATGGTCAGTGACTACTGCCGCCCATGAACATCTGTAATCAACCCCAGATACGATTAGATATTCCTACCTGACGTCGGCTACAGATGCGCCGCTACCCCTGAGGACTAAGTTGGAACGCCTCGAAAAGTCTGTCTTCCTTACGACACCCTTCAAACCGGAACACAGCAGCGCCTAACACTGCTGTTATTAGATAGAAATAGGTGTGGCGGTGGTACCGCCGGAGTCGAACCACAAAGGGTTCTACCACCTTCAAAGGACTGACGATTTATTCTGTTATCATTGTACAGTCATACAGAATCTGTATAGGCATTGAAAGGTAAGTTTTGGTATAAGAATATCGTTACGTTGACTATCTGGTTTTCAAAAAGTAGGTAAACCTCTGATTAAATAACCAAAAATCCAATCAAATTGGATCACTAGTCAAAATGGCGGATATAAAATACACATACATACATACATACATACATACATACTTACATACTTACATATTATATGCATAGCGGTCGAATACAGAACCTCCTTTTTAGTATAGAGTAAAAAAGTCGGTTAAAAATTTAAATTGTATGTAAGTATATGAATAGTGTGGACAATAGTGTAAACTCTTTACACTGAAAAGAAACCCGTATCCAGTCGTTGGATAATAGTAGGTTCTAAATAAAATTAGATTTAACTCGTCAGAGGACTAGTTCCTTAGGATTTTGAATTAACTACCATCGCATGCACTGTCTCGTATAAAAATTGTTAGGAAAAACAGTTATGGCATTATAGCAATTTGTACTATTTACGTATTCAAGTATGTATATTGGTTATTGCGTACAGTCGTGCACAGAAATTTTGTAGCCACGAAAGATGTAGAAGCCTGTAGTATTATTCATTTGAATAATGTAACTACCAACTTACGGAAAATGATGCCATGTACGCACGTAAAACATCACCGCTTTCGTTTTTTTGTTATAACAATAATCAAACCGACTTGTTTTGTTCACAAAGGGAAAACCTTCAAAATCCCATATCCGACGCCGTTGGAGCGCCGTGGGAGCGAAGTGTTTATGTGTGATTTTTACCGTACTAAAACCCGCCCGGTGGCTGTCCTCAGCGTTTGGTGGAGAACTCTGGGATCTCCGGCGGAATACATACGGAGTCCTCTAAAAATGATGCCCTATCAGGCTTTGCCCTGGGAAATTTACGCTAGTGTATACGACGGTATGCGACCACACATACCTACCGTCATCCCGGGTTCGCTTACTTAGCGGTTCGCGCTCCCACTCTTGCACCCTGCAATCCCGGAAGCGGCCTCTTACGTCAGGCAAGGGATACCGTAGCCCTATTCTAATCCCGGGAATACACAGACAAATCAAACAGACCTAATCAACCTAAGTATGTGTAGATACACCAATCGACCTAGATCTGTCTAAAATTATATAATGTCTTAAGCGACATAGCAATGAACGTTTATTATAGAAGCCATAAATGCTAATAAAAACTATCGACGAACTATAAACTTACTGAAATAGCTGCCTACCTCCATTTACTACAAGCCCAATAAACTCAAAACACAGTATCTAACTAGCCTGTTTCTTAGCGCACAAATCGTACAACCAACAACAAAATCTGGAAATGATCTTACGTAAGTAACTTAAGGTTTAGTTTTAGGCCGCTATAAATCTATTGTACATTTGTTGCCTAGTGTACAAGTCATTATTTATTACGTACGTAATGGGTAATTGTGAGTCGTAATGAGATTATGCGTAATGCATTTATCTGTGTACCTGTACGTAACATCAGTGGACTGTTATTAAAAACTGTAACTTATTAAATTGGCACGGCTCAGCTGTTTGGTAATTATGCGATAGGAATGTTTATTAGCGTATTTTTTATACATTTGTACAGGTTTATTTTATAATATAGAAGTAGCGAAGAAACGTGGATTCTAGATCACCTCCCATGAGGGAGGTGGCTATTACCGTGCCGTCGGGACCGCGGACGAGTGCTATTAGCGTACCTGTGGTCCCAACAAAGGGCGTTCAGAGGAACAATGCGGGGTTTTAACCGGTAAGAGACCGACATATCCTCTCCACTGCCCCCACAGCCGAGAGCAACCCATGAAGGGTTTCCCCAGGAGAAAAAGATAGGTGCCTATTTCCGACCAAGAACATCTGTAATCAACCCCACATAGATCGAGTCCTGCTTCCAAGTCAGAAAGCCTTGCATAAGTATGTCTCCCTTATAACACGCTTCAACTGTAACACTGCTGTTATTACATAGAAAAGCTGTGGTGGTGGTGCCTCTGTTAAGCCTCAACCAGCATTGTGTTTATCTTTGTCCTCAAGAGTGACAAGCCATGTGTGATCAGCCTCACATCACAGACTTCTACCCACTCCACTCCACTTTATAAGAATAACATTGTTCAAAAAAAAAAAGAAAAAAATAATAATTATATACGGTCGAATTGAGAAACCTCCTCCTTTTTTGAAGTCGGTTAAAAAGTATAATCACTACAAACACACACTGATTACATTCTACGCCCAAACACATCTACTTACTACCTCGTAAGTCGACTCGCGTACGTGTGGCACGCATAGCAGAGAAGCATCTATGAAACGATAGATACTAGTAGTATGCTGACCATATCGGCACGAAGGAGCATACCCATGTGACAGGAAAACGCTTTATACGAAATTAGGTGGAATTTGTCGGAAAAAGCTCGTTCGGTTCGACAAGTGCTTAAACGAAGGCATGTACAATGTCTCGTCTAGCAAGGACCCGACGGACATGATACTTCTAGCATTAACGCATTCATCATCATCATCATCATCAACCCATTACTGTCCCATTGCTGGGCATGGGTCTCCTCTCAGAATGAGAAGGATTAGGCCATAGTCCACCGTGCTGGCCAATTTGATTGGTAGACTTCACATACCTTTGAAAACTTTTTTTTAAGATTACTCAGGTATACAGGTTTTTTCTCAAGATGTTTCCTTCACCGTTTAAGCAAGTGATAATCAATTTCTAATACGCACATAACTTTGATAAATCAGAGGTTCGTGCCTGGGATTTGAACTTCGGTTCCCTCGATCAAGAGCCCGTGTTTCTTAACCACTAGGCTATCACTGCCATAAGAAATTTATCATTCGTTAATAATAAACAATATATCCAATTTTGTCAACCAAAGATCAAACGAAGAAGATCAATCCTTGCTTCATTATCCTCAATGCTGAGGGTCGTGGTCTCTATTTGTCAACTTTCTTCTGACGATTTCTTGCCACCTGCCTCTAATTCCGGCGTGTAGAGCTGTGTATGCAGTGGTGTCCAGATTTGTGCGGATTTGGTCAGATCAACGCATTGGACTGCGCCCTTAGGGACTCATCCCATCAACCTTTCCGGTTACCAGAAGCTTTTCTAGGTTCTCGCCTCTTCTGGAAATGTGGCCGGAAAACTGAAAAAATTGCGGAGGCAGATGGTTGACAGTCTAATACAGAAGTAATAGGCATAATAATAGGCAGAAACTGTCAAATTTTGATCTTTGATACCTAAGGTGGTTTTCGATACCGCACCTGAACACAAGTCGTTTTCTTTATTATAAGCAAATCAGTGCAATATTTCAAAAGTATTAACTCACAATAAAATTTACTGTATAATTTGGCGGAATGCGTCCAAGAAACACGTGTTACGTATGAATATGAATTTTTACAACGCATTATAAATTTTAATTAACCAAAATCAAGGTTATTTCAATGACAACATTTCGTAATGTGAAATGGTTAACTGTTGCAAAAATGTATTAAATATGTTCTATTTTTATAGTCCAGATGGCGTAGTGGTTGTTAAATCAGTGATGTGTGGAGGGATCCGCGTTCGATGCTTGGCTGATGTAAAAGTGATGAATGTGGGACTATGATTCGGATAGTACTAGTAGAGTTTTACATTTCAATAAAAATGCAAATACTTTAAAATAATAATGTGGTAGTGGATAGACGTAGATCTTTTTGTTTGTGTCTTAGTCAACAAATGTTGCGATAAATTTTATGTGTAGGTATCTTTTGTAGTCCTCAGCAACGACTTTTTAAAAAATCTTGTTTCCAAATTGTAAACAATACTGTATTGTAATATTTATTACAATATGAGACAATATACTTAACCATCGTCTAATTAAAACAAAGTTTTGACTTTTATTTTGTGGCTTTGATATGTATCGGTAGCGCATGATGCTTGTCTGTTGGAATCTCATTACACGCACACACACTTTTTTTTTTTATAATATAAGAGTAGCAGACGAGCAAGCAGTCCACCTGATGGTAAGTGGCTACTGCCGCCCATGGACATCTGTAATCAAACCCAGATAGGATTAGATATTCCTACCTGAGGTCGGCCACAGATGCGCCGCTATCCCTGAGGACTAAGCTGGAACGCCTCGGAAAAGTCTGTCTCCCTTACCACACCCTTCAAACCGGAACACAGCAGCGTTTAACACTGCTGTTATTAGGTAGAAATAGGTGTGGCGCTTACTTACACTTACACTTGCAGGGAGGCAGGGGAGAGAAAGTCACGTGGATATAACGCTTTTTCCTTACGTGATGATTTACCAGTAACTCTGCATTAATCATACCACTTAACTCTTACTGCATAATTAAAAAAACTTCGTATAACATATCTATGATTCCATAAATAAATTGTAAGAGGACCAATGACGTCATATCACTATAAACAATGCAATAAATATTATTTAACACCCGAGATGAATCTTAACTAGTAGTTTTTACGCTATGATGATACTAGCGATTGCATTAAAATTATATACATCGAGGTCATATTCCGTGGTGTTATTACTTCACCGTTTATCGGAGCAAAGTGAAATGTTCGCGATATCGTGTGAAGATGCCTTAATCTTATGTAATGATATTCCAGTTATAAAAACACTTTATTGTATTGAATCGCATTTAAATATCATTAGGCTCTATATCATGTGCAATGGTCCAAATGTTATCAAATTATTTGTAATGGATTACTGACTGGAATGATTTTCTTTCCTTTTTTAAGATTATGTTGATTAGTTACCAACTAAACAACATTACAACAACAACAACAATAACAACAACAGCAACAACTACTACTACTATAAAACATTACCCAACTCGTCGTCTCCCTTCGGTCCATTCTCGAACCTTTGGTTCGCTCTCACATCTCGAGTCACCTCAGAGCCCATTTCGGGGCGCCTGCAAGATAGGTGAAGACTCTCGGATCCCAAAAAATCAACGAATATTAACATCCGATCTGAGCAAGGGGTGGTGTAACCTCCCGCTGATGCCACATGGCGATAGCGCCACAAGTTTCTAAATCACATTATCGCGTTTGTTTATATACAAGCTCCGAACTGAGACTATCAGCGTACGGTCGCTCCTCAGTACCCTTTTTTATTTTTTTTTTGACGAGGGGGAAACCTTCAAAAGGTACCCGATGCATTGAGAGCGACACAGAGTTATGTGGGACTCTTACCGCACTAAACCCCCCCCCCCCCCCCCCCCCAGTGGCCGTCCACAGCGCTGTGTAGAGGACTCCGGGATCTCCAAAGGAACGCAACCGGAGTCCTCTTAGCGCGTTGCCCCGTCGGGCTCCGCCCAGGTGAGCTTATCGCTCAGCGTACCGTCTGGTGCGTACGACGGTAAGCGACCACACATACCGCCGTCCTTCCCGGGGCCGTTGGCCGGGCGGTTTGAGTTCCCACTCTTGCCACCCACGACCCCAGAAGCCCCCTAATTAATTACTACTATTAATTTTAAATACGTAAACAAATACCAAAACAGTCATTTTTGTCGAAACGTAAAAACTCCTGGTAAGGGTACAGTAGTCCGGGGACAGATTTCCAATTGCTAAAAAACTTTTACTTTAAATACCTTGTTACTACTACCATATTTACCTAAGTACAGCAGCCCTTACATCTGTTTTGTTAACCTATAATGCCTAGTATGTTTAAGATCTTTGCTTGATACACATACCTATGTCTAATTTACATACTACCATTAATCTTAAACATGGTTTCAAAATCAATGATGATACGGTTATTCTTGGGTTAACCGCAAAGCAATCGACATTCGGTTTTGGCAGTGCATAATTAAAGCCGCAAGCCACATATTTATTTGCTAAATGTCAGATACAAATGCATTCTTGGGTAATATATAAGCCCGAAACTTTGTTTGTTTCTTGGTTTGACTGTATGTTTGTTCGCTAATTGATTTCGCATTATTATCATTATATACATGTATATTATTATTATTATTATTATGTATATTATTGTGTATTGTTATTATATACATGTCGATGAAAGAAATGCAATAAGTTAAATTATAAGAATAAAATATTTTCGTATCGTCCATTTTAAGTAGTTTAAAATATCTGCCAAGTGCGTAGGTTCCGTACCACGTAATAGGTATTTAACTATACTTATTTATGTTATTATTTATTTAGCTATAGTTAAATATTACATGTAATACCATGTACATACTAAGAAGGATTTTATACCAATGCTTATTTCTAAATATCTGTAGTACATGGAAAATTTCGAGTGTCTATCTATTATGGTTCAATAGACAGAGTCCTTCAGAGTAATTATTTACTATACCATCTATCACAATATCGCAGGCTTCGTAATAGGGTCCCGTCTTTACCCTTTGGGTACGGAACCCTAAAAATACTAACCGTATATTTGTTTTTATTGTGCGTGAGTTCCAAAGGTTTTTAAACTAAAAATAATCTGTTTCTTGGTCAGTAATGAGTATATCTTAAAATATTTGTTTCAAACACTCAATAAATAATATATTTAAAGCCATTACGTTACGCACGTTAATTTTTAAATGCATATTTTATGTTTTGTTGAGAAATAGTTTATTGCAAAATTCTACATTGTTGTTGCTCCATTTCAACATCGCTGCAGACCATTTACATTGCTGGGTAAGTGTAGTGTGGGTAGGTACCTTTCTTTATTTACGAAAGGAAAACCTTCAAAAGGTACCCGACGACGTGGAAGCGACGCGGGGTTATATGGAATTTTTACCGCACTAAAACCCTCCCGGTGGCCGTCCTCAACTCTTGTCGGAGAACCGGGATCTCCGACGGAACACTATTTCGTCGTTGGACCATGACGTAAACAGTGTTTCCAAAACTAGCGTCGACTTCAGAACTATGTACTAAACCAACATTTATTTAAATTAATTTTGTAGTGAGAGTCGGATATATTTTTTGTTATTTTTTTTAATAATTGTATAATATGGTGTAGAGTTGTACCATGATCAGTGTACAGTCACCATTAGATAAGTATATTATATCATAATGTAATATATGTCGTACGTCTCACGTAAGAGTGAATGTAATTAATAGATTACATTAACAAAATAATCTACATTTACCCAAATAAATAAAATTATAGTATCTCTGTCTATGTCATTTCAAATAATATCGACTTTCTAAAAGTTTATCTTCACAATACATAAGCATTAAAAATAAAATATATGAGTTTGATTTTATTGATTAGCAGAAGAAGCAAACGAGTAATTCTTTTTATTTATAATATAGGAGTAGCAGACGAGCATGCAGTCCACCTGATGTTAAGTGACTACTGCCGCCCATGGACATCTGTAATCAACCCCAGATAGGATTAGATATTCCTACCTGAGGTCTATGTCTCCCTTACCACACCCTTCAAAACGGAACACAGTAGCGCCTAACACTGTTATTAGGTAGAAATAGGTGTGGCGGTGGTGCCGCCAGAGTCGAACCACAAAGGGTTCTACCACCTTCAAAGTATGCAGTCTATCTGATGGTAACTGCAAACTAACGCCCATGGACATCTGTTTTCAACCCCAGATAAGGAAAGTTTTTGAGCTTGGCCACAGATGCGCTATGTTAGCCTTGAGGACTAAGTTTTTCAATTTAGTCCTCAAGGGTAGAAACGCCTCTGATGACTATGTTCTTTACCACATTATTCAAACCAGAACATAACGCGCGGAGGATTTAGATTAACCTCCTTTTACACTAAGAGGAGTCAAATGCCCGACAGTGGGACAGTAATTAGTTGATGACGATGGCCTATATTTCTAGCTATTTAGAATTAGATATAAGATTTTAAAATGTTATTAAAACAGGCCATATATTGCAAAACGATCATATAATTATGATTTTGAAATAAACATGTCTTTATAAGACAGGTCAAATTGAAGGTGAACACCCCCAAATATGGAGGTATTTGGTGTCGATTAGAAATCAAATTATAATCAAACACCTACTGAATATACGTATACGATGTTTGCAAAAATATCCAAATGTATATACGCTCCTATACCAATTTTGGGGAGAGATTCATACTTAATTTTAGTTAATTGATACAAATTTTGCTTTCACGTTAGACCTGAATTCGAATCGTCCGCAAATTAGAATTTGGAAGTGTAACTTCTTAGATATTTCAGGCACGATTCTATAATTGATAATTAGATAAAATTTAGGACTTACAATTTTAAGGACGACGTGGGACAGGGTTATGTGGGATTATTACCGTACTAACCCCCCCGGGGCCATCTTCAGCGCTGCGTTGAGGACTTCCAGGGACTTGAAGGAATTTCCATGGAACGCAACCGGAGTCCTCTAAGCGTATGGACCCCATCGGGCTCCGCCCAGGTGAGCATAAGCTTACCACATCCTCTGGTGTCCTTCCCGGGGTCGCTGGCCGGCGGTTCGAGCTGTCATTCTTGCTGCCCATTACCCCGGAAGCCCCGTTTTAGTCGTCTCTTACGACAGGCAGGGGATACCGTAGCTCTATTCTGGTCCCGGAACTACAGGGACAATTGGACATAGTTAAATGAAAAGGATCCAATCCATCTGAAGTCTATTGTGGATTGGATCCTTTTCGTGTAACTACGTTCCATTGAGAGGAAACCTACAGTCCATTATTCCTAAAAATGCGTGAAGTCTAACAAGCATCATATAGACAGCTTCCTAGGCTATGGATACGGTTTCAATTACAGCTTAAATCGCTTAAGTGAGACACAGAAGAGCCCGTGCCCAGTAGTGGGACAGTAATGGGTTGATGATGAAGGATATTAAAATGAGATTAGCTGCAGATTCCGCGGATGCACGCATCTGGTCAACTATGTATTACGTTACATAACCATATGAGTAGAGGTGACCATCTTAACAAGAATGTATTTGGGGACGCTATATACATACATACACACACATACATACATACGAGTACTATACATATAAACGGGGTGTTGAAAAAAAACAGACATAATGACAATAAAATTAAAGAAAAATATAAGGAACAGAAGATAACGAAATGTTCAAAAAATATTATTGATTTTAGTAAAACTAGCTGTTGCCCGCGATCTCGTACGCGCAGAAAAGTAAAGAAAAATAAAAACTTTAGCCACTATTTAACCTCCTTAGGGGTAGATTATGAATGTGTTCTTAGAGGTCTACATCATAAAATAAACCTTTTGTCCAAATGTCACTTAAATTATGAGTTAACAAAGCTTGTAATTAAGAAATTAATGAATTCAAAACATTAATAAAATAAATAATATCATAAATATTTTGTTCCACTTTTTCACTTGTCGTACGGTCACACTACAACTTATGTAAACGTTAGTTAGTCGATCGGTGACCATGTAATACAAAAGAACAACAAAAAGTATAATAAATATATACGTTTGAAAGGAGCTAATTATATTTTTATGCAAAGTTACTTAGTAGCTCGCAGTGGGCACGCATAATGCTAAAGTTGCTCAATATTAAGTCACTTATTTTTAATTAAATTTAATGTACTGACATCTGTATGTTTTTTTCTTGTCTTAAATTGGCAAACAAATATGGCGCCTTAATATCAAGTAACTAAAACATGAATGAATGAGTCTATTTATGAATGCAATCCAATTAACAAAATATAATATATTAAAATTTATTTGCTATTTATTTCATAAGCAAGGTTAAATAGTCATTAAGGATAAATCACGATTGTAACTCTAATAGCTGTGCTTTTTTCAAACTAGGACAAAAAAAAAACAAATATAGATTTAGGAACGGCCAAAATCAGCAAACATAATAATATGTTAAATATGTGAGTTAAGTCGATACCTATCGAGGATTATCGATTATCTGTTATTTCCGTTCCACCGATGATTAACCCTCTACTAAATCGCAAAGTAGTTGAAGTTGCATTAATTTTAATTATTCCATAAATAAACCAGAAACTATCAATTTTCGACCAATTAATTAACTAATGAATAAAAAAATATGATACATTTTAATATAAGTACTCTGACAGAATACGTTGTGTAAACAAAACGCGTGCGCAGTGCGTAAGTGCCGCAATGTTTCACACGTCATACCAACAATTCCCCGATTAGCCGTCGTGTTTCACAAGTGAAATGATTTGAGAAGACGGCAGCTTAATATTAAGGCGAAGACTAGACGCTGTTACATTTTTTTATACTTGCAATATATTTTTATATTTAACTTCTGTAAGTCAAATTTATTGAGATAACACATAAATATTTAACTAATAATATTTAATATGTACCTTCTGATGGCATTCTAAAAGAGGTCAAATCTAAAAGAGAAGAAGGTAATCTAAGGGTATATCTTTATGATGTGAATCTGTCTATAATTTAATAAATTATTTGGCAGTGATATGCAAAATCACAAGAGAAATTTAGTCACAGTGACCGTATTCATTTACGATATTGCAATGCACTAATGAACCCGTTATTACAAAAAAATCTTTGCCTTTTTGGGTACTAAAGCATCATTTCCTGTCCTTAAATAATCTACACTTGAAGGTTTATTACAGATGTCTATGAGGGGAAGTCACCACTTACCATCAGGTACCTACTCTGCAAAATAGCGAACGCGCTATTAGAGCTTCATAAAATAAATCTATATTATAAGTATGTACTTTACCTATAAAAGACTATATGACAACAGACAAAGAAGAAACATTTGCTTAGTAAAAAAACACATGCACAATGTTATTGTTAATTATTTAATATACATATTTATGTAAGGTTTGTGGATTTACCCAAATATATTCATAATGAGTATGATTGTGCCTTAAGCCGATTACATCTTCACACAATCGGCACTAGAATACGCTAAGTAGATCATGTTGCTTGAAACGGCTGGCCTATCAAAACATTACAAGCAACCAAATTATTTTAGATACATAATCTAATAATCTAAATTACTTATCTGAATGTTATCTAAGATTAATGGATGCACCCAAATATATTCATAATGAGTATGACTGAGCCTTAAGTCTATTACATCTTCACACAATAGGCACTAGAATGCGCTAAGTAGATCAAGTTGCTTGAAACGGCTGGCCTATCAAAACATTACAAGCAACCAAATTATTTTAGATACAAAATCTAATAATCTAAATTACTTATCTGAATGTTATCTAAGATTAATGGATGCACCCAAATATATTCATAATGAGTATGACTGAGCCTTAACTCGATTACATCTTCACACAATAGGCACTAGAATACGCTAAGTAGATCATGTTGCTTGAAACGGCTGGCCTATCAAAACATTACAAGCAACCAAATTATTGTAGATACATAATCTAAGTTACTTATCTGAATGTTATCTAAGATTTGTGGATGCATCTAAATATATTCATAATGAGTATGACTGAGCCTTAACTCGATTACATCTTCACACAATCGGCACTAGAATACGCTAAGTAGATCATGTTGCTTGAAACGGCTGGCCTATCAAAACATTACAAGCAACCAAATTATTGTAGATACATAATCTAAGTTACTTATCTGAATGTTATCTAAGATTTGTGGATGCATCTAAATATATTCATAATGAGTATGATTGTGCCTTAAGTCGATTACATCTTCACACAATAGGCACTAGAATGCGCTAAGTAGATCAAGTTGCTTGAAACGGCTGGCCTATCAAAACATTACAAGCAACCAAATTATTGTAGATACATAATCTAAGTTACTTATCTGAATGTTATCTAAGATTTGTGGATGCACCTAAATATATTCATAATGAGTATGACGGAGCCTTAAGTCGATTACATCTTCACACAATAGGCACTAGAATGCGCTAAGTAGATCAAGTTGCTTGAAACGGCTGGCCTATCAAAACACTACAAGCAACCAAATTATTGTAGATACATAATCTAAGTTACTTATCTGAATGTTATCTAAGATTAATGGATGCACCCAAATATATTCATAATGAGTATGACGGAGCCTTAAGTCGATTACATCTTCACACAATAGGCACTAGAATGCGCTAAGTAGATCAATCAGAACAAGTAGATCAAAGTCTATCAAAACATTACAAGCAAACAAATTATTGTGGATACACAATCTAATAATCTAAGTTACTTATCTATTACTGAATGTTATCTAAGATTTGTAATGTAAGAATAAATTATAGTATATTTATAATTGTAATATCATTCTTTAAATTAGATCCCGGCGGCACCACTGCCACACCTATTTCTGCCTAAGAACAACAGTGTTAAGCGCTGCTGTTCTGCTTTGAAGGGTGTGTCAAGGGAGACCTTATTATTTTTTTTGTTAACGAGGGGGAACCTTCTAATGGTACCCGGTGCCGAGTGAGCCACACAGGGTTATGTGGGATTCTTACCGCACTAAAACGTCCCCGGTGGCCGTCCTTGGCGTTGCTAAGAGGTCTCCAGGATCTCCAACGGAACGCAACCGAAGTCCTCTGAACGCGTTGCCCCTGCCGCCTAGGTGAGCTTCAGGGCTCGCTATAAAATCTGGCGTTTGACGACGGTATGCGACCACACACACTGCCGTCCTTCCCGGAGTTGCTTGCCAGACTGCTCGACCTCCCAATCGCCTCTTACGATGGCAGGGGATACCGTAGCTTTATTCTGGTCCCGGAACTACAGGGATAAGCAAGAGAGACCTGCGTATCCGAAGCATTTCAACTTAGTTCTTAAGCAATGAAACTGTAGCCGTAGTAGGGGTCACGTACCATCAAGTGTATTGCATGCATTATTTATTAAATAAATATAGTTCAAAAAACTAAAAAACACGCTTTTATCTAGATTGAAAATTATTTTCTACTTTTTAGTTGATTTGACCATAAAAGCGTGTTTTTTAGTTTTTTGAACTATATTTATTTTATTCATTTTTAGTATGTTGTTGTTATAACAACCATCATTATGCATCGTCTGTAAATAAATCAAGTGTCTATCTATTACGGTTTAAGACATAAAGCCCTGTGACTCACGAACAGACAGCGGAGGGTTTCGTTTTATCCTTTGAATACGGAATCCTAAAAATCATTTTACAAGATGGCATTATAGATATGTTTCAGTACATTTGAGCTATAGAGAAATAACATTATTATTTTTCAAACTAAAAATCAATCTAGTAACTTTGCCTAAACTCTCCCTAAGGCGCTTTCTCTCGCCTCAAAAATCGTTAATCCTGAGGATGTTGATAAGGACAATGGTACAAAATTATTAAAATCGTGTATTGTCATCGGTTTTTGATAATTCTTCAAAATTTTGAATTAAACTGAACGTTCAAAGTGGATAGAAATCGGGTTCAAAGATTCCGTTACTGTTACGTACATACATACATACATACAACCCAAGCTAATAAAAGCGTGTTAAAAATACACTATATTGAACCGAAATTTGTAAAACATAGAAGCTAATATGGCTAACTTGCATAGGAATGTAACGGTTAGCTTACATAGGGTGCGATCAACTTAATCCTCACATGTGCGTATGTGATCGGCTGTAAGTTCCCCTAGTATAGTCCGCGCCAAACTAGTCCGCTCTGACGTTGTTGCGAGCAGGTGTAGTCAAACAATTTGCTATGGCGGCGCGATTCATTTCTATATTCAGAGCGGATTAGCAGTTTGACGCGGACTATATGATGTTAAGTTCTAATAATTACCTTTTACTTTACTTTTTAGATTTTACATACATATTATAATTTGTTAAGTACCTAATTTAGGATATTTAACTTTCTATGCGTTAACAGGTTACATAATTAAGCTTATATAAAACCTGTTTTAAGTTTCGTACAGGCATACATATACGTACAAATAAAGTATATTTAATTGAATTTGAACTGTGGGATCTTACATTCAGCAATTCGGGTTTCTTCACTATTTCCGTGTACCGGTAAAGCCAGTGACATTTTAATTTTATTTCTAAGCTCATATAACGCAATGGTAGTCGAATACCTGCGAATTCCTAGAATAAGGACATACATCTCCTATTCAAATTCCTGGAATAAGCACACCCATTAAAACCCTTTAAAGCGGAGCGCCTAATTTTACTGTAAATGGGCAGAAATAGGTGTGCCGTTGGAGTCGACCCCGTAAACTTTCATCATCATTATCGTCATCATCAACCCATCACTGTCCCACTGCTGGGCACGGGTCTCCTCTCAGAATGAGAAGGATTAGTATATCGTCCACCACCGTTTCACATTAATTAAAATAGTTTTAAGACTTCTCAGATATGCAGGTTTTCTCTTTGAAAAATTGTTTTTGAAAAATTTAATCAATCTAAAAAATCAGAGGTGTCTGGGATTTGAACCTAGGTCCCGCTCGAACAAGAGCCCGCGTTTCTTAACCACTAGTCTATCATTGCTACAAAGCATTCAACCACCTTTAAATGTCTCTTATATGTACCCTTCGAACCAGAACACAGCAGCACTAACACTGTTATAAACTCCTCTGTTTAGTGTCTCGAAGGGGTTCTACATATAACAGACTTACATGCCAGGAATATTACATGATAATTATATTCGGTTTATGCTAAGACTTGGTGATTGCAGTGGCAAGCCATCGGAAACTGTGGCCAGTAATTACTACTTACATCATGTCTAACTATCGCTAACTTAAATTAACTATGTGACGTAGTTATATAAAAACATTTGATAAAATAGCTTAGCTTTTTACGATAATTAATTTATAAGCATGTGTGGTACATGCTTATAATTTAGATCTATATATAACTATATCTTTAGTTGTTGTCATGTTATCAACCCATTACTGTCCCACTGCTGGGAACGGGTCTTCTCATAATGGCTGTATCCACCGAGCTGGCCAAGTGCGTATTGGTAGACTTCACACACCTTTGAAAACTTCTTTTTTAAGATTTCTCAGGTATGCAGGTTTCCTCGCGATGTTTTTCTTCACCATTAAAGCAAATAATAATTCATTTGTAATACACACATAACATAATTTAGTGTCTGGGATTCGAACCTCGGACCCCTCTGTTCTAACTGAAGCCGATCGCAGATGTGATGCTACTCCTTAGGACTATGATATTTGGTTCATATGTAATGCAGTGGGATTAAATTGATTTTTTTATAATATAAGACTAGCAGATGAGCGTTCCGTCCACCTGATGGTAACTACTGCCGCCCATGTACATCTGTAAACAACTGCAGATAACATTAGATTCCTACCTGAGTTGCCACAGATACGCCGCTGCCCCTGAAGACTAAGCTGGAATGCTCGGAAAAGTAAGTATGTCTACTTTACCACACCCATCAAACCAGAACGCAACAACGCTTAACACTGCTTAACACAAAATAGGTTTGGCGTTGGTGCCGCCGGAGTCGAACTAGCAAAGGTTCTAGCACTTTCAATGGTTCAATATTATATGGTTATTCATTGGCCGGGGCATCATGTTTCTATGAGGTATAGTTCGCGCCAAACTCCTAGTCCGCTCTGAAGTTGTTGCGAGCAGGTGTGGTCATACAATTTGCTATGGCGACGCGATTCATTTCTATATTCAGAGCGGACTAGCAGTTTTACGCGGACTATACGGGAATGGGTAATCAATTAAAAACACATTTAACTCTTAAAATAAAAATGCATATTGGATACTTTAACATAAAAAATGTTATATAGGCTACAAAATCTAATTAACAAACGGGAAGTAACACGTAATTACACAGAACATTAAATCCAAATTATACAGGAGCCACGAATACCTAAGATTCATCTTGCATACGTTCCTATTAACAGTCCGTAAAATGATAATGACTCTCAATCGTACCACGTAACAAGATAATCCATCTTATTCTGATTTTACTCACGATTTCATTCAAACAATATTCAAATAACATTCGAATCACTATGGCGAATCATTGATTATCTGTGGTCATCGATAAAATACTTCATAATCTGTTAAAAATTATAAAGGACGTTCAAGAAGATCAATCCAGTTTTTGCAATTATAAATGCAATACAATTAACACATAAAATTATCGAGCCCAGGCGTTCACCCTTCTTTGACTGTATCTTAGCCGTTCAAAAGTGGGAGGGACACTATATATGGTGATGGATAGAAGGCTCACCACACAACCGGTCTTCGGCGTCGGACGAAGACACACAGCAACATGAAGTACTTGGTGAGTATCGTGTGAAGTGGCAGTGTGAAGTGTTAGAAAAAGTTTAAAAAAAAGATAATCCGCGCTTCCGGTCATGTTAAATTCTTTTTTCAAATCCGTTCTATCTCGGCGAAATATTAGCTTAATTAATTCGTCTCTAATTTAATTAATTTCGGATTTTGCAAACAAAAAGTGAATAATAAAACGGTGATTTAAGTTTACAATCTAAAATATAAACGTATAAAAATTAGTGGGATATAATGTTCTTATAATATAAATTATAGGTAATTGTATAATTTATAACACGTTTTTATAAATACTAACTTAAATTTTAAAAAATATGATATTCCTGCTAAAATAATAGATTTTAAATATCTGAGAGTAAGTCTGAGAGTAAGAGAAATAATTATCAAATACATACAAAAATAAATTTTTTTATTAATGAAAAACTATTTTATTCTTTAGTGTACGGTTTTTATTACAATCCATTGCAATAATTAGGTTAGTTTACTTTAACTTTTGTATACCAAAGTTGTAAAAATCTGGATCTTAAGTCTGCATAACTATTATTATAACAACAATTAAAATAATTAACTCAAAAGTCTATTACATAAGCTTCATGCACAGAAAAAACGCGTTTTACAACAATTCTTCAACACTCTCATGCGAAGAATTTTAAAATATGTAATAACCAAGAATAAGTGTTTCTCATGGTTCAAGTTAACTTGTTCACGTAACAAAGATCTTAACAACGTGTTTCCTTAATAGCACCGACTAATTTTCTAAACAGGGCAACAGGTAGTATTTTCTTTTCACTTTCTGTGCAACGTGAAAGCACCTCAAAGTATAGGATACACTACGCTTACAAATTAGAATAATTGAAATCGTTTTGCTCTACATTGCGCTTACGAATTTCGACTCGATTTGTCACTCGATTTTCGGAGAGAAATGATAATGTGTGCTAGAAATAATATAATAGTATTATTTTTAGTAAAAACTTAAATATATATTGCGAAAAAACATACTCAAAAGACTAACGTTGTTTATAATTATTTTTTGTCATTTGTGGAATAAATAAAAGGTCTTAATATTATAATTTTTGAATATTAATCATTTATATTTAAAAATGATATATTTAACCTGCATTTGTTAACTAATACTTATGTGATTGTTTAAAATATTCGCACAAAATAGAAACAAAAGAAAAGTTAAATTTACATAAAGCTTTAATATTCAAAAATAATGTTAATGATATTTAAATGACTTTATACAGTATTCATGTTTTATTCAATATCAAATTCAATATAAACATTGAATAGTCACTTCAATAAAATGCACTGTTTTATTGACATTACAAATATAAATTTAATATAATCATTGATATTACAATCAAAATTCAATTTTAAAACCGCAATTACTTAATCAAATTTACTGTATATTTTAAAGTATGATATATTGCAAATTTATGCAAATCATTTCTCTTTGAGATAGCATTTTAATTACAGAAATAAACATTTTGATTGACGTATGTATATGGGATAGAATTTATGAGCGGCATACAGAATATGCGGTCATGTAGAATAGACGTAGGTCGCGAAATCTATATGGAAATGAACAAAATAGTTCAATATATTTTTTCTTTAATTTTACCCATTTTTACTATTCACGAGCTGTATTTATAGATAAATCAATGATTATATCTATTTTCGACCACTCGGCGGATAAGTAGGTATATACAGAATCGCTAAAATTGTGTTTTTCGCCTTAATACGTTGTGCATCTCGTATGTTTTATAGTAAATAGATGACAAGGGCAGGGCCGCACTCCCTTCTCGCCCTACATCTCTTCTAAGTGGCCTACGCCTAACAGTTGCATAAATGGCACGCGAGTTATGACATAGGCGGATGAATACATTTCAAAGTAAACTGTTAATCGACTAATCAGTCACTGTAACAAAGTTTGAGCATCACTGGCCAGGGTAATAGTTAATTTTATGGTTACACTTCAATAACCGTAATGATACGTAACATGTTATTAATGATACTGTATTATTGTGTAATTGTTATGATGATTGATAGTAATATAACATTTATAATGTTAACTGTAACGCAGTTAGGAATTATATAGAGTTAAATGGTTTTAACAACTCTAGATAGTTCTGTTAACATCGCTGAATTAAAAGTTTACGATACAGTAAAGTAAAACAAAATATAAAAGAAAATGCAATAAAAAAATTAACATGTTATAAATAAATAACTGTAAAGATAATTATAATGGTAATAAATTATTCCATAAATTTAATTAATTTTCAAGTATTTTTTAATGTTAATTTTCTTAGCTTTTCTTGGCTTAATATTTGTTAATGATTGTATTATTTGTGACTCTTTAAAAGCTAAGAATATACTAAAACATAGAGTTAGTAATTTCATATTTTTTTACCACATTAACAATAGCGTAGCGATTCTCTGAAAGGCTTTCTCAAACTAGTTGAGAAGATTACTAACCATGTATGTGGTTTGAAATCTTGAGTATCATAATATGAAGACGTGTTTGTTTTCTAGTCATTGCTTTTAATTCGATGATACCTTAAGCCATCTACACACTAAGCACTGTTAAACCACATAAATTAAACTTTGTCTCAAATAGATATGGTAAATTCATGTTTCAATAGTTTCTTTTTAATTTTTTAAATTTTATGGCCTCATATTATTTGCTGTCACTGATTCCATTTTTTCACTTTTATATTTTCATTAACTTAAGTCACTTATTAATATAAGTGTAAGTAATTCTATTTCAATAATTCCAAATGATATTTGATTTACTTTATTTCATGCAAATAAATATCATACATTTTCCTGTTACCAAAATTCATCTATACTCAACTGTATGCACGTATGAATCTTAGCCACTTTAAAATGAGTTCGATTTAAAAAAAGAAACAAAACAGTTCGCAATTCAAACGTAGAAAAACCATAGAGGTAAACGACACACGCATGTAAACAACTCTCTAGCGTCCGGAAGCATTAGTCGAGCAATGTCACTAGCTGATGGATTTCCTGCCACATCTCGTACACACTTTCACTGCGATGTAATCTATGTTTGTTTGTTTTGTTTGTATATTTTTGTTCTTGTTCTAAATTGTTGTTTCTGATTTAAAATAAGTAACGTATTTTATAAGATATATTAGTATTTTATGAGTAACGGAAATAGTGTTCGCCTAGTGGTAAAATATGACCATAATTATAAAATTTCCATTTTTTCAACTAAAGCTCAATTTCCATTTTTTTCACTAAAGCTCAAAAGAAAAAAGAAGTCGCTTGACGAATGAAAAAAAAGATGTTGTTTTGTTTTTGACTATTTATAATGAATCTCCGTTTATTTAGATTAGAAAGAAAGTTATAGAGATAAGATTATGAAAACATTAAAGTATCTATGATTAGTCTTTAATGATATCGAAGTATTATCTGTTCTTATAGATGCCAATAGATTGGCTGGTAGAAACTAGGTACTGTTTTATCAGTACGCCTGTTGTGCCGCTATGTTTTAGTTCAATAACATATAAAACGTTTATATGGAAAATCCACTCATTTGAATTTGATAATATCATTCCAAATCTGTTCAAATTAAAATAATAACAATGCAATATATATTCCAACAAAAATTTCGCTTAAAAGCGTATAATCCAGCCACTGCAATATCAAGATAAAATATTTGTGATATTACAAAATAACGATATGTTATGAAAAGTGGTAGTTATGTTCGTAATATGCACATGGTTTAATATCTGGGTTAATTAAACTGTTACAAACAATAGCGTGTTCTGAGGCAATCATCTTGTGCATTGTTTTGCAAAGAAAATATGGTATCGAAGTGTTGTTCTATCGTTAAAAGTAGTTAACACATTGTCCGGCTAACATAAGGTTATATACATACATACGTAAATTAACGGACGTTTTGCCCTTACTGGTTTGTAATTTAGTTTGTCTATGAAATTCTTAATAACCCGCTATTCTGTTCATATATTTCGATATAAAAAATATCCTCAATATTATATGTAAGTTATTACTGTAAAATTGGAACATTATCTATTAAGTAGGTTTACCATAAGAAAATCAGTTAGACTTAGTTGTATATAACATTAAAAAGACGCGCTATATTGGTAAAGCTTATAACGGTAAAATGTAAGGCTTATAAATGTAAAAGAAATATGTTAAATTAACAATTATTTTTATACCTGTTACTCGTCTCTAGTAAGAAAGCTGAAGGTCTCTAGTAAGAAAGCTGAAGTATTTTTCTTAGGCACTTCACATCACTCAACTTTGAGAACGATGTAAAATATTCTCATTTTAAGTGACTAAATTTAATTTAACCCAGATTAAACTTAACTATTAAATATGCGCACTGAATGTAAGATCTCTATTTCTCAACTATTACTTGCTTGGATTTCTATTACTTATCACTTGTACTAAATCTTTCTTCCGGACCCATACAGTAGTGTTAGGTAACTGGAAGAGTGTTAAAGAATAGTAAATAAATTTTCGAAGACATTATTAACAACTGATCTCGAAGTAAAAGAAGCAGTGATTACTTAGTGGTTGAAACTCGGCCTCTCAGTCGGTGGATCGGAGGTTCGATCACAGACATGTTTTCCCTTGTGATTTTTCTAACTTATGTATTACAAATAATTTAGTATTAGATATATCGGTGAAGAATACATCGTGAAAAAACGCCTGACAGTTCTATGGAGAATAAATGTTGTCAAAGGTGTGTGAAGTCTACCAATTCGCACCCAGAGAGGAGACCCGTGCCCAGCAATGGGACAGTAATTCTGCTAAGTCATTCTGCAGTTTGACTTTAAGCTTATTACTGATTTAACTCAATAATGTTCACATTTCTTACACTTTGAGTATACAAGAGATAGTATCAGGTAAACGAGAGCATTTTGTAATATGCCTTTCGTTTAGTGCCGTAATAACTCCACTTACAATATGCATTTATTTAGCGTAATGCACTTTGAGAATTTATGAAGTAATTAAAATTAATCTATTCGTCATGTTGACATACTAAACGGCGGTAAAGTACTAGTAATAATTTAGTAATACGAGGAAGCGATGTTTATGTAGGTTTTATGTGGTAAATATAGATACTTATTTTATTGCGATTAATTTGGAGCTTACCTTCTTTAAGAAAAAAATATTATTACAAGCTTTATATTAGCTTCACTTGTATGTTTGTCAGTGAGTAACGCCGTTTTTCAGTAGAAAGAGATACATCCTTATCTTACCCTGCATGTATGAAAGAATGAAATAGAATACCGAAAGCTTTTTAGTTGATTTTATCATAAAAAGCGTGTTTTTGTTAGTTTTTTAAACTATATTTATTTTTATTGATATACTCTATAGGTACGTACAGTTTCAGTTCTTATCTATGGTAGACCATAACATTAATATGACTTCAAAGTAACTATATAACGGTTGTATTGTTTCTTCCGTTTTGATTATATTATTAGACGTAACCATGTTATAAATTTTCAATTTCGCGTCTCTACTTTTATCCGAAAAATAAGTTAATAAGTAAGGAACTGTAGTTAATGAAATAAATTTGGTATATTTTTTATAATTTAGGATTTTTTATTTAAATAATCCCGCAATAATTAGCAGACCTCATAAGTTATAATTATATATATGGTTAATATCTTGGCTATCAATACATTTTATTTTTTTATTATACTTTTAATTATAGCGATCTACTTAATTTATTTTGAAATCTGGAGAAGTAATTCGATTATATTAATTAAAATTAAAATGGAGAGCAAAAAGACCGTGTGAATAAAAATATTAAAATTTAACGCAAGGTACAGGTTTTATCCACTGGCCAATTGAAGCGAAATTTAATTTGATAAGGTGTAACTAAAGATTGTAAGAAAACCTTACGTAATCTAATAATAGTCTCCAGTAATTGTTCAGAGAATGTGAACAGTTAACACATAGGAAAGTCGCAAAAAATCGCCGATCACAACGCTATATACGGGTATAATTTGATACTAAATAGACGTTAGAAAGTCAATTTTATCTAGAAACTATACTAATGATATGTTTTGATACAAGAGCGTATAGAATATAATTATCTACTAAATTTAGTTATATTGCGTCGCTCGCGTGCGGGCGAATTGTGTAACACATATTTGTATTATTTTTAATACGATGCAATCGCGATTAAGTTTGTACCTACTTTCCGTATTAAGAGCGTCTTGATTTCCGACGATTATGTAATGTAGGGAAAAGAATTTTAAAAATCGTATTTCATGTTACCGTTATTATAATTACGTTTACTTATTTTATTAAAGTGGTATTATCAGTGTTACATCAGAATCAACTCATTTCTACAATATTTTTGGGCCTCTCACATCGAGAAGGGTTTAGTCTACAATTACTTCACACACTTTCGGGATTCTTTCATTAAATTATGCAGCCTGTTAAATTTCTCACGATGTTTCCCTTCAATGATAACACGATTTCAAACCACTAGATTAAGTAAATGAGACTGAATTTGTAAAGAGTTTGTGTATTGTCTTGGTTCTAATAGATTTTTATTTTGTCCTCAGGTTGTTTTAGTTGCTTCATTGGCCGTGGTGGCCTTTGCCAGTGAGGAGAAAGGCGCATCAAAAGAAGCGGTAGCCGATGACAAGAAACAAGAGAAGCGGGGGATTTACGATACCGGCTCTTACGGTGGTCATCAATTCGGCGGTGATGGCGGTCACGAGTCTGGCGGCTATGGCGGCGGCTACGGCGGCGGATACGGCGGTGGTTACGGCGGTCACGAACTAGGAGGTCACGAGGTCAGCCTCGGAGGTCAGGGTGGCGGTCACGAGGGCATCAGCTACGGAGGTCACGAGGGCATCAGCTACGGCGGTCATGGTGGCGGTCAGGAAATCAGCTACGGAGGTCACGGTGGCGGTGAGTTCGGCGGCTCCTCTCATGATTCATGGAAGCCTATTGCTGATGACCATCATCATCATCATCATGAGCACGTCAAGACCATCGAAGTCGTGAAGAAGATCCCTGTGCCCTACACTGTCGAGAAGCACGTTCCTTACACCGTCGAAAAGAAAGTGCCCTATGAAGTCAAAGTGCCCGTGCCCCAGCCCTACACTGTAGAGAAGAAGGTCCCCGTTACCGTCAAGGAGTACGTCAAATACCCCGTCTACGTGCCTGAGCCCTACACCGTCGAAAAGAAGGTCCCATATGAAGTCAAGGTCCACGTCGACAAGCCCTACGAAGTTAAAGTGAAAGTACCCACTCCCTACACCGTCGAAAAGAAGGTGCCTTATGAAGTGAAGGTCCCCTATCCCCAGCCCTACACTGTCGAAAAGAAGGTCCCAGTTCCCGTTAAGTACGAAGTCAAGGTTCCCCAACCCTACGAAGTAGTCAAGAAGGTGCCCTATGAAGTCAAGGTCCCCGTCGACAAGCCATACCACGTATACGTACCTAAGCCCTACCCCGTGACCGTAGAGAAACCCTACCCAGTCACGGTCCACAAGCCAGTTCCCTACGAAGTCAAGGTCCCAGTCGACAAGCCCTACAAGGTCGAGGTGGAGAAACCCTACCCCGTCCACATTAAGGTGCCCGTACCCAAGCCCTACGACGTGTACAAGAAGATCCCCTACACCGTCGAAAAGAAGGTGCCCTATGAAGTCAAGGTTCCTATCGACAAGCCCTACCCCGTGTACAAAGAAGTGCCAGTTCCCCTCTTGAAGGAGGTGCCCTACCCCGTGAAGGTGCACGTGCCAATTTACTTTAAGAAGGAGGTGGAACAGCACCACCAGCACCACCAGCACCACGGCTGGCAATGAGCTCGTCCGCAGCAGGTCTCACACCAGTACCTTATAGGTTAAGTTCGAAATGTGATTTAGTATTCGTAGTGTATATATTTTACGAAATTGTTACAATCTTGGTGCTACCGCTCACGTTGTATGGTTGTGATGTTATGTAAAGCTGGTTATAGTATGTCGAAGAAATACATCGTTGCCGCATAGCTGTTTCAGCGTACGGTACTTAATGAATGGTCTGTTATTATTTTGTTTATCTCTTTTGTATGCTTTGTTTTTAATGTACATGTAATTGTAAATGAATGACATTTACGGTTATAATATGTTGAGGCTGATAAATAAATGTATTATAAACGTTTTGGTGTATTTTTGTCTACTTCACCTAGATTTTTTCTGGTATTGTAGTCAGTATGGAGTTTAGTTTATGCTAAAGAGTCACTGCCGTTCATGATCTTTGCTAATAACCGCAAATAAATTAGAAGTCCTCCTTTAGTCACTTACAGACATATTTTTTTAGATCAGGTCATATTAAACTATTTGTCCTTAGAGTACAGTATAAGTGGAGTGCAAATAATGCTGTTATGAAATTGTTGAATAAGAAAATTTTCTTTGATGTAAACTAACTTAATCAATCTAAATTACTTGTATTATCATTTGAAGGATCATTTGTAATTGATATTTTCAAACATAGAAATGGAAACAAAACACTTTCACAAATCGTGGTCACTTAAGCATAACAAATTCATGTTATTATAATGACAGATGATAAAAAATAGAGTCAAGCAAATGTTGGCAATTTGAAGTTAAATTTTGGAATAAAATAAATTCTATTCGTGATTTCACAATTTTTATTTATACAACAATAATGTTAACTAATGATAACTTCACAACGACTCAAAATTAATCTGATTCTTTTTAGACATCTATCAAAATATTTTGGTAGCTATCAAGATTAGTTTAGTAGTAAATGTAACACTAATGATTTTTAAATTGCGTATCAAAGTTTGACGTTCACAGAAGTAATTTTTGATTAGATAAAACAAATGTAAATAAGACTATCAAAATAGGAATAAAATACTAACAAAAATACTATATTAAGAATGAAGGCAATATAAAAAAGTTATACATATACATACAAATAATGAAGCAATATATTTTTTAAACATGTAAGAAATATATAAGTTTTTTTGTAGCATAACGATAAAGCAGACGTGCTACCTGATGGAAAGTAGTCAACGTCGCCTATGGACATTTGCAACACCTGAGGAATCGCCAATGCATCGCCGGCTTTGAAGGAGAGTTGAAATGAGTTACATATTTGTAATAAGTTCGATTAGAATGTGCGGAAATGTGCTAGATAAAGTAATTCAGATTGAATTCAATGAGCTCACGATAGTGGAACACTGTAATTTAAATAATTTGAATTCAATTGGAGTGTGTATAAAATCGTACTATGAATGTAAAAGTAAAATACGAGTATATTATGTAGACTTGATAATATTATTTAAATATTGAAAGTATCTCATAATTAAATTTTCAACGTAGCCATATTAAGTATTATAGAAGAATGAGTACTAGTCGCGTCTCTTATGAAAATGGATTTGTTTTGAAGATTTTTTTCAGCCAAAGAAAGAGGAGGAAAGATAATAGAAGTTTAATGATTCGACTCTGGGGACTATTTGTGCCCGATAAAAGCAGTTCTAAGCGCTGTCATGTTCATGGTAAGAGAGACAGTTATAATATGAGGAATTGCGACTTAGTCTTCAGGTGTGGCAACGCAATTGAGCTATCCTCATCTAAGGCTCTAAACCTGCTTTGATCTTAGTTTTGAGGGTGGTAGAACCCTTAATGGTTCGACTCCGGCGGCACCACCGCCACACCTATTTCTACCTAATAACAGCAGTTCCAGGCGCTGCTGTGTTCCGGTTTGAACGGTGTGGTAAGGGAGACAGACTTTTCCGAGGCGTTCCAGCTTAGTCCTCAGGGGTAGCGGCGCATCTCTGGCCGACCTCAGGTAGGAATATCTAATCCTATCTGGGGTTGATTACAGATGTCCATGGGCGGCAGTGGCCACTTACCATCAGGTGGACTGCATGCTCGTCCGCTACTCTTATATTATATATAAAAAAAAAGATTTATATAGGGAGCGGTAGCTTCACCATCAGTTGGACTGCATGCTCGTTTGCTACTTCTGTAATACAAAAAATATAATTTGCAACGCGCAATTGAAGCCAGATCAATTTAATTTTAGATTGTTCCCATCATATACTTTTTACGTATACTCATCATAGTAAATTGTATTGCGAAATCTGATATGTATTTCCCAACTATGTTTGCTATTTGGCGTAACTGGTGCATCACGAGATCAGATATGGTGGCTCCAGTTCTGCATTGATGCTTCCGCTTGCAACGTTGTTCAAGGCGAGATGGGTGGTGGACTACACTGAGATATTTAATTAATATCTTGGTTGATATAAGTAAAGAGTACACTGTGTGCCTGAAAAAAAAAACATCGCGACGAAGCATGCGCTCCAGAGAATTCGAAAAAAAGGAAAAACGTTCTCAAGTGTGTGTGTGAAGTCTAGCAATTTACACTTCGACAGCGCGGTGGAATATGGCCTAAATCTCTTCACTTAGAGAGGACACTAGTGCCCAGTGGGACAGTAATAGGTCGTCGACAGAGGGGAAGAGGGCGTAACTTTAAATACTTGGTTCAACTCCTTAGGAGAAGTAAGACATCTGGGACTGACTAGACATTTTTTTCAAAAAATTAAAGTTGCACAAGAGCGCATCCACCTGCATGTTTCTAGCTCCATATGGAAAGGGATTCTACCTGAAGCCGAACTTAGATGTGTTGTCTAATTAACTAGTTTGGACTATTGTGGAACGCCGCGTATAAACGTGTCTCTTACCAAATTTATTGAGACAGTTGAACTACAAGCATTTCTACCATTTTTAAATCAAACCAATTTTAGTTCGAACAAACATACATTATTATTAAATACATATTATTATTATTGGTTGCGGTTAGTAGTTCGGATAATCGAGGTCCGGATAATCTTTTCTACTGGAATTTAAAACAAACTATTACAGAGGTCTAGGCAACATTGACTATTAGCATGTAGACTACACTTAACTAGTTTCCTATGGTTACATAAAAATAAACTCAGTATTTAACTGTGTGGAATATACGACCAGAATGATTCATCAGATTAGTATTGGTTTGTGGCACAGTGACTACGGAATAGTAAATCTTACGTAACAGTCTATACCGGTTTTCTTATTTGTACTCATTGAGCAATGCGAAATTAAATGCAGAATAAAAAGACAAAAAGGTTACAGATCGTATTTCATTATAATTATAAATATAACTGCATATAGACCGCTAATGCATGTCTCGAATGCTGTCAGCTTAAAATCTGCTAAAAATATTTCTTGTATAGTAAGTACGTGGTCCGCGTAAAACTGCTAGTCCGCTCTGAATATAGAAATGAGTCGCGTCGCCATAGCAAATTGTATGACACCTACTCGCAACAACTTCAGAGCGGACTAGCAGTTTGGCGCGGACTGTACAGTAAGCTCCTCTTTGCGTGAAAGGGATTTAAACCATACTCCATTACGCTGGCCAAATAGAACCCTTTATGGTTTGACTCTATTTCTACCTAATAATAGCAGTTTTAGGCGCTGCTGTGTTCCGGTTTGAAGGGTGTGGTAAGGGAGACAGACTTTTCCGAGGCGTTCCAGCTTAGTCCTCAGGGGTAGCGGCGTATCTGTGGCCGACCTCAGGTAGGAATATAGTATCTGGGGTTGATTACAGATTTCCATGGGCGGCAGTGGCCACTTACTATCAGGAGGACTGCATGCTCGTCTGCTACTCATATATTACAAAAAAAAAGTTAATTAAATTGGTGTTAAATCAGTCTGTTATATGACACGCTTTGCTTAGCCAATTAGCGTACAACTTAAGTCAACTAAAATGCATTCTCTAAACTTTAGACCGCACCACGTTTAAGCTTAAGATTAAGATATAAATACGTATTAGGAGTCTGTTTAATTACTTAATCCATAATATAAATAGATATAAGTTATGTTAAAGGTTAGGATGTCAAAATCAAGTGCTCATCTATATATCAAGGTTGTCTAGATTAGTTGGTATTTGTGGTTGTGAAATTGACTAAACTTAGGATGCAAAATATTTGTTGCTTAGAAATCATGTTGTGATGCATCTTATGCACAGGTTTATGACTTATATCTGTGTCAAATGTTATAAAATAGTTGTCAATTGTTGGATTGATCAGACCATTTTGAAGGTGGTAGAACCCTTTGTGGTTAGACTCTAGCGGCACCATCGCCACACCTATTTCTGCCTCATAACAGCAGCGTTAAGCGCTGTTGTGTTCTGGTTTGAAGGGTGTTGTAAGGGAGACATTCTTTTCAGAGGCGTTCCAGTTTAGTCCCTTGAGGTAGCGGCGCATCTGTGGCCGACCTCAGGTCTAGGAATATCTAATCCTATTTGGGGTTGATTACAGATGTCCGTGGGAGGCAGTAGCCACTTACCATCAGGTGGACTGCATGCCCGTCTGCTAACATTATATTTAATGGATGGGAATTAATTCTGTTAGCAGAAGGCATGTGATGAAGAACTATTTAATTGCAAAGATGTCCATGATGACCAGCGCCCTAGATCAAGGCCCCTCTCACTCTAAGAGAAGATCCGTACCAAGCAGTGGAACAGTAATGAATTGACAAAGGATTTTGGGATCCTGGCAGTTTATTATTTGTGATCGAGAAATATGACTTGTTGTAGTTACAGGAAGTAGGATTATTCGTGGTTCCACTGTGATAGTGCCATCGTTTCACATACTTCGACATTATAACATCAGTGATAAGCGCTGCTTATTTAGGTTTGAAGAGTGTGGTAAGGAGAGATATTTTCACGATGTATTCCAAATAAGTTCTCATGGATAGAACATAAGCCCGATTATGGATTTCCTTTAGCGGCGGTCACCTTATTATAAAGGTTATCTTGCTAGACTTCTCTAGCAGCGAGATGGAGACTAATTGGTGGGTCTTGCTTCTTCTAGAATCTAGAGCAAATTATCGGGTATCTTTGGAACATTTTGACCGACTTCCCAAAGGAAATACGCTATTTACTACTTAAAATTCAATGATATTTATACTTTGTAAACTACAAATACATTACAATTACAATATAATATATAAAGGAACTATGTAATATTTTTAAGTAAATTACTCGTCCGGTTTCGTCCAGTTACGTCGATAAGTTAAGATAAAGTACAATAAATTCATGACTTGTTTAAGTTACATTAAAACTTAATCTCTTAAGTACTTACTAATAAGTTATGTCATTTAAATGCCTTTCCCAACCTTGTCTTTGTTCAAGCTAGGGATGTCTATTCGATTAATTAAAGAATCGATGTTTGCACCAAAAATATAGATCATTTTAATCGATACTAAGCAACGTTGCAATTGATAATAAGCAATTTATTTAGCGAACCGGATTCAGATATAGTCCGCGCCAAACTGCTAGTCCGCTCTGAAGTTGTAGCGAGCGGTGTAGTCATACAATTTGCTGTGGCGATGCGATTTATTTCTAAATTCAGAGCGGACTTAGATTATTTCTATTGTAAATTCATTATAACTTACTACTTATTTTTTTAAACCGCACGGAAGACGGGTGATTCATTTTTCTTTGGCAGAATATATCTAGAGCAGCAACAAAATAAACCGAAAATTGTATTTTGAAATCCATCCCCTAGTCCTCTTTATTTATGTGGTTCGATTCTTCAGTCGTAAACATGAATCGATTTTAAAATCGATATTTTTCTGGACGACGGACATCCCTATTTCAATCGAATGCTCTCGATTGCTCTCAATTATGTTTTACGTTTAGGATGGCGTAATCCAACATGTGGCCAGTGTTTTGCAACTCTCATTGCATGATATGATATTGCATGTATTGAAATGTCTTTGAATTATTTAAACTACTTTTTAATCTGGGAGCTAAAGTTTTAAATATCGAATTAGGCAAGCGATCGGAGTAGGTGTATAATAGTAAAAGTAAATGTAATGAGTATAAACATTAATTGATTGAATTTTAAAAACAAAATGGTAAGTAGATATAAAAGTAATATGTATGTATTAAAATAATCTTTGGATGTTATTTAAATTTAGCATTTTTTTTTATTTAGGTATGATGTTTCGGTGTATGATCGGAAGTCTAATATGGAACCCTACGCACGTTAGTCACGTGATCATTGTGCTATACTGGCTATGTGGTTATTAAATAAATCTTTAGACTGTGTTTTTTTAAGGGCGTTTACGAGACGTTCGTAGTTAATTCATATGTCCTGCCCTATTGGGATTATTATTGAAGTACGAAGGTAGAGGCGAAGGAAAATAACGAAAGAAATTTATAGATACACTTCTGAGGTCTCTGCATATTTAAAGGGTTGAAACATTCGTACTTTATTAGTGTAGCTGATGACCCGAGCCCTCATATATCTGATTCATACAAGAGCCCTGCTGAGGGCTAAAAATGTTAATGATATTACTAATACAACGTATCCATTACACAAGTAAATATGACCTTAAAACAAAATTAACTTGTTCTCTGTTATTCTAAATTAATTCGAATTGTCTGAAGCTAATTTATTCAACTGTCTTTGTAAGTCAAGTTTTACCATTAATTATTTGTGCTAAGCGAGCAGCTGTGAATTGTTGGATTCAGTTCCCACAGAAATTGTGAACGCATTCTGATATTGTGTACCTGTACATACATATAAAGTAAACGGATATATTAACTGTGGCAAAGTAAGCGTTATTTACTAATGTAATGGACGCGATCTATTCTTCTTATATCCGTATTTTCGTTTATTTTGCACATTTAATTTGCACATTTACACTTTTTTCCCCGACTGCGGAGGGAGGAGCACGCTCTACAGCTCAAACGGCTTGACGGATTTTACCATTTGAGGTGATGTTGGATTCGTCTAAAGTGTGGGAAGATAGATTATACTTGTAAATTAAAGGAATTTTTATAAAAAAAATCATATTAATTTTAATTTGGATTTTAAAAAATAGGTTTAATTTCACTTACTAATCAATATTCCATTAAAATATTTTGTACTGTGTCGTTTTTTTTAAACCGGTATTTTTGATAAAAAAGGTATTTTTGAATAAAAGTATTATTTCATATGATAGTGTATATTACGTATGCTTATACCATTTCTGGAATCACTACATATCAATGACATTAATTTTAAATAAATTCCGCTAAAATGTATCTATTACTGCATTCTATTATGCATGCAGTGAAGTAAACAGATAATGATCGGGTATATTTAATCTGTGATGCAAGTTGTTCGGCAATCATAACGTTAATAATAGGAAGTATGCCAACGGGTTAGTCGGAGCAGTGATCGATGGTAACCGCCATTCACTGGCCGATTTATATGTGAAAAAAATCGATATTACTTGTGTAAAACTCGATACTATGTTCTTATTATTACACGCTTATATTTAATAAAAAGCAGTTATAGCCTTAGTGGTTAAAACACTCGGCCTCTTGATCGAGTGGTCCGGTCCGAGGTTCAAATCACGCACGAGGTTCAAATCACGCACGCACTAATTCTAGGCACCTCTGATTTTTTAAAGTTATGTGCGTATTAGCAATTAATTATCAATTCAATATGGCCGACGACCCAAAATAGTGAACCTTTTTTTTAATTTCCATGATATGAGTGCCAAATGAATAGGTGTTCTAAGAAAGAGCTTCTTTTTAAAAGATTTTTAATTTAAAATTATATGAATATCTCGTATTTAATATATTTTTAACTGATATTTCTTTAACGTTTAAATTTATTCTTTTTATTTCCAAAAAAATGTATTATTTTTAGAAAAACATTAAAAACACACGTGAAATTGTTTAATAGAAGAAAAGTCGTTACCGACCTTACAATCGTGTATTAATAATATTATGTGTAAGATTTTATAGTTTAAAATTCACTGCTTAGATGTTATAAGATACTTATGAGGAACATCCATATAGTTACATGTTCAGGATATTATTTATATTATGTAATGTAAGTAGAAAACGATTATGTATGCCATCTGATGTCAAGTCGTCGCTGCCACCCAAAGATACATATGTAATCAACTCTAAAGATGACAGGAACTTGAAGATGATCAGAGATGCGTAATTACTCTGATAAGAAAAGTTGAACGGATTGATATAATTATGTCTTTTAGTTTCTTTACTCTTACTACATGTTTGAATCTAAATTTCGAGGCACTAACGCTTTTAAAATGGATGTATCAAATTTTTACCAACAATATTTACCAATAAAGTAGTGATAGCCTAGTGGTAAAGAAACTCGGCCTTGCGATCGAGGGGTCCGAGGTTCAAATCCCAGGCACGCACCTCTGATTATTCAAAGTTATGTGCGTATTAGAAATTAATTGTCACTTGCTAAACGGTGAAGGAAAACATCGTGAGGAAACCTGCATACCTGAGAGATTTATAAAAAAAAAATCTCAAAGGTATGTGAAGTCTACCAATACGCACTTGGCCAGCGCGGTGGACTATGGCCTAATCCTTCTCATTATGAGAGGAGACCCGTGACCAGCAGTGGGACAGTAATGGGTTGTTGATGATGATGTGGACCTTATGATCTACATGTGAAGCGACAATTTTTAGTCATCAGGTGTGGCTTCATGTACAATCCATGGTTTATATAAAGTTGGTTACGATAGTCCATGTGCTACAGTGACCACCAGGTGGACTGCATGCTACACTTAAATCTTAAAAAAATACTTAACGAATAGCCAGCTTTTTTCACAGATCAGCTGATACAAGTATACCAACATTAACGGCGCCACGTGTTACGCGAACATTGTGCAACCGGCGCGACGGCACAAATATAATTTAAATAATTGTTATATTTTAAACAATGCTTATATATTCCGGAAACAATAATGTTGAACCATTAAGTAACAGTGAAAAGCTGTGATATTTGTGTTTATACTCAGGCCAATCCACGGTCTCGGGTTCGAATCACAAAACACGCCCATGGTATGGAATATAACTAGATATAAAATTAAAAGAAACAGCATAATATACTTAATATGCTTGATAGTTCATAAAAACGTGGTGGACTATGACCTAAATGTTTTTATTATTTTAAGAGGTGACACGTGCCGAGCACTGTAACTATAATAAAGTTGATGACAGCGCAACCTACCTAGTTGCCCGTCGCAGTGGTCAATAAAACATTAAGTAAAAACGAAATATTAAATTTGCGATTTAAGACACTCTGCGCTGATGGGCCCTCACTAGGATTCTCTATGTTTGGTAGCGGGTGCATCTGTGGCCAATGTCATATAGGAATCTAATCATCTGGGGTTGCTTACAGATGTCCATGGGCGGCAGTATTTACCATCAGGTAGACTGCATGCTCGTCTGCTATTCATATATTATTTTATTTATTTATTTTTTGTACACCTTAAACTAAGGGTTACAAAGGGTAAACTTAATGCCTAACATTCTCTGCCAGTCGACCCTGGGTGAGGGCGATAACATGTGGAAGGCATAAACAAGTAATACAACTGTAAGTAAAAAAAGCTATTCCTACATTATAAAAAAATGCGTTTTGCCCTGGGATATCTAACTAAATGCCGATACTCAATCCACTTGGCCATCATCGCATGCGCTTGCGCATAATTTAATTTGAGAAAAGATAGTAATGGTTATCATAAACCGGTTAATCAAGTGGCATATTGTCTGCGTAAGAATGTATTTATTAAAACTAGATTTGTTATATAACTGCATAACTATCGTAAGTTACACGTCGATACGATACGCGTAATTTAGTTTTATTACTCCTTATTAGATAAGTTATTACTTATTACCGTTCCGTGTAAGAAAGTTAATTAATCAGTATGATTATGTAGGTGTAATGTAACTTTAAGAAAATTATTTTATATATAAAATTCTCGTGTCACAATGTTAGTTACCGAAACGGCTTAACCGATTTTCACCAAATTTTATATGCATACTAGCTGACCCGACAAACGTCGTGTTGCCATATAAATAAAAAAATTTTAAGGGTGAACAACCCTTATCACTTAGGGGGATGAAAAATAGATGTTGGCCGATTCTCATAGATACCGGATAAGCACAAAAAATTTCATCAAAATCGGTCAAGCCGTTTCGGAGGAGTATGGCAACGAAAACTGTGACACGAGAATTTTATATATTAGACTAGATTCAGTAGGTTTGAGAATCGGCTACTATCTATTTTCATACCCCCAAGTTATAAGGGCTGTTCATTCGTAACATTTTTTATTTATATGGCAACACTACGTTTGCTGGGCCAGCTAGTTGTAAAGTTGTAATTGCTAGTTTATGTCGACTGTATACGGTCATATTTTTTTATTTTGATTAAAAAGTTAGATTATGTTATGAAAGTTTGGTTAAACTCGATAGGTGCGGTCATTTTTTAACGTACTATTTCGTAAAAATCCGCCATTTTTTAAAATATCTAATTATGAACATGAGGTTTAGGACAATGTAATGATGTCTTAAATGTCGAAATCCATCTAGCGAAAAACATAACTCATCCTTAGCAGTCAGCTAATTAGAATTATATAATCCAAATAATGGACAATAAAGGATCAGATTACAAATTAATAACAAATTAGTCTAATCAGACAATCTGATTGACTTAGCTTGTTTGAGTCCATTGTTTATGGTATCTAGATTGACTCACATAATTTGTCTGTGGTTTTCAATTTAAAGTCTAAAAAGCAATTTTTTATAAGATTAGTGGAACAAGGTATTCTAAAAATAATTTTGGTCCTTATCAGTTAACAAGGGTGGATTTTGCTGATTTCCATATTTTTATTTGTATATCCAATAAAAATCTTAAAATGTGTTTGTCCGAACACAATTTTTATAATTTCTATATTTTTTCTATGTAAGTATAGATTTGGTAATAAGGTTGTCATATATACGCGTTGTATGTAGAAACTTAATATAAATTAGAAGTTAATTATAAGATAAAATTGCCTTAAAAACTTTAAATTTATTAAAACTTTTTTAACACGCTTTTATTAGCTTGGGTTGTATGTATGTATGTTTGTATGTATGTGTGTACGCATGTATGTAACTACGTAACGGAATCTTTGAACCCGATTTCTATCCACTAGAACGTTCAGTTTAATTCATTTTTTTAATGTAATAACATGTCTGGATTACAATCTAAAACTACAGTGTACAGACATAATAATTATTATATTGCTGTCTACACAAAAACGACGAATAACTTACTGGAAGTCGGTTAATAAAGTTAACAAACAAAGACACAGCACAGAACTAGTGTACCAAAAAACTAATGACAGAATTGAAACATTATCTTTCTATGTATCGATCCCATAAACCATTTTACATCGTGGTCAACCCTTATCTGCAGAATTAATCAGTCCGATTAGATTCGTTTGGGGTTGATTGGGGTGAAATGGGTCATTTAAGGGCGGAAATACAAAAGCGTTTATAAAATAACCTGGTTTACTACTTCTTTGTTTAACTAAATGATACACCTGTCTAATAAATGGATTCAAATATGATTGGGATGTCGGATTATGTGTAATCCACTTTATATAAGGAGATGGGCAATAAAATATTTTAATTATTTTTATAACACTGAAATAGTAAGCGACCACATATAATCCACCTGATGGTAAGGGGCGATTGCCACGTATTACCTTCAGTAATCAACTCCTTTTCGAATATAAGTTCTACTTGAAGTCGATTACAGAGTCATTGTCACTCGTGAGGATTATCTGTATTTACATTTACAATTAATTGTGCTTTTAAAGTGGCAGAATACTTTCTGGTTCTACTCTGTAGGCACCACCGCCATACTTTCTACTTTAGAACAGGAGTATCAAGAACAGGAGTATTGTTATGAATTGGTTTGAAGCACATTTCCACTTATTCCTCAGGTCCACATATCTTCAACGAACCTCTGATATTACTCTCATTCTATCTGGGATTGATTACAGATGTCTATTAGCGGCAATGACTTCCCATCAGGTGGACTGTTCATTTGCTGTATGTTATAAAAAAGAAAACAAACATAGTTTGATGTCCTATCTATTTCATCAGATAGATGACCCTATGGTCTAATTTAAGCGGTTTAAGGATACAAATAGTTCGATATCTTGTTCCTCGGACCGTAAATTAGTTAAATTAGTCCACATCAGTCCACTCATACCCGCGTGATGTACTCATGTTGATAGTTTGCACCTGTACAGTTTCGTGTAGAGATATAAATGGGTAGAGCTCCCATGGTAGAGAAATATTTTACAAATTGAAAATTACGTCTAAAAATCTATTTTTATTTACTATGTTTTACCTGATAGATAAATATAGAGCCAGGTATTGTACCAGGTATGGTACATCACGTACCCTCAGGTAACCGTGGCCACCCATGGTCAGCAGTAACCAATCCCTGACAAACAGATGCGGTGCGAAAAACTAAGTTGCAACGCCTTGGATAAGTAAGTGTCCCTTACGATACCATTCAACAGAATACTTAACACTGCTATTGTTCGGTTGAAAAGTTAGAAATAAGTGTATCGGTGCCTCCGGAATCGAACCACGAATGATTTTATGATCTTTCAAATTTCTTACGTCGAAAGAAATACCTTCAAAATTACAAAAAAACTACAACCTTTATTTCATTTTATTTCTGTTTAATTACTTATAATAAAATATAATAGTGATTCTTCAAAAAAGGGGTACTTATTATGAGTCTTTGTCTTTTATACTTAACGATACTATCTTTTCAATTGTCAATATTTTGTGAACACAACGATAACAATCTTAGAAAACGGCGCTAAGACTTTCTCTTCACAAAGTCCTATTTGGTTTAAAATCAGATCATATTGATATTCCATGCGAGTTCAACGGTACTCGCTGATCTAAACTAAACGTTTAATATGCATCCAGTGTTAACTGAATAGGAAACGATTTTCAAGTGAATAATTCTTAAAAGCATCAATTTGTACGAAACTAAAGCTTTTGAATTTCAATTGGATGGAATTTAAGAATTTTGAGGATTTGCGTGGCGGAGCGGTCAACGTACCGGTCTGACACGGTTCTAGGTTCGATCCCTGGCTAGACGGATATCTAAGCGATGAATTTAGATTTTAGTTCTGGGTCTGGGTGTTTGTGTATTTATCTTTGTGTTTATTGTACCAACAATAGAATGAAAATTCTAGTGTGGGGACATAGATTAGTAAAGATTACTCACTCCTAACAAGAAAATGTAACCAGTTTTGACTATTGAAATTGTCACCGTCATCTATTTTTGTGTGTGAAAAATATAAAAAATGTAGTTTTTAGATCTTCACACACTTCGCACTTATTTTCGATTTCGTGTTTATGCATCACTCAACTGCGCATGTCGGCATTGTTCCGCATAAATTACACCATGACAGCCATAGCTGAAATGGCGGTGAGATATCTATACTTATCTATGTGTATATGGGGATATGAGTGTAGTAAACGTTATTATTATTGGAATTTAAAACAATGTTACTAACTAAACTGAAATATTCTCAAAAATAATTAAAAGAATAAAGTATTTTTTATCCCATAGGCATTATAAATATATATTTTTTTTAATTTTCTCGTTTAATTAAATAGAGGGGCTACCAGAGCATACACATAATATATGGGATGTTTTGATAAATTTATCTATACTAATATTTTAAGGTTAGGAAAACTTTGTTTGTTTGATTGTAATGAATAGGCTCAAAAACTACTGGACTGCTTTTAAAAATTCTTTCAAAACTCGAAAGCACCATTATCCACGAGTAACATAGGCTATATTTTATATAAAATATATATGATAAATAGATTTTGAGGCGGTACAAAGTTTGCCGGTTCAGCTAGTATTAAATATTTATTATCTACACTTTTCTTTCCCTTCCTAGTTCTTCATCCCGGTGAATGTCGACCACATTCTTGCGTTTCCGTCGACATTAGAACGAATTGAATCGTGATCGTATCACTCAAATGTTCGCTCAATTCTACTTGTAAAGGTGCTTTTATATCGCCCGACTGTTTTTTGTGTAATACGTTATAAGTTTATTTAGAGCAATTACCATATTTTACGTCGTAAGCAACTGATTGAGTTGTCGTGTCAACTAAATCGCTCCTGACAGAAGTATAGTCATAATTTTTATAATGCAAAAGTAGTTTCACTTTTGACTATGTGTCATAAGTATGGTATAAATAATGCATACAAGTACTCGTATATTTTATATATCGTTGTTTTTAAATGTATAACAAATTCATAAAAAAAAAAGAAAAAAAAACATATTTTCTTTGGGTTATAGGTGCTATGGACAGACAAAAGCGACAACACATACATATAGATGAAGAACAGGGAATTAAATTCATTTAGATATTTGGTCAGGAATCGAACCCGGAACCTACTGGAATCGTCAAAGGATATTATGGCAACTAATAGAAAATCTAGATTGTTCAATACAGAGAATAAATTAAGCGTATTTTAGAATTGCACTTCGAATCTAATAAAACTTTCGCCAGATGGATGGATTGTTATTAGTTAGTACCTACTGGTAATTGGATATAATCTTAGATGAGTAAAATACATTGATTGATCACTCCTAACAAGACAGTGTAACTAGTTTTGAAAATTGGAATTGTTGCGTAAATAAAGTGTTGCCACGTCTCCCTTCTAAATTGACTCTAAAATGTTTATTTATTACGTAAATTACGTAGTATTCGTAATTTATACATAAATTTTCCCTAAAAATGTTTATTTGTCAAGAATTAAAAAAAATGATACAATCATCCTTATGTGGATTCATTCAATTTTAAGGCGGTGGTATCTTTCTATTTTATTTATCTTTGTAACTGATTGGCCAAGTATGCTGCGAATCTCAAAGACTTACAAAACTTTTGAGTACCGATTAACAAACAGTGTCTTATAGTAAAAATAAAATTTATAACACTTTGAAATAGATACCGTATAACCATGTCTGTCGCCGTTGTATAGGACAATAAAATCACTCTATACTTTTCCTACTTAACAGTCATATAAATTAAAAGTCATATAAATTTATGAACACTATATACTTATTATAAAAATGAATGTTTGTCTACATGTCCTTTATGCAATCGTAAACTATGTATTTGATAATATGATGATCTTTAACAAAGTTGTTGTGCATGAATTCATGAAGGTACGAGTTGATACCACCAATTTTCGATAGATGGCGCCACTGTCATTTCAATGAAGGTACAGGTATCGCCAAACTACTAGTCCGCTCTGAAGTTGTTACAAGCAGGTATAATCAGTTTGTATAGCGTCGCGATTCGTTTCTATACTCAGAGCGGACTTCCAGTTTTACGCGGATTATACATTTGTAATTTTCAGTTATATGTACCTACGTGATGTTATTTAAAACTGACATTTTTGTAAAAACATAAAAACTCATACTAAGGGTACTACGGAAATACTGTCGTAGCTTATATTATATAAGCTATAATAATTATTGCGCTCCAAATTCTAGATTCACGATTACAATTTATTGTGAGTGCGTCGCAAAACACATGGCGTATTACAATACATTTCGTAACTTCTTACGCCAGCGTCATAAAACAAAGCTATTGTCAGAATATGCTGTGGAGAAACATTTCGTTTTGACTAAAACATGATAATGTATTATGTACTTGTATCTGCTAATAATGATGTCTGCTTAATAACAGCAATGTTCAGCGCTGTTGTGTTCTGACTTCTTCATGAGTCTAAGGACGACATACTTATTCGGGGCATTTCAGTCCTCAGGGGTAGCGGCGTATCTGCGGACAATCTCAGGTAAGATTCTTATTTTATCTGGGGTTGATTACTGTACCCTTACCATGAGTTTTTACATTTTGACAAATATGACTGTTTTGGTATTTGTTTACGTATTTGCCCATACAAATTACATTCAGCGCCCCTAGCGGATTGTATCAGAACTATAGTTTCAGAAACGTAACATTACATGTCTAAATTGACAAAATGGCGCTTTATGTTTTGTTTCTCTTTTTTGCGAACATGTGAGGCAGACAAAAATACTTGAGCACTTACTTATTGTTAGGTTTACTCAGTCTACTAAAACAAACGGAACAGAATAATGGATTGAGTAAACGTAACGTAAAATTGTGGGATATTTTAAAAACTCATGGTAAGGGTACAGATGTCTATGGGCCACTTACTATCAGGTGGACTGCATGTTCGTCTGCTACCTTCGTCTGCTACGTCTTCCCTGTTGTGAGCAGCAAAATAAATGTAATATTAAAAATTAGTCTTTGAATATTCGGTCAAACGTTTCGTATAAAAGACCATTTAGATTACTTTATAACTTTCTCGATTGTATCAATAAATTAGGCTAGTTATAAATGGACTTCCATGATTCCAGCAGCTTCGTGCACCAATTATCTTTGCTACTGATAAAAGCCTCTTGTGTAATGTCTCATTGTAAATGGTCTCTCATAGAAGCCAACGCCGTAAATATAATTAGGTATAGTAAATAAATTTATAATTATTTAAGGTTGAAACTCGGCCTCTCAATAGAATGGTCCGAGGTTCAAATCTCGGACCCCAGATTTTTTTAAGTTGTGCGTATTATAAATCACTTGTTTTAACGGTAAAGGAAAAATATTACGAGGAAACCTGCATATCCAAAAAATATTAAAAAAAATTCAAAGGTACGTGAAGTCTACCAATATGCACTTGGTTAGCGCGGTGGACTATGGGCTAATTCTTCTCATTCTGAGAGGAAACCCGTGCCCAGGTCTTTGCATATCGCATCGTAATCGTGACGACTACACCATGACGATTATTTTAAAAATACGGAAAAATAAAAAGCAATTGTAAAATATATTGACAACGTTTCTTATTATAAATTAAAAAAGTACAATATAAATATCACAAATTTTACTTTCGAAATACCTAATATTTAAATAACTGTTTGTTAAGACCTGCTCTCATACATTTTAATTTTTTTCACATTTACGAAATAATTAAATGTACAGTCTGGAACTTTCTAATTTTAAAATGTTGCTGAATTAAAAAAGATTTTTAAGTAATTAATTTGAATTAGCAAATATTCTTAGCATTTTTAACACGCTTTTATTAGCTTGGGTTGTACGTTTGTATGTATGTATGTACGTAACAGTAACGGAATCTTTGAGCCCGATTTCTATCCACTTTGAACGTTCAGTTCAATTCAAAATTTTGAAGATTTATCAAAAACCCATGACAATACACGATTTTACTAATTTTATACCATTGTCCTTATCAATATCCTCAGGATTAACGATTTTCGAGTTGAGAGAAAGCGCCTTATGGAGCGTTCAGGCAAAGTTACTAGATTGATTTTCGAAAAGCACCCCACACTTTTTCCACAATTATACAATTTACTGTTCCTTAGTTGATTCCTAGATTGAAAATTATTTTCTACTTTTTAGTTGATTTTATCATAAAAGCGTGTTTTTTTTAGTTTTTTGAACTATATTTATTTATAACACAGGAATATCAGACGAGCATATACATACGAGTAGTTGTTCATCGGATGAGAAGTGGTTATTGCCGCCACGGACATGTAATCAACCCCAGATAAGATTACATTCCTACCTGAAGTCTGCCACAGATACGTCACCACCCCTGCGGTCTGAGCTGGAATGCCTCTGACCTTACCAAATCCTTAAAACTTGAACACAGCAGCTCTTAAAACTGCTGTTATTAGACCGAAATAGGTGTGGCAGTGGTGCCGCCGGAGTCGAATCACAGAGTGTTTCATCAGTTGTTCGAATTCATCACTTATTAGCACTCAGTTTAGAGTCCTACTGAAGATGAACCACAAATGTCTCGCTAACTGGCGGACTGAGGTCGTCGAAGGCCCGGGGGCGGAAGGTTGAATGGAGACCCCCAGTGTAAAAAGTTCGCCTGTGATTCGGTGACCTTTTTTCGCTGACTAATACACATTTGGTTTGATTATTTGGTTCTAACAACCTCTTTTTTAGCAACTGTGTATGGAGACACCTCAGGATCGGGGGCCGGGGCGGACCACCCCTTCACCCCCCCCTGTAGCCGCTAGAGGTGTAGGTGTTTGAAGGTGGTAGAACCCTTTGTGGTTCGACTCAGGCGGCACCACCGCCACACCTATTTCTACCTTATAACAGCAGTGTTAGGCGCTGCTGTGTTCCGGTTTGAAGGGTGTGGTAAGGGAGACAGACTTTTCTGAGGCGTTTCAGCTTAGTCCTCAGGGGTAAGGACGCATCTGTGGCCGACCTCAGGTAGGAATATCTAATCTTATCTAGGGTTGATTACAAATGTCCATGGGCAGCAGTAGCCACTTACAATCAGGTGGACTGCATGCTCGTCTGCTACTCCTATATTATAAAAAAAAGGTCCACCTTATCACAAAGGTAGATACACTTACGGCGTAGTGTTTCACACTGATGTTTCGCGGTAGAAATAAGAGTAGCGGTGATGCCGCCAGAATCAAACTTATATCTAGGAGATAGCATAAGTTCTAAACACGACTTTGTGTGTTTGTATTTATAAATAATGTAGAGCCAATTAATAAATTTTAAAGCACAGTGCATATTGGAAGTCAATGTATTAATTGTTGCTATAATAATAATAAGGCGCTTTGAATCTTTCAATTTCGTACAGACAAATTCTTAAATATGCAACGTCCTTCACACACCAATAAACAAAATAAAGTCGTATAGAAATATATTAAAATGTTTTTATAGTAAAAGTAAAATATTGCGATAAATATTAAATTAATCTTAATATTTATTATACTCTCAGCAGGTGCACACAAATTATTAATTGATTAAGTTGTAATAATTTAATCTTAAGTTAATCACTTTAATAATTACATGTCAATCACACATTTTGAGATCGAAATGTAACAATCAGATATCAATAAATCTTAATTTAATCAAAACATTTAACCCGTTCTCAAAATATTTCGAATATTTCTCGCTCCTACGAGCGTGTGACTTGGGAGCTTGCACGGTACGGTAGGCAGGCGTTATTTGACATCTTTGATTTATCGGCCAAAAACATCTTTTAGTACAAGTTTTTTAAACAACCCTACGTAGTTCGACTTCGGAGGTACCTCTGTTTATATTTGCCTAAAATTTTACACTTTTATTAAGCGCTGCTGTACACTGGTTTGATAGTGTGGTAACTTGGTAAGGAATAGACACTTGTAGATACAAGGTATGCTTTAGTCCACAAAGTTAGGAACGCATCTGTGGCCATCCCCTTAGACTCATAAGGACTACGTACTTCTCGAAATGACATTTTCCAAAAATACCATTGCAAAAATACAATTTCCAAAAGGACAACTTTGCATGAGGATTATAGTATATTTAGGGTGGCCAACTCAAATAGGACTTCAATTCAGGAGTTGATCTATCTTAGGCGGCTGTGGTTACCTTACCTACCATCTATCTACAATACCCTAACCAACCTACCTACTATTGTAGATATGTAAATTTAATTATTTGATGGTCCTTTTCATCTTAGACACTCATTTAAAATACCAGTTTTACTTATTGTATTCTTGGTTACGTCAGCAGGTGCTTTCCTATGAGAAAGTTTCGGGTTATTACTAAGATCAACAACGTATTGTTCTAAAGTTACGGCCATTCCTTCAGATACCAATCTTTACACATGTTTTTTATTAACAGATTTATTCTTTAACAAATGTATTATAAAGAGGGAATTAATAGCTCAATTAATTAATAGTCAAGTACGGATTGGTGGACTTTACATACAGTTGAGAATGATTTTTAATGAACTCTCAGGCGTGTAGGCTTTTGATGTACCTACATTTTTATATTTATACCATAAGACAGACGGGCTACCTGCTAGAAAGCTGTCACCTGTGGACATTTCCAATACCAGAAGAGAAGCGAATGCATCGCCAGCTTTGAAGAAGAGTTTTTTTTCCAACTTTCTTTAACAGCTCTATCTACATAATGCGATGGAAGAAGAGCCTAAACAATGTTTTCCATCAGCATTAAAGCAAATGATAATTATTATTAATCTATAAACATAATAGTAAAAATATTTACAATTTGCTCCATCTTGCTTCGTAGCTACAGCGTTATAAAATTGAAGGTACATAAAAATAACAATTATTATCAGTCCCTAAACGAACCTTTAAGAGTGATAATATCCTCTAAACGAGGAGTAGTCTATTGTTTAGTTATCTACGGGACTACCACCCGAACCGTCGGTCACTTTTCAAGTTAAATGGAGCGTAAATCTTAAATAAAATAAAAAGTGACGCGTGGCGGTTCTTTTACCTATCTATGGCCTTAAAAAACTCTATCGATCCTTATTTTCAATGTAAAATAAGATTCAAAGTCTTTTAAAAAGTTATCGGAAATAAAGATGTGTCGATTTGAAAACTGATAAACTTTGGCGACATTTTAGGATCTAAGGATGTGGTGAGTGGACATTATTAGATCGATAAGGATAATTAAGTGATGTTTTTGTAGTATTACGTTACTATCTTAGTTTTGTTAATGATTTATTAGCACGGATAGATAACTGATTGTAAGGCGTTTAGCGCCTTGACGAAAATCTTGTTTCTAGTTTATACTTACTTTGATCTTGTTGTTAAAAAGTAAAGCAATCAATAAAGATAATATAAAGCCAAAATAAATGAGTGCGTTGGGTAGATAAAATGTTTGAACTCAGATGGACTCTAAAAATAAATTAATATTACAATTTAACTTTTATGATATGATTGCTAGCTGTTTTTATTCAGGCGCTTTTGTATTAATCATTCGCAAAGGTTTCATTGGACCGTGTTTGACAGCATTTTATGAAGACTGTATTTGATAGGCTTCATTTGAGTGGTGGAATTTTAAAAGGGGTCATTGATACCTTACTATTCCGTCAATCTCGTTCGTTATTAATAATCAATATATCCATTTTTTGCCTATCCAAGATCGAAATTTGACGATGCACAAATTTATACATATTTAAACAATATGACCTACATTATATAAATACGGATGTATAAAATAGAGAAATGTCATCTAAATCAAAATTACGAGTACATACCTATTTATAAAGAGAACAAGCCTATTTATTCAAAAATGAAACATGAAAGGAATTAAAAAATTGACATGACAAGACTAACTACTTTTATAGGCAAATAACTTCATGACAACTCCACCAACCCATTAATGTGATGACAGCACCCTACTGTATCGGAACGCCCCCTGCCGGGAAGATCCGTGGAGATGAGCGTTCAATTGTCATGGAGGTCCATATAACTCTGTTTTTATGCAACAAACTGTCGACAGTTATAATAGGGACATTGTAGACGAACATGTTTTAATTTAATTCATAAATTTGCTATGGCGACGCGATTCATTTCTATTTTCAGAGTGGACTAGCAGTTTAACGCCGACTATACCCGCTTTTGTGTGTTTCCTATATAGGTATTCAAAGTATATAATTTTTTTTAAGTCGCCTACGATCATCCAAGTGAACATGTGCCAGATGATCAAAGTGCACTAATAAGTGGAAAATGATCACCTAGGTAGGTGTATTTTACCGTCTCACATAAGAAAGTAGTATATGAATATTGATGATCCGGCAAAAAGCTACTCGTACGTTAAACGAAATCACACTACGCAGGTAATAATTGTAGTCGATTTTGAAATAAAGCCTGTGTGATACGGAATAAAAAATAATATACATTTTGCGGACTATAGCCATAACCTTATTCTAAGAAGAAAACTGTACCTCCCCATCAATGTGACAATAATGGCTTAATGATGAAGTTAATGAGTTTCTACTAAATATGACAAAAACTGAACATCAAGAACAATGTGACATATCTCACCCCCTGCAGCTACCCTACAGGTCTGTGAGGGTGTGTTTCGCCTGTCTTTCTGGGGGCCGATGTAATTTATTTTTTGTTGCAGTGACCTCTGCCGGTGGCCAGAGTAACTTTTGTATTATCAGCTATTATAATTTTTTAACTCTGTTTAGTTTTAAAATGTTTTTTTTAATTTTATTAGGGGTAAGGAATGTATATTTTTGTGGGGGTTGTCTGTTTTATTGCATACTGAAATAAACACAATTTTAATTTGATTATATAATTTTATGGTTATTTATTTAATCAATTAACACATTTGAAAAATTCATCGATTATACATGAATTCTTATCCAATGTGTCGGTCTGTCACACATTTTAGACGACTTTGTATCCTATAAAACTAATTTAAAGTTGTACTCAGAGGTACATTTCCCTAAGAGGTAAAAGGTCTCCTGTATCATTGTAATAGCAATGGAGCAATATAGCTAGAGTCACCTTAATAACTTTTAGTTATTTTTAAATACAATTATTCGTTACTTGTTTTGTAGTATTTTCTTCAAGTTCGAGGTATTAGTTATCATTATTTAAGTCATTTATTTATTCTAGCATTAAGTCCGCCTTTTATACCAGTGTTAGTTAAGGTATAATAAAGTAAATAAATAAATAAATAATCGGTGTAAATCACAAATTAAATATTTGTAATTCTTAATTAACGTTTGTTATTAATAAAGACATCTCGTAAAAAAAAATTACTTATGATTTCATGACTCCTTCCCTACTTAAAGAGCAAATTGTTAAATCAGATTCATTGTCCATGCATTAGACATTTTGTAAAAATAATCTCGATTTTTAGGGTTCCGTACCCAAACTTAAAAACAGAATCGTATTACTAAGGCGTTTTCTGCTTAATGGATTAAAATAGTCACAGTGCACTTACTTTGTGGCAAAAAATACCAAAAATAAAATAAACATGAAATTTTTGTTTCGGAATCCTCTGCGTACGAGTGACTCACACTTGGCCACTTATTTATACTTATTTTTTTTCTCCTCTCCACAGGGGACGCTACCGTCTCGGTTCCAAATTCAAAAAGCAGGAGGTTTTTATCTGTTCTTGGTTACCGTAATTTAGTTATACGGTTGTTAGTCGGTTATTTATTGGACCCGAGATTTAAGGATGACTTAATCAAATACTAATCTATTCGTTTTTAATGTGGACTATAGTGTTCTATTGGTTAAGGGATTATTACTGAAACAGAGGCTTTAATTATTGTATCAAGTTTTGGTATTTTAGTAATGTAATCATAGATAAGTATATATATCTCACCGCCTTGTAATTGAAGGAAGCCGTTAAATGACATAAACAGCTGAGAATTCTGTCAGCCATTTGATGGCTGCCATGGTGTAATTTACGCGGACAATGCCGACATAAGCAGTTAAGTGGTGCAAAAACACGAAATCGAAGAAAAAGTGCGGAGAAATATCGTTTCATTCGCAAATGATCTAATAACTACATACAGGTCAAGCTAATAAAAGCGTGGTAATAAATAGAATTGCAAAATTTTAAAGCTGTTAAAACAAGAATGTATAGTTCGACTGAGGACGTACTGCCACACCCATTTCCAGCCCATTTCTTGCATGAAGCAGTTCTTGCATTTGGTGAAAGAATGTGAATGTCGGCGACTTACATATGATCATCATCCTTTTTTACAATAAAGGAGTAGCAGACGAGCATGCAGTCCACCTGATCGTAAGTAGCTACTGCCGCCCATGGACATCTGTAATCAACCCCAGATAGGATTAGGTATTCCTACCTGATGTCGGCCACAGATGCGCCGCTACCTCTGAGGACTAAGCTGGAACGCCTCGGAAAAGTCTGTCTTCCTTACCACACTCTTCAAACCGGAACACAGCAGCGCCTAACACTGCTGTTATTAGGTAGAAATAGGTGTGACGGTGGTGCCGCCGGAGTCGAACCACAAAGGGTTCTACCACCTTGAAGATCATAATTGATGCAGATGGTCAGCATTGACGACATATTAATGTTGGTAAAATAACTTCGTGATAGATAATGCAAAAGCCGTATCCACATTCCACTAATCTATGCGTACGTAACATATTTTACTAAAATTTAATAAATCCACTATTAAAGTAACCGCTGTAATAGGTGTAACACACATTAACACCATGTCAGTCGGCAATGCGCCCCACGACACCGTACTTACCATAAGTCCCGAGTTCACATTTATACATTTGTTATCAAACATTATAATCGAATTACGGTGTGGAGGTTAGAAACTTATGGATAGGTTATTGATTTCTTTTATAATATAGGAGTGGCGGCTAGCAAGCAGCCTACTTGATGGTAAGTGGCTACTGCCGCTCGTAGGCATTGGTAATTATAGTTAGTAACCCCAGATAAGATAAGATTCATACCACACGGCCACAGGTGCGCCGCTACCCCTGAGGACTAAGCTGGAATGCCTCGGAAAAGTATATCCCTAGCGCGACGACGCTTTGGTCTAAAAATATGGTAATTTTATGAAATTTAGTGTTAGTGTAATTCGTCATCTTATTTTTTGCTTTGTAAATAATTCCTTAAAAATCAGGGCATTTTTTTAAATTTTTAAGTGAATTTAAGATTTAACGACTTTCTTTGTCGACTTTCGTCTTTTATATATTAACCCCTGTTTTTACATTAAATTTCTTATTATAAAGTCAGAAAAATACGTTTGTAAAAAACATATAATATGAATATATATTTTATACTCCTAATTAAAGGTAATACAGATAAATGAAAATTAAAGGTGGTAGAACCCTTTGTGGTTCGACTCCGGCGGCACCACCGCCACACCTATTTCTACCTAATAACAGCAGTGTTAAGCGCTGCTGTGTTCCGGTTTGAAGGGTGTGGTAAGGGAGACAGACTTTTCCGAGGCGTTCCAGCTTAGTCCTCAGGGGTAGCGGCGCATCTGTGGCCGACCTCAGGTAGGAATATCTAATCCTATCTGGGGTTGATTACAGATGTCCATGGGCGGCAGTAGCCACTTACCATCAGGTGGACTGCATGCTCGTCTGCTACTCTTATATTATAAAAAAAAAAAAAAAAATCTCATTTATTTTCAAAATTGGTTAAAAATAAAGGTTTTAATATGAGCTGAGTATCATACTCGAGACACCACATTTTTGTGAGATTTATCGTTTTCATTAATTTAATAATATTTGTAAAAGAAAAAAAGAAAAATTACAACAGTACTAAATATTAGTAACAAAAATGTTTATAAAATTTACAAAAAAGTTAATAAAAGCTATTTTGTTTATAAGGTAAGTAAGAAAATCGTATCCATATAACACAACCGATCCCCTCTGTCCCCATAACGCAGGGGTGGTAAACCACAGTGTTGTGATCCGACCATCCCAATTATGTGATTATTTATGCGCGACAGGGACATTATTGACCTATGCACTGCTCACATCGAAACCGCCAGTTTAGAAGACCTTCTGATTTTGATTTTACTATAATAGTTTTTCGAAAAACAGGGGGAGAGTAATAAATATTTCATTTAACAATTCTTAGCTCTGGTTGTTGTAAAATACTTAGGTTTTTGGAATTATATTTTATTATAGAGATATAGATGAATTTACCTGTCTCTACCTTAAAATAATTTTTAATTAAAATCTCTATCTAATTAATTATGCTCTCTGATTATATGATGGTATTATCGAAACACTTATTTATCTTGATTTGTATTCATGAAATTTATATATTTAAACATGTAATTCACTTCAAATATCACTGTTTATACCGTTTTCAGTTCAATATGTAGAATTTTCTGTTTAAAAGCTTGTAAAAATAAAAAAAAACTTTGATAACTTAAAATCAGGCATATTTATTTCTTTAATATAGATTGTTGTATTTAATATAACAAGGGCTTTGGAGAAGCCAAATAAATATAATGAACTTATTTAGTTATTAGAGACCAACCAACATTATTTTTATTAATTCAATTTATTCTTATTACAATATTAATCTCTGCTTATTCCCCTGCCGTGTAGTTAGACAAATAGAGTTCATCTTATAATGGTGGTGTTAGCTATAATGTTTGCCAACAGATGTGGTGACAGGTTATCTGCTCGCTCCATTGTGTCCCAATGATCCCTTTATGAGCTTCACAAATGTGCGTATAATGAATTTAACAGTGTTTATGTGGTTACTATTGGATGGTTATTTTTATTGTGTTATGGTTTGGCAAATGTGTTGGCAAACTGTTTGATCAAGCATGACCATTGATCATGTTACATAATATATTTTATTGGCAATCTTTTCGTAAGTTTGCGCAATTAAAATATACTTTACAAAAAGATAATTATTTAAAAACACAAAATATTGCTAACTTATCGAAGTAAAAATAGATGTAGGTTAGATGTAAAATACAATTAATTCACTGGCTTAATTGGACAAAGTAAATTTCCAAAAAAAATATTTGGGGTATTAATCAATCTTCTGTTAAATTTTTGCAATAGCTTATAAACTTAAGTCATCTCAAAATAAATTTAACAAATAGGCAATTTTAAATTGATTTAATGTTTAATGTTTCCATAAGCAAAAAAGTTTATTAAGAGCTTATGATTTTTATTTATTAACCGAACTCCCAAAGGAGGGAGATTATTTATTCGTTGCGTACCTATATAAACGTTTTCTACACTCACAGCCCCACACTAGGATTTCCTGTATCGTGGGCGCCATGGACACACACATAGACGAATAAACAAATACCCAGACCCAGAACAGATATCTGAATTCCTCATTCAAATATCTGTCTGGCCGGGGATCGAACCTGGAACCCTTTGCACGTCAGACCGGTACGGTGACTGCTCCGCCACGCGGGTCGACAATATCGGATCGGGATATATTTTGTTTTTTCTCATTAGACGGACGAGGGTTTTCAAAGATATTATCAACACTAAACAGCTTGTACATCCCGTCGCAAAATTCACATCGAAAATCTTCCGCACAACCGACTTTGATTGACAACTCAAAAAACAGCTCGGGGGTAAAATGTGCCACGCGACCAAATTAACTCTATGTAATCCCAATCATTGATAGTTCCCTTATCTAAGGGTTGCATTCGTTTTTATAGTTAATTCGGATTAGATAATGTCCCACGGGTGGTCGTGGGTCGCACCCCACTGAGTGGCGACAGGTTAAAAGGACTGTGAGGGTTATTGTGATAGGGGTTGTTTATTGCACTCGAATTGGGTTGCTAGTTAAACGATGGAAGCATTTAGTTTACGATTTCATTATAGAGAACGGTTTTATGACTTTTGAATGCAAAGTAGATTTTTTTGTTATAATCGGAATTTTGCGGCTTACCAATAATAGGCGCTGCTGTGTTCTTACCTAAAGGTGCAAAAGCTTTCGGCGGGCTTTTAAAATCTAAAACCGATCTATAATTCTGATATTTTCTATTTTACGAAACACAAATAGAAGAAACATTTACCTTCTATGATACAGGCTATGCTTAGTATAGAAGACAGTGTTCACTTGCATGTACCAAATATTGTAAATTATTATTAAATAATTTGTCAACGATACAGGTCTAAATTGGCTCAATAAAGATTTTTATTATTATTATTATTTTCAATTCAATACAAACATGCAGTCCACATGACAGTAAGTGGTCGCCGCCCATTGACCTCAAGTAGATCCAGTAGTAGATCAGGAGCTCTACATGACGACTCAAAGATGCGTTATCAATCCTGAGGACCGACACCCTCCTAACGAGACGAGTGATTGAAAAGGCTAGAAGTAGGTAAGGCAGTGGTGCTACTCCAGTTGAAAGATATGTTCTGGTTCTACCCTCTTTCAATTAGTAGGTACGATGTAACTATGTTATACTTATAAACTTAGTAGGTAATTAAATGCAACTTACAATTACAATTTTTTAATTATTTTAAAATATATTTTTGTTTTTACCTGAACTAATTCGTCGGGTAATGAAGACATTTGCAACTGAACGTTCAAATTGACTTGAAACAGGAAATGAAACAATTATTTTATCGCATCAAATAATAAGCATTTGCTTTACAATGACAGCCGTTTTAAGGCACTTTGACTACTACGAGCATGAAAATAGTATAAAGCGAGTGAAGCGAAAAGTCGTCTTAATATCAAGCTACCGTTGTTTCGGCGTTACCAGCTTTAGTAGTGTATTTTATTTGTATTTTAATTGTAATTGAGTATTCGGAAAAATCGTGTGGTGATAACGAAACTACTGCGAAAAGCATATATACTAGATTGACACTATTTTAGTTAAAGTTAGCTTTTATAAATACAGATTGTATATAAGTAAAGATGAAAATATTTTAGATCAATTTTGCATGTTTAATAATCTTTATTAATAAAGATACATGTTAAATAAATTGTTGCGCTAATGATTATATTGCTGATTAATTACGCTGTATTGTCTGATTTAAGAAGTCAACGCCATCTATAGTGTCTCAGAATAAATGGCGCTAATTTTACTCGCTTATCGCGTATGAGACAATTCAATAAAGTTATACAAAGTTAACAAAAAGCAACTGGGATGCATTGGTCGAAATTATGCTTAATTTTATTGTATGCAATGAGCAAAATTTTTACAGACCCTTACCCTTATTCATATTCAAGGTGGCTGTCGTTATAATGTTTGTTTTGTTCTCCCACAGGGCGTTCGCATAATTCACGCATGTTTTTGTTTAAATCTGGGAAAAGTATCGTGGGCAATTTAAAGGTTAACATTTACATTCTCAGCAAAATCGTAGGTTATTAGATATTTTGTTAATATAAAAATTAAAGTTATGTTATCATTAAAAGGCGTTATTTTTAGGAAAAAATTAAACTAACTTCAGTGTCATGATAAAGTGAAGAATAAATTAAATGAAAGTTTTTTAGGTACATAATTCTGAGGTCGGGGCTATATAATGGACACATTTCACGTTGTTTTAGCATTTCAATTGTGTTTGAAGTTGATTTCAAATGTCAGTTTGTTAGAGTGATGATAAATTCACGATTTTATGGCAACTTTATAAAATAACTGGACAAACTCAACCTTTTGCTAACTCTACATCATAAGAGGGTCATGGAGCAATTAATAGACTCCTTGCAGTCTTGTCTTAGAAAAACACTAGACGATTAAAGTCTTTCTCTAACTCTACATCCTAAGACACCCTAGTAGGTGGTAGAACCCTTTGTGGTTCGATTCCGGCGGTATCACCGCCACACCTGCTTATTAACAGTAGTGACAAGCGCTGCTGTGTTCCGATTTGAAGGGTGTAGGAAGGGAGACATACTTTTCCGAGGCGTTTTCCAGCTTAATCCTCAGGGGTAGCGGCGCATCTGTGTTCGACCTCAGGTAGGAATATCTAATCCTATCAGGGGTTGATTACATATGTCCATGGCAGTAGCCACTTACCATCAGGTGGACTGCATGCTCGTTTGCTACTCCTATATTATATAATACATATATATATATAAAAACACCCTAAGTCAAAGAGCAACCTTGTATAGCGTCTCTGTAGACTGTATAAGAGTCTCGTGGCCACCAGGGGGCGTTGCTGGCGCAACCAGTAATTGTTGGAGGTAATAAAATTTAGCGTGCCCTGTCATTACGCGGCCGGCACTTTGAAGTAAGGACGGCACTTTTCAAAATCAGCGCTGTTTTAGTATAGGACAGTATTTTTGGTAATTGAACTGAGTAACGAATGGGTTGTCATTTGATTGTACGGGAGTGAATCAAAAACTTATTTTAAGTCGAAATTATTAAAATTGGCTAAGTGCGAGTCGAACTCATTTTAGTTTGTTTTCATTATTTGTTATCAGATCAATTATAAAAGTATGCACTGTGAAAATTTGAGTTTACATATTACGATGCAGTAGAAAATTTATTCCTTAACATCTTTTATTATTATTTTTTTCACAATATTCTGTTTGTAATGTAATTTAATATTATTTGTATTTTTAATTCATAGCTTTTATATCATAGACATTTGTTAATTTGCATGTTGTCGTCGCCTATAATTGTCCTGGCACTTAGACTTATACCTTCTTGAGTTTGTTTAATATTTAATGCATAAGTGTACAATATGTTGGCGATTCTATTAATAAATAAATAAATAAAACTCTTTTGAAGGTCTTAGATCCCTCTCTTTAAATCCAGTAAAAGCACTGCCACCTATTTCGCCTTAATAACAGCAATGTTAAACACTGCTGTGTTCTGGTTTGAAGAGTATAGTAAGGCTAAATACATAGCAGAGGCGTTTAAACTTAGTCCTCAGGGGTAGCACCGACTCTATCCATATCTCTATCTATCTAGGGTTGATTACAGATGTCCATGTGCCGTACTAGTCACTTACTGAGATAGACTGTGTACTTTGCTTCTCCTATATAAAAATAAAAAATAATTCTACTCTACACCTGTTTTATTGTGTGTGTCTTATTGTGTGTAATAATGTTGTCATTGTAGTAACAACTCTGTAAACAACGTCAATTCAATCAATGCACCATTTATTTAAGTAGCAATGACATTCACCCATAGGCGATGTTCGGTAATAAATCAGAAGCAAATCCTTAGAAGATATAAATATGTAGAATCCGCACCAATACTACATAAAAATAAAGCTTCGAATTTTAAATAAGTTATAAAATAGCGCTTCGAATTTTAAATTTTGGGTGTTGACAAATACTTCCTTAATTTTTTACAAGATGTATTTTTTAGCACAAAATTGTGATAAGTTTCATGCTTTTGGGACCTTTATAATAAAAATATAAAAAATTGAACTTTCAATCGATAGGGAATGGAATAAGTAGATCATTTGATTATACCTAAATATTAGAATCTTGGAAAAATTGGACGAAACACCGTCTTTTTACCCTAGGATAAAAAAAGTAAAATTCTTGTCATTGCCAAGGGGCTATCATCTTTTGTTTCGTGGTCACTATAAACATGTGGACATTCAGATTCTGTCTAAATAGGAAATTAAAAAGAAATATAATCCTAATACTCACCTAATTGTTGGATTAAAATGATTTTAATAAACATAGAAATATTATCAATCCATCAATTATATTTTTTTTATAAATATTTCGAGTACCAATAATACCCATGTAAATTTTACTCAATGTTACTTAGTAAGGTATTCATTCTTATGCGGCGGTGTCATGTGGTATAATGCGGTGTCTAGACATTTTATATATTCCGCACCATCTCCTTACATCCCTACAATTATCTATCGAGCACGGTGTACACATGCGCAAATTAAAGAGCTCCCTAATGAAAGGTTGATACCGCTTTATAATAAGAAACCTCACCCCCTAAGGGTTTCGACCATGGATTTACGAATCGATGGATACCACTCTCTAGTTCTTCTCTAGTCGATTTCGAGTCTAATAGAATATTCAAAAATACTTCTTTTTATAATTTTAGCCCCTATCTTAGTTTTAACCCCTGATGCAAAAGGAGTTGTTAAGTATTTTTGATATAATATAATGCAGCGGATATGTAGCAGATGAGTATGCAGTGTAACTGATGCTAATTGACTTTCGCCTATGGACGTCTATAATCAACCACAGATAAGATTAGATTCTACTTGAGATCGACCACAGATGCGCCGCTACACCTGAGGACTAAGCTTGAACGCTCGAATAAGTATGTCTCACTTAACACTGTTCTTATTAGGCTGAAATAGGTGTGACGGTGGTGCCGTCGGAGTCAAACCGCAGAGCGTTCTACCACCTTGTAATAGTTTGTTATAGATGGGTGGCTAGTATGATCAGATGTTTCTATGCTCAATTGCAGCTTCAATCTTAAAAAAAAATCCGTTATTACAAAATAAGTTTTATCTTCAACATATTTCGAAGCTCCACGTCAAGTGCCTTAGGGATTTATTAATGAGAAAATACACGGGTCGCGCGAATCGATCATTAAAAGACATTGTTTGACGTCATGTAAGTATAGTGGTGTAACTGGCCTTTTTTACCCAACGAGCGAGCTCAATTACATCCAGTGGGTGAGCTCCGGCAAAAACATTTGAGAGGTAATTTTATTGGAGGTACGTTGGCGATTTGGTCTACCATCTTTATGAAAAAACGGCATGAAATTAGGGTAGGTATGAGCAGTTAGGTACCATTCAAGTACCTATTATATAAAAAGAATTTCAGAAATTTAATACCCCCTTGTCGGCAAAGGTAAGCAAAACTCTTCTCCTTATGCTTACGTAAATATTGGAAAAGGAACCTACAAAATTTCATCTATACATTCTCTAGCCCCCATGTCGCCGAAAATAAGCGAATCATCATTATAAGACATCTCAAGCCCCCTTGAAGCTTACGTAATCATTAAGTCAATCCATACTAATCCTACTTTTTTTTTTTTCTTTTCGAGGGGGAAACCTTCAAAAGGTACCCGGTGCCGTGGGAGCGACACGGGGTTATGTGGGACTTTTACCGCACTAAAACCCCCCCGGTGGCCGTCCTCGGCGCTGCGTAGAGGACTCCGGGATCTCCAAAGGAACGCGACCGGAGTCCTCTCAGCGCTCTGCCCCGTTCGGCTCCGCCCAGGTGACTTTGTGTCACCACACCGTCTGGTGTATACGACGGAATGCGACCACACATACCGTCGTCCTTCCCGGGGTCGCTAGCCGGGCGGTTCGAGCTCCCACTCTTGCCGCCCGTAACCCCGAAAGCCCCTTTTAGTCGCCTCTTACGACAGGCATCGGATACCGTAGCCCTATTCTAGTCCCGGAACTACAGGGACATACTAATCCTACTTAGGACTCACTTAGGTATGTATCAGGTAGACTTCACAAAGGTATCAAGAATAATATTGAATACGATCTCGCTGATATTTTAGGAGGAATAATATTTTAGTTTTTTCCATATATTTCATCCATTTGGCAATAAAATAAATCATCATTTTACTTGAAAAAAATTGGTTCCATAAATGCTTATAGACGATAATTTGAAGTTTATTGTTTATTATAACCTGTTACCAGTCATATTTGAAGACCATAGAGACGTAGCGACTCTTAAGATCAATATTAACCGCCTCACGTAAGTCTGTTGAAACACAGCAGTACGAACATAGCTGTTTACATTAGAATCAGAGAGTTCTACGCTCTCGTAAAGTTTCTCGTAATTTCGGAGAATTATAGAATGTGAAACAGGTCTTCCCACAATTGACACCGAAACTTAGATAAAGGATTACATTTGAAAATAATTGAACTGTTATGTTACTACTTGGCAAAGATCTAACATCTCCCAGCTTTTTCTGCTTATCAATAACAAAGTTCACTGAACACGAGTTATTCAGTGGTAAAATTTATTACACATGTCCAAGTACAAACGAGCACAATATCATATTGCAATTGGACTAGGCGTCGGCCACATCGCTCACTGTAATATAATACCCTTTCAAATGGAACACCAATCAAAATCGACTTCAATACCGCTGCTTTTTACTCCAGCCGAGATGAAACTTCATGCATTTTTCATGCGAATGCTACCAGACTTATCTCACCAACTTATTTATCAGCTGACCGTATCGAAAACGACTCTGTGGGACAGTGGTAAGGTCTCGAATGGATCTCGAATTAGTTCTGTTTGTCTGTTTGATCGCAATTAAAGCGCAGAAACGCACGTCATTAGCGCACACGGCAATATTCCACGCTGTTTCTTGCCGGTAAACCGGTGGGTACACCTCGTAACATTAGTTTGTACACCATCAAGAAAATCCTACACGCTATTCTACTCCTTAAAGTATATTAACAAAGCGTCAAAATCGCGTACATTTTACTGTCAAAAGGATTGCTTGTACAGTGCGAACACTTCAGTCATTTTCAACGAGATACCGTAACCGATGCCATTGTAATATGATCTGTCGATTGGTATTTTGATGAGAGACTAGCAATTTTATTATGGCTTCATATTTGGAAAGTTGCTTATTAAATTGATCGGTGCGATAAGATAGCATACCTAGAATAGCAAGTTATTGCTTTTTGTGACTGTTCTCGAACATGGCCCTCTACATTCTTTCCGGAGTGTTTCTACACCAACTTTGCTATAAACAATGTTGCATGTACTGTCATTGTGTTACAAAGTTTTTGCGCGAGTCAGACTTAGTTAAAGAACCTTTGATGAATTTATAATATTTTTACGGTCAATATATTGGTAATTTTGATTGGGAGGCCGATATAAAAATTAGTTTTTAGCTCGTTGGATTATTATGGCTGAATTCATTACTCGTGCACTGGGAACCAACTCATGCTACATTTGTTACTTTAATAAAGTGGTAGAATTACATTGTTGTGGATTCGAAAGGTTTAGTAAGGCTTATGTGTATTTTTTTTATAATATTGGAGTAGCAGACGAGCATACAGTCCACGTGACAGTAAGTGGCTACTGTCGCCATGGACATCTATAATCAATACCAAATAGGATTAGATATTCCTACCTGAGGTCGGCTACAGATGCGCCGCTACCCCTGAGGACTAAGCTGGAAGACCTCGGAAAAATATGACTCCCTTACCACACCCTTTAAACCAGAACACAGCAGCGCTTAACGCTGCTGTTATGCGGCAGAAATAGATGTGGCGGCGGTGCCGCCGGAGTCGAACTACAAAGGATTCTACCACCTTCTCAGTAATAACAAGTCTCAGAAATAACGAATATACGACCACTTCCAAGCACTCATAGTATGGATGTATCTATTAATCATTAATTTAAATTGACTATTACATTTCTGTTTCAAAATCGAACTTGAAACTCTTTATGATCGGTTTAAGCACCTTACCATGCGATCGTCAGACCAATCAACGCCAAAGAGATTGACACAGTCGAATTCAATCTTAAACCATTCATCCTTAAAACAAAGTAGACACATTGTATCGAGAAAATCTTTTTATACCCGTATAGTTTTGTAATCGTGGGATGTAAAAACACATTTCTGGCAGAGGTGTTAACTAAGTTAGTTTCTCAGCGGGCACATAATGGGACGCACTGGACTTTTTATAAAACATATAAGGAATATTCATGAAATATTACCTTTATTTAGAACGGTATGTTTTTGTTATCCTGCACAATTTGTGGATGTTTTTATAACAGAATATAACGCAGAATTAAACAATATAATAATCAAAAAAATAATATGCTAAAGCTTCCATCAACAATGATGTTGATCGAACTGGTAAAGGCACAATATTCTGTGCGTTTGTGACACGTACTCGTAGTAGTACGATTGATCCTGAGGGCATAACTAACATCAGTCTCCTCAATGGACGTAGTCCAAGAAGCAACAAGAGTTAAATACAGAATATTATGATCTTGACCACGGACACCAAGACACAAAACTAGTAAGACTTACTCGTGTACATAAAGAACAATTGTTTTTTTTTTTATAAAGTTCAAATCGCGAATGATCCTGCTGTCTAGCTGGTGATAAGTAGGCATTGCTGCTCATGATCTTCTGTAACCAATTCCATAATATATATCAGGGGCTCCACCTAAAGTTGATCTCAGATGCGTTTTCTCGTGGAGTCTGAGATAGTTGCCTCACGTGTAAGTTAGATGGCCTTCACACTCTTCCATTAAAGCAAAATTCTTAAGGCAAGAAATATCTGTGGCGATAATCTTCCTGATTAAACTGTACTAGTTACCCTTCTTCTATTACCCTTCAATGGTATACTTAAATGGTGAATGGTTAAAAAAATGATGGCATTTAAAAAAAGAGATAAAGAGAATAATTATTATTAAAAAAAAAAGACAAACCCACTGAGTTTCGTACCGGATCTTCTCAGTAGAGGTCGCGTTCCGATCCGGTAGTAGTAAAAGAAAAATATTCTAACTGACAATTTGTTAGTGCCGTCATTGGCCTATACAAAATAAATATATTTAATTTCATTTCATTTCATACAATACGAAAATATAAAAAGGCCTTAACATCAACGTTCTACATTTTCAGAGACATTTCTTCCTTCACCTCACAATAATCACTACAATTTTCTTTTTCTAGACACATCGGTGAAATATTTCCGAGTGTCTCAGCAATCATATCACGTTATGTATGAAGACACTAAAAAATCAGGCGCAGTCCCTACCTTTTTATGTCTTCTTCCCGTCTCGCATTTTTCGGACAAAAGTGATTGTTTACCGGAAAAAATTACGCCTGTTAGTTGAAACGGTTCGCATAAATAAAAGATGGGAGCATTCGAGAATTTTGATTCGGTTTTTGCTCTCGGAGTCGACTGGGTTGTGTACGATAAAAACGTACGGTGTACGATTGAGAAAGGAACGTGGTGTCAAGACTCTCGGGAGATTTATTAAGAGATTTTTACACCGTGCGATAAATAGTGCATCTGTCTGAGATGACGCGTACTGTTTATGGCTGTGTACAACGCCGGCGTTATGGTTTGATGATAGTCCATAATACTATGGACAAGAAACACAAGATAAATCTTATATATACAATTTTCGTGTCGCAATGTTAGTTACCGTACTCCTCCGAAACGGCTTTATCGATTTTCACCAAATTTTATATACATATTCAGTAGGTCTGAGAATTCGGTACTATCTATTTTTCATACCCTTAAGTGATAAGGGTTGTTCACCCTTAACATTTTTTTATTTACATGGCAAACACAACGTCTGCCGGGTCAGCTAGTAAGGGTATAAATGTATCCAATGATTGAATTTTGTAGTACTTAAGTATATCAATTCAAAACTGTTTCTACACTATAAGTAACTATTTATTGGCAAGAAGGCGATAAAATGTACGTATTTTGTTTCTTTGGGAAAATACTTTAATAAGACTTGGGAAAAGAAGACAAAAGGCATAATTGTTTTTATTTTGCTCAAAGATATTCACAGTTTTCTAATTCACACTGTATTTCTTAATTATTTACCAAAATTATTGATTTCGGCAAATAATTGCGTTATACAAACACAAAAATATGACTTCGCAAATTGTAAGTACCTAAAATACTGATCGTATGATGTAAAGGGGATTTAAATCGACGGTCTTAGTTGTGAAATTTGAAGAGTTTTAATAAGCGGTAAATTCATTTATAGGGTAGGGTAAAATCAATTAATTAGGGATGAACCAGATCGGAATTACGATTTAGTATGGCGTAAAGATATTTACGTGCGCGTGAGTGTATTCGCTCTGATTAAAGCTTTTTTTTCGAAAACTAGTCTTGCGGACGTATTTGCCGATATTTATGAGACTTAAATGTTTGAAAATTATATTTTTTGTATGGTATCTACTGAAATAAGATTGGAGTGTTACAAGTTTGAGGTATATCCAGAATTTGAAATTTAAATTTTATGACGATTATGTTTATTGGCGGTTTGACTATGGTTGTATTATTTGCTTCCATACACATAGTTCATATGAAGAAGGTATGAATGATTTTCAAAAGCTTTATAATTTCAAAATTGCCTGCTATCTTTCTAAAGTAAACTAAATTCTAACCTACAACCTACTTAAATTTTATTTCTTGACAATTTATGACTACTAAAACGTAGATAATGTTTTATTTAATGTTATATAGATATTTTTTTTAATTTAACACAGTTGATATACAAACAGAAATAAGATATATTTCAGTATTAGAGATTGGGATAATTACTTAGCTTTACGTCAGTGCAAGTTTGTTGTTTTTACCACAATCCAATCGTTTAATTAGAGCTATTTTAATTAAAGACGCATCACTTCAAGACCGATTATTGTACCATATAGGGACAATGATATAAAAATTGTACCTATATATAAAAAAATGTTGGCGGCTTAAGTTCATTGCCAATCCATTACTGTCCCTAATGCAGTGATAGCCTTATGGTTAAGAGCCTCTTGATCGAGGGGTCCGAGGTTCAAATCCCAGGCCTCTAATTTTTCAGTTATGTGCGTATTAAAAATTAATTATCACTTGCTTATATGGTGACGGAAAACATCGTGAAGAAACCTGCATACCTGAGAAATCTTAAAAAAAAGTTTTCTAAGGTATGTGAAGTCTCCCCCCCGAATGGGCTGCCACCTTGTCGTGGTGGGGGGGCTTGCGTGTTCTAATGATCCCCGAGGCTATACGGCAGAGTTACTCATACCGGAAGGCGAAGGGTGAAGGACCAGACTAAGAGCGGCCCAGGGGAGCTCACCCCTTAAAAAAGAAGCAAATATGAATAAGGCTAGTTGCGAAAACGGTCTCCAGGTGGGTACCCGAGAGGGAGAATCCCACCCCTCTGCTACGGCGGAGGGCTGCCCCACGTACTCTGGAGGGGGCAACAACTGCCTCGTAGGTCGGCAATCCGCCGACCTTCGTAAACACGACCAAAGCTTATCGATACCGGACTCTGATTTGATAAACGAGATGGATAAAATGCCCGCTGGGCCAACGACTCGAAGGAGGACGCGGCAGGTTAAGGGAAGGACAGTAGCCCCACCTACACCAGCCGTCTCGTCGGACGGGGACGAGTCATCGGACTGTTCCCTTATGTCCGGAGTGTCGGATCATTCCATAGCCACGTCGATGTGCGCCCGTAAGAGAGCGCTACCGGCTAACAATAGCGGAAGCGAGCGCCCTAAAAAGAAGACCATGAAGCTCCAGTCAGGCAAGGATGAAGACGGTTTCCTGGCCCCCCCCAGTTCCAGCGGCCAAGACTAGGGCAAAGGCGGCTCTCCCGAGTGCCGAAGAGCTGAGCCGGGAGATGCTTGAGCAGCCTACAGGCGACCTAGGTTCTCGTATAATCGAGAACCTGGAGATTATCGAACAGGTCGCGGAAAAGTCCCGTAATGTGAAGGGCGATATGATGCGCACCATCCGCATGGCCGTGCGACACATTCAGGCAGCAGCAACGGAGGTAGTGCAGCGGGCGACCACTGCGCACCTAGAAAAAGAGAACGCCACGCTGCGTTCCCAGCTTACTGGCCTGCATGACAAGGTGGAGGCTCTCACTGCGGAACTAAATAAGCTGCGCCGTGAGAAGGCCTCGAGTAGACCCGAACCGACTGGAGCTGAAATGAGGAGGGCCGGAAATCGGACGGACGACTTGATGGACCAAATCGGGTCAATAATAGATCGAAAGTTGGCGTCCTTTAGGGATGAGCTCTTCCCCGGCAGAGCGATCCGGCCCCCCTTAGGGCAGAAGGCCCCACCCGTAACGCCCGCGCGTCCTACAGCGGTCAAAGCACCGGTGCGGCCTACGGTTGCGTCGACTTCGACCGCGCAAGCTGAGACGTGGGTAACAGTTGTGGGGCGCAAAGCTAGGGCGAGGGAGCGTGGCCCCACCCCTGACCCAAGCGGAGCCAGCTCGGAGGCAATCTCCAAGTCGCGGGCGAGGAAAGGGTGCTCCACAACGGCGTCCTGCGGCCAAAGGCCAAAGTCCTGCGCAGGCACCGACGGCTCAGGCACCCAAAAAGGGCCGGGCTGGGAAGAGGAAGGCGGCCAAGCGGAGGCTCCCACGAGTACCGAAGTCGGCGGCAGTCACCGTAACGGTGCCCGAAGGGTCAGACGTCACCTATGCGGAGGTGATGAGGACCGCGAGGGGACAGATAAAACTGACCGATCTGGGCATCGTCGAGTTGCGCCAAAAGAAAGCTCTCAATGGTGGCTTACTACTCGAAGTGGCTGGCGAGGACAGCGCCGAGAAGGCTGACGTACTCGCAGGGAAGCTGCAAGCGGTCGTCGCAGAGATGGGCGTCAAAGTGGCGAGGCCCTCAAAACAGGGCGAGGCCAGGGTGATGGATCTAGACGATTCCGTCACCCAGGAAGATGTCGCCAGCGCCATTGCTGCGACCTGCGGGTGTGCGATCGCCGACGTTAAGGTTGGAGAGATTCGGCCGAGACCTTCGGCTTTGGGGACAGTATGGGTGCGCTGTCCCCTCACAGCCATCCGGAAGCTGGCCGCTGCGAAGCGACTTCTTGTCGGGTGGGTGTCCGCTAGGGTGGAAATACTGCCGGCTAGGTCACTCCAATGCTTCCGTTGCCTCGAGATGGGGCACGCTCGGCACCAGTGCACCAGCACCAGGGATAGGAGCGCTCTGTGCTACGTATGTGGCGAGCCCGGTCATAGGGCGAGCCAATGCAAAGCACAGACACCAAAATGCGCCCTATGCGTGGACCTCGGTCGTCCATCTGACCACCGCCTGGGTAGCAAGAGGTGCACGCCTCCGAAAAGGAGGAAAAGAGGCAACGGAGGGGATGAGAATGCGGCCAAAGCTGCCAGCTCAGCACGGACAGATGGGCCTGCGCATCCTAGCGCTTCGTCCCATTGTCCGCCAGTGGAAGCGATGGACTCTTAATGGATAGGTCTCCGTCACTTAAGATACTCCAGGGGAATCTGAACCACTGCCGCGGGGCGCAGGACTTACTCCAGCAATGCCTCGTGGACTGTTCGGTTTCCTTGGCTGTGGTGGCGGAGCCCTATAGAGTTCCGGAGCATCCGCGGTGGGCAGGAGATGATGCGCAGTCCGTCGCCGTGTACTGGGCGGGCGGTGAGGGAGATCCTCCTTTCTCCAGGCTTCACTCCGAGCGGGGCATAGTCGCAGTGGAGTGGGGTCCCTTAGCGGTGCTGGGATGCTATGTCTCCCCGAACTGCACACTGGCGGCATTCGAGACGTTCCTTGACCGTGTGGCAAACTGCGTTCGGTCCTGTCTTCCCCGACCGATACTCGTGATGGGCGATTTTAATGCCCATTCGAGGGTCTGGGGAAACAGACGAGACAGTGTCAAGGGAAGGGCAACGCTCGAATGGGCAGCTGGGCTCGACCTACGTCTGCTGAATCGTGGCTCGGTCAGCACGTGCGTGCGTTGGCAGGGAGAGTCGGTTGTAGACCTGTCGTGGGCGACTCTTTCTGCCGAGCGCTTGGTCACGGGCTGGAGAGTGGCCGACGACCTAGTCACGTTGTCTGACCATCACCACATATTGGTGGACGTAGTGTTACAGCTTCCGGCTGTAGACGCCCGCCGTGCAAATGATCAGCCGCGTCGATGGGCATTGAAGCGGCTCAATCGAGACCTGCTCGTTGCTGCTGCCCACGTCGTTGACTGGTCTAGTGCCGCCGAAGGGGATGACCAGCTCGAACCCGAACGGGAGGCGATCCGGCTCAGGGATGACATGGCGGCCATCTGCGATACCGCGATGCCGCGTGTCAGACCTGCCTGGAGACGTCCTGTGTACTGGTGGACGGAGCGCATCGCACGGTTGCGTGCAGCCTGCCTGCGTGCCAGACGCCAGTACACTCGGGCTCGACGTCGCCGGTCAGCCGGCGCTGCGGAGAGGGAGGAGAAGTACGTGGAGTACCGGGTCGCAACGACATTGCTTCAGGGCGCAATCGCCGAAAGCAAGGCCCGGAACTGGAGCGCACTCGTGGAGGGGCTTGACCGGGACCCATGGGGACGCCCGTACAGGATGGTGCTCGGCAAGTTACGTCCATGGATGCCTCCTCTCACGGAAACTCTCGACCCGCTTTTCGTGGACACAGTGGTGGACAGCCTGTTTCCAGGAACCACTGACGAAACGGGTCCTCGCGCCGCGTCGCCGGATCTCCCTGGTTGGTCAGACGACTTGGCAGTCACTTCTTGCGAGCTCGACGGAGCCATAAGGCGCATGACGAGGCGAAAAACTGCTCCGGGGCCGGATGGAATTCCAGGCCAGGCTTGGGTCTTGGCGCTGACAGTGCTGGGGGGGAGGCTTCAAAACCTGCTCACCGCCTGCTTGCGCTATGGACGATTCCCGTCCGTGTGGAGGCAGGCGAGGTTAGTGCTGTTGCACAAATGGGGCAAGCCTCGGGACTCCCCATCAGCCTATAGACCCATCTGCCTGTTGGATGAGGCGGGTAAGCTATTCGAGAGGATAATTTCTTCTCGAATTAGCCAGCACTTAGCGTGCCACGGCCCGGACCTCTCCGAAAACCAATTCGGCTTCCGGCAGCGTCGTTCGACGGTAGACGCCATTCTCCGCGTCCGAACGCTCTCAGAGCAGGCCATATCCCAGGGTAGAGTAGTCTTGGCAGTAAGCATTGACATTGTCAACGCTTTTAATTCTCTACCCTGGAGAGCGATCATGGAGGGCCTGTCTGCGCATCAAGTGCCTTCCTATTTACAGGAGGTTTTGAAGGCCTACTTATCAGACAGGCGTATCCGCTTCCCAGGTCGCTATGGGAGCGTTCACGAGAAGAACGTCATGCGCGGGGTGCCGCAAGGTTCGGTACTGGGTCCACTACTGTGGAATATCGCATATGACGCAGTGCTGAAAACGGTGCTCCCACTAGGAGTGAGCATCGTTTGCTACGCCGATGACACCCTCGTTCTCACAGAAGGGGTGTCTTTTTCGAGAACGGCTCGGCTAGCAGAGCTCGGGGTAGCACGCGTCATAGCGAAGATCCGCGGGTTGGGCCTACAGGTAGCGTCCCAGAAAACCGAGGCGATATGGTTCCACGGCCGTAGGCTAAGAGTTGAGCCAGCTGAGACCTCAGTGCGTGTCGGCGAAGCGGATGTCCGGATAGGCAGGTTCATGAAGTACCTTGGCCTAATATTGGACAGCCGCTGGTGCTTCGACGAGCACTTCGATCGTCTCGTCCCTCGGATTCATAAGGTAGCGGGTGCCATGCACAGACTGCTGCCGAATCTCGGGGGACCAAGAGAAGAAGTCCGCCGTCTCTACGCGGGTGTGATACGCTCGATTGCGCTCTACGGTGCGCCGGTATGGTCGGACAAACTGTCTGCCAGCCGGCGTCGTGCGCGGAAACTGAATTCCGCGCAACGTACGATCGCAATCAGAGTCGCCCGAGGTTACCGTACCATTTCGTATGAGGCGGCGACAGTCCTGGGGCGGTTTCCGCCCCTGGACATTCTGGCGGATATGGACGCACGGGTCTTTCATAAGATCCGAGTCCTCCGTCAGAGGACTGAACTCTTCAACGAAGAGACGATCGGAGCGCTTCGGAGGAGAGCCAAATGGCGAGCTCTGAGGTGCTGGCGCGAACGGCTTCACGAGCCTAGGAACATACGCCAAAGGGTGGTTGACGCTATCCTACCGAACTTTCGGGCCTGGCTGAAGAGCAGGGGTAGAGTGACCTACCGCCTTACTCAGATACTCACCGGACATGGCTGTTTCGGTGAGTATCTGAAAAGGATACAAAGAGAAGAGACGGCCCGGTGTTACCATTGCGGGCACGACGAGGATTCCGCACAGCACACGCTGCAGTTCTGCCCGGCGTGGGAGTCGCAGCGGCGGATCCTCGTCGAAAAAGTGGGACCGGATCTCTCTCCGTCGGCCATCGTCGGAGCGATGGTTCAGCGCAGCGAAGCCTGGGACGGCATGATCACCTTCTGCGACATGGTCATGTGTGCGAAGGAAGACGCCGAGCGAGCAAGGGAGCGCGCTGAACCCGCTCGGAGGAGAAATCGCCGCGGCCGTACTTAGCGGTCCCCGGCGAGGTATCCCTGTAGTTCCGGGACAAGAATAGGGCTACGGTATCCCCTGCCTGTCGTAAGAGGCGACTAAAAGGGGGCTTCTGGGGTCGTGGGTGGCAAGAGTGGGAGCTCGAACCACCCAGCCAACGGCCCCGGGAAGGACGGCGGTATGTGTGGTCGCATACCGTCGTATGCACCAGACGGTGCGGTGAGCGATAAGCTCACCTGGGCGGAGCCCGACGGGGCAATGCGCTAAGAGGACTCCGGTTGCGTTCCTTTGGAGATCCCGAAGTCCTCTACGCAGCGCTGAGGACGGCCACCGGGGGGGTTTTAGTGCGGTAAGAGTCCCACATAACCCTGTGTCGCTCCCAAGGCATCGGGTACCTTTTGAAGGTTTCCCCCTCGTCAACAAAAAAAAAAAAAAAAAAAAAAAAGGTATGTGAAGTCTACCAATACGCTCTTGGCCAGCGCGGTGGACTATGGCCTAATCTTTATCATTCTAAGAGGAGACCCGTGCTCAGCAGTGAGACAGTAATGGGTTGATGATGATAATGATACTGTCCCACAGCTGGGCACATCTCTCAGAGTGAGGCGTGTACTCTATACAGGTCATAGTCCACCGCGCTGGTTAAACGCAAATAGACAGACTTCATAAATTTTGAGATTTTATTAAAGAACTCTCACGTGTATACGTTATCCTTAGGCGTGAGGTCATCTTTGTCGAAATTTTTAGTCTAATTTTGATGTACATAATATGTACTCGTATTAGTTTTAAGAAATATGTTTATCTTATATATAAAATTCTCGTGTGACAATGTTAGTTACCGTACTCGTCCGAAACGGCTTTACCGATTTTCACCAAATTTTTATGTATATTAAATAGGTCTGAGAATCGGCTACTATCTATTTTCATACGCCTAAGTGAAAAGCGTTGTTCACCTTAACATTTTTTTATTTATATGGCAACACAACGTTTGCCGGTTCAGATAGTAGTGTTATAATATCGTACGAACTTTTTGGACAACAATCTTTGAAATGAGTCTGTTAATACTTCGTAGTAGTCATTAAGGAGAGTGTGGTAGATACTCGTAACTAGGATTCTTAGCGTTTAGTACATTGCCCGAGTATAACTTTATCAATTGTGACGTTTATTAGGTTTTGTCTTTCGATCTACGTTCGTGGTATGAGAGTATCGACAGGTGTTTTATTCACACTACCCTAATCCACGGGAAATTGTAGCAAAACGGTTGAAATTGTACACCCCAGTTTCAACGCCTCAAAATGATTATTAAAGTTGGTAGTCTTGCGTGATTCCAATGTTTCGTATTACACACATGCTACTAAACTTGTTGATGATATAATTTAGGTTCTATAAATGGTTCGTCATTTTTTGTATGTTTCGGTACGCCTCTGGTTTATAATTGAATAGAATTTCAAAATTTTTGGTAAATCTTTATATTTTGACTAGAATTTTAAGAAGGCATTTTTAATCGACTCAGTTGATACAGGTATTAATAAAATGGAGTGGGAGGAGCGTCATTTGCTCCACCAGGACAGAGCTCGATAGTGGCACCGCGCTCGGAGGACACCTGTTGTGTTCCATTGGAGATCCCGGAGTTCTGCAAGTTGCGCCGAGAATGGCCACAGAGGGGATTTTTGTGTAAGTTCCCCCTTCAACAACAAAAAGTGGCGGTAGTGGTGCCGGAGTCGAACCACAGGGAGTTCTACCCTTAAATTAAGCGCGTTCGATTGTTTTCTTATAGAGAAAACAGAGCCTAGCAGTGGATTAATAGGGAAGATGGTTCGGCCAGATTCGGCCAATTCCTGCCATCGGTCCACCAATCGCATGCAGGTTGTAATCCACGTGCGGGTCGCGTGCGCAGCCCCCGGGCGTCAGTGCTGCCAACATGCCCAAATTATCGGCTAATCACACAGGGTGGCCAACCAAACAGCCGTCCTCGGTACCTAATTGCTCCTTAACAATACTTTAACGGCTAAAAGCTTGTTTTGGGTACTTTAAGGGCCGTTGAACGATTTTGGTTTCGTCTGGTCTTATTAGATTTGCAGAGATACGAAAAATCTTGAAAATAACAAATAGTGAAAGGTTTGGTTATTTCTTAATTTCATTTTTAAATTGTGGACACAAACATGTTGCTCCCTCTGAGGACTAAGTTGGAATGCCTTGGATAAGAATATCTGCCTTGTCACAACCTTCACACCTTGATGGAGTTATAGGATAATATAAATGAACTTGCAGAATTAATTGCGATATATTACATGGAATACCAATGAACACTCTATAATACATACGCTTGACAGACATATTAAATCAAAGTGACAAACATATAAAAAAGTTAATGAATTTACATTGAGTTTATATGTCTTCAACACACCTCAACACAGCAGTACTTAATACTATTGTTATGAGGCACATTAATATTTGTGGCATTCCTGCATCCTAAGTGAAACCATAAAAGATTCTGCAACATTTAATAAGTACATTTCATTTCACATCACCTTTTAATTCTATCGATAACTCCAATTTTAATACAAAGCTTAATAAAATAAAGATTATAAGTTTTTAATACCGTTTATACTAACAAAGGAATCAATTATCGTCGCACCCGATCACTCAGGACTGCAAATTATCGATACCAGATCATACATGTTGTTCTAAGCAAAAAGTTCGGATGACCGCCCGGTCGCAGTACTTGGGGAATATGTAATGAACGAGGGGAATTTGCGAAGGATTTCAACATAAATCTCAATAAATAATGCTTTTCGAATACGATTTGATGGTGGTAGCCCTTTGTGGTTCAACTCCGGCGGCACCACCGCCACACCTATATGCCTTATAACAGAGGTGTTAAGTGCTGCTGTGTTCTGGTTTGAAGGGTGTCGTAAGGGAGACATACTTTTCCGAGGCATTCCAGCTTTGTCCTCAGGAGTAGCGGCGCATCTGTGGCCGACCTCAGATAGGTATATCTAATCATATCTGGGGTTGATTGCAGATGTCCATGGGCGGAAGTAGCCACTTACCATCGAGTGGACTGCAAGTCCGTCAGCGAGTCGTCTGCTATTCCTATATTACTATAAAAAGGTGTCGTAGAATTCGTTTCAGTTGTGGGAGTGACAAAGGTTATAATATTTTATTCGGGATTTTTGGTTTTATATGGGGCGGCAAAATTTTATTCATTCTTGATTCTAGGTGGCAAAATAGTACTTACCCGGGGAGTCACGTCTGGGGCGGATAGACACCTGTTTCGTTGATCTATTTTCAGAGGGCAGCTCGAATCCTTGATAATTCTTTTTGTTATGCCTATGACTACCTACTCCTACCTATAGTCCGCGACTGTCTACCTCGTATTATCTACAGCCTGCGAATTCGTAAACATCCTTTGCCTTGCAATTTTAAAAAGGTTACCTGTAGGTACATACAGGTGTATATATAGGTAGAGTATCAAACTGATATTAGTAATAATGGTTCGGTCATAACCATTATGGTACATCATCAGTAATCACGGTCACGACGCAACAGTTCAGGTGGCTCTCTTAACGCACTTAAGTTTCGGTTTGTTTACTTTGCGACGTATTTGCATTTCAAATTTGAGATCGCTTATTAAGTTTATTTCGGCCGTAATTGGGAGGACTACGCGGTGGGAATGGTAAGATGTTGTAATTGGCATGGTCTGATGGAATTTGGTGATGGACTGATTGTGGAAAAGTGGTTAAGTATGATATTTTAGTGTACGTAATAAATTGTCTTGGAAAGAGTATTGTTGACAATGGTCCACTTGTTTTTGTTATATAAGAAGAGCGGGTTTCCTCACGATGTTTATCTTTACCGTTTACATTATCGACCCATTAATGTCGCACTGCTGGGCACGGGTCTCCTCTCAGAGTAAGAAGGATTAGGTCATAGTCCATAGCACTGGCCAAGTGAGTTGGTAGGCTTAGCATAACTTTGAATTTTTTTTTTAGATTTCTCAGGTACGCAGGTTTCCTCACGTTTTCAGCAGTTTTCCTTTACCGTTTAAGTAAGTAATGATTAATTTATAATTTACAGATAAGTTTAAAAAGTTAGATGGTTTTGCTGGGATTCGAACCTCGTACCTCTCGGTTGAGGGTGAGTTTCTAAACATTAAGGGGGTAACTTAAGGCTTATTATTAATAATCTAAAAGATTTGAAATTTACATACGATTCATTTGTATACCTACTACAGTACTTGCATATCTAATTAAGAACAAACAACAACATTATCATTAAAACCTATCACAACCAAACACGAATATTTATCATTTAATGAATTTACATTCATTTGTAAATTGTATTCATCTAATCGTAAACGTCACTTGCGCCCCCTACTAAGTTGCGTGTGAAACGTCACGGATTTTCCACTCGAGAGCGTCTGATCACGCCTTTATATGATTATAGTTTGGATTTTGGAGAATACAATGTTGTTAGGATGTTACTTTTTGGTTCATAAAATCCCTTTTGTTCAGTAGATTGTGTAACTAGATTCGTTTAGATGAAGGGAATGTTAACGGAAAATGAATGTATTTGAAAATAACTAGTGTAGGAGTTTAGTGGTATTAATTTGTACTATGTTAAAATAAGATAATAACGGAATTTTATTGCTAAGCCGTCGCTGTTTATTCGTATCACAGGACTCTATCTCCTGAACGGTATAGGTAGACACTTAAATTTAAACATTGCATATACTTCTATATTAACAAATAATAAATGGTGGTACGGAACACTCAGTGTGCATGTTCGACTCGCACTTACCTATAAATATTACGTAAATAATATTATGACAGCACCTGGAGACTACGTTTTTTGTTTAATATTGGAAAAGCAGGCGACTATGCAGTTCACCTGATGGTAAGTGGCTATTGCCGCCCATGGACATCTGTTATCAACCCCAGACAGGATTAGATATTCCTACCTGAGGTCGGCCACAGATGCGCCGCTACCTCTAAGGACTAAGCTGGAACGCCTCGGAAAATAATGTCTTCCTTACCACACCCTTCAAACTGGAACACAGCAACGCTTAATACTGCTGTTATTAGACAGAAATAGGTGTGGCGGTGGCGACGCCGGAGTCGTACCACAAAGGATCTACCACCTTTCAACAACAACTATATTTAGCGTGAAGCAGTTCTTGTGTTTCAGTAGAAATGTGTGAATACCAACTGACATTTTTTTTTGTATTTTACCTAACGATAAGGCAGACGGGTTACCTGATGGAAAGCAGTCACCGTCGCCTATGGACATTAGCAACACCAGAGGAGTCGCCAATGCATCGCCGGCTTTGAAGGAGAGTTCTTTTTACACCCCTCTTAAAGAGCCATGTCATAGTCCTGAGGAAATACCTCAGGAGCAAGTAGAAGGTGACGTTATAGACGACTTTTTGACGTCTTTATTCTGGGTAGTAATCAATTACCAATCATAAAATTTAATATTTGAATTTTATTTTCGGCCGTAAAATATCAAATAAATATAATTTAAATCGGCTATTATTACGTTCACAATAAAATATTACTTGCATAATATTTTCGAGTATTAAAAATTTCATTAACTCGCTTCAATTACCAGTATTTAAAAGCTTTATTTCCACAATTTTGGAGGTTTCATTTCCAAAATCAAGTGGACATGTGTTAGGGTAATCGGTTTGGGGTGCAGGTGTCTGAGACGGATATATTGCGGCTAGGGATGCTATGATATCGAAATCTCGATAATATCGAACGCTCAATATCGATATTAATATAGATATAGACAATTGCTGACTGATACGATGAAATCATTCAATTCATTTCTGTATATAGGTACACCTATCGATATTTAAAATTTTAAATATTTTATATATTAAGTAAGACTTAGTAGTCAACATGAATAATATTTTTACATTGTCGGTTAAAAAAGTCCTTTTAGTTAGATATTTGAATATTTAATAAATTATCGATATATCGTTATATCGCGTGCAATTCGATAATTGTATTAGATAAGTATTCAATAAGTATCGATATACTTACATATATACATATTTAAAAAAAAACATCTCCAATGGCGACTAAAGTGAGTATAGCTCATGTTCCACGTTCTTCTCTGTTGAGATTACATTAAGCTTAAACCGCTTTAAACTAGTGAAAGGCTAATGGTTTGAAACTTGGCCTTTCAATCGGAAGGCCTGGTGCAATTCCAAAACAAGCACCTCAAAGTTTTCATTGGGGATGATTCTTTTTCACAGCTGGGGGATACTGGAAGCTTACTCTACCGACATGGATGGGCTACTATGGTTACCAACCAACTTCCTATAAACCTTCCCTGGTTATACTTGCTACACATTTTTTTGTGTGAAAAAAGTCTAATTATAAATTATTTGTTTAATCATTCGTATCATATTAACTATATCATTTAAACAGCGTTAAGCTACTTAAGTGGTAATAAGTATGGATTATGTACAGTTTAACTGACAAGGATAATGCCAGTTAAGTATAATTAATCATCCTATTAAACGTGTCTAAGTTAACCTATTTAAAATTAGTTAAGTGAGAGTCGGTCTCACACATGAAAGGTCCCTAATTCCGTGCCACTGATGATGTTATCCAAACGAGCAAAAACGCAGAAAATGTGTTACATGTAATTTTTAATGGTCTTTATTGGATAATTGGTTAATTATTTGTTATTTTAGTAGGTATAGTTGACAGTGATAGTATAGTTAGAAACTCGTGCTCTCAATCGTTAGGGATTAGGTTCGAATTCTAGACACACTCAGATTCCTGAAACTCGTGAGGAAACTTGCACGTCTGAGAATAAGGAGTGACCTAAAAGGTAGGTGAACTATGGTCTAGGAGCGAGACAGTAATGAGTTGACAACTACATTTATATTATAAGTAACACATATGTGAGGAGTGTAAGTGTGTACATATTACATGCTATTACGGTTCCAGAGATATAGATGGACGGATAACCGAAGATTATTTTTAGGGTTTTGTTGACACTCTCTGGATACGGAACCCTAAAAACGTATTTATTTAATAAGGATTAATATGCAAAATTTGTTCCGATTCTAATCGATGATATGTTTTTATAGTGGATAAACAAGCCATAAATATTAACAAGTGCTTATAATAAGCAGGTTTGTTTTTGAAAAGGTGAATGTTGACTTAAAAATAGATAGAATAAAAATAGAATAGACGTAATAGTAATATGTACTAGTACTCAATTCACAACAATTGTATGGTCCAGCTCGAAAGCCATACAAAATTGTAAGTTTGGCAAGGCTACGCGTTCCAAATGACTCTAATGAGATATAGTGGACTGTATGGTGTATGATTGTAAGAGGTATGACCCCATCCTCGTCCCAGCAGATGAGTAGATAAAACCACCAACCTTGCCTTCCAAGTCGATCTGCGGGCTCGAATCGTGTCAGGGGTGATCCGCATGACGCTTTCACGGGACTCAATGAAGCAAGTACCGCCTGATCTTCCTGAGGAGTAGTCTTTGCACTTCACTATGCACACGCGGTAGCACCTCTAGTGGCACGTGGAAAACAGGAGCGAGCACGTACAGAACGTCTGTATGTACTCGCCGAGCGCAAGACGACGACTGGTCGCACGAAGCAACATTGGCAACAACTCTGGTGGAATATTTACATCTACCCACCTAAAGCTGACAAGGACTGAACAACTACGTATAAAGTACGTATAAGTGCATTCTAATAGGTTTCAAGACGCTCAAGCAAACTAGTAACCCAAACCGAGAACAGATATGTAAATTCATCATTTAGATATTTGTCTAGCCGGGGATCGAACCCGGAACCGTCGCGGGTCAGAAACCGTTCGGTGACCGCTCCTGTACGCACGTCATTTTAAAAACTTCTTGATTTCACTCCAGCGGCGTCACATATATTATTCCTATGTTGAAGTCTACCATGGACTTATGAAATATGGACTTAAATCTTATACTAAGAACCTTGCCAAAGACATTCTAATGATTAAAAACATTATTTAATTGGACAATTGGCTTTTATAATATAACGTACCTACTATTAATTGTAATTTTTACGAGTCTCATAGATATAATCTGGTGGCACGGCCGTGCCGTCGCCAAGTTGCACAAAAAAAACAAAAGTGGCACGATCGTACCATTCTTTTGGCGAAGCAAACGAAAATGGCCTGCATTTTCGTCCCCTATTAACTTTGTTGTAGTTAAAACTAGAAGCCTTAATTTTTAGGAATCATTCAGTTTAGCATTAAAAACAGAAGTATCTATGCTTGCAATTGAATACAGTCCGCGTGTAAGAAATTTACTCAAGTACGCGAGCACCCAGTGCCCCTCTACGTGTGTTGATTTGGGTAATGTGTACTTACTTGGGACTCACCGCAGGCACGCAAGGTGCGCGCTTGTTTCCATTGCTCGTTTTAACAGCACGACAATTATGGTTTGTACGGGAGTGCTGCCAATTATTATGCCTTTGTAAGTTTTCGGGAATCAGAGAAATTTTAATTTATACACAGGCGATAATAAGGTAAATAAAACGATTTCAAAATTTTACTTTAAAAAAGCTTTGATAAAATGTATTTAGTAAGAGGTAAATACATATTCTAAAACAGACACTTGGAAAATGGTGCTATTGATGATTTTTTATAAATACCTCATTAATAAAAATATAGTATGACAATAATAATAAGTTTAATAACATGTTGGTTCGGTTAAGTATTATTATGTAAGTGCTTTCCTATTATAATATCCTGGAAATTAAAATACCGTGTTTAACATTGCTTTTATAAGGTAGAAATAAATGTGAAGTAGATGCCCGAAGTCTGAGAATTCATTCTATTAATAAAATGAGAATCTTATTTCACGTGAAAAATGCTTACTTGGTCAATGGAAACACACCATCAGCCAACTAACGTATCGATTAATGTCCAATGATGACATAGTACTGACAGTATCACGTGCCTAATTCTTGCTTATTTATTATCATGATAACATCTTTATGGAGAATTTTGGCAAGTTTCGTCGCACGAAGCGCCAACCGATTTACACCGGCAGGTGGCTCGCCACCTTGGGTGATGGGTGCTGATGGCCTTGGGTTTTGCGAGTCAGTGCGTCGGTGAAAACGTTTTTCTTGTAATGACGTTTTAGGTACCGGCTTTGAACTTGGAGGTACCTATGAGATAATAAATTGTACCTAATAATATTACCTAAGATATATTTGAACGTGTAAACCATAGATTAGTAAAGATACTTCGCCGCCTTGAAATTGAATGAAGCCTAAGCCTAAGCCAAATGGCTTATTATCGTAAGTTCTTTTTTTGAATTCTTGACAAATAAAAACATTTTTAGAGAAAATTTACGAATAAATAACTAATACTGCGTAATTTACATGATAAATAAATAATTATTTCAAATATTTTAGGGACAGTTTAGCGCGGAGACGTGGCAAAACTTTTTTACGCAACTATTTCAATTCTCAAAACTGGTTACATGTTGTTGTTAGGAGTTAGTAATCTTTACTAATCTATGGTTTAAACTTACACTTACACTTAACTTACTTACACTAATATTTTACACTAAATACTAATTGTTTTTTTTATAATAAACTATAACTATAAGTTAAGTAAAGTATAATAAAAAAAATTGGCCAAGTGCCGCCACTTTTTTATTTTTAGTATTTCTCGTCGTCGTCGTATAGCGTCAGACAGAGCGTCGACAGACAGCTAAGTCTTAGTAATAGGGTTCCGTTTTTACCCTATGGGTACGGAACCCTAAAAATTGCGAAGAAAAACCATCTTTCCTCCATCTTAATTGCTACGCAGCTCAAAAATCGCATCGAAAACAAAATATAAGGCTGGCAGCACACTTCACCGATATCATTTGCGAACGAATCCATTAATAATAATAATAATAATATACTTTATTCACCACAATTGCAGTACACAGTACAATTCTTAAAACTAAATATACCAAAAATAAAAATTAAAAAAATTTATTTAAGAAAAAAAAAAAAAAAACAAAATCACAAAAAAACAAAAATAATAACAAGAAAAAAATAAAGAAATAAAAACTTGAACAAAACAAACAAAAGGCAATAACAAAGCAAAGGTTATAATTATCTAGTGCCGTTAAAGTACTATGCGCTGCAACAATCGCGAAAGGGAGCAAACTCAGAATTATGCCATGAGCGGTTAAAAACACCTACCCACAGCTCTGGTTTTCAGTTTGCCCCATGATACGAGGCGGCTCGGACGGCCGCCGCCTGCCCGAAACAGTTATCTTACAAATCATTTTTGATGTATATAATATACATATGTTCGAAACTGCACTGTGTTACTACTCATTGTTTATATAAATTGGTAAGTACAAATATTTTATAGACACAATATGTACACTACAAATAATCTTATTACAGTATCATTACTTCCGTTCATTAACAAAGCCAGCTTTGCTTCGCGGCAAAATAATAAATTTCGCCACCAATTTGTTCCTGCGATTCCTTCGTCGCCCAATTCTATAATTTGACGTAATGTAGTCTCGTAAATTCTTATCGAGTGGACGATATAATGTGTTGGAGATCTGTGGATACGACTGTGATCGAGAAAGTCAATCACTTTTATTGGGTACTGCCTTAGCCATCTATAATCAACCCCCGATAAGATTAAGTTCCAATTGAGGTTGGTAACAGATGCGATGCTTTTTTTTTGTGTACGAGGGGGAAACCTGCAAAAGGTACCCAGCGCCGTGGGAGCGACGCAGGGTTATGTGTGATTTTTACGGCACTAAAATCCCCCCGGTGGCCATCCTCGGCGCTGCGTAGAGGGCTTCGGGATCCTCAAAGGAACGCAACCAGAGCCCTCTTAGCGCGTTGCCCCGTCGGGCTCCGCCCAGGTGAGCAGGTGAGAGGTGCATACCTAGAGATGCTACTCCTAAGGACTAAGTTGGATTGCCTCGGATAAGTATGTTTCCCTTGTTTCACCCTTTAAACCAGAATGCAGCAGCGTTTAACACTGATATTTAATAGGCAGATATATGTGTAGCGGTGGTGTCGGCGGTGGTTTCAAAGTCCAGTCACAGAGGAGGTTTATTACCTTTAGCTTATAATCGGTAGGTAGTTTTTCATCAATTTTCTTTGGTAAGGAATTAAGTGAAAAAATCCACGTATTTTCTTTTTCTAAAAAAAGATCATTAAGTATATATTTAACCGTCTTTTATGTCAGTGGCACATATCTATTCAATTTAAGTAGTATACGCATCATTATATCAATTTATTTAAGTAAATATCGTTATTTTCTTCTCATTTTATTGGATCTATAATTAAAATAAGCAAGTCTTATCCACACAGGCGATCGCACCGCGGCGCGTGGCCGGTCATGATGGGCATTATTACAAATAAAACACCATGTTATTTTGGCAGCGACAGTACTCCCGCCGGCGGTTGTCTTTATTGGCCTCGACTGTACGTTCCCAGACACTCCTGTTTGAGCCAAACGCAATACGTAATTTCGTGCATGACTGTAATCCGATTGAAGTATCTTTTGATCATACTTTTATTGGTGTAATCAAAACTAATTCACGCTACCTAAATATAGGAGTATTAAGAATAAATTCGGATTTCGGAGTAATTAGTGTGAACTTGATTTGTTTTTAAGTTGCAAAATTACGTGAATATTAGAGAATTAAATAAAATGGGTAAAAAATTAAATTTAATTAAACAAGTAAGGGTATTTTATTTTACTTACTTTAATTAAATTAAATTTCATTAGTATTATATTTTTATTATTATTGTAATCTTTCATGTTAAATAAAATTTCTTTGTGTGTTAAAAAAATGGGTGTTTACATCTTACATTAGAGAAATGAAATTACTTTCAGGAATTAATTCTATTTTAAAATGTAATAGTTTTAATCGACACTCAAAAGACATATCGAAATTTATTATATTTATCATCAAAGTTACAGATTTGACTATATCATTAATATTTGATATTGCTTACATGTGTAAGAAATGAAATGACCTCAATCATAATAAAGTGAAGCTATTTAAATTGCAAGCTCATTTGCTACAATTATATAAAGACCACGAATCCGTGTTAATTTTTTGTTCAAACATTTGACAGATCCAAGAAGAATCTCCATCAGGTGTATCGTAATCCCTCGGGAATCCTAAACGTGGCTAATCGGCGCAATAAAACAGGAATGGGATCAATGTGTAGTCTGACAAAGTTTTATGTGCGTTTGGCAGTTTTCGGAAATAGTCGTATGTTGCCAGCTTCATGAACGACTTTTCAATTTCCCCCATTTAAAATATATTTCGTTTTTACGATATTTATTTATTATAATCTTAAAACTACATTTCATGTTATTTGTGAATAAAATTATTATTTTTTAGATCATTCTTAAAGATACGTAATAATAAATTAAATTTTGATAAATATAGTCGTTAAAACTTTCCAATTCTTAGGTAGTTTTGAGAACCTAACAACATTATCATTGCCAGTGGCGCCCCTACCACATGCACAGAAAATTTTGTCGGAGATGCATTTTATGTTACAAGTTCATAGTTGTTTAAAGTATGATTGCAGACTTGCTATTTTTTGATATTTAGTTCGCTAAGTACTTTTAATTAGGTACTGATATAGATAACCAGCGTGCAGACTACAGATGGTACGTAGCTAGCACCGCCCGTGGACATCTGTCATCAACCTCAAACCAGAGTTCTACCTGAGGTCGGCCACAGAATTGCTACCCTTAAGGACTAAGTTGGAATGCTTTGGTCAATTTCCCTTACCATCGAATGCAGCAGAAATGAACACTGCTATTATTAAGAAGAAAAAAGTACGGCGATTGTGCCTTCTCCACATAAAACATTCTATCTTTGGAATGCCAAAATCAAAAAATATATAGAACTAAAATTAAATAAGAAAACCCCATCTGAATTGAAACCTCCTTTTTGAAGATGGTTAAAAAACATTAAAATTCCTAACATGTCACAATGTTACATATAAAAGTCGTCCGTGCGTAACAGGCCTAAATGTCAAATCAGAATCGTACACGCATTCTCTCTCGACAGGTGCTGTGACAGATGATCTTTACGGAACACTTTTTCTCATTCTCAAAATTACCTTTGATATTTTAGTATTTAATTTGAAAGAAGCTATTGCCTTTATGGATGTGATGCGTAATTTGTAATTAATTATAAAAGTTTTGTACCGTGTCAACAGTGGTCTAAAATGCAATTTTTAAAAGCTGTTAATACCAGATTTTTAAACAGACTTTACATGCATACACAAACTCACATACACATATTTACTGACTGTACTTTATGTACATATAATGTAAAATGTTCATACATTTTAGGTAATAGCCAAAAATTTATTTACATTTAACGTACCATATTAAGTATTATATACCATAAATTAAGCTGTGGATTTAGTAAATATATAAATAAATGAATAAAATATTAAAATTAGTACAAACTTTGTAAATGAGTTCTTATATACATATTCAAAGAAACAAACAGACATACAAGCAAGCAAATTAAATCGTCTGTCTTACCTGTAAAAAAGAAAACATAACTTAAAAAAACACAAAATAAATCATTATAATTGCAATTTGAATCCGCAATCAATGGATTCATTAATCAAGAGACAATGCCTGTAGGCGAACTGCGATTACTGTAAATAACGCATACTTAACTAGTTTTTATAGGGGCGTGTAAATTACCCCCAGGGTCAGTTAATCCGTGGTCAATGTTTGAACACAAGAACGGGTCATTCTACTATTTTATTGAAATTTTATTGAAGGGATAGCCTAGTGGTTTGATGATCACCATACCGGTCTGACACGCAAAAGGGATTCGATCCCCGGCCAGGCTGACGAGTTTATATATTTGTTCTGGGTGATTGGTGATGATTTAGTCTTCGTCTGTATACACATGGTACTCCCGATACAGGGAATTCTAGTGTGAGGCTATGTGTGTAGAAAGCGTTTTTTTAAATAGAAAATTTTAAATAGAAGGAAAGAATTAGGTCTCTTAAATAGCGTGCTCAAATCAATCTCTGATTATTTCAGATTATGTGCGTATTAAATATAATTTGCTTTAACGCTGAAGGAAACAAAACGTGAGGAAATCTACGAGCTTAAGATGTCTTTAAAAAAAACGTTATCAAAGGTGTGTGTAGTGTACCAATCTGCACTTGGCCAACGCGTTGGACCTTATTCTTAACCCTTCTCACCCATAGATCTATGCCCAGCAGTGGGATAGTAAAAGTATTTTTAAACTAGTGCTTTGAATATTATAAGTATGTAAGCTGTACTTCTGATTTATTTGTACGTAATAAATATAAATGAACATTGAAATTAAATGAAGTGGAATTGTTTATTGCACGATTATGTTAATGTTACAACATAATTTAAGACCTTGTCAGTTTAGAAATGTTAATGGTATACATATTTGAAAGGTGCTAGTTACAATAAAGTTAATAAATACCACCACCGCCATATTTATGTCTAGTGTAAAACAGTTGTGTTGTGGTGGTAGTGTGGATGATGGCTATTTTTTTTATAATATAGGAGTAGCAGACGAGCATGCAGTCCACCTGATGGTAAGTGGCCTCTGCCGCCTATGGACATCCGGAATCAACTCCACATAGGATGATTTTCCTACCTGAGGTCAGCCACAGATGCGCCGCTACTCCAGAGGACTAAGCTGGAACGCCTCGGAAAAGTATGTCTCCCTTACCACTCTTCAAACCAGAACACAGCAGCGCTTAACACTGCTGTTATGAGGCAGAAATAGGTGTGGCGGTGGTGCCGCCAGAGTCGAACCATTAAGGATTCTTCTACTATCTTCAACGAAGCGCCGTCGTAGTCATCAGGAGTGGTAATGCATCGGTGGTCGACTTAAGGTAGAACCATCGTTCTATAGGTACGGAGATGGTTATAATTGTTTTTGGGTGAGAGTGACCACCAAGTATTAGGTGGTTGCGAGCTTTTTTGCTTCTCCAAAAAACATAGCAAAATTTCAACGTTTTAAAAACTACATGTAACGCAGTGGTTTCATATATATTACTAGTGGTTGTTTACGAAGCAGAGTTCAAAGTTCGATCTCTGGTCAAACATAAATCTTGATAGTTAATTCAAATTACACCTATTGTCATAAAGTGACATATCATGGGTGTTTGTTGAAATGTACTTACTATAGCACCCATAATACAGAAAATTCCAATTGAGATATAATAAACGAAACTTCGTACAAAATATAAACTACAAAATGAGTAGGTACCAAAAATAACATAAAAATATAATCTTACATTTCTTAAAGTTGCTATATATATCTTTAATGAGTTAATGACAGAAATGTTCCAATTTTATCTTTAAGATGTGAAATTTATAGTTATTTGCAGAATAACCCAGAAATAGCCGAGGGTTTATCGGTGGCATGTAATTTATAATCAATTAGGGCGCACCCGGTAAAGGTGTCCCGACATAATGTCGTTTTTGTAACGGCACGTGGAAAAAATGTCCTCTCTAATAGAAAAAGTAGAGATGACAAATGATTCCGTGTTAGCGTTATAAGTTCCCGCGGCTTTCCCGATAGAAGGCAGTGTGAATCTACTGTTACATAACTTGTAAGTTTTAATAATTTAATCATTAAAAAATACTCTTTACATTTTTATTGCTTTCTGGGTGGTTTTGAATTCGTTGTTTTTCGTCAACCTATTATACTGTCTCACTGTAAGGCACGGGTTTCCTCTCAGAGTGAGACAGTCTTTGGCGATAGTTCACCGCGCTGGCACTTGGCCAGCGCGGTGGACTATCGCCCAGTGGACCCAGCCTCCTAATTTGAGTTCCAAGGTTCAACCTTATGTCATCGTCAATAGTGAAGTTATTTGCACATTAGAAACTGATTATCATTTGTTTTAACGGTAAAATAAAATATTTTTTTAATTGTGTGAACTATTCTCAAAGGTGCGTGAAGTCTAAGCCAATACGCACGAAAAAGCACTTGGCGAACGTGGTCGAATTTGTCTTCATAGACTCCATTTTGAGAGGGAAACAATGACCAACCGTGGGATAATAATAGGTTAAAGATACCTTTTCTTACAACAAAATTAGAACTAAAATACAACAGCTACTGCTTTAAGGCAGACTGACTGCCAACGATAACAGCAGTGAATCTGCAAATATCCTTTGATTGTAAAAGACAAATAACCCTTAAATTTACAGATATCCGTTTACTTTTACAGGTAGGTACAATATTCCTTAAGGCAGACAGACTGCCAGCCTGACAGAGTAATAGCAGTGGAACTGCAAATCCTTTGATTGTAAGAGACAAATAACCCTAAAACAGATATTCGATTACTTTTACAGGTAGGTACAGCATTCCTTAAGGCAGACAGACTGCCAGCCTGACAGAGTAACAGCAGTGGAACTGCAAATCCTTTGATTGTAAAAGACAAATAACCCTTAAAACAGATATCCGATTACTTTTACAGCTAGGTACAGCATTCCTTAAGGCAGACAGACTGCCAGCCTGACAGAGTAACAGCAGTGGAACTGCAATGTTCTTTGATTGTAAAAGAATAACCCTTAAATTTACAGATATCCGTTTACTTTTACAGGTAGGTACCGCATTCCTTAAGGCAGACAGACTACCAGCCTGACAGAGTAACAGCAGTGGACCTGCAAATACTTTGAGCGAGACTAATGACCCTTCCATTTACAGATATCTGTTTACTTTTACAGGCACGTACAGTATTCCTTAAAGCAGACAGCGTGACAGAGCAACAGCAGTGGACCTGCAAATCCTTTGAACGAGACTAATGACCCTTCTATTTACAGATATCCGCTTACTTTTACAGGCAGGTACAGTATTCCTTAAAGCAGATAGCGTAACAGTAACATAGCAATGGAACTTCAATGTCCTTTGATTGTACAAGACAAATGACCCTTCCATTTATAGATCCACTTACTTTTACTGGTACAGCATTCCTTCTCACTTCATAACTCATTCATATTATTCATGAATTAATCATGCATGCCAGTTGATATCATTATACGTATTCATTTAGTATTTAATGAAGCAATTACCTTAAGTATTTTATAATAACCGAAACGGACTTAATGTGGACAGTATGTTGTATATTTTTAATAATATAGGAGTAGCAGACGAGCGTCCAGTCCACCTCATGGTAAGTGGCTACTGTCGTCCATGGACATTGTAATCAAGTGCAGATAGGATTAGATATTCCTATCTGAGGTCGGCCGCAGATGTCTTGCTACCCTTGAGGACTAAGCTCAGTACGTAAACAAATACTAAAACAGTCATATTTGTCAAAACGTAAAAACTCATGGTAAGGGTACAGAGCGGACTAGTAGTTTGGCGCGGATATACACGCGTACGCACACGGGCCGAGAAGAGACTGCAGGCACTGCAATGAATTGATTGATGTATGCGTTGGGACACGCATGCGTGTATTAACACGCGCGACAGGTAAAGTATCCTTGGTCCCTGTAGTTCCGGCACCAGAATAGGGCTACGGTATCCCCTGCCTGTTGTAAGAGGCTGCAGGCACTGCAATGAATTGATTGATGTATGCGTTGGGACACGCATGTGTGTATTAACACGCGCGACAGGTAAAGTATCCTTAGTCCCTGTAGTTCCGGCACCAGAATAGGGCTACGGTATCCCCTGCCTGTCGTAAGAGGCTGCAGGCACTGCAATGAATTGATTGATGTATGCGTTGGGACACGCATGCGTGTATTAACACGCGCGACAGGTAAAGTATCCTTAGTCCCTGTAGTTCCGGCACCAGAATAGGGCTACGGTATCCCCTGCCTGTCGTAAGAGGCTGCAGGCACTGCAATGAATTGATTGATGTATGCGTTGGGACACGCATGCGTGTATTAACACGCGCGACAGGTAAAGTATCCTTAGTCCCTGTAGTTCCGGCACCAGAATAGGGCTACGGTATCCCCTGCCTGTCGTAAGAGGCGACTAAAAGGGGGCTTCCGGGGTTGTGGGTGGTAAGAGTGGTAGCTCGAACCGCCCGGCCAGCGGCCCCGGGAAGGACGGCGGTATGTGTGGGCGCATACCGTTGTGCACACCAGACTGTGTGGCCTCGCGTCACGCTCACCTGGGCGGAGCCCGATAGGGCAACGCGCTAAGAGGACTCCGGTTGCGTTCCTCTGGAGATCCCGGAGTCCTCTACGCAGCGCGGAGGACGGCCACCGGGGGGGTTTTAGTGCGGTAAGAATCACACATAACTCCGTGCCGCTACCACGGCACAGGGTACCTTTTGAAGGTTCCCCCTCGTAAACAAAAGAAAAAAAAATGTAAAGCTACCTTCATGTTATAGAAATTCATATATTTTTCTGAAATTATGTCGACCACTATGCGAAACCTTGATGATTTTAATTGCAGTCTTGTAGTAAATTCGCGGCTACTTAGGAACAGTAATTCATCAATATGATCTGTAATGGGCAGGGAAATAATAACTCAATACATGTTGGCATCCCCCGGCCAATTAACTGAGTTTTTCTATCGGCTCCTATGAAATAAGAGTGATCCGTAAGTGAGTTGGTTCCGTAGGTATATTTTAACATTTATCTTGGTTTCGGTAAACCTTTTTATCAATTAGTGCCATTTTTATATTTTTGGATTCTATTCTTAATTAAGACATAAATAAAAGCGATGAAAATAATAAACACGTTTATTTAGTTACTAGCTGACCCGACAAACTTTGTACCGCCTCAAAATCTATTAACAAATATATTTCATATAAATATAGCCTATGTTACTTGTAGATAATGTAGTTTTCGAATGGTGAAAGAATTTTTAAAATCGGTCCAGTAGTTTTTGAGCCCATCACAAACAAACAAAGTTTTCCTCTTTATTATATTAGTGTAGATGAGACTGAGCAATATTTTTTTGGTTGCCCTAAAAGTAGGGTAATATTTTTCTTGACATCTACATGCTAGGTATGATGTCTTTGTAATTGTGATAAATAAGTGTAGTAATATCATATAATTGCAAATTAATAAACTTTCGAAAACATGTATCAATTTTATTATTATTAACGACGAAAAAACAAAAAAACATCGTACATAATTATTTCTTCACTATATATAAATCTTTCTTATTATATATAGGTATTTTTTTTAATATATCAATTGACTGGAGCAGTGTGGTAAAATAGGTGTGCCCCAGTTGTGAAGTTAGATAAGGTTGGAAGAAGACAGATGTTACAATTTATAGATATAAGCTAAAAGCAAATTTATGTACAAGAGACACATCATTAAGTAAACAAAAAAATATCACTTACAATTATTTTGAGGTTTAAACCCTGTGTATTTTCTCAAAGAAAATCCAAACGGAACCCTAAAAAACTTAATAGGATGCGAATTGAAACCGCCAGGAAGTTATCTATTTGTCCACGCCCTCAATCGATGCGGTGCTTACGGAAATACATCTGTCCTACTCTATCGTACGAATTTTCGACTCTACCGTCCCTTTCTCTACCTAGTATAAATTCAATTGAAAAAAGGTCGTAACGTAATAAATAGTTCACATGATACGGCTCTTAACGATCATATAATAATGATTATAGCCTTTAATAATATTTTCTTCTTACAAAGTTGAAGTGATAATATCTTTGCTAACTGCATTATAAGAAGATATTTTTATTGTAACCACTCACTGGTATTAACAGGCTCTTTGTAACAAATAAGTTAAATTTTGTAGTTATGATAATACTAAAAGTGCCTGCATAAATTTAAAATATTGAAATAAAATGAGTTCTGCTATTCCCGCGGAATATTAAATCTTGTAGAGTTTTAAAAGTACGCTGCTGCCTCTCTTATTATTTACCTTCCGGCTATTTTAAAAACCACTGATGCGATTTTGATGAGACTTACATTCAATGATAGAGTATTTCACCGGGAAAGAAATAGGCACTTTATCCTTTAATATTTTGGGAGCTTGCGTAAAATTGGTAAATGTTGCGTAAATTTAAATTTGCGTAAACGGTACTTTTGCTAGATAACAACGGTGATAAGCGCTGTTGTGTTCTATTTTGATGGGAGACATGTTCCGAGGCTTTCAAACTTAGTCCTCAGGATTCAACAACAAGTCAGCAAGGCATCTGTGGCCGATATTAGGTAGAACTCTAATCTTATCTGTGGTTGATGATAACTGGCCATGGGCGGCAGAACTATGATATAATGCAGTGATAGCCTAGTGGTTAAGAAACTCGGTCTCTCGATCGAGGGGTCCGAGGTTCAAATCCCTCGGCTCGCACCTCTGATTTTTCGAAATTATGTGCGTATTAGAAATTAATTATCACTTGCTAAAACGGTGAAGGAAAACATCGTGAGGAAACCTGCATACATGAGGGATTTATAAAAAAACAAAATCTCAAAGGTATGTGAAGTCTATCAATACGCACTTGTCCAGCGCGGTGGACTATGGCCTAATCCTTCTCATTATGAGAGGAGACCCGTGCCCAGCAGTAGGACTGTAATGGGTTGATGATGAAGGCGGCAGAGGCCACTTCTCATTGCTACCTTTATAAAAACACATCCCTATTTTTGCACAGGGAAAATCGTGCAAAGCTGGTCAGTTGGTCAGTGAGTATCAACTGTCATTTCCCAAAATGATTGGCCAAAAACGAGTACTCAAAACAATAACTCATTTGGAGTAATTTGGGAAGTTAATTCGACGGTGGGCTGCAAAAAGCCAAGGTAAAAATATAGCCATTTTGTTATTTCCGTATGTAATTGCTATGCGTTGAGACGGAAGGCAGATGCGTGTGACTTTTTTTTTCAAAATTTTACGTGCACTTAGCGCGACCACTGAAACTATAGACCTCACGTTCTAATCTGATATATTAGGTACATTTTAACAAGTGGTTACCGTGTTGGAGTTAGTTGAATGTTATTAAATGTTTCATTTTTGTTATAATTTTGCAGGTTGATTTAAAAAAGAAAACAAATAAATACGACTATATTTTTAAAACATTGTTTTATCATTTTAATGTTAGTTAAATTATATTAAGTAATAATTTTAGGTAAATCAAAAAATAAACAAATAGAAAAATTACTGTCACCGTAGGTAAATTAAGTTAGAATCACTAAGAATAAAAATAGAGAAATATGTTGAAATTTAATAAAATAACAAGCATAATATGTATTGAAATAAATCTTAAAGCAAATGAACGAATAGCACTCTTCATTACAATATGATATGTAAAAAAATAAAATTTATTCATTTCGATAATCAAAAGTACAAGGTCAAAATGAAACATGCAATGTGGTTAAAGAAGATTTCAATTCAAAGATTATATTAAGCTTTCGAAGCCCTTGAAATCTACCTTTATTTTAGGCGGTTAAAAGACCTAACAAATAAAACTTATTACTGTCCTTAACGAAAACGTATTAAGCCAAAAATGTTCCCAAGTTCAAAGTGTCAGTAGTATGTGCCTGCCGTCCAGTAATACCCCTATAATTGGAGGGTGCGCGCTCGGGTGCAAACGCAGATTGCCAGATAGAGCGGCCAGCGCTGTGACAACTCAGTCCACTGGTCACTGATGTTCAGCTTTACTTTAATTTTAAGTAGTTCAAAACATTATTAGTAAAACTTGCTACTGGTCTTATTGAAAACGACTAAAACCCAAAATATTTACAGGTTTAAAGTGTCTGTAGTATGAGTCTGCCGGAGTATAGAGCGGCCAGCGCTGTGACAACTCAGTCCACTGGTCACTAGTGTTCAACTTTACCTCCATTTAAATTAGTTAAAATACCTAGTAAATAAAACTTACACTTACTTACTTATGTCCTTAACAAAAACGTCTTAAACTAACTAACTAACTATGGCCTAATCCTTCTCATTCTGAGAGGAGACCGCCCAGCAGTGGAACAGTAATGGGTTGATGATGACTCCAGTTATCAGTTACGAGTATTCGTTCAATATATAAACTATGTCCTTTCTTGTAACTACCAATGTACACTACACGATTCTACGTAACCAAGCGTTTAGTACATAGCAGCATATCAGGTAAATCATCATGCATGCATGGGGTTCAAATAGGCATGTGCACCGAGAAATAGGTGCGTAATGACCGCTTCCCCTGCTTAAACACCATGACTTGTGTCGTCCGAACGTTAGACTATGGTGTATGTTACGAAAGATATTGCTTTTACTCGTATTTTATTTTTATAATATGGAGTAGCAGACGAGCATGCCGTCCATCTGATGGTAAGTGGTTACTGCCGCCCATGGACATCTGTAATCGACTCCAGATAGGATTTGATATTCGTACCAGAGGTCGGCCTCAGATGCGCCGCTACCTCTGAGGACTAAGCTGGAACGCCTCGGAAAAGTATGTCTCCATACCCTTCAAACCAGAACACAGCAGCGCTTAACACTGCTGTTATAAGGCAGAAATAGGTGTGACGGTGGTGCCGCCGGAGTCGAACCACAAAGGGTTCTAACAGCTTTTATATACTACAAGTAAGTGGTTAGTTTTTCATTTATTAAGTTTCAGCAATTCATTAAGAGATGGCAGTATACGATCCTGAATCACGCTATCGAAGTTTTCTCAATATCTTGTAATACGAGTATATATTTAGGTAACCGCCGATTGTGGAATGATCGCTCCCCAGGAGGTTGTAGCTCTCTATTTGCCAAAAAGCAAAAGAATCGTGAGAATTGCTATCACAAATATTTTGAAGGTGGTAAAACCATTCATGATTCTGCTCCAGAGGCACCAAACTTATTTTTGTCTAATCATATTGGTGCTATTTTGTTATGGTTTGAAACGTAAGATAATTATACGAGGCTTTCTAACTTAGTCTTCAGGAGTAGAAAATACTTAAAAAATAGAAAATATTGCATCTCGTCGATTAGTTAGCTACAGATGTAAGGCTCTACAAAAAGCTCTACCAGTGCAATAATCCCAACTGTAATATTCACAAGAAAGCGATTTCTAAAACGCTATATCTTCTAAATTGGGCCACAGACGTCACAGACAGACAGACGTATCCTCCCATGACCAGCACGCTTCGCTATAGTTATTAGGCTGCAGGAAAACTCTAGCAATCATAATATCTCTACTGAGTGGTGACTAAAAATGTAGTTAAACTTCAACTCAGAAATTATAACTAGTTTTTGCATACACGACAATATATGATTAAGGTATTTGATGGTAGAGCTCCTTGTGGTTTAATATTGGAGCTACCACCACACAACTTTTGCTGCCTACTAACAGCAGTGTTAAGCGCTGCTGTGTTCTGGTTTGAAGGGTGTGATAAAGGAGATATACTTATCCGAGGCGTTTTAGCTTATTCCTCAGGGGTAGCATCGCTTCTGTGGACGATCTCAGTTGGGATTCTTATCTCAGTTTGGTCACAGATACCCATGGGCGGTAGTAGCCAGTTAGCTACCTTCAGGTGAACAGCATGCTCGTCTGCTATGCTAAGTTATAAAAACAAGTTTTGATCTTTTTTATGCATGCGATGTCGTGCTGGGTTCTTCACTCACCTTTTCCGGTTGCTAACATTTAATACCTATTATTATTAGGCTTATTATGTCATTAGGTAGGTAATATTTTAGTTATATTTTCTTAGATCTTGAACGTTCTTCATTTTTTTAAACGACTTTTTAGCTAAATCAAACACAATGTTTGACACTACATTACCTTACTTAGTAGTTAAATACAAACAATAATTTGAGCATTTAAAAGTAAATAAATAATAGATAAATAAAGATAGATAAATAAATAGATAAAAAAAGTATATTAGTCTTAACTTAATTTAGGTGCAATATCTCTGCGAAACGTCTTTATGTCAACTGTAATTAGTAAATAATATCTCTAATACACAATACTTATGATTGAAAGTATCAATAAAATAATTCAATTAACATTGAAGGTGGTAGAACCCGTTGTGGTTCGACTCCGGCGGCACCACCGCCACACCTATTTCTACCTAATAACAGCAGTGTTAAGCGCTGCTGTGTTCCGGTTTGAAGGGTGTGGTAAGGGAGACAGACTTTTCCGAGGCGTTCCAGCTTAGTCCTCAGGGGTAGCAGCGCATCTGTGGCCGACATCAGGTAGGAATATCTAATCCTATCTGGGGTTGATTACAGATGTCCATGGGCGGCAGTAGCCACTTACCATCAGGTGGACTGCATGCTCGTCTGCTACTCCTATATTATAAAAAAAAAAAAAAAAAAAACATTTACATAAAATAGCCACCAATAACCATTTTAATGGTTATTATAATATCTGTGATTCCGTAGATAAATGGCAATTTTATGAAACGAATCAAATAACTCCCCGGGCATGTATAATGTAATTGTTTTAATTGCTCAACCGAGGACAAAGCAATCGTAATATCCGTTACCCAGCAGTAGCTAGAACAGGATTCGGAGTCATGACATAAATTCCTACGGTCCCCTAAAATAAATTCGCTTAATGCCCTCCGCTGATAGAAAACGTTTAGATATACTATGCTGTACCTACGGGTATTAAATTTTATAAACGGCTTTTATCTTCCCGCCCAGATGCTCTGAAAGCTCACTTACAAATACCAAAAACGGTCGTTCAATCCTTAAACCGTTGAAATACGATTCACTTTGGCGTGTAGCGAGTGTAAAATTCAATTATAGATAACGACCAGTGTATCAAGACCTGTGCTTTGCATACAAACGTCTCTTGGAACGTCTGTTTTGTTTGACACACGCGGGGGGTACTAGTCCAGCAAACTGGTTGCACTAGTAGGTACGGGGCAAGTGTGAACTGTGTGAAGAAGCTAAGAGGTGTATCGGTCCCCACCGTGCCGTGCCGTGGTGGGCGGAGTTTGCCGCGACACGCTCCTAACCGTTACAAGCGATCCGCGCTTCGAGCTTACGCGTCGCGTCACGGAACCGATTCGAATTTCGAATGCGTTACCGAGATTGAATTTCGAATTCGTTACCGAAATTGAATTTCGAATGTTTAGTTTTTAAAATTGTTTTAAAAGTGTTGAGGTTTGAATTAGTGTTGGACTCGGACTGTTTGAGTGACTGTATTCAGATAATGGTTTTTAGTTTGGTCCAGTAATTTCTGCGCTGTTAGTGGTAAGTCTTATTATTTATGTTTTTACTTAAATATTTGGTATGTTTTTATTTCTACGGTTTCTTTATAATAGAGCATTTGTTAATAATTTACGTACCCACTTTTTATATTAAAATATTAAAGCAACGGCCTAAAAGCTTGAATATCAACCAAATTAGCATCTAAAATATGTATTTTAATCTTAAGCATTTAAATTTATTTTTACTAAAATAAATAACTTAATAATATTTTAAAAACAGCGCGCGAAGAGACCAACCTACAGACAAAAATTCTAATAAGTTTTCTCGTAGTAGCGAGTATTGAATTGGCATAATTGATAATAAATTTAAATATTCAAAAATATTCGACGCATAAATTCATATTTTCTATCATTTAATTATATGTGTAGAGTATGAGATAAAATCTTCAGCGCTCATCTCTATCTCTACCAACGTAAAGTGCGATAAGAAAAGACATCAACGCGAGCTTCAAACTCTACACGACTTATCGGAAAACCGTTTAGTACATTACCTATTGTAATCACCTAATTTACATTTAACTATAGGTATATATAAGTTGTAACCTAATTTTATCTACATTTAAATATATAGATGAGTTTTAACTTAAGCTAGTTAAGTTGTTATATTTTGTGCATATGTATATTGTATATAAATTTATAGGTTGATTTCTTATACCATTCTTTGTCTAAAGAATTTTTAAATATAATTAAAGTGTTTTCAAAATATCAAAATAAAAAAGAATTAATTATTTAAACAAGTTATTATGTAATAAAGTTTTTTTAATAATTAAAAATACCCCCAAATTAATAAACTAATAAAACTTTAACCCAGTGGTCTAAAAACATGAAATTTTGCACAGGAGTTGCTTAAATAAGTATGAAAGGATTATTGATTATTGCTCCCTTACGTGAGCTTAATACCTTGGGCATGAAAGTTTATTTCCTTATGAAGTTAAAGTACTACTCATTTTTTTATTTAAATTTTAATAGAACTGTTTTTAGTTTAACTGTAATAGACCTATATGACAATAGTGTAAATAGTATCTTATTTTGAAAGTCTGGTAAAGCAGGTAAACGAGCATGTAGTCTATCCGGTGGTAAGTGATCCTATCCCAGATAGGATGGATCTCTTACCTTGCTTGGGTCTTAACTATAGGGTGAGCCACAGTTCAGAAAGCTCTTCTGTATGACACTCCTGAGACCAGAACACAGCAGTACTTAACACGAGAGTTATAAGGCAGAAAAGTAGGTGTGAGTTTGGAGTGGATTCACAAATATTATAATAACCTTTAAGTATTAGACACATCCGCGGCTACTATTAATCTTTCAATAAACTCGGTCAATCAGGTATTTCCAGTAGTAATTTTTATTTTTATAATTCTGGATTTTAGGTTTAAAAATTGACTTTTAATTTGTTTATAAGTAATGTAAGTTGATAAGTCGTATTACTTGAAAGGGTTACGTTTTACCGAAATACATTTTCTTACATTTTATATCTTGAAACATATTACGTGTTAAGTTATATAAATATAGAAGATGAAGTATGAAATAGGTACTTTTCTGCTATTATTCGAGCGCGGTGTCCATACAAAGCGTGGTAGAACAATTATAATTATCTCTTCAAGCTCAGCTTTCCATTGTAATGACTTCCAGTTCACACTTCTTATTGCAAGGACGTAAGGTTTAATTTTTTACGTCTATTATTTAGACGTATGGCGCAAGACATAGGACGCAGAGAGATTGTTAACAAAAAATGTTAACGTTTGTAAAAAAATGTTAACGTTTTGTAAAAAGTTGTAAGTGGACGAACTAGTCTATAATTTTAATATTTTTTAGAAAAAATAAATTTTAATAATACTTTAAATATGAACACCATCGCCTATTACATGCTGTATCAAATAAAAGGTATCTCTTATAGTTCTATGTCAGTAATTACTGCCATTTTGTATGTATTGGGATAGTCTTTCATGAAGTATTTTTAATAATTTTAATGCCAGAGTACTCAGTGTATAGACAAGTAGGCGCGAGGATGAGTATATAAATAACCCAATGTATGCTCGTCCTCGCTACAGCGCTTGTCTATCCTCCGCGAGACGTTTTTTCAGCGTTTGTCTGTCTGTTGTCGTGCGCGGCGTTTACATACTCGCCATTATTTAGCGAGTTACTTTGCCGATTGTTTACGAGTATTTAAATCTTGCATAAGATTATCGGTTCGACATGATAAGATCAATATCTATTTGCTGTTGGTAAAAAACAACGTACTAGATTTTATTGGATCCTAAAAAGATATCACAGAAATGTTTAATCGTATCAAATCTAAATCTACAAATACGAGTATATTATTGTTTCATGGTTCCTATTACTGTGTAATGTAAAGATAAAAAAGAAGATTTAAAGGTTTATTTCAAGCAAAAACAGTTTTACAAATGATATTGTCGTAAACAGCGGCAATAATATAAACTGTGTCGCCACCATTTTATGCCTACCTCGGAACATAGAAATAAAATTAAAGAATTTTAAAGGTTAATTACAAAAACAATTACAAAAATACAATTACATGCGTCTTAAATCTATGACGAAGATCAACGCAGATGTGGTGTACGTGTGTTTTGTAAAATGTAACAAACAGTTATATTTTTATGTAAAATTTTATATTGCATAGGCTACGCTTATGCATTGCACCAAACAAATATTATAACGCCAGTTCTTTTATCAAGCCGCGCTTTTAATTCGAGCTAGATTCGAATTACCGCTGTTTGCATGTGTCCGTCGACTTTTCCCACGTGATTTTACCGCGTCGAGCCAGGAAAATTTCAGAACAACACGCTTAGACCATAAGGATGTATCTACGAAGCACTACACTGGAAAATACCTCCTATGCCGAACAACTCACGCTCATTTTTGTGTTTTTAAATAATTGGCCAAGTACGAGCCGTACTCGCACATGGATGCTTCCGTAACACTAAACGTTCATTATTTTTTATTATGTGGTATTTATTTCCATTCTATATTTTCTTACTTACAGTATTTAGTTGTACGAATTATATATACACCGTGTCAATATAAATGCAAGTAAAGCTCCGTAACTTATATTATTATTGGAATATTAGTATATTAGTATTGGAAGTTCTGTATATTACTGATGTGTGATGCACACTATGTGTGTTGACAACGTATTATAATATGTGAACACAGACGGCGTTAGTGGTAACATCGTTGGGAGCGTTGATTTCTTGTGTTTGGACCTCCTTTTATATACGACTTATTTATTTTTAGTATTTGTTATTATAGCGGCTAACGTTATGTATAAATTGTAAAAAAAATCAAGTGTATATGTATTATGGTTTACCTGTGACCGATGGTAAGACAGCGGAGGCTTAGTAATAGGGTTCCGTTTTTACCCTGTGGGTACGGAACCCTAAAAAGGCTGTCAAGTTACGGAAATAAGTAGCTCGAATTATGTCGTCTGAATGTTCAACAAATTCCCTCAAACGTTTTCGTTTACGTTTCGGAGGGTTACAATTTTTAAAAATAAAATTCGTGCGATCGGAATATAACTCTTATTCTTGAAACACCATAATATTGCACGCCAACTAACCTTTCCTTAGGCGTGTCATTTTAAAGCTAAAATTATTTTTGTGATTTATTCACGCCGGCATAATGGTATGCGGTATTACTCTACTCGCACATTTTTGTTTATAATAAATTAAATTTAATTGAGATAAGAGGAAAGTAATGGGTCGGTCAAGTACCGTGTTGGTTTGTAAAAAGCTGGGTTATTGGACTCCAAGGCTAGTTGCTAACTGATTGTATTGTTTCATGGTGTTAGGTCGTGACGCTGATATTACCAAAAATATAAGCGTAATAGTGAAAAAGAAATGAAATTGTCAGGTTGAGTTGAAGGTGGTAGAAGCCTCTGTGGTTCGACTCCGGCGGCACCACCGCCACACCTATTTCTGCCTAATGCCAGCAGTGTTAAGCGCTGCTGTGTTCTGGTTTGAAGAGTGTGGAGACATACTTTTTCGAGTCCTTAGGAGTAACGTTGCATCTGTAGCCGACTTTAGTTAGGCATCTAATCCTATCTGGGGTGGACAGACGTCCATGGGCGCCAGTAGCCACTTACCATCAGATGGACTGCAAGCTCGTCTGCTAATCCTATGTTATAAAAAAAATGTAACACCAATGTGTGGGGTGCTCCATGTATCAGGTTCGAAAAGCACCCACACTTTTTCCACAATTATACTATTTACTGTTCCTTAATTGATTCTTAGATTGAAAATTATTTTCTACTTTTTAGTTGATTTTATCATAAAAGCGTGTTTTTTAGTTTTTTGAACTATAATTATTTATTAATTTTTAGTATTTCTCGTTATAGCGACCACCATTATTCATCGTTTGTAAAAAAATCAAGTGTCTATCTATTACGATTTAAGAGATAAAGCCCAACGACAGACGAACAGACCGCAAAGGGTTTCGTTTTAACCTTTGAGTACGGAATTCTAAAAATCATTCTAAATGAGCGCATTATAGATATGTTTCAGAACATTTGAGTTATAGGGAAATAACATTATTATTTTCTAAACTAAAAATCACGATATAAAAGTTACGTCTATTGAAACTAAATAGCAATAATTATTTGCAATCTAAAGTTGCGATGAACTTTGCTGAAGGTGTTTGAAAAATCTCGCCTCGAAAATCGTTAATCCAGAGGATGTTGATAAGGACAATGGTACAAAACTATTAATGTTTAAAATATTGAATTGTCATCGGTCCTTAATAAGTATGCCAAATTTCGAGTTAATCCGACGTTTTGAAGGGGGTTAAAATCATGTTCAAAGATTCCGTTACATACTAACATACCAACATACCAACATACATACGTCTGAAGCTAATAAAAGCGTGTTAAAAAACCCGTCTGCTACATAATATACCATATGTCACTCCTTATATGTTAAAATAAAAGTTTGAAAATATGTCTGCCTAACCTGGACTATCGGATTCCCGAAAGTTATTTAAATGTATTATAGTTTTATTTCTCTTGAAAAATAAATGTTTCCTTCAGTGAACGTTATATTCAGGATTGAATTCGATAAAAAAACCTATAGATAGATAGATAGATAGACAGAATATTCTTTATTGCACATACATTATTGTATTATTGTTATTGTATACAAAATAATAAAAAGTTATTGAATCAATTAAACCTTTGCCGTTTTAGTTTAGTTTTTTCGCTTATACCTAACTAAATTTCAAGGTGAAAAACGACATGTATTAATTTTAGTAATTCTCGGCTCGAAATATGCCCTAATTTTAAAAACCATAATTTAATTACTGACGGAATAACTTTAAATAGTATGTATTAACAAACACAGTAAGTTATCTTGATTTTAAACTTAACCAAAATAAGTTTACGACAAATTTACTTTATCAGTTAACTCCGTTAAACATAACTTTCCTTTTACGACCTCCGAGTTGAAAAATTGAAATAAAATGTTTTAATTTTTTTTTTTTTACTATTTATGGCACAGTTCTTCTTTAAACCCTATTACGTTTATTAAATATACAAGTATTTGATATATGAATTTGAATAATTATTAAAAAAAAAAGTCTGACTATCTAAATATATGTAACTCAAAGGTTACTGACTGACGTAGTGATCTATCAACGTACAGCCCAAATCACTGGACGGATCGGGCTGAAATTTGGCATGCAGGTAGATGTTATGACGTAGGCATCCGCTAAGGAAGGATTTTGATCAATTCTACCCCCAAGGGGATAAAATAGGGGATGAAAATATTACTTCGTAATGCGAGCGAAGCCGCGGGCAAGCTCGTTTAAACATATAGCTTATGTCACTCCAACAATTAAGACGAATCCGAAGACGAAGACGACACCTCATCCGTCCATTTGGGCTTTAGGGCGTACCAAAAATACGCACAAGGTCCTTCGTATAGAAAGAAGTATGTAGCTAGAAGCTATTTAGCTTCTTACATATAACATCAACCCATTACTGTCCCACTGCTGGGCACGGGTCTTCTCTCATAATGAGAAGGATTAGGCCATAGTCCACCGCGCTGGCCAAGTGCGTATTGGTAGACTTCACATATCTTTGAGATTTTTTTTATAAATCTCATTTTTATAAATCGTTTTAGAAAAAATCCGAGGTGCGTGCCTGGGATTTGAACCTCGGACCCCCCGATCGAGAGACCGAGTTTCTTAACCACTAGGCTATCACTGCATATATATATATATATATATATATATATAGGTTTACATATATATAGGCTCGAAAAACATTACCGTCCCTAGATGAGTGAAATGTACAAAAAGAGCTATCTTCAAAGCCGATATATCGCTATCACATTTAGGTGTTGTTTATGTCTATAAATGACAATGCCTACTTTCCATCAGGTAGCCTACCTTATCGTTACGGTTAAGTACAAGAAGCCCGAGAAGTTTTGTTTTATTTATTTATTTTATTCCCAACAATGTAATAATTACAGGTTTGTACATGATAACACTTTCTACACACACACACACACACACACACATTTTGTCAAGAATTTACACTCTACTCGAAGTAGAGATAAAAATGTGAAATAATCTCAGTAAGATTAAACTTTCCTGCATTAGGCATAAAACATACACACAAACAAGCAAATAGTGGTATAAGACAAGAATTAAGTATTTAAATGTATGTCAACCAATCTTGAATAGATTAGCTAATTCTATATTTACTTTTGACTATTACACTTTTACTACTTTTAACTTATGTAAATGTAGAATTTTGTTGTTTCCAGTGAAGGTAAAATGTCCCGTATTGGTTATACTTAGTTCAATTCTTGGTCGTTAGGTTAGGTATATCTAAGGATATTTAACATGTAAAACACTGGGTGGGTCTGGGTGTTAGATATGTTTTTGTGTGTGCGTAACCTCCACTTGGAATCCAAAGCGTGAGTAGTTTGTAGAGTTTCTTTATTGCTTTTTTTAGCATTTTCATACTTTTCTAAAATATTATAACACTTTACACCTATCAATCAAATTCGGCTATAAAAAGCAATGGTTCCCGAAACACGCTCGCTCGCGTGTCTCCCAAACAACTGTATAATGAGATGTTGATGAGAGCTCCGCACTTTTACACCCAATTTTCGCACCTCTACTCACTTCGCCCTGTAATTCGACGTAATTAGCATTCTATAACGATACCCGCTAACTCGTTCGAACCAAATTGAATTGGACGTCCTTGTCTGTCCTACCGGAAAATGGGTAAGTGCGAACGGGAGCGGCAATCGGAAAATGTCATGGTTAGCGCTTACCACACGTGATTGCGTGTAATTTCGGCTGTTTTACTGTGATTTAGCTCTTAATTCAGAGGGATAGGGGACTACTGGTGTTCGAAACGTGTTGAAATAAAATGGGTGTGAAGTTGCACAGATTTCGCTCGCGGCCGTCGGCTGCATGTCAAATGCCAGGATATCGTGTTAATTTGAGTAAATGAGGAACAGAAGAGGTGTTAAAATGGGGTATTTGAGGGACTTAGCTTCAGGCAATGGGGGTGAGTGGAATTAATGAGGAGTGACGTCATCACAGCTGCTTCGGGATGTTTCCGTAAACGTCGGCTCAATTACAAGCAAATACAGGTATTACGGGCGTTGTTGCGATTAATGTGCCGCGGGATGTTGTTTAGTTGCAGGATGTGTTACTTAAAATTGACCGGATTATAACGTAGGTAATTGTGTTTTAACAAGATGTTGATAGCCTGTGTACCGTGCTAGAAGAATGTATCTCAAATCACTGATAAAGAAAATTGGATTAGATTTCATGAGATATGTAACAAATCAATTTAATGGTATTATTAATTTATTAATAAAATTAAATGAAATATTTATTTCAATTAGATTTATTTAAATAATATTGATGGAATACTTTTGAGTCTTATATCTTAACAAATTGTTTATGGACCAGTAAAGCCCGAATCTCCATAACATGACATATAGAGTTTAGATTTACTTCAGTGGAATTAGATTATTTTAGATTTACATATTTATTTCAGACCATTGTTTTATCATTACAATAAAGTATTATTCTATAATATTATTATTCTATAATATCTACTTTTAAACAAAAAAGACACAGTTATCCATGAATAATTGAGCTATTAATCTATATTTATGTAGGCAAGTTATATTTGCTTATATTCCTTGTAATACAACTTTGTTTACTAGTATTACTGAACATATATTCATAGATGCACTGGCGATGCGCAGTCAATATGATAGTTAATTAGCCAAGTAAATTCCTGTTCCGATAGGAAAAAATAAAAAAATGTAAAGTTAAAAAAAACGTCACAGAAAACGTAAAATGTTAAAGTATACAATCAACAAGTGTACTAATTAAACGTTTAGCGTAATGCATTGTAATTAACGATGTAAGTTGATTGGCTCGCATACATTACGTCTTAAGTAGGAGTATTCTGTCATCTCGTTTAAGAGACATTTCAATGGAACTGCAACAAAAAATAATACCAAACATAAATGAGTATGACGTTAATAGTAAATGCTTACACAGTTGAGTTATAGTTAGTTTTTGTGTGTTATTTAGTAAAAGGGCGTGTATCTAATGTGACCATACGTGTATTCTGGGCGGGACAGTATCTCAGGGTGTCTAGCTGTTTCCAGTGAAGGTAAAATATCCCGTTTTTGGATATACCTACGTAGTTCAATTTCTGGCTATTAGGTCGTATATATATCTAAGGACATTGAACGTAGAACATTGAACGAACAGTCTCGGCCTCTTGATCGAAGGTCTGAGGTCCTAATCCCGGGCACAGACCTCTGATTTTTCAAAATATTTTTTAGTTTAAAACGGCGACGGAAAACATCGTGAGGAAACCTGCATACTTGAGAAATCTAAAAAAGAAGTTTTCAAAGGTATGTGAAGTTACCAATACGCACTTGGCCAGCGCTATGGACTATGGCCTAATCTTTCTCATTCTGAGAGGAGACCCGTGCCCAGCAGTGGGACAGTAATCGGTTGATGATCATTACTATTAATATTTTACCGTATTAGAATTTTTTCTACTTGAAATCAGTCACAAAACCTATTATTCCAAATGGCTTAGTTAGAGCACCGTAATTCCAACGCCTTAACGCTTATTTCGAATCGCTCCAGTGCTTTTCTAAATTACGTCTGACAAAACAAAAGACTTAAAATATAGCCTTTTGCGATAGTTCAGTCTTATCTGTGATATATTAAGCAGGAAACAATTATAAACAGTATTTCGCACTTAAATTTAATTTAATTTTATGCTATTTATTTCGTATAGTATTTGTTTAAAAAATGTTAGACGAAATATTAACAATATTTCCATAAAATTAAGATTAATAATTGGCCAAGTGCAGGTCGAACTCATACACGGAGGGTTCCGTAGCACCTTTTTCATATTTTTTATTTTTAGTATTTGTTATTATAACAGCTATTGAAGTACCGAAGAACTGTGTACCTGTTACAGTTCCATAGATAAAGCGAAAAACGTCGAAATAGCGGTTTCTTGTAATGCGACCCCCATTTATTTTCATTTTTTTTTGTTTTTAGTATTCGTTGTTATAGCAGCCACCCTTACACATACTCTGTAAAAAATAAAAAGGTGTTTCTATTACGGCTCAGGAGATAGAGCCTCGTGACAGATGGACAGACAGCGGAGTCTTAGTAATAGGGCTCCGTTTTTACCAATTGGATACGGAATCCTAGAAACTGAATTATTTAGCGACTAGATAAGCTATAAGTAGATATAATAAAATTATTTGACTCTGGATACGCCATTTTGCGTAATAAATTATAATAATAAGGTGTTTTAAACCAGAAATATGAAGTTAAGTTGAGTGAAGTTTGCAGTACATTAATTTCAATAATTATATAGTTTTGTATCTAATTAGCATCGTAATGCGAAGGAGTGCGTATTTTTACGTTATAAATTCGCAATAAATTTGCATTATAAACCTGCAAATAAGCGTGAAGTCAATAAAATTCACAGCTCTACAATGTTGTTTTTATGTAGAACCTACGTGGGGTTCGGATGGGTTAGTCAATTTAACTGTAATTACTTTAGGGTTACCCATGGATTCTTCTTCAAAATATAGGCTCATGCAGTCTACCATGATGGTCCAGTTTACATTGATTTTTTTAAATATTGACGTAGCAAACGAGCTGGCTGACCACCTGATGGTAAGTGGTTACAGCCGCCCATTGACGTCTGTAATCAATCCCAGATAAGATTACGTTGTTACCCCTGAGGATTAAGTTGGAATGTGTCGGATAAGTAAGTCTTCCTTACCACACCCTTCAAACCGGAACATAACAGCGTTTAACATTGCTGTTATTAGACAAAGGTGTAGTGGTGGTGTCTTCAGAGTCGAACCACAGAGAGTTCTACCACCTTCAAAATGAATCAAAACGGAGTGAAGTAGATAATTATTGTTTTTTACATAAGTTGCTCCTATCGAAATTTGTAAATAATATTACTCGTACATAGAAGAGACGTTTCGTTAGATACCTTGTCATCCTTAAGGCAAACTAGGTACCAATCACGGAAGGTCTAAGCCTTAGGTCAATTTAAAGTAAAAGAAAATAAGAAGTATTTGTGTATGTTTTTAAGGTGGTGAACCCTTTCTGGTTCGACTACGGCGGCACCACCGCCACACCTATTTCTACCTAATAACAGCAGTATTAGGTGCTGCTGTGTTTTGTTTTGAAGGGTGTGGTAAGGGAGACATACCGTTCCGAGGCGTTCCAGCTTAGTCCTCAGTTGTAGCGGCGCATCTGTGGTGGACCTCCGGTAGGAATATCTAATCCTATCTGGGGTTGATTACAGATGTCCATAGGCGGCAGTAGCCACTTACCATCAGGTGGACTGCATGCTCGTCTGCTACTCCTATATTACAAAAAAAAAGTGAATAGGTGATATTTGTGTATGCTTTCGAAATACAACCCCATAGAGTAACACCATCTCAGAAAGATCATCGATAATAGTCGTATAGTCTTTTGCAAGATAGTTATGACCTCTCTATATTTTTATTGTGGTTGAAATATTGACGTCTATACAATGAAAAGGAACCATACAGCATCATAAAGCGATCGTAAACACAGTCATTAACACTGCATTATTCAATAACTGACATGTTTAGTTATTTACCGTACAAAGTTTCACGTAACAAAGTTTAGTCCTCTATTGGATAATAAGGAAGTGAATTTAACTAAAACTTAGTAATTAAAGTAAAATGATTATCACCTCTATAATTACAATGATTCAAGTACTTTTTTTATATTTGAGCCTAACGAAAAAGCAGACGTGCTACCTGATGGAAAGTAGTCAACGTCGCCTATGAACATTTGCAACACTAGAGGAGTCGCCAATGCATCGCCGGCTTTGAAGGAGAGCTCTTTTTGCACCTTTTTTGAAGAGCTTCAAGCCCAGTTGAAGAATCCTTTGTGTTTCGACCGGAGAAAGTACCGCTAAACCTATTCTACCTTTTTTGTTTACTAGGGGAAACCTTCAAAAGGTACCCGATGCTGTGGGAGCGACGGCGTGTTATATGGGATTCTTGTATAGCCCTCGGCGCTGCGCGGAGAATTCCGGGATCTCCAAAGGAATGCTTCCGGAGTCCTCGTAGCGCGCTACCTACTGCCTAATAACAGCAGTGTTAAGCGCTTTTGTGTTCTGGTTTGATGGGTGTGGTAAGGGAAACATTTTTTTTTATAATAAAGGAGTAGCAGACGAGCATGCAGTCCACCTGATGGTAAGTGGCTACTGCCGCCCATGGACATTTGTAATCAACCCCAGATAGAATTAGATATTCCTACCTGAGGTCGGCCACAGATGCGCCGCTACCCCTGAGGACTAAGCTGGAACGCCTCGGAAAAGTATGTCTCCCTTACCACACCCTTCAAAACGGAACACAGCAGCGCCTAATACTGCTGCTATTAAGTAGAAATAGGTGTAGCGGTGGGGCCACCGGAGTCAAAACACAAAGGATTCTACCACCTTCAAATTCTTGCATGCTCATTTTCTACTTTTATTACATAAAAAAACTCTTGTTCGACCTCAACGGACATAAATAAGTAAATTCAAGAACCTAATCATAAAAATATTCTAAATTCCCCTAAAAACCTTGACTATTTTAATAATCGTGTTGCCTTAACAATTCGAGTGACCGCCGTACATGTAGATTTGTGCGAATGCATTAAAATTTTAAGCTTTAGCAAGTATCAGGATATTTCATGCGGCACGAAAATGCAAATGACTTTTTTGATGTCAACCTAAATAATGAGAGCTTTTTGCAAGCTTTCGAGCCACTCATGCGCTTAATTAGGACTTTATAATCTGAGTTACAAGCGTAATGTGGTTTAGATTAGTGGGTTGGATATTTTATTTCTTATTTGTCCATACGATGAATGGATTGACAGATAAATCACAGATCGTTTAAATTTGAATGACAAACACAATTGAACTTTAATAAATAAATGAATATAAAATACTCACTTATTACTGAAAAAGATAGATCAGCGAAGAAGGTCACTTAATGTGAGTTTTTACGTTTTTCAAAAAATTACTGTTTTAGTATTTGTTTGTAAATGTATGGGACATTTCCAATCAGTTCTGATACAGTCCACTAGGGGCGCTGATTGGAAATGTATGGGCAAATACGTAAACAAATACAAAAACAGTATTTTTTGTAAAAAGGTAAAAACTCATACTAAAGGTTCAGTTCAGTAAAGAACACAACCTCCAAAGTGGTACTATTTATGATAGGGGTAGTTTAACAATTTCAGCAAAACTGTGCAAAAATAATGTCAACCTCGCTGACCGACGACAGCCACGACTTTACTTTTCAAAATATAAAAAACACAAGACATTTTTTGTTATAATTATTTACTTAAATACCGCATTGATATAATAACTACTGTACATATTTTCATATTATACATTTAGTAAAAAGCCGTTATTTCAACATTACAAACAGACTGTTTTATTGTTTAGATTAAGAGGATTGCGTAAAAGCCGTTATTCAAACATTACAAACAGATTATTGTTTAGATTACGAGAATTGCGTATACGAGTATTCTTTCGTCGTCCGTGATAAAACGTAAGATCCCTTCCAGATTTTCACTTCACTTGATTTGCATACCACTTTTTGTCAGCACTAAACTATTTCCCGCATACCACCCTGCATACCTAGGATCCAGTCTAACGACATTGTCATTAAGGAACACGGTCTGTGAGAAAATTATCAATCTAAGTAACTCAGTTACCCGCACCTTACGTTATTAGTTTTTTCTCGCAATCTCTAAATTACTCTAAATGAATAAATTTCCCGCGTTCCTGCATAGCCACCCTGTATGATGATGGGACGTAAAAACTGTTGATACTAGAAACTGGTAATGATTCAATTTTTATTTTTAACTAGGCATGCCTGTAAACTGTACGCGCATACCATTTTTAAAGTGGAACCCACTGTGGTTCAACTCCGGCGGCTACAACCGCCACACCTATTTCTACCAAATAACAGCAGTAAACGCTGCTGTGTTCTGTTTTGAAGGGGGTAAGGGAGACATACATATTAGAGGCATTAGTTTAGTTCTCAGCTTAGTTCTCAGGGGTAGCGGCGCATCTGGTCGACCTTGGGTAGTAATATGAGCCGCGCTGGCCAAGTGATATCTTTTTTTAAGATATCTCAGGAGAGGTGCCTTGGCGATGTTTTCCTTCACCGTTAAAGCAATTGATAGGTAATTAGTTTTGAATACGCACATAACTTTGAAAAATCACAGGTGTCTGGGCTTCGAACCTCGGACTCCAACTTCGAAATACCAAGTTTCAACCAGTAAGCTATCGCTGATTTTATCACTATTAATCTATAAAGTATAGTTTAGAGCAAACGTGAAAGTTACTAAGTTACTGAGTCAGTACAAAGCAAGCACCTTTGTATTTATAACAAAGATATCGCAGCACAAACTAAGCTCGGTAATTTGGTTCCGAGCGAGCTATCTGGGTTTAATTAATAACTGATGGCGTTTGATTGTGGCTCCACAGCGGTTTCGACACATTAACGAATAAATATATCTTCATTATCCGTATAGCAAACAGAGTGTAGTACGTAAATGGGGTAGCTGTTACACTGTACTGTAACGGCGGAACAATTACGAAATTTTATTTAGTGCCTCATTGAAATATTCGCTCAAGATGTTGTAATTTCAAGAGAATTTATATTTTAAGATTCATTCAGGATATATTTTTTTATAAATCGTTGTTTGTAATTTACATTTGCATTTAACGATTATTTGAAATATTTAAGCAGTATTATTTTTGTTTGACAAACTCATAAATTTACTCAAATTAGTCGATACAAAAGACAGAGAAAAGTATTAAAAGTTTTTTTTCTATTTTAATTAATGGTTAATGTCAGTACACTGAAATCATGTAGAGATATTTTGTTTTTTACATTATGTATTGGTAACTCGGTTTTGCATTGGTTCTACTTTAGAAATACCTGAGTTCTATTCCTAGCTGAAGATATTACTTTGAAAGATTTATTATTTATTTATGTGTGAATCCACACATCCGTTATCCTTTTTTTTTTTTCTCGAGGGGGAAACCTTCAAAAGGTACCCGACGACGTGGGAGCGACGCCGGGTTATGTGGGATTTTTACCGCACTAAAACCCCCCCCGGTGGCCGTCCTCAACGCTTGTTGGAGAACTCCGGGATCTCCGACGGAACACAACCGGAGGCCTCCAAGCGCGATGCCCCGAATGGGCTCTACCCTGGGGGAGCAGTTTTCGCTCCTCCCACACCATGTAGTGTTTACGACGGTATGCGACCACACATACCGCCGTCCTTCCCGGGGTCGCTAGCTGGACGGTTCGAGCTCCCGCTCTTGCCGCCCGCAACCCCGGAAGCCCCCTTTTAGTCGCCTCCTACGACAGGCAGGGGATACCGTAGCCCTATTCTAGTCCCGGAACTACAGGGACAACACATCCGTTATCCTAGCATCCGTTTATAAAAATAAATAAGATATCTCCAATTGGATACGCTGCGGTGTAAGGTGCGGCTCCGGGCGGCGTGTCGCGGAGATAGCGACACCGACGCGAACACATTTGCGAGTATATGCGCCACACAACGCGCGACCACCGCGCTTTTGGGTGTTGATAAAAATGCTTAATTCTTCTTCAACAAAGTATTTTGAGTTTGCATTAGATTGTAACCGAAATACTGTTTCATGTGCTAAAAATGTACACTACATTATTTTTGATAATTCTATTATATATGATGTATTTGTTAGGACTTATTAAGATTTTGGAGTAACTTTAAGTATAGATAGTTTGTTATAATTAATCATATTTTCATCAAGTTGTAAATGTTGTATATTTTTATTCAAAAACATTAATATGGCTACCATTAAATGTAACTAGCTATTATTTTAATAGAAGATTTAATTAGATTTACTTGTGCTAATTATATAAGAACTTTAATAAGAAAGTTAATCTTCGTTCTTCTTTACAATAACTCAAATTGCCTTATAAATGTGTGCTTCGTAGAATCAAATTGCTGTATAAAATAAAAATAAAGTGCGCTCGTTACGCTACGGTGTGAGGCGGTGCCGCCGGGGCCATGTCGCGCAGATAGAGATAGCGACACCGACGCGAGCGGATTTGCATTTGCGCCACACAGCGCGCGACCACCCCGCCATTAACTTTGTGCGACACATTGGCTTCTTAAGTTGGATTTTAAATGTTTGTATTTATAGATTTTTAATTACATATTGCAGTGATATAGTGATGCTTATTCGTGATAAATTAATTTACTTAGTAGAACTTTAACACTGATTTAAATGAAACTTAAACTGGTAGGCCGAGAGGCGTAAAACTTGACAAAGGGGCTAGTATCTTAATTAAGAAAGTAATAATAAAATATATTTGAAATTTAATTCTCTAAAATCGTATTGTAGTCGCAAAACCGCAAAAAGCTTGTATAAATAAAAAAAGGAATTTTGAGAACAGAAAATAATGTTGATACCGTAAAAAATATAAGTAAAAAAATAGTTGTTAAACGAGCCATTAAATTAATCCTTAATACTTAAGTCTTAATTGGCATTATTTCCAATTAATTCCACTTTAAAACTAGAAACATAGAGAGTAATTATAGCATCGATATTCGTGTTGTCCCTGTATCTTTTTCTTTTCTTATTAGAAACAATAAATGCCCGCGCACCTTTAAATTACTGTATAAAAATAAAATAAGTAAAGTGCGCTCGTTACGCTACGGTGTGAGGCGGTGCCGCCGGGGCCATGTCGCGCAGATAGAGATAGCGACACCGACGCGAGCGGATTTGCATTTGCGCCACACAGCGCGCGACCACCCCTCGCACCAATACCATGGTGTGAGCTTTATTTACATTTAGATACTTATATACTGCGCAAGTGTAAGCAGTGATAGCCTAGTGGCTAAGAAACTCGGCCTCTCGATCGAGGGGTCCGAGGTTCAAATCCCAGGCACACACCTCTGATTTTTCAAAGTTATGTGCGTATTTTAATTTAATTATCACTTGCTGGCGAAGGAAACATCATGAGGAAACCTGCATACCTGAGAGATTTATAAAAAAAAATCTCAAAAGTATGTGAAGTCTACCAATTCGCACTTGGCCAGCGCGGTGGACTATGGCCTAATTCTTCTCATTCTGAGACGAGACCCGTGCCCAGCAGTGGGACTGTAATGGGTTGATGATGATACGGCGCAAATTGATATATGAAGCTGATAGAACCAGAGTGGCCTGGCCTATATGCATTTTAATGATTTTTGACCTATCTGTATTTTCGTAATTTAAAAATGTTGTAAAGTCCGCGTAAAACTGCTAGTCCGCTCTGAATATAGAAATGAATCTCGTCGCCATAGTAAATTGTATGACTACTCCTCGCAACAACTTCAGAACGGACTATACACTTTTGCTTTTCTCCATATTGTAAATCGTTTTTATAATTACGCTGCTCTGATTCTAACAGCCTCATATATAGATGCTTTTTTTATTGTTTAACCTAAAGATTAAGCAGATGTGCTACCTGATGGAAAGTAGTCAACGCCGCCTTTGGACATTTGCAACACCAGAGCAGTCGCCAAGGCATCGCCGGCTTTGAAGGGGAGCTCTTTTTGCACCTTAACGAAGATTCCCACGTCATAGCGCTCCGAGAATACCTATAAAGAATAAAGGAGGAAGCTCATTCCAGGTTCATTACACGTTCGTGCCTATTGTATATCTGAGATTATATTTATTTGTAAGCCGCAAATGTATATGTAGATTGCTATTGTATATCTCAGATACGATCTTTGCCCGGGCGAGTTTTATGAGAGTATGGCCGGTGGCATTTACTAGTATAATTAATACTCAATGAATTAGTAATTAATTTATTATTGTTTAAATAATAATGAGTGATATTATGTTACAAAATTAATGATGGTTATAAACTCTTGATTTTAATTAATTTAATTTATAGTTGTAATTTATCGAGAAAGATTTAAAATATCACTTACTACGAAAAGTAGCAAATAAAAAAATAACGTACTTGGATGATTCAATTATTTGTATTTTTACAAATCGTTGAAGGTGGTAGAACGCTTTGTGGTTCGACTCCGGCGGCACCACCGCCACACCTATTTCTGCCTAATAACAGCAGTGTTAAGCGTTTCTGTTCTGGTTTGAAAAGTGTGATAAGGAAGACGTACTTTTCGGATGCGTCACAGCAGAGTCCTCTGAGGTAGCGGTGCTACTGTGGCCGACCTCAGCTAGAAATCTAATCCTAACTGGGGTTGATTACAGATGTCCGTGGGCGGCAGTAGCCACTTACCATCAGGATGACTGCTCGTTTGCTACTCTTATATAAAAAAGAACCAAATTGCGTAATCATTTACTGTACGACCTTTCTGTGTTACGGCTTAAACGAGTATAGAGATTCAAAACAGAACATAAAGTTAATAGCATGGAGGATTCCGACATAAATTCGGTAAAGGTCACAACGGAGGTGTCAATCAGATAAGACCAATGTCAACAAGACCTATCAGAAACAAACCAGTAAGATCGAAGATGGTAGATAAGTGGCATTCCGATAGCTAAATTATGCGAGTATTATGTATACTGTCGGTAATATTTGGAAAATTGCAATGCTTATCTATAATTAAGACTTTGGATACTTAAATATATTTTCCGTTCAACCTTTAGTTAGTAATACTTATGTTAATATTTACTAATAATACTAAATACTAATAAAATGATATGGTAATACTATCAAAAATAATAGCAATAGTCCAAAAGGTTGTATTGTCTTTGTCGAGATCCGAGACCAAAAAGCCAAAATACTTTTACCTACCTATGTTTTAATATGATGATAGGATGTAAAAGTTATATAGTGTAAACTACTGCAGTATATTTAAATATACAGAAATAAAACCCTTTAAGCTTTAATTTAGGGTATTATAGCCTAGCGAGATGCTTACAGCGGTAATCGACCAAAATATGACTATGATATACCTTTACCAATATTTAAGTCGTTCTAATAATAGTCATTAGGAGCGGTAAAATCCATTGATTAGCCATTTCTAAGAAAGAGAATTTCCAGGTAGAGAAATATTTAGAATTTTCTATCGTATAAATAATAAAAAGTCGCAATAGCAATTTCGATAAAATCATAGACCAAATCATTATTTATTTTGACCACAAGGCTGTCTATACAGCCTTACACTAGATTCCTGTGTTGTTGATATCATGGACACACACACAAAGAGAATACAAGAACACCCATACAGAAATCAGAAATCATAATTTAGATGTCTAAGCGGGGAAGAACCCTGAACCCACCGCGATAGACCGCGGTAACCGCTACGCTACTCGGCTCGGTAAAACAATAAATTCTATATTACTAGCTGACAATCGTTGTGCTGCCATATAAATAAAAAAAGGTAAAGGCGAACAACTCTTATCACTTGGGGGTATGAAAAATAGATAGCCGATTCTCAGACCTACTGAACATACATATAAAATTTGGTGAAAATCGGTAAAGCCGTTTCTGAGGAGTATGTTAACTAACATTGTGACACGAGAATTTTATATATAAGATATGTAATCTGTTATTTTAAAATAGACACACATCTTCATCACACGTGGCCACGAACGTATGGAAGACATAACTGACTGACTTAAACAGATCATTATCGCTCGTAAAAATTTCTCCTTCACTTTCAATTTTGACCAAACAAGACTTCTTGTACGATAACTTAATGTTGTGATTTCATTTTAAGTATCTACATACAATACCGAAATGTTAACAGCAAGAATGTACTCGAATTATAAAAAGTATATGAAAATAAGTTCAGAGTTAGGTTTTAAAAAACTTGGTTCAACGATTTTGTAAAGAATCTACTTTGTAAAGAATGTCTCAATATGTTTAAGTAAATTCTATCGAAAAATGATTAAGAATTTTAAGGTTACTTAACCCAACTTTTTAGCTTATGACTTAAAAAGAGAGAAAAGTTGAATGTTTATCCCTATGGATCTGTGTATATCAAAGGTATTAGAACCCTTTGTGGTTCGACTCCGGCGGCACCACCGCCACACCGATTTCTGCCTAATAACAGCAGCGTTAAGCGCTGCTGTGTACTAGTTTGAAGATTGTGGTAAGGGAGACATACTTTTTTGAGGCATTCCAGCTTAGTCCTCTGGGATAGCAGCACATCTGTGACCGACGGTAGGTAGAAATCTAATCTTACTTGGGGTTACAGATGTCCATGGTCGGCAATAGCCACTTACCATCAGGTGGACTGCATGCTCGTCTGCTACTCTTATAAAAATAATATATACATCTGTGGCATGGTAGCTCTAAACCTGGTGGTCGGATTCGAATGAGTTTTTTTTTTATTAATATAAATATATTCGTAGAAACAATATTTTACTGTCACGATATATGAACACAAATATATCTTTGAGTATATTTCACAAATTCCAAAACATCTGTATTAAAATATAGCATACAAATTGTCCATAATTCATTGAAGATAATTATTATTCGGTGGTCTAAGAGATTAATACATTTAGATAACCGAAAATGCTCTCCTATCGTGTGTAAAAAGAATAAATATTATATAAATTATATGTATATTATTTTTTGTGTATAAAATAAAGATAAACCACCCATCTCGGTAGGATATTGTGGTAATATTGTATTTTATTAATGTAAATTATATCATTCAGTAAAATAAAATAAACTCAATAAGATTTTGAAGAGTTAATATATTCTGTCACGGATTTTTTGAAACCTGATAAGGTTTCAAAATATTTGTTTGTAAAGAAAATGCGTCCCAAAAATAAAAAATAATAAAATCTATATTAAAAAATGTATTAATACCTATTACAGGTATTATAGATACCAGTGATACCAGGACTTCTGCGGGACGTCCCATTTGGGCCTAAATTTAATATACTGTGCAGGACAAGCTTCTCTCCAGTTTTTGAGGCTCTATTTTAATTTTCAGTTATTTTTGATAATACTTATTTCATCAAAACATTTTCTATGACTGTCAACACCGTAAACTTAGTTTGAAACCCGAAAAAAGGATTACTAAAAATATAATGAATTATTTTTTATTAGGTTTTGCTTTTGACGTAAGAATCTCGCTTTTTAACACAAAATGTTTGAAATCACAAATCACACGTACATAAAAATATCTGGCACATCAATACAAATCATAAATAGTAACTAAATTATAAATAAAACAGTAAATGCAAGTTGAACGCAATATACATATACCTAATACTCTAGCACAAAATCCAGCATAAAATAAACCGATCGAGATAGGGTGGACGCACACTGCAAGAAAAGACAAGTAGCTTAATTGAGTGGAGCCGATGGGGGGTCCGGAGGTGTTGCCTTATGCTAATCAATTCACTAGTTTGTTTTTTACTCCCAATCGCCAGTGGAATCGGCCATTATTTTTTATTCGGGTTCCGTAACTGGCGAGGCTTAGTCGGAATTTTCCCCGGCTGGAATTTTCAGAATAAGGACTTTTTTGCAAAGTAATTAAAGTGGAATAAATGAATGACACGCTTCCAATATTTCGTGATGACAATATTAAGAACCTATTCAATGCTTTGACGACATGTAATTGGTCGTTTTTGTTTTTTTTGAGAATCGCTTATGAAACGAGATTCTTAAAGATGTATTCGGTAATTTTAATAAACTTGTCAGTTATTAATATAGAATGAGATTTTTACGTTTTTACAAAAATGTTTGTTTTTGAATTTATTTACGTATTTCCCAATCAGTTCTGATACAGTCCGCTAGGGGCGCTGATTGGAAATGTATGGGCAAATGCGTGAACAAATATAAAACAGACATTTTTGTAAAAACGTAAAAATCTCATACTAAGGGTTCAGATTTCTATAGATGTATTGTGTAATTTTAAATTGATTGGAAATGTATGGGAAATACGTAAAAAAGTACAAAACAGTCATTTTTTTTAAAACGTTAAAAACTCATACTAAGAGTATTAAATTTAATAAACTTGTCAGTTTATAAGTTGTCTAAATGTCTAAGCAGACATTTTGACAGCGACTGATTAGTAGTTTAATGCGGTTAATTAATTACTTGGTATGTGCATAATTGCATATAACCTTTTGGTACCAGTAATAGAAAAAAAACAAACGCCATATTTGTAGATTTGTAGATCCTAGCTGCTAGATAATGTCTTACTCTATGATAGAGCTTTTAGAAAGCTTTAGTATTGATTTGAATTGAAGAGTTGAAGGTAGTAGAAACTTATGTGGTTCGACTGCCTAATGACAGCAGTGTTAAGCGCTGCTGTGTTCTGGTTTGAAGGGTGTGGTAAGAGAGACATATTTTTCGGAGGAGTTCCAGCTTAGTTCTCAGAGGTAGCCTTCTTATTTGGTATTCCTACCAAGATCGACCGCAGATGCTACATCAGGTGGGAATACCGAAGGAATATCTAATCCTAATTGGGGTGGATTTCAGATGTCCATGGGTGGCAGTAGCCACTTACCATCAGGTGGACTGCATGCTCGTCTGCTACTCCTATATTATACTCGTAAAAAAAGCTTGAAATGCCTAAGAGTTCTCCATAATGTTCTAGTGCGTAAAGCCTACTAATTTGCACTTGCCTGTGTGATAAAACCACCGTTTTATAACCCATAGCTTTAAAGCTCCTAGAGTTGGAATTCTGCGCCCATAAAAGATACCTTGGTTGGAATAAAATGAATATAAGTGAATTTTAAGACTGGCTTATGGAAATCAATGATATAAATGTATGTTTTTAAATAATAGCTTATCTATTTATACCTAATAACAGCAGTGTTAGGCGCTGCTGTGTTCAGTTTTGAAGGATGTGGTAAGGGAGACATACTTTTCAGAGGCGTTCCAGCTTAGTCCTCAGGAGTAGCGGCGCATCTGTGGACGGCCTCAGATAGGAATATCTAACCCTATCTGGGATTGATTACAGATGTACATGGGCGGCAGTAGCCATTTACCATAAAAAAAGAATAGCTTATAGTTTTTTGTTTTAAAAGTTTGGTCCGTTTCGCTGGTGAATGAATTTTGTCATATTACATTACAATACATTTACATTGAGTGTAATGTGATAGCCCAGTGGTGTGAAACTCGACCCTTTTCGGAAGGTCCTGGGTTCGAATCCAAGGCACCTCCAATTTTTAAAGTATGTGTTTATTAAAGTTAATTGTTACTGGCTTTAAAAGCGAAGAAATACGGAGGAAAAAGGAAGTCCTAAAAAAGTTCACAAAGGTGTGTGAAGTTAACTAATTCGCACTTGGCCAGCGCGGTGGACTATGGCCTCTCAGGATGAGAGGAGGCCCGAGCCCAGCATCCCATTGCTGGGCTCGTTTCGGAGGAGTACTGTAACTAACATTGTGACACGAGAATTTTACGTATAAGATTCATTATCCTTTAAATAACATCGGAATAAGTTATAAATAAAGTTTGTTTTTATTTATCCTAAAATCTTTTTGTTACATTAATTTTGGTTATTGATCATTTGAACCCAAACATGTACAAAATCCCCACGGAACCCTCAACCGCCGGCGGGTCTAAACGGGCTGGGTTTATTTTTTAACGGAGCGTATAATTTAGCTCTGTCGTCGCCGGGTTAAGATATCTTAGTGTGGTCTTTATATATCTGTATTATTTTATTCCGCGACCTTCTGGCAATGTGTCATGCGAAGAGATAAGCGGGTTTGTTTTTAAAACAACGAATCAAAATATTAACTACTAATGATTTATAAGTCTTGTGGTTTGAATTTGGAACTGTGTAGGGGTTTTAGGATTCGGATGACTTCGAATATGGTGACTTATCGACTTTATGAGTGTATTTGAAATTATTCTCACTTGCTGTAATGATGCACTTCTGACTACGTGTATCTTGTATATTGTAACCCAAAAATTGACTAAATAAAGATGATTATGATGAGTGAAAAAGTAACGAAGAGGTTTATATGAATAGGTATAGTCCGCACCAAACTTCTAGTCCGCTCTGAAGTTGACGCGCGCAGGCTTAGTCAACATATACTCCGTAACGTAAGGGCGCACTAACGCAGCGATGTCCCGCGCTGTCTTCATCCCGCTAATATCTGCAATATGCTATTGTCATGCGACTCGTTTCTATATTCGGAGCGGACTAGAAACTTGGCGCGGACTACACCATAATAAAAAGTTCTAAGTGTGTGAACTCTATCGAAACCTACTTAGTTATTATGACATACAATAAGTCCGAACACTAAAGAGAAACCCGTGTCCAGCAGTGGGATGGTAAAGGGTTGATGATAATTAATTATCTAAAGTAGAACATTTTTCTCTAGCATAATTATAAAATCCGACTATTAAGTTAATCTTCTTAAATGTTTCGGAAAAAAATGTTTTCCGTTTAAATTTTTATCCCTTAATTAATCTTAAGGATGCGTTGACACCTATTTCGAACCACGAAATATGTTTTTGAAACTTCATATACTACTTTCCGTATCAAGTGATCTGATCATTCGTTGTTTCATTTCCTTAACAAAATCGCAATCATTCAAACACGAACACGAACACGGTGCCACCACCAGCAAGTTCGGCATCAACTCGTTTCGTGAACATTGTGCGTTCTTTTCATAATTTGGCATAAAGCATAACTTAGGAAGGACATCAAAGTTTACAATATAGTTTAGACATCTTCCAAGTCACGAAATAAAATGAAGCTTCATGTAGGTATAGTCAGCGCCAAGCTGCAAGTACCCTTGAAGTTGTTGCGAGCAGGTGTAGTCATACAATTTGCTATGGCGACGCGATTCATTTCTATATTCAGAGCGGACTAGCAGTTTTACGGAGACTACTCTGCGGTTTAAATAATTTCAATGTTTATACGGTGTTTAATTTCCTTAAAAAATCGCCTTACAGCCCATCACTCGAACACGAACACGGTGACGCCAACGAGCTCGGCGTCAACTCGTTTCGTGAACATTGTGCGTGCTTTTCATAATTTGTGCATATTTTACAGCGGCCTAAACATTTCTTTACGAGAGCGCTTTGTAAGCAAACCCCGTTGCGTTCAATTTCACGTTTATTACAAGTGTTGTAGTGATGTGCGTTTAATTGACGTGGAAAAATATCCGTTGTTTATATGCTTTAATATGTTCATCGATAGAGTAACAAAATATTCAAAGGGATAGTGTTTAGTCTGATACAGTAAGTTTCTACTTAAATAAATAAGTAACACGGGGATATCAGGTAAGAGTTTGGAGCACTTTCATATTGAGCAAATAGTATTTTAAATCACACACTGTGCACGTCGTATGTTATCTTTAAAAATATAATTTGACAGTAGGTACATTAGAAATTACAAAAAAAAAAAACTATTAGCTTAAAACACGTATCTTGGCTTAGGTACCATTGTTATTTTTATATCATTGACAAATATTTAATACGAAACATGTTTATATTTCACCATAACATACCCAACCCAATTACCATAAGTCACAAAATCATTCAATTTTATTACGATAGCTAGTATGATAGATAGTAGGCGCAATAAAAAATCATGAGGCAAGTTCGGATCTTCGTATCCGCGGATCTATTTACGTTTCGCACATCACTAAATCACAGCACACGATAGCCATGTCAGGGTCACGCATTACCGTAAAATGTAGGCACATAAACCTAATTGGATGACAGCTCCGCTTACGGTCACAACTTGAGTTAGACGTTGACGAATATATCTTTAGTTACTTTAGTAAACACATATACTAAAACCACGCCTTTATTAAAATATTAAATTATAAAATCCTAATATCATTGAAGTGTCTATCATGAAATAATAAAGCAATTTCTTGAACCAATTTACTATTTTTATTATTCTCGCGCAAAATACAACTCAAACGTCAATAAGTTATTTTTGTTTTTTATGCTAACTCATAGAATCGTACCAGCCAGTGTCTATATAAATGAGAACTTATTATATTAAAAATAACAAATCATGAAAATAACACAAAATAATTAATTAAAATAATAAAATAATTTAAATAGATTTACAACAATCGTTTTTCCTATACATATTTTGTTTTGAAAAAATCCTAGTCATGACAATATATTTTTCAAAATTTTATTCTATATAGTACTGGTAAAACAGCTAGAATAATTTTATGTAATTCCCACGATCAGATAGAGTTTGTAGTGTCCGCGGAACTGCTTGATGACTAAAGCTCTTAATAAATAAGGACTATGTGGTATGTACCTAAGTCAGACAAAGATTGAAATAGAAACGAGCGAGATATGTCTGATTTTAGTAAAAAAAAAATATGTCTTTTACGCTGCTGTGAAGAAACGTAACTAAATAGTTATATGCTACTAAATTAAATAGTTGTGGAGCAACTTTTGAAAGTCGCCTTAACCGAACCCTTTGTTGTTCGACTCCGGCGGCACCACCGCCACACCTATTTCTGCCTCATAACAGCAGTGTTAAGCGCTGCTGTGTTCTGGTTTAAAGGGTAAACATACTTGGTAAGGGAAACATACTTTTCCAAGGCGTTCCATCTTAGTCCTCAAGGGCAGCGGCGCTTCTGTGGCCGACCTCAGGTAGGAATATTTAATCCCATCTGGGGTTGATTGCAGATGTCCATGGGCGGCAGTAGCAACTTACCATCAGGTGGACTGCATGCTCGTCTGCTACTCCTATATATAAAAAAGAACCACTACTCGTCAAAGCTACCAGTTGCTAAAGCGATAACTAATGAGCGGTTGGCCTCAGAATACAGTTTATTAAATCAACCGTAAGTTCATTCTGGCGGTCTGTCACAGATTTTAAATCTGAAACAAGTACTAGAATTATAAATCAGAGTTACCTAACGTGTCACACATGCTACGAGTACATCGCAAACCGTCAACATTTGATATCTACATTAAGTCTTACTCGATTAGGAATTGATTAAGTGTTACGTTTTAAATTTTACTTGGCGTGAGAATGTAATGATTATGTAATGTAATGTTATCGACACTTTACACACACTTGGATTTCATGTGTCCTGTACGCCATCTGTGCGTACATACACCTATATCCGATATTAATAATCAATCCATCCAATGTTTTGTTTACCGACAGATCGATATGTAACAATTTTTTCATACTAGACATTGACAAAATTACGATCTCTGGTACCTACCAGATATCAAAAAAGGATTGATTGAATATTAATAATGGCCGCTAGACAAGCAAACAGAATCTCTATGTAATTTTTCTCACTTTATATCAAACACGGATATCCCAAAAGCATTTAATGTTTGAAATACTTAACATCAAAGCGGTTTTCCTGACGCGCATGTTGACGCCCAAACGCGCGTCTATCCGTACACATTAACTCGCTGCAATCTTTTTGCGACTCGTATGCGTGTGTGTATGCAGGTGGCACGCGTGCGTGTAACATGCGCGTCGGGAGCTTAGTATGTAGCGCTACTTTGTTCTTGTTGAAAAAGATATCTATCCACGCCTAGTTTTGCCTGCTTCTTAGTTTATTTTTTTTATCTTTATTTAAAGCCTTTTGCACAACACTGTTTTTTAACATGGTCAATAAAGAGTAAATAAATAAATAAATAAATAAATAAATAAAGAGCTTTGCCTTCTGTCAATGTCGCTCTATAGTAGCATGCAATGTATGCATGCAAAGTCTCCCTGGGGATGAGCTAGAGTACTGTTACAGAAACCAATATCTGACACTGTTTTAAATGGTTATTTTAGTGTCTATAACAAAATAAACCACTACAATGATGTTTTTAGTATCATAGTCAAAGTTCTTATTAACCTTGTACCTCAAGCCCACTTAATTAACTTCACTAAAACAAGGAAAGCCCTACCATGGCGTGCTCGCGTCCATACGGTAATTTAGTATTTTGTCGTCTAATGTTATGGTAATCGGTTCCGTGGCAGTTTGATACGCTCTCCCTTTCACCCCACTACCCGTCACGGTGTTACTTCTTATTTTATTGAATTATGACGTCATTGTTGTTAATAATGCATGTCGGTGTACGTCAAAACAGTCAATAATAAGTAGTGTTCGCCCAGTGATTGAAATTCTACCGTAAGTAATCATATTTTTCCAATTTTATTCATTGTTAACACAGTACGAATGTCTTCATTGCTACCAAGTTAACTTGAAATTATTATAAAAAAACGATTACTAAAAAATATAGCCTAGCCGAAAAACATTACGCAAGTAAAAAAATAGGTTGACAAGAGATAAAGATAGGGATTTTTTTTATTTTTGACACAGAACTTGTTCGATTCCTGTCTAGCGAAGTACATAATCATTTTTCACTATTCCTTATAGTTCAGGATTTCGCCATTCATTTGAAACATTTGAAAATTACACTGTATCTATGTATCGAATTTAGACGCCACCGCAACCTGCTTACGAATTTGATTATGTGTTTATTTATGTCTTTGACAAAACCGATTATGGATTTTCCAAAAATCGGGTTTTAATCAAATACCGGATTTGTAATACGCCTGCGACTTAGGTAACAGATTACGTTAATCTATGTTATAATTAATTAAGCCGCATATTAAGCAGTTCAAATCAGGCAGAAATCCTTGATTGACTTGCATTAAAAAAATAATTATCACTTAGAAATTAAGAATTAACTATTACTAAAGGTAAAGGTTCTCTTTGGTTCGACTCCGGCGGCACCACCGCTGAGGTGTTCGAGCTTAGTCCACAGGGGTAGCGGCGTATCTGTGGCCGACCTCCGGTAGGAATATCTAAGATCTATGACGTCTACCAATTCGCACTTTGGCAATATAGATGACCTAAGCCACATTTCTAAGAACTCTTTTACATTTTTCATTAGGATCATTTTCTAATACATCGATATCGATAATAATCATAAGTACAACACTACTCCATCTTGATATGCAAACTACGACAATCTGATCGTGGCACGCGGTCACACTCCACATTCGGCCACTCTACCCCGTTTCACAACACTCATTTACATTTTGGTATTTTTAATGTAAATTTACATTTTTTTGTATCTACACAAATAAATGTAATAAGAGTCGGTCTGTAATAAAAGTAAAACTTGTAACAAATTTCAAGCTCAAATAATAATTGTAAACCCTTCCTACACTCACAGCCCCACAATAGGATTTCCTGTATCGTGGGTGCCAAGGACACACACAAAGACGAATAGAAAAACACCCAGACCCAGAACGGATATCTAAATTCATCACTCAGACATCTGTCTGGCCGGGGATCGAGCCCGGAACCCTTTGCGCGTCAGACCGGTATGGTGATCGCTCTACCACGCGGGTCGTCAAATATAAGAATCATTTGAATTTTTTGCAGTTTTTATAAAGATTCATCTATCTACCTGCTAGGCTGATTTCGGCAAAACTTTCACGTAAAGATAGAACATGTAATAGTGACTAACATAGAATACTTTTTAAAAAAAATTGTAAGTATAACCCTAGGACCGATTTTTAAAGTTTTATTTTTATTATATTTTTATAATACGTCAAATGGATTACCTGAAAGATAATATTCTTCATTGCATGGATATTTGCATTTGCAACTATATCGCCAGTGCATCGCAGGCTTTGAAGGAAAAATATTTATGCACCTTTTTCAAGTATTTTAATTTATTTATGAGTGTTAATTGCTCGTAATGTGCAAAAAATGTTATTCATGTTAAATACTGCACTTAGAGGGATTGGGTTCAATCACCAGTGTTTAAGTGGAAAATTACCAACGTCTTTATTTAACGCCAATTTGCAAAAAACACATACGAGTGAAAGAGACAAACATAGTTTTGTGTGTGTCTGCAACTAAAATTACTTCCAAGAACTTCTTGAAGATAAAAAACAATTCGCGATTTTTTATGTGTTACATTTATATATTGTATTTATTTTAATTTTATTTATTTTATAGCAACCGTCAAAAGTTATTATATGTAATTTAAATGTTTTAATTTGCATATATTTTGATTGAATGATCCGATTGCGAATAATTATTGCAAATGTTACTCAATACGACGTCTATAATAAACTTACTGTTTATGTATTCATAAAAGTAAATAAAGCGTGTAATATAAACAGACATACTACAAAATTAAAGGTGACATTAATATTTTTTAATGTATTTTAATTGACATACTCGCAAATATTATTGTTCTATTTTAGGATAAAGATAAAAGCTTATTTCATCTAATATCTATATATTATAATCTATATTATATAAGGAACTGGGGGGTTACTACCATTTCTTAAAACAATATTATTTTAATCATACTTTTACAGCAAATACTACTTTTTTTGGAGGAAATCTAACTTCTTAAGCAAAATATGACAATTTTAGTTGCTTTTATACAATGGATAAGCGAAAAATTAATAAGGGTTTAAGTTTGTTCAACTGTGTATGACGGAATATTTTACTGTTTTAAGGCGGAAATAAAACTTTCCTGAACTATGATGGTTTTTAAAAGATGATGGTAGGTCCCCTGTACGTAAAAGCTCCTACTGCTAGACAAACTAAGCTAAGTTATGCGTTGTCAGTGTTAGCCTTTATTAAACAGAATATGTCGTAATAATTAAATCATTACAGCGATTTATAAATAAAGTTGTTTAAATTACTAAGTTATTAACATTGATATTAATTTAAATTTCAAATAATACGATTTTATCCCTATACTAAATCCCTAACATACTAAATATTTCTTTAATAATATATTAATATTTTATGGTAACACAACCTAAAAATTCACACCGTGTATTATTTTTAAACATAATATCGATTATGATAATCGATATTTTTCACGGAAAAACATCTGTAGTGGCCCGTCCCTACTGCCAAGTCGCTTAAAACTGATATTTGCGTGTAACCACAACTTTTTGTTCGTAATTTTTTGATTTTCACGGTGATCCGGGCAGCGATACCATCGATTTTCGCCTAAACACGCACTGGGTCACTTAATTCCTGATTTAGTACCTCATCATATTTTGATAAGTATTTTTAATTTGAATAAATTATGATTTAAGGGTGCTATCGGCGCGTTATGGGAGGTTTAATCATAACCGTGGCGTTTCATGGTAGAATGTCATGGGATTAGCTATGGGCGGGACTGCGGGAAATAAACGGTGGTCAATTTCCTTACAATGCCCATTTGCGATATACGATCTAATATGTATACAAAGAGTTAAACTTTGTTGTTTGTTTGTCTGTCTTAAACTTTAGTCCCTGTGTATTTACGGTAATGTTAGATAAACCTAATTTAAACAATTTTAGAGAGACTTTCAGGTAAAAATTAAAGACTTATGAAATGAAACATATTTATTTTGTATAGGCCAACGACGGCACTGCCAAATTGTCAGGTACAATATTTTTCTTAAACTACTACCGGATCGGAACGCCACCTCTACTGAGAAGATCCGGTAAGAAACTCAGTGAGTTTGTTTTTTTTTTTCAATAATAATTATTCTCCTTTTTTTATAGCCATCATTTTTACATATAATTGATAAACTTATATGAGACCTAAGCTAGTTTTGGAAGTTGAAAACAAACATGCAGTGAATTTGATGTCACATCGTCCCTTAACATTTAATCACATTAAATAAGAGCACGAGCTCAAGTGAAAGCCAGAGCCAGCAAGCACAGAATTAGTGCGCAAGTCCTGAGAAGACGAAAAAAAAAGATTTCAAAGGTATGAGAAGTCTACCAACAGGCTCTTGGCCAGCGCGGTGGACTATGGCCTAATCCTTCTCATTATGCGAGGAGACCCGTGCACAGCAAGAAAACAATAGTGGGTTGATGGTATTCTACTACCAACTACAAAAAATCCTTAGCATTTCAGAGCTTGGGCCGTGCTTATTTTTATTCTTATCTGTTCTTCGGTAACAGCCCTTAAGTTAGGGTACACCACAATTACTATGGTGATTATGAGTGGTACAGCCGATAAAGATGTCATGCGTTCATTTCGTGCGGTGATCGTGCACAGAGATTGTGGATTTTACGAGAAAAAAACGTTTATTGTCTCAAATATATTTTTCGGTGGCTTTGAAAAGAATTTTACGTTTGCCGTTCGTACGGTTATTGATTTTCAGTAGCAAAATCTTAAGATAAGAGTTAACCCGATTTCTTAAGATAAGGTTGTTGATATGTTTACAAGTTTGTGCCGAATGCAATTATGCATTGAGCAGTATATAGATAAAATTATGATAGGTCTTATTTTAACCTGATTTTATTGTATATCCTTGCGTAAGCTGATCTTTGTCTTCACTCTTCAGAAATGGTAATGTATCTGTGATCGGGTTTAGATTATATGTTCTACAATGTATTAAGTTGGTCACAGATGTCCATGGGCGGTAACCATCAGGTGGACTGCAAGCTCATTTGCTCCTCAAATCTATAGGAAAAAAAAAAATTGCTAAAAACTTACTGGTACTAAGAGCTACTGTGTTCTGGTTTAAGGGGTCCTGTTTAAATTCAAATTCAAATTATTTATTGCTAATGATCATTATAATAGGTCTTACAAATTAATTATAGTGCAAGCATGCACCCTGCTAGGGTATTGCAATATAAAATTTACAATTTTATTTTTTCACACCGAAATATCTTCATCATTATTATACAAATATTTTTAAATTAATAGTAATAATTATATCAATCAATTGCGTTTATATGAGGCGTTGCAACATAACCTTAAATTGTAGCAGCAATACAGCTATTATTTATTTTGAACTCGGCTGATCACGTGTTACCCCTTACTTCTCTTCGCTGTACGAATATCCGTGAGTCACTCTGAGGGCTCACTGAAAACCAGCGCCGTGGTGCAACACACCATGGCATTAATGCTGAGTGAGTACCTTTTCCGTATGCAATGTATACATACAAGCATAGGGATATACTGTAACGTATTTATTTACATATTATATATATATTTTGTTTTTATTCGTTTGTGTTGCCATTTTATGTATCTTAAGTTTTCTATTTACCTATATCCCACTATTTTGTAAGTAATTAACATAATTTGTCGTTGTTATGTGTGTGTACAATGCATTTCGTAATAAAGTTATTTCTTTCTTTCTTTCTATTAATAAATATGTAGGATGATACAGCAAAAAAGTTAAAAAAATATATTAAAAATGTATTTTTTGTTGCAGGAAACTACTTGGCAAGATGCCGCACACAGGTAATTATGAATAACATTATATGAAGCCGCTATTTACTTTTTTCAAATTAAAGACATAAGGACGTATGTATAACATACAAACACATACAATAAACTTTTTTTGTTAAAACATAAATCAATTTATTTACAATATAAAACATTAAATTGATCACTAATTAAACTAAAATAAATTAAACCATATAGGTACAAATGAAAACTAATTTACAAAATGTAAAATATCACTATCGCTATTTTTGGGGAAGGTCCCAAACATTAATCTCAAATTAAATATAATTATAGATATAATAATAATAATAATATAATTTAATTATAAATAATTTTAATATTTTTAATTATGAAGACGCATGATTTGTAAATAAATGCACCGTTATATTAAATAAATAAGTTCCTGGTACTGCAACTTTCAACTTTCTCTGATTTGCCGTTAAAACGGATAAAATCGGCAATCGTAACTACTCAAAGGCGAGTAGCTAAACAGATTAATTAAGTCAAACGAGAGACATTAGAGTCTCGGATCCCAGAGGAATTTACCTCACGCGTCGAAATCATAAGCGTTTCAAAGAACCCTTATCACGGTAGGGCCATTAACGGTAATTAAGGGAATCGAGCCGAATCTCGTATCGAGATAATATCGGATCGGTATCAGCCCACCCGGCAAATGCGTCGTTTTCTAATTCATTATACATGCTTAAACTTACATTAGGTGGGCCGGTACAATGCTTACGTCGTTAGTAAGGTAAGAATTGTTCGCATTTTTGCTTTGTTTGTTTAATAAAAGATTTATTTAATGTATCAATAAAAATTATATCGATTTTCAAAAATGGAATTTGGGTATAATATTAACGAAAGAAATGTGTAACATTTTTGTAATTATTTTTTTAATTAAAATAAAAAGCTTATTTTGTTAAAAAATAAATTACTTGTTTTTATAAAATCTTAAATTTTATTTTAAAAGTCTAATACTTTCAATATTTCATGAGACTAATAATTTGAAATTTATTCAATTATATGTATTATTTTTTTAGCAATAAATATTAATTCACAAAAAATAATAATATCAAATGAAAAATGAACTTATTAACTTCTTAATTTAATATTCACTTACCTACTTCTATATACTTTATTTATATTTCTTACTGTAATGTCTCTCAGACATTAGATTACAAAAGATTACTTTTTACACAATATATTTTGATCGCTACTGTTCTTCCATGTACAACCGCCTTTACCGAGCTAATGTATGCTGATGTGAAATCACTTAGAATCTGGCTCGTGATAACCAAATATATCGCGGCCATTTTCGACTTTACGGAAAAGGCAGAAGACAATTTGAACGTCAAACATTTAATTATGATCAATAAAATATAATATTTATCGTAATATCTCATATTGAGGCTATAAACGTGATAGTATCAGAGCATTAGACGTTTAACTCCTTTGATTTGGTTCCGAATATTTAAATAGATTCTCAGATCACACACGATGTTTCCGATTTTTTTAATTTATTGTAAATCGTTTGGTGTGTTCATATTTATAAGTTTTCGTCACTTAGATATCGGTCTTAATAGATTCGGAGGCGCAACAGACGCTTTTAATTGGGTAATGCCGCGTTTTTGAGATGCTGTGGTTTCCAGAAGGCCTTTATCTGTTATTGAACATTGTAATCTATCCAAAAGTATAACTATGCGATTATACAACTATTGAAAAAAAATATCTTTGTCTACTTAACTATCTGTCAATTTTTAAAATAAGCATCCGTAAGTAATCCGACGAAGGAAATACCTACTCTAAACTTGAAGGAATTAAGAGTTAGGTACACGCTGAGTAGACCTCCTTGCTTAAAAAGTGCTTACAGAAACAATTTACAACAAATGAGAACATTAATGAAATAAGTTGAGTGGCTTCATACATTTGAAGATGCTTAAATATGCCCACTTGGCTAGTTCAGTAATCCAGGTAAATTATAAATCCTTAAAGCTGTTCTTATATAGTCCTTTTTAACTCCTTTTAAATTCGCAATCGTACGTACGAAACAATTAAAACCACTACGTTTTGATATAAAAAATACAGACAGACACGGTTCAAGTTAGCGTAGAGGACCGCGCGATCTCAGCGGGAGACCATTACTAACATTCCGTCACCGCTGTTTTATCGCGTCTTAATTACCTTTACCTATGCCTTATAGCTTGAAGACTGCTGGTGGTCTACTTATTACACAGACATCCGAAGTTTCGGGCGGGTATATACTTCGGATGTATCCGAAGTTTCGGGCTTTGACTTACGGATATCCGTCTCGGACGGGATTTACGAATATACGATATTTGACAACTAGACGATTATCATAAATGGCTTTTTTACCTGACTGCGAAGATTTGTATGTTTTAAGCGTATGTATTTATTAGGGATTCATGTTTGTACGTATGTTCTTTGACACTCCCTGCATACACGGCTTAACGGATTTTAACTTACGGACAAATAGACATGGTTCGAGTTAAGCGTAGAGGATCGCGCGATCTCAGCGGGAGACCATTACTAACATTCCGTCATCGCTGTTTTATCGCGTCTTAATTACCTTTACCTATGCCTTATAGCTTGAAGACTGCTGGTGGTCTACTTATTACACAAACATCCGAAGTTTCGGGCGGGTATATACTTCGGATGTATCCGAAGTTTCGGGCTTTGACTTACGGATATCCGTTTCGTTCGGGGATTTTTTTCTTTTTAACGCGGTGAAATCATGGAGGAGGGGGAGAAGAAAGGGTATAAAGATAAAAACTTATAATATCGATAATTATTTAGCTGGATTAAGCTACGAAATAATTTTATATTTTTTAGTTTGACTTACCTACGGATGTGTGTTTCATATAGGATTGACGTATGAATAATATTTGACAGCTGAACGCTAATTTATATGGCCTCATATTGCATTAAATATATTAAATGTGACAGTTGTTTCATTGGATAATTTACTTTCGAATGGACGAGAAATTTCAGAAACACATACAGAGCAGTACCCTTTTTACTATAGGAATTGTTTACATTCATACTACTAACTAATGCCAATTGCAGGAGAAATAAGTACTTAGTATTATTTTGTTTTAATTTATAAACTGGACAAAGCTGTAACGCATAGGAAAAGTATGTCTCCCTTACCACACCCTTCAAACCAGAACACAGCAGCGCTTAACACTGCTGTTATGAGTCAGAAATACGTGTGGCGGTGGTGCCGCCGGAACAGAACATGTGTCAAAATGGACCTATTAAATTGTGACGACTATAAAAGGCACGTTTTGCGTACCGTCACTATAGTGTTCTCGCTTCCTAATAAACAACTTTACCTTTGCTTTATTGCCTAAAGCCTAATGCTAAATTTTATATGCATAAATCCGTAGTTTCGACCGAAGTTTCGAGTTTCGGACAGGATTTACGAATGAACGAAATTTGACAGCTAAACGCTAATTTATATGACATTATTTGACAGGTGTTTAATCGGATAATTATGTCAAATTGAATTTCGAATGGATAAGAAATTTCGGACAGACATACAGACAGTTCTTATTTTTTTACTACAAGAGTTGTGTTCAGCTACTCGTACGTTGCATAACTAAATGAATGCAAAAATAGGTACATTTGTTTTTTGGAGTTTACTCCTTAAGAAACGATTTGAGTTATAAGGCCCGGTACGGAAATTTTATGAGGAGTAAAATCAAGTGTAACACGAAAAGTTGAGGCGTAACGGTAACCAAAATATGAATCAAGAGTGCTTTTATTAATTTAAAATACAGTAAGTTCAAATCCCATATGAAAGTAATTATTACAATAAAAATAATTAGCAATATACAAAACATTAAAACGTCATTAACTAATTTGTTTACATTTTTGCATAAATTAAGTTATAGGTTTGATCATTTATAAACACTGTGAAAAATATGAACATTGGCGCCATAATATGATTAACAATCTTTTATGAACGTTTTTAAAGAAGAGTAACATATAAAATCAGTAAGCAATTGAATAAGATATAATATTAGCAAAATAAGTTTTTAACATAAAGAGGCTTTTGTAAGTTACTGATATATTAATTTAACTTATAAAAATGGATGCACTATTGATCAGCACCATCTATCAACGATAAACGGGCAAAATCAAAACAGTAGATATTATTTAATATTTATTACAGAATTATTGCTAATGAATTATGTTCAAAATAAGTTATATAAAATTAGCAATACGTTTTAAATGAATTCTAGAATTATAAAACATTCAGAAACAATCCAAATTACATATAATAACATGTTTATTGAGTCTCATATAAATTTCATCCGTAAATTGCAACAAGGATATTTTATAGATAGCAAAGAAATTATAATTATTAAGTTTTAAGTTATAAAACGTTTAACATTGTTTTAAATATAAATAATTATATTATATTAAAATTTACTTTAATATAAACAATTATATTAAGTTACCATTATAATATTTGGAACCAAAATACATAGATTGATAAACTTGCAAACTTACAATTTATAAAACTTGCCACTAGATGGCGCTATTTTATATTATTTTGTAACATACTTTATGTAATACGCATTATTGAAGTAATATAAATAATCCGAATAATTACAGATATGTTTGTTTCTCTTATCATTTTAGCAGATGCGTTCATTTACCTACCCTTTTTTCTATTCGATATATATCATAATTATCATTCGTAAGGAGTAAACTCCAATCGTGCGTCGTAGCTGACACACACACACTTTTTTTTTTACCTCTACCGCTCCATAGTTCATAAGTACTATTATTTACCCTACTACTTTTGATTTCACTTTCGATTTTAAAGCATATCGAGCTATTTAAGAAACACGGTTCAGTATAAAACGAGCCCGGCGCCGTGGGGGCCCTGCTTGCATTCCGTCACCGCGGTCTTCTCGCTTCCTAATTAACACTCGCCCAAATATTTAATCGCCATTATTTATATTCTATATACGTCACAGTCACACTTTAATGATGACCATCATGGGAGGGTTCCGGGTTCGATCCCAGCGAGACTAACGTGTATGTTTTTTGTTTTGTTAAGCTTTGTCATTGTTACTACGTATTTGCGTAAGCTATAAATTATGACTAAATATCACGGAGAAGGAAAATATAGTAAAGACCTATGAGCCCATTTCATCTCTACATTCGCTAATATATTTTTAGATTTCATTTTTCGTTATTACAGAACTTTTAGGCTCGTAGATCCCCAGCGTAACCCCTGTTGCATACTGAGAGCATGTTGCATACTAGAGATCCCGGAGTCCTTCACACAGCACCAATAAAGGCAACCCAAGAGATTTTACTGCGGTAAAAATCCCAAATCACTCTTCCAAGGCATCGTGGTACCTTTTGATTCTTTTGAAAGTTTCTCCCGTCACCAACAATGTCCCCCCGCATTTTTTTCCAAATTTTCGTTTTCTCAAAGTAATTAATTGCAATGAATCTTTTACTGTTTTTAACCTTGCCAATAATTAAAGCAACGTTAAATACAAATAGCTACTATACTTATATAAATCGATATGCACATGACACGTTATCAGCTGAGTAGATCGGGGGACAGTTTATAAACGCTTTATCGACTGTCTTGACGCGTTGACGAATTAACTCGTTGGTATGTACGGGCGGTCGGATCGAAGTTAATGTTATGTGGATATGACGTTTTCAATTCGGCCATGACTTGTCGCTGTTATTAACTCTGTTTTTTATACTTTATTGAATCAAAACACGTGGCACAAAAGGCGGGCTTAATGCTAAAAGCATTATCTCCCAGCCAACCTTTGGGCTGTGCAGAAAATAGTAAAAGCTCATTACTGTCTTACTGGACATGGTGTTTAAATCCGTTGTGATTCGACTCCAGAGGTACCATCGCCACACCTACTTCTGAGTTCTAACTAATAACAGCGGTGTTAAACAATGCTGTGTTCTGCTTTGAAGGGTGTTGTATGGCAAACATACTTATCTGAGGTTTTCCAAATCAGTCCTCAGGAGTATCTGTTGCCAACTCCAGATGGGAATCAGATTTTAATGGAGATAGGCTAGAGATGTCTATGGGCGGCAGAAGCCACTTACTATCAGGTGGAAAGCATGCCCGTTTGTTATTATTATTATTATTTTTTATAATATAGGAGTAGCAGACGAGCATGCAGTTCACCTGATGGTAAGTGGCTACTGCCGCCCATGGATATCTGTAATCAACCCTAGATAGGATTAGATATTCCTACCTGAGGTCGGCTACAGACGCGTCGCTACCCCTGAGGACTAAGCTGGAACGCCTCGGAAAAGTATCTCCCTCACCACACTCTTCAAAACGGAACACAGCAGCGTCTGACACTGCTGTTATTACGCAGAAATAGGTGTGGCGGTGGTGCCGCCGGAGTTGAACCACAAAGGGTTCTACCACCTTGTTACTTCAATATTATAAAAAAGCGAGGCTAAACACTAATAGCGTTATATAAATCGATATGCACAATGCACATGGCACGTTATCAGCTGAGTAGATCGGGGGACAGTCCATAAACGCTTTATCGCCTGTCTTGACGCGTTGACGAATTAACTCGTTGGTATGGTCGGGTCAAAGTTAATGTTATATGATGTTTGCAACTCCTCCATGAGTCTAATTTGTCTGTAAGTTATTTTTTATTTTAAGTTTCAAACAACGACGATAAACGATAAAGACGATATGTTACAATACGAACATGACATGACGAATATGACAGAAAAAAAAATTGTAAATTGTACGATCGTGTAATAAAACTTTTTTTGTACAATAACTTTGAAGTTTCTGCAGTTAGCACTGTAGGATACCACTCGTTAAAACAGTTTACTTTGGCGTAACACAAAATCACTACACTAACACTTTTCACAATAACGTAGCACAGATACAGAAGTAAGGCCTATACTCCGCGGAGTTCGCGACGTAACTGCCTAGTGAGCTACCTACTTCTCATTGAATATGATTATTGATCTACCCGCATTATACACCTTTTGAATCTGTGTCATTGCGTAATGTCCGCACGCACACAAAGAGGTACGCATGTCAAATCTCAACGAACCGTTACGAATTGGAACGTGTAGATAGAGCTTTTAACAAATGAAAGCAAATTTGCCACGAGCGCTTGTAACGCATCCATGTTTGTGTGTGAAGGTTTGACGTTTGCGGCAATTGCCACGCATGTGGATACAGCATTACAATATACGAGTAGTGTCATAACTCTCAAGTCAACCTATCTACAAATCTGAAAAACTGCACAATAAATTATTAATAAACCTCCATTCGGTCTTATCCATATTAATACGCCAGTTCGGGCAATATCTAATGAATCTTAAACATCACGATCAATTTTCTACTTCGGTGTTTACAACAATGTTACAATTTTATATCGTAAACTTTTATATTTTATTGTCAATTAATCGAAATAGAAAATATCGTGATTTGGAGCGCAATAAATATAGATTAAGCAATTACTGCGCGAAATGATTCACCTTTGATTAATTGATTTTATTAAATGTTTTAGCTGTGGTTTTTCTCACTTTGGTTCTTTTATTAGCTATCTTTATGGCTAGAAATAGGATTTGATATGCTAAGAACTATGATACAATTACTAATTTATACAAGAAACTAAGAACTATGTCGAAATGCATTATATTATTAAAGTTATAATTTTTGGCGAGTTTGAAAAAGTGTAATTTTAACGAAGGATAAAATGGCGCATCAATGTAACACAGGAGTTAATAAACAATATTACAGTTATATTAAAATAATACAACAGCTTTAATCCACTGTTATATAGTGCGGTAATTTTATTACGATTTTTTTTTACATTACCTATAGGAGAGCAAATAAGCATGCAGTACTTTTGATGGTAAATGACTAGTATCGACCATGAACATTATGTCAACCCCAGATTTTTTTTTATATATTTATACCTAACGACAAGGCAGACGGGCTATCTGGTGGAAAGCAGGCACCGTCGCCTATGGACATTTGCAACACCAAAGGAGTCGCCAATGCATCGCCTGCTTTGGAGGAGAGCTCTTTTTGCATCCCTCTTGAAGAGCATGGGGCTCTTCGTCATAGCGCTCAGGGAATACCTCAGGGGATAAAATTAAAGTTCTATTTGAGTTCGGCTAGAGATGAGTTATTCCTAAGATCTAAATTGTATGATGAAGCATAACATAATTTTCTCTAGCTTACCACACTACAGTCTATCAAATATGTATTAACTAAAGCTAGACACTCAATACTATAGACACTCAATAAAATTACTTTAAAAATTATAAGTCTCATTACACACAGCTTTATTTTCTAACTTAACCTGAGCTTACAATGTTAATCTTAAGTTGGCAATGCTAAATGTTAATGTTAACGACAAACAATTCTAAGCACGGTCAGTTCTCGACCAAATGTTGCGCATACCTGCGTCGTGCTCCGGCAATACTGAGGCAGGCGTGCGCAACATTTTAACTAAATTGGCGAAACAACATTTAGGATTAATTAATCTTGTGTAATGATATATTCTTAATTGAAACCATTGGAACATAATTTCGTATTGGGTAAAAATTACTGAAGTTTAAACTTAAGTTTTTTTAGAGGTAGTAGGACCCTCTGTGGTTCGACTTCGGTGGCACCACTGCCACACTTATTTCTGTCTAATGACAGGGGTAGCAGCGCACCTGTAGCTTTTTTATAATATAGGTAAGAGTAGCAGACGAGCATGCAGTCAACCTGATGGTAAGTGGCTACTGCCGCCCATGGACATCTGTAGTCAACCCCAGATAGGATTAGATATTTCTACCTGAGGTCGGCCAAAGATGACACAGCTGACCTTAGGTAGGAACCTAATATTAAATGATTGATTTGACATCTGTATGTCCATGGGTATTGTAGCTACTTACCATTACATGGACTGCATGCTCGTCTGCTACTCCTATATCATAAACGTCATATATTAAAACCGTCAAGCCGTTTCGAATACAGTACCCTTACCATGAGTTTTTACGTTTTGACTAATATGACTGTTTTGATATTTGTTTACGTATTTGCCCATACAATTCCCAATCAGCGCCCCTAGCGGATTATATCAAAACTATAGTGTCAGTAACGTAACATTAAATGTCTAAATTGACAAAATTGCGCCTGATGTTTTGTCTCTCTTTTTTGCGAACATGTGAGACAGACAGAAAGACTTGAGCACTTATTGTTCCGTTTACTCAGTCTACTGAAGCAGACGGAACAGAATATTGGATTGAGTAAACGTAACGTAAAATTGTGGGATGTTTTTGAAAACTCATGGTAAGGGTACAGGGCCTGCCTGAAGAATGAGACATACATACAAACATACGCTCAATACGTCAATCTATGAGCTCACTGAAAATCAGCGCTGTGGTGCAACTCACCATGGCATCAATGCTGAGTGCCTTTTCCGTATGCAATGTATACATACATACATAGGGATGTGCTGTAACGTACCTAATTAACTATTGTATTTTTATTCGGTTGTGTTGTCTTATTATGTATCTTGAGTTTTCTATGTACCTGTATCCTATTATTTTGTAATTAACTTAAGTCAGTTGTAATTGATGTGTGTGTACAATGCATTACGTAAAGTTATTTCTTTCTTTCTTTCTAAACATTACCCGCCACAGCTAAAATATACAAATTAATTCCTGTTCAGACGAAACCAAGTAGGTGTCGGCATCACTTATAATTAAAGTGTTAAATTCTAAGCATATCATACCGGATGCCACACTAAGTGAATCGAAGCGACACCAAAAACTATGGCATCTTGATTTTATCTTTAATCTAAATAATAAGTAGCTCACTTATATCTTATCTTACATCTGATCTTATATGACAGTAACCACATAACCGAAACTTTCTCTGACGGAAATCTTTATTGGTTTTATGTTTTGACTATAGATTTAAATGGATAGATAGGTATACATTGGAACCGAAATTTTAAATCGAAAAACCATAATTCTAAGGTTGTTTCTACGTTAGTATCAAAAGATTGTGGGTATAGATTTTTTTAAAGTATTGAATTACATGCGGATATTTCGTTCACTGTTATCATCATCCCATTCTTGTCCCACTGCTGGGCACGGGTCTCCTCTCAGAATGAGAAGGCCATAGTCTACCGCGCTGGCCAAGTTCGTGTTGGTAGACTTGACATACCTTTGATTTTTTTTTTATCTCTCAGATATGCAGGTTTCCTCACGATGTTTTCCTTCACCGTTTTAGCAAGTGATAATTAATTTCTCATACGCACATAATTTCAGAAAATCGCGGGTGCGTACCTGGGATTTGAACCTCGGACGCCTCGATCGAGAGGCCGAGTTTCTTAACCACTAGGCTATCACTGCTGTTCGTTCACTATATAATAGGCTAAGTTTTAATAAAACCTATCTGTTAATGGTTACTGCTGCCCATGTAGGTACATCTTAATCAACCCCAGATAACATTTCATTTAGAGATTGACCACAGATGCGTGGCTTCCCCTGAGGACTAACTTGGAATTTAAATTCAAATTCAAAATTGATTCATATAGAACACTTTTTGAAAGTCAACAAACTACCACTGCTTCGGAAGGTGATTCGCTATGAAGAAGAAGCGGCGCAAGAAACTTCATGCCTCTGATATGGGTACCTTACCAAACCCTTGAAAACGGAACAAAGCAGCAATTATGCCTATCGATATACGTGTGGCCCTTTAAGGAGATGCAAAAACTTCACGAAGCACATAGGTGTGAAGGTTGTACCTCGCTGATCGAATCATACTTACCACCTTTCGAACAACATATACTTATTCCTTTTTTGACTTATTTGACGACCCGCATGGCGGAGCGGTCACCATGCCGGTCTGACGCGCAGAGGGTCCCGGGTTCGATCCCCGGCCAGACAGATTTCTAAATGATGAATTTAGATTTCTGTTTCTGGGTCTGGGTGTTTGTGTATTTGTCTCTGTGTGTGTCCATAGCACCCACGATACAGGTAATCCTAGTGTGGGGCTGTGAGTGTAGAAAGCGTTTGTTTGTTTGTTTTGTTTTTTTATAATATTGGAATAGCAGACGAGCATGCAGTCCACCTGATGGTAAGTGGCTACTGCCGCCCATGGACATCTGTGATCAACCCCAAATAGGATCAGATATTCCTACGTAAGGTCGGCCACAGATGCGCCGCTACCCCTGAGGACTAAGCTGGAACGCCTCGGAAAATTCTGTCTCCCTTACGACGCTTTTCAAACGAGAACACAGCAGCGTTAAACGCTACTGTGTTCTGTACCCTTACCATGAGTTTTCAAAACATCCCACAATTTTATGTTACGTTTACTCAATCCATTATTCTGTTTTGTTTGCTTAGTAGACTGAGTAAACGTAACAATAAGTAAGTGCTCAAGTCTTTTTGTCTGCCTCACATGTTCGCAAAAAAGAGAGACAAAACATAAAGCGCCATTATGTCAATTTAGACATTTAATGTTACGTTACTGACACTATAGTTCTGATACAATGCGCTAGGAGCGCTGATTGGTAATTGTATGGGCAATACGTAAACAAATACCAAAACAGTCATATTAGTCAAAACGTAAAAACTCATGGTAAGGGTACTGGTTCCTTATGAAGCAGAAATAGGACTAATGTATTAGTGACTGATTGATATAGTATTTCGGAATATTCCTTTCATAATACATTTAACCATTTGACTTCCAACTTCTTGCAATGCGGCCCACATCTATCAATATAACTTTATAGTTTTGTTTTGACTTTATTAAGAACGGAAATGATTTTGTTATGGAAATTTTGATTTAGATAACTGAAGCAAGGTGTTGTTCAAACCATTTGTCGATTAAACTAACACAATCTAGTTTCAACACATACAAATGGCCGTTTCGTGAATTAAAATGATTTGAGATACGTTATTTATGTGAATGGTTAAGTATCGATTGCCTTTTAACATACAATTTGTAAATCAAAGATTTTTATTAATTGTAGGAAACGAGTATAGAGTCCACCTGATGGTAAGTGGTTACTGCCGCTCATGGTCACCTGCAATAATAAATCAACAAGTAATTAATTTAAAAAATCAAAAACCCGACTGCACCAAAAAGGCTGAAGTAGAATTTCCAAAAGCAGTGAAATAGGCATTTCATTATTTTTATCTAGAAAGCCAAATACAAAGTTTCATAGTAGGTGTCTGCTTCAAAAACAAAAGATGTTCAAACAATATTATACTATTTTATCCTCGTAGTGTTCATTTACGCTATATAAAGAACCTATGTATAAAATTCCAGCACGCTTAAGTTCAGCGGTTTCCCTTTGCGTTGATCTCTGGCACAGCAACTCTCTCATTTAGTCAGACAGTCATCTCGATGTGTATATACGAGTATATATGTACAAGCTGACCCGGCAAACGTTGTGTTGCCATATAAATAAAAAAATGTTAAGGATGAACAACCCTTATCACTTAGGTGTAAAAAAAATAGATAGTGGCCGATTCTCAGACCTACTGAATATGTATATAAAATTTGGTGAAAATCGGTGAAGCCGTTTCGGAGGAGTACGGTAACTAACACGAGAATTTTATATATAAGATATATTATATAATGTATGTGTAATCTCCTCTTAATTTCCATTATTTTGACACCCTACTCGATAGGTTTGGTTAACTTTTTTAAAACGTGTTACTATTTTGCGAGAAAATTCACCATTTACGGTCTATAAAATATATAACTTCAGTAAATCAAAGTTTCGGTCATTATTTTACCTCGTTAGAGGTAGCATTTCATTATTTTTATCCAACAAGCCTGATACAAAATGTCATAGTGTTTGCTTCAAAATTGACGATTGTTCAAATGAACTTTTAACCCTTATTTTACCCTCTACGGGGTTGATTTTTCGGAGGGGGATAAATAAGTGCGTCCTTGTTCCTATCCAGAAAGCCAAATACAAAATTTTATAGTAGTTGCTTCAAAATTAAAGGATTTCAAAAAAACTGTTTTCCCCTATTTTACCCTCTTAAGGGTAGAATTTCCAAAAGACCTTTCTTAGTACTTATTCAAGCTATATAGAGAACCTGTGTGCAAAATTTCAGAACTGTAAGGTCCTTGGTTTAGGCTGTACGTTGATTTCTGAAAAATGAAAAAGTCATTTAGTTAGTCAGTCAGTCAGTCACCTTACTGTTTTATATATATACAAATATGTTTTTATAATCTCCGTTTAATTTCCTTTCATTTGATACCCTACTCGATAGGTTCGGTTAACTTTTTTTTTTTAATGTGTTACTATTTCGCGCCAAAAATCCGCCATTTTGTTTTTTTTTACTAACACCTATCTAAGGACACTCGGGTCATTGAGACAAATATAATGACACTTTAACTGTTGAAATTCATCCAGCCGTTTGTTAGATCGGATCAAATAAAGAAAGACAAACATACAAGATACGCGCGAAAAACATAACCCCTCCTTGGCAGTCGGGTAAAAACAGTACATAACTTTGAATATGGTAGAACTCTGTTTGGTTCAACTTCGGCGACATCACCTCTACATCTATTTCTACTTCTTTCTTAAAGGTGGTACAACCCTTTGTGGTTCGACTCCGTCGGCACCACTGCCACACCTATTTCTACGTAATAACAGCAGTGTTAGGCGCTGCTGTGTTCCGGTTTGAAGGGTGTGGTAAGGGAGACAGAATTTTCCGAGGCGTTCCAGCTTAGTCCTCGGGGGTAGCGGCGCATCTGTGGCCGACCTCAGGTAGGAATATCTAATCCTTTCTGTCTGGGGTTGATTACAGATGTCCACGGGCGGCAGTAGCCACTTACCATCAGGTGGACTGCATGCTCGTCTGCTACTCCTATATTATATAAAAAAAATTAATAACAGTATATTGTATATGTATTTGGACCCATAAATTACAAGTCTCTATATATTACGATTTAAGAGATAGAGCCCTGTGACAGACGGATAGACAGCGGAAGCTTAGTAATAGGGTTCCTTCTTGATCCTTCGGGTACGGAACCCTATATCGGGACGCCTGGACTATACTTCACCTGCTGCATTACTTGGCTATACATAAATAAAACCAAACAGCCTGCAGCATTTCCATATATTCATAAAAGATAACTCCATCATCGTTTGACAGGAGTCATGAAAGGACACCACATCTGTTCAATGCGGCGGCTTGCTTCCGACATCTGGTTCTCGGGTATCTCATGTGGCTCCAGGATCCTGGTCGCTCGAGGCCTCGAGAACTTCATGTCCTCATAATCCACGCCGTGCTTCACCCAGGTCGCTGTGTACCCTGTCCCTGGAAAATAACAAAATTTGACGATACATTAGTAGAGTTTCGTGCAGAGGGTAGTGAAGCCATAACAAAGTTGTAATTATGAATGTTATATTGTTATATCTTTTATGAATTGAACATAGATTAGTAAAGATACTTCGCCGCCTTGAAATTGAATGAAGCCACAAACGGCTTATTATAGTAAGTTCCTTTTTTGAATTCTTGACAAATAAAAACATTTTAAGAGAACACTTACGAATAAATAACTAATACTGCGCAATTTACATAATAAATAAATAATTATTTCAAATATTTTAGGGACATTTTAGCATACAGACATGGCAAAACTTTTTTACGCAACTATTTCAATTCTCAAAACTGGTTACATTTTCTTGTTAGGAGTGAGTAATCTTTAGTAATCTATGGAATTGAATTGAATGATTAATAATTTGTAATAATTTATGCAGTAATATTATTTTACTAACATTAGAATTAAGTATGTTCTTACTATGTCTGTTGTTACTTATGTTCTTTTATGGATATTGTCTGTAATCTGATAAATAAATCAATTGAATTGAATAACTATTATTAGTCATTTTCCGAGCTGGCGATACGTAAGTTCAAATGAAATGACAACTTGATATGAAAAACAATTGTGGGAGGTTCCAGGTTCGATCCCTATTGACGCTGATGTGACGAGTAATGCTAGTTCTGACATCAAGTAGGCATAGGCATATTTAAGTCTTGTCTAATTAATTTGGCGTAATCTAAATATATATAACTCAAAGGTGACTGACTGGCATAGTGATCTATCAACGCACAGTCCAAACCACTGGACGGCCTGTAATTTCTCATGCAGGTAGATGTTATGACGTAGGCATCCGCTAAGAAAGGATTATGATAAATTCTACCCCCAAGGGGATAAAATAGGGGATGAAAGTTTGTATAAAACTTCTTAATTAATAATATTACTTCGTAACGCGAGCGAAGCCGCGGGCAAAAGCTCATGTTACAATAAACTTTAAACTGAAATCCATCACCAATGCACAACAACTAACTATACGGAAGAAAGGTGTCGCGGCTGTCATATTCAAATGATAATGAGTTTACCTTCAATAGCTTTTACTTCTTCCTAGTACTAATCGGAAGTTTCAAACGTATCTAAATATATTAAAAATATATATATGTAAGGAAGTTTTATCAGACAATTAATTATTGTCGTCAACCCATTACTTTTTTTTTATAATATAAGAGTAGCAGACGAGCATGCAGTCCACCTGATGGTAAGTGGCTACTGCCGCCAATGGACATCTGTAATAAACCCCAGATAGGATTAGATATTCCTACCTGAGGTCGGCCACAGATGCGCCGCTACCCCTGAGGACTAAGCTGGAATGCCTCGGAAAAGTCTTTCTCCCTTACCACACCCTTCAAACCGGAACACAGCAGCACCTAACACTGCAGTTATTAGGTAGAAATAGGTACCACCCATTACTTTCCTGTGTCACTGCTGGGTATGGGTCTCCTCTAAAAATGAGAAGGATTTGGTCATAGACCTATTGGTAGACTTTACATACCTATGAGATTTTTTTTATAAATATCTCAGGTGAGCAGATTTCCTCACGATCTTTTCTTCATCGTTAAAACAAGTGAATACTATTTACCTAATACTCACATAACTTTGAAAAATTGGAAGTGCCTAGAATTTGAACCTCGGACCCCTCAATTAAACCGAGTTTTAACCACAGGCTATCACTGCTTACAACAATTAATTATATTTACCCCCAAGATATTTATGTAATCGTTACTTACCTTAAATTAGAAAAATATGTAAATATATTTAATAGAGTCACCTGCTCGACTTTTTTATGAATTTGTAGAAACTAAATAAATACTTCCACTGAAAACTACATTTAGGTGATTAATTATGGGTTGTAAATTACGTGTGTTTACGTAACTAATTAGAGACAAATTAATTGAGTAAAGTTATATAATTATATATGGTGGAACCCTTCACCATTTAATAACGTGTACCGCTTCTGGGTATTGAATGTAAGAAATCCTAATATTACAAATGCAAATGTGAGTTTGTTTGTTTGTTTGTTTGTTTTCACGCTTGAACTACATAAGCGATTGTTATGAAATTTCGTACACACGTTGTCAGGAGTTCAGGAAAGGATATAGGGTACCTTTTATTCTAAAAAAGGCCGTTCCCGAGCGATATATAAAAACAACTTTTAAGGTGCCTTTGGGGGTAAAAACTAGTAATAATATATGGCGTTGAATATGGTCAGAACTTATTGATTGACCTCAATTTCTATTTGTACTGCTTCAGATGCGTATGCTCCGCTGAAAAAAATTGACGTGGCTTTTTTCAACATTGGATTGATTGATTGATATTGGAGTACCAAAAAAAATACGATCCTTGACATAATCTTTCTGATTAGTGTAAGGAATTTTGTTTGTGATCTTGTATATTTCGAGACATATAAGAGTAAAAAAAGGTCTGATATGTTCACGAGTGGATCTAACATGATGGTGATGTAACATCCACTTATGAACAATGAGGAACTCAAGTCTGTGTACTCTCACAGAGGCAGGGTACTAAGTTGGAAAGCTTTGTACAGTCTCTCCCCTACCACATCCCTCAAAGGCATTATGACCTAACACGATAGTAAAATGACTAGCCAAAGACATTGAACTATTTTCGGTGCCAGCTGTATAGATGCCTTAGTAAAGTTGTGTCCTGTAGAACACTATTGTTCATTTTTATTGGGTACTCCCGTATTTGCCTCCTAAAAGACTTCATGATAGAATAGAAGTGCTATTCTTCACAATACGACAAAACTTATGGAAATAAGCAATAGTTTACTGTACATACGGTCATAGTTATCAATAATATCAGGTCGTAAGGTTCCGACGGTGTAGAACCTGAGTTTCTTGACAGCGGCGGCGTATTCCTCACATCGACATCGGTCCATATCAAAAATTTCAAATATTATTTGTGTATAGCATCGAAAATTTCCTATTTACATAACTGTCATTTTGATTGCTTATGTTTTTTTTAATATGACTTATCGAAAATCTAAGATATTGAAATAAACCTAAAATAAGTATTGTTATATAAATATATAACCTCTTTAAGAGTAAACTATTTTTTTAAGTAAGTCCGAGAATTGCTTTACATATTTATCTATTTAACAAACGGACATATTTAAATCTTATTTAATAGAAAAAGGTTGAAGAATTTTGAATTTGATGGTAACTGCCGCTCATGGCCATCTAGGAGTCCTGCCCAAGATCGGGCACAGGGCAAAAGTAAAAACCGCTCGTATAAGTCTCTCGCTTACCACATCTTACACCAAAACACAGCAAGACTTAACACTGTTATAAGAAAAAAATACAATCAAAGCCCTACACGGGTTAAGGAACTACCAAGAACTTCACAAGGAACCCTGAACGTCGATGCTCCCGTTGGCTCTAACGCTACCAATTGGCGGTGTTGTAAAATCAGTCACAAGCTGTAAAATACGCAATAACCTCCGCAATATACGAGCGATATTGGCGAACAACAAAAAAAACTTTAAATAACGTTTTACGAGCGCCCGATTGTAAAACTGGGCGCATATTAGTGATGCGCGCATCCTCAACGTGCAATCCCCGTTTTTAGAGCCCTTTCTCGAAAGTTATGTCATAAAGTGCAAACATATGGACATTTGACCGTTTTTAGGGTTCTGTACCCAAAGGGTGGAAACGGAACCCTATTACTAAGTCTACGTTCAGCCCTAAAGCCTACAGGCTCTATCTCCTGAACAGTAATAGACATTTAAACTTATTACAGAGTATGTATGTATAAAGGTGGCTGCTATAACAGCAAATAATTACTAAAAGTAAAAAAAGTTGAAAATAAGTGGGGGTTGCCATACAAGAAACCGCTATTTTCGACGTTTTTCGCTATGTCTATTAAACCGTAATATGTAGACGGTTCAAATTTGCACAATAGCTGCTATAAAATCAAATATTAAAAATTAAAAAATTAAAAAGGTGGTACTGAACCCTCCGGGCGCGAGTTCGACTTGCACTTGGGCAATTTTTATTGCTTGCTAGCCAGTACTGAGATACAATAAGGATACAAAGTATATTTTGATCATCAAGAGCTTCTAGTTTGTGGCGCGTCAAGTTTAAGTGTTAATCTTTCTTCGGCAAATGATTGCGGATTTGCGCTTGTAGAAGTAAAACCTTTCGTGTTTATTACGACAACTTTCGTCCATAATTTCTTTATAAAAAATGTTGTCTAATTACATTGATATTTTAATTAAAAATGCGTGCGGATTTGCGCTTCTAGAAACGTTTCGTGTTTACAGCTTTCGATACATAAAATCGTTATAAAAAATATAGTCTACAATTTTTTTTAAATTAAATTAACGTAGAAAAGCAGTATGCAGTCCACCCGATTGTAAATTCTCCGTGGATTGCCATGCTTTTCTTTATCTACCCCAAATAGTATCGAAGAAGGTGCAATACAGGAGTGTGATTGAAGAGATAATTGAGTACAGTCACAAATGTGTAATTTAATTGGAGTGTTACAATTGGAACGAGAAGTCTCTACAGAGGGAAGGGGGCAACAAGAACAGCAGTGCTCAACGCTGCTTTAATAATATAGTAGTAGGCGAAGCGGTAGTGAACTTGAGTCGAATCTGGGAGGTGGTTTTAAATAGTGTTTTTAACAGGATTACAAATATTAGATCCCATGTGAGTCATCTTCGAATTCTTTTGAATTACGCGTTCGATCACCCTAAAACATTACGATCGCTTCTTTAAATGAGTAGGAAGTGTACTCAAACAATGTTTTTTATTTCTTCTTCCCATTTATCTTGCTTCAAAGGTAATTTAAATTTTACGTTGCATATCATGCGTCGTCAGAATTACATGCGCGATCATTCTTAAACATTACAATTGCTTCTTTAAAGTAGTATTAAGTGTATTGAAATAATATTTTCTTTCTTTCTTTCGATTTATCTTGCCCTGACAGTAATGAAATCTTCCCTTTCATATAATGCGTCATCAGATTTACGTGTGCGATCATCCTAAAACATTACGATCGCTTCTTTAAATGAGATTGTATCGCGGCTGTACGATTTTCCAGAAGCACTGCGTCTCGGTACCATTACGAATTGAACGGTTTACTGCGAGGCTATACGGTTTGCACGATTATGTGTACGGTTAGCTTTAAGTTCAGTGAATAGAGTAAAATGTCTGTCCCTTTTTACCACATTGGAAGTGGTTCGACTCCAGCGGCACCACCGACACACCTATTTCTGCCTAATAATAGCAATGTTAGGCGCTGCTGAGTTCCGTTTTGAAAGGTGTGGTAAGGGAGACATACTTTTCCGAGGTATTCCAGCTTAGTCCTCAGGGGTAGCGGCGCATCTGTGGCCGACCTCAGGTAGGAATATCTAATCCTATCTGGGGTTGGTTACAGATGTCCATGGGCGGCAGTAGCCACTTACCGTCAGGTGGACTGCATGGTCGTCTGCTACTCCTATATTATAAAATAAAATATACTTAATTGCGGAAGGCTTTGTTCTTAGCGTAAGTATATGTATGTTTCATTATTTGACACGTCCTACAAAAAAGCGGGTTTTTAAGGTGTCGTTTTATTTATCTGAATTGTGAGATTAGCATAAGTTCCCTTTTCAGTCGATTGTTTTAAGTCGGTTTTTTATATACCTAATACCTATAAGAACATTTTTGGATAGAAAATATTGAAGTATAATCACTTAGTAATAATAACCACCATTTTTATAGAGGTACATACTGCAATGAGAATTAGGTCTAAATAAGCCATTAAAAACATGTACTCAGTTTTCGAGAAGAGTTTACTTCTAGAAAAAATATAAAAATCCAATTTTTTTTAATATTATTCATCATCTATCATCATCTTTGAAATTTGAATACCGTTCGTCCAGAATCAGAGATGAATGGAAATAAAATACTAAACATAGAGTTTCAAGAACTTTAATACATAAAAGTCTAATTACGACATGAAATGTTACCTTACTCTTAACTGCTTCAATGTCTCCAAGATTTAAGGATCAGAATCGTAACAAAAACTGTTAAGTGGCATACACACATAATGTTGTAATATTTAAATTTGACCCTTCTTTCTCAATTGGCACAACACTATATGTAATGCACATCACTACAGCTCTGTGTTGTCTGTGGTAGAATCTCTCACATTAAACACGTTCCAAGTTAAAACTTATTTTCATTTTAAAACTATTTCATCAGGTTACGGGCCCAGGCCCACGCAGTTATTCCAAAATATAAAATTTAAAGTGAAAGTAACAGTAATTCAAATCAAATCTAATTAGTAAAAGAGTAGTGAAGTATAACCTAAAACTGACAACGTGTTCGTCGTGCAAAAGCGTCTTCATCAGCAAAAAATGTCTTCAAATACGATGACTTTAATAGAAAAACTGACCGGAAGAGATAATTATCCTACTTGGAAGTTTTCAGTAAAAACTTACCTCGAACACGAGGAACTATGGGATTGCGTCGAATCGTCAGACAAAGTCGACTTAAAAAAGGACACTAAAGCTAAGTCAAAGATAATTTTATTAGTTGATCCTATAAACTACATACATATACAACAAGCTAAAACGGCGAAAGAAGTGTGGGATAATTTGGAAAAAGCTTTTGACGATAAAGGACTGACCCGCCGAGTCGGACTGTTGAGAGATCTGATCACTACCACACTAGATGGATGCCAAAACATCGAGGACTACGTAAATAGAATAATGACAACTGCCCATAAACTAAGAAACATTGGTTTTGTAGTAAATGATGAGTGGTTAGGCACTTTACTACTGGCCGGATTGCCAGATGTTTATCAACCAATGATTATGGCTTTGGAAAGTTCGGGTTTGGCAATAACAGCTGATTTAGTGAAAACTAAGCTCCTTCAAGACGTTAGAAAATCAGAGAATGCTGCGCTGTATGTTAATAAAAGTAGAATTAATTCGCAGAATGCCAAACAAACTTCAGACAAAACAAATAAAGCAACCAAAGGTCCAAGGTGTTTTATATGTAACAAATATGGGCATATAAGTAAGAATTGTAGAAACAAGAAAAAGGAACAAAAGTCAAATGAAAACTCAGGCTATGTGGCAGTATTTTCTGCGTCAACGAGCAATGACGATGGCTGGTATGTGGATTCAGGGGCATCAATGCATCTAACAATGCATCGTGACTGGCTCTATGATGAAATACCACCTCTGGTTGACACTATTAAAGTGGCTGATAACAAGAAACTTCCTGTAAAAGCATGTGGTAAGGTAAACCTACATGTTATTGACAAAAATGGCAAGTCTGAAGTAGTTGAAGTACACAATGTTCTTTTTGTTCCTGAATTGGCCACCAACCTTCTTTCGGTAAGCCAAATAATTAAGAATGGCTGTCATGTGCAATTTGACAAAGAAGGTTGCAGAATTATTAACAAAATGAATAAACAAGTGGCAGAAGCAAAACTGATAAATAATATGTACCGGCTCAATACATGCAATGTTCCAGCATACATGTCTACGATTAAAACTAATGATGCTTACTTATGGCATCAGAGGATGGCACATTTGAACTTTGAAGACCTAAATAAACTATCAGAAAGTACAGGGGTAAAAATTGAAAACAAAGACAAAGTTGTATGCATTTCATGTTTAGAAGGAAAGCAGTCGAGAAATCCTTTTCCTTCTGAAGGTAACAGAGCAAAAGAATTGCTAGAACTCATACACTCAGATGTCTGTGGCCCCATGGAGGTCCAATCACTGGGAGGTGCACATTATTTTGTTACCTTCATCGATGACTTCTCCAGGAAAGTATGTGTTTATCTAATAAAGAATAAGTCAGATGTTTTTGGGAAATTCAAAGAATATAAAGCCATGGTTGAAAAACAACTTAATCTATCGATAAAGACTCTACGCACAGATAATGGCAGAGAATATCTAAGTAATGAGTACAAATCTTTCCTAAAAAAATGTGGAATTACACATCAGACATCCACACCTTACACACCCCAACAAAACGGGTTAGCAGAAAGGATGAATCGTACATTACTAGAGAGAGCTCGTTGTATGCTATTAAATGCAAAATTACAGAAGCAGTATTGGGCAGAAGCAGTATCCACAGCAGCTTACATAACAAACCGCTGCCCAACTAGAGCGCTGGCATTTCTTTCACCTGAAGAAATATGGACGGGTAAAAAGCCCGATATTAGCCATTTGAAGATCTTTGGATGTGATGCAATGGTTCATATACCTAAAGAGAAGATCAAGAAATTGGACTCAAAGGCAACCAAGATGGTATTCATTGGGTACAGTGAACAGACCAAAGGATACAGGCTTTTTGATCCTAAAATAAGGAAGGTGTTCATTAGCAGAGATGTCATATTTTTAGAAAATTCAGTGGTAAGAAATTATGCTCATATGCCGCTGTCAGAATTTACCTCAGAATCTGATATACACAAAGCTGATTCTCATAATAGTGAATTAAAGTTAGAAGCATCAGAACAAAGTGAAACAAGTGATGAGTCATTTCACTCAGATGAGGGATCTTTGTATGATCCCAAGGTAACAATAGATTTGAAGGAAATCCATCCAAACGTGACAACCAGATCAAGAAGTAGAATAAATAAAGAGGGTAATACTTACTTATGCACAGATGGCATTTCAGATCAGCAGGATGTCCCTCAGACATACAGTGAAGCAGTATCTATAGATAATGAGAGTGCAGAAAAATGGAAGCAATCAATAGATGAAGAGGTGTTGGCACATAGAGTAAACAAGACTTGGGAGTTGGTGGATAAACCACAAGGTATGCGAATAATTGGCTGTAAATGGGTTTTCCGTATAAAAACCTGCCATCTGGTCCGCTATACAAGTCAAGATTATGTGCTAAAGGGTGCGCCCAGACCAAAGGTATAGACTACTCAGAAACTTTTTCACCTACAGTCCGGTATGATTCTTTAAGGGTTTTACTTTCAGAAGCTGCTCAACATAATCTAGAGATGGTTCAATTTGACGTTAAAACCGCTTTTCTGTATGGAGACATAAAGGAGAACATATATATGACACCACCTGAAGGTTTGAAAGCATTACCAAATCAGGTATGTAAACTCAAGCGTTCACTTTATGGCCTTAAACAAGCACCTCGGTGCTGGAATCATAAGTTTGACAGTTTACTAAAAAAATTTGGCTTTGCAAGCAGTCATGCAGACAAATGTGTTTATATTGGTAATGTAAACTATAATATAGTATATCTGCTATTGTATGTTGATGATGGGCTCCTATTATCAAGCTCGAAACAATCTCTGGATATAATGATATATGAATTAAGCAAAAATTTTGATATTAAACAATGTGAACCAAATAATTTTGTTGGACTACAGATTGAGAAGTCCAAAGGATGCATATTTATACACCAAAGGAACTATATTGAAAGATTATTGTGTAAATTTAATATGCAAAATGCTAATTGTAATGTCATTCCAATAGATCCTCATACCACACTAGAAAATAGCTCAGCTGCACCAGACAAGAGTTTACAGTACAGGGAAGCTGTTGGCTCTTTGATGCACCTGGCGATAGTAAGCAGACCTGATATAATGTATGGAGTCAGTCTGGTGAGTAGATATCTCAATTGTTATGATCACACACACTGGAATGTTGTCAAGAAAATTATGAAGTATTTAAAGGAAACACAAAATTATGGCCTGTGTTACACAACTTCACAAAGTAATATACTACAAGCATATAGTGACGCCGACTACGCAAAAGATATGTGCACAAGACGATCCTTAACCGGATATGTATTTATAAAAAATGGAGCCGCTGTGACTTGGGCAAGTCAACGTCAACAAAGCGTTGCTTTATCCACTACGGAGGCTGAGTTCATGGCAGCATGTGCAGCAACAAAAGAGGCTTTATGGTTGAAAAGACTTTTGAATGATATTAATTTTCATCAAGATAAAGTTATTTTACATATAGACAATCAAAGTGCAATATGTTTAATTAAAAATGTTGACTATCACAAAAGATGTAAACATATAGATGTTAAATACAATTTCATTAAAGAAAAATATGCTGATAAAGAAATAGATTTAAAGTATGTATGTAGCAAAGAGCAATATGCAGATATATTTACAAAGGCTTTACCTAGAGATAAATTTCAGTATTTAAGACAGAAGATAGGAGTGTTGAACATTAGTTAATTGTTTACTTGCAAACATTGCTTAACTTTTTATTTTTGTTATTAGTAAAGTTTTTGTCTGGTAAGAGTACCTAACTTTGCATAATCATAGTAAAGCATATTTTTATTATTGTTAAATTAAATTGCTCTTAAGACATACTATGTAATTAAGAATAGTTTGTGCCTAATATTGTTAATATGTTATATTTCTTAATGTAAAAGAAGGGCTGCAATTTGGTAAGAGTGTTGTAATATTTACCCTTCTTTCTCAATTGGCACAACACTATATGTAATGCACATCACTACAGCTCTGTGTTGTCTGTGGTAGAATCTCTCACATTAAACACGTTCCAAGTTAAAACTTATTTTCATTTTAAAACTATTTCATCACATAATTTAACAAACTTTAAACAGGTATAAACGCACTCATTAATACATTTTTCTGTAAATTACGCGTTTACTCTTTTAATAATTTACCTTATATATCTGTCCACCGTAGTTTTCTATAGATCGGCATCCTATACATCCGCAGAACGGCCACAGATGCGCCGCTACCCCTAAGGACTAAGCTGAAATGCCTCGGAAAAGTATGTCTCCCTTGCCACACCCTTCAAACTAGAACACAGCAGCCCTTAACACTGTTGTTATTAGAAAGAAATAGGTGTGGCGGTGGTGCCACCGCAGTCAATCCAAACCAAAGTTCTGCCACTTTCAATAAATAACTTCGACTTTAACTACAATAAATGCTCTATTTTGTTTATGAGGAATATTCGGTTGTCCTCCAGCGGCTAAATTTGCAGTCTAACATTTAAGATTTTTTTAACATTATAACATTTATTCAAGACTCCTTCAAGTCTCCTTCTTCGACTTTATTTTTTTTTTTTATATTATAGGAGTAGCAGACGAGCATGCAGTTCACCTGATGGTAAGTGGCTACTGCCGCCCATGGACATCTGTAATCAACTCCAGATAGGATTAGATATTCCTACCTGAGGTCAGCCACAGAATCGCTGCTACCCCTGAGGACTAAGCTGGAAAGCCTCGGAAAAGTCTGTCTCCCTTACCACACCCTTCAAACCGGAACACAGCAGCGCCTAACACTGCTGTTATTAGGTAGAAATAGATGTGGCGGTGGTGCCGCCGGAGTCGAACCACAATGGGTTCTACCACCTTCAGACTTTATTTTAATAAATGCTTTTTTTATTTTAGAGGAATATTCGGTTATCATCCATCGTCTACGAGTAAGTGTGCAGTCTCCATTAAGGCAATCGTAAACTCAGGTGCAATTTGCATCCGAACTCCGAGCTCTCGACAATAGCCGTGAAATGATCCAGCGGCGGCGCTATAGAAAACGTCATAAACGCAAATGGCTACGAACAAATTAAACCGCTAATTTTATTACATTAAGGTCATAAATCCCTCGCCTCGGCGATTGTTTTATTACTTTACAATTAACGGTGTTAACGGTAGCAGTTACATGAAGGTTTAGTTGGGGTTTTAACTGAGTTGATTGGCAAGAGAATCTTTTTGCTAGAGAAGGAATAAAGTTCGCACAATACTTGATCTCGTAGTAAGTACGGGATGGTAGACTTACATACTTTTTGAAAACATTTTTTAAAGGTGTCTTGGGTATGCAGATTTCTTCACAATGTTTTTCTTTACTGTAAAATCAAGGATAGGTATACAATTTCTAATATGCACAAATTTGAAAAATCAGATATGCTTGTCTCGGTTTAGAACTTCGGACCACTCGATTGAAAGTTATACCACTAGGCTAAAAAACAGTGATTCAAAGACAAAAAACAATGTAGAGTCCTGAGTAAAAACTTTTAATTAGAAAATGACTTATTTATAAGTACATTACGGATTTCTAAAAACATGTGACATGTGACTTTTTATTTGAATTATTCTAACCTCTACAAACTTTTGGCTTAATCAAGCTATGCTACAAGCACTTGCAAACGTATACAAACCATATCAAATATTCTATCCACACATTTGCATTTGTGACGGTTTGAAAAGCATGCGGACATTACAATATTATCAAAACCTAATAACGCTAAACACAATAATTTCGTCTCATTAACAATTATATTTCCGTTACGTTTGAACAAAAGGACGCACATTGAGTTATCCGGCTTCACCTGTCCCATTTAGTCCTAATATTTATTTGATTGCCAAATTCCCTCCGCTACCTGAACTTATATCGCCAATTATGAGGAAAAAATAATGTTTTTCGTTAGATCTTGAAGATAGGCCGTTGTCCTGTCAGTGCGAACAGGTATTTATGGTTTATGCTGTAATTAAAGTGAATAATGAATGATGACATCAAGCGATAAAACGAAAATCGTCGAAACAAATAACTTGTTTAGTTGTTTTTTGTATTTTTTGGATTGGGGAACTATAACTGAGTTTATGGGTGAAGAGTTTAAGCAAGTTACGCGTAGTACCTAGTTATTGAAATGTTGCAAACAATTTTACACATTTAAATTCAATAAGATACACATTATAATTCAATAAGATTATTGATATTACATACAAGGAAGAACCTTTAAAAACTATTTTTAATGTTCAAGGATCGGGAAAATAGCGAAACTGACCATGCAGTCTGTCCTAAGATAATTGATGACTGCCTGCTGCCTGTCTGCTGCTACAATAGAATTAAGCCTGTACAAATACAGGTCGGTTGAGGTCGTTCAAATTTCGATCAGAGTTCAAGCTGCTTTTGAATATATTGTACTTAATTATATATCTATAGGCTTGCATTTGTCGCGATTTCATCTAGTGGTAAGTTTGATGCAATCTAGGATAAAGTTTTTTTGTCTTTTTTTATAATATAGGAGTAGCAGACGAGCATGCAGTCCACCTGATGGTAAGTGGCTACTGCCGCTCATGGAAATCTGCAATCAACCCGAGATTGATCAGATATTCCTACCTAGGTCGGCCACAGACGCGCCGCTACCCCTGAGGACTAAGCCTCAGAAAACTATGTCTCCCTTACCACACCCTTCAAAACGGAACACAGCAGCGCCTAACACTGCTGTTATTAGGCAGAAATAGGTGTGGCGGTGGTGCCGCCGGAGTCGAATGACAAAGTGTTCTACCACCTTCAAAAGTCTAGACGATGCCCATTCATTCTTCCATTTGTTGTCAGGTCAAGCCGGCGTGAACCAGCTGGGTGGTGTGTTCGTGAACGGTCGTCCTCTGCCCGATGTGGTTCGTCGGAGGATCGTAGAGCTGGCCATCATGGGCGTCAGGCCTTGCGACATCAGCAGGCAGCTCCTCGTCTCCCATGGCTGCGTCTCTAAGATCCTCACCAGGTTCTATGAGACTGGATCTATTAGACCTGGGTCGATAGGCGGGAGTAAAACTAAGGTGAGTGACTGAATATAGATTATAGAGATATAGAAGTTGGAAACGAGAATGTAGTCTATCTGATGATAAGTGGCTACTGCCGCCCTTGAACATTTGATTAACCACAGATAAAATCAGAGTCTTACGAAAGGTTAGCTAGAGATGCGTTGCTACCTCTTAGGACTAAGCTGGAATACCTCGGATAATTATGTCTCCTATATCACTCAACTCAGTTCAACTTTATACTCTGGAATTACTACATCTGTTACATCATTTAAGAATCACTTTCATAATTTTCTGTGTTATTTTTCCTCAATCCTACGAAATGACTTTACATGAATATTTGTAATAAACGTTTCGATCATCCTTGACTGTAGCATTCGCGTTAATAAACTCCCATTAAACCAAAACTGCATCAAAACTACCAAAACGATCAAAATAAATAGTCCCATACGGTTTTAATAAATCGGGCAACGCATCGGGTCACGGCACTCGGCAATTACCGGCAATTATAAACTATAAACGCTATAAACTGACCCGAGTGTGGCTTCTTGCCTTGCACTGCCCTTTTGTCTTTAATACCACTGAGTTTGAAATAATCAAAGGTTCCGTATCATAAAAATACTAAAATCGTTTATTGAAAATACAGTGTGACATGACCTATATTTATGGAAACGTAGTTCATCAAAGTTCTAGGCATAAAAATAAAATTGTTTCTGAAAATAGTAGAAAAATTGTTTGAATAAATTAATTTAGCAAAACAATATAAGCGTAAATAGTATCTCGTGTGTAGGTGGATTCGATAAAACGGCGGCAAATTGTCGGGTCACGGCATTCGGCGGCAATTACGGGCAATCAAAGATAAATGCTATAAACTGACCCGAGTGTGGCTCCTTGCTTTGCCCTTTCCTACTGTAAGAGAACTGTATTCGAAAGAAGTATATATCGTATATAGTCCGGTTTAATAAAACAGCAGCAATCGTGGGTAATTAAAAACAATAAATACTATAAAGACAAATGTTCTAATATTTGTAAATATCACGTCACGTATAGTCCACGTGAAACTGCTAGTCCGCTCTGAATATTGAAACGAATCGCGTCGCCATAGTAAATTGTATAACTACACATGCTCGCAACAACTTCAGAGCGGACTAGCAATTTGGCGCGGACTATACATAATTAAAAAAATATTATTAAATACACATAAAAACACTGCCATCTCTTACAATACCAGAGACACTGAATACCGTGAAAACTACTGACTAAACATTTTTTTCTTACTGCTTCTGTAATGTACAAAAAATATTTTAATTTTTCAACAAAAGCGGCGGTGCAACATCGAATCAAGACGCCCGATAGCAATCATCAGCAATTATAAACTATAAACTGACCCGAGTTTTCGGCTTCTGCGTTGCCCTTTCGACACGCCGTAAAGGCACTAGTAGCACGAGAATTAAGGGGTTCCGTACTAAACTTACTAAGTAACTAAAGTTATTAAGAAGCTACATATTATAATACTTTAGTCTATTTTCGCCCCATTTTCTTTATTTGTCGTACGTCTTTATTTATTACGTTACACTGCAAGTTTTTTTTTATTTTTTTTTAACATTTATCATTGTCGATCGTTTTTGTTTGAGTGCAAAGGCAGTTCTAGTGGAATTAATGTAATGCTTTCTTAATAGACGGCTCGTAAGCGTAATTCGTGCTTTTAACAACTGTAAAGAAAACAAATCCAAGGAAGGCACCACAAGAGCGAAACTGAGCCAATATAGTTCGTGTCGCACGTGGATTGTCGCTCATGTAGCTCCCTAAGATTCCAACAATAACACTAAAACTTATTTATTAACGTAAATTCACATGTAACTAATAACATACCTTATATATTCAATTATAATTACTCACATACTCTTATCCGGATAAACCCTATAATACTAATCCGAGATGAGCTGTGAAGCCCGCTGAACCCAAGTGAGCGGCCAACCGACCTCACTAAATTCGGTACGCTAATAAACAGACCATTTTGTTTCCACAAACGAACGCCGACCAAGAATTGATTACAACAAAATACTTCGAAATCACCGAATACTTTTATTGGCGTTGTTATGAGAATATTTAATTGACTGCTAATCAAGCTGCCCGTAGATTACGGATCGAATGGGAATTGTTTTCGTGTCGAATCCGACATACGACAGTGATCTCACCGAACGCGGATATGTTACGGGAAAATTGATTTTTTACTGCCCTGCTTCATATATTCTCGTTTTAATGACATTCTGTTGTGATTGAAGAAACGCAACGTTGTTTTATATTTTTTCTCGGAAAATTTACAATACGATTCAAGTTCCTATTTTAGTTTAAAATATGCAAACGAGCATGCAGTCAAATTAATGGTATGATAGATTTCTAAGGTCAGCCACAGATGCGCCGCTACCTTAGAAGACTAAGACGAAGGAATGACTCGGAAAAGTGTCTCCCGTACCACACTTTCAAATCAAAAAAAAATGTGTGTGTCAGCTCCGACGCACGACTGGAGTTTACTCCTTAAGTACGATTGTCAAAATAGACGCAAATAATAAAAACACTAAATAAAAGATCTAGCTGTTCGTATTTAAAATGTATATTATTCATAAATGTAAACGATAAGCTTATAAATTAACCGCATCCATGTGTTTTTTGGATTCTTCTTCATTATCATCTAAATCAATTTCTTGCATATTTTCAAATATTTTTTCAACTTTAATCACTTGATGATTTGTTTAATAGTACATAAAAATACACGTATCAATGCATAGAAGTACAAGAAAACTTTAAAATCAAAACATTAAAACTTGATGGTTAGGTTGCTGTTTATGTACGTTGTATATAGATGTATACAATAGATGCTACTATATGCATTTATTATACAGCATGCATACCCTGTACTCGGCAGCAGTATACAAGTTGTGGCAGAACTTCGTAATACGCAGGCGCGCAACACACGTACAAACATACGCACACATTCAACTCTCAGACTGGAGGTAGTGAACTATACAGTGAGACTACGAAGTATCGCGCAAAGAGGAGACCACGAGAATGAGATACGCTGTGTAATGTATTCCATCTCATTCTTTTACACGTTCAATCCTACAGATATATATGTTTGTCTCTTTCTACGTAACGCCTCAACTTTTCATGTTACACTTGATTTTACTCCTCATAAAATTTCCGTACCGGGCCTTATAACTCAAATCGTTTCTTAAGGAGTAAACTCAAAAAGAAGCGCTTAACATTGCAGTTATTAAGCAGAAATAGATGTGGTGGTGGTGCCACCGGCGTCGAACTACAGAACACACACAGTTTGAAGGTGGCAGAACCCTTTGTGGTTCGACTCCGGCGGCACCACCGCCACATCTAGATGTGCCTTATAACAGCAGTGTTAAGCGCTGCTGTGTTCTGGTTTGAAGGGTGTGGTAAGGGAGACATACTTTTTCGAGGCGTTCCAGCTTAGTCCTCGGAGGTAGCGGCGCATCTGTGGCCGACCTCCGGTACGAATATCTAATCCTATCGGGAGTCGATTACAGATGTCCATGGGCTTCAGTAGCCACTTACTATCGGGTGGACTGCATGCTCGTCTGCTACTCCGTATTATAAAAAAAAAACTAAACATTTTAATATTTTTTCATACACTTCAATTAAGCGTTTTAAACGTGAGTGTACGAAACCATTTAATTATTTAATTGGATAATTTTGATTACCTTCAATTATATATGTAAGGTTGATTTAAGAGGTGTTTGATGTTTAAGGTATTATTCATTTTAGGGTTCCAATATAAAATCATAGTTAATCATAGAATACAGCATTACATGTCATAAAGAATTAGAACCGCATATCTTAGTGAAAGTTAAATATGTCTGATCTATAAGCACACAAATTAATCCATACGAAAATTTCTGAAAAAATCGTTCTACCCCTACCCGCTCATACTACTATCCCCGCGTATTACTTGTTGAGGATCAAATATGGTTCCTTGTATAGACGGTCCCTACGTATAAAGCGACATGTCAAAAACGCAGGTTTACAGAAGAGCGTAATTAATGTTCAAACCACTCTAGAAATAATTCTCTATACAATTCTACGAATATTTTTTTTATAATGTTGTTATAGCTTTGGAAAGTTTGTATTAGTATTTTTAAATATTGTTTTTTATATTTACCAGAAATAGTGACAGATGACTGTTTCTACGTGAAAAGGCAAATAAAAGTATGCCAGACAAGTCTGAGATACAACTTTATACGTTAGAAAAAGATGTTACACCATAACTTAAATGTGTATACGTTCCAATACCACGGATTTTACCTGTATCAAAAAACAAACTAATTTCGGCATAACATCCAATACCAATCGACTTTGAAAGAGCGAATCGCGAGTGTGGGAAAACACGCGATCAGCCACTATTCCTCCAAATATTTACCGTTATAACATGTGTTACTGCGAAAACTACGATAAATCCACGATACACACATTTCGTATAAAAAGCTTCAACAGAAGACAGAAAGATCAAATTGCCGTAAAAATCCGTTCGTTTCTGAGGAACTATTAAATACGACACGCTTTTTCGAAGATTATCCGTGATCGCCACAGAAGCATTTATCTCGATGACTACGACCGGAATCTATAACAAATGGTAGCCATTCGATTCGTTATAAATTATAATTAAACTCCGCAGCAATCATTCGATTTCTACTGACTGACGTTTAACATGAAAGCCTTAAATCGTGGAAAACGGTGCGGCTATCAATAATAATAGACGTTTTAGTGTAAGAGTAGAAAAGTAGACATTTTTTGAAATTGTGAAAAATGTTGCGGATTCCGACGAATATGAGGCGAATATTTATATTAGAAATTGTCTCTCAATCCTCTCGATTTATATACAATACTAGTTAATAGAACGTGCAGTTTATACATTAAACGCTAAAAAGTAGCTAATAATGTTCATATTATGATGCATAAAAATTACATCGAAGTTCCATTTGACAATTTTAGCATATCTCACAAATGTAACACGGTAAGAAGAATATCGATTAATAAAATGGTCTAAGATTTATACATTTAGTAAAAGTAAAGTTTACATGATGCATGAAAGTGACGTCACAGTTCCATATTTGAAAAATTTAAAATGGTAAAGATTAATTTATCTTCCAAACCTACTTAAAATGGTAACTTCATGTTACTATGCACTAATTAAATTAGTAATACGGTTTAAGATTTACCGTTTCATCACAACAATATCGAATTGCTCTAACGTCGAAACCAATCAAAACTTACCATTAGATCCAGAAACCACTAAAACGCATTAATAGGAAGGCACAGGTGTCATATTTTGCATTTCTTTTATGCGCGGCTTATACATTTAGCGCTAAAGAGTATCAAGTTTATATTGCATAAAAATGACGTCATATTTCCATATTTGATAAATTTAAAATGGTAAAGATTAATTTATCTTCCAAACCTTCTTAAAATGGTAACTTCATGTTACCATGCACTAATTAAATTAGTAATACGGTCTAAGAGTTACCGTTTTATCACAACAATATCGAATTGCTCTAACGTCGAAACCAATCAAAACTTACCATTAGATCCAGAAACCACTAAAACGCATTGATTGGAAGGCACAGGTGTCATATTTTGCATTTGCATACTCAAATCGTTCACTCACGGCGGTGCTATCTCCGATTTACGACTTAAGTTATGGTGTTTATGATCGATGGCCACCATTTATGGCCAAATGACCATAATTAGAGCCACGCCGCTTCACCGCGCTTTATGGTCTAAGGGCGGTTCGGTATTGACCACTTTCACACAATTTTTAGTATGGACCAACCTGAATTATTGGTATTGAGAATTGTGACCGAAACCAATCGATTTCTGACCGGTGGTCGTCATGATCTTTCTTCGAATATCATTTTATTTGGATGTAACAGGATTTTTTAAATTATTTAACGGGATTAAACGACGTATTATTTTTTTATATATATGTCATTTTAAAACTATTTTTTACATGGTATATATTTGATGTATTTTTATGTACTTACATACATTAATATCTGCAATGAGTTCCTAGGAAAGGAATCGATTACCTAGGCCCATTATTAATAATCAATCTATTCGTTGTTTTCTACAAATGACACCTACCGTGGGGAGTTAGATTGTCTTAAACCCGTGTAGTCCGCGCCAAACTGCTAGTCCGCTCTGAATATAGAAATGAGTCGCGTCGCTATAGCAAATTGTATGACTACACCGGCTCGCAACAACTTCAGAGCGGACTAGCAGTTTGGCGCGGATTATAATTGTAGGTACCTTACCACACCTTTTCTTAAAGTATTAGGTAGATCCATACTACTGCTACATGGCTTACTATCCAAACCTTTATATAAACATTTTGTTAATGGCTTCACGTGTGATAAATGTTTGTTTTAATTAAAACACTAGAACGCCCGTGACTCCGCCTACGAAGTAAACGCCTACTGATAACTTCTTTGGTAGGGCAATAGTATGAATTCGTAGTGACAGATATTGTACCCAACTGCGAAGCGGGCCAGCGTAACCTTCTTAAAACTTTTTTGATATATATTAAACGAGCTTTTGCCCACGGCTTCGCTCGCGTTACGAAGTAATATTTTCATCCCCTATTTTATCCTCTTGGGGGTAGAATTGATCAAAATCCTTTCTTACAATCTCAACATCTTTCAAGACCTACCTGCATGCCAATTTCAGCCCGATCCGTCCAGTGGTTTGGGCTGTGCGTTGATAGATCACTATGTCAGTCAGTCACCTTTGAGTTATATATATTTAGATAGGATTAGCAGACAAAAATGCAGTCCACTTGATGGTAAGTAGCTACTGCCGCGTACGGACATCTGTCATCAATGCCAGATAGGATTAGATATTCCTACCTGAAGTCGGCCACAGAACCGTCGCTACCCCTGAAGACTAAGGCTTACAACACCTTTGCTTCAAGCTGTTTGATTTTTTTTATTGTGAATAATTCCTAGATCACTACCGGGCAGCGTATAACAATAAAATCTTGATTTAAATTTATTGATTAGCATTTATGAATGACTTGCTTTTACCCGTGGCTTCGCTGGACCAGAGGTCGACGACAATAGTTCTTTTTATTTATTCCTTGGAAACAGTACTTCTTTTGCAATTAATGTTACCCTATATCCTTAGACGACCCGCGACGCGCAAAGGGTCCCGGGTTTGATTCCCGGCCAGACAGATATCTAAATGATGAATTTAGATTTCTATTTTTGTATATTTGTCTCTGTGTGTGTCCATGGCACCCACAACACAAGGAATCCTAGTGTGGGGCTGTGAGTGTAGAAAGCGTTTATTTATTATTATTTATTATCTGGACTGTTGAAAACGTGTGCACAAAATTTCATGACAATCAGTTTGGTAGTTGAGGCGTGAAAGCGCAGCAAACAAACGAACAAGCAAACATACTTTCGCACTTACAATATTAGTAGGATGTCTTGAATTTAACCTTTAAAGTTAGTGTAACCACATCCTTTACTAAAAGGAAAGATACGTAGATATAGTTTCTCGTATTTATTCGTTTCTGTAGCGTGTCATTAAAGCTAAATGGTGAGTTTGCGAGTATTTGTGAACTTTATATTATTTCTTCGTGCGTAAACGCTTTGGAGGTTGAGCAGAATCAAATACGATTCTGTAGTGAATTACCTTCACTAAATGAAGTGATTTTTGGTTATTAGAGTTTTCGATGCACTTGATTTTTATATTTTACTAGCTGACACGGCAAACGTTGTGTTGCCATATAAATAAAAAAAATGTTAAGGGTGAAGAACCCCTATCACTTAGGGGTATGAAAAATAGATAGCCATTCTCAGACCTACTGGATATGCATATAAAATTTGATGTAAATCGGTAAAGCCGTTTCGGAGGAGTACGGTTACTAACATTGTGACACGAGAATTTTATATATAAGATATCATTTTTAAGGTGATAGAACCGCTCTCTTTGACACTCTCTTGAGGCGTGCACTACGTCAGTGCATCTCACAAATGCTTATGATGGTTGTAGATCTCTTTGTTATTCTGCTGTAAGACTAAATATTACACCCAAAAATCTAACAATGCTCTTAGAGTTCAATATAATAATGGTTTCAGGATGCTGATGGGACTACCAAGGTACTGTAGTGCATCAGGGATGTTTGCAGAAGCTCATGTAAACTGTTTTTACACGATAATGAGAAAAAGATGCAGCTCTCTGATGTACCGTGTACGGGATAGCTCCAACAGCATCCTGAAGATGATGAGCAATAAAGTAGACTGTAGATTTATTTCTCATTGCAGTTTTCTACATATAAAATTGTAATGTAACTTAAAATTTTAATTGTAATTAAAAATAAGTCTTTGTTACTTGAAATAAATAATTAAATTATTATTATTATTGTTATATTCCATCTACACAAAAACACACACGACACAAAGGTAGTATACCTCCTAATATTAGTTTTAAATGTTCACGTTTATGCAATCTTTAGAAACATTTCCGTAATACTTGTCTATACTAATATTATAAAGAGAGAAACTTTGTTTGTTTGTTTCATTGTAATGAATAGGCTCAAAAACTACTGGACCGATTTTAAAAATTCTTTCACCATTCGAAAGCTACATTATCCACGAGTAACATAGGCTATATTTTATATGAAATATATTTCATAAATAGATTTTGAGGCGGTACAAAGTTTGCCGGGTCAGCTAGTCTATAATAATATGAATATAATAAAGGAATATTTCACCATAGCACCGTATCATTGCAGGCAATTAGCGAGATTGCAAGTACTCGTGAACTTCATTATAGCGTGACATTTGCTTCATCTATACTCCTCTTATGCAAAAACGCATAAAATCTTCCATTCCTATGTGTAAATTGTCTGTCCTTATTTGTAAGGTATGAGAAACTATTTGTTTCTAACAGAATCGGCCGCATGTTTTTTTTTATAATATAGGAGTAGCAGACGAGCATGCAATCCAATGATGGTAAGTGGCTACTGCCGCCCATGGACATCTGTAATCAATCCCAGATAGGATTAGATATTCTTACCTGAGGTCGGCCACAGATGCGCCGCTACCCCTGAGGACTAAGCTGGAATGCCTCGAAAAAGTATGTCTCCCTTACCACGCCCTTCAAAGCAGAACACAGCAGCGCTTAACACTCTTGTTATTACGCATAAATAGGTGTGGCGGTGATGTAGCCGGATTAGAACCACAGAGAGTTCTATCACCTTCAAAATGAAGAAGAAACCTTAATAAGAAAGTAGAAAAGAAGTAAATATTATAATTTGAAAAATTCCATCTGGTCCTGAAAGCGTCTTAACTAGCTTATCAATCTATCCAATGTATGCCTGCGAAAGATTGACATTTGACAATCATCAAACTTTAGTTGGAAAATCTTATTATTTACTCTTATAATGAATCACGACCAAAAATAAACTTAACCCAAACACCGCAATAAATAAAGGGTTCAATTAAAAATAATAAACAGCTCTTAAAAGAACAGTGTTCACAATTATTCAAATGCTTGCAACCCTAATGACCAATTATATGTTGTGGTGTGCACGAAAACGAAATCACCCCAATTTCCGGAAATGTGGCGACACCGTTTATCTTAATAACATGTTAATACATCGGAATAGGGTGACACCATCAGTTGTGGTTAATTTATCAGGATGTTTGAAGGTGGTAGAGCCCTTTGTGGTTCGACTCCGGCGGCACCACCGCCACACCTATTTCTACCTAATAACAGCAGTGTTAGGAGCTGCTGTGTTCCGGTTTGAAGGGTGCGGTAAGCGAGACAGACTTTTCCGAGGCGTTCCAGCTTAGTCCTCAGGGGTAGCGGCGCATCTGTGGCCGACCTCAGGTAGGATATCTTATCTTATCTGGGGTTGATTACAGATGTCCATGGGCGGCAGTAGTCACTTACCATCAGGTGGACTGCATGCTAGTCTGCTACTCCTATATTATAAAAAAACAACATGCGGCCGATGCTATTAGAAACAAATAGTTTCTCATACCTTAAAAATAAGGACAGACACTTCACACATATGAATGGAAGATTTTATGCGTTTTTGCATAAGAGGAGTATAGATGAAGTAGTACGAGTGTTATATAACCAATGTACTTAATTGTCTCATTGACGGAAATACCTGTTAAATAATAGTCAGGTGTCACAATATGTTGTTTACATATTATCGTATTTTATATGAATTTATTGAAGTACGGCATTATACTTCAGTACAAATATGCAGTATTCCTAATAAAAATATTTAACCCAAAGAGATAGATGGTGATCATGAATTTCTATTGTGATGTTTTATAATACTAATTACTATTATATAATCAAAGATGATATCGAAAATATCTGGGAAATGTCACATAAATTCTGAATAATATAAAAAAAATGTTTTATTTCTTTAAATTATATTTAATAGGAAGTTATATATAATTTAAATCATTTTTGAAGTGGGACTTATCCGTCCATTACCGAACTCATGGAAGCACTACTGACGGTTAAATACTACCCGCTCGTGTTTTGAACGCTCATTTGTGATATCTCTATTAGATCTTGCATTCGGAATGGAGCGATAGGTAATTTCTACCATTCATATTTACACGTCAAACAAAACTGTGTGCTCAATTGATAGCTATAAGTCCAGTTTGTATCGAATAACTTTGCCGTTTTAAACCTCTTTTGAAAGACATTCGTAAATTTAAATTCGAATTTTAATATATTGTCTATGCTACAGCAGTTAACCATAGATTTTGCGTTAATAAAAACACCGTGTTTTAACCAAGACACAAAATTAATTTTAAAAAATATTAAAATAATATTCTTTTACCTTATTTTATCAATTTAAAATGATTACTAGAAACTTGTTTTTTTTTAAACCCGTGTGTTGAGGATAACGAGTACGAATAGATAACGGAATTCTATGAAATTAAATCGACCAACACTCGTATATTATTGAAAACTGATAACCATCGCCGATGCAATGACATGCCAAAGCGACATTAACAGCTATGTCAAACAGAATAACGTGAATATCAAATATTCAGCGCTGGCAACACGAGTGCCGCGTTTAATTGCGCAAGCAACACCGATGCGCGCGCTTTATTTGTTTTTAAATCAACACGGAATTTATTTAAGCTGTGGCCACGTATCATAGATATTATCTGTTTAGTCTTGCAACACCAACTGATATAATATGCTATAGATGGGCAATCTGTGGGCAGGGGCGCCACAGGCTACATAATGTTGCTAGGTTGTCAATACTACCTAAAAATGGAAAATGTTGGATTTTTATCAACTATTGAGATATTAGTACAAATCTCTCATAATACTGTGATTAATATTAATTTAATTGATAAAAACACGAACTCTAGTTTTTAAGATCTTAATTTGAATTAATTAGTTTCAATATCAAAAACATTTTATTCGGGTCCAAAAACAACCACACGCATAAACTTTATTTTTTTTAAATCATCACTGAATTTATTTAAGCTGTAGCCACGTAACATAGATATTATCTATTTTTACTATTGCAACACCAACTGGTATAACATGCTAATGGCATACATGGCTTATACATTAATATTTACATACGAACTAGTAACATGCAAGTTCTCAGGATATATTGCATAGAAATAGATTATACGGCGGTGATTTAAGGTAGAAGTGAAACCTTTATGTGACACGTGGCACACGTACTTTTTAATTTAAAGGCTTAACTTTTTTTAGGATTAAAACCATAGATTAGTAAAGATTACTCACTCCTAACAAGAAAATGTACCCAGTTTTGAGAATTGAAATAGTTGCGTAAAAAAGTTTTTCTACGTCTCCGTGCTCAAATGTCCCTAAAATATTTGAAATAATTATTTATTTATTATGTAAATTACGCAGTATTAGTTATTTATTCGTAAATTTTCTTTAAAAATGTTTTTATTTGTCAAGAATTCAAAAAGAGAACTTACTAATAAGCCGTTTGTGGCTTCATTCAATTTCAAGGCGGCGAAGTATCTTTACTAATCTATGAGTAAAACAATATAAACTTCATTAGGGGATTGAAACAGAAAATAAAACAAATACAGGTGTGGAAAAGATCTGAATATCTGTTAATAAATTTTCGGGTCCGTCCCGAAGTCCCGAAGGAAAGGAAAGTAAATTTAATATATGTAGGTTCTAATAAGTACAACAACTGTCAACTAAAATTGGCCTAAAGATCTTTCTGACAACAGTCTTGTAAGAGAAACATTTATACTCAACGTTCCTATTTAATGCATCATTATCATCAACCCATTATTGTCCCACTGCTGGGCACGGGTCTCCTCTCAGCGTGAGAAGGATTAGGCCATAGTCCACCATGCTGGCCAAGTGCGTATAGGTAGACTTCACATACCTTCGAGATTTTATAAAATCTCTCAGGTGTGCAGATTTCCTCACGATGTTTTCCTTGACCGTTTAAACAAGTGATATTTATATCTAATACGCACAAAACTTTGAAAAATCAGAGGTGCGTGCCTGGGATTTGACCCTGGGATACCTCGATCGAGAGGCTGAGATTCTTAACCACTAGGCTATCACTGCTACATTTAATGCTTATTGCAGTAGTATCGCGTAGATCGCGTCTGTGGCTGACCTCAGATACGACTCAAATCCTATCTGGATTGATTATGGATGTCCATTCACGGCCGTCCTCATCCTCACTTACCATCAGCTGGACAACTCATTTGCTACTCTACATTAAAAAACGTCGTTGAATGATAGATAACATTGACTGATTTACGAATAATCAAAAGTAAAAGTAATTTGTAGTGGCGATGGTTTGCTGGGGGTCATGGGAGCGTACACCTGTCAACTTGACTATCGCTGTGTTATCTGGTAATGCCTTAATAACAGTTAGGGATGGCACTACTATTAAGGTAACAGAAATATAACTAACGAGCATTTGCCCGCGGCTTCGCTCGCGTTACGAAGTAATATTTTCATCCCCTATTTTATCCCCTTGGGGGTAGAATTGATCAAAATCCTTTCTTACAATCTCAACATCTTTCAACACCTACCTGCATGCCAAATTTCAGCCCGATCCGTCCAGTGGTTTGGGCTGTGCGTTGATAGATCACTATGTCAGTCAGTCACCTTTGAGTTATATATATTGAGATTAGATGGCAAAATTAGAGCTGAAATAAATTTACGTTAATAGGGTTCCTTACCCTATATTATAATGTGTTTTTTTCGTAATTTTTTTCAACGATTTCTGTCGATTACACAGATGTAGTGAACCTAGCGACTAAGGTGTAATAAATGTAAGAAAAGTAGTATTTTCTTAAATTAAATTAATTTTCTTAAAAGAGCCTCTTTTAGTTTGTTGTCTACTTTTTATAATTTCATCCTAATATTTTTTATTGCCTATTTATTTTGTTAGCATTTTCTTACTTAGTATTAGATGATGCAATAAAGCGTATTCTTTGTATTTTAATTTATTAATTTTTGAAAATATAGAACTCGTTTGATTCCCGGTTTAAGAAATCATTTTTTATTAGTGTCAGTATTGGTTTTATCAAAATAACTCGCGTCATCCCTTACAGCATTTTCATTATTCCTTTTTATTATCTTCCGGTATATAAAGGTAGAAACGAATTAGATGTTATATGGAAAATTGTAATACTACGTATTATAAATAACTTTTTACTACCTACTTCTATATCACTCGTATTAATAAAGTTAATTTCTTTTACGGTATAACTTGAACTTTCTAAAACAACTATAAATAATATAAATTATTTTTGCTTTATACACCTATTAAGAAAATTACAGATGAGATTATCGAAAATGTCGTATGACTACCGTATCAAAAGCAAAAGTTCTCCCTTTACTTACAAACTTTAGCAGGCGAGCATGCAGTCCACCTGATCGTAAGTGGCTACTGCCGCCCATAGACATCTGTAATTCACCCCAGTTAGAATTAGATATTCCTACGAGATGCGCCGCTATCCCTGAGGACTAACGCCCCGAAAAAGTTTGTCTTCCTTACCACACCCTTACCGAACCAGAACACAACAGCGTTTAACACTGTTGTTATGAGACAGAAATAGGTGTGGCGATAGTGCCGCCGGAGTCGAACTACAAAGGGTTCTAGCACCTTAAAAAATGATTGAACTGTTTCGTTTTTACCACATGACAAAATGTATATCTATTTTTCCGTATTACTAATTAACGATTCGATGAACGATTTTTCTTCTGTAAAATTGGATAGCTTAGAACTTAGCATAAATTATACACTGCTGCCACAAGATAGACCACGAGTAGAGGAAGTTAAATCTTATAAAAATATTATATGTGACGCTTCAAAATATTATGCTTTTCTTCAAAGCAGGCGATGTATTGGCGTTCCTCTTGTGTTGTGTGTCCATAAAGTAAGGTGACTGTTTTCCATCAGGTAGCCTTATCCCTAGGTTTCAATATAAAAAAATATAAAAAATCGCGCCAACCTTAGGTATTTTTGTAACTTAAGTCGGATTTGCGACGATAAAATTCGGTTTATGGTATGGTCATGTGGATTACACCGTCAATATTATTACTCGCCTCTTAATACCGTAAAGCTGGTTCATAAAACATATTGGAAATTATATTCGATATGTCCAGTTTATCTTGCCTCTGGTATTGCCGCTTTTGTGCACTATCGGTCGCTCTAGGGTTGCCATAACGAAATTTATGAATAAAATCAAAAAAATATTTTTAAATTCAAAGTTAAATATTTAAGTACACTGCTGCTAAAATATCTTTTACTGAAAAATAATTTAAACAACTCTACATGTCACTCGAACTTTATCTACACAAATATCATAAAGAGGAAAACTTTGTTTTTTTTGTTTGGGTGTAATGAATAGGCTCAAAAACTACTGGACCGATTTTAAAAATTCTTTCACCATTCGAAATCTACATTATCCATGAGTAACATAGGTTATATTTAATATTAAATATATATGATAAATAGATTTTGAGGCGGTACAGTTTGCTGGGTCAGCTAGTACTGTCTATAAAGGCGTTGGAACTTTTTAGTTCGATGGCCCCGGGACTGCTGTCATCCCATTTTTCTACCATATGAAGGCACTTAGTAAGACAGTCTTACTGCAATAAGGTGTTCCATCTTTGTCCACTGAGATACGCATATGTGATAAAAAAATTGTAATTACTCCTTGTTTAGTTTTGTCACAGATATCAAGAGGTAACGATACAACCTAAAATGACTGCTTACCTATTAGCTACCTACTTTTATCATACAACACGATTACTAGATCAAGACTCGCAACCCTTAAGCACTATATTTATTAGACTCCTTTTGACATCTTACTCGCTTTGAACTCGATAAAGCCATATTTTAAAATACGTTAATATGGTACTGGGATTATAATAAAAACTTCTTCCCTTCCTAGAATAACTTTAATACGAAGCTAGCTGAATGCGTAATAAAATCACATAAGTTCATGTATGGTGAGAGAAGTTTTCGTACTTTTTTTCGTAACTATGTTTTCGTAGGAAATTTATTTGGTCCTCGAATAACATCAATATGTCTCCCGTGTTAATCGTAGACGCAATTATAAAGGATTAAATCTAGGAATTGGACTACACGTTTTTTTGAGAATTTAGCCATCTTACGGCATAGGTACTTTTGGCTTATATTAAGCAGGCTTTAAACGCTGCTCTATATTCTGAAAATAAAAAAAAAACATTTCATATACTTGAACTTTACGTGTAAGAATATACTTGATGCTATCCGTCGTATTCAAAACAGGTATAGTAGGTATATTTTATGTGGAAAAAACTTAATTAATGTCATACTAATTATTAGGTTAGTAATACAACAACCTGTAACTCCAGGAAATAACCTTTGACAGCAAACGACAAGTGCGAACCGGGTCACCGCGAGGTTTTTGTCACAAAAAACCTCTCAACTCCTAGATAACTAGCCGTGGGCAGCTGCAATACCGCATTAAGCCAATATTAACTACGTAGAAACGTCATCTCCTTCCCTCGAATTAATATCGAATCATTCCGTCATTAAAGCAACGGGTCTCACGCCCCGGCAAATTATCTTTCACCCCATCAGGAAGGTGGAAAGTCTAATAGAAATCGGTAATAAGAAACTCTAATCGTCCACGCGTTTGCGGACAGTTACCACCGCCATTTTGTAGCGCGTAGCGGGCGCGTGCAAAAACCGATATTGGATGTGTCAGAGGATGATTGATGCGCGCGCGTCGGGCAAAAACCGTCGTATGAACGGAACGGGCCGTGACGCGGCCGAGAATGCCGCTGCTACCGCACTCCGCTTCATTTATTCATAATCGCACCGAGGCTTCGACATTTACCGTAATATTAACATCTCTCCTCTTATGAGATGCTTACTTGCGGACATCATCTAGTAGCTAGACCTAAGTATGATATGAGTATTTGTTTATACTTTTCCATTTGGATACTTATGATTAGTTTACTTAACCCATTATAATCTCACTGATGAGCACGAGTGGCCTTAATAATGAGGGAAATTTAGATTTAAGCCCGCTGGACAAGCGTGGATTGATAGAGTTCACGCACCTTCGACAGACGACAACTTATTATTTTTTTTAACTTTAGGATTCCTCACGATGTTTTCCTTGACGATCAAATCATAATTAACTATCTAAATATATATAACTCAAAGGTGACTGACTGACATAGTGATCTATCAACGCACAGCCCAAACCACTGGACGGATCGGGCTAAAATTTGGCCTGCAGGTAGATGTTATGATGTAGGCATCAGCTAAAAAAGGATTTTGATCAATTCTACCCCCAAGGGGATAAAATAAGGGATGAAAATATTACTTCGTAACGCGAGCGAAGCCGTGGGCAAAAGCTCTTTAATAATAAAAACTTAATAATAATTAACTCTAAGATATATATATATTTGAAATATGTGCGCGCGTGCCTGGGACTACAGCCTCGGACCAGCCGACTAGAGGCCAAGTTTCAAACCACCGGCCTAGGCTGTTATTCATTTGAGATTCGATTTCGATTCGATTTTAATTTCAACTTTATACGATTAATTGCATTATCTAAAGTCTGTTAAATCCCAAGTACCTATATTTATTATATTACGTACGTACCGTTATATTTAACGATCCTTAAAGTTAAATTGCTATTGAGAGCTATTAATATATATACCAATACTAAAATAGATCTGAAGTATCTATAAATTTGAATTATTGTAATTTTCTAATATCTTATAAGTACAGATTTATTCTAATTTTCAAAAGGGAAATGAGGAAGTACGAGTAGGTGGCTACTGTTGCTTATGGACACATAATTAACTTCAAATAGAATCATATTTGAGGTATCCCATAGATGTTTTGCTAGCTAACACTGCTATAAGGCAGAAATCGGTGTGTGCGGTGGTGCCGCCGAAGTCGAACCACTAAGGGTTCTACCACCTTCAAACCCACCATTCCTGCTGCTGTATTGCTAAGGTGACTGATTTAAACCTATTTAAATAAAATACATCACAGATTTTATCAAACATCAGTGTCTAGCACCATTTTAAATCAAAAATTGTATAATAAACGGTTCCAAGCGTGCGTGTCCATTTGATATCTAACACCAAATCTTGCGGTCGGAAATCCATTATGAGAACTGTAATTTTTTGCCTCAAAATCGTATTTCCTTACACGCCATCTTAAAAATAATTATAAGTCTTAAGCAGCCTGTCAAAGTTAATGTGTAAATAGTAGCCCTCAAGATTGTTTAAAGAAGCCACTGAACCCAAGGGCGTTGTTTTTGGCGGGAACCCAGCAATTACTACATTAGATGCTCAATCGATATCCTATTGAACGCGTTTTAGCGCCGGCCATCTTTTTTATACTTTTTCTAATCGAAGGGTGCGTTCCGTTACAGGAACTATAATTATTTTGATGCGTTCAAAAATACATCTGTCATAATATTTTAAGAGCATTTTGCGCATAGGAATTATTTCCATTGTTAAGTGTTACTTTGTAATTAAAACTAATAACAGTTAAATGTTGATTGACATTTGTAAAGAGCATAAAAACTTACAGAATATAAAAGTTTTATGTTAAATACGTAAGCGAGGGACCCAACATTAGGTATTAGTAAGTTGTCAATCATAGTGCGTATTTACTACTTAGTATAATGTAAAACACATTTTCTAACAGCAAACGGCCATATATTGCTACCACTCAATAATAACTTATAGGTATCGCAGCCATCTTTGTGTATTTAGAGCCTTTGAAAATCAATATCAATTTATTCCTTCATTTCATTTCTTTTTCTATTGAAATAGTGAAACTGCCTTCCTACACTCTTCAACCCAAAACCCAGGAGGGCTACATTATAAAAGGCACACATAGGGTGCTTCTTCATAGAAACATCAAAAAGTTCTACCACCTTTAAATTACTAAAAAACAAAACAATTACAGAGTATTTATAAAAGGCTGAATAAGCCTTTAATTTAAATCTTATAATAAAACGAAACCTTTTAGGGTAATAAAATTTAATATTATTTATGTTTTATTCACTCGTATTTTTTTGTAATAGTCATGATTCACTTATATTTTCCCTTAATTCGTATTTTAATAGTCTAACGTGTTAAAAACAACTTATTTTATATTTCAAAGGTGTTAGGGACAAACTTCACGGCATTTGTACAGAAACTAATTATTTGCAATCACGTAAATGCGCCCCATAGGACTTGTAGAGGTTAAAATCAAAAGTTTTGGCCATAGGTCATTGACTTCAGGCCGGGGTGCCAATTATTGTCACCGTAAAATTTTATTATAATTTCGAAATAGCAAACGAACATGCAGTCCACCTGCTAAACGGTGATTGCCGTGTATGGATATTTGTAACTGATTCCATATCGAATGATTAGAGAAGGGGTTCTACCTAAAGCCGATCACAGATGCTTTGCCACTCATGAGGACTACTATATCCGTCCATCCTCATCCTTCTACCGGTACAAGAAATGCTTCACGCTAAAAAATAATATTGCGGTGGTACCTTCATACATACAATAGAGATTCTACTGTGGTTTCCCACTACTGGACAAGACAGCGTCACGAGTATTCTGAATCACGGCAATCACGCTATGGAAGTTTTCTAAACATGTTACATATATACAAAGTTCCGACCAGACACTGTCGGAGCACGGCCGTTCCCCGGGCATGATCACCTAGCCCGGCTGGATATCTCTCTTTGCCAAACTACATTTGAAATTCCCATTGCTATTAGCACTCTATTTCTTTACCTCTCCTAGGGTAGATAAACCGTCATAGATTCATTCTAACCGCCCTATATAAGACAATGATTACGAGCCCCGGTATTCCAAATCTGATATGAACAGAGAACACTTGAAATTCAACTAATGAGCAAAGCCGGTGAAGTAAGCTTAGTCATTACAAACAGCTGTATGGTCGCACGGACTCTCATTTGCCCGAACAATATTAGCACGTGAAGTAGGAGATACGTGTTATGAAACAACAATATTAGATAATATTTTATGTGTGTAGATCACGCTACTGCTATTTTTATGGAATTAACCGTATACTTAATAATTAAAATAATATTTTCAATTTACGATTTTTTTTAAAACTAGTGTAAAATTAAAAATATATACATATATCACTAGCTGACCCGACAAACGTTGTGTTGCCATATAAATAAAAAAATGTTAAGGGTGAACAACCCTTATCACTTAGGGGGATGAAAAATAGATGTTGGCCGATTCTCATAGATACCGGATAAGCACAAAAAATTTCATCAAAATCGGTCAAGCCGTTTCGGAGGAGTATGGCAATGAAAACTGTGACACGAGAATTTTATATATTAGATTACATTCGCTAGCGAAATACGCCCGTTCGTCCACCCTTTACCATTCCACTGCTGGGCATGGGTCTCCTCTCAGAGTAAGAGGGATTAAACATAGTCCACCTTGCTGAGCAAGTGATACATAAGTACCATAAGTACCAAGTATAATACTCCATAAGATACGATAGATATACCAAATGTTTAGTAGGCGTATCTTAATATCGTTGAATAACATAATATTTGATAATTATTAAATTATGAATAATGATAAATTTCGAACTTCAATAAGCAAAACCTGGTTTATTTTGATTATTATTAGTAACAGGTGATTTGTTCTATCTATCTCTACATTATTAGCGACTCCACTGTTAAAATGTCTATATAGGCGGTATTTACCTACTATCTACTTTTCATTTAAATGTATTAGTAAGAAGCGTGCAATCCACTTTATTGTAAGTGCTCATTTCTGAATAGTATTTAAATTAAATTTGAAGCTTTATAAAGTTATCCTTAAATAAGCTGGATCATGTGTAATTTTAATGGGTACCCATATAACATTAAAATAAAAAAAATGTCTTATAAAACGTAGAGATAAAAAATAACGGACTCATAAACAACGGAACTCGCAAGCCTTTCACACTTCCACGTATAAATTAGCGTCAGAAAAACAAACATCGATGGATGTCATTATTAAATAGCCATTACCGCGGCGATGAGCGCCATCTGCCGGTAACCTTGTAATTTCGCTACACTATTTTATGATTTCCTTGTAATCTGTGATACGCACAGGGCTGGATTTGGAACGACTGCCTTAGGATCACCACAAGAGAGGGGCCCTCACGTCTGAGATTAAATAACCAAAACCCCATCCAAATTGGATGAGTAGTTATTGAGAAAATCGCGGACATGCAAATATACGAGTACATACTTACATAGCGGTCAACACCAGAAACTCTATTAAAATAAAACAATTTTCGATTGATCAGCGATTTAAGTGTTTATTACAAAACGTAAACGTATTGTTTTTTAGAATTTTACCGACAACACTCGTACTATAGGTACTACATCTTCTTTGAGTTCATTTTATATCTTGGCAATATCTTTTTGATTGATTTCACTGAAAAAAATTGTAGAATACTTAGGGCCCTCCATTCCTTCCTTGCTTCAGGGCCTCCACATTTCCAACTCCGGCTCTGCGTACATATTATTATCGTAAAGTAGTATTTGGGTTTATTTGTATGTTTTCTCGTAATAAAGCGCGTGCCAAAGGAGAGAGCAGTTGACAGTTTTTAATTTAAAACCCTGTGATTACTTTAATTTACATGTAGAGAAAGGATTTACGCAGTATGAATGGACCTCCTGTACTGCTTTTTGGTAGTCTTATTAATAATCAATTTTGCTTGCTTTAAGAGTTAAAAGTAAAATTTGTTGGTACAGTTTTATAAACCTGATATGTATAAACTTAATATGCGAAATCCAACAAAATATTAAACGATTGTATATTAACACACTTTTTTGAAAACTACTATTATGCATTGTGTGTATCAATAAAGAATACATAAAACAAACAGACAAACATACATAATAAATCTTAAATAAAAATGATTCATAGGTATAAAAGTCTTAGTGGAAACATCACAATTAAATAGGTATACCGCAAATCTATCTTTGAACCCTTTGCACGTCAAACTAAAATGGTGACTACGGTGCCATGCGAGTTCTTCAATAGCCAAGGACCATCGCTTTAATAAAATAAATGTGAGCCGTCACGGGACGCCTGGCAGATGTGAAACATCGACATTATTTTGTAAAAGTAATATGCAGAAAAGAACATATTGTGATAGGAACTAAATATGTCATAATGATAAAATAAAATATTACGATTTTTGCGCATGGCGACGCGTCGCCACACCGTACACACTACTGCATATAGACTGTATATATATACCATCGTATAGCGTGCGCCACGGCATGCGTCGCCACGCCAGAAATCGGTTTTACGTGCGGCTATAGATGTTTCACATCAAAATATTGTGACTGCTAAAGCTATCAACGCCTCATACGTAATCAAAGATTCTCTATCAATATGGGTATTCAGAAAAAAATCAGGATATTATGTAAGTTCCTGCAATGTCCATACAATGCGGATATTGTTTACAGACATCGATGAGTCGAGACTTCCGATGAGGAACTTTCTAATCTGACAAGTAATAAGTTCCATTTGCTAAGTAATTACTGTAGCATCTTCTACATTTGATTAAAGGCAACACATTATAAATAATTTGAGAGAAATTGGACTTCTATGTTCATTAAAAACAAACTAACAGGAATAGAGACGATTTTTCAAAGTGATAAAGTTGTCTATACATCGCCACATTGTTCTATACCAGCGTTTCCCAACCTTTTTCAGTCCACGGACCCTTAGGAAATCAAGCACATTTTTCACGGACCCCCTTAATAATATGAAGAGCAAAAAAAAAAACAATCCCAGCCAAAACATAATTTGAAAGACCGATTTATATATACCGTGTGCTTAGATCACGTTTTCTAATAAAACTGGTTTCCTGATTTTTCGTTTTGCGGCCCTTTTGCATTTAATGAGCAATTTATGTATGGTCCGGAAATGACACCGCGGACCCCCATACATATACTCGCGGACCCCCAGGGGTCCGCGGACCACAGGTTGGGAAACGCGGTTCTATACTATAGAAAATATTTTCAGAATGTCTTATTTACTTAAATATTTTACAAACTTAGTCTTCAGGAGTAGCAGCAGAGACTCTGTTAGTTTATGCAGAGATATTTTATATAGAAAGAAAAAAATAAAAACCTAATGTTTTGTATTACATATTCGATTGGAGCACGTGGGTTCAAAAGTAATCGATAACACCGATTTGGCATTAAAAAAAATACGTAGATATCTACGCAACTTTTATTATATAAAACGCCAACATTACAAAAACATCTCTCTCTTTCCAGCAAGTAGCAACGCCGACTGTAGTGAAGAAGATACTCCGTCTGAAGCAGGAGAACCCAGGGATGTTCGCATGGGAGATCCGCGAGCGACTGCTCAGCGCGAGAGTGTGCGAGCCCCACTCCATACCCTCAGTGTCGTCTGTCAACAGAATCCTGAGGAACAGTGGACTGGCCTGGAGTGATGAGGAACCAAGGAGTGGCCATGGTGAGATACTAAACCTATCTATACCTTTATCCGATTGCAAAGGGTTATTTTGTTCGCAAAGGGTAATGGATTTCGATCGATATGTATTATGGATGTGTGTAGGTTTATATATACCTATAAATATAATATAGGACTAGCAGACGAGCACGCAGTTCACCTGATGGTAAGTGACTACTGCCGTCCATAGACCCCATGTAATCAACTCCAGATAGGATTAGATATTCCTACCTGAGGTCGGCTACCCCTGAGGACTAAGCTGGAACGCATCGGAAAAGTATGTCTTCCTTACCACACCCTTCAAAACAGAACACAACAGCGCTCAACACTGCTGTTATGAGTCGAACCACAAGGGGTTCTACCACCTTTAAATGTATCATGTATGTTTGTAAGTATTTCATTATTTGACATACCTTTAACGGACGGATTTAAACATAGACTTAGATTTTTTTCGCTACGATTTACAATATACGACGTGTCGTTGGATTCGTCTAAATTGTGGGAGTGACCTGTAGATATAAATGTAGGTATAAATATATATGTAGGTAAATATAAATGTAGGTAGGTAGGTAATGTATAAATGTAGGTATATCGCGGGTCTGTCCCTGTAGTTCCGGGACTAGAATAGGGCTACGGTATCCCCTGCCTGTCGTTAGAGGTGACAAGAGTGGGAGCTCGAACCGTCCAGTAAGCGACCCCGGGAAGGACGACGGTATGTGTAGTCGCATACCGTCGTGAACACCAGATGGTGTGGGAGGAGCGAAAACTGCTCTCCCAGGGTAGAGCCCGATTGGGACATCGCGCTTGGAGTTCCGTCGGAGATCCCGGAGTTCTCCAACAAGCGCAAGCGTTGAGGACGGCCACCGGAGGGTTAAAGTGCGGTAAAAATGCCACATAACCCGGCGTCGCTCCCACGTCGTTGGGTACCTTTTGAAGGTTTCCCCCTCGTTAATAAAAAAAAAGTATATCGCGCGTTTTATTTTTAAACAGTTCGGTTTTTTGCGTTCGTAATAATTCTTCAGATCATTTGACGCGTTCGTTGAGAATCTAATGAGCGCAATTAATCCAATTGACAAGTGCATGATCTGTCGGATTCGACTTCCAGGTATATAAATGCCTAAAGTAATGATCAGACCGCGTGTTATTTTAAAATAGCTTAATTTATGATAATTTTCTTAATAAACTCGCACATTATCAAGTTATTACTCAAGTCACAGAAAGTTTCTCTACGCTAAAAATCGTTAAAAGCTTACAGAATTTATGATCATACTTTAAAACTAGTATAATATTTTAATGAGCACCTCTTTAAATTATAATTAAAATTATTATTTGGCTTAAAAGAATTAATTTTAAATAATCTCATTGTTTCTCAATTCTATTTATTTTGCACGATAGATGCTAGATAAAGCAAAATTTTATCAAAACTCGTTTCGTTTGCTTAACAGCTACTTATCATAACTTGTTGCGCTTTTTGTTTCCAAAAACTAGTTTTAATGTTTTTATTCCTTATAAAGCAACGATTCTCAAAGTTGTATGAGTATCCTTTGGGACATGCCATTTAAGCGTAGGGGTTCGCAATAACAAATCAGGTATATGAAGACGAATATTTACGAGTAGCTAATCAACATAAAATATTTCAAAGTAAATTATTTTAACTCTTAGAATCAGCTCATTTTGCGGCAGTACAGACATCTAGCCGTCATATTAATTAATAACGCATGTATTTAAACAAAAAGAGTTTAGTTTTGTACAAAAAGAGCTCCCCTCCAAAGCCGGCGTTGCAAATGTCCATAGGCGATGGTGACTGCTTTCCATCAGGTAGCCCGTATGCCTCATCGTTTGGATATGAATATAAAAAAGTCCCCTCACTCCAAGAGGAGGCCCGTGCCCAGCAGTGGGACAGTAGAAGGATGGCGACCATGTGAATCTGTTGCTCTTAGTAACATATAAAAACAACACCTTGTAAATTTCTAACTAAACCCAGTTTGTAAAAAGTTTCGCTGTACGCTATAAGTTTGAGAAACTCTGCTGTAAAGTATAAAAAGATAGGTAGATATGCAAACACTAATCAGTAAATATGGTCTACGCTACGTTCATACCACGGTTAAATCTTAATTACCGGAAAATGTATTAAATATGCAAATATCATAAGTATATTATTTTATAACTTAGCATTAGGTATATTAATTATAATAATATATACCTAAAATATCACATTATTATCATATTTATATATTTTATTTATATACCAACCTACTGGGAAAAAATATTTAGTATGCAAATATCTTAATTATTCTAGATAATTGTATGAAATTACACTGTATACTTACATATCTTATATTCATTTAATTCCTAACTCCTCCTTTGAATATAATAAATTATTTTTTATCTTTAACAATAAAACTTGAAAAAATTAAAATCGTCTTAAATATAGGTATGAATTTAAATAAAGTTAGATAATAATGGAAGGTAAGTGATTTTATTTTTACATTACAATATAATCGGGCAATAAATATACAGGGTGTTTGGACATTGGTATTCTATCGACAAATTATCTATGACTTTTTCATTTCGATGGTTCCCCATTTGCATTTCCCTTATTGCTAAAATAGTGAAACATTTTTGAGGATCATTTTCAAAGTACTATAATTCTTTACCTAAACCTACGACTTTACTTCCTATTGTTAATATATGTACTGATAATGTTTGTTGTGATTTTTTTCATTTTTTTATTATTTTTGTCGTACTTTTTAGTCACTTATTGAAATATTTTTACCGAAGTATTTTAGTCACATCATTTAATATATTTAGCTATGAAATAAGATATCTGTCCTACTTATACGATTTAACAACCTTATACTTGGTAGGAAGGTAGTAGAACCCTTTGTGGTTCGACTCCGGCAGCACCACCGCCACACCTATTTCTACCTAATAACAACAGCAATAACAGCAGTGTTAAGCGCTGCTGTGTTCCGGTTTGAAGGGTGTGGTAAGGGAAACAGACTTTTCCGAGGCGTTCCAGCTTAGTCCTCAGGGGTAGCGGCGCATCTGTGGCTGACCTCAGGTAGGAATATCTAATCCTATCTGGGGTTGATTACAGATGTCCATGGGCGGCAGTAGCCACTTACCATCAGGTGGACTGCATGCTCGTCTGCTACTCTTGCATTATAAAAAAAAAATGTAAAAATAAATTAAAACACATACATTAACTTCGGTAACACAAAAATTAAAATGTCTGCCGTTTCACAATAGTTAGAAAAAAGAATTGCCGACGAGATTGACTCTACTATATCCCAAGGCTCCGACACGAATCAGCAAACACCCTGTATATCGTGGAAATCAAAATATTAGTAATTAGCACCCATTTTTTCATTGGTGTATCAAACAAAGGACGTAAATCAGGTTATCATGGTCATAAACTTAGTTTAATGATATAGTAATATGGGCGTATCTTAGGGTTGTCAAATAAGTAAAGTTTTAGTAATTTAGGAAGTACAAGTTATTATTTATACTAATACTAGTTTTTGCCCGCGGCTTCGCCCACGTTTAAAAGAATATAATATGACATACTAACATACATAAAACTGAAAATTCGTACCTTCATTGGAATACCAGTGGCGCCGTCTGGCAAAAATTGGTCGTACCAAGTCTGAAACCTTCGTGGGCTCATGGACAACAACTTTGCTCAAGATCATCACTTGATCAAATGCAAAGTTTACGATTCAATCCTTACTAATATCGATTAAAATTAACGATGCTTTTGGTCCAAAAGATCGATTCTCCGATTAATCGATCTTAGATCGCCATTCCTAGTTCCGGTGGGATTTCCGGGATAAAAACTATCCTATGTCCTTTCTCGGGTCTCGGACTATCTTTGTACAAAATTTCATTAAAATCGGTTCAGTGGTTTAGGCGTGAAGAAAAGACAACCAGACAGACGGACAGACAGACAGAGTTACTTTCGGATTTATAATATTAGTAAGGATTAGAAACAATTTAAAACCCTAAATAGTGAAATCATTTAATTGGAAAAATTGAAATTCACTTCACGTGTTTAGTATAACATCAAATACTTTTAGCTACAAATGTAAAGTAAATTATATTTTAAAAAGTAATTTATGAAAAATAAATTGAAGAAAATATGATATTTAGTTGAAGGTTTTTTACACGTGCTTTAGTTTAATACAAAAATATGACAATTTCTATTTACTAGGCTTTTTCCTTACCTACGGATAATTACAGTATGCGAGAACCCTACTGCTTTAACTAGGGACTTGTAATACATTACGCGAACAGGTGCGAGGAAGTTTTAAAATAATACGAACTTTTAATAATATGCTAGTATCCATACTCCGTACTATGGAGCAGTGTTTCTCAATCTTCATAGGACGACCCCCTTACTATGTTAAGATATTTCGCCCCCTCATTCCTCCACTGTTTCTTGTATTTTATTAGATTATAAACGTCAACACTTTTATTTATATTCACAATTAGGTCTTGGTGAAATAATTAAATACCTAAATAGATAGATTTTACCCAGATAAAGTGCGCGTAAAACTGCTAGTCCGCTCTGAACATAGAAATTAATTGCGTTGCCATAGCAAATTGTATGACTACATCTGCTCGGAAGAGCTTCAGAACGGACTAACAGTTTGGTTTGGATAACTATACGCCAATTATTTCACATTTTCTTCGTTAAAATTTCTTTTTGGACTAAATATTATTCTTTCTACTTCAGGGGGTTCTATGTGAACTTTGAGACACGACGATAGAGTAATTAAAGCAAAATCGGACCTACGAGAAATTATAGTAACGCTTGGCTTGCCAAGGACGTAATCGTTTTATTGGGTGCCTCTAATTTAAGCCTTTATTGGCTACTTTAATTGTATTTTCTGGTACGTAATTGTTTTGGAAGTGCCTCTGTGTACTCGAAACATTTGCAGTAATGTAGTTACTACAGCACAATTAATCGGAAGGCACTTAATAGGTACTTTAAATACTTAAAAATATTATTTCAATTTTTTTTGTTCAATTCGATAGGTACCTATTTTGTAATTTATTCATGTGGTTAATGTTTATTAAACGGATTTATTTTAATTTATCGTAATTTAAATGAAATTCCACAAATAAATAAAAATATTTATTATGTTTCCAAATCTTTCAGTGTCTTTAACATAACGTTTGAATCTGACTTTATTCTTTATTTGCATGTTATTTACCAAATATTAAAATACTAAATCATAATATAAATCCAGTTAAAACAAATGACGATTCTTTCGTCCATTTGTCTGCCTCATGTCTGCATATGAAAATAAAACAAAAAACAAATTTGCAAAAAGAAAAAAAACGCAAATTAATCAACCTACCAGTACCCAGTACCTAGTTCTGATTAAGCATATGATTTTAAATAGAACCTTAATAGACATAACCTTTGCCTTTTCCTATTGACGAGACCACCTGCCATAAATGAAAGGGTTTACAAATTCGTATTATTTATCCATATTAGTTTTTTAACCTTATTTTACTGCCATTTAAGCTCTTAAGTATGCAAACATTAGTTCTATTAACCTTGCGGATGTATTTATAGTCTAGTAATTATTGGGTACCTCAATTCTACTACCTTAAAGGTGATACACACACACACATATTTTGGCTTTAAAGGTGTTATAGTCCGCGTAAAACTGCTAGTCCGCTCAAATGTTCAAAGGTGGTAGAACTCTTTGTGGTTCGACTCCGGCGGCACCACCTCTACACCTATTTCTGCCTAATAACATCAGTGTTAGGCGCTGCTGTGTTCCGTTTTGAAGGGTGTGGTAAGGGAGACATACTTTTTCGAGGCGTTCCAGCTTAGTCCTCAGGTGTAGCGGCGCATCTGTGGCCGACCGTAGGAATATCTAATCCTATCTGGTGTTGATTACAGATGTCCATGGGCGGCAGTAGCCACTTAGCATCAGGTGAACTGCATGCTCGTCTGCTACTGCTATATTATAAAAAAAAAGATTTGGCGCGGACTATCTAAACCTTTGTGCACACGTATTTCGGTTTTAAAACCGAATTTTCAATGTGTCTATCTAATTTCTTATTTTTTATTTCTTCTTCTCTTATTTTTTTATCTTTTTTTTATTTTTTTTTTTACAAAAGTCATTAGTCATTAGGCTTTAGTTAATAGTTATTAAACTAAGGAAGAATGTTGTCACACTGTCGGTGGTCCTTCCATGGTCAAGCAACGAATTTTATACCTTCACTATGAAAATAATTAACTAACCTAAATAAAAAAATATAATGGTCAAAATTATCACATTTATTAATTATCTAAATAGATTACTAATTAATATTTATTATAGACGGCACGCGATACTCCCTGCTGTGTTATCACAAGTCTATAAGTTCTATGTTAGCACAGGAAGTTGTAAAGTTTGACTATTTGGTTCATTAATTTATATAATGTCTTAATTATTCGGAAATTGTAGTTTTATATGTTACTAGCCGACCCGGCAAACTTTGTACCGCCTCAAAATCTATTTATCAAATATATTTCATATAAAATATAGCTTATGTTGGTGAAAGAATTTTTAAAATCGGTCAAGTAGTTTTTGAGCCTATTCATTACAATCAAATAAACAAACAAAGTTTTCCTCTTTATAATATTAGTATAGATGTTATGTAATGAATTAATGATAGAAGGTAAAGGCTTTACTTAATAACGAAGGTGGTAGAACCCTCTGTGGTTCGACTCCAGCGGCACCACCGCCAGATCCATTACTGCCTAATAACAGCAGTGTTACGCGCTGCTGTGTTCCGTTTTGAAGGGTGTGGTAAGGGAGAAATACTTTTCGGAGACATCCTCAGGGATAGAGGGGCATCTGTGGCCGACCTCAGGTAGGAATATCTACTCCTATCTACTATTGATTACAGATGTCCATGGGCGGCAGTAGCCACTTACCATCAGGTGGACTGCATGCTCGTCTGCTAGTCCTATATTATAAAAAAAAAAGCTTTGAAAAAAATAAAGCAAAAAGCTGTCTGTAAATGCCTATATAAGTAGGCGAAGACAAAGAATCCATTTTTTTTGTTTCGTAGCTAAAGGCGAGTTTTAATATTTTCTTTTATACAAAATCGAGTTTCGACCACAAGTAGGTATATCAAATAAAAATTAATTATATTTTCTCGTTTCTTATTTAATTCACGCTAGAACTAATCTAAGTAAATTCAGAACCAATGACTTACTAGTGATCATAAAATAAACAGTTTTTAAGAAATACATAGCCAAGAAATCTGGTTCTCTATAATGTTCTCCAAGTTCGTAACTTTCAACTGTAATGGTCTATTTATACCACTAATTATTCTAAGTACCTCATGCTTCTACTAATCATGTGCCAACTTGTCAAAGCTTAAGGTCTTAAGCTCTTTGTTTACGAGCTATAAATGCCGTGCGAAATTCTGACACTAATATGCGCCATTTTAACGCTCGGTCCACAGATCATAGACATAGAATACTAGTTTTATAGACCATAGACAAAGGGGTAGTAAAGAATACTAAAGATCTACTTGAATCGTTTAACATTCATATTTACTGCGATTCTTAGTGCCAGTTAGAACAATGTGTAAAGTATAATGTTTTCTTTTTCATAATTGTTTGCTTGTCTGTTTGTTTTATTGTCAGCCATAATTTCGTTGAATTACGAGGTGCTCTGTATATTAACATGACATTTCTACTGCCTTGTGGCCGTAAATTTATGTTTGTTAGGTTAATATTGCATAATTAGTAATTACTCATTAATGGGCTTAAGGAATAAATTCGTCGTAAATTTATTATTTAATGTACTTTTAGGGTTATTGTAATAAAATGGAATTAATTAAATAGATGTAAAATACTTAAATAGATGCGATCAATGTTTCGAAAGTGCCAACAGTTGATAATTATAAGTAAAAGATGTTTTATAATTAACAAGTCGTAATTATCTTTTTTTTACGTAAAATGTAACACATTTTATAATATTTTAGGAATAGACATTTTTAGGATATAGAAGTAGTCAATAGACATCACGTTTAGTCCTACAGCTAAATACTACCTGTAAAAAATTAGTCAGTAGGAGATAAAATGCGCACATTACTCTCGAATTAAGAAATGTACCATATTTGAAAAAAATATATTCTTTAATAATTTATAACACGGTTATAACTACATAAAATCTTTGCTCAATTCACTGAACTGAAATATTTCTTTCCAGAACCATTTCCACAACCGGAGCTAACACCGAACATGATGGACTACATGTCTCTGAAGACCACGCTGGCACCGACGCCTCTCCCTCAACAGAACTCTCCATACTTCGCTCATTCCGCTGTTAGAGTACCACCACCGCAACCAACAGACCCGACCATGTACGACAGAAGACTAGCCACCTCCTGGCTTATAGCCAACCAAGTGCAAGCCCAAGGACTTCTCAAACCCTACCCAATATCACCTTGGCAAAGAATCATGATGCCCTGTCATACAGACAAAAACTTCTCCCCATACGCCCTGAACCTACATGGTGATCTGCTAAACAGAATAAACACAGATGAAGTGAAGTCAGAGAATTCGGAACATATTTCCGTCGAAGCCAGCGACGATAGTACTGACAGGCCTGATACAGATGACCAAGAACAGAAAACTATGAACGAAAAAGAGAAGAAAAAGAATCCGTATTCGATTGAAGAACTGCTCAAAAAACCAGAGAAAATAAGAGAAAGTGTCAACGCCGCACCCGTTGGTTTTCAGAATTTCCTTCGACAACCCAGTGGCAGTATGGTGGAATATCCGAGCCAAGAAAAACCTTCAAGTGACAGAAGCTCTCCCGCCAGTTACTGCTCTGTACAAAGCGGAGTTTCGAACGACTGTTTCACAGAATCCGGAAGTTCCGAAATAAAAGCGGGAAATTAACTCTTCTCACCTAGTCGTGGCATAGTATCAAAATCACGTTTTGGTCTTTAGCGATATAGATTAAAAATATTCATTAGTTGCCATACAATATATTTTTCTTAATCAATCGAGACATTCCATTTGTATATTATTTAGATAGATAAATTATTTTTAATAAGTTATTAGTGTACATTGTTGTAAATATTAATTTTAAAATCGTCTAGATTAATAAAACATAAATGTTATGGTATGAAAGAAAGTAAATAAACGTCTAAAAATTTCATGTAGGTAACATATTGAAAATTAATCAAAATAAATGTATATATACCAATTGGATGTACCCCTATATTTCTCAATCAATAAACTAAATAGATGATACAAATTGGTGCCATAAGTCAACCATGTTTATCTGCAAAATAATTTTCAAACAGATTATGTATCGTGATTCTGTGATATTGTACAATATTAATTTATCTAATTGTAGAATACTTTAGAATATTATTAGTACTAATTTTGCTTCAAACATTCCTTTGTTAGTGTCATAGATTATTGTAAAATAGACAAAAAATGGACTAGTTCTAGTTATGACCTATGTTTTGAAAATGGGAAGCCAATGTCTACTGGTAGAGACGCCAATTTTCAAAGAAAAAGCAATGGCAGGTTCAATAAAATAAAATAGTTCGGTAAATAATTCAGGCGTCATCTACAGTAAAATTTGACGAACCATTCTCATTATAAAAATGTATTTAAATTTGCATCATACATTGTATCATAGACAACACTGTAGTTGTTTATTAAACAGCACAATAAACCAAATATTCAAATTTGGAGCGTATAATTTTTTAATCGTCACCATCGCTAATATTTGTTTTTATGTCTACCTATTTAAACGCACCTGCCATGAAGCAAAGGGCAATAATCCATAGCTAATCTATTAAATTATGATAATGCCGTCTAATGTTTGATGACTAATAAAGTAAGTATAAAAATAAATATTTACAGAAAAGTAATAAAGCAGACATGATTATTGAGCAATAGATTTGAAAGTCGACAAAAGTGGGGCAAGTTTCGTAAACGTAGTGGGTGTCTAAGCTCTAAATGAGTTATTCTAAGGTTCAAGGATGTAGCTTTATCCATCACGCTAGTCTAGAATTATATAGATTTCACACACCTAATAAAAAATAATTTCTATACGCATATAAATTCGTACTACCCAAGGTGCTTTCTTGGTATTTGAAAGGAAGCTATAAGGACCGATAAAATTTCAACGGACGTGTTAAGGCAGAAACACTTAGGTACTCGAGACCAAATTAGTCTTTATAGGTAGATGGCAAAAAATTCGTGACTTGAATTTATTTCAATTCTACGTAGGCTTGGAACTAAATGTCCATAGGAGGCATTGACCATTTACCAAGTGGACAACAAGTTACTTTGTCATCAATTATTAACCCACTGTTGGGAAGGGGTCTCCCCTCAGAATGACTAGGATTAGGCAATAGTCCATCGCGCTGGCGTGCGTATTGGTAGACTTCACATACCTTTGAGTTTTTTTTTTTTTATATAAATCTCTCAGGTAGGTTTCCTCGCGATGTGTTCCTTCGCCATATTAAGCAAGCGATTATTAATTTTATAAAGAAAAAACATGGTAGAACCTTGAGCTTTTCACTCTAACCCTGTGTTTCACCACCAGCTTATCGAAGGTAATCGAATTCAACGTTCAATTATTGCACACATCCACGCCCTTACCACAGATTACATATATAATTGCCACAGTAGTATGCAAATACGTAAGTAATAGATGTAACTATTATGGAAATGCCTAACCACCGGAAACTTGGTAATTTTATGCAAAAACTACCTAAAGCTCGACATTACTTACACGATATTTCATAGTGGTGACGCCTATTAAATATTCGTAAGTAGTGCTTGCTCGCTTTTTTTTAATATTATTAATAATAATTCTGTAAAAATAAATAACTTTAATGTTTTTTTTATAATATAAGAGTAGCAGACGAGCATGCAGTCCACCTGATGGTAAGTGGCTACTGCCGCCCATGGACATCTGTAATCAACCCCAGATAGGATTAGGTATTCCTTCCTACCTGAGGTCGGTCACAGATGCGCTGCTACCCCTGAGGACTAAGCTGGAACGTCTCGGAAAAGTCGGTCTCCCTTACTACACCCTTCAAACCGGAACACAGCAGCGCCTAACACTGCTGTTATTAGGTAGAAATAGGTGTGGCGGTGGTGCCGCCGGAGTCGAACCACAAAGGGTTCTACCTTCAAATTATGCAGGATCTTTTTTTGAAAATATTACTTGCCCTTTAGTTTTTAATAAAAATAATAATATCTAGTTTTAGTAACCAATAAGTAATTAATGAATTCGAATATACTGACATAATTATATGTTTATTTCATAAAACATTAAATTAAAATAATATCTTACTTAATATTAATGTAGGGAGAAAACAAGCATGTGGCTAGTGCCACCCGTGGAAATATAAACTTATGATTAGAACCTTAGGTTGGCCACAGATGCGTTGCTACCTCTTGAGGACTAAGTCAAAATATACCCTGTATAATAATATAGTATTCCTCTATGCTAGAATGCTTTTGATAAGTCACTACGTCACAACTAACATACCTGCATATACCACATACTTACTTTTTTTTCTCATTTTGCTTGAAAACAATGACAGTACTCAGTATATCGGATTTATTTGATCAAAAATAATAATAAATAAATTTAGATCAACATTGATAATTATTAATTAGTGATAAAATAAATCAATCAATGAAGCAAAATTTGGATTGTTATATTTTATAGGATCTAGTCCTACATCAAATTTGTCTACATCTATCTGCGCAGTTCACGTTCATACGTAAACGGTATAGGTACAAGAGGCATTGGTGTAAAATTAATTCACGATCGTTAAAACATCTAAATGGCTGAGCGTATATATGCTTTTGTCATAAAAAAAGAAACAAATAATCTCATTGACAATGTCAGTTTGACAATTTATATTAGACACTAGACAGTTTGACAGTTCATACGTATGTGAAAGTCTGAAAGAAAAACTAGAATTTTATTTTTCTAGTAAAATTAAAGTTGTATGTAAGTACAACAAAAAAGGTTAAAATAAATTTATTGAATCTCCTTTAACAGATTGACAATTAAGTTCTCACCGCTCACATGGATTCAGATAATTTAACCAAACAGGTGAGAAATATTTCACAAGAGTTATGTTATTATTTGATTATATTCGAAGGTAAAACCTGCCTGTGTATCGTGTATCGCTGCTACCTCTGTGCAGTAAATGGTAGCAACATATGTGACTGACTTATGATAGATTTGCAATCTTATATTCTATCTTATTGATATTTCAATATTATATTGGATATAGATGTTCATGAGGTGCAGTGTCAACTTATCAACAGGTAGATTACATGCTCATTTACTGAAATAAAATATTAATTAAAATTGGTACAATAATTTTTTTGCCAGCTTTATACAACCAAATATGTGTTATACCCAGATAGATGAAGTAGAAGCCCTATGTTCAATCTACGAAGATGACTTCATAACAGAGAGTGCAGAGAGCAGATGTTACAGCATCCGAGTGAAGGAGAACAACAATGAAGTTCTTCTATCTGTTACAATGCCACCGGACTATCCAACCCTTTCACCCCCGAAGTTTGAGATATCTGCACCCTGGATGAGTAGGAAGATGAAGGAGGACTTACACAGAGGCTTAGACGAGGTATATTTGTAAGTGGAAAATGGTATTAGTATATTCCTTTTTACTTGTGGGGTCATATAGGATATACAATTTTAAAGGATGACTCATGTAACCACTCTAGCAATACACACTCATTGCGCAGTTACATATAGATCCAATTCTCAAAAATTAAATAAATAAATAAAATTCCCAGGGTAAAAATTCTTTGAACCACCTTTTTTGTTTTTGGCAACAAATTTCACAGACTTAATGGCCTTTTAGGACCCTTTGCAAACCTATATCTGTAAAAATATACACCCATGTGTATGTTCATAGTACTTATGACATAGATAATCATAGTATCATAGTAAATATGGATGTAAAATCTATTTTAAAACATATATGTTCTAGATTTTGATGTCAGAAAACATCTTATATATATCATTCCAGAATACTGCAGAAACATAAAACCATTCACCTTCATTATGTATGGTTGGGTATATGAAGGAGAGGTCAAGCTGTATCTCTAGTTATTTTCAAGTGTTTATATTATTGTATTATTCTTACACATAGATTTAATTTTTAAAATTTTCAGAGAAAATATTGGTGAATCTGTGATATATCAATGTGTAGAAAAAATACGAGAATTGTTACTTTCAATTAAACCACCTGAAGTTGAAAAGAAAAAGCAAATTAAGCCGGTCGAGCAAGAAATAGATCTGACACAGGTAACAATAATATTTTAAAATGAAGTCACTGAATAATATATTGGTAAGACTTGACCTAATCCTTCTTGTCCTAAGACCCATACCCGGAGTGGGACAGTCATAGGTTGATGATGATATTTATTGCAAATTGTTTTTTTTTTGTAAAGGAAAGCTTTGACAAAGCTGCAAATTTGAGAACTGGAGATTCGAACTAAGGTGCCTCACCATTCTCAAAGCCATATTCAATATATAGAATAGAATAAATTATTTAGTAATTAAAAAAATTTACTACCATTTCAGTAATTGCTTTTTTCAGCTAGAAATAAATTGTCCAGAAATTATTCATGGGGAAGTAATCATTGATAGGAAAAGCTCCTTCCAGGGTCATGCTGCAGAAGTTCACAGCCTTGATGACATAAAGTGAGTAGATTGATTTTTAAAACTTTAAATTTAAGTTAGATTAAGTGGTAAATGCAACGACCTAGCCAATCTTTCCTAAAAAATTTTTTTTATAATATTGAAGCCTCAAGTAAGCATACAATACACCTTATGATAAGTGCCTGCCACCACCTTTGGACGTCCGTAATCTACCCAAAGTAAGATTGTAATTCCATGTAAGGTTAGTTAGATGCATTGCTACCCTTGAGCATAGATTAGTACTAATCTATGCCCATAGGAACTGAGTTGTAACACTTACATCATGTATGTCGTCCGTAATCCTTCAAAGCAGAACACAGTGCTTAACACTGCTGTTATGAGGCAGAAATAAGTGTAGAGGAGAACCACAAAGGCTTCTACCAACAGGATATTTATGGTTTTGTTTTCAGGATGTCCAAGACATAGGGGACTTATAGGGTAAATGTAGTTATAACCACAATATTGTCTTTCCAGTGCGGTCTTAGCAAAGCTAAAACAGAACAAGAAGATCTTGAATGCCACGCATAACATGTATGCATATCGAATAGAAAAGAAAGCATCAAAAGGTACAACTGTACTACAAGATTGTGATGATGATGGAGAAACCCACGCCGGTGGTAGAATGCTTCATCTACTACAAATATTGGATCAGAAGAACACACTTGTTGTGGTGTCTAGATGGTAAGGATTTATTATGGATTTATTTTTACACGTGTTACCACAAACTGATCAGTAAGTAACGGAAATACCGTCGGGTACGGAAGTTGTGTATTAGATGGACACTATTGATATTTAGCTTTTAGTGAAGCTTTAACTTACAAAAATTTATAGCATCTTATTAGAAAAAAATATTACTGAGAATAATTGTAAAAATATTCAAATTGCTAATTATCACGCAATATTGACAGTCAACGCCATCTAGTGATACACTTTGTAACTTAAGAGGTCAGAAATTGAAAAAGGTGTTTTATTATTTTCTTCCATTCATTCTGGATTTTTTATCTCCATATTATATGCTAGGTATAGGTAGCTATTTTGATTTCTACTATTAAAAAATATCCGAATTCAAATATTTTCAATACCTTTAAACTATTTGGCTGTATAATGGTTTTTATTTATTTTACAGGTACGGTGGAATCCAGTTAGGTCCAGATAGATTTCGGCACATCAATAACGCGACGCGACAAGTCATACAGCAAGCTGGTTTGCTGAAGAAATGACATTTAATACTAACTAATTTCATTCATACTGGCATCACTTTTCCATACTACTATCATTTGCAATTATGAGAAATAGGAAGGATCATTATATGTATTACCTCCTGAGACATTTATACAAATGTTAAAAAAATAGAAAAGGAATGGCAATAAACAAATTATTTTTAGCCCTAATTTTAGGGCGTAATCAAATTTTCTGTCGTGTTTACCATTTTTATTTATATTTTCTAATAAGGCATCATACAAAATTGATTGTGTCTATTACTATTTCAAGGCAAAACAGTATCAGATCCAGGTACCTACCTATATTTATGAAGTGCCTAATTACTGACTAGTAACTATAAAATGTTAATAATATTGTTATTCTGAATGGATTTAATAAACTGTACAATTTAATGCTCTTTTTGGTTTTATATACTTTCATAACCATTTTTTTTCTGAGGGTCCGGTTAGAAGTTTCTGAATTTCATGGATGAAGACAAAAAAGGTCCTGCACTACCCGTGTAGCCCTCTGTAGTGTGTGAGTAGGGTAGGGTACCCTACTCACACAACAAGCAAATTTGAAATAAATCCCCAAACCTAATTTCTTATGTTGAGAGGAGACCCTCTGTCCCGGGATGGGTATCATCAACCCATTACTGTCCCACTGCTGGGCACGGATCTCCTCTCAGAATGAGAAGGATTAGGCCATAGCCATGTGCGTTGGGAGACTTCACATACCTTTGAGATTTTTTTTTATATAAGTCTCTCAGGTATACAGGTTTCCTCACGATATTTCCTTCACCGTTTAGCAAGTGATAATTAATTTCTAATACATGCGTGCCTGGGATTTGAACCTCGGACCCCTCGATCGAGAGGCCGAGTTTCTTAACCACTAGGCTATCACTGCCAGGGATGGGTAGTAGTACATTAATCCTAATTATTAATATTATAAATACGAATGTGAGTTTCCTACACCTTCACTCCTTAACTTCATAAACCGATTGTCATGAAATTTTATATGCATGTTATCAGCGGCTCAGAACAGGATATAGGGTACCTTTTATTCCGAACGTACCGCGTCTGATTGATAGACACATGCCAGTGACCAAGTGAAGCCGGACGTAAAAGCTAGTGATAAAATAAAATGATGGTTCACTACTTTGTATAAATTTCATTCAGTTTAAAAATATATTTTGTGTAAAATTGTTTTAACATTATTTTTTATTATTCCTCGCGTTGTCCGCAGTTTTCACAGTGATACACTTTTTATCCATGAATTTTAAGAGATCCTGAAACAAATAAGATTTAGATATGTTAATTAAATACGTTTTTATGTATAAAATATCGATAAATATCCACAATAGATATTAAATCGTTAGCGATAGAGCGTTTACGTTTTAATACATGTATGTCTTCACTATACAAATCTTTATTGTTTCAATTTAAAAAGGATTTTGACGTAAATAATCTTATGGCTTCTGGTTTGAAATCCCAAAAAATCCCACTAATACTGCGATTATAAAGCAAAAAGGTGCGGCGGCTGTGCCAATGCGGTCAGCCACAATGATTTCTACTTAGTACTACAATCTATATAATCAGAGATACCCTTACCTTAGGATTGTACCTATAGCCAATAGCGACCAATCCTTTATGAATGTCATCAATATTTATAGGTTCATATCTCAGGATGGCCTCTCTAAGTGCTCTTCGACATGATACGTAGTTGTGGAAAGCTATGTGCAGTGGCACTCTACAAGAATGCACCTGGAAGAAGAAATAATATATTATTGATTGATTGAATGAAATAACGTCGATTGCGTTAACTTCTGGCTCTCAAGTCTATAGTATAGGTTAGGTTAGGTTAGGTTACCTTTGGTACATCTCTTGTCAATTTGAATTCGAATAGTTAAAAAGTCTGTTAAAAGAGCATGGGTTAATATGTTAAAATATCGGCTTTACAAAGGTGTGAAAAATCTACGAATTTTTACTTAACCAGTATAAAGGTTGAGGGTTCTAAATAAATTAATACGTCATTTTCTAAATGGAGGCGCAATGAATGGAGTGTTAAGAACTGCTGTGTTCTGGTTTGAAGGGTGTAAGGATACTATTCCGAGGCATTCCAGTTGAGTTTATCTTGTCTGGGGTTGATTACAGATGTTTATGGGCGGCAGTAGCCACTTATCATCAGGTGATCCATGGTATCCTCAAAGTATTCTATTGTAGGACAATTGCAAGCAATATAAATATTTATTTTAACTTAGTATAAAATTCGCCTACCTTTGCTTTTTCCCTCTTTTGAAAAACCCATTCTTCAGAACAACATTCAATATCTCTTATATCTGGAAGCAGTTTAGTTTCTTCATATAAATTATTCTCTTTATTCGCACTTTCCAAATATTCGGGCGTCGGGTAAGACTTTGTAGGGGATGTTTTTGATTTTTTATTTTGATTTTTAGGTACTCCCTTACGTGATTTCGACTCTTGTGACAAAGGCTCTGAATATTCGCTAGGGCCAGGCAATTCTATACAATTTTCTACTATTTCAGTATCAATTTGCGTAACTATGGCCCTTCTTGGAAATGACGCAAGACTCTTCTTTCTTATCTTAGATGGTGATGAGTATGCTTCGGAATCCGATACGATTTCCATTACTGGGTGAGTTTGGTTGTAGATGTGTGTTAATATTTGTATGGCTGTAAATGTAAAGAAAAATATAGTTAAATTTTTCGTTATTTCGAGAAGAAGTCTGATTAATTAAACCACAGCTTTTAAACTTATTTAGGATTGATTACAGATTTCCAGAGGGGTATCTACCCCTACATTGAGTTTGTTTGCATGCTCGTTTGTTATTTCAATTTAATTTTACGAAAAATGCTTATTGTTTAAATAAAGATTGATAATCTCTTTTTTTTATAATATAAGAGTAACAGACGAGCATGCAGTCCACCTGATGGTAAGCGGCTACTGCCGCCCATGGACATCTGTAATCAACCCCAGGTAGGATTAGATATTCCTAACTGAGGTCGAACACAGATGCGCCCGCTAACCCTGAGGACTAAGCTGGAACGCCTGGGAAAAGTATGTCTCCCTTACCACACCCTTCAAACCAGAACACAGCAGCGCTTAACACTGATGTTATGAGGCAGAAATAGGTGTGGCGGTGGTGCCGCTGGAGTCGAACCACAAAGGGTTCTACCGCCTTGTAAGTTCATAGCTAGTTAAGACGGAACTGCATGTTTTTTACTACATCATAAGAAAATCATAATTAACTATGAAGGTGGTAGAACCCTTTGTGGTTCGACTCCGGCGGCACCACCGCCACACCTATTTCTACCTAATAACTGCAGTGTTAGGCGCTGCTGTGTTCCGGTTTGAAGGGTGTGGTAAGGGAGAAAGACTTTTCCGAGGCATTCCAGCTTAGTCCTCAAGGGTAGCGGCGCATCTGTGGCCGACCTCAGGTAGGAATATCTAATCCTATCTGGGGTTTATTACAGATGTCCATGGGCGGCAGTAGCCACTTACCATCAGGTGGACTACATGCTCGTCTGCTACTCTTATATTATAAAAAAAAAAGACTAACCATGATATCTTTAAGTCCTTACCTCTTTTCCTTTTCAGTGGTTTGATTCCAAATTTATCTAATTCCTCATTCCTTTCTGGACTAGACATCATCTCGTATTTAGGCATAGGGGTCACTTGATCAGTTTTGATAATGTAGTCATTATGTTTTGGTGTCTGTGCAAATAATACATTATCACAACTTTTCGATTTCGAGGGCGTTGCGATTTTAACAGATTCGATTTCTGTATACGATTTTCTCTTATTTTCGTTAATATTTAAAACCTTATCATTATAGTCTGCGGTATCTTGTACTAAACAATTATGATTTCTACTTTCATTGGTTTCTGGAGTGGAACAACTACAACTTAGTTTCTCCCGTCGAATAGTATCACTTTTACGGCTTAAAAACTCATTTATTATAGACATCCCTCCTATATCAAATCTTGTATCATTTAAACGCACTGAATCTTGTTTATGTTGGTTTATAGAATAGTTAAATTCATTGTCAGATATTTCAAATACTTCTGAGTTCTGACTTGAACTTGATAGATCTTTTGAATTATTACCTATTTCCTTGCTATTGTTATATGTAGGAGCTTCAAATACAATATCACAGTCGTTCTTATTATAAGCTTCAATATAATCTTCATCGTAAACAATAGAAATATTGTTTTTATTATTTACTTCATTCGTTTTTCTTATGTTATCTTCAGAATCAGAATGTTGAGTCAAATCTATTTCGCGATTTTCATCATCACTAATATCTTGCTGATTTCCAAAATTATGAGATATTTCTTCAATATTTGGACTGCAATTTTTATCTTCAGAGCAATCTGAATGTTGAGTTAAATCACATTCACGATTTTGAGTTTCTGGTTCATTTTCATGATTATTTTCATCTTCATAATACGAATTTGAGGTTCTTGTAGTACTTTGTTTACTGTTAGATACGTTTTTAAGTAGGTTATCAAATTCAAAGTCATTATCACAGTCCAAAATTGCTCCTGATGATTGCTGTGCCCTGTCGATGTTTGAATGATAACAATTTTCATTAATATTATTGCAAATCTTCTTTGTTAGGCTAGAATTTTTAATTTCTATAATGTCTATATCGTCACCTCTTTCCAAATCATTGTTAGCTAAATTATTTGGGCAATAGTCTTCATCATTCAGTAATATGGTATCGTCTTGAAGAGATGACTCCATTATAATCTCATTGTTGGGTGTAGGTGTGTGCCTGGTAATGACATCATCAATTTCATTAACGATTTTTATACTGTCTTCAGAGTTCGAAGATTGTGTTAAATCCATTGCTTCAAGACTTTTATTTTTTAACGATGTGTTATCCTCTGTTTCACTTTTATCCGAATTACAAGGGCTTAGTTGAATATCGTTTATGGGGTCGTCAAATGCATGATAATCATGGTAATCAATGGATTTTCTGTTAATTCCTAGACTATTCTCTAAATCTATTTCAGGGTTATATGCATTATCATAATTACAGTTTACTTCGGGACTATTCAGCTTGTCTTCTGCTATATCTTGTATGCTATTGTCTTCTTTAGGGTCATGATTCGATATGATATCAACTGAAGACGTTTTGCTAGAACCACTCATCGGTAAATATTTTTCACATTTAGATGCTTGAGTTAAGTCTATTGAGTCAGAATTTTTATTACATTCCAGTTCTTGAGACTTCTCATTATCATTTTCAGGGCTTTGAACTAAATGAATTACTGCATCATGATCAGGGGCATTATATAATACTTTGGGGTAACTGTTTTGTTCTGCCACTAAATCTATAATGTCAGTTTCTCTTGAAGGCGTCACTGGATTTCTACCTGTATTGATATTACAATAATCTTTATCAATCATTATAATGGTGTTATCTTCTAAAGATTTATTAGAACAGGTATCTTTCTTTAAGATTGGTAAACTATTAGAGCTTGAAGATTGAGTTAAGTCCATATTATCTTTATTACAATTATATTCTACTATATTAGGATTGTTGTTTTCTTTTTCAACTTGTATATCTTTAAGGATTTTTTGTGAATTTGCAGTTACACATGCAGTCAGTTCCATGAAGTCGTTTGCATTTACTGTAGTCTTGTTACTTCCTTGGGATAAACATGGGTTTTGTTTGAAATTAGTATTATTAAAATTTACATTTACACATTCAGTGAGATCCATAAAATCATTTTGTTCTCTTACCGTTGTTTTTTCCGTAGCCTCCTCTTGCATGTCTTTTGAACTATCCATTATTATAGTAACTTCATCATCGAATATGTCAGGCGAATAACTCCTATTTGGTGGTAGCCTCATATTTTCTGTTTCTTTATAATTGGACAAATCTATAAAATCATCTGCTACTTTACTTGTTTTGTCAGAATTCATTTCAGTCAATTTCTCTTGTACCAATTCTATTTTTATCGAATTTTGATTGCTATTATTATGCGCTTCAACTGAAGTATGAATATCTGAACTTTCAGTATTAGATTTAATTTCTTCAGAACTTATTTCACTTGTAATATTATTTTCATAGTTTCTCTTAACAATATTTTGGGCTGTTTCAATAGTTCCACTTAATATATCACACAATTCCTCTTGTGAACATTCTATACTATCAAAATTTATATTTGAAGGCTCTATTTTAGGGCTTACTGGCCTCCCCGGTATTGTAGACCAGTCTCTTAACAAGTTGTGCCTTTTGTTTGAAGTTTTTTGTATTAGATCAGGTACATAATAAATGTCATCATTTTTTATACATTCATATGTGATATTTGTTGATAAATGATATAAGAAGGAATGTGTATTATCAAATTTACATAGACTGTTGTCATTTGCTGAACATATATTAATGTTCCTGATTAATATTTGTGCATACTTATCAGCAATTACTTGCTGTTTTTCATTATCAGACACTAAAAGTAATTTATACTGTTTTCTATACTTTTTTACTTTCTTACCAGTGTTACTTTTAATTTCGGGTACTTTAAAACCATACTCCTGTAGTGTGGTTCTGATTTTTCCTTTTCTTTGGTTTGAAGTTAAATTTTTTGTTGCCTTTGTGTCACTGTTACTAGCTTCAGAATCTTGGAGTGATTTCGATAGAGCTATAGCTAATTGCAACTGTTCGGGATCAACATCTATGCCAGATTGTTTGCAAATTAATTCGAAATCTTTCGAATATGATACTAGTTCATTTTTCTTCTTTTTAATCAATGTCCTTATATCTTTTTGGCCTTGTGGTCGTTTTCTTGGTCTCTTTTGGGCTTGATTTGTTTTTGTTTTTAGCTTTTGAGATGTATTTTGATTCTCCTTGATTTTTTTGGAACTTTCATCCATAACAAGGTTATGTGTAAAGTATGTGCTCACAACTTCACATGAATTTGAGGCCTCTCTGACAATTGAAACAAATGTTTGATTAATTAAACTGTTTATTAACGTAAATCATCTAATTTTTTCTTACACTAACCTATTACAATTGTCTGTGTTCATGTTATTTATCCGGTCTGTCGGGCCTTTCAGCATCTTCTAGAAGTTCTCTTATCTTGTCACCAGTTCTAACCGGTAATCCGCTAATGATCAATTGCCTTCTTTCTACTTCTTCTATGGGATCTTCATAGAGGTTGTCTAATGCTTTTCTGAACTTTCCTGTTATACCTGAAAATCTAAAAAAAAAATTTATTAGATTTAGAAAATAAAATCGACAAAACCTACCTATTACAATAGGATGTTTTTTAAATTCTGTACATTTTTTGTTACATATTGTAGAGGCAGCAAATGGGCATGCTGTTCATCTGATATCTATAATCAACCCCAGATAGGATTACCTGAAGTTTGCCACAAAAGGGTCGCTACCTCTGAGGATTACTTCAACACGCCCCTTCAAACGAAAACACAGCAGTGCTTAACACTATTTTTACTGGTATTGGACCCCGAAGCATTTGTATAATTAAGAATACATATAGCTCACTAGCTAGCAATAATAATTATAATGTGTAACCTTCGAGCTACGCACAGTAAAATCATAATAGTTTGATGTTTCTCACATAACCTTTTGACGTTACGGTACAATTTTATACACATACTAGTACGCATACTTACTGATAGAAAGCGCCGCATATCAATCCGAAACCGATGATGCCTAAACCAAGGATATTTCTTCCTCTGTCAGCTGGCGTTCCTTTTATTTTTCTCGGCTTCCACTTTGAAGTATCTATACCGATTGCCATTTTGAGTTTGACACTTTATTTAATTTTTGACAATTTCTTCCGTAAGTGATGTGCATGTCGAGTTGATTTATTCGAGTAACTCGAGCTACTTTCTGAACTTGTCGACTCGAGCTCAAATTGATTCGGTAAAAGTACAGCCGAAATTGCCAGCAGAAGCAGATCACGAATTCTGACCGAGGTGAAGGTGTTCTGTGGATAGGTTCGTGTAATAGATTCGTATCTGAAAACCGTGTATTCGTCATAGATAAGTAGTATTCGTATAATTTATATGCTACCAGTAGTCAACCGTTATACCAAATCCAATGGACCGCCAAATATACGTAACTACAGACACATTGATTTTTAACTTTAACTCTCATTCTCTGTTCGACTTTCAACGCATGATTAGGGTGAGAAAGAAACGAATCGAAAATGAATTACGATTTAATTCCGATTAAGCTTCTGTTATGATACTAATCCTAAGTGATTTGTGTCCTAAGCAGTCTGTGTGTTGCTTTGAAGTTATTGAAAGTTTGAAATTATTTGACAGATTTTGACAACGATCATATGTCATGTCATATATCATCAAATAAGGAAAAAGGAAATAACTGTAAACAATCCTTACTAATATTATAAATCCGAAAGTAACTCTGTCTGTCTGTCTGTCTGTCTGTCTGGTTGTCTCTTCTTCACGCCCAAACCACTGAACCGATTTTAATGAAATTTTGTACATAGATAGTCTGAGACACGAGAAAGGACATAGGATAGTTTTTATCCCGGAAATCCCACGGGAACTAGGGATAGCAATCTAAGATCGATTAATCGGAGAATCAATCTTTTGGACCCAAAACATCGATTATTTTAATCGATATTAGTAAGGATTGAATCGTAAACTATGCATTTGATCAAGTGATGATTTTTAGCAAAGTTGAAGGTACGAATTTTTAGTTTTATGTATCCATGTACGTTATATTATTTTCTTTTAAACGCGGGCGAAGTCGCGGGCAAAAACTAGTAAAAAATAAAATCATACAACCGGTTTTCCTTCAGAAAATTGTAAACTTGCAAATTCATGTGAAGCGTAAATTTGTACACGCACAATAATGTCACTATTACAGAGCTTATCGTATCCTGAATATAAAAATGTTTGTGCTATGAGTAAAGAACAGTGCGATATTTTAGCTAAACTTGCAAATTTAACGTAAGTATTGCACAGGATGGGTCTTTGAAGGAGGCAGAACTCTTCGTGGTTCGACTGTAGAGGTTCTATCCCTGTACCTATTTCTGCGTAATAATAAAACTGCTTTGTTCTGGTTTGAAGAGAGCGGTAAAGGAAAGGCACTTATTCGCGGCATTCCAACTTTGTTCTCAGGGGTAGCAATGCACTTGTGGGCCAATGAAGTCCTGCTCCATTGCTATCCGAGGTTGATTATAAATGTTCATAGGTTGTAGCTACTTACTGTCAAACAAACTTCAAACTTATTGGCTACCTCTATATTCTAAGTAATTTTAGTGGTTCAAAACAGACTAAAAGTAGTGATAGCCTAGTGGTTAAGAAACTTGGCCTCTTGATCGAGGGGTCTGAGGTTCAAATCCCAGGCACGCACCTCTGATCTTTTGATCCTTGATCAAAGTTATGTGCGTATTAGAAATTAATTATCACTTGCTTAACGATGAAGGAAAAAATTGTGAGGAAACCTGCATACCTGAGAGATTTATAAAATAAAAAAATCTCAAAGGGATGTGAAGTCCATCAATACGCGCTTGGCCAGCGCGGTGGACTATGACCTAATCCTTCTCATTATGAGAGGAGACCCGTGCCCAGCAGTGGGGCAGTAATGGGTTGTTGATGAAAACAGACTATTGTGTTATGATATATAATATCCATTACGATATTTCGTAAATACAATATTATGCATTCATATTCTATATTTTAGCTTCTTAACTTTACAGACTTACCTACAATGATTCAAAAAGCCCTGGAGAACAGTTAATGAAATTTCTAGATCGAAGAGGCTTTTCAGTATCACAATTTCAGCAATTAGTAACAAATACACTGAATTTTAAAGTTACATACTTCAGACCTCAATCAAAAGTTGCTATTTTAATAGCAAATGATAAATATGAGCATTTATCCAAATTGATCACACCATCCATCGATTGTGAGTCATTAGCTGTAAATTTGAAGGAATTGGGTTTTATTTGCATGATAATAAGAAATACTTATAGTGAAGACTTGAAGAATATTTTGACTCAAGTAATCTCTCAGATACCTGAAGATTCGTACTGTAAGTATTGTTTTGTTAAATGAAGATGTTCTTTTATAACATTTTTCGTTTTATTTTTAAATCGTCAATGAGATATTCTGGCTGTAGAGTGGTGTTGCGGACAATGCCTGCTTTTCTAGTCTTACTTAGTCTGGATTATTCATAGTCAATTATCAATTCTAAGAATTGCTTGTATAAATAGACCAATTTAAAAATAGGTCTTAGCATAATCACAATGTGCATAAGGCTCTAAGGCATTATACATAATATATTGCACATAATTGCAAAATTGCAGAATAACTGTCATTTTCAGGAATAGCAGTTATTTTGTGTCTTTTACACTCAACAAAAAATTCAGTTTAATTTCTTACATAGTAAGAATACATAGTAAGAAATTAAACTGAATTTTCTGTCAATCTATGAACATTGATTTCATAATAATGTTTTGATGTCCCTGAAAAGAATTTTTCTAACCATTTTTTTTATAATCTTTCAGGTTTTATCTTCTATGCAGGCCATGGTTGTGAACTGTGTAATACCAAGTGCATACTAAGCATAGACTGTCCCACTGAAAATATTGAGATCGACCACTGTGTCACCGAGAACTGGATCCTTAGAGAAATAAGCAAATGCAAGCCAGAACTGTGTGTGCTTATTATGGATATGTGTAGAATGTATTTGGATAGGTGAGATATTTTGAGAAAATCTTAATTCAGTAAAACTATAAGCTTAATAAATTAAGTGTGAAAATATTTAATTCGGGTGATTTTTGCGTTGAGCTCAACTATGGCTAATCTACAAGCAAATTTAATACTTAATTTTTTAAGTATTTTACTATTTATTTATTTTATTTTGAATAAATTATAAAAGGACCCTGTTCTACTTACTTATGGTGATAATGTCCATGGGCTGCAGCCACTGTACCTGCATTCTTGTTTATAACTTCAATCATAAGAACTGGCTTAGCTAGCATATAACACTTTATTTAGCCTTTCCTAACTTTGATTTCATAATTACTTTGCTTTATTGATTGCCTTAGGTATAGTGACAAAAAAGTGTATTGGAATTTGTTAATAACTTGACCACATCACTAAAAGATCCTAGCATAACTTTGAGCTATTATTCAAACCAAATAAATAGACGGTGTGAATCTGTGAATTAATTCACAAGTTATGTTGTCACAAAAGACAATGACATCTTGAAATATATATTGAACTGTTGTGTTCTTACAGGAATACAAATCTACCAATATTTGCAGCTGTACCATTCATAGAAGACTACACTATACATAGCAATTTGCTAATAGGATATTCAGCAGAATCTTCCCAGGCAGCTTATGAAGTGCTACAAATAGAGTGCTCGACCACCTTAGACAATTGTGTAACGTATGAGCTTAAGCCTGGAGATACGGGTAGAATAGTGCCTGGATCAAGTCAGTATGTTGCAGCATTATGTGGACGATTGATGGAGAATGTTGACGTCAGTACTCTTCTGGACAAAGTACATGCTGGTATGAGTTTAGTTTGTGACTTTCTAGTGCTATTCATAATGTTGTGATTGTCATTTTTCTTCAATATACCATAAACTTGGCATATTTGAGCTTATATGTTCTTTAGTTTTTATTTAAAATAATTTACAGTGAAACAAAAATGGTATATATATCAGAACTGTTTGCACAGATTTGTTAAGTTTAAAGGTGGTCTGAAGTTGAAAGTAAAATGAACACTTATGAACTGAAAAATAATTATTATAAATTAGTGATTTCCATTTTATTTTGCAGATGTAGAAAACTCAATGAAAAAACAAAGACCCATCAAAGTGCAATGTGGTGTAGCAAAGAGATCATTATATGATCCAGTTAGAGGTAATTATTTTTATAATTAAACCTCGTAGTAAGGCTGGCGAAATCTTTTGAACTTTTAAGCCCCTTGTCATAGTGCTCTATAAATATTTTTTCTACATCATATAAGGAGGGACTTTTTTACATTTTTTTTTTCTTTTGTATGTTTATGGCATAAGTCTCATGCAAACTGCACTTATTATAAGTGTTTTTATAAATTGAAGGATCATTACATCATTATAAGTTTCTTATTTTGTTTCTTTGGACTATAAAAAACCTTTTTCTTTCCAGGAAATACACCAGATCTGCTTTGCAATTTACAAGAAATTAGTGAAAAATACAAGGAGTGTGTTTCAATGTAAAATTCTGTTTTAAGTTTATGTTTGGTTGGTATTCTTCTTGGTAACTATTCTTCTCTCCTGATGAACATTTTGTCATCTAGGAGCGGAACCTATTTATAATTAATTTTATAAGATTGGATTTCTGGGCCATAAATTGAACTAAGAGTTACAAGGACTAGACAATTTGCTTAAGAAAATAGTTCATTTGCGTCTACAATATTATCTACCATTCGTGGAGATCAGTTACAGGTGAGGCTCCCAAGTTCTTATAAATTGTTGGTCTCTCTATCGTCGGTTATGGTCATTGACGCGTTAAGCATTTACTCCCGTTAATAACATTCAATCCTATTATAAACATCTTAACCAATTATTGCCTCTTAAAGTTAAAAATGACAAATTTTCTTGCCAATATTTTTATTGTCTTTGTTGGCAAAAATTGGTTAAGTTATTTCCGTATCAAGCGTTAGATTTTAAGATATGTAAATAGAATTGTCAGACCGATTCTAGACAAGGGAATGACGACCGAGATTAATCTTTGCGCCAAATTCCTTGGCAATGAGCCAACTACACCATTTTTGTCATTGGTTTTCGTATAATCTTTAAGAAAAGAAAATATTTAGGACACTGAATTACATATACATTGCATCTTCACTCTGTTTGAGATAAAAACTTACAGTTTCAATTATTATTTTATAAACTTATTTAAGAAAAAAATCAAGACAATTTTATTGTTACGAAAATGTTATGTGTGCAACATAGTGCATAGTATATTAAGTAATATGTACCTATAGGTATTAATTAATTAGTAATAATACAATTGAATTTATGATATTTCTGTGATAATATAAGTGAGTTTTTCTACCAGAAAGTTTTATATGTATTTTATTTTTTAATATTCAAAGTGTGCAAGTTTTGTCTATTATAAACATCTGTATAAATAAAAAACATGTTATCATAATTGCTCTTTATTTTAACAAAGTTTCACTGAATTGTAAGTTGACTATATTGGTTAAATCGTTTAACATTAGAGTATCTATAATTTTCTCAGACTATGTGGTTGGAAGTGGTTGACTATGTTTACCCACCAGCTATCTTCTACGCCTTTCGTAAACTCTCGGATGAATCTGTAGTTCAGAATGAACATTTTGTCTTGAAGCTCTGGTTGGACACTACAAAATAAAAAACAAAAATACAGTAAAAATGTAAGTAATTCAAAATTGGGTAAGGTAGTAAAAAAAATCAATACTGCCGGTTTTAATAGTGCAATTTGCAAATAGTGTCTTAAGTAGTTCAAGGGTCTAATAAATAACCATGATTACTTATTGGTATAGTTCAAATAACTGTAATATAAATTAAATTCTTTAAGGTGTGTTATTATTTACTGTTCCAACAGCATTAGATTTTCCTCACATATTCGGTAAACATCATAAAAAGTACTGCCAAAATGTCATACATTTTATTGTTGATGATGTGAATAAAATATAGTCGTAGATAAAGAGAAGTCAACTAAAATGTTTGTATTGAAAAAATTTATATTCATCATAAACAAACTTGGTCCACTAATTGGACTTTTCCATGGTTAGTTGGTAAAACTTTCACAATGAGATTTAGATTGTAAAACGAAATAAGAATTCCACAATAAACTAGTTTACTACTTACCCTAAAGATATAGGTGGCACATCTCCAGTCTCCTGCATTTGTTTAAGCCCTCTTAAAACATGATAGCACATCGTGATCTCCACCCAACGTTTATCTGATTCATCAAACATCACACCTACCTGAAAGGATTAATATAAAACTTATAATAATAATTGTGTTACTTTTTTATTATAACATACGAGTAGTGGACGAGCATGCAGTCCACCTGAAGGTAAGTGGCTACTGCCGCCCATGGACATTTGTAATCAACCCCAGACACAATTAGATATTGCTACCTGAGGTCGGCCTAGGTGCGCCGCTATGCCTGAGTGCTATGCTGGAACATAAGAAAACTATGTCTCCCTTACCACACAGTTATGAGACATGTTATGAGACAGAAATAGCTGTGGTGGTGGTGCCGCTGGAGTCGAACTAGGGTTCTATCACCTTCACATATCACAAAATATAATATTGTCTAATATGATGCCAATATATGCTGATTAATACCACAACAAATAACAAATATAGCCATGCCACTTAATAATCAATAATTAATAGCTGTTTCTTCTATAGTGAACCACATTAATTTTGAATTACTTTTTTTATTTTTAGTATTTGTTATTAAACCGGCCGCTATTATATCCATTCTGTAAAAATTTGAAGTGTCTATCTATTCCAGTTCTAGACATAGAATCCTGTGACAGATGAATAGACAGCAACATAGAAATTGGGTTCAGATTTTACCCTTTGGGTATATAATAAAAACCAAAACATACCTGATAGGGGAAGCAATAGAATATATCCTCCTTATCAACAGCCAGTAACTGTCTTTGTGAGACAGACAGTTGGGAAACCGCTGTCTTCAAGGCTGCGATGGCATCCTTATCAACTAGGCCATCAAGCGCTTTGAAATCACTCTTTTGTAGGCATTCTGAAACAACCTAACAACAAATGTTAGATTTGAAAATGTCATAATGACCAACCTACATGGTATATCAATTTTATTTATTTATTGTTTAATGTTAAGAAGAACGGTTATGCACCAATTACACTTATTAACAATCATTATAAATAATACATTTCTATAGACAGATAAAAATAAATTATATAAATTCACAATGTCGATGTTGATTATAATAATTAAATAATAATAATAATAATAAATAAAAAAAATGTCAATGATGATAAGAGACAAGTTATGAAAATACAATAGTTAAGTATTAAATGTTACATTGTTTCCATGATTATTCAAAATTCTAATAATGATATTAAAAAAAAAATAAGAAACTGATTCTGGCATTGCGGGTTTTGGGTTCAATCCTTAGCCAGAGAGATTTTGTTTTGGTTATTATATACTGAAGATATCTACTATGGGGTATAGAAAGGATTATTGTCAACCCATCTCTGGAAGTGTGTTTGTAAGAGTGATGGTATAGGGCCTAAACTTTAGGCCATAGTCCCCTATGCTGGCCAAGGTATTTTCAGAATAAAAGCCTTATAAATAAGGCAGACAAAATGTTATTATACTGAAAAAGACAATGTGTTGATTTAATTTACTAATTAAATTATATTCTAAAATATTTAAAGTTCTGGAGTAATGAAGGTTTGGATGCTTACATAATTGCTTAGTGATTGCCTTGTTGTTAAGAGAAATAGTTCACACTCTTGAATTTAAGATAAAACTAAAAATTTGCATAACAAATAAATGGTAAATATAAATAATTGACGACAAACCTGAACAGCATGTTTTGAGGCCTCTACGAATTCTTGCAAGCTAAATTCTTGATCGAAATAAGGCCTAATGATAAAGTTTGCAAACATCCAATTCTTAATGAATTTTATGAAAGATGGCCACACAATTGGCGGGAATTCCATTAACTGTGGGAGTTTCCGAGCCCCTGAAGCACCTGAGCGATCGTCGCAGTAATTTCGAAGCTGTATTACTGGACATGTTGAGGTTACAGGAATTTGTAATTTTTTGTAAGTTACTCTATCACATAACCTAAATGTCCGAGTAGTCAAAACTTGCCTAAGAGCTAAGTTCATATTTTATTCTTGTGGCAAAAATAAAAGGTTTACTTAAACGCAAATTGATAGTGAAACATGAATTGCGATTTCTTAAAAATTAAATATACACATAAAATAAAAACATTTGTTTTTTCCAAATTTTCGGATAACTGAACCTGTCAATCTCTCGATTGGATAATCTGTTTATTTTGGATCAGATTTCTTTTGTGATTGGTTACATTTCGGATAATTGCATTCTCCTATTGGCTAGACTTGTTTACAAGAAGGTTGTCATTTATGAAGTAAAGCAAAGATTTTGTAATCAGTATTACACACATATTAGTATAAAATAAACGTCACTAAATATTAAATAAATATCGATATATTTTTCAATATTATTTTTATATTCATAATAAAAAAAATATGCAATATACATTTTTCTTTAAGTTTTCATTGGGAGTTTCATTTTACGCACAACTATAATTTCGATGAAACAAAACGTCAGCCATCTGTCTGTTCTGTCAATGCCATCTGTCACTAATAATCGCGGTTGTTGTAAAAGTAAAATTGCTGTTCAACATATTTTTCACAATTCATGAGCAAATAGACAAGTTTTAACAATTTTATGTGTTAAATAAGTTCGAAACAATCTTTATAATGGATGACCAAGTGTGTCCCCGTTGTAAAACGACGAAATACAGAAATCCGTCGTTAAAATTGATGGTTAATGTATGCGGCCATGCTTTGTGTGAAAGCTGTGTGGAATTGCTATTTTTAAAAGGTACCGGCACTCGTTATTATTTTTGTTGTATTAACTACATAACGCTATAAAGACATGACGTATAAACTGCTTATGAGATATGCTAAATCTATAAAATACAAGACATTGAATGTTGCTAATAATTCATTATTTGAGGTATTAGGCTGGTTTTACACGTGTTAAATAATTTATATAATACTGTTTGGTTAGTTAGTAGGTGGTATGACTAAAATATTTTGCTTATCAACTTGTTAGTCTTCTAATTTTGTCCGAAAAATCGACACCACAATATATAAAACTTGTGTGGAGGCCATTTTCATACTTGTCTTGTTTTGACAGTTATTAAGATTATATTTTCCATTGCCAATTAAATAACCTTTTAGTTTGCATATCATTAGCATTCTTCGACATTCATGTTGTATGATTGGTCATTTTAAAATTTCGTTTCTATTTACTATTTACAGGTTCTGGCTCCTGTCCCGAATGTAATGTTCCACTCCGTAGAAGCAACTTCAGGGTCCAAATTTTCGAAGATCCTATGGTAGAAAAAGAAATAGATATTAGAAAGAGAGTTCTTAAGGATTATAACAAGAAAGAAGAAGACTTTGCAACAATACGAGAGTACAATGACTATTTAGAAGAAATTGAGACCATAATTTACAATTTAGCTAATAATATAGATGTTGTTGGCACAAATAAAAGGATAGAGCAATATAAGAAAGAAAATAAGGAGATTATTATGAAGAATAAGGCTAAACTTGGTATGATATTCTTTTTTATTTTAAGAGAAGTTCTTTGACTTACTTGAATAGTTGTAGGATCTTGTATTAAATTCAAAACAACAATGTTAAAAACAAACTTCTGTTAGGCTTACTTAGCAGTATTGAGATTGAGTTGAGATTATTTTGGTCACCTGCACCTATATTCCAGACCAGACGTCTAATTCAAACTGAATTTATTCTAGTTTTTTATAATAATAAAACAATAGATAAGTTGTTAGTTTTTTTTCTACATGATAATATACAATAGACAAATGATAATAATTAATAATTATTATAAATAATAATTATAATAATTATTATAATAATTAATAATTATTATTTATAATAATTTAAGATCTTATTTAAGCAATAATTAATAATTAATTAATAATTATTATAAATAATACTTATAATAATTAATAATTATTAATTATTATAATTAATAATTATTATAATAATTATTAATTCATAATTTAAGATCTTATTTAAGCAAAGGCGACCACAGATGAGAGCAGACTCTCCTACCACAGGTTTACATAAACTTACCAGGAGAGTCCTGAAACCTTGTAATTTATTTCTGTTTAAATAAAGGATATTTGATTTGATTTGATTTGAAATAATGTTGTGTTTGCATATTTTTACCTGATGTGATTGTCTATGTTAATTCATATTTGTTTTTGAAAATGTTTCTAGGTCAAAAAGAATTAGAGCTTGAAGAAATATTAGAAATAGAGAAACAAATGGAGGAGCTCAGAAGAGCGGAAATAGTCAGAATGGAGCAGGAAGCGAAGAAACAGAAGATTAGGGACAAAGAAGCACTCATTGATGAACTTATGTTCGCTGATGGGGATGCAAAGGATATATTGACGACCTTTGCACAAACCATTGCCAATAAACCTGATGTTGAAATTGCTCCTGTTGTACCAAAGGTATGTACTTTTCTTTGTTCTTATGTATTGTCCAAAAATATTTTTTTATTTTTCACCAGTTATTATGTATTACGTATACATTACGTATGCTATTGTAATTTGCATGCCTCAATAGATAAAATAAGAGGACTTGTATACATGTAATATGCCATCTAAATTGTACATTATTTCTGGTAATAAATGTTATAAATGTTAAATGTGAAATTGCAATTCATAATTAGGTGTCCAAAATGTAAACAAAGGTGTTGACCTATCAAGAAAATTCGTTTCAAATGGTAGTTTCTTATTTTTGACAATATTAAATTAATACAACAATAATAAAGTAATAATCTAAAAAAAATAAGATCAATTCACATTTTCTAATATTTATATTACCTCAATTTCGTTCCATACAGTAATTATAATAAAAAAACAAGGTTTATGGTAGAAAATTAAAATGTGATAATGGTAACACAAACGGAACCCAGAACATTTCTTGTGCCGTCATTTTTAAGTTTCGTAGCTGATGTTATTCATTTTCGTGATTGTAATTGAACTCGAATGTATTATTGTTTTCATAGCGCGTTTGTTAAATTGTGAATAATTGTAATGTTTTCGTTTTTTGTTGAGTTTGTTAAAGTTTTTGTTTCTAGTTAATTTTGACAGTGACATTTGTTTGTTTACATTTTGGACACCTAATTATGAATCAGACTATAGACATTGAGCAATATTTAAAGCAATGTATAGATTTATGCAAGGCACAGGTCAACCTATTATCCAAAATGAATTTTGTTTACTCAACTGTGGAGAGTAATGTTTCTCAAGTGTATGAATGTATGTCTTATTTGATGACACGCCTAGCAGTCCAAACCGCATGATGGATGGACGTAATAGGTGATTTAAATAGTTAGGTTCTTTTTTTTATAATAATTCTCAAGTGTGTCAATACGTACTTTACAACATGTGAGTTAAAATATTTGCTCACATATTATTAGAAATAATTTTATCACTAAATAATGAATGTAAGAAAGCAAATTATTAAAAAAAAAATCCATTATGATAGTATATGTAAAAGTTATTTAAAAATGATCATTAATATAATATGGAATGTAATAGAAAGTTATAAATTGGTAATCTTTATTTTGTTTGAATGTTTTATCTACACTTGGCCATTTGGCTATTTTAAAGACGTAAGTTAAACATTTGTCTATTATTCAACATTTTATTTTTAATATTTTCAGGTAACACAATTCTCATCAGGTGTTAAGTTCACAAGAGGTTCTGGGCAATTACCTATTCCCATAATAGAAGAGGGACCGTTATACAAGTATGAAGCACCAATAGTACCTGATAGATGTGGCCCTGATGCACCTTCCATTCAAGATATCGTTAGTAATGGGTATCTGCAACATGTTAGGTGAGTTTTTGTCATTATGTTTTTTTTTTTTTTTATAATATAAGAGTAGCAGACGAGCATGCAGTCCACCTGATGGTAAGTGGCTACTGCCGCCCATGGACATCTATAATAAACCCCAGATAGGATTAGATATTCCTACCTGAGGTCGGCCACAGATGCGCCGCTACCCCTGAGGACTAAGCTGGAATGCCTCGGAAAAGTCTTTCTCCCTTACCACACCCTTCAAACCGGAACACAGCAGCACCTAACACTGCAGTTATTAGGTAGAAATAGGTGTGGCGGTGGTGCCGCCGGAGTCGAACCACAAAGGGTTCTACCACCTACAAATGTCTAAAAAGAAATACTAAAAAAAGAAAGTTTGTTACATCAAAAAGAAAATAGAGTTTTGATGACTCGTGTGGCAGAGTGGTCACAATACTGGTATGATGCGCAGAGGGTCTCGGGTTCAATACCGGCCAGACAACGAAATGACGAATTAAGGTTTCTGTTTCTGGGTCTGGGTTTTTGTGTATTTGTCTATGTGTGTGTACACGATACCGGGAATGCTAGTGAGGGGCTGAGTGTAGAAAGCATTTCTGTAATAAATCAAAGGTGGTAATGTGAAGTAGTGCCAGGTTATGATGGAAGAGTATGAATGCCAGCTGAATTACACATGAGGTGGCTATTTTAGTACTCAGGAGTGGCAAAATATTTGTGATCTGTTCCATGCAACTGGGTCGAAATATCGGCAATAAAAAACGCATATCGTGAGTACCCGTTACATAATAAAATGTCTCAATTCCGCGATAATTTTAGTCTAAAATCATATATTGGTCACATGTATTGTATATAACCAAGTGTACACTAGTCAGTAGTGTATATAACCAGATGTACTGCAAGCTTGTTTGTTATTCCAAACTTATAAAAAAAACTGTAACTTACAAAGTGGAACACTATTATTTCAGTTTGTCGCATTGAATATAGTTGAATATAGTTTTTTATTTTTCTTGGTGTGCAATAAACATATTTTATTTCATTATATTCCAATTACTTAGGGAGATGTGCTTACCGTCTCCATTAGAGCGGTTGCAGATGTACAGAGCACAGTTATTTCACAACCATATGAAAAATGACACTAATGTTATTTGACATTCATTCTCACTATTTAATAACCAATGATAATAATACAATTTTTAAAACAATTAACCACTATTAAACGAAATTGTACTTACTTTTGTTCTTCATTTACAGAGCAGAGACGGACACAGAGAAGGCTGGTGGTTATTCCTCAACATTGCCCTGTTTGAGAGCTCTCCAGGACGCATTGGCGGGCCTCTACCACGCGAGCTGACAGATCGATCATCCTCTACCCACTAATCCTGTTATTATACTCGATTAGCAAACATATTAAAAGCTTGTGGATAATAGACTGAGTGAAATTGAAAGTGTAACATTAAAAAGGTACTATTGTGATAGATAGTAATTTGAAAGAAAGGTATAGTCAGCATAAAACTGCTAGTCCGCTCTGAATATAGAAATGAATCGCGTCGCCATAGCAAATTGTATGACTACACCTGCTCGCAACTTCAGAGCGGACTAGCAGTTTGGCGCGGACTATACTAGTTAATAGATATAGTGACTTCAAACGAAGGTATAGTACAGTCCAGAATGTTTTGTAGTTTGGGTCCAAAGAAAATCTATTTGGAATGCTAATCGCTTTGGCAATGTTATTGTTATTTTTGCTTTCGAGCTGAACAGACTACCTCAATTAATTGTAAAGAACTTATATAGCCAGCTACCAAAATATTGCAATATTTACATCATCAAAGACCAGTGATAGCCTAGTGGTTAACTCGGCCTTTTGATCGAGGGGTCCGAGGTTCAAATCCCAGGCACCTCTGATTATCCAAAGTTATGTGCTTGTAAGAAATTAATTATCGTTTGCTTAAACGGTGAAGGAAATCATCGCGGCGAAACCTGCAGACCTAAGAAATGTTTAAAATAAAAAGTATTCAAAGATATGTGAAGCCAATATGCACTCATTCAGCACGGTGGACTATGGCCTAATCCTTCTCATTCTGAGAGGAGACCCGTGCCCAGCAGTGGGACAGTAATGGGTTGATGATGATGACCTACCATATCAGTGGATTAGTATTGGCTGCCTTTAACAATTCGTTTTTTTAATGGTTATATGCAGCGAGGTCATAAGGTGGCTACCAATTTGTATATCATGTTCTCTTTGTATATCATGCCCATAATTATAGCTGGCACTATAATTGAGAACGAAAATGATAATACTTTCTAAGATTTTGAAATATTCACAATGTATTTATTAATAAAATTATTTTTTATTAAAAAGTCAAATATTCTTTCAGATGAAGACAGTGTACAAAATATTTATTGTAAATCCTAGTTATATCTATAATACGAATGGAAACTGTATATGACATGTATAAATGATAGCTTATGTAATTATTCATTAATATAATAATAAACCTGCACTAGAATTCTGTGTGTGCGTCATATATTAATATAAAGGTCATTCAGGCTACGTCCACATCAAACGTATTAAGACCGCCGAAATCATATCCTTATAATACCCGTCCATCAAGCAGAAAACTTGAAGGTAGAACCCTCTGTGATTCGATTTCGGTGGCACCATCCTCACACCTATTTCTGCCTAATAACAGCAGTGTTAGGCGCTGCTATGTTCCGCTTTGAAGGGTGTGGTAAGGGAGACAGACTTTTCCGAAGCGTTCCAGCTTAGTCCTCAGTGGTAGTGGCCTAAGGTAGGGATACCTAATCCTATCTGGGGTTGATTACAGATGTCCATGGGCGGCAGTACCCACTTACCATCAGGTGGACTGCATGCTCGACTGCTACTCCTATATTATAAATAAAAATCTATTTCTACCTAATGATAGCAGTGTTAATGTATAACGTAACATATTTATCCGAGGCGTTCTTAGTCCTCAGAGGTAGCAAATCATCTGTTGCCAATCTCAGATAGGAATATATTCTTATCTGGGGTTGATTACAGATGTCCATGAGTAGCAGTATCCTTACCACCAGGTGGACTGCACACTGAAAAAAACTTAGTAAAGCGTGTTCATAGTCAGCGGCTGAAATACGTTTGTTGTGTATGCGGCCTTAGAAATCTATAATATATTCAGATTTAGATGTCTGTCTGTATCGAATCCGAATGCTTCGTAGCAGTTCAATATAAAAAATGCGCAATTTATATTCTGGTTGTGACAATAGTGATTTTCTAAAAGCACTGATGTATACTAATATAATAAATACATATTTGATATCAGTAAATTAAACAATAAAATATTTGCAATGCCTCATATTGGATTTGATAAAATGTATAAGAATTTATTCAAAGAAACACGTGTTGAACATTTTTGTAAAGTAATTGTTGATGGGTAAATACGAGTAGTAATTGTAAATAATTGGTTTTAGAAATGTTACTGGTTTGTTATAGTAAAAGATGTGACCACGTGATCACTATGTCCATATCCTTTTTGATTAAAATATGTTTTTTGTAGAATGATATTCTTATTAGTACAGGAATATGATTAAGTCGGGTTGTCTATGTCATGACATAGACAATTCGTTTTTTTAACTAATGAAAGTGTCAAGTATTTTTTTACAAAAAAGAAAAAAATGAAACTTACTTCACAAAAATGTATTTTAATGAAAATGGAAATGGATATAGAAATCATATGGTCGGATCTAAGACTATTAGTTGTTTATGGAAATTAAAGCGAGCTGTGCCAATATTTACTCTTTGTTTTTTATTTTTATTGGTTTCTCTACATTTTGATAACCTTTAATGAATCTGGTTAACCGATTCAGATTGTATTATATAAGTATTCTATTCATAAATAATTTCTCTCCGTGAAGTGCGAGTTAAACTTATCACATAATAAAAATATCGCGAACAAATGAGAAATCTATGAATGATGAAATATAATGGCTGTTTAACGTTTTCATAGCAGAATTATTGCAAAAATAAAAAAAAAAACTAGCGAGACAAGTTAACATTTGATTTACACTTCTTACGCCCTCTGGGTGTAATTTTCGTAGACACAGTTCGTCATATTTACGATAGATGGCACTAGCTATATGATTATTTACATGCGCTACGTCTAAAATTATTTTAATTTCTATTATTAAATGATTTTTGCCGTGTCTATATTAATAAATTTGGATTACGTTTGGAGGCAGAAGTCAGTGTTTAATTATAATATAGTTCGTGTTCTTCTTTAGTATAATTTTTAATGAAAAAGAAGTATCGAACGAGCGTACAGTTCCCCTGCAGATAACTGGCCACTGGCACCCATAGACATCTGTTATCCACCTGTAATAAGTTTGGGTTCTTATTTGAGATAAAACTAAGAGCTCTGCTTCTAAAGGACTAGGTTAAAATGCTTCGTGTAAGTATCTTTATACACCTTTCTAATGAGAATATAGCAGCGATGCTATAAGGCAAAAAATGGTCCTTGCACCTCCAAACTTAAACCACGAAATATACTATTAAGAAAAGTGCCTGCAAGCATCACGTACCTCTTCATGATTTAAAACGAAACCGTTGTTAGATTGCGCAAAGCCAATCCGTTTAGAGTTACCATGTAAAATTTACCTATAAAAGTCTATATAACTGGCCCAAAGTACCATCATTATGCATTGATCCCATGGCTTTCATTCCCGTCAAACGAGCGAAGTGTAAATATTGACGGAGCGATAACATGTGAAGCGCCGACAGAGGTACCAAGGTAGGGCTGTCCATCACCAAATTACCGATATCGGAGAATAAATTTAAAATTTCCTGTGCTTTTGGGTGAACGCGTTTATTTTTGGACATTTTTAGGCTGAAATCTCTCGTAGTTGGACACTGGAGGCACTAAGTCCATGCCTATTACAGAAATTTACCAACAGTGTTAAGAGTTATTATGTTTTGGTTTGAAAGGGGTTCCAACAGTGGTTGAACATCGGAAGAGGCATTCCTACTAGTCTTCCTAGGTCCTGTCCTGTGGTATAATACCTTCAGCTGGTTGGATTACCCGAAATTAGCTTAGATGTGGTTTACGAATTATTTTTTAAAGAAATTCAGCTGAATTGATGTTTGTAGTACTTAATAATTATGACCTTACATTTTTTCTTCTCTTAGAGACCACATACCACGACCTCGAGATCCGTCAAGAAACTCAAGGTTTAAATTTATTTTGTTTTTTTAATTGCTTATAGTAAAATTGCGCAAGTTTCCGCCCGACGTAAAACACTCGAGTTTCACTCGAACAGGAATTTTCAATTTGAAGGTGGTAGAACCCTTTGTGAGTCGACTCCGGCGGCACCACCGCCATACCTATTTCTGCCTAATAACAGCAGTGTTAAGCGCTGCTGTGTTCATTTTTTAAGGGTGTGGTAAGGGAGACATATTTTTCCGAGGCGTTCCAACTTAGTCTTCAGGTGTAGCGGCGCATCTGTGGTCGACCTCAGGTGGGAATATCTGATCCCACCTGGGGTTGATTACAGATGTACGTGGGCGGCAGTAGCCACTTACCATCAGGTGGACTGCATGCTCGTCCGCTACTTCTATATTATAAACAAAAAGAATACTCTGAACAATCCTCCGCATCGGCCCTTAATGCTTGAAAAAATACGAGAAAACCCATGACAGCCCTGCAAAGGTACGACAAATAAATGCAACACGTAGGACGATGTTCATGTTTGCATGCCATCACGACCGACAATATCTAACGCTATGTATTTCTTACTCTGGTCTAATAGTTTGGTAAAACAGTTTTTCCCGTCATAACAGCTAAATGGCGGTTATTATTGTAAAGAAAAAGCCACAACGCTGACATTGAAGATATTGATGTTTTGAAGGTGGTAAAATTCTTTGTGGTTCGACTCCGGCGGCACCACCGGCACACCTGCTTCTTCCTTTTCATTCCAGCTTAGTCTTCAGGTGTAGCGGCGCATCTGTGGTCGACCTCGGGTAGAAATATCTAATCCTATCTGGGGTTGATTACACTTGTCCATGGGCGGCAATAGCCACTTACCATCAGGTGGCCTGCATGCTCGTCTGCTACACCTACATATATTATATAAAAAAGCTCAATATCACTTAATGTCAATAGCATTTTTTTTAATAAAAGCTAAATCGCTGACATTAATATAAATATTGTCGTATTTACAATTATGTGGATTCCTTTCTCTCCGATTTATAGGCTCTAATATCTAATTAAGATATTTAAAGTCAAAATGTTTTTATTCTCTTTACGTTTTTCGACAAATGTATGTAATTTCGCTTGTGGTCTCGTAGGTATATAACAGGACATAGAAGAGTAAAAGAAAAATTCTGATATTCCTGCTGAACAAGCCTGAATTAAGACATTGTTTAGATAATTGATAGAAAGAGTAGATGATCTAAGTAATTAAAATCTAGTCTGGGAAATAAATACAATCCGAAAGAAAAAAGATGGTTCGCATATCAATAGACAGAGGTTTATTTTACAGTTTATTATTAGATAATTCGTCTGAGACAAGTAGTTTATTTAGAAATTGTCGGCTTAAAATAATCCAGATAATTCGATAAAACGTTTAAAGACTAGGCGTTGATTCAATGAACTTTTCAACACTTTGAAATGTAGAAACAAATGCATTACTGTTAGTTCGACCTTATTCGACTATTAGAGGATATGACTAACAAATCGTTGGTGTTTCAATGTTTAATCATTTTAAAAACCCACGATTTGTATGTAATGTAGATGAAGTGGCGGAACCCTTTCTGGTTAGAGTCTGGGTAACCAAAACCTTACGTATTTTCTACCAAATAACAGCAGTGTCATCCAAACTTACTATCGAGACCACAGACTTAGAATTTTCCCATACCATCGAATTAGAATGATCCTTTTTTCTTTTTTTCTCTCGAGGGGTAATCCTTCAAAAGGTATCCGACGACGTGGGAGCGACGCTGGGTTGTGTGGGATTTTTACCGCACTAAAACTCCCTCGGTAGCCGTCTTCTACGCTTGTTGGAGAACTCCGGGATCTCCGACGGAATACAACCGGAGTCCTCCAAGCGCGATGCCCTGGGGCGCGTTCGCTCCTCTCACAACATTTGGTGTTTACGACGGTATGCGACCACACATACCGCCGTCCTTCCCGGGGCCGCTTACTGGACGGTTCGAGCTCCCACTTTTGCCGCCCGTAACCCTGGGAGCCTAATTTTAGTCGCCTCTTACGACAGGCAGGGGATACCGTAGCCCTATTCTAGTCCTGGAACTACAGGGACGAGACATACATACCTACATACGCTCTTAAATATACCTATTCCTAAAAACATACCTTTATACCCTTCGCAGTTGGGTAAAAAGTGATTGATAGCTGTCACCTTATGCATGTAATCATCTAATCGAAGTTTGACTGGTTTGTGTGTTTGCTCTACTCTACTGATAATGTAGCGGCATGGTTCAGATCGAGCCGGTAAATTCCTTTTACCATAAGTACAACTTTATCTATAAGGATATTTAAAGGCTTCTAGGAAAACTTTCTATTTGCTTCAATGACGAGGTGAATAACGTAGTTATTAGCAGTAAAATAATAAGACAAGAAAAATATATTTCATTTAACAAATCTTCGAGATAAGATTTCAAGTCTTTTGTTACAATATAGGAGTAGCAGATAGCATACGATCCACCTGATGGTGAGTAGCTACCGCCAAATGAGATTAGATTTATACCTGAGATCGGCTACAGATGCGTCGCTACTCCTGAGGGCTAAGCTGAAATGTTTCGGAAAAGTATGTCCTATACCCATTGATACCACACCCTTGAAACCAGAACACAACGCTTAACACTGCTGTTATTAGGCAGAAATAGGTGTGGCGGTGATGACGCACGAGTCGAACCACAAATAGTTCTATCATTTTCAAAAATTGTTTGTATTTTTTATGACCTACCTACTTCAATACCTATTAGACACATGTCTCTTAGAACTGGGGGAGTAACGTACTATAATATAACATTTTGACTTATTAGATCTTAATTAAGGATAAACGTACATAAACCGGGGATATGTTCCTGTTTGCTAAGGTTAAGGAACAAGATTTCATACACTGCGTAAGCTCCATTAGCGATTTATGTGTAACTTATTTTATGTTACGAAAATAATAAGGAAAGAAGAAAAACAAAAACATGTAGGACATGCCTCGTAATGTAATAAACCCTGAAGGTATTTTCGCATTTGTTACCTTTGCTCTTAGACGAACTAACGTAACAGACTCCAAAAGGAAGACAATTAGTTATTTTAGTCAAATCGATCTTATTTACAGACGCTTAGTGCTTTATGTATCAGCCTTGATCTTTGATCATTGTTAGTGCTACTTTAAAAACATTCCTACGGTTTCTTTACTTACTTTTAGGAGTCTGTTTGTTATTATGTCTAAGTACAAGATTACCTTTGCTCATATGAAATGTAATTGACCGACAATGCTTGTTTTTGTAACAAGAAAATAAGATTTTTGGTAGGTATGTAAAAGCAATCAGGAAATAGGCAACGATTCACTCAGTTTGGCAAATAACATAGTCCTATAAGATTTTTATTTTATGAACCTAATGTAAGCAAGTCATCATGGACATAAGTAACCGATTCCAATTAGGAATTAATCCAATTAGAAATGAATTAATTAGGATATCTTAAACTGAAGAGCGTCTAAGTCAGCGGCTTGTATAAATCATGTGATCTACAAAGTTAAGAAACGTTAAGCGCGGTCACGAGTTGGATGGGTGACTAGTAGCCACACAGGCACACTTGCGTTGCGGAGAACCCATTTACCTTTCTTGCTAAGCTAAGATTTGTAAAGTTAGCTAAAACTCATGTCAAAAGTCTTCTGGACGGTGTGATTTTCGATAGTGTCAGTCATTCATTTCCACATGAAGGTGGTAGAACCCTCTGTGGTTCGACTCCGGCACCACCACCACACCTATTTCTACCTAATAACAGCAGTGTAAGGCGCTGTTGTGTTTCGTTTTGAAGGGTGTGGTAAGACATACTTTTCCGAGGCGTTCCAGCTTAGTCCTCAGGGGTAGGACCCGACATCAGGCAGGAATATCTAATACTATCTGAGGTTCATTACAGATGTCCATGAGCGGCAGTAGCCACTTACCATCAGGTGGACTGCATGCTCGTCTGCTACTCCAATATTATAAAAAAAAAAAAATTCTTCACCAATCAATATTGAACAAGAGATATGTTTTAGGCATTTCCCGCTTGTGATAAACAAGCCATGTCCAGCAGTGGGCTTGAAAAGGGCTATAAATAAATAAATATTTCTACATTAGATAATAAAGGCAGATTCTATTTACAGTGTGTACGAACATGTACCTTTAAAAGTTTCGCGTAATACAAAACTTCGAACGAAAACAAAAGCATTTTCTGTTATTTAAAGTATCGAAGCAGACAATGGAATGGCCCGCAGTTCTTGTCGAGAGAATTGGTTGTAAAATCTGTATTTTAAAAGCCAATAGTGTCTTTACAGGCTCATTCCTATTTTGACTAGACTGAAAGGATGTCCGAAAATTGTTTCGTTTTCTATCTAAGCTGAAATTGGTATTGAGTTTCTGAACGATATTTTCAACTGAGTTCATTTGCGGGTTACAATTTATTATCTTTGTTAAGTAAGCGTGTTTGTTTATATTTGAGAAAATAGTAGCTTGAAGTAAATTTTAAAATTATACTTATTTTTATACGACTATGGTTTTGAGTATGGTCTTGGTCTATGAGGATTCCTGTGCCCATAAGAGAGATACTAATTATTCGGTTGTTGCAAAAAGTTCTTACTAAATTAGTACCTAAGTAAGTAGGTACCTAAAGCATATTTTAACTTAAAAATGAAATAGGCGAGTAGTTATAAAAGTGAGCACATAAAATAAAATACTATAAATTATGCATTAATTCCCTTGTAATTTTAAATTTTTGCTTTCTTTATTTCTCTCTGTCAGTCAGAGTGAGACAAGTTTAATATTAGTCCACCGTGCTGGCCAAGTGCGAATTGGTAGACTTCACATACATATGAAAACATTTTTTAAACTTTCATATGTGTATATTTTCTCAATATACTTTCCTTCGCCGTTTAAACAAGTGAAAAGAAAAATTGTCATACGAAAATAACTTGAAAACAATACCTATGTGTGACTTTTTTCTTAACCATAAGGTGGAAAAGAAAAAATTATATTTCATATAATAGAAGAAAATGGCAAACTAGCAGTAGGTACAGCCGTAGTATGTGGCTTGGTAGAGCATTGTTCGAGGTGAAATGCCCCAGGCCGGTTCTAATTGGTGCTGTGTAAACATATCCTGGCTATTAGGGTATACGGTAACAATACCGAGCTAATTTAGTAAGTTAATACTGGTAAATTGGTGCTATTAATGGTTATTAGTGATAGTGATTATGAGTATAAATCCACAGATGGTTAACTCAACTAAGGCGAATACTTCTGACTGTCTAAGATGAGTAAAATACATAGATTGATTTTGCCATGTCTCCGTTCTAAAATGTCTCTGAAATATTTGAATCTTTTTTATTTATTACGTAAATTATCCAGTTATTTGTACGTAAATTTTCTCTAAAAATGTTTTTTATTTTTTAAGAATTAAAAAAATAAATGACAATATCATGCTTTTGTGGCTTCATTCAATTTTGAGCCGGTGAAATATCTTACTATTTACTTATGAAAGCTGTAAGTAGGCCTCATTTTCAGAGTGGCATGTGGAATTTAACTATTGTTGTATCACTGCTTTATGGGTATATTAACTAAATAAGCAGTATTGTCGTGTTCTGGTTTAATGTGTAATAAAGTAGGTAAAAAATAAGTAGGTAGGAAAAAATAAATATATGTGGCATCCCAAGTTAGTCCTCAGAGTCATCGATGTATCTATGATAGCAGGACTCCTATATAAGGTATTTGTAATCTGTGTCTCTGATTACTCATTTGCTGGTTCTATTATTTTAAAAAAATCTTTGAACATAATTTATACTTAAAACCTGCCATTGTCCGTATTTACTAATGCTCATAATTTAGGGATAAATTAATTATTAATTTATAACGGGCGCAAGTAAGTCACCTTTGTTCACTTTAAACATGTGAAAAAATACCATCTTTACAATCGCAATGTAATCATTTTGTTTTTCTTATTGTCTTTTGTCTACTTGTTTATGGTTAAAGATAGTTAAAAGTTAGGGATGGGGTGTTATTTTTTATATTTCGTGCATAAAGCCGATAGCAAACTATCGCAGATACAATTAGCATGTGGAAACAACGGTTGCCGCGGGCTGCCTCTAATTGGCGTTGTGTAAACTTACCCTGTTATCGGGGCGCCCCGAGCGGTAACGGTAGTGTGGAGACGGCTTTATATCTTTACTTTTTGCGGTTAATTATAAATATTGAGTTTATAAAAAAATACAACAGCATCTATTTAGGCTGGTACTTAGGATATGTTAAATAAAGTGTAAATAGAAATTAAACGTAATAGACATAGATTAAATAGAATTTGTTGTAAACATTTTATTAAGTCCTAATCAGTTAGTTGATTCATAGTATTACTCGTGTTATTAATCGTGTAGAAACCTTTGTATCGTGGATGCCATTGAAGGTGATGATGAGTGGAAAGCGTGTATGATTGTTCATGCCATAGAACGACCCAATCTCTTATTGTTGCTATAGTGACGTCTTCTTGGCCGAGAATAGATTCTGGAATTCTCCTCAAAACTTCCAGGGGCAAATCCGCCCCTGGAAATTTTTGTTATAAATTTTTGCCTATTTTATAATGGAAACGTTTGGTAAATACCTACCTATTCTAATTTTATAATTAAAACTGAAAACAAAAGAGCGATGAAGATATTTAAGTTTTTGCAAATAAAGTAGTCTCCACATAAACCGAGCGCCTCAAATCCGCCCGCCTAGCACGCTAATATTGACTTCTTATTACCCCACCGTACGGTACCCGGATCGTCCACCGGCGGATCGCAGCTGCCTCTATTATTTTATGCTAACCGACGGCTGCGACAGCACAACATTCATAACGTTGTATACATTGCTGCCCACAAACAAGACGCGATTTTCACTAACAATACACAAGCGTCATTGTACGTGCTCGTCTGTGCCCATATTCGGCTATCGTCCGATATTGACATAATAAAAGCACGGAACAAATGGATATTTTGGACCGGACGACGCAGATAGCATGTCCGTTTATTTGCTCCTCCAATATAATACACGGTTTAGTATTCAAACGTCTGTAAACTTTGAACTTTGCTGCTTACGTTATTAAGAGATGAAACTATTTTCTCTATTGAACTTTGGCGTTTAGCTCTTAACTTGTTTTGTAGAATCAACATTTAAGATGGTATAAGTTGATAAGCGTTTTTTTTTTAAATAATATAAATTTTATCTTAATTTACTATTGGTATTTTTTGTGCTATCAACCTACTTACTTTTTTGTAAGTAATTATAACGTCTTATAATATATTATTAGTAATAAAATTAGTATCTATAATTCATATCTGCGCATAATTTTTATTGTATACAATATAAGTATCACATTTGCAAAAAAATACCGTAACTTTTAATGAAAAAAAAAATGAACGATTCGTATTTTTTTAATAATAATTTAATATTATTTTAAACATTATCAAAATAAGCTGAAACATGAAAAATATTCAATAAGCAATATATATTTCAATTCCAAATACGAAAAATACAACACAATATCTCGATGTTTCGAACAATAACCGCCAAGCGGCCATGTTGTTTTCGATGACGTTACCGCCATATTGCATCGAGTTGCGCTTCGAACATCAGACAGAACAAAGGAGCTCCAGTTTCCATACAATGGATGTAAATGGATATCCGAAGAGCATATTGATTGTTATTGCCCTGAATGAGTGATTAGTTGGGAATGTAGGCAGGGGAAAGATGAACTTCGAAGGACGTGAAATATGTGTGCTGTGAGTATATTTTTTGATTTGGACTTAAAATAATCGTTAATTTTAAAAATGAGTGTTTGTTTAGGGATTTTACTTATTTTTGATTGACTTAAAAATATTTGGGAGATCAAAAGAATTTGGATTCTATGACATATTTTTAATTATGCTATTAAAGTGTACCCAATCGTAAAGTTAAACGGAATAAGAAAATTTGTGTAGACATTAAACGACTTAAAACAACTTTAGTTTTTTTACATATGTGTAATATCAATTACAGATTAGCATTGCTAAATATGAGGTGTAAGTTGAAACGACTTATGTTCTCTATATTGTGACTTACAAGGCCATTAAAATAATACAACAGTACTACCAATAAGACAGAAATATGTCACTTAAACATATCAATAGATAACAGTGATAGAAAAACTATAAAAATCTGTGACAATTTATGTGAGAACAGCATAACCAATTTAAAAAGAGTATTCCGTCACCGAAAAATAGAACAGCGAAAATACCCCAGAAACTCGGCGATTTTATTACGATCGTAAATTAGAAGGGGTTAATAGAGATAAACAGATTAATATGCAGTTAAAACTTACAATATAGACGTTCAAGTTTACACTGAGTTTTATAAAGACGGATGGGTCTGGTTGGAAGCGGTGAGTGATTTGAAAACACTGTGATGATTGAGAGCTGATACAAGCCAGTATTTTGATAAATAAATAAAGTTTAGTGATGTGTTGGTTTCTTTGTCGATGTCGAGAGAAAATATTTGGTCGTAATATTTATATGTCGGAGAAAGACGGCTCTCATCGACATCATTGATAGAATCTATAGGTTTTGTGGGCGTTGTCATAGGGTAGTTGCAGGCACAAATACAGTAATCACAATATTTATTGTTCTTTACATTAATGACTTCGGATTTACAAAATAACTATACTATGCTACTACTATTACTTTACAAACAAAGGATTTGAGCAGCAGGTTCAAGGTAGTGACTACACGCTCCAAAGCACAACAAAATAATGATCCACCTCGATCACTCACATCAGTTCTTATCCACGTTTCCCCACCGCGCGGCCACATACCTCGACTCCGCTAGAGACCTCTTAAAAGTCTCTACTCTGATTCGACATCTAATACAATAGCAATACAATGACTGTTAATTATAATTTAAAACAATATTCCCTTCGATTGATCAAGTATCAATAACGTTACTAAAATACTAAAGTAACCGTAAGTCTAGCTATATTAAATAACTTCTATGTTGTATTCGACTCTTCCTCCGACACGGCCATCCTGACGCTTCACACGTCCTCGTGTGATCTTGAAGGATGAGTGCAATTGTTATCTGAAATAAAACGTGTCTTTTGGTAAAACTGTATGGTAGGAATGACCTCGAACGGGGATCACATCTGAGCAAAAGGAGACCAGAGTATTCCCCGACCAGGCCGCGCAGATTTGGGTATGTGGACTTTCAAGGCTGATAGATGGATGGTTGGAAAGTTGTATGTTTAAATATTAAATAATAACGAGTTTCACAACACTTAGTCACCATAAGTATTTTGTTGATTTATTGGCGCCCATACATTTAACCATTCAACCAATCTTAAAACAAAAATATTGCAGTTAAAGTGTAATCTTAAGTGGGACCTTAACATTTTAATGATTAAGAAAGTCTCAAACGTTAAAATCAGGACGCCATATCACTTGAAATCTGTCATGTCTAAGTAATAAACTAAACCCAACTTAGTTTTCAAGTGGCATTTTTGTATTATGAGGTGTAAAATGCCATTGTGTTAAAAATTCGTTGGAATTTCTTTTCCTTCACGACATAAGTGGCTATAAATTTGCTCTCTATGACCCTCGACTTTAAGAAATTAAGAATGTTGTGATGTGACGACGCATAACTAGCCACTTTACACTAATACTTAATCAATGACTGTTTCCTATTACTTTTAACAACTGACAGTTCACACACAGCAAGCCATGCGAACTCTAGCCACTTGATTTCCGCATCTTGATTTTACTAATAAGTGTGTAGAAACTGCCCCAAAATGTTGTAATCAACTACGCCCCAAATTAAAACAACATATCTCAACTTTAAGTTATTTTACATCTATTATATGACATTACTCATGGCAAAAAGAAAATCAATACCACCGGTACGTTAGTAATCTCACCTCACTTAAACGGCCACCACGCCTATTTCACGTATACATATAAATACATACAATTTAAACGGTCAGTTAAATGGCCAACTCGCCTATTTAACGTATACATAAATACATACAATTTAAACGGTCCGTTAAATGGCCAACTCGCCTATTTAACGTATACATAAATACATACAATTTAAACGGTCCGTTAAATGGCCAACTCGCCTATTTAACGTATACATAAATACATACAAATTAAACGGTCAGTTAAATGGCCAACTCGCCTATTTAACACATACATAAATACAACTCAAACAGTTAAATGGCCACCTCGCCTATTTAACATATATATACATGAATATAATTAAGATAATCAGTTAAATGGCCAACTCGCCTATTTAACGTATACATAAATACATACAATTTAAACGGTCAGTTAAATGGCCACCTCGCCTATTTAACTTACATATTTTTTTTTCTTGTTGTTGTTGTTGTTGTTTTTTTTTTTTTTTTTTAACGCCTTCTGAACGATCATATCGCCGTTAGAAAGCTTTCCTTTCGCTTACACAGCCTTCGTGCTGTATAAGCCGCCTTCATGCTATATGTTAAAAAGCGTTTGTCTCGCTTGCATAGCCTCCTTCTATTTGAATAATCATATTACCTTTAAAACGTATTAACCCCCTAAGTTAGTCAAACCATGATACATGCTATTAACAGTACACATCACTACTATTCAACTCATTACACTACTAACTTACAACTCATTGCATAGTTGGTCCATTGAAGTATTGTGAGTTGTTCTTCTAATATTATATTCAAAGACCTCACTCTCTGACATTTAAATAAGTCATATTCGCCTATTTTATTTGGTTACGTAGGAAAGTAACTATTATTTGAAATACACATTGTAGGTATTGTAGACATCAAATACAAGTTAAGAACTCGGGAGATTTATGCAGTAACTGATAAATAATTCTAATACGCATACAATTGAAAAATATCGGAGGTGCATATTGGTGTTTGATAATTATACTCTTATACTTATTATAACTTATTCTAACCAAAACGTCTATTAAAGAGTTACTTTCACATAGTTTAAATTTAATAGCATCTTTGCTTATACGGTTTCTTTTACCCTTATATATGTGAAAAATAGGAATGATGTTATTTATATGGAATACTAAGGCTTCAAAGAAAATACACACTGTATGTGTATGTGTATTGAATAATCTCTTAAACTAGGAAATATTCCAATGTCTTAATTTGTTACAGTATTCTTAATAAATACAAATAAATAAATAATATAAATATATAATATACGATAAAAAGGAGTATTGATACATTGCATCCATCACAGGCTCCAATATTAGGCTAATAACTCAGACATAATCTAGTAAAATATAATTATAATGGTATGGTTACGACTTGATGCAATAGTAGAACATTTTCAATAATAGTTGATAATGTTATTTTTAATAATATTTTAAAAAAATATTAAGTTTGGATCAATTTATCCAGGAAACTCTAAAAAAAAGTTTATCTTTGTTTTTTTTTTTTTTGTAAATAAAACTAAACTCTGTAATTAAATTATTAAATAAAAAAAAATCCTCTTGCTAATTTCCTCCAAACAATAATAAGTAAATCATTATGTCATAAATATGTCACCAACGCCGAAACCATATGGATGGGTTTTTCAAAAATCTATAGAAGCGTCTCGTAATGCACAAACTTAAAGAGATTAAAAACGTTGTCAAAAGTTTCATATAATAATGTTTATCCTGTTTCACATGACTGTAATACTATTTATTAATACGTATTTATTAATAATTGGTAAAAACTCGTGTTGTTGCTTTAATCACGGTTATATTCACAAATCATGCTCGTAAAGTCATAATGTTTATAGAAATAGTTCTTATGAAAACTGTCATCTCTTAAATTCAACTCTATGTTTAAAGACGAACTGTAAAATCCACTAGCTAAGTCTACAAAACTTTAAAAGAGGATATTTTTTTTTGAACTACATACATTCACTCGCTATTCACATTTATTCCTAGTAACATTAGTCCACAAAGTTTACTTTCCCACAATTACTTTTATTGCATAATCTGTTCGTTCGCCGAAGCTTATAATTTTGCTAAGATTTAAAAATCTAATTTTTGGATAACATGAATAATCTAATTATTATCTAATAAATCTAATCTAATTATTAATTTGGATTACATGAATGAATAACAGGTAGTACCTATGGTATCATCATCCTCACGTGAAATTCAGCAAATAATACACATACCATTAATATTGATGGAAATATTACTATCTTATTTTAAACATCAAATTAATTTTTAACATTCAATCATGATGTGGTTTTTTCAACATTCTTGAGTTTTATCGTCAAGTACAATTACAATATCATAACCACAAGTTACTTGAAAATAGAGAAAAAAAAATGTATTGCAAAATACTTCATTTATGTATCCCAATTAGAAAAATACGTTATTTCTTTCCCTTTATGGTACTCACTAATAATCAGATAACAAAATGAATACTGCTCACCAAATTATGTGAAGAATCCAGGCTTTTTACATCACACGTCCACTCGTTTCTCCATACCGTTAGTTGAAAAGTTTTACTGTTTATAGTTGACCATAATAGAACAGCACGTTCCTATGTGAATTTCAGCAGCACACTCTTACCAGGTGACATGTATCCTCGTTGTAAACATGGTCGTGGTGTGGCTTTTTGTTGGTTTAACTGAAACATTTATAACGGATATAGAATCAAATAACAAATCTTACACAAGCTACAATATAGTAAAACCTAGGATAGTAAAAATCTAGTATTGTAGACTTTAAATTCTTTTTCAAAAAATATATTACGTTACAAATTGTAACTTTTAAACTATATTTGTTGTGAATGGGCAAGGTTCATAGTCTATCTAATTTGATCTACCCATTACTACATACAACAATAAAACCCGTCCGCATGTGGAACGAAATACTAACAGGATCTTAATATCGCATATAACCCAGAAAAAAAAAACAATTACTATCTTTGTGACAGAATCTTTCATAGTAACACTCAGAAAATAAAAGAGAGAGAAAAAAATACTCCCCTGACTTCAGCTGTTCATCAACCAAACAATCACAGTCGTCAGGTTGCACCTCCTCAGGATGAAACTCAGGTGATGTCTTAAGACCAACTTTCGTAAGTTGCGCAGCCCCTCCACAAGTAATTTTTATTTTATTATTTCTCGTTGAACACCGCAGCCGTTATTTGTTACACTCAATTCACTTATGTCTTTTGTGCCTGCACAGATCCCACTTCTGATGTCGGAGAAAGACGGCTCTCATCGACATCATTGATAGAATCTATAGGTTTTGTGGGCGTTGTCATAGGGTAGTTGCAGGCACAAATACAGTAATCACAATATTTATTGTTCTTTACATTAATGACTTCGGATTTACAAAATAACTATACTATGCTACTACTATTACTTTACAAACAAAGGATTTGAGCAGCAGGTTCAAGGTAGTGACTACACGCTCCAAAGCACAACAAAATAATGATCCACCTCGATCACTCACATCAGTTCTTATCCACGTTTCCCCACCGCGCGGCCACATACCTCGACTCCGCTAGAGACCTCTTAAAAGTCTCTACTCTGATTCGACATCTAATACAATAGCAGTACAATGACTGTTAATTATAATTTAAAACAATATTCCCTTCGATTGATCAAGTATCAATAACGTTACTAAAATACTAAAGTAACCGTAAGTCTAGCTATATTAAATAACTTCTATGTTGTATTCGACTCTTCCTCCGACATATATAAATGATGATTTAGCGAAAAACGTACGTATATTAAATTAAGATTTATATTCCGATCTCATTGTTTTAACGTTTTTTTTACTTGAATAATAAATACCTTTTTTTTGACAAGACAAAAGTAAAAGTTTTGGACTGAAAAGTTTTTACTTTTAAAGATTAAGTCATAGGTATATGAAAAAAGAATGATAATCTAATATACTATAGAGTTCGTTGAATTTTTACGCTAGACATTAAACGTTCAAATAATTATTTTGTGTTGGACGACTGTAAATTATTAAAATGCCAATAACCACTTTGATAAGCATCGTTGTTTGTATATGTGTATGTAGATTTTTGAATGACTGAATTAATTTAATTTTCGTTATCGACACATCACTAGCTGTCATAGGAAATCAGTTCAGAGTAAACGTTGTGCGTTTACCTAAGCCAGTGTTTTTATTCAGCATGGCTCTACGGGCGCTGACGTTCGCGCCAGGCCACCGCAAAGATCAATTTAAAAAGTATAAAACTCGTAATGGCGTCGTTTCCGCCGGCCGCGTTCCGTTCCATTCAAAACTTTGACGCTTTTGACGTTTATCGATACTTTAGTTTATTTTTAATAGCTCGGTGTATTCGCAGATTTTACACGGTATATATAATAGATGGATTGCAGATAGTTTAAACTGATTATTATTATAGTATTTCAAGGAACTGGATTCTGGATTTTTGCGTTGTTCGAGGCATTGTGTACGTGCTGCAGTGCGACTGATTGCAGATGGCTGAACTCGACACCAAAATAAAATCAATCAAAAAAACGGTATTAGTAAGAATGTTTGTATAAATTTATTCTTTTATTAAAGCTATATATATATATTGATGCTATAATGTCATTAATATGTAATTCTCGTTGCAAATAAATTTACTATTTCCTCCCTGTGGTGGAAATGTGTGGTGCTGGAGGAGGATGCTTGGAGTCTCATGGAAAGAGTTCCGTACCAACAACTGTATAGTCCAGGAACTCGGCATCACACAGTGTCTATCGAACTTAGTGCATCGTCGTATTTTGAAGTTCTTCGGACACGTCTCGCGGAGAAATAGCGATGCTATTGAGCGTCTCGTCGTGCAAGGAACTGTGGAAGGCACCAGAACACGATGAAGGTCACCCACGCGACGGACTGACCAAATCAAATCAGCCGTCGGCGGTCCTTTACGTGAGTGCACCAGAAAATCGGCTAGCCGCAAGAAATGGCGAGTCATCGTGAGGCGAACTACATCAGGCCCCTAGGAAAAACAAGAAACATGATGACCACGACCGCTCTGCCAAGAGTGCAACGACAAAGAATTTCTTCGAAACGAAGAATTTCTTCCCTCATGCCAAGCAGTCGAACTGCGAAGAACAACTGCCGTATATAAAATTGAAGTATAAGGTAACATTTGAAGGCCGCAATAGGTGTGGTGCATTCATAGTTGAACGGCGAAGGGTTCTTTGCCTTACTCAATTTCTCATGTAATAAACGAAAGTTTGTGAGGATGGTCGGATGTTTGTTACTCTTTCACACAGAATTTATTGATTTGATTTAGATGAAATTCAGCACACAGAAGGTTTATGCTATGAATTAACATATGGGATTATCTATGCCGTAGTATTCGGGTGTCCATGTGGGTAGAGTGCCCACGTGAGCAAAAGCTAGCAATAAATAATATTACATTTGCTTAATAACAAGAAACTTGATGGTGGTAGAACCCTTTCCGGTACGACTCCGGCGGCACCACCATCACACCTATATCTCCTTCGTGTTCTGGTTTGAAGGTTTGCGTAAGGGAGACATACTTTTCCGAGGCGATTCAGCTTAGTCCTCAGAGTGAGCAGCGCATTTGTGGGTCACCTCAGGTAGAAATATCTAATCCTATCTGGGGTTTATTACAGATGTCCATGAGCGGCAGTAGCCACTACCATCAGGTGTACTGCTTGTTCGCCTGCTATTAAATAAAAATAAAACTATTTCTTTCATTTATGCATTTGGAAAGGTTTTGTGAATAAAATATCCCAAAGTAGAAAAACTTTTCACTCTTGAATTTTTCAGTCCAAATGCACAGAATAACAATGTCAAGACAGTATCGTTAAGCGATATTATACGAGGATGCGTTTCATTTGCAAAGTGCATTACGGATGCGTTTATTTGAAAAGCTTTCAATAAACAAGAAACATAATATTACTGGGATCTAACTTTAAAAATGTATTTAGAGGGAGAGAGAGATTTTCGTAAATAAATAAATTAAATTGAAATTCGTGGAGTTTTAATGTACCTATTTGCGATTTTAGTCATATGCTTATATCACAATATCAATTTTCATTCGTTTCTGTTAAGTGTAAGCGATTTAAAACTGATTTGTATGTGAATAACTCCAACAAACACTTTAAATATAGATACCTAATATAAACCATTATTTCGAGTTTCGAAAATATATAAGACAAAAAATAAACCGCAGAATCCACTTGGCTCAAGATTTATTATTTCATTCCTTACCAGGAGAATAATCTCCTAGAAATATGTAATTAATCACAAGTTACTTACGACAAATTTCTTACATTACATCGAACGCTGAAATGTCGACAGAAAACTCTTCTCTTTGACTGAGAAAATAGTGTAAATGAATGCAAATAAACACAAGATTTCCTACGAAGTTCATATCTGTAGATTGAAACCTTCACATTTAAACAGCGATATTAATAACAATGCTATCATAAATTACGATAAATACACGTTCATCGAATCAACAAAATATTGCAAGAGGAACAAAATAATTTATGGTTTGCTGTGACCTCATCATCGGACCGAAATCCCATGGCGTTGTAAGCTTACTTTATGGCTATTCTTACGGTAAAATTTTGCAGTTAATGTCACTTTTCGATTTGGGTTTGTCGTTTATATAACCATTTTTTGGGAATAAACATGGGTGTATGAAACAAGAAAAATATAACACAGCGTCAAACTTTTCTGAAAGATACTGTTGAGTCAAAGTCGCAACCATAGACAGTAAATTATAATTAGATTTTTTTTATATTTCCTATAAATTAAAACTTTTACTTTTACATTTATTTTCGTAGCTAATGACGAAAGTGAAAATAAACTTAAAATTACCCCTCTAACTAGGTAACACAATATGCCACTTTGGCAAAGATCTTCCGCCGGGCTAGGTGATCATGCCCGGCGAGCGGCCGTACCCCAACAGTCTCAGTTCGGAACTCGTATATTTAGAAAAATTCGATAGCGTGATTCAGAATACTCGTGGCGCCATCTCTTGACGAGTAGTGGGAGGTCGCCACACTACTATTCGGACATAAACTAAAGATTAGTTGGTAAACACTGATTAGTAAAGGTTACTCACTCCTCATAAGAAAATTTAACCAGTTTAGACAATTGAAATTTTCACTGTTATCTATTTTCGTAATTGAAAAATATTAAAAAAAATGTAGTTTTTAGAGCATTTTCGAATGAAACGATATTTCTCCGCACTTTTTCTTGGATTTAGTGTTTTTGCACCACTAAACTACACATGTCGGCGTTGTTCCGCGTAAATTACACCATGACAGCCAGTAAATGGCTGACCACCATTGTTAGCCATTTAATGGCTTCTTTCAATTACAAGGCGGTGAGATATCTATACTTATCTATGTTGGTAAACGTTTATTTTCGCATGAATCTTTAGTCCATTAAATATTATAATATGTCAAAATCAATCAATGCTAAAAGTAATATTAACTACAATAAAACAGTAGTACAATACTTACATGTCATCTAAAATAAAACAAAATATCCTAGTCCGCCATATTGTCTTTCGGTTGCAAAGAAAAAAAATGGAATATTTATGACAACATCATCTTGCAGTGGCGAGTTCAGGCTCGGAGTAAACAAAAGAATAAAGATTCGTGCTCTATGAATAAAATAAAAATAGCCTGAGATGATATCGTGGAAACGGCTGAGTATGGACTATGTCGACTTATTATACCTACTCCTAATAACATGACAAGATCGTATTAACTCCGTGCATAGAGATAGTGATGAGTAGAAAGGACAATTGAAGAAAAAAATATTTTTAAAAATGTTTGAAATACATAGATGTATAGTTTGCTTCTGTCATTTTGATAGTAATTTTTTCTAGTGTTTCTAAAGTGAATATAAAAGTAACAACATAATATGGCTGTTGATGCAGATGTCTTGTAGCAATAACCACGCATCAATATTTTTTGGTATCAAGAGCACATACATTAGCAGAGTGAATTTATTTGTCATATCTTTCACCATCATTATTATAAATAGTAGTACATTAAATGGTATTAAAATCGGCATGGTAGCTTTTTTAAGATGAATCTTCTTCCGTATTATTTTCCTTCTTACATTGTTCATAATTTTGCATTTTTAATAAGGTTACAAAATAGAAGTACATGATTACTGATAAGTAATAGTTCTTACAAAACATAATTGTTCATGCTGAAAGCTTAGTAAGCGTGATACGTAATACTACCAAAGAAGTCAAAACTGAAAACATTTACGTCATCAACGTATGAACAAAAAAATTCAAAATATTTTTCTGTTAAAACGTCAGTCGCAAACAAAACAAATAGTGCTCTGTTAGAAAAGTGTGCTTAGCCAAGAAACCATAAGTACTAACTTGGAACTAATTAGTTGTGAGAGTACTTATGCCTTACGAGTCTAAGGGCTGCACTTGCCTATAGCAACATGCTAAGGGTTGCTACTCAACGTGGCCCAAAGCAACGGAGTTAACATAGTTAGAACATTGCTTTTACGGAAAAGTGGAGATTGAAACATTTTTCTCAATTTATTTTCAACGCCTTTGTATTGGATCAGTCATTGATTACATATTGAGATTGATAAGCTTGTCTATAAAAGGTACTTAATTTTGATTTTAAATTAGGTTAAAAAACAATTTTCTTAGACCACTAGAAAAGTACGAATTATTTTTCTAAAACTCATGGTCACTCCATGAATTCATGATTACTAATTAAAAAAAACAACATTTTTATAATCCATTTTTTGTAGAAAATAATTTATTTTATAGAAATAACAATTTTTGAAAAACTTCAAGTTTTTAAACGCTAATGAAATACTATTCACGGAATTCTGTAGAAAACGAAATAAGAGTATATTTTACGTGCAATCTATCTGAATAGACTACCCAGGTGTTTTTAAAAATAAAAGAGGCAAAATGTTGAATATCGCTGAGCTCAATGTAATCTGGGTTAGGTACTACTTAACGGGCTCATTAGTTTACATTTATATTAACCCTAGAAACCTTAAGCGGCTCTTTTGCGAAGTAACTCTCTAGTTTCCCAGTTATAATTAGCAAGTCACAGACCACACATTTCAACAGCTATCGGCAAGTTTCATATATTTATTTTGTAAATTGATACATACGGTAGCATTTTAATGACTACATGCAAAATGTATATTAAAAATAATTTTAATGGAACGTAAACATGTAAACGATATTATAATTGCTGGTTTAATGAGTGTCGTGTAGGAAATATAAATACTATTATGAGTACATTTGCATGGTAAGTATAGAGAAATTAAATATCTTTTCACGTGCATTTACTGTAAGTTATTGTATGTAATAAAAGATAGTAAATCGACAGATATAGAAGGTAGACATTCGAAATGGTAAGTGGCATTGCTTAATTGATTCTTGTGAATATGGCGGCAGGTGATAACGATATTTGCAACACCAGAAGAGTCGCCATAGAATTACTTTAGAACTAAACCATTTTTATCGTTGATGATACGATTTGATTGTTGTTGAATTGTGGAACAATGAATTGCTGTCGCTCTACAAAGTATCAATTTTTTTGTCATTTTGCTTTCGAAGTAGAGAAGGATTGATATAATAATTAACCGAGAGCTTAAGCCGTTGAGGTAAGAAGTATGAAAAAATGTATTTGTATAAGGTAGATAAGACTAAAAATACGCCCCGGAAAGGACGGCGATATGTGTGGTCGCATACCTTCGTACGCACCAGACGGTGCGGTGAGCGATAAGTTCACCTGGGCGGAGCCCGACGGGGCAATACGCTAAGAGGACTCCGGTTGCGTTCCTTTGGAGATCCCGGAGTCCTCTACTCAGCGCTGAGGACGGCTACCGTGGGGGTTTTAGTGCGGTAAGAGTCCCACATAACCCTGTGTCGCTCCCACGGCATCGGGTACCTTTTGATGGATTCCCCTCGTGAACAAAAAAAAAAGATTAAAAATACAATGATTTTGAAAGTTAATTCCGACAGAAAGCAAGCAACAAAAGGCAATTACTAATAAGTCATAAAGTGTGATAACACAAAGTAGTGTAAGTACCTACCTAGAAAGCACCATGACCGCTCTACGGGTTCTTAACTCTTTACATCAATGTCTTTAAGGCATTTATAGATTATTCATTTGTATCTCGGAGTATCGATTCCTTAATGTTATTGTTTGGATGTCGTTTCGTCTAGTCCAGGGATATGAAACGTAATTGGCATCGACGAATTACCAACTTTTGTTTGCAGCACATACAATCTTTAACATAATACCATAAAGTTCATTTCAGCGTATCAAAAGGTTCATAAAATTTGTTTTCGTAAGCTTTCGCTCATTCTATGAAGTTTGTAATGGCTGTGTGTTTTATGCGAATTTGATTTTTACTGCCATTGTTATTAATTATGACATTAGATAAATAAAATAGGTATTGAAAGGTAATGGAAGTTAAGAATTATAGTTATGAGTAACCCTTTCTCTCATAAAATGTTATTTGATCGTATGTTGAACCAACGACTTTAAATCTTACGATAGTAAGTGAGACTGATCGTCTTATGCTCCTCTTATCAAAAACTATCATAGTTAGGGTAGACCCGCTGTCTTTCGTCTCGGACTTCTGTCGTCAAAAACGTTGCTTTTAGTCGTGGTGAAATTTGCTGCTATAGCTTAATTAAAAACATTTGAAATATATACTAATATTGTGGAACAGCGTCATTTATTTCTAGGGTAAGCAGTTTTTTTTTATAGTACAGGAGTAGCAGACGAGCATGCAATCCACCTGATGGTAAGTGGCTACTGCCACCCATGGACATCTGTAATTAACCCCTGATAGGATTAGATATTCCTACCTGAGGTTAGCCACAGATGCGCCGCTACCCCTGAGGACTAAGCTGGAACGCCTCGGAAAAGTCTGTCTCCTTTACCACACTCTTCAAAACGGAACATAGCGGCGCCTAACATTGCTGTTATTAGGTAGAAATAGGTGTGGCGGTGGTGCCGCCGGAGTCGAACCACAAAGGGTTCTACCATCTTCAAAACCTTTCCTACTTGAATCGTATAAAAATAATACGATACACGCCCATTTTTGGTTTGATTTTTACACTTTTTTCATTATACGTGTATTGCTTGTACAAATAATTCAGAAATTTAAATATAAACAATATAAAATTGCACTAAAATTATGAATGAAAGAAAATGACAAACACCGTATCAAATTAAATTATTGTTATTGCATAAGAATGCACGCCGAGACGGTTTAATTGACGTGTATCGTGACCCCACGGTATTGTGGTGTGACTAAATGTAATTTTGATGTGGGATAGTCCTGTTGCTATTGGATAATAAGGGCGGTAACACACGAGCGACAGGAGGCGAATACACGAGTGGCTGCTGCGATGGTGACGCCCTAATGACGATCGGTAACTGTTGTCGGTTGTCACGACAGGGGGCGACAGATGCCGACAGACGGCGACAGCGGGCGGTAGTCGTCGATGATCGGTGTCAACCATCGCCGATTGTAATATAAATACCGGCTTAAATGTAGATGAGTTAAATTTTCTACTGTCCTGTACAGAAATTCTAAATTTACAGAGCATATGTATGAAGTGAAAAAAAAAGAAGTATCAAGCTTTATTTTGTAACAACGTTTTTCTTCGCAGATACAGCAAGTGACAATTTTCAAATCTATAAAACAATAATGTGTAAGAAATGCGTGCCTTTTATTCGACCCTGCATGCTGGAAATGGAATGAAGATGATCGAATCAACTTTGGAATGATTTAGATTGTATCGTATCCAACGTTTTTTTTGTGTTATGGTCACCCTGGCGAAAGGAACATGCGGGCACGGATGCAATCGTCTGAAGAGTGCATACGGCTTTATCATTACGGATATGACCTATTAATTGGTGCAGCCGAAATATGCTTTCTCGTTATGATTAATTAATTGATAATTGACATTTATTTTGACAAAATATTTAATGCCGCATCCGCTGCCTTAAAGTTTGCTGCAAATTCTAAACCTTTATAACGTTTTGGCTTGATTAAAAGCAATGCAAACCTACACAAACTAAGTCAAATGCTCTATCCACACGTTTAAATTTGTGACAGTTTGCATTAATAAATTAATAATACTAAAGTTATGGATAAAACCGTATTCATGGGTTTAGTGTTGTTGCTAAAGTCACGACAAGGTATGTAGGTTTTTTGAATAAGTTGGCTGGGAATGTAACTACGAGTACTATCCATCGGGTAGCCCGTGTTGCATCCTTACTAATATTATAAATCCGAAAGTAACTCTGTCTGTCTGTCTGTCTGTCTGTCTGTCTGTCTGGTTGTCTCTTCTTCACGCCTAAACCACTGAACCGATTTTAATGAAATTTTGTACAAAGATAGTCTGAGACCCGAGAAAGGACATATGGTAGTTTTTATCCCGGAAATCCCACGGGAACTGGGGATGGCGATCTAATATCGATTGATCGGAGAATCGATCTTTTGGACCAAAAAAATCGATTATTTTAATCGATATTAGTAAGGATTGAATCGTAAACTATGCATTTGATCAAGTGATGATCTTTAGCAAAGTTGTTGTTCATGAGCCCACGAAGGTTCCAGAGTTGGTACGACCAATTTTCGCCAGATGGCGCCACTGTCGTTTCAATGAAGGTACGAATTTTCTGTTTTATGTATGTTAGTATGTCATATTATTTTCTTTTAAACGCGGGCGAAGCCGCGGGCAAAAACTAGTATATGTATATTCTTCTTCATGCGCCTCTTCACTACTGAAGGTTGGCTGTTAGTTTCTTGAACCTCTGTCCATGGCCAAGCGAAACAGTTGTTCGACAGAGGTGATGCATGTCCACTCTCTGATGTTTCTCAGCCACGACTTTTTTCAGCGTCTAGCGCGTTTCTTCCCTTCCACCTTGCCCATCATGATGAGTTGTAGCAGATTATACCTATCGTGCCTAAGCACATGGCCGAGGTATTCGATCTTACGCTTCTTAATGGTACGTGTCAGCTGCCGGGTCATGAAGACGCTCGACTGGAGTACGATCTCGTTTCTGACTTTCTGTGTCCACCTGATGCGAAACATGCGACGATAACACCACATCTCGAATGCCTCTAGGCGTCTTCGAGTATCTTCTTTTAGTGTCCATGCTTCGCAACGGTATATGACGTGCATATATCTAGGCTAACTAATCAACACAAAGTAAGTCGCCAACACATCATCGACTTTAGGTAAGAGCTCTAATGTCTTTTGTACCTAAAGACACTGTTACTGTTTGTAAAGTCATCCACTCTTTAACTCCTCACCCTAAGGTTGCCTGGAAGAAATCGCTGTTTTAGCGATAAGGCCGCCTTTTGTATCGTTCAATATTTGTATGTTTTTATTCTTGTATTCTATTGTTTTTGGGTACAATAAAGAATATTATTATTATTATTACCTTTTTATAGGGGCCCATTTCACAGCGTTCTAGGAATATCTCAGGATTTAATATTTCTATTAAATTTAAGTAGAAAATGAGCCTGCACGCCTTTATACAAGAATTTGGACGTCAAAAATGTTAGTTTGAAGTCATAAACGGACAATTAGTGGTATGTAGGTTGATATAGGTTTTCTAGAGCAAATGTAGTTGTTTTTAGATTGGAGGAATGAGAATCAATGCCAGTTCTACAATCAGATGAAGTAACATGACGCAATACTTGATACTTCTACATATCTCTGTAATCTTTGAATGCGCAGGGCTCTCAATTTTTAAATAATAATAAAAAGAAATAAATACACAACTTTCAACTCTCATAAATTCAGATTAGGAATAGCTGGACAGTAGGTACTACGTATATTCATAGAATAGGTAGTCAAACTTGTTTGTCGATCCTGTCATATCCGATATACAAAACAAATTTCATAGTATATAACTATTCTGAAAAAAATGCATTTTAGCCTTCTTGTTCTATTGATAACTTTGTAAGAGAATATTAAGGAATTCAATTCAGGAAATAGCTTCGGTATCTCTTACCTTTCGTAAAAGCAACTAAAAGGGATCTAACGGTTTTGCGGGCATTAACAGTGGATCTCGGACTGTTTTTGCACCACTTAACTGCGCATGTCGGCATTGTTCCGCGTAAATTACACCACAACAGCCATTAAATGGCTGACAGAATTGTCAGCCGTTTAAGCCATTTAATGGCTTCCTTCAATTACAAGGCGGTGAGATATTTATGCCTTTTCATGGTTCCGTTCCCGTCAAAAAACGGCATCGTCTTTTCGTACAATCTGTGAACAGGTTAAGTGCGATGTCTATTGTAAAACCTTTTTCGAGAACCTTTTCTAGTACCACATCTAAAACTATGGAGCTGGGTGGTTATACTATCGCACTAACACCATGAAGATATTACATTAGTTAGAAAGAGAAAAACATCTAGTCGTTGACAACCGTGCCAGTAACCTTAATGAAATAATGAGCAAACAATTTAAAATCCTTATTTTAACGCTCAACTGTGGAATTGGAGACAATCGCTACAATTGAAACGCCTCTTTACTGACTCAACGTTCTAGTTTTACAATTAATGGACATTCCTTTAGTTTTATGAGTATTAAAAGAGGTACTTGTGGTTTTCGATGGATTACGATACATCTATTTCAGATTTAGTATCGCCCTTTGGCTATCGCTTGTGCTACTGGTATGCCCGTTATTGATAATCAGTCTATCCATTGATCAGTCTATACCTTAGATTTGGCTAGTACTTTATATTAGAAATTATCAAATTTCGATCTTTGGTAGACATTTGGATAGATTGAGTATTGATTAGATTAAGAAAGTTTAAGTAGTCATTTTGAGACCGTTAAGAAGTTTTTTTTCTTATCCTTGGCTGGCATCCGATTTTCTTTGATTTGGCTTTATTTCGTAGAGTCGATCTTTAGTACCATGATCATAGATTAGTAAAGATTACTAACTCCTAACAAGAAAATGTACCCAGTTTTGAGAATTGAAATAATTGCGTAAAAAAGTTTTGCCACGTCTCCGTGTTAAAATGTCCCTAAAATATTTGAAATAATTATTTATTTATTATGTAAATTACGCAGTATTAGTTATTTATTCGTAAATTTTCTATAAAAATGTTTTTATTTGTCAAGAATTCAAAAAAAGTACTTACTAATAAGCCGTATGTCTATTGTAAGCTAATCTATGACTATTATTAAAAATCCTAAAATGATTTTATTTAAGTTTTGACCAATAGGCAAGTACCTACATAGAAACTATGTATAGATATTCCAACTTCTCTCCCCATCCTTTTGGTGAAAGTTCTACATCTAGCAGATAATTTCTAAGGGTTGTTAAATATTAGTAACACGCTACAAAAAATAAAGAAAATAAATAGTTTCACTAAACGGTTCCTTTAAAAGTATTCGTATTCGTAAAGAACGTATTCGCCACACAATCACGAAAAACGAATTAAGTTCACATTACAAAGAATTGCATCTGCCTTCGGTTAAGACGTTTACACACTTGCCGATTGGTTTTATTTACGATCTTAAATAAGCGGTGCATGTGTAGGATCTTAGGTCTCATTTTTATACAGACATCGAAAGAGTTGTGTTAGAGAAAATACTATTTTTCTAGACAATATTTTGACAGGCAAGGCCCGTGTTCCAGTTTAGTCCTTAGGCGTAGCGGCGCATCTGTGGTAGACCTCAGGTAGGAATATCTAATCCTATCTGGGGTTGATTACAGATGTCCATGGGCGGCGGTAGCCACATACCATCAGGTGGACTGCATGCTCGTCTGCTACTTCTATATTATATGAAAAATCTGTAGATATAATATATGCACCGGTCGATGCTATATTCTTCTTTGAAAGGTATGACACGAGGAATTTCAGCTTAGTCTTTAGGAGTTATGCATCCGTGATAGAGGTTACTGTTGTCTATTTGTGGCGAATTCTTTTGATGTTTGAACAATATAATAAAAGTAGGATATACATAAGTTTAAAGTTAGTCCATGGGATATATTTCAAAGCAACGTGTAATTACAATTGTTTCCACATTTTTAACATAAATATAATAATATCATAATTTATCTAATAACAGTTGTATAGTGGCGGTGCTTGTTAAAAAGATTTTTTTTTCATTAAGTAGACACCGCAAGCAATAAATCACATAACATCAAGTCTGTAGTCTCCTTTACCTGTCGGTCGGTTTGTTTGATCTCAACCAATTACAGTTTTATGTGCCCGTAAACAACCCCAGGACAGGTAAGTCTCTATTGTTAATTTTTACCCCAGCTTTTTGCAACTATCCAGATTGCCTGCCTCATGTCATGCCTATAGGGATGGCGATTATTTCCGAATAAGATCGATTCTTGAATCGAAGTGGAATAAATCGATTCACAATAAAATTGAGGCCTAAAGAATCGATTCCCGAAAATGGATCTTCGATCTTTTTAGCTGAAAAGGGCGAAGGCCCAAAATGCACTGAAATACGTATCCATCAGCAAAAAATGTCTACACATTCAACTAACTTCGAAAAGATCGTCTTTGGATTTTCTAGGATGAAAGATCGATTCACTGAATCGATCTATTACTGGAGAGCAATTAAAATAATCGATAATTTTTGGGCCAAAAAATCGATTAATCTATCTCAAATCCATCCATCCCTACCTTAATAGTAATGTGTGAAACGATTCGCCGGATAAGTTTTCGTTTGGCGGAAAACATTTTTGAAAAAGCTTTTAGAATGTACGGAGGTAAATTTCTAAGCTTTTGTTGGGTTAGTTTGTTAAGTGATATATGTATTTAATTGGTTGGTAATTGGTTTAAGATTTTAATATTAGATTATGCTTAGGTCCGCTCCTATGACTATCCGACTTTTTTCGTCGTCGACCCATTATTGTGTCACTGCTAGGCACGGGTCTCCTCTCAAAGTGAGACTTTTAATGTTTAACCTAACGATAAGGCGGACGCGCTACCTGATGGAAAGTAGTCAACGCCGCCTATGGACATTTGCAACACCAGAGGAGTCGCCAATGCATCGCCGGCTTTGTATAAGAGCTCTTTTTGCACTTTTGATGCGCTGGCCAACTGGGATTGGTATACACATCTTTGAATAGGCACTTTTTAAGAAGTTTATTCACGATGTTTTCCTTCACCACTTGTTTATTCCTCACGATGTTTTTAGTACGGTTTAAGCTATTGGTGTTTAATTTCCATCTTTTTTCCACAAAGCCTTCATTAAATGTATTTAATAATGCTAGTGACTGGGAGCCTGTCTGTATTATCTGTTTATTTCTATATGTCTGTTTTTTTCTTGGAGATCATATCCAAAAGTTATTCAGTTAAAGTTCTTTTAAATCCTAATGGAATTACAGAATTATATTTTTTCAAAAACATTTATGCAACAGGCTTACCACGAGGTCGATGTACGCTATTTTTATTTACTTTGCATTTTATATCATAGTATAAAATAAGCTTATGCTTACGATTATTACATGTAGTATTTTGAATCCCATAGTGCAAATTTACATACAATGTTTCAATATTTATTGTAAGTACAGACTCATGTTTATATTCACTGTGTAAATATTTTGGTTATTTGTGTAAATAGTTTTATACTACATTGAAATACACATGCAATGTTGAAATAAACATTTATTATATTGGGCTATATGTATAAGCTACCCGTAGATAGTATAAATCAGGTATTTTTCTTATAAAATAAATAATATATAAATAATAATACACAATAAAATATATTTTATTATAAATAGGTTAATAGATGCATAAATAATTAAATTTAAACACATAGATAAGTATAGATATCTCATCGCCTTGTAATTGAAGGAAGCCATTAAAAGGCTTAAACGGCTGACAAATGTGTCAGCCATTTAATGGTGGAATTTACGCGGAACAATGCCGACATGTGCAGGTAAGTGGTGCAAAAACACGAAATCGAAGAAAAAGTCCGGAGAAATATCGTTTAATTCGTAAATGATCTAAAAACTACATTTTTTAAATATTTTTTAAACACGAAAATAGATGACAGTTCAAACATGAAACATGGATGATCTTATACAGCTTGTTTTTATGAAGACACCCGAAAAAATGTTTCAATTTTCATTATTTTATTAAACTACCTACTACAAACACATTTTTCTTAACATACTAAATATTATTAAGTACCTTCACAACTTCTTTCATAGTGAAGTATCTTAAACTAAAAGGTCTTAAGACCAAGGTAAGTGTTTACATTACTTTAATCACAATTATGGATAAAGCGAGACCATAAACAAAGTTTGAGCTTTTAACCTGTCGCAGCCATTATAGATAACATATAGAATCAAAAATCAAAATACATGCTGCCTTAAATGCGGAAACTTGTTCATGTCCTTTTATCTACAGATTTAAATAAATCTCAACGCTTATCTGTAATATTCGCACAACTAGAATCTTCCCTTTAAATTTATTCACTTAATTATAATATACGATATCATTCAACCCTTTAAGTGACTATTTGCTGGTTTCTATAAATAAAATTATGCAAATATTTATAGCCGTAAACTCTTTCGATCAGTAATCATTTTGAGCATCAGTAATATTTTTGCGTATTATCCACAACGACGGCTTAAGCCTTAAATTGATAGTAGCTTAGCATTTTTTTGCTCAAGTTTACTATAAGTTCTCGAGCGATCTTTGTGGCTCAGTTGCGAAATCTTTCGCTTTGACATTTACTGTAACTTGTAACCAATGCTTGGCGCAACGTGGTAAGGGCTACAAAGGATGAAATCATGCAGTGTTGTATTGCATTACACGCCCTCCATTACGACCCTTCCCCTTACGGCGAATCCTATGGAATACTTACAACAGACTTAAAGCAAGCCAGTCTGGTTTTGTGTTTCCATGCGCGCGGAACGCAAGCGCGTCGCTCGGCCCGCAACCGACTATTACAATCTTTTTTCGAATTTCATAAAAAGAACACAACCTTTTTAATAAATCCCGCTTTCAATTTTTCTATACAGCCAGTTTTTTTTGTGCGATTTAAATACACAGAAAGTTTGTTCGAAAGTTTTGCGCTTTTTTCCCGTTTTTTTTCGGTTTGCGTTTTTGAAAAATTTGTTTTGTTTATCGCAGTTATGTTGTGGTTATTGTTTGTTTTGAGTTTTTGAGCGAAATGTAATGTTTATGTTTTGATTATGCGGTGATTTTGTGAAGTGTTCGGATAACTTTTTGGAGTGTTTTTGGAGATTTTTCCGTGGTTTTGAAAACACTTGAAAATGAAGCTGTTTTGGAAAGTACTGTGTTTCTGCGTGCTGCTTGCCCAAGCTGTTATGGGCAACTGGTGGTAAGTGATTAATTAGTTAAACAATTTTAATTGATTGCCCAACTTTTATTATGTGTCGAGAGATTTGTGGCTACTTCTTGTACGCAACAAATATAATTACTTTTTTATCACCTAACTTTGGTAGAGTCGGGGATAAACTACCGGTTTCTCGATTACCTTATCAAAATAAACATTTATAGATACTTTTTAACACACTTAAGCACTATTTTATCATTATTACTTTGGTAGAGTCGAAAACTAAAAACCGTTACATTACGTTAGTTTACGATGATCTGCTGGGTACTTAGAAAAATGTAGCATTTTTTAAATCAAACATTTTTATCATTATGAACTCTATATTTAGCACAGAAATGAATGAACTGGTAACCAAATTACCTTATTAAACACATTAAAGATAAGATTAACATTGTTTTCTGAAAAAACCACAAAAATGATAATCAAACATAATGTGTATTTTTTTTCAATACAAAATACTTTATTTCAAATAAAGTCGACTAGAGAAACTCTTTTATAGAAGTCGGTTAAAGTAGCTACTGTAGTAAACTTTTATCATTATCAACTATATAGTGAGCAACAAACCGGCTACCTGACTTATCAAAATAAACTACAATGCAAGGGATTGTGTTAAGAGAAATAATCTGGAAACTTTTTGGGTTATCTATAAATAGTTTTAACATAAATAATAAATTGTTTACATTCGCTTTTGTACTTCGGACACGGGCTTTTAAAACAAAACACGATTTATGTTGCACTACAAACTAGTGCAGGTGAATATGAACTAAGTTAAGTCACGGTTTAAAAGTTAACTTTGAGAGTTTAACCGTAAAAGCCAATTACAATCCTTTGAAGTTCGTTTTGTAGTTACCACACCGAATATAATGGTAGAATATATTTTTTATAATATAGGAGTAGCAGAGGAGCATGCATTCCAGCTGATGGTAAGTTGCTACTGCCATGGACCTGTAATCAACTCAAGATAAGGTTAGTTTCCTACCTGAGGTCGGTCACAGATGCGTCACCCCTGAAGACTAAGCTGGAATGCCGCGGAAAAGTATATCTCTCGTACCACACCCATCAAATTCTTCTATTTCCAGTGTAAAACACTTCGGTGAAACGGTCTCGATGTCTGCTGACTGACATATGAGATCACTATCTTAGTCCTCAAGATTGAGTAGAGTATAGTTCGAATGTTCACAATCGTATGTTCTATAAGTTTACAGTTGTCCTGGGCGGCAATGTCCACATACCACTAGGTGGAGTGTATTATCATTTGCTACTAGTTACTTAGACACAGACTAGAAACCTTAATTAATCTTTTAAATATATAACTAGGGACCGAACCCCGATACCACACTATCCTTGATACCAGACTACGTTTTTTGAAAATATATAAAAGTTATAATTTCAAGAATTCATTATAGGTATCATACATCATTTATCAATTTAAATAAATTCAACAGAAATGGTCTATTTAAAAAAATGCCACAGTTTGTATCTAACGTTTTAATAAATTTAATAGAGATGTTTATTATTATACTTTGCTTAAATCAAAGATAGCAACTAGTAATACTTATAGCTGCTTTGCAAGAATAACGGCACAAGTAAAAAAGGAATTTTCCAGGAGAGGCAGTTTAAAATTAGTTTATGTTTTTGTTTGAAAATATTTTATTTATATGAGAATTAAAATAATGATAAATAGAATTATAAGTAGTTATTTAACCACAGTACTGTTAGGACACATTAAAATAGTAAACATTTGGGATTAAATAGGATCTTTAACAGAAAAAATAATTTTGAGTTGTGACATTTAAATTTGCTTTAGCGTTGGCTTAAATTTGTAATTAAAATTCACATTACATATAATTTAAATGTGAAATCATTAGTGTCTTCTCTTCATTTTGTGAATGTCGAGCGGTTCCTTGACACCATCGCAACTCAGCGATAAGTTTGAAAGGACAAAGCTTGTTAGTTACTTTTGTAACTGAATGGAATTAGTATAAACACAACACACAATAAAATTAGTTATTTAACTACACAAAATATTCGTTATTTAACTTATTCTTTCGATTTATAAATACTACACAAATAATAAATATACACAGATAAATGGATTTTACGTAATAGATACAGTCACTAAATATGTGTGTGCGTGCATGGGAGTGTAGGCCACATTATATTTGGTTTAAAGTAGCTAAGACAAAACAGGAAAATAATGCAATGATCTGGGGGCCTAGCCAAGTTGACATTCTACAGTCGCTTGCGCTGTAGAAACGCTATAGAAACGCTAACATGTATGAAATTATCAATGATCACGTGATCAAAATAGCGAAGTAGAAAAGTCGTAGCCAAGTTACACGATAGAATAGAACGCTAGCGATTCTACAATGCTCATGTCATTGCTTTTTTCCATACAAATGACAATCTTTGACAACCTTTCAACAACCTTTTGACTTTTTTGTCAAATTTGTTAGCGAAGCGTATTCTAAGATAAATGTCATAGTGAGCGATCGCGCCGACCCTGTAGAAAACGTAAACGCTAATAAAATGGCGGATATTGTATCAGCTGTTTGTTACTTCACGACGCGCTATCACTGCATTATAGACTTTAATTACTTTTGATCATTTGAAAATGTATACTTTAAATGTGTTGAAATTTGAATATGGCTCTCTATAACTAGGGTACCCTAAAATATTATAGAAATGTATTACACAGTCGTTTTTCTATTTTAAATTAATAGGAGCATATAATATAATAGATAGATACGATAGAACATAGAGTTATTCCAGTGTTTAAATAAAAATATTGTCTCAGTTTAACTGTTTTATTGCATAATTATTAATGCTTCTCATATTAGCTTTACTTGTAACTAAACCATTTATTTACATCTTAAAAGAAAATATAATATTAATATCTGTATCCTATTTTTCATTATTATCTCCTGATTCAATAGCAATCTCCCTGTCTAAGCATAAAGCTAGTGGTTATGAGGTTTCATTTGTTGGCATGGCATGTGTGGTATACACCCAGTGGCATTTTCATTTATAATAATTGCCTCCTTGGAATCCGCTCCTACGATGGAAGAAGATCCTGAGTAGCCCTCCTTTTGATGAGCTTTAAAGTGCGGGTGGAATTCATAAGTTCACTAGCAAGTTCATTGAAGTGTCTTTATATGAACGAGTATATGATTTTAGTTTATTTGTCACTTTCTCTCTCACCGTTGTCTCTGTGGCATAAGCATTTTCGATTGGAAGCGCTGTATGATGTCCAAGTTTGAGTTGGATGCGGTTCCCCCAAAGTTCGGATCCATATGACCATATCGGTTTTAGTATGGATTTGTAGTGGACAAGTTCGTTGCTGAGAGACTTTCGTGCCATGAGCCAGTAAATCTTAACAAGTTGGACGTCCAGATATTTTCCTTTGGGCATACGTATCCTAAATTACAAGTACAAGTAGGTAATTTTATACAAAATACATGCAATCGCTGTAACTGTCATTAGTAATATCGCTATGAACAATTTGTATACTCTTTGTAAACAATCACTAATCACCATAGTTACCGTCCATAAACACATTATTAAGTTTAGTTTTTGCAAATAATTTTAAATAATAAAATACATGTGCTATAAAATATGGTATATTTTTTTATTTATATTATGATGATATATTGTAATATTACTATTAAATAATTAATCATTACCATGTAGCTATTTTGGCTGGTGTAGAAACCAGACGATATTGTATTTGACGCCTAATTGATGTAAATGTGATAGCTAACCATAGACTTATCATATATGTAGAATGATATTAGCTAACGAATAGAATAGAAAACGAATAGAATGCAAAGTTTGTAACATGGCTAGCCCCCCTGATCAGTATGAAAAAATACCATGAGCGTCTAAGACACGATTGCTAAAATTGTTAAAAAATATAATATGTCCACTTATTGTAATAGACCGGTCGATTGAAGAAGATATTGCCTTGTTGTGGTGTAAATACACCACAACAAGGCAATATCTTCAATATCTTCAATATCGTTGAAGGTAAACCTTCAACTATTTCTATCAATTAATACTGATAGCATAGATTAGTAAAGATACTTTGCCGCCTTGAAATTGAATGAAGCCACAAACAGCTTTTTTTGAATTCTTGACAAATAAAAACATTTTTAGACAAAATTTACGGATAAATATCTTATACTGCGTAATTTACATAATAAATAAACAATTATTTCAAATATTTTAGGGACATTTTAGCACGGAGACGTGGCAAAACTTTTTTACGTTCACCTTCTTGTTAGGAGTGAGTAATCTTTACTAATCTATGACTGATAGTGGTAGTTTAAAAAAACGATGAGACTGAAGCAATATGTACCAATCTCTATATGTAACTTTTTAATACCTGTGTTTTTAATACCTGTATTCACAAATAAAGAGATTTGATTTGATTTGATTTGAAAAATCATATTTTATTTACATACATTAAAAAAAGAACATAAACTCTAACCACCATATTTTAATCAAAAAATTGTGAAAATATCTAGACGGTGTAAATGCTATCCTTACTAGTCTTCTCTGTAAAACATTTGCAAAATAATCGGAGTGAAAAATATTTTAGAAAATTTGTAATCTTTCACAAAATTGCTACAAGTTCAAACAATTCTATCAGTTTATATAACATTGTAAAAAGCACCGAGTCTGCTGATTAAAATAGAGAAATACTCATATGATACCGTTTCATTAACTTTGTATCCTAAAAAAATCAAAAGGATAGATACTCTGATTATGTAGGCCTAGTTAAACTTTTATTACGAGAGCATTCGTAGGAAATATGATTAGAGTTAATATGCTAATTTTAGTACAGTCTCTACCATCCGGACGAGGAGGCGATCAATTCATATGGAAGATATTCTTAATATAGTTTGCGATAGATTTGAGGCAGAAAACTAAATACAGAGGTTCTTTGTAATATATAGGCAGCAAAGAAGTTGTAGTCCACCAGATGGTAAATGTTGCTTTCTGAGACTTTCGTAAAATAGGTTTTGGAGTTGTAGTGCCCTTTGTGGTTAGACTTGGGAGGCGCCACCGCCATACCTATTTTAGTATTATAACAGTAACTCCGGGAGTGCCGGCATAAGTGAAAATTTTCGAAACTGAACCTGAATAATAAAATATAATAAATATAAAATGTAACTGACACCCGTTGACATTTTTTGCTGACACCGTCTGTCATCTTCACTTTTGCAGTTAGCTCTGCAGTCTTACGAATTTTTGATTAGGCCACGTGTAACAGTGCAGTATGCCGCTAAAGAAGTTTTCACTTCAAAAACTTTACACCAGCGAAAAAGAAAACAAAAGAAAACTTTGAAATACCTTAAATATTTTTGTGAATTCCGTCAACTACCCCGTCACCTAATTCACTCGTAAACTGACGGAAGCACATTGTGCAGTAATAAACGTCTAACTAAATGAACCTGTACCGAAAGTAGTTAATTAGTCTTACGGTAACTCCTACGCATACTTCATGCAATGTTCACGCTTGCCAACTGTCCGGGATTTAGTCTCTAATTTATGGAGTAAAACTAAATTCTGTAACTTTAATATACAGGTAACAAATGAGGCGCCATGGCGATCTATGAAAATGTATCTCCATTGAGTTGATTAGATATATATCTATCTACATATTTACTACTAGATAGATATCTTTATTTATTTAGATAGATAATAGATATATATCTATTACTAAACAACTACGCGGAGAGATTTCTGAAGGGCATTTTGTCAATTTATATTCATATAATTGCGGGATTTGCATCTTTTTATAATATAGAAGTAGCGGACGAGCATGCAGTCCACCTGATGATAAGTGGCTACTGCCGCCCATAATATTCGTACCTGAGGTCGATCACAGATGCGTTGCTACCCCTGAGGACTAAGCTGCAACGTCTCGCAAAATTATGTCACCCTTACCAAACCCTTCAAACAAGAACACAGCAACGCTTAAAACTGCCATTATTAGCAGGAATAGGTGTGGCGGTGGTGCCGCCGGAGTTGAATCACAAAGGGTTCTACTATCTTCAAACCTTTACCTTGTCTTCCAAGCCAAAACCAAAAATCGTACAAATTCACAAAATTACATTGAAATTGATTGAGTGATCGATATGGTCTTGATTCGGGATTTATATAAATGAAGAAGATTGAAGTACAAATGGGCTACTATTCTTAATTCCTCAGGATGGCTAATCTGAATAAGACTAAACATCTTTAGCGTATTCCTGAAAATTTAATTTGTAACTAACTTATTTTCATACGATTGGTTTACTACTTTCTCTATCCTGCGCAAACGCATAAAACAATGCAAATTGTGTACAAACAATATACTATTTATACAAGTGGGTAAATAATGTACTATTTGAAGTTGCTGTGGAGTATTCTTAAGTATAACTGTATAAGTAAGTAAGTAGTCAGTAAGTTTAAGCTCACCAACTGCCCAAGACTTATTTGTCAATATATTTAGCGAGATAATCTTTCAATATAATAAAACTCACGTCCGTCTGTTTGCGATGCATACATTTTACGAACGTTGCAGTTTCCTTTGTTTTGAGCTTTCCAAAGCTTTCGAAAGCTTTGTCGATCGTATCGGTGTGGCCTGTGACTTATATGAATGTATAAATTTGTTTTAATATAGATTTTTGCTAGTATTGAATGAGATGATTTTAAATATATTTTGATTATTATTCTTTTACTAGCTGACCCGACAAACGTTGTATTGCCATATAAATAAAAAAATGTTAAGGGTCAAAAATGTTAACCCTTATCACTTAGGGGTATGAAAAATAGTTAGTAGCCGATTCTCAGACCTACTGAATATGCATATAAAATTTGGTGAAAATCGGTAAAGCCATTTCGGAGGAGTACGGTAACTAACACTGTGACACGAGAATATTATATACATATAGTAAATTATACGCAGCTGGGCATATTTCTCTTTAGTGAGGAAGATTTAGGTTAGTGCACAGTTTGGCCAAACATTTGACAATTTTTTAAAGAACTTTCATACATCTAGGTGTTTTTTAAACCGAGAAATTTAATGCGAATATTTATATAATATTTATTTCATCATAAGCTGTTTCAGATTTTTTTTGGTAACGCATTTTATGGTCACCATAGTGGTTTTGAACGATCGACTTTTTATTTGATATACATTTACATATTATGATGAATTGATATATCTGTTGTGTTTATATGTCTACACTTAAGTTTAAGGAACGTGTCTATGTTTTAAAATAACATTTACTGTTACATATACATTATGCATTAATAACATCACGCGCATAATTTTCAATAATCAGATTTGAACCCCGGACTCCTACCGAAAGAAGCATTACGCTGCTGCCACCGTAGTCAAAGAACTCTACGTTTTAAATATTGCAGTGATTGTGACTCTTATTTGCTGGACCCACTACTGAGCACGGGTCTCCTCTCAGAGTTAGAGGGATTTAAGCTATGCTCTATCTGCGCCGGCCAAACGCAGATTAATAGACTTCACACATATTAGATAACATTTTTTTTAGTTCCAAAAATCGTTGTCTATGTAGCAAGTGATAAATAATTTCTAATACGTACATAATTTTAAAAATAAATGGTGATTTGAACATAAGATTTGAACCTCGGACCACCAGATTGAGAAACCAATTTTTAACTCGCTATCGCTTATCCTATATGATTATGTATATTTATAGAACATCAACATATTTTTTTGATCTACGCAACACATGTTCTAACATGTTGAGATGTCAGTTTGTCACCGATCTTTGATGTCGCCGTATCCGGTAGTTCCCGTGCGTATCTTGCAGTAATATATTTATAACTCATCTTAAACAGTCTACGAAATGTTTTCGTGGAATTTGGCTTGTTTATTTGCACTATCGTAAATAACTAGAGGTCTTCGTTTGTGTGGCACCACCATCATTCCACGAGAATGATATAAATAGATTATAACTAAATTGATATAATTTTCAATTTTTATTATTCCCGCGCAAAATACAACTCAAACGTCAGATGCTTTTTTCTTTTTTATGCTTACTCATACACTCATACACAGCCACTGACTATATAAATGGGCCCTTATTATTATAAAGCATAAAAATAACACAAAATTATTAAATAACACATAAATATATTTCTAACAGATATATCAAAAGGTACCATTGTTATACTTATTTCTGCGTTATGCTAAAAAGCAGAATGTGAAAAATTTATTAGTAACTTGATCACATTCTGCTCTTTAGTCCTTAGACTGGACAAAAATATTTCTTGCCGCCCTTTACAATGATACGTTATAAGTAAAAGATAGTGTTGTAGGGTTTATTTATGCTGAAAAAGGAGGAAGTTTGCGGCCCTACCAATGTATTCCAATGAATATGTCGGCAAATACATATTCTATAAGATGAAATATGATATTCGCTTGAATAGGTCCACGAATAAAGGACGGCTGTACGAAAAACTGTACTATAAACTTTTAACTTTTATTTCGTTCAGCTGCCCGCAACTTTGCCGCCCCTTATTTGCCGCCTTGAGCAATTGTCCGGCTTGCCACTTTTTAATTCTATTCATACTTCAATTCAGCCATCTTTTTCAATAGAAAAATTATGAAGTTTATTTTAAAATTTAGATGCCATATTTCGAAACAAAACTTAATTTTATATTTCTAATGAATTTCGCGCACAATTTTAAAAATCATTAATATAATAAAAACCGTTTAAAATGCGCGCCATTTGTCAAACTATTTGTCAAATACTTTGATGTTGTATCCGGTAGTTTCCGAACGTTACAAAGCGATTTATTTATAACTCTGTTCGCTAGCATAACTTCAGTCTTGTGTTACCCTATTTTGTAAAATGGTGATATTGGCGGAGTTCTTTTTTTATATGCCATCTTGCCTTTTGATCCAATTTTCTGAGCTTGTTATTTATATAATTGGCATTAATTTGGAAGTTATTGTTCCTTTTAACTACGTATAATGTGTGTTATTTATCTAATGGTGGTGCAAGTTAACTTACTTTAATGTTAAGTGAAATATTTATGCATTGTGTCTGTGTTATAATATACTTCAGAGACATTGATAAAAAATATATAACCTGATAGAAAACGCGAGAAAAAGTCTACTTGATGATAATTGACAACTATTGCTCTTGGACATCTGTAATCAACCACAGATAAGATTAGAGCTCGACCTGAGGTCGCCTTCAGATTGCTGAGGACCCCTGAGGACTAAGATAGAACGCCTTATAAGTGTCTTACCACAGGTACTTTTCAAAACAGTATACAACTTTTGTTATTAGGCAGAAATACTCCCATGAAACTTGCATTACAAAATAATTTGGCCTTAACTTTTAAATTAATTATTCAAACGTCTAATTAGTACTAAATTTCAAGTTTAATTTGACTTTACGACAGAATATCCTGCGTCTAACCACCTATATCCGTCCAAAACTTAATTTCAATAATCTGGTCTTTTCTTAGAATAATTAAAATGACAACTTTATCGGTCCAAAGCATTAACACTATGTTGCGTATCACCTTATTAAGAGTAATATATGGGTTTGTTTGTTCGAATTAATACTATTTACTTGAAGGGAAATAGGGTTGCCACTAATTGGAATATGTAATATTTTTTGCAGTACTTATTTTAATTTTTTACCAAATTTAATTTTGTTTTTAATAAAGTTTAATAAGTTAATGTTTTGTTGTTTGCGTTTAATAAAAAAAAAACTAACTTACTGTATTGTATTTTTTATCAAGATTATTAACATATTTCTATACTATAAAACTCTATAAAACGTATAATACGTATTATTTAATTATCTACATAACATTTCAATTCTTTATTTATTGCAATAAAATTAAATAGAACGAGAAATTGTTTTCGAAAATGATTATTCCAAATACGTAAATAAAAAAAATATCGTAATATTTTTTTTCCTACTATGGAATATATTTTAAATTTAAAATAAAAATAGGTAAATTTGTAAAGTGCTTGTGGCAACCCTACCCCTATAATCCGGTCACAAAGTTTGCTTGTTGCAAAATAAACGATGGCGTACGATACTGATGATCATTGTTTATGGGAGGCTCGCGGATTAAGTCTAACTATTTTAAGGATTTACTATTTTTTACTTTTTTTCAAAATATTTTGTCTTGTGTTGTGTTGAGTGCTTTGAACTTTAACTGGTTTGTAAAACAAAATCGCTACTGAAATTAAAGAACCCTTTGTGGTTCGACTCCGGCGGCACCACCGCCACACCTATTTCTGCCTCATTACAGCAGTGTTAAGCGCTGCTGTGTTCTGGTTTGAAGGGTGTGGTAAGGGAGACATACTTTTCCGAGGCGGGCCAGCTTAGTCCTCAGGAGTAGCGGCGCATCTGTGGCCGACCTCACGTAGGAATTTTAAATCCTATCTGGGGTTGGTTACAGATGTTAAAGAGCGGCAGTAGCCACCTACCATCAGGTGGACTGCATGCTCGTTTGCTACTCCTATATTATAAAAAAATACGTATGCCGCTATATATACCCCAATGGGTGTAGGACTGTACCTACGCTAAAACATACGCTATTTACCCGACTGCAGAGGGTAATGTTTTTTTAGCTTCATCTTAATTGCGGGAGTGAAATGAGCTTCATTTTTAAACAGACAGCTTTTTGATTTTATAATATTGCTCCAGTTTACTGTATAAGTCTTATCAAAATTAAGTCAGTTATTTTAATATTAGGTAAGAAAAAAATAGTTTAGAAAAAGTTAGCCATATCTGAACGTCAAATATTACAATTTACTTGTAAACTTTTCGCTGCTTTAGCCTTTATGAATTCTGAGTGGAAACACTAATATTGCAGTGTTACCATAGTTAGGTTATTATTGTCAGCCCTACAAGGGCAAGACAGTACAATATTTCAGCCCTTTACAGCTCAGCTTTGGAACTGAATACTATTCTTTCCTGAGTATCTTACAATACCTACATTCTTAGTTATCCCCCAAGTTGGCAAGTCCTGTAGAAACTGTCAATGAGGCTAATACTAATAATAGCGGGTATTGTGAGTTGTCTGACAGGAAGAGATAAACGACGGAACCTTTTATAGCAGGAATAGAAAATAAACGCTTTCTACACTCACAGCCCTACACTAGGATTCCCTGTGACGTGGGTTCCATGGACACACACATAGACAAATACACAAACACCCAGACCCAGAAACAGAAATCTAAATTCATCATTTAGACATCTGTCTGGCCGAGGATCGAACCCGGGAACCCTTTGCGCGTCAGACCGCGTATGGTGGCCGCTCCGCCACGCGGGACGTCAAATGACTTCTTTAGTGTTAAAGTTGTGAATGGATTTCATCTTTTACATTATTTTTATGTGGAATATTGTTGTTTAGTTATATTGAGCTGACACGCAGTGTTGCGAGTTTGATTCCCGACCAGGCACATATGCTAGGACATCAGATCTCGTTGAGTGTCTGCATACTCTTCATTGGACGATGGATGTAGATCGATAGCGCCAGGCGGGTGCACTTATAATTACTTTTTCTTTTTTTTTTTCAAAGGGTATCGTTGGTCATGGTCTTAGAGGCGTATACAACATCACTTAATTTAACATGTAGAGATTGAAATTGTATTGTAGAAGTAATCTGCAGTATTTTTTTTTTGTTAACGAGGAGGTAACCTTCAAAAGGTACTCAAGTAGTGTCGTGGGAGCGACACGGGGGTTATATGGGATTCTTACCGCACTAAAATCCTCCTGGTGGTCATCCTGAGCTCTGCGAAGAGGACTCCGGGATCTCCAATGGAACGCAATCTATTTCCTCTGAACGTGCTATCCCATCAGGCTCCACCCAGGTGAACTTGGCGTTCTCCACTCCGGTATTTACGACGGTATGCGACCACATACCGCCGTCCTAGGGTCACTTGTTGGACCGTTCGAGCTCCCCGCAATCCCAGAAGCCCAATTTTAGTTGCCTCTTATGACAGGCAGGGGACACCGTAGCCCTATCCTGATCCCGGTATTACAGGGACATTGCATTTACCTATAGTCGCTTATCGTCACTAGCTTGTAGTAACACCCGTACCTAACATTGGTTACGGGGTACAGATGTTAGCATAAACGCATCGTTCACTTCAAACGGAGCGTAGCGAATACCGTATCATTTTACTAGGAATTTCAATGGCTTTTATTATTGTATCTGTGTTGTCCTTTTGGATATTAAGCTTCTTGGAAATCCAAAAACTGGTACCGTTCTGATTCTAGGGAGTTTCGTTCTAGATTATTTTAGCTTTGATGTTCGCTAAGGACGAAATATTTCTAATAAAAATAAAGCAAGGGCGAACAAAGATAATGTTAATTAATTAAACTGAGCATAATTTTATATGTCCTTATGTAGAGTTGAGTTCTTGTCACCATTATTTTAGGATATTCGAACATCTTTTATTCCTTCAGAATTAAATGATATGGAATTAAATGATATGAAATGTGACATGGAATTAAAATATTGATATTGTTTTCAAAAGCAGTGGTAGCCTAGTGCTTCGAAACTCGCTTTTTTAATCGAAGATCCGAAGTTCGAGCAAGCACGCAACTCTGATTTTCAAAATTATGTGCTTATTAAATTTACCTATTACTTTAAAACGGCGAAGAGAAAAACATCTTAAAATTCTTTTAAAAAGTCCTCAAAGATATGTGATGTCTACCAATCCGTTCTTGGCTATCGCTGTTGGCATAATGACTCTCACTCTGTGACGAGCCCCGAGTCCAATAAAGGATTCATGTTCCACTGCTGCCCAGTTTAGCAATCTTCATATAAAAAAATATTTTCACTGGTTACCGTCCAATTTAATTCAAAATATAGCAGCGAAGAAAACATCCAAAACTACTGAATACTAGGAAACTAGCCGAGTTATTTAAGTCTCTCCAAATAACTCTGCATTTAGTGCAGGTATATCACTTGCTAAGGACCGACTCTGTCACTGAGGTACTGAGACATCACTTGTGGCTTTAACTAGTAATTTATGACTCGAATGCGGTCAGTTATAAAGCTCTCTTAGGATAATTACGCAAATGAAAGTGGCTTACAAAGGTTTCAACATATTGCGGGCGGGTGCGAAGTTATGTCATTTATAAATGTTAAATTTAAACTTTACGTTTGTATAATAAATATTAGATTTAAGTGAAAAAATATTATAATATGTCAGCAACTTTTCGCAAGACATTCTTTGTAAATATAAATTGAAATGAGTGTCTAAAAATAACATTTAGTCCAGTTATGTCACCCTTTAAGGGCTGACTCTATCACTGACGAACTGAGACATCACTACAGTGACTTTAAAAAGTAAATTATGTCCGAAATGTGGTTAATCATGGTTAAAATAATTTCGATTAGTTTCTATTAAAAGATTAAAAGACAATGATGTTACGATTTTGAACTAATAATCTTGTATAAAAATGAATTTTGTTCGAAAATACCAATGTTTAGTTGACCTTTCATTTTACATGTAAAGAAACAATATGGATACTTTTTATTTTTTTTTAAATATTGTGTATCTTATAAATATATTAATAGATTTGGATATCAATGGATTTTGTTTTAACTACATACAATATATTTTTATCAATTGTATTCTTTACACTCTTTATTATCATAATTTACTATTAAAGATTCAAATTATCCTAATTCCTTTATCTATCTATCTATCTATCTATTTATCTTGCATTTGAAATTAAGTACCTGTAGCAATTCCGAAGTAAAGCCATAAGCGGCAGCGATTTTAGTACCCAATATAAATCGCTCTCGCTCTTCGACCATCACTATGCTCAATAACATCGGAAGTCATCGATCACGTTACGGTCCTAATTAGATTAACCTATTGTGTTCTAAAACAAATTAAAAGGGGACGTCGCTAATTGAAATGCACTTAGGATAAACATCAGATTAATGGTTCGGGAGTAATGCTTAACTAGTTTCTAATTGAAAGTGGCTTTTTATTGTTATTCTTTGAAGTTCTTGATGCAATGAAGACTGCAATACTGCAAGCAGGTTCGATTCTAATAATAATAATAATAATGTAATTGTTTATTTAAAGTAACAAAGACTTATTTATTTAATTACAATTAATTTTTTTGGTACATTACAATTTTATATGTAGGAAACTGCAATGGGAAATAAATCTACAGTCTACTCTATTGCTTATCATCTAGGTTAGGTAATGTGAATAAAAGTTTAAAGGTAAAACCCTCTGTGGTTTCACTATGGCGGCACCACCGCCACACATATTTCTGTCTAATAATAGCAGTATAAAATTCTGCTGTGTTCTACCGATTATACAATTTTCCGAGGCGTTCCGAGGAACTCTGGTCGGAATTTTGTCTTATCTGGCGTTGAATACAGATGTCCATGGGTAGCAGTAGCCACTTGGTAAACTGTATGCTCGTCTGCTATTAAAATAAAAATAACTTAATTGGTGGCCTTTATTCCAAAATTTGCGAGGTTTACTAGTCATTCAAAAAACATATAATTTTTCCCAAATGCGCAAGGTGTAAACCCAAAAATATTCGCGTATTTTCGTTTATGTGTATCAAACAAGGCCCTTTGACAGACAACCCTATGACATTAAGCGTGTATCAACCGTCATCACACAAAGGGCCCGTCTCATCAAAAGGTTTGAACAAATGTTTGGGCCAACGCCACCCCATACAATTTGTATAATAACCGTATTACACCCAGGATTTTAAAGCACATGTGTTAAACATTGCCTCCAAGATTGCTTTCAATTTAATTTTCTAAGGGCTTGCACGTTTTAATTTATTTTGTACATTTTCAATTATTTTTAAAATATATCAATTACAAGTTTTTGCCCGCGGCTTCGCTCGCGTTACGAAGTAATATTTTCATCCCCTTGGGGGTAGAACTGATCAAAATCCTTTCTTAGCGGACGCCTACGTCATAACATCTACCTGCAGGCCAAATTTCAGCCCGGTCCGTGCAGTGGTTTGGGCTGTGCGTTGATAGATCACTATGTCAGTCAGTCATCTTTGAGTTATATATATTTAGATTTGAGTTATATTATTTAGTTATTATTAAAGCAATCCATCATTTTTGTTCGTATCGCAATGTGTAATTTTTATAGTCTAGTTCTGTTCGCAAATTAATAAAACATGTGTCATCACGGCATGTTTGTGAAATAACCGACAACCATCGATATACTACTATAAGTATAAAATGTCATTGCCGACAACCAAATAAACCACAGAAAAAATGGTTTAAAACCTATAACATTTTAATCACTTTAATTAATAGGTACATTCTAGACCAAACATTTGACATTTTTCTAAAGAATCGTATAGTGGAGTTCTGTTGGAAATACAATTTTGTAATTAAAACATTTTCGAGAAATAAATTTAATCATGGCTAATATACAATTTCGAATGTACCTATATATATTTTTTTTTCAAATTGAATTTTATTTATGCATTTAAACTTCGTTATATAAATTGAAATTCGGACGTAAAAGTACAGGTACCTATATACTTAAATTCTACAAAAAAAAAAGAAAAAACTAAATAAAAAATAATAAACACCTCCAAACAAATTTCAAATGTCCGTAACACGTAATCATACAAATGTAATCAAAACGTTATTATCTTTCACAAACAGCCTTAGTGATACAAATTGCAATAACATTAATATTTGATTTAGACGACAGCCCTACGCCTAAGGCCGACGCACACGGGGCAACTAATTTGGTGATGTTGTACAAGTCGCTCAACTCTTTACCCTGCCTATTACGATATTGGTCTGTCATCGGGTTGTCTTGTGTTGTTTTTTTATCGATAGCGATATTTTATTTTTTTAAATTAATAATATAAATACAATTTGTATACAAAAAGGTAGGTATTGAATTTAAGTTTCATTATTGCTATATTGAGTTCCTTTTTTATTTGAAAAATATAATCATCATATTTCTTAACATTAAATACAATTATTAAACTCGTGACGTCATTATTAATCTGGAGGCACGGCAGAGCTTCCGCCAAGTCGAGCCAAAAAAATATTATATTCCACACACATTTAATTATGTCAAAAAACATTTCGAAATTTACAAAAGACTTCGTTTATAACGTTCGAATAAATTTGTAACAGCTTAGTTATTTGACAGACATATGACACCCATATTACCTTATAATTATTTTTCCTTTAGCCATATTTAAAGAATTTTAAAGTCAGCTGATATCTCTTCTCAGTACATAATCGCCAAGTATGTTCCTCTTGCTCTTATAGTGTAAAATAAATTCTTAGCTTCGTAAACTTTTAACTTGTAAAACAAGTCCATAAGTTCGCAATATTTCAACCTTCCCACCCCTAAACAATCGACACCACCCATCACTACGAAATGAATATTTAATTTCACCCTTCGCACTGTGTTTATTTATTGGCCGTATATTTCATAGCCCGGGGTGGATTTGCATATTGCCCGATGTCGATGGGGTAACTGCAATGAATATGCATCAGTACAAATCTAGCGTAAGTGCACGCGTGAAGCTGATTTGAAGGGATGTTATCTGTTATGCGTATTGCAATAAATCATTGCTGTAAATTTAATGTTTCATTAAATATTTTTGTACACTTCTGTAGTTAGCTTTATTTTAAAAATAATTAATCAATGTTATATTTTGAGTAAGAAAGTACATTAGTTAACAGTAACAGTTCCTAATTAATTTACTTTATTTTATAAATACCATAGGTCAGTTACCGTACTAGTCTGTCTTACAGGGTTTTGGGCTAGATCCCCGGCAATGTAGAGGATCTAAATAATAAATTCAGCTTTAATTTTAATTATTGACTCGTTATGAAATTCGCTTTATTTTGTGATTATTCGAGTATGGTTTACCGTTTTACGGACTGACGGTTCCGGGACCAACCTCCGGCCAAACAAAATCTTGAAGGATTTGGATTTCTGTGTAATTATATACTCGGTTTACTCATGACATAGGGAATATTAGTTCTGTTCAAAAGCGCTCAAACCTACTAAATTACTGTACTTTTAACAAAGCCAAAAATAATCCAAATGTAAGGATCCGAAACAAAGATGTACCTTAAATAACCAAGTTAAGTTAAAGGATCAAACACTTAACCAAGCTACAACTCAACTTCAAAGAATAATCCACATAAACAGATTTTACAGTCCTTTGTGAAGTTCATTGAAGTTATTTCTGTCATCCCTCTAATGTAACTAACATTACACGACCCGCGTGGCGGAGCGGCCACCATACCGGTCTGACGCGCAAAGGGTCCCGGGTTCGATCCCCGGTCAGACAGATTTCTAAATGATGAATTTAGATTTCTGTTTCTGGGTCTGGGTGTTTGTGTATTTGTCTATGTGTGTGTCCATGGCACCCACGACACAGGGAATCCTATTGTGGGGCTGTGAGTGTAGAAAGCGTTATTAGAGGCGTTTGAAAATAATTGTTTTTTTATAAGATTGGAGTAACAAACAAGCATGCAGAACTTAATGTAGAGTGGTCAGTGCCGCCCATGGACATCTAAATCCAGCTCCTTCGTCATTAACCCATTACTATCCCACTGCTCGGCACGGGTCTCCTCGCAGAATGAGATGAATTAGGCCATAGTCCACCACGCTGGTCAAGTGCCTATTGGTAGACTTCACATAACTTAGAATACTTGTTTTTTTAAAACTTCTCAGGTAAGCAGGTTTCCTCACGATGTTTTCCTTCACGGTTTAAGCAAGTGATAATTAATTTCTAATGCGCACATAATAGAAAAATCAGAGGTGCGTGCCTGAGATTTGAACCTCGGACCCCTCGATCGAGAGGCCGGGTTTATTAACTACGAGGCTATAACCAGCTTCCTTCTTAGGTAGTTTTAGTTGAAGCTGATCATAGATGCTACAATCATGAGAAGCAAAATGGTCGCTTTATATATAAGTCAGCCGGACACCCTTCCAACGAAACGCAAAACTGCTTTACGCTAGAAATAAGTGTTCGGTGATACTTTCCCAATCGAACTATGGTATTTTAACCACCTTACATTTTTTTTTATAATATAGAAGTAGCAGACGAGCATGCAGTCCACTTGAAGGTAAGTGGCTACTGCCGCCCATGGACATCTGTAACCTCAGATAGGATTAGATATTCCTACCCGAGGTCGACCACAGATGCGCCGTTACCTTTGAGGACTAAGCTGGAACGCCTCGGAAAAATCTGTCTTCCTTACCACACCCTTCAAAACGGAACACAGCAGCGTCTAACTCTGCTGTTATTAGGTAGAAATAGGTGTGGAGGTGTCTCTGGAGTCGAACCACAAAGGGTTCTACCACCCTCAAATTATCATCAATAATAATCGAATTAATCTACTTGTTGAAATTTATCCAATAATTGCAACAAGTAGATTATTATTCGTTTATTATTATTATTATTAGTTTACATAAATACAAGTGTAGCTAGATGCTGAGCGGAAATTTGAATTCATAATTTAGGTTTTTGCCTGACCGGGGATTGAACCCGGAAGCTATTGCGTGTGCTTTGTCAAACGTTAGACTATAAAAAACCATTTATACCGTATATGTCCAGTTTCGGTGATTTATTAAATATTTTTATCAATTTAAAATATAGTGGAAAATATCGTTATGGAGAACTAGTTCAAAGCATAGGTAAGTTTAGTAAGATAGTATTTGCTAAGTCATTTAAAAAGCAATTTCTAGCAAGCGAACCTGATATTTTAGTTAGAAATCATCTATTTCTAAGTGTTCTTGGTTGTTTATTCGTAAATTTCGTGGAATGACTCCTACTGCGCAACTTAGCTGGAATTTTGGATATCACGCCATATCAAAAGTAAGACCTATTCTCAAAATGCTGGCAAGTTTTAACACATTTTTTGGTATGCAGCTAAATGTGTGGGAAATTTTTTGTCCAGTGGTGGGGCATAAAAAGAGGTTTTAGTTACATATTGAAATCATGGTGAAGGAACATACACAAATATGTGTTGTGTTGTATGTGTGAGTCTTTATAAAATAGTTAAAAGTTTGTAAAGTCTATCAATTCACTTTCTAAACTTTCTAATTCTGAGATTTTCCCAACAGTGGAAAAATATAAAACTAGCAGACGAATATGCAGTCCACCTCATGGTAAGTGGCTACTGCCGTTCAAGGTTATTTATAATCAACCCTAGATAACATTAGATTCCTATCGGAGATTACACCTGATGACTAAACTTGAACTCTTTATTCTTTCCTCGGAAAAATAATCAACGTTATTAAGCTCCCATCTTGTTAAGCGTTCGCCAATTTTAGTCCCAACTTTAGCCCTTCTCATTCCGATGCCCATCCGTGGAATAACAGTGGGCTAATGCAATATTTGCCGTAATACAACACCAGGCCCCGTTCACACGGCATTCTCAGAAACTTAGGAATTCTGGGCACATGAAAAAGACGTACCTACTACGTACGAGTAAGGTAAGAATCGTGTGATATTTTTTCCGCTTCAAAAGTGCTTAAATTATTCAATGTTTCAATATTAATGAGCTCTTTAATTACATTTGCAGATCCAATGCAAACTTATGTATGTCTGTACATGAGAACTGGGAACGGTATATAAGTTTTTTGTTTGTTGCGGCTCAGAGATACATGTTAAAACTTGTTTGTTTAAATTAAAATTTTAAGACTGTCCGTTATTTCAAATTACATTGACGATGGTAGGAACCTTTGTGGTTCGTCTCCGGTGGAACCGCCATACCTATAATAACAGCAGTGTGAAGCTGCTGTGTTCTGCTTCGAAGGGTGTGGTAAAGGAGACGAACTTATCTGAGGCGTTCCAATTTGATCGTCTGGGGTAGCAACGGATCAGTGTCCAACCTCAGATTGGAATCTTATCTGGGATTTATAACAAAAGTCCATGAGCGGCAGTAGATTACCATCAGATGGACTTCACTGCACATTTTCTTTAATATTATAAAAAATACCCCAATTTTTAAGGTCCTATGCTTATTGACATATTTTTATGGTATGTGGTTATCATCCATGGCTTACCTTACTGTCATAACAGGATTGCAGTCGGCGTATAATCCGAAGTGTCTGTAATCCACCAAACTTAAAAATAGTTCAAAAACATGATGTTTCTAATTGTATAATTTGAGATTCAATTTCTATCGGAACAAGAAACAACAATGAATAAAATTGATTACAAAATCATTTTTATTATTAAATAATCATTATTAATAATGTCGAAGTTACAATACACGTAAAATCACATTCGAATCACTAAGTTTAAAGTTTAATTTATCTCCCCCTTCATTATTATGATGCGTGAGTCACTCTCGGTCGCATATCACGAAGGTCTGTCATTCTTTCGGTCGCGGCCACTCAGTCGGTCATTTTTACAGGTCCGTCACATTGCTTTCAAATCATTCGCATTCTTATTTGGTGATTGATTCTAAACGCATTTGAGCTGAGCGGAATAGGGATGTCTAAGGTCGATAAATCAAAAATTAATTATTTTAATCATAAGTATTATAATTTTTAAATGTTTTTATACGTTAGTATTGTAGTATTGTAAATAATTAAATATAAATTGTAAATAAGTATGTTTATAAATTAATCAGAAGTCGATTTTTTCGAACCAAAATATTGACAGTTTAATTCGATACCAAACTATGAATCGATCTAGTCTAGCAAACCTCAGCTACTCTAAAAGAAGTATCTTAAAATTAAGTTAAAACTTCACTACCTTATCGGGCTTTTTTGGTTTCATGGTTTTTCTCCGACATAATTTTTCGGAGGCATAAAAGTTGGATGATCACTTTTTCGCTAAAAAATCAAAAGTCAAATAAATATAAAACATATAATTATCGAAAAATATAAAAAAAAATTGATCCTTTAGTCCTTGATTTTTCTGGACGGATTAAATTCGGATCGATTTCAAAATCGATATTTGTCGGGATGAATCCCTAACGCAAACTTGATTAATTCCACATTGCGATCGGATGCTCCACTTTTAGAATTAAAATTTTTAATTGTATACTTTTCACCAATGTTGGTGCGTCGAATTTTTACGTGTCGAAGAAAGGGTTCGGATTTTTGATGTTTTTGAGGCTTACATAATGAGGAGTTGAAGATTTTTTATTTATTCATTAATTGTACATATATTACACTTAACTCTTATTTAGTAGACTAAAAAAATATTGCAATAAAAAAAAGCAAATAAAAATAATAAATGTACAATTATTAGCGTTTACGTAGGTATACTTAAGGTAGGTTAAGGTGGTAGAACCCTTTGTGGTTCGACTCTGGCGGCACCACCGCCACGCCTATTTCTGCCTAATAACAGCAGTGTTAGGCGCTGCTGTGTTCCGTTTTGAAGGGTGTGGTAAGGGAGACATACTTTTCCGAGGCGTTCCAGCTTAGTCCTCAGGGGTAGCGGTGCATCTGTGGCCGACCTCAGGTAGGAAATTCTAATCATATTTGGGATTGATTACAGATGTCCATGGGTGGCAGTAGCCACTTACCATCAGGTGGTCTGCATGTTCGTCTGCTACTCCTATATTATAAAAAAAAAACAATATTTATTTATGAACAAAAATTTGAAATTATTTATTTAATGTAAAAAAAAATGTAAATGTAAATTGTTATTACTCATTTACAGTTTTAATCACGCGTATTAATATAACAAACTCCGTATATATTGACCATAGCAAAAACGGCTATTATAATATAAGTGTGATGTTTAAGCCAAGTTTCTGTTTTAAGCTTCATACCTACTTTTTCTCTCCTGGGCGTGGTATAATGTATGTATCTCCAATTATGTATTCATACATAAAAACGTAATGGACATACCATATTTCGTTAAGCATTTAATATTTTTTGTAAATAAGATATTACTCTCCCTATATAGGTATTGGTTACGTGTATATATTTACATAATTAGAATTGCATAAAGCCTACTTAACATCGAAGAATGTTAAACAGAATTTTAACAAAGCTTAATTGTTGTTTTTTTTGACTACTAAGTGGCAAATGATCGTTAGCCACGCAATTTAGCCACAGAAGGCTTAAGTGTTTTTTAATTAAAATGTATTTTTTTTATTTTCATCTTTGTAAACGATTAACAACCTAATAAGGCCTACTTATGAGTTCGCTAATTACCTATAGCAAAAAGATCCGCGACGTAAACATAAACTTTTTCCTTTAGAAGTCGCTTAAAAATAGTATGTTTCACTGAATTGACTATCATGGTACAGACAAATGATTCTATAGAGCATATAAATCATATATGTACTGAAGTAAATATATATTTTTATCTAAACGATGAGGTAGACGGGTTACCTGATGGAAAGCAGTCACCGTCGCCTATGGACATTTGCAGATGAGAGGAACCGCCAATGCATCGCCGGCTTTGGAGGAGAGCTCTTGTTACTCGGTAAATGTTTCATCAGAATGAAATGATTTCTTTATCACTACTCTTTAAAATTTTCTTTTTTTAGTAATGACTTTTTTTAAATAATTAAAAAATTTAAAGATCTCCTAAGATAAGCCGTCAACGCTAATGAAATTGGAACGCTAAGATTTTGAAGGACCCGTATTGGTCCCAATTTGGCAGTTTCTCTGCATGAGGCTTTACCACCTGGTTGTATGTTACTTATTAATATACTTATATATGAGAAACGAAACCACTTGTTTGACAGCGAGCGAGGAAAGAGAGTGGGACCCAAAGTATGACAATGAACCGTCAATGAATTACGTAAAATCTTCCTTGGTTTCTTTAGAATACTTTTTGTTTTTTTGTTGTTAAAAACGTTACAAATCGTAACAAGACACTAATATCTTATGCCATATTTTCAGTGCTAAGATTTTTTTCTAGATTTCATCCACTTTAAACAAAAAATTTGGCAGGATCAAAGTATTAATTTTATCCTCTAAAGATGAAAAAATGGAAACTTGAAAATATAAAAAATGTCCTTCAAAGAGACCATTTGCATTTTAACCCATAATTTTAATTAAATAAAATTTTGTAAATTATTAAACTTTCAGAAACTAAAAATATTGACTCACTATCGGTTATAGCCGGCGAAGTAACAACTGCTTTAGGTAACAGTAGATCGCTGCAAAAAGATATTTTACGTTGATGACATTTTGATTAACTACTTATCTGTAGTAACCGGCACTACGGATTGATATTATAATATATTTTTTATATCACACAAATAACAGGCAGTCAACATGGTATGTGGCTACTGCCGCCCATGGATGGTAATGAATCCCAGATAAGATTAGATTCCCATCTACGCTTGGCCACAGATGTGTCGCTACCTCTAAGGACTATTTTGGAAAGCTTCATATATAAATATAGTATCGATGTACCTCCTTAATATAATTTTAATAAGTGTAAACAAATTTTTACGCATAAATTATTCATATAATTATTTCTTATGGTAAGGTAGAGATAAAAGAGGTATTTTATCTCATGTTATTAGAGCTTTGGTTGACATTTAGGATTTCAGGTTACTCATTTGAATTAAAAGTTGGCGCTGACTGATAACAAAATTAAACGAATCTCCAACGTTTTGTATACATACTAAAATGTATTCTTTTTGGAACCATAAATATTTTTTATAGTAATGACTAGTTTTTGCTCGCGGCTTCGCTTGCGTTTAAAAGAAAATAATATGACATACTAACATACATAAAACTGAAAATTCGTTCCTTCATTGGAACGACAGCGGCACCATCTGGCAAAAATTGGTCGTACCAACTCTGGAACCTTCGTGGGCTCATGGACAACAACTTTGCTAAAGATCATCACTTGATCAAATGCATAGTTTTCGGTTCAATCCTTACTAATATCGATTAAAATAATCGATATTTTTTATCCAAAATATGAATTCTCCGATTAAAAGATCCCGTGGGATTTCCGGGATAAAAACTATCCTATGTCCGTTCTCGGGTCTCACACTATCTTTATACAAAATTTTATTAAAATCTGTTCAGTAGTTTAGGCGTGAAGAAGAGACAACCAGACAGACAGACAGACAGACAGACAGACAGAGTTACTTTCGGATTTATAATATTAGTAAGGATTAAGTAAAATTTGTGTGTCACAAATGTATAATAAACATAACTAAAGATGGTAGAATACTTTGTGTTTCGACATTGTTTGCATGACCGCCATACCTATTTCTGCCTAATCACAGCAGTTAAATTGAAATGGGCAAGTCGTTTCAAAAGCGAAAAATGTCAAAGCATGGTTGTTTCCTTTTGTTTACTAGGGTGAATCCTTCAAAGGGATCCGGTACTGTGGAAGCGACACAGGGTTATGTGGGATTCTTATCGCATTAACATTCTAGAACTAAAGCTCCTACTCTTGCCCGCAATCCGGAAGCACCCTTTCAGTCGCTTGCGACAGGCAGGGGATACGTAGCCCTATTCTGGTCCCGGAACTACAGGGACAAGAACATGAGACTTAGAAACTAGTAATTAGTAGGCAAAATTAACATCCACCATTTAATTACTAAAACAAAACTCAACATTAGTAAGCCGCTACGTTACAGTTTAAGTTTCCCACTTTCTAAGCAATGCTAATTTAGTTTCTACAAATTTGTTAAAGATTTTAGAAAACGACCAATATTAACAGAGCGCGGAGTGTAAAATAAAATAATATCCCTTCCCCAATCCTTTTAAGATTGTTAATTTAACAAAACGGATCCATTATAAAGGTATCACATGCCATAGAGTAAATATTAAATAGATATGGCGTAAAGAGCTTACCTCTTAATTACTTAACCGGAATAAAGACTAGGTCTACCAATACGCACTTGGCCAGCGCGGTGGACTATGGCCTAATTCTTCTCATTATGAGAGGAGACCCGTGCCCAGAAGTGGGACAGTAATGGGTTGTTGATGTAAAAGAGACTTAAGTCGGCCATTACAATATTATCAGAAATAAACAATCGTGGAATGATTTTGATAAGCATATTTTAATTCTTAAAGTAGGTATAGTAGTACCATAAGATATACGATTTTAGGAAGCAAACGAGGAAACAGACACTGCCCCTATGCACATTAGTAAACTAGTTTGGTCTAGTCTAATTAGTCATACTTCACCACATATGCATTTTTCTACTTTACATTACATACGAGTTTTTGCCTCGCCACAAAAGCGCTTAATAATGGTGTTGTGGACGTTTTATTCGAACAACGAAAGGTTTTAGAAAATAAAGAATTAATGTTACCTTATATAATAAGTCAATTGTCTATCTATTACGTTTCAAGAGACAGAGCCCTGTGACAGAGATACGGCCAGATGGACAGGGAGACTTAGTAATATGGCTGCGGTTTACTCTTTGCGTACGGAACCCTAAAAATTCGGCGAGTTACGTGGTAGTTGCGGCCGTGCAGCATATGGTTCTGAGGTTATAGAATATGATACAACCATTTCTATTTCTTGTTTAATCTATGGTTATCACGAATCTCATCCGGAGGTGCCCGTAGGTGAATTCCAAGTTTTAATTGCTGGCATATTTCACACGGTAAAATATTCAGAGGACGTATCATGAGTGAGGACATTCGTTTTTTTATTATTGTTTCTTTTTTTATTTATAAACGAATACGCGTAAAAGGGTGGACCACCACTGATTAGGGTCATTCTAAACGTATAATAACCATATATCAATACTTAGATAGTTTCGAAGGTAGGTACAGTAAGTTTCGAAGGTGGTAGAAAGGTGGTTTTGAAGGTGGTAGAACCCTTTGTGGTTCGACTCCGGCGGCACCACCGCCACACCTATTTCTACCTAATAACTGCAGTGTTAGGTGCTGCTGTGTTCCGGTTTGAAGGGTGTGGTAAGGGAGAAAGACTTTTCCGAGGCATTCCAGCTTAGTCCTCAGGGGTAGCGGCGCATCTGTGGCCGACCTCAGGTAGGAATATCTAATCCTATCTGGGGTTTATTACAGATGTCCATGGGCGGCAGTAGCCACTTACCATCAGGTGGACTGCATGCTCGTCTGCTACTCTAATAATATAAAAAAAGGAGTAGTGTAGTACTAGTGATGATCTGTGGGTGGACTCCGGCACCATCGCCACACCTATGTTTGCTTATAACATCAGTGTTAAGCGCTGCTATATTCTGGTTTGAAGGGTAAGGGACACATACTTTTCCAAGGCCTTCCAGCTTAGTCCTCAACGGTAGTGGCGCATCTCTGACCGACCTTAGGTTGGAATGTATTCTTATCTGGGGTTATTTATTATTCATTCTGTAAGATCCTCTACTACTTTAGTATAAAAATGTTTAGTGTCTTTATATATATATTTTTTTTTTGTTTACGAGGGGGAAACCTTCAAAAGGTACCCAGTGTCGTGGGAGCGACGTAGGGTTATGTGGGATTCTTACCGCACTAAAACCCCCCCGGTGGCCGTCCTCGGCGCTGCGTAGAGGGCTCCGGGATCTCCAAAGGTACGCAACCGGAACCCTCTTAGCGCGTTGCCCCGTCGGGCTCCGCCCAGGTGAGCTTGGCGCTCGCCTCACCGTCTGGTGCGTACGACGGTATGCGACCACACATACCGCCGTCCTTCCCGGGGCCGCTGGCTGGGCGGTTCGAGCTCCCACTCTTGCCACCCGCAACCCCGGAAGCCCCCTTTTAGTCGCCTCTTACGACAGGCAGGGGATACCGTAGCCCTATTCTGGTCCCGAAACTAAAGGGACAAGTGTCTTTATATATAAATAATGAATAACCCAACAAACCCTGGTAGCCCAATAACGTACGACCGCCATTAATTTTAAACGATGTCAGCGCTTGTCAACAGTTTTGGGTCGAATAACTTTTTTTGGTGATAATAATTTGGGACGATTTATGTGTTTCCAATGTTATTGAGTTTGGGATTGGATGTTTTGGATTAGTAATATAATAGCGATGATATATCGCTTTGTTTTTGTTTTTGCTGCTATTAATCATTAATTTGTTATATCTGTAATGTGTATTGTGTATTTCGTGTATATTCTGACAATACTAAGATCATTCTTAGTACAGACCAACTTAGTCCTTACCAGTTTTAGTTTAGTCAACGAAGCTTTTAGTTACAAGAAATATATAATTACGAACCGTAAAAATTTGGTAAGTAAAGCATTCAATTAAATAAACACACTTCATATATATAAAATACTAGTGGTGCCCGCGGCTTCGCCCGCATTTTAAAGAAATAATATGACATACATAAAAAGGAAAATTTGTACCTGCCATCTGTCGAAAATTGGTTATACGAACTCCCAAACCCTCGTGGGCTCTTGGACAACAACTTTGCTAAAGATCATCACTTGATCAGATGCATAGTTTCCGATTCTATAACTACTTACGAATTACAAATTAATTAAAAAAACCTTTTCCCACGGACAAATAATATTTTACATCTTTCCCATAATATCACAAGGCCAGAAAAAATACAGATGATTACCTGCTAAACAGCAGGTAGCCAGCTAATCGTTGCGACGTGTCCTAAAACATATTTCAACAGTCCTGTTCTGCGCTGTGATTTGTGCCACCCCAGCGCTCGGGCGAAAACCTGCGAGTACGGTGACCACACGGTATAGATTATGTAGGACTTTTGCAATATTCGCTTAATCTATTTCTTAGATTATAATAAATATACTACAACTATGTTTTGTAATTTATTATATAAAAATATAAACGCCTTCATTTGAAATAAATAAAGAGAGACTTCTCATTAAACATTATTTTATGTTTATTCATTATTTAAATCCGTTTCTTTTTTCCTTCAAGACAAACAAACAAAAAACAACTTATAAATTAATTTAAACAACATTTTAAATTAAAATTCTCATGCAGCTAAAATTGATGCTGGTTAAAAACATATCGTTTCCTATGGGCGGTCAGCTAACTCGATTATCATTACCAGTAAAAAATAAGGAAAGCTTAATATAGGAACAAAGGTTTGTAACGACCTTTTAGTGGTATACATGACTTGGAAACTAAAAACAGTCCATTTATAATTTACATTATCGATCATTGATTGTTAATAAATGCCGCCGCAGTAAAAAGGACCATTAGTTAGACCTCCACATTCGCAAACCCATGAAAAATTCAAGAGTTTGACGCTCGCATAATTGATTTATTTTTCGGAAATTCATTACGAAGCTTTAGGTTACGAATTATCCCAATCGAGTCGTTATACAGTTCTTTCGAGCTTTGTGTGTGTGGTCAGTAATTGTCCTTGTCCTGATATTTTTCGTTGAAATATGGTGAACCTAAGACTTAAATTAAGTATTAAAATTCACAAGAGTCCTGCGTTAATAAAGGATGTACAATAAATTGTGGGGAACGATGGTATCAGTTTAATAACTTCTTTGGTAGCCCCTGTCTTAACGAAAAGAAACAAAAACTTGATCGAGCCTAAATTCTTGGAGGTGAGGTATTTTGCGTTTTAGGTAAAATTAAATTGTACTTTTCTTGGGTTGATGAAATTGTTTCTGTGGTAATGCTGGTTAAGGCTTAATATTTGTAAGTTAATTTGTTAAGAGTTTATAAATATTTAGTACATGTAACTTTCCTTATAAGAACATTGTAATGTATGTTTTTATGTGATAATAAATAGCCAGTAATTATGATAACAGAATATTCTTAAGCAATTCAAACCTTTATCTAAAATCTTTGTTACTTTGTGTAAAGTTAAATGTAAAATCAAAACTTATATAATTACTAGCTGACCCGGCAAACGTTGTGTTAACCCTTATCACTTAGGGGTATGAAAAATAGATAGTAGCCGATTCTCAGACCTAATGAATATACATATAAAATTTGGTGAAAATCTGTAAAGCCGTTTCGGAGGAGTACGGTAACTAACATTGTGACACGAGAATCTTATATATAAGACTAGCTGACCCGGCAAACTTTGTACCGCCCTTAAAATCTATTTATCAAATATGTTTCATATAAAATATAGCCTATGTTACTCGTGGATAATATAGCTTCCGAATGGTGAAAGAATTTTTAAAATCGGTCCAGTAGTTTTTGAGCCTATTCATTACAATCAAACAAACAAACAAAGTTTTCCTCTTTGTAATATTAGTATAGATAAAATACTCGCTAGTCGCTTATATCTTGAACGTCCGATCCTATAATCTGCAAGGCGTTCTATTCCATATTTTATTATAAAATTTATAGATCGATAAGAAAATTGTTGCCAATCCCTGACTTATTGTAATAACTTTCTGAAGTTGAATAATTATATGATAATCATCTACGAAGTAGTAAAATATTATGAATTATTCATTATTATTATGTTTTAATAACTTCTATTAATATGAGATATGGAATTTCTTGATTAAACTCACTAGGATTGGTTGTGTTGCGAATGCACACACAAAGACAAGAATGAAACACCCAGCCCCAGATAAAATATAATGAAATTGTGTTATTTTTTTAATGTTTAAGCACCTGAAACTAAGGTAAAAACATTGCAAAATGCATACCCATCCAAATTGCAAAACGTTAAAATATCAATGCGTACAATAGGTATGTGATTATAAAAATATTGCATAATTTTTATTATCGTCACACCGGAATTCGAACCCAAAATCTTCAGAACTCAGAACAGTATAACAACGATTATTCACATACACAAAAAAATAAAATTACAAATTTAACGGCAGAATTTTGATATTGAATTGAAATAGACATGGGGATCCATAAACTTTAAAAGTCCTTAACAACAGTACTAACAATGTTTTATTCTTTTCTATCATACTATTTATGACCCTTTCATAAATAGTATGATAGAAAAAGCGTTTATTAATACCTAAGGTTATTGAATAGTTATATCTTATTATAGTGAAAGGGCTTATATCTTTATTCAAATACATTAAATAAACTATAATCCAACATAAGAACTTCTTAGCCAAGATATCTTAGCATTTCTAACAGCTTTTAGCATGTGAAATTACTATTTATAAAAAGCAGCGTTTCTCAATCTTGTTTATAACACGACTCGCTTAGTTGTGAAAACGCGTCCCTCCTACCTACCGCTGTTTAATGTTTATTTATTATGTTAAAATTCGTAAAACATTTTTATTGTTTACTATATTTGGATATCGGTTAAATATTTAAATGATGACTTAATTTTAGTATCAGTAAATTGCCTTTTTGTGTTCGTTGATTTCTATTGACTTGCTAAATTATGACATGTCAGCCATTAATGTCATTTATATTTTCACAAGTTCTTATTTATAATATTTGTTTAAATGTTTTATTTGTTTTTTCTGTCGTTTCTTAGGGAAAATTCCCCTTGTTGAATCTACGACCCTCTACACTAGGGGGTCAGCAAACTTTGAAAACCACTGACACATAGCAACCGACCGGTTGACAGAATTGACATATCAATATACCGATTGCAGTGTGTGGTCTTCATTATGTGACATGGGATCCTAAACATGCTATAAACTTTATAGCGACTACTGTTTGCGAAACTCTATACCACTTGCAGATAAGTGTTATGTTAAAGCTTAGGTTACTGTGGAATAACTTAATAAAGACATTTGATTGAAAAACATGATAACTTGAGAAAGAAATGCAAAATATAAAAATATATGAAGTAAACCTTTTTTTGGGTTATATGTTTTTTTTAGTAACTGAAGTCCTCTTTTGGATGGAAATAACTTAAATAAAGATACACTTAAATTATGTGTACATTATTTTTTATATATAATAATAATAATTTTAATTATTACTTTATAATTATTACTAGGAAAATTAACAAACGAAAAATAATACATAAATAATAAAAAAAATCCTCTTGTATGTTTTTATGTATATCATAAATCTTTAGTTTCATATTTAAATAAGCAAAAAAAAAGAATTGGTTTTATTTAATCTATTAAAATAAAAAATGGAAGCGATAGTAAAGCGATGGCGTAGGCTATTGATAGACAAAGGCGGCGCCGACAAATCAGCATCTCTATAAATGACCCTTAAATATGTGTGGTATGGAATACTAATTAATATACTTAACAAACAACTTAATGATAACTGGCTTTAAGAAGATAATAATAAATATACATTATATATATAGCTTATGGCTTATGCACAGCGGAAATATTTTGAATTCCTCGAAATTTTGCATCAAAATGGCGTTAATTTTTGCTTAACTTTATTTTTAACTGCTTTCTCGAAATAAGTTAGTTTAAAATAATATTTGTAATATAAATATTTGAATAAAATAGCATAGTCAGGCTGTCTTTTCAAAGTTGATATTTCCTATAAGTACTCTACATACATGATACTAAAATAATTATGTAGAGCATTTTCGTTTTGTGGACTCAGATTATAATATATAATTATTAATTAAAATTAAGGCTCACGTAATGTTCATTAAACCTGTTTATTTCAGTAAATACTGTGTTTTGATAGATAAAAACTATTTGAAATATTTTTTTACTATTCACAAAAGAAAAGGTTTCAACGTATTTTTGTAAGATCGAATTTCCAGCGATATAAAAAATCCAAAATTTTGTCATTAGGCATCAACAAAGTAGATAATGTATACTATGCAAAATTCTAATAAAACGCTATCCGCTAGCGCTTCTGTTTCCGCGTTGATTTGACCGTACCTCATTTCTTAAGTATGTTTGGAATGCACACGTATTTATAATTCAGTCAGGTGGGACGCACTGGGATAATATCTACATTACTTTTGCATTCAAATTACAAGCGGTATTGGAAAACAAGATGTTTTTGGTATTATTCTTAGGTTAAGCTCGGTAATATTGATATTAGCATTTTTATTATAAAATTGTAGGATCATAAGCATGCAGCCCACATAAGGCTAAGTGGTTACTATCGTCGATGGATATTTAGAATAGAATAGAATTGAATTGAATTATAATTTATTCACGGTAAACTAAAAAAACACACAAACAACATAATCAAACCAAAGAATATATCATATAAAACAAATAATAATAAGTATTCTTATTTCTTTAAACAAAGTAAAAAATAAAGATACAATCAATACAAAAAAAAATACAAAAAAAAATAAAGTATAAAGAAATTAGAAAACAAATAATCTTAAAACAATAGTACAATTTCTAAACAGAGTCATTTATTCATGCAACTAAATTTAGTCTTGATTTGAGATATGGTGCATCCTCTGATGTCTAAGTTGGAATGTGTCGTGTTAGCGTCTCTTCTCTACCACACTCTTCAAGTTCCAAAAAATACAGTTAATGCTGCTGCTACAATATAGAAATGTTTAAAATTATCGCTTCATCGTTCTACTGTAATATGTAGAAATATAATGGACAATATTAGTGACGTGTAAAAAAAGTTATGTGCGAAAAATACATTGTGAGGAAACCTGCATACCTAAGAGGCTTATATAAAACAAATTTCAATGGTATGTAAAATCTACGCACTAGGCCAGCGCGGTGGACTTTGGCCTAATCCTTCTCATTTTGAGAGACTGATGGGTATGGGACCCATCAGTGGGACAGTAATGATGATGATGATTAGTGACGGATTAGGTTACGTATTTAATTACAAAATCTACCTTTTAAAGTAAAATACTTTTAAAATAATTTTCCTCAAATTTATCCGAAAATGATAATGTGTCTACAACACCTTAATTGAAATGCATAGAGCAGAAGTTATTAAGAGTCGATGCAAGTGTTCGAGCATTTGGATAACTATAGGGTTGCCACTTAGTATTTAATGTTCAAAAATCCATCACTACTCCAGTAAATATTGTGTTTGAATAAAATATATTTTTTATTATTTCAAATGCATTGGTATGAGAAAAATAAATAATATGATATTTACTTGTAATATTTTAAATAGGTTATAGTTCTACTTCCAGCAGATTAATAGAAATGCCTCATAATATATCTCCGAAAAAAACAACGCAACTAAAAACCACCTAAAAAGCACAAAAGCAAAACTAAAATAGTTTCATTTAAATTTCAGATAAATTTGAAACGTATTCAAATTATTGAGTCAATAAAGTAAGATACAACTATCAATTAATTACCTATTTTCAAAAATTTGTATTACATGACATTTTGATTTTAATTGTATACATATGAAAAACAGTATTTTATGCTAATGAAATTAAGTATTAAGATATTGGAATATTTGCTGTAGTGACAACCCTAACTGAAGGGCGAAGTAAGCCCCTATCTCCCGTCGACAGTCAGCCGCGCCACGTCGAAGACTACAATACGTATTGTTAGGTTAAGTATAATACATAAATATATAAAACTAGATATGTGCTGACGAGAATAAAAAGACTTTAAAATAAACGGTGAATTTTTCAAGTGGACCGTCTTTGCCAAGTCAGAAACTAAAATAAATTTGAATGTGGAAAAATGTTTGGTGGCTCGACTCCGGCATCACTGTCACACGTATGTTTACCGTATAACGGCAGTGCTAAGCGCTGCTGTGTTCTGGTTTGAAGTGTGTTGTAAGGGAGATATACTTTTCCGAGGCGTTCCAGCTTAGTCCTCAGGGGCAGCGGCGCATCTGTGGCCGACCTCAAGTAGGAATATCTAATCCTATCTGGAGTTGATTACACATATCCATGGGCGGCAGGTGCCACTTACCATCAGGTGGACTGCATGCTCGTCTGCTACTTCTATATTATAAATCAAATATCGATCTTTATTATGGAAAAACAATCTGTAGATCGATTATTAATAAATCAACGTATATCTGGTATAATATGCACTTATACTGCTGCATATTATTTCGCAAAGCTAAATTTGAACATGTCGGAAATATTAAGACATGAATCTGAGTTTGACAGACTGTGGGTGGATTCATGATTCTTACCAGTGTGTTACTTTGAGATTAATGGATTGAAAGATCACAGCATCTCAGATATAATACGAAATTACAAATATTTAACAGGAAACTTAAAAAGCTATTTTTAAGTCCAGCCAAAAAGTGGTGACGAAAATAAGTGTTTCATAAATATTTTTAAAATTAAACAAAATCTTTTGTTTTTGATATCTACTTCCTTCTCAATCTATCGTCGGATTCCATTATTATACAAAAATCTAATATGTTAGTGAAAATGATTTTTTGATCGATATTAGAATGCAAGTTATATCGCCTACGCCGTATTGCAAGAAACATTATTTTATATTATTGACAGATAACATGATGATTATTGATGATATAATAAATAGGAATAAGAAAGCTGATGATAAGTGCTTTGGAAATAGAAGTCTCAGGTTTGAATCCCAGGCAAATGGGGTGTAAAACTTTTCGTGATTCGATTGTAGAGACACCAATATTAAACTTATCAAAACGCCGTTGTTACTTTGGTTAAATGTATTGTCTACAATAAGTTCAAGAGACATTAATATAAAAGTACGTATTTATCTAAAGTTAAATATTTCCCATAATATTTGATTGTAATTGCAAGCAATAAGACAGAATATATAATAACTATACGGATGTATTATTTATATATTTTTTAAATGTAAATACTTAGTAATAATACTTATTAATAAATAAGTAACATTTTCTCATTAATTTAGCAATAAGTACAATTTTGCATGCAAATACACTTCTCATTACTTTCGCATTAGTAAAACAGTATTAGTTTTAGTTTAACGGTATTAATATTAGTAGTATTATCGTTGTAAAAATGTTCAACGGATGTCGTTTACTAACAGGGGCGTTAATACCTTGACACTGAGCTTTTAACGAGAATAACCGGGCAATTCCGCACAAGATTGTATGTATCGAAATTTGCAAATAATTACGATTGCTTTTTTTCTCAACTTTGCTTATTGCATCATTGTTTTTTATTCATTTGCTTTAATCAATTTAACGTTATTTATACACCCATACGTGATTATTAACATTTTTTTCATGCACTTTCTATTAGTTTCAGCATTAGTATTAGTTTAATAGTATTAGTATTAGTCAAACAGTGTTCAACGTCTAAAAAGAAGGGCGTTAATGCCCTGACACTGCTTTTAACGAGAATAACCGGGTATGCGAGCTATGCAGCCCAATTCCGCACAAGATTAATGTCTCGATATGTCGATACTCTAAATACCCATTTAACTTATTCTCTGCACAAGTAAGATATCGCTGCATTCGAAATTGCAGTCAACACTGTTTACTACGGATGTTAAACAATAAATTATTTATTGCATAAAATGAGAGTGAATCTTCTCTGTTTTTTGTTATTGTGAAGTTAAAATTGTTGATATATCTTTAATTTTTTTTTCATCTATTTAGATTTAATTCTTAAATTAGGTACGAAATATGGATAGAATACGAAATTTAGCAAATAATTACGATTGCTTTTTATTAGTTCATTGTATTTTAATTATTTTTTGTCAATTATATGATTTGATTTGTGTTCCTACTGGAAATTGTCAAATTTCGATACTTGGGAGGTTTAGATACTTGCATAAAGGACATACTTAATAAATTTAATAGGTTTTAAGATTGGTCTGTTCTGATAAACACATACACACAAAGAATATACACTTGGCGGTCGACTGTATCTTAAAAATAAAACATAAACATGAGATTCGAAGGAATGTATTTATTTTAAACAATTTAATTATATTCTTTTGTACAAATACATATTTAAACATTCAATGGCAGTGCTTCGAACATTTAATTATGAGATCCCTATCAATTTAGCACGAGCTCTGAAAATTTACTGACGATGTAACCCTACAGAGGTTAAGTAAATTGAATCGTCAACATAAGGTTATCGTTCTACTATGAACGCTTAAACGATATGCGATAAAACCTCAAACGAGTGATGTTTTAATAAACAAAATAAAAAGATTGTCAAAAATTATGAATATTTTTGAATCATTTGTCACTTTTATTTTATGTATATTGTACAAGTAATTTTGAAATTGAATTATTATGATTATGCAATGTATATAAGATCAAAAAAAAAAATTAATGAAGTAGTGAAAATGGTAGTAGCAAACGCCTACATATTTTTGTAAGAAACGCTAAATACCAATAAAAGATACGAATAAAATGCATTTATACACATAAAATAAATTAAATCTATTTCTGAAACCAATTTAATAACAATAATTATTGATTGATTAGTGTATCTAATAATAAAATTAATTGAATATAATGATTGATTGGTGTAACACTTGTCGACATCACTAGATAATTTACTTGACTCCAATCAATCTATTGTTGAATAAACATGCAATTTATTATACATGTATATTATTATATTCAAGCAATTTATTATATTCCGGCAATTGATTATACATACATGAATATTATTTTATTGTTACATCCATGAATATTTTTTTAACATTTTAATGATGCTTTAAGTGCGTGAAGTGTTTGCAAGCAGGTGGTGTCGAATATTTTCATTTTTGGAATTAATAGTGTAGCTAGCGTATCGCACAAGATACGACAGTTACCTAAATACTTCAGCGCGAATACTTTTAAGAACAAAAGCGACTGGCAGGCTGGAATCGAACCTCTGGCGAAGTTTAATTACAGTTTAAATATAAGCCTTGTATTAGTCGAGATTATCTTGGACGCCTTGTGAAGGAGGAAGTTCAATTATTAAATGTTATTAACGACCTGCCTGCTATTAATTATTTCTTGATGAGATTGTTATTACAATGTATGATGTCGGATGTATGCAATGAATATTAAAAGCGAAATATATAAAACCATTTTTTTTTTAGTTTGTTACGTCATACGTTTCATTTTTTTTAATACGCTCTCAATGCAATAAGATTATTTTTAAGCAAACAATATTTTTTTGTATAAGATTGTTTTTTAATCGTAATAAAAAAATTAAATATTTATAGTCCGATTCATAATTAGGTGTCCAAAATGTAAACAAAGGTGTTGACCTATCAAGAAAATATGTGTCAAATGGCAATTTCTTATTTTTGACAATATTAAATTAATACATCGATAATAAAATAATAATCTAAATAAATTAAAATCAATTCACATTTTCCAATATTTATATTAACTCAATTTCATTTCATACAGTAATAATAATAAAAAACAAGATTTATGAGAGAAAATTAAATTGTGATAATGGTCACACAATCGGCATCCAAAACATTTTTTATGCCGCCATTTTTAAGTTTCGTAGTTGATATTATTCATTTTCGTGTTCGTGATCGAACTCGATTTTTTTCTAGTTTTCATAGCGCGTTTTTTTAATTGTGTGCAGTTATTCAGTTTTTGTTTTATGTTGAATTTTGTGAAAGTTTTCGTTTCTTGTTAATTTGTTAAGGTTTGCAATACCTGTCATCGAATTTTGACAATGACATTTCTTTGTTTACATTTTGGACACCTAATTATGAATCAGACTATAAATATATATAACTCAATGGTGACTGACTGACATAGTGATCTATCAACGCACAGCCCAAACCACTGGACGGATCGGGCTAAATTTGGCATGCAGGTAGATATTATGACGTAGGCATCCGCTAAGGAAGGATTTTGATCAATTCTACCCCCAAGGGCATAAAATAGGGGATGAAAATATGTATTACTTCGTTACGCGAGCGAAGCCGCGGGCAAAAGCTCGTTTTAAATATAAATGTTTTACGTTAGTAATATGTGCGTGGATTGTACTCACTCTATCGTACAGGTGGTAGTTACAACAATTTTTTTCCCTTTTAGTCATTAAGTACTGCCATTTTCGCTAATAATATTTTATTTTACAGAATGTAAACATTTATTATGCTGCCTATTCACTAACAGATTTCTCTGATAAGTCTATTTCACGGGAGAAAAGATTTTTTATGATTTTACTGTTAGAAAGCAAATAAAATTATATTATTTTAAAGTCAGATACCGCATGCGAAACCAGAGAACAACTGTTCCATATTGAATGTCCTTGTACTTAACGTAATTTAGCATTAAACTATTGAATATTCATTAATATTTTTTATAATTATCCACAATTAAAGCCCCTATTTTGAGATTCTCCAGGCGTTCTCATGTTAATTACGGGTTGTCTTAAATTAAACAGAAATTATGGTCATACAAGTCCGCGCCAGTTTTGGACATTCTGCGTACCAAAGAAGGCGAGTGCTGTACACCGTACATGATTTTTTGAGTGAATTATATTGTACCTACATAAGGCGTGTGTAATGTAATTAAAACATGTATGTATGAATACAAGTTCAATGTAGTCCCAATAGGCCACGCCTACAATCTGAGGAGTAATGTGATTCGTTAAAGAAATCGGCCAGTCAATTAGCTTTGGTTTTTGTGCGTAGTGACTGACCTTAGGGTCTGTGTACACGGTTTTGCGCGCGATTAAGCGACAATGCGATTTGCGAAAATGCATGCAGCTCATCTGTCGGTATGTGGTAAATGTGATGGATATGTGTAATCGTACCTAAAGAGGATGGAAGTTGCCTAGGTATGCTACACCTAATCAATTTACGTAAGACTGGAGCCCTACTCTTCCCTCAGAAGCAAAGCGGTATGTCAGTTCAAATAAGATTCGATAAAATCTAGGTTTTGTTATTTATCCTGGGGGTATAAGTTATGTTTATTTATTGATGTTTAAGCCATTTAATGTCCGTAATTTAATTTTAGTTTTTAAATATATGGCAATTTACCTTCGTAAGTTTCATATACTTTTAAGTAGTTTGGGGTAACATTGATATAGAGAAATTATAATATTCTTGGAATACCTCAAAAAGTATGTATTCACATCCTTCGAATTTTACAACAGCACTTAAAAATGCTGTTATTAGGCAGAAACAGGTGTAGTGTGCGATTATACGTATAATTCAAGTTTGAATATAAAAGTCGACGTCGCACAAATAAAATAACCGTGTGAAATGCCCCTTACTCCCACATCTCACATGTTAATGTATATCGGTAGACGCGCAAAAAATGTCTGTCTATTTTGAATAATCGAGTTATAGTCTCGTTTTATTTTGATCTTATTAAACTAGTAAAAAAGTTATGTGGACTAATTATCATGTATGTTTTATGCATAATATTATCCTCTTGTCTTTATGGAAATCGTTAAAATTATACTTTATATTTTTTTTTGTATATATGTAGCTATGTACATATGTCGTATTCTTTGTCGCGTCGTATAGGCCAAAGTGCTCGAATGATTTTAACATTTTTTTTTTATAATTTGAGCCTTACGATAAAGCAGACGTCTATATATAGCTATCTGATATAAAGTAGTCAACGTCGCCTATGAACATTTGCAACACCAGAGAAGTCGGGAATGCATCGCCGGCTTTGAAGGAGAGCTCATTTTGCACCTTTTTTGAAGAGCCCCATATATGTGTTATTGGATTCTTCTAAATTAATAGTCATAGGCTACATTATTCAAATAATTATTATTTAGGTCATTCAACGCATTACTATCCCACTGCTAGGCACGGGTCTCCTCCAGAATGAAAAGGATTAGGGCATAGTCCACCGCGCTGGCCAAGTGCGAATTGATAGACTTCATATACCTTTGAAAACTGTGTTTTTTCTTTTAAGATTTCTCAGGTATGCCGGTTTCCTCACAATGTTTTCCTTAGCTAGTGATTAGCCAGCGTAAACAAGCAAGTGATCATTAATTTCTAATACGCACATAACTTTGAAAAATCAGAGTTGAACCTCGACCAAGAGGCCGAGTTTCTTAACCACTAGGCTAGCAGTGCTTTCTTTTACTAGTTTCTTTTTTTGTTTTTTTTTTTTTTAATATGTCCATTGCATAGATTAGTAAAGATTACTCACGCCTAACAAGAAAATGTACCCAGTTTTGAGAATTGAAATAGTTCCGTAAAAAAGTTTTGCCACGCCTCCGTGCTAAAATGTCCCTAAAATATTTGAAATAATTATTTATTTATTACGTAAATTAGTTATTTATTCGTAAATTTCTCTAAAAATGTTTTTATTTGTCAAGGATTCAAAAAAACAACTTACTAATATAAGCCATTTGTGGCTTCATTCAATTTCAAGGCGGCGAAGTATCTTTACTAATCTATGGTCCATGGTTACGACTACTTACCATAAGGTCTAGAAGATTATATCATGAAGTGGCCCATCTCTAATGGACAAAATTATCGATCGAAGTGAAAACAGTTATTGAGGTGAAAACTACTTACGAATGTAAGAGAAAATGATTAACTTTTCAAAATTACTGGTTATCAACTAGTTTATAGAAATTGTAAATTGCGTGACTACAAACTTGTCGGCATTATAAAGGGTAATATAAAACTGGGTTTTAATGGTTCATACTTCCGATGGAAATTCATAAGTTTATTTTATACCATTTTAGCTTTGAATATTACTTTAATCGCAGTAGGTAATATTGGTTTATAAGACGAGAAAAAAAGAGATTTATCACTCATACCCTATGGGATTTTTTGTATCAGCTGATTTGAAGGTGGTAGAACCCTCTGTGGTTCGACACCGGCACTACCCCCACACTTATATCTGCCTTATAACAGCAGTATAAGCGTTGCTGTGTTATTTTTTAAAGGTGTAGTAAGGATATCGGCCTCTGTGGCCGACCTGAGGTAGGAATCTAATCTTATCTGGGGTTGATTACAGATCTCCATGGGCGTCAGTAGCCACTTATCATCAGGTGGACTGAATGCTCGTCTGCTACTCCTATATTACAAAAAAAACACAAAGACGATAGAATTTCTCAGACACAGAATAGTTAACTGAACCATTGATCATCATCATTTAAATATTTGTCTCGCCGGGAATCGAACCTGGAACACTGCGTGCGAGACCAGTATCCTCATTTATTGTTGATCGTCGTTTGTCCCATTGTCAATTTTAACAAGTTTATGAATCAAGACTTAATGGAGACCGTTACTGTAATATAACGGGTGTAGATTTAATTTCGATGACTCGTGTATTTTGTTTAACGAGCTCCCCTGTACGGTATTGACCGTTTACCACCCACACAAATATACCTTATAAGATACAACGGTGGTAGAACTGTATAGTCCCCGCTAAACTGCTAGTCCGCTCTGAAGTTGTAGCGAGCAGGCGGAGCCATACAATTTACTATGGCGACGCGATTCATTTCTATATTCAGAGCGGACTTGTAGTTTTATGCGGACGATACCTTATGCCTTTTAATAGTGTTAACCGCTGTTATAATCTAGTTTGAAAGGTTGATTTTTATAATATAGGAGTAGCAGACAAGCATGCAGTCCACCTGATGGTAAGTGGTTACTGCCGCCCATGGACATCTGTAATCAATCCTAGATGGGATTAGATATTCCTACCTGAGGTCGGCCACAGATGCACCGCTACCCCTGAGGACTAAGCTGGAACGCCTCGGAAAAGTGTTACCACACCCTTCAAAACGGTACACATCAGCGCTTAACACTGCTGTTATAAGGCAGAAACAGGTGTGGCGGTGGTGCCGCCGGAGTCGAACCACAAAGGGTTCTACCACCTTAAAAGCTTGAAGGGTGATAAAACACTCTTATTTGTTATAGTTAAACTTAGCGATAAAGCAAACGGGTACCTCATGGAAAGCAGTATCGTCGCCTATTGATTTGTAATACCAGAGGAGTCGCCAATGTATCTTCTTCAAAGCCGGCGATTTTTGCACCGGCTTTGCACCTTTTTGAAGAGCCCCAAGTCATGTTTACGAGGTGTTCCAACTTAGTTCCTAATAGTAACGACGCATGTATGTTACATACGATAAAATTTTGTACATTTGTGACGACTCCTATTTCAACCAATAATATCCAAACAATCTTAATATCCTTGATTTTTATATGAATTTAAATTATTGTTATGTAAGGACTAACGAAAATTAAAAATACCTTTTCTACATCTTACATTAATTAATTATTTAATGCAACAACTAAGTAAGAACTTTATTAAAATTAAGAAATACACTTTTACCTGCGACGTAGACAAGATAACCTTTGGACAATTTTATAGAGTTTCATGCAGTCTGCTTTTTCTATAAAACGACCTTAACTATAATGCGCGATACATTGAAAGCGAACAGATAAAAAATCACGCTAACTATCTCAAGGTTCAGTCACGCGTGTATGGGTCAATTTATAGAGATGCTTGTTGTACTGAGTCGATTTGCGATAAGTGCCCTAACCATGAATTTTTACGTTTTGACAAATATGACTGTTTTGGTATTTGTTTACGTATTTGCCTATACAATTTCCAATCAGCGACCCTAGCGGATTCTATCAGAACTATAGTGTCAGTAACGTAACATTAAATGTCTAAATTGACAAAATGGCGCTTTATGTTTTGTCTCTCTTTTTTGCGAACATGTGAGGTAGACAAAAAGAATTGAGCACTTAGTTATTGTTACGTTTACTCAGTCTACTGAAGCAAACGGAACAGAATACTGGATTGAGTAAACGTAACGTAAAATTGTGTGATGTTTTGAAAAGTCAAGAGTAAAGGTGTGAATTTCCGCTTCTCATTCCTGTTACAAGACTAACCGACCCGTGCCCACTTAATTGAGCTTTAATTATATTTTTGTGATGCAATCATGTTGTGAGAACTAATAGACATTATGTTCGTCTATACCGAACCATTTAGTCAGCGCACGCCGGTAAAGCATTACATCTTTCCCAGTTGCCGCTGACTTGATATACATATGCCATTTTTTTTTCTCTAAACTTTATGTTCAATCATAATAAAATATAGCATATAGCACTCCTGAATAGTGTAGTTTTCTCATTATGAAATAATTTTTATGACAGTTCAGTATTTCCGAGATTAGCACTTACAAACAAACAAACAATCGTAGTTACAAACTTTACCTCTTTATAAAATTAGTAAAGATACGTGATATTTTTTAAAGCTTAAATGTGTATTTTAAATTATTGAACATGGTAGAATAATTCGTAATATGACTGCAAAGGCTCCACTAAAGGTAGAATCATTTTGTGGTTTGACTCCTGAGGCTCCATCTGAGGCTTAACGCAGAAGCAATGTTTATTGTTAAGCGCTGTTGTGTTTTGGTTTGAAGGATGAGGTAGACATATTTATCCGATGCATTCCAAATTTAGTCTTTAGCGGTACCGATGCATCTGTGCCGACTTCAGGTAGGATCTTAATATCGCCAAGAACCGCGAATGGATACGGCGATTAGGACATAATCTTCTTGATAAATGTATTTAGTTTGGATTAGGAATTAACATATTATTTTCTGCTTGTATATAAAAGTTAAATTCCCTACCCGGAGTATGGGAATTTAACTTATGAACAACTAGTTTTTGCCCGCGGCTTCGCCCGCGTTTAAAAGAAAATAATATAGCATACTAACACACATAAAACTGAAAATTTGTACTTTCAACTTTGCTAAAGATCATCACTTGATCAAATTAATAGTTTACGATTCAATCCTTACTAATATCGATTAAAATAATCGATGTTTTGGGTCCGAAAGATCTATTATCCGATTAATCGATCTTAGATCGTCATCCCTAGTTCCCGTGGAATTTCCGGGATAAAAACTATCCTATGTCCTTTTTTGGGTCTCAGACTATCTTTGTACAAAATTTCATTAAAATCGGTTTAGTGGTTTGGGCGTGAAGAAGAGACAACCAGACAGACAGACAGACAGACAGAGTTACTTTCGGATTTATAATATTAGTAAGAAAGTAAGGATGAAGAACACAAGCTCATGTAACATCTTACAGGGTTAATCAGGTGAAGCCAGCGTATCTATAATCGAACCTTATATCTTTAAAAAATCTAGTTGCTCTTTTTTCATTACTTAAGAGATAACGGACCTAAGAATGCACACGGACAAAAGAAACACAATATCTACTATATTGCTGGTTGGGGTAAAAAAGTTATGCAAAAAGAATCGCGATTGTACCTAGTAGGGATGTTGAATGTTTCTTGATTATAATTACTGATGTCAGTGACTTTTTCCTTTGGGAATTCTATAAATTTACTGTTTTAAGTTTGTGTACAGAAAATTCTGTGTTAACTTTGAATTATTTTTAGGTTTGGAGCGAACGAATATTGCAAGGGAGCAAAAAAATATTATTATTTTTTTAATGTATTGATTTTCAATTGATTTCTTTAAAAATGATATTTACCTACTTGAAAAAACACAATAAAAATATACGTAACGAAACATAACTTTTGAGTTTTGTTAAGAAAGTACTTGGATCAGTATCTCAAGTCGGGTCAGTCACAATCCGAGTTAAAAGAGATGGCCATCCGAGGATATGTGGGTCTAAAATCTCCACATCAAATGCAGGAGAGGAACTGAAGTTGGTGGAACCCTTTGTGGTTCGACTCAATGAATAACGGCAGTGTTAAGTGTTCTTCTGTTTTGAAGGGTGTAGTAAAGCATAAGACATACTTTTCCGAGGCGTTTCATTTTAGTTCTCAGGGGTAACGGCGGGTCTGTGGCCGAACTCAGGTAAGAATCTAATCTTATCTGGGATTGATCAGCATAGGCGGACTGCAGGACTGAATGCATTGTCTTCTATTTGAGGCCTCTGCAAGCTACTTCGTAAAGCTAGGTACAACATCTACTGTCCCTGTAGTCTCGGGAGTAGAATAGGGCTACGGTATCCCCTGCCTGTCGTAAGAGGCGACTAAAAGGGGGCTTCCGGGGTTGCGGGTGGCAAGAGTGGGAGCTCGGACCGTCCAGCAAGCAACCCCGGGAAGGACGACGGTATGTGTGGTCGCATACCGTCGTAAACACCAGATGGTGTGGGAGGAGCCAAAAGTGCTCCCCCAGGGTAGAGCCCGATCGGGGCATTGCGCTTGGAGGACTCCGGTTGTGTTCCCTCGGAGATCCCGGAGTTCTCCAACAAGCGTTGAGGACGACCACCGGGGGGGTTTTAGTGCGGTAAAAATCCCACATAACCCGGCGTCGCTCCCACGTCGTCGGGTACCTTTTGAAGGTTTCCCCCTCGTAAACAAAAAAAAAAAAAAAAAAAAGGTACAACATCTACTATAGATTGGACCTTGCAAACAAACCGTTTTGAAACGCGGTCCACACTGAGTTCTTATTAACAAGGTAGGTAAGCTTTTACGTAAATCGTAGCATCCCTAACCAAACCGATTGTGCATTTAGTTTTTTGCCGGCTAAAAATAGATGGAGTCGGCAATCGGAAATGTATTGTGGAGTGTCCAATGCCCATAACTGTAAAGTCGCTTAGAACTCCTCTAAGATTTTTTGTGATAAACAGATCCTTTATCTAATTCTTTGTGCAGTGGAGTGTAACGGTCTTTAATTTACTTTGTTCAATTTATTCTTGGGATATCAATTCGGATGCAATTGTTGTTCTATATTTAGAAGTTTAAAAATGGATTTTTTTACATTTATGGACTCTTTGTTCAATTGTTATAATCTTATATATAAAATTCTCGTGTCACAATGTTAGTTACCGTACTCCTCCGAAACGGTTTTACCGATTTTCACCAAATTTTATATGCATATTCAGTAGGTCTGAGACTCGGTTACTATCTATTTTTCATACCCCTAAGTGATAAGGGTTGTTCACCCTTATCATTTTTTTTATTTATATGGCAACACAACGTTCGCCGGGTCAGCTAGTAATTAATAAAATGTCTTACTTTCATCCCAATATTGAAATTGAAAGATAATAACAATATTTTGGTAATTTAATAATATTATATTTGTTATATTTTTTTTTACTATAAATAACATTAGAGCAGCAGATGGGCTTGTAGTACACCTGATGTTAGGTGGTCACAAGTCACCTGGAGCCAATCGTAAATGCCTGTGAGTCAGCCATATATGAATTACGCGAAAAATATGTATAGTGGTGGTACATCCCCGATCGAATAATCAACTCTAAATACAATTGTAATTGAATTCTCGGTTATTAAACAAATTTATAATATTAAATGTCATAGATTTTAGCAACAACATTTCACATTTTTTTTATAATATAGGAGTAGCAGACGAGCAAGCAGTCCACCTGATGGTAAGTGGCTACTGCCGCCCATGAATATCTCTGTAATCAATCCAAGATAGGATTAGATATTCCTACCTGAGGTCGGCCACAGATGCGCCACTACCCCTGAGGACTTAGCTGGAACGCCTCGGAAAAGTTTGTCTTCCTTACCACACCCTTCAAACTGGAACACAGCAGCGTCTAACACTGCTGTTATTAGGTAGAAACAGGTGTGGCGGTGGTGCCGCCGGAGTCGAACCACAAAGGGTTCTACCACCTATAAATTACATTTATTTGCAGATTTTATACATATCCTTATATTTTAATCGTACCGTTTCTAAATAAACACGACAATATGCGCTTCCATCGTAAAGAGAGATTGTAGAGTGCCTGATTTACGGTGAGGAGAGGCCAGTGGTTTAGCTGTAGGCCTGTCTGTTGCGGTGTTAGGGCTGACAGTACTCACGATAACGTAAATATACTCGAATTATATATTTAATATTTATATATTTAATATAAAAAAGCAATGATAGCCTAGTGGTTAAGAAACTCGGCCTCTCGATCGAGGGGTCCGAGGTTCAAATCCCAGGCACGCACCTCTGAATTCTCAAAGTTATGTGCGTATTACAAATTAATTATCACTTGCTAAACGGTGAAGGAAAACATCGTGAGGAAACCTGCATACCTGAGAGATTTATTAAAAAAAATCTCAAAGGCATGTGAAGTCTACCAATACGCACTTGGCTTGGCAAGTGGACTATGGCCTAATCCTTCTCATTATGAGAGGAGACAGTGCCAGCAGTGGGACAGTAATGGGTTGTTGATGATTTAATATTAACAGGTACTCATGGTACGCGGTTTTAATTTCTATTTGCCGATATTTTTAGGGTTGGCAGTACTGCCGATAACCATGGATATATTTTATATTTAAAGGTTACTCTTGATACGCGGTTGTAATTTCTTTATTTTCGATTACCAAATTTGCATGGATCGTGGTTAAGATGCTGCGGTGTTGTGGAGAACCGCTGAGAATTACTAGTAGTAGATTAATCTACTACTCTATGAGATCTACAACTGGGTCGAAAATATTCAATAAAGAAATTAAAACCGCGTATCGTAAGTACCCGTTACATATTAAAATGCCTCAATTCCATGATTATGTTAATTTAAAATTATATAAAGATAGATTAAGTCCAAAAACCGTCAACTTCTTACAAACTTGTTGCGGTCTCAAATATTAGTCAATTGCGTGGAACATGATCACCCCATTCTATGGAAGATGATCTAGAATGTCCTGCGTGCCGGAGTGTTCATTATATTGGTCTGAAACACTGACAGTTTTGAGTTCGATTTCCGACGAGACGGACGTTAAAACGATAAATTTAGAGTATTATTCTGGTTTGGTTTGTGTAATATCTTTGTCTGTTTTCATGACACCATTACACAGGAAATCCATGTACGGCTAATAATAGCACTTAGTACGAGCGCCGCTCGTCGAAAAAAAAGGTTGTCTGAAGTTTTTCGGCAAAAAAGCCCCGTAAGATGGGACCTTATACCCACCGGTCTCTCATAGTCCGCGTCTGCATTTGCAGTATGGGATTATATAGATAGGGATATACATTAGATAGGGATTATTTGGGTCTCGAGGTAAAAAGTCCTGTGACTGGACTTGTAATATTCAACAGGTAGACAGCCCTACCGAGTGATCGCCCGCTAATCTCTGTCAGCGGCCGCTGAAGGATTAACGTCTTTGTGTTGAATTAACCTGTACTTTATTTAAACGCATCTTTTGTTAACTGTTTTTGATTGTTCTAAACTCCTTTCAAAATGAAAACGCATTTTCGACGAAATTGAAATAATTTTTTACAAGCTTGTTTAGATATACCTAAGTATCAAATTTGGCCATTTGATAAGTTACTTTGACCATAGCCATATGTAACCGAGCTGGTTCAAATCGCTGATTTACCCTTACCATGAGTTTTTACGTTTTGACAAATATGACTGTTTTGGTATTTGTTTACGTATTGGCCTATACAATTTCCAAGTTCTGATACAATCCGCTAGGGGTGCTGATCTGTTGTATGGGCAAATACGTAAACAAATACCAAAACAGTCATATTTGTCAAAACGTAAAAACTCATGGTAAGGGTACGGATCAGATCAGAGGAAATCAGTGGTTTTACCTAAAGCTGATGAAAGACAGTGCTAATCCTGAGGGCTAAGATGGTCGCCTCATATGTCGGTCGGTCACGATTTTTCTTATGGTCTTATTGATGTGAAACATCTATAGCCGCACGTACGAGTAAAACCGATTTCTGGCGTGGCGACGCATGCCGTGGCGACGTGTCGCCATGCACAATAACTATTACCGAAGTCACTGATTAAACGAATTAAGTAGTGACGATTTGAAATAAATTCGTAAATTTTTGTATTTAATGAAAATAAATGTTTATTCAATAAACAGTCATCGTTATCTGGAAAAAAATTGTAACATTTTATTTTATCATTATGACATATTTAGTTCCTATCACAATATGTTCTTTTCTGCATATTACTTTTACAAAATAATGTCGATGTTTCACATCTGCCAGGCGTCCCGTGACGGCTCACACTTTTTATTACATCTTCTACGTCGTGTCGAATAAACTCGTAAGTCGTGGACCTAAGACAGTGTTATTATAATTTTGTGTTATAGGTCCACGTTTTCAACGTAGAGACGTACGTCAACGTAGTTATCGACTAATGAAGTTTATTTTTAACAAAGTAGCCAAAGAGTAACCAGTCGACTACGTCCGTGGCAACTACCTCCCATACACGTCTGTATTTGACGTAGGTATAATAAGTCTGTCCCTGTAGTTCCGGGACTAGAATAGGGCTACGGTATCCCCTGCCTGTCGTAAGAGGCGACTAAAAGGGGCTTTCGGGGTTGCCGGCGGCAAGAGTGGGAGCTCGAACCGTCCGGAGAGCAACCCCGGGAAGAACGGCGGCATGCCGTCGTAAACACCAGGTGTGCGGAAGGAGCGCAAAGTGCTCCCCCCAGGGCAGAGCCCGACCGGGGCATCGCGCTCGGAGGACTCCGGTTGTGTTCCATTGGAGATCCCGGAGTTCTCCACCAAGCGCTGAGGACGGCCACCGAGGGGGTTTTAGTGCGGTAAAAATCCCACATAACCCGGCGTCGCTCCCACGTCGTCGGGTGCCTTTTGAAGGTTCCCCCTCGAAAAAAAAAAACGGTATAATAAGTCTAATGTCAGCGACAAATGCTTTTCTACTCCTGAGGACTTAGAGGGAATTCTTCGTTAAGTTTTTTTTTATAATATAGGAGTAGCAGACGAGCATGCAGTCCACCTGATGGTAAGTGGCCACTGCCGCCCATGGACATCTGTAATCAACCCCAGATGGGATTCGATATTTCTACCTGAGGTCGGCCACAGATGCGCCGGTACCCCTGAGGACTAAGCTGGAACGCCTCGGAAAAGTCTGTCTCCCTTACCACACCCTTCAAAACGGAACACAGCAGCGCCTAACACTGCTGTTATTAGGCAGAAATAGGTGTGGCGGTGGTGCCGCCGGAGTCGAACCACAATGGGTTCTACCACCTTCAAAATGTCCGTGTCCCTCTTGTCACATCACAGTCTTCAAACCAGAACACACTGTTATTAGGTAGAAATCGGTATGTCCCTGTTTTCGTATTAAAATATTCTTCTATGAATAGATAACGAAATTCTGATGATGTAATAATATCGAAGCTATTAAAAACTCATATATTTTTTATGCAACAAATATTTTCCTCGTGTGCTAATTTTTAGTTAACTATAAAACATCGATTAGCTACTAAATTGCTTTTTGTATTATTTATAAATTAAAAAGTAATTTAATAAGGTTAGACAGATTACTTAGACGCCAGTAAAAACTTGTTATTAATGTATTTTATTTATTTATTTTTATAATATAGAAATATCGAACGAGTATACAGTCTATAATGGCGCTGCCTTAAAATCTGTAATCAACTCCAGATAAAATAAGAGTCCTACCTGATATCGGTCATAGGTATGCTGCTACTAATCAAATCATCAAATCATTTTTTTTTATTCAAAATAGGTTCTTTACAGAGCACTCTTTGAATGTCAAACTACCACCACTTCACAAGGTGTTTCGATATGGAGAAGAAGCGGCGAAATGAAATGAAATGAAATGAAATGAAATATATTTATTTTGTATAGCCCTTTACACCCGAGATGATATGAGCGTGAGTTTCACTTTAAAAAAATTCCCACGTGATAGCTTCTTATTTTTCGAAACGCAACCGATGCCGATCGATCGTGAGGAGAATATCGCACGTGTTACCGGCTAAGTGAGCGGGGTGCAGACGGTCAGTTGTGCTAGGGACTCGTCCAAAGATGGCAGATTTTTTCGACCCGCGCACTGTCACAGGTATATAATTATTTTTGGTATTAAATGTTAAGTATCTATTATTAATTATTGCTAATTTAAAAGCTAAAAGAACACTAAATACGTGGACTTTAGTAGTTTATTCGATTTACTTGCAATTTAGATACAATTAGGTTGCAAATCTCAACTGTTACGATCGTGTGCCTACGGTTGTTGGTGCAGAATAACGTTTGATGAAAATGCTTTTATTGCTATTACCAGTTATGTGTAAGTTTCGTCAATAACAATTTTGTTTGTTTCAATTTTAGGGGTACATTTAAATGACGATCAGATTTTGCAAGTGCGGGGTGAGGAGTAATATATCGGACATTGAAGATCTTCATGAAAGTGAAGAGCTTCAACCAAATAGATTAGAAGAGTTTCAATTTGAAGAATTGTGCCCTGAAACAGATCCAGAAGCACATGCAGACCCTCAAATAGAAACTAACCTAGAATTGGATCTGGAACTTGAGCCTGAACCTCAACCATCTACTTCAAAATCATCCCTAGAAATTTCTCGCCGCCTAGCATCTTCACGTCCAACACATCGAAAAATAGCTTGGAAAGAATACGTTTTCTGTCTTGAAAAGGTCTATACATCCCTACCAACATCTCCAGTAAAGTTTACAAAGAAATATTTTTATTAATATTTTAATTGTGAGGCTCTTGATATGTAACCAGATGCACAAATTTATATTATCTAAGAAGAACCGGTCGAAAACTTAATTTAATTGCAATAGATATGGCTAAAGTTTTCTCTTTCTGCATTATCATTGGATGTATTCCCTAGCCAAGAATACCTACGCCTTGGAGACCTGGATTGAAGACGGAGGCAATAACGGAAGGAAGAAGAATGTTGATTTTCATAGAATTACGTAGTTTAGGTTTCATTGCCAAGACAGATTTTTTATAAAGACTAATGAAAATAAAGACAGTGATGTTAAATATCTCCAAATTGTTTTAATTTTGTAATATTTTTTCATAAAAAACTATTTTTTTTTGCAATTTTCACGATCGTGAGTGTGACAGTTCCCACCGGAGACTCACGATCGTGCGGGTCGATTTCTGGATTAAGTATAAACTGTGGATTTTTTTTCCTATTTTTTGTGGATCCCTTAAGCTATATAAAAAGCCGTGATAAACGTTTTGAATCGGAAATTGCGAAAAAAAATCTTCGGGTGTAAAGGGATAGGCCAACGGCGGCACTTACAAATTGTCAGTTACAATATTTTCTTAAACTACTACCGGATCGGAACGCGACCGAAAGAAACTCCATAACACACATCTTTTAAAAAAAATGGATTTTACAAAGTTAAACTTAACCTAATGGTACATGTGGAGCTGGAACTACTTCAGACCGTTTTGTCAGTCAAATAATCACTAAGTATATAGTACGCTTTTTTACATAGCGTTTGTTTAACTACATGTTTGAACTTTTTTTCTGTGAGATTCAAAATGTGGTCGGGTATTTTATTGTAGTAGCGAATACAGTTACCCATGAAAGATCTAGCCACCTTGCATAATCTATGTATAGGAATTGCTAATTTATTTCTATTACTAAGAGGACTAAGTGGGAATGCCTCGTATAGGACGTGTTTCTTATCACATCCTTCAATTCGGAACATGGCAGTGAATAATACTGTTATTTGGCAAATATACTCGTGGTGTGGCATCGGTGCTTCAAACTTATTTCTCAAGGATTCAAAAAAAGAACTTACTAAAATCAGCCGTATGTGGCTTCATTCAATTTCAAGGCGGCGAAGTATCTTTACTAATCTACTCGTATGACCGGAACAGGAAAAATAAAAAAATATATATTAATAAATATTTAAAAAATATATTGATTATTGTGCTATATTGATTAACAGTGACCTATGGCTTGCACGAATAACATAAGCGCATATGCACATCAACACTTCAACAATGCTCGCGGTAATTGCAATCACAACAGACATAAGATGTCATTCAAAGGACAAACATACTACGTAATCACTCAATGATTGCTTAATAGCGTGTTTCGCAATATTATAGGTACGGAAAGTCATATTTAATTAGACTCCTTTACAGCTTAATGCTTCACTAAGATTCCGTGTAGTTCCGGGACCAGAATAGGGCTACGGTATGAAAAAGGAGAAAAGAAAAGGGGGCTTCCAGGGTTGCCGGCGGCAAGAGTGGGAGCTCGAACCGCCCAGCCAGCGGCCCGTGAAGGACGGCGGTATGTGTGACCATATACCGTCAAACGCACCAGACGGTATGGCGGGCGCCAAGCTCACATGGGCGGAGCCCGACGGTGCAACGCGCTAAGAGGACTCCGATTGCGTTCCGATCTTGACCAAATGCATAGTTTACGATTCAATCCTTAATCGATATTAGATCGATTAAAATGATCGAATGGGTCCAAAAGATAGACTCCCCGATTAATCGATCTTAGATCGCCATCCCTAGTTCCCGCGGGATTTCCGGGATAAAAACTATCCTATGTCCTTTCTCGGGTCTCAGACTATCTTTGTACAAAATTTCATTAAAATCGGTTCAGTGGTTTGGGCGTGAAGAAGAGACAACCAGACAGACAGACAGAGTTACTTTAGAATTTATAATATTAGTAAGGAGTTAACTTACGGGAATCTTCCGACGACATACATTTTGTTTCTCTGTTTTGCGCGCTTTCAAACAGGCGAACCAAATTTGATGGAATTTTTTTTGCTAATTAGTAATTTTTACATCGTGATTAGGATTATATTAAAAATATCTACAAAATTCAAAAAAAAAACGCGGTCCCTATGTAAATTATCTTTTACCAAATTTTTATGCGATTCTAGGATGACCACCCGGTTGCACAAGGCGCCATATTTGCCCTCCTTAGCTATATTTTAAAATCCCACTCGAAAGCTTTCATCCCAGAGGAAGTTTTAAGCTCCATTCGTATGATTTACTTTCACTTGAAAAAGAGCTCTTTATCTGTTTAGACATTAGTCGTTCAAATGACAAAGTACACAATGCACCAACCACCCAAAATATCAAGACATTTCCTGCCATTCAATTCACAAGCTCACGGAGGTCAATATAATCTGGTGTTTTTGAAATGTCTACACCTCTTCCAAACAAATCAAACATATGGAACTGTTTGATGTATTGGACGGACGTGAGTCGTGTACATTCAAACATACTTAAGTTGCATAGTTTTAGGGTACCTTTTTAAATGGGTCGGTTAGTTTTCTTTAGGTGTTGACAAGATAAGCAAGGATTTCGAAGGTGACAAAAGTAGGGACTATTTTAAAGTATTTTGGTTCGTATCGTTGTTTTGGTAAGGTTTATCGTTGTTATTAATTATACCTTTGTTTTCTTAATTATAGTCGCTTCTTAATCAGACAATAAAATACATTCCTTAATGGAATGTAAAAATATATATATATAAATTTATTGTTAACAGTGTTTCTGGACATTTCGTCGCTTAAAAACAAAAAAAGCTTCAAGGTTTTAAAAAGAAAATGAAATAAAATAAATACTATGAATATGAAACGTGAACAGAGGCGATGGCTGATTTGAGGCATTTCTATTTTGTTGGTAGCTTTTGTTTCGAGACTGCAACCGCTGCAACTTCATACTGTAACTTTCGTCTAACGAATCTTGAAATTTCACTCTCATCATTTTTCAAAATGCGCCTAAGTAAGTATAACTTCAAAAATAAAAAAATAATAACTTGACAAAACAATTTGGAAAGCAAAAATAATAATTTTGAAGTTTAGTAACTAAGTATAGTAAGGGTAGTACTTAATACGTTTCAATTTAGTCCTCGCGGGTAGTCGGGTAGTAAATTGTAAGGTCGTTTGTCCACCGCACCGTCACCGAGCCGATACCGAGAACGAGATTATTTTGGGGCCGATTTTAATTAGTCGTGCGTGACGGCAAAAATTTGTCCACCGCGACATATATCGACATGACAAGTTCCAATGTGTTTTATATTGCCGGCACATCGGCCCGTCAAAATCTTGGTGTCGATCTAGCGGTCACGCCGATCTACTCGAAATATCGGCGGCCGGGATGACGGTGCTCGGGTGACGGACGTGCGGTGGACAAGCGGCTATAGTAAATGTATGTACGCTACCTCGGCGCCGTCATTAATTATTATCGGTATCGGCTCGGTGACGGTTGCGGTGGACAAACAGCGTAAAGGGCGAGCTCGCGACTACAATTATTGTATTTTATATTTAAAGCCGTGATAGCCTAGTGGTTAAGAAACTCGGCCTCTTGATCGAGGGGTCCGGGGTTCAAATCCCAGGCACGCACCTCTGATTTTTCAGTTATTTGCCTATTACAAATCAACTATCACTTGCTTAAACCGGTAAAGGAAAACATCGTGAGGAAACCGGCATACCCGAGAAATTAAAAACAAATGTTTTCAAAAGGTGAAGGTTACCAATTCGCACTTGGCTAGCGCGGTGGACTATGGCCTAATCCTCCTCATACAGAGAGGAGACCCGTGCCCAGGGGTGGGACAGTAATCCGTTGATGATGATGATGATGATGATGATATGTGATATGTAGTCTCAAAATGTATTTCTAATCCTAGTATGTTAAGTAAAAAAAAACATTACTTTATTATTATCTCTAAAGCCCGCTCCACATTCTCACGAGAACCTCGGGAGAATTTCGCGAGAACGCGAGAAAACTCCGATTCGTATAGGCTCCACATTATCATTTCTCGTGCTTTTGTCGCGTTATCGCGAGATTCTCGCGAGAATGTGGAACGGGCTTAAGAAAGGCAATAAAATATGGACGCTTGGTTAATTTCTTTTTTCGAACAGTATAAATCATTACGATTTTGGTTCGAGTAAGATGCGAAAGAATTCATAATTCGCTTTCAGAAATTAATATTCCTATCTCGTCCATACATCGCCTTTAGTGATGTAATTATCACATAAATCCATATTCATTATGCAATATGGCTTGTCGAAACAATGGTATAACGTAATCTCGAAGTCTGGTTGTTTAGACATTTTTTCTGATTGTTTTAACCGATTGCAACTACCACAAGCGATGAACTATCACTTACAAAGTAATGATATTATGGATATATGTATTATCTTCGAGTGATAACAGAAAGCTCATTTAAACGCTTTTACTTCCTTTGTTGACCTTATTAGAGCCCTATATGGATATTCGTCGGCGAATGTTTAATATTTTTTTCTTTAATTTTTTAATATGTAGAAGTAGCTATCGAGCATGCAGTCAACCTGATGTTGAACCAGAACAGTCGCGCTTGAAACTGTTTTTATTAAGAAGGAATAGGTGTATTTTTTTCGGTTGAAATATCCTTGTCCCGGGACTAGAATAAAGCTACGGTATCCCCTGCCTGTCGGAGTTCTCCACCAAGCGCCGAGGACGGCCACCGGGGGGGTTTTAGTGCAGTAAAAATCCCACATAACCCGGCGTCGCTCCCACGTCGTCGGGTACCTTTTGAAGGTTTCCCCCTCGTAAACAAAAAAAAAAGGTTCAAGCATCCTAAACATAATGTATGGCATCACTTTAGGAGCGCACATTCGACAGAGACTACCTCGTGCGGATTGATTTCCTCGCCTGCGATTTTATCGTTACTAGTCGTGAATGAAACATGCCCTAAATTCCATACAGCACCAAGTCCGCTTGTCTGCCATTATGCTTGTTTTGAACGCTTCACTTTTATTTTTCTACCATTATGTATGGTTCTTGTAAATGCAGTTAGAATAATGGCTGTTTAAATCGATTTGCTTTTTTTCTGTATCAGCTAGTTTATTTTTCTTATGCGTAATGACATGCAGGTTGTGTTTCGAGTAGTGAGCAAAACTGGTTCAGCTGAAACCGAAACCGATAACGAATTTTCGGTTTTCGTCCTGCTTTCGGTTGGAACCGAAACCGAAGTCAAAATAAACGTCCCATTAAAATATTTAGATGGCACCTGAGATTGCTCTAAAAATATATTTATTTTTACATTTTCACTAGATACTTCGTACGAAAAGAAGTTAAGTTTAATGTGTGTAAAACTCTTTACCTTATATCCTTATCTATCTTTTGAGATTAATATGTCTCAAAACTTAAGATAAGACTTGTCTTATATATAGTGATTGTAAGCTGTTCATTTGTACTAATTTTCGTGTCAAAACATTCAAACGTCTTTAGAGTTTGAGTTAAGAATAAAATTTAGGTATTCTAAAAAATGTAGAAATGACACTTAACGTTCCTCTAAAAATATGTATTTTTATATTTTCTGTTGGTAACTACTTCGTGCGAAAACTTCAGTTTAATGTGTGTAAAACTTAACCCCTTTACCTAAAGTAAGTTTAAGATGTCTCATAATTTAACTCAACATACAATTGTAAGCAATTTAGCTGTACGAATTTTCCTGTCAAAATAATATTAAACATTCAAACATTATTTAAACATATTATAAGTAGTTCAGATTAAGATTCCCTCTAAAAATCTGAGGATGACACTTAACGTTGCTGTAGTTAAAAAAAATTTATTTTTAGGTACATTTTGCTGTCGGTACTTCGTGCGAAAAGAACTTAAGTTTAATGTGTGTAAAACTTAACCTCTTTACCCAAAGTGAGTTTAAGCTAACGTGCCCGAGGTCCGAGCTGTGCGCACATAATATGTCGTTATCTTGGCATAGTTTTGTTGGCTATTTAAAATACAGACTCTTGGAGGTAGCGGGTCGTGACTGTGCATACTTGCGTGTGGTATAAGTTGTGAGATCTAGAGTATTATGTTTTTTTTATTTATAATATAGGAGTAGCAGACGAGCATACAGCCCACCTGATGATAAGTGGCTACTGCCGCCCATGGACATTTGTAATCAACCCCAGATAAGATTAGATATTCCTACCTGAGGTCGGCCACAGATGCGCCGCTACTCCCAAGGACTAAGCTGGAACGCCTCAGAAAAGTCTGTCTCCCTTACCACACCCTTCAAACCGGAACACAGCAGCGCCTAACACTGCTGTTATAAGGTAGAAATAGGTGTGGTGTGGTATGTTGTTGTGTTTTAATTTCTATTTTGTAAGTACCTACTACACAATAGTATTTATACACATATGTATGCCGGTTTTTCGGAAGTCCTTTAACAAATATAGTGTGGATATAGATTTATAATGATTTTTATCGCCATGAAATTTTTAATAAGATATCGATAGTGCGAAGCAGACGCTATATTTAGTTGCTTTTGATTAACATTAACAGTGAAATTCTAATCTATTTTCTCATCTAAATATTGTAGTTAAGCTGACCGAAATTTATGAAATTTAAAAACATATATAATTTAAATTATTAAAAATTTGATTCAGTAAAATCTTTACAAAAAATAGTTTAGTGAATTAATAAATTTAAGAAACCATTTTACTATATCTATTAACTCATATATTGCTTTTGCTTGTATGAACTACTAACTACGATGTTAGAATTTTTAGAATCCTGCCGTCCGCTATTCTTATAACTTGGGCCCCACAACAAGGGTAGCCCATGAAATTGTGCATTACCATCATCGTTCCCCGACCTCGCCACAGATATTAAGGGGCCTCTGACCCCTCACTTCGATCAATTGTCCAACAACGTACAAATACAATTATCTTTATCATCTCACAGCGCATTGTATAGAGCTGTAGAGTCTTTAGACTTAAGAGATCAACTCATTGATTTATTTATGGTAATTGCTAAACAGTTGTTATTATAGGTATTATGGTTAATAATTATTAGTAAGAGTTATTATAGGTATAAGTAAAAGGTACTTGTTATATTAAAGTAATAATACAAGTACCTTTTTATTTTTTTTAAGATTATTCTCTAGGATCTTAGTAACATTCAGGTTAGTGCTTTTTAATGTATTTGAAAAAATAATTATTTCAAATAATTATTTTAAAATAAATACCTATGATTTGCATAAATTCTGATTTTATGTAACAGAAAAAAATAATTAAATTAATATTATCATCGTAACGCACCAGCGTAATCACTTCCGTTACAAAAACCGTTACACCATCTCATGGTACATAGAGGTTTCCCTTCAAAATTATTCAGTCATCAAGAAAGCTTCAGCCTGAACAATTCGACCTAAATGAGCGGTTACGATAACAGTCGTATATCATCAAATAAATGCCTATGTCATAAACCTTTACGGTTAGTTATAAATGCTTTCTTTTGCCATTTAGCACTGTTCGTCTTTGTGTCACCGCTTCTGACATAAATATTTAACGTCATCTCCATATGGTAACGTTTATGCAACTTCGTGGTTTTAACAACCACACTAAATCAACCTCTATTTTGTTTTCCTTAATGTCTGTATTGCACAGATAGCTAGTTAGATTTCAGTAATTAAAAACCCATGCGTTTCTTTACTTTGATGAGCCACCCATCCTATTTCTGCGAAGCGAATTTCTGTTATGTACCGAATTTAAAGGGATCATCAATGAAACATTAGGTCTGACGGCTTTCTTGCTCAGCGCTCGTGATGTCAGCGATTTGATTGTTATTTTCTTATAATCATCGACTATTAAATATTGTGTCTGCTTAATTAGAGGAGACAGGTTTGGAACCCTTACTTATGTTCGCATAGTCAATTAAGTTTCGTATCGATTTTAAGTGCATTGTTCATTTACATTTATAATTTGTTCATCAAGATATGGCTCAATATTTTGTTGGCTTATAAAGGGAGGAGGAGTATTGTCTTTTGTTTTTGTATTGTTTGAGTTATTATTATAATTGCTATTTGTTTTAATGCAAAATATCAGACGAGAGGAATTATAAATTATCAAATTATGTTTTTTAATGTCTTTTAAAGTTGGATCACTGTGTGATTTCTACTTATCACATCTATTTCTTCCTTATCTATATTAGCAGTGGAGTGTTCCTTTACTCTAGTTTAAAAGCTGAAGATAGGCGTTGCTTCTATAGTTCAACTTTGAATGGTAAGGCAGAATTTTGCGACACGTTCCAGCTTAGTCCTCAGGGGTAGTGGCGTATCTGTGACCGACTTCTGGTAGGAATATCTAATCCTATGTGGGGTTGATTACAGATGTCCATGGGCGGCAGTAGCCACTTATCATCAGACGGACATGCTCGTCTGCTACTCCTTTATATTATAAAAAACAACTTCATCTAAGATGAGCTGTTAAATTAAAGTATCAGGATTATTGTTTTTCTGATCAATCCCGCTTCACGCTACGCGTATCGGTCCATCCACGCCAAACTCAACCAAGCCATTACATTGTCATCTAACATACAAAAACTCCCCAATTATTGACTTTCAAGATGCCTTCAAAAATATTTCTCAATGCATTCCAAACGGACATGATAATCGTTGTGGAAATATAATAAAAAGCTCTATTGTAATATTGTTATTGTGTAAGATGTTAATTGGGCTCCCTACACTGTGCTAAGTGCTTAGGGCCCATTTGCACCTTTTTTGCTTGAATTTCAAATGACTTCGAAACAGTTCCGTGAACTCAGTGTTTGGTGAGTGCTTACTGTTTGATCTCGGAGTATCGTCTGAAAGTTTGCTATTTAGGGTCCCGTAGTCAAATGCGTAAACAGTGGCTGCACCTCTCTACCTTCTATCTCCCTCTCTATCTCTAACAGTTCTGCTATTCAAAGGTAGAAAATTAAAGTTCATATGTAGGAAGCTTCTGATGTAATTTTTGAAATAAGAGTTTTTGTCGGATATTAGCGACTATAGAACTTACCGAGTTAGTTAGGGTCGCTTTTTATTAACAAAAATATTAAGAAATAGAAAGAAAGAAAGACACATTTATTCGGATAATTGCAACACAAATGATATACTATAATAGAAAGAAACAAAAAAATAAAAATAACATAAAATAAAAGAAAAAAGAAATAAAACAACAACAAAAGGACAATAAATGTACATTCAATTATTACAATAATATGTGTTGCAAAGACCACGAAAACGGACAAACTAGATTTTAAATAGGACTGTAAAAACGCAGAAGTAGAACAGAACTGAATATATAGAATTACATTGGCCATATACATCTGGAGGCACGGCAGTGCCTCCGCCAAGTCGAGCCAAAAGAAGCGGCACGGCCGTACCATACTTTTCCCGAAGCGATTCGGCCCATTTTTGACCCCCTGTAACTTCGTTGCATATGAAGCTAGAAGCCTGAATTTTCAGGAGCCAAGCAAGGATTGTATAGACACGGTACATTTCGAATTTCATTCAATTTGAACCAGTAGTTTAAGAATTACAAGTAGTTAAAGTTCGTAATTTTGTCACTCACTCACTGACTGACTGACCGATCATCAAAAGTTTAAGGCACTTCCAGCAGACATAGAAGGTTGAAATTGAGAATACAATTAGTGTTTAGTATATAACTCATAGAAAAACTAAAATATTTTGCAATTTCTGTCCAGTTATCTAGATACACCAACTACATTAAATAACTTTGTATCCTATATAAGTTATATAGGATTACAAAGTTACATTTGCAGTTAATGAATCTGTGTTTCTGTCCGCGAAATGTACGAGTAGTAGGGGAGCCCATTATGTTAAATGGGTAGAAACTCGAGCGTCAATAGGACGTATACGATTGTGTAGATTACACGTTAGAGTGAAGAAAAGGTTGTGTGATATTTTTCGATTTACCGTGGGAATAGTTTCTAGATGATTCGAAAAATGTAAAAAGCAGAGTCAGACATACTCAAGGCGCGGCAGGTTAGTGATAGAGTATATATCTCTGATGCCGGAAATATGTTTATTTGCTGGTTTGCATAGGGGGACAGCCATACGAGAGGTAAAAATGGAAAAAAAAGTAACCAGCACATTAGATTTTCAAAGGGCATATGAAGTTACCCCAGATGAGTCCCCCATTCGAAAGACTGACGATTCGATTCGAAAGACTGTAACTCTTCGAAAATGGGAAAAAAAAGTTATCTTGACACACTCGAGGGCGTAATATTATTATACAGGAAATTCCAGCTGATGTTTTACTTATCATAACCCTTCATGTGACGATTTAGTGGAGGGGTTTTTTATACTGACGATTTGAAAAAAAAAATAGAATGAGAATATATAAAGAATAATGTATTTTCCATAAAATTTGCCTTTTCCTTTAGTTTGTTGTACACTATTACTTTCCAGGGATCCATGCTAATAAATGGCGCTATCAGATAGTGCATATTTTCTAGCATTATTTCCTTTGTATTAAAAAAAATACCGCACTCGAGTATGTCCAGGTATAGATTTTTTGCAACCTTATTACTCCCTAACGCCGCCCTCAAACCATCAGATTATAAATTTATTGTTTTCAGCATGTAATTAAGCTACTATAGATAATACGATTTTTTATTAATAGTCTGATGGACTTCCCTGGTTGAACCCCCCAAATGGATAGTTTAAGATACTCTATAGGATGTAAGGTATCTCCCATATCTTAATCTGCCGCGTTCGAGTCACTCTCGAAATCCCGTCTTGGGCTCCCCTACTATTATAGGCGACGTCAATTGTTTTTATCCTCGAGACAAAAGACGTTTTCAATTCCAACTTCAATTTAAATTCAATTCAAATAATGGGTGAAGTGCGAATCGAACTCGTACACTGAGGGTTCCGTACCACAAAAATATTTGTTTATTTTATTTTTATTTATACTAATTGATGTTATAGCAGCCATATAATGCATTGTGAACATTTCAAATGAAAAACGCTAAAAAATAGCAGGTCCTTATATGTTTGTCTCTGTAGTTCCTGGACTAAAAAAGGGTTACGATATCCCGTGCCTGTCGTAAGAAGCAACTACAAGGGGGCTTCCGGAGTTGGGAGTGGCAAGAGGGAGCTCGAACCGTCCAATAAGTGTCCCCGGGAAGGACGGCGGTATGTGTAGTCGCATACCGTCGTGAACACCGGATAGTTTAGGAGGAGCGAAAACTGTTCTCCCAGGGCAGAGCTCGATCGGGGCATCGCGCTTAAAGGACTTCTGTTACGTTCAGTCGGAGATCCCGGAGTTCTCCAACAAACGTTGAGGACGGCCACCGGAGGATTTTAGTGCGGCTAAAGTCCCACATAACCCGGCGTCACTCCCACGTCGTCGAGTACCTTTTGAAGATTTCCTCCTCATAAAGAAAAAGAAGGCCCTTGTATGGCAACTCTCCTTTATTTGAAAGTTTTTCTTTTTATTTTTAGTACTTATTGTTAAAGCGGCCACCATTATACATATTCCGTAAAATTTTTAAATTTCTATCTATTAAGGTTCCAGAAATAGAGCTCTATGTCAGACAGACAAACGGACAGTTTAGAAATAGGGTTCCGTTTTTACCCTTTGGGTATGGAACCCTAAAAAGTTATATAATATCAAAAACATTCCGAATTTCTGACAAATGTCATGAGAAAAAAACTAGATGTTACGGCTAATGTGCCTAAATCAGTTAAAACGCAGATAGCTTGCCCACTACCTAAAGTACAAAACGAAGATTGTATCAATTTTCACCCCTTGACGTCGACCCGTGCATGCCATGATGCGTCGTCGTGTCATGAATTTACGACAAACATTGTATATTTTCACGAAACAATATCGCTTTGCGGCACGATGTCGCTATGTGTCACGATACGTTGTCGTGTCGTAAAAAGGTATGTGTTTTAGCCCTAAGAACAAGTCTGAAAAGATGTTTCGAATTTTAACTACATAGTTAATCTGCATATTTTCTAGCTAATCTTAAGCCTAGTTAATGTGTATGCTAACGTATTCTACAATCTAACGGTAACATACACAAAATACAATAACTGTCGTGAGGTTAAGCAACTGTCACCGCATTATAAAATAATAATAAGTTTGTTTCCAAGGAAACAAGTGTTTAGGCAAATTTCGGCCTTATTGAGCATAAATAAATGTCTATGAAAATAATTTTTATATGTAAGCACATAAAAAATTACAATGTTCACAATAGAAAATCCCTAATAACTTCTAAACGGATTACCCTAATTACACAATTCCTTTTGCCCTATCCGTTTTAGACATAAACCTACCAAATGGCATTAAAGACAAACCAATATATATACGAACAAAAAATCATGTTTTCAACTTACGTAATATTAGGTACGTAACATTTCAACGCAATATTACAAAAATTTAGTTAAGTTCGTTTCAAATGATTCGAAATAGGAAACTACTATATAAATCGAGCTTAGATATCCACTTTATAACATATTCTTGCCATGATCACCAAAAATATCAGCTCCTAGTAGCTTGATAATTGATAGCCATAAAAAAACGAAAATCCACAGTTTAACGTTGAATTTAAACAACCGTCCATTGCACAATTAGGGTATTTTTTTTTGCTCCATTGCTTGTACAAAACAGTTACAAACGCGTGTCAGAAATGAACTGACAGTCGCGCACGTATGCGCTCGAGTCCCCCCGAGATAACGAGTCGGTAAGTGGTGTCTACGTGTGCGTTACTCCAGCCCACTTTGTATGAAGATTGACTTCTGTTAGTTTTTATTTTGTGGTAGTACCTACCCGGAAAAAACGTGGAAATTATTATAAGAAACCTTTTTAATATAAATAATTTTAAGTATGAATTTGTTAGCGGTGAGTAAACTTACTGAAAAAGGATTTACTGTTAATTTCTTGAAAAACGGTTGCACTATTAGTAACTCTATAGATATTATCATCGCAACTGGCCACAACGTAAATGGTATATATACAATTTGTCAAATCACCGATATGTAATTTGACAATGTCTAATAAATATTGGCATAGAAGACTAGCCCATATTAATCCGGAATATATGCGAATTTTAAAGAATATTATGACTGGTCTTGATAATGTGAACATTACCGACGGATATGACGACTAGTGAGAAACCATTTCCAAACCTCTGAACGCGAACGAACGACATACTGGAGATCGTACATACAGATTTATGTAGTCCCATGGAAGCTAGTTCACTCAACGGTTCAAGGTACATGTTATTATTTATCGACTATTATTCTCGAATGACACGATGAATGTTTATTTTCTAAAACATAAGAGTGAGTCTTTAAGAAATGTCAAAAATATAAAGTGTTGAAAAGGGAACTAGCAAGTCGAACAAATGTATGAGATCAGATGGTGGGACGACATTTTGTAATAGAGCTTTCAATATTTTCTTATCAACAAATGGAATTCTACATAAGAAGGCGATACTATATACCCCTAAACAAATTGTTGTGGTTGAAACAGCTAACAGAACTATTATTGTATATGCGAGAAGTCTAAAACGAATGTTATCATTATTAAATAAATATTTCATTTCATTTCAGAAGTCAGAAGTCTATTATAAATTGAAACTAATTTGAGCAAGGGCAGTAAATACTGTGGTTTATATCAAAAACCGGAGTCCGACGAAGTCAGTGAAAGATTACCAATGATTTTTGTCGGATATTCAGAAGAAAGTAAGGGATGTCGATTATTTAATACGAAGACACGTTAAATCCCAATAAATAAATAAATAAATCACAATCAGTAGAGATGTTTTTAGAAGATGTTTTTCCTGAGGATAACGGGCATAATTTCAGTTGTCAAAATAGTAACTTTTTTAGATTTAATTTATTGTCATGTTCGAATGAAAGTGATGATGAATGGCAAGATTATTTACATAACTACAAAGACTACCTAAACAATTTAATTGCCTTTAAAAAAATCTGTTGTTGAGATTCAACTAGTGGAAGGTACCGGAAAGGAAAAGAGTAGAAATATCTACAAAAAGGAATGAGATGCCATCAAAAACAATGCTTGTAAAAAGATCCAAGTCTCGCCATTCAATTCTTCTACCGTAAAAAGTCTTGAGATCTATGTAATACCAAGCCGGTAATGTATGCAGTCCCTACTTAAGGGACCTTCTGTCTTAAGGTATTATCTCACTATCTAACCTAACAACATCTCATGGGACCATACCAATATTAAAAATATTTTATGTTCTAAATAAATTGACGTGGCAATCGTACTAATGTTACCTGTGTGATGCGATATGATAAGATGAAAACACAATGTGACTTGCAGTACGATTGCCACGTTAATTTATTTAGAACATAAAATATTTTTAATATTGGTATGGTCCCATGAGATGTTGTTAGGTTAGATAGTGAGATAATACCTTAAGACAGAAGGTCCCTTAAGTAGGGACTGCATACATTACCGGCTTGGTATTACATAGATCTCAAGACTTTTTACGGTAGAAGAATTGAATGGCGAGACTTGGATCTTTTTACAAGCATTGTTTTTGATGGCATATTATTATCAGTTAGTAGTAGTAGTATATGTATGTTTAGTATTATAAGTTAAATGAAAGAGATTATTCATTCCTACTATAATGTTAAAAAGCCGTCAATATTTGAAATATCGATTTGTGGTTTATAATCCTGACATATCGATACTAAGCTATCAATATCAATATCAGTATATTAACAATATCGCTCATTTCGAAACTGCATGCATCGGTCAATTATGGTTAAAACACTTGACTAAACCACTTAAATCATGTAACCAAGTTTATAATTAATAACTCAAACGAGTTAGTATCCTTAATAGATCTTGATTGTATTTTATCTGACGCGATCTAATCATGACGGAAGCTTGTAACTATCGCTCTGTTTAACTCAATGAGGTGTAATTAACTTTGATATGCACTATGTCACAAAATAAAGTAGTAGTGGTTTGAATTTGGTATCTCCCCGGGTGTCCGGAGTTCGTATCCCAGTTACGCACCCTTATAGTTGAAGGGCGAAACTACAAGTGAATTATAATGTTTATTCTAAATTCCTATAAGTAAATTAAAAACGTAAAGGTATCTTGGATTTGAACTCTGAACTATCTGAGGCAGGAAACGTGAATTCTTATTTATATTTTATTTTCTTTTAATTTTAAAGCATTTAAGTTCCTTGGGGTAGCAACGCATATAGTTGGATTAAGTTGAAACTAAATGTTATATATCTCGTACTATACTTTTTTATCTAGAATTATAAAGCCTTAAACGCATCTTATTCTCGTACCTGGTAATGACAGATATACATACATAATTATGTTGAAACGATGGTGGTTTCTCCAGAGTAAAATCAAAAATATTCTACTACTTTTAAATTACATTGTTAAAATTCGGTTACAAACGATATTTGAAATCTATAAAATATATACCTATTTTATAGATTTCAAATATCGTTTGTAATGCCGCAAAGGGTTCTACCATCTTTGATTTCTATATTAAGTACTTGTTATAACATCGGTCTCTTTGAAGTTTGAAGCTCAATAATATTAGCACACGCGCGTTAAATCTCAATACATTATTGACGTGCGTCGTAAGAGACACCTCACATACGAGTATTATATCTTAAAAACGTTCCCATAAACACTTCATATTGTTCAACATAAAACCTTGTTCAAATTGTCAAAAGAACAATGGACAATACGCGATTCTGTTCTTTATCGGTTTAACGTGAAGTACAATTTGACGTGCGTTAAACTGACGTTGTGGCGTTGTGACGTTGCACCGTGCGTTGCGACGGATTTATTTAACGTTGTCGTGATAACTCGTCGGTTAATTAATTTGTTTGTTGGTGAACTTTATTTCTTGTTACGTGCGTTAGTGTAAGTTGAGAATAGTTTGGTTTGTGTCTTAAAGTAGGTATATACTTGTAATATAGTTTGTAAGTTATTTTTCCAAAATGAACTAGTTTACATTTCACTTGGAAATCATTAAAAATATTTTAAATATATTTCTTTAGATTTTGTTTACTACCCCAAGAGAAAATAAATATTATTATCCCCGAAATAAACGATGTAAATACCAATAAATTTTAAAATAAAACTATAAAAAACTATGTTTCTACCTCATGAATGTAAAAAAATATTTATTAATGTGTAATTAAATTTAATGTTACGAGTATCATACCTACATGTTAGTAGTATAATAATTATAAGTATGAACGAAATTTACTTCGATGGGGCATGATATAGTGTCGAAACCTTCTCAATGGGCCATCGGGCCCTAAAATGTGACCACAGACAAAAAAAGGTTTACTAAAGGTAGCTGCGAAATACCGCATTAACGTTCATGTCTTGATGCTTGAGGTATTAATATTGTTATATAAGTATGTAGACATACATTATCGCGGACTTGACACGTTTAATATATAACGGGTACTCAAAATAAAATTAAATAAAATATTTTTTTATTTAATTTTTTTTATCTCTGAACATTCATGCAGATTTTTTAAATATTTCTTGTTATTCATAAATAAATTTCATAAATTCGCCTCCATCGACTCTTAATTTTACTATTGCTGGGATCGGGCTCTTTCAATGTGTGGATTGGTAAATATTTTAATTTTTTTCAAGTATGTTGAGCTCTTCATTATTTCTCACAGTGATACAAGGCAATAAATTTATTTCCAAAACTATGCACTATGCGTGGTTCGGACCCTGAAATCAGCGTAGGAGACTAAACTTTTTGTGATGGATTAAAAATCTTAAAGTCACGTCTGGATCACGTGTCCCGATCGAAAATTAGTAAGACGGAAAAGCAAACTGCAAAAAAAAATATCAATGGCTGTTAGTTTCTTTCGTTAGTTCTTTTATTATTCTAAGCAAAAGTGAAAACTTTCGAAACCTAACCTATATATATAGGTTAGGTTTCGAAAGTTTTCACTTTTGCCGGCACTCCAGGGTTGCAACTCGTTAATATATTTTTTAAATTTTTATAGTCATATAGTAATTTAAAAGTATCAACTAGCATAGATCCAACTATAGCCCTAGTGGTCAACACGTCAAAACGACAAAAAGTATAGTCTCGCCGACAAAGCACCGGCCGAACTTTCGAGAAAAAGCTCTTAAATGTCGGCACTACGATTAGCGGTTAATAATGTGGTTTTGGAAATGCAAAAAATAAAAATATATTCCAATGTTGACAGGTATTATTTTTTATAATAGTATAGAATGCAAAAGATGCAGTCTACCTGATGGTAAGCGGCAATTGCCTTGGTCTTTTTTACCATTTTTTGAAGGTGGTAGAACCCTTTGTGGTTCGACTCCGGCGCCACCACCGCCACACCTATTCCTGCCTAATAACAGCAGTGTTAGGTGCTGCTTGTTCCGTTTTGAAAGGTATGGTAAGGGACACATACTTTTTCGAGGCGGTACAGCTTAGTCCTCAGGGGTAGCCCCGCATCTGTGGCCGACCTCAGGTAGGAATATCTATCTGGGGTTAATTACACATGTCCATGAGTGGCAGGAGCCACTTATCATCAGGTGGATTGCATGCTCGTCTGCTACTCCTATATTATAAAAAAAACCCGACTGCAACCCGACTCTACAGCCCAAACGGCTTGACGGATTTGAGCATATGAATTTTTATAGGATTCTTCTAAATTGTTGAAGTGACATAAGCTGTATTATTAATTCGAGTGCTTGCTCTTATAGTAATTCTATAGATAATCTATCAAAGATAGGATTGGAGTCATATCTAAGATTAGCAACGCTTAACTTTGAAGAATAAGTTGGATGCGTAGTATAAGTGTGTCTCCCTTACCTTTCGAACCACAACACAGTAGAGCTAACACTTTTTGTAAGGCAGAAATAGGTATGATGGTGCCTTCGGAGTTGAGTCATGAAGTGTTCCTCTAACTTAAATTAAATTGAAATATGCTATATAAAAATAAATAGAATACAAACTATATAAAAATGAATTTCTAACCAGTTCTTTTTTATTTTTAATACCACTTCTTTTAAATGAATATTGCAACTGAATTATTTCAAGCGTTCTTCAATTTGATACAAATGCTCTTAGAATATTGTAATAGAATAGAACGGCACAGTTTTATCTAGATGAAAAATATATACAGAGCGTAAACTGAGAACTTAGGTAAATGGTTAAATCATTTTGAATTGCGTGATATTTTGTTGCGGATACTTGGGGGCTTACCACCATCTTTTAAAACCATCATAGTTCAGGAAAGATTTATTTCAATATTTCAGCAATATTAAAATAATGAGTAATTTGTTTATTCCTTATCCAAGAGGAAACGAGACATCTAAACTAGCGTCATCTCTTTCGCACCACGGTCTTAATTTAGTTCCGTCAGAACAAACTTTTAAGTTAAATCTTTAACTAAACCTTATTCATTTTTTTCATTTTTTTTTTGTAATTCCATGGATAACATTGCATACAACTAACTGAAACTGTCATATTTTTCTTAAAAACTTAAATTTCCTGCAATAAAAAGGATGAATAATTTCGACCGACATCATACAAAACGTCTTATTGTAATATTATAAAAACAATCTTTCTTTAATGCGGTCGTCGTACGATATTTCAATGTATGATTAAAATAATATTGTTTTACGAGATGGTAGTAAGCCACTTGATTGCTTGTAAGGTGGTAGAACCCTCTATGGTTTGACTCCGGTGGCACTACCGCCGCAGCTTAGCGCGTTCTACGAAATAAACAATTTCTTCCCAGCATAGATAGACACTTCAATATAGAAAACACAGCTTACTCTATAATACAACCACTATCAGAGTCACTATGTCAACCTGTACATTTTCTCCACGACACTGCACTTTACCGTAAGAAATGTCTAAATATCCCAGCATTACCATTCATTTATCGACCGTCGAAAGCCAGATACTTCAGGTTTGTTCGTGAGTGCTCACGATTTGCTCAACTTACGGACATTGTAAGATTTGAAATGTCGATACTAATGGTAAATGGACATTAGAATAGTATTTTGTTCGGAGTGAATGTTTTAATCTGTTTTCAAAAGGACAGTTTAGGCAAATTCTTAAAAATTGGGTTCTAGATTTTAGATACTTCAATCTTCCCAATTTCTAGGTTCTTGCTTATTTGGTATAGTTACAATGACAGAAACAAAAAGTAAGAATAACAATTTTGATTTTTTTTCTTGCCTTTTGGGGATAGATTTCTCTCAACGATTAGAATCTCTCTCAATGATAAGTTCGGAAAGGTTTCTTGAAAATTACGTTACTTTGTGTAAAAATAATATCTTTGTCAAAATTACAAACATTATTTAATTATAATATGATGATATATATGATTTGGGATTCAAAATAATTTGTTTTATACCAAATGTTCGTAGTAAATGTTTGTCGTACTTTTAAAGTAGTCGGCTGCATTTGCTTTCAATTCTAATAAAAATCAAATATATTATAATATCTTATGCGTATTCATAATTAATACTATACACTATATTGTTTTAGGTTTATTTTTAAAACAAAAATACACATTCAGCATAATAAATAATATAAGTATAATAAATAAAGAAAATCATAAAACACTGATACGTTTTGTGTAAATACGGCAACACTGAAGGTGGGAAAAATGAATTTATGAATATCCATTGGAACTAAACATAAACAGTGATTCCTAAAGCGATATGGGCTTAATGTTAACACAGTCGGTTTGAGCAAAGGTCGCCCGTGTCACGGGTACAGCGATTGCAAAGTGCATAGAACTAGCATTTTGAAATAGACCAGGAGCTGGTACTCATTTATGTTAGTTGATACTTTCTATTGCTTCACAGTGGTGACACTTACCGTTTTTTTTAGTATAACATAGTTTCATACTTATGTATTGGTGGACGTTGCACTAAACAATTGAGTTTTCTTACTGATTCATTCTATTAATTTCATTTACTGCACCAACACGCCTGTTTAAGCGTGGATATTGACACAATAAATACGCTAATTTTTAGGAGAGGTCTTGTGCTGAAATATAGCCATATACCTGGAAGTTTAAGTTAGGTAAGTAATTTATTGTTCTATTTTAAAATTAGTTTAGATTAGATAGAGTTAACAGAATTGAAGTCGCGAGGATAGGAACTAAAGCTACCTCCTTGCCTTACCACGTTTTTCACATAATTATTGATATGAATCATTATTTGTGGGAAAGTGTCCTTATGATACTTACTAGAAAGGTTGGAAAGAAAAATATTATCTAAAAAGACATTTCATGGATATTGTCAAAGCCGATAAATAGTAGATTACTATTGTACTTATGGGCGCAAATCAGTATCTTATGTTTATATTATAACATTTAATGTTTAAAATAATTATTTATGGGTGTAAATCTGTATCTTACGTTTATATTATAATATTTAATGTTTAAAATAATTATTCGTAATTACAATACTGTTATTGATCTAACCTCAATGTCTCTTAGACATTGCACTGATTCTTTCGACTTGATTTTAAAACATTGATTTTGTAATTTATTTTTAATAATTCATATTGTTGCAAACCTTCAAAGTAAAAATCAATTAGATTATTATGACTCCAATTTTATTGTTTTATAAACAAAACTTAGGTTAATTTGCATCCTACTAGTAGCGCCCTCTTTTGGCGATTTATGAAAACTTGTAAGGAATGTTTGCGTGTTGTAACGCGCTTGTTTATTAAAACAAATATAATTTGTGTAAGGCTGAGACCGCACTGCGATTAAACGCGCGCGTTTAACCGCAAGACTGAATCCGCAAAAATATAAAACGTATTGCTTTCTATACAAGTGCACGCACTAGTGACTTTTTCAGGCGACTGATTTATTGTTACATTTTAACCGCGGCTTGTTTAAAGCGCGGTTTTTTGTCACCCATAGTAATTGTATGGTGGCGCATTGATATAAAGTAAAGATATGTTACTAGCGGGTAAAACATGAAATATACAAAATACGCCAATTGGAGTGAATCGACTCCAGTCGCTCTCGCGCGGCGTAGTAACTGACACGTATGTATGTCACTGTACACTGTAAACGTCCTTATTTTAGTCTTCTAAGCCTCAAAATGCCTTCTTGTGCAATGCGTAAATGTACAAATTATGTAAAAAAATTAATAAATAATTATAGTTCAAAAAACTAAAAAACACGCTTTTATGATAAAATCAACTAAAAAGTAGAAAATAATTTTCAATCTAAGAATCAATTAAGGAACAGTAAATATAGTCCATTGAAAAGTTACATTTGGGTATGCATTTGTCAGAGGACGCAATTTTATTTTTTTAATGTGTAGGGGGGGTCAGTAGAAGCTTAAGTTCGAGTTTGTGGGGTCGGCACCCTTGTCCCCCGGCCGCCATCTTGGAAAAGGGGGTGCAAAGGGTTTTCGCGCTGTATCTCGTAAACTAGTTACCCTACAGAAAATTTAATGAAACATAAAATGTAGCAAATTAAATTTCCTACAATTTTATTTCTATTACTTTTTATCGTCAAGTGACCAACAAAAAAGTTATAAACAAAAATAAATGAAAATTTTGAAACTAATTTCCTTTTGGAGGTTATAACTTTTTTTCAGTTCATTTTACAATAAAATGACATCACAGCAATTTTGTAGAGGGTTTTTCAACGAACAATTTCCTCTATATAATTGTTTCATTTTATTTATTTATCTAGGTTTTACAGCGCTCCAAACTCGAACGGATTCTCGAATGCTCATAGGGATGCAATAAAAACTAAAAATTAGGCTTACTTTTCTATCTATATTTTTTTTATTCATACAATTTATTATGATTTTAACATTCCTATGCTATTATTAAACTATGTTTGACCGTTTTACCCACCACCTATGACGTAATCCACGGGCAATTTCTAGACAAAATAATGTTATTTATTATTATATATTGAAAAATGTCTATCAGTTATTATTTTTTCATTCTCTTCGATGGTCCAGGCTGCGAGAAAAAATCTGAATCAGTATCCGAGGTGAATTTTTGTAGTATAATGGGAGTTCATCTTCTAATTCATTTTCTTCAAGTAATGTTGATATGTCCACGATGTTGCTGCAGCTTTCACCACCACAATGGAGGCAAACTGGTGAACATTTAAGGCCTGCTTTTCGGCAACCGCACGCACTTCCACAATTTCCTTTGCATCTGAAAAAGATTAATTTCATAAGCTCGGGGGGTGCTGGAGGCTTGGAAGCTTGGATTGGCATCCAAAATTTTCCATGCTTTTTCCAGCCTCATTCTTCTGGATCACAATATTTACCGAGCCATAACTGAATCTGGTGATACACTCTGAAACTGTGGAAACGGGCTGCATCTTGTGTTGGAGGAAGTGACGAGAGATTAAATGCATTTTTTGTCACTGTCTTAGCAAATCGTTTGTATCGCAGAGTGTCTAGAGTATCGTCTTTATTTCCGCCATATAAAGAGACGAAAAAACGTTCGCCAACAACACTGAGTAACGATGACTGAGTGACGATGATGCTTCTGCAAAATTTTTATAAATTTGACTTTGCCCATGTTATACGCTGCTGACGTTGTGTCGCATCCTGAGAAGGCATGGAGAAACAGTAAATTCTCAGCTAGTACGTCGTCATATTTAAAACTTGAAGGACAGTACAATTGTTCGGACGTACGCCCTTTTGAAGGTTTTAAAAAAAATACATTTGTTTGATTCCTTCCTAATGCCGTCAGCAATACAAGGATGTCAATGTCTTCTGCTATGATTGTCACCGAATCATATGACTGTGATGCAGCAAGCGCACAACGGACGATGACTGCATCTGCATCCGATTCAGCCTGGTCGACAGTAAAATCCACCTCTGATAGAGCAGTCTTCAGGAGGCATATGTAATAGGTAAAAGGGTCAAACATAGTTTAATAATAGCATAGGAATGTTAAGATCATAATAAATTGTATGAATAAAAAAAATATAGATAGAAAAGTAAGCCTAATTTTTAGTTTTTATTGCATCCCTATGAGCATTCGAGAATCCGTTCGAGTTTGGAGCGCTGTAAAACCTAGATAAATAAATAAAATGAAACAATTATATAGAGGAAATTGTTCGTTGAAAAACCCTCTACAAAATTGCTGTGATGTCATTTTATTGTAAAATGAACTGAAAAAAAGTTATAACCTCCAAAAGGAAATTTGTTACAAAATTTTCATTTATTTTTGTTTATAACTTTTTTGTTGGTCACTTGACGATAAAAAGTAATAGAAATAAAATTGTAGGAAATTTAATTTGCTACATTTTATGTTTCATTAAATTTTCTGTAGGGTAACTAGTTTACGAGATACAGCGCGAAAACCCTTTGCACCCCCTTTTCCAAGATGGCGGCCGGGGGACAAGGGTGCCGACCCCACAAACTCGAACTTAAGCTTCTACTGACCCCCCCTACACATTAAAAAAATAAAATTGCGTCCTCTGACAAATGCACACTAAGGCCTAAAAAATGTAACATTTCAATGGACTAATAGTATAATTGTGGAAAAAGTGTGGGGTGCTCCATTTATCAGGTTCGAAAAGCACCCCACACTTTTTCCACAATTATACTATTTACTGTTCCTTAATTGATTCTTAGATTGAAAATTATTTTCTACTTTTTAGTTGATTTTATCATAAAAGCGTGTTTTTTAGTTTTTTGAACTATAATTATTTATTAATTTTTAGTATTTCTCGTTATAGCGACCACCATTATTCATCGTTTGTAGAAAAATCAAGTGTCTATCTATTACGATTTAAGAGATAAAGCCCAACGACAGACGAACAGACCGCAGAGGGTTTCGTTTTAACCTTTGAGTACGGAATCCTAAACATCATTCTACAAGAGCGCATTATAGATATGTTTCAGAACATTTGAGTTATAGGGTAATAACATTATTATTTTCTAAACTAAAAATCACGATATAAAAGTTACGCCTATTGAAACTAAATAGCAATAATTATTTGCAATCTAAAGTTGCGATGAACTTTGCTGAAGGTGTTTGAAAAATCTCGCCTCGAAAATCGTCAATCCAGAGGATGTTGATGAGGACAATGGTACAAAACTATTATTAAAATATTGAATTGTCATCGGTCCTTAATAAGTATGCCAAATTTCGAGTTAATCCGACGTTTTGAAGGGGGTTAAAATCATGTTCAAAGATTCCGTTACATACTAACATACCAACATACCAACATACATACGTCTGAAGCTAATAATAAAAGCGTGTTAAATACACAAGCTTTATGGAATTACATATCACAAGTAAATGAGGAGAAATCATTATATCTTGATTATTTTTCATTTTTGGTCTGCCATAATTACGTAACTGACAAAAAAGAGATAACGCATTCCTTCCACAAGTAGTGATAGAGAAGTAAAATTTACGTAAATATTTACGTATGAATGAATCTTGAAAGGCAATAGCAAACACTAGTTGTCTTCTTTTATCACATTGTTCCAATAGCTCTGTCACTTATAAAATATTGAGTAAGCAAAATGAAAAACGTGCATTTGTGTGTCAATGCGTTCGCGGTTCGCTCACTTATTTGTGTTGTTTAGTGGGCAGGTAACATATCTATAGTTTTAAATATCATTGGTTTTTTATTCAATCTCGATGGGCGAGCGATGAAACTAACCCCACAACACGTGCTGTTCGCCTGAAATCCATGATGAGATTGAAATAAAACTAAGCCAAAAGAAAACCGCAGTGCGTGTTCGTATGCGTTTTGGCGTTTTCAGCTATTTTTATTCAGCCTGCGTTTAACCGCAGTGCGTTCTCGGCCTAAGATAAATTATTTGGAGTAACATAAAATTCATTATTAATTTTTATTATGTCAATTTTGATTGTCAATGTGGAATTAATATTTAGATTAAAATATGGACGATTTCCGGTAGTACTTCAAAACACTTTGTTAGTCATACCAAATAAATTATGTAAATTATAATAATATTAAAATACTTATTCTCGTATTTTTAAAACAATATTTTCAATATAATGTTATTTTATTAACAGTTAAATTTATTGTGAATCACGTCACTTGTTATAACAAAACAAGTGATGTGAGGTAGTTCTTATGCTGTTTGTCACTCGAGTAGTATTTAAGTCCACGCGCTGGTAGAGCGTGGTACATTCGCATTTAATCAGTCGTGTAAGCCGTTACTCTGCTCGAATTGTAAATAAAAGTGAATAAAAGTGATTCTCATATTAAAGTCGTTTCGTTCAGTTTATTAATAAAGTGCGGTATTGGGATATCTCCCACATACTCGTATACTAAACCACTAAATCAAAATCATGATTTGGGATGAAATATTCGTTAGTTGACATTCTATCTTAGGTAGTAATTTAGTTTATTAGCTTTACATCGAAGACATACTGAGCAAAGGTCGCTGTGTCGAATGCGATTGCAAAGTGCACCGAACGATTGCATATTGAAGTATAGTCCGAGAGCTAAGCAATATAGTATAATATCGACATTTATTACCTATTAAGTTACATTATTCATATTGCAGAATATTTTTGCATATTACATACTTAAGTTTACAAAAATCTTCATGTAACTATTGAACTTAAGTTAACTTACAATCATTGTATGAAACTAAACCACCAAACTAACCAAAGAAGAACCAAGAAACTGGATATTTTCTTTTGTAAACGGGTTCATTGTGACCGAAAAATACCTGAATTTTTAGAAACGGCTAAAAATGGGTGCATGCCCTAATTAACTTCTTTTTGTTCTTTTTGTCTTTAGCATTTTCGCTATTATGATGTCAACATATGTATTTATATGTATAAAAAGCGTCTACTGAGTACTTTTATTTAACCGAGAATTAGTGTTTTTAATTAGTTACAGCTTAGTAGAACGTATTTTTTTCTACTTGGTTTTTCGAAAAAATGGACGTCGTCTATGTACTTATATAATACCTATTAGATATAGTTGTAATGCTGGTAACCTTTGGTAAACGCTGCTGAGGTAAGAGACGAAAAAGAATAGCTCGAAGGTGGAGCCATTAGTGGTTCGAGTTCGAAGGCAACGTCACACATTTTTCTGCCTAACAGCAGTGTTTGCGTTGCTGTGTTTCAGCGCGAAGGGTGTGGTAAGGCAGACGTGCTTATCCGACGCCATCCAACTAGTCCTTAGGGGTAGCAAATAATCCGTGATTGATCTCAGGTAAGACTCATAATCTTATCTGGGGTTATTTACAGACGGCAACAGGCACTTATCATTAGATATACTGCATGCTTCTTTGCTACTTCGATATTATAAAAAGAACACTATTACGAGATTTCGACTATTTCTTCGAGGTATGGTCACCCATCCAACTCTTGACCGCGCCTGATGTTCCTTAAATTTGTAGAGCAGCGAGATATTTGACCCATTCGTACTTAATACTTAAGAACTTAAATATACTTAATTCTCTTATAACTTAAGAATTAGATACTTAATCATTGATCCGTTATCTACTAGAATTGCGACTAATAAATACAGTTGAGCCGACAAATTGTAATCAATACCCGTATAATTAGTTGTTGATAATAATGTGGACTAATTGGATTTGAAACGGGTTTGAGTCTGGTTTTGTATATATTGGCAATTGTGATAAATGGCTTGGTAAATCTGTAGCGCTCTTTATGAGATTATTTTGTAAATTTCTTAGAATTCATTTAAATGTAGATTGTTTTCATGTGATAGTAGAAGCAAAATAATATTTAGTCCAGCTGATTTTACGTGGACAGTGCTACTTGTAGACTTCTGTAACTAACTTCAGATTGGATGGGAATCCTACCTGAGTTCGATCATAAAATGGGTTGATAATTGATGTTCCTAGGTAGACTAGATCAAATATAGACGCCCTTTGCCATTTTCATACATTTTATTATATATTTTAAACAGTACAGTAACTTACTCGTACATTCCACCGCGAATCCAAAATTATATAAAGGTGGTATGAAACTTAGAGGGTTTTTACCGAAGGCACCACAGTCACGATTTGCCTTATGACAACAGTGTAGAGGGCTGCTGTGTTTGATTGAAAATAGCAAAGCGATTATTATTATTATTATTTTATAATATAGGAGTAGCAGACGAGCATACAGTCCACCTGATGGTAAGTAGCTACTGCCGTCCATGGACATCTGTAATCAACCCCAGATAGGTTTAAATATTCTCACCTGAGGTCGGCTACAGATGTGCCGCTACTCCTGAGGACGAAGCTGGAATGCTTCGGAAAAGTATGTCTCCCTTACCACACCCTTCAAACCAGAACACAGCAGCGCTTAACACTGTTGTCATTAGGTAGAAATAGTTGTGGCGGTGGTGCCGCCGGAGTCGAACCACAAAGGGTTCTACCACCTTCAAACTTATTGGCTGCCGTAGACATCCTTAACCAACTCCTTAAATAACAGGATGTCTTCCTAATGCTGGTCAGAGATGCATTGCCACTCTTGAGATTATATGCGTCTTCGCTACTTAATTTTCCTAAAATATACTCGCTCAAAGTTTTAAATTATTTTTGACAATTTTGTAAGCTACCTTTAACGGACTATCAATCTAAAATCACATTTAGAGATATTAAATCCATACGTCCGCACGTTATCAACACTAAATGGCGTTGATTACGAGTTATAGACAATATTATCTGTTCATTTGCATATTTGTATGATCGTTGAAAAGTTGCTTGATGTAAACTGAGAATAGAGAGAATATTGGTATAGAAGGAGTATATGAATTCGTAATAATTAACTATAAAATATCGTTAAATATTGGAGAACATTAATATTGTTGTATATTGGTTTTTATTTTGATTGTTTTTCACTGTAAAACTATATCCCTGTAAAAAATATAAAATTATATTGAACATTATTCAGCAGAGATATTCTAGAGCTCTCGGACTCTCGATCGGGGGTCCGACGTTCGAGTCTCAGGCTCGCGTTTTGTTGGAACACGTTGCTTTGGTGGGAAATTTGAGCAATAAAACTGTTATAGTCTTAGGTCGATAACCATTATAATTATCTAGGTCAATCTATCTATCTATCTATCTTCAGCCCACGTTAGTCCACTGCTGGACATAGGCCTCTCCCAAGGCACGCCACTGAGCCCGATCTTCGGCTCTCCTCATCCAGCTAGTTCCCGCCGCCCGGCGCAGATCGTCGCGCCACCTTGCAGGAGGGCGTCCCACACTACGTTTGCCTAGACGCGGTCTCCACTCCAAGAGCCGTCTAAGTAATCTAGGTCAATAATAGGAAATAAAATTTACTTTTCATCGTTTAAATGGCACAAGAATCGTTACACAAAGTTAATACAATTTGTATATTTTTTATACAAATTGTATATTTTTTTATACAAATTGTATTAACTTTGTGTATTCTAAGGTCCAAAATGATTATTTATATTAATATTAGTTTTGATGAAACTTATCAAGGTAACGGTGTTTATAATAACTGTGATGACTTTTAACAGTATATTAAATAGTGTGAAGTTTATTATTAGATTTCTAAGGGGAATATTTTAGCGTATGTATGTGTGTACCTATGTATGTATAGTCCGCGTAAAACTGCTAGTCCGCTCTGTATATAGAAATGAATTGAGTCGCCATAGCAAATTGTATGACTACACCTGCTCGCGACAACTTCAGAGCGGACTAGCAGTGTGGCGCGGACTAAAAAAAATGTAATGATGCAGTATTACTTTTTATCAAAATCAGCCTCGTTACTCCTTTCAGCGTTTTTAGCTATTTCTTACAGTTTCAAATTTGGTCCTGAAGGCCCCTTTGAAATATTCACCCTGTATATGCGCTAATGGTGTGTCGGATTTTAACTTAGGAGATGTCGTTGAACTCATCTAAATTATGACATTGATTTTATAGTCGGTACGTAATTATGTTTAATGATCTCCGCAACCCCTAAGGGGATGCTTTATTTGCTGACATTGTGGTATGTCCGTTAGCCACTCTTTTGTATACCTATCTCAAAAATTTTCAGGTACATAAAACAGATAAATCATTTGCTTTCACACTTGAGTCCCTGGTATTTGTCGCTTCCCTGAAAAACCAACTTACCTATCTTTAAAAAAGTTAAAAATTCCTTAAAATATATCTTACCTATCCCTAAAAAAGAGACAAAAATCTTAACCTTTTACTGTTCTTTTGAAATCTTTTCATAGTTATAGTATCTATATTCATAAATAATGCAAATCTCCAAGACAAAGCTAAGACCTCAGTCGACGAGTCGAAAGTGATCGGCCGGACAGGCTTTTAACAAAATCCGGACCCTTAGAGGTTGTAAGACCCTCTGTTCTGTATATTATTGTTTGCTTGCGGCTTTTGTTTTAAACGTTGAGACAGTTCTCTCTATTTTCATAAGCAATTTATTGAAATAGAATAATGTATTCTAAATTATTTATTCTTGCTATAAAATTGTAATTTTAAGTATAATGATTATTATTTTGAAACAAAAGTATGTATAAGTTGAATTGTTTGTCGTATTTGGAAGGAATAAACATTTTGGTTAGATAGTGAAATTTATAGGTACGGGACATAGAACATGTCAGGCTTTTGCGGTAACAGACGAACTACATAGTATTGTCCTATACAAAGTATCATTAACGTAGATATTTACGTCGACTGTTACACGACTTCGCAAATATGGGCCGTAGGTATCTATCAAAATACTGTATGGAAAATGGGATTTCGTTTGCATCGTCCCTTGCCAGAAACGTTCAGTGTCTATAGACACTGCCTATTTATCAGTACTACTTGCCTATTTATCGGTACTTTGCCCAACAATGGGACTAACGTATAGAAAATTGCTTCTAAAGACACACATAAAGACTAATATAAATACACTAATACATCTAACCAAAATTATGTCTATATGTATAACATGCGAGTAATTACACAATATCCGTTTAACCTTTTGATTGGTGTCAAGCTTAATGAGCTTCTCATTATGGGACTTGTATGGAAATATGTATGTTAATGGTCCTTGTTAAATATACCAACACCTACTCAAACCATTTTCGAATACCTATAGGCAATCGGTGGTTTTGATATGAGGAAAATGTGTTTCTGAAATTTATTTAATTAAAAAAATAAGTTGATTTATTAAGGTGCGTTTCGTAATTAGTAAGTACTAGAAACTGTGGCATATTCTACTGGCGCGTTTTACGACGATTTTTTGCAAAATTTACAGACTACAACGACGCTTTAATATATTACTTCGAAAAAAAATTGAATAGTTACTTCATAGCAGAATTAACTTAAGAAATAGCAATTCCTGTGTATCTTCGAACATGTTTTCTTTATATATGCTTATATAATTTGCCAGTTTCAATACTTTATGTCTCATTAAATCTAAAAATGTACGTAATTTATACAGTCTAAAATTAGTAAAAATAAACAATAATTTTCAAGAATTTGAAAGGAAATTTACAGAGCTTTACCTTTTATAAAAATATTGTGATTACAGGATTGCAGATTACATTTACTGACGTTGTAAAATATATTAAAAATATTATTAATTGTTTTTTTGACCAAAGATTCATTAACCCCCATTCTGTTATTACTTTAAGTATAGCAAAAACATTTTTAAACCAGTAATTACCAAAATGAATTCGCTCTACAAAGCTTTAAAGTTCCATTATACTTAATTAGGTTTAAAAATCACAAGGAAGTGAAACTTCATTTGTCAGTTTACCGTAAGTTGTTCGACTTTAATATGTCAGGCTTTACTGACTTGTTCTACGGTGATGTGAGAAGCTATAAGCGATGTTTTTGGTTTTGTAACATTTTATTTTGACCTCGCATTTAAAGCAATCGTAATGTGAGCAAAAGTTTTAGATAAAGTCTGTGAACAAATTTTTAAATAAGATTTTTTTCCTAGCTATTCCTGTCTATTGGCAGATGAGGGTAGATTTTTAAATCTTTATGGAGTTGATCTGGTGAGATACTTCTCTTAATAGATTTTTCTAAAATGATTTGATTTTGAACAATTTTGTACAGAAGCTTTTTTTTTAAAGTTGCACCCGATTGGTGCAAAAAATCTCAAAGGTATGTGAAGTCTGCCAATTACCACTTGCCCAGCACGAAGGACCTAACCCTCCTAATTCTAAAAAGAAATTCGTACACAGCAGTGGGACAGTAATGTTTTGACAATCCGAGAAAGAATCAACTTACGTCGGTTACCAATAAAATTTATCTGATTTTTGGCAGAAATTGTCAAATGTCAATTTTTTTGGCAATAAATTTGATAAATTGATCATCAATACAAATATTCGATATCTAATCATAGTAACTCATTATTCGCCGTTCACTACTGTTCAAACAAGTGCTCAATGCGCAAATTAAGCTAAATGTCAGATCAGACAGAATAAGATGTTAAAGATAATGAACCCTCCACAAAGCCCTTTTTCCCTTTTTGTCGGTTTCGTGTAATCTCTGTACTTAATGCAAATTATTTTTGCACAGTAAACAGCCTCCGGTGGGTAATTTTAAGAGCAAATTTAACGTTTTTTAATGCCTTTTAGCGTGTTCAAAGAATAAAATGCTTAGATTATAGGTATTCGAGGTTTCTTTGGCGAGTTTACAATGTTGCAGTTTCGAATAATGAGGTAAAGATAGCCAAGTTTTCGTCTTAATTGTATAAGACCATAGCGGAAGCTTAATAATTAATAAAAATGCTTATGGAAGCGACCGTAAGCATTTTTAGGCAGACGGTTTTTGTTTCTATATTTATTGCTAGTTATCATATAGGATCACAACGGAATGGAATTATTAATATCGGGCTTAAGTATGAAAATAATTGTAAAATTAAAACTTAATGCCAATTATGCTACTTATGTAAAATTGAATATTTCCTTGTTCTTATATTTTTTTGTACTTGTGGTAATAGGGCTCCACCACTTTATGTTTACGTAAAGTTTTATGTACGATTTTTTTTACATAAACCGAAATTATAAAAGCATAAGCTCGTTATAGTCCGCGCCAAACTACTAGTCCGCTCTGAAGTTGCGAGCAGGTGTAGTCATACAATTTGTTATGGCGACGGGATTCATTTCTATATTCAGAGCGGACTAGCAGTTTTACGCGGATTTTACTTAAATAACATAGCTAAAACCACATCTGTATACTCAAGCTTACATTCCCACCCCCTCAATAAAGCATTGATGGCCACAGCTTCGGACATAAGTTCTTTGGGGAGGAATTATGTCTTGGGGTTGTTTTACGATCCATTTCATTCCACAGCACCGCAGCTGGGGTGCGAATTAATCAAACTAGAACGGTTTGAAATATTGATGTATGTTTGTATGTATGTATGTATCTACAAGTCAAGGTATCTATGCTTTATATTCATACAAATATATAGGAAATAATAGTAAGCCTTTTTAGGTATGCCCCATTTAACGTATTATCCGAAAGGTAGAGCCATTTTGAACGTGGTAGAACCCTTTGTGGTTCGACTCCGGGGCCACCACCGCCACACCTATTTCTGCCTAATAACAGCAATGTTAGGCGCTGCTGTGACGTTTTGAAGGGTGTGGTAAGGGAGACAGACTATTCCGAGGCGTTCCAGCTTAGTCGTCAGGGGAAGCGGCGCATCTGTGGCTGACCTCAGGTAGAAATATCTAATCCTATCTGGGGTTGATTACAGATATCCATGGGCGGCAGTAGCCACTTACCGTCAGTCACTCACTCGTCACTTACCATACTTCATGATCTTAAAATCCATCAAGGAAAATAAAAGTTGTAATTCTTATAATTTTTAGGCTCTGGAGATACCACTTGCAACAGCATATTTCTGGTAAAGGGGAGACAAGAAATTCTGTGTCATTAGGAGCAGAAACACATCTATGGTCGACCTCAATTTTTAATCCTATTTGAGGTTCATTTCAAATTGCTATGGGCAGCAGTGACCTATTCATATGCACGCTCGTTAGCTACTTCTATGACATAAAAGAAGTAGAATCTATGTCATTTCTATTCCATAGAAAAAACGCATCATTTGAATTTCGAAGCATAGAAAATATCCAGCACCATTTCACAAAAACAAATGCAGCTCGCATCATACCGCGCTTTTCAAAGCAATTCTAACATTCGATATTCTATTCACTTGTGCATGTTATCCTGTCCGAGGTGTAATTTGTGCGAGCGAACCCCTCATTCAGGCGTAGAAATGCAACAAAAAACCAACCAAGCCACCGTGTCCAATTTGAACTAGTGAAAAATGAACCTTTATTATCCTTACTAAATTATTGTAGGACCGCCCCTACTATTGTCGTGTGAAACGTTGCGTGAGTTAAACGTGAGATTTCTTTGCTTGAGTTTAAGAATTTAAGTTGAGTTGTGTTTATTAAGTAATCGTACATTTAGATTGAGTCAGTAATTAAACTGTAAATAATTATTTAACTTATCACAATTTACAAGCCTGTTATTTTTTGTTATAAAACACTGGGGTTAGTTTAAATAAATTGAAGTAAGTAAGTACAAGTAAGTACACATCACAACAAATACTTAAAAATAAGGAGCTTCATCCAAATCATTATACTTTGGAAGAGTTCCTATAACATTAGCGTCATTACCTACTTAAATAACGTAGCAGGCTTATCTAATTAAAAAAAAAACTAATATAACTTGACAATTTTGCATAACCTAACTCATAGGTCAGAAGGATACGAATTACCACAAACCTATTGTAGACCAAATTTATTCATCATCATTATCAACCCATTATTGTCCTACTGCTGGGCACGGGTCTCCTCTCAGAATGAGAAGGATTAGGCTATAGTCGACTGCGCTGGTCAAGTGCGTATTGGTAGACTTCACATACCTTTGAGTTTTTTTTTTATAAATCTCAATAAAATATTCTCCACATGAAATTGTTTTGATCGAGAATTAACCTGAACCAATTTACAGTTAATTACTGTTCCTACACGACTTAAGTACTGTCAGACACGATCTTGATTGCATTTTATCTGACGAACTAGCTTCATTATATCGGTACAAGATATCATCGGTGACGTAACTGGTACAGACTGTGTCGTGTCTGCGTATTCCACATCACTGATCGGACTTTAATAGACCCGTTTTATAGGGTGGTCTGCTTGTCTCTTCAACTCGCCTTTAACGTGTTCTGACAGTCTCTACGTTAAGAATGGTCTCTTACAGAACTGTCTGACTATTCTGTCTGACCTCTTTATTAATTTGAATATATTTGATTGATTCTGATTCGGTAGTAGTGTAAAAATATTGTAACAGGCAAATTGTAAGCCTCCGTAGGCCTTAACAAAAGTAAATATATTTCATTTCATTTGAGTTGAATTTGATTATATTATTTATTTAAAGGATCATACACAAAAGTATAAAATATAGTAATTCTTACAAATCTAGATCTTAAAGTTAGTATTCTTGTAATTTTAATTACACGAAAATATTTCCGGTCAGTAGTCTTTAGCACTCATAAAACCAAAAAACGTAAGGTAAAAGTAACCAAAGTCATCAAAAACACGTTTATAAGGCCCTTCGTTCAAATGGTAAGGGTGTCTCGGGGGCCAGACGTCGTAACTTTACGATTTCAACTTTACTGCAGCCGCCCTGCAACGGTGGGGAAAAAATAAATTGGAAGCCTCGCCCTCTGATAGTCCATTTTATGAGCCCATGCGTCTACCAATACGTAATGTGCAGCCCTTAATTATATGGAGGTGAAGATTTTATAAGTCGCCGCTTTTTTGTATCGAATTAAGAGTGGAATGTTCTTGGGTTTATGTTGCCTGTAGATATTTTAATCTTATATATCAAATTCTTGTGTCACAATGTTAGTTACCGTACTCCTCCGAAACGGCTTTACCGATTTTCACCAAATTTTATATGCAAATTCAGTAGGTTTGAGAATCGGCTACTATCTATTTTTCATACCGTAAGTGATAAGGGGTGTTCACCTTTAACATTTTTTTATTTATATGGTAACACAACGTTTGCTGGGTCAGCTAGTCTATATATAAATGAATGTTTGTCTTTATGTCCTTTATATAATCATAAACTATGCATTTGATCATGTGATGATCATGCCACTGTCATCCGATGAAGGTAAAAATTTTCAGTTCTACTCGTATGTATGTAATTTTTTTTAAAACGCGGGCGAAGCCGCGGTCTTTACTAGTAAATAATAAGTAAAAAAATTCTATGTTAAACTAAGTATGTGCCTACAAGTACACAAGTTACCGTTTCTTACTTACTCGTACATTACTATCCCACTGCTGGGGTCCCCTATTAAATTGCGAAGGGTCTTAATACACCGCGCTGGCCAAGTCCGGTTTAGTAGACTTCACATACCTTTGAGAACTTTTTTACAAAGTCAGGTATACCATATGTATGCATTTACGATCTTTTTACCTTTAAAGTGATAATTAATTTCTATTATGCTCAAAATATAAGAGGTGCGATTTCCGATTTGAACCTAAGACCGTATGAATGAGAATTACTGAGAGCTAATGCAATCATTTACAAACACAGATAGGTACTCTTTAATATTTATTTAGATGATATCCGTCACATAAATATTAAGGGTCTTAATATTTAAGTCCCTCAATACATCACAGATAATATTCATAACTTTATTGGGTACAAATAAAGGAACAAAACCTGATGTCCTGCCACCTGCCGTCAGCTTTCAACGGAATTCAATATTTGAATAACAACCAAACGGACATCTAATGACATTTGGAGATTGATCACACGACTGTACGGTCGCGTACAAAAGTGTTTTAACATTAAGACTTTTTTACGACGCTTTTATTAGCTTGGGTTGAATGTATGTATGTATGTAACGGAATCGTTGAACTCGATTTTTACCCACTTTGAACGGTCCGTTTAATTCAAAATTTTGAACAATTATCAAGAACCGATGACAATACACGATTTTAATAATTTTATCCCATTCTCCTGGTCATGATCGTCAGAAATCAGGATTAACGATTGTCCTTGTGCGATTTTAGCGTGGTTTTTAGTTTTTAAACTATAAATGTTTTTATTTATACTTAACGATAAGACAGAAGGGCTACCTGGTAGAAAGCAGTCACCGTCGCCTATGGACATTTGCAACACCAGAGGAGTCGCTAATGCATTGCCGGCTTTGAAGGCTCTTTTGCGCCTTACCCCTTCACTTCAGGAAGTTTTGCTGTGACAATGCGAATGAGTTGAAATTTCGACGAAAAAAAAATAAAACCGCGTTTCGTGTACCCGCTATATATTTAAATGTCAAATACCGTGATTATATTAGTTTAATCTCCTCTATCACGAAGTCGCTTAACAAATCGAGATTCTAACCTCTTTTTAATGGAGAATAGAGCAAAAAGAAAAGAAAAGAAAAGAAAGTAACCTCGATTTATTGGAAATTGTCGGGTGTTATCAGCTGTGTGGGGTTACTATAACTGACTGAATTCCGTGCTTCGGAGGGCACTTTAACCTGTCGATTTCGGTTATTTTACATTAAATCAGTGACCAAATTTTTGAATGCTATTTTTCTTTAAAAACCATAGTTACATACCATTTTTACAGTGTGTTTATGTAGATATGCTTCTCATTTCATATTACATTTCGATGGTTTCGTCTAAATTGTAAGAGTGACATACTTTTTTTTATAATATAGGAGTAGCAGACGAGCATGCAGTCCACCTGATGGTAAGTGGCTACTGCCGCCCATGGACATCTGTAATCAACCCCAGGTAGGATTAGATATTCCTACCTGAGGTCGGCCACAGATGCGTCGCTACCCCTGAGGACTAAGCTGGAACGCCTCGGAAAACTCTGTCTCCCTTACCACACCCTTCTAAACGGAACACAGCAACGCCTAACACTGCTGTTATTAGGCAGAAATAGGTGTGGTGGTGGTGCCGCCGGAGTCGAACCACAAAGGGTTCTACCACCTATACAGTTTATTAGAGTGACATACTGCTTATTTATATGCAATAGGAGTTCAAGTTATTATTGCTATTTAATCGTTTTAAAAGCCTTCCTATGTTTCAGCATTACAAAGTGGGTTCCAAGTAACGATATATTCCCGTATATACCAATAAATACATAATCTGTTGAACATTTGCCTAGAGCCATGAACTTTGTAATAAAAACCGAGCTTTAATAAGCGCTATTAATTTTATGGAGGTCTTAAAACGAATCCTGCTGTAATTTCGTTATAAAGTTGCCCTTAAAACTAGCGTGAGTCAGATAATGATAACGCATAGGTATTTTCCCATGGTTATTAGTAATTATCATTTCCTTTTCTAAGTACCTATAGGTTTGAAAATCAGTGTCATTGATAGTAGTAGGCACGTTTCCAACATAGTGCTTTATTATGATTTATGAAATATATATCTTTACTAGCTGATCCGGCAAACGTTGTTGCCATATAAATAAAAACATGTTAAGGGTGAACAACCCTTATTACTTAGGGGTATGAAAAATAGATAGTAGCAGATTTTCAGACCTATTGAAGATACATATAAAATTTGGTGAAAATCGGTAAAGCCGTTTCGGAAGAGTGCGGTAACTAACATTGTGACATGAGAATTTTATATATAAGAATAGCGCGCGGTGCTATGCCACACACTAAAGTTAATTTGAAGGTGGCGCCATCTGTCGAAAATTGGTCGTACCAACTTAGAAACCTTCGTGAGCTTATGCTCAACAACTTTGCTAAAGATCATCACATTATCAAATGCATAGTTTACGATTCTATAAAGGACAAACAGACAAACATTAACGGTTTTTATTTTTTGGTTTTATATCCTCTTCTTTGTATTCATGGTAATTATGTAAATATGGTAAGTATGGTTAGTAATAAAGTTCACTTCACTAGGCAGCAAGTAGAAGAAATTAATATAAAAATATTAAAACTCATAAAAAAGCTTAATCAAATCATTTTCGCTTTTTAGGACCCACATTCCATAAGATTGAAACGATTTTATAGAGACGAAAAAACAAGACATGATTATGATATTTTTGATACACAATCAAAAATTTGAAAGGAATGTATTAAAAAATCTCCACAACACAAAAAACACGTTATTATTAAAATTTGAACTATTTAATCAAGAAATACAATCGAGCTCAAACCGAATGGTAGCTAAACAAATTATGAAATCCGATCCGTGGTCCACAAAGCGATCCATCAAATCTCTGACAGATGAGAAAAAGTCCTTTGAACAAACTACTCGCGCAATGAACTCTTTCGGTATTTTTTGTACTAATAAAAGCCCTTTATTAATATTTGGATTAGAAAAAGTTGTACATCCGGTTAAAATCTCGAGTACTGTCATGTTATAACTATGTTATTGAAATTGCTTTTAAAGCGTCCTATCTTTGTTTTATTAAAAGCTAATGGCGTAGATAGAAATAAAATAATTTATTTAATTTCTTTCCGACATTTTTTTATTACCTCGCGGTTAATAGTATGCACCTTACGTGGCTACTGCCGCCCATGGATATATGCAATCCACCGCAGATAGGATTAGATTCCGACTTAAGGTCGGCCACAGATGAGCCGCTATTCCTGAGGACTAAGCTGGAACGCCTCGGAAAAGTATGTCTCCCTTACCACACGCTACAAACCAGACACAGCAGCGCTTAACACTGATGTTATTAGGTACAAATAGGTGTGGCGGTGGTGCCACCTGCGTCGAAACACAAAGAATTCTACCGTCAAACTGTACTAAATGTATTTAAATGACAATACCACACACAAAGCTTTCGCAGCTCGAACTTAAGTCTTAACGTTGGCTTGTCCATTGAATTTATCGAGAGAACGAAAGAAACTTGTAATTTTGCCGTCCCTCATAAATATCAATTTGAGAACATAACAACAAGATTACAGGTTCCAGTCAACACTAAAATGATTTAGGGCTTTTGCGAACATTTATTTCGGCACTGCGTGTATTTTGTATCAAAATATAATAGGAATATTGTTGTTTGATAGTGTAATGACGTCATTGTGACTCTACTTAAAGGTTATTCAATAATGATCTTTTATTTCCATTTGCTTAATAATGATGGACAAAGCAACGGGTTTATGTTACACAAAGTAATTTGAAATTTAATTTGTAATTTGAAAAATCTAAAATTTAATGTAACGCATGGAAAGAAAAGTTGTGTCTATAAACATACCAAAAGAAGCTCAAAACCAATATTTTTTCATATTAGCATATTTTAATGAGTTGTAAGCCTCCTATGCAATATCGGTTAACCGCGGGGACGGCGAACCGCGCAGTTCAATATGCAACCGCTTGTTTGTACGCACTACCACCACATGAAGAGAAGACGCTTGCCGCGCGGTTACCCGGCTCTGCGGTCAACCGCTAGTGCGTAGCCCTCCTACGCAAGTAAATGTTACATAATCAATAAAAAAAATGAAATTATGACAAAGTTTCAATTTCGAAAACTGGGTGAATTAGTGACAATTGATAAAAAGCTTAATAATTGGCCAAGTGCTAGTCGAACTCGTACACAGAGGGTTCCGTAACACGATTTTTTTTAGTGTTATTTATTATCATAGCAACCATAGTTATCATGCATTGTGATAATTTTACTGTCTACGTGTTCAATAGTAAACGTGAAAAACGCACAAAATGCAGTTTCAAGCTGTTATGTTTCTTATTTTTTATTGTTAAAGCCACCGTTATAGATGTTCTGTAAAAAATTTAAATGTCCATCTATTACCGTAAGATATAGAGCGATATGAGTCGAATATCGACTACTCGGTGTATTACTTATATCAAATCAAATCAAATAAAATCATTTTTTTTTTCAAAATAGGTTCTTTACAGGGCACTTTTTGAATGTTAATACGACTACCGCCACTACACAAGGTGTTTCGTTATGGAGAAGATATTTTTTACAATGTTAAACTTAACCTAATGGCCCATGTAGAGCTGGAACTACTTCAGACCACACCGTTTTGTCAGTCAAATAATCACTTAGTTTATAGTACGCTTATATTGTTTATATTGTTTAAAAGGCTGACGACGATAATATAAAAATGAATATACATATTTGTTTAATCGAATTTCTTCTAACTTGAACTTATCAAGCACAGAGTGCGTTACTAATTCCGAGATATATTAATTCAAATGCTATTACGAATTCTCGTTATTTCCGCACAGTTTCCAGCTTCTTGTGGTTCTCAAGATAGAACACCTGTCTCAATAAATAACGCAACAGATGCATTGTAACACTGTTGCCTTACTTAGTTCGTGTATTAAACATAATGTATTGCCATTATCTTGTCATTATCGTTATGATTATTGTTAATGTGTTATGTGGATTGTAATTTAGAGGTACATTAAGAAATTCAAACGTGTATAACATGTTCTGTAAAAAATCAAGTGTTCATCTATTACAATAAGAGATAGAGCCATATGACAGTCGGACAGACAGACAACGGAGGCTTAGTAATAGGGTTCCGTTTTTACCTTTCCGGTACGGAACCCTAAATAAATAGTTCAAAAAACTAAAAAACACAAAATCAACTAAAAAATAGAAAATAATTTTCAATCTAGGAATCAATAAAGGAACAGTAAATAGGATAATTGTAGAAAAAGCGTGGGGCGCACCATTTATCAGTTTTCGAAAAGTGCAGAAAAGCAGTGGTCCCTTACCATCAGGTGGACTTCATGTGCGTTTGTGGCTTCAAAATTAAAAATGAATATTTAATATTTTTAAAAGTGGTAGAATCCTTAATTGTTCGACTCTGGACGTGGCGTTTAAACTTAGTCCTTAGCCTTAGTCCTGACGCCTTCGAAGCTACAGAAGCCGTTTATCAGTGGATTGTATGTTCGTTTTCTATTTCTATTATAAAAAACATTCTATTTTATATATGTGTCTATTTTTTTGTGATAGAAATAGAAAAAATATCTATTTATATTATAAAATATGTTTACTGCCATCTATCGTTGAGTTGCGGTACTAAAAGCGAATTAGTCAATAAAGTCAAGTTTTATTAATCGTAAACACATTTGACGAGGTTTTTACTTTTTCTAATAAACCGTTTATTGGTTTTCTGTTTATTGCAAATATAACGGATTTTATTGACTTTGTGTAATTGAGTTCTACATATTTTATTTTGGCCTTAAAAGTAAATATCTGCTATGTTTTTTATAGGTGTTATAATATTTCTGATTAGTTTGCCATTTTGTATCTGTGATGATTATTCTTGGAAATGGTGACCAGTGCATTAGTCCTTTTAATATTATTCAAAAGATTATTCATGTACTATACATATTTATATTGATTTTTCGTTATTCTTAGTAAATCTAAGAATAAAGAAAAATCAGAAATTGAGATCATTGAGAAAGGTGCAAAGTTGATAAAGTTGACTTCTCTGGTATTAAAGGATAACGGTGACTGCTCCATAATGTAGTCCGTCTAACTTATTAACTAATTAATTACTACTTTTTATTTTATTTTATTTTTATTTAGACTATCTTTGTACAAAATTTCATCAAATCAAAAATCGGTTCAGCGGTTTGGACGTGAAGAAGAGACAACCAGACAGACAGACAGACAGACAGACAGTCAGAATTACTTTCGGATTTATAATATTAGTAAGAAGTAAGGATTAGTAAGGATTTCTTACAGCCAATTACGGATTTACAATTGTTTAATTAATGAACGTATAAAAGACATAACCGTCACTAAAAACGTTATAACAGCATGAATAAGCGTTTTATAAATAGGTATTAATATATATAAATACAGGTTTAAATACTATAAATACCTATATAATTAATTACAAACATAAACACACACATATGTATAATAATGTAATATATACCAAAATTTTACGTAGTATCAAATTTTGTACCTGTTCAATAGGCTTCAAGATTAATACTAATAGTCAGACATACTGATATGTAAATCTTAAAAGTTTTTTTATGTTTTAGTATTTTACATAGACCTATGATTACGGACTTAAGAAGGAGGAGTTATATTGAAATTACAGACATAAACTTAAACTTTATTTGTATGATAAGTAACAGATACCACTTGTCGACTAAGTGTTAAGCGCTGCTGTGTTCTGGTTTAAAGGGTGTGGTAAGCAAAACATACTTTTCCGAGGCGTTCCAAGTTAGTCCTCAGGCGTAGCGGCGCATCTGTGGCCGACCTTAGGTAGGAATATCTAATCCTATCTGGTTGATTACTGATGTCCATGGGCGGCAGTAGTCACTTACCATCGGATGGACTGCATGCTTGTCTGCTACTCCTATATTATAAAAAAAGTCGACCTATACGTATAATTTTTTTTCTTTAACCTACAATAATGTACAGGAAAAGTATCTTTCCTGGTAAAAGGGCAATTAGTTTTTTATTACTATTTTTTGGTTTTGAAATTACTCACCCATACAGACCAATTATGTGAACAGGGGAGCCCTGTGACTCATGTGAATGACGAACATCAAAAATAAAAGGTTGTAGGCTTCCTGTTTTTTAAAAGTGACATTAAATTGCGTTGAAGGGTGTGGTAAGAGATATCAATATAAGGCACTTAGTCCTCAGTAGGAAAAAGTGCCTTACATTGATATCTGTGATCTACCTAAGGTGGCTATTTTATTATATGTGGAGTTATTGACAGATGTATCTTATGGTATGTTGATCATTTAGCAGCAAATAGCCTGGTTTGTTGCTTTAATAAAAAGTAATTTTCAACAATTACTTGCTCAAATACACCATTGATAAAACTATTAAAATACGAGTATTATTAAGTAAAATAATACAATTATATCGATCGCTTGGTATATTTTATTTAAGGTACACTATTTACGGAGCATTTTTAAACTCTAATCTACATTGGAGGGGCGTAGTGAAATATGTCCGAGGTCCCAAGTATCCCGCAAAACAGCAGAATGACTTTCAGGAATAATGGGAAGAGACCGCTAGTCTAGCAGTGGGACATATAAAGATGCAAAATCTGTGTATTAGATTCATCTTTGGCTTAAGCAAACTTGATCGCGTCTCTCATATTGGCAAAGATCTCAAGTGGCTCCCATTCAGTTTCTCCGTGGGAATAAGTAGGTAGTTTTATGTCAAAACATAAAATAAGTTAATAAACTAATAAATAGACACAAATTAATAAATAAATTAAAATAAGACGAAACCCTGTTCATAAAAAACCGGGAACGATCACTTCTTCAAAGTTAGAATCATAGAATAAAAGTATTTCGCAAAAATATACTTGTATTTCTTTTATTTTATTATCTTTTATCTTTTAATTCCGAAATAACTTCTGAGAAGTAGATAAGTTGCACAGCAGGCAGGATTAGTTTATTCGAAACGGCAAGTAAGCCATTTAATTAACCCAAATATGTTATCAAAACAGGAAGGCAATTGTTGACACTAACCTCTGGTGACGAAACACTCGTGACACTAGTGTGTAGTGTCGGTGTATGTGGTGTCGATGTAGTATTTTTAGGGTTCCGTACTCAAGAATTAAAAACGGAATCTTATTACAAAGTCCCTGCTGTCCGTCAGTCTGTCAGTATGCCACAGGACTCAGGGCAAAAACGGAACCCTATTACTAAGCCTCCGCTGCTTGTCTATCTGTCACAGGGCTCTATCTCTTAAACCGTAATAGACACTTAAAATTTAACATAATGATCAGTATGTATTAATTAACAACTAAGTAAGCTAAGGCCGCTATTATATTAACAAATACAAAAAATAGAAATGGTGGTACGGAACCCTTCGTGTCCGAGTTCGACTCGCACTTAGACAATTATTAAGTTTGAAGTAGCAAATGAGCATACTAATAATCTGATGGTAAGGTTTAACTTTCAATGGACGTCGTCGCTCCATTACTGTCCTACTATTGTACCCGAGTCTCCTCTTATTGAGATATTTAGGCCAAAATCTACCGCGCTGTACACTATAAAATTCCCAAAAGTGAGTGAACTTATATGATTTTTTTAAATACTCGTAACTCTCAGGTGTGAAAATTTCCTCGCAATGTTATCCTTCACCGATAAAGCGACAGATTATTAATTTGTAAGACGCACAAAATTTTGAAAAATCGGAGGAGCGTAAGTTTCAAACTTCGGACCCCTCTTTTTCATTTTATTCACCATTTATATACCTTGCCTTGCTGAGGACCAAACTCGGAACCACGAAGGTAGCTCCGTTCATGTCATAGTTAAATAACCGTATTATTTAAATTCATAACAAAACCAAGAAACACCTAAAAGTCCTATAAAAATGCTCTATGAGACAGAACATTTCAAATTCATACAATTCATCCATACAACATCAACCAGTTCAACAGATTGCACCAACAATAGGTTATAAGGATATTTGAGAACGATTCTCTTACTTTGTCGATTTGTTCTGGTTGGTATAAGATGCCTTTGTGGTTACAGGATCATTGTCCCGTACTATAGGAACTCGATTCGAAACGGCAGATCGGAGTTTCACGCTCCATAATTCAGGTGACATCTGTCAAAGGTATGCGGTATGTGTTACTGGCACTATAAATTTTAGCATAAAAAAGTATTGTATGCGTAATTTGGAAAATATTGGTTTTAAACGAAAATCTTTGAATGTGAGAAGTGACAGCCGTGAACGGAATATTTCTTTTGTCATTTATTTACAAAAAAATAGGTTAATTGTAGTAATCACCTTAACTACAGGAACATAAATATATTGGCTGAAACGGGGCAGGTTCTAAATATAATAAATTAATTGAATCAACAGTTGAACTATATTTAAATACTAAAATGTGATTGTTTTTATTCAGATTTATTTGTATAAGTAGCAAATAACATTGCAGTCCATCTGATATCCGTAATTAGGTGGACCGCATGTGCGTCTCGGAAATAGTGCTATCTGAGGACGGCCAAATTTGCGTTGTTACAAAAATGATTTATTTTTCAACTTCAAAACCAGTACTTCTTTATAATGAAACTAAGTGTAATTTTTCAAATCATTCGAGAACAGTTAGTAGCGAGTGAGAAGTTTCCGTTCAGAATGTGTGACTAAGTCGAACGCGCTAGACAGGCGGTTTACGACGCAAGTGTGAAATTGCCTTAATGATAGTGTGTTGTTCCTTATTGCCTGTTACACGTTTCTATGTAACCTTGTCAGTTTTAGTACATCACAAAACTTGAAATTATAGGTTTATGTCAAATACTCGGGCTTGTGATATTGATATTTTATTATTCCATAGAATAATAATTCAAGGTGGTAGAACCCTTTGTGGTCCGACTCCGGCAGTACCACCGCCACGCCTATTTCTACCTAATAACAGCAGTGTTAGGCGCTGCTGTGTTCCGGAGACAGACTTTTCCGAGGCGTTCCAGCTTAGTCCTCAGGGGTAGCGGCGCATCTGTGGCCGACCTCAGGTAGGAATATCTAATCCTATCTGGGTTTGATTACAAATGTCCATGGGTAGCAGTAGCCACTTGCCATCGGGTGGACTGCATGCTCGTCTGCTACTCCTATATTATAAAAAAAAATGTGCATAAAAACTAAAAGTATCGTAGTTGACATTTTACTCTCCCACTGCTAGACACGGGTCTCCTCTCAAAGTAAGAGAGACTTGACCATGATCTACCATGCTGGCCAAATGCGAATTCATTATTAATTTACTTTACAACATTTTTGAAAACCTTTTTGTTGTGGTTTGTAAGTTTCCTGATAATGTGATTATTCATTTCTAACACGCACATAAAAATAATTTCATGCGTGTAGTGTATTTGAACCTCATAATTGACCCGTGAAAAAAGACAACGAGAGGAAATCTATTCGATCGAGAGGTCTATAAAAGTTATATAGATAATTGTATCAGGCGTAACTTTGCGGAAATCCATGCTATTAAGTTAAGATTAAAACTACTTCGCAACAATCCGCTACAAATATGTATGATGGCATATATTTAAAACCATGCAGTATGTACAATGGTATGATACCATTATAAAAGGCATGCATTAGGTTGACAGCGTCACTTAACGATTAACCGTCGTAGAGTCAACTTACCCTGATGATGCTCCGCTTTGGAGCGAAACACGTGTCGGTGGTGGTATGTATGGTGGTGTAGATTTTTAATTTTTGCATCTGCACGCATCCTTTGTGGGAGGGAGGGTGGTACATACTGCATGGTTTAAAATATATACCATCATACTTATTTGATTTTTGCGAAGTAGTTTTAATCCTAACCTATAAAAAGTTGTTAAAAGTACCTTTGTAAAGTTTTCTAGAGATGATATATGGCCTAATTCTTCTTTTTCTAAAATGATAGCCCACTCGTAGGATAGTAATAGGCTATATAATATAATAGTAATAGACTATATAATATAATAAAAGATGAGCGGATGGAGCAGCTCCAGCTCCATCCCGAACCGAGACGGGCCCGGACGTGGGCAAACGCCGTCGGGATCGCGGACGAGTGCTATTAGCGTACCCGTGGTCCCGACAAAAGGCGTCCAGAGGAACACCGTGGGGTTTTAGCCGGTAGGAGTCCGGCATATCCTCTCCGCTACCCCCGCAGCTGAGAGGAACCCATGAAGGGTTTCCCCACGAAAAAAAAAAGGATAGTAATAGGCTGACGGTGATAGACTAAAACCAGAAATATCTACACTTTACTACTTAGTTCATTGATACTTCCATCTTACCAAGTAACTGTTTCTTTTAAACTTAATAACTAACTTGAACATAACTTTTCAGGTCACATTAATACCTCACTTGGTCTCTTTCCTTATCAGTTACTTAGCAATTAAAATTGAACTTTATTATCCAATACTACAGTTTAAAATTTAAAGTTACCTTTAGTATTTCTCACTGGGCCGTTAAAAGCGGTTAACAAAACCGTGCTAACTAAATGACAATGTAATAAATGGAAGAAAACTATTAATTTGGACAAAGTGCTTAATGAAAATTTATTGTTTAGTTATTGTGTAACTCAAAAGCTATAAAAAATAACAGTTGAAGAAATCTCAGTTTATTAATGTTTTGTTTTGAGATGTAACTGAATACGCCATATTTGAAGTAGTGAAAGTTTTGGTTGTACCTCGGACTCTTGATGGATCGGACGTGGGGTCCGAGGTTCGAATCTCAAAGCACCTTAGATTTTGCTGTAACGTTCCAACTTAGTCCTCAGAGGTACGCATTTATGGTAGATCTCAGGTAGAAATCAAATCTTATGATCTTACTAGCTGACCCTGCAAACGTTGTGTTGCCATATAATTAAAAAAATGTTAAGGGTGAACAACCCTTATCACTTAGGGGGATGAAAAATAGATGTTGGCCGATTCTCATAGATACCGGATAAGCACAAAAAATTTCATCAAAATCGGTCAATCCGTTTCGGAGGAGTATGGCAACGAAAACTGTGACACGAGAATTTTATATATTAGATTATTATCTTATCAGGGGTTGATTACAGATATCCATAGGCGACTTACCATTAGGATACATTATCTACTTACCATTAGGATAGAATGTCCTTTTGCTACTCCTATATAAAAAAGTTGACAAAGGAATTCGAAGAACTGCATTCATTTGGAAAGTCTTTGTAATGAAAGGAAGTATGGATACATTTTTTCATACTGAAACCATGAAGAGATCCGTCTTGAAAAGCTGAAAAGCTCTACAAAGCTTTCAGTAAACAGCGCTTTAAAACAACCTGTAGGCCCAATCAGTCAGTGTTGCCACTCAAATAGCTTGAAACACGCGATTTTAATTTTTATAATTGCAACACTGATTAATTGACGTCATATTTCTGTTACAAATGCATATTTACGAGTCATTATGTAATCATTTTCATAGGACAATTACTGTAAGTATTTGAAGTCTACGTTCATAAAATGGTTAAAATAGAAGATGCCATATTATTTAAATAAATACGATTTTTACATAATAATAAATTATAATAACAATTTTATATATTTACCAAACTAGATAGGTAGGTAGACCCAAAAACTTTGAGTATTACCCATACTCAAAGTTTTTGGGTCTATTTTGTTACAATTTAGATGGCGAAGATCGAACCCAGGACTCGAGGCAGTTTCTCACTAATTCTTGCGACATTTAAAGTCAAAATGTTTAGCAAAATTATAATGTTTCACATATATTTTTGGATGCAACTTAAATACTTATATTAATGGAAAAGGGAGCCTGTATATTTCATATAAAATCTGAGGTTTACATTTTTCGTTAAACTCAAATTACGGAGCGACAACTAATGCATATTATTAATATAGTTCAGAATACGTCTGAGTAATCACCAATATCACATTTCATTATAACTCACACACTGACAAAACCATAGAAATCACATCCCGACGTATTTCTATCAGTGCACGCACACAACGATTACGTTTGCTATTAGAATTCCCTAGCGATGTTTTAATTGACCCACATAATTAATATCCGCGAAGCAGACATTTCGCGAGCCATAAAGAATATTACGCTGTAACCCCCATCTGACAACATGGATGACATAAACAAGGATCCCTTCCCCCCAGTTAAACAAGTTGAATGCGCTTCCCCGATGCCATAGCCTCTACACGTGCGCCACTCAAGGTCTCACAACCCTTTACACATCCTCTCATGTTTGCAATTAAAACGAAAAACAGACAGGGACAGCGCTACACGTAGCTAATGCGCCAGAAAGAAACAACACGTCTCATTTACCCGAGCACTTTTTATTTCCACTTGCAGTCAAGGGAGGTCGTCGGCCAATCAACGTACTGTGCCGCGCTTGCTCCGCATTGGCCGGTTTGAATAGAGAATTTTTTCAAAGAACAAAAGCGGAGGGTAGGTAATAGCGAGTTTTGTTTTCTTTGAGTGGCATTTCACATTCGAGTGCCGGAGCTCGCGGGGAACGGACGTCTCGACTCTAATTACCTTACCTTACATGCATTGTTTTAGTGAGGGTGCTCTCACTAAGCTCTCTTCATTTCATTTGTCAGGCAATGATGTTAAACATTGTTATTTATTGCTCGGAACTTTGCCGGTTCCCGAGCTAGGAATTGCAAAACAAGCAAATTAACGATGTTTATTTCAACTCTAACAATCGTCCTGTCTCTACAGTACTGTTTGTTCGGAACCGCGCCTCGCGTCTTGTTTGCTTTTGTACTTGTATAATGAGATGTGCTTCGTTCCTACGTAATTGCTTCTTCAGTTAAGTGCTGACGATTTCAAGAATTATTGTATGAATACACAAATAGACCAGCTGTTTTGTTCGTTCAGCTCAAACACCGGTTTTCACTGTAACAAGCGAAAGTTAATACTGAATGAGTGTTAATTTCGCAAATGTGTTTGTCAAATATAACTTTTTAAGAAATGTTAAATATTTATTAATGCTTGTTAGATGTATCCTTTTCTCGGGTATTTTACTTACTTATCTTTGACAACGATTGTATATGCTTTTTTTATCATTAGGACGTTAATAAATCAATTCCAATTTCAATGTTTGTATATTATATGAGTATTCAAAGGAAATAGGACTAAATAATTGCTTCTTTCCAAAAAACTTCTCTCACCAAAAAAAAAACAAATGACTATTTTTTTACGATTTAATAATATAAATAATTGAGTTTGTCTATTTATACATAGTGATTTTTAAAATAACAAAGCAAATAGATACCTTTTAAGTTTTTAACGTTTAAAAATAATTTTGGGACATTTTGTACGCGTGAAGTTCATGCCACTGTATTTTCTGAAATTTTTGAATTGGATATTTTAAGTAATACGAGCATGTTTTAAAAATATTTTTTCCATTATTTTCAGGAACCTTGCAGCACCACGGCCGACTACGCAAAGCAACACATCCCTAGAGATCTTCACCCCTTCCCACAAAGAAAACTGTCATAGGCTCGAGTTTCTAGTGGAACGGCAAAAGCAGTTATGTTTGCTCTCCGACAAAATGGTGCAAGTACGTACAATTGCTATGCTTCTATTTTTATTAATACACTAGTTTTTGCCCGCGGCTTCGCCCGCGTTTAAAAGAAAATAATATGACATACAAACATACATTAAACTGAAAATTCGTACCTTCATTGGAATACCAGTGGCGCCATCTCGCGAAAATTGGTCGTACCAACTCTGAAATCTTCGTGGGCTGATGGACAACAACTTTGCTAAAGATCATCACTTGATCAAATGCAAAGTTTACGATTCAATCCTTACTAATATCGATTAAAATAATAATCCATTTTTTTGGGCCAAAAGATCAATTCTCCGATTAATCTATCTTAGATCGCCATACCTAGTTCCCGTGGGATTTCTGGGATAAAAAATATCCTATATCCTTTCTCGGGTCTCAGACTGTCTTTGTACAAAATTTCATTAAAATCGGTTCAGTGGTTTAGGCGTGAAGAAAAGACAACCAGACAGACAGACAGAGTTACTTTCGGATTTATAATATTAGTAAGGAATAGTAAGGATAGTAAGGAAGTAAGGAAGTCAGGATATGGATTTTTATAGATTAATTAATTCTTCTAAAAAATACTGTTACTTATTTTTATTACTTAGAGTTAAAAGTATTAGAAATCGCAATGCTTTTTTTATTTTTCCTATGTAGGTACTTAACCTTTAGAAAATTAAAATCAATTAAATGGTTTTACCATTCAAAAATACAGTCATAAAAATATACTTCATACTCTTTGACTTCTTTTAAATGGCATAATAGTCGTCGTATAGCAGACTTAAAAGGCTTGCCATTCAACTGAGATTCTAAAGATAAGTCCCGTAGAATCGAACGACAAATCTTAATTAATTTCAAAATAAGTAAGGAATTCTAGTTAATCGAGCTACTGAATATTGATATCAAAGAAAATGTCTTCCTTAACTAGTAAAGGAAAAGCAGGATTAGTTACTTTGTTGCAAAGTTAAGGTTGTTTCACACTATAGTTTATTACAGTTATGTAGGTAAGTTTAACTAAGGTTTAGTTCGATCTTTTTTCAATTTAATGGGTTCAATGAAGGTTTTAATTAAAAAACATATGTTTCGGTGTAAAGTCATAGTATATAGCCAATAGTGAGAAAGTCACATAAAATAGCAGAAGTACCCAGTGGTTAAGAAACTCGGCCTCTTGATTGAGGGGTCCGAGGTTCAAATCCCAGGCACGCACCTCTGATTTTTCAAAGTTATGTGCGCATTAGAAATTAATTACCACTTGCTTAAACGGTGAAGGAAAACATCGTGAGGATATATCTAAATATATATGAATCAAAGGTTGACTGAAAGGGTGACTGACTGACATAGTGATCTATCAACGCACAGCCCAAGCCACTGGACGGATCAGGCTGAAATTTGGCATGCAGGTAGATGTTATGACTTAGACATCCGCTAAGAAAGGATTTTGATAAATTCTACCCCCAAGGGAATAAAATAGGGGATGACTATATTACTTCGTAACGCGTGCGAAGCCGCGGGCAAATATAAATTGGCTAAAGTTAACAGTATTTATATTTTTATTAATTTCAATATTATGCATTTCGCTTTATTATTGTGTAATATATTATTACGACACAAATATCTTCTGCCGTCTCTTTGTTGTACTCCGATAATTCAATACAAAATGTCGTAAGCGGCATCAAATTTAAATTTTTGTTCAATAAAAATATGTTTTGATACAAAACCGACAGTGAACGACCACACATCATGACCCCTTAACCGAATTTCTTCAAATTACACATTATTTATCCATTTTATATGCGGTTCGGAATATTTTGGGCCATCGAAGACAAGACTAAGCACCTATTTAGGGTGTGATTTCGAATTTATACCGCCGTACAAGATAAAGAGGGCATGATTTGAATTTTTATTGCCTTTCATTACTTTTATGCTTTCGTCTGCTTTCGCGTTCTGCACTCAATTTTGTATTTTAGTGGTCTTTGTAGTGGAAAAGTAGGAAATGTAACTGCGACGGAGATTATGTATGGGGCTGTAGAGTGGACATTGTTAAGATTTTCATACATTAACTTTCATCCTGCTTTCCACGGACACTATCTCTGATTAATTGATATCTGAGGTATAGCGTTATTAATAATCAATCTATCTAAGTTTTACCTACCAAATGTTGATGTTTTTTTAGCATTCAAAAATTGTTAAATGGCAATTTTGGGTGTAAATGTATGAGGCTATAGAGTGGACCATACGTTGTTAAGATTTTCATATAGCTTTACTACATTATGTATAAGACAGACAGACGGTTAAAGGATATCTTATGAAGTCCATTGTTGACTGTCCCCAAGTTAGTAAATCACTGTATATTTTTTACCGTTTTTTAAACCAAGTGAAAAGAAAAAAGTTAAAATTGAACATGAAATTACTTTCTTTTAAATTAACTTCTTTTGTGTTACATTTTTTTTTATAGTATAGGAGTAGCAGACGAGCATGCAGTCCACCTGATGGTAAGTGGATACTGCCGCCCATGGACATCTGTAATCAACCCCAGGTTAGATATTCCTACTTAAGGTCGGCCACAGATGCGCCCCTACCCCTGAGGACTAAGCTGGAATGCCTCGGAAAAGTCTGTCTTACCCTTCAAACCGGAACACAGCAGCGCCTAACACTGCTGTTATTAGGTAGAAATAGGTGTGGCGGTGGTAACGCCGGAGTCGAACCACAAAGGGTTCTACCACCTTTAAATGTTTTAATTTCAATGATTCTGGCTTCCAGGTCCTTCAAACGGGTGCGATGCAGGGCGTGGAAGAGTGCCAACACCAGTTCCGTCATAGTCGGTGGAACTGCAGTACAGTTGAGAACTCCACTGATATCTTCGGAGGCGTCCTCAAGTTCAGTAAGTATCGTTAAACCTCTTACAGTTTACTGTTGCCCTGGTACTTTGGTATTAAAAGGTGACAGAATTTCACTCGAATACATTAAGATTTCCTATGTTGTGGGTACTTTAGACACACATAGATCAAAACACTCAGACCCAGAATATATCTATTGTCATTTTGGATATCTTGACTTTATACTCTGAGTGTCTGAGACCTAAATCGCCTTAAGGTTTATTGAACTATTTGTACATACTTTGTTTAAAAATGATTGGTAGACTATGCCGTTGCCTATACCTACTACTTTGACTACTTTTTACTTACTTTACTTTTGATTACTTTTGACGACTTTGGTACTTTGACTCGAAAATATGGCAGAACATTCAACTATGTATATTAATTTTCTATATTGTTATACACAATATAGAAAATTATTATTAATGTTTCGACTCCGGATACACTATCGTCACACCTTCTGCCTAATAACTGTGTTAAGCGCTGTCGTGTTCCGCTTTGAAGGGCTTGGTAAGGGAAACATACTTATTTAGAGTGTTCAGAAAAGGCCAAATTTTAAACCACTTGGTTATTTTAGCTGTACAATGCACTGTCTCAATTGTACACTAATTTTAAAACTCGCGCATATAGTGTACAGAAGTTCTAATAATAAAATCATAACATGTATACAAACCTAGTCAGAATGCCACATGTTCTTTGAAGTCGGCCAGCAAAGGGCCCGCCGCTTTGAGCGCGCGTCTGTCGTCGCAACTGTTTGTGTAACAACCTGAGAGTTAGGCGGGTTACACACGAGACATATTTTAGTCGCAATATTTATGATGACAAAAGTTAAGGTGGTAGAACCCTTTGTGGTTCGACTCCGGCGGCATCACCGCCACACCTATTTCTGCCTTATAACAGCAGAGTTAGGCGCTGCTTTGTTCCGGTTTGAAGGGTGTTCCGGTTGTAAGGGAGACAGACTTTTCCGAGGCGATCGAGCTTAGTCCTCAGAGGTAGCGGCGCATCTGTGGCCGACCTCAGATAGGAATATCTAATCCTATCTGAGGTTGATTACAGATGTCCATGGGTGGCAGTAGCCACTTACCATCAGGTGGACTGCATGCTCGTCTGCTACTCCTGTATTATAAAAAAAATAGCTTAGCAAATTAAGTAAAAAACGTTTACTCGCACAATAATTGATAGTATACATTTTGTTATGGCTTATTAGGTCATACAAAATTGATATGTTGCATTCCGTTAACATATCGATTATGCTTAAAAGTTCCACTCGTTTCATTCGTATTTGTATGATGATGCTCAAGAGCATGTTTTTATTTCACTCTTTGTTTTTCTCCTATGCTATTTATTGTATATACTATTTTTTATGTTATGGTTTAAGTGAGATACGGGCAAAATGCGAATGTTATAATTTCAATTTAAGAAGTATTAATACAATATAACATTATTATTAAAACATAAAAAAGTCAAACCGCTCAAAATATACCTTATGTTTCTCCCACAATTAACGCAAATCACACGACACTCCTTTTGTTGAAATCCATCAAGACGTTTGGATTGTATGCCAAAGAATAAAACATACGTACATGAAAAACATAACCCTCGGCTGTTAGGTAAAATACTAATAAACTTTCTTTAATAGTCATTAAATAAATCATTCCCATTATTTTATAAAAGGTCTTTATAAGTGCAACTTTAAAAATGTCATAAAAATTTAAGTCGAGCAATCGCAATGTTAGTCTATAAATCGATCATGTATAGTCGCCCTATAGTCGGAATCAGCACAAATTTTACAGAGCCACAAGTGCCCAGTTCATGAATGAGTGACTGTTATTTGAGCTGTTTTGTGACGGTTTATTTTAACCACGGTTTAACGCTCTGACCGTTTGACGGAAGTGATAAGCTTGTTTTGTTTTACTTACCTACATGGATGGAGAACTTAAACTGTACCCTTAGTACGAGTCTTTACGTTTTAAAAAAAATACTGTTTTTGTATTTATTTACGTATTTCTCATATATTTCCAATCAGTTCTGATACAGTCCGCTAGGGGCGCTGATTGGAAATTTATGGGCAAATACGTAAACAAATACAAAAACAGTCATTTTTGTTAAAACGTGAAACTCATACTACGGGTACTGTTTTTGAACAATGAAATGTTTGTGTTTTGAAACTATTGCCAGTTCTTCTTCATAGTGAAACAACTTCCGAAGCGGTGGTAGTTTGTTGACTTTCTAAAAGTTGACTTTCTATATGAATCAATTTTGAATAAATGAGATTTGAATTTAAAAACTAAAAAAATAACACAAATTTGGTTTGAATATTATAGCAGCAGCAGTAAAGGAAAATAAGTGGAGTTTAATAATATAGAATAATTACGTACTGCCGCCTTTGGAAATCTGTAGTCAACCCTTGATAAGATTAGACTCCTACCTGAGGTCGGCCACAGGTGCGTTGCTATCCCTTCATTACGGAATACAGCAGCGCTTAACACTGCACGGTGTTATTAGGCGGAAATATTTGTGGAGATTCCTTCGGAGTTGGACCACAAAGAGCTATTATTACCTTAAGATCGAAATTTGGCAATTTCTCAAATTATTCAGTAGATCATCAATCTATAAATTATTTGCGTACCTAAGATTTGTATTTCACAATTTCTTCATACTACCCATAGATTAGAAAAGATACTTCTCCGCCTTGAAATTGAATGAAACCACAAACGGCTGCATAACATAACTAATACTGCGTAATTTACATGATAAGTAAATAATTATTTCAAATATTTTAGGGACCTTTTAGCACGGAGACGTGGCAAAACTTTTTTACGCAACTATTTCAATTCTCAAAACTGGGTACATTTTCTTGTTAGGAGTGAGTAATCTTTACTAATCTATGATACTACCCATTATCTTTCAATATGTTAGACAAAGTTTAGATAGATTCTTCATTTTTGTCTTACATTCGATCACTTCATCTAACGATCCAAAGCATTCTACATCTAACGAGCGATTAAAATTTAAACAAAACAGATTATTTTTAACCAACAATGCTTCGTATCAGTCCACTTCAAGATAATTTTCAGGGAAGTTCTTTCATGGTTCATGTTTATTTTCCGATGTCGATTACTGAAATCACGTGTGGACCTGTTGACTGAGCGCCTCAGTTTGTTTACAGTACTGACAAAATAACCAATATAATTAGCCCCCTCGCATCTCGTATAAGGAATAGAGTTCTATGCGTTTGTTGGTTTAGTACACCGTTGCAGGGGTCTTCCTAATCTGGTTACAATAGGCGGTCAGTGAACCTATTTATGGATTTTCGAAAAATAGCATGCCAGTTTAATTCAGAATCATTGTTTCCTCTACGGAATGTGCAATAAGCTGCGATAATAAATGGGAGTCTGTATGATTATATCAAGCTGCCTTTTTATACTTTTTTGTGACATGTTACAAAATGTAGTAATTAGTAATTAGGAAATTAAATACAAAAGATAAAATATAATCTGATTATGATTATTTGTATAAATTGATGTATGAAACATTTATATTTACAACATGAGATTAAACATTTGAGGACTTACGTCAGTCATTATTAAATAAGTAAAAGATAACTTAAAGATCAAAATTGAAAATATCTGCCTACGACAAATTGTATTTGTATTTGGGATTTAAAAATGTGATTAACAGCATTTCGAAAGAAAGAAGGAATATCATAAAAAACATTTACTTAGTTATTTTTAATCTAAATATGCATGGTATATCAGGCTTGATATGACCATTTCAGTGAGAAATAAAAACAAAGTGCTAAATCAGATAACATTATTTGTTTCTCCACTCACATTACCTACCTATTGTTCTACAACATTTTCTATTTTACAACATTTTAATTTGAATTTAAGTCGACTTAGATATTCAACAGATGTTCTCATATTTCAGAGATATTTTTAATAATTATATGTAAAAAAGATGGCATTAAAAAAAAGAGAATAATTATTATTAAAAAAAAAATGACAAACCCACTGAGTTTCTTACCGGATCTTCTCAGTAGAGGTCGCGTTCCGATCCTGTAGTAGTTTAAGAAAAATATTGTACCTGAAAATTTGTGAGTGCCGTCGTTGGCCTATACAAAACAAAATATATTTCATTTAATTTCATTCCAGAGTCGCGCGAAGCAGCATTCGTACACGCGCTGTCCGCCGCGGCGTTGGCGCACGCGGTGGCGCGCGCGTGCAGCCGCGGGGAACTCAACGAGTGTTCCTGCGACGCGCGGGTTCGGAAACGCACGCCGAGACATTGGCAATGGGGCGGGTGCTCTGAGGTGGGCTAATCAAATTTATGATACGATGGTCTACTTATAAACTTCCGAGAAAAGAATAAAAGTGCTGCATAATAGAAAAATTCTGCAATAACTGTTTGCCATTTGTATGAAAACATCAATCATAAAACGAATAAAACAATCATAAAAAACGAATTTGCAGGTGGTAGAATTCTCTGTAGTTCTTCTCGGCGGACAAAATCATCACACTATTATTAGACGGATCTAATAATAGCAGCGTTAAGCGTTGCTGTATTCTGGTTTGAAAGGTATGGTAAAGGAGACATACTTTCAGCCTTTCAGCTTAGTCCTCAGGTTTAGTGGCTACTGCCTCCTATGGACATCTGTAATGGACCAAGTTGGAATGCCTCGGAAAAAGAAGTATCTCCTATATTCTACAAACTAGAATACCTCAACGCAGGTAGAAAAAGGTGTTGCTGTGGTGCCGTCAGAATCGAATCAGAAAGGGTTTTACCACTTCTAAATTTTATCATTGAAATGACGTTGACTGAACGATTATTATTGATGAAGGTGATTATAGTTCAAGTTATTTATAATTGATTTCATCTTTCCAGGATATAAGGTACGGAGAAATGTTCAGCCGAGACTTCGTGGATGCCAAAGAGGACAAGAACACTGACGAAGGGCTGATGAATCTGCACAATAATGAGGCTGGACGAAGGGTGAGGCTTGTTGAAAATCGTAAATACTCGTATAATGTTACAATTAGTGATATAAAAAATATTACATTACTAGGAGAAGATAGCGGTCTTGAAGTTTTCATAAGCTAGGAGCAAATAATACGAAAAAAAACCTTGCTCAAATATTCTAAATAGAAGTTGCTGAGCTCAACGCCATCTAGCGGCGAGTAGCAACAAAGTAAGCATAAAAGCTTCTCCATGAAAATACTAAGGTGTCATAACTTTCTTAACTTTCATGGTGATCGGTCAAACAATCTAGGAATTAAAAGTTCTCATATAAGTAATTACATAAACATCATCTCCATTTATTTAGGGTAAATTTTAGGCATGGATGATTTAATTCAAATAAGGGGTTGGCTAAAACGGATGAAAGGAGCCGCGGGTTCGATTTTGAAAAAGACAAAACTGTACAATTAGATTTATAAAGCGATTTTTTTAGACGGATATTTTGTTTCATATCCATTCACTGATCTAACGACGGAACAAGAAAATATATTTTTCAATAATCTAACTATAGTTAGATTAGTGAAATGTTTCTTCTTTAATAAAATCATTTTCAAATTCCAGGCTGTCCGTGGTCGGATGCAACGCGTGTGCAAATGCCACGGGATGTCCGGCTCCTGCTCCGTCAGGGTGTGCTGGCGCAGGCTGCCTCAGCTGAGGGTCGTTGGTGATGCCCTCACTACCAGATATGAGGGTGCTTCGCATGTTAAGGTTGGCCACTTTTAGTTATATTTCAGCATTACTTGGCGCATTGTTTTCTATTAAGAAAACGATTCAAAATATGACACAAATATGTATAGTAGGTAATATGCGTTCAGCTGAAACTGCCTGAAGACTCAAAAGTGTCTGGGGCTGTGAGTCTAGATAAAAATAAGAAGACGAAAGAAGTAGTAAGGTGGCCGAATTAATTGTGATTCAGCATGGTTAGGATGAAATACAAAATATAAAAACACTCCAATATTCCCCTTGGGTTTTAAGATATACCTTCCAAAATCATTTCCAAATTTTTGCATACGAAAGATCGAAAAAATAAATTTCTCCCAATAAAAACAATATATTGGATGGATTGATAAATAATAACGGCCGCTAGATAATCCAAACCTAATGTAAATATTTCACGTTTTATCATAGTCAATGCAGTATTTAATACAAGTGGAAAAATACAACTTGGATTTGTGAATAAATAAAAACGAAAGAAGAGCTAATGCATAAGTTTTCAATAATTTCAGGTGGTCGAAAGGAAAAGAGGCAAAAACATACGGAAATTGCGCCCTTTACATCCTGATATGAAGAAACCAAACAAAACTGATCTAGTTTACCTGGAAGATTCGCCGGATTACTGTGAACCAAATGAAGAGTAAGTACATTTTTAACCGACTTCCCAAAGGAGGAGAGGTTATCTATTCATCGCGTACTTATATAATATATTTTTATGTATGTTCAGCGATTTTTTTCGCGAGCCGCGACCGATCGACATGATTCAAACACCAATGCGGCAATGTATTGGACACGATGTTTACGCCGTTATCCAACGAAATATATTGAGCGCCGACTTCAGAACTAACTAAACCAACATTTATTTGAATGATTTTTTTACTTTGTGACATAGAAGTCAGTTTTATTTTTTTGGTATTTTTTTTTTGTAAACCATAAGAGGTGTGACATATTAACTTATCATATTAATTAGTGTTTAGTACGTAGTTGCTTCCAGTACGTAGTTTACACCTGTAATTGAGGTGACACTTAGATTTAAGTTTAGTGTGATACGTCTAGACAATGTATAAGTGTTCACTTTGTTGGTGTAACCCAATAATAAATAAATAAAAAGTTCTTAAAATAATAAGAAATATACGACAAAAGTCTTCTTGATTCGACTCAGTGGGTACCATCGCCACACATATTTCCTTTGAGCGATAAGTGTCGCGCTGTGGATTGAAAGGTGTGTAACGGATATACTGAGTTACGAAGCTATTCCTGAGGAGTAAGTTGGAACGCCGCGTATATTATGTTATACGTAGCGTGTATCATTTAAGGCAGGTTCCTGGTAGAGCTTGATAATCCTATCTGGGGATGATTATAAATTAATGATGAAATATGGTTATCGGGCAGTACTTGCCCCTTACATATGATATTATATGTTGTTGGAAACACGTATATCTATAGTTTATTTATCGTCGTCGGCTTAAGAAGTTATAACCCCCCTACTCATTTTATTTTTTCATTATATCATATCTTAATTGGAAAAATAAAATCAGTAATAAGTATTTATTGCGATATCAGTGCCCGATTGTGATTCATGCGGCACATTTAAAATGTGGATATCTTATCAAATTTGGATTTTTTTACACGTCATATCAATTCGATTCTTGAAAACTAGTAGTTCATAATGATTATTAGGCGTCATTAATCATTAGTTATCTTTATAATTGTAACATTAATTGATATCAACATTCATCATGAAAGAACATAAAATTCTAATAAATATCGTTTAAGATACGTGTAAAGAATTTGCCGACTTAGCCTCTCTGTCGATAATAATCAAAAAATAAACAATAAATATATGATTAAATCAATAGAAAAATATCATCGATATCACATATGATACATTCATAAGACGTACCTACTGGTTCGTAGTAGCGTATAAATAATGATTAAAGTTTATCTAATTAATAAATACGAATAGTAGCGTTTGTACCGTGTCTATTGAATGTAACCTTGATCTTATAGATCACATTTCACCATTTCAATCTTCCCATTTTATAAAGAATAAAAATAACTTTATCATTCCAGGCTTGGTATCCTCGGTACTCGAGGGCGCACCTGTAACCGCACATCAGCTGGTCTCGACGGCTGTCGCTTGCTATGCTGTGGAAGAGGCTACCAAACCCGTGTAAGAGACCACGAGGAGAAATGCAGATGCCGCTTTGTATGGTGCTGTCGGGTTCATTGTGAGATTTGCCGGTACAAAAAAGATCATCACGTTTGCAATTAACTTTACCAACACAGATGAATTTTTGAAAGTTGATTCTAATAATGGATATCGTAATACATAGTTGAGTTTCATAAAATATTTGCACGAAACAGTTTTTATGAACGGTTACGAATGTTTGAAAACTCAATCCTAATAATACTTACTGCCATTACTATAATTACAGATTTTTGATTCATTTTAATACTAATGCTTAAGTTATTGAGAGATCATTAGGACTGAGACAGTTTTGTTTTTATACTCTTGCCATTAGATCTATTAAAAATATGCTTGATATTGCTATCTTATATGATAGAAGTAAAATTTAACCTAAATATAAAAGTAGAAAAAACTATCAAAAGAAAAGTAATGGTTTCATGTAGAGTTGTTCTAATTGTTGAGATATACAATTCATGCAAGTGAATTTAGTATGTAATGCTTTTATGAAATCTCTTTAAGAATTTTTACTATCATCAATACTACGTCCTTAACTAGATATATGTGTTGTTGTAGAATATACCTTAGTTTCTTCAAGACTATTTGTTATGTTCTTGTCAAAATGTTCTTCAAACTTAAAACAATATTAACGGACTGATTTGTTTTAATTAATTAGAGTCTTAATAGTATTTATATATGAATCTTCTGATGATAAGCTTTAAAATTATTTACAGTATTATATTAACTTATTTTATTTTACGTTTTACCATGTACAAAGTTGTAAATAAGTATTTTGTTAATATACGAATAGGCGGATAACTTACCTTAGTTGTTAGATCAGAATTATTTTTAAGATTTTGAACGGCTCTAACAGAATCTATTTTAGTTTCTATTGTACTTTTACCATCAACTGTAAATAATGTTAGCACTATATGTACTTATTAGAAGTAATTTATTTTTGCGTTCTACCTCAGATGGAAAGTTTCAAGCATTGTTACATCGTTATTAATGGCATCATGTTTGAACTCTTAGTGTAATAGTTATACTACGACTAGATCTTTGTAAATAAATATTAAGTTAGTAACTTATTGTATTAGATTGTGATAGCTTTATAACGTTAGCGATGACATACCCAACTGAAATTTGTAGTTCTTCGATGTGTATGAAATTTTTAACTATTGTATTGTGGCTATTTGCATTTGTAAATAATCCATAGTTATTTTTATCCTCGATCTTATAAAGGTACCTTTTACCTAGATCTACTTAGACTTGCCATTTCTCTTAAATGTGTCAAATATTTAATTGATATTGTACAATTTTCCAAATTTGATAAATTGTAATTAATGCCTAGTAATTAAGAGACTATTCCCTTTCAATTTGAACAAGTCCATACCAAATGTTAAATTAAGTAAGGAGACAATGTTTACTAATTTCCTCATTATTAAGAATAAAATTATTATCTTACTTGCCTACTTTTCTTTCAATACAATGTATTGGTAAATTTTTGCTGAGTAAATTTGCCTAAGCTTTTAATATAATAAGATATGACTTCTTTTTCTAAATTTTATACAAATGTAAATTTAAAATATTAAATAATATTGAAAAAGACAGCGAAGAGGTGTTTTTGATAAAGTAAAGGCGATTATAAGTTTTAATAATCATTCCATGCTTTTCTTTTTATACTGTTTTTAATCAGTTTCAGTCGGAAATTTAATATATTTAATCTTCGTGAAAAATATGCTTATCATAGTGGCTACCTTTTTATTCAGTTCTTGTTATGTAACCGTCAAACATTTATATTTTATCATTCTCTTTAATGCCTCATCTCTATTTGTTATTCTTCCTAGCATCATTAGCATCATCATCCTTTCCTTTCAAAATCAAAATTCGAAAAATCTAACGCTAAACACTTTGAAGTCATTACATAAATTTTAGCTTTGATTTTAGAAAAATATCTTTCGAACCCTTTACTTCCTTGTAAGAAGAGTCATGGCAAAGACTTCTAGTATAATCATTTTTGGATATGGAATAGTTACTACTCGATGTAAATTGCGTAAAATAAATGTATTAGAAAATTATTATTGTTTTTTCATTTATCTACATGAATTACATCTATTAGTTGGAGAAATTGTAAATTTAAATTAGTTAATGCAATCGAGAAATTGCTGAAGGAAAACAGAATGGAAATTCAATTAATGATAATATTAAGGATATGGATGTGATGAGCACGAATCTACAGATTTAAGAACAGTAATCTAAATTCCTAATGTACATTGTACATATTATGTAATATGATTTGTGCGATGCACACATTATAATACACATATTAAACTTGTGAAAAATCAGATGAGCTTGGGATTCAAATCTTGGAATTCACATCGAGAGATCATCGATGGACCGAAATGTATGAATCAGGTCGCTAGTATTAATTCGAATTATAATTTAGAATCCTCATGCGCATAAATGTAGATTAACCAATATATATATACCGAAGAATGATGCTCTGCTCTCTTTGGTCGTCTTTGATGCAACACACGCGACTTCCGAATAAGTCCTCAGGACCTCCGTAATAAATACGATATATTTAAATCTCGTTCCGTGACGAACTCCGAATTGTGACTGTCTGTATAATGTATGTAATGTCAGAAACGTCAACATTTAAAATTTTGAATTTACTCTTTTTTTTAAGTATTTCAGCCAGTTCAGTATCACTCCGAAATACATAACATAACAATCACAAGACTATTATTGTTATTTAGATATCTATCGGCAACGTCACCACTCACCCATTTATCTCCATATTAGGTTCGAAGAAAATCAAACATATATAAACATTTTAGAAGTTTATTCATAAAATATGATTTTTTTTAAGTGTATATATTTAACTATCTACCAAAAGGATTATCAATCCAGGGGTACACATTGGGGCACTCGGTGCATACTTCCATCCAGTAGCTTATCTAAAAAGCAGAAACACATTAAAAATAAAGTTTGCCACGAGCGCCGAATGTTTAGAAGAAAGCATTATTAAATCTATTTCTATTACGATTATATCAATTTATTGCTCGTAATTTTGTATGTTGGCAGAATGTTTAGGGTAGGTTGCACCTAAGGACAGTTAAGTTTGCTTTAAAGTTAACTATACCACTAACTCTGACGATAGCTATGGAATGTAACAATTCTATGTTGCATCAAGTTATTTCTCGTATTAGTTTCAAAGGTCATTGTGTTACTGTCAACACAATTTTTAGTCGACGCTGACAGGTACGGTAGTTGACAAAAATAATTACTTTTACCGCAAGAAATCGACTGGTTAATCTTGTGTTGGTTATGTATTATGTTCTGTTAACCGTTACTAAAATGGTTTATCCTGAGATTTACTCAGCCGTAGATTTACGGCAGGTTAGACTTTTTATTCTAAAGTTAACGTTACATTGTGCAACCTACTCTTCAAGTCTTTTAACCTGCGGTGGCATAATCGTCACACGTAGTTTTACTTTAACAAGGTGTTTTTTCTAATTTACAGAATTTTAATTTGTTACAATACTATTTGCATTATGTTACAGATCGATAAACTCATTATAGTTATCAACGCACTTGTGTGCTAAACTAAGAGGATTCTTGTCCACCTTTGTGGTTGATTACACGTATTGGCCACTATTGGCACTTTCGTTACAAAAAATGTAAAAGAAATGAAGAATGAGAAAAGAATAGCAGAATATTCAAAAAAAGGGAAGGATATTAGACGAATGAAGGTACAACTTACAGTAGTATGCTCTGCGCTCAAAGGACCACAGGTCCTCGGTATGCAGGGAGCAACGATTCTTTGCCTGCAAGGCTTCCTCGCGAATTCCTCGACTGTCATCGGGTTGCGCATCCATTCGATTGCTTCACTTCCATTTACCTGTAAAGACACAATTAGTCACACAATAAGCACACAAGTCGTAAAACTATGTAGAATTCTGTTAATCCGTTGCGTCAATTTTTTTTATTTCTATTCAACAGTAAACCAATGTCTAAGCTTCATACTTTTATTAAAATTGACCTTATAGCCAGATACGAAGTCGGATATAAAAGTTTACTAAAAACTCGTAATAGCATTTGGTTTTGTATTTTTTAAAGCTTCTGATAGTTGAAATTAAGTAAAATTCAGTCAGAGGATCAGAAATTAGGGAAAATTAAAAATTAGGGCTATCGATTCAAAAATGGATAACTGTAATAATAACACTATTACAGTTGAGTGGACATAAGATTATCTATAAAGAGCTCGATCTACATGAACAGTGAACACGCCCCTAGTTTACTTACCTTCATCTTAAGTACATGCAATAGAGGAATTACCTAGTGTTGAAAAAGGAAACTGGAAACTTATTTATTAGACAGCTCAAGTTAACTATAAAATGATGTTGAACTAACCATGAAAACATCATGAAGGCTGTTGAGCAAATCTAAAAATCTCGTAAAAGCTCTACTGATAGCTGGGTTGGTGGAGATAAACCACTCGTGGACATAAAAGCCAAACGGAGCTCGGTTGCCTCTGTACTGCCTCTCGAAATTGTTCAGCATAAAACGGAACCAGCCCTCTTCATCGTTGTCGTCAGGTCTGCATATCGTAACAATATTTAAAGTTAGGTCATATGGCTTTTAAAGGCAATATTAAACATTGTGTGGAAATAAATTAAAAATGATATTATTATACCTAAAGATGCAAGCGTCGACATAAGAGCATGGGAAGCCTCTCATATCGGTCCACGTTACCATAGGAAGAACCCATGGGCCGGGTATGGATGCTGTTGGGCATGGAGGCATCATGCAGTCTTGAGTCGAGGCGTAGTCTAAGGTGTAAGGCCAGAGACCAGGGTTGACGAATTGGGATGTAGGCCAGCTGGAGTCATAAGTAAGACCAGCAGTGTTCATCACTTGGAAGCTAGAGTTGCCAGACATTTGAAGGTAAGGTATGCGCATTCCTTAAATGAAAATTCATAATTATTTAAACGTCAATAGAATCTATTGAATAGATGGATATATGTACAATGAACATGACATACATACCACGAATAGTGTTGATAGGAATGTTCGCAAAGTACGACATTTGCCATCTTTGATGACCGAATTCGCGCATCATTGTCTCATATGTTGCACCAGCCCAGTAAGACTGAGGAGTTCGGTGAGTGATCGAATGGAGGGCAATTTCAAAGCCATTATTGTACAGCTCATTGACCAATTTGTAGTTAGTGTACTCGTGGTTGACGAAGTATGTTATGCCTATTGGGCAGCCATCCCTGTTTCTACGGCCGTACAAACTTCGGTATTTTTCAATGTTGAGAGTGTTAACACCATCATCGAAAGTCAGAAGAACTAGCTGGAAAAATAATTTATAATAATTATTTTCTGGATTAGGTATGTATATGTGAATATTACATATTACATTCAGTCAAGTTTTATGCGCCACAGCAATCTTTTTGGAAATATATATACAAATATACTATTGAATAAGGTTAAGGAATTACATTATATAAATTGTTTTAAGTTTAAATCTCTTTGAAAATGTAAGATTAATGAGAAATAACATTTTCTCCTTAAGCACTATTATTATAACAACAACAACAACAACAAATACACTTTATTTGTACACCACATTTAAGGATACATATAAGACAATAAATAAGATAGTATACAAAAGGCGGCCTTATCGCTTAGAAGCGATTTCTTCCAGACAACCTCTGGGATGGAGTTAAAGAGATATGAAATCGTGAGAAGGTAGGGTGTACACATACAGAAACAAAGTATATACATAGATACATAACAGACATGTCCTGAGCAAATGGCGTAACAGAGGTAAGAACAAACGAAGTTACGTACGAAGGAAATATGTTATGTGGAAGAAGGGATAAAAGGAAGAAGGAAACCAAGTCAAAGCTGCAAGTAATGAGCCTTGACTTGGTTCTTAAAAATATGCAAGGAACTAGATAGACGGATAGATTTAGGAAGGGATTTCCAAAGGCGGACAGCAATAACAGTAAAGGATTTTTTGTAGAAGGAGGAGGAGTGTATAGGAGTGCTGAGGACAAGGTTATTTGTGGAACGTAAAGAGCGGTCATGGGTTAAGTGGAGGTAATTAAAACGATTTTTAAGGTAAGCAGGAGAATTTGGATCAAATAGCACGCAGTAAAGAAGTGACAGAATATGAGCATTCCGACGAAGACGAATGGGGAGCCACTTGAGTTTAGTGCGGTATTCTGAAATGTGGTCATATTTGCGAAGACCAAATATGAACCGTATACATAAATTTTGAAGGCGCTCAAGCTTATTAAGTTGCTCTTCGGTAATGTCAGTGTAGCACACATCGGCATAGTCAAGAATCGGTAGAAGCAAGGAGTGCGCAAGCATAATTTTAGTAGGAACGGGTAGTAAATTTTTTAGTCTCCGCAGTGTTCCAACCGCGGCAAATAGTTTCCTACTTACCTCGGCAATTTGCGGCACCCAGGAGAGGCACTGATCTATATGCAGGCCTAAGTTTTTTACCTGGCTGCTGAAAGGAATAGCCACATTATCTAAGGTGAGAGATGGAAGCTCAGACCAATTAATTTTAGCTACCAGCCTCGAACTACCGACAATAATAGCTTGAGATTTCTCGGCATTTAATTTCAACCCGAATGACCGACTCCAGTTCGAAATACAAGTAAGATCCGCGTTAGTAGAACGTATCGTATGATGTAAGTTATTTAACGATGTTTTTTGATAGATTTGCAGATCGTCTGCATACAGATGGTAGAGAGAAGAGAGATTGAGATTAATAGAATTTATGAAGATAGCAAAGAGCAATGGAGACAACACGCCACCTTGTGGGACACCAGCTCCAGTACTAGTCCAGTTAGAGAAGGAGTCCTTAACTTGTACACGTTGCCGGCGTCCAAACAAGTAACTGCGAAACCATTCAATCGCTGTCGGAGATACGTTAAGAGAACGAAGAACTCCCAATAAGATGTCAAAGTCCACGGTGTTAAACGCATTACTGAAATCCAGCAGCGTCAACACCGTGAGCTGTTGGTTATCCATCCCCTCCCGCATGTCATCAGTGATTTTCAGTAAAGCAGTAGCCGTACTATGGCCAATACGGAAACCGGATTGCATGGGATTTAAAAGGGCATGGTTGGAGAGATAGGAATGTAGTTGTTGGTGGATAAGGCGCTCGAGGACTTTAGAGAAGAAAGGAAGTATGGAAATAGGTCTATAGTCAGAACAGGAAGTAGGTTTCAATTTTTTGGGAATAGGAATAATTTGAGCGTCTTTCCAGGGAGAGGGAAACGAGTTCTTTAGTATAGATTGGTTCAGGATAAATGATATAATAGGGATGAGTAGATCAAGGAGAGGGGTGATCATCCTACGGCTAATGCTGTCACTTCCGACAGCGTCCGAGGAAATGGAGAGTATCGCCCTCTCAACGTCACGATCAGCAAATTGACTAAAAGAAAAAGACGGAGAATCGAGATTGGGAAAAACTGATAGATGATTTAAGGTATCTTTTTTAATTCTGCTTTCCATGCAAGAAGTGTTAGAGAAATGACGGTTTAAATTGTCTAAGTCCAGATCATGTGGAAGAGAGTTTTGTGTTTTCCCAACTCCTAATTTTTTGAGAAACTTCCAGACGTGGCTGGGATCTTTATTCTGCACTGATTTATGGACATGGCGTCGTTGTAAGTCTCTACACATCATGTTGCACCGATTTCTAACTGTTTTGTATTTTTCAAAATTATCATCGCTAGAATCCGACTTGTATTTCGCTTTCGCGGAGTTATATTATAATTTAAGAGTCACACATTTCGAAAAGTTACATTAATGTTTAGAACACTTTGAACACTGTTTTGAAAACCTTATAGGTTTTTGTTTTATTCAAGTGAGAATAAAGAAAAAATGTTTTAAAACCAACCTGCGGCGTGTCTCTTGGGTTCAAACCACCAGGAATGTCTGTTCCCGAGCATCTGCAGCGTGGAAGCTGGCATCTGGCTTCATCACATTCTGTAGCAAGATTCAGATTTCTTCTAGCTTCTTCAGCAATAGCTGATGCTACTAGTAGCGTGAATATCACTACCGCCCACTTCATTTTCGCTAACGTCAAGGAGTATTCAGTATTTTGTCTTTCCCTAATTTATATGCCAAAACAATTATCATAAATTCTTAAATAAGATAGTATCGACTCATTTCGATGAAATCGCTACCGATAACCTCAAACAGATCTATGCGTTTTTATGCGGTCTTATCTTATCGGTGGAAAATAAATCTGATAGTCAAAAAATTGTTTGTTGAATAATTTAAGATTTAGGTTAATGTGATTTAAGGTAAAGGTACCTATTTCTGCGGGATTTTCGCCAAAACTAGAAAGAGCGTCAGAAGTTAAGTAGGTTTGTACTACAGCTTATTAATTGACTGGATAATTTTATCGGAAGCGTTATTATCTTTAGTCTTGAAATAGACTAAACATCTTACAATGGCATATTGTTTCCAATGCATACCTGACCATTACACAAAGATTAGTAACGAAAATTCCTAATGAAGTAGCAATAGCCTAATGCTTACAATACAGTCTCTTAATTGAGGAGTCTGAGGGTCAAATGCTGCTGCTGGGATGCTGTGCATCTATGATTTTTCAAGGTCACGTACGCATTATACATTAATTATGAATTGTTTTAACGATCAAGGACATTTTAGAATAATATTCTCAAAAGTATCTCAAGTACCATCAGGTGGATCATCTAAAAAAATTTTCGTACTTTGTCAGCTCAGTGGACTTTTGTCTAAGCCCTCCTTACTCTAATAGGAGACACGTGCCCATTTGTTGGGATGGTTATAGGTTGACGATGGTTCATTCCGTTTGTTCAAAATAAAGTTGGATATAAGAGAGGGATATCTATGTGTCGGTAGCTTGACCGCGGGTGTTCTTGGCTATGATTAATGAAAATCTGTTGAAATGAAACTCTTCATCTAAATGTAGTCCCTCCGTAACCGTTTCTTTTCAAATTTTTGTATCTTGTTAATTCTAGGCAATAATTACGTAATAAATTCCCAAACTTATTATAATCATATATTATAATTATGATTAGGTAAGGTATAGCAGCAATAGCATTTTGGTGATTATTTTTTGTATTCTTCATTCTAGAATTAATCATCCCACACCAATAATAATCTTATTTAAACATTAAAATTATTTAATTATATTATTATAATAGAATTAAAATTAATAGTAGAGGATTTTTACTTGAGTTTTTAAATGCAAATAAACGTATAACATTTTTATCGAAAAAGCTGAAAATACAGTGTTCTTATTTAGCATAGCATATTACTTGTATATTATCGTATATTAGAAGGTGGTAGAACCCTTTGTGGTTCGACTCCGGCGGCACCACCACCACACCTATTTCTATCTAATAACAGCAGTGTAAGGCGCTGTTGTGTTCCGGTTTGAAGGGTGTGGTAAGGGAGACAGACTTTTCCGAGGCGTTCCAGCTTAGTCCTCAGGGGTAGCGGCGCATCTGTGGCCGACCTCAGGTAGGAATATCTAATCCTATCTGGCGTTGATTATAGATGTCCATGGGCGGCAGTAGCCACTTACCATCAGGTGGACTGCATGCTCGTCTGCTACTCTTATAATATAAAAAAAAAAAGCTTTTTTCTTTTTCTTTTTCTTTTTTTTCAGCTTTATAACTGTGCTAAATTTTTAGCACAGTTATAAAGCTGAAATTTGACATAATTATTATGGTGTCATAGTTTATCGTGTATTATTTATTTATTAATTTGAATTCAATTGATAATTAAAAATGAGCTCGTAAATTATTTCAAAATCCTTTTCAAAAATACGTCCAAATTAGGTGCACTTACCTTAAGTTATTTTATCATCAAATTGCTATCTACTACTTAGTTATCATATCTCATTTTTTCGTAGTATTCGTGTTTCTCGTTATTCATTAATTTTTCTGTAAATTTAATTTTTAAGAGAATAGGTGAGGTTGGGAAGTATTTCAACTTTTACTGAATATCTCTAATCAAGTTCCTAATGCTTTTATTCGAAACATACTGTCGTAGTTGAGGTTTTGTCATAAATATCTCTGAAGTTATTTAAGAGCATTTTTTTTTAATAATATAGGGGTAGCAGTCGAGCATGTAGTCCACCTGATGGTGGGTGGCTACTGCCGCCCATGGACATCTGTAATCAACCCCAGATAGGATTAGATATATCTACTTGAGGTCGGCCACAGATGCGCCGCTACCCCTGAGGACTAAGCTGGAACGCCTCGGAAAAATATGTCTCCCTCACCACAGCCTTCAAAACGGAACACAGCAGCGCCTAACACTGCTGTTATGAGGTAGATATAGGTGTGGCGGTGGCACCTTCAAGAAGCCTGAAGCAGTTTTTTCATTTCGATGGAACGGTGTGGATCTATTTTTTATTGTACAAATTATAATTACTGCCTAGTTATCTACAAGTTATTTTCCGTGCAAAGTCTATACAAAATGTTCAATCAGCTAATGAGACATTTTTGACATCTCTTAATTTTAATATTAAAATTATAATCTGTCTTGCTTACTTTTCTTTCTATGCAAGAAATCACTAATTTTGATTCCACTGTTCACGGGTGCAAATCTCCTCTTTGAGTGTGAAGGATTAAGCCATAGTTCTACACGCTTGCCACGTGCGTTGGTAAAATTCAGATACCATTGGAACTTTTTTAAGAACTCAGTCGTGTGAAATTCCTTGGGATATTTGTTTCAACGTTAACAAACGTGGTAATTATTTTTTAATGCGCGCCGATTGAAAGGCTAAGCTTCAACCACTACCTAGTCCTATTTAGACATCTGCTAGGGATTAGACCTAACTATCTCTGTTCGTTCGGTGTGGTGAACGATTCGCTATTCGTCTAATTAAGGTCAAATAAAACACATACTTCGCTATTTGTTTTATATTAAGGTCAACGAAAACGAAACACATTGGTATTCTTTAGAAATTTATTCATAAAACATGAACATTTAAGAATAATTATTTAAAGTTAATTACTAATTACCAAGAGGGTTTCCGAGCCACGGGTACACGTTGGGGCACGCGGTGCATACTTCCATCCAGTAGGTCATCTGAAAAGCAGAAACCCATTAAAACAATGGAATTGTATTCTAGTTTGCCACAAGCGCTGAATGTTCAGAAGTAAGCATCGTTAAAACTATTTCTATTATGAGAATGCCTTATTGTAATTCCAAAACTTCAATTTATGAGTTTACTGGTGGAAGCGAGTTTATTTGACCTATTGCTTCTTACAGCGGCAACACCATTACGCTCATTTTTGCCTTAAAGCACTGCTTCTGTTATTGTGATCTGGTTTGAAGAGTGTGATTTTAGGTAACAATATTACTTATATCTTGTCCCATTCGTCCTATTCCTATTAGTCATATTCTTATGGTTAATCACTGCAATTAGGATAAGAATTCTCTTTTTTCTAACCACACATCTCTAAACTTTATTAAATGTCATCTAAACTTTACGTAACATCGGATGGACTGTTATTTTACTATATCCAATCAAAGGTAACACAACCAAAGGAAAATGGTGGAGGAATCAAAAACAAAATACCTAATGAAGCAAAATCAGATAATATCAAAGTACATATAATAAAATTATGACTTACAAGAGTATGCTCTGCGGTTAGAGGGCCGCAGCTCTTAAATGGACAAGGAGCGAAAGGTCTGGACCTGCAAGCCTTCTTCTTGTATTCGTCAATCTTCACCGGGTTACGAGCAAATTCAATAGCTTCACTTGCATTCACCTGTAAATGAAGCGTTTATTGTAAAATATCAGAATTCTCTAAAAGATCCTATTAATATTTGCCATGAAAGTTCCACTGAAAAGTACTTTAGTAAAGGTCTTCTGAAGGGAGTTTCCACATTTTCTGTTCCTATATTTTCAATTAAGCGAGATTCAATTCAGAGAGCTATAATTGTAAAGAAGATTATGTCAACATGTTTGAGTACCAACCTACCAACTCTAGTTGAGATCTGTTACGTGTTACCCTAAGAAAGCCAATGGTAATTGACAGCTTAAACATCTGCATATTGCAGTTAAATTGTGTTGATTTCAAAGAATATAGTTGTAGGTTATTGTGTGATAATCTTAGGACTAACCATGAAAACATCATGAAGGTTGTTAAGCAAATCCAAAAATCTGGTAAAGGCTCTTCTGATAGCTGGGGTCGAGGTGATAAACCACTCATGCACGTAGAAACCAAATGGAGCGCGGTTTCCTTTGTAGTGCCTCTCGAAGTTGCCCATGATGAAACGGAACCAGGCCTCTTCATCATTTATGTCAGGCCTACAAATGGTAACAGGCAATATTAAAAGGAATTTTATACTATAGATGGTGTTGTAATTGACATAATAATTACTTACCTAAAGATACAAGCATCCACAAAAGAGCAAGGGAAGCCGTTCAAATCGAACCATGTTATAAGAGGAAGAACCCATGGGCCGGGGATGGATGCTGTTGGGCATGGCGGTATCATACAGTCCTGAGTCGAGGCGTAGTCCAAGGTGTACGGCCAGAGACCGGGGTTAGTGAATCTGGACGTGGGCCAGCTGGAGTCATAAGTGAGACCAGCGCTGTTCATCATTTGAAAGCTAGAGTTGCCAGACATTTGAAGGAAAGGTATACGCATTCCTTAAACAAAAAAATATATTTACTTAAACGTCGATACAATTAACTAAATATAATTATATTAAACATGATATACAAACCGTGAATATCATTGATAGGAATGTTCGCAAAGTGCGCCATTTGTCTCTTCTGATCAGCAAATTCGCGCATCATGGTCTCGTATGTTGCTTCAGCCCAGTAGGTCTGAGGAGTTTGATGACTGATCGAATGGAGGGCAATTTCAAAGCCCATATTGTACAGCTCATTGACCAGTCTGTAGTTTGTATACTCGTGGTTGACGAAGTAGGTCACGCCGATTGGGCAGCCATTTTTGTTTTTACGTCCGTACAATGTCCGGTATTTTTGAACGTTGACAACGTTGACACCATCGTCAAAAGTCAGAAGAACTAGCTGCAAAAGTATTTACAATTATTATTCTGCGAAGAAGATATATAAGTTTTCCATATCGATTCCATAGCGAATTAGCGACCCTTTTGGAAATAAGTTTCTACTAATAGATAAGCTTAAGGCATTATATGATAAAATATATTATAACGTAAATTTTCCTGATAAGGATATTAAGCGTAAATTTCCCTCAAATTTTAAGATTAATGCGAAATAATATTTTCTAACCAAGTATAATCTTTTTGTTATAATTAAAGTGTTAATGAGAAAATATCAAATTTTGAAATCATAGAAAGTAAATTGGATATTACATTTATATATTAAACAATTTTAAGAGGTTAAAATTCCAAATTAGAGAAATTAAGAAAGAAAAATTTAAAACCAACCTGCGGCGTGTCTCTTGGGTCCAATCCACCAGGAATGTTTGTTGACGAGCATCTGCAGTTGGGAAGGATGCAAGTTGCTTCATTACATTCTTTCGCGATATCCAAATCATTCCCTACTTCTTCAGCAATAGCTGATGCTACTAGAAGTAGCGTGAATGCCACCAACGCCCACTTCATTTTCGGTACCACCAAGGAGTAATTCAATATTTCGTGTTTTCCTAATTTATATGACAAGAAAATTATCTTAATTTTAAATATGATCGTATCAACTTATTTAGATGTAATCGCTAGCGGTAATCTCAAAACGATCTATGCGTTTTTTATGCGGTTTTAATCTTATCAGTGGGAAGTACATCTGATAGTCAAAACTTTTTTGTTGAATAATAATGTAGGTTAATATGATTTAGGTTATTTTATCATCAAAGCACAGTGGTCGTTTATTGTTAATATTTATTTTTTGGTAAAATTTAGCGTGTTTCTACTAATTTCATTTAATTTTCTGTTCATTTTATATCGAAGATGAAGTCGGGTAGCATTCCAATTTTTCCTGGTAAGTTCTGAAGCTTCTTATTCGAGTCATGTTCTCGTGATTAGGGTCGAAACAGGGGAAGTAAGACATATCTAATCTAGTGTACCTAATCCTGAAATGATTCAAGGGCGTGAAGCAATTCTTTCCTTTCCATGGATGCAACAACGATACAGCAACGCATCTCTCATCGACTTTAGTCAGAACCTCTATTCTATCGATATAGAATAGAGGTTCTGATTGCCATCCCGGAATATCTGTGACCAGCTATCGAGCTGGCATGGGGATGGCAATAACCACTTAAGGTGGCCTGCAAGCTTGAAAAGAAGCTACTTAAATTTTATAAAAAAGTCAATTTATCCTGATAATGGTGTATGATGGTGTGGTGTATTTTTTCTTTTGCATGAAATCTCGAATGATAAATCTAAAGATCTCTTTAGATACCATTCTTCTAGATTACCAAATCCCGTTGGTAGATACCAACGTGAGTTGGTAAATGCACGAATTAAAAATGAGAGGATTTTTCAGGCTCTAATAGTTAATAGCTAATGCTTGGTAAATGTTGGTTTTGGGGACTAACAATGACTACTTTATTAATAACGAGCTTTTAACCGCGGCTTCGCTCGCGTTTCGAAGTAATATTTTCATCCCCTTGGGGGTATAATTGATCAAAATCCTTTCTTAGCGGATGCCTACGTCATAACATCTACCCGCATGCCAAATTTCAGCCCGATCCGTCCAGTGGTTTGGGCTGTGCTATGATAGATCACTATGTCAGTCAGTAACCTTTGAATTATATATATTTAGATTTATTTCAATATCTGAGAGACGATCAGTCAAATTACATGTAGGTATATTAATTATCACATCGTTTTAATTATCATTTATCATAATATACCTTTCAGTTCTTACATAGTTTAAATTATTATCATGTCATATGCTGGTATGCGGGGAAAGAACCAGTTGATGATGAATTGTGAGGAATCAAAGTCATCTTGGTTGCTATATTAGGATGACCATGAATCATAAATCATCAATTATGATAGAACTGATAAGAATTATTAAAAAAAAAAATCTACATTCTACACATTTATTTATTTATTTTATTGATCACCAACGTGACGTACGCAAAATAGATTGAAAAAACATGAGACAAATAGATAAAACAGGTATTTGTCGTTACAATTACAGGATGTCAGCGTGTAAAAAGAAGAAGAGTAAACAAATGGTAGGTTTTTGAATTTATATAATTTAGATTAACACGTGATATTATAGAAAATATTTTTACATTTGGCAGAAATAAGATTTTTTCCATGAATTCAAGGGTTCTTATAGAATTAAGTTATACGTGGCATCACTGGGTTATGACGTCATACAATAAACAATCTCTTTATAAGTGTTAGTGATTACATAAGTGTAATGTGGGCTTGTTGATATTTAATAACATCATTTTGCACTTACAAGAAATCGGTAATTATCCCTTATTCTTAGAAATAATCAGTCAACGCATTAACTGATAAATCAATTGTTTTAAAATATACCGATTAGCCAGAAACTAAATGGGAAGATAATATCAAAGTAAAATATGATATCATGGTTTCTATATAACTGTATATTAGTTGTCGTCAAGTCATTCTTGTCCCACTCCTGGTCTCCTCTCAGAATGAGAAGGATTAGGCCATAGTCCACTGCGCTGGCCAAGTGCGTATTGGTAGACTTCACATACCTTTGAGAAGGTTTGTATTTTTTTAATCTCTCAGGTATGCACGATGTTTCCTTCGCCGTTAAAGCAAGTAATAATTAATTTTTAATATGCAAATAATGACTTTATGAACCCTCGATAGAGGTGGAGTTCGGGCCACTACGCTATACACCATACACTGCTTACTGTACAATGTACATCAGTATAATGAAAGAATTAACAATAATAAATAAATAATAAAAAATAATAATAATCTTATTAATTTTGTATAAACATTGTAAAAACTATATAATAAAAATAAGGAGTTTAAATTGCACAGCTCAAGTTATAAAGTTACCAAAACGAACTCAAATCCCACTTAAAATTGGTCAAAAGCCTATAAATCGTAAATATTGATAGATCTAAAAGATTAAGAAAACTTCCCCCGTTATTTATAAACAATCTTTCCAAATTTTAGAATTTTGACAATATCTAGTATGTAAGGAAATTGACAAATGTCGATATTTGGTAGGCAAAACATTTATAGAGAAGCATCATTACGCTACTTGACACTAGATGGCGCCACCTCTATTCTAAATGTTAACCCCAGTTGTTTAAATATCTCTTAGGCGCATAAGCTTTGAATTGTGTGCTTATCTCTGTTGTGAAGGAATAGGTGTGGCGGTGGTGCCGCCGGAGTCGAACCACACAGGGTCCGTATTTTTTTTTATTTTTATAATATAGGAGTAGCAGACGAGCATACAGTCCACCTGATGGTAAGTGGCTACTGCCGCCCATTGACATCTGTAATCAACACCAGATAGAGATATTCCTACCTGAGGTCGGCCACAGATGCGCCGCTACCCCTGAGGACTAAGCTGGAACGCCTCGGAAAAGTATGTCTCCCTTACCACACCCACCAAAACGGAACACAGCAGCGCCTAACACTGCTGTTATTACGCAGAAATAGGTGTGGCGGTGGTACCGTCGGACTCGAACCACAAAGGGTTCTACCACCTTCAAAATGTGTTATTACGACTAAGGAAGAGTTCCAACAATTCCTACTAAGTAATAAAAATTGTAGAAACTCTTCAATTAATAAAAGTAGTCATGGGATATATAGCTAACTATGTTATGGGCTTTAAGATTCTCATAAACCAAGTGATTTATACTTATCAAAGGATCGTGTATATATATGTCGGAGGAAGAGTCAGAGTTATCTAATATAGCTTTAGCTATACTGTTACTTTAGTATTTTAGTAATGTTATTGGTACTTGATCAATCGAAGTCATTGTATAGCTTTCGTATTAGAATCAGAGCATAGACTTCAAGAGGTCTCTAGTGGGGTTGAGGTATGTGGCGGCGCGGTGGGGAAACTTTGATAAGAACTGATGGGAGTGATCGAGGTGGATCATTATTTCGTTGTGCTTTGGAGCGTGTAGTCATTACCTTGAACCTGCTGCTCAAATCCTTTGTTTGTAAAGTAATAGTAGTAGTATAGTATAGTTATTTTGTAAATCCGAAGTTATAAATGTTAAGAACAATAAATGATGTGATTACTGTATTTGTGCCTGCATCTACCCTATGACTACGCCCACAAAACCTATAGATTTTATCAATGATGTCGATGAGAGCCGTCCTTCTCCGACATATACTTAAGTAATAGATAACAGTCAGCATGTAGTGTGTGTTAGACATCTTACAGGCGATCATATTGTAACTGGGTTGTCAAAGCTAAAAGTGGATTATTTTTAAAAATATTTAACATATTACAAATCAACCAATCTCTAATAATAATGTATTAAGAAAAAAATATTTTAAGTTTGCCATTTGTTAATGGTCCCAGAGGATCGGCAAGCCTAGGAAATAGCTTCATGGATACCCCTTACAGAGTTAAATCCAGTATTTAGCAATAATTTATCACTAACTGTACTGAAAGTCTCAGGTATCCTTTTAGAATAAACTTCGCTACTTGGTAAAAGATGGCAGCACCTTAATCTACCACCGAAGTTGTTTCAACGTCTTGTAGGTACACAAACTTCTTGTTCAATTGTCACCTGACCTCTACATTTGCCCAAACTTTAAAGAATCTCAACATTATACTTGTGTTGCTACTCTTAAAGATTAAAAATTTAATGTAGAAACATGTAATTTAAATTACTCTTATCACAACCTTTTGAATTCTTATAAACCGGCGGATGTATACTTCCGTCTAATGATTGTGCACATTTCCTTTAAGTAGTAGATAACACCAATCGTTAAAATCATTGCTATTACACGGAATATCAAAAATCTACTCCTCGAAGCGATACATGAAATTAAATCATAAATTAAAATCAGAAACTGTATTTATTATATCGCTTAGTAAAAAAATGTTCTATATAGTTGATACCGTTTTAGACAAATGAGTCACTTTAGAGGCGGAACCATAGAATTCCATACGACATACCTACTACCCGACATTGCATGACGCTTGTTGAAACAGATCAATCATCAAATCTTTATTTATTGACCGCAATGCGACCATAATGGGTCACTTAACATAAGACTTACTTACTTACTTAACGTAGGACCAGAATTGGTAGACTTCACACACCTTTCTAAACATTTTTTTAAAGATTTGTCAGGCGGCGGGATATGTTCGATGACGCGTGACTAATAGTCCGAAAATAAAGAAAGGGTCGGCTCCGCTGGGAGCAGTTCCCTACAAGCCTTATAAGACTCACAACACATCTGTTTATAGTCGCAGACAGACTGATGGCAGATGCTAACACAAAAAAAAAAAAATCTCAGGTATGCAGGTTTCCTCGCGATGTTTTTCTTCACCGCTTAAGCATAATGAATCAATTGATAATTGTTCGCTCAAGTGATAATTAATTTGTAATACGCACATAACTTTGAAAATTCAGAGGTTCCTGGGATTTGAACCAATAAATTTGATTCAATAAATTGAAGCCATATTAAGTTTTCGCTTTAATTCGATAATACACATAAAGGCTAATAACAATGAAACAAAAAGTCCACAAAATTCTTTAATAAGAACAAAAATCAATGGAAACTTATAAATTTATTAATTTAGTGAAGTTTTTTTATTGTCCCAGGGGGTTGCCAAGCCAAGGATATACTCGTGGACAGACGTTACAGATTTGCATCCAGTAGGACATCTGTAAAGAGAATTAACATTGACTGATTGTATTTAAGGTCTCAGGTATCTTCGCTTTTAAAACAGTTTCACTTAACAAACTTATTTCCTTAGATCAAAAACCAGTAGAAAAAATCTCTGTCTCTTAAAGTATTAAAATCTAGAATTCTTATCTACTTTGTTCGGAGACTTTATCAGCGGCTTGAAAAACAAAGAATTGATCACTAACCTGTAATATGTTTCAGGCCTTTGTCAAGGTTTTGGGAAGTATTCCCAGCAATCGGAATTTGTTTATATTATAGGAGTAGCAGATGAGCATGCAGTCCACCTGATGGTAATTGGCTACTGCTTCCCATAGACATCTGTAATCAACCCCAGATAGGATTAGATATTCCTACCTGAAGTTGGCAACAGATGCGCTGCTACCCCTGAGGACTAAGCTGGAACGCCTCGGAAAAGTATGTCTCCCTTACCACACCCTTCAAACCAGAACACAGCAGCGCCTAACATTGCTGTTATGAGGCAGAAATAGGTATGGCGGGGGTACCGTCGGAGTCGGATATATACTCCAAATACAATAGAGGTTTATACTCCGAATATATTACTTACCTCAGTATGAGATGATGTCAAAGGACCACAACTCCTTGCGGTGCACTGGGCTCTTGGTATCTGTCTGCAAGGTTTCCGCTTGTATTCATCCAATGGGATAGGGTCTTTCACCCAGTCAATCACTTCGTTGGCGTTTACCTAAAAAAGTTGAATTTATACTATGTTACTAGCAAATATGCAAATAGTTTGCCTGATTTGGAGTTGTTACCACTTTATAACTATCCGGCGCGTAACTTTGTTCTTGCTACATCAAGTAATCGTTACTTTCCGATAATCATCATATAATTTGGGAAAATCAGGTGCAGTCATGAGAACCCCGTACTCGATAAATATAAAACTGTTTGTACGATTTAATTTTTCAAAAGTTAAAGACAATATGATCCCTAAATATAAAGGTTCATACTAACCATAAAGACATCGTGGAGATTGTTTAACAAATCCATAAACCTGACGTATGCTCTCCTAACTGCTGGGTTCCAGCTAATAAACCACTCATGGACGTAGAAGCCGAATGGAGAGCGGTTGCCAAAGTAGTGTCTTTCGAAATTAGTGACGAAGAATCTGAACCATCCCTCTTCATCATTAAGGTCTGGCCTGTAAACGTTATTGATAGGAGTGTTAAGAGTATGCAATCAGAATTTATGGAAATGTTATCGGTTTATAAAGAAATATGAAAAGTAAATATTGTTTAGCAATTTTAGTACCATATCAAATTATCTCCAAAAAAAACTATTATTATTAATATATTACTGGATATAAGCTCTATTCAGAATGCTAAAGTTCAGCTTGAAGATAGCCCAGCCCAGCCTTGACTATTTATTATTAACTACCTGCTTACGTGTGTAAGATAAAAATTTAAGTTTGGCAACAGCAAAGTTCCTAGAGTTTATAAAAAAATATCTTGTCAAAAGTAAATGAAGAAAAATCAAATCATAAGATACTCACCGTGAAAAGCACGCATCCACAAAGGAGCACGCCCTGCCTTCCAAATCAGACCAGGTGATGATAGGGAGAACCCAAGGTCCAGGGATAGAGGCAGATGGACAGGGAGGCGTAATGCAATCTTGGCTGGAAGCGTAATCCAAGGTGTAAGGCCACAGACCAGGGTCCTGGTATCTGGTGGTGGGCCAAGTAAGATCATAAGTAAGGTCAGCGGATGCCATCATTTGGAAACTAGCATTACCCGACATTTGGAGGAAGGGCATCCTGACACCTGAAAAAAATAACAAAATATGTCTTAAGATGCTGCCTATCAGAATTACTGACGATTTTATTATGGTTTACCAATTTTGGGATTTAAATTGAATTTTAACATGAATTATGCTGAAATTTACATTTACTGGCTTCGCAAAATATTGAATTCCCTGTCTGATTAGTAATTTAGACATGGAAATGACCCAAACCATTTAGAAGTAGCAAACGAGCATTTGACGAGCATCTATATTATATGCCTATTGACATAATATAATTAATCCCATATAGTATAAGAGTTCAGCTAAAGATGCCTATTCATAAGGACTGAGTTGGAATTTTTCGAATGATTGTTCAAACCAGAACACAGCAACGCTTAACACCACTGTTGTAAAACGGAAATAGGTATAACGTTGATAATTATTTGCATATTGATAACAAACAACAACAATTTGAAGGTGAAGGGAAGAAGAACCCTTTGTGGTTCGACTCCGGCGGCACCACCGCCACACCTATTTCTACCTAATAACAGCAGTGTTAGGCGCTGCTGTGTTCCGTTTTGAAGGGAGACATACTTTTCCAAGGCGTTCCAACTTAGTCCTCAGGGGTAGTGGCCGTATCTGTGGCCGACCTCAGGTAGGAATATCCAATCCTATTTGGGGTTGATTACAGATGTCCGTGGGCGGCAGTAGCCACTTACCATCAGGTGGACTGCATGCTCGTCTGCTACTCCCATATTATAAAAAAACACATGTGCTAATATTCATATATCATATCAACGTATTACATATTTGATAGAAACCTTACCCTTGAGAGCATCAGAAGGTATATTAGCGAAGTGTGACATTTGAGTTTTCTGATCACCAAATTCCCTCATCATGACCTCATAATCAGCTTCAGCCCAGTATGTTTGAGGTATCTGATGAGTGATTGAATGCAAAGCGATTTCAAAACCTTGGTTGTAAAGTTCATTCACAATTTGGTAGTTAGTGTACTCGTGGCTGACGAAGAAAGTGACTCCGATTGGGCATTCGTTCTTGTTCTTCCGATGGAATATCGTTGCGCGGTAAGTTTCAATGTTTTGGATGTTGACGCCATCATCAAAAGTCAGAAGCACAAACTGGAAAGAATACCGAAGAATATATTAGTACAATCTAGAAACAACATATTGCACTACCTACGACTGGACTATACAATTTATCTAAACTAGCTAATCGAGACTCAATACGAAAGTTTCACGTGTTATATTTTATTTTACCAAGTCAGCGGACAACAGCGCATTCTTTACTGCAAATACTTAAATCAAATCCCTTATAGAAAGTATTATCGTTGTGTGATACATTTTTTATTATCTCCTATATTGTAATAGACGAGCAAGCAGACCACCTAATGGTAAGCTATTGCCGTCCACTGACATCTGTAATCAACCCTAGATATGTCGCTAGCCTGACTAAGCTGGATTCTTCAGAAAAGTATTTCTTCCTTGCCACATCATTAGCTTTAGTGTTGTCTTAACGAACTTACCTGTGGAGTATTTCTCGGCAGCAGATCTCCAGGAATACCTGTTAAAGAACACCTGCAATCTGGTAACTTGCACACTTCTGGGTCACATGCTTCTGCCAGTGGCAGTTCCTCTTCATCAGCTACTACAAAAGCCACTGCGAGTGCCAGAATCAATGTGATCAACTTCATTTTGAAGCTTACTTTGATGGAAAATCCTCCTAATCGCGTCTATTTATCTATTTTTTCCTTATCGAGTTTAGGGCTTAACTAATTTAATCAACAACCTAATCTATCTAACTGTGATTTCAGTAGTTTATCGTTACTAATTAGATCAGTACTTCCGACTTAAGGAATAGATACGTCATGTTTATAAAAAATAGAATTACAGGAAAATTTTATTCGTAGAATAAGCAAAAACTATCGATAATACAATAATAGCATTCGTAGAATAAGCAGCAAGTTATCGATATTAGAAATTAATTATCACTTGCTAAAGAAACGTCATAAGGAATAGATACATCATGTTTATAAAAAATAAATTTATAGGAAAATTTTATTCGTAGAAAACGCAGCAATCTATCGATAATACAACAACGTTACAGTATTTTTTTAATATTTTTGTCATCTATGGCTTTTAAAATTGAGAGGCCATTCCTTCCTTTATGTTTGAAGTTAAGGGCACTATCGCAACATCTTTTTCTTTATCAGAACTAAGAGCTGCTTCCTTCTAGTTCGAAGCTTGTGGTACGGACGAGAATATCAATAATACCTAAGTAGGTACATATGTGATACTTTATATGTGTATTAAAAAGATATACCTGTACAATTAATATTACATTACGCGTACTATTCTATAATAAAGGTAGAAGGTTGACTTCAAATGTATTTCCTATTTCTTACAAATCCAAGATAGGAAAAAATATTGTTACTGTCATTTTTGTAAATGCGTCTGTAGGTCTATACAAAATATATATTTTTTATTTCATTTCATACAAGATATCAACATTCTAGTTTGCTATAATATTAACCTACAGCGCCATCTGTTTTTTTTATAATATAGAAGTAACAGACGAGCAATCCCCCTGACGGTAAGTGGCTACTGTCGCCCATGGATCAACCCCACATTTGATTGATTCCCTACCTGAGGTCGGCCACAGATGCGCCGCTACCCCGGAGAACTGAGCTGGAATGCCTCGGAAAAATATGTCTCCCTCACCACTCCCTTCAAACTAGAACCGTTATTAGGCAGAGATAAGGGTGCCGCCGGAGTCGATGTCTGCAGAGGGTTCTACTCCTCGTACTAAGTTTATGAAGGGCGTGAAACTTATCTCAGATGTTCCAACTTAGTCCTCAGGGATAGCAATGCACTTGTGGCCAACTTGAGGTGGAAGTCTAAGCTTATCTGTGCTTGATTACAAATGTCTGTGGACGGCAGGTACCATTTATCGTCATCGCCAAACTGCTAGTCCGCTGTGAAGTTGTTGCGAGCAGGTGTAGTCATACAATTTGCTATGGCGACGCGATTCATTTTTAAATTCAGAGCGGACTGGCAGTTATACGCGGACTGTACCACTGTTACTACTTACATGTTCATGTGCTACTTCAATAATTTAAATATGAGTTTTGGCTACATTGTCTATTTATATTATATCTATCTTCTTTTATTTTGGTTTATGTATGTATTATATATTTTCGTACAAATTATTATAAATATTCGTTTTTCTCCACAATTAACAGAAAATTATACCAATCATCGAAAAGCTTAAACTGAGTCCAATTAAATAAAAAAATATTAAGTATATATGTGATGGAATTGACCTTACTAGATTCTAATACAAGGAATTGATATTCGGATTTCGAAAAGCTAATGTCACTATTTTAAAGTGGAGATAGTAAATGAGGAAAATTTATTCTGATTATCTCGTATAAAATCCGTTCAGACTTAGAGTCCATACTCTTACAATACACAGACAGACGTAGATTCTAAAACCTATTAGTATGTAATTTAGAGAAATCATAATAATAATCAGCTGATTGTAATTTATGAGAAATCAGAAACACAATTTCTTTAAGCAAAATATAACAGCCTAGTATAATAAAACGAAGGAAAACCCATTTTTATAAAATACATTTATTTAATAAATAAAACAAGATCTTCAATTATAATTTACAATGCAGTGCTACAACCCGAGAGGATTTCCAAGCCAGGGGTATACTCGCGGACAAACGTTGCATATGTTCATCCAGTAATTCATCTGTGAAAATAAAAATGCCATTAATACAGTTTTATACTTTAAGATATCTTTCATTTTTTAAGTAAAAGTATGTTTTATCATGTTTTATTCCGACAGTACCAACATCTTCTTAGCCTTTCTAACCTTCTGCGGTGTAAAGATGATGTTTACTCGTAATAATAGTGTGTTAAAATGGTTCTTAGATTTCAGTTGACTATTTCTAACTCACTGTAGAGGAGAATGTTTCAAAACATATGTCTTATTCTTTGGCATGCACTGAAGGCCAAATATAGCGTATTTAACATATGAAATGATGGATTTATACTCATTGTGGGAGTGATTTAATTGTGGGGTTGGTTTAATCGAAGGGACTTATTGAGACCAGGCAAGATAAATGATATATACTTCTGCAGGTTAAGTTAGACCGTCTCAAATATGCAAAAAAAATCACTTTTTCGCAATGTTATCACCTTACAAAGGCAACAAATCATTGTTAATGAACTTCAAAGAGTTCTATCATCGTCCAAGGACTCCGTATATATTCCAAATATTTTTAAAATATGAAGAACAGATCAATTGAAACTTACATTATTATGTGTTGCTCTTAAAGGCCCACATGTAGAAATTGGGCAACTTGTAGGATTGAAAGGTTTGCAACCTTGTCGTATGTACTCGTTCACGGGAACTGGATTCCGTACCCAGTCGATTACTTCACCAGAGTTCACCTAAAAGAAAGTAGCATGTTAGTTGAATGAAACGCAGAAATGAAGTAATAAATTGGTTATTGACCTACAAATGGGAACTGAAAGTGGATCATCTTTTTCAATCAGAAGGGATCATAAAATGAAATAAAATGTGAGCATTTATCAATAGCTAAGTGCGAATCGGACACAGTGATTTATACACCCTTCGAAAACTGTAGATTAACAAAGCAATATACAATATTTCATTTAACTTCATTTAAGTACATTACTTTCAAGACTTTGAAGTGCATAAGTTTAGTTGGATTAATTGTAGCTTATCGCTAAATCCGGAGTTTGGATTCTCAGATATTCCACAACCATGACCATCAGCATTTTAGATTGAAATCTATTATCAATTACTAGTATTAAATTAGAATTAATGTAGTCATGGGATATTTACATTCATTTCAGATTATATTCTAAAATAATACTGACCATGAAAGCATCATTTAGACTGTTGACCAAATCTAAGAATCTGGCTAAGGCTCTCTTCACACCAGGATTGGCTCTCAGGTACCACTCGTGGATGTAGAAGCCGAAGGGAGCTCGAGTGCCATGGTAGTGTCTTTCAAAGTTCTTCAAGATAAAACGGAACCACCCTTCGTCATCTTCGCCATCAGGTCTGGAATAATTACAATGAAACTTTAGCGGCTGAATTATGTTGAAACTTTTCTCCTCTCATAATGAGTGGGGTCTATCTCATACTGACCAAGTGAGAGAAGATTACGCACATCTTTGAGGACTTGGAAAACTCTCAGACGTGTACATCATTTACCCTTAAGTGATGATTAATTTTAAAGCGCACATGACTTGAAAATATTTCCTCGTAAATGTTACCCAGCACACAATTATGCTAGTTACAGTCATTGATGCGCAAACAATTGTATATTCGGCAGGATTTAAGAAAGTATTTCTCGGTAATGGTCCTATATATTACATATATCGACAGTTCTTGATAATCTTAAAAAAGTTTCTCCAATATCATCGGCGCTGTCCTTCAGAACAAGTAAATTTTCTGTTATTTTAGCGAAAAAATAATGGCTGCTTGAACCCATGAGAGAAAAGAAACAATCAATAGAATTATTGCTTTCTAAAGACCGAAATTCGACTATTTCTAGTTGGCAGAAATTGACGAATTTTGATCTTAGGTAACCAAAACTTTGGGCAGACTGATTTATTATCGTGAATGGGAAAAAGTACTCAATTATCAACAAATAACCTTACATAAGGTCGTAGATATTGAATTGACGTGTTTACTTATAATCATTGTTTTTATCGGTTCTGATCCCTTCAACTATTTGTAATCTTTCCAATTTTAACTATATGCATGTGATAAGTATATATTAATTGATCACTTAATTGCACATAATGATAACCTTATTGTCACTTACGCACCGCATTTTGCAATGTCAATGTAATATTTAGACGCTGTTGTAAACATGTACATTTTTGTTATAAATCACTTTACTTCTCTGGGTTATAGGATAACGTTATTTGTTAGACTTATTGACAATCAGGGATACTTATTTTAAAGGATTATTATCTTCGATAGTATGTTCTATACTTTTAATAGTTTTGGATCATATATAAGAATATTGTAAAGAAAAGATTTAAGAATATATGCATAATTGATAGTAGTATCTATGTAGATACTGCTATCAATGATTTTTTAACGGGGCTTTCCTTATACTGATGAAGAGACTTATTACTTGTATTGAAAAAACAATACTTACACATGGAAACAACTGTCGACCATTGCGCAAGGAACGTTATTCAGATCGAACCAACAGATCATAGGCTTAATCCAGGATTTGGGAATGGATGCCGTTGGGCAAGGAGGAACCATGCAGTCTTGAATGGAAGCGTAGTCCAGGGTGTAAGGCCAAAGACCAGGGTCTGCGTACTTGATGGTCGGCCACGTTCCATCGTATAATAGACCAACATCGGCCATAACTTGGTGACTCATGTTGCCAGTCATTTGAAGAAATGGAATACGAACACCTGAAACATTTGAATTTCAATTATAGTTTGTAATTAAAATAAAATAAATATAGTTCAAAAAACTAGAAAACACGCTTTTATGATAAAATCAACTAAAAAGTAGAAAATAATTTTCAATCTAGGAATCAATTAAGGAACAGTAAATTGTATAATTGTGAAAAAAGCGTGGAGTGCTCCACTTATCAAGTTTCGAAAAGCACCCGCACCCCCAGCACGAACAGACAGCGGAGAGTTTCGTTTTATCCTTTGAGTACGGAATTCTAAAAATCATTCTACAAGATGGCATTATAGATATGTTTCAGTACATTTCAGTTATAGGGAAATAACATTATTATTTTCCAAAGATAAAAATCAATCTAGTAACTTTGCTTGAACGCTCCATAAGGCGCTTTCTCTCGCCTCGAAAATCGTTAATCCTGAGGATATTGATAAGGACAATGGTACAAAATTATTAAAATCGTGTATTGTCATCGGTTCTTGATAATTATTTAAAATTTTGAATTAAACTGAACGTTCAAAGTGGATAGAAATAGGGCTCAAAGATTCCGTTACTGTTACGTACATACATACATACAAACGTACAACCCAAGCTAATAAAAGCGTGTTAAAAATAAAGAATCATATAATCAAGCCGAGACATAGTATTTCATTGTTAACCTTATACAGGGACATAAAGTTGTTGGGTGAGCTATGGATAGAGTTATGATCCGTATTTCCCAGGTAGGCTAATGACCTGAATAGGGCGGTCGGAAACCGCTGGATTTAGACGGCTTAAGACCGGTCAGAGTATTGCAGAGTAGGTGTGGTCTATGAGGATTTTCGACGTTTGATGGGTGGATGTAAAATATATAATTTGAACTAACCTCTCATTGTGTCAAATGGAATATTCGCAAAGTGAGCCATTTGAATTCTTTGATCCCCAAATTCTCGCATCATATCATCGTATGTAGCCCTTGACCAATACGTTTGTGAAGTTTTGTGACTTATCGAGTGTAGAGCGATTTCAAAACGCTGGTTGTAGAGCTCATTGACGAGTGTGTAGTCAGTGTATTCGTGGTTGACGTAGAAGGTAACTCCAGCTGGGCAGCCATTGCTGTTTCTTCGATTATACAGTACATCTCTATAGGTATTTATATTGGAGACAGTGATTGCATCGTCGAAGGTAATAACGACGAACTGAGGAAGAAAGGCATCGTTTAATATGACAAGTTGGTATTGGAGGAACGGTAAAAGCTACCAATATCTATCAAAGTGATTAAACTTACACTTAAAGCCTGAAACGAAGAAGATCTATATCTTTTTTATAGTTAGTTAGTAAAAAAATAGAAGTGGCAAATGAGCATACAGTGAATATGCAGAACTGTCCATTGACATAAGTAATTAACCTCAGATAAGATTAGATTTGTGTCTAAGGTCGCCACAGATGCGTTGTTACCTTTCAGAACTAAGTTGGAACGTCTCGGATTAGTATGTCTCCCTTACATACCCTGTACGCCAGAACACATCAGCGCTTAACACAGCTGTTATTAGGCTAAGTGTGGCGGTGGTGCCCCCAAAAAACAACAATGCCCAATTCAAGATCAGGATCAAAACATTGTATTCAAAGTAAGCGATTCGTTAGTAATTACTTATGAATAATTTGTCCCATTTTTTACTAGCAACGATTACAGGCAAAATGTTAGTAGATTTAATATGAACAGGCGTGACTCTATCCTTAGTAACCTCACCTGAGGAGTATTTCTTGGCGACAGTCCTCCAGGGATATCCGTTGAGGAGCATCTGCAATCCGGCAACTGGCACGCCTCCTTATCACATGTTTCTGCTAACTGAAACTCCCTCGCTATCGCCAGTGAGCACAGAGAGAGTACAAAGACGAACCACTTCATACTTTTACTTTTAATTATAGACTACATCGCAATATCTGCCGACATTTATAAGGAAGGGTTTATCAGCTAAACTTTAATCGAAGTAATAGACGGTTATCAATCTTGATCTCTTGATGCTACGGAATAATTACTGTTTTAGACACGATTATTATGGTTTGATACGGAAAATGTTATTATTAGATACTGCAAATCAACTGTTTTTCACTTAAGAATGAAACTACTACTAAGGAACATTTGTATGAATATCCTTGAAGTATTTCGGTGGAATGCAAATGCAAATTCTTGCATTGGATATTGTGAAGTCACTACCAATAATATAATCAAAATAGATAAAAAATATGATAATTAAATTCGAATACGTACATAAGATCGAAAAAATAGAGTGACTGAGAATTGAACCCCGAATGCCCTGATTCAGAGACTGTATTTCAAACAACTATGCTATAATTGCTATTAGGTAATTGAGAATTAAAAGGTTCTGATACTTCGGTAGGTACTTTATTATTATCTCTGTAGTCTCGGGACAAGAATAGAACTACGGTATTCCTTGCATGTCGTAAGAGGCGACTAAAAGGGGGCTACCGGGGTTGCGGGTGGCAAGTGGGAACTCAAACCGTCAAGCAAGCGACCCCGGGATGGACGACGTGTATGTGTGGTCGCATACCGTCATAAACACCTGGTGTGCGGGAGGTGGCGTAAATTGCTCCCACCAGCGCAGGGCCTGATAGGGCATCGTGCTTGGAGGACTCCGGTTGTGTTCCGCCGGAGATCCCGTTGTTCTCCACCAAGCGCTGAGGACGGCCACCGGGGGTTTTAGTGCGGTAAAAACCTTTTGAAGGTTTCTCCCCGCGAACAAAAAAAGGTACTTTATTACAAGCAAATAATCATTATAAGCAAATTAATTTTAAGTTCGTTGACAATTTATTACTGTTTGAGTGCTGGTCTCTGATTGAGAGGATTTTAGGCCGTAGTCCACCGCGTTGGCCAAGTGCTAATTTTTAGACTTCATATACCTTGAGAACTTTTTTCTCAAATAAATTTCAGGTGTGTAGGTTTCGTCAAGATATTTCCACCACTGTTTTTAGCAAGTGATAACGAATTCCTACAAAAATAACTTACTAAAATAAGTAGGTGCCTGGGGTTTGAACCATTTTTTTTGTTTACGAGGGGGAAACCTTCAAAAGATACCCGACGACGTGGGAGCGACGCCGGGTTATTTGGGACTTTTACCGCACTAAAACCCCCCCCGGTGGCCGTCCTCGGCGCTTGGTGGAGAACTCCGGGATCTCCAATGGAACACAACCGGAGTCCTCCGAGCGCGATGCCCCAATCGGGCTCTTCCCTGGGGGAGCAGTTTAGGCTCCTTCCACATACCTAGTATTTACAACGGTATGCGGCCACACACACCGTCGTCCTTCCCGGGGTTACTTGCTGGACGGTTCGAGCTCCCACTGTTGCCGCCCACAACCTGGGGTTTGAACCTGAAACCCCTCGATTTTAAGGTTGAATTTCAAGCACCAGTATTCAAAGTGTATTATTTTATTTTATGGAAAAATTGTGCTATTATCAATTATCATCTTAATACCTAATTATCAGGCTAATACGGAAATTATTATGACGTAGCTAACATATTGTAGATATATCGGTGATGATTTAATTCTATTGTTATTTTTATTTCCTTTACCTACTTAGATAACTTATGCCGCCCGACTGCAGAGGGTAATGTTTTTCCAACGTATGTGTGTCTCATTCATTGTTACGCCCTGCTAGTGGTTTGATGGATTTTAACATATATTTTGAAGGTGGTAGAACCCTTTGTGGTTCGACTCCGGCGGTACCACCTCCACACCTATTTCTACCTAATAACAGCAGTGTTAGGCGCTGCTGTGTTCCGGTTTCAAGGGTGTGGAAAGGAGAATTTTTCCGAGGAGTTCCAGCTTAGTCCTCAGGGGTAGCGGCGCATCTGTGACCGACGTCAGGTAGGAATACCTAATCCTATCTGGGATTGGTTACAGATGTGCATAGGCGGCAGTAGCCACTAACCATCAGGTGGACTGCATGCTCGTCTGTAACTCCTATATTATAGAAAAAAATTGACTTAACAATAAGCCAATTTTTTGCTAAACTTGCCTAAATGGTTGGAGCGACAAAGGCTATAATATATTCCTTTTAAATTTATTATTTTTTAAGCAGGCCGGTTTTGTTTCTATAACTCTAACATATTATTAGTATGTATAAACAATATGAATATGCAAATGGACAAATAAATAACTTTTTTATTGCTTTCTTCGTGTCAAAATACAAACTTAAAATTGGGAAGAGAAAGACAATTATTTTAAAATTGCTTCGATCGAAGTTAGAAAATTGCTGCGTCCATCTATCTAATGTAAAAAATCTATCCATTTTAGGCAAAATAGGGATAGATTAATTATTAATAACGGGCGTTAGTTATGAATTACTTACTTAAAGTTTTAATTTTCGAGTAATGCAAGCATAGCATTACAGCCCCATCTGTTAGTGTTTCTGGTAACTACTACAGGGTGACCTGTCTTTCTCATAGAGTTGACTAAAGAAGCTGATCATTTGTGCACTAGAGCATAGATGGCAGTACTTTCTTTGTAATAAGTTTCAATGTTTTTGATAAGTAAAAGCGTAATAAAGAAATTTTAATGGTTTGATTACAATTTTACGGTTTTCCTTATAATATTTAGAGTCTTTAGTTAACGAATACTTTCATTTTGTTTTCATAAAAGTGAACTTAACACAGAAAATAACGAAAAATATATTTTTATGTAGTTCCGTAATGTTAATAAAATATAATAAAATGTATCTTTTTATCGATTGTGGCTATCAAGCTACATGATTTTTATTAAGAATCGCGATAAATAATGTTTATTTATCAAATGTTTCATTATCATTGTTATAATTAGCAATCCAAGATAAGTTTGTCGATATCTTTTTCATGAGATTTTGATAAAAAATACCCATACATGTCGACAATGTACCAACAGATTGTTTTTTGAAATTGGTACCACTAGTATGGATGAGACTTATGAATTTCATCGCTGTAGTCAAAGGTTTTATATTTTAAAGGTGGTAGAACCCTGTGAGTTTCATACCGGCGACACCACCGCCACACCTATTTCTGCTTAATAATAGCAGTGTTAGTTGAAAGCAGTGACAGCCTTTTTTTTGTTATCGAGGGGGAAACCTTCAAAAGGTACCCGACAACGTGGGAGCGATGCCGGGTTATGTGGGATTTTTACCGCACTAAAACCCCCCGGTGGCCCTCCTCTGCGCTGCGTAGAGGGCTCCGGGATCTCCAAAAGAACGCAACCGGAGTCCTCTTAGCGCGTTGCCCCGTCGGGCTCCGCCCAGGTGAGCTTGACGCTCGCCACACCATCTGGTGTGTACGACGATATGCGACCACACATACCGTCGTCCTTCCCGGGGCCGCTGGCCGGGGGGTCGAGCTCCCACTCTTGCCGCCCGCAACCCCGGAAGCCCCCTTTTAGTCGCCTCTTACGACGTGCAGGGGATACCGTAGCCCTATTCTAGTCCCGGAACTACAGGGACAAAGCAGTGATAGCCTAGTGGTTAAGAAACTCGGCCTCTTGATCGAGGGGTTCGGGGTTCAAATCCCAGACCTCTGACTTTTCAAAGTTATGTGCGTATTACAAATTAATTATCACTTGCTTAAACAGTGACCATCTTGAGAACACCTTTATACCTGAGAAAAAAGTTTTCAAAGGTATGTGAAGTCTACCAACACGGACTTGGCTAGCGCGGTGGACTATGGCCTAATCCTTCTCATTCTGAAAGGAGACCCGTGCCCAGCAGTAAGACAGTAATGGGTTGATGATGACGATGATGAACAGCAGTGTTAAGCGTTGCTGTGTTCTGGTTTGAATTGTGTGGTGAGGGAAATATACTATTCCAAGGCATTCCAGCTTAGGACTTAGGAGTAGCTGCACATCTGTGACAGATCTCAGGTAGGAATCAGGTGTTGTCTGGGGCTGATAGCAGATATCCATGGGCAGCAGTAGGTACTTAAGATTAGGTGGACTGCATGCTCGTCTGCTACTTCTACATCTTTACATATATATTTCTTATGTGCGTGTGTATGTCACTGAACTCCTCCTAAACGACTGGACTGATTTTGATGAAATTTGTTGTGTGTGTTCAAGGGGACTTGAGAATGGTTTAGATTCACAACTTAGTCCGTGGGAAAAGGTTTTTTTAATTTATGAGTAGTTGTTGATTTTGGAAAGTTTGACATTGGATTCAACAGACTTCGCTACCATCGCAATTTCAAATATTCTACCTATTTTTTAAACCCGTAAGTGATAAGTGTAGTTCACCCTTAACCTTTTTTTATTTATATGGTAACTCAACGTTTGCCGGGTCAGCTAGTTATATGTAAAAAATAACTTTACCGTGAACGGAGCTACGCTGCAATTCACCCTTAGATATGTCCTGGGTAGATTGTAAGGCAGGATGCCTAATTGCATTGTCGTTTGAAATAGGAACCCTTTACAAAATAAGGTTCGAAGCATCAGACACCATTAGCAACACGATACGGCAACGTTTCAGATAAAAATACCGTTGAGTCTAGACAGGGTTTAACGGCACTAAAGGGATGCATACGACTTGTACAAGAAATATCTGTACTAACAAAATGAATACAATTATTGTCCGTATGTTATTTGGAAATACTAGTTTCTGCCATCATCCGACACTACTGTCCCTCAGCAAGTAAGTCTGCTCTCTACTTTGTAGTTTCTTTTTTATAATATAGGGTTATCAGACGATTGACGATTTCATGCAGTCCACCTGATGGTATTTGGCTACTGCCGCCCATGGACATCTGTAATTAACCCCAGATAGGATTGGATATTCCCACCTGAGGTCAGCCACAGATGCGCAGCTACTCCCGAGGACAAAGGTGGTACGCCTCGGAAAAGTATATCTCTCTTACCACACCCTTCAAACCGGAACACAGCAGCGCTTAACACTGCTGTTATGGGGTAGAAATAGGTGTGGTGGTGGTGCCGTCGGAGTGGAACCACAAAGGATTCTACCACCTTCAATAAATGTCAGTTCCAAATGAATACAATTATTGTCCGTATGTAATTTGGAAATACTGCAATAGTTCTTGCGATCATTGGACACTACTGCCCCTTTGCAAGTCTCTCTTAGAATGAGAGTGATTTGAACCATATCCCAGGGAAATAAACTGATGAATGGTTCTTTAACAAGTTTAAAAAAGGAGGAAATGCTCTCTTCTCCTGTAAGGATTTTTCTTGGACATCTGTAAGAGACTCTAATAATAATGTTTGTGGTAAATAGTTGACAGGTGCATTGCTGTTGTAAATGTGTTGCATCTTTCAAGCCAAAACACGTTAGTTACATAATTAAACGAGGAAAATATTGGTACGGGTCGGTTTGGTTTTGGTTGAACCACGAATAATCTTATAACCGTCATTTCTGTGGAGAGTTTTAGATCATATATTCCTTTACCGGAAAGTAAGCACAAGTATTTATTTGTTGTATTTCATCTCTTGTTGCTTTTACTTTTAAAACCTCAAAATCGAAAAAAAATACACTAAACCAAGCTTGTCTAGTAATTTATTACTAGACAAGCTTGGTTTCTTTGTTTATGACATATAAACAAACTAAGAAAAAAAACAGTATGCAAAAATTTTCAATAGCACATGAATCTTTGATCGATGACACATACGAGTCGCATGTGACAACATAATTTGAATGTGATTTACGTAGTCAACCTTATACATATTTTATTTACACACATACTTATTAAAGGGAATAATTATGTTTATTTTCATACGCCCCAACGAACTTTCTGCAAAAATACAGTGACTGTATAATTTATCCTCCTTTTTATTGGGGTAGGAATTAAAAATTTCGATGTGGGAAAACATCAAAGGGAAAATGTCTATGCATGTCATGAAAATTTAACGAAGTGGAGCCTTTTATTTGCTGGGTTACTTTTTATTGGTTATTTATTCTCTGAAATACATGATTATGTTACACGCATGAAGTAGCGGTCTTTAGTGTTGCGATACATAGAAGGTTTTAGGTTCAATTTCCGGTCAGACATAATCTAAAAAATGTATCTTAGGCCTCATTTCTTAGTTGTTTCTTAACAAAGGTTTTTGTAATATATAAAGAGTAAATGAACATGCAATCTACATGATGGTAAGTGACCACTGCCGTCTATAGAATTTTATAATCAATCAAAAAAAGGATTTCTGTCCTACCTGAGTTCAGTTCTAATCCTGAGGATTAAATTATAATGCCTAGAATACCTCACTTACCACCCACCAAAACAGCAGAGTTTAACAGTTAAATAATCTAATTATATATAACAAAGGTGACTGACTGACATAGTGATCTATCAACGCACAGCCCAAACCACTGGACGGATCGGGCTGAAATTTGGCAGGCAGGTAGATGTTATGACGTAGGCATCCGCTAAGAAAGGATTTTGTACAATTCTACCCCCAAGGGGTAAAATAGGGGATGCAAATATTAGTTCGTAACGCGAGCCAAGCTCCTTTGCATATATTTTTGTTTTCTGTTTACGTTTACAACCATAATTAAATACACGGCATTTCGTGCCCGCAGCTTCGAAAAGGCAACGCGGCATTATTAGTGTTAACTATATACATCGAAAACCTTTTAGTGAGCTCTCGGGTGTATTGTACACCTGATGTTTATACGTAACGAAGTGAATTATTTGCTTGGATGTATAATTATGTATGTTGATTATTGTACAGGCAAAACACATGATTTCATACTTCAAATCATGTGAACACATACATACTTGAATTCATAATAATTTTTACAATGCAATTTTTACAACGACTTTTACTTAATCATTTTAAAAATTAAAAGATATTCTTAATCTATACTAATATTATAAAGAGGAAACCTTTTTTTGTGTGTTTGATTGTAATGAATAGGTTAAAAAACTACTGGACCCATTTTAAAAATTCTTTCACCATTCGAAAGTTACATTATCCACGAGTAACATAGGCTATATTTTATATGAAATTTTGATAAATTGATAAATAGATTTTGAAGCGGTACAAAGTTTGCCGGATCAGTTAGTATAAAAATAAAATTAATTTTATTCCCGGAGAGCTATGCCATGGGCTCTTCAAAAAAAGGTGTAAAAACAGCTCTCCTTTAAAACCGGCGATGGTTTACGGACTCCTTTGCTGTTGTAATTGTCCGTCGGCGATGTTGACTACTTCCCACCAGCACCTCTGCTTTATAACAACTATAAAAAAATACTGTTCTAAAAGTGTATGGTGGTTGTGCAAAGGATCGTGAAGCAAAAGGCTTGATGAATTTAAACTTTGAGAGTGCCATAAGCCATATTTTATAAACAGCCGGAGTATTTTATACTACTTTTCTGGTTTGAAGGATCTGATAAAAATATTCTCTTTTTGTTAAGCTTTCAATCAGCTTTATTCTCAAATTAGTAATTCCTTTGTGTCGTACCTTTGTACCTTTCAGTCAAACGTTCTTTGTAAAAAGTAATTTTATAAAGCGTTTCAGCCTAGTTAATAAAAAGCTGTCCCACCCAACATTAGCCTAAAATTATTAGAAAATTATAATGACAAATTTTGCTCCAAATGTTTTCTTGTCCTATTCCTAAACCCTATATCACCACGTCAGACAAATTTGTTACTTGAATGTGGTACAAAAGGCCATAAAAAGTACAACGGTTAAATACCTTGTAGGGTTGTACCTTCCATTCGGTATCACGGTACAAAAACTGCGAATAATTATAGGGTTGTACACGCACCGGATTATTCCGGATACGGACATTTTGGACCCATGTCAGAAAATGACGGCTGGGACAAAAACGATCCGCCTTTTTGTTAGTCCACCCTTTGCGTGCGATGACATAGATAAGGTATCAAATTAGATGTGCAATTACAAAATTATTTCATGTCTATTTTACCTAGTTTCTGGTTGAAGGTGGTAGAACCCTTTGTGGTTCGACTCCGGCGGCACCACCGCCACACCTATTTCTGCCTAATAACAGCAGTGTCAGGCGTTGCTGTGTTCCGGTTTGAAGGGTGTGGTAAGGGAGACAAACTTTTCCGAGGCGTTCCAACTTAGTCCTCAGGGGTAGCGGCGCATCTGTGGCCGACCTCAGGTAGGAATATCTAATCCCATCTGGGGTTGATTACAGATGTCCATGGGCGGCAGTAGCCACTTACCATCAGGTGGACTGCATGCTCGTCTACTACTCTTATATTATAAAAGAAATGACGATGTTGGCCACAGATGTGTTGCTACCCATGAAAAGAAGGTACCTGAACTGTAATGAACCCCAGATAGGATAAGATTCCTACCTGAGATAGCCACAGATGCGCCACTACCCCTGAGGACTATGCTGGAACGGAAAAGTTTGTCTCCGACGCTCCCCAAAGCGAAAAACGGCATAGCGTTTCTGCTGTTATAAGTAATATGTGTGGCGGTGGTGCCGCCGAACCAAAGGATGCTAGTACCTTCAATAACTTTAATCTTCAGATTATGACTTCTGTAATAGGAAAAATAAACTTGAATCTGTCTCTATTGAAGGTTTGTAGTTCTGGATACGAACCTTCTGGATAACACATACTTTGACAATAGCTTGTTCCCATAGATTTTTGTTGCAAAATTGTCCGCCTGTTCTAAGTCGCCGTTTGCGAAACTGTTGAATCTCCGGTTTTCGCTACAGTTTGTTGGCTATTGTTCTATGAATGAGCTATTGTCACCCCTTTTTATATTTAACGTGTATGCCCATTGTTAATAATCAATCTATCCAATATTTTGTATATCAAAGATTGACTTTTGATATTTCTTCATATACATTGTAAATTTCGATCTTTAGGAGGCAGAAATGGATAGATTGGCTATTAATAACAAGCATTGATGTTGACTTTCAATCTATCGTCACTATCACTGGATTCTATTACATAATAATTAAAATTACAGAGAGACAATTATTTATATAACGTCTACAAAAAAACAAAACGTTATAGTTAATTTACAAATCATGTTCAAAAACAATTTATTCTCACAAAGCTGTCTCTAGTTCACTTTCATTTATTTCGGGAAATAATGAAATTAATTAAATATTCAAGTTCAATATTAAATAGAGAATCATTAAAATTACCAATAGTGTGTCCCTGAAAATAAGACAGAAGCAAATTTTCAATTACAGAAGCTAATTTTAATATAAATGTATTTATTTCCAATAAACAAAAGTAGAATTTAATTTTGGATCCGTACCTTTAAAATTAATAAATGTTTTTTATGAAAATGTTGTTGAATTCGAAATTAATTTTTACCTTCCTATTGTTTGTCTGTTATACGTCCTACTCGTATCAGAAGACGAGAAATTTGTATGTACATAATGTTTGTCCGTTTGTCCTTTATTCCTACACGTAGGACAAATTTGGTTTATTTTTGGTAAGACTTTATATTATGATCGAATGACTACGATTCTCATAGTTTTTCAAAGCTGAAGCGCGGGTAGATTTATGTATATTGCACAGAAGTTGTTTATTGTGTAAAAAGTGGTACAGCTAATATGGTTCGACCAGAGAGTTACCGCCACCACACCTATTTCTATCGTGAAGTAGTTGTGAGTTTCGGCAGAAGGGCGTGGATGCCGGGTGACACATATGAGGCGACCATATTCGTCTTCAGGAGTCAGTGCGCGGCTTCAGGTTGAACCCCTGTTCTAATGGAGTTGGTTACAGTACCCTTACTATGAGTTTTCAAAAAGCCCACAATTTTACGTTACATTTACTCAATCCATTATTCTGTTCCGTTTGCTTCAAGTAAGTAAGTGCTTGTAAGTGCTCAAGTCTTTTTGTCTGCCTCACATGTTCGCAAAAAAGAGAGACAAAACATAAAGCGCCATTTTGTCAATTTAGACATTTAATGTTACGTTACTGACACTATAGTTCTGATACAATCCACTAGGCGCGCTGATTAGAATTTGTATGGGCAAATACGTAAACAAATATCAAAACATTCATATTTGTCAAAACGTAAAATCTCATGGTAAGGGTACTGATAACTTACCAGCAGGGTTTTCATCGAGTCCACTGTTAATTGAGGTCCAATATTTTCACAAGCAAATTACTGCAACATTCATTTATATTATAAGTTCAATTTAATAAACATAACTATGCTAGAACTTTCGAAAAGGTTATCCGTTAAACGAGCTGTAAAATTGTTTACTTTGAGAAATTTATGATTAGTGCTATGTTTAATTAACTTGAATAAACGAACGCTTGAATTACACCAAATTAATCGAAGTTTACACTAAAAGTTAGTCTTCTATTCGTATCTTTAGTAGTGTGAAATTGACTTAAGATTTTGCTCAATAAGATTCATCTGATTTATAGAATATTTTGTTAAAATAGCCAACAATGAGAAAAAGGTATACAATTTTTGTACTTCAGCAGTCGTTAAAACTTCTTCTTCTTCTTCTCCATAACGAAACACCTTGCGAAGTGGTGGTAGTTGTATTGACATTCAAAAGTGCCCTGTAAAGAACCTATTTTGAATAAAAAAAAAAACTTTTAATTATTTTTAGCGCCACAACTTGTTTTGTCATTATTTCAAAAGTCGTTATTTCTAGCGAAACTCTCGAAAAAGGTTACTGCAGCTATACGTTCTTACATCCCATTTTTCACAGATATCTGTAGAACATATCTGTAAAAAGACTCATATACCAGTACAGCGATAAGTCAGCAAATATCGCATGAAGGGCAGACGAAGCCCTAAAACGTTCCAACGCGAGCCGTGTTATTGCCAGATCGCTTCGTCGAGTTCCAAATGAGCCGGTGTTTTTATCTTTTTAGGCCCTTCTTCATAGGAACGACAACGGCACGGGACCGATACTGTACCCTTACCGTAAGTTTTTACGTTTTGACAAATATGACTGTTTTGGTATTTGTTTACGTATTTGCCCATACAAATTCCAATCAGCGCCCCTAGCGGATTGTGTCGGAACTAGGAAATCGTATGGGCCAATACATAAACAAATACCAAAACAGTCATATTTGTCGTATCGTAAAAACTCCTGGTAAGGGTACAGTTCTGTCAGTAAAAGACACAAATCCAAATAGACAGCGCGTGTACCACCATTTCTATGAAAATAAGCGTGCCAGTTTATTACCTACTGTGACTTCATAAGGGAGATTTATCTGCGATAAATTATTGATTTAGAAAACAGCTGTGTAGTACTGTTCGGAAATATTATAAAAATAAAACCGAAAAGGTGAAAGTGATAAAACTCTACAAGAGCTTTTCGTTCCTTTTTGAAAAGCGAAGTAGCTTTTGGTACGCAAAGTACACTGATACTTGCGTCGTCTATTAACGTAATTATTATGCTCATCGTGCCGTTGCCGTGCCGTCACAAAGTCGTCCCTATAAAGAAGCGTCTTTGCTCCAAATTCTAATATATTAAAATTTTCGTATTTTTAGTATACTGTTACAAAATTGGTAAAATTCTTGTGTGCTTTAGACAGATAAACAGTATGTTTGAATTTAACAGAAGTAGATATATGAAATAAAAAACGTTTTGCTTCAAAGAAAACAATTATTTATTTATGTCTTCAGAGAAAAATATTGTTTAATTTGAAAATAAAGAGATGAAAAATTAAGGGGAAAATATGTTTTAGGATAGATATTACAAGGTTGTTAGATATTTCGTTCATGTAGATAGATAGATAGGATAGATATTTCATTCAACACAATAATAGCGATAGTGTAGTGGTTAAGAAATTCACCTTCTCTATCGAAGGGTCCGAGGTTGAAATCCCCGGCACGCACCTCTAATTTTTCAAAGTCATGTGCGTATAAAAAAATAATTATCACATGTTTAAACGGGAAAGTAGAGATTAAAAAAATCTCAAAGGTATGTGAATTACACCAATACGCACTTGGCCAGCGCGGTGGACTACGGCCTTTCTTCTCATTCTGATAGGAGACCTGTGCCCAGTAATAGGAACAATAATGGGTTGATGATGAAGTAAACACAATATAAATGTATGTGTTAGTATTACATTAAAACAAACAGTCAAACTACAACTGTAGAACAATTACAGTAATCCTGTGGGAATAATTAAAATCCCTTATTACTGCTATTCAAATACAAAACAACAGAATTAACATAAAGGTAAGGCTTAAAAGTACTTATACTACTTAAAACACGAGAAAAATACTATAAGATAATATAAGAAAAAGAATGGTGAAACTTAGTGGTTCGACCTTGCTTTGTCCTTTACGAGACGTTCTAATTTAGTCTTCACGGGTAGTAACGCATCTGTGGCTGACCTTGGAAAGGAGTCTAGTCCTATCTGGGATTGATTATAGATGCCTATCTGAGGTAGTGGCCACTTACCATCGGGTGGATTGTATGCTCATTTGTTACATCTGTAATATAAAAAATCTATAATACTGTACAAAAACTAGATACAGTATCAATCCAATTTTGCTCAGCTTCTGTCTACTTGAAATGTATTAAAGGTTTCTACATTTTAAAGGCGACGTAAATTCGTGATTTCTTTTCGGAGATTGCCTTTTCTGAGCTTCTAATACAAGGGGTTAATAAAACGGAATAAGTATGCATGTCTGGTGACAATGTATTTGTAAAGCTTATGCCATTTTGATTAAATAATCAGCTTTATTCCAATTCCGGTTTTAATTTACAACTTATTTACTCTAATGAATTAATTTTAAAATATTGCCTATTATTAGCTCTTACAAAGAGCTCAATCAAGGCAATGCGTTAGATATGTAATAGGCAAAATTGGATTTTAATGTTCTATAGACAGTATAAAAGATATAATGAGACAGAATTTTTGATACAAATTCAGATTGTTTACTAACAATTTCTAGTAGAAAGAGCTAGCTAGCTGTCTAGTAGAAAGAGCTTATTAAATACAATGAGTTGCATGTTTATTGTGCAGCTGTATGGCGAAATTGGATTTTAATTTTCTATCTAGCATGAACGACAATCTCGCAGATTTTTATTTAGAAATTGTATGAACAAATAACGCTTCAAAATATTTTTGTAGAGCCAAATTTTATGAGTATTTTCAAACACATAACGCTCATTTTTTTTATAGAAATAACCTTTTAGTAGCCTTTTCAAAGAGCGTATTAAAGGCAATGATATATGTATGACATGCAGCTCTGCGATGAAATTTCATTTTATTTTAAATCTTGCGTGAGCAACATGAGACGATATTTTTAGCTGAGAATATTTTTTACTTTTATATTAGTTGAGAGCCTTTTCGGACACGAAATAGTTGGTGACGAGGAACTCGTAAAGATCGTAATAGGCAGCTCTTAGAGCCAAAAATTGGATTTATATTCTGACTTTCGTAAATCAAAATGGCATAAGTTTTTTTAGGATTTATTTTATACCATGCACACATATAGATAATGTAATAAAATTAACAAATGCCTGAAATACAAAGCAAATCCAATAAATGTCTAGATTTCTTTTTAATATTAAAATGATTTAAATTTAAATTTTCTTTTTCAAAATTTTAATGAATGCTGCGAGGTAATAAGAGAACCAGATGTATTGCACCTTCAGGTGACTAAGTTGGAATGCCTTCGTTAAGTGTGTCTCCCTTACCATTATTCGGGCCGGAACATAGCAGAATTTAACACTACTGTTAGATACTGTGTGCCGGCGGTACCTCCAGAAACTATAAAGGGTTAAAAAAATGTCGATGGGATTTTGTTAGTTCGTTCATGTAAAATTTTATATATAAAATTCTCGTGTCACAATGTTAGTTACCGTACTCCTCCGAAACGGCTTTACCGAATTTCACTAAATTTTATATGCATATTCAGTAGGTCTGGGAATCAGCTACTATCTATTTTTCATACCCCTAAGTGATAAGGGTTGTTCAGCCTTAACATTTTTTTATTTATATGGCAACACAACGTTTGCTGGGTGAGCTAGTTATGATATACATTTTTATATAGAGACGCAAAGCTTTAACGAATCTGCTCTCGAAACTCAAAGCTCTATTAATTAAGCTCCATACGGAAATGTAAGTTAGAATTAGTTTGCATTAAATCATTTTATAAGTGGGAGAGTCGTATTCCGGTTGATTTATTTTGCACAGAAAATGGGAATTTGTTATCATTTCCAGTAATTTTAGTGCAGTAGAAATTTCTGCGGAATACTATGTTATCAGGGAGGCGTGATGTAGAAAGTGTGGAATGCGATGATAATAGATTGTATGATAATAATTAGGTGCGTCAGGTTAATTTTTTATGCTTGACATCTTGTTGTCTTACTGTAGGCCACTGGTCTTTTCTCAGAATATGAGTGTAGTCATATTTAGTTCTCAAGAAGCATTAGGATGTAGGATAGGATTAGGATTAGGATTAGGACAAGGAAAAAATGTATTTAACATGTTTTTATTTAAATTTACACCATATAATTTTCTTTTACAAGAACAAAATCCCGTCTGCTTAACCCCACAATTTAGAAGAATCCAACGACACCTGAATATAATGGTTCGGGCTGCAAGCCGCGCAAAGAAGGAGACGTACAAACGCTAAAAGAACATTACTCTCCAGTCAGGTAAAAAGCATTTTCACTCACTTAAGCATTTGTATAAATTTTCTGCAAACGCATTTAATTTATAAGAGTAAGATCAGCATCATAATTCTGACGAGCAGATAAATGCAAATAATATTTTCGAATAACATTTTAATGGCTACAAAGCATTGCACCAAAAAGGAAACGCACTCGAGCTTTTATAGAAATATTCCGCAAACGCATCAATTTTATATATTTAAGACCCGCACCACAATATCGACGCGCGATAACAACCAAAGCAATATTCGAGTAACATTTTGATGGCTATGAAGCATATAAACAAAGAAGGCATTTGCACTCGAGCATTTATAGAAATGTTCCACAAATGCACAGATTTGATATAGTTATGATCAGCATAACAATTCTAAATGCGAATAAAGTCTACGAAAAACATTTTGATGGCTATGAAGCATATGAACAAAGAACGCATTTGTACTCGAGCATTTATAAAAATAATCCGCAAACGCACAGATTTGATATACTTATGATCAGCATAACAATTCTAAATGCGAATAAAGCCTACAAAAATTATTTTGATGGCTATGAAGCATATGAACAAAGAAGGCATTTGCACTTGAGCATTTATAGATATGTTCCGCAAACGCACAGATTTTATAAACGTAAGATCAGCACCACAATTCTGACGGGCGATAACAGGCAACCAAACATAGGTTTTGGCTGTCATCCAACTCCGTCTATCCTGAAGCGATCAGATTATATTGAACCGCGCGGCTTTCTGAAGCGAATGATAAGTTCAAGTTGATGTTTTTCGGAAAAACCAACATTAGTGTGTTGAATTCGAGTGATAGAAAGATATTGTTTTTGGGTTCCGTAAAGAAAGAAAACTGTTACTAAGAATCCTATTATTTTCTCTCGTGTTGTATAGGTATAAGACGGGTCTTTTCAAGCGTGGTAAGTAGTTTTGAAATTTTACAGTATTACAAGTATTATTATTAGTACGAGGAGTTTAAGCCCTAGTCTCTCACGCTGGTCTAGTGGGTATTGACAGACTTCACTCAACTTCGAGAACATCTTTTTAGAATTCTCAGGAAAGTATGCGTGAAATTTGGAAGACCTTAAGTGCAGGCGCTAAGGTAAATATTCAAGAAGATAATTTATTCTATTTGGAGGTGATTACAGATATTCATATGCGATGTAGAGACTGCTTACTATCAGATTGACTACGTACTCGTTGGCTACTTCATTCATATAAAAAAATACTATTTACAATATTTATTCAAGTCCATACAATATTTTAGTACGCTGCATCGCTTATGTATTATACCATTAAAATCGGTCAATATCTACACATTCGCATTAAACTATTCGCGAAACGTTTTGTCGGTACGCTGATTCTGTAAATGTAAGATCAGCAGCACGACTGACGAGTGATAACAGCCAACCGAACGTAGGTTTTGGCCCCCGTCCAATACGACCTTCTATAGAGGTCGGTATTCGGTACTTGGTAGTTGGATACTTGGTATGAATACCTGTTCCTAACGTATAACTCAAAGTATCAATTTAAATTAGGTTATTAAATTAAATATACAAATACCTTTATCATGATATTCAAAGATAACAAATATGAAATAATCACTTACAGAAAGAATTATTTGGACTTTTTAACTTAACAAATCGTATTGATAGGCATAATGAATACCAGGAACGTAGTATTTATAACGAGTAACAAAATTGGATTAAGTATCACCTAGTATTTAGAATACTAGCTACCTACACCTATTCTAATATATAGATACGCTTCGACGCTGCCCTCAAAAAGCGATCTGATTATTCGAACCGAACGGGTTATTGAAGCGAAAATACAGGTTGATATGAATTATATTTAGCGACAAACAGTTCTGTTATTTGCGATTTCGTAAGGGAATTCAAAAATAATTATTTGTATTAAATTTTAACTCTATGGTGAAAATCAACTATTTATAGCGTTCCAAATATAACACAAAGTTATGGTTTGAAGGGTCCATAAAATAATTTTCTCTTAATTAGTTAGTTAAAACGTGGCGTGGGCACCGTTTTCAGTTTATTATTAGATAATATTTTTATAACACTTAGTTGTAGTTAATTTAAAGTTGTGATGTCTTTCTACTTTTTATTTATCTTTAGGCTGTAATTTACTTATTATGAAACATAACCTTTTAGTAAATAAATACACAAACAAACTTTTTAAGTACGAATTTTATTCCAGGACTATGAATTAATTACGTAAAATATATGATAGTGGAAGTATAAAGTACATTATTATAGTGTTTCCCTTGTTAAATAGCATACGCATAGCAATAACATCCAATGTACTGAACTTTATAGCAAGAATAACTTCGATCAACAATACCACAGTGTTGATCGAAGAAGTATAATCGGTATACATATTAACAGAACTTTTTGTACGATTTTTTAAAATCTTAATTGTCTCTCGACCTCATAACTCAAAAAACTTATATAATAAAACTTCTATGAGGCTTCTATTGTAACAATACGAGCATAAAGTTTGGGGTCAAGTACCAAAGGCCCAATTTACTGGTAATTACTAAAACATTTTTACTTATAAATGTCTGCGTAAATTGGTCCAAGTTTTTAGATTTTCGGTCCGTCTAGACTCTTAGGGTGAGAATGCACGAGCGTTTTTCTACCGGCTCCGCAGGCGTGGAATAGCCGTTCTATTTCAAAACTCACGAGAACGCGTTTTTACGTGACAGTTAGCTATGACAATAATTTTCACAATAACATTGGAATGTAAAAATTCTGTGTTGCACTGAGGTATTAGTCATTAATATTATTTATATCACTGTCACCTGTCGACGTTGACAAATACGGAATTTGTCAAAACCAATAACTTTAACCGACCGAAATTGACCAGTTAACGTTAAGTGTCAGTTATGTCTTCATGTTAGTCGTAATTAAACTGATGAAACCCATGAATTGCTTAACCGTCGATTTGAAGGCTGGTTAGGTTTTTTGTTAATGTTAGCGCAAGAAAAACGCCCCGTGTGTTCTGATCCTTAATGATACATAATTTATGAGTACTGGTCATCACTGCCTTGTTAATGAAAATTTGATGGTTCTTTTGTAGACAGTGTTACTTTGTGGTAGAAGGGTGTAGAACTTTTGAAGCTAGTGTTTTGTGTTGACACCATTGTTACCCCATATCAAAGGCATAAATGAAGTGATGAACATACACTCACACGAGGCTTTTTATTATAGTTTTCAGGGATAGTCACGCGTCTGTGACATTATTAGAGCCTATAAGCTTTATGATAACCGTCTCATAATCGGATCCCTTCACCACATGCCACGGAGACTCTTACTTTTGTATAGAATGAGATATATGTATGTATGTATGTGAGTTGTATAGGTGGTAAATACTAGGTAGTACTTGCCCATCATCACTTCTATTTCCAAAGTAATGCAATTTTGTTCCAGTGTAAGTATATAAACATTTCAGCATACTTACATGACTTATATGACTTACATTTGAGGCAACTATCTGAGTCCTTAGGAACGGCAATGTATCTTTCAACGGCTTCAAGTAGAACCTGTTCAATATGGAATTGATCACAGTTATTCATGGGTTGTAACCTTATTTTTTTGTCTTAACGAGAGAGAAACCTTCATAAGGTACCCGACGATGTGGGAGCCTCCTCGAAGCGCGATGCCCCGATCGGGCTCTTACCGGGAGTCTTCGCTCCTCCCGCATCTTCTGGTGTTCACGACCATATGCGACCACACATACCAACGTCAACCCGAGATCGCTTACTGGACGGCTCGAGCTCCCAATCTTGCCCGCCGCCCGCAACCCCGGAAGCCCCCTTTTAGTCGCTTCTTACAACAGATAGGAGTTACCGTAGCCTATTCTAGTTCGGGAACTACAGGTTGGTTTGTGGTCTAACCTAACCTAACCTAACCTACTACACTACCACCAATGGGGTCCACACCACTATTAAAAATTATTAATTATTTAGACTATTAAAAAGAATATAAAAGATCAATCTTTCTACAAAATTCACCTCCAATTTCCTCTAAAATTATTATTTCAGGAGTCATTTTTGATAGAAGCACATTTTTAGTATCTATCATACTTTAAAATTTTATCGTTCGGAATATTTGTTGAAATACTAAAAAGTATTGTAACGGAATAAGAGATAATGGATATGACGGCGGTAACATGTTATTTGTATTAAATTCCTGTATGAAAATACTGTTCTATTCGTGTTATCTATTTAGTATAGTAGTTATACGAGTGATAACTTATTTTTGATGCCATAGAAAAACACATTCATTTTTTTTTGTATTATTACTACAGTAATAAAGTTACGTTACATTTACATTTACGTTACATTACGTAATAAAGTTATTTCATTTCATTTTTTTCATAATACTACTACAGTAATACTTATAATAACAGTCTTAAGTGCTGTTGAACACTGGTTTGGTTGGAAAAATATGGTACGGGAGACGTACTTAACCGAGGTATTTAAGCTTAGTTCTCTTGGTTACGAAGCCCGACCTCTGGTAAGATCCCAATCTTATCTCTGTTTGATATTACAAAAGTCTAAGGGTGGCAGTTGCCACTTACCATCAGATGAACTGCATGCTCGTTTGCTACTTCTATAATATGAAAGTCACTTCAAATCAAATCAAATCAAATTTTTTTATTCAAAATAGGTTCTTTACAGATCACTTTTTGAATGTCAAAGCAACTACCACCACTTCACAAGGTGTTTCGTTATGGAGAAGAAGCGGCGAAAGAAACTCCATAACACACATCTTCTTAAAAAAAATGTTTTTGACAATGTTAACTTAACGTAATGGTACATGTGGAGCTGGAGCTAATTCAGACCACACCGTTTTGTCAGTCAAATAATCACTTACTTTATAGTACGCTTTTTTACATAGCGTTAGTTTAACGACATGTTTAAACTTTTTTTCTGTGAGATTCAAAATGTGGTCGGGTATTTTATTGTAGTAGCGAATACAGTTGCCCACGAAAGATCTAGCCACCTTACATAATCTATGTTTAGGAATTGCTAATTTATTTCTATTTCTGGTATTAAAGTTATGGTGGTTACTATTTTTTTCAAACATATCAGTGTGTTTTCTTACATACATAATATTTTCATAAATGTATTGACTATGCACCGTCAATATATTAATAGTGGGAAACAGTTCTCTTAGGGACTCACCACGCCGCAGACTATATATTGACCTTATTGCTCTTTTTTGAATAGTAAATATAGAGTCTATGTCAGCAGCACTGCCCCACAGTAGAATGCCATAAGACATAATGCTGTGAAAGTAACTGAAATAGACAAGTCTGGCAGTGGGTATGTCTGTTAACTGTCTAATTCTTCTGACTGCAAAAGCTGCAGTACTAAGTCTGCTGGACAAAGCAGAGATGTGGGGACCCCACTGGAGTTTAGAATCAATGGTAATCCCCAAGAAAACAGTTTCATTGACGAATTGCAAAGTCTCACCATTTAGAGCGACATTCATCCCCGTACTCCTTACATTTGGTAGCATAAATTTAATACATTTAGTTTTATTAGAATTTAAGAGTAGGTTGTTTGCATCAAACCAGTTCTGAATCCAGCAAAGAGTTTCATTAATATCGTTCGTATCCTGTGATTGTCGTTTTACTCTAAACACCAAGGAAGTGTCATCAGCAAACAAAACAACCTCAGATAAATCCTTTACTACATTTGGCAAATCATTTATATAAACTAAAACTTCTTCATCAACAACCCATTACTGTCCCACTGCTGGGCACGGGTCTCCTCTCAGAATGAGAAGGATTAGGCCATAGTCCACCGCGCTGGCCAAGTGCGTAGTGGTAGACTTCACATACCTTTGAGATTTTTTTATAAATCTCTCAGGTATGCAGGTTTCCTCACAATGTTTTCCTTCACCGTTTAGAAAGTGATAATTAATTTCTAATACGCACATAACTTTGACAAATCAGAGGTGTGTGCCTGGGATTTGAACCTCGGACCCCTCGATCGGGAGGCCGAGGTTCTTAACCACTAGGCTATCACTGCTTCACTTCAAGGCACTTCTAGTAGAACATATATCTAAGTACTTTGAGCGCATGTCTTCCGTAAAATTGAGCTCCGTTCCGACGGAATGCGGTCGACATCGTGTACCGAAAACCTCTTCCTTATGCAACCCATTTGCACTTTCTCACTTAGCTTTAAAGACCATTTTTCTTAACCCAACTACGGTGTAGCGTTGGATAAAACAAGCGTGTACAACGACCAGATTCAATAGATCCGTGGCTTAGTAACTATTTGTTCCTCTGTCTTCGGATTTGCTTAGACCGAGAGAGGGTGAGCGGGTCATGTTATAACGGCTATGCAGAAGTACAAAACCTTTTATAGTACAAAAGCATTTGACACTTCGTGTGCCTTCCGGATATTACTTCTAGGTTATCCAGTTGTGAAAACATGAAAATATGAAGCACTACGTGATAGTTTTAAAGATATACTCCGATAGCTTGAAAATTCAAAATATTTTTGGCTCAAATTGTTGCTATTGAATATGGAAATGACGGGCGACGCGGACGCGTATTGTGAATTTTATTATTTCGAAAATGGAAAAATAGTAAGGTTCATTCATTTGATGGAGTATTGTATATATATACTCAAGTGTGTGTATTTTTTGGAATGCCTTTTTACAAGATAGTTACTTATTGTCAGATATAAAAAAGATTTTAAATTTAGGAAGTAAATTTTTGCCATTTATTTATTTATTTTATTGGTCTAATTAGAACGGCCGAGGCCACTTACACTAACTAGACAGATCTAACATACAGACAACTCACAGAACTCCAAGCATATATACATGATCAGCTTCCAGTCATCAGCAAGCACATCACAGTTCGGATAATGATCCACGAGCGCGTTCAATGTCGCAAGTGTGCGCGGAACAGGTGATTTAGCGCGCGACACAGTGCGGGAAGGCGGAATCACAAATAACTTGTGCTTTCGGCTTCGTTGATAATTGTGTGGGACAAATATTCGGCAAAGCTGATTGTGAAATTCCTGCGCCTCAACAGCATTATGTAAAATCTTGCACATCATTTCAATTTGGTTGAGGTTTCTACGGACCTCTAAAGAATTAAACCCTAAGTGACCCAAGAGGAATTTAGTTGGGTACAGATACGGGTATTAACCGTATTCTCGTTTGTAGAGAAATATAAGGATCGCTTTTTGCACTTTTTCCAAAAGGAGAATGTATTTGCCTTGGTGTGGGTTCCGGACACAAGCGCTTGTTTCTATTTTGCTGCGTACAAGTGCATAATAAATAATTTTGATATCTCTATTGGAACGGAGGTCTTTCGCATTCCTGAGGACGAAGCCGAGTCGAGCGAATGAATCTTTGGCCACTGCGATCATATGCTCGTGAAAAGTCAGTCCTGAGTCAAATGTAACACCTAAGTCTTTCGTAGAGTTAGATTTATATAAAGTACTTCCATTTAAATGATAGGAAAACAAGATCGGACGCCGCAGACGTCCGAAGCTCATTGAGGTACATTTGGATGTATTAAACTCCATCCTATTCAGTAAGCTCCACTCGTTTACGGCGTCTAAATCTCGTTGAAGTGCTTCGCAATGAGACACGCAATTAATAGTATGAAAAAGCTTAAGGTCATCAGCCAGGTCAAGAGAATAGGCCCAAGTATAGAACCTTGGCTTACTCCGGAGCGGGTATGATATGGTCTAGACTTGTACAAGCCTAATTTTACGTATTGCTGACGATCTCGTAAATACTCGTCCAAAAGACGAAGTAGTTTTGGAGCAACACCAATGGCACTGAGCTTCGACAGGAGAATGTCATTATTTACTCTGTCGAAGGCTTTTTTGAAATCAAGATAGAGGACATCCACTTGATCTCCCTGATCCAGACCTGCCGAGATGTACTCCTCAAGTGTTAGGAGGTTGGTGTTAACGAATCTTTTGGGTCTAAAACCATGCTGTTCGTGTGATAAGTATGTATTAATTTGAATAGATATATTATTATTATATTATATATTATTATCATATATTATATTATTACTGCTGGGCACGGGTCTCCTCTTAGAATGAGAACTATTAGGCCATAGTCCATCGCGTTGGCCAAGTGCGAATCGGTAGACTTCACATACTTTTGAAAACTCTCGGGTGTGCAGGTTTCCTCACAATGTTTTCCTTCACCGTTTCAAGCAAGTGATCATTAAATTCTAACACACACATCACCTTGAAAAATCAGAGGTGCCTGCCTGTGATTTGAACCTCGGACCTCTCGATCAAGAGGCCGCGTTTCTTAACCACTAGGCTATCACTGCTATACACGACTGCTATATACGAGTAAAATTAATGAAATATTTTACGGAAAAAAAAATCAAAAACAACTGTCTTTCTTGTAACTTTTTTGTTCTCTTTTGCAAATATTTTAGCCCGTGCCATTTTTTTTATTATGTAATGCATCTTAGTGTTAATACATTACGATTTAAATGTACTTATGTTACTAGTTTACTAAAAAAGACATTAAAATTTCTTGAAATAAAATTCCAGAACTAGAAGTCCAACTTAAAATATTTTACATAAATTCAAAGGCTTTCCACTATGAAATTAACCTTTTAAGAACACTTAGATAAATTAAAGGCGCAGTCACAGGTTAGAAGTAAGAAGTTGTAAAAACGTTACAACTAGAAGAAGCACAACTTGAAGACATTTTTAATTAGAAAGTAATTACTTTTCTCTTTTGTTTGAAAGCAGAAGCGTTTTTATATAAAAATGTAATGCGAGCAAGTTTTGCTGAAGTTTTGCTTTCTAGCTTGACAGATTCAGGCTTTGGATTTAGGGCAGAAGGATGAGGACTTTTTATGGAATTAAGGTAGCGAATGAGTATATAGTCCTTTTGAATGAAGATGGCTTCTGCCACCCATGGATGTCTGTATTAACCCAATATAATATTAAATTCCTGCCATTGATTGCGGACGGCGGTTACCTAGATTCAGACGGTTCAAGACAGGTCGGAGTGGCGCAGATTAGGGGAGGCCTATGTCCAGCAGTGGACTTTTAAAGGCTGATGGATGGATGGCTTTTAATAGGTACGCTAATAGCCCTTGTCTGCGGTCCCGATGGCATTTGCCCGCGTCACCATAAGATTAGAATCGTTGCTATCCTTGATATAGTTGGATATAGAACGGAGGTTCTATTTGAAGCCGATCACAGATACGTTGCTATCCTCACTGAGTAAGATGGTTGCCTCATACGTACGTCAGCAGACATCCATACCCTTCCATGGAAACGCTAAAATTGCTTAATGTTAGAAATAGTCGTGGCAATGGTACCTCCCTGGTCAAAACATGGGCTAACCACCTTTCAAAAGACAGTTATGAGAAAGCAAAGTAAAGGTAATCTGTACTTATAGGATGTACTTATATGTATTCCACGTGTCACGAATACATACAAAAATAGCACACAAACGACACATATACACACATCAAGAACCAGAACAGACACCTTTATTAATAAAAAAACTCATCAAAACCAACACATGCAAGCATGAAATTAGGAAATGTGGAATAGGCTCTTTGAGGCCCGAAGCAATATGACACGGCTCCTCAAAAAACATACAAAAAATCTTCAAAGCGAATCGACGATTTCGGTTACAACTCCGCATTTAGAGACTAGGGATTTATAGGCGTATATACGATGTTGTATGCTTTCTTTGATTATTTTCACTAACCAAATACAGAAGTATGAAAAAACAACTTAAAACAACAAACAACAAGACTTAAAAATGTCTTCTACAATTTAGATGAATCGAATACATAGAAATGTAATTGTACAATATCTCATATGTGAAAATTTGTCAAGCCATTTAAGCTGTCGGGCATGCCAAAGAATGAGACATATATGTATACGAAAAAAGTAGTCAAAAATGTTTATCGTAAAATAATGAATTATGTTATCGAATATATAATGTTATTGATTTTGTAAACTTGAAATTTGTTGATGACCATATCAAATGTTTGCTAGAAATTTACAATTTAAGAAATCCTATTTCATAGGAATCTAAAAATGAAGATTCTTGTTAATCAGTTTGAAGGTGGTAGAACCCTTTGTGGTTCGACTCCGGCGGCACCATTTCTGCCTAATAACAGCAGTGTTAGGCGCTGCTGTGTTCCGTTTTGAAGGGTGTGGTAAGGGAGACATACTTTTCCGAGGCGTTCCAGCTTAGTCCTCAGGTAGCGGCGCTTCTGTGGCCGACCTCTGTGACTTCTGTGGCCGACAGGTAGGAATATCTAATCCTATCTGGGGTTGATTACAGATGTCCATGGGCGGCAGTAGCCACTTACCATCAGGTGGACTGCATGCTCGTCTGCTACTATATTATAAAAAAAGTAAATCCGCGTAAAAACGCTTGTCTTCAAAATGGCGGCGTCAATTAAACTCCGCAAGCAAATATTTCGAGATCGGGCTGACATTCAGCTTTTTGTTAAAGCTTTCCAAACAGGGATATGTTGATGGGAATTTTATTTCAAACCTGAAATATGTATTTGCTTTGCACGCACGGCGAAAATAATAAATTTGGATATGCGTCGATGTTCCAAAATGAGCATCTCTTATGTTTTTCGTTATTAATTTTTCTACCAGCTCTTATAAATCATAGGCATACGTAAATAGGAAGATTTCGATTAGAGGTGCAACCGTAACATCTATTTCTAGCGTGAACAGTTTATTTTTTTATAATGTAGGAGTAGCAGACGAGCATGCAGTCCACCTGATAGTAACTTTAGGATTATACATATGTTATGTATAATGTTTTTGCGCGTATGTATGTACGTATGTTTGAGGGAGTGACATGGATTATATTTTTAAGCAGTCATATTGTTTGATTTTATTATAATTCTCTTGTTAAATAAACGAAATATATTTGTTAACAAATTTTATTACATACTTGTTACAGATTGTACCATAAAGAAATTGCGTCTTGAAATTTACGAGAATAATTGAAATGCTTGAGTTAACTAAATGAGTATTACGCATTATTTATTCCAGAACTCATTTACACCGCGGATCAAATTAATGATGCTGACATTAAGGGCACTTACACACTAGCGATTTTTTAGCGTAGGCACAACAAAGATACCACGACGGGCATAATTCGATGCTCTGTTTTATTATATATAATACATCCAAATAATTAAGATTTTACGTTTGTATGCCATTTGACACAATTATACATGACGGTAGACCTACGTGTATCGTTTGAGAAGCGCTAGTGCATACAAACCCTAAGTTGTTTTTGTTGACTTTATAACTCATTTTGAAACGACACTTCACAAATAAAAGGTTCTTCTTCTTACATTTCTTTTCTATTTCTCAAGAGTACATTCATATAATTAAATCTTAAAACTATGTAGTTACGAAAACTGTGTTATGTAGCGCCCCATATACTCGTAGGTAATATGTCTTTTTCTCTATCTTTACGTTTGTGTGTTTATCAGCCTATTTATATATCCATTCAATCTATCTATCGAAAGCATTATCACACTTTAAAATCAATATCTCACGTAAGAGAAGAATGGACCGTGTCGCAATGATTCATCGCAACTGTAAACATTTCCCGATTCACAGTTCCATATACGTCGCACGTAACTTACTACAGTCGTTCGTGACGTACAGTTTTCATGGACCGCGTTGCACAGATGAGAAATACACCTGAATTCTATGTCTATTTTGTAACTCCGTACTTTATAGCGCACCAATAGAAGAATTTACTTCATATTGAGTGTTTGTTTGCCTTTCTTTCTGTTTGTATGTTCATTTTCCTGTCTATCCATCCATCCATCTATCAATATATATATTTTTATCTATCTTACTAGCCATCTATCTTTTTATCTGAAAAGGTTTATCACACTTTTAAATCAATATCTCTTATAAGAGAAGAACGGACCGTGTCGCAATGATTCATCGCAACTGTAAACATTTTCCGTTTCACAGTTCCATATACGTCGCACGTAACTTACTACAGTCGTTCGTGACGTACAGTTTTCATGGCCCGTGTTGCACAGATGAGAAATGCGCCTGAACTCTATGTCTATTTTGTAACTGTGTACTTTATAGCGCACCAATAGAAGAATTTACTTCATATTGAGTGTTTGTTTGCCTTTCTTTCTGTTTGTATGTTCATTTTCCTGTCTATCCATCCATCTATCTATCAATATATATTTTTATCTATATTTCTAGCCGTTTATCATTTTATCTGAAAAGCTTTATCACACTTTTAAATCAATATCTCTTATAAGAGAAGAACGGACCGTGTCGCAATGATTCATCGCAACTGTAAACATTTTCCATTTCACAGTTCCATATACGTCGCACGTAACTTACTACAGTCGTTCGTGACGTACAGTTTTCATGGCCCGTGTTGCACAGATGAGAAATGCGCCTGAACTCTATGTCTATTTTGTAACTGTGTACTTTATAGCGCACCAATAGAAGAATTTACTTCATATTGAGTGTTTGTTTGCCTTTCTTTCTGTTTGTATGTTCATTTTCCTGTCTATCCATCCATCTATCTATCAATATATATTTTTATCTATATTTCTAGCCGTTTATCATTTTATCTGAAAAGCTTTATCACACTTTTAAATCAATATCTCTTATAAGAGAAGAACGGACCGTGTCGCAATGATTCATCGCAACTGTAAACATTTTCCATTTCACAGTTCCATATACGTCGCACGTAACTTACTGCAGTCGTTCGTGACGTACAGTTTTCATGGCCCGCGTTGTACTGATGCGAAATGCACCTGAACTCTATGTAACTGTGTACTTTATAGGGCTCCAATAGAAAATCGGACTCCATATAGTGTTTGTTTCTCTTTCTTACTGTTTGTGTGTATTTTCTGCCTATATATCCCTACATTTATGTACCAATCTATATTTTATCTCTCTTTCTGGCCATCTATCTTTTTATCTGAAAAGCTTTATCACACTTTTAAATCAATATCTCACATAAGAGAAGAACGGACCGTGTCGCAATGATTCATCGCAACTATAAACATGTCCCGATTCACAGTTCCATATAGGTCGCACGTAACTTACTACAGTCGTTCGTGACGTACAGTTTTCATGGTCCGTGTTGCACTGATGAGAAATGCACCTGAACTCTATGTCTATTTTGTAACTGTGTACTTTATAGAGCTCCAGTAGAAAACCGGTCTTCGTATATATGTGTTTTGTTTGTCTTTCTTTCTATTTGTGTGTTTATCTGCCTATCTATCCATCTATTTATCTATCAATCTATATTTTTATCTATCTAACTAGCCATCTATCTTTTTATCTGAAAAGCTTTAACACATTTTTAAATCAATATCTCTTATAAGAGAAGAACGGACCGTGTCGCAATGATTCATCGCAACTGTAAACATTTTCCGTTTCACAGTTCCATATACGTCGCACGTAACTTACTACAGTCGTTCGTGACGTACAGTTTTCGTGGCCCGTGTTGCACTGATGAGAAATGCACCTGAACTCTATGTCTATTTCGTAACTGTGTAATTAATAGCGCCCCAATAGTTTTTCTAGTCCCCATATAATACCGGAACTCATACAATGTGGTCCTTTTCTCTGTCTTTCTGTTTGTGTTATTATCTGCCAATCTATTAAACCTAACTGTCTAATTATCGATTAATGTCGCCCCAATAGAAAACCGGAGTCCGTATAGAGTGTTTGTTTCTCTTTCTTTCTGTTTGTGTGTATTTTCTGCCTATATTATATCCCTACATCTATGTATCAATCTATATTTTTATCTATATTTCTAGGCTTTTATCATTTTATCTGAAAAGTTTTATCACACTTTTAAATCAATATCTCACATAAGAGAAGAACAGACCGTGTCGCAATGATTCATCGCAACTGTAAACATTTCCCGATTCACAGTTCCATATACGTCGCACGTAACTTACTACAGTCGTTCGTGACGTACAGTTTTCATGGCCCGCGTTGCACTGATGAGAAATGCACCTGAGTTCTATGTCTATTTTGTAACTGTGTTTTATAGCGCCACAATTCTAATATAGATGTGTTTGTTTCTCTTGATTTTTGCTAGTTGTTTATCTGTCTACCGGTCTATCTATTTATCAATCTTTTCATCTTGGTGTTGTCAAAAAGTATGCGCCTGTTTTGAACAGTGCAATTTTTTAATATGTCAGATAAATATTGTGCAATCATTAATGATAGCTAAAATACACTATGTCATTTACATATGTAAATGAAGTAAAAGGTTATTCTTAAATTATTTACTATTGACAGTCTAACCGAATGATCATTGGTGACAGCCGACGACAGTCGCATCCGGCAGCAGACATTCGCAAGTCGTCGTTAGCGACTTCAATGCCGTCCTAGCCGGCGATCATATTTTGTCGTCGGTAGCTGACTGCCGTGGACTGTCGTCGCAGGCAGCCGTCGCCGGCTCAGGCGGTCGCTCGTATATTAGAGCCCTTAAAGCCAAAGTCATACATACCTTCACATAATTGTACGAGAACATAATATTCGTATATCTTGTGGTACATTTGTGTGGATGGCGACAAATTACTAGTTTAATTATGTCGTGTAATGTAACGTTATATTTTAAAGTTAATCTTGCGTTGTAAACACGACTGTTTATTTTTCAACAAATACATTATATTGTCTAAATATATCATAATTAGTAGTTAATTATGTATTTACTCTCTTTGAAGTTCAACCAATTTTGATGATATAATTACTCGTATTAAATACAAAGTTTTGCAATAAAGATATATCAAAAAGGGGCAAATAACGTCAAAAATTAAATGAAAAGATTAAATAAAAATGTTATAAGCCACAATAGCATTTTACGAACACAAAATATAAAAGTCCGTTGTCCGTTGTTGTCCGTCAATCAAAGTCACGAAGTCGTGTAATCTTGTTTGATTGCAGTTGTTCTGATTGGGCGATGACAGCTGGAAAATGCGTTCGGTTTGTTTTACGGCCGCTGAGTGACCTATTTGAATGCGCCCAAATCTGTGGATACAGTGAAGCATAGAACGGTTTTGTGGAGATTTTTGTACTCTGTAAAATCATTCCGTTTTAATGATAGATTGGTTGTAGTAGAAAAAGGGCTGTTTCGTCTGATTGAAGTAGTCACTGCATCAACTCGTCATCCACAACGAATACCTGATTGGAGTTTTTTATTTGTCATGTATTTTTTCCCCTAAATATAATTGGAAATATTTTAGCATTCCTAGATATATTGACATTAGCACCAAAGTTCATATATCGATGTCGTCTATCAATCAACGTCAGGGAGTCGTGCGTACTTGTTTCATTGCAGCTGTGATTGGATGATGACAGCTGGGTAATGTGTTAGGTTTGGTTGTCGGCTACTGACCCATTTGATTGTGCCACCATGAGCGGGTACGGTGAATAGTAGAATGGTTTTGAAGAGATTTTTAAACATAATAAAATCGATCGAATAGATTGATCGAAGTAGCAAATTGTGTGTTTTATTTTATTATAAATATGTATTTATTATTAGACTATAATATTTTTTACAATATTTATAAATGTTTTAGAGTTAGTGTCGCATTGTAAATCTTGCAATGCCTGAGAACTACTTTCGAAGGCTTCATATTACAAGAATGTATATGTATAGTGTTACTTATCATAAATTAGTTTATAAGAAAACAATGTTTGTCACATAATATGACTAAATAGGTTATGATAACTTATAAAAACAAAAATATATTGTGACAAAAATTCGAAAGTCCAAACATAAAAGAATTTCGTTGTTGTCCGTCAATCAATGTCGGGGAGTCGTGCGAGCTTGTTTCATTGCAGTTCTGATTGGGAGATGACAGCTGGAAAATGCATCTGGTTTGTTTTTTCCATTCAGTGACCTATGACGTACCCAGGACGCATGAATACGATTTATGGTTGAATGAATTTGTTGTTTCATACACCCCAAAAATTTGCGACTGTTGTTGTTGTGGCAAGTGTAAATGGGTAATGGTGAGAAGTCTATCTAGTGTTGAGTAGCGAATTCAAGATGTTTCTCGTCGCATCTTTAATATTAACAACATAAATAACTTTAAAATCATTGTAAAAAACCGATTGTAATGTAATGACAAACCACAAACCTAAGATGTAAAGAAAAGCCGTTAAGTCATTTGAGCTACGGTGCGTGCCAAACGATAACACAAAAAGAAACACAGTTAAAAAGTAATTAAATATTTTGATAGCATAATAATAAAATGACACTCGTCCCAAATCCATCCGATACAGAGATATAGCCTTAACGCGTAAAAACGTTTAATAAAGCGTTAACAGTTAAATTATGATATTTTTATAACTGGTGAACCAGTCGAACCACAAAATCGCGGTAACCCAAGCATTTACACCGAAAAGCATTTAAATCATTTGATGATTAATCAATATACCTGAAAACTGCCAAATTCACAAGTGGTTTCGTTTTCCACGCAAATCGGTTTATTTCGATTGGTTTTCAAAAGGTTTTGGTTAAACCAAATTAATGTATTTGTGAAAATTTTTGGATGTGTAAATATAGAGCTAAATGTTGGCTTAGTTTAATTAATTAAATGTAAGCAAACTGTTTAATTTAATATTTGTATTTTAGTACATAAATGATCGCATTGCATTATAAATCAATAATGCATTAGTGATATGAATTTCGGCTGGGGTTACTGGGTTCAAATCTCAAGTACACACCTCTGATTTCTTGAAGTTATGTGTGTATTAATAACCTTGGTTTAACAGCAAAGTTAAACATATGAGAGACACTACACGCCTAAGAATTCTTAGAAAAAATTTTCAAAGGCATGTGAAGTACACAAATGTCTAGCGTGGCGGATTATGGGGTACGCTCTCAATCAAACGGGAGACACGTGCCCTTTAGGGCAGTAATGTAACCAGATAGTTACGTTAGTGATAGAACGTTAGTGATTCGAATGTGGAGGCACCACCGTCAGAGGCATCAATCTATGCTCACTAATAACGCTACTGTGTTCCGCTTTGAAGCATGGGGTAAGGAAGATATATTTCTTCCAGGAGTTCTAACTTAGTCCTTGCGGGTAGCAACTGGTCTGTTACTGACCTAAGGTAGGAATGTAATTTTATCTGGGGTTGATTAAGTCCATGGGCGGTAGAAGCTTCTCATCAGGACTGCGTTAGCTACTTCTATTTATAGAAAAGAGTTCACGATATTCCCGGTAACTACCGACACATCCCATTACATACATACACGCCACTAAGCCTCAAGTGCCTCATCAGGAACACTAACCAAACTTAACTAACCGTTTTAAAACCGGCAGCAAAGCCACCACGAAAGTACTTAACTGAGCATTCCAACATTCGTCCAATTTACGCTTGCTCGAGTTAAGGCCTTGCCAGACGAGAAGCGTCTAAGGCTTTTGCAAGGGTTTCTTGGTTTTGTGTGTCTGGTGGGCATTAATCGTAGCCTGATGTAATGTGTATTTTACATAATATAATTATATTGTCATATAGATAGATAAATAGATAGATATTCTTTATTGCACACTTCAATAGAACATAACAATTATATTAGTTAATTGTATGCAATAGGCGGCATATATCAAATTATGTATGGTTAATCAAATTAATTTCTATAAGCCTTGCGCTTATAAGGTACTTAAAAAATATGGTTGATTGTTAAAAAAGTAGCCGAGTTAAAACACGGGTTTCAGTTTAAATGCTTCGTGTATATAATTTACTATGAATATTTAAGAAGTTCTTTTAAATAGCGACAGAAATGAAACTTTTTGTAAAAGTTTTATAATAAATTTCAAAATTATCTACAGAATTTGGCTCCCGTTTAGATTTTAATTCTGATTTGTAATAAACAACCACATCTTTATATTACTACTTGTCTTATTATATTTATTGTGAGGTCCTTATTACAAGTGGCGTCTCTACCACTCTCCGTGTGAAGCATATCTTAATTGTACCGGGTTCAGGGCCACTGAAAGGACGGACGAGGTGATTAATTGACACTAATGAAGCGAGCCGCGCTGGGAGCTGCGACCTAGCGATATTTTGGGCCCAATACTATTTGGGACTTTGGCTATCAAGATGATGTTTGAAGTCGTAGCTTAGAGCGATTTCTTAGTGATTAAATTTAGTTTTGATAATGAGACACTTTACTGTTCTTTAGTTCGACTCCGGCCGCCACATTTATTTTAGATTAATTATTGCTAAGCGCTGCTGTGTTCTGGTTTGAAGAGTGTGGTAAGGGAGACATATTTTCCGAGACACTGCAGCTTAGTCCTTAGGGGTAGCGCCTGAGGACTAAGCTGGGCGGAGCACATCTCTGTGAAGTTACGTAAGAATCTAATTTTATCTGGGATTGATTATAGATGTCCATGGGCGGCCGTAGCCCCTTACCATCAGGTGAACTGCATGCCCGTTTGCTACATCCATATTATAAAATAAAAACTATTTGCAAGAAAGGCTACAATATCATTAAATCTATCAGTAGAATATGGTTCACCTTGTGAAAGCTCCCAAAGCGCCCGGAGCCACAATTCTACTGATACTGAAGAATTGTCGCTAGCACTCGCTAGCTAAATTGGAGGATTCAATGCCATATGCTCTCTATTTTACTCACCATTTAAGTTGGGATGTAGTACCTACAGTTAACGTTCATTTTAAGTGGGCATGCAATGATTTAAATTCTTTCAAAATAATCCGGTTTTTAAATTATATTATTTAAATTCTACATTTAAACTTGTTCTTCACATTCTGTGAAATGTTGAAACATAATTAAAAAGTTGTACTTCACATACTGTTAGTCGCTGCTTGTTCTAGTTTGAGAAGTGTGGTAAGAGAGACATACTTATCTGAAGAGTGAATATAGTCCTCGGGAGTAACAACGCATTTGTGACCGACTTAGCTAGGAATCTAATCTCACCCGGGGTTGATTATAGATGTCGATAGGCGGCAGTAGTTACCCACCATCAGATGGATTGCATGCACACTTTGCTATCTTCATATTAAAAAAAGCTATTTGCAAGAAAGACTACAATGTCATTAAATCTACCAGTAGAATACGGTGCACTTGTGAAAGCTTCCAAAGCGCCCGGAGCCACAATTCTACTGATACTGAAGAATTGTCGCTAGCACACGGCGTACGTTCTAAATTGGAGGATTCAATGCCATAAGCTCTCTATTTTACTCTACATTAAAGTTGATATGTAATACCTGCAGTTAATCTTCATTCTACGTTAATATTGATACAAATAAGAGCATCTAATGATCAAAATCGATCCGTGAAATTACCTAAAAAAACAATTAAAACGTCATTTAAAAGTTATTCTCCACATTGTGTGAAATTTTGGAACATTGGAAAGTTTTTCTTCACATACTGTTAAGCGCTGCTTGTTCTGGTTTCAGAAGTGTGGTAGGTGGTACAAACTTTTTCGAGGCATTACAGCTTCGCCCTTAAAGGTAGCGGTCTCTGTGCCGACCTCAGGTAGAAATCTAATCATATATGAGGTCGATTACAAAAGTCCATGGAAGGCAGTAGCCACTGACCATGAAATGAATTGCATGCTCATTTGCTACTTTCATATTATAAAATCCCATTGCAAGAAAAACTACAATATCATTAAATCTACCAGTAGAATACGGTGCACTTGTGAAAGCTCCCAAAGCGCCCGGAGCCACAATTCTACTGATACTGAAGAATTGTCGCTAGCACACGGCGTACGTTCTAAATTGGAGGATTCAATGCCATAAGCTCTCTATTTTACTCTACATTTAAGTTGATATGTAATACCTACAGTTAATCTTCATTCTACGTTAATAATACAAATAAGAACATCTAATGATCAAAATCAATCCCTGAAAATATTTAAGAAATGATTAAAACGTCATTTAAAAGTTATTCTTCACATTGTGTGAAATTTTGGAACATACGAGTATTTACAAAGTTTTTCTTCACATACTGTTAAGCGTTGCTTGTTCTGGTTTCAGAAGTGTAGTAAGAGTTATTAAAAAATAACTCTTTGCAAGAAAGACTACAATATAATTAAATCTATCAGTAGAATACGGTGCACTTGTGAAAGCTTCCAAAGCGCCCGGAGTCACAATTCTACTGATACTGAAGAATTGTCGCTAGCACACGGCGTACGTTCTAAATTGGAGGATTCAATGCCATATGCTCTCCATTTTACTCTCAATGTAAGTTGGTATATAAAACCTAGTTTTAATGCTCATTCTACGATATTTATCATCATTACAAGATCTTATGTATTATAAAACATTTTTTTTAATCACGGAGATAGTCTCTAATGATACACAATGCTTGTCAACATTACACTAATCAATTATTAATTGACTACGGTAAAGAAAAGAAGGGTAATAATATTTTAAAATACGCTTTTACATTTATCATCGATATATTCGTCATCGACCCATTATTGTCCCACTAAGGCCATAGTCATCACACACATTTGAGAACTTTGTTTAAAAACCTCTCGGGCGAGTATATTCCCTCACAATGTTTACTTTTACAGTTAATATTAATTTATAATACGCATTGCAGCGCGTTTCAACAAGTAGTCTAGACTATCAGTACTTTTATGTAGAATTTTAGATTATTTCTCCTTATTTCGTTAATTCTAAAAAATATAAACGTATGCAGCTCTCGTATGCATGCATATTTATAATCCGTCGGTGAGCGAGAGTTTTAAAAAACGCCAAATTTCAGAAATCCGCTTTGTCCAGTAATCTTACATTTTATACAATCATGATTTGTGATTCTGTTTACATCGTTTTTCCGACGGACTAGAACGATCAATTACATTGACATGATATGACAGACAGACATTTCATAAAATAAATTGTGGTTGTCATATTTGCCACATTTATAATATTTGAGGTAACTATTAAAATTAATGTTTCGAATTTTCCAAATATGTGTAAACAGTGAGTAAACGCAAATAGGTTTTTACAATTTAATATTATTACAATAAAAGTTTACAAATAATTTGCGTTTAACTGATTTTTAACAGCAGCTTTTAACAATTTAAAAAAGCAATGAATTTTAAAAAAGCAAAATCGTTGAGCAGGAGCTTAATTGTTTGAAATTGGTATTATAATGCATTAAAACTCGCGAAGAATTTGCCGAATAACTAGCCGAAATATGACGAGAATGTAAACGCTGCAGTCAAGTACAGACACAGATAAGGACAGACCCAGACCACGGAGAACAGACCACGATCGTGACGTTTGCCGAATATACACAGAGCTATTTACATACTTGGTCTCGCACTTATTCGTCTGTACTTGGCTGTACTGTAGCTGCTGCGTTATAATGAAATAGATTAAATACCTGAATGTTTATATTAATTTATTTAACTTTTTTTTATAATATAAGAGTAGCAGACGAGCATGCAGTCCACCTGATGGTAAGTGGCTACTGCCGCCCATGGATATCTGTAATCAACCCCAGATAGGATTAGATATTCCTACCTCAGGTTGGCCACAGATGCGCCGCTACCCCTGAGGACTAAGCTGGAACGCCTCGGAAAAGTCTGTCTCCCTTACCATACCGTTCAAACCGGATCACAGCAGCGCCTAACACTGCTGTTATTAGGTAGAAATAAGTGTGGCGGTGGTGCCGCCGGAGTTGAACCACAATGGGTTCCACCACCTTAAATACTAACTACTCATTATGTTAACATTGCCTGCTTTGACTCGTACTATCATAATATTTGCCGTCCAACTGTTTGCAAACAAGTCCACATATTTACATAATACATACACATTCGTACGTCATTCCCTTGTGCCGCATAGAAAATTTAAGCACATTCGGGAATAGTGAAAATGACATACTGCTGTCATTTATCACCGAACACTACCTGCTAGTAAACAAAGCAGGGGAATGACAACCGGTAATTTGTTACGCTTTGAATGCGAAATGACCGAAGACAGGGGACTGAAATAGGGCGATATTTTAGTGTTGTTAATTACAAGTGATTTTTCGCGAATACCAGACTAGTCTGTTTATTGTTCGTGAAAATTTATTCTCTTTTAACTTTGCTGTGTTTCTTCGCCAGACAATAGTAATGACCTGACAATGATACAGTGTATTGACACCGTATCATATTGCAGTATTGATTCTACAGTCGATATCTACTTGTTTACGTCTAATGGTATGACTAACTAATTGCTAAAGACCTCTTTCGCAACGTCTGAGTTTAAAATAACTTTGCTTCATCGTATTAATTTTATGGTTTGATAGAAAACAAATACGTTGTAAAATTTAAGTAGTATAGGAGAATTAGGCTTTCTAAATCGTAATTGGTAACTGACCTCTATGAACAATTGTAATCAGTTCTGAATAGGTAGTTTGGAGGTCGGTTATTAAATCATTTAGTACTAAATCGGACCGCCTTGCAGGTATCTTCCTTACCTTCCCTTTCCTTCAAACTAGAACAGCAGCGCTTAACACTGCTGTCATTAGGTAGAAAGAGGTGTGGCGGTAGTGCTTTCTCAACCATGAACAGATCTACCACCTTCAATACTATCTTAAAACTTACGTCATTAACCCAATTAATTGAATTAATTAGCGTCACGCGTTAAAATTTATAGCTCTTGAATTCTATACACATTGAAATCTGCTTTGAAATTCTCAGTACGTCTCTCCTTTCGATGGGTAATTAAGTAGGATTTATTAGTCGGAGTGCTTCATTTGAGACGCATTATTAATTTATTTTAGGTACTGAGTTTTGTCTGCCACTTTGAATATGTCGACTTGGTGAAATTTATCAGTAATGTTTCTTGGTTATGTATACGGTGATAGAAGGAATTATTTGTCGGCATTTTAAAATATCTTGGGAAACATGTGTCTTATGGAGACGTTATGTCCATAAAGGAACATTTGAAAAACGGTGACGCATGTTTAAAATTTAAAAATATCTGAAAGGTATCTTTGTAAAATAACATATACCCGCCGAAAAAAAGACGGTCTTTCTACCCTTTTTTCTATCTTAATGTTACATTTTTTTTATTTAAATAGTCATAAATATGTCCACCATCGTCGCCGCCGCGGCAAGCTGTGGCATGCCATTGCAAATCGCGCTGCTCGCCGCTCCGCTCGCCGCTCCGCTCGCCGCGTCGCTCACTGCGCCGCTTGCCGCGCCGCTCGCCGCGCCCCTCGCCGCACTGCCCGTAGCTGTGGCTGGCAAATAAAAGTTATATAATGTGATTGGATTGTTTTAAAGAACTGCAATCATTTTACTATTTAAAAATTATGAAATTTATGTTTTTGGTATCGGTAGCCCGCGTGTACACTTTTTTATTATATTGAATAAATTTGATGAATCCTAAAAAATACTAACAAAACTAAAATGACGAGGATATTAAGCGTTTTACTGCCGACTGCGCGAGTCGCCTTATTCATAACCAAAGAACCGTGTGTAACGCGCCTACTAATGTTTATACTCCAAAATATAATATTGCAAATTTAAATATTCTCACAGTAAATTTAATTACGCTGTCTCAGCGAAGACTGTTTTGAGAACAATATTAATTGTTGAAGTTGCAAATTCAATTTCAGCACCTCTCTATTCAAGAACCTACGCATTATTGAGGCTTTTATTAAAGGCTGCGATGTGGTAAATTAATTTTATTAATGTACATTTAATTTATAACAATACTGTAGCAAGTGAGGTACGAAATATTTTATGAGCAGAATTACTTATAGGTCGTTACACCGTTATTTTCGTGTTATAAAAGTAGATTTGTTATAAAAACGAAGGTGGAAGGTTTCGAAGGTGGTAGAACCGTTTGTGGTTCGACTCCGGCGGCACCACCGCCACACCTATTTCTACCTAATAACAGCAGTGTTAGGCGTTGCTGTGTTCCGGTTTGAAGGGTGTGGTAAGGGAGACATACTTTTCCGAGGTGTTCCAGCTTAGTCCTCAGGGGTAGCGGCGCATCTGTGGCCGACCTCAGGTAGGAATATCTAATCCTATCTGGGGTTGATTACAGATGTCCATGGGCGGCAGTAGCCACTTACCATCAGGTGGACTGCATGCTCGTCTGCTACTCCTATATTATGAAAAAAAAAAAAAAAAAAAACTAAAAACTTACGTTTACAATTTATAGCAATCCAAAAACCGTTTAGGGTGAAGGGCGTGTCAAAGAATTGAAAATACATAAATATGTTCGTAAAACATTACCTTCCGCAATCAGTTAAAAAGTTTTGCTGCTGTGTACCGATTTAAGGGCTTAAAAACCGAAGGTGTTTGGGATTCAAACATCGGACCTTCCGATTTTTTATAATGTAGGAGTAGCAGACGAGCATGCAGTACACCTGATGTTATGGTATTGCCGTCCATGGACATGTGTTATCAACCCCAGATAGGATTAGATATTCCTGGGTTCAGCTACAGATGCGCCGTTACCCCTGAGGAACCTGGAACGCCTCGTAATAAGTTCGTCTCTCTTACCACACCTTCAAATCAGAACAACGCAGCGCTTAACGCTGCTGTTATGAGACAGAAATAAGTGTAGCGGTGGTTCCGCCGGAGTTGAACCATAAAGGGTTCTACCACCTTTAAATTTCAAAACACTACTAGTAGTGAGTAGCAACAGCGAATCAGTAGTATGGTATTTCTATTATAAGAAAATCCTTAATTTAATTAACTATGTTAATTAAATTAAGGATTTTCTTAATTAACCATGTTAATTAAATCTTCATTAACTATCTTAATTAACTATGTTAATTAAATTAAGGATTTTCTTATAATAGTTATTTTAGTAATTTTGATGTTAATTTCTTTAGTAGTTTTGAAAGACATAGAAGTGATAGCAACCTTTTCAACAGCGGACAAAATATTTTATTACATAATAGTTGTCTATTCAAAATGAATTTAAAAGCATTGTATGGGTTTCGTTTGGAAATTTTTACTATTATGAAGAGTTTTAGTATTATTAAGGGTAGTTGCACTGTTGAGGGTTCTGTACTTAAAGACCGAATAACAAAGCCTCTGTCTGTCTCAAGGCTCTATCTCTTGGAAAGGGATACTTAATTTTTTTTACAGTGTGCATTTTATGGTCGCTATGACAAATGACATTTTTCAGCCTTTATCGGTTGTTGGACCGTAATAGGCAGATAATTAAAATTTTCGCAATGGATATACTTTTAAGGCTCTTTGTTCTTAGTCTATTTGATCAAACGCGGCCTCTCAATCGGGAAGTCTGAGGTCCAATCCTTACTTAATATTATAAATCTGAAAGTAACTCTGTCTGTCTGTCTGGTTGTCTCTTCATCACGCCTAAACCACTGAACCGATTTTAATGAAATTTTGCACATAGATAGTCTGAGACCCGAGAAAGGACATAGGATAGTTTTTATCTCGAAAATCCCACGGGAACTAGGAATGGCGATCTAAGATCGATTAATCGGAGAATCGATCTTTTGGACCCAAAGCATCGATTATTTTAATCAATATTAGTAAGGATTGAATCGTAAACTATGCATTTGATCAAGTGATGATCTTTAGCAAAGTTGAAGGTACGAATTTTCAGTTTTATGTACGTTAGTATGTTATATTATTTTCTTTTAAACGCGGGCGAAGCCGCGGGCAAAAACTAGTTCCAGATATTTCTGATTTTTCAAATTGCAAAGTTGACTTGCTAAAATGGTTAATTAGTAAGGATTATTGCTCCAATTTAAAATCCTAGACAATATTAATTTAGCTCAGGACAACACAACTTTTAACTTGATTAAATTTAGGTGCCATAGTATTAAGATATATACCCTACATGTAGAGTACTAATAACATTTAGTGGGCTATCTACTCTCTTTGTGTCCAAATCAAGCTCGTTAAACAAATTGCTAGCGAGAGCTTTAAATAATGATAAAAGATAAAATAAATGAAAGAAGCATATTCTTTTATATTTTATGTGTGCTATCTTTTGATTTTAAGGAAAATGTGCTGTTTAATGTATGTAAATAACTATGTAAATGGTTCTATTTCATGTTTGTTTCTGGGTTTCATTACAGATGTTCATGATGTAAAGTGGCCAGTTACCATAAGATAAGTTGCATGTTGAATATAAAAACTACTCAGACTTTATAAAGAAGAGGTAAGTAGTAAATGAATGAGAGATAAACGTCGCCATTTAGAACACAACCTTTATTGAAACAAGTCATATGAATATTGGTACTATTTTTTTGTGACTACTAAACCAAGTTTTTAGGTAACCAATACATTACATTACAACCATACCAAGAGCATTCTTCGTACAATGGATCTATGGATACAAATTCATAATTTCGCATTCGCACACACACACACACACACACACACACACACACACACACGCGCGCGCGCACACACACACACACACACACACAGAGACACACACACACACACAGAGAGAGAGAGAGAGAGAGAGAGAGAGAGACACACACACACACACTGGGAATGGGTTGATGACAATAAGTTGCATATTTTTACTATATTACACGTAACAAAAATTGAGGTTAAATTTCTGTACGTAAGAGAAAGGCATGAAAAGATAGGTATCAAAAACGATGACCTTTTGAAAGCTCAGCGTTCCTACAGCAATCAAGGGAGCGTCAGATATCTGAATTTGCTAAAACGAACCTTTTCCGACGAAAAGGTTGAAGATGTAGAACTCCTGATTTCGATTGATTTTGTGCCTAATTTTAATCCCGTACAAAAGATTTTCAGGTTTATAGCGTATTCACTCCACATAATTAAAGTGAACTTTCGTTTTAATTGATGAACTTCTAATTTGATGTTCTTTTTTAAAAAGCAGTGATAGCATAGTGGTTAAGATGCTCGGTCTCTTGATCGAAGGGTCCGAGGTTCAAATCAGGCACGCACAATTGTTTTTTTGTTTTTAAATTTGCCTATTAGACATTAATTATCACTTGCTTAAACGGTGAAGGCAAACGTTGTGAAGTAACCTGCATAGCTGAGAAATATTTGAAAATTATGTGAAGTCTTTTTTTTTTTTTTTTGTTGACGAGGGGAAACCTTCAAAAGGTACCCGACGCCATGGGAGTGACGCCGTTTTATGTGGGATTTTTACCGCACTAAAACCCCCCCGGTGGCCGTCCTCAGCGTTCGTGGAGAACTCCGGGATCTCCAAAGGAACACAACCGGAGTCCTCCTAACGCGATGCCCTTCTAACGGGCTCTGCCCTGGGGGAGCAATTTACGCTCCTCTCACATCCCCTGGTGATTACAGTGATATGCGACCACACAAAACCGCTGTCCTTCCCGGGGTCGCTTGCTGGACGGTTTGAGCTCCCACTCTTGCCGCCCGCAACCCCAAAAGCCCCTTTTAGTCGCCTCTTACGACAGGTAGGGGATACCGTAGCCCTATTCTGGTCCCGGTACTACAGGGACAATGTGAAGTCTACCAATACACAATTGGCCTAATCTTTCTAATTCGGGGAGGAGACCCGCGTCCAGCAGTGGGATAGTAATGGGTTGATGATGAAAATGTTCTACAACTAAAAGAACAAAAATGAAAATGTAGGTTCTATTAAACGTTTCACAAACGTTCATCCAGACTAGATAACTTGTGTGGCCGCACTAACTCGTCCACTGGACCACAATGGAGCAGAAATGACAGAGAATATTTCAAATATTCTGTACTTACGCTTTCAAACAAAGGAAGAAGTTCTTGATTCCTCGAATATCATTGTTTTATAATTGAGTTGCTTGTAATGCAACGTTAAGATAGAAAAGCTTTTATTTTGCATTTAATTTGCATAATAATACCTTTCATTAACAAGTTGTAGGCGCATTATAATATTTAAAATACATATAATGTGGTTCGACCATGGTGATACCATCGCTCCTTCCGTTTTCATTGTAAAATAGTTATGTATTCCGGCACACTTTTCCAAGGCATTCCAGCTTAGTCCTCAGGGGTAACGTCTAATTTGTGGCCGACCTCAGGTAGAAATCTAATCTTACCTGGGGTTGATTACAGTTATCATTGTAAGGCAGTAGCCACTTATCACAAGGAGGACTGCATGTTCGCCTGCTACTCCTATATTAAAAGAAAGATTTAATATTTTATAACATAAACACTGAACACTTGTATAACAATAAGATAATTCAAGAGCCGTTGATTGAAACGATTTGTCAGTTGATGAATATCAAAGAGGAAGGTCTTGATATCGCTGAATGTGCTGAAACGTGCCGTTTTCGAACGGGAATCTCCGATACGGGCCGCTTCACGTTCTTAAGGGATTGATTTTCATCCCATTCTTCGGAATCAAGACGCTTATCTTTCGAGTCCTTTGAACAGGTCAGATTTCTTTAAGGTCAATGCCAACGTCAAGGGCCCAAGTGTAGCGATAAATTTAAAGTGCCTAAACTGGAACTTTGGGGCACTTAAGGCTTGATTACGAAATTCTTGAACGACACCGCGTCAAGTGATAAAATGTTGAAAAATCTTAATAAATATTTGAGATTTTTTGTGGAAGAAAATTAAGAATTTAACATTAGAGAACAAATATTGGTTTAAAGTAAAACGTATTCAAATAGGTTTTTATAGTAGAAGAAAATTATGGACTTAAATACTTTTAATATTTGTTTAAGGATAGTGTTTACTAACTTAAATAAATAAGTGAGCATTAAAAATAAATATATATTTATTTTTCTGTATCTTGTATTTTAATATTTGTGTTTACCCAATTTTAAAATTTTACAAAAATGTTATCGTAAAACGATGCTGTATTACAAAATTACTTTTAATATTGTCTTACTTTAAAATGTATAAATAACACTTAAGAAAAATAGCACCTTCTTCATGTTATTTAATAACTTTAGCAATATGCATATTGCATATTACAATATCTAATTACAAGGTGTGATTTTTATACATATTGTTATTGTTATTATGTGTTACGTCGCATCTGAACTCATTATGCAAATGTATGTAACCTTTGAGAATTTAATGCCAAATTTCATTTAAATACCTCCTTATAAAATTAACGCTTATAAATGGTGACGTTGATATTGTTCTTGTAACTTCCCACCTGTTTTCTTCTGATTAAATCCATAATGGGTTCGGAAGACATTCTCATTCGAGTTGGCTGCGAAGTGCTTGAAAAGCGAAACACCAACTATATAGTATGTCACCTTCTACTGCTTATTTAATGCGTATTTTTAGCAATGTACATAATTATGGCATATCATCTTAATACACGACGTCACTTGTGTTCATATTGTTATTATGTGTTACGCCAATATTAAATGATATTGCAAATTTTGTGTAGCCTCTGAGAATTAAATGCCAAATTTCATTTAAATATTTCACCTCTGTATTTAATCAGCGCTTCTGAATGGTGACGTTGATATTGTTCTTGTAATTTCCCGCCTGTTTTCTTCTGATTAAATGCATAATAGGTTCGGAAACCATTCTCATTCGAGTTGCCCCTGAAGTGCTTGATAGGCGACACACTACTTAAATGAAATGCCATCTCCTACTGCTTATTTAATATCTTTAGCAATATACATATTACAATATCCATATTAATATTGTTCATATTGTTATTCCTCATATTGTTATTATGTGTTACGCCACATTTAAATTGATATTGAAAATTTTATGAAGCCTTTGAGAATTAAATGCCAAATTTCATTTAACCCTAGAGTGCTCGCGCTATGAGCATTTTGCCGTCCGCGGTCAAAAAATCCTATTATAATAAATACGGTGTATTTGTTGAGATCAAGCTTCCTAGTAGCTGCCCCCTCGTGTCTAACCTACTTATTTTAGAAATTAGAAGAAATTTAAGGCGCAGGCGACCGCAGGAGGATGCGGTTATTGTTGGTGTGTCGCGTTTGGCGGCAAATTGCTAACTGCGCGACTACTCACGTAAGTAAAATTAATGTGCCTGATCTTTTAGTATTGTTGAAATATTGTTATTTTTAGTTGTATATAAAGTTATTTTGATGTAAACATCGTAACACCATTGATATTTATTGTGTTTTTGTGAATTATGGGCGTATTTCTATATTTTATTTTTTCTACTAACTAATATTTTTTAGGTAAGTGACACCGGAAAACTACAAGAAAATGAAGAAGTAACACGCACAAATATATATCCTCGGGTAAAGAAGGTATATGCGCAGTATGTCTATCAAAAACAAAAAAAGAAGAACCAAAAAAGGGTCCAATAGATGTGGACAGATACTGTGCAACGAACATTGTATGTGTATCTTTCCGGACTGTTTTGCTGAAGTACATATCGAAAATACAGGAAAACGTTTAATTTTGATATTTAGTTTCATTTTTTATGTGTTAAGGTAAAGATATTGCAAAAAGTTATAAAATGTACCCAAGATATACTAAAGCTTTTTTTAAAATAATTACTAGTTACAAAACTTTAGTAAATGATAATTTATGAAAGTCTATGTTTTATTCTATTCCTTTAAAATTATTAATGATTTATTTAACTAAAATTAGCAATAATAAACATGTGCGGCAAAATGCTCACCACGCGAGCACTCACGTTTCATGGAAAGGCGCGACTACTCTAGGGTTAAATACTTCACCTCTGTGTTTAATCAACGCTTCTGAATGGTGACGTTGATATTGTTCTTGTAACTTCCCGCCTGTTTTCTTCTGATTAAATCCATAATGGGTTCGGAAGCCATTCTCATTCGAGTTGGCTGCGAAGTGCTTGAGAGGCGAGACACGTGTCGAGTGTAATTGTGAGGGAGATCTGTTCTGATAATTGTTCGCTTTAATTTGTTTTCGTTCTTCAAATGCAGCTCTTTGATTTGTGGTGTTGGCTTTTGTTGAATTTTTATGTATTTTGTTGTGCTTTGTAGTTATATAAATTTTCTTTATCTTTCACATACCTGCGTGGCGGACGCGCAGAGGGTCCTGGGTTCGATCCCCGGCCAGACAAACATCTAAATGATGAATTTAGATTTTTGATTCTGGGTCTGGGTGTTCCTGTATTTGCCTCCGTGTGTCATAGCATCCACGATACAGAGAATCCTAGTGTGAGGCTATGAAAGTAGAAAGCGTTTTTTTAGTAAAACTTTTGAATTTAAGTTAAAATTTTGAGAGGTCATACTTATTTGTAGCATCTACTTCTGCGTTTCGGTGAAATGGTATTGATGCCGACTGACTTACATATGAGGCAAGCATCTCAGTCCTTAGAAGTGTCATTTGCGATGGGCTTTAGGTAGAAGTGGTTTAGGTATATGGAGTTGGTCACAAATAGTTTTATTACCGGCGGTGGTCACTTACCTCATGATGGACTGTAACCTACGTTACTTCATTACTTCAATCTTAAATAAAATTAGGACTTACGATTATGACTGGAATGTTTCATTTTGTAGCAACAATTTTACATAGGTAATAATAGTCATGTTTCACTAAACAAAATTCAATCATATTTATCTGAACAAATCCAAATTGAACATCAACATCGTAATTACAATAAGGTGCAAACTGAATCCTAGAATCTCTAGTAAATGTAGTCAGGAGTAAATTAGGTATTACAAGTTATTTCACCGATGGATGGACCGCTACCGTTGGTAGATCGGTTATCGCTTCCTTAGGATAGTAGTACACTGGGTGAAGTAGGATTAAAATAGAAAGGGCAAAGTAAGTGAGTTAGATTTATAGTAGCTAGGAGTGTTTGATATAAGGATAGGTTGTGTTCGTGATAGATTAAACAAGAAATGTATGCAACTCGAATTTTACTATATGAGAGTGATAATTTATTTTATAAGATATTTTTTTAGAAAAAAGATCGGGACGATTTACCACAAACGTATTTTGACGGAAGGGTGTGAATGTTGGTTGACTTACATATGAGGAGACTATCTGATTCAGGATTGCTAACCCATCTGTAATCGGCTTCGAATAGAATTCCTCTATTGTTAGTTACAGATGTCCATCGGTGTTGGTTACCACTTAGTATCATGTAGATATTTTTTAACAATAATATAGAAATAATAGACGAGCATTGTAGTCCACCTCATGGTAAGTGGCTACTGCTTCCCACGGACATCTGTAATCAACCCCAGATAGGATTAGATATTCCTACCTCAGGAACAGGAGGAGGACGAGGTAGACACAGATGCGCCGCCACTTCTGAGGACTAAGCTGGAACGCCTCGGAAAATTATGTTTTCCTTACCACACCTTAAACCTAAACACAGCAATGTTTAACACTGTTGTTATTAGGCAGAAATAGTTGTGGCGGTAGTGCTGCCGGTGTCGAATCACAAAGTTTTCTACCCGTCACACTACATCCCGTTAGGTGAATGTTTGCTACTTAAATATTACTACAAAAAATAAAATTGTTATAACGTTTTGGCGCAAGTTTGCAGATTTAACTCGTGTGTCACTACTCTTATTTCAACATGGCTGAGTGGGCACCAGCGGGAGTTGCAGCTGTGTTGTCACAGGCTATCGGCCCCGTCACTCCCACTAGCGTAAGATTCCAGGGGATAATACTAGGAAGTGTGCTACGGTGTTAAACGTGGTAGAATCAGCATAGTTTAAACGAGGACTACTTCAAGCCTGAGGCTTGAGCCTTGCGGCCCAACGAGGAACACTTGAAGCGTGGCTTGAGGCTTGTTGCTGATCGACTTGCATTCGTGGCGACCATCTGAGTTCTCAGGAATGGCAAAATCTGTGATCGTCTTCAAGTAGCACCCATGTTCTTTATGTAGTTGACTTCATCCATACGCGGCAGTAACTATATCCTAGCAGGTGGACCACTCGCTTGTTTGCTAGTTCAATGTTAGGATAAAAATAGAATTGCCATATTTTTTTGGCGAAAACTTGCAGGCTTTCCTAGTATGTTACTGCCCTTATCCCAACATGGCTGAGTGGGCACCAGCGGGAGTTGCAGCTGTGTTGTCACAGGCTATCGGCCCCGTTACTCCCACTAGCGTAAGATTCCAGGGGATAATACGAGGAAGTGTCGGTCTATTTTTATTTCAAGGAGACAGGAAATTAGAACTGTGAACAGTTTTATTTCTAGAAAATACCTTTTTATAAGTTTATAAATAAAATATTGATTTTAGATAAAGTATTTTTATACCTAAATTTCTGGGATTGATCATTGATATTGAATTTGGCTTTTTATTTTGGGTGTTTTTGTGTCTGTCTGTGTATGTGCTCGTTACAACCAGTCCACAAGACCAGGGTACCTGGTTACTAATAGACAGCTGTAACGAACTCCATAATCAGAGGTTGTACCTGAAGCTGATCACACACTCGCTGCCTCTCCTGAAGACTGGATGGAAGATGGTCATTTTATAATATACGTAAGTGAGTCAATATCCGCCCTTGTCCAATAATCCAAACACAAGAACTGCTTCGACTATTTTCTCAAACTTTGACACATAGACCCAATTAAAAAATTATAAAAATGTGTGGGTTCTTTTTTCAGGAAATAAAACGGAGTTGGCGGGTTGCTGTGGTTACTTTTCCAAAATCAAACCATGAGTACCCTAATGATGTAGGATTTTGGATATGAAATAGCTTTTAAAAAGAATTATACAACGTAAAATCCGTAACGTTAGCTACAAAAACCTCAGAAACTATTTCCAAGAACAATTTCGTTGAAAAATAAATTTATCTCCGAGAACTTTATTCTCTGAGAGAGATTCTGTGTCTAATATCGATATGATGGCGACCACAGCTGCATTTTTCTCAGGAGTGCCATTTGGTGCCAGACACGTTTTCCATCAGGTGTCAAATATCCAAGTAATATTCTCACGGGCACGGAAAATTAATATTATAGACAATAAAAGTTTGTGATTTTTAGGTTTTTGACTTCAAATGCATATTTTGAGGTATACCTATAACTTTATTTCGAATAGTGATTCAATTCTTATATACTCGTAAAAGGTTCAATTCTTATATAAAAACGCTTTCTACACTCACAGCCCTACACTTGGATTCCCTCTATCGTGGGTGCCATGGACACACCGAGGAAATACACAAACACCCAGACCCAGAAACAGAAACCTAAGTTCATCATGTAAATTTCTGTCTGGCCGGAGATCGAACCCGGGACCCTCTGCGCGTCAGACCGGTGGTGACCGCTCCGCCACGCGGGTCGTCAATGCTGTGATGCTGTTGGTTATTGTTGCTGTGGTTGATATAGAACAGGGGAACTTATCCAATAATTTCCGTAAGGTTACTGGACAACTCTTCTGAGAAAACATGTCATATAAAGTCATGATTCTAAGTGGCCTTTGCCTCTCATGGGCGTCTGTAATCGAAGTCAGATGGTATTTATCTTCTCAGAAAAAAATATAAAAAAGATTGAACTCTTTAAAACCAAGTGAATTATAAAGATCAACTAAATTGCAATAAAACGACAAAGTTTAATATAAAATACGACAGCATTTATTTCGATCAAATCATTCCCTTCAAAGGAAACCCGACTTAAACAATGTTTGTATCGTAATTTTACATATTAATACGTATCCGAATAAACGTCATGCTGACAACGTAATAATAGACCATCTGTCAGCAAATTAAATCGTTAACAACGCAATGACGCGCGGTTGGGAGCGCTAACGCAACCCATTACTCATTTACCTCAACCCATTACTGTCCCACTGCTGGGCACGGGGATCCTCTCAGTATGAGAAGGATTAGGCCATAGTCCACCGCGCCGGCCAATTATGTTAAAATCCGTAAGCCGTTTTGGCTACACCGCCCTGCAGCCAAAACTGATTGATGGATTTTCATGTCATAAGGTGTCATTGCATGCGTCTTATTTGTGGGAATGACATAGGCTTTATTTCTAAGCAGCTTTTTTTAAATTTTCTTTACAATTCTCTAGTTTTAACAACTCCTGGTTTTATTATTTTGTAATCAGATACATTTTTATTCGTGTAAATGAGCTAATAGAACAATATTTCAATTTTCGCTTGAGTCGGAAGATTTCATTCGAAAATAAGTATGTTTTCCAGCAAAAATAGGGAACAAATTGGTACAAAATTCAACAATGAGGGCGCGTATCTCCCATAACGAGGTCGCTGGGAGGAAAATACAGATTTGTTACATACAGGACGAATAAGGATGTTTTAAAGGAACATCCTGATATCATTCAATCTGTGACTATGCTTTGAGGAAGACGTTTGGAAAGACCAATTTAAGTTATTGATGGTAAGTTCTCCTTGTGTGGAAAGTTTTCTCCACCACCCTGTACTATTAAGAGGAGATTGGAGGCTACCAATTCGTAGTAGGCTACGGTGATCTTTGGGTGTGGAAGGTGCCGTTTTGAATGTGGTAGAACCCTCTATTGTTGGACTCCGGCGGCACCACCGCCACACCCATTTCTGCCTAGTAGCAGGGTTATACGCTGCTGTTTTCTGGTTTGAAGGGTGTGGTAAACTTACTTAATTACTCAAGTGAGGCATTCCAGCTTAGTCCTCAGGGTTAGCGGCGCATTCTTGGGCGACCTTTACCGATGTCTATGACTACATGTTCATTTGCTACACCTATAATATAAAAAAATACATTTGTAACCAAAGTAATACTATACAAGGTTCTCTTTGAAACCGATCTCATATGCGTTGCCATTCCTGAGGACTAACTCTAGCGCAAAAACTGTATCACGCTAAAATAGGTGCAGCAGTTATACTTCTCCAATCTAATTATACCGGTTTACTATTCCAAACAATACGTTAACGTAGTCCTCAAAATTCATTTGAAGCTGGATCGAACGAAATATTAAATCTAGAAACTCGTATTTTTGTTAATATCCGTTATTTTTTAGCTCGGATTTTACTTTAAAGGTACGTTCAAACGTGCACCGTTTGATCGTTCGAACCTTTGATAAGTAAACTAGAAAGATACTTCACCACCATGAAATTGAATGAAGCCGTAAAAGGATGATTTTATCATTCATTGTTTGAATTCTTGACAAATATAAAATATTTTTAGAGAAAATTTACCTATAAATAATTAATCCTACGTAATTAACGTAATACATAAGTATTTCAAACATTTAAGGTCATTTTAGAGCGGAGACCTGGCAATACTTTATTTGCGCTCAAACATTTAGGAAATTTTAAAACGGAGATGTGCCAATACTTTATTTGCGAATTCTCAAAACTTTACACTTTCTTGTTAGGACTGATCAATCTATGTATTTTACTCTTCTAAAGTTCGAACGAAATAAATTCTGATACGACCGATCAATAAGCAGGCAACTTACGAGCGGATTTGCGAACGAATTTGCACTTAACGGGTATAAGTTTCACTTAGACGGAATTTATTTCACACTGCCTTGCACCCGGCGTATTAACAAAGTTTAAATTCGGATAGAGGTTTTTATTCATAGATTAGTAAATATACTTCCCCGCCTTTAAATTGAATGAAGCCACAAACGGCTTATTAGTAAGTTCTTTTTTGAATTCTTGACAAAATAAAACATTTTTAGAGAAAATTTACGAATAAGTAACTAATACTGCGTAATTTACATAATGAATAAAAAAATATTTCAAATACTTTAGGGACATTTTAGTACGGAGACCTGGCAATACTTTATTTGCGCAAATTTCAATTCTCAAATCTTTACACTTTCATGTTAGGATTGATCAATCTATGTATTTTGCTCTTCTAAAGTTCGAACGAAATAAATTCTGATACGACCGATCAATAAGCAGGCAACTTACGAGCGGATTTGCGCACGAATTTGCACTTAACGGGTATAAGTTTCACTTAGACGGAATTTATTTCACACTGCCTTGCACCCGGCGTATTAATAAAGTTTAAATTCGGATAGAGGTTTTTATTACAAACTTTATTGTGAATTAGGACTCTGAAATTAATTGTTTTCGAAGCGCATACGAATCGCATTCGCCGTAAAATAGACATAAATGTGAAATGCTTTTAATTAATTCCATTTCACTTTATTTACTTCTAATGTATTTGTACATAACGTGTCCAGTATTCATTATATTTTTTCCAGTATTCTTATCTTATTTGAAGATGGTAGAACCCTTTGCGGTTTGATTCCGGCGGCACCACCGCCACACCTATTTCTGCCTCATAACAGCAGCATTAAACGCTGCTGTGTTCTGGTTTGAAGGGTGTGGTAAGGAAGACATACTTTTCCGAGGCGATCTAACTTAGCCTTCAGGGGTAGCGGCGTAGGTGTGGCCGACCTCAAGTAGGAATACCTAATCCTATCTGGGGTTGATTACAGATGTCCATGGGCGGCAGTAATCTACCATCAGGTGGACTGCATGTGCTTCTACTACTCCTATATTATTAAAAAAATCTTACTAAGAATAACTGCAGAGACTTAGAATATTATAATGAATAAAGACTGAATAAATTAATACATAATTATTTGCTTCTTTCATTGTTGCTATTATAATTGAATCAATAGTGTAATTATCTACAATGAACAATATTCTATCTATTTGCTTATTAATTTATTCGTATAATTACAGTACATTAAAATGTATTCAGTTTCAATCAAAATATGCTGTAGTATTCATTATAATAACATTATTCTTGATTCATTGACCGTGAACTATTCGCATTTTAATGCATTCGATAATCCAAAAATTATAATGCTATTCGAATTGAGTTATAAATTTAACATAATACGTATTTATCAGCACAAAATCAGAATTAATTCTGACACGAGCAATCAATGAACAGCGAATTTGCACTTAGCGGATATAAGTTTCACTTAGGGTGAATTTATTTTACGGGCTTGCACGTGGGAGCGAAATTGATAAAGTTGGATTCTAAGCGAAGTTTAATAGAATCGATATTTTACTATCGATAGGGCACATCACTGGTTTCCGATATGAGGTGAGGTAATTTACAATGACAGTAATATTAGCAGACTGGAATAGTCAAAGAGATTGGGAAAAATAAAGGAAAGGAGACGAAGGATAGAGAAAGGGAAAAGGTAAAAAAAGAACGATGGAAGGGTTAAGAAAGAAAGTTATTAGAGATAGATTCTGATAAAGATATGGATGAAAAAGGGCTGTAAGAGAGAGAGAGAGGGACAGCGACAGAGAGGGACGGAAAAAGGATAACAGAGAGAGATAGAAATAGATATAGATAGGCTGAAAGAAAAAGAGAGCTTCAAGGAGGGAAATGGCCGACAAAAGGTCGTGAGAGAGAATGCGAGAGATAGAGATATAGACAGAGGGGCCATGAGAAAGGGCGAGCGAAAGAGATGGAGAGAGAGAGAGAGAGAAAGATAGAAAGCCCACGACATACGTGGTTTAAAGACGATCAATATTAGCAATTCAGAATAATATGCCAACCATTGGTTCTCTAAGGACATCAATATGTATGTAGAAGTGGTTGCCGGTGTTGACGTCACGTACGTACTTATAATTGGAGCTTAAAATAAATTAGTCACATATTTCTACCATAAATAGTCGTATGAGATACAAATATTATTTGGAGATAATAATTTTGTCTAGCCACCATCTATTTGTCACTACTTTGTTAATAAGTTACAAGCAAGTTAAATATTATTGTTAGAATTCTTTAGCCATTGGTGATCTCCTGTTGTGACTAATGTCGGCAGAGTTACATTAAGGAAATTATTTGCTATTTGTTTTATTATTATTTTCTATCGTACGAAGGCAAACAAGCATGCTGTCCACCTTATGAAAAGTGGTCATTGCCACCCATGGACATATGTTATAGACCCTCGATAAGATTAGAATTCTACCTGAGAGATACCTACTCATCCGAGGCTTCCAAACTTTGTCCTTACGGGTAGCATTGCATCTGTGGCCGATCTCAGGTATCTTGGATTGATTTGATGCATCAATGAGCAGCCGTAGACACTTACCATCAGATGAACTGCATGCTCGTTTGCCACTTCAATATTAACAAAACAAAATAGAGAGGCACGTAAGAAAGTTTATTCTCTCTTATAATGTATTCAAAGAAGCGCATAGACCAAGCAAAATACAAAATTGGAACGTGTGTGCAAGTATAGTCATTTAACTAACGCGTCAGACTAAAACTTTATAGTTCGTGAAAGAATTAGCATACAAAAAGCATTTCAACTTCTCTCACTTATAAATTAATTCAATTCTACGCGTAGGTTCCAGATGGCAGTATTGTCAACGACGAATTCCGCGTGAATACACGAGATACTTACAAGCATATTGACAGTCTAACTGAACGCGCTAAGTATAGGTAACAAGCTATTTGTCCCTGTAGTTCCGGGACCAGAATAGGGCTACGGTATTCCCTGCCTGTCGTAAGAGGCGACTAAAAGGGGCTTCCGGGGTTGCGGGCGGCAAGAGTGGGAGCTCGAACCGCCCGGACAGCGACCCCGGGAACGACGGCGGTACGTGTGGTCGCATTCCGTTGTGAACACCAGACGGTGTGGCGAGCGACAAGCTCACTTGGGCGGAGCTCGACGTGGCTATGCGCTAAGAGGACTCCGGTTGCGTTCCTTAGGAGATCCCGGAGTCCACCACGCAGCGCCGAGAACGGCCACCGGGGGGGTTTTAGTGCGGTAAAAGTCCCACATAATCCGGCGTCACTCCCATAACGTCGGGTACCTATTGAAGGTTTTCTCCTCGAAAAAAAAAGGTAACAAGCTATTATTGTATCTGTGCAAAGGTCTTTTATAGTGGTATTCCCACCATCCATTGTTCACCCTTCTGGCCAAATGTGAATTGTAACACTTCATGTACCTTTAAGAATGTCTTGAATAACTCTCAGGTGCGTAGGTTACCTCACGATGTTATTCGTTACCGTTATAGCAAGTAATAATTTCTAATATGCTCATAACTATATGAAATCTTCTGATTTCTACTACTGTGCTCCCCTGGGATTTGAATATCAGACCCGCCGATTGAAAGACCGAGTTTTGAACACTACCACTATCTCATTACTTTCTTCGTGCCTCCGGAGTTGCACCACAAAAGGTCAAAATTAACAATCGCCAAAGGGAGAGATGTATGTAGACAATAGCAACTCTCGACAAGAACAAACGTTCTCAACACAAATTATTATGATAATCATGCGCATTGGTAAAATTCCCTACGATTTGGCTATGCAGGCATCACAGCTACACATATATCTAGTTTATAATAGCAATCTCGTTTGAAAGATAAGTTCTGTTAACCGTTCTTCATAGCAATGTGTCCTTTACAACGTCGTGGAACCCAGCATTAGCACACGATGTTAGCAAATAGTTCAGCAGCGCCTCATGACTCTCAATTCATACTTTGCAAAAAGTAAACGACCTTTCATGTCATAGATAATATACAGCTATAACGGGGGATAAGAGGTTAAAGAAATTTTCTTACACGCACGGAATGAAGAGTCTAATATTAGAGAAATTTATAGCAGTTAACTACTTTATCGGAGTGTCTTTGTCGTCACTATTAGTTTAGTCCATCCGCCTTGACTACGTTTGGTGCAGTTTGACAGACTTCACATACCCTTGAGAAGTTTTCTACGAACTTGACATGCCCTTGAGAACTTTGTCTATTACAATGCCTTCATTTAAAAATAGATCTATCTTCCAATAAATATGGTCATAAATAAAATACAATATAAAAACAAATAATTGGCCGGGGTTACCTCCTTTCCCCTACATATAATTAAACTGATTTTGACTTAATTTCCGACGTCCAATATTATTAAGCGAATGACAGTAGGCATTCGATTTGTATAATAATTTACTTACTCTTTTATTTTCCTAGGATGTTTTTATCGCCTACCGAGAAATCACGACCGTTCTAATGGGAATAAAAGAACTTCCCGAGCGAAACTTCTCATAAGTAGATAACATAATTGCCAATAACTTGGGAATTGAATCAGCAACTATGTAAGGTCTTAATATATTGTACTTGGATCACATTTAATCTTTGTAGCTCCGAAAAGACTTATTTATTTACTAGGCTTATTTTTAGGGTTCCGTACTCAGAGGGTAAAATCGACCTTATTTCTAAGTCTCCGTTATCTGTCCGTCTGTCTGTTCGTCTGTCACAGGGTTCCATCTCTTGAACAGTAATAGATAGACACTTGAAGTTTTCACAGATAATGTATCGCTACGGCTACTATAAGAACCGATACTAAAAATACTAAAGATAAAAATAAAAGAAGGTACAATACATAACACTGGCTTTTTCCTGCAATTTTACTATTTTTTATAATATGGGAGTAGCAGACAAGCATACAGTCCACCTGATGGTAAGTGGCTACTGCCGCCTATGGACATCTGCAATCAACCCCAGATAGGATTAAATATTCCTATTTGAGATCGGCCACAGATGCGCCGCCTCCCCTGGACCGAGGTGGAACGCCTCGGAAAAGTACCACACCCTTCTAACCAGAACACAGCAGCGCTTAACACTACTGTTATGCGGCTGAAATAGGTGTGGCGGTGGTGCCGCTGGAAACGAACCACCAACCTTCAAACTATCTATTGAATCTAACTATTGTACATCCCTAAGGTTGACTGGGAGAAAATGCTATTTAGCATTAAGTCCGCCTTTTGCACTACACTGTTTTAACATGGTTAATAAAGAGTTAATAATAAATAAATAAAAAATAAAATTGAACCGTGATAAGAAAGCAGCCATAATAAAATACTGCATGGTCATTTGCCGCTTGTATGTAGTAAAACACTTCTATTATATCTTACCACTTATCTTAAGGTTACAGAAACTATTTTTGTAACAAAGGTATTTGAAACACAAAGCTCAAAGGGCACCTACTAGCTTAAAACATAACAATGACTCTTTGTCTTTCAAAGAAGACTGCACGAAGATGGTATAATAACTTTCTATTATAAGAAGATATCTTTTAACTATTCTGGAGATTGGTTTTATCTGTAATCATTTTACAAGTTTTTATTTAATTTACTTTACCCAATAGGTCTTATTTTGCAACAGAATTTTATAGCAGTTAACCCCATTTTTTATAATATTGAAGTAGTGTACGAGCGTACAGTCTATCTAATGGTAATTGGCTACTGCCACCCATGGGCATCTGTAATCAACTACAGATAATATTAGATTCCTACTTGAGGTTGGCAACAGGTACGTTGCTATGTCTAAGGGCTACGTTGGAACGCCGTGAATAAGTATGTCTCCCTTACCACACTCTTCAAACCAGAACATAGCAGCGCTTAACACTGCTGTTATTAGGTAAAATAGGTGCAGTGGTGGTGGAGTCGAACCACAGGTGGCTCTACCACCTTTAAAACAACCTGTGGTTCTATAACCAACTCCATAACATAGAAAAAAAAGAAAAAATTATATCAGCTCCTTATATATAATATTATAAACCACAAACACACACACACACACATACATACATACATACACACACGTATTTCAAGTACTAACAATACTATAAATCTTAATAACTTAAAAACTTATCGATAGTATAATGTATGCTTATACTAATTTGTATGTGTTAATTCGAAGGGTGGCGTACTGGTGACTACAACACAGGTCTAACCTAGCGTAGGCACTAGTTGCAACACTTTATTTACTTGTACTTAGTTTTAATTAAGTTTTTGTATTACAAAGTTTTGTAAGTGAAATTTGTTACGAATAAAGTTATTTTTATTCTTATAGTTCTTAATAACCACATGGAACAGGGGTTTTACCTGAAACCGATCACAAATTCCTTGCCACTGATGACTCTCGCCTCATACGTAAGTCAGTTTGTCTTTCAGACTACGTTCAAAAAACCTTTGTAAGGACAATATGATTTCTATGCTAAGTTGAATCAAGATCACAGGCAAACGAGACAGGCTCAAAAATTTAGTATGCAGCGCATATTTGCCTATGCACTGTGACCCTTTGAAATGCATACGATCGTGCATACTGATGCTCTGTGCAGATTTAAGTGGGCAGGTAGGCATTATAGGTAGCAAGTTCCTTTTAGTTCACGGATTTTTTCTGGATAGCTTTTCTGTATTTTTAACTGCTGACGCTAAAAGAGTGGGATTATAAATTTACCGTATTTATGTGTCTATGGCACCCTTCTATTTTTTAGGGTTCTGTACGAAAAATCAAAAACCTGTACATTAAGGATCACTCGTGCGTCTGTCTGTCTGTCTGTCACAGCTACTTTGCTTCGAAACTACCGGAAAAAATGAGTTGAAATTTGACAATTATGTGCTTGTGAGAAGTTACATGTGTAGCGTTATTTTAAAGCTAACGTAACAAATTTATTTTTATGCCGCTCAAAACTTAATTATTTCTTGCTTTAACGGTGATGGAAAATAAAATGAGGAAGCTAACCCTTTTCGTGAGTGAACCTACACGCCTGAATGGTCTTGAAAACGAAGAAAAAATTCTGAAAGGCGGGTGAAGTCTACCGATCTGCACTTTGCCAGCGTGGTGGGCTATGGCTTAACTTTTCAGTCTAAGAGGAATCCTGTATCCAATACTGATAGGCGTGATAAATATATATATATATATATTATTGTGTAATGTATTTTCTGTGTATAGGCCGTGTCTCCACAATTATAAAAAAGATTTTCTTTTTGAAAATGAATTTGAAAGTTACAGATTGGAATACGACCTCAACTCAAATGAAAACAAATCAAATAGATTCTTTATACTTAGAACTTCTTGAATATCAATACATCTACCGGTACTTCACAAGGTGTTTCGACTTCACTCACTTCAAACTTAAAAGATACGGCAAATAACTCAGCTGGTTTGTCATATATTTCATTATCATCTCTTTTGTCTCTTCGTCAGAACTACGAAGATTTGAATCTACTAACTTCTAGTAGTAGTACTAGTAGTATAGTACACAAACTCTAATTAAACATAGTTCCCCTCAGTCACACCTCGTGTGGCCGAAGTAATTTCAGTAACAAACTTAGTCTATCAGGAGTCTTCAGTAGCCAAGTTGTTTACAACTTATATGCACTGTTAGATAGTGCTAAGTAACTGTTTAAGCTTATGTCGACCTAGTACTTATATCACGATGCTCATATTCGATTTAGCTGTGTGTGTATATGTGTGAGTGAGTGTGTGAGTGCGTGCGTGCGTGGCTGTGTGTGTTGAGTGTGTGTGTGTGTATGTGTTTTACCCAGATTTACACGTACACAAGCTTCCAGACCCGGAACTATTTTTTTATAATATAGGAGTAGCACACGAGCATGCAGTCCACATAATGGTAAGTGTCTACAGCCGCCTATGGACATCTGTCATCAAATTCAGATAGATATTCCTACCTGAAGTCAGCCACAGATGCGCTGCTACCCCTGAGGACTAAGCTGGAACGCCTCGGAAAATTATGTTGACTAGCCCTTACCACACGCTTCAAACCAGAACACAGCGGCGTTTAACACTGCTGTTATGAGTCAAACTAGAAAGCGTTCTACCACCTTCAATTTGAAATTGTTTTACGTTATAAAAGTAGTAAAATAGCGTATAGTCCATGTAATGGTAAGTGGTCACTGCCGCCCATGGATATCTGTTACCCATCTGCTACACCCATACTCGTCTGCTACTCCTATATTATAAAAAGGAAGACTAAATATTACCAATAAAACTTTAGTTCCAACCCAATCCAAAGATTAAAAGTGTTGGTACAAAATAAACCCAAGCTATAGTTATTGGGGTAATTTATATCCCCTTAACAGAAAGTCGGGTCGGTATTAGTTGGCAAAACAACGGTTAGATTTCAGTATAACAGCGGCGGTAATGAGCGTGTTTTTCATTCAACCCTCGCACGCTATACCGATGTCCAGGTGGGGCTAGGAAATAAGAAAAATATTTATTTTCCTTATTATTTTGCTCATTTTATGTTTTTTTTTTATTTGCTTTATTATTATTTGGGACTTGTTTTAGAAATTACGTATAATTCAAATGCTTTTTGGTTCGTTGTCAACCCATTACAAACTGCTGTCCATGGGAATGTCTCCTACTCGTATGAGAGTGAAGGGGGCTTGGTCACATACCATCGCACTGGTAAATTGCGGATTGATAAACCTTATACACCCTTGAGAACTTGCTTCCAAGCCCAGGAGTGTAGGTTTTAATTATAATGATTTTTACCCAAGTGCGTAGGGTAATATTAAAAATAAAACATGAAAATGAAACGTAAAAAAGGATCGTTGCTTTTAAAAATAACATTTCAATGAAACTAGACAATTATTATGAAAACAAAAATACAGAGTGCTTAAAACATAACACAACAGCCTTATTTCCCCCCCACAATTTAGCGACTCCAACCACAGTTGACTTCAACTCGTATGTAACCAATCCGTTAAGTTGTTTAGGCTCTTGCGCATGCTAAAGAATGAGTCATACAAACGCTCGAAAACCATTGCCCTCTGGAGTCAGGTAAATAGCTAACTTTGAAGGTGGTAGAACCCTTTGTGGTTCGACTCCGGCGGTACCACCGCCACGCGTATTTCTGCCTCATAACATCAGTGTTAAGCGCTGCTGTGTTTTGGTTTTAAGGGTATGGTAAGGGAGACATACTTTTCCGAGGCGTTCCAACTTAGTCCTCAAGGGTAGCGGCGCAGGTGTGGCCGAACTCTGGTAGGAATATCTAATCATTTTTTAGGTTGGTCACAGATGTCAATGGGCGGCAATAGCCACTTACCATCAGATGGACTGCTCGTCTGCTATTCATATATTATAAAAAAAATAAGTCGCTTGAATTCTCACTTGTTTCATGGCCCCAACATTAGTGATGCAATTGTAAAAAACCCAACAGCACACAGACGCGTGACCGGGTCGCGATTGCGTCTAATGGCATTCTAATGTGTGCTGAGGCTGAATATACGAGTCACCTTGTAGGCCGGTTATACTTTTTTGTCCGCTGCACATATCATTTCAGTGTTATTAGTCTAAAACATTGTAGAAGACTAAAAGACTATGGCATATATAGACCAAATCTAGGAGATAGGTCTGTAAATTGTAACTCTATTGCCAGATTTTATATCTTGGGGCGATATTAATCGATTGAATAAGTAATGAAGTGAAGCCAGTAAGATAACAACCCAACGAATTAAACTAAGTGTTCATAGTTTTCTCACAAGTAGATAATGGACACAAACACGTTTATTATTTTTACGATACGTTATTTTTCATTTTTTGGGGAAAATAATCTTGTCAGCTCAGAAAATCCTGCTTAGGGAGCGGTCATGCTCCGACAGCTACTGTTCGGGGCTTGTATACATACGAAATATTGAGAAAACTTCAATAGCGTGATTCAGGAATTCTAGTGGTGCCATCTCTGGACGAATAGGAAAAATCGCGACGCGTTTCAATGAATTTATTAATAACAGGGTTGAAATACTAAATTTACATCGTTTTATTGCAGATGGAAACCGAACCCGAGATCTTCCGAGTATTCATGATGAATGCTCCCAAAAACTGATGACGTAATGAGATTCTAATGCGCGCTGAGTCAACACTAGTTTTGTGCTGTTTTTCCTTATACTCCACGTATTTCTGTAGTCCATGCATAAAAGATGATGCAGAACAGGCGTGCGTAGAGCTGAATGTTGATTCTGTTTTATTTGCCAAGGAAGTAAAATGTATGTAGATTTTCTAATGTTAAGTCGTAGGTGGAGTCCCAATATTATCAGTTTCATATAAAACTGTATGGAAGTTGAGTGCTACGAGAATGTGACTGACCTTTTTAATATAGGATCTAATGGTAAGTAGCCAGCCTGTTACAGTCTGCGCCGAACTGCAGTCATACAATTTGCTATGGCGATTCATTTCTATATTCAGAGCGGACTAGCAGTTTTACGCGGACTATATCAACCTCAATAATACAACCGTAAGACTGCAGGAAATTTAGAAGATCTTGTAGAAGTGACTGACCCTCCATATCTCAAGGACAGCAGCGCTTGGTATTTTGTCTCATTCGTCGATATTTTAATTTTGTCCAGTTGTGAACCAATTACATTTCTTCATTGTACGTTGTATTGGGATTGGCAGAACTAGTTTTTTAAATAGGATAATTATTAAGAAAAGCGTAGAAATTGATGCCTCAATGCAATAATGTAACGTCTATTTAAGATATAGAATACTAATTTCGAAAACTTTTTGATTAATTACTAGAACTGAGTAGTCGAATGTTACTGAATTTTAGTTTAAAAGTAACTTATATAATTTGTACGGAGTTACAGACTCCAGACTACAGAAATATACGAATATTTTTAAACATTACATCTCAAAGTTTCTTAATTTGGCTTATTATACTGCAGCTTTCAAATTGATAAGTTAATGGTTAAATATTGTAGTAGTGCTTTATTGAAAATTTAATAAGTTTGCAAAGTTTTTGTGCATATCAATAGAAGACTGAAGAAGAAGGTACAGGCACCAATTTTTTGAGTACTGTGCCTATTAGAAAATAATAATCACTTGCTTCAATGGTCAAGGGAACATAATAAGCAAAAGTATGCGAAGTCTACCAATTCGTACTGAGCCGTCGGATCGTGGCTTAAATCTCTCTCACTTTGAGAAGCAGGCCTGAACACAACAGCAAAAATGGGTTAAAAAAATAACAAATTCACAATCGGTATAAATACAAAGCTTAATAAACAAATGCGCAAAAACATTATTCGTTTAATGCATAATTCATGTACAATTTTGTCATAATTTATTAATTGAAAGAATTCACAATTCGGTAAAATTCACAAACGCATAATTAATAAATTGCATTATGAAATAAGCGGGCGTAAATTCACAGAAATAAATAGGTCGAATAAATCGTGCAAAACAAAATTAATTTGTGTGCTATATTACGGAAATGTTACCGCTGGTCACATTTAACTGTTCCTAAAGGGGTATAAATTCCAATTTTAAAATCTCCATATGCTGAGCGAAATGGAAATACGAAAAAGAATTTTAGTATACTTTCCGTTGGCCGGTGGTGCATTAACCGTGGGGGAATGCGCGCTTTTTATTACGTTTTCCAAGCTTATTCCATTTTTGAAACTGTAAAAATTTCAAAATGGTGAATATGTTAAAGAAATTTTTACATTTTGCGCGGCTATTTACTGTGTTGGCCATCAACAAAATTAAATCGCTTACTAATAAAATATGAGGGTTTCGTAGTATTTTTATCTGTTTTATTTTCCACATAATGTTTACACTCGTGGGACTTTTTACATTTATTTATGCGTCTATTTTTAAATCTTCGTGGTATCTGGCTACTGAACTAAATGAGATTTTACTCATTTTAACCAAAGATTTAACATTGTGATTTCATAGAAAGACCAGAACTTCCATGTTATTTATTGATGGTCGGTAATTTTGCATTTAATTCCTTATTAAATCAATAAATTTTATATGTTTGAAACAGCCAATTGGCTTGACTAAGTTGGCATTCGTCGTATTTTCGCATCTTTTATTCTGTCCCTAACAGCCGTTCAAACGAGAACAGAACAGTTCTTGCACAATTAATATAAGATAGAAATAAATCTCTCTGGCGGAAAACCACCGAAGTCGAACCACTTCATGAACTTTAAAATTATCCAATACCCAAGTAACTGACATTATGTCTTGATTTTTTTATATAAAAGAGTGAATTAATTAAGAGCAAACGAACATACAATCCAGCTGATGGTAAATGGTTACATGGATATTTTTAACCAGCACTATAAAGACCGAAGGTTCTGCCTGAAGGTGATCATTAAGAACTAGGATGGTATCTCATAAATCAGCTAGGAACTCAGCCCAATGAAAGCAGAACCTTTTCTTTTATAAAATAGAGTAGCAGCCGAGCATACAGTCCACTTGAGTGTGCTAAGTGGCTACTGCAGCCCATGGATTTGTAATCAACATCAGATATGATTAGATTCCTATCTGAGGTCGGTCACAAATGCGCCGTTACCATTGACGACTAAGCTGGAATGCCTCGAGAAAGTATGCTTACCTTACCACACCCTTCAAACTAGAGTACAGCAGCGTTTAACACTGCTATTATAAGGCAGAAATAGAACAGCTTCACGCTAGAAATAGATGTGACGGTGGTGTAGTCCGCGCCAAACTGCTAGTCCGCTCTAAAATTGTTGCGAGCAGGTGTAGTCATACAATTTGCTATGACGACGCGATTCACTCCTATATTCAGAGCGGACAAGCAGTATTACGGACTATACCTCGCCTGTTGTTTGTAGTTATATTTTAAGGTAAAGTCAAGCTCACATAAACAGAAATGCTAAAGCCCGCTTCAAGAAACTGCACTAAACACGAACATCTGTAGTTCAACTACTCAACAATTCTGTGTGAGGTTGATTACAGACGCTCTGCAACTGAGACTTAGTAGAAGGTAATAAGGTATATTACTGTGGACTGTATTATGAAACTTCTTGTGTGTTGTACGTAATAGAAACTGGGTTTCAAAATCGATACTTAAATGGTAAAATTTTTTTAGGGTTCCGTATCTAAAAGGTATAGTCCATTACTTCCGTCTATCCCTCTGTCACAGGGTTCTATCTCTGTAACCGAAAAATAAACAATCTATATGTTAAGGTATGTAGTTAATTTTTTATACAACGCATCTTCTATAACACATACAAAAAATCAACGAAAATTTGGTTGTACAGAACCCTCCGTAGAAATAAATTGTCTTATCTTTGAAAGGCAAAAGTCGGATAGATTGATTATTAATAAAGGGCATAACTCGTTACAGTTACCAGTTGCCCAAGCAATATACTTTTTTTTTTTTTTTTTTTTTTTTTTTTTTCGAGGGTAGGTGTTAAATCTGTCAACACAACTTTTTTTCGGCCTCATCGTTTTTAATTAAATAAAATAGTATTACTTACAAATTAATGTCCCAAATGTGCCTGTGATACACTACCTACCCACCAGCACTAATTCCATAAAAAAAATAAATACAATTATTAACAGCACTATAGTTTGATTCGTCACAAATATACACTGCAGCATGGACTCTCTCCAAGGCTCATTAACTGCCATGTCAGCACTGTTTACATGCAAGATGGATGAATTCCAGAAGCAATTGCAGCAAAGCTCTTCAACACCGTCTACATCAGCACTTGCTACAGATTTCTCTGCCTTCCGGCTCTTCGTCCTGTCTGCTTTGGACACTGTGCAGAAGCAGATCGAGTTTGTAGCTCGGCAAATGGAGCGCCTGGATATGAGGAGCAGGCGGAAAATGGTACTGTTCCATGGTGTACCCGAAGAGAAGAACGAAACTCCTACTGTTGTTGCCACTAATCTGGTATTGGATAAGCTGAAGTTATCTGATGTCTCAACAAGCAGCATAAGCCGGTGCCATCGTTTAGGACGTCCCACAGAAAGCAGACCCAGACCGTTAGTTGTTAAATTCAGGGAGGTCTCGGTTAGGGACAAGGTGTGGTTTGCCAAAACAAAACTGAAGGGTACAGGCATCACGCAGTCCGAGTTCCTGACGAAGAGTCGTCACGGTGTCTTCATGCGGGCGAGGCAACTCTTCGGTGTCACCAAATGCTGGACCCGAGATGGTGTTATTCACGTGCTGGCTCCGGATGACTCACACCACCAAGTGGAATGCTTGGCGGAACTCGAGGCCATTCCTAGTGCCCCAGCACCAGCGTCTTCGGTGCAGCCTGCTACGAGCGCTAATAGACTCCAAGACAACAAAGAAGTCACTCGCACCAAGCGCCTTCATAAAAATAAGTAAATCTTGCTGATACGTAAGTTCCTTCTGTGTCTTCTGTTTCGCAATTAATACTTTATTTTTCCGTCCTTTACTCTTTATCTTATTCTTTGCTGTCGATTTTCTGTCACTTGGTGCCATTATTGCATTGTTGTACTTGTAATAACTACTCCTGTAGCTGTATTTGTTTACTTATGATTTGATAACGGTAGTACGATACTAATTATTTAATGTTCACCCTATTATTTATCTTTTTTAAGTCTTGTTTATATTTGTTCATATTAAGTTCATGTTAGTACTGACAGCTGACAAGTGTCATATTTCTGTAATGACCATCTATGGATTCGTACTTTTTGTCCCATCTGATAATTTTTATAAAGAATAGTTGCCATGATCCAAAATTATTTATGTATTTTTAATTAATAATTTTCTACTTACTTTTTCGTGATTTCCTTTTTTCTTCAGTGTTCAGTTATTTCATTTTGTTAACAATAAATATTGGTATGTCAAGTTATGCTTCAGTATATTTTAAGTAAAAGTTGTATTGTGTTGTAATATTGTGCAGTTGATTAGTGAATGGTTGTTAAGTTATCATATCTGATTTCTTTCCAGACTGCTGGTAGGTGGGAGTTATAGTGAGTCATATATTTATTTTATATTATATTTATTGTTATTTACTTACTATTTTATTACAGATATTATTTAAGTTAATTTATATTTGTTTATATATATTTATTATAATTGATTATTGTGTATCATGTCACTTGATGATAGCAATGAGTCTTCCGTTTCCTTCTCCTCTGCGTCAGACGGATTAAACAGTAATGATAGTTTTGAAAGTATTCCTCCTTTAAACGTAACGTTAGATTCTCATTTCTCAGATGTGCTGAAAAACTTTAATGTTGTCCATATTAATGCACAGAGCATTCCAGCACATTACCCCGACTTATTGTCAACATTTGATAGCACACATATTCACGCTATTCTTATTTCAGAATCGTGGCTTAAGCCATATATGCCATCTACGGCATATTCTATTCCTGAATTTCATTTAATTCGCAATGACCGCACTGTTCGGGGCGGTGGAGGAGTTGCAATTTACCTTCGTTCCCATATCTCCTTTTCAGTATTAAGTATGTCACAGCAGGACGTTTCTGGGAACGAATCTGAACATCTTTTTCTGGAAGTCCAACTATCAAATGCCAAGCTACTTCTTGGTGCTTTTTATAGCCCCTCTCTCAACGTCGACTACTTTTCCTGCTTAGACAAACTGCTTGAAGACCATTGTCCTCTTTTTGACCATACCATTATTATGGGTGATTTTAACACTTGTTTACTCAAGCAGGATGTCAGATCTCACAAATTACAATCCTTAGTCGATGCTGCAAATCTGCATATATTGCCTCTAAGTGCAACACATTTCTTTCCAAACTGTGACCCATCTCTGCTTGATTTAATGATGATATCATCACTGGATCATGTGGCAAAGTATGGCCAGTGTGCTGCTGAGGGTTTTTCATATCACGACCTTCTCTACTTGTCATATAAAATCCGACCTCCGAAAGCTAAGTCAAAAATTCTATTTCAGCGTAATTTCAGTGGGATGGACCTTGATAAACTCCGACATGACGCTGCTAACGTTGACTGGAGTGTCATAGAACGTGTGAGTACTGTTGACGAGCAGGTGGCACTTTTTAATTCCTTACTGGTACAATTGTACGACTTGCACGCCCTGTTCGTCCAGTTCGTATGCGTCATCGACCAGCGCCATGGCTTACAGACGAAGTAAGATCCTCGATAAATAAGAAAAATATGGCTAAGTCGAGATATAAGTCGGATCCCTCCGATGTTAATTTTGCACGGTACAAATCCGCAAGAAATCGCTGCAATATGATGTGTAGGGATTTACAACGACGCCATATTCATAAGTCTGTTCAAAATGAAGACCCTAGTAGGGTATGGAAATTTCTTAAAACATTAGGAATTGGGAAATTGAAAAATTCTACTCCACAAAATTTCGACATAAACAATTTCAATTGTCACTTTTCCGTATCTTCTTGCATTAATAGCGAAACAAAGAAAAAGACTTTAGATCACCTTTCACAAATTCCCAATACTAATTCTTGTTTATTTTCATTTAGTCCATTTTCGGTTCGTGATGTCGAGAGAGCAATACTATCCATACCATCTAATGCGGTCGGTAGTGATTGCATTAGCCGTAAGATGATCATCCCTCTCCTTGACATACTGCTTCCTATTATTACGTCCATATTCAATTATTCCATCCGTAGTAACTCCTTCCCTTCTTCCTGGAAAGACGCTCATGTAATCCCTTTACCCAAAAAAATCCAATCCCTCCAACTTTGCAGATTTCAGACCCATTTCCATACTTCCGTTCCTATCTAAAGTCCTTGAGCGCCTTATTCATAAACAGCTTAGCTCCTTTCTTTCCATGCATGCCTTACTGAATCCTTTACAATCCGGTTTTCGTCCTGGTCATAGTACGGCTACTGCGTTACTAAAATCACAGACGACATTCGCATGGGGATGGATAATCAACAGCTGACCGTATTAACGCTGTTAGATTTCAGCAACGCGTTTAATGCTGTTGATTATGATGTCCTCATAGAGGTTTTGCGTTCTCGTTACATATCTCCGACGGCGATTGATTGGTTTCATAGTTACTTGTATGGTCGCCGACAGCGTATTCAAATCGATGACAAATTTTCCAACTGGTCGAGTACTACTGCCGGTGTACCACAAGGTGGCGTGTTGTCTCCACTTCTGTTTGCTATCTTCATAAATTCTATTAGTCTCCACCTCACTTCTCTCTACCATCTTTATGCAGACGATCTTCAAATTTACAGTCAAGCAAATTTGAGCAACTTGCATTGCGCCATCAAAATTGTTAACACTGATCTGACTCATGTTTCGACTTGGAGTAAGACATATGGCCTTAAGTTAAATGCCTCCAAATCGCAGACTATTATTATAGGGAGTTCGCGACTGACCTCTAGAATCGACTGGAACCTGTTACCACCAATTACTCTGGATAACGTTATTATTCCTTACAGTAATACGGTGAAAAATCTGGGTATATACATGGACCAACACCTCTCATGGATACCGCAGATCACGGAGGTTAGTAAAAAGCTGTTTTCTGCAGTGGGCTCTCTTCGTAGGTTGAGTAATGTTTTACCTATTCCCACTAAAATAACGCTTGCACAATCATTACTTCTACCTATACTTGACTACGCTGATGTGTGTTATCCTGACATTACCGAGGAGCAATTAGATAAGCTTGAGCGTCTTCAAAATTTGTGTATACGGTTCATATTTGGATTACGAAAATATGACCATATCTCTGAATATCGCACTAAACTCAAGTGGCTGCCAATTCGCCTTCGCCGGAATGCTCATATTCTATCTCTTCTCTATTGTTTACTATTTAATCCAACTGCGCCTCCCTACCTCAAACAACACTTCCAGTTTCTACACTTGTCCCATGACCGATCTCTCCGTTCTACAGAAAATCTTGCTCTCTATACGCCTTCTCACTCAACTTCCTTTTATAAAAAATCCTTCACTGTTTCAGCTATCCGTCTTTGGAACTCCCTCCCAGTATCTATTCGTAACTCCCAGTCCCTATACTCCTTCAAAAAACTAGTCAAATCTCACTACCTTCAACTCTAACTTTATTCCTTCTCTAAAGTTGTGCTCTTGCTATTAATCATACTTTGTTTCTAAATTTAATTATTAGCTTCTTTCCCTTTTACTTATTTATTCTTCTCCTACTGCTATCCCTTATCTTACACTTCATTTTACATATTATTAGTTAACATTTTAATAATTTTGCACCCTACCTTTTATTGTATTTCATACTTTCTTTAACTCCTCACCCTAAGGTTGTCTGGAAGAAATCGCTGTTTTAGCGATAAGACCGCCTTTTGTGTCGTCCTAAATTGTATGTTTTCATTTTATGTTCTATTTTATTTTATGGTACAATAAAGAGTATTATTATTATTATTATTATACTGGATGGTCAGCTTTGGGTACAGTCAACTTCATTAGAAGATGATTATATCCCCAAACGTTCATAAGTAGCTAAACAGCCTTTTTTGTGTTGCCGAGGGAGAAACCTGCAAAAAGTACCCAACGGAGCGACGACGGGTTTAGGTGGGACTTCTACTCCTCCCCCGGTGACCGTCCTCGGCGCTCCGTAGAGGACTCCGGGATCTCCAAAGGAAGCAACCGGAGTAGCTAAACCCCTAGCTAATTAGGATAATTAGATGAACATCGTAAATCGTCAAAATTAGACAGATACTAATGCGTCAAAAGTAGCTGAATATCGATATGTGCAAAATTGCTAACGTCACTCATTTGAAGGTGGTAGAATCTTTTGCGGTTCGACTCCGGCGGCACTACCGCCACACCTATTTCTGTCTAATAACAGCAGTGTCAGGCGCTGCTGTGTTCCGGTTTGTAGGGTGTGGTAAGGGAGACAGACTTTTCCGAGGCGTTCCAGCTTAGTCTTCAGGGGTAGCGGCGCATCTGTGGCCGACCTCAGGTGGGAATGTCTAATCCTATCTGGGGTTGATTACAGATGTTCATGGGCGGCAGTAGCCACTCACCATCAGGTGGACTGCATGCTCGTCTGGTACTCCTATAATATAAAAAAGTCACTGTTCAGCTACTTTTGACATTGTATGTTCATCTACTTTTGAAACTTTACAATGTTCATCTAATTATGGCGCTAGTTGTATTCAGCTTTAACTTATGAACGATTGGGAGTATAGGTATTGTTAAAACCTCAATCTGTTAATATACTTTTGGAGCTGACTGTACTTGTGGGTCTTTGAAAGCACAATGTTAAGATACCTACGTAACACGCACGGGAAGAGACGCGCGGGCGGAGGAGGCGGGCAACGTCATCGGCGCGGGCGGTGCGGTGGTGGTACGAGCCGAACATCACTCACGCTTGCGACCTCCGACGGCCACGGACGATTTCTATTTAAATATTGTTTGACCGGGAAACCCTAATGTAATTAAGAGGCCTATTAAACCAGCAAAATACAGTCCACTCTCTCATTTAAGTCCCAGGACCCTAACATTGGTCCTTCAGGATTCGCCGTCTTAATTAACGCGGATTTAACGGTCAGTGCAACTTCAAATCTCGAAGCACTTTAGTTGTGGTCTTCAGCTGTGGAGGAGCTTCGAGGCACTCTTCATTATCATCGTGTCATCGAGGATACTTCACTTAGCAACCGCACACCTACGCTCGAGAAAACAAGTCGTCCACGTGCAACGGACTTTGGACCCGTGGAATATTCCAAGCGATCGCCACTTAAGACAAAGGATTAAGCCACGTTTTACTGTTTGGTGGATTGGTCATTCGTGAGTCGTTCCAATTTTATTTATAACAATTTCTTATAAAAATAATAATCAGCCAGCTTATTTCTGCGAGACAAACCATTTCTTCACTTTTACTCAATTTCTTACTTCTTTTCCATTATTTCACATTTAAAACCATAAATGTTAATTTCATTGCCTAAAATATTATAGCCATAAAGCTTGCATTAGCGCACAATTTGTTTTTTAGCGCCCGAACAACGAAACATGTGGCACGTGTTTGCAAGTACTTATCGCTAACGCATCTTTTTCTTTGTTATCGCTTCGAGCGCTGCATTCCATTTTTTCATACGCACCTTTTATTTAATTTGACCCTTTTTTGCAATGGCTTCCGAATTGAAATCGCTTATTAGAAAGCGTAGTTGTATGAAGGGCAAGATGACTATTTTTGATAAATATCTTGATGAATTTAAAACAATAGCCCGGCCTACTACCGTACAACTCTTAGATTTAGAAAGCCGCTTTAATAAATTCGATGCCTTATACGCAGAATATGATCAATTACAGGATGCAATCGATGTGATGTCCGAATCGTCTGACGACGAGAACAATGAGCGAGAGGAATTTGAGACGCAATATCACCAACTCGTGGCAGAGGCGCGCAGCCTGCTGGGCGCGCGTCCCAGCTGCTCCACCGAGGCGGCGCGGGACGGCTCCGTGTCGGGCTTCGAGGACGCATGTGCAGGTGGTCTTAAATCCAATTGCGTTAGATTGCCTAAAATAGATTTACCCGTTTTTCACGGTCACTATCAACACTGGTTAGAGTTTAGGGATACATTTGTTTCTTTAATTCACTCGAGATCAGACATGGATAATATCAGTAAATTACATTATCTGCGCGCATCTCTTAAAGGTAGTGCATTGTTGGTCATCGACAATTTAGATTTTAAAGCCGATAATTATGAGGCCGCGTATAAATTATTATGCGACCGATATGACAATAAAAGATTACTCGTTAATAATCACGTCAGGGAACTTTTTAATTTTGAGCATATGCGTAGTGAGTCATGTTTTGGTATTCGTCGCCTTATAGATGTTACTAATAAAAACCTTCGCGCACTTTCAACTTTAGACCAACCGACTCAATATTGGGATACATTAATTATCCACATGATGGCAGAAAAACTTGACAGTGTTACTCACAGGGTTTGGGAGGAACACAGAAATACTCTCGAGATGCCACCTTCTTTAACAACATTTATTACATTTCTCAATAACAGGGCGGACTTATTAGAAACATTGCAAGAAAGTAAAGGTAAAACGTATAAATCCGAGTCTCATAAATCAAATACCAATCTCTTAATAGCAACAAATAATAACAATTTAAATAAATCATTAAATAAATTTCATAAAAAATCAATAGCGTGCCCAATTTGTAATCAAAATCATTATCTTTTTGCCTGTGACACATTCAGAGCCCTACCTATAGAAAGTCGTATACAAAAGGCCAAAGATTCAAAGGTCTGTCTTAATTGTTTACGTCCAGGGCACTTAGAAAATAAATGTAACCTTGTACCGTGTAAATATTGCAAAAAAAGGCACAATCCATTATTACACATACATGAGCCTATAGTGCATTCTGAGCCGCCTATGCCTTCCGTTAGTAATTTTGCAAATTCAAAGAATGTGCAACAGTATACTACTCCTGCGCACATTTTGCTGTCCACAGCGCTCGTGAAGGTGGTCGCCGGCGCGAACGACGTGCGCTCGGCTCGGCTGCTACTCGATAATGGCAGCACGGCTAACTTCGTTACTCAATCACTCTGTGGTAAGCTGGGTTTGTCGCGGCGTACTACGAGCTCCACAGTAACAGGTGTCAACAATAATACTTCATCTATTACACAGTCTTGCAGCCTTACTATAAAGTCGTTCTATAATGACTATAGCATGACTATTGATTGTCTTATTTTACCGCAAATAACTAAAGCATTGCCGGTTTCATTTATTGACATAGACCATATTCCTCTTCCAATGGGAATAAGTCTAGCTGACCCTTCTTTTAATGTCCCGTCAGAAATTGACATCTTAGTAGGGGCCGATGTATTTTGGTCAGTCTTATGTAACAATTCCATCGATTTAGGTAAAAATCAACCTAAACTTATGAAACGAAATTGGGTTGGTTGGTGTCTGGGTATGTACCCCGCCTTAAGTCACCGTCTTCTCCTGCAGTTTGCAATTTTGTAAACGAGGAAACCAATCCAGACTTAACTCGTTTCTGGGAATTGGACACCATAGCAGCCAAGCACTCTTTATCTTCTGAGGAACGTGCCTGTGAGCAGAGCTTCTTAGAAACGACTACTCGCAAAGACGATGGCCGTTTCGTTGTAACAATGCCGCTGAAGGAGGACCCTTCGGTCTTAGGCGATTCGTTTCAACGAGCTAAATTTCGTTTCCTCTCCTTGGAGCGTAAGTTTTTGCGAGAACCTGTTTTTAAAGACAGGTACATGGAGTTCATGGGCGAGTATGAAAGCTTAGGTCATATGACTGAAAATAAAGAGTCTTCGTCTGGCAGTCTTAAATATAAAATTAATTATTTTCTTCCTCACCATGGCGTGCTTCGCGAGTCGAGTCTTACTACGAAGCTTCGAACCGTTTTTGATGCTTCGGCAGCTTCCGATACAGGTGTGTCACTTAACGACATTCAAATGGTCGGACCAGTTGTACAGGAGGACCTTTATTCCATTTTGTTACGTTTTCGACAGCACAAATACGTCATCACCGGGGACATCGAAAAAATGTACAGAGCGATTGAACTGAACCCGTCTCAACGCTCCCTTCAACAAATAATATTTAGGTATGATTCATCACATCCTTTAAAAACCTATACTTTAAATACTTTGAGCTTCGGTACAGCTTCAGCGCCATACTTGGCCACTAAATGTTTAGTTTCTTTAGCATGTAGTACTTCCGATAGTGACGTGAAGCGGTCAATTCAACGCGATTTTTATGTTGACGATTACATAAGCGGTGCGTCGACTATCGAAGATACAATTAGAATATGTGAAGGCGTTATATCAACTTTAAAGTTAGCCCGATTCAACTTACGAAAGTTTCAATCAAATAGTAAATACATCCTTAATCAAATTTCACCTTATACTGAACCAGATAATATTTTAAATATTTCAAGTACTGACAACGTATCTTCAAAAACATTAGGACTCCATTGGATTTGTGATGCAGACACACTTTCATTTTCCATACATATTGAACATAATGATAAAATTACAAAACGTCAAATATTATCAGTCATCAGTCAAATTTTTGATCCCTTAGGTCTTGTAAATCCTTGTATTGTAGAAGCCAAAATTGTAATGCAAAGACTTTGGGTTGAAAAGTGTTCGTGGGATGAAGAGGTTCCGCAATACTTAAGAAACATATGGCTTTCATTTGTTAACACTATGCCACTTCTAAATAATTTAAAGATTCCTCGCTGGGTACTCGCAGACGACTCCATAAGTCATGAAATTCATGTTTTTTCAGATGCATCAGAGCGGGCTTATGGAGCTTGCCTATATGTGCGTTCAGTTGATAGCTCAGGGTCGATTCAGGTACACCTTTTAACCTCAAAAAGTAAAATAGTTCCCATAAAACCCACAACGACACCTCGTCTTGAGCTTTGCGGAGCGTTATTAGCTGCAAGGTTGTGTAATAAAGTTTTAAATTCATTAACCATACCCATTATCACATGTAAATTCTGGTGTGACTCGACCATAGTTCTGGGGTGGTTAAGTGCACCACCAGCACATCTTAAAACCTTTGTTCGTAACAGAGTTAACGAAATTCAAGAGAGCACCGAAAGTTACACGTGGAGTTACGTACCGTCGAAGGATAATCCGGCGGATCTTGTTTCTCGCGGGGTGAAGGCTGACCAAATCAGCAGTTCGTCTCTTTGGTGGTCAGGACCGTCTTTTCTGACTAAAGACGAAACTGAGTGGCCTAAAATGCCCAATGTGAAGCACGATCTACCTGAGTTGATTATGTGTTCATTCGCGCTTGATAATCATTCTAATGCCGATCCCATAACTAACCTAATGAAAAATAAATCAAAATTAACTCATTTGCAACATATAATAGCATATTTACTGAGATTCATTCATAACTGTAGAAGTAAAATAATAAGTTAACTGGTTGTCTCACAGTTCATGAGCTTCAAAATTCATTAAATTTAATAAAACATAAAGCACAACTTGAAATGTTTCCTGACGAATATGCTATTCTTAAAGCTGGCAAATCATTACCTAAGAAAAATCGATTGACTTCATTAACTCCATTCTTAGATTCAAATAATATCATGAGAGTTGGTGGCAGATTAGATAATTCACCTTATAGTTACGACATCAAGCACCCCATCATTCTTTGTAGTAAACATCATTTCACCAAAATACTTTTTCATCATTTCCATATTAAATATTTACATGCCCCACCTCAACTTCTTCTAGGAACTTTAAAACAGATTTATTGGCCCTTAGGTGGCACGAATCTTGCAAAACATATTGTACACAAATGTATTCGTTGCTTCAGGTTCAAAACTGAAACAGTTCAGCCCATCATGGGGCAGTTGCCCACATCGAGAACGAATTTAGAATATCCATTTCTACATTGTTCAGTTGACTACGGGGGACCGGTGTTGATAGCAGATCGCAAAGGAAGAGGTTGCAAACTTATTAAATCTTTTTTAGCAATCTTCATTTGCAATTCGACCAAGGCCTGTCACATCGAGCTCGTCACGGCGTTGTCCAGCGACGCGTTTATAGCCGCATTAAAACGTTTTGTATCACGTCGTGGTGTACCATCATCCATCACGTCCGATAATGGTACCAATTTCGTAGGCGCTAGTAACGAGTTGGCTCAGTTCCTTTTAAACTCCGATCTTCAAGGTCACGTAGCTCAGGAAGGCATCGACTTTAAATTTGTGCCGGCTTACACCCCCCACTTCAATGGTTTAGCTGAAGCTGCTGTTCGTTCCACGAAATATCACCTTAAGCGTATATTACAAACAACTCATTTTACATACGAAGAGATGGCAACCTGTCTCGCCGAAATAGAGGCTATATTAAATTCTCGCCCTCTTACTCCTTTCGCCACTGATCCTTCCGATTACACGGCTCTTTTACCAAGTCATTTTTTGATTGGACGCTCACTTCTGGCCATTCCTCAGCCAGCAGTGCCTGACACCAACATAGTTCGTCTGGAGCGATATAAGAGAATTCAGCTCATCAAGCAGCACTTCTGGAACCGGTTCTCCACGGAATATGTCAGTCTGTTGCAGCAAAAGGTCAAGTGGCAAAAATCCAACAACGAACTGAAACTTGGGTCGCTTGTTTTAATAAAGGATCGGAATCTTCCACCCCTTTTGTGGTCTTTGGGGCGCGTCATCCAGCTCTATCCTGGTAGCGACGGCATCAGTAGAGTCGCGGAACTGAGGACGAGGAGAGGCACAATTCGTCGAGCCTTTAATAATATTTGCCCCCTTCCAGAGTTTTGAAGTCTTCTTCATCGCTTCAACCCGGGGAGCATGTTAAGATACCTACGTAACACGCACGGGAAGAGACGCGCGGGCGGAGGAGGCGGGCAACGTCATCGGCGCGGGCGGTGCGGTGGTGGTACGAGCCGAACATCACTCACGCTTGCGACCTCCGACGGCCACGGACGATTTCTATTTAAATATTGTTTGACCGGGAAACCCTAATGTAATTAAGAGGCCTATTAAACCAGCAAAATACAGTCCACTCTCTCATTTAAGTCCCAGGACCCTAACACACAATTTGTATGTTTTTACTTCCATAAGACAAGCAAAATGACCTAGTAGTAATATAAAAGTCTAGAAGAAAAATGTCTGTATTTTGGCATCGCTTCAAATGCGACATCTTGTTAAAGTGTTATAGTCTGACTGGAAGTGGGATGTCAAGAATCTAGCGAACTTATGAATTTAAACTGGATTTCTGGATTAAAGAGTGTTTGGGATAAATTAATTATCATGATTTCTTTTTATAATATAGGAATAGCAGACGAGCATGCAGTGTACCTGATGGTAAGTGGCTACTGCCGCCCATGGACATTTGTAATGGTCATCTGTCATCAACCACACAGATGCGCTATCCCTGAGGGCTAAGCTGGAACGCCTCGGAAAACTATGTCTCCCTTACCACACTCTTCAAACCAGAACATAGCAGCGTTAAACGCTGCTGTTATGAGGCAGAAATAGGTGTGACGTGCAGCCGGACTCGAACCACAATAGGTTCTACCACCTACACTTACAGTCAGTTAAAAACGAAAACATGACTACGTAAAATTGTGGTCTAAAAAGTATGAAACAAAAATATTATTGTCTGACATTATTATACAAACTATTCATTATTTATAAATATCAAGACAAAGACATTACACAAGTTGCATTTTAATTCAATACATATATATTCATAGTGATATTGTGTCTTACGGCGTTTGTCCACCGCCGCTGTCATCGGACCGTCACCGAGAACGAGATTATTCCGGACCGACTTTGGGCTCGAACACAAAACTGCGATGCGACGCGATGCGAATTCGCAACGCAGAAAATTGCGATGCGAATTGCTGCGATGCGATATCGTGCGGCGTAGCGTCTCTCAGGGTGACCAACAATAACAACCACTGTGCGATGCGAATCAATTCGCAAGTTCTTGCGATGCGTCGAGGGAGCTCGCAGATTTTTGCGATGCGACGTCGCATCGCAGTTTTGTGTACGAACCCTTTAATATGAAGTGACGGACGTGCCGTAGACACGCGGCTAAAGTAAATGTATCGGCGCCGGTCCGGTGACGGCGGCGATGGACAAACGCTCTAAGTATACCATTAGGGTAAGCTTAAAAATAAACTCCATAATGTGTAACTTTTCGCTTCAACATGTTAGTACAAAGTAATACGTTAATAACCGACTTTCATTAAAGCTTAACATGTACAAGTCATTAACCAATATGCCATAATTACGTACCCTTAGCAAGTTTAGGCATTAGGCAGAATCTAGAATATTGCAACGTCATTCACGCTAAATTAAGGGCATTATGGACATAGCTTAAAGCCCTTACTGTCAATGGATGGCCCGCTAGACATGTGTGTAAAGATTTGTTTTTACATGCGAGAGATAATATTTTTCGATCGTATGTATATATGTTTGTATGTGTGTATGTGTGTATGTATGTGTGTACGTATGTATTTATGTTGGCTCACCCTAAGACGGATTGACATATGAGTTGTCGTTCGATTCGTCGAAATCGTGGGTGGGATTGGTGATAGTGATTTTAAAGTTGCCAGGTTTATTCTTTTTATAAGAGACATTTTACTTAAATAAATTAACATGTTCAGAGAATAGCAATGTATGTATGTGACCTTGCCCTTAGTATACAATTAGGGTAAGTTTAAAAATATACTCCATAATGTAAAACGCTATTTTCGCTTCAATATGTTAGTACAAAGTAATACGTTAATAACCGACTTTCATTAAAGCTTAACATGTACAAGTCATTAACCAATATGCCATAATTACGTACCCTTAGCAAGTTTAGGCATTAGGCAGAATCTAGAATATTGCAACGTCATTCACGCTAAATTAAGGGCATTATGGACATAGCTTAAAGCCCTTATTGTCAATGGATGGTCCGCTAGACATGTGTGTAAAAATTTGTTTTTACATGCGAGGGATAATGTGTATTGAGCGTATATATGTATGTTTGTGTGTGTATGTATGTTTATGCATGCATTGTGTATGAATGTATGTCTCATTCTTCAAGAAGCGCAAACCAGCCCAAAATAATGCCGTTATTTTAACATTTATGAAGTGTCTCGGTGTAAATACGTCTAAATTGTGAAAGTAACATATTTTTCTAAGCAGGCGTGTTTTTTGTTTTTATAATATTTCTGTAATATTATTTTTTATTACATTGAAGTAAGGAGCATGTAACATCTGATGACACTATTGTCACACATGGACATCTCTTACCAACTCCATGCCGAACAAGAGTTCTGTCAGAAGCCGATAGTAGATGCGTTGCTACTTAGGATTAAGACGATCGCCTCGTAAGTGTCTTAACTGGCATTTCTCATTCCACCAAACTGCTTCACATTAGGAATAGGTGTTGCTGTGGTACCTCCCCGGATGTCCGCGGATTCCTGATATTGTAAAAATGACACATACATTTATACATACATACCCTTTCCACTCACAAATCTGGTAGAAGTTTCTTGCAAATGAGCAGTTTCTTTGACCTATTTACATCTAATGTTGTGTTATTTTAGTATTAGTTTTAGTATTATTAGTATTAGTTTATTGGTTAGGTATGTTATTTTTTGTTTCTATTGCGTGTAAAAACAAAAATAAATCAAAAAGAGAAAAAAGTTGAGAACCACTGGCTCAACTAGTCACGAACACATTGTATAGTTTCGTTGTATTTAGCGATGATTATACAAAAATAAGGCGTTTAGGCCATAGGTATTTCCAGATAAGATTAATGCCTAGATTGTGTGGGAGTGTGTTTCATTTTGATAAATTGCGTGCCTCGTTTCTGAATGAATCCCAGAGGTGAATGAGCGTAATTATTTGAAGGATTTATAGAGATCATAGTGTGAAATAGGTTTAATACTTAATCTAGCCACTGATCTGCTTAGTCTATGTATAGACATGCAATATAATTTGTGATAGTGAAGTGGTTTGGAGGATAGTTTTAGCGTGGGTTTAGTCTCTAGTAGGCACCGCTGTTTTTTAAAGCTTTTTAGATTTTTGCGAGCTTGATGTACTGTAGCCTAAATGTTTTACTATATTAAGATGGCATCTGTCCATATCATCGTCATCATCAACCCATTACTGACCCTCTGCTGGGCACGGGTCTCCCCTCAGAATAAGAAGGATTAGGCCATAGTCCACCGCGCTGGCCAAGTGCGTATTGGTAGACTTCACATACCTTTGAGATTTTTTTTATAAATCTCTCAGTTATGCAGGTTTCCTCACGATGTTTTCCTTCACCGTTTAAGCAAGGGATTATTAATTTCGAATATGCACATATATTTGAAAATCAGAAGTGCGTGCCTGGGATTTGAACCTCGGACCCCTCGATCGAGAGGCCGCGTTTCTTAACCACTAGGCTATCACTGCGACTGTCCATATATGTGATATAAATCTGTGATATAAATAAATTATGACTTTTTTATAAGATTTAAATAGATAACGACCATTACTTATACTTATATATATAAAGTTATACTTAATGGTAAAAGGTCAGTGATTATAACACTATGTGGAATGCGGGTTCCGTCTGAAACGTATCTTTTTTGTGAACTAAGATGGTTGACAATCGAAACCACCATCCTTCCGCCGAAATATGCTTAAGAAATACTTTATTAGAAATCGATGTGACGATGGTACCTTCCTGGTTAGACCACACTGACCATATCACCTTGCAAGCTTTAGGTGGACTAATCAACATAACGTTATTGGAACGATGTATTATTTGCATCCATAAATGATCATGAAGTCATCGTAATGATATGAGATATAAAATATTTTTCCATCTGAAAGTCTCAGAAACATTTCTGACTCTATTATACAATTGTGAAGAAGCAAAGTACGAGAATATCCCAAAAATTCGTATTCCTATAACGATCTCGCATCCTTGTGATTCCCGCCTGATCCCATGTCATAACATGTCGGTGTATCGAGTGGGAGATTTATGATCGCCGACAAGTGTAGATTTACACGCTTGCCGAAATTGAAGCAATCGGAATATTTTGTCGGCATTCCACTAACATCAGTTCAGTTTTATTTACTTTAACTTAGCTTAACCAGTAGTATTGAAGCAATGTAATACTTATTACGTTACATTACGTAACGTTGGGTACGTCATATAGTAATATTGTAGTTGAGTGACATACAAAGTACGACAACACTAACGAAATCATTAAAGATAGTTATTGTATTACAGTAGAAAACCTAAAGAAGTACATTTATTTTGTAAAAACCCATCCCCGCAATATCCTCCCAGTCTTGTGATTCCACTTGATCCCATGTCATAACATGTCGGTGTATCGAGTGGGAGATTTATGATCGCTGACAAGTGTAGATTTACACGCTGGCCAAAATTGAAGCATTCGGAATATTTTAAGTATTTTAGTAATAGTGCGGTTTCTTATAGTTTATTTAGTGTAATGTAATGCAGTTTCAATAGAGTTTATGTGATGTGATGTAACATATATTACGTAACATTACTTTCCGTTATATTAGATTATTATTTTATACTTGTCTATTGTAAAAAGTACCATTTTTTTATTGTAATTTACAAGAAAAGAAGTGAAACATTGTATAAAATATAATTAAATAAATATTGTATAAAATTTAATAAAAACGTTCCATTGCATTAAATAATGTAATGAATCTACTTCTGTGATATAAAAAGTTCGGAAGCACTGCTTAAAAATAACAAAATATTTAAAAAATGTTCCCGTATTATTTTAATAAGAAAACTGAAGGAATAAAATACAAAAAATCATATTCTTGTAAAAGAACTTACATCTTCGAAATTCCCGCCTGATCCTATGTCATAACATGTTGGTATATTGAGTGGAAGATTTATAGTCGCCGATGATATGTGTAGATCGCTACCCTTTTGAATCTAAATATATTGTACCCTTACCAAATAAATTTTACAGCTAAAATATATTTTATAGATTGTAACGTAAATAGTTTAACGGAACGTAATGTATGTGTATAATGTAATGTAATCTTGTAATCTTAGATTAAATTACATATCTTTTATATTAGGGACAAAAACAATTGTGTAAATCCGACCGTGGAGGACCGCGACGAGTACTGTTGGTGTGGATGGAACTTCATGCTTAGGTGAGTGGTATGATGGAAGAAGGGTAACCAAGGTACCAGGACAAATAGTTTCTCGAACTCTAAGACGTCCAAGACTAAGCTGTCAACGTTTTATATTTTACATAGTTACTTTGCCGAAATCTTATGATAAAACGTTAGGATACATACTACAACATACATAAATACTACAATCCGCTATCAACAATTATAATAGTATATATTTAAAACCAAGTAGATATATATTTATAAGTTTATGGTAAATATTTTAAATCATGAAGTATGCACCACCCTCCCTCTCATATAAGCTCTCTCTCATATGCTGAAGTTTATTCATTTGGTTCGATACGACGACGGCTAATCGCTAAGTGATGCTCTCGTCCGAATCCAGAATTCCAGATAATAATGTTATTATTGTAATATTTCACCTTAAACTAACTTTTTACCTAGAACCCAAAGATGAAGTTTACAAAACTATCGTAGATAATGTAAAACTTTAGGAAACAAGTAATTTCTTCTCATGGCTGAATTACACATGTTTTGCTTTCGGAACCTTGGCAACATTGTGTTTGACAGTCAAATATATTGCTTTGCTCTTTAATACCTATAAATCCTTGTTTAATCATTCGTGAAGAATCTGCAAAGTTATATTGTTTTGTAGAAAACCTTGGACCTTCTAACATGTAGGGAAGCTAAATTTTCTAAAGTGAGATTCTTTGTTGTTTTAAGATTGGACTTGGACTTGGATTCAACTCCATACAGAACAGGTGTCTTACCTGAAGCTTATCTCACATGCGTTATAACTCCTGAGGAATAACATGATCGCCGTGATCCACACCCTTTTACCGAAACGTAGAACTGCCTGTAGTTATAAACGGGTATAGTAGTGGTACATATTTTTTTGCTTACAAAAGGGAAACCTTCAAAAGGTACCCGACGACGTGAGAGCGACGACGGATTACGTGGGATTGTTACCGCACTAAACCCCCCCCTCCCCCCGGTGGCCGTCCTCAGCGCTTGATGGAGAACTCCGGGACTTCCGACACAGCCGGAGTCCTCCGAACGCGATGCACCAGTCGGGCTCTGCCCTGGGGGGAGCACTTTAAGCTCCACCCACACACCTGGTGTTTACAACGGTATGCGGCCACACACACCGTCGCCCTTCCCGGGGTTACTTGCTGGACGGTTCGAGCTCCCACTGTTGCCGCCCGCAACCCCAGAAGCCCGCTTTTAGTCGGCTCTTACGACCTTACTATAGCACTATTCTAGTCCCGAGATTACAGGGACATAGTGGTGGTACGTACTCGATTGCGAGATACCAGCGGCACCACACCTCCAAATATGCCTAACAATAGCAGCGTTAAGAGCTGCTGTATTTTGGTTTGAAGGTCACGGGTAGGGGAAAGATCTACTTCGATACAAGATCTGCTTTACCCTTGGGCCAACGCACTTATGGCCCTATTTAGATAGAACTCCACCAAACCTGTGTTTGATTAGAGATAAGCGGTAATTGAGTGGTTTTAAGTAAATTATAAATTATAAATCTGTTTTAAGTAAATTATAAATTCTGCGAATCAAAAATCGGAAAAAAACATTAAAAGCAAGAATTCCCCTATATGTAGCTGTGATTTTGGTAATTTGAATGTTTTACTGGATTCTATTTTTTACACCATTAATTTAAATATTCGCTCATAAAATATTTTGGGCATCTTGTCTACACTACTATTATAAAGAGGAAAACTTTGTTTGTTTGTTTGGTTGTAATGAAAAGGCTCAAAAACTACTGGTCGATTTTAAAAATTCTTTCACCATTCGAAAGCTACATTATACACGAGTAACATAGGCTATATTTTATATGAAATATATTTGAAAAGTAGATTTTGAGGCGGTACAAAGTTTGCCGGGTCAGCTAGTCAAAAGATATAAGTGTTATGACAAATGAATAGACTCATTAGTTCCGTAGGAGGTCACACATGATCCACATTTAACGTTACACACATCGACTCAATCATCCAGAAATTTTGACCTAGTATTTACTGAAGCATTGTAAAGCGTAGCTTTATTGAAATAAAATAATTAACATCGTTATAATATTTTGGTTACCAATTGTAATATTATTAATTCAGCAATTACACAAATTAATTTAATTTGTTATTATCCGTGGTTTCGAAATAACCGCCATATAGTCAAGTAAAGTTTGTCATTATGGGTTAGAGTTTTTTTTAAATGGGTTTTGGAGTCCTTTTGTCTTCTTCATAACCTTGCAAAGTTATGGTGGAATAAGTCAGTTCAAAAAGTTTTTTTTAAGGATCTCCTTGAATAAAATATTTTTGATTTCGATTTTTACCGAAAAGTACCGCATATTTTATAAAATTTATTAAATAGAAAACGGCTACAATATTTTTAGTAGGATGTTTAAATTAACAACGAAAAAAGCCGCGACTTAAGCTATTATTTATGCAAAAAATCCTAGAGTTCATTCGTAAAACAATAAAAATTCATGAAAATTCGTGAAATTTATATAAACCCACATACATTCACACAAACAAGCAAAAAGTACACACACGTACATAACACAATCAACAAAATTATATAAAAAGTAAGACACAACACTTAGGCCCACTAAACGTACAGTATGTAAGCTGCCTTATTCAGCTGTCAACTGAACATCGATAAATGATGTCAGCCATTTTCCTGTCTTTAAAAAGACAGTCTAGACAGGCGTGGGGTGAAGGACTCGCGTTAAACATCCTTCAGATTAAGATTAAGCTCTTAATAGAACCTCCGGTATCTCAATGGATGCTCAACGTATTACGGTTACCTATTTTTACTAATTCAGGGTTGAAGACAGTTTGAACTATACTGATGGTGTTTGACTTATATAATTTTAACGTTTTAGTGTGTTAATTTGTTTTTTTTTTAATAATGAATGTATGTGTATACTTGCGTGCTTGCGTAAATCGTTAACACTTACATGTATATTATTATCTTTTCCTCGATGCAGGCAGTCGACCGCACTCGTGTCCCAATCATTCGTGTATCCCACCTGCACGCGCATCCCACTAACACGCGTATCCCACCTGCATTTGTATCCCACCCGCACGTGTATCCCATCGACTCGCGTTTCCCACCTAGACACGCATCCTACCAACACGCGTATCCCACCTGCACGCGTATCCCATTCGCACGCGTATCCCATCCACCCGCGTATCCCATTAGTAGGTTTCCGTTTACATATTCGCTCATACAGCGCCCCCGTTGACCATATCGCGGAATCGTATATCCTGAAGGCGTATCCCACCTGCAAACGTAACCCGCCCGCACACGTATCCCACTCACACGCGTGAAATAATCCGCTGCAGTCTCTTCATCAGTAAAGATCATCCTTTGTGATTTTTTTTTTAAAATTAATTTGATGTATTGCAATGTAAAATTATCCTCAAAATATAAACATGTTTGAAGCTACTATTTCACATACCACACTAATACCAAACAACTAGAACGATATTAGAACATTAATATTAGAACTGCGCTGTCACAGAATATTAAATAAGCTAGCAAATAGCATACTCATTACCAAAACAGCTCCAAATATCAGAATGTTGCATTATTCTCTATTCCCGAATTTAATTACTGAGAAGATGTTTATACTAAATTCGTTTCCGTGAGGTAAAGTGGGTAATCTAATCGCATTAGTATGATAATTCTAAGTTGAAGCGTGTAAAATATTCAGAACACTAAAAGGATAACACTTAAGTGATTATTTGGGAGTCAGAATACAATAAGGTATGTGTTTCTAGTCGGCTAGAAAGTATACGTGAATAAAATATATTTAAATTGAGAATGGAATAATGAATTTAAATAAAAGAAAGAAGAAATTGAATAATTGAAAATGAATAATTAAATTGTGATTTCTATTTCAATTTAGAATCATAAAAATAAAACGAAGAAAAAAGGAAAATCGGGTTTAAAAAAATATATGTTTTATTTTTAAAATACTATACAGTATTTATGTTCAATTAATAACTTTAATTTAATAAAATAAAAGAGAATTAAAATGCAATAATTTTTACAAAAATATATATTATTTGGGAAAATGATTACAGAATTGTTCAGTTACTGTTTTTGTTTGTAAGATATTGTTGTAAAATCATTTCAAGTAAGTATTAACATTCTGCTACTTATATTGTTATTTTGCAGATATTGTCATATTGATTATTCTTTTATATTGATATTTTATAAGCATCTTTTTTGAATTATAATTTCTCGCTACTTATCGTTTTTCGTAGGCAGTAGCTCGAATGGCTAAGCGAAGTCGCGAGCTGGTGGCTAAAACAATGCAAATTTCGGAATTAATTGGGTTAATATTCGTGAAGCAACCGCTTTAAGTCTCTGCTTTGACAGGTTCCGTTTCTAACAAGATCTATTATAATCAGCTTGGATACTCACTTTGACAATTATTTCACGGGAATTTTAGGTAATATTTAGGTAACTTTGTATTGTATAAAAGGGATCGTTTCCGATGTCATAATTTCGTTATAATCCATTCGCTTATTTTTATTTTGAATAAAATGTATTTTGTGAAGAAAATGTACATGTAAATTGGGACTCCTCTCAGAGAGAAAAGGGTTTAGTATGTACTATGACCACTCTGGCTAACGAGAAATGGTAGACTTCACACACCTTTAATATATTTTTCTAATCTCTCAGTCAAGGTACGCCGTTAAAATAACTGTTAATCTTTTGTGATATGCTCTTGACTTCGAAAAATCAGTAATCCTTAAGACTTGAACATTAAAATGAGACGCGAAATTAGAGATCTAAAATCATGTGTAAAACTGATCCATAAGAATATTCTGTATACAAAGCGTTGTCTAAGTATCCTCAGATCAGCGCAGCGCAAATGTTTGCCGACGCTAATGGTCACCGCGCACTTGGCGGTAACGGGTTAATCGATCTCTGTTTGTACATTGCTAAGAAGTATCGTGTATACGCTTTTAGCTGTTTATTATGTTTCTAGAAGATAATGTAACTTCAAGAAGATATTGTAAGAAATATGGAACGTTGACCTTCATAATTATAAAATATTTTTAAACTGTTTACACGGAGGTATTCTAATGATATGATATTTATCTATCCGACCGTGGAAGTGCTACGAGCGTACCCGTGGTCCCGATAAAAAGCGTCCAGAGGAACACTGTAAGGTTTTCGGCAGGAGTTCGGCATATCCTCTTAGCTACCTCCGCGGCTAAGAAGAACCCATGATGGTTTTCCCCACGAAATAAGGCACTCTAATGATTATACGCACTTATGAATAGACTACCCATGGTAACTTCAGCTGATTTAAGGCAACTGTTTTAGTGCTTAGTGGCAAGGCATTTGTGATCAGCTTCAAGTACAGCTACTATTTCGGGTTCAGGAAGGAACTCTTGTTCTCTATAAAGTTGATCATAAATGATCACGGACGGTAGTAACCACTAATCAGGTAGACTGCAAGTTAGTTTGCTACACCAATCTTATAACAAACTCGATAATATATTTTGAAGGTGGTAGAACCCTTTGTGGTTCGACTCCGGCGGCACCACCGCCACACCTATTTCTACCTAATAACAGCAGTGTTAGGTGCTGCTGTGTTCCGGTTTGAAGGGTGTGGTAAGGGAGAAAGACTTTTCCGAGGCATTCCAGCTTAGTCCTCAGGGGTAGCGGCGCATCTGTGGCCGACCTCAGGTAGGAAAATGTAATCCTATCTGGGGTTTATTACAGATGTCCATGGGCGGCAGTAGCCACTTACCATCAGGTGGACTGCATGCTCGTCTGCTACTCTTATATTATAAAAAAAAATATCTATTATCATCCCTAGAATTAGTCTTACCTGAACACTGTAACCTTGTTGATCACATCTGCATAGCCTCCCCTGAGGACTAAGTTGCAACATCTCATATAAGTAAGTGGTTTCTGCTGAAATATATCCTACAAACTAGAGCACGGAAAATAATACTGCTTTTATAAAATAAGGAAATAACTAAGTAAGTTACCTAACTAAGGTTTTCCATTAACCAGTTTCTATTTTATTTATTCATTCTGGAAAAGTCCAGAAAATATTAAATGAAAGTCATCTGAAGGTAGTCATGTCACACAAATATAGTCACACAAACGGTGCAGAGTGACGATATTACGATTAAAGGTAAATACATACTAGTGATTAAAGGTATTATATAATATGGGAGTATGTGTTATAATATGGGAGTAGCGGACGAGCATGCAGTCCTGATGGTAAGTGGCTACTGCCGCCCATGGACATCTGTAAACCCCAGATATGATTAGATATTCTTACCTGAGTTCGCCCAAATATGCGCCGTTACTCCTGAGGACTAAGCTGGAACGCCTCGGAAAAGTATCTCGCCCTTACCATACCCTTCAAACCAGAACACAGCAGCGCTTAACACTGGTGTTATAAGGCAGAAATATATGTGGCGATAGTGCTGCCGGAGTCGAACTGCAAATGGTTCAAAAATCAACCTTCAAATCCGTTATCTCCGTTATTAGACTGCTCTTGCTTAAATCTCCAACCAGAATGCCAGAGTCTCGGAAACTCGTGCGCCGCCATGATGTCATCCACTTCACGTACCTTCTCCTATTGCAGATCAAATTAAAGAATTATTAATTTTAATGCTTTATAATAAAATATGAACTGTTATACAAACACTCATATAATCGCAATACAAATTAGTGTTAAGAGACCCTTATGATCTATTGAGACTGCTTCTGATATCTTGGCAGTTGAAGGGTAAATCGACTCTGTTTGTATATTCCTCAGCATGCAACATTGTCAACAATCTTGTTAGTATGTAACCGATACAACACAATCATAATATAAATTGCTCTTAAATTGGTTCCTATAATCCAATATAAATTATACAGCACAATATGTAAACATTGTTTCGTCTTCTATATCATTTTTCAGATTTTATAATCAGCAATAATTATAAATGTGAGTATCATTCCGATAAAATAAAAATATTAAAAATAAATTTAAACGATTTTTGTATTACAGTCTATGGTAATATAATGTATTCTTGCGATATATTTATAAACTTATTCAAAATTAACTCTTTGTTCGCTAAAATTCAATAGTATTAAATATACTTTGAAATACACAATAAAATTATATTGCTAATTTAAAACTGATCAGATTCGTTCACAATAGTCTAAAATTATAATATTTCAACATACGATTGAATATAATAAATTGCTATAATATTGATATTGATTTCGTATTATTAAACTATACCTCGTAATTTATATTTAAATAAGTAGTATTCCTTCTGATCATTGTTTTGAAATCTGATCTGATTTAAAATTAAAAATACAAAAAGTTTCCAATCCGAAACAAAAATAATACGAGAAATATTATAATAAAATATTTTTTAAAGATTAAATCTCATGAAACATGGAAACAATGTGATCATTTTACTCAAACGCAATATATCCAAACATTGTATTCCATTCACTTACTTGTATTTAAAATATGAAATAATTTATCTGTTACTATCTGAATATGCCTATGTACAAAAACGTCTGGTAAATTTACAAAAATAAAGCTATAAGAACGAAAACGATTACGTTTACCCATCCAAACGTACACCCCAACCCCACATTGACCGTATTGTATCGTATAAACCAATTTGAAATTAAAAACAGCATCGATTTGTTCCAATCCAACCCAACTTACACCCCGCTAAGTAATCAAGACATATGTACCTCCTAGTAACCCTCTGCTGCCATAAATTTTCTCCGTTCCGATTCTTTTCCGATAATTATTGCGCTGAGATTCAGTGCTTGTCTCGCTCGATTGGAGCAAAAACCCTTTGTAAGCCAGCCCGGGTCTTTATCTAGGCGAAATTTATTCCACTGAATAGACATTAACGTTTGAGGTAATCTGCGTTGGCTGCCAATCCTCATATAATATTTATAACACTGAAGAAACGTCTATAAATTTGTGTAATGTCAGGCACATTATAAGTATAAATAATTTATTTTACGTATCTAGTTACAACATCTCATTACATTTCATTTCATTTAATCTCATTACATCTCATGTAAAGTTATTGGTGAATGAAAGTACTGTAAGAAAATTCATGCCTAATAAATTCTCTACCGAGTTCTGAAAGGTATCTAAAACATACTAAATCACATTAGACCTATCTGAGTTCAAGAGGAAACCTGTCTTCCACGGTTTAATTGAGATGAATTTAAAATGTTGTTACAAAAACAACAGTCATAAAATATTTCAAGAAATGTATGGAATTATAAAATATCATGGACAAGCGCGCCACTTGCCACCTTGCAGACTGAATTGAGACGACAAAATTCAAAAACACCAATTTAAATTAAGTAGAAACCTCTAATAGTTATTTGAAAAGAAAACGCTTGAGACCGAAGAAGCATATTTTAAAGTCTTTCAAATAGAGTTTCAAGCAATTAAAGCTGGAGCGGTCTCAAATCGCTCTTTAAGTCTTTTAAATGTTATTCCAAGATTTACTATCAAGCTCTGATTTTGCGAATTTGTGGAACATAAGCAGAAAATTTATAGGTTTATGTTATTTTGCAAAAATAAATCAATAATATTTTTTAAATAATGAATTTGTGTCCGATGTTTGATAAGCACATGATAAAGGCAGGAGAAGGAAACAAGATTAGGGATTATATTTAGTATGTATAAATGTAGTAGTAAGTGTATACCGGTAATAAGCACTTTCACTTTACCGAACAAGATTCTATACTTTAAAGATGAGGCATAAGAAAGCCGCTTGGAAAATTAAATTTTGGTCAGATTTTATTTTTACCCGATGCGGGAGGGAAATATTTATCGAGTGGTTGTGTATGTGTGTCTCTTTATTTGGCACAAGCTGTGGTCCAACCGTCTTGATAGATTTTAAGACATGGACGTACTAATTTGAAGCGTTTCAGTCTCTCCTAGTCCTCAGGGGTTGCGGCGCATCTGTAGTTGACCTCAGGTTGAATCTAATTATAGTTGATTATATGCATCTTTGGGCTGCAGTAGACACTTACCATCAGGTCAACTGCATGCTTATCGGACATTTCTTATATAAAAATAACGTGTGATATCTGTCATCAATCACAGATGAATCACTTTCGAGTATTAATTCGCATCTAACCCAGCCCAAAACCAACACAAGGCACTGACAGTCAAACAAAAAAAGAAAAATTGTTTCCATTCGTTCCACTCCAATTGTATAACACCGACTGGGAAAGAAGCGCTTTATTTCAAAGGATATTCTATTGGACACTAAAGCATTAGAATTGCCTCATCGGTCTTCCTAGATCCTTCCATTTACGGTTTTTCTCACTAAATAATTCTCGGTATCGACTGTCCGGCTACAATTGATCGTGTATGTCTTAACATAAACAGTTTTACGATCGAGTCGCTTTAAATTGTTTAGCATCTACCCTTTTTACATGTGTTCTGTCGTTTTATGCATGTGTTGGGAAATCGGATGGGTGGGAAAAAGATTCTCAGATTTTTTTTGGAAATGTTTGAAATTGATGTTCCGTTTGTGTATGCAAATGAAACATACAAATAAAAATGAATATGACGAAGAAATTTTATACCGATTTCAAAGGCATATGAAGCCTACCAATTATTGGCCGGGAGATAATAGCCATTTTTTTTATTTTTGAGGGAAAGCTATCTTAACCGGTGGTCAAGCAACCTTCTCGGTCCGTTCATCTTAGCAACCCGAGATTTTTACCGGTCAACTGACAGTACTTATTGTTCTCACTATGTGACCAGAGTTAATTTTATTTATATTAATCAGACCAACACTTTGATTGTCATTACAATGTGAACAGCAAGTTCGGTCGGCGAACGGTAAAACTGTCGTACTGGCGAACCTAATAATATGAAGGGGACCCCTGATGATAAGTTTAATAAATAAGTTAAGTAAACATTAAAAAATATAAGTAATTTCATATAGATTAACTTCAGGTTCTTGTACTTACCACATTAACAGTATTCAATGCACAAATTAGGCATGTTTATCCGATAAATAAGATAATCTTACAACGTAATTACTAGATAGCTGTATATTCTAATCCTGATGGGAAATTCCTCATTCAACGTAGATTACATTACAACAATAATTGCATTTTATTTTAATTGCACTTTTAATTTTCTATCCGAATGATTTCAAAATAAAACAAAGTTTTTTAAAGGGCTTTGATCACAGATCACACTTCTGATACTTTAAAGGTCGTTCATGACCTCCACACCTATATTTATACACACCTTTTTCTTCTATATAACAACAATGTCAAGTACCGCTTTGTTCTGGCTTGATGGGTATGCCATTTTAGTTTTCAGTAGCACTACCATGAGTTTACAAAAGTATTACTCGCTAGCGACTGCGTAAAATAAATGTATGAAAAATTGTACAGCGCCTCTGGTGGTTACTCGTAGAAGTAAAATCCGTAGTGGCGTAACTCGATACGTAAAAAACCTATCGAAATCAAATCGCTAGCGAATGTCATTATGATCTATTGCCATACAAATTCGGTCCCATGAGTCATTAATTTGACAGACGTTGTCAAGAAATACCGTAACGATAGTAGTTATGTTATTCACTAGCAAAATGACAATAGTTTTCTATTTACCATTTCTATAGTGGCGTTTCTATGCCAACTCATGGTAGTGCTACAGGGATAGCAACGTATTTATAGCCGATCTCATATAGAACTTCATTCTATTTTAGGTTGAAAACCCAAGGATTGTTATCATTTACAACAAAGTGGCACACTAAAATGATGCTTCTTTTACAAAAACTACAATAAAATCTTTTATATAAAATTCTCGTGTCACAATGTTACTTACCGTTCTCCTCAGAAACGGCTTTACCGATTTTCACCAAATTTTACATGTGTAGTTAGTAGGTCTGAGAATCGGCTACTATCTATTTTTCATACCCCTAAGTGATAAGGGTTGTTCACCCTTAACATTCTTTTATTTATATGGCAACACAACGTTTGCCGGGTCACCTAGTATCCAAATATAATTCTTAGAGAGAAGTTATGCCTTACAAGATATACAAATTAATCTACTAACCTCAATTACAGATCAGAGTCGAGTTATACGAGTGAGATAAGTCTCGGCGGATACACCAGATATCCGCGACGGATGCGGATACACCACTTATCATGTTCCGACGTTCGTTGACGTTCCCGCGAGACAACTTGCGCTTTGGATTGGATGCTAGCGTTTGAATAATATGAGTTTATGTAAAGTTAATTTAAGTGGTTATAACTAAGCATAAATGCTCCTCGTTTCTATGTCCACCTTATAATTGCATTTCAGTTGTACTAGTATTAAGATTTCGAACGATATGGTTAGGGAAATTCACTTGTAGGTGACATTCTAACTATTTCCTCAGGAAATCAACGCAATTTAGGCGATCTCAAATACATTGCCAACTCTAAGTCAACTTTATGATAGCGGTAACGATCATACAGGGCCACTTGGACGTCATAATTGTTTGCTATTTTCTTTAAAAAAATCAAAACGTCACATTATTTATTACTCATCTATATGTTTCAGGCCTTACACAAATGTACACAATTACTAAATTTCTAGCCTCAATTACAGATCAGAGTCGAGTTCTACGAGTGAGATAAGTCTCGGCGGATACACCAGATATCCGCGACGGATGCGGATACACCACTTATCATGTTCCGACGTTCGTTGACGTTCCCGCGAGACAACTTGCGCTTGGATTAGATGCTAAAGTTTGAATTATATGAATTTATGTAAAGTTATCCAACTTTAGTAGTTATAACTAATCATAAATTCTTACTGCTTCGATTTTGTTTACCTTATTATAGCATTACAATTCCATGTTATACCATGAAAGCGATAAATTTTTGTACTTTAAAATGCATTTATATATTTAGGTTTCAACTCTATAATAATTTAATATTATTAAATACTAGCTGTCCCGGCAAACTTTGTACCGCCTCAATTAATAATTTATCAGATGTATACCATATAAAATATAGCCTATGTTACTCGTAGATAATGTAGCTTTCAAATGGTGAAAGAGTTTTTAAAATCGGTCCAGTAGTTTTTGAGCCTATTCATTACAACCAAACAAACAAATAATGTTTTTCTCTTTATAATATTAGTATAGACTATAGATTAAATCGAAGATATTAAATAGATAATGCCCCAAATGTAGAAAAATCCCTAAATGGGACATGTATTTGTTTACGTATGGGCAAATACGTAAACAAATACCAAAACAGTCATATTTGTCAAAACGTAAAAACTCATGGTAAGAGTACTGGTCGTTTCCTACTTCAATATCCCAAAAAAAAAACATATAAAATAACCGTAGCGAATGTCAAATTGCCGTGTTCACTAAACGTTACCAGTTCCCACATGCTTCAAAACGAAGATTGAATTCGTGAGTGGCGGTGATTCATCCAATTGATAGGTTTCAAACATTTCATGCTGGTTTCACACGACCTATGTGATTGGATAGTTCGATAACGATGTATGGTATGTTTACTGATGTTTTCATTCTATCATTCGTTTAAAAGGCTTCTGTCAGTGTATATTGGAATTGGTTTTAGAAAAATGTGTGTTCAATTGAATGGAAAGTTATGTTTCCCTGTTTTATTTATTTGGATCCATTCAGGTTTTTAAATTTACGGTATTTTTAGATTACCAAGATAGATTCGTATATGGGAAACCGTGTGCAGGGATTTTTTATTACGACCAATTTATAGATGAAAATGTAATCCATCTCAATTGTTAACTTTACATTTGTTTTACGTAAAAATATTTTCAAATGGAGAAAACTTAAGAATATAATATACATTATTTTTATTTTCCCTATCCATAAATTATTGTTTAAAAGTAGATATGTAAAGTATTCATGAATATTTTGGGAGGTATAACTTATTTCAATAAAAAATAAAATCCAAAATGGTGGTGGTGTATTTGTGTTAAAATTAAGTAAGATAAATAAATAAATTCCTAAATAAATAAATTCTGGTGATTGCGTTAATGCATTTGATACCGGTATCGAAAACGAGAGTTTTAGCGTCTGGAATAATTTAATTGCAATTGTTAATGAAATAAACATAAAATATATTGAAAAGACCATCATTATTTCATGATAATGATTACACGAAAACAACATTATTGTAAAAACACAAAGTTATGGCTTGAAGTTAATGTTTTACACTGAACTACAATGAAGTGAATACTGTGTATTTTTATTCTATTTTAGTTGGTCTGTGTTCGTGTTATTTAAGCAAGATTCAATTATGCTAATTAAAGTTGTGCGAGATCTCGTATTCTGTGCTCGGTGCTTAAAAAAATAATCAACTGCATGTCTACTCGGATAGAGATTTTACGTACTATGCATAGTATTTTCGTATGTGGCATAAAATAATGAAATTTAAAAGAATCTTGCTTCTAGGTACTAAGTTGAGGTGCTTGGGACTAGTGTTTTACCACCGCAACTGTATCACGGAGAGTTTTTTTGTATAATATAAGAGTAGCAGACGAGCATGCAGTCCACCTGATGGTATGTGCCTACTGCCGCCCAAGGACATCTGTAATCAACCCCAGATAGGGTTAGATATTCCTACCTTAGGTCGGCCACAGATGCGCCGCTACCCCTGACGACTAAGCTGGAACGCCTCGAAAAAGTCTGTCTCCTTTACCACACCCTTCAAACCGGAACACAGCAGCGCCTAACACTGTTGTTATTAGGCAGAAGTAGGTATGGCGGTGGTGCCGCCAGAGTCGAACCACAAAGGGTTCTACCACCTTCAACTAACTATAGAAAATATTTTATCCTATTACTTTCTAATACCTCTATTCTTTACTATCTCTATCTTTATCTACCTCTACCTCTACTACTCTTTAACGACTTCTACTCTATCTTTTACTCTACCTCTAACTTTATTCTCTACTACCTCTGCTGAGTAGATGTTAGCGTTAACAATGATGGGTTCCACCATTATCATTATTGTAAATGATGATTGATTCGTAATGTCAAAAAATCTACTAAAGACTTCTTTATTATTAACAAGTGATTCAAGCAGTAATATCAGAATTTTGCTATTACTCTTGAATGTGTCGTGATATGCAGCAAGAACGCTAGTGAAATTATACAGACTTCCTAGAAAGTTTTCAGTCGAAGTACTTTATCAAATTGTGGTTTTATGATGTTCAAAACAAACCGATATACAGAAGTATCTCCGTAGTGAAAAAAGAAACAAAATCAAATACTTAAAATGAAGTTGTGAATCATTTCAATTGAATAAAAATAGGAAACTTAAAAAAACACAAAAACGTATGTCCGATTTAAACTCTGGACTTGTAGACCAGATCTGGACCATCTAGATTAAATTATAAAGTGACTGAATATTCCTCCAAAAGACTACTATAAACCTTATATTTTACAAAAAACTTTGATAAAGTTGAAAAACTTCATAAGATACATAATATAACTAGAGATTTTCGCGGTACTACATACCTTGTTTATTTTACCTGATGTCCACCCTTTGTCTCAATTACTTCTTACCTAACCCTTGCCCTTAAGGGTTGAAACACTGCTCGAGACGTTACCGCTAAGGATTTATCTCAACTCTCATGGCTCTTTGAGCTCTTTTGAAAAATAGAGGAAAAATTACCTCAGGTACGGAAAAGAATTCTGTCTTTTTCTGTAAGGTTAAGAGATGAAGTGTTTATCTATTAACTACTATTTCTCTTATTATGTAACTTTTAAAAATCAAATGCTAAACTATATCTAAGGAGCTATTGAATACAAAAAGCATAATACGAATTTTATACTAAAAGCACCAGTGATATATGGTGTATAACCATGTAGGATCGATGCACGGGTAGATGGATGTATGGGTAAGTATTAATGTACTATGTGATGTTTTTTATATTTTTTTCTTGTTTTAGGGTACGACGTTGAAAACCAAACTAAAGACTCAATTGAAATTAAAGTATTTCCTACAAGAACTTTAAGTACGAATTAATAATACCAGGTTGAAGTTATTTATTTTTTTATTAGGTAATACAACAACGATACATATAATATTTTCACAATATATACAGTATGTTATAAATTAAGCCAAAACAGGATTACACAATTAGTATAGGCAGACAATTCACGGTGTGCGTTTATGCGTACGTTCGTGCACGTAGGTGTGTGTGTAGTTTGTTTGTTTGTGTGTGTGAGTGAGTGCGCGCGTGTGTGTGTGTGTGTGTTGTTAATTTATAAATCTGTTAAATACAACATTATATTTTGACTGTGGTATACAAAACATAACAGTAATAAAATCAAGTTGTAGCATTTTTAGCGCATATTCTTTACTTCCAACTTTTTATATTCACTTTTTGAATAGACATATCAGCTTAGCTGTAAACAATACAAAATGTGTAAATGGCATAAATAAACAACAGACAATCCAACCGTGCATGTTACAGTGATATCGTAAAAACTGGCAATCTGTAAATAGTCGGTGCCAATAAAATTTCACGTAGTGTAAAGCAAATAAAATGTGTTCTGAACGGCTTGCCAATAAAATTCGATGAGTCCGCCGTTGTGGATTTTTTGTGAATAACCGCAATGAAACGTCAGTTGTATATGCTGTTTGGGATAAAGATTTTACGGTACTCAGTAATACAGACATTGGACAAGTAAGTAACTTTTATTGTAAGTTATGTTTTAATTTCGCAAGGACGTTAGGGCGTCTGATTTTGATTTAACTTATTTGTAATGCTGTGCAAACCTGTTATTTAAGTGCATATTTTAAAACTTTTTCTTATTGGCATATTAATATTAGATTCATTTTATGTACTTAGTTGGTATGCCTTCTTAAATAAATAAATTAACTACTTGAAAATTGTTAAACTACCTACCGGCCTTTTTTTAACGAGGCCGTGTGAGTGACACGAGGTTATGTGGGATTCTTACCGCACTAAAACCTCCCCGGTGGCCGTCCTCGGCGCTGCGTAAAGGACTCCGGGATCTCCAAAGGAACGCAACCGCACCTACCTAGGTAGGTAGACAGGCGTCTACCTACATGCCTACCTACCTCTCTACCTACCGGTCTACCTAAATATATAGTATCTTTATTTGGCTTTTAGGTATTATAGTCGTTGGTATGTGTTATGAATTCTACCCAATTTCTTAACATGCCTGTAACATGTTCTCTACAGAATTACACGCACGAGCGATGGTTTGACTCGTGTTCCGTATACCGCTGGGAGCGCGAACTATCATTGGTTATATGAAATTTATATACGAGTATATTAGATTTGAAACGCCAGTTTGTTCGTGGACCATTTATTGTAATGTTTTTAGCAATGTTTATAGTTAACAATATTTTAGTTATTTTAGACAGTATAGAAATTCGCTTGCTACTTAGTGAGCGAGCTTGCAAGCTTAGTTGATAGGCCTGTGCATATGTGTAAGTAACTACATACATACGAGACTTCTATCTGAAGCTGATGACAGATACGTTGCCATTCCTGAGGACTAAGATGGTCGTTTCATAGGTCAGTCAACTGTGTCCCTGTAGTTTCGGGACCAGAATAGGGCTACGGTATCCCCTGCCTGTCGTAAGAGGCGACTAAAAGGGGGCTTCCGGGGTTGCGGGTGGCAATAGTGGGTAGCTCGAACCGCCCGGTAAGCGACCCCGGGATGGGCGGCGGTATGTGTGGTCGCATACCGTCGTACGCACCAGACGGTGTGGCGAGCGTCAAGCTCACCTGGGCAGAGCCCGACGGGGCAACGCGCTAAGAGGACTCCGGCTGCGTTCCTTTGGAGATCCCGGAGCCCTCTACGCAGCGCCGAGGACGGCCACCGGGGGGGTTTTAGTGCGGTAAAAATCCCACATAACCCTGCGTCGCTCCCACGGCACCGGGTACCTTTTGAAGGTTTCCCCCTCGTAAACAAAAAAAAAAAAGGTCAGTCAACTGTATGCGCACCCATCCACCGAAACGAAGAACTGCTTCACACTAGGTACCTGGTATAGGTCTAGCGGTGGTACCTCCCCGGATGAACCATACTAGTCCTCACTTTCTTTTTTTTAATATAGGAGTAGTAGACGAGCATGCAGTCCACCTGATGGTAATTGGCTACTGCCGCCCATGGACATCTGTAATCACCTCCAGATAGAATTAGATATTCCTACCTAAGATCCGCCACAGATGAGCCGTTACTCCTGAGGACTAAGCTGGAACGCCTCGGTACTGTCTTTCTTACAACACCCTTCAAGCCAGAATACAGCAGCGCTTAACATTGCTGTTATGAGGCAGAAATACGTGTGGCGGTGGTGCCGTGGGAGTTGAATCACAAAGGGTTCTACCACCTTCATCTTTCAAATAAAATGGAATGAATTGGAGTAAAGACGAAGTGACGTAGTATTCTATCAATCTGATTAATCACTACATCCTGATAAAACTACATTTTCTAAGATATTCCTCAGCCGATAGCTAAACACTCAATTTTATTTCACTTCGTATCCTGATTTCAATCCGTTTTGAAGGCGAACTGATTTATTCGAGATCCTAATAGCCACATCGAAATTGACTTTTTTCCAATAAGGAAAATTCTCGAAAATACCCAAAAAATCGTATTATTGCTCCTAATTCCGCCTCATCAGTTACAAAAAGATATATTTCATTTTACACTTTATTTCATAGAAAAGGCAGGTAATAACTAAAGTAGGTACATTAAGTCTACAATTACAGAAAATTGAGCAAAGCCGTGTAAACCATCCACATAAAAATATAAGCGTCAAAAATCTATTTACTAAATCTATTCAAAGCACCAAACATAATCTTAAAATGCTATTATTTCCATATCTTTAGTAACATACCTAATATTTTTTTCTGCGAATCTTTTTCTTGCGATTTACAAATAACGCGTTTATCGAAATATATTTTGGAATTCATTTAAAATAACAGCAAAAGCTTGTAAAAGCAGGATCGCATACGTCGACAGTGATTGATGAGGTTTCTTTGTTTCGAAATTCGTGGTAATGATAAGTAATATTATGATGAATGTCACTTGCCAGCAAGCTCTAAGGATGTGAGAAGATTGGATATGGTAATGTTATTATTTTAATAAATTACTAGCTGACCCGGCGAACGTTGTGTTTTATAAATAAAAAATGTTAAGGGCAACTTTTATCACTTAGGGGTATGAAAAATAGATAGAAGATTCTCAGACCTACTGAATATGCATATAAAATTTGGTGAAAATCGGTGAAGCCGTTTCAGAGGAATACGGTAACTAACATTGTGACACGAGAATTTTATATACAAGATAGAAGTAGCAAACGAGCACGTAGTCAATCCGATGGTATATGGCCACTGCTGTAATGAGCAACATTAAACAACTCTAGATTTGTGTGTCGATCAGAGTTAGGTCGGCCACTGATGATTGCTACTTCTGAGGACTAAGTTGGAATGTCTATGATAATGTCTCCCCTACCACACCCTTCAAACCGTAACACAGCAGCGCTGAACATTGCTGTTATTCGGCAGAAATAGGTTTGGCGGTAGTGCCGACGGAGTTGAACCACAGAGGGCTCTACTAAATTATTATGTAACTATGTATTGTAATTTTTTTTAAGTAAATTCAAATTGAAAGAAAACATTAAAAAAAAGCTGCAATGCGCATCCATTGCCGCGATTTCGCTTCATAAATTAACGTCCAAGTCATTTTTAAATGCGATTCTCTTTGTTACCGCAGGTCGCACAAACACAAACAAATGTATTCAGCGCCCTTTAATGAATACAAATGGACCCTCCTTATAACAAGAGAATCGGAATTAATGGTTCTTATAAGTTATTGTCAGGTAAATTAATAAGATCGTGGGAGAAATTGTGCTGTCTATAAATTTTAGTTATTATTCGAATAATGTAGACATTTTAAAATTTGTGGTGAGGGAGACATACTTTACCAAGGTATTCCAGTAGGACTACCATGAGTTTACAAAAGTATTACTCGCTAGCGACTGCGTAAAATAAATGTATGAAAAATTGTACAGCGCCTCTGGTGGTTACTCGTAGAACTAAAATCCGTAGTGACGTAACTCGATACGTAAAAAACCTATCGAAATCAAATCGCTAGCGAATGTCATTATGATATATTGCCATACAAATTCGGTCCCATGAGTCATTAATTTGACAGACGTTGTCAAGAAATACCGTAACGATAGTAGTTATGTTATTCACTAGCAAAATGACAATAGTTTTCTATTTACCATTTCTATAGTGGCGTTTCTATGCCAACTCATGGTAATGCTACAGCTTAGTCCTCTGTGGTAGCGGTATCTATAGCCGATCTCAAGTAAGAATCTAATCTTATCTGGAGTTGGTAACAGATGTACACGGGCGGCAGTAGTCATCATTAGGTGTTCTGCATGCATGTTTGCTACTCCTATATTAAATAAAAACGCAAAATGCATTTCTGATTCGTACGTGAGCACCTCAAACCGATACATTTATGAAGACAAATATAAATGTACCGTTTATTGTCCATTAAATTAACACATAAACATTGAATGATCATGTTAAACCAGACGCCGTGAGCAACGAGTCACGTCGGGCGTTATAACATCAATTATGCTTAAACCTCGTGCGAGTTTGTGGCAAACGGCAGATGTATTTTTGCCACATTTTGCCGCAAAACCTGCTAACTTAACTTAAATTTCTACTTCAAATAGTAACATTCTTTTGATTACCATTACAACCTACACAATATTATTATGTTCATTATTTTGTACAAAATAGAATATTATGGTCAACGGCAAAACGCGTCAGTAAAATGCTTTTCTGTTACGCATACGACCACTTCGTCCGCTACAGCACTTACACACATGTAAAATATAAATGTAATATTTATTACCCATTATATTAACAAACATACATTGAATGATCATGTTAAAGCAGACGCCGTAAGCAACGAGTTACGTCGGGCGTTATAACATCAATTATGCTCAAGCCTCGTGCGAGCTTGCGGCAAACGGCAGATGTTGTATTTTTTGCCGAACTTATTTATGCTTACATCGCGCCCGAAAAATTACTATTATAACTTCAATTTCTACTTGAAATAGATAAATAGGTTCTTTAGATTACCTATGTAATCAGCAGAATAGGAACAATATTTTGTATGAAATATAATTTTATGGGCAAACGCGTTTTGCGCGTCAGCATGTGTTCCTGCTACGCACATAAGTATATCACATCAACGAACTTACACGCTTATATACAAAAATATAAATGTAACATTTACTGTCCAATTAATTACGAGATAAAAATTAAATGTTCATGTTAAACCAGACGCCGTGAGCAACGAGTCACCTCGGGCGTTCAACATCAATTATGCTCAAGCCTCGTGCGAGCTTGCGGCAAACGGCAGATGTTGTATTTTTGCTGCACTTATTTATGCTTCAATCTCGTCCGGAAAATTTCGTGCATTCGATAAAATTGCTGAATCAGTGTATAATATACGTACTCATTCGTACTAATGTTTAAATAGTATGTATTGTGTTAATCTAATGGAAACTATTTCATGTCAACAGACTACGGTCTATACGAGTGAAATTCATATAATTTTTATTAATGTCAGCCGGTTGGAATTATTGCGGTCATGCCTGTATATAAGATATGTGAATTCCACTACAATATCTTGGTAGTGGCTATACAGTTTGAAGGTGGTAGAACCCTTTGTGGTTCTAATCTCGCGGCACGACCGCCTATGTTCTGGTTTGAAGGGGTCTTAGCTTAGTCCGCAGGGGCAACGTGTACACAGATACGTAGCGTATCTGTGTGTCAGATAGGTATACATATATAATCCTATCTGTGGTTCATTACAAATGTCCATGGGCGGCAGTAGCCAATAACCATCAGGTGGACTGCATGCTCGTCTGCTACTCCTATATTTTAAAAAATGTTGTTGCAACATACTCGCAACAATATATTTTGGAAGGCGGAGCCAGTAAGTAGCCAGAGAGGTATTACCTTCGCACCCATTTTTAGCGTGAAGTAGTTCTGCGTTCTGGGAGAGTGTGGATACAGTCGATTGACACATTAATATGAGGATCTTATACCATTTTCAGGAGTGGCAACTCTTCGTGTTTGCCTTCAAGTAGAATGTGTTGTTGTAGAGCTGGTTACAGATGTCCATGGGCAACCACATACTCTTAGATACCATCAGGTGGTCTGCAAGCTTTTATAGCTGAAGTAACTTTAGCATTATAAAAAAACCTTTGTAGAAATGAGACTAATTTTGTCGGGAAAATAAGTCAAAATTACATTATGTCCGAATATTAGAATGTATCAAGGAAAATTATAATTTAGACACAATTGACAACGATCCGACTTATTTCCTCCATTCGGGAATTTGATCGAAATTCGAAACCTCTGTCCTCTGTTCCCTTTTGTGACGTATACGAAGAAATGTTGCCACATTCTCGATACACCCCGGACCAGAACAGAATATCTGTTGTGGAATTCAATAACTATTTGCCCGGTTAAGGATCTTGTTTCATGGTTTTCGAATAACATGAAAATAATTGCGTTACATGGAAAGGCACATTTTATACAAGCAATGAAGAGAATGGACATACAGAGCCTTTCTTAAAAGATAGTGACCAATATATAAGTACTTTGGACTGGATACTTTATACATAAAGCTTTCTATCTTATATATAACATTCTGATGTCACAATGTTAGTAACCATACTCCTCCGAAACGGCTTTACCGATTATCACCAAATTTTATATGCATATTCAGTAGGTCTGAGAATCGGCTACTATCTATTTTTCCCTAATCCTATCCCTAAGTGATAAGGCTTGTTCACCCTTGACATTTTTTTTATTTATATGGCAATATAACGTTTGCCGGGTTAGCTAGTATTCTAATAAATAAGTACTAATGTTACCTTGCCTGTTATCTAGAAACTCCTTTCTCAAGTAATGTGAGAGTTTTATATACTAAGTCCTCTTTGGGTACCACGAAGGCAGAGATTTAAGCACCTATGAAAGACTATTATCCTAAACAGATGACGTGATATTTTTCGAGATAAGTGTATACATATGAGGCGTACGTATTAGTCCTGAGAAATCGCATCGCGTCTTTAATTAACTACTTAATCTTATAAAAATATATTTTTAGTGTACAAACGTAACTTTGAATACATCGTCTGTCCAAACATTTTTCGCTCTGAAAATCAACGAAAATGTTGATCTTGGATTAACGATATGTACGCAGTACTGATTGAAGGCGATACAGACATTTTAATTTTACTAAGATTGGGAGATTTTAGAATTGTGCAATTTATAAGAGATAGCGATTTTCACTCTGAATTGAACTCTTTACTCTTAAACTCTTTGTCATTAAAAATATTTTCTAGTTTTTAGTTCGATTAGCAATAAAAGCGTGTCTTTTTAGTTTTTTGAACTATTAAGTATTTATTTTTTTGTTTTAAGGTTGTGATAAGCACAAAAAGTGGAGAATTAATGAATATAATAAGGATAATGGGAAACTGTTATCAAATTATTGCATTGTCATCGGTCCTTGATACGTGTGCAAAGTTTCAAATTAATCAGAGTTGTGGAAGTTGGTGAAAATTCTACTCAAAGATTCCGTTACATACATGCATACATAGATTCAACCCAAGCTAATAAAAGCGTGTTAAAAAATGGACAGATGGATTATTACTAACGGATGTTAAGCGACAAGATTACTCAACGCTTACACAACAATCGCTCATGCGATAGCAATCATTGGGCGATCAATCTAATAATCAATCTAATGAGCGAAACTATGTCAATATCATTTCAATTCAAACTATCGTTCAAACTATTTGATTATAATCACGCATGTCAGGGTAGAGGAAACAGGATTCGGTTACGTAATGGAATGTCACAAACAACGCTATCATTGTGATATCATGAACTTGGGATAGGAAGGTTACTTGGGTAATTGCTCAAGTTTGCTATTGAATTTGCTTTCGCTAGAAATAGTATAGGCTTTTGACAAATGATACATTATTTGAATATTTAATTTAAACATGAAAGTTCCAGGGTTCCATACCACTTCTTTTTATTATTTAGTTTTGTTATGATAGGTAGAAAAGTCCAAAAAATATAAAAAATAAAGTATCTAACTATTCCGAAGTATGTATGTAACGGAATGTATGTATGTATGTATGTAATAATGTAACGGAATCTTCTATAGATAAACGTAAAAATTCCAAAATACTGATTTCTTGTGAAAAGTACCTATCATTATTTTTAACTCTTTTATTTTTTGTATTTTTGTCATATCATTCACAGTAATACACATTCTGTAACAATACCAACTTTCTACATATTATCATTCAAGTGTACAATAAATAGTACCTTGTAACAGACGGACATTCAGCGAAGGCTTATTAATAGAGTCCCGTTTTTAACGTTTAGGTACGGTACCCTAAAAAGATACAAATATTCCTAATTCAGATATTTTTCGTCACAATTTATAACTTGGACTAAGTTTGAAGAATTTAATCATGTTTAAATCTTGGAGACGTTTTTCTGATTAGACTTATGTTGATACAAACTAATGGAGCTGCAGGCGTGAGCATGTTGAAGCTTATATATGATGTTTTTAATTTATGACAAGGTAAACAGATCATTCAACTTTTTAAAATCTACGATTAGTTGAAAATGAAAATAATAATAATAATGATTTCTATCATTATAGATGCACACTAGGATTTTTCTTCTGTCATGCGTCCTATAGACATTCACAAAGACACCCAGACCCAGAAGAGATATCTAAATTCATGATTCAGATGTATGCCTGGCCGGGGATTGAACGCGGAACCCTTTGCGTTTCAGACCGGTACAGTGACCACTCAGCCACGCGGATGCTTTCTAATGCTAATGCTTTCTAGATTTATCCAAAGCCCTATAGTAGGATTTTCCCTATGTCGTGGGTGCCATAGACACACATAAAGATGAATACATAAACACTTAAACTCAGAACAGAAATATATTTTTATCATTAGAATTCTGTCTGGTCCGTGATCGAACCCCGGACCCTTTGCTCGCTAGACCGGTATGGAGACCGCTCCGCAGTCAAATCATCAAATCATCGTAACCTATTACTATTCCATTGCTGGACAGGGGTCTCCTCTCAGAATGAAAAGGGTTTAGGGCATAATTTACGTTAACCAAATTCTTATACCTACGAACACGAGTTTGAAAATGTACTTAACATGTTTTTGAGAGCACTTTAAACGCTTTCTACACTAAACGCTTTCTACACTCACAGCCCCAGACTAGGATTCCCTGTGTCGTGGGTGTCATGGACACACACATAGACAAATACACAAACACCCAGACCCAGAAACAGAAATCTAAAGTCATCATTTAGACATCTGTCTGGCCGGGGATCGAACCAGGGACCCTTTGCGCGTCAGACAACATATGGACGTCTATTACTATTTTTAATAATGGTACATTTAAATGGACACAAGCAGATGTTTGGTTCAATTCACCCGTTAGTAAATTAAATTGGTTGCAAAATTTCGAACTGTCATGAGAAAAATACATCGATTATATATAACGCAGAATGTTAATACTCGTAATACTTAAATATTTTCTTTAACTTTTTCATTTTATACACACAAATTATGTTTTGTATATACTCAAAAAATTGTGTTTTTTGCTTTATTTGTTGGAACAAAGTGCAATGTCAGAGGACGTTTATCTTCAATGCATGATTATTTAGCAGTTTAAGTGAGCGTAGTTACTCATTAGTCTTGTATTAAGGTAGATTGAAATTTATAAAGTACCTTATTACTCATTCGGTACCTCATACCTTTTTTTTTTGTTCACAAGATACCCGACGCCGTAAGAGCGACACAGGGTTATGTGGGATTTTTACTACATTAAAACCCCCCGATGGTCATCCTCAGCTCTTGGTAGAGAACTCCGTACCTACATTTTTTTCATAAATTGTATACTTATAAAGACGATTGTAAATCCGTCCTTCACACACGAGTTAATCGCTAAATGATAATCGGTTACATCACAAACATTCGTCCAAACATTTGGAGCGAAAAACACGAACAAAGAGTTTAAAGGTTGCCGGAATATCTGTCAAAACTGTCAGACCCAATATTAGGGTCGTTTACGCTCTTGTGATCCTATACTTTCTCGAAGGGTTCTCGACCAAATGACGCCATCGGACCTTTTTGGACGAGAAACGTAATAGGAATGTCTATGGCAGACCACCTGACGTAAACAAGTTTATATTGAATCGAGTGACGTGAAAAAATTCCCGTACGCTTCCGATTTTTTGTTTAATATAGCTTTATAAGAAAATGTAAGTCGTTACCGTTACTGTCCTACTTTTTTATATCATATTTTTATAACGAGCATGCAGTCCACCTGATGGTAAGTGGCTACTGCCGCCCATGGACATCTGTAATCAACCCCAGATAGGATTGGATATTCCTACCTGAAATCAGCCACAGATGCGCTGCTACCTCTGAATACTAAGGTGGTACGCCTCGGAGAAGTATATCTCCCTTACCACAAACCGGAACACAACACTGCTTAACACTGCTGTTATGAGGCAGAAATAGGTGTGCAGTGTTGCCACCGGAGTCGAACCACAAAGGTTTCTACCACCTTCAACCTACTGCTGGGCTCGAGTCTCCTCTCGGATTGAAAGAGGTTTTAATTAAGTCCACGCTGCATGAATGCACTGGCGACTCCTCTGGTGTTGCAAATGTCCATAGGCGACGGTGACTGTTTTTCATCAGGTAGCCCGAGTGCCTCATCGTTTAGGTATAGATGTAAAAAAAACCTGGTCAAGTGCAAATTGCTAGACTTGATACACCGCGGAATAGATTTTTTAAGAGCTTGCATGTAGTAGTAAGATTTATAGCACATAACTTCCAAAATTTAGAGATGCATGCTTGGGTTCAAACCTTGACCCATCGGATTAATATGTCGAGTTTCTAACAACTGCTTTGATTGTTAGTGTGTATGAAATGTGTGTTTGTAAGCGACTACAAAGTACAATAAAAGAAGTGTAGGACAAATTTCAACAATTTTTGTCATTTTCCCGAGATCATGTCAATGGGGTCAATTAAAATTGTAATGTTCTTGCAGTTTTAAAATGAAAATATGTAGATTCGTACGAAAACAGGCACACCGAAATAAATGCAAGTGTTATATACCTACTGAGTACGGCCTCTGTGTACAGTAAAACGTATATCTAGTTTTATGATTTTTTTTTATAATATAGATGTAGTAGACGAGCATGCAATCCACCTGATGGTAAGTGGCTACTGCCGCCCATGGACATCTGTAATCAACCCCAGATAGGATGAGATATTCCTACCTGAGGTCGGCCACAGATGCGCCGCTACCCTGAGGACTAAGCTGGAACGCCTCGGAAAAGTATTTGTTTACCACACCCTTCAAAAGGGAACACAGTAGCGCCTAACACTGCTTTTATTAGGCAGAAATAGGTGTGGCGGTGGTCTACCGGAGTCGAACCACATAAGGGTCTACCACCTTCAATTTACTGTTTTCTTTAGAAACATAATTGTAGCGTAATATAATTATGTAGTTAGAGAACGCCTCAAGGAAAGGGGTTAAGGTTTTACAGTAAAGAAACCTCTGTTTTTTAATATAGTGAAAAAATAAAATGTTATAGTAATCATGGCAGTGATAGCTTAGTGGTTAAGAAACACGCCCTCTCGATTGAAGGGCCCAAGGTTCAAATCCCAGGCACCTCTGATTTTTCGAAGTTATGTGCGTATTAGAAAATAATTATCACTTGCTAAACGGTGAAGGAAAAACATCGTGAGAAAATCTGCATACCTGAGAGATTTATTAAAACAAAAGAATCTCAAAGGTGTGAAGTCTACCAATACGCTCTCGGCCAGCGCGGTGGACTATGGCCTAATCCTTCTCATTATGAGAGAAGACCCGTGCACAGCAGTGCAGCAGCATGTTCCATCCAGTACATTCTGTATAACAAATTGTAACAAAATATTTTTCGAAAAAATATTTCAAACTAAAAGGAATATCAGTGTAACGTGACAAAATATCTTATCAAAGGGTATTTTTCTTCCATTACCAAAAAAACAACCCTTACATCGTATATTATTACTTATGACGGTACCAGGGTCGCATGATTCCAACGGAGCTATCGACAAAATAATAAGGGGAGTACTGATTTATCACTTCGACAATTTGTCCGTGCAAACGAGCGCTTACTACGGATTTTCGATAAGAAGTCACGTATGTGATTCGATCGAGTGAGAGCCCTTAATGCTTAAAGGATCGTCGTGCAGAAATGTTTTTACTGAAAAATATTTTTGTTTTGATTATTTTATAATGTAGTCTGGTTTTGATCGAATATTTTTAAATGTAATGTTTAGTTAAATACCATTTGGTAATTTTAAAATCTGTAAGCCAAAATTTAAATAAAAACAAGATTAAATAAGATATACTATCAATAATAACACTTTCTATAATCACACTCCAATCCACACTAAGGTTTTCTGTATCTTGAGCGCCATAGACACATAAAGACGACTACAAGAACATTCAGAATCAGAACAGAAATATTTACATTTAGATATGTGTTTGACCGGGGATTGAACCTAAAACTCTTCGCTTGTTTAGTTGAAATGGTGACAGCTCCGCTTCACATGTCGTCACGTAACACAAATTCTATTACTTTTTTTTCCAAAAAAACGTAATAATTATTTTGGAAGATTGATAAAAAATACATTTATACTTTTTTTATAAAACCTTTTTCATTTCGGTCATGTAGATTTTGTAATAACCTACTTTTTAATTTCTAATTACTGTGCCTATAATAACAGACATTAAACATAAAAGTTTATACAGTTTATACATATAAAACTAATTGAGATTCTGTTCATCACTGTATTTTGAATGTAGTACACATTTATCTATAAAGATTGATTCGTAACAAGCTACAAATTGAAAATATTATTTTCGTTTTATTTACATTACTAAGAGTCGTTTATCCAATGTTATGATATTTACTTTTTATGTCTGTATTTGTGTAACATTTTGTTTGACAAGAATATAATAAATGTTTAAACAACGAATTAGGACAGATTAATATAGATGCTTTCTTTTAACAAGCCTTTTATTATTTCAGATCAAATGTTAGGATTCTTTGTGGTGTGGGTGTCATGGATACACAAATACCCAGACCCTTAGCATTTTAGACATCTGATCAACGATTGGTCGATTCCAGAAGTTTCTGGGCATGATACCCGTCTGGTACATGGTAAAGTAAGAAACTTTAATTATTTTATAATAACTATTACTTTAAAGGTAGAACTCTCCGTGATATTTCTCCAACGGCACCACCGCCACACCTGTTTCTGCCTAATAATAGTAGTTTTAAGTGTTACTGTATATTGGGCTAAAGAATGTGGTAAGGGAGACAAAGTAATTTGAGGCGTTCATACTTAGTCCTAAGGGGTAGGAGGCATCAGTTGGCGATCTCAAGTAGAACTGTTATTTGGGGTTGATTATAAATGTCCACTGAGTGTAACACCCACGTATCATTAGGTGAACTGTATTATATTTTTTTTATATAATTATACCTACACGATGAGGCAGACGTGCTACCTGATGGAAAGCAGTTACCGTCGCCTATGGACATTTGCAACACCACAGGAGTCGCCAATGCATCGCCGGCTTTGGAGGAGAGCTCTTTTTACACCTTTTTTGAAGAGCCCCATGTCATAGCGCTCCGGGAATACCTCAGAAGTCTATATTAGTTAAAGAAGCCTCATACCTCACGTATTGTGATTCAACGCTTTCTTTATCTCCCAAGCTTCAAATAACGGGATCCGGGCCTCATAGCCTTGGAATTACGGGAGCGAAAATGTTTTCATTCCTCTTCGTAACTTACACAAATTTACGGCACGTTTTAATCTAAAAAGCCCGAGCTCATGTGAAATTTCTAAATTAAAACTAACATCTAGTGATGTACGCTTTGATTATATTAAAGACGGATTTATTATGTGTCTGACGTATTGTGTCGGGATGCGTCAGAATGGTATGCATTTCATATATTTAGACTGCTTGTTAAAAATAAATTTATATATTTTATTTATTTTTTTCGTAATTTGACATTTCTAGTGCAAATGGTCAAATATCTGATAGGCAAAATATTGGATAGATTGATTGTTAAAAACAGGTGGTAGTTAGTGATGTTTTTATTAGCAATAACAATATATTGCACAATATCGTTTTGATCTCATCATATATCGTATCGATATGGTTTAAAGTATCGCTATGCACAACAATGCATAATAGTGCACATTACTTATATAAACGACACTATACTTAATGTAATATTAGTATGATACCGATACCATTTAGACGTATCGCAACACGACACGTCAGAGTAATATAAATCCACCTTAACGCTTTTAGTTACACGTTGAAAGCAATTTAACTTCGCCGTGAAGCCTTATGGAGAAGAACTTATATATTTGACGTTTGTGTCTGACGTTTTGTGTCATGTTGCATGAAATACTAATATGTGTTATATTGCGCATCACTAATATAAACGTTATCATAATTATTATATTAGTTTCGATCTTTAAGACGTCGCGACGTGATATGACAGCGAAATACTTAGTTTTATAAGATTTAAAGGTGGTAGAACCCTTTGTGATTCGACTTCGGTGGCACCACCGCCACACCTATTTCTACCTAATAACAGCAGTGTTAGGCGCTGCTGTGTTCCGGTTTGAAGGATGTGGTAAGGGAGACAGACTTTTGAGAGGCGTTCCAGCTTAGTCCTTAGGGGTAGCGGCGCACCTGTGGCTGACATGAGGTAGGAATATCTAATCCTATCTGGGGTTGATTACAGATGTCCATGGGCGGAAGTAGCCACTTACCATAAAGTGGACTGCATGCTCGTCAGCTACTCCTATATTATAAAAAAAAATAGTTCACCTGATGGTAAATGATTAATACCGGCCATGGACATCTGTAATCAACTCTATAAAGAAAATGAGTTTCACACTAGAAATATATTGAAAGTAGTATCACTTCGTTCGAAACCATTGGGGTACCATCTTTCAGAATAATAAATCCTTAACTCGTTTTGTCTCTCGTTAAAGCAATTTAATTTTACCTTAAAGTGTCTATATTATCGTATGTATGTTTCTGAAATGAATAAACATATTTGCTTTATTATCTTTGTTGAAAATAAGTAAATATTATAATCTTCATTTAAGTAAAAAATAGTAGTAATCTAGATTATCGAAAAAGTATTGTCATAGGTTACTAAACTCTTTGGTAATGTTTCCTGATTTATACTTCTTGTCAAATATTTAAAGAAATAAAAATGTGTCTGAGCTAAGAAAATAAGATTTTATTATTTAAAAGTATTTCACGATATTTTAACAACATTGTTAAATGACAAAATATTACTAAAAAAGTAAACTTAAATATTCCACAGTACTTCTAACAAAATTAGTTTGTATTCAACTCGTAGGTTTAAAGAAAAAGTCTACGTTTTTTACTTTACTTGTGAATTTTAGGTCACCTACAACTAATTTAATTTTCCAGGCTCTGAATAATTTATGTTACTTGCAATGTATGTTTATTTAATTCGCGGTGTAAGAGTCAGATGAACGTATCTACAAAAAAAATCAAAAATAGTTTTTTTTCACAAAACGGTTCACAATGTAGTCATTTAAGAAATTGCAAAACTACGTAACGGTATATTCAACATTTCACAGGTTCCAAAAAACTAAAAAAACATAAGAATCACTTTCGATTGAACCAGAAAAACGTATTATGAGTACTGTTAAATTACTTTTAATTATCATGTTACCTGTTAGGCTTATAAGATTTTTTTGCAAAAAAATACGTTTTTAATCCTAGAATATTGTTTGTTCACAATATCATAATTATGAACTATTTCAACGTAAAAGCTCTTACCTTACGATTTTTACACTATTTGTGCTCTCCTGTAAAATTGACAAAATGTAGATACGTTCATCTGACTCTTACACCGCAAATTTATCTATACTTTAACTTTGGCACATCATTAGTATCAGATACTTGACTTATGCATTATTATGAGGATTATGATAGATTGTCTTTCGCTTCACTGAAAATAAATATGTCATCACTATCATCATCATCATCAACTCATTATTGTCCCACTGCGGGGCACAGTGTTCCTCTTAAAATGGGAAGGATTAGGTCTACCGCACTGCCCAAGTGCGAATAGGTAGACTTTTCTAAAGATTAAGATGTTTTCCTTCGCCGTTTAAGCAAGTTTTAACGAATTTCTAATACGCATCTAACTTAGAATAATCAGAGGTGCGTGCATGGATTTGGTCTACAGGGGGCAGTATTCACTTACCATCAGGTGGCATGTACCGTATTTTAGGTAGAGTTGGAAAAATATTTCTAGTATTGTCTTATCATCAGATCTATAAGCTCGTTTACTAAGTCAGGCTCATAAAAACGTGTCTTTATAATATAGGAGAAGCAGATGAGCATGCAGTCCACCTGAAGTGGCTACTGCCGCCCATGGATATCTGTAATCAACCCCAGATATGATTAGATATTATTACTTGAGGTCGGCCACAGATGCGCCGCTACTCCTGAGGACTAAGCTGGAACGCCTCGGATAAGTATGTTTTCCTTACCACACCCTTCAAACCAGAACACAAGAATGCTTAACACTGCTTTTATGAGGTAGAAATAGGTGTGGCAGTGGTGCGGAGTCGAACCACTAAGGGTTCTACCACCTTCGAATCTGTGTCTATCATCAAGATGATATTAGCTGTCACAAATTTGATCATTACATTAGATCAAGACACGCCAACGACTATGCATAATTAACTTCGGTTGCCAACATATGTAACATACGTAACATATGAACGATCTTATGTGTAAGGTAATTTACATGAAGAATTTACATATTCTAAGAATTTAGGGATTAAACCAAAAGGTTTTATAATTAGGTTTAGATTTAGGTTAAGTTCTAAATTAGGGTTGTCTAAGACAGATGTGCATAGGTCCATAAAAATTTCTACATGAATGGACGGGTTGTCGAAACTTAGTAACCGAGAAGGGTATAAATAAATGTAATAGAACTAATTAGCGTATTATCCAAATTGCCTACAGACACCGAATTTAATAATTTTGATGGAAGATTTTAGGATTTGATTTTTGTAAAAGACATTATTTTTCAAAATAATTTATGTCGCGTACCGCAAGTGACAAGCGGGCCATGGTTTGGCAGCCCTGATATTATGTTTTCCTTTTCTGAAGAAAGTCCTATTCCCACTATGATCTATAGATTAAGGAAGAAAGATCTCGTCTTCAATCCGTCCCACTGCTGGGCATGTGTCTCTTCTTACAGTGAATGGGGCTAATACCATAGTCTACCGCGCTGGCCAAGTGCGAAGAAAAAATCTAATTGGGGATATTGAATAAAAATATTGCTTTTTCGCGCTAAAAAATAACCTCAAATATCGTAACAATATTCGTTTCAATTAAAACAATTACCTAACCTTTCCAAAAATACAAAATTGAATATAGAAAATCCTTCACACAAAATCGGTTTTATTTCAAAACATTGCAAAATGAACAATAACGGAGCGAAAACGAAAAATAAAATACCATAGGGTTTCCAAAGCTTTTGAAAGAATTCGAAATTTATTTTTAACGGTTTTTATGTGGAATAACGGAAACATAACTGTTTGACCTAATATAACATGCATGGAAAGCGGCCATAACTGAAATTGGAAATCTGTACATGACATTGTCAACGTAATTTAGTTACCTATTATATTATGAATTTTTGGTTTTCTCTTTTAGGCAATAAAAAGATTTTGTATAAAATTGAAGTAACAAACTAAAATAAAATTCACCTGATGTTTACTTACTACTTTTTTAAAATTATTATTAAATAGATTAAATTATTCTAAAAAATAAAATTATTAATTTATATGATACATGACACAACATCTTGGGGCGATCGCAATATTGGATTTAATAATATAAATATTATATTAATAATATTTATATTATTATTATTATTAAATCAATATTAAACTAATCAGTACCCTTACCAGGAGTTTTTACGTTTCGACGAATATGACTGTTTTGGTATTTGTTTACGTATGGGCCTTACGTATACGATTTCCTAGTTCTGACACAATACGCTAGGGGCGCTGATTGGAATTTGTATGGGCAAATACGTAAACAAATACCAAAACAGTCATATTTGTCGAAACGTAAAAACTCCTGGTAAGGGTACAGGCATTATCATCAAAAAAACATCGGACTAAAGTGAATTGATGACAGTTGATGATGACGATATTTAGAACCAAAAAGTTATCATAACACTTAAACCCAGAGACTTTAGTTTTATTTAGATTACACGCCATAATAAGCCCTGATTACCCATTCGCGTGACCATAAATATTAATTGAAGTGGAAATCTAGATTTAATAGCGAATTTTGGTATCGTTGAAAATAGGACCAAATTAACTTCGGCCTGTTCCGGTTATTTGCATATTCTCGGACAAAATAACAAGTAACAACAATAATGGCATGTCGCCAAAATCGTGTACCTATTTTTGTGTATTTAATTAGTCCAGTTATAGACTTCGAAGGTTGGCTAGCGTGCTTATCAGAATTGGTGGTTTCGTTGTGTTTTGTAAGTAAATTGTTACCGTCCTAGATGCGAGTCGTTTGGGCAGTTTCGATTAAATTACCTTTTGTATACGTATAAGTAGATGTAGGACGATAATGTTTTAAGGTTAAAAGTATATGGAAATTGTGATTTATTTTACAAGATTCAGCAGTACTTAAATAATATTAGGTTTTCCAAAGCTACCTGAATAGAATTTATACATATTTGAATTAACAAGGGAGATTGCAAACGAAATTAGAACTTTAGATCATTTTGAAAAATATGCATAATTCATAGAACACAGTCACGCGAGCTTAGCTACTGTAATCCAAATAGGTGTGGAGATTTCCCTAGTTACTTTAAAATCTGAATTGTCTATGCAAACTTTGCATTGCAATGCATTCAGATTTTAAAGTAACATTAGCTTAGTAACTTATTGATCTTTTAAATCATTAGTACTTCATGAAACGATGCGTACTCAACGAGAATTAATATTACTCTTACAGCCTTCATTCCGTATAACAAATAAAATTCCGCTGACGAATATTTGACTTCCACTTGAATCCAATTCAATGCCGTGGAAATAATTCCGAGGACCAATCTCACAATAGACAGGTACGCTCACCTCACAATGGGGTTTTTGGATGGCGAAATTACTCCCACAAATTGTGGAGCCAAAAAAGATGTTTTGTCAATATTAAAATTTTTTTCGCTCTTCACTCATCCCGTGCTGTTCGGACGACCCTTGAATTAAAAGCCCCTCTTTGTTGTATTTCGGTTATTAAAGATTTGAACGTCGCGTCGTCTTTGTGGCTGTAGATTGGATTAATGGTGCTGATTTTTTTATCTTTTTGATGTAACCGTTTAGCAAAATCTATAACGGCCCGTTTTTTCTGTTATTTTAACGTTATTTTCACATTTATTACATCTGATTAGAAGACTGACAAAAATAATAAAAGTATGACTGTTATCTTATAATGTAATATAATATACGAGAATATTTACAGAACAAATTGCAACAGCATTGGAATAAATATTTAACATTTGTACAAAAAAAAGTATTTTTAAAATGACATAAGCAAACATTAGAATAAATATAAGAAAAGTAATATTTTCTGTACAAATTAAATTGAAACAGCTCCCTAACTACATATAGCAGTCTCTAGCGACTTTTCGTGGAGTAAATAAAAATACTAAATATCTGCTAAAAGAGCTTAATAAGTAACATTAACATGAAAAAGTAAGCCCGCTAATCTAGTTACCTCACATTTCATTTCTGTCTACTTCAAAGCGTAATTTGAAATGTAACAACATTTACTTATTCCGAGTTAAGTTGGCTACGTAATTTTTTGAAAAGTTGATGCGTTTGTCTACATTAATAAAAGGAACTAAACATTAGGGCACATTAATGCATTTTTAATCTCTTTACGTTCCGTTTTAAAAGGATTCGCTGCATTTTCATGAGCTATTTTTTCTTTATAATTAGTCTGATGGTTAAGTAAATAAGAATGCGCTTTATGCAAATCGGATTCTAGCGATGTTACAATTTTATTTAGGACTAGATGTGACTTTTGGACTTAGATAACCTCTTAGAATAGGATTGATCGATTAATGCCCGTTATTAATAATCAATCTTTCCAATTTTTTTTTCAATAAAGTTGGAAATATGTCAATTTGTAGCGTCAAATTCAATTTTAGTAGGATCTATCTATCTATCTATATTTTGATTTTGTAAAGGATTTCCCGTTAATTTGCCAATCGAGCAACATCGTATTACGAATCCAAATATTTTCAGTTTGACTACAGGTTTTTGCGTACATAATCACTATCTATCTGCTTAAAATTCTTGTTTTGGTGAGTTATATAACTTTAACCTATGTTTTGTCATATAAACATATTTATTATCGTACACTTAACCATTTTAGGTACATGTTAAAACGTTTGTCTTAGATCAAGTACTTATGCTTAACTCTTACTAATTTATTTGAGAAAGACCTTTAGTATTCTCTAATTAAGACGTGGGTGCTTGGGAGACGTTCGGGAATTCTCTAACGTCGTTGTTTGAAGGAATGTTGCCGGAACTGGTAATTATATAGAGCTGTTATTACATACCATTTGGCAATGTTATTGGTTTCTAAAGGTTTTTGTTATAAACTTGTGTTTTAATTTGTTTATATAATAAAATATTTTTTGTTTAGTCACTTGTATTTTTGTTACTTGTTTTTTATTTGGAAAATACCTATGCTCTGTATTTTAATTAGGACCTGATGAATCAGAAGATTTTGAAATTTAATGCCGTTGTTTTAAACAATTTTGTCCAAATTTTGAATTATATGGTCCTATAATTATAAAGAGTTGTTATAATAAAAAAAGAATAATTGTATTACACGAGATATTCTCATATTTACTATTAATGAAGAAAACCATTTCGTCTCACCAAGACACGGGTACTTGAATACGTTAAAGAATTGCGTTGTTTAAAAAATATCTGTAAGTAATGTAAAACTGTCAACTTTATAGATTCTCCATTGTAGTATGAAATGAGAATGCCCATTCTTGTTACTGATTTTTCTCATGCGTCAAAATGAAAGTAATATTAAAATTATTTTTTTATTTTTTTAACATAATTTGTCGATCAGAATAGTTTCTTTGAACAGGGGATTCCATTTAAGATAAAATAAGACGAAATGTTGATTGTTGTTCTTAAAAATTAAAATGGCGGAATTTTATACTCGGAATTCAATAAGATCTATTAGTATTTTGACTAATGATTTTTCTCATGAATCAAAATGAAAGTAATATTAAAATTATTTTTTGATTTTCTTACATAGTTTGTCGATTAGAATAGTTTCTTTGAACAAGGGGGTTCCATTTAAGATAAAATAAGACGAAATGTTGATTGTTGTTCTTAAAAATTAAAATGGCGGTATTTTATACTCGGAATTCATTATTTTAGGTTTCTAGGATTATTTTAAGTTTTTTTAACTACTACCTTTAAAAGTAAATGGATATATGTTAATCGAACTACATTATAGGTACCTACTATCAGTTAAAACCGACCATCAATCTATCGTCGGATATTTTCGATTTTGAGGTTATGTAACATTTCGGTAAATAACTTCAGAACCCGGGTGCTGATCTAAAAAATAAGTATTGGTGGTAGTATTTGGTTAATTATACATCGTTCACAACAAGTTTCAATTTGATGCAACTCTGGACGGCGGTCCATACTTTCATGGGCATTGTCCTTTCCATAAAGTATCTGATTTTCTACAACTGTAATAGTACAATTATCGTTATAATAACATACTCAGATATAATAAAGTTATGGTTCAAACTATACATCTCCGCACAGACAGTATCATTATACTGTCTGTTATATAGATACGATATTATCAGGCTCAAATTAATACCCGGAACCCCGTAATATAGCCGTAACATTGTGATTGACGTGAGCGAGTAATTAAATATGGTGTAATGCAATTTGGGATGACAATGTTCGTAATCTGATCGAATTAGTTCAAATCGGCTTTATAGTAACGGATTTACTATAAAGTCGGTCTAATCTTGTATTTGTGGGCAATATTTAAAATAAATTACGTGATAAAATTGAAACACCTATTTCTACTGGTGTAGTTATAAAAGTTAACATGTGAGATGTTTTTGAAAGCTGGCAGAGTAAATATTGTATCTTAGGGAAGGTATCAATCCCATTTCCAGCGTGAAGCATTTCTGTTTTTGGGTGGACAGGTGTGTATTTGAAAATTTTTGCGCAATAATACAGGTTCTGTTTTTTTCGATATCGAGTCTTTTGAGTTCTGGGTAGTGAAATACTTTTTTTTTATTTTAGAAACTATTATTTCTAATTTTATAAAAATCGGCTACTTTTACTTTTTTTTTTTCAGCATTTTTCTCTTAACCATATTATTATTTATTTCGTATTTGATTACGTAATATTGATGAATACACGACAAAATCATCGGAGTTCCATTTTTATTACTTGTAACGCAGCTCTATACAATTCCGAACACTTACAGTCCCCAAAGAATAATAAGCTCACGACTTTAATATTTTTAATTTTGCGAGCCACCTTAATAGCTGTGTCAGTTGTCAGGCTTTTTTCGTAAACATCGTTAAGTTTTCCAAGGAACGGTCTTGTTTAATTTAATTATGTACCAAGGCTAAATATTTCAGTTCAGTGGAAGTGATGCTCGCTTGTTTATTATTAATTTTACTGCGCTCTTTTATAGTAGAAATGTTGAAAGTGGTAGAACCCTTTGTGGTTAGACTTCGGCGGCACCACCGCCACACCTATTTCTACCTAATAACAGCAGTGTTATGCGCTGCTGTGTTCCGGTTTAAAGGGTGTGGTAAGGGAGACAGATTTTTCCGAGGCGTTCCAGCTTAGTCCTCAGGGGTAGCGGCACATCTGTGGCCGACCTCAGGTGGGAATCCTATCTGGGGTTGATTACAGATGTCGATGGGCGGCAGTAGCCACTTACCATCAGGTGGACTGTATGCTCGTCTGCTACTCCTATATTATATATAAATAAAAAAAATGGAATTCATAGTACCACTATTACAAGATAATTTAGATGACAGTATGTTCATTAAATATCAAGTCAAAACTTACCACTTAAACCTTTAAAAAGTAATTGTCATGACTTTAAATGAAATAAGTGCAAAAAATCAACTAAGCAACAAATAATACCAACAAGAGCTTATAAGTTAAGTATAGGCGATTTCTTCAACACAAGGCTTATGAATAGGTCATATAAACACATTTAAGTTGGTATAAAAATAAAAAATAAACATCAACATATTAACAAGTAGGTACCGTATTTTATAATCCGAGATTAAACAGAAATAAGCCGGTCAATGTTTGAACAGCGAAAATAAGCGATTCGGAAAAATCCAGGAAATATGAATTATGTTACGTTAATCTGTTTGAGTGACCCGTACGGCTGATAAGCCGGGACAATAGGGTTCCGGGACAAAAAACGGGACAACTTATCTCCTATCTGCTATCTGCTATTTGCTATTTTATTACAGTTTCACAAAATGTATGGAAGGTAAAATAATTTTAGCTAATTGAAATGTGTCGTTTGATAAAAAAATAGCTCAAATATCAATTTACGGGTAAAAATAATAATAACACGTTTATTTCAGACGTTGGTACATCCGTATGTCGTCAGTGTGTAACAATTGTACTTATATTATGTTAGTATTGTAATAAAACTATTACAAACAAAAAATGTTATATTTTTTTGTATGTATCGTATCGTATCATATCTATAAATCGTCTATAATAAATTATTATTATTGTAACGCAATTCCCCAGAGTAACCGTTTCGCCTTAGTATAAGTTTTTACGTATTGCCAAAAATGATTGTTTTTGTGTTTATTTACGTATTTGCCCATACATTTCCAATCAGCGCCCCTAGCGGATTTTATCAGAACTGAATGGGATATGGGAAATACGTAAAAAAATAAAAAAATAGTCATTTTTGTCAAAACGTAAAAACTCATACTAAGGGTACAGATGTATGTCTAGTCGGAGATCGAACCACAAAGCCTGCCTATTTAAAAAAATATTTTTAAATTTTCCACACTTAAGCTGATAACTTTATTTCTGCAAAAAGAAAATAAAATCCTTTATAAATCATTTTATCCGTCTGTGCATTTTTATCTCGGAAACCGCTTAACCGGTTTTGACCGGATTATCACGTTAAGGCACTTATTTTGATAATGCGCTACTCCGAAAATATTTAACGTTAAAATTAAGAAACGATTCAAGAGAGTAACGGTGAAGGAAAACTTCATGAGGAATCATGCAAACCTGAGAGATCTATAGAAAAATTTTTCAAAGGTACTCGTATGTGAAGTCTACCAATACGCATTTGGACAGCGCGGTAGACTATGGCCTAATCCTTTTTTCATTTTGAGAGGAGACCGGTGCCCAATAGTGATACAGGGTTTCCTCTCAGAATGAGAAGGATTAGGTGATTGTGAATTGGTAGACTTCACATTTCACCTTTGTATTTTTTTTGGCTATAGATCTCTTAGGTATGCAGGTTTTCTCACGATGTTTTCCTTCACCGTTTAAGCAAGTCATAATTAATTTCTAATACGCACATAATTTTATGAAATCATAGGTGCCTGGGATATGAACCTCGGACCCTTCGATCGAGAGGCCGTGTTTCTTAACCACTAGGCTATCACTGCTCGTGGCTATCACTGCCCATAGACTGCAGTGATCATTTACAATTATGTATAAAAAATAGTTTACTAACCCACATAATGTACAAAGGACTAAGTTTTCAGCTGACACAAAGTGGGACTAATCTATACCCTTATACTGAGAAAGTCTGTGCCCAGTATTAGGATAGTAAAGGGTTTGATAATGTATCTGTGTCTCAAAGTTAGTCTGAAGTTCTCTTGTCATAGTTTGAGAACGGTCGTTTATGTCTATGGGTCAGACGAAGGTGACAGACAATTTGAAATAGTTCTACTAGTAATACCGATACTACTAAAATACTAAAATGTTACTATTTCGCTATTTGGTTTTCAAGTTCACATAAAAGTCCATTAGTAATAGTCATATACCAAAATATCTTAATAGCTACGTTTGAGCTGCTGTAGACTGGTTACGTCATCGAATATGTGCTACGGCGTAGCATATAGCTACGAATGTAGGTTACTCAAGTTAACAATTTGCTCAAATTCAATAATAATTCAATTAAGAGTAAAAAGCGTGGGTGCTTGATATTTTAAATGTTATAATCATTCTATTGGCAATTATCTATGAAAGAATAGTTATGTACCGCAGTAAAATACATCCCACGTTATATGAGTTGAATTATTATTTTAATAACTTAAATTTTATTTTAATATTACTTTGAGGCGATTCATTATGATTGATTGTTCGATCTTCTATAATATTTAAATCTTTGTCATTAAAAAATATTTTCTAGTTTTTAGTTCGGTTAGCAATAAACGTGTGTTTGTTTGTTTGTTTTATTTAAACTATTATTTATTTTTAATTTTTGTCCGTTACATAGATAAATACATACAGAGATACAACCCAACCTAATAAAATCATGTTAAAAATTATCACTGGCCATATGCACGTCTGTATGACAATACATAAAATTAGTTATGGGGCTTTGCAGATCGGCTACGTCATCGATTGTTTGCTACGGCGTAGCACATAGCTACGGATGTGGTTGTAAGCTCGAAGCAAAATTTGAATTACAAACTACTTGACAATTATTTTAATCATGTGTATTTTCTCTATTAAGGCTCATGTACAAAGTACATGCGCCTTAATTGAGAAAATACACGTGACGTAGCCGTGTATATTTGACAAGGGTTGATGTGATAAGCTTAGTATCAAACATATTTTTTTATTAAAATGAAGTAGTAATTAAGGATTAGTGCCGCCTGCCTCCCACATACATTATCGAGCTTCAAATAGAATTGTCAAATCTTACCTGGAATCAGTCTAGATGTCCTGCTACACTAAAACAAAATTTATATTATTCGTGTAAGTTTTCCTGCCTAACTAAACCGTTTAAACTAAAACACGGCGCTTAACATTGCTGTAATAAGGCTAATATAGACATGACATATAAGGTGGTAGAACCATTTGTGGTTAGATTCTGGCGACACTATCGCAACACCTATTTCTGCCTCACAACAGCTTAGTTTTCATCGGTAGCGGCGAATCTGTGGCTGACTCCAGGTAGGAGGTTGTAATCCTACCTGGGGTTGATAAATATGTCCATGGGTGGCAGTAGCCACTTACCATCTAACTGCATGTTTATCTGCTACTCCTATATTATACAAAAAATATAGACATTATCGTGTTAATGACATAGTCGCACCACAGTGGGTTAAGTAACCTTTAAAATTATTATCATGTAAGAAGTATAACTTTAATAATAATAAATGAAGGATAGATAGGGGTCGTTATCCCTCTCTGTAGATTTAACAAGCATGCTTCTCACGCCTACATAACAATGGATAACGTAAAGTCTACGTGTTGTGACTAAAATAGATAAGTTATTTCGTTATACGGGTTTTGATGACTGATGTTAATTCAGGTTTAAATGAGATACGAGAAAACTGTTCCGGACTTATACCCAAAATTATTTTTGTCCTTCAATGACATATGTTTTTTTTTGAAAATAAAATATGTCTTAAACTATAATGTGAATAGCGACATCCAGCTGGTTGTAGCCGCCCGATCGAGTGATCCGAGGTTCGAATCCTAGGGACGAACCTTTGATTTATCAAAGTTATGTGCGTGTTAGAAATTAATTATCACTTACTTTGGTAAAGGAAAGCATGGTTTAAGTAATTGATTAATCTTGCAATTTGACACCAAAAAATTTCAAACCTCGATTCCCGATAGTTATATACCCGATACTCAGAGTTCATCTCTCCGGCTGTCATACTAGATGTAGGTAGGCCGGTCACGTTTATCTGACAACGGATGACGTACCTACTATACGTGTGGTGTTACGTGAAGCTACAATGTTAATAGGAACTGTTGTATGTTACGTAACCGAATAGACGGAAGTTTCAGAAGTGTAACTTCTTTTGTAATGATAGGTGTAAATTTGTACAATACTTGTTTTCGTACTATCTGAATATATATAACTCAAAGGTGACTGACTGACATAGTGATCTATCAACGTACAGCCCAAACCACAGGACGGATCGGGCTGAAATTTGGCATGCAGGTAGATGTTATGACGTAGGCATAGGCTAAGAAAGGATTTTGAGCAATTCTACCCCCAAGAGGATAAAATAGGGGATGAAAATATTACTTCGTAACACGAGCGAAGCCGCGAGCAATAGCTCGTTCGTAATATAGTAGCAAGATACTTCTATGAAGGTAGGCCGGTCACGTTTACCTGACAACAGATGACATACTATATGTTAAAATACTATTAGTGTATATAGAGATAAGGCCAGGTAATACCTTCAAGAATAGTCAGATGTTCGTTTTAGATCAATATCATATTCGGCATAAGCCTTATTATACTGATTAATATTTTATTTAAGTTATTATTCCTTTTAAAATATAATAACAACAATATAGCATATTAACATTAGCATATAGTATATCAATATTAACAAATTAATATTAATAAATAAATTAATAAAGTAAAATAGATGATTAACTCATCTGTGTTACCCTTACTGCTCTGTACCCTTACCAGGAGTTTTTACGTTTCGACAAATATGACTGTTTTGGTATTTGTTTACGTATGGACCAATACGATTTCCTAGTTCTGACACAATCCGCTAGGGGCGCTGATTGGAATTTGTATGGGCAAATACGTAAACAAATACCAAAACAGTCATATTTGTCGAAACGTAAAAACTCCTGGTAGGGGTACCTGATCACGTTTAGAAGTCAACTGCCCCCACAGCGCCTACTGCCAGTCTTTTATATCCGATAACAAAACTTGCGGTAGGCGAATGCTCGCAAACATTATATTGACGTACTTCTTATTAAAACTGAATCAATAATAAAATATAACTGAATTTTTAAGAATTGTAGAATTAATGTTTAAATTGATTTGTTTGCGTAAGTTATACAAAATGAACCTAAATTAATTTATATTGCAATAATAGGACATTCAATTGTTTTGCATGTCGTATCACGTTGTTTAGCTAATTTAAAGCAAAATTATCGTTTACATAAGCTACCAGTGCTATTTTAAACAGATAGTTATGAACAGTTGTATCCTATACGCGTGGACTTTGGAGTTACGGTCTACAATGTTAATGAAAATAGACTGATGTTGAGTAACGGAATATATCTACGTTTTAGAAGTGCAACTTCTTTTGTAATGTTAGATTTGTGTTTTTTTATAATATAGGAGTAGCAGGTGAACATGCAGTCCACCTGATGGTAAATGGCTACTGCCGGCCATGGACATCTGTAATCAACCCCAGATAGAATTAGCTATTCCTACCTGAGGTCGGCCACAGATGCGCCACAACCCTTGAGGACTACGCTGAAACTCCTCGGAAAAGTCTGTCTACTTTACCACACCCTTCAAACCGGAACACAGCAGCGCCTAACACTGCTGTTATTAGGTAGATATAAGTGTGGCGGTGGTGCCGCCGGAGTCGAACCACAAAAGGGTTCTACCACCTTCAGACCTTGTGTACTACTTGATTACGAAATAATAGTAAAAACACTGACTGTTGTGAAGGTACACACCATTTAATATAACGGAGTAGAATGAAGTTTGAGAAGTACAACTTCTCTTGTTAAGAATGTTTGAAACATTCGCCAAAATTATTCGCCATTTTTTTATAATGTAATGCTGTAGTTTTATTGCGAGAAGAAAACATCACTGTAAATTAGTTTTTTTTTTATATTTTAAGTGTAATTAGTGTAAGAGGCTTAGTAATCTATTAAAAATCCGTCACTAATCGCCCGTAAAACGGTTATCATTCTTTATTTTGTAATATTATTTCAATTTAGAAAATATTAGTTATTCTATGCATACTAAAGTTTTTACCGGCTTAGTAGAATGTACAATATTTTTCCAGGAACAGCGAAAAAATAAGTTAGCAATTTTATTATGAGACCAGAAAATAAACTTTGTTGCTGAAGTACAGGGTGTTCTTTATTAAAACTTGATTTTGATGGATTATGCATGAGCAAAGTATGTTCGTCTCCGTATATAACTTTACTATGAAATTTGGGTATCATCTCGTCTAGTTAAGTCAATTTTCTTTCAATATATTGTCGCTTGATTGAAATTCTCGGAAATTTGTTTAATATTCTGGATTATAAAGCGGCAAATAATATTTTAGCAGGAATCACTTTGTATAATAAAATTAAAATGTACGTTTTTATCTTATAAAGTGGTTGATGTCAGCAACTTAAACGTTGACTGATATAAAGCGATTCTAGAAAATATCATTAGATATAACTTAGGTTGACATTTATATTACAAAATGAAAAAAATATATAAATATAAAAAATAGAATTAGAATACTTGTTTTATTTTTGTATTTTCCAAATGATTATATACCCTTTATCAATACATTAAAGATAATTGGTATCCTCTGGGATCTTATTAAATCTGAGAAAATCTAAAACCTTATTAAACCTAACAGCTTAGGTATTATTTTGTTTCGTATATAAAATAAAGAGAGAATTTTATTTTTTGGAACAACCTGTATATCCATTTAAATATTTTGCGTATTGCTTACTCACTACCCGTAGAACTTGTTTACCATCCATATAAATAATTTTTATTGACATTATATGATCCAGGTACAATAATTTAATACTTTTATGATGTCTGTGAAGTAAATTTTAATAGTAGTGTAGTTCTATTAAGTTTTAATACGATGTGTTACCGTAAAATATTATTACCGTGTTTGTTGAAGTTATATGAGTTGAGTATTTAATATTTATATTGGCGTGTAGAATTGCCTGGTATTCTTTTGTTTGTTTTTAAATCTCAATTCTGAAACAACATTCATAGAAAAATTATTTGATTTGAAATTAATTTTAAAATAAATTATTCAAATTGAAATAAATATGGATCGATTTATAAAAACATACTTCATTCAAGAATTTTGACTGATAATTCACACAACCTATGCGTATTTTATTGACAGAATTTTCAATTTAATTTTATTTAATTTATTTTTTTCATTTACGTATTTCAGAATTTTTAACGTGCTCTGTATAAATAATCTGACTAATTTTAAAACTTTTCTTGTCACTTTTCCGGTAAAATAAAAAAAGTAAAAAGTCAAATCTACTAATTTATCTTTATCTTTACATGTGATACGTGAAATACGAATTTATTGCGTTTTACATTTAATCAAACGAAGTTTAGTATGTCAAGTTATTGCGCAAATAATACAAAATTATGTCATGTCATCTATATTTTTACAATTGCTTTCATAAATGTCAGACAATCCAATTAAAACAAACGACTACAAAATGTCAGGCTCATAATATTTGTCAGTTAATAGGTAAATTAAATAGTTAATTGGCATTCGACGTGGCGAGAACAAATGAAAATACGGTTAAACATCAAAATGTTAATTAAATTTGGACTTAATTTATGTAACAACACAAATTACATTCGGTCTATTTTTGTGCGTATTTTCTCTGTAATCAGACAAATTGCGACGCTTTTATATTTATATTATTATGTTTTACAATCGACGTAGCAAAGAATGCAGTTGGGCACTGATAAGTGTCAGTGCCGCCTATGGGCATCTGTATCTACATATAGCCGGAAACTTGGATGTAGAAGATCCTCTGTGGTTGGACGACACAACCGCCATACCATTTCTGTCTAATAATAACAATGTGAAACGCTGCTGTGTTCCGCTTTGAATGATGTGGTAAGGGAGACATATTTATCCGAGGCATTCTAAGTCCTCAGGGGTAGAAACGCATCTTGCCAACCTCAGGTACAAATCTAATCATATAAGCGGCAGTAGCCACTTACGATCAGTCGGACTGCATGTTCGTTTGCTACTCCTATATTATAAAAAAATAACAAAAAAATAAAACCGACTTCTATGTCACTACAAAGTAAAAAATAATTCAAATAAATCTTGATTTAGTACATTTCTGAAGTCGCTCAATATATTTCGTTGAATAACGGCGTAAACAGCGTGTCCACTAGGAGCGCCGAGTTATTCAAGTTTATAAGAAATCAGGGTTTTCCTATTTTCCGTGAAAACTAGCGAACATTTTTAAATTTCCACGAACTGGGACCACTTGTGAAATTAGCCACATACATTGAATCATGTCGATCGATCGCGGGTTCGCGAAAACATCGCTGAACATACATTAATATATATATATATATATATACGTGTCGTATAGATAACCTCTCTTCCTTTGCGAAGTCTGTTAAAAAACTTAGTTGTTCTATCCTAAGAACTGCACACCAATATGTTACTGATCATTACGGTCATATATTACAGCCGCCCACTAAATTAGACCGGTGACTAAGTGGTTATCATTAACGCACATACTTGCAAGTTAATTACTGCAATCAAATCTGAATTCCCACGAGTCAGGTGTTCAATGAGATTGTCGAAACCTCGATTAATCATCGGAAATAGCCTTTAATCTTGTGGAACCTGCTGATGTAACGATATAAGTTCTATGTAAATACATTTCTGAATTAGAACAGTAATGTTACGGATATTGTGTTTTGTACCCTTATCATGAGTTTTCAAAACATCTCACAATTTTACGTTACGTTTACTCAACCCATTATTTTGTTCCGTTTGCTTCGGTAGAGTAAGTAAATGTAACAATAAGTAAGTGCTCAAGTCTTTTTGTCTACCTCACATGTTGGCAAAAAAGAAAGACAAAACATAAAGCGCCATTTTGTCAATTTAGCCATTTAATGTTACGTTACTGACACTATATTTCTGATACAATCCGCTAGGGGCGCTGATTGGAATTTGTATGGGCAAATACGTAAACAAATACAAAACAAAACAGTCATATTTGTCGAAACGTAAAAACTCCTGGTAAGAGTACTGATTTGGTTGTAAGATGAAGAACACTTTTGAAGGAGATAGAACCTTTTATGGATCTCCAAAGGTACCTCCCCCTTACCTGTTTCTGTCTTATAACAATATTGTCAAGTGCTGCTGATAAATAACGAGGCATCCCACATGTTTGGGTTAACGCTTCGCTCGCGTTACAAAGTAATAATATTAACTAAGAAGATGAAATATGGCAGATATTATAAAAAATATGAGTCTAAAAACCTCTTCAAAATTAAATCCACATTCAAATTAAACAAGTTCAAAGTCGTAAGACCTCGAATAATGTAAGTAGACTTTATTACCTAAGATAATATTAAAGGGATTAATCCCAGAAAGACTCGCCCTAAAAGCCTATTCTGAAACATGGCTCCTTAGGGAAGTGTGGAAAGTTAGTCAAGGCCTTAAAGTTGAAGCATATGTATAATTATGACATCACGCAAGACCTAGTTTGGATGAACTAAGCGTCTTTTCACATGTAACAAACACAGGTTTGAAACCTCTGTAGTTCGATTCCAATTGCACCACCGCCACACCTCATCATCAATGACCTATTATTGTCCCACTGCTGGGCACGGGTCTCCTCTCAGAATGAGAAGGATTGGGCCATAGTCCGCGCTGCCCAAGTGCGTAGTAGTGAACTTCACATACCTTTGAGATTTTTTTTTATAAATCTCTCAAGTATGCAGGTTTCCTCATGATGTTTTCCGTCACCGTTTAAGCAAGTGATGATGAATTTATAATACGCACATAATTTTGAAAAATCAGCGGTGCGTGCCCGGGATTTGAACCTCGGACCCCTCGATCGAGAGGCCGAGTTTCTTAACCACTAGGTTATCACTGCTTCTACCACAGCCACACCTATTTCTGCCTAATAACAGGCGCGTTGCTCGTGTTAAGCGCTGCTGTGTTCTGGTTTGAAGGGTGTGGTAAGGGAGACATACTTATCCGAGGCTTTGCAACTTTTTTCATATTCATATTTCTTTATTTGCTGGAATAAGTTGCACAAGTTACTTAGTCCTCAGGAGTAGCAATCTGTTGATAAACTTCAGGAGTTTAATCTTATCCTGGATTAATTATAGATATCCTTGGGCGACTATAGTCGAAAAAGTAGCAATTTTTGACTAATAAGTCAAAAATACAAAATTGACATTTTGTGTTGACGCAAGAAGTGGTTGCATAATGTAATATATGGTCGCATTTTAACTACAACCATAAATAAGTGATAAGTATCTTTGCTATAGAGTAGTTAGCCTCTTATCCACGGTGTTGTATTAACCTGAATGCAACTATATATTATGTAACAACATAATATGTAGTTGCGTTGAGGTTGCGATGCGGTTACGATATGGTCAGTAGCATCATGTTGATATGCAGTGCAAAATGTGGTTCGTGTAAATTTGTAGTGTAAAAAAAATCATGTACTTTCACACAAATTACGTTCGCCCACACAGTTCAATAATAGTGTGGGTAGCATGGTTATGGTATAGTTGTGGTTACGTGTGAATAGGCAATAAGTATATTTACTTTTACTAAGTCCTTGTGGAATCGTTAGATACATAGACACAATGACATGTATTATAAATATACTGAGCTTAAGCTTCAAGGGTAAACTTCAAATTGTCGAAGGTCAGTATAGTGATAAGTTATGAAACTAATATTGTATTAAAGTTTCTTGAAGCGGGATTTTTTGGAATTAAGAAATAAGTAGAGTTCATTAGTAGTGTTAAGAGCTGCTGTGTTAAGGTTTGAAGGAATTGTTAAGATACCAACGTGAGGTATTTCGACTTATGTTTTAGGAGAAGCATATATTTTTTTAACACTAATTATAGCATTAGCAGACGAGCTGTCCATCTGATAGATCGGATGGTGATGACTGTTCCCAATGGACATCTGCAATCAATACCAGATAGAATAGATTCCTGCCTGAGGTTGGCCACAGATGCGCCGCTACGCCGAGGACTAAGCTGGAAGACTTTGGAAAGTATGTCTCCCTTACCACACCCTTCAACCCATAACACAGCAGCGCTTAAGACTGTATGTTATTAGGCAGAAATAGGTGTGGAAGTGGTAGTACCGGAGTCGAACCACCACAAGTTGTACCACCTTTAAAGATGATAATTAATTTCTAATTCTTACATACTTAGAAAATCAGAATTGCGTGTCTAACACTTAACGCTGATCCCCCATAGAGAACCTGTCTTTCAATCTGCTAAAGCTCTCGTATCTCTAGCAGCAGTGATGGCCTAGTGGTTAAAAATATCTGTCTCTTGATCGAGGGGTTCGAGGTTCAATTCGAAGGCCTCTGATTGTCCAAAGTTATGTTCGTATTATAAATTAATTATCGCTTGCTTAAAAGCGAAGTAAAACATTGTGAGAGAACCTAGACTGCTACCTGAGAAATCAAAAACAAAACATAGCTACTCGTATGTGGAGCTTACCAATAGGCACTTGGTCAGCGCGGTGGACTATGCCTAATCCTTCTCATTCTGAGAGGACCCTGCCCACCAGTGGGACAGTAATGGGATCGTACTTCTGTCGTACTTCTGTGTTAAGTATTTGTTATAGAGAATCAGGTACAAGGATTATGTGACTAAATTGCCTTGTTTCATTATTACGTAGCATGCGTTCATCATTTGTAATTACAATCCGTGTCGTCCATTACCGTTCGTTGATTATCTCGTCAGTACGGATAGATTTGTGTATATGTACCTATCTATTGTTTTAGATGTCTACATTACATTAAATGAAATTGCAGAAGTATATTTGTTTAACATACAAATGAAAGTGTTGATAAAGTTCTTTATAACACTTTAACAGAGATTTATTATAAAAACAAAACTTCCGACTGCTAAACGATATAGCCTATGTCATTTCCATAATTGAGACGAATTCGACGAGACCTCTTAGGTTAAAATCCGTCAAGCATTTGGGCTACATACGCTTAAAAACATTACTCTCGACAATCGGGTAATTGATGTGATAGATATTAGAGATATTTGTGGTTTAAAGACAGGCTCAAAGCTTCAACTATTTCTGTCTTACGATATAGTTTGTATCGTATCGTATGAATATATATCAGAAAATAGTAGCTGCACTTCACAGTTATAAACCATTAACAGCCGTGGTATTGATTTGTACAATCTAAATTAAATTCTCATTACGTAAAATACAGGTATCAAATCCTAACAAAAGATCAACAACTAAACAGGACGTAAATGTTAGATAAATCGAAAATCAAAGCATCAACAAATCTAACAGCACTAATGAGATGGCTAACCGATTGCAAATTGCAAATGGACGCGCGGATTGCCATGACAAATGGCACGGGATAACTAACAATTTTAACGTGTTACGTTACTGTTGTAGTGTTGGCGAGTGAGCGATAGGCGATACAAGTTGTCGCTAAGGTAACTATTACGCGAGTCCACGCTGATGAGAGGCGGCTCCGCCCGCCGAACTTCGCCGACATAATTGTAGCTCTACTTTTTTTTTTTTATAATATAAGGGTAGCAGACGAGCATGCAATCCACCTGATGGTAAGTGGCTACTGCCGCCCATGGATATCTGTAATCAACCCCAGATAGGATTAGATATTCCTACCTGAGGTCGGCCACAGATGCGCCGCTACCCCTGAGGACTAAGCTGGAACGCCTCGGAAAAGTCTGTCTCCCTTACCACACCCTTCAAACCGGAACACAGCAGCACCTAACACTGCTATTATAAGGTAGAAATAGATGTGGCGGTGGTGCCGCCGGAGTCGTACCGCAAAGGGTTCTACCAAATTGAACAAAGGGTTCTACCACCTTGACAAAGGGTTCTACCACCTTGAAGCTTTATAGCAAACATCAGATAGACATCACGCAGCCATCACTGTACTGATCTGCTAAGCAGAAAGTTCCGGATTAGTTCTCTTATCAAACAGACATCAAAACTTAGGCCTAGTTCTTAATGTTTGCCTTTTTAAAAAAACATACAATCTTGCCTATTACAATGTAGGAACATTTTAAAAAGTTTAATACTTCGCGTTTGGATTTTCACAACCCTTGAAATAATGTATTGTTGTGGACAATAACCATATAACCTTGCCTTGGAGAAAGTCGAGAAGAGAGGCTACAGAGGGTAAAGGTATTTTGTAAACCTCAGAGATACCTTGAAAATGAATCAAACGTAACAACCTTTATTAAGCCTTTATTTATTTAAGCTGAACTTTCTAACACTTTCGAAAAGCACACCGATATAGATAGGTTTGTTATCTCTTTTAAACTAATAAATAATGAACGATATTTGCCCTTACAATTATTGTCTTTGTTAATATTTGATAGCAAAACTAAATTAGAGGCCGATGCGCCTCGCCATTATTTTAATAAACAATAAAACAAGTGCCTTAGATACAAATCGAAATACGTCCAATGACAACTATCAAGAATTTAGTGATGTTGATAATGAATCATATTTTATGAACATTAATCGAAAGCTATTTAGTTCAAACGCAAATTTATCGGATATAATTCAACAGGTTCAAATTTGAAGGTCAATTTAAAACGTTTTGTATTTTGTGCTATTAATAAAAGTATCACTTAAAATAACAATCGTTGCCTTAATAATGAATTCACATATTTATAACTTACCATTGACAATACGAAATAAGATGCAAAGCTTAAGTTTGAAGAATGTGTACACAAAGGGATATAAAGCTTTAAATTTAGGACTGACATTTCTGTCACTCCAGACTTTCCAATTTCCAAGGCATCTTATTACAATGTTAGTCATATATTATTTGTCATCAACATCATCATAAAACCATTATCGTCCCACTGCTGGGCCTGGGTCTCCTCTCAGAATGAGAAGGATGGATGGATGGACAATAGTCCACCACGCTAGCCAAGTGCGTATTGGTAGACTTCACATACCTTTGACATTTTTTTATAAATCCCTCGGGTATGCAGATTTCCATACGATGATTTCCATCACCGTTTAAGTAAGTGATAATTAATATCTAATACGCTCATAATTTAATAAGTCAGAGGTGCGTGGCTGGGTTTTTACCCTCGGACCCCTCGACCGAGAGGCCGAGTTTCTTAACCACTAGGCTATCACTGTCATCAACATGACCTGAACGATATAACAAAGTCCTTGTAGACTACGCTTACTTCCAATGATTAAGGTCTAGACTTTAAGGAGCAAAAATATATTTAAACATTCTATGGACTATAAATAAAGCACAAGAACAAATCATTCATTCATGACGATTAGCGCTGAGAATCCCGGGTTGGATCCCCGGCCAGACAGATATCTGAATTATGAATTTCGGTTTCTGTTTCTGGATCTAGGTACTTGTGTATTTGTCTCTGTGTGTGTACATAGCACCCACGATACAGGGAATCCTAGTGTGGAGCTGTGAGTGTAGAAAGCTTTTTAATTTATTTTTTTCGATTCCTGCAGATATATCTTGTAACAAGAATAATAGCGTCGGCTGTTCTTCATGAACTAAAATGTCTACATAGACTTTCTTCCTCACAAAAGGGGAATTCCAACTAATTACAAAGAACGTGCTAATGCGGGTTCGTAATTATAAACTTTATGATGTTCAGGATGAGCGCAGGCTCCCGATCTCAAGATTTAATTAGCCGTCCGTTGAGAAACATAGTTTATATGGAAAAGTTACTGGGAATTCTTCTACATCACAATGGCTTCCGACTTCGTCCAGGATACACTGAGAGTAGCAGACGAGCATGCAGTCCACCTGATGGTAAGTGGCTACTGCCAATCATGGACATCTGTAATCAACTCCAGAGATTAGCTTCCTGCCTGAAATCAGCCACAGATGCCGTCAATCCTGAGGTCTAAGCTGGAATACCTTGGAAAAGTATGTCTCCGCTGCTGTTATTAGACTAAAATAGAGGTGGCGTTCGTGACGCCGGAGTCAAACCACATTATTTAGTTTCGAAATTGTAGCATTATTTTAGGATTATGTTTTTATTTAATTTCTTCTGTTTTTATATAATATTTTGTTTTTGTATACTTAAAATTTTCAAACAGTTTATTTAAAGAAATAAGTCAATAGATTTTATTATTTGTTTTAGATACTCTACCGTTTATCTGTGAAGAATCCAGTTTGTGTTACTGATGTATGTTTTTATTTATTACTAGCTGACCCGGCAATCGTTGTATTGCCATATAAATAAAAAAATGTTAAGAGTGAACAACCCTTATCACTTAGGGGTATGAAAAATAGATAGTAGCCGATTCTCAGACCTATTGAATATGCATATAAAATTTGTTAAAAATCGGTGAAGCCGTTTTGGAGGAGTAAGGTAACTAACATTTTGACACGAGAATTTTATATGTAAGATATGTTTATTTTATTCTAGTCTACACTTTTCTAAAACCGTGCAAAAGAACTTCAGCACATTGTTGAATAACTTAATATGCTCGCAGTTTAAAGTAGCTAATATTATCTACTTTAAAAGACTTACAAAAAGAAAGATTTGATAAGAAGAAGCACCGACGTAATAAAAGAAAGAAAAAATAAAGTGTAATAAAATAATAATTTTGGTATCGAGAGAAAAGAATTACAATATGATAAACATTGGCGACACAGATAGATATTAAATGTATATATTAAGTCATGTTTGTATTCGTTGTTATTTTAGGTTCTCTCATTTGAAACAATTGAATAATGTTCACAGGTGCTTTGAATCAAATACCAGCTATCTAAATATTGAAAGGATGGATTTGCATTGTCTATTATGGTAGGGGAGCCCATGATGCTAAATGTGTAGAAACTCGAGCGTCAGTGGGACCTATATGATTGTGTAGATTAGACGTTAGAATGAAGAAAAGGTTATATGATATTTTTCGATTTACCTGGGTGTTTCTTGTTTGAAGGGTACATGCAGTCCACCTGGTGGTAAGCGATTACTGTCCATGTCCATAGACATCTGTAATCAACCCCAGATAGGATTATATATTCCTACCTGAGGTCGACCACAGATGCACCGCTGTCAGGACTAAGCTGAGACATCTCGGAAAATGTCTCCCTTACCACACCCTTCAAACTAGAACACAGCCGCACTTAACACTGCTGTCATGAGGTAGAAATAGGTATGACGGTTCCGCTGGAGCCGAACCACAAGGGGTGCAAGCAACCACCTTAAATATTCGACAAAATAGAGATCTCCTAACTATTAATGCCTCCTTTAACTTACTTTTTTCCATATTTTCCTTAAAGTACCTATTCCATATCTCGCACGTCTTGCTTAGGAAAATTATCATCATTTCCTACCTCGAGATTTATTCAAAATTCTCATACAAATTGTTGAATCAGAAGCGTCGTAAATAAACCAAATGTAGCTCAAACTGCCGGAATCTCGGCATTTTTCTTAACCGCTATCACTGTGTCTTCTTTGTAATTACGAGACGCGAATTCTTCTTGTTCATCATACATTACTTCTTTAATATCATCAATGGCAGATAAGGTTCATTCGTAAATCGCAATGGATGTTAAACTTTATAAGTTTTAATACTTAGGTCTTTTCTAATCCTTACACAGCGTCCACGGCGATTGTAAACTATTCCCCGACATAATTTCGTGCGTTCCCTCAAAAACTTCCCGGAAGGGCGTTAGCTTATGTTTTATTTCACCAAGGGAGAGGAAAAGTATGGAAATCCTCAGTTGCACTCAATCTACATAATAAGCCAACCTAGGAATGATAAACTGTTCATGTTTTATTCATACATCTTTTAGCAAGTATACCACTTGGTAAGACAGTAAAATTTAATGTAAAGTTTATTTTTGGTTAATCTTTCTGGAGTCTGTTGTTTTGGTTTATATTTCGTAGTCGCTTTTACTAAGAATAACGAATTTAGCAGGTGTTTATAAATTAAATGACCGCAACTTATTGCAACTAATCGGTATGTATTATGCGACAGTAATTGGATTATTTTTGGTCAACTCATTATCGTCTCACTTCTGGGCATGACATCCAATGCTCGATTTTCAGAGTAAGAGGGGCTTATTCCACCGAGATTTTTAAAGTTTCCGATATGTTGGTCACTATGTTTTACTTCGCCGTTTTCTTTGAAATTTTTCGAACCTCAGACCTTGAGATTAGGGGTTTAGTTTTTAACTACTATGAGAGTTATTTACAAAAATGTCAAAGGTATGTGAAATCTACCAATTCGCACTAGGCTATCGCGGTGAACTCTGGTCAAAACTTTCACGCTGAGATGATTGCCGCACCCAGGCACTGGGCTATGGGTTCATGAAGAATCAATAACTATATATACGTAATATTTTACAATAAACATTTAAAGTCAAGTATTAAAATGTTTATAATCCAACGACGTAAATACTGAAATTGCTACAATATCCAAATATTCTAATACCAGAGGCATTTGAATGAACCACCAGATGTACTGTCCTAAGTAATTAAATTCCATAAGAAAATCCGCAAATTTTAACTTGGAAAGAACAGATTTTTTTTTATTTCCATTCCATTCCGTTTCTATTCTTGACGACTTTATTCCCCCGACAGATGCAAACATCGCATGGAATTCGCGGAAAAATGGGACGAGGTTTTTACAATTTCCGAGTATTTAAATATATGAACTGATATTAAATTATTGTTTATTAACTTCATAAAATGTAAAATGATATTCCAATTGATAGATGAGAATTGATGTTGTGATAAATTGTTATGTAACTATATTGTACTCGTTAATGTTATCTATTCTGCAAATTACTTTCTTCTTCTTCTTAACAATAAGTTCTTTGGTGTTTTCTGGTTAGAAGGATCAATTGTAAAGGGTATGGTAAGGGAGACTTACTTATCCGAGGCATTCCAGCTTAGCCCTCAGGTACCAGCGCATTTGTGGGCTTTTGCTATTACTATAATATAAAAAAAATCCATAAAACACCGCAAAATTAAAGAGGAAAAAATCTAAAAGGAAGGACGTTGTTATAAATATAAACATTTTCTTGCAAGGTGATATCGAGAGCCACCAAACCGTAAACCGATACGGAACACGGTATCAGGGATAAAAATAAGGGATAATTTATTCCGGATAACGTACATCCGGTTAACGGTCTACCGGACAGTAAATTCAGACACATCCGTAATACTGCTATGAATATATAGAAGTCTAGAACTTTTACTAGCTTGTGACGGATTTTAATATATTGGACAAAAGATATTCTACCATTAGTATATTTATGATATAAAGTTAGCAGACGAGCAGTCCACCAGATGGTAAGTAACTACTGCCGCCAATGGACATCTGTAATCAACCCCAGACAGGATTTGATATTCCTACCTGAGGTCAACCACAGATGCGCCGCTACCGAGGACTAAGCTGGAACGCCTCGGAAAAGTATGTCTCGCTTACCATACCCTTCAAACCAGAGCACAGCAGCGCTTAACGTTGCTGTTATGAGACAGAAATAGGAAATTACAAGAAAACTGATATTCTTAACTAAACCAAGGTAAGAAAAGCCTTATTCTAAGAACCAGTAAATAAATATCTCATGTTTGAGTAACCGGATATACCAGAAGCTTCAATACGACTTTCCTGTAAATATATTATTTTCTTTTCCTTTTGATATCTCATAGATACAATTTCTATTCATTAAATTCGAATCCATAATAATTATTATTGAAAGAACAATGATAAATAGCCTTTTGGAATGATGTTCAGCTTCGTCAAATGGGTGTCCGAGGTTACAATTTTTAAAAATTATTTCCTTATTAGAAATTCTAAGAAGACACACTTGGCCAGTGGTGGACTAGGGTTTAAGACCAGTGTCATTCTAAGCTCCAGGGCGGTAGTAGCCACTTACCATCAGCTGGACTCATCATCATCATCATCAACCCATTACTGTCTCACCTGCATGCTCGTCTGCTCCTCTCATATTATAAAAAAAAAAAATAATAGATACCACAATTAAATATAAATCTGTAAAGAGTAGTATCAAGAGAAGTAGAACCAGTACAGTTCAAAGGGAAGGTACCACCGCCTAAGCTCTTTCTAGCGTGAAGTAATTCTTGCTTTTCGGTGGGTGTGGATGCCGGGTAACTTACATAAGGCGACCATCTTAGTCGTCAAAAGAGACAACGCATCTGTGATCAGATTCAGGTACTATATGGATTTTTTCTAACATTGAAGTAGATAATGATGGTAAGTGGCGTCCATAATCCATCCTAGATATGCTTTCATTAGGCATTATTATACAGAAGAAGAAGTAGCGGCGGCGGTGCCTCTGGAGTCGAACCACGGAGGGTTCTACCAACTTCAAATATTTGATTTACTTACAAGTATCCACGGGCAGCAGTGGCCACCAACCATCAGCTGGACTCATCTGATGATGATCAACTCATTACTGTCCCACTGCTGGGCACGGGTCTCCTCTCAGAATGAGAAGGATTAGACCACAGTCCAACGCACTGGCCACGTGCGAAGTGTATTTTTTTTAATCGCTTAGTTATGCAAGTTTCCTCACGATGTTTTACTTCACCGTTCAAGCAAGCGATAATTAATTTGTAATACGCTCATAATTTAAAAAAGTCAGAGGTGCGTGCCTGAGATTTGAACCTCGGACCCCTCAATCAAGAGGCCGAGTTTCTTAACCACTAGGCTATCACTGTACGTACAGCTGAACTGCACGCTCGTTTTCTACATTATACTTATAAAAGTAATAGTAATGTGTCATATTTAAGAAGATAATTGTTACACATTCTACACGTACTTAATCAGAGCCCAAAGAGTGCGACCTACATCTGAAGCGCACTAATAGCACTCTTTACCTACTCTTTTAGGTGGACGAAGAAATAAATTTTAGTTTTCTGGTCACTTCTAGTCGACATACATATAAATAAGCTTCTTCGTGTCTAAAGCGACTTCTTAGCGGATATACAAAGGTATTGTATGATCAATATTATTTATTTCTCAATATATCATACTTATAACTAACTTGATGACTGTAAAGTTTAACTTTGTGTCTTAACATCAGTGCTATCGATTTAGCTTTCAATAAATAATAATAATAACCATTTATTTCAGACAATATAAACAAAGATACAAAAGTATAATTGAATACAGAGGTCCATATCATATATACCTTACAGACTAACATACATATTAATATATACTTATAACTAAATCACGTATTTGCGGCGACGTGAGACGCGGGTCTGGTGACTGCCGGGGGTCCTCTCCGTCCACGGAATTCCCGAACACAACTCCCTTCGGCCACAGCTCCTCCTTCAGGAAGGTCGACAATTGCTCGGTTGGGACGCGTACAACAAATGAACTAAAGTTCACTGCGTTACGCGCCTCCAACTTCTCGACCACCAGTCGGGTATTGGTGTTGATCGCCAAGTACTCCACTACGTCAGACGGCTTTGTGTTGTAGTGAAGCCGCGAGACATACACGAGCGTTACTGGAACAGCAGGACGCAGTACATGATCCGCTCCTGTCGGTGCTGTGCCACATTGGTTACGAAAAGGAGGCTTCTTCCTCTTCCGCTCGACTTTAATAAAGCCATCCTTGTCTGCCACATGGTTGGACACCGCACTGCGACGGGGTTCGATGCGGGCGTTCCCGCTTTCCCTCTCTGGCCTCGTTGTCTTCCGCTTCCCGGGTAGCTGATAAACATTAAGGAAATTTTGATTTAAAATTATTTTAGTGTAGATTTTAATGTGTTGTATTCTAGTAAAATACTTTATTTTAACCTTAATTAATTTAGTTTAAATAAAGATTAATATAGTATTTAATGTCGTTATCATGCTATTGGCATACATATGTTTAACTAGCTGACCCGGCAAACTTTGTACCGCCTCAAAATCTACTTATCAAATATATTTCATATAAAATATAACCTATGTTACTCGTGGATAATGTAGCTTTCGAATGGTGAAAGAATTTTTAAAATCGGTCCAGTAGTTTTTGAGCCTATTCATTACAATCAAAAAAACAAACAAAGTTTTCCTCTTTATAATATTAGTACAGATAAATGATCATTAATAAAAAAGTACAAAAATAAAATATAAATATAATATTTTTTTTTACATAAATGATACAAACTAATGTTACATAATACAATTTCTGTTAACTGTACGTCCGCTTCCTATATACAAGTACGTACCCAAGACACCGTTCAATACGAGTGGCATATCCAGAAACACAATATCAAGGGTTCAAGGGTAGGGGCTCAGCGTGGCGCAGACAGGTGAAATAGTGCGAAAAATTGCCCCGCGGTCAAACGGGTTCGTTCTACGCCATTGTACTTGACGAGTGGCAGTTTTGTTATGTTCCGAATCTCACTTTTTTGCGTGAGTGTACCCAGATTATTACTTTGTGTAGAAAATAGGAAACACTTTAATTAAAAGTATTTTAATGAAAAGTGGTAAGTGTGCGTTACACTTTATTGGCTAGAAGTTGTCTACCGTTCTGTTTAGTCTACCTTAGATTATATTTTGGGATGAAAGAGTAAAGCGAAAATCATGTAATTAAAACTATTTCATTGAAAGTAGATCAACGTACGTGCACCATTGTATAGACTTTTAAAATGTCGTCTAGAAGTAGAATAAATTAGCAATTTTCTGTAATTTGAATATTTCATACTTATAATGTAGTGACGTCAGCCATCCGTCTATCAAGTATATCATGTAGTATAATGAGAGTATGTAGGTAAAGAGATTAGAGAACCCTTATTTAGGTTTTACACTAAAACTTTAAATCTCAGGGACAAGGGTTTTGAAACAAAAACTTTGACTTAACAACCAGAGTTCAAAGAAATTAACAAGGGCAATCAGTTTATTCCCTAAACAGTAAACCCAATTTTGAAGAACTTAACGCATTTTGCAAAAGCCAAAACAATTTCAAAGTAATTTAATCTTTATTTTGCCTACGTTTCTTGTGCAAGCACTTAATCTTGTTTAAACCTTATTCTAGCTGAAGTCTTTTGAAAACAATTTTAATTAAACTTTCAATTTCCAACAGGTAGAATTAATTTGGGACACAAGATAAAATCTGTTATGAACTTTCATGTTTCGCTTTTAACGGGTTAAAGTTCAACACAAGAGTCACTTACATATGAAATACGTTATTAGGGTTAAAATGAAACATCATTACTAAGACTTGACGGTGGTATAACCCTTTGTGGTTCGACTCCGGCGGCACCACCGCCACACCTATTTCTACCTAATAACAGCAGTGTAAGGCGCTGCTCTGTTCCGGTTTGAAGGGTGTGGTAAGGGAGACAGACTTTTTTGAGGCGTTCCAGCTTAGTCCTCAGGGGTAGCGGCGCATCTGTGGCCGACCTCAGGTAGGAATATCTACTAATCCTATTTGGGGTTGATTACCGATGTCCATGGGCGGCAGTAGCCACTTACCATCAGGTGGACTGCATGCTCGTCTGCTACTCTTATATTATAAAAAAAAGACTTCGCTGTCTGTCCGTCTGTCACAGAGTTCTATCTCTGGAACCGTAATAGATAGACACTTGAAATTTTACAGAGGATGCATAACCTTGGCCTCTATAACAACAAATACTAAAATAAAATAAAGTTGAATATAAAAAGGGGTCTCCATACAACAAACCGGTATTTTTCGAACTAATTGTTGAACCGTAGTAGGAAGACCGTTGTAATGTTTGCAATGCATTTGCCACTAAACAAGTTATTATAATAAATACAAATAATTAAAATTTAATGGTAAGGAAGCCTCCAAGTGCGAGTTCGACCCTTAGTTGGCGAATTATTATTAAAGTAATAATAAAAAAAATGTTTTTACTTATCTAATAGGTAAATGTTCTCGTAACTAATATATTTATGATTTCAAGAACTTCTTTATTACATTACGGGAAATTTCAACTTATAGTCATCTTTGAAACAAATAACTGAGAGGTCAAGAGTTGTACTAAGAACCGATCACTCATATGTTGGTACAGCTGGATACTAAATTGTTACGTCGATTACAAAAACAAGCTTATAACGAACCCGCTAAGTCCTACATAATATAAAAATACCGGAATGCGAAAATTGTACACAATGGTAGTCAAACTATATAACTTTTCCTTTAATTACATACCGTGATCCTTAAATTACATACTGTGTTCAATCACATTGACATTATGAGACACTTTTAACTCTCAAACAATACTCCTGAGTATACCGAGTGAATTTTTCAAATAGGCCTTCAGAGCCAAATCCGAAACTACTCGTATAAGAATTACCGAAAAATGCTGAAAGGAGTTACGAGGCCGATTTTGATAAAAAAATAATACTGCATCATTACTTTTTTAAAATATCTTTTTCCCTAGCCGGGAATCGAACGAGTTCATTTTGAAAAAAATACACCTCTATATTATTCCACTATCTGATAGTATCGCTAATCCCTATAGATTCGGATTTGGCCCTGAAGACCTATTTGAAAAATGCACCCTGTATACATAGTATGTGATTTATTCAATGAGAAAAAATAATAAATATTAATTTGTCGGGGAATTGAACCTGAACTTTACCTTTGAACTTCGAGTTTATATGACCGTTCATTAGAAGAAAATATAATCCAAAGTTGTACACTCACCAACTGATGACATACAACGCAAGACCGGTAAGACCGGTTGGAATATACCGTTGGAGTTATAAGGTGGTACCGCCTAGAGACTACTGCCGCCCATGGACATCCCGCTCTTCAAACCAGTATCTACCCTTACCATGAGTTTTTACGTTTTGACAAATATGACTGTTTTGGTATTTGTTTACGTATTGCCCATATAATTTCCAATCAGCGCCCCTAGCGGATTGTATCAGAACTATAGTGTCAGTAGCGTAACATTAAATGTCTAATTGACAAAATGGCGGTTTATGTTTTGTCTCTCTTTTTTGAGAACATATGATGTGTACGTTTACTCAGTCTACTGCAGCAAACGGAACAGAATAATGGATTGAGTAAACGTAACGTAAACTTGTGGGATGTTTTGAAAACTCATGGTAAGGGTACAGAACACAACAGCGCTTAACACTGCTGTTATTAGGTAGAAATAGATGTGGCGGTGGTGCCGCCGGAGTTCAACCACAAAGGGTTCTTTTATATACATGTTGTAAAAACATAAACTGCTAATAATGACTCACTGTTATATATTTTTTTCTCGCAAACAACGCTATTTGCGTATCTGATGTAGATGCTCGGAAACCAGAGCTCCTAAATTCTAGACTAGATAAAGATAAATTTAGCGTGAAGTTCCGGATATTGAACTGTGGGGTTATGTAACGGAATGAAATGGATGATAAGGATAGTTTATGTTTTTTATGTAACAGAAGAAGTGAAGCGTGCTTGGCTGATTTTAAGTGTTTTTAATGTAATATAGAAGTAGCACACGAGCATTCTCCCTGGTAGTTAGTAGCCACTGCCGTGCGTGGGAATCTGCAATCAACCTCAAATAACGCTTTCACTTTCTATACTCACAACCCACATTAGAATTCCCTGTATCATGGGTGCTATGGACAAACATAGAGACAAATACACAAACACCCAGACCCAGAAACAGAAACCTAAATATCATTTAGATTTCTGTCTGGCCGGGGATCGACCCGGGACCCTCTGCGCGTCAGACCGGTATGGTGACCGCTCAGCCACGCGGGTCGTCAAAGATAAGATTAGATTCCTACCTAAAGTCGGCTACAGATGCGCTGTTACCCCTCAGAAGTAAGCAGGAATGGCTCGGAAGATTATGTCTCCCTTACTAAACCCTTCAAACCAGAATACACCGCGCTTTACATAGCAGTCTTAAGTGCTGTGATCAACTGGCATAGCAAGAGATTTGCTTTTGTCAAAGATACTTTTTAAATTAAGATACAACAGATTTGCACTTTTAAAAAGTGGATATAGATCTTTTAAGCAAAGTGCCATTTTTTATCTAGAATCATTTAGGTCTTCCAACGTCCTTCATTAAGTCTCTTAGATGAAAATTAATGCTATATACGTTAAATAGATATAAAGAATAAAACGATGACATAATTGTACTCAACGAGGCAGGGTACTAAATAAATTGAGCTCAAAAGCTTTAAGATTCAAGAACTTTTAGGTCACCTTTGCAAAAAGGGACCGAATTTTTCTTTCTGTAATCCGAGATACTTTTTGCGTTTCGAACTTTTTGTTTTTATATCCAAATTGAAATACTAACAGAAAAGGTATATTTGGGCAGCGGTAACCATTTTACGATGCCTTTGAATCAACCAAACGTGACATTATATTTGTTATGTTAAAAAGTCGCAAAGGCTTTTAGACTATGAATTTTAGGTCAAACTGTCATATATAATGATAAACAAAATAAAATTCCTTTATTTCAGGTAACTAAAAGCCCATATAATATGTGTTAGTGACAGATTACTTATAAGCTATGTTAGTACCTATTATATTTTATTACCATTTATTAAATTATTATATTATATTATATTAGTTAGTTATCATGTCAAAGATTTATTAAGAATTACAATTGTTTGCTTGGGCAGTGATAGCCTAGTCGTTAAGAAACTCGGCCTGTCGTTTGAGGGGTCCGAGGTTCAAATCCCAGGCACGCCTCTGATTTTTAAAAGTTTTGTGCGTATTAAAAATTAATTATCATTGCTAAACGGTGAAGGAAAACATCGTGAGAAAACTTGCATACCTGAGAGATTTATAAAAAAAAACTCAAAGGTATGTGAAGTTTACCAATACGCACTTGGCCAGCGCGGTGGACTATGGCCTAATCCTTCTCATTATGAGAGCAGATCCGTGCTCAGCGGTGGGGCGTTAATGGGTTGATGATGATGACAATTATTTGCTGTTAAGATTAAAATGTCATTCAGGAGCTATTTACTATTACAGGCCATTCTATAACATAAACACATTTTATAGAAACTTTAGCGTTGTGGATTGTTTGTTTTGGAGTTGATTTCCCAAGCACTTCTAATTTTCGAAGTAATGTTAGAAATTAGAAACAAAGGGAAGGAGTAGAAGTAGATTTATTGTCTTTCATTTTCTTCAAGAGATATCTGTAAAAATCCTTTTCAAAGTGTGAAGTGTGAAACAACACTCGGCCACTGGTTTACTTTCTAATCCATTTTTAATCTGAGAGGAATCCGTGTCCAGCAGTGGGACGAGGGTGGCTTGATGACGATGATGATATTTATCATGCATTAACACATCTTTCATGCACTTACATTGGAATTAGAATAAGAACTAGTATCTCTTTATCTATCTGATAGAAGGTGGTAGAACCCTTTGTGGCTCGACTCCGGCGGCACCACCGCCACACCTATTTCTACCTAATAACAGCAGTGTTAAGTGCTGCTGTGTTCCGGTTTGAAGGGTGTGGTAAGGGAGACATACTTTTCCGAGGCGTTCCAATTTAATCCTCAGGGGTAGCGGCGCATCTGTGACCGACCTCAGGTAGGAATATCTAATCCTATCTGCGGTTGATTACGGATGTTCGTTGGCGGTAGTAGCCACTTACCATCAGGTGGGCTGTATGCTCGTCTGCTACTCCTACATTATAAAAATAATAATAACACTATAAAAAATTAAAGATAAATCATCCGAAATAAATAACTAAACAAAGCTATACTTCAAATAATAACAATATTTTTACACCCAAAACCGTCCGATTAGTACACAAGGCGCACACAATTCTCATTTAGAGCCGTATCTTTTATTCCTAACTTTTTCGTTCCCAAGCCTTTACTGGGCTCGTTAAAACATTTTTCTTTGAGATAAAAACGTATCGACTATCCCCTTTCCGATAATCGAAAGTTTCTCGAGGGAGCGTCGGAAAATCTAAAGGAATGATAGGATCATAAGTATTGCAGACTTTTGTTATTTGCTGCGTTTTCTGTGTTGCTAGGTTGTTGATTATTGTTAGATAGGAGGTCATGTGATTTATTTAGTTACAATGAGTATTAAACTAAGGCTAAAATCTCTTTTTTTTTGTTTACGAGTGGGAAACCTTCAAAAGGTACCCGGTGTCGTGGGAGCGACGTAGGGTTATGTGGGCCGTCCTCGACGCTGCGTAGAGGGCTCTGGGATCACCAAAGGAACGCAACCGGAGCCCTCTTAGCGCGTTGCCCCGTCGGGCTCCCTCCAGGTGAGGTGAAAACTAAACTAGGCTAAAAACGTAGCCTTTCAATAAGAGAACATTATGAGAACACTAATATTACTGAGGATTTAAAAAAGAAGGGTGTTTGAGAATAATTCGCCCTTGGCCAGCACGGTGGATTATGGCAAAAGTCCATGGAAAGAGAAGACCTGTGTCCCAAAGTTCGACAGTACAGGAAAAATAAGGAGTTAACAAAGAACAATCGATGTGTTATTTCGTTAGTCGAAGGACAATCGATATGTTATGTGTTATCTCAGATTGATATAACTAATATCAATCTGAGATGGTGTCCGTAAAACATGGGATAAACTTTTGTATAAAAATATTGTTAATGTTACTCTATAGAGTAACATTAACAAGAGGCTTATTAGGGCTTATTAGGGAGTAGATTATTAGGGCTATAGCCCTATGTTTAATATCTTGAAGTAAAATAGAGATACTATTAAGTTGTTATATAAACCTCAGGTAAGATTTTCCGTTATTTACCTAGTTAATTGAAAAGCGTCTCTCTTATTTGACATCGGTTAAGACGTCTATTAACAACAAAGACCTATGTCACTTTTTTAAAAGGTTCCACATGTATGTCTGGAAGTCCTAAAATAGTTCTAAATCAACTTCGAGGAGTCAATCAACAAATATATAAAGAACTTTAGTCTATTTCTTTACTTTTTACCTGATAAAGTAAAGTTTTCAGACGTATATTATATTATATATGTATCATAGATATATTATCCTACTGAATGGTATGTATGTCTCATTCTTTGGCACACCCTACAGACTAAATGGGTTGACGTATTCTAACATAAGGTGACGTGTGAGGGGTTCGTTAAACTCTAAATTATAGTAGTCACATTGGCTATATTTTTAAGCCGTCATGTTTTTTGGTTTCATAATAATTACATTTACACTGGTTGGATTTACTTAATAAGCACAATTAATTTTTGTAACAATCATTATGAAAACAGAGCAGTAGTACCCTTACCATGAGTTTTTACGTTTTGACAAATGACTGTTTTGGTATTAGCTTACGTATTGCCTATACAATTTCCAATCAGCGCTCCTAGCGGATTGTATCAGAACTATAGTGTCAGTAACGTAACATTAAATGTCTAAATTGACAAAATGGCGCTTTATGTTTTGTCTCTCTTTTTTGCGAACATGTGAGGCAGACAAAAAGGCTTGAGCACTTACTTACGATTACGTTTACTCAGTCTACTGAAGCAAACGGAACACAATAATGGATTGAGTAATATTGTGGGATGTTTTGAAGACTCATGGTAAGGGGACAGATTAATTTTTAATTTACTCATATTTATTATTTGACCTCAATTTTTTACTAAAGTTTTACTTACGAAAAGCAAATGTATTTCTGAAAAGGAACACTGACATTCAAGGTCCAGGCTACCATTTCAAAGCATTCAGTTTCAAAATTATGTTCATAAATGTAAACTAAACTCCGATAATAGATAGAAACCCAACAGAGGGACGATGTGTTCGTGATGACATCATGTAGGTCATGCAATAAATATTGTCAACTATTTGGCATTGCAACGAGTGAGTAAGCCGTAAAAAGTCGTAGGTTCGAATTCCGTGGGAGGTAATGGCAAGGCATTTCCTTGTATCTGCCAAATTAATCCCACTCACTTAAGAGTGTCATATAAAATATCCAGTTGCATTTCCAAAAACTTTTTTTTAATTTTTATAGGGTTATCAGTTATATAGATTTCTTCAATATTGCTTCTTTCGCCCTTGAAATTAGATCCAAATACATTAACGACATAATTCCAAAATTAGATGTCTTTACGAAGAGGTCGAATATTGAACCACCGGGCAAGAAGTATGAAAACTTTTGTATAAAGACAAGTATACAAATAATTACAATTCCGATTAAATAATACAAGAGAGGCATAAATAGCAAGGGGGTATCAGGTATGTTGCCAAATTTCAGGGTGAAGTTGAAACTCCTTGTGTAGGTGTTACAATACCCATCAAACTAGAACATAGGAGAGCATAACTCGTTTTATGTATGTAATATAAAAGTAGCACATGAGCATGCAGTTCACCTGATGTTAAGCTACTGCCGCCCATGAACATCTGCAATCAATCCCAGACAAGACCAGATACCCACCTAAGGTCGGCCACAAATGCGCTGCTATCCTTGAGGACTAAGCTAGAATTCCTCTGAAAAGTATGCATCCCTTACCACACCCTTCAAGCCAGAACACAGCAGTGCTTAACACTGATGTTATTAGAAATAGGTGTGGCGGTGGTGCCGCCGGAGTCGAACCACAGAAGGCTAGATCCACTCTGTGGTTCGACTCAGCTTTAAAGCTCATATTAAATGCGTGGACTGAGCTGAAGATAAAAGCTATTTTAAAATTATTTCTATATAAGAGAATGTGCTTACTGACGTTATACTGTGAGTGTTTTCTATTTATTTTTGGGACAAATCTTTTGGCAAAACTAACACAGTAGTTTGCCAATGTCCACTCAATTTCATCCGTTGAGGCAATAAAATACTGATTGTGTTCGTTGTATAAAATATTTTAGAATAAACCAGATTGGATATTCTGGGAGGAAATAGAGAAAATAACTAATAATCGGTCAAGTATGAGTAGAACTGGCACATGGACGAGTTGGTACCACGATTTTTTTTTATTTCTTATTTCTGTATTTGTTAATATAGCGACGACTTATACTTCGAGAAATCAAGTCAACAAGTTCAGAAACATGAAAAATAGAGATAAAGCTCTTAAAATTAGAGATAGGTAAATTCAGAATTATGTATAGAAAAAATCATCATCATCATCAACCCATTACTGTCCCACTGCTGGGCACGGGTCTCTTCTCATAATGAGAAGGATTAGGCCATAGTCCACCGCGCTGGCCAAGTGCATATTGGTAGACTTCACATACATTTGAGATTTGTTGAGATGGAAAAATTATAGTTTAAAAACTAAAAATAAAAAAGTAGTTAATCTTGACGATCCTGATGAGAGGAATGGGAATACATACATACATACAGGCCAAGCTAATAAAAGCGTGGTAAAATGTATCTCAAAGATTTTACAGCACATAATAAAATGATGTACAGTAAAAATTCAAATCCCATACAATTTTTAAATGTGTTTCTAAAACAAGTGTTGTACCAACAATTAACAGGCCCCAAATTTAAAGTCAAAATAAACGAAGTGTCGTAAACCAACCCCTATTTACAACGTCATTGGTATTCTAGACAAGGGTGTCGAGAGAAATTGTATTACTTTACACTAAACCCTTTACAATTGTTAAATTCAAAAGCCTTGTTTAAAACTATTATAAAACAGGACCGATGGCGGCAACGTTACTTGAATAAATAAAGGCAAATTATCTTATGAACTTAGAGATCTTAATATATTTTAATACTAAAGATACTGATGGTAACATTTTATTCCTTGAAAATTTATTGGGCATATGAATTCTTTTTTAAATCTGTATTGATATAAAGATACTGACACACACACACACTAAACACATTCACCCGCAACACACGCATGGATGCGTGCATATGCACCTATACATACAAACAAACACACACAAATGCATACTCGCACGCAAACGCACAAAAATATAAAACACATATCTATTTCTACTTAATAACTAACTGCAGTGCTAAGCGCTGCTGGGTTCATTACCCTTAGTATGAGGTTTTACATTTTGACAAAAATGACTGTTCTTGTTTTTGTTTACGTATTTCCCGTATATTTCCAATCAATTCTAATACAATTCGCTAGGGACGCTGATTGGAAATGTATGGGCAAATACGTAAACAAATACCAAAACACTCATTTTTGTAAAAACGTAACAGCTCATACTAAGGGTACTGATTTGAAGAGTGTGGTAAGGGAGACATACTTTTTCAAGGGGTTCCAGCTTAGTCCTCAGGAATATCTGTGCATCTGTAACCGACCTCAGGTAGGGATCTAATCCTATCTGGCGTTCATTACAGATGTCCATGCGCGGTAGTATGCAACTATGCACTTACCATCAGGTGCACTGCATGCTCGTGTGCTACTTCTGTATTATATAAAAAACACGTTCATTCCGCCCTTACAACACCTTACTCTCAAGTGCATATATCAAAAACTGGCGCATCAATTAAAGGCTTAAAGTATTCCAACTCCTTCGAACCTCATCGGCATTCGGGGCGTGGGGCTCGTAAAAATTGGTATTACTTCACACTTAGCCCTCTTGACATTCCGGCCGCGAGCCGCTTCTGCATTGAAAGTGCCAATTACCTGACTCCGCGCCGTTACACGGAGCTCATGATTGATGCTGTGTATGTTTCCCCGTTTTTTGATATGGCTTTGTTCGAAGTTATCAGTACCAGTAATAACTTAGTATGAGGGTAAGCGTTTTTTGATTTAATTTTGTTTGAAGATATTGCTAGTATACCTAAAGCAGTAGTTTGTATTAACTGAAGGAGGAAATCATTTGTTATGTTTTACTGCCCCATAGAAGCGTCCAAGGTCTGATGTTCACCAAGTTTCAAGGGAGTGGTATGACCATCTCAGGGCTAAAACACATATACATGTTACTTCGTCGCATGGTGACATGTTATGATGTTTGGCGACATTGTGTCATGTCGTAACTTTTTAGGTTCCGCGTCGTAGATTTTCAGGACCCGGTAATGTGTCGTGACTTTTTAAGATGGTAATAACTGACGTATTCCTGTTGTATTTTTTAAAAGTAATTTTCATTCATGATGAAAAAATGCCTTAATACATATTTCTATGTCTTTGTGTGTAATGTTATTACTACGCGTGTCGTAAATAATCACGATACGGCGTCGTGATGTGACGCAACGTCGCTACGTGCCACTATGGGTCACCGTGTCATTTTTAGTGTTCTGTCTTCAAGAACAACATGTTTGCGACCGATTTGATGTAGGACTCCTGTTTTATATGAAATTGGTTACAGATGTCCATGGATGATAGTGACATGACATCAGATGGTCCATTAGTTTTCAACTTAGCTTAGAAAAAAATCAGTCTGTGAGAATAAAAACTTTCGTTGAAAGCACGTTGAAAGCTAATAACTTATTTATGGCATCTTTAAAGTCCATCAGTATTTACAAGCACTTACCAAGGGCCATAAATTCGAAGGGCTTAACTTTTGTCCGCTCAATATTCGTTTTACGACTTGTTTCAATTCACTCGCTCGTAAAGTGAATGTTTATAAATAAATTGAATTATAATATGAAACACTCGTTTGTGGAAAAAACTCATATAGGAAATAGGAGGAAGGATTATTTTGGGGGTGATAAATCTCTTCGTGATTTCAATGAGGTAGGATTGTCGTTTAATACCGCTTATTTTTGCAATAACAGCAGTGTTAACCACCGCTGTGTTCTGATATGATGGGTGTTGTAAGGGACACATACTTTTCTAAGGCATTTTAGCTTAGTTCTCAGGTGTAACGGCGCATCAGTAGCCGACCTCAGATAGGAATGTATTCTTATCTGTGGTTAAAAACATATGATCATGGGCGGCAGTAGCCACTTTTATAATATAGGAGTACAAGCCTGATTGTTTGTACTTCTATATTAAAAAAATATATATTATATATTCACAATTATTTCATCCTCGGGGAGAAAAAATGTATGAGTCGTTTTAATTAATGGCTTGTCATTGAAATAATCGGATTTATCCTGGACATGATAAGTTCCCAGGTTTCAAACAAATTCTTTCAAAAACTACTGATTGTCCTCGACATCTTCAAACTAGGACAAATCCTATAAAGCCTGGTTGATTGGTAGCCCTACTTAGAGCAACCGTATAGCGCTGTTGTTTCCGATAACCTGATTTGAAAGATGCTAAGATAGACTTGCTTTCATGTCACATTTTCTCTTTGTACATTAGGGTCACTTTCGAATCTATGATCAACTTCAGGTCTCTCTGTTCTTCGTGGAGTTGAATCCAGATGTTCACGGATTGCAGAGCATTTGCTATTTAATTGAGTTCATTGTCCTGTACCTACCTATGTTATGGGTATATTGGGATAAAATTGATCACTGGCCACTAAATCTGAAGTTGCAGTTATGTGCTAAAATTACATACATATGTGACAGATGGCCTTCAATTAATTTTGTTAAACAAATCTGTGGAACCTTGGATACTTATCTGTGAGAAATATTATGTATTCACAGATTTAAGAAAGATGCAAAAAAGCTCTACTTCAGCTCTTTTTTTCCAAAAATGTCTGTTTTGCATTTGTTTACGTATTTGCCCATACATTTCCAATCAGCGCCCCCATCGGACTGTATCAGAACTGATGGTGATGGTCATAGGCAGTTCTTCTAGTGTTGCAATTTTTCATAAGCGTTGGTGACGGTCTTCCATCAGGTAGGCCGTTCACATTTAAGTTTAATCATAAAATAAATATTTAAAAAAATATTCGTAATATTCCAAAAAATATTTCCCAAAAACAACGCTGGACAAAACAATAATAACGCTGGATGAACAAAATCCAAGTGCGAAAACCTTAATGCGATCTTTAAGGATCATAAAATTTTATTATCACGCCAGTTAGTTACGAAGGCAGAAGATAAAGGGAAAATATAGTTCCGGAAAACCTACAAAAAATAGGTCATCGAGGTATAGAGACACCATGGCAAAGTTTCTTCTTAGGATAACGATTTTGTCACAATTGTTACAAATACAGTCACAGTCACACTTGTTTTTTTTTGTATTTCATGTATGGCATTTGTACTAATTAATTGATCTCAAATATCACATAAATATCACTGCGGTGATACAATTATGTACCTTTAAATATGATATAAGAATTTATTATTTATACTCTTGGCAAATTTGAACAAAAAAACAAAAACAATTTAATTATTAATTCTACCAAAAGCGAATGCATGATAAATAATGAATTTCACGGAATTATCGGGTGAACTCTAATTAAAACGTAACGTACAATAGGTCCTTCCATATAAACATATTGAAATTACTATTTTGTAAATTCTCGGAAGCCAAAACAAAATATTTTTATCAATTTAAAGTCACGGGAACTGTAGCAAATTTCACAGGAAAGATGGCTACCGTATCGTTCCTCTTTGTAAACAAGGAGATATAAAGCTCACGATGTTATCTCCGTTTCCATTGGAATTATCTGGCAGGTCGTCGCTCGTAATCCTGGAATTCCTGGATACTGTGAAAAATGACTTCACTGCTGAAGTCGTTTATTATAGGTGTTGAATGTTAAATTGAATGAATTTAAAGTAACTTACCGCTTACATTATGATACTACGGAAAAGAGACTATTTTCGACCGGGATTGGTCTAATTGTTTAAAAATGTTCGTGTGTATTTTGTGTGGAAGTTTATGTATCCAATCATATAAATTGAATTAAAATTTTGAATTTTATTTATAACTAAAGTCAACATTGGTCATTGTGTCGAAAATTAGAGTATCTATGTCTTCATTATCAAGTTTTTATGGTCCATTTGTTGGACACGAAACTCTTGATAAAAGATTTTGAAAAACTTTCGGGCAATAAGGTGTCACTAGGGCTCTCGATGTTTTCTTTTCCGGAAGTGATATGTTTCTAATACGCTCATATCTTTTGAAACCAGACTTGCTTAATTTAAAATTTTAACCTAGAATCAAATTGATTAGTCTGTACGATAAATAAAAATTTGATGTTTCTATTAACTTTTCGTGTATTTTCCCTTAAATATGCAATCTATAATATACTTACTTGTAATCACTATCAATCCTCAAAAATTAGCAGCTATCCTTAGGTTATATCCAAAGCTATTTCCATTTGGGAAGAAATACTGGACTTCGAGAAACATCACGCTCGCTTGAGCTCAAATAAGATGTTCTCACGAACGTACGTCCACGTTTTTGTAGGATTTGGTCCAAGTTAAAAGAAACTGGTAAAAAAAAATCATGGTTCTAAAGTCGTGGTTTTAAGCGTTGCTGTGGTTTGATTCAAAGGGTATTGTGCTGGAGATATTTACACGAGACTCGACAAGTTGGTCCTCAGGGTTAGCAACTCATCTGTGACTAACTTCAAATTATATCTATGATTAATAAAAATAATTTTAACGCAGTGAGCACTTAAGATGCACTGCAACTTCAATTTTATGAATACCTACGTTCATATTATTAAAATATTATGATAATTCCTAGAGACATCTCTATACCGTCGGGGTCTAAAATTATGTTGTAATTATAATTATTTAACATAATTTTACAGCGAATATTTTACTGTAATTGTATGTCAGTTCTCATTTTAACTCTTCTCAACTCGTCTAGTTTGGTTTAATCGAATCTCATTTCGTCTCATTTCATCCGATTCCATCTCATCTCAATCCATTCCGCCGCACCTCAACTCATGCCATCACAAATGTGACGCAGGCGTTCCGCCTGTCAAATTTCAAATTTTAATTTAAAAATAAAAATTGTAATTATAATTATTTAACATAAATTTACAACGAATAGTTTGCGTATGAAATTATTGCATTTTATTTTATTTCATGTTAACTCGTCTGAACTCGTCTGGCTTGGTTTTATCGAATTTCATTCCATGTCAACTCAACTCATTTCGTTTCATCTCATCTCGTTCCGTCTCATCTTATCACATTCCGTTCCATTCCATTACATCAACTTCAATCACTTCTACCTTCCACCACACACGAAATGCACGGCATCTGAGAGACCTGTCTACCCGGTGCCTTAAAGCAAATGTGACACCAGCGTTCCGCCTGGCAAATTTCAAATTTTACTTTCAAAATAAAATTTGTAAAGCATTTCGGTTTCACGTTCTTCGAGTTTGGTAAGTTTCGGGGTTGGTTTTGGAATAAAGATTTAAGATAACTGCTATTTGACCGATAGTGTAAAAGTATTGATTTGCTTTGTCAAGGACTCTATTCACAAATAATAATTTTAGAGTTAAAGTTACATAAATGTATATTCGAGTATATTAAACAACTTACAAAAATCGGCCATATTGTAAAAAATCATACTCAAATAAATAATCGGCTTAACATATTCTCGGCATAACATAGAAATAAATAGTTTTTTTTACATTAAACGGTACTAAAATCAATAACAATATACAGGGTGAATTTTTCAAACGAGCCTTCAGGGCCAAATCCTAAACTATAAGGATTAGCGAAAAATGCTGAAAGGAGTTACGAGGCCGATTTTGATAAAAACTAAAACTGCATGATTACTTTTTTAAAATAACTTTTCCCTAGCCGGGAATCAAACGAGTTCATATTGAAAAAAAAATACACCCTCTATATTATTTCACTAACTGATAGTGTGGCTTATAAGGATCAAAATCCGGGAAGTAATGATAAATGATAAACTAAAGGAAAAGCCTCAATTTTAAGAAAATACATATTTTTTCATATTAATTGGGCAGTTAATTTCCCGCCATTTATTAATTTAAATATTTCGCGAATTAACAATTTTTTGGCTCAATGTTTCAAATCATTCGAAACGTTTTGTTCTCCAAAAATTATTTTTTTTTATGTCCGACTTATTTAAGGTTATTTTAAGGACCAATATAATAGATTTAACTTGCTATGGGCGGAGTTTCGTTTAATACAGTTGACAATTTGCGAGAATGACTTTTTTGAGTCAAATCCGACTGATTACTGAACAAAGAGATATAGAAAATCATATTTAACGTTGAAACGAAGTTGTAAACAACACACAATAAGGATTTACTGTTTAATCAGTTATCTATTTTTATAAAAAAATAAATTATGAAAACGTCGGTAACTTATTTGCCAAACTATTACTCTCTCATACTAAGCCGTATGTCATGGTCATACCTCGAATAATTAGTTGAATAACCAACAAATTCTTCAATGGTATGACTTATGTAAAGAATTATACATAAATAATTTGTTATGTATAATCCTTAAGGATTAGTATGCTTGTTAGGATATTTATGGAAAAATATGTTTTCCTTTTCCTTTAATTTGTCACATAATGTTACTTTCCAGAATTTGATTCTTATAAGCGACACTATCAGATAGTGGAATAATATAGAGGGTGTAATTTTTTTCAAAATGAACTCGTTCTATTCCCGGCTAAGGAAAAAGATTTTAAAAAACCAATGATGCAGTTTTAGTTTCTATCAAAATCGGCCTCGTAACTCCTTTCAGCATTTTTCGCTAATCCTTATAGTTTCGGATTTGGCCCTGAAGGCCCGTTTGAAAAATTCACCCTGTATACTATAATACAATACCAAATTTGGTAAAAACAGCAAAACATTTCACTTATGTTTACATATGTAGATTATAAGTCATAATATAAGTGTAGAATTTTATTATTCTAGTTTTCATTAAAAATCTTATTTGAAATCTACATGTTACTTTAAATTCAGAACAAGTCTAATGTTATTTAATTTACATATTATAACATGTTACTTAAGAATTCAAATCATAACTTCATAATTATCTGGATTATTCTGTAGATACATGCTTTGTTTTTATTATAAGACTGTTATATATCATGACGTAGCCAAACATTTCGCCTGGCGACGGTTTGGCAACGTCGCCAATTAGACAGCTGTCAAATGTTTCCATAGGTGTTGCTTGCATACGTCACTGTTCAGCACATTTGGCACTTTAGAGATTAGATATTGTTAACCAACAACAAAAAAGGAGGAGGTTTCTCAATTCGACTGTATATATATTATATATATATATATATATATAATATATATATATTTTACGACTTTCATCCAAATATGATACAAGGGATCTCCTTCAAAAGGTACCCGTTGTCTTGGGAGCGATTCCCGGTTATGCGGGATTTTTATACCCTAACCACCAAAGTGGTCGCCATCAGCGCTATGTGGAGGACACCGGGACCTCCAACGGAATACAACCGAATTTCCGAGCGCAATGCCCCCGACGAGAACGGCCCCGCTTAACATTTATTCTCACCACACCATCGATTACGACATTACAAGATTACGACATCGGTGATTACGAATTTCCCAGTCGCTAACTGGATGGTTTGAGCTCCCACTCTTGCCGCCCGCAACCCCGAAAGCCCGCATTATTGTCGCCTCTTACGACAGACACGGGATACCGTAGCTCTATTTTTATCCCGAAACTACAAAGACAACAAGTACAGTACAAGTATCTACAGTCCTATATTGTGTACATTACGGACTTAACTTCAAACATAACAGTGAAGTTAACAAAAATATGCGCATCCCGGGAGTCCCTTAGATTATTCCACACATTAAAAGATAAAGTAGGTACTAAATGGTCCCTTTGTCTTCCAAGTTGCCTTTGGGGCCTTAAAGACCTTTGCGAACCCTTTTTTCTCTATCGCTATAACTTAAGCAGGTGAGATAAGGAATTTTGCGGTGAAACTTGTGGATATGGGACCTGGGACCAGCCAAGCCGTCCCTCTCATAAATATGAGGAGATATTACTCCACAGCGCTTATGTTCACTGCGGGTGGCGATTCCATGCACGCCAAAACGCCCCTAAAATTGATGGACTTTAAAGGCGAGTTTCGGATACACTTTCAGAGATAAATGAGTACAAGTAAGTGATGTGCTCACACATTACTCTCAGCAAGAAGCTCGTTGTAAATTAATTTTTGAGAGCTAGTTCTATTACGGCGGCACCGAAATGAACGGTGTACTAAAATTTCATCATATTGTCTTTTATTTTGTGTTCACGTTGACAGAGACTTTGCCATTTTAGGAATTTATGATTATAAAATTGAAGTCTATAAATATTATTCGTATACCTGTCTATCCCAAAGGAATTAAAAAAAAACGTTATTAGCTAAAGTTCTACAACATTGTTACAAAAATAACACATTACACGTATTCCGTTAAAGTAAGTATCAATAAACGATAATATTTTCGTAACGTAAACATTATCTGTTAGTAAGCAAACCATAACAATGTAAAAATATTATTTGCCAAAAATACGTGAAAACTTTAACGAAAATGTGATGCATAACATAATAATAATGCATTGTTTATGTAAAAAAATACCCGAAAATCAAATCAAGAATAAAACCCAAAAATACTTTATTACGTCTAACACTACTACTTTTAACTCACTACATCTATAATTATTTCATGTAACATACACCTTATTACATTGTACCTAATACTCTAAAATTATTACAAGGGCCTAGTTACAAAAATAATATAACATTACATGTATTATGTAATAACCGCCAATAAATGAGACACATATTTACATTACACACGTAAACATTGTAAACAACCATAACAATGTAACAATATTCTCCATTTGCCAAATATACGTGAAAACTTTAACGAAAATGTTCATTCACGCCACTCCACACTTCACTGAACTAGCGCTATCTATGCATGTCACTGAGCGAATGAACGAATGGAACCAGATTTCGTATTTGAAACCGAATAAAAAAGGTGGCTATGGAAATCGAGGTAGTGCTTGTAAGTTTTATATTAGAATGCGTATTGGAAACGTGTATTTACGTACGTCATATAAAATTTGAATTGGTTATGAATAAGATTTTTTTTCAAACATCAAATAAAATTTCCCTTACAAACTTTTGTTGGCTTTCATTAGGCTGACGAAATAGATATAAAATATAGGAAGGTGTTTTATTTCAACTCAATTCAATTCATTTATTGCACGATTTACTTTTTTTGCACGGGGAAATCCTCATAGAAAATGTATGTCGGACTCTTAGCGACTTAAACTATGTGGTGGTCCTCTGCACTATCAGTGCCAGGTAACTAGTAGCAAACTTAACTTAAAATGATAAGTGAGAAATTTAAGAAAAAAATAGTTAACATCTCCATATGTTAGCCAATTATTTTTAAACACTTTATAAAACAGGGGACAATTTAAATACAACTCTACATATGTTGATACATATACTGTTTTCTTCATTTGAACACAATTGAGCAAGAAATTTAAGGTAGAAATAAAAAGAGTAAATATGATCTCCATATTTTAGCTATTTATTTTAAAAACATTTTATAAAATAGGTAATAATTTAAGTATACAAAATCAAAACACAATACTAAACACACTGATTTTTTAAACTATTTTATATGATTTTTTTTATATTTTTTTTAATTAACGATTAGGCGGACGTGCTACCTGATGGAAAGTAGTCAACGCCGCCTATGGACATTTGCAACACCAGGGGAGTCGCCACTGCATCGCCAGCTTTGTATGAGAGCTCTATTTGCACCTTTTTTGAAGACCCCATGTCATAGCGCTCCGAGAATACCTCAGGAGGAAGCTCATTCCACAGCTTACATGTTCGTGGCAAGAACGTCCGTGCAAACCGAACCGTGGAGGACCGCCACGAGTCCAGTTAGTGTCGATAAAATAATAGAATCATTTGAAACACGTTTTCGAATAACATAATATTTTCATACAAACGTTCGATGACGCAGCGATATTCGACAACCAATCGCGCTTACCCTGCTGAATGGTCTATCTAATTTATGCGATGTTCAGCAATTCGATAACGTAGCCTTATCTCTGTCTAATAGACAATGAGTGAGAGAGACGCACGTTATTCATTACTAATCTGTACGTGATCACAGATAATGATTGAATTTAATGGCCCGATTTAGAAATTCAATTGAACTCGCTTCAGTTCATAAGAATTAGAGTGGTAATGGTTCGGAAAGTTTAAAACTACTTTTTTCTGGTTAATACTCGATTAAGTAAGTCTTGGTTCTGACTAGAATTAATCGTCTTCTTACAGCTTTTATATACGCTTAGTATACGGAGTTGTAAATAAAACAAGAGACAATTCTTATTTCAGAATTCGGCTCGGGTCTAAATAAAATAAGTTGATAAATAAAACGTATTCGGAAAAAGTAAAGTGTACCAAAATAAATAAAAATCTCCCGGTTCATAAAATAGTTTGCTAGCGCTATGAGCTCCTTTCGTGTTGAAGATCCGATTGTTTCTGTAATTTATTGTTTAAGCTCATTATTCAAGCAAAATCAATTTTATTTGTAAAATATTTTGTTGGGCATGGGCCGTTGGTGGTTCGTCGTGGTGGTCGTTGGTTCGCGTAGCTGTGTTACAGTAGATAATATAAATACATATTGGGTAGGAAAATACTATTTCGTCAGCTACGACACGCGTCTGACACGGTCTATGTCTGTAGACGTAAATAAACTCTTACTGGGAAGTATCTACAACCTTTATTACTTTTCCTCCTTAAGAAAGAACTATCTTTGTTATACATATTTATTTTATAATATAATATAAAATTATCGTGTCACAATGTTAGTTACCGTACTCCTCCTTTCGAAGCCGTTTCCGGCTTTACCGATTTTTACCAAATTTTATATGCATATTCAGTAGGTCTGAGAATCGGCTCTACTATGTATTTTTCATACCCCTAAGTGATAACGGTTGTTCACCCTTAACATTTTTTTATTTATATGGCAACTCAACGTTTGCCGGGTCAGCTAGTAATATAAAAATTCAACGGAAAATACAACATACTTTGATAATTTTATTCATAGGGATCAACATTCTTGGGAAGTAACGAAACTATGTAGTTAAATGAAAGCAATGCATTCCGTTGATGGGACCTCTGAGAAATGTAATGGGGTAAGGGTTGATACCCTTTAGACCTTGGATCGTAGGTAGTAGAGTGGGGTAGGTATTGGTAGGGTTACTATGATTAAAAAAAATACGATTAGTTTGTAGATTTAAGAAATAATTATATTGATTTTTTACGAAATTCAGTCATTTAATAATTTAATCATTTATTTGCCATGAATATTACATTCATTACAGGTCTTACAATATATACATTCAGCTATATACGAATCTATTTATTTTGTCACATATTATTTCTACAAGTAGAAAAGAGCATGCTAACTGAAGGTAAGAGGGTAGTAAGGAAGGTAAGTAACGTAGTAAGGTAAGGTCATATCGACGATCATCTAACCTAACCTACCCTACAGCATACCCTAAAATATAATATATTACTGCTTGAAACTGTTGCTATAGGGTAGTAATAGGTATAGGTAGTAGATGTGACTAATATATTTGTAATAGGTACAGGTATAATAATACAAGCCGTGTTTATTCATATTAGGATAGGCGAATATAGAGTAATAGGTTACCAGGTATTAGTCAAAAATTAAAAAAGTTCATATTAATTGTAGATAATATTACCTACGCAGGTATCACTATTACATTGAGTAGCAAATAGTGATCGGTTCACTAATATGTGACTAATACCCAGTAATAGGTATGGTATCATAATATACGATAGCTAATATATGCAATAATAGGATTACCTAAAATAACCCTAATATAACATCTCTTAAGTAGAGTAGGCGATGGTTCAACAAAAATATTCAACGTTTTCTGAAATTAGACACCGTAGACAAACCACCAAACATAAAATATTCCAGCTAGCTTTTATGCCTTTTGATATTGTAAATCTTATACTGTAGATCGGTTTCAAGACCTAACTTCGAGAACCAATCATCTAGACAGATTTTATAGAGATGTTCTGAATTACGGTACTTGTACATCCATTTTACGATCCAATACTTTTCCTGTAGACGGCTCAAGTTTCAAAAAGGGCTGCAAAAATATTATGTCTTGTAATATTGACGAAGGGCAGTCAATGGTTATCGTATAACCCGAAAAAAAATGTAAAAACATGAATGAAATACGAATGTTTAAAGATTATTGTAAATAATATATCGCATAAATCATATGGGCATGTAAATATATTGAATGATGTTTAAATATGACGAATAGCACGCTAAATAATTAAGCTGTTAGACGTTAAATCGCATGCGATATGATTATCATCGTCATCAGATTATTTTTGTCACTTGTCTGAATCAAAACTTAGGCCATGCTCAAATTCCATGACGTCACAAATAGATTAGACATTTGATGAAAAATAAAATTAATTAACACGCTTTTATTAGCTTGGGTTGTATGTATGTTTGTATGTATGTATGTACGTAACAGAGTAACGGAATCTTTGAACCCGATTTCTATCCAATTTGAACGTTCAGTTTAATTCAAAATTTTGAAAGTGTGGGGTGCTTTTCGAAAACTGATAAATGGAGCACCCCACGCTTTTTTCACAATTATTCTATTTACTGATTCCCAGATTGAAAATTATTTTCCACTTTTTAGTTGATTTTAAAATAAAAGCGTGTTTTTTAGTTTTTTGAACTACATTTTATTAACTACTAGGCTCTTACTCCTGTTTAAAAAATGCACTATTTTTTTTGCCTTGTTGCTGACTAAAACATGAAGTTCTTTGCCCCTATTTCATTTAAAGGTTTTTCACCCCCAACAAATCTAATATTCTCCTAATAATCGCTTGTATGCCGGTATGAATTTAATATAAGAAGTGTACTTACCTCAATACGTACGAGTTACGAGTTATTACGAGATTTACAAGTTATTACGAGTTTTACGAGACTCACAACTGACATAACATCCATTTTATATACAAACTGACAAAACAAACGGCCATAACCATAAGCCATATAAAACTATTTCTATCAAAATGTACATATTTTAGGGGTATAGCCCTAGAAAAGGTTACTAAGACACTATTCCCATTCTATCACTAGGAAGGGCAGTTGAAGTTATTGTACAGTCGCCAAACTGTACCCTTACCATGAGTTTTCAAAATATCCCACATTTTTACGTTACGATTACTCAATCCAATATTCTGTTCCGTTTGCTTCAGTAGACTGAGTAAACGTAACAATAAGTATGTGCTCAAGACTTTTTGTCTGCCTCACATGTTAGCAAAAAAGAGAGACAAAACATAAAGCGCCATTTTGTCAATTTAGACATTTAATGTTACGTTACTTAAACAAATACCAAAACAGTCATATTTGTCAATACGTAAAAACTCATGGTAAGGGTACAGTGTCCAAACTGACCGGAATAACGTCAAGGGCGATCGTAAAAAGAGACGAACGAGTCAATATATTTGACATATCGCTACTTAAAATATACTACCCTATTCCCGCGGGTTTACTGCCCTTAAATTGATTTTAATGAACCTACCCTTTCTTGGCATTTATATTTACTAGCTTGAGTTCGTGACTTTACGTAGACTTTGGGTTAAGTGGTTGTAATACGGCCAGTTAAAGTGATTGTATGAAATCTTTTTCTAGGAGTTTAGTGTACCCTTAGTATGACTTTTTACGTTTTTTACAAAAATGTCTGGTTTTTTATTTGTTTACGTATTTTCCCATACATTTCCAATCAGTTCTGATACAGTCCGCTGGGGGCGCTGACGTGACGGCAATAGATTTTATTTTACGCAAACATTTTTCTGACCAAACAGTTCCACATAGGATTAGTCCTATATGAAATTGGCTACAGATGCATTGCTGACTCTGAGGACTATATTGAAACTCGTCATATATCTAAGTATCTGTTGAACTACGAATCGAACCTTTACCATTCTAGATTTTTATGGTTTTATCCACGCAATTACCAGTACCTTTAGTATGAGATTTTACGTTTTTACAAAAATGACTGTTTTTGTATTAGTTTACGTATTTCGCATACATTTCCAATCACTTCTGATACAGTCCGCTGGGGGCGCTGATTGGAAATGTTTGGGCAAATATGTAAACAAATACAAAAAGAGTCATTTTTGTAAAAACGTAAAAAGTCATACTAAGGGTACTGATAATTTTCTCCTATATAGCCCAATTTAACTTGTTTATAAACACCTAACCTATGATCTCAGAAGTACTTAACCTAACTTATTTGGCTCATTTTAATTGTGGGCTAAATAGGTTAACTCTAATATCCCTTAACCGCTAAGTTACCCTGATTGCGGCGTAAGAAGCTAATCTGCATCAATGTAAATCCGACGCTAAGTAGTGGTAAGAAGTTAAGTTTCTTAAGTAGACTTAACATAAGCCTTTTTTAAATATTCCTGAAGATATTTTGTTTGTGATGGAATTATGCTCTATTGTTGGCACAGTTTAGTGTTTTAGCGTAAGTTTATTAATTTAGTAGATGTTTTAAATGTTGTAGAACATTTTGTGGTTGCCGAATGTCAGCAGTGTCAAGCGCTGCTCTTTAATGAAGGAAGACTTACCATGAGGGGCTTACTCGTTTCTACTTCTGTACTAAAAAAAAATGTATTTTTAAAATAATATATTTATATGCGAGTATTACATATGGTAAGTGACTACTACTGTCCATGAACCTCTGTAATCAACTGCAGATAGGATTACATTCCTGTCTTAAGTTTTTTTTTATATAATAAAGGAGTAGCAGACGAGCATGCAGTCCACCTGATGGTAAGTGGCTACTGCCGCCCATGGACATCTGTAATCAACCCCAGATAGGATTAGATATTTCTACCTGAGTTCGGCCACAGATGCGCCGCTACCCCTGAGGACTAAGCTGGAACCCCTCGGAAAAGTCTGTCTCCCTTACTACAAAACCGATCACAGCAGCGCCTAATACTGCTGTTATTAGGTAGAAATAGATGGTAGTTAGGTTGGTCACAAGTGCTTTGCTACTCCTGAGAATTTAGTTGTAACGCTTCATATAAATATGTATCCTTACCATACCCTTCAAAGTGGACACAGCAGCATTAATACCACTGTTATTAGGCAGTGTTGCGGTGCCGCCGTCGGAGTCAAACAACAAAAGGTTCAATCACCTTCAAATGCATATTTGAATAGCGAACTTTACAATAAAGATGTTACTGGTAATGCGAAAAGTATTAAACCATGGATTTAAATCTATGTTTAAACAATCAACACGTTAACAGTTTTGAACCGTACTTTTTAAATCCGTAAATCCGTTGATTAAAGGTTTATCGAAATTCGATATCACTATAAATTTACAATAGCAGTGTTCATTTGTAAGCACGTAAAGCACTTTTCAATTGAACTGGTATATTGAAAATGGTTTGCAGCAAATAAAAAAAATATATATAATGGAACGCTTTAAATAATAGCCACTCCTAAAGAAATAGATAACGTATCATATATATGTACGTTGTACATAGTTTTAATTCCTTATGTCGTGGATGCTTCAAAGACAAGTGTACAAAAACAGATTAGGATAGAAATTCAAACATGTGACTTTTTTGCCTCATCAAGAGGTGACGCTTCTGAATCACACTGTCGAAGTTTTCTCAACATCTTTAGATGTTTAAGTGATCGAGCCTAGAATCTTCTATGGATCTCCCAGTGTCATGATCTCTATAGGTTTATTGGGAACATAATCGGTTTTCTTTTGGACCTTCAAATAAATATATGTTGAATAATATGAAACCTATTAAATATTATATCATAGTACACTGAAGATTTTTAAAGATTAATATATTAATTACATACACAATTTTACTTGAAAATTTATTAAAATTTTTCAAATCAAATAACATGATATTTCAAGCACCCAATTAAGAGCAATGTGTACCTATAGACTGATCATTAAGGTTTACGAACTAAATCTATCATCAGAAAATAGTTTTAAAAGAACCAATAAGTACTAAGGATTACAAATGTTTGTATAAACAATTGAAAGCAGATTTGCAATCATTTTCAATTTTAGAACACGAAATCTTTTGCAAATACTCGGTGAACAAGCAACAGCGAAGGATAAAATAGCACCCAAGTTTTGTTACGTGACGTGGAGTTTGCGCTAGGTACCTAGTATTAGGGTGGTTCCTATCTCGTACGTTTTATTTGGGAATGTTTATTTATACTGTATATTTTATATGTAGGCAATCCTTCACTTATAGGTGGTTGGTATAATTTTCATGTCACTATATCGGTAGGTGTACCAAAACTGCTCAACAAATTTCAATGATAATTTGAAAGTATATAATAAGGTAAGATTTAGCTTGAAAAATAGAATATTTTTTGGTCGCCATAGATTTTACCTTTTCCAAGATATTTTTTGACACGCCGTCTGCGCTTGTTCACTATGAAAAAAAAATTAAAATAACAGATAAGTGCCAAGTAAGTGGCAAAGTTTAAAAATGTGCCTTAAAGGAAATTGTAAAAAAGTTGAATTGTAGAAAAATCTAGTAAAAATTAAGAACACACGATTCTTTAAGAAGTTAATCGAAGACATTGTTACTCTCACAAAATTATTAAACGCTTAAAATATCAAATCTCGCTTCTGTCGCTCGTTAGGTGTCTATTTGGTGCTTGTCACATCGAGGCCAGTGAGCGATAGGCTATCGATAACTTTATGAAAGATAAAGTAAATAAAATTAATATAAAGAGATGCTAATTTTTTGTTTCGTCGTTGACAACCCATCACAAAAACCACCACGCACCACCTGCGATTTGGTAAGCTACCACAAAAATAGAAAATATTTGATTATTTTATTGTTTTAATATCGTCGGTTTTCATAAATATTTTATTCCATTTATTTATTAGAGATGAACAAAATATCAAATTGAAATTGGGTATTGTCAAATACAATAATTTCATTCAGTAAGATAACTATTGATAACATAAGCTCACTTGCTGCATATCTCATACAAAAATACTAAAACCCTTCTAGCTTCTAGACAAAGGTATAACAATAACCTTAACCTAGTTTGAACCACGCAGAGATTTAATGAAGATGGACGTCGAGCCAATGACATATTCGCATTAGGGCGGGCGGCGACAAGAGCTGTTCGAACAGCGACATCTGGTGGGAATTAGTGACGATATAGATTTAGATTCGTAAAGCCTATATTTGTGTATGAGGAAAATGGAAGTCGTAAATTTACTGTTTCAGCAATATTAAGTAAATAGAGTAACAGGAAAATAGATAGGCTTTCATGAAAATTGGGTGCCATTTCATATATCATTTTCTGAACAAATATAGCTTAATTAAATAGACGGAGCCTTAAAATATATTTTACCAAGGTTATGTAGTGACATTTGATATACTTATGTTTAGTATCCAACTTTAAAGCAAATTAATTCAAAAAGTTTTCTCATAATTACTTCTTAAATAATTATTTTATGTGATTTCAATGCACTCCCAGCATAACCTTTATAAGCTAGGAAAATTTAAATTCCATAATTGATAATATTATATCGCTCGTTATCACTAAATCAATTTTTGTCTACGAAAGGTCGAATTTTAACTATTTCATGTAGGCAGAAATTTAATGTATCAGCATCTCCTGATTACAAATACTTTCAGAATTACTTTGTATAAGTATAATGTACAACATTTAAACCCCATATGAAAATACTTAATAATACATATTCCCAAATAAAATGTACCGTAACAGGAATACAATATCAATGTAACGTCGCAAACAAAAGTTTTGAATGACCAACACTTTGTATTGATAGTTTTTGTAAGTGACTTCATAAATCCGATGCTGTGCTTCTATATTCAACTTTGTAGACTCAGCTCTTTGAAACAGAAGTCGTAAGTTTCGATAGCATTTATCCAAAAGATATATTTGTCAAGAAGTTACTTGTGATAAGTGGGAATAGTATAATACAACTGACTTGTAAATTGCTTACGAACTTGGCCTCTTATTCAGAGGTTGAAATACCAGGTCATCTCGAATTTTTCGAAAGCGTGTGCTTATTAGAAATTAATTATTACTTGCTTAAGCGGTTAAGGAAAATATCGCGAGTAATCTGTACGTACGCCTGAGAGTTCTTAAAAAAAAATAGAAAGATCTCTAAGGTTTGTGGAGTGTACCAATTCGCCCTTTGTCCGCGAGGTGGAATAATCAATAATAATTCATCATTACCCCTCTCAATTTAAGAGGAGACCCGTGCCCAGCAGTGGGAGAATATTGTTCATGACTTTGCTTTGAAAAAATAATGCGTGGGATTCCAACCTCGTACCTCAAATTGAGCAGCCTGTACCGTTAGTATGAGTTTTTAAATTTTTACAAAAATGACTGTTCTTGTATTTGTTTACGTATTTCCCATACATTTCCCATCAGTTCTGAAACAGTCCGCTAGTAGCGCTGATTGGATATGAGCAAAAACAGACATTGTTGTAAATACATAAAATCTCATACTAAGAGTACTGGTTAGAGACCACTGCCTGACCTGCTCCCCATTACATACAGACAGGTCCTATTTCGGTACATATAGGTTACGAAACTTAGGTAATTTGCATGCACTAATTAGCCGCTTTGAATGACTTTCCGATTGCAATTTCGGAAGGCGAGGTGCTAAAATTTAAGCGCCTTACGATAACATAGAGGAAGCTTTAGTTTAACAGGTCTCTATACACTGTTAAACGTTGAATTAATGGCAAAATAACAAAAGGCTAAATTTATTTGATTAGTTAACGAACTCTTTAAAAAAATCGGTTCTCTGTAAAGTCGGTTTACCGACGATAGTTGAACATGACAACGTCATAAGGAAATACTGATGGAATGGTTGTATTTTTTTAAATTTTAATAAAATTAATAATAATTGTTTGATAGATATTTTGTATGGATATAGAGAAGGAGGTAAATGGATATCACAATGGAATTGATCAAGTTACATTTATTTGTACCCATAAAAACAATTATGTCAATGAGACAGATGTCGAACGCTGCCGAACGCGCTCTCACTTGCACTTCAAGCCTTAAATGGAACGCCTCAGAGCGAGGTAACGCCGCATGAGTCATGTTTTTAGGAGCGTGTAGCCGGCTCCGTCGAATTAAGACGTTGTCACGTCAAAAATCTAATTGCTCTGTCAAATGTTAAATGGTCACTACCGCCCTTTAGAAATGCAGCTACAAATACAGTCTTCATTTATTTAGAAGGTGTTAGAATCCTTTGTGGTCTGACTCTGTCGGTACTACCGCCACACCTGTTTCTGCCTATTAACAGTAGTGTTAAGCGCTGGTTTGTTTTGGTTTGAAGGGTGTAGGGGAGACATGCTTTTCCCAGGCGTTCTATCTTAACCGTCAAAGGTAGCGGCACATGGTCGACGACAGGTAGGATTATTTAATCCTATCTGGGGTTGATTACAGATGTCCATGGGCGGCAGTGGCCACTTACCATCAGGTGTACTGCATGCTCGTCTGCTACTCCTATATTATAAAAAAACAACATAGAGCTGGAAGCATTAGTTTAACATGCTAACTAATATTATAAATGCAGTTAATTGTATCAGGCGTTACTTTGCGGAAATCCATGCTATTAAGTTAAGATTAAAACTACTTCGCAACAATCCGCTACAAATATGTATGATGGTATATATTTTAAACCATGCAGTATGTACCACCCTCCCTCCCTCAAAGGATGCATGCAGATGCAAAAATTAAAAATATACACCACCATACATACCACCACCAACACGTGTTTCGCTCCAAAACGGAGCATCATCAGGGTAAGTTGACTCTACGACGGTTAATCGCTAAGTGACGCTGTCAACCTAATGCATGCCTTTTATAATGATATCCAACCCTCCCCTCCACAATGAAATGTAAACAACTGATGACAGTTGTGTGATAATAAGGTTATAGATTAATTATTCGCATTAAATCTGCGAATAATCATCTGTTTACTGATTGTTGGTAAAAATATGAAGTAAAGGAGAGCTGGACACATTAATTTGTTCATTCAGCAGTGTAATCCTACTGTTGTTATTGTGCTTAATAATCTCCCGTTGTTCTAATATATTAAGTCTACAGCCCTTGTCACCCGTGTGTAAAATTTCATACGTATGGTTACTTGGCACATTATGGCCCGCGTCTAATAGATGTTTAGCGAAATTTGACTTGTCTGCGTGACCACTTGTATACGCGGCTAGATGTTCGCGATAACGAATATTAAAATTTCTCCCAGTTTGACCGACGTAAACGCCATTGCAATCAGAACAAACAATTTTGTAGACGCCTGATTGTTCATGTCTACCTCTTTTTTCTTTACAGTTACAGATGGATTTAATATTATTGTTTGTTCTGAAGGCAACGCTGATGTTATGACGGCGAAGTGTTTTAGCAATACGCTCTGAAATAGGACCGAGATAAGTCAAACTGGATCTATACTTAGGAGGAACCACATCCCTTGGTACCGCATACAATTGATCACGCACCATCAAACTTCGCTTCTTACGGATAAGATTATCCACCATCCCCCTACTATACCCATTGGTAACCGCAATATAATATATGGTATTTAATTCAGATCTATAATTTTCTTGTGATAATGGAATAGATAGTAATCTATTTATATAACAGTGAAACGCTGCTAGTTTATGTTGCCATGGGTGGCAAGAGGATGCCGGAATTACCGTATCCGTATGTGTCGGTTTGCGGAAAATTCCAAAGACATGTTTATTGTTGATTCTACTAATTGTAAGATCTAAAAAATTTAAAGAATAATTTTGCTCAACTTCTAATTTAAATTTAATTTTAGGGTGAATTTTATTTAACTTATTAACAAATATATCCAGTTGTCTGTCGGTCCCCGTCCAGCATATAATTATATCGTCAACATATCTGTAATAGTATAAAATATGTTGATGGTTTAAAATATTCTTATTTTCGTAATTATCCATAAAAATATCTGCCATCAATGGGCTCAAAGGAGAACCCATTGCTAAACCTTCGCGTTGTGAATAAAATTGATTATTAAATCTGAAATAATTTTGATTCATACATAAGGTAGTGAGTTTAATAAGATCATCTTTTTCCCCCGGGTGTAATTTTGATTTATCGAATAGGTCGGATAGTATATTTATGGACTCAGAATGGGGGACATTGGTAAATAGATTTTCGACATCTAAAGAAATTAATTTGGATCTATATGGTAAAGTTAAATCTTTAATTTTACTTACTAAATGGAGACTATTTTTTAAACCAAACCTGGGAGAAAAAGATGTCTTGTTTTTGATAATTGAATTAAGCCGACGAGCTAAATTATATGCTGGAGCCCCAATGTATGAGACGACTGGACGTATTGGAATATTGTCTTTGTGAATTTTCGGCAAACCATATAGAATAGGGGCGCGAGGATTCATCGGGATTAGTGAATCTGGTGGTCTAGGAAAAATATAAGATGTGCTTTTGAGAGCACGCTTCAACTGAGCTGTGTATTTATTGGTTGGATCGCTATTTAACCCGATGAAATCCTCGCCCTGTATAATGTTATTAACCTTGTCGACGTATGAAGCTCGATCCATTACCACAATGGTGTTACCTTTGTCGGCCTTTGTAAGAACTAAGTTGTTCTCTTCTATACGATGTTTTATTGATCTTAATAAAGTAACCTCATTATTGGCAATGGACCGATTCGGCTGCACCGCAGACTTAATCTGCTCTGCAATCAAGTATTTGGTCATGTTATCGCCTTTGTTAATGACAACAGCCATCTCTGCATCCACGGCCAAGTTTTCTAATGATTTAGAAGATAATTGTGGATAAAGGTTATATTTCAAACCCTTATTCAAAATATTTATTTCACTATTTGGAAACGTGACATTACTCAAATTCTTGACCCGTGGATGAAAAGAGGGCGGTGCCTGGTTATTTTCAACGTCAATTGGCTCACTGTTAGCATGATTTTCCCTCAATTTCTGTAACTTTCTATTTTGGATTATGTATCTATTATGAAATGTATGTAATTTCTGTAACTTTCTATTTTGGATTATGTATCTATTATGAGCTTCTAGTGAGGCTAACTCTCTAGCTTTATGATCCAATAGATCAAATTCTATGTTATGTAATTTAACGAATTTCGCTAAACATCTATTAGACGCGGGCCATAATGTGCCAAGTAACCATACGTATGAAATTTTACACACGGGTGACAAGGGCTGTAGACTTAATATATTAGAACAACGGGAGATTATTAAGCACAATAACAACAGTAGGATTACACTGCTGAATGAACAAATTAATGTGTCCAGCTCTCCTTTACTTCATATTTTTACCAACAATCAGTAAACAGATGATTATTCGCAGATTTAATGCGAATAATTAATCTATAACCTTATTATCACACAACTGTCATCAGTTGTTTACATTTCATTGTGGAGGGGAGGGTTGGATATCATTATAAAAGGCATGCATTAGGTTGACAGCGTCACTTAGCGATTAACCGTCGTAGAGTCAACTTACCCTGATGATGCTCCGTTTTGGAGCGAAACACGTGTTGGTGGTGGTATGTATGGTGGTGTATATTTTTAATTTTTGCATCTGCATGCATCCTTTGAGGGAGGGAGGGTGGTACATACTGCATGGTTTAAAATATATACCATCATACATATTTGTAGCGGATTGTTGCGAAGTAGTTTTAATCTTAACTTAATAGCATGGATTTCCGCAAAGTAACGCCTGATACAATTAACTATCTAACATCAGCGAGCACGGCTGTACAGGCTAGACTTTACATTAGAATAACAAAATTGCATCGTATTGCTGTTCAAAATGTGTGGTTCAATCAGCAGTGTAAACATTATAATGTTATTCCTAACTATATTAATATCCGGTGTGGTACACGTAGTAGAGCAGCTAACATCGCCATTACTAAAGCTAAAAGTATTTGGTTAAACGAGGAGTCACGTCATTGGTTCACTGTTAGAGATAACCTCAAATTACATCTCAAATATCTCCATATGGAATTATCCTTTAAATTACATAACATAGAATTTGATCTATTGGATCATAAAGCTAGAGAGTTAGCCTCACTAGAAGCTCATAATAGATACATAATCCAAAATAGAAAGTTACAGAAATTACATACATTTCATAATAGATACATAATCCAAAATAGAAAGTTACAGAAATTGAGGGAAAATCATGCTAACAGTGAGCCAATTGACGTTGAAAATAACCAGGCACCGCCCTCTTTTCATCCACGGGTCAAGAATTTGAGTAATGTCACGTTTCCAAATAGTGAAATAAATATTTTGAATAAGGGTTTGAAATATAACCTTTATCCACAATTATCTTCTAAATCATTAGAAAACTTGGCCGAGGATGCAGAGATGGCTGTTGTCATTAACAAAGGCGATAACATGACCAAATACTTGATTGCAGAGCAGATTAAGTCTGCGGTGCAGCCGAATCGGTCCATTGCCAATAATGAGGTTACTTTATTAAGATCAATAAAACATCGTATAGAAGAGAACAACTTAGTTCTTACAAAGGCCGACAAAGGTAACACCATTGTGGTAATGGATCGAGCTTCATACGTCGACAAGGTTAATAACATTATACAGGGCGAGGATTTCATCGGGTTAAATAGCGATCCAACCAATAAATACACAGCTCAGTTGAAGCGTGCTCTCAAAAGCACATCTTATATTTTTCCTAGACCACCAGATTCACTAATCCCGATGAATCCTCGCGCCCCTATTCTATATGGTTTGCCGAAAATTCACAAAGACAATATTCCAATACGTCCAGTCGTCTCATACATTGGGGCTCCAGCATATAATTTAGCTCGTCGGCTTAATTCAATTATCAAAAACAAGACATCTTTTTCTCCCAGGTTTGGTTTAAAAAATAGTCTCCATTTAGTAAGTAAAATTAAAGATTTAACTTTACCATATAGATCCAAATTAATTTCTTTAGATGTCGAAAATCTATTTACCAATGTCCCCCATTCTGAGTCCATAAATATACTATCCGACCTATTCGATAAATCAAAATTACACCCGGGGGAAAAAGATGATCTTATTAAACTCACTACCTTATGTATGAATCAAAATTATTTCAGATTTAATAATCAATTTTATTCACAACGCGAAGGTTTAGCAATGGGTTCTCCTTTGAGCCCATTGATGGCAGATATTTTTATGGATAATTACGAAAATAAGAATATTTTAAACCATCAACATATTTTATACTATTACAGATATGTTGACGATATAATTATATGCTGGACGGGGACCGACAGACAACTGGATATATTTGTTAATAAGTTAAATAAAATTCACCCTAAAATTAAATTTAAATTAGAAGTTGAGCAAAATTATTCTTTAAATTTTTTAGATCTTACAATTAGTAGAATCAACAATAAACATGTCTTTGGAATTTTCCGCAAACCGACACATACGGATACGGTAATTCCGGCATCCTCTTGCCACCCATGGCAACATAAACTAGCAGCGTTTCACTGTTATATAAATAGATTACTATCTATTCCATTATCACAAGAAAATTATAGATCTGAATTAAATACCATATATTATATTGCGGTTGCCAATGGGTATAGTAGGGGGATGGTGGATAATCTTATCCGTAAGAAGCGAAGTTTGATGGTGCGTGACCAATTGTATGCGGTACCAAGGGATGTGGTTCCTCCTAAGTATAGATCCAGTTTGACTTATCTCGGTCCTATTTCAGAGCGTATTGCTAAAACACTTCGCCGTCATAACATCAGCGTTGCCTTCAGAACAAACAATAATATTAAATCCATCTGTAACTGTAAAGAAAAAAGAGGTAGACATGAACAATCAGGCGTCTACAAAATTGTTTGTTCTGATTGCAATGGCGTTTACGTCGGTCAAACTGGGAGAAATTTTAATATTCGTTATCGCGAACATCTAGCCGCGTATACAAGTGGTCACGCAGACAAGTCAAATTTCGCTAAACATCTATTAGACGCGGGCCATAATGTGCCAAGTAACCATACGTATGAAATTTTACACACGGGTGACAAGGGCTGTAGACTTAATATATTAGAACAACGGGAGATTATTAAGCACAATAACAACAGTAGGATTACACTGCTGAATGAACAAATTAATGTGTCCAGCTCTCCTTTACTTCATATTTTTACCAACAATCAGTAAACAGATGATTATTCGCAGATTTAATGCGAATAATTAATCTATAACCTTATTATCACACAACTGTCATCAGTTGTTTACATTTCATTGTGGAGGGGAGGGTTGGATATCATTATAAAAGGCATGCATTAGGTTGACAGCGTCACTTAGCGATTAACCGTCGTAGAGTCAACTTACCCTGATGATGCTCCGTTTTGGAGCGAAACACGTGTTGGTGGTGGTATGTATGGTGGTGTATATTTTTAATTTTTGCATCTGCATGCATCCTTTGAGGGAGGGAGGGTGGTACATACTGCATGGTTTAAAATATATACCATCATACATATTTGTAGCGGATTGTTGCGAAGTAGTTTTAATCTTAACTTAATATTATAAATGCAATTAATGTACACTTTCACTGATTAACTACACAACCAATTTTCATGAATATTGTACACACGTTTTCAGGGATTAAAAAAATGTCATAGGGTACATTTTCCGAAAAAGATACCGTTCCCAAATGATACATAAAAACCTTTGACCGCGATCGAAGCCGCGTGTAAAGCTAGTCTCATTATAGAAACGGGGTAGTACTAGTACATCATACCGACATCAGTACCTAAGTTAAGATTTATGACGTTTTTAACATACGTGCGCATTTCAGGAGCATGTGGTTCTCAAACTCGGGTGCGAAATGTTGCGAGATTGTTTTCTGAATAATTAAAAGGCTAGAAACACGCCACCTTGAAACTTTGGTCGCATGAGATCTTACAACGAAGCTTAGATGAGTAAAATACATAGATAAATTACTCTTTACAAGAAAGTGTAACCAGTTTTGAGAATTTAAATTGTTGCGTAAATCAAGTTTTGTCACGTCTCCGTGCTAAAATGTCACAAAAATGTTTGAAGTATCTATTATTACTTAAATTACGTACTATTAGTGATTTATACGTATTCTCTAAAAATGTTTTGCTGCTGCTGCAGAACCCTTTGTGGCTTCATTCAATTTGGCGGTGAAGTATCTTTCTATTTTACTTATCAAGGCACCGAACAAACAAGCTTTGGCGACTATGAAAGTTAAATTTCAAGCTCCTAAGGGATTTGGATGCCTCTGACCCGGTACATAATGCACTATGAAGCTTGTTCTCTAAATTCACGAGTAAACTCTTTGCTTTAGTACTGCGGTGCCACATTTTATTACTAAAATTTAGCAGACGAGTTCTTATTTTTATAATATAGGAGTAGCAGACGAGCATGTAGTCCATCGGATGGTATGTGGCTCCTGCCGCCCATGGACATCGGTCATCAACCCAATATTTGATTCCTGTCCGAGGTTGGCCACAGATGCGGCGCTACCCCTGAGGACTGTTGGAACGCCTCGGAAAAGTATGTCTCCCTTACCACACCCTTCAAACCAGAACTCAGCAGCACTTAACACTGCTGTTATGAGGCAGAAATAGGTGTGGCGATGGTGCCGGACCACAAAGGGTTCTACCACCTCCAAATTTTCATCAAGTTCATATATTTCAAACTCATGTTGAGTTAGTTAGTGAGTACGGTACTTTAAACCCGTCAAAAAATTCAAATTTATTATATTTCTTTCTTCTTTCTTATTAATTCCTATCTTATAACAAGTACTTTAAAATAACATAAAAAACACACTCAAATTGAGACAGTAGTTTTTGAGATAATCGTGGACATACATACATAGCGGTTGAATACAAAACCTCCTTTTTTGAAGTCGGTTAAAAAGGTGTCGGTTGACCGATTATTATGCCACTGCTAGGAAGACTTGGAGTGAGACGGGTCCACTGGGCAAGAGCATTGGTAGGCTTCTAACTTCTAAATTAATAACATCGAAGGAACTTCTGAGTTGAAAAGTTTTAAGGGCACTATGTAAATTTAATGTTATGAAAACCTTAACTAGCCGTGAAATGTACGGTTGAGCAATTCATGGGTCACACTATTTTAATAACAATTAACATGACGTCATAACTAACACTTAACGTTAACAGGTCGATTTAGATGTTTTGAAGTTATTATTTTCTTCTTATTTATCTGTAATCATCGATTAAAATAGTGGTGACAGTGAGGTTAAGTAGAAATAAATTTGTGCACCCAAAATTGCTACATTCCATCGCTATTGTCAAGGTTATTGTAATATTCAATTTTAAAGCAAACATTAAACCAGTCTACGGAGTAACTCTAAATAAAGTATATAAAATATTCGATAGTCATTGTAAATTTGATTTCCAAAACTAACTCCAACAAGTATAATATGCAAACAACTAGTTCACAGACTAACAAAAGCGAAGTATCGAACATTTGAACGTTGTCTCCGCGGTAGAATCGTTGTACCTATAAAACTTTAACTGATGTTGTTTCCCAAGAACATATGTACTAGGAGAATAGACAACAGCTTCTAAGAAAACTTTGAATACCTATTTTTAGTGAAGAATTTTAGTTGAGCACTTTATAATTTATTATAAGACACCTTCGCCATTCAAATTTTTTAGTTTTTATTTTTTATATTGAAGTTGCAAATGACCTTGACCTCCACTTTATACCCAGTTGCTACTGTCGTCTATAGACATCTGTAATCAACTCCTGATAACATAAGATTTCTACCTGAGGTTGAGACTTAACTTAGAACGTTTTATCATCATCGCCCCACTGCTGGGCAATGGGTCTCCTCTCAGAATGAGAAGGATTAGGCCATAGTCCATCGCACTGGCCAAGTGCGTATTGGTACTAAGACTTCACATATCTTTGAGATTTTTTTTATAAATCTCTCAGGTATTCAGGTTTCCTCACGATGTTTTCCTTCACCGTTTAAGCAAGTGATAATCCATTTCTAATACGCACATAATTTTGAAAATCAGTAATGAGTGTTTGAGTAGCAGTGTTTCATAACCACTAGGCTATCACCGCTGTAGAGCGCCTCGGATAAGTATATTTCAGACAGCATACCTTTCAAAACGGCACAGCAGCGCTTAACACTGCTTATTTAGAAGTAGATGTAGTGAGGGTACCTCTGAAGTCAAACCACAAAGGGTTCGACTACTTGTTAAGTAATTACCTACTACCGCTCGTGGTAACCTACTACGAAATTCAGATGTAACAGTAGTTTTACCTGAAGTTACCGTCTCAAAGGACTACGTTAGAACGCCTCATATAAGTTTAACTTCCACAAACTTCAAAACAACATGTTGTAAAGTTGAAACTTGGTAATATGGCCGTACTAACAAGGAAAGCTCTACAATCTTTATCTATTCTTCAAATTCAAATTCAAATTCAAATCAGTTTATTTGTGAATAAGGTAAACATAATATAATGGCTGTTGGGTGTCAAAACAATTTTGGACGATCGCTTATTCTACCACTGAGTGGCTTACAAATATATATATGTGGGATCGTAGAAATGAGAGGTCGATGGTGATATTTAATTCTTATTTTATTTCTTAGAGCGCATGTCAAATACTACGTACATCGTTTTAAACTCTCTCCAACTGACTTCCTTCTTCAGTGTTGCTACTTTGACTCAATCAAACTACGTCAGAGTTCTTATATAAAAATAAAAAATAAAACTAAAATCTAACCATGTAGGTATTATCCCACACGGCCATCCTGCTCATTCATCAGACCCTGATGAACTGTAATCATAATCTTTCGCTTCTTCTGAACTAGTTCATATGGTCCCAAAAAATTATGAGTTCTTCTTATAGGAGTTAAATCACCAATATTGTATCCATAAGCTTTTTTCTAACCTTATTGTAATATCTTATATCTTCATCTTGTATTTTTTGTATATCTTGTATTTTTTTAGCTTTTATTCTTAAATTAGATAGATCTCTTTTCATAAAAATATCAATTCTTTCGTCTTTAATCATCTTCAGTATCTCAGCATCTTTGTTTCTTACTTTAAAATATTCGCGATTTGTTAATTCTTCAGTCTTATCCAAGCTAAAATGTTCTTTATCATGATTCTTTCGTACAATTACATACTGCATCTTCTTCTTCTTCGGTACTACAATTAGTTTGCTTCCATCTTTCTCTTTTTTAAGTATTCCGTCTTGTAGAAGGCAGTCTTTATAAGGTTCTTTCTCTGAAATTTTCTTTATTTTTTCAATTTGTACATCTTCGTCTTGAGCTTTTTTAATACGTGCGGTAATTTCGGTAACGATTAAACAAGCAGGCTGCTTGCTGAGGGTTTCAGCATGCTTCATTTTAATTCCAGGTCTGTGTTGTCCATTCTTTTCCTTCGCTAAAATTTTCTGTTCTGACCATTCTTCTATTTGTTCATTTACAACATCTTCAACTAGAGGCGGCAGTCGACGTCGATTCTGATTAATTGGATTATTATCGGTAAGTATAATTTTCTTTTCAATATTACCATATTTCTTATCCTTGGCTTCGTCGGGTTTATATTTTCGGGTCTTTTCTATATTTTCAGAAAGTCTAGCATCTTCCATCGTGTAGTCGTCGTGAAAATTCTTCTTTTCGGTCATCTTTAACAGATTAACGTCACGTCCAATACCTGTCAATGCAGTCATCTTCACATCATTAATTGTAACCTTTTTATAAGGGGTCTTTTCCACAACTTCTTGTTTCTGAATGTTAAGCGACTTTTTCGGCTGGTTAGGACATTCAGTTCCTTTATGTCCGAATTCATTACATCGGAAACATTTTATGCCTTTCGTACAAGCTGGGGCCAGATGATCAGTATCGCCACAGTTGTAGCATCTTTTAACTTTCCGTACTGTGCTGGTTGAAAAATCTTCACCCTCAGAATTATTTTCTTTTATATTATTCTTACTCTTTCTTTCAATTCTGTTTCTTAATTCTTCATAGCAGTCTAACTTCATTCTGAACTCTTTTAAGTTTCTAGCCCCATATAACATAGCTTTGTTGGTTTCACTGTCACAAATGCCGTCAATAACATAAACCATTAGGGCTAGCTCCTTCATGTGAAGAAAATATTGTTGAAACGTTTCTTCGTTCTTCATCTTACGTGAAGCAAGCTTTTTATGTATGATGGCGCTGTTCAGTTTCGGACTAAACTCTTCTTGGAGCAACTTCTTCAGAGTATCCCAATTCTTCACACTTCCTGTAGATCTGAGAAATAGTTTAGCAGTACCGGCAAGTAATCTTTTTCCATAAACAAGCATCTCAATATTAGACCACTCCATAATTCTCGCAGTATCTTCGAATTCTTCAACCCAATTTGTGATCGGATACGTGTCATCACCAGTAAACTGAATCATCGACTTTTCTAAATCATTAAATGATATTCGTGGCCCACTGAATTTAAGTCTTTCTCCATCTTCTTTTTCTTTCTTCGGCGGCACGGTTACGGATCGGCTTCTTGAGTGCATCTTGAATCTTAATCTTTACTTCTTCAATATTTCTTCATTAAAATATTTAATTATACGTCTTTCATATCTATCTCTTCAAAACTTTCTTCATTAAATCATTCGGTTGGTATAGTGTAGCACGTTCCTAAGTATTCATCTAGTATAGTGTGCTACGTCCCGAAACATTAGTTGTTGACGCGTTGCTTGGTAACCGGCGTAAATTATTGAGAAAAATTCTTACAATTTTCTTCGAGATAATTTCGTAATCTTCGTCGTTAA